>JASDDO010000010.1:424234052-426734052 GCA_030015575.1 Agapanthus africanus | reverse complement strand
AGGAACGAGCATCACGCTTCCTCCTCTTGAAGTATTTTTGATGGGCAACATATCCTTGCCACCACTTCTTGAAGGTACTGCATTTCTCGGTAGGGTGGGTAACCCTCCGATGATATAGGCAGTAGTATGGATGTGCTTCTTCTCCATCGAGGCATATGATCCTAGGATGTTACTCATGAGAGGCGGCGGCTTCATCCCCATTGACAGAGCTTTGGTGAACCGCTTCTCTATTTTGATCATTCTTTTATTTATAGCAGGTGTGTTTTGGTTTGGTCGGAGTACTTTACAACTCATCCTCGCCGCGACTTCTTTATCCTGACGCTAACGCTTAACCTTTTCATATATGGTTGTCTCGCATTCTCGGTCAACTTTATTTTTTTGAAAGGATTCGTTTAACAGCCTCTCAATTGGGTCTTCTGGCAGTTCCGAGGATTTTAGCGCCGATTCTGCCCCCAGTTCCTCTGCTTTGTTTTCTGACGCTGAGGGAGCTTCTTCGTCATATAACAAAAAATGGGAGACCATGTGGCAACTTGCTACACAGTCTTCGGTGTCTTCTGATGAGTCATTTTCCTCATCGATGTCACTATTTTCATCCTCAAGAATATGCTTGAGGAACTCTTCGAGTGTGACCAGTGTCTGCACCTTCTGGTTGTACTCCTCTAGCGCGTTAATGTATTTTTGTAGATCGGTGCGCTTGTTGTCAAACTCGGCAGGCTGCACAGGCTTCTTGGTCTTCTTCTTTTTCTTTGAAGACTTTGAAGGCTTGACTTGGGGGGATTTCCCCTCGTCAACAATTTTCAGTACGGGACGTGGTTTCAGCATCCCTTCGATAATTTTGGGTTGAGTGGGCTTTTCCATCTGACTACCGGACATGCTTGTAGATCCTTCAGCATTCTTTTGGTTTTTGCTGAAAAAACGACTTCCCGTCGAGTTTCTTCCACGAGTGAGCATGATTCCACCTGCGCGTCCACCTTTTTAGGAATATGCTTCTGGGGTGGGTTTACCCTCCAGTTATCAGACAATGCAAATTTTCCCTGTTGATACTGGTTTTCAACCCAATTCTTGAAGATGTAGCAATCTTCAATTGGGTGGCTCACCATTCTATGATAGGAGCAGTACTTAGAGTTGTTGACGTCACCGGGTTGTGGTGGACGCTGTAGGTCTGGCAATGTGATGAGTTTATTACGTATTGCCAATTCGAATAGTCTCCTCTTCTTGTCGTGGGGAAACGAGTAAGTGCATCATAATCTTTCTTCTAAAGATGGACGCGGACGTGCGTTGTTTTGGCGAGTAACCGGTTTTGGGCCACTCAGCTGTTGTTGTGTATTGGGAACGAAAGCTGCTTTCCCTTTACCCTTATTATTTCAAAGGTCCTTATTTAAGGAGGAAGGCCCATGGCCCATCTGGTCCATTTGGGCCAGTTTATCTATCAGAGCCTGAAAAGTTGTTGGTTTGAAGAATGTTATGAACTGGGACACAGTCGTTTGAGAATCAAGGGTCCTAATGAACATGCCCATGATAGGAGATTTTTCAATGCGTTGTTCTCACTTAGACCACAGGTTCTGCCACCAGATCCCGTATTGGACCCATGTTTCTCCCGGCTTTACCCTGGCATTGATTAATGCCGTGATCGGGGTGCACTGCTCGCGCTGGCGAAATGCTGTGTGAACAGCAATTCCATCTCTGTGAATGTTTTTATGGAGTCATTTGGGAGCTCCGAGTACTATCCAAAGGCTGTTTCTGACAGGCTGCCAACGAGCTGGCAAAGCAACAGTTTGTCATCGCCTCCAGTGTTGCCGCACAGAGCTCTGAATTGCGCGACGTGCTGGTGAGGGTTGCCTTTCCCTTTGTATACATAGAATTTAGGGATCGTAGATCCCGGCGGGTACTTGATTTGATCATACCAGCCTGGCTGGATACGGTTGCCCAGTTCTGATGATTTGGCCAATGGCTTCATTAGCTTGATGAGCTCTTATTTATTGAGCAATGTAATCATCAAGGGTGGCCTTGGAGATTGTTTCTTCTTTGGCCACTTATAAGGCTGGAGGAGGGTTTGATGTTCCCCCTCTATCATCTTCGATGATTATCGGTGGATCTTCGGCCAGGGGTTCTTGCTGGATCATCATTCCAACCATGTCTTGGAATAAGAGAGCCATTTGCTTCATGTTAACAGCTTGTTCAGCGGCCTCTTTGTCCTTCTTATTGAGCACCCTTCGCAGAAACTCTGTATCGGTCTCTTGCTCTTGGCGCTGTTCGGCCTCTTTGTTCGGACTTTTTTTCTGTTCAGTGAGTGCCGTCATTTTTTTCAGTATTTCCTAGAGCTTTTGTTTTTGCTCCTGAGCCTTTGTCAGTGACTGAGTTTGCGATCGGTGACTCACCGAAGCACGGCTCCCTTCTTGCCCATTGGTCATATAGACCGTATGGACGAAAATGCCCCCAGGCTTGGGGAGTTTGGACCCATCGCCTTTGGAATTTGCCGCGGGCGGTAGAGCTTTCTCCAGCCTCGTTCTTTTATGAGAGATCAAAGTTGAAGGAGCCGTTATGAGAGGCACCTGTTTAGGAGAAGTCCCCCGTTGTATGGCGAAGGATTGGTCCTTTTCTTGTCGGCATTTAGATTTCTTTGGTCGACGAGAGTAATCTTTGTCGATTACAGAGTCTTGGACTTTCCGCCAGACCCTATGAATTTGCGAGAAGAGCCGCTGATGAGGCTGCTCCGGCTTTGCCTGCACTGTAACTTCTGCAGGTAGGGTTGATTTCTTTAGCACCGTTGTTGGAGAGTTTTTGCGCACTCTCTTCAGCGGTTCAAAACCGTTCCCAGTTAAAACAGCAATGTTGATTTCAACCATTGGATCTGGTGGGGTGAGTCCAGAGGGGGAGTTACCCCCAGCTTCTCTCACTCGGTGCCAGTGGCGGCGTTGAGCGTGCCTCACAGAAGGGACTGCCTCAATTTTGGAAGCGGTTTCATTATGCCCCCAGCTTTGCTAAGGGGTTTCAATCGGCGTCAGCCTATTGAAGACCGACGTCCTTGATGGAGTTTGAGGAGAGCCGGCCAATCTTTCAAAGACCGACTGCCTGATGGAAGAAGCGCCTCTAACGGCTTCGACTGTAGCAGGATTAAGAAGGGCTAGCTGTTTTAGGGTAGCTGTTAGTGTATATGCCCTAGAGGCAATTACTGCATCATACTAGTTTGTATATTACTTAATGGAAGCTTGGGATATTCACCGTTGTATAGACAATCTTGCTTAAAATGGTAGTATGTTACTTGGTTTGTTTCTACTTCAATGTGTGTACATGTGTTTCTTTTAGCATATCACCTATACACATTAGTAGAGCCTTTAGGATCTTTGCTTGATTACCAGCGTTGTGATGGCAACCACACTCGTGGGGGCTGGGTAATCTACAAGCACATCCTTTTACAGGTCCCTAGTCGTAGGATTATCGAGACAGGGCATCGATACTCCGGAGTAGATTAGCGTATGCGCTTCTCATCCCAGTAGGGGAGACGGTCTGTCCCACAGCCGTCAGTACGTCGTACTTGAGATAGTATGCAGGTGCTCGTTAGGTTACGAGTACACTTGACAGGACTCGACGAGAACTGATTGGTTGGTACTATACCTATCGTCAGTTGTCAGTTCCCAGGTGACATGAGTACAGCTTAGTCCGCTGACTTGACACTGTCACTTCTCCTCGAGTGTGTTCCCGCTGTACTTTGATTACTACCCAACCACGGCTCAAAGGAGTCGTGCAAACAGGTAGTAGTTGGGTGCAGTCCCAAAGCACTTGGAGGCAGTGACGGTTAGACAGGATTCGTCTCTCCCGGTATTGGGAGTTGATATCGCGCTGTGTCAAGGAAAGCCATTACACACAGTCGTCCCTGGCCAAGGCAAGCGAGATACACTGGTAGGTTTCCAGTGTTATCTCAGGGTGTTCTGGGCTACACTCCCACACGACTTATACCGCTATTAGGGGACTGACGTTTACCGCCCCCTAGGCCCGCCATGCGATATTCTCAGACGAACAGACCGGACTGTACGGAGACTGTCACATTCAGGCTCAGTAGGAGTTTAGATGGGTCTCATCTCGTCCGTCTTCTTATCGGCATCTACCTGGGGGCCGTTACGCACAGCTAGTGTCGCTTGCGGTCTGTGGTTAAACCCACTGCCAGCGTAGTGTCGAGTCTTTAGAGTCCCACACAGAGAGCTATTCGCCTTTAGGAAAAAGAGTAGAGGTCGCATGGTTTTGCGACAGGGTTCGGTCACATCCGTGCACTTGTGAACGTTTAGTGTCCGGTCAGTTATTACCAGCGGGCTTTGGTTTAAACCAGATCCTAGTATACGTTTTGGGATTGGTTTTATCTCGTTTGTATTCGTGTTCTCCGGAACGCGGATGCGGGTGTGTATGCACAGTTGACAGTGGCAGAGGCAGAGGATTCTCATTAGGGTTGTTGACTGTTGACTTTTTCTAAACCCTAATGAGAATAAGAAATATGATTAATAATAATATTAATTAAGTATTAGTGTGCCATGGTTGGGTTGAAAGTTTGACTTTGTTGACTTGTTGACTTTGTTGACTGGTTGACTGGCTTGGACTTGTTGACCATCATCATTACAATGGCTATCATTTCATGGTAAAGAATTTTGCTTGCTTGTTATTCTTTACAAAATGAGTGCATGAAATGATATTGCCATTTTACATGAACCATCACATAATACTCAATTACTATTATTATTATGATTATTTTGTGTTATGAGAGGATGGTGGGAAAAAGTCTTCTTCATTCTATCATTTGCATTCTCTCTCATCCTCAAGCTCTCCCTCTTCCTCTTGCTCTCTCTCTAGTTCATGGTTCTATTGTCTCATGTGTTGAGAAACAAGAACCATGGAGATAAAACCCAAAACACTTCTCTACTCATCCTAGTGTACAAGGTCTAGCAAGCCAAGTATTCTAGTTTCCTCTAGATTGAAGTTGGAGCCAAAGGTAGAAGCTTTCGGGTGGATCCATCTTCTGCACAAGGAGACGACGAGGTGAGGCCGATCCGACCACCACAAGGAGTTGAAGAGAAGGAGTTCAATTTTAGGTATAACCCCTAACATAGTAGCTAAACTCTTAGCTAGGTTGTTAGATAGTTTGTTTAGCAAAGATCCGTTTTTTGAGTCCATGTTACCTCTACCGAAAAAATCGTTTTTCACCATTTCCGCAACCCCAAAGAACCGGGGACGGGTAACGTGGACTTACAGTGGTATCAGACCCTAGTTAAACACTATCTAACATGTTAGCAAAGTAACTAGAAGTTCGATCGGAGAAAAAGTCACAAAACATGCCCGGAACACAAACTTTCGGCCGATTTTGTTTTCTGTTCAAAAATTAATAAATCATACACTAAAAATCAGCTCAGGGTTTTTATAGCACACCCAAGAAAAATGGTCCAGCGACTCGGTCAAAGCGCCGCGGAACCGCGGCAGGAGCATGCTCCCGCCGCGGATCCGCGGCCGAGTTGACTCAGCCGTGGGCGATTTTTCCTGCAGTGTATTTACTGGGGTATTTTGGGATTTTTGGAATATAATTTTTCTGTCCAGATTTTCCAGAAAGCAAAATTTGTTTTTGGGGTGGTTAAAAATCTGTATTTTGATCGAACTTCTAAAGACTTAAGCTAACGGGTTATATCTATGATTTGATATATGTATTGAACGTCTGCTAATCGCTATACGTCGATTAGTGGGGGTTATACATATCTGTGATCTGTAATGTTGATGGTATGTGTATATGAATTCATTGGACTGTCGCGGATGAATAGCCGGGGGGTTGTGAGATGAGAGTTTTATTTGTCTTTCATTTCATGTAATATGTAAATTGATGTAATATTATTTGTTTGGCCGCACATCCGGGATGAGGTTGTAGCCTCCATTGTATAATTTCTTTTTACTGTTTTTGCTCCTAGGATAGACCCAAGGAGGGGTACACAAACTACCGGGTACCTCAAAATGCCGAGTGGCCTACTCACGTTGTTGAGGGAGGTTGCTTCACTTCGGGTATTTGGCGGGTAGTTTGCCGCACCCGTAGGGGTCTAGGGTGGGGTATTGGCTATTCATCGCGACCGTGTAATCCGCTTTTCGTTACAGGCTCGTACGAAATGCGGATTCCTAGTATATCCAATGTGTTCATCTGTGATCTGGAATGGCTATCATTGCATCTGACGAATGTATATATCTATATATGATATCTATTTAGGCGTTGCTTATGTTTTGCATCCGCGCTAGTCCAGCTCCCGCTCTGTCGTTAATTAAGTAACCTAACGGGTAATGACGGGGCCCCGTGGCGAATGCGGATGGTATAAGCGTACGTCATATTTTCGTTGTTTTCTGTAATGGTAGGATTAAATGATGGGACGCATTAAAATTAATGTAAGAAAATAAACCAAAGTTAAAGTCGTTGGAACAATTTCAAAAACCACTCGGTTTCTTTTCAAAAACAACTTTTAAACGCGGAGCTTAAGCCACTCCTTTTAAAAGCTATCAAGGTTTCTTCGATTATATCAAGTTCACTACGTTCACGGTTTCACCAAAACCATTCGTAGCCCTCCGTCGATTCGTATGAATATTCAATAGTATTCAAGCTATGTTTATTGACCTTCGTCAAGGCATAGTGATTGGTAGCTGTTGGGTGTTCATATGTAGCATAGATAGATACGTTGGTTTGGGACAGTCGTATTACCTTGTTGACCTTCGTCAAGGATATATACGGATGGGTTCAAATTAACCTGGACAATGGCGGGTAGAACTTGACATGTGACTTATAATTTGTTGACCTTCGTCAAGGTCATAAGAGCATGGGGCAAAAATCCACATCGGGAGTTTCTAAAAAAACTGAAATTTGCTAGCGCTGCATACCATTTGGAGTGTGATGATTCTGGTAGGATTCCTTCAGTTTTTTCACGCAATGATATTTGGATCCCGATCTTACTGTGAGTATATACTACTCCTCGGGAAATTTCTCACTTAACGATCAATGCTATAAACCAAGTAGGTGTCTAGAAAGGTGTTAGCGGGGCTACGCCCCCAGGGAAAAGAGGTTCTTAAATTAAGGAACTTCGCGAAAGCGTTGGAAAACCTCCCTCGAAGTACCGACACTGGCCTGGCTGAACGGTTAAGCAAGTATTGTACGGTGAGATTGATCCCGACTAATTCTTCCCTTTTGGTTTGAGGAGGGATTCGAGAAACAGTGGGAGCCATCCTGTTTAGATAAATTAAAAACCAATCTAAACTTGCAAGAGCATCATGCTGAGTGTTTTCTTCTCTCTCTCTTAATTGCAGCGATCCAGTGACCACACATAGGTTACATCTAGATAATAAAATGACTGAACCTGACTGTTATGATTGGCAAAGGTCTGTCCAGATGTCCATTACCCATGACAAGCTGGGACACCTCTTAACAAATCAAACCCCTGTTGTCTCAGGACCAGTTTCCCCTGTCATGGACATTGACATCCGTATGACATCGGAAAAAGACTGTGCGAAAGCCAAGTGCTCGTGTTAGCCTCAGTTGATGGTGCAAACCAGAAGCAGCACGAGAAGATGGACTCGATTTCTATCTTCCTCCATAACAAAGATTTATATGGAGAGCAATCTCGTATCGCAAGATATGAGACCTCGAACGAATTGCTTCAAGCGAGGTTGGCTGTCGGGTCATCTGTAGGGGGCAACGTCCTTACAGAGACCAGCTATTTTGAGCTCACGGACCTGAAGACCATGTTGGAGAACGGGTCAAATACTGACTTGATTCTACAGTCTCTGCCCTCTGCTTATACCCTGAAGGAAACCAGGGAAGAAGAAGGAAAGGGAAGGGCAAAAGTTTCGGGACTGGATGTAGTAAAAGAGGGACGTTCCTATTGTTACGGGAATGAACATTGGCAGAAGGATTGCAGGGCTAGCAAAGCCAGTAGCCAGAATTCGAAGCATGTTGTGGCTCGGCTTCTGGTGTGTTTGTAATAGAGAACTGTATGTCAGTTAACCCTACTTCCTGGGTATTGGATACCGGATCAGGATCTCAAGCTGTAATTCATTACAGACTCTGAGAAACCGTAGAGTTGTCAGGAAAGGTGATATGACTCTCAGGGTTGCTGACGGAATGAGCATGGATGCTGAATCCGTAGGGGAATATCATCTTCGACTGACAACTGGGCAGATATTGATTCTGCGTGGCTGTTTGTATGTACCAGGTGTGACTTGTAATATCATATCTTTATCCTTACTTTCTAAAGAAGGATATGATTTTACTTTTGTAAGCGATATGGTCCACATCCACCTAAATCAAGTTCTGATTGGGTCAGGTACATTAAATAACGGGATATACATATTGAATCAAGCTCAGATTTTCAGTGTCCAGAACACACTTAAAAGAAAGTCTCCGGAAACAAATCAGGCTTTCTTATGGCATTATAGACTGGGTCACATTAATGAGACACGATTAACTAAGTTACATAAAGAGGGATACTTGAATCCGTTCGAGTATCAGTCTTATGCCACTTATGAATCTTGTCTCACGAGAAAGATGACAAAGACTCCGTTCACTGGACACGGAGTAAGAGCGAGCGAGCTCTTGGGACTCATACACAGTGATGTGTGTGGTCCAATGTCTACACATGCGCGAAGTGGTTATTCATACTTCATTACTTTCACAGATGATTTCTCTAGGTATGGACATGTCTTCCTGATGAAGCACAAATCCGAGACCTTTGAGAAATTTCGGGAATACAAGAATGAAGTTGAAAAACAAACAGGCAAAAGTATAAAGACACTGAGATCTGATCGAGGTGGTAAATACTTGAGTGCCGAGTTTCTGGACTACTTAAAAGAGAATGGAATTCTCTCTCAGCGTATTCCTCCATACACACCACAACACAACGGTGTATCTGAAAGGCGGAATTGAACTATATTGGATATGGTTCGTTCCATGATGAGTAAGACTGAGTTACCGCAATCTTTCTGGGGTTATGCACTAGAAACAGCTGCATATCTCTTGAACAAGGCTCCAACCAAGACTGTGCCTACCACCCCATATCAGATGTGGAGTGGGAAGAAACCCTGTCTTAAGTATCTTAAGACATGGGGATGTCCAGCTTTTGTAAAGAAGCAGCAAGCGGACAAGCTCGAGGCACGCTCAGTACTGTGTAAGTTTGTGGGATACCCAAAGAACTCCAGGGGGTATCTTTTCTATTCCGCAGAGGAACAAAAAGTTTTTGTTTTTCAGCATGCCCACTTCTTGGAAACTGAATTTTTGGAAAATCAGATAAGTGGGAGCGCAATAGAACTGGAAGAAATTCCAGAACCACAAGCTATTACTGAAAGCTTGGAAGAACCAGAAGTTTCAGGAGAACCGGACATTCCTGCGCCGCTCCGTAGGAGTAGTAGGCAGTCTCATTCGTCCGAGAGATACTACAGTTTTCTTATAGAAGGGGATAGAGAGGATTGCGTCATTGATCATGATGAGCATACTAGCTTTCAGCAAGCCATTCAGAGCGGTGACTCAGTAAAATGGCTGGATACAATGCGGACCGAGATGGAGTCCATGTACACCAACAAAGTTTGGACTTTGGACTTTGCTCCAGAAGGGATAAAACCCATAGGCTACAAATAGATCTTCAGAAAGAAGATTGGTGTAGATGGGCAGGTTGAAACCTATATAGCTAGGGTTGTTGCAAAGGGTTTTCATCAAAGACCTGGTTTGGACTATGACGAGACCTTTTCTCCGGTAGCTATGCTCAAATCCATTCGGATCCTTCTTGCTATTGCTGCCTTCCACGATTATGAAATCTGGCAGATGGACGTAAAGACGGCTTTCCTAAATGGAAATTTGGAAGAGTGCGTCTATATGGATCAGCCAGTAGGATTCATTCAGAGTGGGAGCAGCGGTAAAGTGTGCAAGTTGCTCAAGTCCATCTATGGACTGAAGCAGGCATCGCGGAGTTGGAACATCTGCTTTGATGATACTGTCAAAGAATTCGACTTTATCAAAAACCCAGATGAACCATGCATTTACAGTAAGATTGTAGGGAGAAATGTGGTATTCCTCGTCTTGTACGTGGATGACATTCTCCTAATAGGAAATGATATTCCTATGCTACAATCAGTCAAAGGATTCTTGTCACAGAGGTTCTCCATGAAGGACCTGGGCGATGCCAACTACATTCTGGGGATCCAGATCTATCGTGATAGATCTAAGAGGATGTTGGGACTTTCATAGTCTAGGTACATTGACACCATACTGAAACGATTCAGTATGGAAGATTCCAAGCGCGGTAATCTACCGGCTTGTCACGGAATCACCCTCTCCAAAGAGATGTCTCCCAAGACTGATTTGGAAAGGGCTCGCATGTCATCAATACCCTACGCATCTGCGGTAGGCTCTATTATGTATGCGATGTTGTGTACCAGACCAGATGTAGCATACGCATTGAGCGTTGTAAGCCGGTATCAGTCGGACCCAGGGGAGAAGCACTAGATAGCGGTAAAGAACATTCTCAAGTACCTGAGAAGGAATAAGGAGATGTTCTTGGTGTATGGCGGAAAAGACCTCCGGATCGAGGCCTTTGCTGACTCCAGCTTCTAGAGTGACAAGGATGACTCCAAGTCCATGTCGGGTTATGTCTTTACCCTCAATGGAGGGGCGGTTTGCTGGAAGAGCTCCAAGCAGGAAACCGTTGCTGACTCAACTATGGAAGCGGAGTACATAGCTGCTTGCGATGCCGCAAAGGAAGCTGTCTGGATAAAGAAGTTCCTCACGGAGCTTCAGGTGGTTCCTACCAGTGTTGATCCAATACCGCTGTATTGTGACAACAACGGCGCTATAGCTTTAGCGAAGAAACCCAGGTTCTATCAGAAGTCCAGGCACATTTTGAGGCGGTACCACCTGATCAGGGAGATCGTAGATCGCCGGGAGATCGAGGTGAAGAGAGTAAATACGGAAGATAACACTGCTGATCCACTCACGAAGACCTTTCCCCAGACTCAGTTCGAGCGGCTGATCGAGATGATAGGTCTTCGATATGCGAGTACATGGCCTTAGTGCAAGTGGGAGATTGTTAGTGTATATGCCCTAGAGACCATTACTGTATCATACTAGTTTGTATATTACTTAATGGAAGCTTGGGATATTCACCGTTGTATAGACAATCTTGCTCAAAATGGTAGTATGCTACTTGGTGTGTTTCTACTTCAATGTGTGTACATGTGTTTCTTTTAGCATATTACCTATACACATTAGTAGAGCCTTTAGGATCTTTGCTTGATTACCAGCGTTGTGATGGCAGTCACACTCGTGGGAGCTGGGTAATCTTCAAGCACATCCTTTTACAGGTCCCTAGTCGTAGGATTATCGAGACAGGGCATCGATACTCCGGAGTAGATTAGCGTATGCGCTTCTCATCCCAGCAGGGGAGACGGTCTGTCCTACAGCCATCAGTACGTCGTACTTGAGATAGAATGCTGGTGCTCGTTAGGTTACGAGTACACTGGACAGGACTCGTCGAGAACTGATTGGTTGGTACTATACCTATCGTCAGTTGTCAGTTCCCAGGTGACATGAGTACAGCTTAGTCCGCTGAATTGACACTGTCACTTCGCTTCGAGTGTGTTCCCACTGTACTTTGATTACTATCCTACCACGGCTCAAAGGAGTCGTGCAAACAGGTAGTAGTTGGGTGCAGTCCCGAAGCACTTGGAGGCAGTGACGGTTAGACAGGATTCGTCTCTCCCGATATTGGGAGTTGATATCGCGCTGTGTCAAGGAGAGCCATTACACACAGTCGTCCCTGGCCAGGGCAAGCGAGATACACTGGTAGGTTTCCAGTGTTATTTCAGGGTGTTCTGGGCTACACTCCGACACGACTTGTACCGCTATTAGGGGACTGACGTTTACCGCCCCCCTAAGCCCGCCATGCGATATTCTCAGACGAACAGACCAGACTGTACGGAGACTGTCATATCCAGGCTCAGTAGGAGTTCAGATGGGTCTCACCTCGTCCGTCTTCTTATCGGCATCTACCTGGGGGCCGTTACGCACAGCTAGTGCCGTTTGCGGTCTGTGGTTAAACCCACTACCAGCATAGTGTCAAGTCTTCAGAGTCCCACACAGAGAGCTATTCTCCTTTAGGCAAAAGAGTAGAGGTCGCATGGTTTTGCGACAGGGTTCGGTCACATCCGTGCACTTGTGCACGTTTAGTGTCCGGGCAGTTATTACTAGCGGGCTTTGGTTTAAGCCAGATCCTAGTATACGTTTTGGGATTGGTTTTATCTCGTTTGTATTCGTGTTCCCCGGAACGCGGATGCGGGTGTGTATGCACAGTTGACAGTGGCAGAAGCAGAGGATTCTCATTAGGGTTGTTGACTGTTGACTTTTTCTAAACCCTAATGAGAAAAAGAAATATGATTAATAATAATATTAATTAAGTATTAGTGTGCCATGGTTGGGTTGAAAGTTTGACTTTGTTGACTTGTTGACTTTGTTGACTGGTTGACTGGCTTGGACTTGTTGACCATCATCATTACAATGGCTATCATTTCATGGCAAAGACTTTTGCTTGCTTGTTATTCTTTACAAAATGAGTGCATGAAATGATATTGCCATTTGACATGAACCATCACATAATACTCAATTACTATTATTATTATGATTATTTTGTGTTATGAGAGGATGGTGGGAAAAAGTCATCTTCATTCGATCATTTGCATTCTCTCTCATCCTCAAGCTCTCCCTCTTCCTCTTGCTCTCTCTCTAGTTCATGATTCTATTGTCTCATGTGTTGAGAAACAAGAACCATAGAGATAAAACCCAAAACACTTCTCTACTCATCCTAGTGTACAAGGTCTAGCAAGCCAAGTATTCTAGTTTCCTCTACATTGAGGTTGGAGCCAAAGGTAGAAACTTTCGGGTGGATCCATTTTCGGCACAAGGAGACGATGAGGTGAGGCCGATCCGACCACCACAAGGACTTGAAGAGAAGGAGTTCAAGTTTAGGTATAACCCCTAACATGGTAGCTAAACTCTTAGCTAGGTTGTTAGATAGTTTGTTTAGCAAAAATCCGTTTTTTGAGTCCATGTTACCTGATCAGTCGAAAATAATGTATTTTTAACACGTCAATTTCCCTATCTTTTGTACTCATCTAGTAGTGTTCGGTTTGCATATTACACATATTACCAAAACACCCCTAAAATACTGAATTACCTGTGTCGTATACTAAAACCGGCATCTTTAAGGAAATTGACTGTTTATCATAGCATTGCATCATTCTTGTGTAGCGCAACACTTATTTCGAAGTTTGTGCAGGAAATTCCAGAAACCGAGCCAAAATTGTGAAACAATGCTGATAAAAATATGCCAACTAAAAGGCTAGAGATCTGGCAGTGATCAAGGATTAATTACAAGATTCAGCATATCAGAGAATATTCCTGAAGTAATAAGGAAGCAGCACTAGAAAATTGATGATCCACAACTCCTATTGGGCCGTGGATCCGCGGCCTAAGCAGGCTTGAGCCGCGGATCCGCGGCATCTTTGCTACGTCATCAAGCAATCTTTGCTCCAATACTCTTCTCTCAGTGCCTATATCTCAGAAAACTATGGCAATTTCTACAGAACTCCAGAAGCTTCTTCCAGATCAGCAAAGATCATTAAATCAAGCTAATCATGATTAAGCTAATTAACCTCCAAGCTTCCAAAGCAAGCCAACTAACAACCTAGTTCTAGAAGCTCCCTCCAACTAACTTCTTCTAGAAGCCTCTCTAGCTAACAAACTTTTGGAGGGAAATTTAAATTTTGAATCCTAGATCTAGGGTTATGAAAGGCTATAAAAGGGAGCCTAGATCTAAGGTTAAGGGTTAATCTCCTACCTCCCCTAAATTGTTGCAAGTTGAGTGACACAACTTGTAAACCCTAACCCTAATTCCAATTCCAATCCAAGATCAAGAATTCCGAGTTCAATCAAATCAAGAAGCCTAGATCCTTTTGGAGCGAAGCCGGACTTCATCGGAGCATGTGATCCAAGCCGATCCGCGACTCAAGGAGCCGATGCGACGCTAGATTCGACGATCAAAGCCACCTTCCTCTTGTAGTTCTTGGAGTTGTAACTAATTGTTGAATAATAAAGGTGACAATTCTTTTATCTTGCTTATCTTCTGAATTCGAGCATTATGATTCAATCTAGATTCTTGAATGTTTGCTTTGTGATAATGTTTGAGTAAAACTCCGCTCGTAAAGGAGTCGAGACGATCAATAGAATGATGATGATTTAGATCCTTTTACAATTCTTAAATCCTATAACGTTTGTAAATTCTTGTGAATTGAATGATCGATGACCTAGTTTCGAGGCGATGCTTTCTTGATTGTGTTCGCTCGAAACTAGAGATCAACGATCGATCATTCGATTTACTAGAAGCTAGTTTGTGAATGAGATTCATCGAAAGGACAAAAGATAAGATGAGGAAACCCTAGCTTCTTCGCAAGATCCTTAACCTCGATAAATCGTCATCGATCTCGTATCAATTCGTTAATGGATAAGTGCAGGGTTCCTAGGCACTCTAGTGAGGTCTCCCAAGCCATCAACCATGGCAATTTCAAAAAATACGGTGCCTACAAACCCTAAACAACGGATCGTATACTAGAGGTCTAGGCGAACAAGTACTAGTTAACAGTTAACTATATAAAATACGGAAATACAACCTTTGTAGATCCGGTGCTCCACCTCCATAGCTCCGCAACGAGGTCCTCTCCGCTGTCCAAATCAAATCCGGGCTCTAGGATCGGCTTCGTCGGAGAATGGGCAAGCTAGGTCGTCGATGTCCATGCCGAAGATGATCTACGTCGAAGCATCGATGAATCAAGCTCCACCTTCACCAAGTCATGAAACTTGTGAAGGAAACACACTCTACTACTTGGCAAGAGGTAGAGGATGAAGAAATAGGAAGTGGGTAGACTTTAGAATTGGATTTCTCACTCATATGCATCAATCACCATTGATGGACTTCAAGCTTCTTCACTTGAAGAAAATGGAGGAAGAAGAAGAATGTTATGATAAGTCTTAAATTAAAAATAAATCAATAACAATACTTATCATACTTTTAACTCTAGTTAAGTGTAGAGAATTAACTTAGGTTAGTTGAATTGGTTAGGGTTAAGAATATGATAAGAATGAAGACTTAGTCAAAGTTTCAAGAAACTTCAACTAAATCCAAAATAAGCCACCATTTATCTTTCTTTTCCTTATTCCAAAAAAGAATAAATAAGAAAGATAAATGAATAAATAAAAATCAAAACCCTAACCCATTCATAACCATGGTTCATTCTTTACACTTAACCAAGTTAGGCATGCATCATCAAACATGATACAAGCTAGTGCACAAAAACATATCGCATATGTAATGCGCACACTCGAGTGAGAAAATCCGTCTAAAGTGAACCGATACTAGTTAATGTAAAGTAATATATCAAATATATAATTATACATTAAATCATTAAATCAACACTTGATTCAATGATCCGGTCATGCGCACATAACCGACTGGTATCAATAGTAACATCTTATCGAATCAATACTTGATCCGATAACCCGGCTATATCGGATATAACCGATCAATGTCACATCGCGAGAATCGAATACAGTATCACATACTCGTATTATTCTCGGTCCCGCACATATCTCATATGCGCTCCTATTTCGTTTCGCTTGAGCCAGGAAACCTCTGTGTAGGACTCTAAAGACTCGTCAATACGCCGGCAGCGGATGATGATCATATCAAACATCCACAAGCCGCAAGCGGTCTGCTAAACGTAACGGCCACTCGGGTATTGAGCGATCTGAAGATCGACGAGCAAGCCCGCTCACACTCCAGTGAATCCGACCAGTAACACTACCGTACAGTCCGGTCTGATCGTCTGATATGTCGCATATCTCGCCTAGGGGTGGTAAACGTCAGACCCCAATAGCTCAATAAGTCGTGTCGATATGAGGTCTATAACTGTTCGAGAAACTACTGGTAACACTTACCAGTAAATCTCAGCAACCCTGGCCAGGGATTTCCTGTTATAGCCAATCGAACACAGCGCAACATCAACCCCCATATACCGGGAGAGACGACTCCCCTCCTATCGCTCATTGCCTCCATGTGACTCGGGACTGTACCCAAAAACCACCGTTTTGCACGCCCTCTTGGACGTGGTAAGATGGAAATCAAAGCACAGTGGGAACCACACAAGACTCTATGACGATCTCGGGTCAACAGACTACTCTGTACCAGTGTCACCAGAGAACTGCCATCTGACGTGAGGTATAATACCATCTGGGAGTTCTCGGCGAGTCCGTCCAGTGTACCCAGTCTCTACTGAGCACCCGTATATCTCCTCTGATGTCAAACACCGATGGATATGGGATCATCCATCGCCCATCTGTATGGGTCGAGAAGGTACACGCTAGTCTACTCTGGTATATCGATGCCCCGTCTCGATACACCCTCGACTAGGGACTGTGAAGGATGTACTTATAGACTACCATGTCCCCACTAGTATGATCCGCATCATAGTCCAGGTAGTCAAGTACAGATCCTAAGGGCTTTACCAACATGTGACAGAGAGACAATCAGTATACACGTTAAGGTAAAGAGCAACCAGATAGCATACTATCATGTCGAGCAAGAAAGTCCTCCCTATATATGTCCCAGCATCCACTACAATATACATCCTATGTATAGTAATGGCCTCTAGGGCATACATATAACTAACAATCTCCCACTTGCACTAGGGCCATCTGTAGCAGTGGTTTGAAGTATCTCATACTCAACCATCTCATAAAAGTCTCTCTCTGGGAACAGGCCTTTGTGAGTGGATCCGCTGTGTTGTCTTCTGAGTCTACTCTCCAAACCTCGATCACCCTGGAGATCAATCATCTCCTTGATCAGGCGATGCTGCCTTAGAATATGTCTGGATCACTGATGGGACCGGCGTTCCTTGGCATAAGCCACAACTCCATTGTCACACAATGGGAGGAACATAGTTCATCTCATGAACCATTATACATCCAAACAGCCTCTTTGGTAGCATCTTAAGTAGCGATGTATCCAGCCTTTATCGTCTAGTATGTCACGGTATCTAGTTTGGAACTCTTCCAACATACCGTCCCTCTACTGAGGGTAAAGACAATGCCTGCGACTGACACTCAGTCGTCTTTATCACCCTGGAACACTTCCAGTGATTCTCCTCAGGATCGATTGACACCATCTCACTACATCTAGTGAGTATCCTAACATCCATTTAGATCTATCTCATAGATCCAAAATCCAGGATTTAGTAGGTATCACTTTGATCCTAAGTGGAGAATCATTGTGATAAGCGGAGATTGATCGAGCATAGCATAGGAAACTGCTTCCCTATCAAGAGTATGTCATCCACGTACTCTACGAGGATCGTCACCATACTCCCTACTACCTTTTTGTTTATACAAGGTTCATCTACCATTTTGATGATGTCAAACTCTTTGACTACTTCATCAAAACAGACGTTCCAACTCCGCGATGCCTGCTTTATCCTATAGAGCATCTTGCACACGTTTCCGCTGCTCCCACTGTCTACGAAGCCCTCTGGCTGCGTACTTATAGACGCTCTCTAAATCATCATTTAGAAAAGCAGTCAAGACACCCAACCAGATATCGCAGTCATGGTATGTAGCCGTGGCAAGTAGGATCTGGATGGACTTAAGCATAGCTACTTGAAAAGGTTTCATCATGATCCATGCCTGGTCGATGACGAAAAGCTTTAACAAGTCTAGCTTTGAAAGTCTCAACTTTTCCATCTACACCAAGTAATCTTCTCAAGATATACTTGCTCCTGATGGGGATTTAACCCTTCAGATCTAGCAGCCAAAGTCCATACTTTGCTGGTGTATAAGGATTCCATCTAAGATCACTAAACATCCAGCCATTCTTACGGAGTCTTACTCTCGATGGCCAGTTCGAAACTAGTTGGGTCATCATCTCATGATGTAATCCTCGCTCCCACTGTCATAGAGAAACCGAAGTATCTCTCAGGTGGGTGAGGAACCCTACTAGATCGGCGGAGAGGCTGAGGTTCGTTGGTATCTACTGAATCCTTTGGTTTTATCAAATCATCTGCTGTATTTAGTATAGCTGGAACCTTTCCAGTTCTACATAACAGACCTTGCCTCGAGCTTGTCCGGATTTTGCTTTTAGACATAGGCCAGACAACCCTAAATCTTAACTAACTTAAGAGATGGGCTCTTCCCTTATCATATCACATATGAAGTGGTAGGCAACTGATTTGATTTGAACCTTATTCAATAGGTATGCAGCTTCTCAAGTGCATAACTCCCTAAAGGAAATAGGTAACTCAGTAGTACTCATCATAGAGCACACCATATCACATAGGGTGTGATTGCTCCGCCCTGATATACCATCGTGCTATGGTGTATTCGGAGGAGTAATGCTGAGAGAGAATCTCATTCTCCTTTAGAATAGTCCAGTATTTCCGTGCTCAAGTATTCTCCTCCTTGATCACATCAAAGGACATAATACTTATACCCGTATTTTGGTTCTCTACTTCTAACTTATATTCTGTGAATATCTCAAAAGGTTCGGACTTGTGTTTCAACAGGAACATAGGTCTGAAACTCGAAAGATCATCAGAGAACGTAATGAAGTACAAAGAACCAGTCCTGGCATTTGTAGACAGGGGACCTAACATACATCAACATGTATCATCCCAAGAGTTTACTAACTCTTTCTCTGTTTCCAGTAAACGGAGCTGTGGTCATCTTATCTTTGTGACATGACTGGCGAGTTTCACAAGATGTAAATTCAAACTGATTTAAATATGCATCTAAATGTAACTCAGCCAGTCGGGTCGCATTGATATGACCTAGTCTACAATACCTCAAGAAGGATTCGTTCATTTCTGAACTCTTCCTCTTGTGTATGTTCTGTATACTAAAGAACTGTAGTTTGATTTAGAACATTAATGCTTTTAGATAACGTGCCTGAATCGATCAACTTTTGATATAGGAAATGTTCAAAACATTATCCAACAATACAAAATTATATCCTTTCTTTACTAATAAAGAGACTGATATGATTTTGTATATCAGGTTCGGTATCTAATAACATTCGTTCAGAATCAATGTATTGGTAATACAGGGTGACAGTGACCGACAGACTTGGCTGCAACACTTGCCCCGTTTTCTGCCTCATGAAACTTATCACCCGTTCTCAGTTCTCTACCTTTCCATAGCCCTATGTAACAGATTACATATCTGGGATCCTGATCTGGTATCACATACCCAGGACGTAAAGGATACAGAGAAACAGTTCTTTGTAATGAACACACCCGAAGATGATGCATCAGCATGCACTCTCTTCGTTTGGGCGGCACGGGAATTCTGGTAATCCCCAATTTCCTGCTCTGTCTTATAACAATTATAAGTTGGAGGGGGACCAACGTTCCCCAGCTCAGTATAACAAGCGGGTTCGGTCAATAATCCGTATTATTATCTTGATTAAGGCGTGATATGGTCGCTACCAGGAGAGAGAGAGAAGAAAACACTCAGCGTGCGCTCTGTCAAGAATAGATTGGTTATTATTTTATCTAATCAGGATGGCTCCCACTGCTTTTTATCAAATCTTCCTTCAAACCCTAAAAGGAAAGACTAGCCGGGATTAATTACACACTACAAGTTCACCAATCTTTCAGCCAGGCCAGTGTCGGTACTTTGAGGGAGGTCCCCCGTGCTTTCGCACGAACCTAATTAATGTAAACCTCGTTTTCCCAGAGGCGTAACCCCGTTGACACCTTTCTAGACACCTACTTGATCGGCTAGTTGTAATGTATAAAACTCTCCCAGGAGTAACTCTTACTCGCAGCGGGTATCGGGATCCAACTATCTCATAGAAGGTATGCAATCTCATTGCAAATCTCAACACTTGAAATTCCCGATAATATTTTGCCCCTAGCACCCTATGACCTTGACGGAGGTCAACAAACCATAGGCTACTAGTCAAGTTCAACCCGTCATTTCTTGATCGAATTAAACCCACCCGCACGACCCTTGACGGAGGTCAACAAGGCCGCACGACTACCCTAACTCAATCTGCATCATATGCATAAGCAGATAAATACTGGTTAGCTACCGCACACTGCGCCTTGACGGAGGTCAACAAACGCAGCACGAATACTAAACAGCACTTATCTGAAATGACGGAGGGCTACGACAGGTTTTTCTGAAAACCTATTGCGTAATGAACTTGATATCGTTGTAGGATCGAACGAATTTTGAAATGGAGTGCTTTTGAGGCTTTTCTAGTTTTGCTAAAGGAGTCACTCCCGGTGAAGGGATCGTCGGTCCTTTCCTCGTCGAATGATGTGCGGGATATATCATATATATCACTGTACAAAGCAAAAACTCTTAAAAGCAATCAAAAGACAAACCGAGTGTGTAGCATCTGCCAGTTATTGCTAAAGGAGTCACTCCCGGTGAAGGGATCTCGGTCCTTTCCTCATCGAATAAGGTGCAGGATATATCGCATATACCGCTGTGCAAAGCAAGAACTGTAGCTACCTGTTTTATTTTGAAATTTGATTCTACAACATCTTAGGTTTCTTTTAATTTCATTAATCACATTAATGAAGTCCCATCATTTAAGTACCTAAACATCACAGATAGATATGACGTACACTTATGCCATCCGCATTCGCCTCGATGTCCCCTCGTGCACCGTTAGGTTAGGTAACTAACGGCAGAGCAGGGCAGGGCTAGCGCGGGTGTAAAACATAAGTAACGTCTATATAATATATCATATATACTATATACTATATCCATCACAGAAACATCACATGATCTCATCACAGATATCGCAGCAGAAGAATCATATGAAATATTGGATATACTAGGACGTCCGTGTTTTCAATACGAGCCAGTATAAAACACGGATTCCACGGTCGTGATGAATAGCCAAACCCACACCCCTAGACCCCTACGAGAGCGGCAAGCAACCCTACCAATTCTGGAGTTAGGAGACCCGGACTCGACTCCTCGAGTTGGTCTCCCACTGGACTCCAGAACCCGGTTACTTGTGCCCTCCTCCTTGGGTCTATCCTAGTGCGGAAAAGTAAATAATATACAAACGGTGACAACTTCCGCAACCTGGAAGCGCCCCAATAAAAGAATATTACATACAAGTTTTTACATGAATGAAAATGAAAAACACTCATCTCACATAAAAACCCCCGGCTATTCAAACACGACGATCCAATATAACATATCCAGCAACACATAACATCACATGTCATCAACGTAAGTAAATATGCGCATCCCAATTGTCGTTGACATATAGCAACGAAACCGGCGATATCACATATTACACTTACGGTCACAGAAAAGAAAGTGTAAAACTACAACAGTTGGAATCCGCAACCACCTCAGACATCGCATGCCTGACCAAATGAATTACTTAGACATCGCATGCCTAACAATTATAAACCCCGCATTTTAGTCTCAAAATCGAAAACACTTTTCAATATCAAGTCGGGCAATTCAACAGGATTCCCGACATCCTGATCGAATACTCGTCGCAAACTTCAGTAGACGGCCGCACCCCCGATACCGTCGACGAAGTGCACCAAGGCGGAACACCGCTACCGCGAGCACCCGGAGGGATGCTTTCGGCGACGGGGTTCTCCTACAGTCACTTGGTCGGGGCAATGGGGTAAGGCTGTCTATTAAGTTTACCCGGCGAGTATCCGCGTACGCTACGTGATTGCGACGGACTTTTGATCACATCAAAATTCCGTGGCAACCGATCAAGTGAGACTAAACTGCTACGTTTATAACATTCATTCAGTTATCACATAACTAATTGTGAATTCCAATTATTGTATCCCATTCCAGATAAACAGAAAATGTTAAACTTTCCGATCGAACAATCGAACACCCAAGTTTTCCCGAAACAGATCAACACATGAAACAAGTCTAACAACATTCCGTTCGTGCCTCAGTACCAACGATCCAGCCGTAGAAGGGTCAAGCCAACGCCTCACATGTGGCACGCCGTACTGCCCCAAACCCGAAGGTTCAAAGGGCAGTTCAAGACGGTCACATAATCGAGTTAAGGTTTGTGTCTTTTAGAGGGACCATCGCGTTACTTGCACTACTTAGAACGTCGTTAAACTACGGAAAAATCCAACACTTGGAAATTTCCCAACAGGGGAAAAATTGGGTATTTATATCCGGTCGAACTTTTTAACATATTCTAAAATTTATCCGGAAAGCCACACAGACAAAATTTGATATCCCGATCGAAACACCGAATCCCCAAATCAACTCAGAAAAATTGAACTCTGGAATAAATATTAAAAATACCCAGAAAATCCAGAATTAATAATTATGAGATACTGTGTAAAAATTCTAGTACAGAGTGCCCGTACCGCCGCGCAACCGCCGCACGAGGCTAGCTCGTGCCGCGGAAGCGCGGCAATATGGAGGAATCAGGGGCACGAATTTCACAGTATTTCACATATTCACCTGCTGATTTTTCTGAACATTTTTAATGTGGAAAAATGCCAGATTTTAAAAATTGTACAGAGAGCATATTTGATTTGGAATTCCGGGTTCGTTCGGACTTCAATTTCCGTCTGGACTTCGCCTAAGGCTCTAGCTAGGCTCTGATACCACTGCAGGGTTCCTAGGCACTCTAGTGAGGTCTCCCAAGCCATCAACCATGGCAATTTCAAAAATACGGTGCCTACAAACCCTAAAGAACGGATCGTATACTAGAGGTCTAGGCGAACAAGTACTAGTTAACAGTTAACTATATAAAATACGGAAATACAACCTTTGTAGATCCGGTGCTCCACCTCCATAGCTCCGCAACGAGGTCCTCTCCGCTGTCCAAATCAAATCCGGGCTCTAGGATCGGCTTCGTCGGAGAATGGGCAAGCTAGGTCGTCGATGTCCATGCCGAAGATGATCTACGTCGAAGCATCGATGAATCAAGCTCCACCTTCACCAAGTCATGAAACTTGTGAAGGAAACACACTCTACTACTTGGCAAGAGGTAGAGGATGAAGAAATAGGAAGTGGGTAGACTTTAGAATTGGATTTCTCACTCATATGCATCAATCACCATTGATGGACTTCAAGCTTCTTCACTTGAAGAAAATGGAGGAAGAAGAAGAATGTTATGATAAGTCTTAAATTAAAAATAAATCAATAACAATACTTATCATACTTTTAACTCTAGTTAAGTGTAGAGAATTAACTTAGGTTAGTTGAATTGGTTAGGGTTAAGAATATGATAAGAATGAAGACTTAGTCAAAGTTTCAAGAAACTTCAACTAAATCCAAAATAAGCCACCATTTATCTTTCTTTTCCTTATTCCAAAAAAGAATAAATAAGAAAGATAAATGAATAAATAAAAATCAAAATCCTAACCCATTCATAACCATGGTTCATTCTTTACACTTAACCAAGTTAGGCATGCATCATCAAACATGATACAAGCTAGTGCACAAAAACATATCGCATATGTAATGCGCACACTCGAGTGAGAAAATCCGTCTAAAGTGAACCGATACTAGTTAATGTAAAGTAATATATCAAATATATAATTATACATTAAATCATTAAATCAACACTTGATTCAATGATCCGGTCATGCGCACATAACCGACTGGTATCAATAGTAACATCTTATCGAATCAATACTTGATCCGATAACCCGGCTATATCGGATATAACCGATCAATGTCACATCGCGAGAATCGAATACAGTATCACATACTCGTATTATTCTCGGTCCCGCACATATCTCATATGCGCTCCTATTTCGTTTCGCTTGAGCCAGGAAACCTCTGTGTAGGACTCTAAAGACTCGTCAATACGCCGGCAGCGGATGATGATCATATCAAACATCCACAAGCCGCAAGCGGTCTGCTAAACGTAACGGCCACCCGGGTATTGAGCGATCTGAAGATCGACGAGCAAGCCCGCTCATACTCCAGTGAATCCGACCAGTAACACTACCGTACAGTCCGGTCTGATCGTCTGATATGTCGCATATCTCGCCTAGGGGTGGTAAACGTCAGACCCCAATAGCTCAATAAGTCGTGTCGATATGAGGTCTATAACTGTTCGAGAAACTACTGGTAACACTTACCAGTAAATCTCAGCAACCCTGGCCAGGGATTTCCTGTTATAGCCAATCGAACACAGCGCAACATCAACCCCCATATACTGGGAGAGACGACTCCCCTCCTATCGCTCATTGCCTCCATGTGACTCGGGACTGTACCCAAAAACCACCGTTTTGCACGCCCTCTTGGACGTGGTAAGATGGAAATCAAAGCACAGTGGGAACCACACAAGACTCTATGACGATCTCGGGTCAACAGACTACTCTGTACCAGTGTCACCAGAGAACTGCCATCTGACGTGAGGTATAATACCATCTGGGAGTTCTCGGCGAGTCCGTCCAGTGTACCCAGTCTCTACTGAGCACCCGTATATCTCCTCTGATGTCAAACACCGATGGATATGGGATCATCCATCGCCCATCTGTATGGGTCGAGAAGGTACACGCTAGTCTACTCTGGTATATCGATGCCCCGTCTCGATACACCCTCGACTAGGGACTGTGAAGGATGTACTTATAGACTACCATGTCCCCACTAGTATGATCCGCATCATAGTCCAGGTAGTCAAGTACAGATCCTAAGGGCTTTACCAACATATGACAGAGAGACAATCAGTATACACGTTAAGGTAAAGAGCAACCAGATAGCATACTATCATGTCGAGCAAGAAAGTCCTCCCTATATATGTCCCAGCATCCACTACAATATACATCCTATGTATAGTAATGGCCTCTAGGGCATACATATAACTAACAATAAGAATATGAAATCATTAGATCTCATCACATCTATAGATCCGATCTACTCCTACGAGCCACACTTCGAATCTTGATTGTTGGTTTGGAAATCATCACAAATTCTCAATTCTTGATTTTATCGTTTCTTGATTTAGACTAGATTTTTCTAATTCTTGAAATTCAAATCCTTAAATCATGAATTGTTGTTTTCTTTTCTTTTCCTTAAAGTTTCAACTCATCTAATTCGAAACACGAACGATTACACTTTCCCTGTGGACGATCCGCACTTACTAACGCGCTACAATCGACACCGTTATTGATTGCGGTCAAATAATTTTTGGTTATGATTTCTATAAATATTTTCTAACTACACACCGAGAATCATTCAATCAAATGGCGCTGTTGCCGGGGATCATTTGATTCACACAATCGGAAATTCATTCAATCATTACCTCCACCGAAAAAATCGTTTTTCACCATTTCCGCAACCCCAAAGAACCGGGGACGGGTAACGTGGACTTACAGTAGCCCCTTCAGGTATCACGAGCTTCTTTGTGAGCCCGTTTGAGTTCTTACTCAGCCTGTTGAGGATTGAGACGCCAGAGTTTGACGGTTTGCTGATGGGGGCCGTCGTGGTTGCTAGCCGATCGAAGACCGACCTTTGAGGAGCTTCTTCTGGTGTCGTTGAGGCACCGAAACTCACAGGTGGGAGCATGGTCCTGAAGAACAGTCCGGTAGTAGATTGTGTGACCTGCTCCACTGGCATTGAGAAAATAGAGGCCGTGTTGGGCCTATAGGTCACTATTCTAGTTGAGGTGGAGCGGGAGTTGTTGTTGCACGAGGTGCAATGGGAAGCCATTCATTTTTCTGTACAGGAGCAAGACACCAAGTTTTGGTATCTCAAATCCAAAGGAAACCATAGAGAACCGCGATTTTGTTTGCGAAATACGACACACGAAGTGTGGAGTGGAAAGAGAAAAAGGTCCCACCGGGCCAGAATCTGAGTTCTTTTGGAGATTTAATTTCTGTGGTGATGGGATACTGAAGATTTTCGGCAGTGAACAGATTTTGGCACGTCCAGAGGGACCTCTTCTTCTTTCCACTCCACATTTCGTGTGTCGTGTTTGTAGTTGCCCTTGGGTGATGGGATACTGAAGCTGGCGTTTCATCTCTATGCAGAATGGCGTTTGCTTCCACTCACTGCAACTCTGGCTCTGTCACATCTGTTGGAGTCAAGTATAGGCCACTTACAGCCTCAAATCTCTACAATCCGGCTCTTCAAGAAATCATTGGGCTTCTTTTTGGGTCTATGCTCCCACCTCCCACCCTCGGTATCTCAATGCCGAAGGAGTAATCCCAAAAGAAGTTTGTCTTCCACAGACTGGCTCCTCAAGCTTCTGCTTTGCCGATGGAATTGGTTTCCAAACAACTGGTACCTTCCAAAGGCCATGGTCGACGCAGAGGGCAGAATACTTAAGCTCTCGAAGAAAACAGGGGGGCAGGCTCAGCAAAATCCTGAGGCTAATCAAATTCCGGCAGTAAGAAATGGTCGACGTCGATATCAGCGTCATACAAAACAAGTTGGGGGCAGTTCTCCATATATTTCTGTTTCAACCCCAGTGGTGAATGTTGTTGTTCCAACTGGGAACAGATTCGAACTGTTACGAGGGGTCAAACAAAATTCTCCCACTACAATATTGAAGAAATCTCCGCATCCTATGGAGATCCAAAGCGAGCAGAAAACAGTTCGCTCTCCAAAAGAACTTTCCTCATCTATATATAATGTGTGGAAGTAGGTGAAGGACTCAGTTGTCGTCTGCGGCTCTTCCTCTAGTCATCTTCTGCGGCTCTTCCTCTAAACGTCAGCCAAATTCTGACAAATCCCCTTTCAAATACAAGAGGACTCATCCCAAAACAGTTCCTGATACAATGGTCCTCCTAAAGCAGCTTCTCATAAAAAAGAGAGGCCTGATAAAGCCCAAGTGCCCGAGGAAAACTCCGAGGGTCAAAGGTCCAAACGCCCCAAGCCTAGGGGCATAATAGTTCACACAGTCTACATAGTGAACTCCAAAAATGAATGTCACACTTATACTAGTCACGGACCGCATACTCGGTCCCTAACAAAGGCTCAACTGCAACGTAAAAAACTGCAGGAGATGCTTGCTCAGGCGGCGGTACTCGCTAATCCATCGCTTAAGGAAAATCCCGAGGACGCACCTCAAGAAAGAGTAGGAAAGGAATCGGATATTGATTTCCTAAAGCGCTCTCTCAAAAAGAGAGATGAAGAAGCGGCAAAAATATCGACTAAAATGAACCAGATGGCCTTTTTGATCCAGAATATGGCTGGAATGATGGTCCATTCGGAACCACTGGCAGATGAAAAGCCGGTAGTCGCTTTTAAAGATAAGGGTGACATTTCAAAGCCTCTGGGAGCCTCATCAACGGCTGAGAAGGAAATGATCCCAAAAGTAAAACTGGACGCATATATCGCTCAGCAAATCAAAGCTCATTATGCCAGTGAAGCCGCAAATAGGTTAATCAAGACTGGTCGACTGTATCCGGTGTCCTATGATCAAATACAGTACCCGCCAGAATATATACTTCCGACGTTCTACATATAAAAAGGAACCGGGAACCCTCGCCAGCACATTGCACGATTTAAATCCATGTGCGACAATACTGGAGGAAATGATATACTGCTCCTTCGACAGTTCATCAGCAGTCTGGCAGGCACTGCGTTCGAATGGTATGCGGAACTCTCAAATAACTCCATGAATACCTTCGACGAGATGGAGATACTCTCTGTCAGAGATTCGCTAGTGTGAATAAACGCACTACTGTAACGGCGTTGGTCAATGAAAGGGTTAGACAAAATGAGACATGGGTTTAATATGCTACCTGATGGCGAAATCTCTGGTCAAAATGCGAGCAATGGATCAACAAAGCTGCAGCCGTAGGAATGTTCATAGCCACTCTTGACCCAAATTCTAAGGTGTTCCCATATATGGCCCTCTTCAAGCCGACAACCTTCCAAAAACTCATGGATAAAATGGCTCGATTGGATCAGATGGGTCAAGACAGTTCCTCATCCGATGAAGATGTATGAAAAGTAAAGGTAAGGTGGCGTTTTTCTCCAACGCCCAGCAAAGAATGAGCGGCTCCGAAGCAACCTGTCGCCAAAATAGCGACAACATGGGTTTTACCCTTTGAATGATTGGGGCGCGAATACTCGCTCCCCCGAGATATATGCAGGGGCATATTGCTTACTGGAGGAATAATATCCATGCCAGATGGTCCTTTTTTCAAAAATAAAGAAGGATATTAAGGGACCTGCAAATGGGTCCTACAATCAAGTGGAATACCCCGCTTAAACAAAAAAACCTTGGGAGGAATGTGAAATCCATGTCCCACTCCAAATCAGATGACGAGGGGAAAAACCCCCAAGACAAGTTCATTCTTCCAAGGAAGAAGAAAACTCAGCAGAAGGAGTGACGTGATATCTTGTTCCTTCGTATGTGAAGATACTTCCTCAGCGTCAAAAAAGCGACATTGATGAATAGGGGGCAAGTGTTGTGTAAAATGTTCGGTATTTCCCACAAAAACTAACCGATTGCTGTAGTAATAAAAGAAGAAGTCCAAGAGGGTGAAAATAGCTTAAGGTGTGAAGAATCTATGCAAACAAAGGATAGGCAGCAGCGCCTCAGCAAACAAGAGTTGGAAAGGATGAGTTATGCAGCCCTCAACCGAATGATAAATAATGGACCGAAACGTCCCTAAACTAGTGCGTCGCCTCGAACACGAAGCGTCGCCTCAAACACGGTGATAATGGACCGAAACGTCCCTAAACTAGTGTGTCGCCTCAAACACGACGTGTCGCCTCAAACACAGTGATAATAGACCGAAACATCCATAAACTAATGCGTCGCCTCAAACACGATGCGTCACCTCAAACACGGTGATAATGGACCGAAACGTCCCTAAACTAGTGCACCGCCTTAAACATGGCAACAATGGACTGAAACGTCTTTAAACTAGTGTGTCGCCTCAAACACGGTGTGTCCCCCCAAACACGGTGATAATGGACCAAGAAGTCCCTAAACTAACAATCCGCCTCAAACATGGCGATAATGGACCGAGATATCCCTAAACTAACAACGGACTGAAATGTCCTTAGACTAAAACTTCGCCTCAAACATGGCGATAATGGACCGAACGTTCCTAAACTAATAATGGACCGAAACGTCCTTAAACTAGCGTTCGTCCCAAAAACGGGAATGTCGGACCGAGACGTCCCTAAACTAATAATGGACCGAAATGTTCTTAAACTAACGTTCGTCCCCAAGTTGGGAATGTTGGACCGAAAAGTCCTTAAACAAGAAATTCGCCTCAAACATGGCTATAATGGACCGAAATATCCATAAACTAGTGCGTCGCCTCAAATATGGCGTATCGGCCCAAATACGGCGATATCCTCCCTTGAGATTTATATTGCAATCGAAATCTCAATGGCGAGGATTGCAACTCAAGTCCCACTGGCTACATAGCTACTCCAGTGATGAAATCACCCCCAAATCCCACCGGCAAATATATGGGTCACCTGCGGCGAAACTACTTTCAAGAGTTCCATCGTTCGCAAAAAAAACAAAACGAAAAAATGGTATATCCACGAGCGAAATGGGCACGGATGAAAACCCGAAAGGGCACCGTGAGTAAAAACAGCAGGATTGCCAGCGAGTTTGTGAAAACCCGAAAAGGCGCAATCTCGTTTAAAATAAAAAAAGAAAAAGAAAAAAGAAAAAGAAAAGAAAAACGGTATGTCCACAAGCAAAATGAGCACGGATGAAAACCCGAAAGGGCGTCGTGAGTAAAAACAGCAGAACTGCTGGCGAGTTTGTGAAAACCCGAAAAGGGCGCAAACTCGTAAAATAAAAAATTCCTGTGCACTTGCAAGGTCCTCTCGACCTTGTGAGAAGAAAATACCTGCGTGAGATCCTTACGACTCACAAAGGAGCAACACACTTAAGAATCCCCACGATTCCTATGGAGAAATTACACTTGCGAGATACTCATGACTCGTAAGAAGAATTCCCCCTATGAGACCGTCACGGATTGTAGGGTTCAAAAGCCTTAACTTATATGGATCTAAACCTGTTCTTAAACCGTCATATTCCCTTAATGTTGCCATATAAGGGTCCTATATTGGCCCTTGTATACAATCTACGAGCACAAATAAATGTTCTCTCACCAAGTTCTACCAATGGCGAGAAATGTCCCCATATGATGAGTGACACTTGTAAATTCTCTCGACTTATAAGGAGAAAACACTCTTGTAAGATCCTTATGACTTACAATAGAAAGTATCACTTAGGAATCCCCACGATTCCTAAGTATAAAATACACCTATGAGACCCTCACGACTCATAAGGAGAAATACCTTTATGAGACCCTTACAGCTCATAAAGTTAAAAAGCCTTAGTCAACAGGATCATAACCCTGTTTGCTAAGCCGCCTTTTCTCAAATCGACAAAGGCAAATGATGATGCGCTCCTGGCAATATCCCAGTTGAAGCAATACTGATGCCTAAATAGGTATCAAATTTCAAGTCCTCGCAAAGGCAAATGATGATTCACTCCTGGCAATATTCCAGTTGTAGCGATATTGATGCCGAGATTGGTATCAGATAACCGAAATGTTTAGGCAACTCGCAATAAAAAGCAGCGAGTAAAAATAAAAAAAAATAGCCGAAGTAATTGGGCACCATGATAAATAGCCGAAATGATTAGGCAATCGCGACTTTCACGACATAAAAGCTGAAAAGATAGAGTATCGCGGAAAGAAATAAAAAATGAAATGAAAATGAAACTTTTCTGCCCTGCAAGTATGTCCATATTGACTCTTATATACGATCCATGGGCACAAATGGAAAAAAAGGAACCGTATTTTCCCACCAAGCTCCATCAAAGGGAGAGCCAGATCTCGACGGTTCATTTACAACCTAAAGATCAGCTCGGCGTTCTTCTCATTCCAACAGGGTGTAGACGTCACGTCAACAAAGCTCTAAGGAGCCAAATCAAAAAGGAGTAATGGAAAAATCCCAGCTCCAACTCGACGTTCCTTCTCAGTGCAGACGCAACATCAACAAACAAAAGTGGAGTAATAGAAAAATCCTAACTCCAGCTCGACGTTCTCCTCATTCCAGCAGGGTGCGGACGTAACTGTCAAATGAAATTGGAGCAATGGCAAAATCCTAGCTCCAGATCCCGATTGCAATACATACAGCATATAGATCACACAGATGTTTTCCCAACATCAGCAAAAGAATTGGGGCGACATCGCTAAAGCAAAAAAAACGAAGTGACGGCATATTCCTAGCTTCGGATCTTGACGACAACTCATATAAAACCCAAAAGACTATTGGAGATCATCCCACCCCAGAAGGGTGTTATGACTCATCGGGGCTCCAAATTGAGCCTAACCTCAAGTAAAACGCGTCTTGGCAAATTCCTAACAGTTGCTCTTCTGACGGTAATATAACCTAAGGAGATTACTTGAAGACGTCTTGTCCAGTCCCCGATAGGATCAGAGACACGACAGTCGCAGGGCTACTCGAACAACAACTTAAAGACTGTATATCGAGAAATATATCAGCCAACGCGATGGTACTACAGACTAAATAAAACCCTAGTACCACAAACCTAATGGACCTCTATCGTAAAAAGAATGGGGGTTATCTATATTTCACGTTAGGATACAACTGCGAGATCCTCTCGACTCGTCTCGACTCGTAGGGAAAAACATCTATATGAAACCCTTATGGCTTATGAAGATGAAAAGGCCTAGGCGACGGGGATATCAATCTATTTTCTAAGCACTATGGCCCTACAAGTAGGTCCAAATTGACTATTGTACACTATCCATAGGCCACATTCTCCAAAGTCGCATACCGGTGAGGAGGAAAAAAACCACTTGTGAGTCCTCTCGACTCATAAGAAGAAAATTCTCTTGTGAGATCCTTACGACTCTCAAGAGAAAACGCACTTAGGAGTCCTCACGACTTCTAAGGAGAAAATACACCTGCGAGATCTTTTCGACTCGTAGGGAGAAACATTTTTATGAGACCCTCGCAGCTCATAAAATTGAAAAGTCTTAGGCGACAGATCTAAACCTGTTTCCTAAGCCATCGTTACCCTACAAGGATATCAAGATGGACTCTTGTATACTATCCACGGGCCACATTTGCCCAAGTTACATGCCAATGAAATGAAGAAGCTACTTACGGGTCATCACGACTCGTAAGGAAAAAAATACCCGAGTGAGATCCTTACGACTCACGGAGGCGATGAACACTTAGGAATCCTCATGATTTCTAGGGAGAATATGCACATATGAGATCTCCATGACTCATAGAGAGAAAACCTTCTTGAGACCCTTACGGCTCATGAAGATGAAAAAAACCTTAGGCTATAAGGATCCTAAACTTGTCTTCTAAGCCATCAATTCTATGGCCAGGCATAACTTTGCACTACTTTACCCATGTACATACTTACGTGGGCAAAGTACTGGGGGCATATGTTCCCGCCAAATTTTTAGCTAAGGGCTACTTATTCCCTTATAAAAAAGGGATAGAAGAAAGAGGAAATGAATCCTCACAGTTTGGCATCATGTATTTAACACGTGAGGCCGGTTTGCATATGAGCACTGAATAAAATAAACCCAAAGGCAAAACTGGCCTCACGTGCTAAACACGTGAGCGATCATAAGCGCTGAACATAAATAACCAAAAGCCACAAAGGCCTCACGTGTTAAACACGTGACCGCTTATATGCAAAGTATATAAACGCTGGAAGCAGATAATAACTAAAGTCCAAAAAGGTATCACGTTGTAAACACGTGAGCGCTCATATGCAAAGCGTATGAGTGCTGAAAATATACAGGCTAAAACCCATACTACGGGTCACGTGTTAAACACGTAAGTTCTCTTGCCTATTCTTTGGCAGCGCTCACATGCAAAGCATGTGGGCGCCCCAATTTAAAATGCTCCCATCTAATAGAATTAAATTCTATGTGATAGAACTAAATTCTATTTGGAAAATATTTTCTCTGATCTTTCTAATATGGAAAGATCTTTCTCTAACAGAGAATTTTGGATTTAAAATCCAATGGTGATAAAATATCATCAATTAAACAATGTGATAGAATTAAATTCTATATGGGAAATACTTTCCTGATCTTTCTCAAACTATAAAGATCTTCTCTGTTAAACAGAGAATCCTTGGATCAAAAATCCAACGGATCACCAATCGATCATTTGATAGAATAAAATTCTATCTTACGAAAATATATTCCTAATCTTGTTAAACTAACAAGATATTCATATGATAGAATAAAATTCTAATCTTGTTAAACTAACAAAATATTCATATGATAAAATAAAATTCTAACAAGATATTCATATGATAAAATAAAATTATATGTTAGGAAAATATCTTCTTAATCTTATTAAAATAACAAGATATTAATATGATAGAATAAAATTCTAATCTTATTAAAATAGCAAGATATTAATAAGATAAAAAAAAATCTAATCTTATTAAACTAACAAGATATTCATATGATAAAATAAAATTCTAATCTTATTTAACTAACAAGATATTTATATGATAGAATAAAATTCTATCTTAAAAAAATATTTCCTAATCTTGTAAAACAAATAAGAAATTTTCTCTGTTAAACAGAGAATCTTTGGATTAAAAATCCAACGGTGAATAAAATTCACCGATTGATCTAAAATATCATTTTGATTGATTATAAAATCAATCATGATCTCTCAATCAGAGATTTTCTCAACAAATTGATTCCTTTCTTTCTCCTATAAATAAAAGCAAAGAGATGACAAGGAGGAAGACAAGGAGAGGAGGGGGAAAAAAGGAGAGGAGACCCCTAATAAGCTTCTGTAAAAATACTGAAGGCTCTAAAAACAACAGAGAATTTAATTCTCTCAAAGAAGAAGATCTCCTTCTTAAAAACCCTAGGTAAAGAAAAAAGAAGAGATCAAAATATCTTCTTTACCTAACATACCATATCTAAGAGTTTAACTCTTCTCAAAAAAACTTAGTTTTTTCTCTTGATCTGAGATCCACAAGACAAGTCTTCCACAAGTTGAGAATTTAATTCCCATCGGGAAGATCTTGTTCTTGAGAATCAAAAATTTAGGGAATAGCAAAATTGAAAAGAAGGAAGATAGAGTTCATAATACTTCAGGAACTTAGTTCCATCAAATCAAGAACTTAGTTTTTTAAAGAACCCGTCCAAGATCCTGAAAATAGTGATCTTGGTGATCCTTAATAGTCAAAACACCATTAAAAGCGGTTTAACCTCTCTGAAAACATGAACATGGAAAACATGGAGTTCATGATACTCCAGAAACTTAGTTCCTTACAATCAAGAACTTAGTTCTTAAAGAACATGTTCCCAGATCTTCAAAATAATGATCTTGGTGATCGTTGATGGTCAAAATACCATTAACGGAGATTTAAGTTCTTTAAAAACACCAACAGAAATTAAATCTCTAAAAGAACTCAGTGCCTCAGGTGAAAAGTACGTGAGCGCTCAAGACCAAGTTACATAGCATCTCACGTGAAACGCACGTGAGCACCTGAAAAAGCTAGTGCTTAGTACTAGTGCAGCGCCTCACGTGAAACACACGTGGATGCCATAAAAAGCTAGTGCTTAGCACTAGTGCAGTGCCTCACGTGAAACACACGTGGGCGTCACAAAAAACTAATGCTTAGCATTATTTCAGCTCCTCACGTGAAACACACGTGAGTGCTATATAACCGAGTGCTTAGCACTGCTGAGTAGTACAGAAACCCAGTCTTAGCCCAAATTGGCTAAGTTTCCTGAGGTTAAACCTCTTTGATTCTTCAAGCGAGCCCATATGCTCATGATTTCCAAACTGATTCTAGTCTCAAACATGACTAATGATTTCTCATTGATGATATCCAAAAGGATATTTATCCCATATCTCCTCAGATAATCTTAGTCTTAAATAAGGCTAATGATCCTTAGATGATCCACCATGATCTTTTTCCTCAAATATGGGATTTGGTTTGAGGATACATCTCTCCACACCTCTGATATATGTCGTTGTAATTCCTCAACGTCTTCAGAGAGGTGGCGGGTCCCGACAACCAACAACTCCTTACATCCCATATTGATGCACTTCCAAATTGACGTGCACACCCCAAATCGGATTGCTCCCCAAATTGGGTGCATTCCATGTCACTATCATTCACTCCGCCACGTAACAAATACACTTGCGTGTAAGATGGATAATGAACCGAAATGTTCTTAAACTAATTTTCATCCCAAACAGAGAATATTGGATCGAAATGTCCTTAAACTAACATTCGTCCCCAAAATGGGAATAATGGACCAAAATGTTCTTAAGCTAACATTTGTCCCCAAAACGGGAATGTTGGACCGAAATATCCGTAAACTAGTAATCGCCTCAAACATGGCAATATTGGACCAAAATGTCCTTAAACTAACATTCGTCCCAAACAGGGAATGTTGGACCGCAACGTTCTTAAACTAATATGTTTTGCCCTACGGACTGTCTCCATAATAACTACCGTATACTATCCATGGGCTATTCATATATGATCTAGTAATCAGTTGATCCCATATGCTCACTGCTCATAAGTCGATCTTAGTCTCAAATATGGCTAATGATCCATAGATCAAACACAAATATCCCATGAACCGATGGACCTCACAAATGTGAGATCTGCATCCTAAGTTCATTCCTGTTGGCAAACCAAGCTACCAACGTGGGCCCCGTCAAGAAAAATTCTTGACCTAAACCCAAATCTCAGATATACGGATTTAGACTAATCCACGCCCTACTGGCAACAACATAAATTAGTCTCCGTATACAATCCATGGGCAATCTAAAATAAAACAAACACGACACGATACGAAGTGAACTTCCGGAGCAAGAGACAGTAGTTATCGCAACGCTGTAACCTAATTAATTGCAGGGGCTTGCGCCTACAGGGAAGAGTGTCCCCACAATCAAAACCCCTCACAAACGAGGGAGAATCTGATAAAGTCCGCTACAACGGTCGCATCTATCCAAACCTCCGATATACGGTGCCATAAATCAATTTGGTATTTTCGGAGAGGTGGATGGAGAAGTCCAAATAACATCTGCCCCCAAATTCAGGCAAGACGATCTATCCCAGTTCGTATCTGTTTTCGGTGGTGAATAGAGATGTTTGGACGTCTAGCCTGAATTTAGGGGCAGATGCTATTTGGACATATGCACCCACCTCTCTGAAAATACCAAGTTGATTTATGCCACCATATATCCGTGGTTTGGATAGATGCGACCTTTGTAGCAGACTTTATCAGATTTCCCCTCATTTGTGAGGGGTTTTTGATTGTGGGGACGCTCTTCCCTGCAGGCGCAAGCCCCTACAATTAATTACATTATCGTGTTGCGATAACCACTTTCTCCTTCTCCGGCAGTTCACTTTGTGTCGTGTGTATTTTTGTTTATTTTGGTTGCCCATGGATTGTATACGGAGACTAGTTTGTTTCGTCGCCTGTAGGGCGCGGATTATTCCAAATCCGTATGTTTTAGATTTGGATTTTGGGTCAAGGATTTGCTTGACGGGATCTGCATTGGTAGCTTAGTTTGCCAACGGGGGTGAACTTAGGACGCAAATCTCATATAAATGAGGTATATCGGTTCACGAGATATTTGGATTTGATCTAAGGATTGTTGGTCATATTTGAGATTAAGATCAACTTAAAAACAAATGAGCATATCGGCTCAATTATTTTAGTTTAAGAACATCACAGTCCATTATCGCCGTATTTGGGACGAATATTAGTTTAAGGACATTTCGGTCCAACATTTCCATTTTGGGACGAAAATTAGTTTAAGGACATTTCGGTCCAATATTCCCATATTTGGGACGAATGTTAGTTTAAGAACATTTCGGTCCAACATTTCAATATTGGGGACAAATGTTAGTTTAAGAACATTTCGGTCCAACATTCCCATTTTAGGGACGAATGTTAGTTTAAGGACATTTCGGTCCATTATCCATTTTGCGCGCACATGTATTTGTTACATGACGGAGTGAATGGTGACATGGAATGCGCCCAATTTGGGGTGCGATCCGATTTGAGGTGTGCGCTTCAATTTGGAAGTGTATCAATATGGGATGTATCATTCCTTGTCTTAATGAAATTTTACATTAAGTTGGAACGAGAAAAGAGTTGTTGGTTGTCGGGACCCGCCACCTCTCTGAAAACGTTGAGTAATTATAACAACATATATTATTAGTTATATGTGTGCCCTAGAGACCATTATTGTACATGATTGTATATTATAATGGATGCTTGGACATATATAGGGAGGACTTTCTTTCTCGACATGATAGTATGCTATCTGGTTACTCTTTATCTTAACATGTACACTCATAGTCTCTCTGTTACATATTGATAAAGCCCTTAGGATGTGTACTTGACTTCCAGGATTATGATAGAGATCATACTAGTGGAGTCTGGGTAGTCTGTGAGTACATCTTTTAATTGTTCCTAGTCGTGGGAGTATCGAGACAGGGCATCGATATTCCAGAGTAGACTAGCGTATACGTTTCTTGACCCATATGATGGGTGATGGATGATCCCACATCCATTGGTGTTTGACATCAAAGATTGTATATGGGTGCTCAATGGAGACTGGGTACACTGAGCAGGACTCGCCGAGAACTCCTAGATGGTATTATACCTCACGTCAGATAGCAATTCTCTGGTGACACTGGTACAGGTTAGTCTGTCGACCCGAGATCGTCATAGAGTCTTGTGTGTCTCCCACTGTGCTTTGATTTCCACCCTACCACGGCTCTACTAAGTCGTGCAAAATGGTGATTTTTGGGTACAGTCCCGAGTCACAAGGAGGTAATGAGCGATAGGAGGGGATTTCATCTTTTCCGGTATTGGGGGTTGATGTTGCGCAGTGCTCGATTGGCCATAACAAGAAATCCCTGGCCAGGGTTGCTGAGATTTACTGGTAAGTGTTATCAGTAGTTTCTCGAACCGTTATGGGCCTCACATCGGCATGACTTATCAAACTATTGGGGTCTGATGTTTTCCACCCCCAGGCTGGATATGCGACATATCAGACGAAGAGACCGAACTGTACGGTAGTATTACTTATTGGATTCGCGGGAGTATGAGCAAGCCTGCTTGTTGATCTTCTGATCGCTCAATACCTGGGAGCCGTTACGTACAGCTAGTGCCGCTGACGGTTTGTGGGTATGTGATATGATCACTGCCTATATTAACCCAACCATTTTCATTAGCCATGGTTAAGTCTCTACAAGAGTTAATATATGATATTAACTCACCCATGATTGCTATTCTTACCCATTCTCACTCTCATTCCATTCTCATCTTTATCTTCTTCTTCTTCATGTCCAAAAGCTCTCTAGCTTTTTGGAAAGGAAGAAATATAATGAGAAAAATTATTCTAAGGTGAGCAAAAATCCTACTTCATCAACCTATACTAAATTAGTCATTTAGTTTAGGTTGTTTGCTTCACTAATTTCCAATTAGAGAAGAGGTAGCTTGAGTTGGATTTTACTCGACGTAGATCATCTTCGGCCTCGAAAACTTCAAGTAAGCTTGTTCCTTTCACCTTGTGAACCTTTATTAGAGTCCCGGAAATCACTACTTGGAGCGAAGAGACTACTGCACGGAGCTTTAGAAGTGAAGGACCGGTCTATAAAGGTTGTATTCCTCATTCATTTAGTGTAATGTTTGATTACATGCTAGCTTAACTCCTAATTTTCTAGTTGGATCATTGGAATGGGTTGCATAGCTCTCTTGGTTTTTTAAAATTGCATACTTTATGCCCCATAAATCCTAGTTAGGGTGCTCTGGAACCCAGAATATATCAGAGGTGTGAAGAGATGTACCCTTAAACCAAATCCTGTATTTGAGGGAAAAGATCATGGTGGATCATTTAAGAATCGTTAGTTACATGTGAGACTAAGATTAACTTAGAAAGTATGGGATGAAAACCGTTAGTCATGTATAGGACTAAGATCGGTTTGGATATCAGTTTGGATATAACGAACATAAGCTTAGCCAATTTAGGCTAAGATTGGGTTTCTGTATCACCCAACAGGACTAAGCATTCAGTTGCATATAGCGCTCATATGTGTTTCATGTGAGGCGTTGAAATAGTGCTAAGCACTAGTCTTTTGTGGCGCTCACGTGCGTTTCACGTGAGGCGCTGAGCGTCTGGCACTCATGTGCATTTCACGTAAGGCGCTGCACTAGTGCTAAGCACAAAACTTTTCTGTTTTCTAGCGTTCACGTGTGTTTCACGTGGGGCGCTATGTAATTTGGTCTTGGGTGCTCACGTGCTTTTTACGTGAGGCGCTGAGTTCTTTTGGAGATTAATCTCTGTTGATATTCTTAGAGAACTTAAATCTCTATTAATAGTATTTTGACCATTAACAATCACCAAGATCACTATTTTGATGCTCTTGGATTGGGTTCTTTAAGAACTAAGTTCTTGATTTAAAGGAACTAAGTTTCTGGAGTATTATGGACTCCATATTCTCCATGTTCTTTTGTCCATGTTTTTCTGTTCATGTTTTCAAAGAGGTTAAATCTCTGTTGATGATATTTTGACCATTAACAATCACCAAGATCACTATTTTAAGGATCTTGGATCGGGTTCTTGAAGAACTAAGTTCTTGATTTGAAGAAACTAAATTTCTGGAGTATTATGGACCCCATCTTCTTTCTTTTGAACTTTGTTCTTCCCTGAATCTTTAATTCTCAAGAAAAAGATCTTCCCGATGAGAATTAAATTCTCAACTTATGGAAGACTTGTCTTGTAGATCTCAGATCCAGAGAAAAAACTAAGTTTTTAAGAAGGGTTATACCCTTAGATATGTTATGATAGATAAATGAGATGTTTTGATCTCTATGGTTTCTTTATCTAGGGTTTGAGAGGAGGAAGATCTTCTTCTTTATTGAGAATTAAATTCTCTGTTGTTTTGAGAGCTTTCTGTATTTTTACAGAAGTTTATAGGGTGGTCTCTTCCTTATTTGGAAAGAGCGATCATTGGTCGTTAGGACCCACCACATCTCCAATGACGCTGAGAGATTACAGCGCCATATATCGAAGGTGTGGAAGGATGTACCTTTTGAACCATGTCCCACTCATCAATGGGAAGAACAGGTTGGATCTTAAACTCCTAACTGCTGAAAAAGGCTTCTTTGCGTTCGCGCACGTGCGTCACACATGTTGGGCGCACGTGCGTCGCACGTGTTGTGCACCAGGTGGGCACACATGCGTCGCACATGGCGCTTGCACATATGCGCATCATGGGGGCAGCTAAGACCCTAACTTAAAGAACTAAGCTCTTTTGGAGAACTAAACTCTTTTGAGAATTGAATCCTCGCACATGGCGGGCGGGCGCACGTGGCCCACATGGCGCTTATGCATATGCGTATTATGGGGGAAGCTAAGGCTCTAGCTTGGAGAACTAAACTCCTATGGAGAACTAAGCTCCTTTGAGGATTGAATTCTTGCACGTGGCGAGTGCATATGCGTTACACATGGTGCGCACGTGCAGGCACATGTGCATCACACGTGGGGCACATGGTGCTTGCGCATATGCGCATTATGGGAAGGGCAACTAAGTCCCTAACTTGGACAACTAAGCTCCTATGGAGAACTAATCTCTTTTGAGGATTGAATCCCCATTTTTTCTGAGAGGTATCCCCTCTTATTTATAAGGGAGTGGTAGAGAGGATATCTCTTTCTTTCCCGATGTGGGACTAAAAATGTATCCCCTATATGGTAGAGCATTACTTAAACTATACGTGCATAGCATATTTCCTCATAACTTTTGATTTCGGAAGAGTTATGAGGCCCGTAATATATCAAATCGAAAGATTTTTCGAGACGCTTTTGATTCCATCAGAATTTACCTAATTCTCAAAATACAGCCTGGAAAATACCGGTTTGCATTTGCTTAAGTGTATTGCTGCCATTTGATACCTTGTGCTCTTTTACGCGGAAATTTTTGGCGGGAACACACCCGTTGCACTCAGTTTTCATTTTCGTGCAAATTTGATGCTCTTGGTTTTGATTTTGGTTTTCGTGCGCGTCAGATGCACGTGGATTGGTCTTCATGTACACTTATTGAGGTTGATTTCTTCTTTTGAACATCACATTCTATGATATATACTATACAATATAGTAGCCAAGCAGGACTGGTCTGAGGACAATACCTGAGTGTTTTTGCATGCATCGACAATTACCGAAGGGGTTTTCAAATGGAGCTATAGTCTCACTATTTTTCTACGTATCCATGAGCGATACGAACTTTTACAAGGAAAACCCTTCTAAGATATTTTTCAAAAGGCGAGAGGTATATTTTAAGCAAAATGTATGTGTGTTTGTATGTATGTATGTATTTCTTTACAAGTGAACGCCCGCTACTCGTACCATGACATACGCATTACACGGCAAATTGAAAAAGATTTTTTGTGCATATGTTTCCCGGCTATTTAAATGATTTTACAAGGATGTGTATTGTATACGTATTATAGACTTCATTATATTATACTTGATTTAAACAATAGATTTTGAAACTTGCATATTCATCATAACTCGCATTATTTGCTTGACATTGTCGGAGTTCCGACTATTGAGCTGTGCACTCGTTTTCATGTGCACACGTTGCGCTATGTTATTTTTAGCTTTTCTGAGATTTCTAAGCCCCGCTGATTTGATTTGATTTACTGAAATATTTTGCTATTTAGGAGAGATTTAAATTTAAATTCGGGGACCGAAATTATTTAAGGGTGGAAGATTGTGACATTTCAGAAAATATAAAATAATATTTTTGGACTTTAAATAATAAAATAATAAATTTCACGAATATTATACGAGTATAGATTTTAGTTTTCGTAGAATGGTATGACTACATACCTATATTTTGAAAAATAATTGGAAAATTAAAATAAATTATCATTTATGAAAACATTTATATGATTTGGGTATTTTACAAATTAATATACATTATTTACATACAAGTTGAATGTTAAACTTAATCAGTATATTACTAATTATGTATTAAATCAAATCCATTTTGTTAACCATGTTTTGAGTGCCATGATACATTTTGTTGTGATGTATGGTTTTATGCTATGTTTTTTTCGAGAAAAGAGAAAAGGAAAAGAAAATGGGAGACAAGGAAACATGAGGTGACTTGATGCATTAAATGAGAGAGAGAGTGTGTGTGAGAAAGGGAAAGAGAGAGAGAGAGAGAGGGAACCATGATCATAACCATGGCTAGTTTTCTTTACATCATCCCTTCATCCTCTTCTTCATCTCCTTCTTCTTCATCTCCAATATCCTCTACCATCACACAAAACCACCTCAAAACCCCCTTAAACTTTCACAAATATTGTGCACAAGATCATTATAAACATCATGGTGAGATCAAGCTTGAGTTTTGAACACTTTTGGCCAACTAGGAATATTCTTGAGTTGTTTCTACAAGGTAAAACTATCACTTTTAGTCAAGTTTTAAGTTTCCTTACCTCAAGTATTAGTTTAGAGTTAAGAAGTTTAGGTTTGGTGAACTTGGAAAATTCTAGGGTGATCTTTGGGGGATTAAATGAGTAGTAGTGATATATTACAAGGTTTAGAAATTGACTACTCACCTAGTAGTGATGGTAGCCTCGATTAAAATGAGTTTAGAATGTTCAAAGACGAACTTAGAATTTTCCAACATCGGTTTTTCATTGACTTTTGATGTTCAATTAGAATCCGGTATTACCCAAGAACTCTGAAAATTTATTAGCAGTTACAGTAAGATGTGCAGACAAATAAGAAGCTATCCTAAAAACCCGAGCCCAAACCTCCATGTTGAGGCCGCCGTTTTATTCAATTTGGCCGCAATTTTCCGCCCAATTTTGAAGTTAAGGTCTGAAACTTGGTCTGTAGCTCACTCATTAGATAACTAGACCTATCCTATATGCAAAAAAGTTTAATTTCACCTTAGGTAGAAACTGGAGTCATTTTACTTGTTTTCTGTCGATATTTTTCTGACTTTTGAAACTTGGTTTTTAATATTTGAGTTTTTACTCGGTCATTTGATGTTCACACGTCAACGTCGGGGGTTGTTTTGTCATTTTAGTACGCGTTGACCATAGGTTCTAACCTATGTGTCTTTCGCTTGTCGTATCGGTTTTGGATATGGATTTCTATGGAATTCGATTCGGGTTTTCATTTGATTTTCGTTATGGACTTGATTTGTAGGTATAAACGCGTGGACTTCCGGGATGACGAAGAAGGGCAAGACATCCGTCGGGATCGACTAGAGTAAGGATAGGTGAGTAGATGTTTATCTACGGGGAAAGTCGGGTGGATGGCGTACAGCACCCCCGCAACCGTAATACTGGGATACTAGAGATATAGTATATATAGATATTTTAGATGTGTATACCTAGCTAATAGGGTTCTAGGATATTATAAACAATAGTAGTACACGTGTAGGAAGGTATATCCCTAGTTCTAGTTTTTCTAAGTCTATGAGTTATTTGTATATACACTTATATATATATATATATATAGATGATAGATAGATAGATATATAATTATGATATGATATTATGAGATGAGGATATGATAGGATATGATGACACGAGTCGATATGATTTAATATGAGGATGTGGGGCGATATATATATGATATGATATGACATGACATGACACGATATAACATAAGATGATATATGATGATATGAGATGAGGTGATGTACGTGAATATAGATCCGTAATATTGATTGATAATATCGTACGATGGATTATACCGTATGTGATATGATGAGGATGGATCGCCGACATATATATATCGACTTGAGAAATATTGATTAAAATCATTAGGTAGATATTAGGATATATTTATAGCCATACCTATTTTCAAAACTAACGGATCGTTATGCACTTTTAAATGATAACTTTAAGGGATGCTACGGATTTTTAAATGGTATCTTTTTCTAAAACATCGTAGCCCTTATTTTCAAAAATAACGATTCGTACTATTTTAACTTTAACTGTATGGCTCATACATGGTTACGTATTCTATACTGTTCATGCTACGATTTCTTATTTCCGCAGACGCTCGTATTATTTTTCTTTACGACATATATAGCCTACACTTTGTGTACTTACCTTTATATGACTTCGTCTGCTAGGACACACGCACCATTGCCGATGATGCGCGTGTCGCACGTACACACACTCGCCGGCTCACACACATCATCAATAATTGCCATGCCATATACACATTAGAAATCGTTATGTCACTGTATCGCCTTATAACCTGTAGAATTATAGTTATTATTTAGTAATCATTACTACACATACTAGTTCAGATATCGCACATCCTTACCTAGTTACACAGCATGCTCATATGAAAACACTTGCTATACTTTGCAGTACTGTTATGTGCCTATACTTGCCGTTCCATCATTGTTACATGCTTATGAGATTCTGTTTTCATGAGATTCCTGAATTTGAGAAACCGCAAATACATTTTTAAGTGTTATGATTGTTTTAAAAACGCGGTTTCTCTTGATATGATATTTCGATGTCCACCATAAGTTTTCTTGGTGCTGAACTATGATGATTACCCGATTCGAGGAGTGAAGAGTCATCGTCTGCGGGTACATAGTGGACCCGGTACGGTATCCAGGAGCAAGAAGATCGTATAGAAAGGCGTTGAGCTCGGCAGGGAAACACTACCTACCGGTGACAGTACTGGACTCGGCGGATATTCGGAGGATACCGACCGGAGTGATATGAGACAGATGAATATGAGGACCGATCTAATGAGACGGTGTCTGAGATATGAGCATTTACGTGTCGATATTAGACACGGGTTTTGTGATGATTTCGAGTGTCGATACCGGGCACTCAGGTTTTATGACGATTTGATGTGTCGTTAATAGACACACATTGGATGATACACGTATATACATACATATGACACAGGTGACTTGGTACCATATATTGACACATGTATGATATTATTATTATTACAATTATATATACACGATCACCTTAGATACCACACGGTATGATATTATTATATTACAGTATGACCTAGGAGATCGTTATACATTCGATTTCTACCTGCTGATATCTTCTACTCACGAGTTGGCAACTCACCCCTATTGTGCCATGGTTTTCTTGTAGGATCGACCGCTCGGATCAGTAGCGGCTTGCTAGCATATCTTTTCTTCTGAGTGATTGGCATTGGTAGGTGGGTTACTCCTCGGATCGTAACCGCCATTGTATACATTTATTATTCGTTTGTATCTAATTAAAAGCTCTATCAACCAGACTATGTATATTTGGTAGACTTAGAAACCAGAGATTTGTATATTCTTTCAGCCTTAGAGCGAGATGTGTGTATTATTCTTTATTTTAGGTTTGATGATACTTTGGTTTTCTTTACTTTCTTTTCTGTGTTGATCTTCGCCTTGGGAGTCGTATATTCGTATTTGCATAGTTGTTTCCGCCGATTGGCGAAGAGCTAGCTCCCGCTTGGGATGCCATATTATACTTATAATGTACTGGTTTTGGATTGAAATTTACGAAGGAGGTGCTGTCCAAATTTCAAATGATGAAAACGCTTTCAAATTATAGTATATAATTCACTTGCATTTCAAACGAATTTTATATATACTTTAAAAGGAGAACTTGATTTTAATTATACCCCCTTTTCAAAACTCCACCTTCGCTATTTTACTAAAAAGGTTTAGATTTCTGGGTTTTCGGCTTAATTGGGTTACGGTGGGGTCCTATAGACTTCACGTGATCCAAGTGTCGGTCACGTGCCATTCCCGGGTCATGGCAGAGATGGCATCGACAAGGGTTAATCGACGGCGAGCTGTCGAAGTGATCGATGATGAGGTAGCGCTGAGGTGGGTTCTCTATTGAGGGGTGAAGCCGGTAGCATACCTAGGGTTTTGAGTTGGGTTTGCAGCTGGAGATGAGGAGGAAGGTGGCGATGGTGAAGTAGGTGCTCGAGAGGAAGATGAAGGCAATGGCTAGGAGGAGACGCTGGAGGTGTTGGGTTCTCGGGTCGACGTTGGGAGATCGAGGTGACGATGGTCAATGGGGTTGGAGTTTGATGGCAAGGAGGGTGCTTGGGTCTGACGTAGGGCGATGATGATGACGGCAAGGGAGTCAATGTTAAGAAAAGGAAATATGAAGGAGATTGGGTGTTGGGGCTGTGCTGGGAGGAAAGGTTGAGTGGGCGAGAGACTCAGCCATGAGCTCGAGCGAGGGGCATCGGCAGTTTGAAGGTGATGGGTTTGGGTTGAAGAAGAAGAGGGCCGGAGAAGAAGAAGATGGAGTTGCTGGCGTGGCTTTTGAGAATCGATGAGGGTTTGTTGTGATGATGAAGATGGTGGAGATGAAGATGAGATGGGATCGAGGAAGGTGGTGGTGATGCAATGAAGTTGAAGGAATAGGAAGAAGGAGTAGCTGCGGGTGAAGGTTATGGTGATCGGGCTCGAAGGAGATGAGTTGAGTTTGAAGGTGAGGGCTCGCGGTGGTCGAGGGTGTAGGTTTTGTATGCTAGGGCTCGATGGTGGTTTGCATAGGGTGAGGTGATGCATGAGGAAGAAGGAAGTGCGCCGGTGGTGGATGGGTGTGCCGGAGGTCGAAGGTGGAGATCCGGGTGGTGAAGGGGTATAGACGACAGCGAGGGATACGACTGGAGGCAACGGTGAGGGTGAAGGCTACGGGCAGCTCGGTGATGGTGGGTTCAAGGTGATCGGAGAGAAGGTGACGACGAGGGTGAGGGTGATGATAGCAATGGTGTCGTGCTTGGAGACGAGGGAAAAAGGAGAGGAAGAAAGAGAAAAGGATGAGTGAGAGAGAGAGAGAAAGGGAGATGGATTTGATTCTAGGGATAGAGATATGTATGATTGTGTGTGTAGGATATTAGAGAATTTGTTAGAAGAGAGAGAAAGAATTATATATATATATATATATATATATATAATTTGTTTGTTAAGGTGAGCATATAAGATTTTATTTAAAAGAATATAGAGGAGATAAGAATATATATATATAGGAAAATTAATTCCTAAAATTGTTTTAAGAGGTTTTTTAAAAAAATAATTTTCAAATATTTTATCATAACAAAATACTAACTATAATATATCTATGGTAGACAAAATATTATACTAGAATACAAATAAGATATTAATAAATTATCAGATAGAATTAAATACTAAAATATAAATATGATTACATAACTAAATGTTAAACAAATAAATATTATATCCGTATAAATAAGATATTATAAATTAGCAAACAAAACTTTAAAAGTTAAATATCATATACTTACTAACTTAGATAACCATAATATATTTACCCTATCATTAAAGATACCTTATACTTACATACTTATTTATACACCAATGCAAACTATTAAACTCCCATAAAAAAATAGGTTTATTAGAGTAAGAAAATACTGATACCATCATTATGATACGATACTCAAGTTCTAGGGTGTTACAATATACCCAACTACAAAAAGAATTTCTTCCTCGAAATTCACGAGAATGAAAAGAACAGAGATGAGGAAAAGAACAAGAACGAACAATCTCATATTCACGGAACACATGAAACAGATAGGAATAAGGAAGGGACAAGAATAAGGAAACTCGGATTCATGGAAACAAGTCTGAGAAATCATGTAATATAATGTGAAAACACGCGCCATAGGTGAAAAATAATACCAAAAGGTAGTTGTGCAAAGTGTAACAGTGCATACAAATAAGATGGTGTCAAGCCAGATATCAATAATCAAGTCAGGATAGTGTAAAATTGAAGGTCAATCTGGAGGTCACGTCATGTCGGTATCTATCTAGGAGTCAAAACAGGTCAAACAAACCGTGTATTGATGGAATTATCTGACGGGCGTATACATATCCCCGGAGTATCCCATAACTAGATGGCAGCAATATGAGCAGGGCACCCGTGCCTGGGACGCAACAAAATAAAAAATCAGGTTAGTAGCGTGAACATCCCCGAAAGATATCCCATGACTACGATGGAGTTTTGTCTAGCGTGAAAGTCACTCGAATGTACAAGTAAGATATATCGTTACCATATCTTAATCAATAAAGATGAAAGACACCATAAATCAGATACATGCAAATGGAAAAAAAAGTCAAAAGTCAGATACATATAGATACACTTAGACCAGAATACATATATCAGGATGTTCAAACAAGTCAAACGATTTTGTTAGGAAGATATGCATGCACTAATGTAAACTAAACTAATCATGATACGTCGTATCAATCTAAACCATGATAGTGAATGGAACAAAACCATACGAGTACGGTAATAAGGAGAATCAAACCTTGTCGTGTCATCAATCTTTGGCAAGCAAGCACCACATAAACTCTCAGTCTCTTGCATATGCTTCTCTATTAACACCTACCAAATGTAACAAGCATGTCGAACTATGTGCCCCCTCATAACTTCTTCACGATTTTCTTCTTTTGGCACACATAAGTGGTTTCCATACCAGAAGGATCCAGCTCCTTGAATTAGCAAATATGTCCCAAGCCTTGTGGGGTCATAGGTCTATCACACATCTGCTGCGCTACTTTGATAAGTTTAGATAGTCTTCACAAGCTCTTCAATTGAGTATACTATACTCGAGCAACCCTGATGTGATCTACCAATGATGATTATACTTATAGTCGCTTTAACTCCCGGAAGAATTTGGTAAGACTAATTCCAAATCATATCTCCGACAATCAGTTATCAGCTCCTCTTGTAATGTCGATATCATTTCGGCTAGGAACTGACTTACAGCATCTGGTACTACACTTCTTGTCCGAATGATACTTCTAGATTCAGGTTGTAGTCAGTCACTCGATCCAACTATCTATGTTGCCTCATGTTAGGCTCCTTCCACATGAACACGTACTTTTAGGCTTTTACGATTGATGGATGTCTCGACCTTCTCCCCTAAAGAGTAGTATCTTCATAACTCCAATGCGAATGTTACTACAGCTAATTTCCGAGTAATGCGCCGGCAATTCTTCTCTAACATCTTCAACTGTTTGACGCATAGGCCATCACCCGTCCTTGCTGCCTTAATACATTACCCAAAACCTTTTCCCGATGCATCGCTGTGAATCTACCATCCTTACAAAACTGTTCGGCACAGTTAGAACAGGAGCGGTCACTAACATATACCTCAACGAGTTGAAACTTGTGCACACTTCTCAGACCGACCAACTGGTCATCCTTTCTAATCAACTTGGTCAACGACACCGCTATCCACACTAAATCTCATATGAACCCTCGATAATAACCAGCGGGTACAACTTGTTCTTATTTCGAGTTTCCTCGGACTCGACCAACCACAAGTTGCCACAATCTTTCCAAGTCTACTGCGATCTCATTTCCCGATATGTTATCACCCAAGAACTTAACTTCACTGATTCAAAACTTGCATTTGCCCAACTTGGCATACAGTTTCTCTCGCCTCAAGGTCTGAAGTCTACTCCTTAGACGCTTCTGAGAACTAAAAGGATAGTACATGAATTTTAAGGATTCAAGAAGTCAAGAAGTGAACTTCGAGATAATCGAAGAAAGGATTCAGATTCTACTTTCAAGGTAATACATAGGTTTGGAAATAATTAAACAGACGGAAAAACAAAGTAGTACATTAAAGTCAAGAAATGGATCAAGAGTAGGACTCGAAGTTACTTAAGCATGAGTACCGCATTATAATCATGCCGCGGTACATGATTACAATCACATAACTCCATCTAAATCGCTCAAATCCTACTATCAGAGTCAATGGAATAAAATTGAAGTAAACAATAAGGAATAAAGGGGATTACATGATAAGATCAAACAAAGATAAAAGATTCACAATTGGTGTAGAACTATGATCGTTCGGGAAAGTGAGAAGGAATTCAAAAGAATAGGATTCAAGAAAAACTCATGATATAAGTAAACTCTACATACTGAAGGTCTGGCTGGTGCACATACTGTCTTCCGTGCTGAAATATCCTGCCGGGGTGTTCCCTTCATTCTCTTTGACAACCCCTGTTGTTCTCTAGCTACCGTGAGAACCTGAGTAAACGTACCCAGTCCATGTCGCTGGATCTCTACATCAAGACTGCGTAAAAAAACGCCTTGCCATAACAGCCTTATTGGCTACCAAAGGCCCTGCAAATCGACTGAGTCAGGTCCACTCAGTCACATGAGTATCCACACATCCGCCATTCTGCTTTAGGCCAATAAACTTCTCTTCCATTCCTCCTTAGCAGACGGCAGAAATAATTTCTCTAAGAAACTCCATGTAAAAACCGCCCAACTGATCGGCTTTATCAAACGGTTCTCCTCGACAAGCCACCACTCTCTAACATAGTCAACCATCTGGATGACCACCATGTCCACTTTCTTCTCGTCCGAAATCTGAGTAGCACTCAATGAGTTCTCCGTATCAACGAGCCATTGCTCGGCCTGAAGAGCTTCCTCCAATCCTGTAAAAGTTGCTGGGCTGAGCCTCCTGAAATCATCAACCGTACCATCACGCTGGACCTTTCTGGGAACTGTCGCCCTCTCAACTGCGCTGGTTGCAGACAGTTGAGCCGTCATCAAGCCCTCCTAGAAAGTCTCTATCTGACGCTGCTGATTCTCTAACATGCCACATATGACCCCAACTAATGCAGAATTGTCAGTAAATGAAGTAGGTTGATTTCTTCTATCCACAACTCTCGAGTCAAGCATGAATGATAAGGATTGGAAACAAGATTCAATAAAACAAGGATGCAAGAACTGGAATGATAAGCAATAGTGTGGCATGACATATTCCTATAATTTCGGGTTTCACGGTCAATGCATCGGATACCATACCCAACTACAAAAAGAACCATACCCAGCCAACTTAAACATATGCTCTGATACTAACAAAACCTTGTCACGCCCCGCTTCCCAATGTACTCAAATACGGGAATGTAATAAAGCCAATCATGCTATCTACAGTAAGGAAATATCTTTCCATGGTAACATTACGGCTGTCAATCAGTAATCATGAACTAGAAACTAATAAATCTATCTATCACATGTCCAATTGCCACAAGACACGATAACAGAAAACGATAGCGGAAGCAATAAAGATCCAAGGAAGAAACAAGAATACCTAAACCACAATAAGAACTATATCAGTGTGTTAGTTATAGTATGCCCTAGAGGCCATTATTGTACATGATTGTATATTATAGTAGATGCTTGGACATATATAGAGAGGACTTTCTTGCTCGACATGATAGTATGCTATCTGGTTGCTCTTTATCTTAACATGTATACTAGTATTATTATACTATCTCTCACTGATACATGTTGATAAAACCCTTAGGATGTTAGCTTGACTATTAGGACTATAATGCAGATCATACTAGTGGAGTTTGGGTAGTCCGTAAGCATATTCTTTAATTGTTCCTAATCGAAAGAGTATCGAGACAAGGCATCGGTGTTTCCAGAGTAGACTGGTGTGTACGTTTCTTGACCCTGTATGGAGCGATGGATGATCCCACATCCATTGGTGTTTGACATCAAAGATTGTACACAGGTGCTCATTGGAGAATGGGTATACTAAACAGGACTCGCCGAGAACTCTTAGATGGTATTATACCTAACATCAAATAGCAATTCTCTAGTGACACCGGTACAGGTTAGTCTGTATACCCGAGATCGTCATAGAGTCTAGTGTGGTTCCCACTGTACTTTGATTTCCTCCCTACCACAGCTCAAAGGAGTCGTGCAAACAGGTGTATTTTGGGTACAGTCCCGAGTCATATGGAGGCAATAAGCGATAGGAGGGGTTTCGTCTCTCCCGGTATTGGGAGTTAATGTTGTGCTATGCTCGATTGGCTATAACAGGAAGTTCTTGGCCAGGGCTGTTGATGAGATTTACCGGTAAGTGTTATCGGTAGTTTCTCGACCCGTTATGAGCCTCACATCGGCATGACTTATCAAATTATTGGGGTCTGGCGTTTACCACCCCCAGAGTCGATATGCGACATATCAGAAGAAGAGACCGGACAGTACGTTAGTGTTACTTGTAGGATTTATGGGAGTTTGGACAAACTTGCTTGTTAATCTTCTATTCGCTAAATAGCTGAGTAGCCGTTACTGTAGGGTTACTAGGCACACTCAAGAGGTCCCACAAGGCATCAACCATACCAAATTCAAAAATTTAGGTGATGAGAAACCCTAATATAGATCGTTAACTAGAGGATAGGCGAAACTACAAGCAAGCAAACAACTTTGCTAATAAGTGAAAGGGATTACAACCTTTGTAGATCCGGTCCACCACTTCTTTAGCTCCGAGATGACGTCCCTCCGCTGCGATCATCGGGATCCTGGACTCTAGCAATGGTTTCGTCGGAGAAATGATCGGGCTAGGTCGTTGACTTCGATGCCGAAGATGATCTACGTCGAGGCAACTCTAACTCAACCTCCATCTTCACTTGGTCATGAAACTTGTGAAGATAACACACTCTACTACATGGCAAGTGGTAGAGGATGAAGAAATAGGAAGTGAGTTCACTTTGAATTTGGATTTCTCACTTGATTTCATCACTTGAAATTTTTCAAGAAAGTTTTCTTCTCTTCATGAAGAAGATGAAGAAGAAGAAGAAAGAAAAAAATGAATTAATTTTCAAAATAATAATTCAAGTGAATACTTAACATAATGCAACCATGGGTAAGTAAACTCATGTAGAGATTAAACTAGGGTTTAGGTGTAATGGTTAAGTTAAAGGAAAAAACAAAATGGTAGACTTTTTCAAAGATGCTTAGAAACTTCATGAAGCATGAAGCCAAAATAATAAAAGCCACCATTTAGTTTTTACCAAAATTAATAAAGAAAATAAATAAATAAAACCTTAACCATTAACCTAAACTATGCTTTAAAGCAAACATACACCCAAGTTTGCATGTATCATCAAACATGATACAAACTAGTGCACAAACATATATCATATATACAATGTGCACAATCAAGTGAGAAAATCAATCTTAAGTGAACAAATACTAGTTAATGTAAAGTAATATCAAATATATAATTATACATTAAATCATTAAATCAACACTTGATTTAATGATCCGGTCATACTGCATATAACCGACTAATATCAAGTGTATCAATATATCGAATCAACACTTGATTCGATAACCCGGATATATCACATATAACCATCCAATGATACAGATCGTGAGAATAGAATACAATATCACATACTAGTATTATTCTCGGTCCCGCACAAATCTCACATGCGCTCCTATTTCGTTTCGCTTGAGCCAGGAAACCTCTGTGTAGGACTCTAAAGACTCGTCAATACGCCGGCAGCAGGTGATGATCATATCAAACACCCACAAGCCGCAAGCGGTCTGCTAAACGTAACGGCCACCCGGGTATTGAGCTATCAGAAGATCAACGAGCAAGCCCGCTCACACTCCTGTGAATCCAACCAGTAACACTTACCGTACAGTCCGGTCTCGTCGTCTGATATGTCGCATATCTCGCCTAGGGGTGGTAAACGTCAGACCCCAGCAGCTCGATAAGTCGTGTCGATATGAGGTCTGTAACAGTTCGAGAAACTACTGGTAACACTTACCAGTAAATCTCAGTAACCCTGGCCAGGGATTTCCGGTTATAGCCAATCGAACACAGCGCAACATCAACTCCCTATACTGGGAGAGACGGATCCCCTCCTATCGCTCATTGCCTCCATGTGATTCGGGACTGTACCCAAAAACCACCGTTTTGCACACCCTCTTGGACGTGGTAAGGTGGAAATCAAAGCACAGTGGAAATCACACAAGACTCTATGACGATCTCGGGTCAACAGACTACTCTGTAACAGTGTCACCAGAGAACTGCCATCTGACGTGAGGTATAATACCATCTGGGAGTTCTCGGCGAGTCCGTCCAGTGTACCCAATCTCCACTGAGCACCCGTATATCATCTCTGATGTCAAACACCAATGGATATGGGATCATCCATCGCCCATCTGTATTGGTCGAGAAGGTATACGCTAGTCTACTCTGGTATATCGATGCCCCGTCTCGATACACCCACGACTAGGGACCTTGAAGGATGTACTTATGGACTACCATGTCCCTACTAGTATGATCCGCATCATAGTCCAGGTAGTCAAGTACACATCCTAAGGGCTTTACCAACATGTAACAGATAGACAATCAGTGTACACGTTAAGGTAAAGAGCAACCAGATAGCATGCTATCATGTCGAGCAAGAAAGTCCTCCCTATATATGTCCAAGCATCCACTACAATATACATCCAATGTACAGTAATGGCCTCTAGGGCATACATATAACTAACAATCTCCCACTTGCACTAGGGCCATCTGATAGCAGTGGTTGTAGTATCTCATACTCAACCATCCCATAAAAGTCTCTCTCTGGGAAAAAGGCCTTTGTGAGTGGATCCGCCGTGTTGTCCTCTGAGTCTACTCTTCTAACCTCGATCACCCTGGAGATCAACTATCTCCATGATCAAGTGATGCTGCCTCAGAATACGTCTGGGTCACTGATGGGACGGACGTTCCTTGGCATAAGCCACAACTCCATTGTCACACAATGGGAGGAATTAAGTTCATCTCATGAACTAATATACACCCAGACAGCCTCTTTGGTAGCATCTTAAGTAGCGATGTATCTTGCCTTTAATCGTCTAGTATGTCACGGTATCTAGCTTGGAACTCTTCCAACATACCGTCCCTGTACTGAGGGTAAAGACAATGCCTGTGACTGACTTTCAGTCGTCCTTATCACCCTAGAACCTTTCCAGTGATTCTCCCCAGGATCCATTGATACCATCTCACTACAACTAGTGAGAATCCTAACATCCAATCAGATCTATCTCATAGATCCAAAACCCAGGATTTAGTAGGTATCATTTTGATCCTATATGGAGAATCCTTGTGATAAGCGGAGATTGATCGAGCGTAGCATAGGAAACTCCTTCCCCATCAAGAGTATGTCATCCACGTACTCTATGAGGATTACCACCATACTCTCTACTACCTTTTTGTTTATACAAGGTTCATCTACCATTTTGATGAAGTCAAACTCTTTGACTACCACATCAAAACAGATGTTCCAACTCCGCGATGCCTGCTTTATCACATAAAACATCTTGCTCACGTTTCCGCTGCTCCCACTATCTACGAAGCCCTCTGACTGTGTACTTATAGACTCTCTCTTCTAAATCTTTATTTAGAAAAGCAGTCATAACACCCAACCGCCAGATATCGTAGTCATGGTATGTAGCCGTGGCAAGTAGGATCTGGATGGACTTAAGCATAGGTACTTAGAAAAGGTTTCATCACAATCCATACTTGGTCAATGATGCAAACCTTTAACAAGTCTAGCTTTGAAAGTATCAACTTTTCCATGTACACCAAGTAATCTTCTCAAGATATACTTGCTCCTGATGGAGATTTAACCATTCATATATAGCAACCAAAGTCCATATTTTGTTGGTGTATATGGATTCCATCTCAGATCGCTAAGCATCCAGCCATTCTTACAGAGTCCCTACTCTTGATGGCCTGCTTGAAACTAGTTGGGTCATCATCTCATGATGCAATCCTCGCTCCCACTGTCATAGAGAAACCGAAGTAACTCTCGGGTGGGTGAGGAACCCTACTAGATCGGCGGAGAGGCTGAGGTTCGTTGGAATCTACAGAATCTTTGGTTCTATCAAATCATCAGCTGCAGTTTGTATAGCTGGAACATTTCCAGTTCTACATAACTGACCTTGCCTCGAGCTTGTCCGGATTTTGCTTTTTAGACATAGGCCGGACAACCCCAAATCTTAACAAACTTAAGTTATGGGCTCTTCCCTTTCCATATCACATATGAAGTGGCAGGCAACTGATTTGATTTGAACCCTATTCAATAGGTATGCAGCTTCTTAAGTGCATAACTCCCAAAAGGAAATAGGAAACTCAGTAGTACTCATCATAGAGCGCACCATATCATATAGGGTGTGATTGCTCCGCCCCGATACACCGTTGTACTGTGATGTATTCAGAGGAGTAACACTGAGAGATAATCTCATTCTCCTATAGAATAGTCCAAGAATTCCATGCACAAGTATTCTCCTCCCTGATCTCATCATAGGACATAATACTTATACCCATATTTTGGTTCTCTACTTCTAACTTATGTTCTGTGAATATCTCAAAAGGTTCGGACTTGTGTTTCAACAGGAATATATGTCTGAATCTTGAGAGATCATCAGAGAATGTAATGAAGTACAAAGAACCGGTGTTGGCATGTGTAGACAGGGGACCTTTATACATCACCATGTATCATCCCAAGAGTACACTAACTCTTTCTCTGCTTCCAATAAACAGAGCTATGGTCATCTTATCTCTGTGACATGACTGGCAAGTTTCACAAGATGTAAATTCAAATTAATTTAAATATGCATCTAAATGTAACTTCAGCCAGTCGGGTCGCATTGACATGACCTAGTCTACAATGCCTCAAGAAGGATTCATTCATTTCTGAACTCTTTCTCTTGTGTGTGTTCCGTATACTAAGAACTGTAGTTTGATTTAGAACATCAATGCTTTTAGATAACGTGCCTGAACCGATCAACTTTTGATATAGGAAATGTTCAAAACATTATCCAACAATATAAAATTTTATCATTTCTTTACTAATAAAGAGACTGATATGATTTTGTATATCAGGTTCGGTATCTAATAACATTCGTTCAGAATCAATGTATTTGGAATACAGGGTGACAATGACCAACAGACTTGGCTGTAACACTTGCACCGTTTTCTGTCTCATGAAACTTATCACCCGTTCTCAGTTCTCTACCTTTCTATAACCCTATATAACAGATTACATATCTGGAATCCTGATCCGGTATCAAATACTCAGGACGTAAAGGATACTGAGAAACGGTTCTATGTAACGAACACACACGAAGATGATGCATTAACATGCACTTTCTTCGTTTAGGCGGCACGGGAAATCTGGTATTCCCCAAAATCCTGCTCTGTCTTATAACATTTATAAGTTGGAGCGGGACCAACGTTCCCCAGCTCAGTATAACAAGCGGGGTCGGTCAATACATCCGTATTATTATCTTGATTAAGGCGTGATATGGTCGCTACCTGGAGAGAGAGAGAGAAGAAAACACTCAGCGTATGCTTTTGCAAGATCAGATTGGTTATTATTTTATCTAATCATGATGGCTCCCACTGTTTTTATCAAATCTTCCTTCAAACCCTAAAAGGAAAGACTAGCCGGGATTAATTACACGCTACAAGTTCGCCAATCTTTCAGCCAGGCCAGTGTCGGTACTTTGAGGGAGGTTCCCCGTGCTTTCGCACGGACCTAATTAAAGTAAACCTCGTTTTCCCAGAGGCGTAACCCCATTAACACCTTTCTAGACACCTACTTGATCGGCTAATTGTAATGTGTAAAACTCTCCCAGGAGTAACTCTTACTCGCAGCGGGTATCGGGATCCAACTATCTCATAGAAGGTATGCAATCTCATTGCAAATTTCAACACTTGAAATTCCCGATAATATTTTGCCCCAAACGATCTATGACCTTGACAAGGTCAACAAACCATAGACCGTAAGTCAAGTTCAACCCGTCATTTCTTGATTGAATCAAACCCACCCGCACGACCCTTGACAAGATCAACAAGGCCGTACGAGTACCCTAACTCAATCTGCATCATATACATAAGCAGATAAATACTGGTTAGCTACCGCACACTGCGCCTTGACAAGGTCAACAAACGCAGCACGAATACTAAGCAGGACTTATCTGAAATGACGGAGGGCTACGACAGGTTTTTCTGAAAACCTATTGCGTAATGAACTTGATATCGTTGTAGGATCGAATGAATTTTGAAATGGAGTGTTTTTTAGGCTTTTCTAGTTTTGCTAAAAGGGTCACTCCCGGTGAAGGGATCGTCGGCCCTTCCTCATCGAATAAGGTGCAGGATATATCAAATATACCGCTGTGCAAAGCAAGAACTAGAGAAGCAATCAAAAGAAAAACCGAGGGTTGTAGCATCTGCCAGTTATTGCTAAAAGAGTCACTCCCGGTGAAGGGATCTCGGTCCTTTCCTTATCGAATAAGGTGCAGGATGTTCTACAAGGAACACCGCGATGCAAAGCAAGAACTGTAGCTATCTGTTTTTGAAAATTCGATTCCACAACATCTTAGGTTTCTTTTCTTTCATTAATCATATTAATGAAGTCCCATCATTTAAGTACCTAAACATCACAGATAAATACGACGTACACTTATGCCATCCGCATTCGCCTCGATGTCCCCTCGTGCACCGTTAGGTTAGGTAACTAACGACAGAGCGGGGCAGGGCTAGCGCGGGTGTAAAACATAAGTAACGTCTATATAATATCGTATATACTATATATAGTATCCATCACAACATATCAAATGATCACATTACAGATATCGCAGCAGAAGAAACATATATGAAATATTAGATATACTAGGACGTCCGTGTTTTCGATACGAGCCAGTATAAAACACGGATTCCACGGTCGTGATGAATAGCCAATCCCACACCCCTAGACCCCTACGAGAGCGGCAAGCAACCCTACCAATTCTAGAGTTAGGAGACCCGGACTTGACTCCTCGATTTGGTCTCCCACTGGACTCCAGAACCCGGTTACTTGTGCCCTCCTCCTTGGGTCTATCCTAGTGCGGAAAAGTAAATAATATACAAAAGGTGACATCTTCCGCAACCTGGAAGTGCCCCAATAAAAGAATATTACATACAAGTTTTTACATGAATGAAAATGAAAAACACTCATCTCATATAAAAAAAACCCGGCTATTCAAACACGACGATCCAATATAACATATCCAGCAACACATAACATCACATGTCATCAACGTAAGTAAATATGCGCATCCCAATTGTCGTTGACATATAGCAACGAAACCGGCGATATCACATATTACACTTACGGTCGCAGAAAAGAAAGTGTAAAACTACAACAGTTGGAATCCGCAATCTCTTTAGACATCGCATGCCTAACCAAATGAATTCCTTAGACATCACATGCCTAACAATTATAAACCCCGCATTTTAGTCTCATTATCGAAAACACTTTTCAATATCAAGTCGGGCAATTCAACAAGATTCCCGACATTCTGATCAAATGCTCGTCGCAAACTTTAGTAGACGGCCGCACCCCCGATACCGTCGACGAAGTGCACCAAGGCGGAACACCGCTACCGTGAGCACCCGAACGGATGCTTTCGGCGACGGGGTTCTCCTACAGTCACTTGGTCGGGGCTAAGGGGTGTGACTATCTATTAAGTTTATCCGGCGAGTATCCGCGTACGCTACGTGATTGCGACGGACTTTTGATCGCATCAAAATTCCGTGGCAACCGATCAAGTGAGACTAAAGTGCTATGTTTATAACATTCATATTAGTTATCTCATAACTACTTGTGAATTCTAAATATTGTATCACATTCCGGATAAATAGAAAATGTTAAACTTTCCGATCGAACAATCAAACATCCAAGTTTTCCCGAAACAGCTCAACACATGAAATAAGTTTAAAAACATCCACTTCATGCCACAGTAGCAACGGTCCAGCCATAGAAGGGTCAAGCCAACGCCTCATATGTGGCACGCCGTACTGCCCCAAACCCTAAGGTTCAAAGGGCAGTTCAAGACGGTCACATAATCGAGTTAAGGTTTGTTGTCTTCTAGAGAGTCCATCGCGTTACTTACACTACTTAGAACGTTATTAAACTACGGAAAAATCCAACAGTTGGAAATTTCCCGGCAGGGGAAAAACTGGGTATTTATATCCGGTCGAACTTTTTAACATATTCTAAAATTACCCGGAAAAACACATAGACAAAATAAGACAATCCGATCGAATCTACGAATTCCCAATATAACCCAGAAAACTCAACTCTTGAGTAGAATTTAAAAATTCCCAGAAAATACAGCACTAACAGATAGGAATTACTGTGCAATTTTAAAAAACTAATGTGACTGTATGGCCACGGAACCGCCGCACGAGCCATGCTCGTGCGCTTTATTCGATTCATACGCACGTGCTGCACGAGCCATGCTCGTGCCGCGTTTCCGCGGCGCTTTATTCGATTCATGCGCACGTGCTGCACAGTAATCCCTAAAAAACCCTGCTGATTTTTCTTCATATTTTTAATTCACAAAAATCCACGATTTCAAAAAATGTCCAGAGAATGGTTTTGGATTAGGGTTTCGGGTTCGATCGGACTTCTAACATCGTCTACACTTCGCCTAAAGCTCTAGCTAGGTTCTGATACGACTGTAGGGTTACTAGGCACACTCAAGAGGTCCCACAAGGCATCAACCATGCCAAATTCAAAAATTTAGGTGCCGAGAAACCCTAATATAGATCGTTAACTAGAGGATAGGCGAAAATACAAGCAAGCAAACAACTTTGCTAATAAATGAAAGGGATTACAACCTTTGTAGATCCGGTCCACCACTTCTTTAGCTCCGAGATGACGTCCCTCCACTGTGATCATCGGGATCCCAGACTCTAGCAATGGTTTCGTCGAAGAAATGATCGGGCTAGGTCGTTGACTTCGATGCCGAAGATGATCTACGTCGAGGCAACTCTAACTCAAGCTCCATCTTCACCTGGTCATGAAACTTGTGAAGATAACACACTCTACTACAAGGCAAGTGGTATAGGATGAAGAAATAGGAAGTGGGTTCACTTTGGATTTGGATTTCTCACTTGATTTCATCACTTAAAATTTTTCAAGAAAGTTTTCTTCTCTTCATGAAGAAGATGAAGAAGAAGAAGAAAGAAAAAAATGAATTAATTTTCAAAATAATAATTCAAGTCAATACTTATCATAATGCAACCATGGGTAAGTAAACTCATGTAGAGATTAAACTAAGGTTTAAGTGTAATGGTTAGGTTAAAGGAAAAAACAAAATGGTAAACTTTTCAAAGATGCTTAGAAACTTCATGAAGCATGAAGCCAAAATAATAAAAGCCACCATTTAGTTTTTACCAAAATTAATAAAGAAAATAAATAAATAAAACCTTAACCATTAACCTAAACTATGCTTTAAAGCAAACATACACCCAAGTTTGCATGTATCATCAAACATGATACAAACTAGTGCACAAACATATATCATATATACAATGTGCACAATCAAGTAAGAAAATCAATCTTAAGTGAACAAATACTAGTTAATGTAAAGTAATATCAAATATATAATTATACATTAAATCATTAAATGAACACTTGATTTAATGATCCGGTCATACTGCATATAACCGACTAATATCAAGTGTATCAATATATCGAATCAACACTGGATTCGGTAACCCGGCTATATCACATATAACCGTCCAATGATACAGATCGCGAGAATAGAATACAATATCACATACTGGTATTATTCTCGGTCCCACGCATATCTCATATGCGCTTCCATTTCGTTTCGCTTGAGCCAGGAAACCTCTGTATAGGACTCTAAAGACTTGTCAATACGCCGGCAGCAGGTGATGATCATATCAAACACCCACAAGCCGCAAGCGGTCTGCTAAACGTAACGGCCACCCGGGTATTGAGCGATCAGAAGATCAACGAGCAAGCCAGCTCACACTCCTGTGAATCCAACCAGTAACACTTACCGTACAGTCCGGTCTCGTCGTCTGATATGTCGCATATCTCGTCTAGGGGTGGTAAACGTCAGACCCCAGTAGCTCGATAAGTCGTGTCGATATGAGGTCTATAACAGTTCGAGAAACTACTGGTAACACTTACCAGTAAATCTCAGCAACCCTGGCCAGGGATTTCCGGTTATAGCCAATCGAACACAGCGCAACATCAACTCCCTATACCGGGAGAGACAGATCCCCTCCTATCGCTCATTGCCTCAATGTGATTCGGGGCTGTACCCAAAAACCACTGTTTTGCACGCCCTCTTGGACATGGTAAGATGGAAATCAAAGCACAGTAGGAATCACACAAGACTCTATGACGATCTCGGGTCAACAGACTACTCTGTACCAGTGTTACCAGAGAACTGCCATCTGACGTGAGGTATAATACCATCTGGGAGTTCTCGGCGAGTCCGTCCAGTGTACCCAGTCTCCACTGAGCACCCGTATATCATCTCTGATGTCAAACACCAATGGATATGGGATCATCCATCGCCCATCTGTATGGATCGAGAAGGTATACGCTAGTCTACTCTGGTATATCGATGCCCCGTCTCGATACACCCACGACTAGGGACCTTGAAGGATGTACTTATGGACTACCATGTCCCCACTAGTATGATCCGCATCATAGTCCAGGTAGTCAAGTACACATCCTAAGGGCTTTACCAACATGTAACAGAGAGACAATCAGTGTACACGTTAAGGTAAAGAGCAACCAGATAGCATACTATCATGTCGAGCAAGAAAGTCCTCCCTATATATGTCCAAGCATCCACTACAATATACATCCAATGTACAGTAATGGCCTCTAGGGCATACATATAACTAACAGTTACATCCAGCTAGTACCGCTGACGGCCTGTGGGTGACTGATATGATCATTACCTACTGCTGGCGTATTGACGAGTCTTTAGAGTCCCACACAGAGGTTTCCTGGCTTAAGCAAAACGAAGTAGGGCACATATGTGATATGTGCGGAACCGAGATTAAATACGTGTATGTGATACCGTATTCTGATCTCGCGATATAGGTTATATATGATATAACCGGATTATTAAATCAAGTGTTGATTCAATGATTTGTTATATGTATATTTGATATACATATAAATGATATTAGTCAGTTATATATGATGTAACCGGATTATTAAATCAAGTGTTGATTTAATTATTTGATATATATTTATATATTTGATATATTAATATATGTTAACTAATATTAACTCACTAAAGAATTTCTTCTCTTGATTTATATATATGTTGATATATATAATTGTGTGACACACACACACACACACACACACACACACATATATATATTTGTGTATGTGTGTGTGTGTTACATATATTATTGTGTCATGCTAGATTATACATTAGACATGGGTGTATGAGACTCATACCAAAGTAAAGATAATTTGGGTGATTTAATTATTAAAGGATAAACCAAAATTAGGTGGAAAATGACATGGCTTAAGATGCTTGTGGATGCACGTAGAAGCCTTGATTTAGTCCACTCATTATGTTTTACTCTAGATATTTATTAATCCAACCATTATCTTTAGCCATGGTTAAATCTCTATAAATATCATTTGAGATATTTTTTCCACTATGGTTCATCACTTGATCATCTTCTTCATCTTATTTTTCTTCTCTAGCTTTTGATGAGGTGAAGAAAAAAAAAGAGAAAAATAATTCTAAAGTGAGCAAAATTCCTATTTCATCAATCTATACCAAACTAGCCCTTTAATATAGGTTGTTTACTTCACTAATTCATTAGTTAGTGAAGAGATAGCTTGAGTTAGAGATTCCTCAAGGTGGATCATTTTCGGCCTCGAAGATCCTTAAGTAAGCTTGTTCCTTTAACCAAGTGATGCCTACGAAGAGTTCGAGTGACCATTACTTGGAGCTAAGAGACTACTATATGGAGCTTTAGAAGTGAAGGACCGGTCTACAAAGGTTGTATTCTCTATTCACTTAGTGTAAAGTTTGTTTACATGCACAGAAACCCTAATTCTCTAGTTCGATTCTTGGATGGCATGCATTAGCACACTAGATTTTTTTAAATTGCATACTTTATGCTTCTAAAAACCTACTAGTGGTGCTAAGGCATACTTTCATGGTATCAAAGCCAAGTTAGAGCATTAGGAGTGGTCTTGGCGACGTTAAAGTGTTCGATCGAACATCAAAACCCATATTTTCCCAAGTTTCTGTAAAAATTTTCAAAAGTTGGATTTTTCCAGATTAAAAATATTCAGAAATTCGTGCAGGTAATATTATGGAGCCACAAGAATTTCGAGACCATGACTCCACCATTACTCCGTGGAACCGCCGCCAATCCCTAGGTTTGGCCGTGGTTCCGCTGCAATCTTGGTGAGTTGATGGTTCAATTTTCTTGTGCTGCTCCATTCTGATATTTCTGGCTTTCTGAGTATTTTTTCTTAGGCTCTAGTTGTTAAGGTCTCTGGGAATTGTGGGTATTTGATAAATCGATCAAAATGTTTAACATCGTCTACATATCTTTAATCTGTGATACAATATTTGGAATCCAAAATAATTAGTTCTGTGCAAAACTAGTTAGTATATTGTAAATCTAGCAATTTAGTCTCATTCGATAGATTGCCACGGAGTTTCGATTCGGATCAGAACTCCATCGCAATCTCGTATAGTACGCGAACACTCGCCGCGTAACACTACTAGATAGCCATGTCCCGTAGCCCCGACCAAGTGACTGTAGGAGAATCCCGTTGCCAAAAGCATCCGCTAGGGTGCTCGCGGCCTCGGTGTTCCGCCTAAGTGCAGTTCGTCGACGGCATCGGGGGTGCGGCCGTCTACTAATGTTTCCGACGATCATTCGATCATTTGTTGGGAATCTTGTTGAATTGACTAACTGGTTATTGAAAAGTGTTTTCAATTTGAGACTAAACTGCCGGGTTTATAGTGTTAGGCATGAAATCCGAAGTATGAGATATTTCGGTTTATGATGTCTAAGCTGTTGCGGATTCTAATTATTGTAGTTTTCATTTCTTTTATGCGGCCGTAAGTGTAATATGTGGTGTATCGCCGATTTCGTTGCTATATATCAACGATAATTGGGATACGCATATTTACTTACGTTGATGACATGTGGTGTTATGTGTTGCTCTGATATGTTATATTGGATCGTCGTGTTTGAATAGCCGGGAATTTTTGCGTGAGATAAGAGTTTTTCTATTTTCATTCATATAAAAATTTGTATGTAATATTCTTTTATTGGGACATTTCCGGGTTGAGGATGATGTCACCATTGATGTATATTATTTACTTTTCCGTATTAGGATAGACCCAAGGTAGAGAGCACAAGTAACAGGGTTCTAAAGCCCAGTGGGAGACCATCTCGAGGAGTCGAGACCGCGTCTCCTAACTCTAGAATTGGTAGGGTTGCTTGCCGCTCTCGTAGAGGTCTAGGGATGTGGGTTTGGCTATTCATCAAGACAGTGGAATCCGTGTTTTTTACTGGCTTGATTTAAAACATGGACCTTCTAGTATATCCTATATTTCATATGTTGAGTTCTGCTGCAATGTTCTGTGATGTGATCATATAACTGCGTAAGACGAATGCTTTATATTATATATATGATATATTATAAACGTTGCTTATGTTTGCATCCGCGCTAGTCCTGCCCCCGCTCTGCCGTTAGTTAAGTAACCTAGCGGTGCATGACGGGACCCCATGGCGAATGCGGATGGCATAAGCACACGTTCTATTTTCATTTCTTCTGTGATGTTTAGGAAATACAAATGATAGGACTTCATTAATGAGATTAATGAAAAGGAAAGAAACATAAAGATATTGTAGAATCAAATTTTCAAAAAGGTAGCCCTAGTTCTTACTTTACATAGCGGTATTCTTTATGAATATCCAGCACCTCATTCGATAAGGAAAGAGCCGAGATCCCTTCACCGGGAATGACCTCTTTAGCAAATGCTACAACCCACTCGGTTTGTTTTGAAAACTATTCAATTTTAAAAAGCGGGGTTTAAACCACTCCTTTTCAAATCACTCGATTCTACAACGATATCAAGTTCATTACGCAAAAGGTTTTCTTAAAAACCTATCGTAGCCCTCCGTCATTTCAGATAAGTGCTATTTAGTATTATGTTTGTTAACCATAGCCAAGGCGTAGTGTGCGGTAGCTAATTAGTGCTTATCTGCAACCATATGATGCGATTGGATTAGGGTAGTCGTATAGCTTTGTTGATCATAGCCAAGGGTCATATGGGTGGATTTAATTCAATCAGGAAATGACGGGTTGAACTTGGCCAGCGCTTATGATTTGTTGACCATATCCAAGGTCATAAGTTGCTAGGGGCAAAAACATTATTGGGAATTTCAGGTGTTGAAATTTGCAATAAGATTGCATACTTTCTATGAGATAGTTGGATCCCAATACCTACTGTGAGTAAGAGTTACTGCTCGGAGAGTTTTCCACTTTACAATTAACTGATCAAGTAGGTGTCTAAGAAAGGTATTAACGGGGTTATGCTTCTGCGGAAACGAGGTTATTTAATTAGTTCGATGCAAAAGCACGGGGAGACTCCCTCGAAGTACTAATACCTGCCTGGCCGAACGATTGGCGAACTTGTAGGGTGTAATTAATCCCGGCTAATCTTACCTTTTAGGGTTTGAAGGAAGATTTGACAAAAATAGTGGGAGCCATCCTGATTAGATAAAATAATAACCAAGCTAATCTTGCAAGAGCGCATGCAAGGTTTTCCTCTCTCTCTCTCCTGGTAGCGACCATGACACACCTTAATCAAAATAATAATATTGATGTATTGACTGGACCCGCTTGTTATACTGAACTGGAGAACGTTGGTTCCGCTCTACCTTATAACCATTATAAGTCTGAGCAGGAAATAGGGGAATACCCGAATTCCCATATGACCCAAGTGAGGAATGAGCATGATGATGCATCTTCTTCGGGTGTGTTCGTTACCGAGAATTGTTTCTCAGTTTTTTATACGTCCTGGGTATTAGATACCGGATCAGGATCCCACATATGTAATATGTTACATGGGCTAAAGAAAGGTGGAGAACTGGGAATAGGTGATCATTCTCTCAGAGTAGGGAATGGTGCAATGGTTGCAACTAAAGCAGTTGGCGAATATCACCTAATATTACCTGAAGGTAATACATTTATTCTGAATGACTGTTATTACGTACCAAAAATGTTGTGCAATTTAATATCAATTTCTTTATTAGATAAAGAAAGATATAATTTTGTAGTAGAGAAAAATGTTGTGAACATTTTTCTAAATCAAGTGTTGATTGGTTTTGGTACGTTATATAACGATATAAACGTTCTGAATCAAAATACAGTTCTTAACATACAGAACACACACAAGAGGAAAAGTTCAGAAATGAACGAAGTCTTCTTGTAGTATTGTAGACTAGGTCATATCAATACGACACGACTAGCAAAGTTACATAAGAATGGATATTTGAATCCGTTCGAATTTACATCTTGTGAAACTTGCCAGTCATGTCTCAAAGGCAAAATGACCAAAACTCCGTTTACTGGACACGGAGAAAGAGCTATTGAACTCTTGGGACTGATACATAATGATGTATGCGGTCCCATGTTTACACATGCCAGAAATGGTTCCGCGTACTTTATTACATTCACCGACGATCTCTCAAGATACGGACATGTGTTCCTGTCGAAACATAAGTCTGAAGTTTTTGAGAAATTCAAGGAATATAAGTGCGAAGTAGAGAACCAAACAGATAAAAGTATTAAAATCTTTTGATCTGATCAGGGAGGAGAATACTTGAGCACGGAATTCTGTGACTATTTAAAAGAGAATGGGATTCTCTCTCAGCTTACTCCTCTGTATACACCACAACACAACGGTGTATCGGAGCGGAGAAATCGCACCCTATTAGATATGGTGCGCTCTATGATGAATACAGCTGAGTTACCTATTTCCTTTTGGGGTTATGCGCTTGAAACGGCCGCATACCTATTGAATTAAGTTCCATCTAAATCTCTGCCTAAAACACCATATGAGATATGGAGTGGAAAGAGACCATATCTTAAACGAGTTAAGATATGGGGTTGTTCGGCCTATGTCAAAAAGCAAAATCCGGACAGGCTCGAGGCACGTTCAGTTCTTTGCAAATTTGTGGGATATCCAAAGAATTCTCATGGATATCTATTCTACCACATTGAGGAACAAAAAGTGTTTGTTGCTCAACATGCCACCTTTTTAGAATAGGAATTTCCTGTAAAAGAAATTAGTGGTCATGAGGTAGAACTGGAAGAAGTTCCAGCCACACAAACTATAACTGAAGATTTAGTAGAACCAAAGGATTCGATAGTCCCCAACGAACCTCAGCCTCTCCGCAGATCTAGTAGGGCTCCTCATCCACCTGAAAGATACTGCGGTTTTCTCATAGACTGTGGTAGCGAGGATTGCATCATGGAAGACGATGACCCAACTAGTTTCGAGCAGGCCATCACAAGTGGTGACTCTGTGAAATGGCTGGATGCAAAGCGATCTGAGATGGAATCCATGTACACCAACAAAGTATGGACTTTGGAAGTTACTTCTGAAGGGGTAAAACCCATCGGGAGCAAGTGGATTTTTAAGAAGAAACTTTATGTAGATGGAAAAGTTAAGACTTTCGAAGCTAGACTTGTAGCAAAAGGCTTTTGTCAACGACCTGGTGTCGATTATGATGAAACATTTTCTCCAGTGGCTATGCTTAAGTCTATCCGGATCTTACTTGCCATCGCTGCATACCATGACTATGAAATCTGGCAGATGGACGTCAAGACCGCTTTTCTAAATGGTGATTTAGAAGAGAGCTTCGTAGATAATGGGAGCAGCAAAAAGGTGTGCAAACTGCTTAAATCAATATACGGATTAAAGCAAATATCATGAAGTTGGAACATCTGTTTTGATGTGGCAGTCAAAAAGTTTGACTTCATCAAAAACGTAGATGAACCTTGTATATACAAGAATGTTGTAGAGAGTAAGGTTGTCTTCCTCGTATTGTACGTGGATGACATACTCTTGATAGGAAACGACGTTCATATACTTCACTCGGTCAAATTCTTCTTATCACACAGGTTCTTCATGAAAGATCTGAGTGATGCCTCCTATATCCTAGGATTAAGATCTATAGAGATAGATCTAAGCGGGTGTATCATACTCACTAGGTGTAGTGAGTAGGTGTCAATCAGATCCTGGAGAAAAGCACTGGACAGCTGTGAAGAACATTCTTAAGTACTTGAGAAGGACTAAAGAAATGTTCTTGATGTATGGTTACTGTGAACTCCATGTCGAGTCCTTTACCAATTCGAGCTTCCAGAGTGATAAGGACGACTGTAAGTCAGTCTCGGGTTTTGTCTTTACCCTTAGTAGAGGGACGGTATGTTGGAAGAGTTCCAAGCTAGATACCATAGCAGACTCGACGATGAAGGCTGAATACATCGCTACCAACGATGCTGCCAAAGAGGCTGTCTGGATGAACAAGTTCATAGATAAACTTAGTGTGGTTCCTACCATTGGGCATCCAATACCTGTGTATTGTGATAACAATGGAGCTATGGCTTTGGCCTAGGAACCCTGGTCCCATCATCGATCCAGACATATTCTTAGGCGGTATCACCTGATCAGGGAGAGAGTTGATCTCCAGGAGATCGAGGTCAGGAGAGTTGACACGAAGAATAACACGGCGGATCCACTCACGGAGGTCCTCCTCCAGATACAATTTGAGAGACATTTTGGGATGTTGGGTATGAGATACTACAACAATTGGCCTTAGTGTAGGTGGGAGATTGTTAGTTATATGTATGCCCTAGAGGCCATTATTGTACATGATTGTGTATTATAGTGGATGCTTGGATATATAGAGAGAGGACTTTCTTGATCGATATGATAGTATGCTATCTGGTTTCTCTTTATCTTAACATATATACTAGTATTATTATACTGTCTCTCACTGATACATGTTGATAAAGCCCTTAGGATGTTAGCTTGACTACCAGGACTATGATGCAGATAATACTAGTAGGGCTTGGGTAGTCCGTAAGCACATCCTTTAATTGTTCCTAGTCAAGAGAGTATCGAGACAGGGCATCGGTATTTCCAAAGTAGACTAGTGTGTACATTTCTTGACCCTGTATAGGGTGATGGATAATCCCACATCCATTGGTGTTTGACATCAAAGATTGTACACAGGTGCTCATTGGAGAATAGGTACACCGAACAGGACTCGTTGAGAACTCCTAGATATTATTATACCTAACATTAGATAGAAGTTCTCTGGTGACACTGGTATAGGTTAGTCTGTAAACCCGAGATCGTCATAGAGTCTTGTGTGGTTCCCACTGTGCTTTGATTTTCTCCCTACCACAGCTCAAAGAAGTCGTGCAAACAGGTGGATTTTGGGTACAGTCCCGAGTCATATAGGAGGCAATAAGCGATAGGAGGGGTTTCGTCTCTCCCGGTATTGGGAGTTGATGTTGTGCTATGCTCGATTGGCTATAACAGGAAGTCCTTGGCCAAGACTGTTGATGAGATTTATTGGTAAGCGTTATCAGTAGTTTCTCGACTCGTTATGAGCCTCACATCGGCATGACTTATCAAGTTATTGGGGTCTGATGTTTACCACCCCCAGACTCAATATGCGACATATCAGAAGAAGATACCGGACAGTACGGTAGTGTTACTTGTAAGATTCATGGGAGTTTGGACAAACTTGCTTGTTAATCTTCTATTCGCTCAATGCCTGAGCAGCCGTTACATCCAGCTAGTACCACTGGCAGCTTGTGGGTGACTGATATGATCATTACCCACTGCTGGCGTATTGACGAATCTTTAGAGTCCCACACAGAGATTTCCTGGCTTAAGCGAAACGAAGTAGGGCACATATGTGATATGTGCGGAACCGAGATTAAATACGTGTATGTAATACCGTATTCTGATCTCGCGATATAGGTTATATGTGATATAACCGGATTATTGAATCAAGTGTTGATTCAATGATTTGTTATATGTATATTTGATATACATATAAATGATATAAGTCAGTTATATATATATGATGTAACCGGATTATTAAATCAAGTGTTGATTTAATTATTTGATATATATTTATATATTTGATATATTAATATATGTTAACTAATATTAGCTCACTAAAGAATTTCTTCTCTTGATTTATATATATGTTGATATATATAATTATGTGATATATATATATATATATATATATATTTGTATGTGTATATATATATATATTACATATATTATTGTGTCATGCTAGATGATACATTGGATATGGGTGTATGAGACTCATACCAAACTAAAGATAATTTGGGTGATTTAATTATTAAAGGATAAACCAAAATTAGGTGGAAAATGGCATGGCTTAAGATGCTTGTGGAAGCATGTAGAAGCCTTGACTTAGTCCACTCATTTTGTTTTACCCTAGATATTTATTAACCCAACCATTATTTTTAGCCATGGTTAAGTCTCTACAAATATCATTTAAGATATTTTTTCCACTATGGTTCATCACTTGATCATCTTCTTCATCTCATTTTTCTTCTCTAGCTTTTGATGAGGTGAAAAAAGAAAAAGAGAAAAATAATTCTAAAGTGAGCAAAATTCCTACATCATCAATTTATACCAAACTAGCCCTTTAATATAGGTTTTTTACTTCACTAATTCCTTAGTGAAGAGATAGCTTGAGTTAGAGATTCCTTAAGGTGGATCATCTTCGGCCTCGAAGATCCTTAAGTAAGCTTGTTCCTTTCACCAAGTGGAGCCTACGAAGAGTTAGAGAGACCATTACTTAGAGCTAAGAGACTACTATATGGAGCTTTAGAAGTGAATGACCGGTCTACAAAGGTTTTATTCTCTATTCACTTAGTATAAAGTTTGTTTACATGCATAGAAACCATAATTCTCTAGTTCGATTCTTGGATGGCATGCATTAGCACACTATATTTTTTTAAATTGCATACTTTATGCTTCTAAAAACCTAGTAGTGGTGATAAGGCATACTTTCACAGTGGAATGCTCTTCACTAATCCACAATCCTGTCAAGGTACTCACAATTCTCCTGTGCTAAAGTCAAAGGATCTGGGCCATATAAAATCCAGACGTCAGTGCGTCATAAATATCATAATAATAATATAACCAGTATGAAATATAGCATACCATATGAAATGAACTCGATGTCATCAATATCAGTAACATGTGAGGTAACAAGCAAGATATCAATATCAACAATATCATGTGTATCCTAAGGGTCCATGTCGCTAGATTATCGTAAAGGTATTTGAAACCAATTAATGTACTCCTCCATGTAATTCAAAATTAGATATCTCGTTACCCTCTGGGACCACAGATGCAAGATATATCCCGTTCCCCCCGGGACTACAGATGCAAGATGTATGAATCAATAATGATTTGTTCCGTTAACCCCCGGTACCACGGAAACATGTAATATCCTTTTGAGTTACACTTCAATTACACTTTTGATTTCCTCATTTCCCCAGGTTTCGTTTTCTAAGTCAGGTATAAAGATATCTACCTAATGCCAATACAAAAACAGGCAGTACAAGTTATGGCTATCAAGACAACAGGTCACGTCCATCAGGACAACAAGTCAGGATTGTTGGCATCAGTAAGTATTACAAGCAACAGGTATTAACATGATAACAAAACAGTACAGTCTGGTAGGTTACAAGCATGTCAATGATAGTGTACTAAATCAGATAAAGTGTTTATTTCGTAAGAATATCGTGTAAACAGATCATGATGAGTACAGTTGTAACTGTTATCTAGGTGTGAAATACAATATAAAGAAATAACCTTATTACTTCCTACCAGTTCAATTTAACGATTTGTCCATATTAGAATAGTTTTTTATAATTACTAAGTCTTATTATTTAGATATATTTGCATGAACAGTATATTGCAAAAACTTATTAATGTTAAACCATCTACGGTAACGAACAATATATATAATAGTATTATAATAATAATAATAATAATAATAATAATATTACGACAATATATGTGTGTGTGTGTGTGTGTATTATGTAAACTATAGCATGTAGCAAGTTAGAAACTTGCCTCGGTCTCGACGAATGCGGATACAAAGAAAAATGGAGCAAATGAACACGGAACAACGGAAACACGAAGCCAAAATCCAAGCTTGCGCTCGGCTCGGAGATGAAGTCAATGATTGGGCTGATCCTTATCTCGGTGGTCTCAGTTAATGGTGAGGACTTTGGATGAGATGGCGTTGACATGGGTTGATCGACGGCGAGCTCTCGAGGTGATCGATGATGAGGTAGCGGCGGAGGTGGGTTCTCTATTGAGGGGTGAAGCCGATGGCGTAGCTAGTTTTTTGAGTTGGGTTTGCAGCTAGAGATGAGGAGGAAGGTGGCGATGGTGAAGGAGGTGCTCGAGAGGAAGATGAAGGCAACGGCTAGGAGGAGGCACTGGAGGTGTAGGGTTCTCGGGTCGACATTGGGAGATCGAGGTGACGATGGTTGATGGGGGTGGAGTTTGATAGCGAGGAGGGTGCTCGGGTATGAAGTAGGGCGATGATGATGACGGCAAGGGAGTCAATGTTAAGAAAAGGAGATAGGAAGGAGATTGGGTGCTGGGGTTATGCTCAGGGGAGAAGTTGAGTGAGTGATGGACTAAGCCATGAGCTCGAGCGAGGGGTGTCGGCGGTCTGAAGGTGATGGGTTTGGGTTGAAGAAAAAGATGGGCGGAGAAGAAAAAGATGGAGTTGTTGGCGTGGGTTTTGAGAGTCGGTGAGGGTTTAATCTGATGATGGAGATGGTAGTGGTGAAGATGATATGGGATCGAGGAAGGTGGTGGTGAGGCAATGAAGTTGAAGGAAGAGGATGAACGAGTGGCTGCGGGTGACGGTTATGGTGATCGAGCTCGAAGAAGATGTGTTGAATTCGAAGGTGAGGGCTCACGGTGGTCGAAGGCGTAGGTTCTGTAGGCTAGGGTTCGATGGTGATTCGCAATGGGCGAGGTGATGCACGAAGAAGAAAGAGGAACGCCGGTGGTGGATGGGTGCACCGGAGGTCGAAGGTGGAGGTGCGAGTGGTGAAGGGGTATAGACAATAGCGAGGAATACGACTGGAGGCAACGATAAGGGTGAAGACTACGGGCAGCTCGGTGATGGTGGGTTCAAGGTGATCAGAGACAGGGTGACGATGAGGGTGAGGGTGATGATGGCGAGGGTGTCGTGCTTGGAGACGAGGGAAAAAAGAGACGAAGAGAGAGAAAAGGAGATGTGTTTGATTCTGGGAGAGAGATATGTATAATTGTGTGTGTGTTTATAGTATATTAGAGAATTTGTTAGAAGAGAGAGAAAGAATAATATATATATATATATATATATATATAATTTGTTTGTTAAGGTGAGCATATAGGATTTTATTTAAAAGAATATAGAGGGGATAAGAATATATATATATATAGTAAAAATAATTCCCAAAATTATTGTACGAGGTTTTTTTTTAAAAAGAATTTTCAAATATTTTATCATAACGAAATACTAGCTATAATATATCTATGTGGACAAAACATTGTACTAAAGTACAAATAAGATATTAATAAGTTCTCAAATAGAATTAAATACTAAAATATAAATATGGTTACATAATTAAATGTTAAACAAATAAATATTATATCCATATAAATAAGACATTATAGATTAGCAAAACAAAACTTTAAAAGTTAAATATCATATACTTACTAACTTAGATTACTATAATATATTTATCCTATCATTAAAGATACCTTATACTTACCTATTCATCTATACTCCAATGCAAACTATTATACTCCCATAAAAAAATAGATTTATTAGAATAAGAAAATACCGATACCATCATTATGATACGATACTCAAGTTCTAGGGTTTTACAGATACGTAGTTAAGTTCGATTAAATACGTGTTTTTGTACACGTACTTTTAATCGGACATTTTGTTAATAATATCTGGTTTGAAAGATAGCCAGATTATCACATTTGAATAAAATGTGAGCTAGTATTATATATCTCTTTTAGTATATCTCTTTCGGTATTTGTATTTTGACAGAATACAGTATTTATACGAATATGGGTATTTGAATAAATACGTGTATTTGTGTCTTAATATAAATACGGGTATTCATATCTTAATACAAATACGGGTATTCGTATTTTATACGAATACGGGTGTATGTATTTTTATATGAATACAGGTGTATGTATTTGTAGTATATACTTGTATTAGTGTATTTGTGTGTGTACTTATACATATGTATATGTGTACAAATGAGGTGGCTCTCTTTTCTTCTCATCTCTTCTTATTTATATTATAAGAGTGTGGGCTTGTGACTCACCATGGTGAGTCACAAGTCCACCCACTCTCACATGAATAAGCAAAGTGAAAAAGAAAAGAGATGAAGATAATGTTTCATCATTTTTTGACATGCTCACTTGTTCTTCACCACTTTACTTCTTCTTCTTCCTCTTCTTGGGTTTTTGAAAAAGAGAAAGGAAAAAAGATAAAGAGAGAACATTTAGAGATTAGCCACTAACTACATCTTAAGGACCAATTCCTAGCAAGTCTTGATCACTAGTTACTTTACTTAGCTTTTAAGTGTGAAACAAGAGTCTAGGTTAGGGTTCTCTCGGGTAGATCATCTTCGACGAGGAAGATCGACTCCCAAGCTCGTTTCCGATGGACTTAGGAGCGTAAGAAGCAGAAAAAAGACGAAGGACACGACTACAAAGGTAGATATCATCTATCAAAGTAGTATAAACTCCTTCTTGTTACTAATTTAGTGTTTGGTTTCGATTCTAGAATATACAAGTTCGTGCTCTCGTTGTAGAAATTTTTATTTTTTATTCCGCCTTGATCGCTAATTAGCGGCACAAGCACAAGTGTCTACTTACATGATATCAGAGCCACCCAAACACGTAAACTAGTTTTAACGATGCTTAAGTTTCGAACGCAACAAATTTCCGTATTTTCAAAAACCAAACTTTCATGTTTCTGTCAAATTTTTTTTGGTCTCGAAATTTTTTTCTGTATATTGCAGAAGGATGATAATAGTATATATTTGACACTATACGAGGACGAACCAATTTTGAAACATTTTGGCCGCCATTTGGCCGCAATTTGCGGCCAGTTTTTGTCAGTATGGCCTCGTCTTCGTAGCATGTCTTGGGTTTCAAAAATTAGGAATTTTGGTAAACTTTTTTTTGCTCAGATTTCATTCACTGTTATCTTTGTATTCGGGCAAAATGGAAAGTTTTAAACTCGAAACATTTGTATCGTTGCTTATCTTTAGTTCATTTTTGTGTTTGTATACATCGTCTAATTGCTAGAGGTCGATTAGACGGGGTTGTGAATACTTGCTTGTGCTATTGTTGTATATCTTATGATGGATTAGACGGATAGTCGTAGTGGATAACCCCTTCATCATAGAATTGAATGTATATTTGTATATTTGGGGCGAGCTGCCAAATTGTGGCCGTCGTCATCGCTTGTTGTATATTGTTTTATTGGAACACAACCGGATTGAGGTCGATATTACCATTGTATATTCATTCATTTTTGTATTAGGATAACCCACGGAGAAGTGCTCGAATAGCCGGGTTCTAGAGTGTGGTAGGTAGTCGTCTTGCAGTGGCGAGTTCGAGCCGCCTCGCTCTAGAATTAGCGAGCTATTCGCCGCGCTTGTAGGGGTTTAGGATAGACCCACAGTGGAGTGCTCAAGTTGCCGGATTCCATGAAGTGGCGGGTGGCCCACTCATGTCATTGAGTGATGGTTGCCTCATTTCTAGAATTGATGGGTAGCTTGCCGCTTTCGTAGGGATCTTTTGGTTCAGGTGAAGTTCGAGCTATCCACACGACCAGAGAACATTGCTTTTCGTTTGCGGCTCAAACGAAACACGGGGCTCCTAGTTTATCCACTAATTCCATTTTGTTTATCGCACGCCTGTGATGTTTATTACCTGCTTGTGATGATATATATATATATATATATATATATATATATAAATGTTGTATATGTTTTGCACCCGCGCTAGCCCTGCCCATGCACTGCCATAAGTCAAGTAACTATACGGTGAAGTCCCGGACCCCGTGGCGAATGCGAGTGGTATATACGTACATTCTATTTTGGTTGTTTTCTGTGATGCATAGGCTTAATTGATGGGACCGCATTAATTCTTATTAATGCAAGAAAATAAACTTAAAAAGATGTTGGAATCAAATTTCAAAACCACACGGTTCTTTTCAAAACTGTTCGGTTTTTCACAAAACTAAAAGTTTTCAAAATTGAGCTTGAACCACTCGTTTCGAAATCACTGGTTTCCTTCAACGATATCAAGTTCATTACGTTAAAGGTTTTTCAACAAAAACCAGCCATAGCCCTCCATCGTTTCTTATAAGTATTACTTAGTATTCGTGCTGCATGCTTTGACCTAATCAAGGTGTAGTGTTCGGTATCTGAGTGGTACTTGTTTGTTGCAAGTATTGCAATTATCTAGGACAGTCGCATAACCATTTTGACCTAGTCAAGGGCCTATGGGGTGGACCTAAATTAATCTAGGATAATGATGGGTTGAACTTGAATAGTGGTTTATGAAATGTTGACCTAGTGATGGTCATAAGCCGTTAAGGGCAAAAACCACATTGGGGGTTTCAAATATACAGAAAACTTACTAGTGTTGCATTCCTTCTGGAGTGTGATGACTAAAGTGGCTTCCATCTAGGTTATCACACGGTGATAGTTGGGTCTCGATCCTACTGATGGGTAGGATTACTCTCGGAAGATTTCCACTTCACAACTGGCTAACCCATTAGGTGTCTAGAAAGGTGTTAACGGGGTTATGCCTCTGCGGAAATGATATTATTTAATTAGGTCCATGCGAAAGCACGAGAATCCTCCCTCGGAGTACTAACACTTGCCTGGCTGAACGGTTAGCGAACTTGTAGAGCATACATGATCCCGACTAGTTCTCCTTTTAAGATTTGAAGGAGGATTCGAGAAAATAATGGGAGTCATCCTGTTTAGATAAAATAATAACAAATCTAAATTTTTAAGAGTATACGCTGAGTGTTTCTTTTCTTTCTCTCTTAATTGCAGCTACCATGTCACGCTTTTATCAAAAAAATAAAATGTATGATTTGACCGACCCGAATTCTTATTCGAGACTAGGGAACGTCGGTTCGGCTCCGACTTATGTAAAATGTCATGAGCATGAGCGAGAGAAAGAGGATTGCATGAATTCTTTGATGACCCCGGTGAAGAAGAAGAAGCATATTATTGCATCTCCTTCAGCTGTTCTTATTATTGAAAAATGTTTTTTCGTTAGTCCTACCTCCTGGATACTAAATACCGGATCAGGATCTCATATCTGTAATTTACTACAGGGACTGAGAAAAACTAGGATGGTTGGACCTGGTGATATGTCCCTCAAAGTAGGGAACAGAGCACAAGTTGATGTTGCTGCCGTCGATGAATATCACCTGGTATTGCCAAGCGGCAAAACTATGATTTTGAACCGCTGCTACTATGTACCTTCCATATTTTGCAACATCATATTAGTTTATTTACATAATAAAAAGGATATAACTTTGTTCTAGATAGAAATATTATGAACATTTACCTTAATCAGTTATTGGTTGCAGAAGGTACACTGTGTAATGGTATCTATGTTCTTAATCAAAACACGGTTTTCAATATAAAAACGCATGTAAGAGCAAAAGTTCAGATATGAATGAGACCTACTTGTGGCATTGTAGACTTGGTCATATCAATAAGACTAAACTAGTCAAGTTACATGAAGATGGATATTTGGATCCTTTCGAATTTTCATCTTATGAAACTTGTCAGTCTTGTCTCAAAGGTAAGATGACCAAAACTCCGTTCACTGGACACGGAGAAAGAGCTACAAAGCTTTTGGAACTCATACACAGTGATGTGTGTGGTCCGATTTCTATACATACAAGGGGTGGGCTCTCATACTTCATCACATTCACTGACGATCTCTCTAGGTTTGGATATGTGTATCTTATGAAACATAAATCTGAAAATTTTAAGAAATTCAAAGAATACAGAAACAAAATAGAGAACCAGACTGGCAAAAATATCAAGATCCTCCGATCTGATAGAGAAAGGGAGTATTTAAGCACGAAATTCCTTGACTACCTAAAAGAGAATGGTATTCTCTCTCAGCTTACTCCTCCATATACACCACAATACAATGGTGTATCGGAACGGAGGAATCGTACCCTATTGAATATGGTTCGCTCAATGATGAGTAATACTGAGTTACCTCTTTCAGTTTGGGGACATATGCTTCAAACAGTAGTATTTTTATTGAATGAGGTTCCATACAAATCTGTGTCTAAAACACCATTTGAAATATGAAATGGTAAGAAACCATATCTAAAAAGATTTAAGATATAGAGCTATCCGGCTTATGTTAAAAAACATAATCCGGACAAACTTGAGACATGATCGGTTCTTTGTAAATTTGTAAAATATCCAAAGAATGGTTATGGATATCTGTTCTATCACACCGAGGAACAAAAGGTGTTTGTTGCTCAGCACGCCAAATTTTTAGAATGGCAATTTCTTTCAAAAGAAATAAGTGGGAGCACGGTAGAACTTGATGAAATATCGGAGCCACAAACTGTAACTGAGGATTTGGTAAAGCAACAAGATTCAATAGTCCCGAAAAAACCTTAGCCGCTCTGTAGATCTAGTATGATTTTTCATCCGCCTGAGAGATACTACGGTTTTCTCGTAGACAAGAATCGAGAGGATTGCATCTTGGAAGAAGATGATCCTACTAGTTTTGGGCAGGCCATTTTTCCAGTAGGGACTCTGTGAAATGGCTGGATGCTATGCAATCCGAAATGGAATCCATGTAGACCAACAAAATTTGGACTTTGGACATTGCACCGCTAGGGGTAAAACTCATCGGCTGCAAATGGATCTTCAAGAAGAAGATTGGTGCAGATGGACAGGTTGAAACCTATAAGTCTAGACTTGTTGCAGAAGGTTTTCATCAAAGACCAGGTGTAGACTACGAAACCTTTTCTACAGTGGCTATGTTCAAATTCATTCAGATTCTACTTTCTATTGCTGCCTTCCATGACTATGAGATCTAACAAATAGATGTAAAGACCATTTTTCTAAATAGCGTTTTAGAATAGTGTCTATATAGATCAGCCGGAGGGCTTCATAGACGGTGGGAGCAGCGGGAAGGTGTGCAAGTTGCTTAAATCTATTTATGAATTAAATCAGGTGTCTCGGAGCTGGAACATCTGTTTTGATGAAATAGTCAAGGAATTTGACTTCATCAAAAACATAGATGAGTATTGTATTTACAAGAAAATTGTAGAGAGAACTGTGGTATTTCTCGTATTGTACATGGATGACATTATCCTAATAGGAAATGATATTCCTATGCACAATCGGTCAAGCTTTTCTTATCTCAGAAGTTCTCCATAAAAGACATGGGTAATGCCTCCTACATTCTGAGGATCATGATCTATCGTGATAGATCTGAGAGGATATTGGGACTTTTACAGTCCATGTACATTGACGCCATACTAAAGAGGTATAGTATGGAAGATTCCAAGTGCGGTAATTTACCGGCTTGTCATGAACACCCTCGCTAAAGAGATGTCTCCCAAGACTGATGAAGTGAGGGCTTGCATGAGTATTATACCCTACGCTTCGGTGGTAAGATTTATAATGTATGTAATATTATATACCAGGCCAGATATAGCTTACGCATTTAGCGTAGTAAACCGATATCAGTCAAACCCAGGGAAGAAGTATTGGACAGCTATGAAGAACATTCTGAAATACCTAAGAAAAACTAAGGATATGTTCCTAGTATACGGTAATGGATACCTCTAGATGGAATCCTTTACCGATTCAAGCTTCTAAAGCGATAAGGATGACAGCAAGTCTGTCTCGGGTTATGTGTTTACCCTCAATGGAGGGGCGGTTTGTTGGAAGAGTTCTAAACATGACATCGTAGCAGGCTCGACGATGGAAACTGAATGCATTGCTGCCAGCGATGCCGCAAAAGAAGCTGTCTGGATGAGAAAGTTTATTTACGAACTTGAGGTAGTTACGTCTATTGTTGATCCAATACCTTTGTATTGTGACAACAATAGGGCTATAGCATTAGCGAAGGAACTACAGTCCCATCAGAAATCCATACACGTCTTAAGACGATATCACCTGATCAGAGAGATCATTGATCGCCGGGAGATCGAGTCAGGATAGTAGACACAAAGGACAACATGGTAGACCCGCTCACAAAGGCACTTCCTCAGACTCAGCTCAAGCAGCTATTGGAGATGATTGTTCTTCGATACACCAATACATGGCCTTAGTGCAAGTGAGATATTGTTGGATGTATATGCCCTAGAGGCCATTATTGTATAGTACATAATTGTATATTACATGTGGATGCTTGGGATATACATGTACAGGACAATCTTGCTCGATATGATAGTATGCTATCTAGTTTGTCTTTACTTAAACATGTATATTTGTTCTATTTTATATTACGTATCTCGATTACATGTTGGTAAAGCCCGTAGGATATTTGTTGACTACTAGAGTTATGATGGCGATCATACTCGTGGGGTCTAGGTAGTCTATAAGCGCATCCTTAAAATTGTCCCTGGTCGCTAGAGTTTCGAGATCGGACATCGATACTACGGAGTAGACCAGTGTATAGGTTTCTTATTCCTATGAGGGAAAATAGCATGTACCATATCCATTGGTGTACGGCACCAAAGATAGTATATAGATGCTCATTAGGTTATGAGTTACACTGGATGGACTCGCCGAGAACATCTAGATGGTAATATACCTATCGTCAGATAGTAGTTTTCTGGTAACATAGGTATAGGTTAGTTTTTAGACCTAACATCATCATTCGTCTCAAGTGTGTTCCCACTGTACTTAAATTACTAACATACCATGACTTTAAAGAGTCATGCAAATAGGTTTTAGTTGGGTACAGTCCTGATGCACTTGGAGGCAGTGAGCGATAGAAAGGATTCGTCTCTCCCGGTATAAGGATTCGATGTCGCATAGTATTCGACTGGTCATTACCATAAGACCTTGGCCAAGACAGTTGAGATTTACTGATTATAAGATCGGTAGTTTCTCAGGATGGTTTTAAGTCACATCGACATGACTTATTGGGTTATTAGGGGTCTAATATTTTGCACCCCCTAGACCCAGTATGCGATACTCTCAAACGAAGAGACCGGACTGTATGGAGATTGTCACTTTTAGGCTCAGCAGGGATACAGGCGAGTTTACTTGTCAACCTTCCTTTTAATCAATACCTGGGCAGCCGTTACATAAAGCTAGAGCCGCTGACATGCTTTTGGTTAAACTCACTGCCAGCGTATTGTCGAGTCTTTAGAATCCCACACAAAGAGTTTACCAGCTTAGGTGAAACGATGCAGTGTACATATTTTGATATATACTTAAGTTCGATTAAATACGTGTTTTTGTATACATACTTTTAATCGGACATTTTATTAATACTAACTGGTTTGAAAGATAGCCAGACTATCACATTTGGATAAAATGTGAGCTAGTATTATATATCTTTTTTAGTATATCTCTTTCAGTATTTGTATTTTGACAGAATATGGAATTTATACAAATATGGGTATTTGTATAAATACGTGTATTTATGTCTTAATATAAATACGGGTATTCGTATCTTAAAACAAATACAGGTATTCGTATTTTATACGAATATGGGTGTATGTATTTTGATATGAATATGAGTGTATGTATTTGTAACATATACCTGTATTAGTGTATTTGAGTATATATACACACGCACGTGCGCGCGCACACACATACTTATACATATGTATATATGTACAAATGAGGTGACTCTCTCTTTTATTCTCATCGCTTCTTGTTTATGTGAGAAGAGTGTGGACTTGTGACTCACCATGGTGAGTAATAAGTCCACCCACTCTCACATGAATAAGAAAAGAGAAAAAGAAAAGAGATGAAGATAATGTTTCATCATTCTTTGCCATGCTCACTTGTTCTTTACCATTTTGCTTCTTCTTCCTCATCTTGAGTTTTTGAAAAAGAGAAAGAAAAAGGATAAAGAGAGAAACACTAAGAGATTAGCCACTAACTACATCCTGACCAATTCCTAGAAAGTATTGATCACTAGTTGTTAGTTTTTAAGTGTGAAGCTAGAGCCTAGGTTTCTCTCAGGTGGATCATCTTCGGCGAGAAAGACCGACTCACAAGCTCGTTCCCAGTGGAACTATGAGCGTAAGAAGTGGAAAGAAGACGAAGGACGTGACTACAAAGGTAGCTATCATCTATCAGAGTAGTCTAAACTCTTTCTTGTTACTAGTTTAGTATTTGGTTTCGATTCTAGGACGTAGAAGTCCGTGCTCTCGTTGTAGAAATTTTTGTTTTGTATTCCGCCTTGGTCTCTAGTTAGCGGCACGAGCACGAGCGTCTACTTACACTGATTTCATTAATGTTACTTTGAGATGTCCATTTGTCGCATTTGATTGTCCTTATATTTGATTAACTCCAGTTGTGTAGCATATCGACTTTATCTAACATGAACATTGGATAGATATAAAGTATTGTTTTATAAAATAATCAAAACTAAAGGGATTTGAGATATATAGATCAAAAATCTCCCCATTGTTGATATTTTACAAAACACAAACAATAATAAATATATTCATATGCTCTCCCTGAATATATGCTTTATTTCTCACCTTTTTTGTAAATAGCAAAAAGTTTAAAACTTGGAGGTAGAAATATATAAAATATAAGGAAACATAGAATTTAAAAAATAGAATAGTACTAAACGAAACTTAAACTAAACATTAAGTTTTATCACACATAATTAGGAGTATGATTGTTCGTGCGAAAAGTGTTTTGTATATGTTTTGTAAATAACTGCAATCAAGACGGTATCGCAAATAGCTAGCCACGATGAGTACGGGTCGTCTGCAGGGAAACGTGAACTTCTTTTCTTGCTTTAGACGAGTTGATGAAAGAGAGGATGGTTTGTTGTCGTTTTATTTTAATATAGATATAAAATTGATAATAAAAAGGTTTGTAGGGTTTATAAGACTTAGTAGTTAATAGATGAATGTTTAAATATGACTCTTTTTATCTTTTAATGGTTTAAAATTAAAGAGAGAGCGATGAATGTTGATTAGGGTTCTTAGAGAGAGGGTTTCCCACTACTAACTCTTGTCCGTCTATTGATCTCTATTAATCTCAAGCCCTTAACAAAACAAATGTTTAATTAATCTCAGATCGTGGTCGTGACTATCAATAAATTGATAGCGCGTCCGATAAGAAAGTTAACATTTATTTTGCTAAGGTTTATAAACATTAAAATGTCAAAAGAAGCTAAAAGATATTTCATCCATTATTCTATCCTATCCTACAAACCCTAGCAAGCAAAAATTACTCGCTCATAGTTTGTAGCGATTCAGAAGAAAGGTTGAAGATGAATGAAACCATAATTAAGATGCAGAAAAATAATGTGGAAAAGTAAATGCAAAAAAGAATTAAAAAAAACTACCTTTATTAATCAACTATTGCATTATAACTTTTCTCCTTAGAAAGTAGATTACAAGAACCCTAGCTTTGTTTTAGATCTCTCTCTTATGGAGGTAGATGAAAAGATGATTATGTGATCTCTTCGATGATTTTGATTGCACAGCTCTCGATCCTTTATATAGTCTCTGAAACCAAAAACCCTATATGCCATGTTGGAGCAAGTGAGATTACGATCATGCCCTCAAAATTCCAAATCCAATGGCCACCATGGGACCGCGGAACTGCCGCCAATGCCCTTTTTTGACCGCGGTTCCGCCGCCACTTGGTGGGATTGGGTGTTGGGATTTTTTCTGCCTTTTCTTCTTGTTATTTGGAAATCCTTTTGATGTATGGATTATGAAAATATTGCTATAAATCTCTGTCGTTGCTAGATTTCTCGATTTGCTTCTAAAACTTGGCAGATTCGGTTTCGATATCCCGATTTGACTTGGATCTCTTACTTGGATTTCAGATCTGAACTAATACCTGCATAATATCTCAAATCAAATTGTTAGTAGTATTTGGTATTTTTGAGATATTATTCGAACTATTTATATGATATAACATTTTAAGAATATTTTGCATGATTTGTATATTTAATTACTTATATTTTATTTAAATATTATATGCATATATTTTCCCTTATTATATTAATTATAAATGAAGAAACATATGATAATAATCTTTTTACAAATAAACCCATATATGTTCTTTATTTACAATTAACACCTTTTAGCAATTAACAATAGTAGGGAAAATGTTCATACAAATGTGCAATATATTTGACTAATCAAATACCCCTAAATTTATCTTTGATCATCCTGAGCAACCTATTTATTAAAGAGAAAAAGAAAAAACCTAGCACACTTTCATAGGCAACACGATTGTACTGAGCACATGCAACAAGCCTTTAAGCCTGTAGGTGTCCCTAGTAGGAGGAGTGTTGTTTCCTGAGGGTTTTCAGCAGATTACACCCACAAAATCCCATAATAGAAGGAAGAAGATGAAAATTACATACAAAGATAAGGAACATATAAAAGAAAAAACTTGAAAAGAAGAGTTTAAAACTACACAAGCTTTTTAGTTGCTATGCGCTCTATCTTAATGGTCTTGAAAAAGTGTCAGAAATCATATCATCCCTCAATAAAACATCGTGTTTAGTATTTCTCCCTATCTTTCTTCCAAATATCGATCATATACACCTACATGTGTGTAAAAGACACCCCTACACTTAGAGAATTCAATTCAAGCTATCATACTCTTGTCCATCTTCCTTAGTATTTTTTAGTCGGTGAATGTCTTTTAGACGGAATTGCTCACACATTCTTCATGCGACCGTTAATATTTCTTAAGCTACTAACCAACCGATTACCAAATGTACTCACTCATTAAGGCGTAATTAGCAATATTCTAGTCCTGCAACACCTATGGCTTAGCAGTGACGCCCAAACCAGTTGGTCTAAGGCACTGGGTGATAAGGCAGTCTCGCTATATTTTTTTTATGCTACCTTAAGTAATTACAAAATCGGTGTTCATTTTTCTTCACCATTTATATTTTTGTGTCATTTATATTTTGTTGATTTATATTTTTTTTCCCCTTCATACTAAGGCTTTTAGACAAGAGCATTTCAAAATATCCTCTACCATCCCAAGTTTCAAGATGCGTGCAAGTGTATATAGTAGGGTATCAACGTTCAGAAGTTTGGGCTCAAGAATAGAGACTATTTTTCAGACTTATTTCTATTCTCAGATTAGTGATTCCCTTCATCTTACTAACCCTTGGGACAACAGCTCATAACCACCTATTACTAGTTTCGTTTTAAAACATCTAATTTTCTTGCTGTTCTTAAATATTTTCTATCTTTCATATGTATTTTTCACTTTCTAACTTTTATTTTCAAAAAATAATTAGTGCTTTTATTTAGTACAATGCAAAATAATACGTGAATAAGCACAAATCTCCCCCCAAACATATTTGCAGCGGTGTCCTCACTGATGTCATCCTTAAAGCTCAAAACCTGTAGACTTGGGAGGAAAAGTTTTCAATGATTAATAAAGAGGACAAAAGTTAATGATAGTGAAATCCTCCCCCAAACTTATTTTTGGCTCATAATCTTGCAAAAATTTCCTTTCTTTCAAGAGTCAAAATATTTCCCTTCTTCCCCTCCAAGTAAAACAGTATTTCATTATTAAGCATTTAAAATCATAAGAGGGGGGTAAATATTATCGGTCTACATAAAACTTCACAAAGACCAAAAGTCAACACCAACCATTCGAATATTTTATCAATATAACACCATAATTGGTAAAAGATCATGTTACAGATAGACGTGAAGAAGTGGGGAGGAGATAAGAGGTGTAATTGAACGGTTTTATACCTCGGTTGGTAGAGACGAAACAGTGATGGTGAACGAAAACGAGAATTTGAAAGATAAGGAATAGGCGGAATAGTCGCATTCTTGTACGGGATAAGAAGAAAAGGCGGTGGTTCAACTTCTTCGGGTAGAGGTTGATTCATTACAACATCCATGTTTTAAAGGAACGCGAGTTCTTCAGCGAAAATATCTTCAAAACTTTCATCAATATTCTGAATGATAATCTCATCGGAAGGAAAGGTATGATTCTCGGACTCCATACGAGATTCATATCTAGTGTAAGGGACTGACTTGGATAGCTCGACTAAGGCATTCGATAAGTCAAAGGATTCGGACTCGGGGGTGAACTTGTCGACAGAAGGGTCCTCACTCGTATAAATAGCTGGATCAAACAGTAGCGCACTAGTGGCGTCGAGATCGGTATAGTGAAGCTCCTCAAATTCGCAACTGTCGGAAGCTATCTTGTCGACAGAACATATATCAACTATATGAGCATAAGGTTCGGAGGGTTGACTTCCTACCCTGTAAATGTTAAGCTCAATTGTTATCTTCCTAAAGGATAGGTTCATGGAACCGTTACGACAATTGATTATCGCGTTTGAAGTTGCTAGAAAAGGTCGACCTAAAATCACCTGAATTTGGTTTCGTGGGTTTGCCACAGGCTGTGTATCTAAAAATATAAAGTCCATAAAGAATATAAATTCCCCGACTTTGATCAACATGTCCTCTAGCTCACCCCTTGGGTGAGTGATAGATCGATCGGCTATCTGGAGAGTGCAGTGCGCTGGTTTCAACTCTCCTATGTCTAACTCATAAACAGAATACGGTTGTAAGTTAATACCAACACCTAAATCGAGTAGAGCGCGATTGATATTTTTACCTCTAATAGCAATAGATATTATAGGACAACCGGGGTCCTTACGTTTCTTGGGCACATGTTGGGTAAGAACATTGCTCATATTAATCGCTAAGAAAACTTTTTTAGGCACTTGGGTTTTCCTTTTCCTGGTGTACAAGTCCTTTAGAATTTTCGCATATGATGAAACTTGTTGGATAGCATATAAGAGAGGAATATTTATGTTTACTTGCTTAAAAATTTTCACGATCTTCTCTATTTGTGGACTTGGTCTGTTGGGCCTCAACCGGTTTGGAAAAGGTGCTTTATTAATAAGGGTTGGGTCCAACTCTTATGGAGAAGTTTGTGGGGATTGAATGGATCCTGAAATTGGATTTGGGATGGTCGTAGATGGTAATTCATTCAAGGAAGTGGGCTGAGGGTTCAAGCCTAGTGAAGAACGGAGAATAGGCTCAGAAGAAGATGGTGGACTAGACGAAGTAGGAGTAGAAGTAGTAGCCGGGGTATCATCTGAATCATCAATTTGTTCACCAACCTGGTTATTCAGCACTCTTCCCGATCTCAACATATTTACGGCGCTCACGTTGTGATTTTGTTGGTGAAGGATGAGATTTGCAATTTATGAGTGGTCGGGATTTTGTAGAGGTTGAGATGGAAGTTTCCCTATCTCTCTCTCACTCATTGCGGCATTTAACTGTGCAATTTGTGCTTCTATCGATTTTATGCTTTCACCATGGGAAGCAGTTTGTTGCATCAGCATTTGGATAGAAGATATTAAATTAGCCGTCGTTTGTGTGGATTGTTTAATAAACGTTTCTAAGCTTCGTTTGGGTGCGGAGATTTTATCGATACCGACCGTTGGAATATTAGTTTGTGGTTGAAAAGAATTATTATAAGGGGCAAAGTTGTTGGCCGGATTTTGAAAAGATTACGGTTGAAAGGGCTGCTGACTTTGTTGTGGTGGCTGTTGTTGCTGTAGGGGGAACCTTTGATAGTTATTTTAGCTTGGGAACTGATTTTGATTTTGAGATTGGTTTTGGCTCCAAACAAAATTAGGATGATTCCTCCATCCCTGATTATTATTGGATGGATAAGGATCATTTCTAGGTTGTTGCTGAAAAGCAGCATTGGTTTGTTCATGACCTTGAGACGGAGAATTCAAAGGACGTTCTGTTTCCCCCAATCAGAGCAAAACTCTGTTTGAATTTCAAAATTCAAAAGGTGAAGCAACGCTTCAGATTCCTTGCGCTGCGCGCAGCACGCCACGTGTCAAAAGTAGACACGCCGGCGCAAGGAGCGCTGCGCCCAAGACAGCGCACCCCCAATCAGAGCAAGGCTCTGTTTTAAAATTCAAATTTTAAAGGAAGCAACACTTCAGATAACTTGCGCTCTGCGCTGCGCGACACGTGTCAAACAGTGGTGCGCTAGCGCGGTTGCGCTGCGCGACCCGTGTCAAACAGTGGTGCGCTAGCGCGGTTGCGCTGCGCTCTGCGCTGCGCGACACGTGTCAAGCGCAGGTGCGCTGCGCTCTGCGCTGCGCGACACGTGTCAAGCGCAGGTACGCTTGCGCCAACTGCGCCAGCACTAAAATTTAAATAATAAATTATTTAATTAATCAGAATTAAAATTCTAGAAAGATCTTTTCAACCTTATTAAAATAAGAAAATTATCTTCTGTAAAACAGAGGCCTTAGGATCAAAGATCCAACGGTGGGGAAATATCCCCAGATCAATCAGAGAAAGATCTCTGCAACTAACCTAACAAACCAATTGGCCCTATATAAAGGCCCCTAGGCTCCAAGTCTCATAGATACAGACATAGAAAAAAGGGAGAACTCTGAAAAAATTTGAAAGCCAAGCCTTTGAAGAAAGAAGATCATCTTCTTCAAGGTAAAGAATTAAATTCTTGGAAGAACAGAGATGAAAACACCTCACAAAAGAAGAATTTCTTCTAAAAAGATCAAAGATCTAAGAACAAGATCAAGATCTTCAATATAAAAGAGAAAAAGATCATAAAGATCCAATCATAAAAGATTAAAGAAGTAATTTACTTCATTTCTAGATCCTTTGATCTATATAAAGGCACAGCCTTTTGATGAACCATTGGTTCTTGAATCTTGAGGTAGAACCCCTTTGGAACAAGAAAAACTTGTTTCTTTGATCTGAATTGGATCAAGATACGCTCTGCGCTATTGTACAGTGCCTTGCACTCTTGATTTGCACTGTTGTGCTCCTTGGATTGGCGCAAGTCACCAGAGAGCGCCACGTGTCAATCACAGAACAATTTGCGCCTTACGCTCCTAAATATAGCGCACTACGCTCTTGGCATGGCGCCCTGTACCACAGCGCGCCACATGTCAGCAGCGCACTGGCACAGCGCACTGCGCTAACAGACTTGCGCTCAGCAGAGCGTGACACGTGTCACCTCCACATGCGCTAGCGCCTTGCGCTCTTTAATTGGCGCAAAGCGCCTGACAGGCCACGTGGCGCACTGTCAGACCACTAAATGCTGTGCATTATTAAGAAAGGGCAGAGCCCAAATAAAAGGCCTAACAGGCCAAATATAAATGCTATGCATTTAATTACAAAGCCCAATGTTATGCATTGTAAAAGGGCAGAGCCCAAGCAAAGGCCTAACAGGCCAAACACAAAGAAAATGTTGAACATTTTCAACTGGACTTAGCCCAATTCTGGCCATAAGTCCTCAATATAAATTGAACTGAGCACAACTGCTCTCCCAATCAATTTACACCCGGTTCGAGGGTACATCTCTTTACTCCTCTGGCATCCGTCGTTGTAATTCCTCAACGTCGTCAGAAAGGTAACGGGTCCCAACAACCACATACTGCTCCGGACTGTGGTCCTTAAGCTCACGGACTATGATGTCCTTAACCTCGACCGTGATGTCTTAAAACTAACACCGGACTGTGAGGTCCTTAAACTCACGGACTATGATGTCCTTACCTTGACCGCAACGTTATAAAACTAACATTGGACCGCAATGTCCTTACACTACCTATCGACCGCAATGTCACTAAACTAAATAATAGAGCCCCCAATTGCTCTCTTGTCGGATCTAAACGATCCCGTTAAGTCGATCTTAGTCTAAAATTAGACTAACGTGTCCTTAACGAACGTTTAAGTCGATCTTAGCCTCAAACAAGGCTAACGTATCCTTAAACACACACACCCCAAACCCAAATCTAAGAAAGATAAGGATTTGGACTAATCCACGTCCTACGGGCAACGGCATAACTTAGTCTCCGTATACAATCCACGGGCAACCGAACACAAAACAAACACAGACGACATGAAGTGACCATATGGAGAAGGAGAAAGTTGTTACCACGATGCGGTAGCGTAATTAACTGCAGGGGCTTGCGCCTGCAGGGAAGAGCATCCCCACAATCAAAAACCCCTCAAGCGAGGCGGAATCTGATGAAGTCTGCTATATCGGACGCATCCGTTTAAACCTTCGATACACGGTGCCATAAATCAACTTGGCATCTTTGGAGAGGTGGACGGATAGCACCAATTAGCATCTGCCCCCAGATTCAGGCAAGACGTCCAGTCTTCCCGGCTTCCGGCAGTAAACACATTCTTGCAGCATTGGTTTGTTCATGACCTTGAGACGGATAATTCAAAGGACATTCTTGCAGCATTGGTTTGTTCATGACCTTGAGACGGAGAATTCAAAGGACATTCTTACAGCATTGGTTTGTTCATGACCTTGAGACGGAGGATTCAAAGGACATTCTTTCATTAAATGTGATGGGTCAAAACAACAACCACGCACGGTTTTGGGGAGCGTAATTTGGTTTAGAGAGGTTGAAGAGAATTTGCTCTCCATGGCGTCGAGTTTCTTTTGCATCGCATCCATTTCGGCATTCATTGCGATGGAAGCATCAAGCTGATGGATACCTGCCCTAGATGAAGACGATGTTGTTGGTCTAGTGCTCTCCCACTGTAATGTATGTTCGGCGAGATCTTCCAGAAATTGTCATGCTTCGCCATCGTCTTTTAACATGAAATGACATTGACAAATGGTTTCTAGCATTTGTTTTGTGGCTCGATTAATACCCTCATAAATAATTCGGCAAAGTTGCCATCTATCGATTTCGTGATGAAGGCATTGGACAAGTAGGTCTTTAAACCGTTCAAAACATTTCCAAAAGGGTTCGTTGGGAAGTTGGGCAAACTGGTTAATCTCGCTCAGAATACGGGTGGTTTTGTGATGAGGATAAAATTTCTTAAGAAATGCTTTAACGAATTCATCCCATTTTGCTATAGAATGTACGGCGGTGCTATAAAGCCACTTTTTTGCGAAATCGCACAAGGTAAAAGAGAGAAGACGTAATCGCATAGCATCCCCTGAAAGTTGGGTGGTGCTCATCATTGCACATACGTTTTCGAATTTGGTTATAAAAACGTATGCATTTTCATATTCAAGCCCGTGAAATTTAGGCAACAAGTTGATGAAGTGGGGTTTAATTTCAAAATTATCCCCATTGGCTAGTGGAAGAGACAGACACGTAGGAAGGGGTCCGTGTACAGGATAACATCTGTCTTGCAGAGTGATACGTGGTGGATTTTGCGTACCTATGGGTGGTGGCAGGATGGTGTTGTTAAAACCCGATGGAGATCCATCCATCTCGGGAGATGTGGTAAGTGGAGGAGAAATAGAAGATGAAGAAGTATCGATTTCGGAGTCGACAGAGAAAACACGGACTATACGGGCACTAGAATCCCGTGTCCAGCCGATCATGCACTAAACGGGTTTAGTGCACGTGGCATCGTATGTGAGAAAATTTTTAAGAAGGTTTGCATATGATATTTTAAGAATTTTAACAAGTTGATGAAGCGGGTTCATGCCTGGACGATCGACGACAGAGGCGATTCATTTGCTTCGTCAACTTGTCGAGCGCTTTCGAGAGAGGAGAAGAGATTTGCATATGATATTTATTGATTTAGAAAAAGCGTACGACAAGGTACCTAGAGAGGTATTATGGAGGACAATGATGAAGAAGGGGGTCCCCGTCAAGTATATTGACATAATCAAGGATATGTACGACGAAGTAGTGGCAAATGTCAGAACTTGCGGCGGCTTAACGAGTGATTTTCCGATTACTATTGGTTTACATCAAGGATCTGCATTAAGTCCATTCCTGTTTATGGATGAGCTTACTAGAACTATCCAAGATGAGGTACCTTGGTGTATGCTATTCGCTGATGATATTGTTCTAGTAAATTAGACGAAAGCAGGGGTTAATGCCAAATTGGAATTATGGAGGCAAACATTGGAATCTCGGGGATTCAGATTGAGCAGGTCCAAGACAGCATATATGCACTACAAATTTAGTAGCCAGAGAAGTCAAAACCATATTGGTATAACATTGGAAGGACAAGAGATATCACCGAGCGACCAGTTTAGATATCTAGGTTCTATCATCCAAAAGAATGGGGAGATCGATAGTGATGTTAATCAAAGGATCCAAGCTGGTTGGTTGAAATGGAGGAGTGCAACAGCGATTTTGTGTGATCGTAACTTTCCGTTAAAATTGAAAGGAAAGTTTTATCGGAGCGCTATTCGGCCTGCCTTATTATATGGTACAGAATGCTGGGCTCCTAAGAAGCATCATACACAGAAGATGCACGTAGCGGAGATGCGCATGCTTCGTTGGATGTGCGGTAACACTAGAAAAGATAAGGTGCGAAATGAGGATATTGGTGTAGCACCTGTGCAGGAGAAGATGCGGGAAAACCGGCTAAGATGGTTTGGTCATGTGCGACGCAGACCTATGGAAGCACCGGTTCGACGAATAGATACTCTCGATATGGGCAATGGCAAAAAGGCAAAAGGGAGACCGAAGAAAACATGGATGGAGGTGATACGAAACGATATGGTTGCCAAAGGACTCAATGAAAGTATATTGTTCGATAGAAGTGAGTGGAGACAGAGGATTCATGTGCTGGACCCGGCGTGATTCTCATGTTGGTTCATGTAGCCTACCCCATATGCTTGGGATAAAAGGCTCAGTTGTTGTTGTTGTTGTTGTTTTGAAAAAAAATGACGGACATGAGGCTTGACTCAACCAATCACAAAATGCACAATCAATCCCTAGAGCTAGGATCACCTAGGTCAAGTCACTAGACCGCTCCTAGACTTCCGAAGGACAAGACGTAGGATCAATCCTCTACCACCTCCTTATCAATCTTACGGCCAGGTAAGTGCGAGGTATCCGCTATACGAATCTTCGAAATAGCGGGCCTAATTAAGTAACTACTTTCCTCAGTCACACTTGCCTAGACACCACAAGAGAAAAACGGATAAGTAATTAAAACCCACGACCTTTCTCTGTCCTAATTGAGCGCGACAGTCCTTAAGGGCTTGGTATAGATATTTTTTATTAATGTAGGTTGATAGTATGCTCGTTTGTGATTTGTGACGAAATCCCCACCTAATCTGAATTTGGGTTTATTGCCCCTTAATGTTCAGTTTAAATATGCAAAACAAACCGAAATCAAAACACGCAAAAAGATTTTTTTAGCGGCGCTGTTTGCAAAGAACCCTGCAGGTAAAATCAGATTATTGGAGCTTTAAAGGAGATAGAAAGATAATAAGAGAGTACCAGAGGATTTTGGGGGCCCAATTCTTCAAAAGGGACATGGTTCCGCCACCAGCTGCACCTAAAAACTGCGGTTCCGCCGCCGCTTTGAAAGATCTTCTGCTAAAAAATTTTTAGGGTACACCATTACTCCTTTGGTCCAAATTTAAAGTCTTTGAATCTCTGTTGGCTTGCTCCAATTACTCCAGATTTCTTTGCAAAACTCGCATAATAATCGTTAAAAACACAAGATGTGGTTTTGGTTCTCTTTTATGTTTATGTTTCTCTGGAATTTTTATAAGAAATCAACCCGAATAACAAGAAAATTAATTACGACCGTTTCCCCGACAATGGCGCCATTTGATTGTTCGTGCAAAAAGTGTTTTGTATATGTTTTGTAAATAACCGCAATCAAGCGGTGTCGCAAATAGCTAGCCGCGATGAGTACAAGTTGTCAACAAAGAAACATGAACTTTTTTCTTGCTGTAGACGGGTTGATGAAAGAGAGGATGGTTTGTTGTCGTTTTATTTTAATATGGATATAAAATTGATAATATAAAGGTTTGTAAGGTTTATAGGACTTAGTAGTTAATAGATAAATGTTTAGATATGACTCATTTTATCTTTTAATGGTTTAAAACTAAAGAGATAGCAATGAATGTGGATTAGGGTTTTTAGAAAGAATTAGGGTTTCCCACTACTAACCCTTGTCCTTCCATGGTCTCTATTAATCTCAAGCGCTTAACAAAACAAGTGTTTAACTAATCTCAAATCGTGGTCGTGACTATCAATAAATTGATAGCGCGCCTGATAAGAAAGTTAACATTTATTTTGCTAAGCTTTATAACATTAAAATGTCAAAAGCAGTTAAAAAAATATATCATCCATTATTCTATCCTATCCTACAAACCCTACCAAGAAAAATTACTCGCTCATGGTTAGTAGCGATTCAGAAGAAAGGTTGAAGATGAATGAAACCATAATTAAGATGCAGAAAAGTAATATGTAAAAATTAATGCGTAAAGTAAATGCGGAAAAGTAAATGCAAAAAAGAATTAAAACAAAAACTACCTTTATTAATCAACTATTGCATTATAACTTTTCTCTTTAGAAAGTAGATTACAAGAACCCTAGTTTTGCTCTAGATCTCTCTCTTATGGAGGTAGATGAATAGACGATTATGTGATCTCTTCGATGATTTTGATTGCACAGCTCTCGGTCCTATATATAGTCTCCGAAACCAGAAACCCTAGATACCATGTTGGAGCAAGTGAGATTACGATCATGCCCTCAAAATTCCAAATCCAATGGCCACCATGGGACCGCGGAACCGCCGCCCATGCCCCTTGTTGACCGCGGTTCCGCCACCACTTGGTAGGATTGGGTGTTGGTATTTTTTCTGCCTTTTCTTCTTGTTATTTGGAAATCCTTTTGATATATAGATTCTGAAAATATTGTTCTGAGTTTTTGCCGTTACTAGATTCCTCAATTTGCTTCCAAAATTTGGCAGATTCGGTTTCGATATCCCGATTTGACTTGGATCTCTTACTTGGATTTCAGACCTGACCTAATACCTGCATAATATCTCAAATCAAACTGTTAGTAGCATTTGGTATTTTTGAGATATTATACGAACCATTTATATAATATAACATCTTAAGAATATTTTGCATGATTTGCATATTTTAATTACTTATATTTCATTTAAATATTATATGCATATATTTTCCCTTATTATATTAATTATAAATGAAGAAACATATGATAATAATATTTTTACAAATAAACCCATATATGTTCTTTATTTACAATTAACACATTTTAGCAGTTAACAATAGTAGGGAAAATATTCATATAAACGTATAATATATTTGACTAATCAGAGTACATCACACATGAGTTCGAAAGCAAAATAAGCATCGAGTATTAATATAAACATTTCTAATATATAACCACCTAGTAATAAAAATAAACTAATTAAGCATCGTCCTAAGACGGCGATGGCTGATCATAATCCATCGGTAGCTGGTAATGAAACTCCGGTGCTGGAGGATACATAGACTGGGCATACATATAGTCGATGTGGTGTTGGACAAATGCACTATTTTCTTGTATTTGAGAAGCGACATTTTGAATACTTGTGTCAAAATACGTACGAACGTCATGAATACGAGTATCCATATGCTGGCAGCTCTCAAGATGAAGATCGGTCATGTACTGAAGCATGCGATTTTCAAACTCATGAAAATCATATATTTATTGAGAGATCTCAAGAATGTCATGAGTAGGAGGTGGTGGTACTTGTAGAGGAGGAGGAGAGTGATGCCGTGGTTATTCTTATGGAGGAGGAGGTTCTTGAACATTGTATTTGGCTAGGTGCATGAGGCGAATGTTGGTGAGGCCGAAGTGTTTGTCGGGTAGTTGGATTGCGGGGTCAAAGGATGGATCGATACTGGCATCTTCGATAGTTTTTGTAATCACCATGCCATAATAGAGATTTGATTTAGATGTTGGCAAATTCCACATCATATGGATGAGAAATAAAGGGAGATTTACGGGTATTTGGTATTTGGGCAAGAACGCAATAAGTCAAAAGCTTATGCGTAGGAGTTAGATGATCTTTTCCACTGAACTTGGGATAAATTTTGCCTCAAAGAGAGGCTAACACACGAACGTGAGGTAGGAGGAACTGTGTTTGGAGATTATCGTGAAGGTGATGATTTTCATCACCGTGAAGAAGGCGAGAAGCGTATTCTTTGGTAACGTTTGGTGGAAAGTGTTCAAAATTGGACAAGGATTGTCTAAAAATGTCCACACTATTATTCGGAATATTATGTATTCTACCAAGTGATGCAGAAGATATGAGTATGACTTGTTTTTGTAACCTAGTTTTAAGAGTGGTGACATCATCTTGATGGCTAGAGAGATAGGCATAAAAGAGATAGACGGATGTTTGGTGAGTATTGCACTCTAAAGTCATGAATGGAATCCAACCTTGGAATTCAAGCAAGTGGGAAAGTTGGAAGTTGGCAATCTTACCTAATCGAACAAAGGAAATGGTATTGATCTTTCGTTTGACAGGACGATCGTAAAGTAATTTGGCGTTGGCGTTGTTGAAACAATAAATGAAGTCTTCATCTACTAATTCTTCATCTTCTTCTTCTTCACTGCTATCATCGGATTCTTCTTAGAAAGTGGGATCCTCGGATTCTTCAATGGGTTGAGGGTGAGGAGAAGAACATCGATAACACTTGAGAGCGGAGGATTCTTCAATTTCAACATTTTTAGTGAGAACAACATTTTGAGAAAAAAATAGGGCCGGAGTAATTTGGGAAGGAGGAAAAAAGAGAAATATGAGTGATAGAGTGAGGGTTTTGAGAGATAGGACAATATATAGGACTCCAATGATAGTCCTAGATGAAAGTGTGCCAAATCCAACGGTCATGTCTAACTATAATAGACGTCGGTTTTGGAAAGGGTGTGATTGGGACATTCTTAAGGACGTCCTAAGCCTAATGGACGTCTCATAGGACGTCCATGTACTGTTTTTATTGAAAAACAGCGTGGTGCTTATATAGATTAAAAATTGGTGTTTCGGGGTATTAATAGTCTCTAAATGTGATGACTTATATATATTAACTTATTTTAAGTATAAATTAACAATAGTGATGCAAAATTAATAAAAAGCAAATAACTTTATTTCAATACAAAAAAAAATACAACACATAACATTGAAAAATAAAAATATGTAACCTATAAAACTAGACGCATACAACATTTAAGTTAAACGTAAACAAAAACACAACATACACATGAACAAAAATACGGATATCTTTGATAAAACGACGGAGTTCGGAAGCGAGGGAGATACTTCCAGAACTCGGTCGTTTTAGTCTCCTTTTCTTTGATGAATTCTCTCTTAACCCGGGCGAACGCTTGAATTTGTGTGTCATGCGTCTCGATTTTTGTTATGAACATAATACGTTCATCTACACTCGGATGAACGTAAAATGAGTCGCTCTCTCCGGTCTCGAAGCCATTTAGGGTTCGGTAGTACCGATCCGCGTTTGGACCATTTGATGGAGGTCCTTGTGGAGGCGGATTGTTCGGAGGAGAAGGATGTTCATCAACTTGAGGAGATGGGAAAGTGGATTCCTCAAATAGCTCCTCAAAGGGGTCTTCTTCAAAGGAATGAGTCGAAGGAGATTTCGGTAAAGAAAATGGAAGAACCCGAGAGGGATTGGGTGAAGGACGAACTGGGGAGATTCGTTCTTCTTTCACTTTCTTTATCGAAATTTCTCCTTTTTCAACAATTGGTGTATTCCTAGTGCTCATTGCCCTTTTCGACATATCTTGTGTAATTAATTCAATCTTTTGAATAGAGTGATGGATTTGTATTGAACAAGAACAATTACCATCAATTTAAAGAGAGATTAGGTAGTTTTTTAAAACTGAAATATGGTTTCTAAAACTTTCAAAAACAAATTTGAATTCTAGAAACTCAAAATTTAGAGGGAAAACCAAGAAAAAATTGCTTAATTCCTGTACAGACATGGCATAGGACGTCATAAACCTTAAAATTCAAAAAAAGGGTAGAAAATGTTAAATTTTTTATTTATTTTAGGGTACTAGTTCTAACATATTAAATTCACCTCTAATTATAGTGAATCTTGTTTTATCCAAAGGTTTAGTAAATATATCGGTCAACTGTGAGTCCGTAGGGATATATTCAAAAATAATATCACCTTTGTGACAATGATTTTTTAGAAAATAATATCGAACATCTATATGTTTTGCTCGACTATGTTGATCAGCATTTTTGTCATTTGGACCGTACTAGTATTGTCACATAGAATTGGTATCTTAAAGACTAATTCCTTATAGTCTTCTAAAGTGTATTTAATTCAGAGACTTTGTGCACAACATGCACCGGCGGCAATGTATTCTGCTTCAGCAGTGGATAGTGCCACTGATACTTATTTCTTGGATTGCCAAGATACAAGGCAGTTCCGAGGAAATGACATGTACCGCTGGTACTTTTATGGTTAATTTGACTTCCAGCGTAATCAGTATCCGAATAACTTGTTAAGTAAAACACGTTATTCCTTAGATACCATAATCCTAGATTAATAGTGCTTTTGAGATATCTAAAGATTTTCTTGACAGCTATCAGATGTGATTCTCTACGATCTACCTGGAATCGTGCACATAGACAAATATTATACATAATATCAGGTTTACTAGCAGTTAAATACAACAAACTTCCTTTCATACCTCGGTAAAATCGTATATCTACCATTTTCCCTGATTCATCTTTGGTTAGTTTTGTTGTAGTTGCCATTGGTGTCTCACAAGTCTTGTCGTCGTCTAAGCCAAACTTCTTTATAAGTTCTTTAGTGTACTTGGCTTGAGTGATGAAAAGTTCATCTTGACCTTGTTTAATTTGGAGTCCGAAAAAGAAATTCAATTCTCCCATCATACTCATCTCAAATTTATTCTGCATACATTTTGAGAATTCTTGACATAACTGCTCATTAGTAGATCCAAATATTATGTCGTCTACATAGGTTTGAACAACAACGATATCCTTTCCATATGTTTTGGTGAACAAAGTTTTATCGACAATCCCTTTTGCATACCCTATCTTGAGTAAAAATGCACCTAATTTCTCATACCAAGTCCTTGGAGCTTGTTTGAGACCGTACAAAATCTTTTCTAATTTGTATACATATTCAGAATGTTTATAATTTTCAAAGCCCAGTGGTTGTGCTACGTAAACTTCTTCTATTTTACCATTCAGGAAAGCACTTTTCATATCCATTTGAAATACTTTAAAGATTTTAAAACATGCAAAGGCTAGTAATATCTTAATATCCTCGTGTCATGCAGCAGGTGCGTAAGTTTCATTATAATCAATTTTTTCGACTTGATTATAAACTTGAGCAACAAGACGTGCTTTATTTCTTACAATATTTCCTGCTTCATCTAATTTGTTTCTAAAATCCTATTTTGTACCAATAATTGGTCTATTTTCTGGTTTTGGAACTAGTTTCCAAACTTTATTTCTTTCAAACTGATTTAACTCTTCTTACATTGCTTCTATCCAATACTTATCATGCTCGGTTCAATAACCGAGATAAAGGCCGTATTGATACATAAGTTAAATCTTGATGATCTTGTGCAACTCCTTTATCTATAACACCTATAATTAAATCCTTAGGATGATCTTTGTTGAATTGCTAATCATTTGGAATAGAAGTATAAGTAACTTGCTCTTATTGTTCCATTTGATTGGTTTCAACAATTTTATCTATTGATGGATTATCCAAACCTTTTGTTAAGATTGGATCGTCATCATCTAAACTAGTATCAAGATTTAAGGAGTTGGTTTCATCAAACTGGATGTGCATATTTTCTTGAATGGTCAAAGTTCGTTTATGAAAAATACGATAGGCTTTGCTAGTCATAGAGTAACGAACAAATATGCATTTGTCGCATTTTGAGTCAAACTTTTTTAAATTGTCTAACGTATTTAAAATATAACATTTACAACTGAAAACTTTGAAATACTTAACGTTTGATGTTCTACCATAAAATAGTTCGTATAGTGTTTTATTTAAATATTTTATAATTATTGCCCCATTTATTACGTAGCAAGAAGTGTTAATAGTTTCTGCCCATAAATATTTTGGTAGATTATTTTCATTGAGTATAGTACGTGTCATTTTTTGTAAGGAACGATTTTTCCTTTCAACAACTTTATTTTGTTGTGGAGTTCTGGCACATGAGAATTCATGTTTGAAACATTTCTTATTACAATATTTTTCGAATATTTGGTTTTCAAATTCTCCACCATGATCATATCTTAATTTAGATATTCTTTGGTTCATTTCGTTTAGAAAATATTTTAAATGTGTTAAAGGTTCCGTCTTTGGATTTTAAGAAGAAAACCCAAATAAATCTTGAGTAATCATCTACTATGACATATACATAAATTTTGCCTCCTAAACTTGCATTGCAACTAAGACCAAAAATATACATATGAAGCAATTGCAATGGAGTGTTAGAGGATACATTGTTCTTTTGTTTAAACAAAATTTTAATTTGTTTTCCTCTTTGGCAGGCATCACACAACCTATTTTTTATAAATTTGATTTTGGGAATACCTTTAACTAGATTATTCCTTGCGATTTTGGATAAAATATCCATTGAGAAATGACATAATCTCCTATGCCAAAATAAAGAGTCTTCTTCATTGTTTACCATTAAACATTTAATATCTAGATTTTTAAAATCTTATGTGTAAATTATATATATATATATATATATATATATATATATATATATATATTGGTATCTTTTACCGGTTAAAACTATTTTATTATCATATAATATATTGCATATGTCTTTTTCAAAGATAACGTTATATCCTTTGTCACAAAACTTACTTACGCTAAATAGATTATATTTTAGGTTTTCTACATATAGTACTTCTTTTATAACTGTTGGGTTAGATGTATTATTAAAGCAGGTATCACCTTTACCGATGACCTTGCCCTTGTTGTTGGCTCCAAAAGTGACTGTCACTTTCTTCTTCTGATAGCGTCTTAAAGTTTTGAATGTTTCCAGTGATATGTCTTGAATAACCGCTATTAAGGATCCATCGGCTGCTACGTCTTTGGAAATCCTGAAACACGGGAAAAAGAAAGGGTTACTTTTGGGATCCATATCATTTTAGGTTGATTTTGATTAGGAGTAAAGTTATATTTGTAAGTAGAATTATTCTTAATATGACAGTATTGTGATATATGCTCTAAAGTGAAACAATAGCTGCATGTAGAGTGCGCGTATTTATTACTATATTTATAATAGTATTTATGTCTAAAATGTTTGGTTTTAGAGACTGACTCGGAGTATTTATCAAAACCTATACCTTTTTTCTTACAATATTTTATGGATTGTCCTAACATAATATCTAGATTATTTTTACTTTTAGTAAAATTCAAAGGTATTTCATCTTTTAATTCTAATTTTCCTTTGAAATAAAAAATCTTAAAATTGTTAGTTTCAACTATCTTTTCTTTAGTTAAAGTAATAGATTTTAGTTTTTCGTTTAAGTTTTCATTTTCTATTTTAACTTTCTTTAGTCCACCTTGAATTGCTATCTCCGAGTTATTTTTAATCGATAATTTTGATTTTAAGATTCTATTCTTAGATCTTACTTTATCATAATTATCTTTAAGGTAATGGCAAAGACTGGTTAAATCTACTTTATTAAGAGATTCAATATCAAAGTCGTCGTCTATTACCTCATCTTCTTGGACCATGAGGCATACGTTTGCGACTTCTTCGGTTTTTGAGTTGTTGGAATTCGTATCGTCCTGAATTGCTTGAAACGAACGTTTTCTGATTCCTTATTTGACTTCCATTTGCCTTTATTGAGAGTTGAATACTCTGACTTCAAATGGTTTTCCTTATTGCATTCAAAACAGCGCAAAATTTTATTAGTAGTAAAATTCTTATTAGACTCAGAGGGGCCAATTGAAAACAGCCTCAGAGGGGTGAATAAGATTTTATGGCAAATAAAGAGTAATTTTGCGAAAACACACAAAAATTATGTAGCGAAATAAAAGAATCAAAGATACTAAACTAACACAGTCACAGAAGCACAAAAAATAAAAGCGGACACAAGGAATTGTTATCGAGGTTCACCAACCAAGTGGTTAATCCGCGTCTGAGAACTCCTACTCAGAATTCTAAACGCTATCCCGTGACTCCTTACGGGTGGAGAAATCTTGATCTTTTCTCAGGCTCAGATCTGAAAACGGCCTTAGAGGGGGGTGAATAAGATTTTATGGCAAACTTAACGTGATTTGTAACAATTTAAAAATTATGCAGCGGAATATAAAATGAAAGTCTAAAATACAAATACTATCACAAAACAGAATCACAGAGACAACACAGAATCATAGAAAAGTAAATGGACACAGATGATTGTTATCGAGATTCAATAATCATGTGGCTAATCCCGCCTGTGAACTCTTGCTCAGAATTCAATTCACTATCTAGCGACTCCTTACGGATGGAGAAGCCCAAATCTTTTACCAGGCTCAGATTTTTGAACCATTACACTTGCAGATGGTGAACATCTAGACTTTTTACCAAAGACTCAAGCCCGAAACATTTTACATTTACAGGTGTTGAACACCTAGACTTTTTCCTATGGCTCAAGTCTGAAACTCTTACAATGTAAAGAATTGCAGGTTCTGAATCATCTAGATTTTTTCCAAGACTGAAGTCCAAACCTTTACAATATGAAGATTTTAGACCTTTTTTTACTAGGTCGTAAAATAAAAGATTTTATAATGTTTTAACCAATTATAACAATCCTTGTGATCTGCAAGGATAAATTAAACTTTCTAGTATCGGAGATTAAAGGATTGTATTTTGGAGACGAGTAAAAATTTAGAATCAAATCGAAGAAGTTTTAAAGATAAAAATAATTTTTCAAAACAATCGCTTATTTGAATTTATTTGAGATCTTTCTTTTCTAAAATAATAGAAAGTTCTAAAGGGCTCTAGAAAGATCTCGTCCATCTGAAAAAGATGAACAAAAACTTTAGAATGTTGAGGGAAAAGAGGGAGTTTTTCACAAAATAATCGAGAGTAATGAAAGTGAAAAATTGAGTGTAAAAATGAGTGAATTGACGAAAAATCATTACAGATTGGTCCTATTTATAATAAGCCATATATGGACAGTTAGGGAAGTTAAAATAACCGCTCCTAAGTTTTATGACCGTTATTGGTAGTTACCAACCATTGAAAAACGGTTTATACGCCAAAATTTGAAAAATTGAAAAATTGGCAACTGCTAGGGACGTCCCATGTCTGACATCAGTGACAACGACTTAAGGGTTTTTGTAAATTTGAAAAATGAGTTTTAGGTTTTGTGAAAAATGGGTTTATAAAATGAATAGGGAATTAGAAAATAGAATCAAACCATATGAGATCGACACGACTCCAGACTCAAATAAAATGAAAAAAATCTTGAATATCTTAATTTGTTGATTTCTTCGATATCTCATTTGAACTGAATTTGAAGTTTCCGAGTCGTCTGATTTCGTTGATGTTGCTTTGAGATGTCCATTTACCGTGTTTGATTATCTTTATGCTTGATTAACTCCAGTTGTGTAGCATATCAATTTTATCTGACATGCTTAGTAACATTGGATATATATAAAGTATCGTTTTGTAAAATACTCAAAACTAAAGGGATTTGAGATATGTACATTAATATTTGGGCAGCGTGTGGGGATTATACTTCTATTTCTTCTCTCTTGTGTTCGGATGTATATGGCTAGCACATGGAATAAATTTTCCCATATCTCCTTCATGTATTTTCTCTAGTAGCAGCCCAAGAAGAGTTAGTTAGACTAGCGTTTTTGGAATATGTTTTGTAAGTAATTATAGAAACTAGTATTTTTGCACGTGCAATATACATTTATATCATAATATGGAAGCTGCTGGAATGAAATTTTTAAGAAAAAATATAGGTCTTAAGCAAACAAATAAATTGTGTGCATTACACATAATTCATTCTCGAATATTAGTGGCTAAAATACGATATATATGAGGAATGAAAATGTTTTAAGTGGGAATAAAAAGTTTCCTTTTCCTATTTTCCTTTTGATTAAGATGAGTGTGTGTAGAGTGGATGAGATGAGCATGTTTTGAATCGGAAATAATTAAAACAATTTTATGATTCTTTTGATTTTTTCTTGGAAAAAAGAAATATGGCAACTCATTTTCATTGGGATTGAGTTATCATATTAATAAATGATAATAAGATTGAGGTATGCATTTAATTTTTGTATTTGAAAATTCATGATAGGGAACTCTCTAATTCTTGTTTTTAGCAAATGTCATTTCTTCCCTTTTTAAAATTTTTTTCTTGCAAAACGAAGCAATAATAATATTGTCACTCAAAGGGTTTAGTTTACAACAATAAAGATTATTTAGTAATTTTTTTTATTAATTTAACTACATATATCACACTGGTAAAACTTATAAAATAATAATGGCGCATCATATAATTACATACATTGCAGGTACTATGATGTTTTTTTGGTGAGCCCTAAAAATGAAAAAGCCTATCCAATCAATTTAAAAATTAAAGGGCTCTTTTTTAGCTCTATAACAGCGGAGGTTGAGATAAAATTGATTTGGGGGTCTCATAAGATTTGGGGTTTTTATGTAGGAAAAAAAAAGACCCTTCAACTTTTATTGCTCGCAAGACCAAAAGAAAAGGGTTTTAAATCTCTTCTAGGGTTTCAAGCTTCATCAATGGAGAGATGCGCTAATCAACCCCAATCGAACAAGACGACGACGAAGAAGAATCACAGGCCCGAAGCTCAATTCCGCTACGATCTCGACACCTGCTCGAAGCGCAACGACCTCAGCGGTGCCCTCGCCCTCTATCAAACCGCCCTCTATTCGAACATCCACCTCTCTTCGTACCACTACAACACTCTCCTGCACCTCTCCTCCACTTTGCTCGAAACCCTAGATCCATCCTCGAAGGAATCCGCCGTCGATTCCAGCTTCCAGATCTTCGATCGCATGATCGAGAGCGGCGTGGTCCCAAACGAAGCGACCATCACTGCGATCTCTCGAATCGCCGTTCACAGATCTGAAAACGGCGCAGATTTCGCTTTCGATCTCATTAAAACGATGAAGGATAAGTATGGCGCTGCTCCAAAGCTGAGAACTTTTGGACCCTCGATCTTTGCTTTCTGCAACCAATTGAATGCTGAGAAAGCGTATGAGGTTGAGAATTTCATGACTTCTTTGGGGATTTCACCCGAAGAAGCAGAGATCGCTGCTTTGTTGAAAGTGAGCGCGAAGAAAGGGAAAGGGGAGAAGGTTTATGAGTATTTGTTGAAGTTGAGAAATTGTTCGAGTTGTGTGAATTTTTCAACTGTGGAGATGTTAGAGGATTGGTTTACGAGTGAGAGGGCTGCCGAGTTTGGGAGTGTGGATTTGGACACGGGGAGGGTCAAAGATGTAATTTTGATGAATGGCGGAGGTTGGCATGGATTGGGATGGTTGGGGAAAGGGCAATGGGAAGTCCGGCGAGGGAATGTGAGTTTGAATGGAGAGTGTTGTAGTTGCAGGCGAAGGTTGGCTTGTGTCGATGTTGAGAGGAAGGAGGTAGAGAAATTTGCAGAGTCGGTGGCTAGTCTGGCTATGGAGAGGGAAACTAAATCCAATTTCAAGAATTTTCAGGTAATGACCTCAGTACTTCATCTTCATTTAGGCATTCGATACGTTTTGAGTTGATTACATTGGTTTGCATTTGGTTTCAAATTTGAAAACTAGTGATGACTTTGTCGCGTATATGAGCCATGGTAGTGGGTAGATTTCTTTTTTTCCTTTTTTCTTTTTATAACATTTTGTTGATTATATTCGTTTGTATTATGTTTCAAACTTGAAAACTAGTAATAAATGTGTCGGGGATATGAGCCATGGCAGCGAGTTGATTACTTGTTTATGGAGTTGAGGAATTATATATTAAATTGGCGGCTTAATGTTTCAGTTGAATTTGGAGGCTGAAATTTGTATGCATTAGATGTGGCCACATGTAACATCTTAAAGTATTGATTTTATAGTTTGACCGATCTTATTTTATCGAATTATATTTGTAGTGAGCTTGTCATTATGTCATATAAGGTTGCTGGTACAATTATCCAATTAGATGCAGTATTTATTAGCTATTATGGGTGTGTTTAATCAGGATTTGGGTTTGGAAAAGGGTAATATTTAAATCTGATCCCATAAGATTCTCAGGTTCAACTGTCGACTCTTAACATATAAATGTCTGTGTATTAGGTAATCATTTACAGACGTACTTTTAAGTTTTATTGTTAGCCAGAGGGCCTCGTAATAGGTTATAGGTGGGTCCCACATTCTTTAGGGCTTGTACCAAATCGGAATTTATTTTTGGAGGGAGGCTAATCTGGATAACCTGTTTATTTACTTTTATCCAAGACCATTTTCTTTCTCGATATAGACATTTGGCTGGCTCTGAAGAGGGTACATTTTTCGTTGAACCTTATGCCGTGCGAGGTTTGGATTATACTTATATATGCGTTGCTCCTAATGTAACTTTCTTCCACTTTGTGTTTATTTAGGAATGGTTGAAAAGGCATAATGATTATGAAGCTATTATAGATGGGGCAAATATTGCATTGTATCAACAAAATTTTGCCGATGGTGGATTCAGTTTGTCACAGGTGCTTGCATTGCTTACTGATTTTTATCTACCAGTGTTTGAGTTTCTTAAACTTATATATGCCATTGTTGATGTTCTTTGGTATTTTATATTCCTTAATAGAGCAGCTAGATACTGCGGCAAGAGAACTTTATAGAATCCAGGGTAAATGGCCACTCGTTATACTTCACAACAAGCGATACCAAGGGCTTATACAAAACCCTTCCAATAGGAAGCTGCTAGACACATGGAAAGCTAAAGGAACACTGTACACAACCCCAAATGGGTCAAATGATAATTGGTAAGGCTTTTGAGAAAGAGTTCATATCGTTTTAAGTTTTTGGTAAAAACATGCATGCATGTATGTCTGCATATGTAATGTATGTATGTATGTAAGCAAATATGATACATGTTATATATGTGCATATTTGCTCGGGGAAAACCCTTCCAATAGGCAGCTGCTAGACACATGGAAAGCTAAAGGAACACTGTACACAACCCCAAATGGGTCAAATGATGATTGGCAAGGCCTTTGAGCAAGAGTTCATAACGTTTTAAGTTTTTGGTAAAAACATACATGCATATGTATGTATGCATATGTAATGTATGTATGTACGTATGTAAGCAAATATGATACATTCTATATATGTGCATATATTAAATGTAAATGTGTCGCATGGGGGGTGATCTATCGACGGTTCGGTTTTTTTAAAAACGGGAACTCTCAATTAGCGTCATATTTGAACTATCCGATCCGTCAAGTTGATCACCCTACCTTCGAGTCTCTATGTATAAAAAAATCAAAAGATTTGAAGATCTCTCATCTATGCATCGAATGGGTGCAAAATGAACGTCTTTCAATATAGCAACATAAACTTCATCTGATGCATAGGTCAGAGGTCTTCAAATCTTTTGATTTCTTATACACGGACTCGAAGGTAGGGTGATCAACTTGAACGGCGTGGATCGTTCAAATATGCTGTAGATCGAGAGTTCCCGTTTCTAAAAAAACGCAAACCGGTTGGCTATAGCTCACTCCCCGTGTCACATGTGTATGTATGTAAGCAAATATGATGCTGCAACAACAACAACAACTGAGCCTTTTATCCCAAGCATATGGGGTAGGCTACATGAACCAACATGAGAATCACGCCGGGTCCAGCACATGAATCCTCTGTCTCCACTCACTTCTATCGAACAATATACTTTCATTGAGTCCTTTGGCAACCATATCGTTTCGTATCACCTCCATCCATGTTTTCTTCGGTCTCCCTTTTGCCCTTTTGCCATTGCCCATATCGAGAGTATCTATTCGTCGAGCCGATGCTTCCATAGGTCTGCGTCGCACATGACCAAATCATCTTAGCCGGTTTTCCCGCATCTTCTCCTCCACGGGTGCTACACCAACTTTTGCACGAATATCCTCATTTCGCACCTTATCTTTTCTAGTGTTACCGCACATCCAACGAAGCATGCGCATCTCCGCTACGTGCATCTTCTGTGTATGATGCTTCTTAGGAGCCCATCATTCTGTACCATATAATAAGGCAGTCCGAATAGCGCTCCGATAAAACTTCCTTTTCAATTTTAACGGAAAGTTATGATCACACAAAATCCCTATTGCACTCCTCCATTTCAACCAACCAGCTTGGATCCTTTGATTAACATCACTATCGATCTCCCCATTCCTTTGGATGATAGAACCTAGATATCTAAACTGGTCGCTCGGTGATATCTCTTGCCCTTCCAATGTTATACCAATATGGTTTTGATTTCTCTGGCTACTAAATTTGCAGTGCATATATGCTGTCTTGGACCTGCTCAATCTGAATCCCCGAGATTCCAATGTTTGCCTCCATAATTCCAATTTGGCATTAACCCCTGCTTTCGTCTCATTTACTAGAACAATATCATCAGCGAATAGCATACACCAAGGGACCTCATCTTGGATAGTTCTAGTAAGCTCATCCATCACGATGGTAAACAGGAATGGACTTAATGCAGATCCTTGATGTAAACCAATAGTAATCGGAAAATCACTTGTTAAGCCGCCGCAAGTTCTGACATTTGCCACTACTCCGTCGTACATATCCTTGATTATGTCAATATACTTGACGGGGACCCCCTTCTTCATCATTGTCCCCCATAATACCTCTCTAGGTACCTTATCGTACGCTTTTTCTAAATCAATAAATATCATATGCAAATCTCTTCTCCTCTCTCGAAAGCGCTCGACAAGTTGACGAAGCAAATGAATCGTCTCTGTCGTCGATCGTCCAGGCATGAACCCAAATTGGTTCTCTGTTATCTTAATATCCTTCCTTAGCCTGTGTTCAATCACTCTCTCCTAAAGTTTCATGGTGTGGCACATCAGTTTTATTTCACGGTAGTTTGAGCAACTTTGAATGTCACCCTTATTCTTGTAGATAGGTATAAGGATACTTTTTCTCCATTCATTTGGCATCTTTTTTGTCTGCCAAATCTTATTAAACAGATCTGTCAGCCATTTAACGCCTATTTCTCCTACGCATCTCCAAATCTCGATAGGAATCCCGTCAGGACCAACCGCTTTTCTTAAACCCATTCTGTTCAAAGCTTCTTTAACCTCAGGAAGTCTTATTTTACGTATGAAATCACGATTTATATCTTGAGATTGAATGACAAGTCCATCCAAATTCTTAGTAAAGCTCTCATTGAACAATTTGTCAAAATAATCTCTCCATCTTTCATTGATATCCTCATCTCGAACTAAAACCTTCTGATTTTCATTTTTGACACACTTGACCGCACATAAGTCTCTAGTCTTCCTTTCCCGTATTCGAGCAATCCGGTATATATCATTTGCAGTCTCTTTAGTGTCTAATTTCTCGTACACCTCCTTGTAGACCTTAGATTTAGCTTCCCGAACAGCTTTCTTAACTTTCTTTTTAGCCATTTTGTACTTCTCAAATCTCTCTACATCTTTACTTTTCTTCAAATCTTTATACGAATCCCTTTTAATTTTAATAGCAGCCTTTACATCTTCATTCCACCATGATATGTCCTTAGATGGCGGAGCACCACCTCTCGACTCACCAAGTAGATCTCTAGCTACTTTCTTAATACAACTAGCCATTTTGTTCCATGTTTTGTCTGGATCATCTTCCGACTGCCAATCCGCTTCTTGTACTACACGATCTATAAAAGCCTTTTGGTTACCTTCTTTCAATCGCCACAATTTAATTTTAGGCTCTACCTTACGTCTAATCTTCCTAAGTCCTCTTCTAAATCGAAAATCTAGAACTAAAAGTCTATGTTGAGTGGTTACTCTCACATGGCACTACCTTACAGTCGATGCAACAACCTCTATCTATTCTTCTCGTCAGAAAAAAGTCTATTTGACTAGCACTTGATCCGCTCCTAAAAGTGATAAGGTGGGACTCTCTTTTCCTAAACCAGGTGTTTGTTAAGATCAAGTCATAAGATAAAGCAAAATCTAGAATCGAGTCACCTACTTCATTTCTTTATCCGAAACCAAAACCTCTATGGATAGTATCAAACCCACTACGACTAGTACCTACATGTCCATTAAGATCACCACCAATAAATAACTTTTCTCCACTAGGTATACTTTGCACCACCTCGTCTAAATCCTCTCAAAATAGACGCTTACTAGCGTCATCAAGACCTATCTGTGGTGCATAAGCACTAATAACATTAAGGATCTCTCTACCTAGAATAAGCTTAACCAGTAAAATTCTATCACCTTTTCTCCTAATCTCAACTACATCCTCAAGCAACCGTCTATCTATGATTATGCCTACCCCATTACGATTTTTATCTCTACCCGTATACCAAAGCTTATAACCCCAAGGCTCTATGACTCTACTCTTTTCACCTACCCACTTAGTTTCTTGCAAATACATAATACCAACTCTCCTCCTAATCATCACCTCCACTAATTCTATTAGTCCACCCGTAAGGGAACCTATGTTCCAGGAAGCTAGACGGATCCTGTGAAACGCTTGCTTATTTGTCACTACACCCGGGGTCCGATGTAGCGCGCCGTCTCTGGACGACGACCCTTGCTTATTTGTCACTACACCCGGGGTTCGATGTAGCGCGCCGTCTGTAGACGACGACCCTTGCTTATTTGTCACTACACCCGGGGTCCGATGTAGCGCGCCGTCTCTGGACGACGACCCTTGCTTATTTTTCACTACATCCGGGGTCCGATGTAGCGCGCCGCATCTGGACGACGACCGAGAAGCCCTTGTATATTTAACACTACACCCGGGATCCGATGTAGCGCGTCGCTGAGTAGCGGACGCCCCAACGATATTCTTATTATGGTTCATGTCATAGAATGTGACAAAGTTTGACGTTGGCTGTCACAAGCCTACCACAACCCTCACCCTTTCTCATCCGGACTTGGGACCGGCAATGGTGGGTTTTAAGCAAATATGATGCATGCTATATTAAATGTAAATGTGTCGCCTGTGTATAAGTGCATAACCGTATATGTATGCTGGTACTGTTTAAAACAAAATAATAGATATGAGAGGTCTATTACATTTTCCCCCATTGTATTCTTAATGTATTAACTTTACATCCTTCTGTTTAAAGTTTATTTGAAGCCTATTTTACTCGGTTATAAAAATCATTTAGACTTTCAATCTTCTGACATGTTTTATAATAAACTGATGATGATCCACATTCAATTTAGACTTTAATATAATGAAACGTTTTAGAAGTTCATTCTAAGTGGTATCTTCATAACAGTTGAGGGTCATAACCCCCCTTGTTTTAGCTCTCTCAAATATTTGATTAAGTTAATATTGATATTTTTGAAGCGATTTCCTTTTCTAATCCATCCGCAGTTTTCATACTATTTGCATTCACAAGGCTTGCTTTTCCCCTGTTTTTCATATTTAAGATTCACCTGTCATGGTTCAGGTATTGGCTCTATGCAGCAGTTAAACTGAAGTGTTTGCTTGTGACGAATGATGAAATGAGAGATAATATATTTGAAGTCCTAGGCAGGAGCCTTTTTCCCAAGTGGAAAGAACGACATCAGGTATGTGCTATGAAACATCTGTAATATAGCCGAGGACTTCAAGATTAATCGACATCAGAAATATCGTCCTTCGCTTGCTAGTTCTTAATGATTCATAATCATAATGATTTCCCCAAGTAATTACAAGTGGAAACACGAATGATCGGCTGAGGCAAAATTTAGAATTTATCCGGAGCAACTAACGATCAATATAAGTATTATTATGCTTGGTGAAGGCTTGCAGTTTATGTAAGACTGTAAACCTTTGATGGATCATGATTGATTGGACAGGAACAAAAACTTGGATAGTAAATGAGTTTAATTAGCTTATCTTATGTCTAATGATTAACATGCTTGGTGTGTCTTTGATTAAAATTGTGAGGTAGCCGATCAAGTTAAAGAAAGACATGGTTTCAAATGCTGCAACCAAGGTTCAAGAACCCGGTTTCGGTTTCGGTCTCTCATAATTTTATTAGTTTCGCTGGGTTTTGGCTAGTTTCGCTAATCTCGGTCCGGGTTTCGGTTTCGACGGTAATACAACATATATAAGTGTAGATATATTAAATACTTAAATTTATGGTTCTATATTACAAGACAATGATCCTAGTGTTTAAAAATCTAGGCATGATGCAAAATATATCGAAAAGTGTATTTAGATAAGTATTAATATAGGGTTTAGGTTCACTTTTTTGCGGTTTTCTAACAACGAAGGCCTACAATGATCACAATGACAGTAAAAATGGTATGAAAAAGTAAGTTTTTAAAGGTTTCAGCCGAAACGATATTGTATGGTTGTTTTCGTACCGGTTTCGGATTTCGCATCGATCTCCACCGAAACCGATACGAAACCACCACGTATCGGTGGCTTCAGCCGAAATCACCACGTATCAGTGGTTTCGGCCGAAATCTTGAACCTTGGCTGCAACAATTGAATTGACAAATCTTTGAAATTATTATTTTGAATAGATACAATGAGGGGAGCAACTTGCATCACATTGGTCAATGTCAACCTAAATTTTGAACTGACACAATGTGGTTGGTTCCGAATATTTTTTTTTTGAACTTATAACCAAAGGCTGTTCAGATATATCCATGTTGCTTCATGTTGGTTAGTCTATTTTTTTGTTATAGCATCACATAATATCGGGGCAAAGCAAATTGTAGACATGCACTTAACTTCAACGAACAGTGTTTAAAAAAGTATATAATCTTCTGAGAATAATGTTCCTGTGCATTCTGCTTGGAACCGTGAAAGCCACTTGTTTGTCATGCGAGTCTTCTTTTCTCTCACACAAACTCGAAAAAGCAGTCGCTTTTGCTTTTTCCATCCTTGACTTCAGATATTCACTCAAACTTCTGATGCAATCTCTCTCTCTCTCTCTCTCTCTCTCTCTCACACACACACACACACACACACACACACCGGTTTAATAAGCACTGATTTTGGCCAAAAGAAAATCAGTAAGCAAAGATTGCCCCGTCTCCCACCCTAACTTCCAATGCTACTTCGGTTAAATTGAGGCATGATTACTTCAAAATTTCTCTATGCATAACAAACTTCGGGCATGTTTGGTTAGCAACCAAAAAGAATTGCAACATTTGTTGCGAAAAAAAATAGCCCCCAAATCCATTGTTTGGTTATCTTCAAGTTTTGTATTTGGATTTCCAAATCCAAACCATTTTTTGTGTTTGGTTGAACAAAAAATTAAAGGAAATGCAACATTTGTTGCAAATTTGCATATGGAGCATATACAAAGCTTATTTGGCATCCCATAATAATTACTATGCTCACCAATCTCATAGTTGCTACTCTTGTTACAACCAAAATGAGTGCAACAAATGTTGCAAGAATTTGATGCTTTTTGCATCTCCATTTCCTTTTCCAATTCAAGTTTGTTGCTAACCAAACAGAGGAAATGAAGATATTTTGGAACAAATGAACATGAATCTCCATTACCAAGCTACTAAACAACCCCTTCATTAGGTTTTAACTTGACCCAGTTTGTAGGGATATCATCGTGGGATTTTTCCTTGCTCATAATATATAATATGCTATAGGGATTTTTCATTGTGGGATTTTTCTTTCATCATAAGACAATTGTTTTGCGGGATTTAATTTTATATTAATTTTGCTGATAAGCTTAGCTAAGATTTCAGCAATTTGGGGCAAAAATACAAAAACAATGAAACCCCATAAATTTGGGGAAACCTTTTTTGTTCTTGCTGAGATTTTGGGAAAGAGGGAAGCAGGTGAGATAAAGTCTCTGATGAGATTTTGAGCTTCATGGAGGGTCGCATGGAAGTCGTCGATAGGAGAGTTGTGGTGCGCATGCCCGTGTGTGTGGGGTTTGGGGGGGGGTGGAGGTTGGGGGTGTGTGGTTAGCGGAATCTCACAGGAAATGCGGATCATAAGTCTCTTATCATTTATTCAATTTTGTCAATTCCTAATAGTAACCGGACCCTATAATTTTATTTGTACACGCATTCCATATTCTATATATGAGGGATATAATTCTTGATTTATATTGGTCTACAATTAAATATTAGCTTAGCTAAATATTTGATCAGTAATGTAAAAAAGATACCATAGCAAGCCTTTTGTAAATGAGTATTTAGAAATATGAAATGGCTACTAGATTTACTTGTGTGGGCCTTTGTGTCTTTTTCTCCTTTCAAATCCTCCCTGGGTTAACTGATGCACGCTGACGTCCAAACCTCCACACGGTGCAGATTTCATAACGATGCGAGTCCTAATTAAAGATATTATGATGCATGGTGAAATAGTTGTAGGATTAGGGTAGCTATTCCTGCCCTCATGTCGGCATTTTGTTTCTTATTCCGTTTATCATTATTTTGGGAAGGCTTTACCTCATATAGCATAACGTTCTCTTTCAGGTTCGATATACATTTATTAAAGGTAATATGAAGCTAGCAATGCCGTCCCCACATTCTGTAGTCATTCAGGTAATTGGTATAAGCTTTACACTTGGCTGCTTTTATTTTATCGTTTCTTCTGGAGATCGTTTTCATCGCTTTCATGCTTTTAGGAGTCGGAGACAGGATCATGGCATGTACCAGTAGCAGATGAAAAATGCAATGACCAGAGCATGAGAGTTTGGCTTTGTGTGACTAGATCAGAACCGTGCAAAAATTACGATGCTGGTATAATAACAGACGAACTGTACAAAGTAGAGAATTTTATTGCTGAGAAGATGAATGGTAGCAAGGGATCTATGTCTGTAACTGGAAAAAGGAAAGAGAGATCTCCATCACCTATAAATGTGAACTCTGGCTAACAATCTTTTTCATATTTATTTTTGCAGAATTTTGTGTTATAATATTTATCTTGTTGGTGTAATATTAATTGATACCATGCTGTCATGAGAGTTGGGGTTTCCAATATTTGAGGTCAAATAGTTATTGTGGTTAAACTTCCGATAATACTTTTGAAGATGTTACATTTTGAGAGAAGGCTGGTCTTAGGAGGAATTAAAATTAATTAGGTGCAGTATTTCCCTTCTTCTAATATATATATATATATATTATGAAAAAGAATTTTTTGTTCTGAGCTTAATTATCCCGTGATGTTTTCGTCTGCTATTTTTCATCTTTGTATTATTGGGTGTTCTTCCTGGCAATTTTTGTGTTCTGGGAGTATGTTTTCTTTAATTCTTGTGTTTTTAGTTCACATTTCTTAGTGAGTTTGTTCTTAATTAAGGCTGAGATGGAAGAATGCAAGAAATGGTCGTCTTTTCTACAGATCTCTGTTAGTTTTATTAATGCGAATGTGAAAAATTTGATGCAATTGAACATAATTCACTCTTCAAAGCACCAAGCCTCAGTATCGCACCAGTGAAAGCATGTTACTCTTTGGGTTAATTGCTAAATAATACTCTAATGTTTCACTTTGCACGCATATATACTTTATTTATTTTTTCGTTGCACATATATACCCTAAAGCACAAACCGTACTCTCTTCAATTGATTATCAAATCCACGCTATGTTAAAGAAAACTCATACGGTTTGTACTTTAGGATATCAAAATACAGCGAAAAAACCAATAAGATATATAAACGCAACATAGATGAAACATTAGGGTATTATTTAGCAATTAACCCTTACCCTTTTAAGGCCTGTTTCAAACAGAAAAAAAACTGTTGTACAGAAAGCACTTTCGTTTTGATACTCAAAACATGCTATAAGAATAAGAAACAAACTCATAAAAACATCTACAATCAGCAAGTGCTCCAGCTAACACCTCAAAAAAAAAAAAAAATTGGCACACTAAACTTGGGTCTAGGTTACACATGCTCAATTCAACTATATCTGAAACCATATTTGCAGATCAAAGTATCTATGGCGTAAATATCCATTCATTCCTGCTGCTCTTCAGCTCTATCAACACGTGCTGTGCTCTGCTCTTCTTTTCCCTTTTTTGGGTCCCTCGAATACAAACATGAAGAAAATATAGAAATTTAGGGTAAAATAAGCTTCTTTAATCATGCCGGCTTTGGAGAACCCATGGCCAGTTGTTTCGTTGTCTGAAGTTTTGGGTTCGCAGAGGCTTGTGCAGCAGCCGATGTAGGAGTCTTTGTATTGCCGTAGATAGTTCCTACCATAGATTTCTTGATCTGGAATAAGTGTAGAAAAAAATAGTTAGAAAAGAATTAGAAATGTAAAATAGTTTATATTTCCAGGATAAGTTGTAGTCTTGTAGAGACAAAATAAGAAGCAGCTTATATTATAAAAATATTTGCTCATAAAACATTCATGATTTCAAATTTACACATTGCTCATATGCAGACAGTAATAGAGGCAGAATCTTTTTTCACATGCAACCGTTGTGGGATACGTTGCTGCAGATATCGCGTGTAACTAATGCAGATATCTAGATTGTTTGTCTACTGCTCTGTTTCAATTTACTTGCTCTTTTGGCTGCCTTATGTGGTCTCAGATTACTAGTACCTGAGAGGTATGTTCAAGAATCTACTCCTATAGTTAATGAAATTTATATATACATTACTAAAACTAACCTTAAATTTTTTGAAACGAGAAACTCTTCGTCCAATCCCAACTCTCTATGATTCATTATCAGAGTGGAGCTATCCGTGCAATAGGTCAAAGAACAAGTAATTTGAAGTGAAACGGATATCAAATTTATGATGAGTTAAAGCACACATTTAATAGGAAACTAAGCAAACATATTATTATTTATTGCACACGATAACTTAGAAAAATTAAGACACAAGATTTAAACACAACAATTAGCATAACTACAACCCTCATCGTTGTATATTAGGGTATTGTTGCAGCTTTGTGGCGCATCATGCATGAGTACATGGCAAGTCAATAGAGTAAATATCAAACTTCATGCAACTGATGGTCCAAAAATGCATGTCACTAAAGAGCATACAGAAACGCTCTAAAAAGTAAAGACTGATGTATTCCCAATTAAACTTACCATGGCTAGCCTCTCTTTATGAATATCATTTGTTGACTGCAAAAAAAAAATATTCAAAGGGAAATAGTTAATGGAAGTTCCACTCTGAAGCAAGAGCAGCATCACTGCATCTGCAACAATAATAAATTCTACAATATCCTACCGGCTTTTTATAACACTTGATCTCATCTCCACTAAGGCCTGGGAGGGTCATGTTCCAATGTCTCTCTGCATGCGGCAATATAGGTTTTAGCAGAATTGTATACTTTAAGCTTTTTAAACCGAAGTTTACAAGGGACCCAAATGAAGACTCTTACCTACATGCAGAAGTATGTCCTTTGCTTCCAATGTAGTTGATTTTCGATGCTTGGCCAAATGGCAAGCAGCTGTTACTATCTGTTATTTCGAGAGAGGAGTCATTAAAAAAATTGCCTAGGACAACTAACCTACAAAGAGAAATGAGGTAGTTAACTATGTCGAGACGTGACAGAATATCTTCCATGTGCAAAGATGTCACAAAGTAACATTCATCAAATTAATTTTTTCTACAAACTATAAATATCTTGAAGTAACATTCAGGAAAACCCACTATAAAATATGAAGCAATTAGCACAAAGGCTGAATGCTTAACCATACTAGAAACTTTCTGCAAAAGCCATTATGATTTTCATAATCAAACTCAGTTTTCAGCCAGAAATAGTGTTTGCTGTTAACTCAAGGAACAAAAATGTTGCAGCATGCGACTCACGGATCTAGTTCGTAATAAACAAGGCAATTTTCCATCCATATATTGATCACACCAAGAAAATGATAGAAGGCTTTTTGTGGACAGTGATGACGTAGTCTCAAACTTACAGATTCAATAAAATCATCAGCAATCTCCAGAAGATCGTCTTCAATTTCTGGACGCAAATTTTCAGAGCGATCAACCTGTTGGGAGGGGGGGGGAGAGACTGAATGTATAATGCATCTAATAAGTTTGGTGAACGATATTCATAAATCACAATATACTTGGAACAATACATCAAAATAGGAATTTAAGCAAATCTAAGGACATTGTGATTAAAAAGACTTCTCTTCATAGTACATGCGATACCAAATATGCTACGTCCTCAATCATAATGCAGCAAATTCAAGTGATTCATGAAGCTGTGAATTATAGAAGTCTGATGATGAACAGATGACATAACAGCATTGCATGCATTTTAAACATCTTGAAATGCAAATAGCATTTGCTCGTCTGATAGTCTTTATCCGCATGACACAAGCATTGATGAACAGTCGCATATAAAATAGCCATGACATTGTCATGCCCTTGGCCAAACATCCTAGCAGATTGTATGCAATACTAAAAACTTGACGCGACATTAACTGAAAGAGATATTTATAGTAGATGCGAGTCACATTAAGTTGAAAAATATGCACACTCAATGTGGTGCAGCCATGTTAGGTAACTATAGTTGCAGGCTACAGTAACATACAGGGTATGATTCCTCATGGTGTGTATCCGTGTGCGTGCGTGCGTGCGTGAATCTTTATAGTACTAGTATATACCAAAAGCTGAGTGAAACAATGTACATGTTCAGATTTCAGAGCGTATTGCCATAGCAAACAAGTATTGAAAAAGCAAGGTGCTGAATCAAGAGTTTCCCACCATCCACATTATAGAGGTAAACCGACATCTAAGCAGTACCATATAACATAAAACACGCAATTAGTCCAACCTGTGTTACCAACTCTCGTATGCGTTTCCTGCTAATAATATCGCTACTGGACTCATCCTCATTCAGCTGGGATGCCACTTGAACATTTGATTTTGGGGTTGTAGGCACAATAGCTTGTTGAGCTTGATGTTGCGGCGGAATAGCTTGAGACTGATTTGGTAGTGAATTTTGTTTCTGCAGCAGTTGCTGATGCTGTTGCTGTTGTAACTGATGTGAAGGCATCGACACTTGATGAAGTTGTTGGGGATGTTGTGGTTTTTGCTGCATAGGTTGTGGCTTCATTTGAGGTCTATTATATGAAGAAGAAGATGAAGCAGTTGCATTCGTTTGCTTTCCTTGAGATGACATCATCCATTGTTGCTGAAGAGATTGAGCGCTTTGTGGTGTCGGTGATTGAGAACTAGGGGAAGTAATTGAAGGACCTCTTAGGACAACATGGCTTGGAAATCTCTGGGGTGAAAAAGACAAGGAAAATAAGAACTACTTTTCCGCCTCAAATGGGATATTAGCTACTGCGAGAAAGCAAAAAAATCTTTCCCAGATTTTAAGAAACAAAATAAAGAAAGAAAAAATGCATGGCAAATAAGAATTGTGGATCAACATAAGATTCAAGACAATGCAAATTAGTATTACTAAATAAAATAAGATATTTCTTTAACAACTATTTTTTGCAAACTTTTATAAAGTCTAGGAATATGTAACCCAATGATGTTTTATAGTTCAAAAGATCAGAAAGTGAGGACTCAGGAGTCGATTACTGAATGCAATAGTTCAAACAAATGTAATAAGGAAACAAAATATCATCGATGAACTGCAGGGCACTGCTAGAATATGGTGCAGATTGGACAGGTTCCCCTTTTCCGGCACTATTCCTGCTTGTTTTGTATGCTGGTTCACGTTTGGTTTCCTTTTTCCTGATCGGTAAAATCCACGGAAAAGAAAAAAATTGAAATTTTTTTTTATGATAAAAAAATACATTCATTGCCGGTAGTTAAGACAGCTTGTACAAATAGTTTTACCAGTCAAACGTTATATGGAAAGGGGGATGAGGAAAGCGGAGGTTCGGATTCTGTGGGGATCACGAGAGACAGAAAACTTCGTTTCGATTTGTCTGAGAACTCAAGGAAATAGACAACGAACCTTTAGTCAGTGTAGGATACCTTTAAATACAAACAAAATTCATGATATAAGAGTAGTTAAAAAGATGCCAAAATCTTGTTCAAGTTTGGTTAAGTTTCCAGTAAACCTTCCTCACTTTTGCCAGCATAGCACGATACGCTACACCTCGGTTTTTTTTTATAGAAAAGTTGCAATCCCCCCCCCCCACATTTGACAGACATTAGCTGTTGTTTTTTATACTGCAAATTTTTATTCTCAAGATACGATTCTGTCATGTAAAATATAAAAGTGCCAGAATGGAAGTGAAGTAAATAATGTCGAGTAATTTGGGAATTAGTCAGGGAAATCAGAAAAAGAACATTATATTTAAGGGTAAACTGCTGGTTTTTATAACAGAGGGTATATTTCTAGTATTTATGCAAAGGTAAAAGCCAGGATTTCCTGCAGTTTTGCCTTTAATTTAAAAGGCATTGTGTGATATTTTTTGTATTTCTAGTGTTTCTTTAATTACTGGAATGTGGAATCATCGAAAGGCAAACCATTTGAATTGTTGGGGAAAAAACTATCAGTACACAAGAGTACCAGTACATAAGAGGGAGATTTCCGACTTACTTGGGAGTTTAAACCTTGGTTAGCTGATGGGGTTATCGATCGGGCTTGTGGTTGTTGACCAAGCCGCTGCTGATTTTGCCCTATAATGCCACTTGCCCGCATTTGCGAAGCAGTACTCAAAGAACCGATCATCCCAATGGTCTGAACACCAGGAGCAGGTGACCTAGCCTGGAACAGTAATATTGTTGTGATGACAAATCGGTAGAATTGATAAAAATTGAAAGAACCTTTGTTCGGGATAATTTAAATACCCAGATATATTTAAGTCTAAGAATTTCATCCATTGCATGAAAGAACGCATTCTTTTATTTTTAAGCTGGTTAGAATGCAAAGTGCAAGGCATTGATGGTCGAATGGCCCACTACCAAAGAAAACATCCTTCTTTCGGAAACGGTATTTTTATCCCTCAAAATTAATGGTATCATAGGAATGCTAGTCTGATCAGTATGTGGGACTTACATAATTAATCAAATCTAACTGTAGATGTTATGTTTCTTATGCATTTATTCATCGAAATGCACATGCTTTGTTTATAGTTGATGTAAATTGAAAATAAAAAAAATCGAAAGATAAAATATTAAGAATCCTCATTGTCGGTATTTCTTAATAGGACAAGAGTGACATCTTATTGTTGCTTCAATATGTATTGATAAGATGATAATGACATCTAATTGTTGTTTCAAAATGTCTTGATAAGACGGCAATGACATCTAATTGTTGCTTCAACATGCCATCCATGATTTTAAAAGCTCGGTTGATCCTGATCCATGATGGTCAATTCCGATCCCAAAAATGACTATCTGATTTTCGATACCATACCATTTGATACCAAGTAGTATTGAATTTACCATTCAATAAGGATTTTGAGTTTCTAAATTTATTAATGGGTCGATGAGCTTATTAATGGATTATTAGAATAAATTTTATAAATCATCACCAACTCATTAAACTCTAAAATGTCATAGCCCCTTCTAAAGGAAATTTTCATCAAAATTTTTTGAAGGGTATTCTTATCAAGAATCACCATATTTAACTCATTTTGAGGTTGTTTAGTCTACGTGCAAGGCATTTTGGGACTATTTCGTGATTGCATGAGTTCACGAAACTAACAATTTCAAACAACATTGCTAGGTTGGGAGGGTTTCCTGACGTTTCAAAGGTTTTATGGTGTTGTCTCAAAAACCCTAAAAAGTTGAGTGTTTGATAAAATTTACCTTTTTTATTAATATATTTGCTTCATCCATAACTGTTTGTTTGACATCATTAATTACTAAAAACATCAAAAACATTCTTCAAGATACTGCCGAGAAAGCCGCACCACCCCTTTCCTATCCAAGTGTATAGAGTTCTAGCTTGTACCATTCGGCATAACTATATTGTTTAAATGGACCAAAAATGATGGAAATTTTAAACGAGAATATTGACATTCCATGAGGAAGAGATCATAGATGAGGATGTTGAAGATGTGTACTTTTCTCAAACTCAAAACCAACGAAAAGTACAAGATGGTCAAGAGATGTGGAAGCCTTGTCAAAACGGTCGAAAGATATGGAAGCCAGGTCGAGATCAAATGGTATGGGATATGTGGTTGACTACTATGTTAGGAACAGCAATGGGAACACCACTGAGTTAGCTTTTAGTTCATGTTGTATGCTCAATGTTGGATGTGTTTTAAATGTTCCAGATAACATTTAATGTAGTATTTATATTGTTAATGGTGTTATTGCTCGTATGGCTCCTTAAACAATTTATGTTGAACGATTTAGAACTAGTCTTTTATTGTGATATGTTCAGTTGCTATATATATCTAGCTTATGATATAATATTGTCTTGGTCGTACTTTCATCTTTTTCTTGATTTATACACATGGCAAACTCATCCGCAAGCCAACAAAAAGGACAAGATTAATGGCCTTATCGTTCCTGTGCTAGGCAAGGATCACAAACACCCAATCCATCGTCATCGTTCTCAATGCCGCTACCGAATGGAGCTACTCAAGTGCATCATTTTTTAACATGTTTTACGACGACCATTCAAAGCAATTTCTTCTTGCCCATGATGTCTAATCAAGGATCGGCTTCATAAATGTCATTCTTTCAATTTGAGGCATTCTGTTAATGGGGGCACTCTAAAATATGTGCAAAAGCAATCAAACCAAGAAGCACTCATTTAGCAGGAGCAAATCACTGGACATAGCCTTGCACTCTTATAATGAATGTGCTAAACAGATATCATGTGAGAATAAGGATAAGAAAAAGGTGACGTCGAAAAAGAAAAGCGGAGGACACAAGGCTTGATTGTAATCAAGTTTGTAAAAAACGCTAGACAGAACTGAGCGTTTATGGTACCGTCTACCGCTTAGACGGTTTTTTTAATTTTAGGTAAAATTATATTTAATATATATACATATTGAAATTTCAGCAATATATTGATATTTTAGCATAGAACATAGCAACATATTGAAATTTCAGCAGTAAAAACATAAATATATTAATAATTTAGCATAATAACCCGTAATATATTTATTTTTTAATAGTAAAAGTCAGCAAAAAATAAATTTTGAGCTATATAATTCAAAAATTATTGAGAAAACGGAGAACTAATTTTTATTTCATTAAATATGGGTTTGGGTCGGATATGATAAAAAGAGAACAAACCCGACATATAATAATTCAAAAAACACTAATTTTTATTCCATTAAGTGAACTAAATCTGCCTAGCCACCCGCTTAAATGAGCTGGGCGGCTTAAGCGCTTACTAAGCACTTAAGCCGCTTAATTAAACCGTCTAAGACGGCAGCGGTGCGGCACCGCTTCCGCCAAGACGGCCGTCTAGACCGCTTTTTAGAACACTGATTGTAATGGGTGACATTCTCACATCATAGACAAGGAAAGTGCTAAAATGTGACAATTCTATCAAGCTGTGTGCTTTCATCGCCGCTGCTATTCATTTAAATAAGCATTTTGTTGAAACCTACACTACTGAGAATGTAGGCTGCCACATGATAAAGCTTGAGGAATAAGTACGACATGATATTGTGCTTGGAAATAGAGTTGGATGGGATGACGGCACATCCAAGGAAATAGAGTTGGATGGGATGATGGTACATCCAAATTGCTATGGTGGCAGACACATACGGTAATTATTTTGTGGCTTATGTATCTAGATCAAAATTTGAGTTCAATCACAACATTAAACAAAAAGGTTGCAACTCTTAAGGCAAACCAAAAGTAGCTCAGAATTTGAGTTCAATCACACCATTAAACAAAAAAAGTAGTAACCCTTAAGGCAAATCAAAAGCTGGAACAAGCCATCAAAACACTTTAATGAGCTCGAGCTCAATTTCGGTGATGAATACGCCATATGTTCGTTCAGGAAATCAGTCTCAAGAATCCTTCGGTACAGCCAATCAACTCGTGCGACAAAGTTGATACACCAATTTAGCCAAGTCTCGATGGAAGTCATCAAAGGGGAGCCTAAAGTGAAAGCGAGAGTGCTACAATTGATAGTGTTCTTCATCCTCTCATCGTTGTCTGTCTAGATCACAGACGAAGAAAAAATGTCTACTTTGAATGGGAATATCAAGGTTACGGTTGCTGCTATAAGGGGTGCTAATCTGAGTCGTTGGACCAAGAGGAAAGTCAATTCTCTCTTCCTCCATTTTAGGCCAAATTTATGGGATTGTTGTTAGATCAAAACTTTGAACATATAGTCAAGAGCAATGACTTTTCTAGGCTGTTCATCATGAAACTGGTTTGGCACAAGATATGTAGCTAATGGACTTTGCTAGGGAGATAGAGATGGCAAAGAGTGATTCAGCGGGTGTGGGACCAAATAGTAGCCGTTGGACCAACAAAGACATGGAGCTGAGGCTTGGGCAGCACTAGAGCTTAACTGCTACATGAGCCTTTTGCAACTTAGCTTCACGTATATTTAACATGAAATTTTTTTACTCCGATATTTAGTAACCCTTGTACGCTCCTATCTATAGTTTGGTCCGTATATATTGTAGGCATCTTGGTATGACATGACGATTGTCTAAGAAACCATAGGCATGACGATATATCTATTATTTGGTGGTTGCCTAAGAATACGCATATATATGCAGCAACAAGCATGCGTGAAATTACGGTTATGATAATTTGATTTTGTGTGTTTTGGTTGATTTCCACTGATGCTAAGATTGAGTCAACGACAACTATGTTTACGTTGTTGATATGCATTTGTATATGTCGATGATGAGAATTTGGGTGACGTCAGGTGTTATTGGTTGTAATTTTTATTTTTGATTATTGAATATGCATATATATGTTTTTTAGGGCAAGTATATGTTAATCTTTTTTGCTGGTTTTATCGTAAATTTAGGTTTATACCACATTTGTCGTTGATAAGAAGAAGAGGCACTCACTTGTGAAGTAGACGATTCGAGCCCGGCCGATGAAGGCCTAGGCACTCCAGCAAAAGGCTGAACATAGGAAGCAGGCGGCCGAAACGACGAGAAAGGGGCAGGGGGCTGAGGAGGCCTGTTCTGATGATGCGAAAAGATCGCCGGAACTCCGATGGCGGCTCCTCCTCCGCCGCCCCCGCCGCCCCCGCCAGGGATCGATTGAGCTGGGGGTCCAGGACGAGGGATCGGCGACTGCTGCTGCTGCCGTTGTTCCGGATGAGATTGAGGTTGGGGTTGGGTTTCTAGGGTTTGAGGGGGGTTAGGGTTTGGAGATGGGGCTGATGAAGATGCCGGTGGTGGATCGATGGTGGGGAGCGGCGGCGGTGATAGATCTGACGATGCCGGACGTGGCGCCGGCACCGGCGGCGGTTCTGATGACGTGTAAGATGGTTGTTGGTTCTCTCCTTGAGAGGTTTCGGCCATAGTCTTGTCGCCGCTGCGAGTTATGGCCATTTCATCAGCGATGAGAGACGAATTGTATGAATCAGGATCGCAAATCTTTGGGGTTTCTAAACGAGTGCCTATTTTTTAAAATTGGTTAATTGCACATGCACCCTCGGGACAATTTAGGGTTGAACTCTTTTACCATGAACTGTAATAATAAGCAATTACACCGTCTATGATTAATTAATTGATATTTTTCTAATACTCATTTTACCCCTTTCTTCTTTTTATCATCTACTCTAAAAAAACCAAGTTTTAATCCTAAAATACCAATATCTAAGTCTTAATCTAAAAGCTTGATGTTCTCTTTTCGTCCATTACATCTTCGATCTTTTTTCTGTTATCTTGAAGGTACTTTAAGTTTTTAACCTTGTTTTAAAAGCATGATGTTTGACATATTTTTTCCATTAATTTCAAGAAGGGGAAAAAAAAAATTCAATACAAGTATTTTCAGTTTTATTTTATCATTTTTTTCTTTAGTTGATTTTGCTCAGAGATTTTTTCACTGGATTATTAGGTTTATGGGTTTTTCATGCTTGAAAAAGAAAGGAAAAGGTGTATAATGAGAATTAGAAAAATATTTTTCAATCATAGGAGATAAAAACGCTTATTATGATACTTCAAAGGGTATAAGTGCTCGACCTCTCATAGCACAAGGATGTATCCGCAATTAACCCTTTTTAAATTTATATATACCCCTTATTTTTCCTACTCCGATATACCCACCAAATCTTCATATATATTAAAATCTCCCTTGGATATTTGGATTTTTTTTCCTTCCACAAATCAGCATACTACTTTGTTGTTCAATAAATAACATGTATATTGTTATCTTAATATAATACTAGCATTTTGCACGTGCAATACACGTTTGCAGCTTTGTCCTTTTTAGAGCCAAAAAATATTTCTTGAGCCCATGTATAAATATAAAATGGGAGGCTTTTGGTTTAAAATTATGGGTTTTTTTTGAAATAATATTATTTTAAAAATATATTATTAAAATAGGGGGGTTGAAATTAAAATTATCAAAATAGGGTGGTTTGCCACCCCCACCCCCTACCCACCCCCCACCTCCAGAATAGGGGGCAGGTTCTGGGAACCCGTCCCCTATACATTTGTATAAAGGGCGGGTTTCCAGAACCCGCCCCCTATACATTTGTATAAGGGGCGGGTTCTGGGAACCCGCCCCATTTTTTTTTTTAAATTATTTTTAAATTATTAATTATTAATTATTAATTATATAATAATAATTATAAATATAATTTTAATTCTGATTTTAATTATAATTAAAATTATATAATGATAATTATAATTATTTTAAAAATTGTTTAAAAATAAATAAACGAAAATAAATTTGGAAAAAATATTAAAATTTTATTATATCAATGTTTTTTACAGAATGAATCCGTCAAATTTACAATGTAAAAAAATCCTATCTGTTTGTAAAATGTAAATACTATATCGACGGTCAAATTTATAATAACAAAATGAATCCGTCAAATTTATAATACAAAAAAATCTGAGTGCACTTGTCACGATCCTGAAGGTCCCGCCCCTGATGCATGTCCTGGACATCTGGTCCTATAATGGCCTGGTTGTTTGCATAGACTACATCTGGCTTGCCTTTGCTGAGGATCAGCATCCATTGTCATTCGATCTCGACGCACCTTAGGTTTTCCGGACCTTATATTTTTTTCCGACGGTAATACAGTCGGTGTTTGTCTGTTGGCAGTATAATAGTGCCAATAGCGACTGTCCGGTATAGGATGAAATTTTGGATCGTATGCGCCTTGGTAATTGGAAACTGTATAGTAATGGGAAGCAAAATTGTAATGTGAGGTATGCATGCTGCTCGCAGCAGCAATTGCGTGGGCACAAGGTAAATGTTGTTGCTGGAAAAGACCGCATATACACGAAGAGAGCCCTTCATCTCTAAAGTTCACGGTATATTGATTCCCATTACCGCCCGTTACCTGAAACTCCGCCGTGTCAAACCTTTCGGATCTGTAGTATTGTGCTCTGCGCTCTCTTTTCCGAAAGATATCTTCGTAATACGCGGTGAGCGAAGTGTCCATCGCCAAGGACTTTTCTCTTCTGTGCACAAAATAAGTATTCATCCGGAAAAAGGTTCGAACAATCAACCCCTGTATCGGTAAGCCTCTAACCCCTTTAAGGACCCCGTTGAAGCTTTCAGACATATTAGTCGTCATTAGGAGATATCTGCACCTATCATCATGTGCTTGTGACCACATGCGTACTGGATACTCATCTAACCATACTTTCGCGGCTTGACTCATCTCCCCAATTTTCGTCATGTATATGTCGTGAACATTAGGGTCAGGCGTTTCACCGGCTCTGTACATAAGTTTATGTAGATCCGAATTTTTAAATTTTCGATCAAAATTTTGCCTGAAGTGTCGTAGGCAAAACCTATGTGGGGTCGTCGGAAATACAGATCTCATTGCAGCTAGTATTTCCAGATGTCTATCAGATATGATGCATAAATCCGTTCTATGAAGAACATATGGGATATTTTTGAGGTGACGGAAAAACCATGACCAGGATGATGTATTTTCACTCTCGACAATAGAAAATCCCAACGGAAATATACCGTTATTAGCATCAACACCTGTAGCAATTAACATGCAGCCTCTGTACTTACCGTATAGATACGTACCATCAACGCACAATACCGGCCGACAGTGTGTGAAACCAGCCGCACATGGACCAAAGCACCAGAAAATTCTTTGAAACCTGACAGAGCCCTCGACGTCTGTTTATGTGGTTTTTAATCGGTATACGGTCCCCGGATTTGATGCTTTCATGGCTTCCATAAAAGGGAGTAGTGAGTTGTACGAGTTTTCCCAGTCCCCGAATATCTTGCACAAAGCCTTTCTACGAGCATCCCATGCCTTCACATACGAAATCTGAATTTTATGCTCTCCGCTAACCAAGAGCCGTATCTCTCGGGGAGTCATCGCCACATCTGTATGGATCAGTGGCATGATTAGCGAGCAAATGTAAGATGAAGTGCAATTCCGGTGATCCTGTAACATAATAGAATTGATGCAAGTGTGTTCTTGGTTGTATTTCGTGACCTTCCAAGCCTTGGCTCTTTTGGAACAACATGCATGCAATCTCCACTGACATTCAGGAGCTTTCGTACATACCACAGTATAGTACGTCTTATTTGACTCTTCGGTTTTAAATGTAACGTTTTGCTGAATGGACCACGACTTCAGCTTACAAATAAGATCTCCTTTTTCCTGAAACAAATCCCCGATGATGATGCAATCTTCGCTTGCTGCTGTCGCGTCCAAATAGGGTGCCGTATTTACTTCTGCCACGGCTAAGTCTACCCAACCATCATCTTCCAGCGGATCGAGGCCGGGATCTTCTAGTTCGACAAAATCGTTATTCGCAACCATACCATCAAAGAATGCTACCTCATTCAATCCAGCAGCATATTCCACGCTATCCTCCCCCTGATGACCTTCACCGATTTCATCATCATCACCGCCACACATATCAATATCACCCGTAGCAACATAAGGCTCGGGTGCAATATATGATGGTTGTGGTCGGTGTAATGTGGATGGTTCGGGGTGAGAAGACCGGAAAGATGTGGACGGACATGCTTGGAATGCGCTACTTGGATCGTGTTGGAATGATGCGGAAGTGTGGGGAAATCTGCGTTTAGTACATAAATTGTTATTATAATATTATTCCTTAATATTTTCGTAACTAAATCATCACTTGTTTCAGATTTATTTACCTGTGGAAAGCTGTGTATGGTAATCCTTGCTGTTCTTCTGGGTTGCATGTAACTGCAGCAGTCGACTGGGAGAACCTGGATTTATGGATTTTATTAAATGTTTGAATATTAGTATATATGTATTACTAAAATGTTTAAATATGGGTTTATAAAATGTTTACCCATGAGTTTGAAGGTTTGAATAATGTTGTGTATAGTCATATCCACCGGCACTGACGGTATCATCGTTGACCATGTGACTGTACCCCCAGGAACTATCTCCAGCATTACCATCAAAATTACCCGTTGGAGGGGCATCTGATACTTCCAATTGCTCTTTCTGAACTAAAAGTTCAAAAGAATGCTGGGTGGTTGAGAGAGCGAAATCTATCATCGAAGATATTGATGCATCGTCTATAATTTCAACCAATGCATTTCCATTGAACATAGGCCATATACAACTTAACTTAACCCTACTTTCACGGGGATCGTATTTCCTAATTTTGAACACTTTAGTCTCTAGTTCATCATAAGTCGTTGATGCTTCCAATCGCATGATTCGTGCGGACCCGCTCATATACTCGGGACCTTGTGCACTTGTGATAACCTGGCCATCGTATTTACATACAACAAATATACTTGGGGATGCCATAATCCTGCACAAAAAACAGTTATATTTTTTATGTTGTGTTGAAATTGCAAAAAACTTTCAAACTCGAAGATTGCTTACTTCCAATACTTTATGAACTGTTCCACTGCTCGAAGATTGCTTACTCGCAGACTATGGTACTGAACTTGACCTTCTTCTAAAACTCCACACTTACACAAAATTGATAGCGGAGAAGAATTGATCGAAGTAAATGGATAGTGACCGGTATAGGATGAAAATTTGACAGAGATGAAATGGGTAGTGAAATGTATAGCGGAGACATATTTATAGGATATGAGGGCCGGCAAGATATTGAAGAGGGCGGGTTCTAACAACCCGCCCTCTTAATTGACCTGACAGACTGGGACAACACTGGCATACTGGTACAAATAATTATTGAAGAGGGCGGGTTTTAATAACCCGCCCTCTTCAATATGATGTCCTTCTGACACTTACACAAAAAAAACTGATATGACACTTCCACTTACACAAACTTACGTTTTAATAAATAAATATATTAAAATAAACTGATTTGATAAGACAACTTTACAAAAGTATATAAAAAAACAAAATTAATGAAGAGGGCGGGTTCCAGGAACCCGCCCTCTTCCTTTGTGAATAGGAAACCCCAGGAACTGATTAGACACCTCTCTGGTAATTAATGAAGATGGCGGGTTCCTGGAACCCGCCCTCTTCCTTTGTGAATAGGAACTGATTTGACACCTCTCTGGTAATTATTGAAGAGGGCGGGTTCCAGGAACCCGCCCTCTTTGACAACAGAGACTGTAGCGGGTTCCTGGAACCCGCCCACCCTCTATAAAACCCTCGGCAAATCAGTGAGAATCAACCACACTTTCTAATCTCTACTTGATAAAACTCTCGACAAATCTCTGCTCCAGTGCATTTCAATGGAGAATCAACCACTCGACAAATCTCTGCTTGTGCATCAAAACGAACACAGATCGTTTAATATATTACACGGGGAGGAAATATTCTAAACTTAGTTAATTTTTTTTAATTACACCTTTCATTTAATTCTAATAGTTGAAAATAACATTATTTAATTTTGCAGGATGGAGATAATCTCACCGTCGTCACCCATAGCTCAGACAAATGGATAGTTAGCGACCAACGAATAAACCAGCGGCTTAGACGGGCCGGATTTTATGAAGCGTCGTTGATTCGTCATATCCAAATCGACCACGCCCTCGTCACCTCTCTGGTTGAGCGCTGGAGAAAAGAGACCCACACCTTTCATCTTAGATGGGGTGAGGCCACAATCACACTCCAGGATACTGGCCTCTCACTCGGTTTACGGGTCAATGGGCTTGGGTTGGTCGGAGGAAAAATTGTTGGTCCAGATACCGACCACCCATACTGGGATACATATGCCGAGTCTGTTCTCGGACAGGTAACAATTTCATTCTGATTCCCCTCTTTAGTGTACCTATTTTATGTTGTACATTATTTCTAGCTTTAATATTTCAAAAAAAATGATAATATCAGGCATCAGGAGACTACAGTAAGGGGTATAAGATCAGTTTAAACTGGCTAAAAGATACATTTAGTAATATCCCTGATGAAACCACCGATGAAGTCTTAGATAGACATGCACGTGCCTACATTCTGTACATGATCGGTTCTTGGTTGATGCCGGACCAATCAGCAACGCATGTTCATCCCCTATACCTTGGCTTCCTAACGGATTTTGACGTGTGTGGCCAATATGCTTGGGGAGCAGGGGTCCTGGCCTTTCTTTATAAGGAGCTCGATAAGGCATATGCTCCTACGAAGAATAAAATTTGTGGATGTATTACATTGCTTCAGGTAAATTCTTTATTTTTCACAGCTAGAATTTTGCAAAATTGCAATATTGGTCTTCTCTCTTATAATCTGAAACTTTATTTATAGATCTGGTCATGGGAGCATATATATATAGGAAGACCGGAGAATGTAAAAATAACTGGCTTGGATATCCCCGGAAAGCCGCTCGGCTGTTGGTGGAATGGGAAGAAAGCGTATAAGGCTCCTCGTCGAGTACTTAAGTACTATAGAGATGAGTTGGATCGCATGGAGGCGGCTCAGGTAACCATAACTTAGGTAATTAAATTTGTTTTACAATTTTGAAATACCTTAATCAAAATTTTTTTACTATGTTATTTGCGCAGTTCCTGTGGATGCCTTATACAGCAGATCGTCTACAACGCTTACCCGGCATCTGTCTCGAAGGAGAGCCGGTTTGGCGGGCTCGATGCCCACTCCTCTGCATTAATGTGGTTGTCATGCACCTTCCGGATAGGGTGTTGCGACAGTTTGATAGATCGCAGCATATTCCTGTCCCGCCGCCTTCGCTTATGACAATAGATGGAGACATGCGAGGAGGAAAGACGGAGCGTGATTGGAGGGAGCATCATCATCAATATTTGCTGAGATGGGAGGATAGGCAGCGTAGTATTGCCTTACAGCAAATAGGTGACCACACAGCCGCCGACGCTACCAAAGCATATCTACAGTGGTATAAGCGTGTCACCATACGATATCTTTCTGCTCCCCCCAACAACTTCCCAAACATCTCGCGGTACGAGCCTAGAGGCCACATGGAACGAGATTTGGTAAGTTGAATTCTTTATATCATATTACTTTTTAACATCCGGCGGTATGAGTCAATACTTATTTCTTATTTCTAATGTAACGACAGGCTCATGGGTTGCATATCGTACAAACAATGGTGCAGGAACTATACCCGACTGATGCTGGTCCGGCATCTCAGGCTCGATTTTCAAATGTAGACAATTTAATTGGTGGTGTATTCGGTTCATACGGTATTTCTCAACATTTATCGCCGGCACCGGAGCCGCAGTATCAGCCGGCACCGGAGCCGCAGTATGAACCGGCACCGCAGCTGCAGTATGACCCGGCACCAGAGCCGCAGCATCACGGAGATCCAGCGCACCAGGATCGGTGGTTTGGATCACCATACCGTCAGCAGCAACCCTGGCACACCGGACACGCGCAACAACACCAGTCTTGGGGGTCAGGTTTTGCAGAACAGCCGTCTTGGGGGTCAGGTTTTGCGCAACAACAGCATCCTTGGGGGTCAGGATTTGCGCAGCCATGGGGCCAAGGTTTTGTGCAATATCAGCCGCATGAAACCGGGACAGGTTCTTCGCTGCAACTGCCCAGTTGGGACACGGATTTAGCGTCCTACACAGAGTTGTTGGGAGGCAGCACACATCCGACACCTGTCCTACATTCAGGTTCAGGATTTGCGGATCAACAGCCTGTCCAAGACGCTGCTGAAGATGAAGCTGAAGCAGAACCCGAACCCGAAGCAGAAGAGCAGACGCCGCCACCGCCATCTACCCAAGAAACAGGTGGTTTCTCCAGTCATCTCAGGAGGCATAGGCTTATGTCAAGCCTCCTCGGATTTCATAAGGGAAAAGGAAAAGGAAAAAGATAGTATTTAAATTTTACATACAGATAGGATTTTTTAACATTGGAAATTTGACGGATTCATTTTGATATTATAAATTTGACCGTCGAGATAGAAATCGGATAGGATTTTTTTGTATTGTGAATTTTGACGGATTCATTCTGTAAAACACATTAATATAGTGAAATTTTATTATTTAATTTAAATATTTTTTCGTTTATTTACTTTTATTTTATTTTTAAGAATTATAATTATAATTATAATTATAATTATAATAATAATCATATTATAATTAAAACTATATTTATAATTATATAATTAAAATTAAAATTATATAATTAATAATTAAAAAAAATCAATAAAAAAAAATTGGGGGCGGGTTCCAGAACCCGCCCCCTATACATTTGTATAGGGGGCGGGTTCTGGGAACCCGCCCCCCCTTATTATGCGTTGGGGTGGGGTAGGGGGTGGGGGTGCCAAACCACCCTATTCTCCTAATTTTAAAAAATACCCCCCTATTTTAATAATATATTTTTAAAATATATATATTTCAAAAAAAAATCCCTAAAATTATTTTAAATGTTAATTAGTGAATAAAATAGTCATTTTAGTAACTTGGATCAAGAGTGTTCTAGAAAATATTATGATATGCCATTTATCATATTTAAGTAAAAGAAATTAGTTATAAGTAAATGAAACTAGACTTTGAAAAATAATAAGATTAAAATAAATTCAAGAAAATTCTTTTTTGTCTTAAGTTTGAGTGGAATATAGATTGAATTTGTAATTCAAACTAATTTCTACAAAGTTCTTTTTTTTGTCTCAAGTTCTAAAAAATTCCTTTTTTCTTTATTTTTCAAAATATGGAGAAGTTTAATTATTTTTGTTTTTTCTTTTGATGATGTGGAGTCTAAGATTTTTTTTAAAATATAACAATTAATTATTTTTGCCTCTTTGTATAATGACGTGGATGTCCTAACAATGAAGGATTTTTCTCCTTATGTTTTTTGTATTTCAAAAGAAGGACCAAGTCCATTTGCATTATATATACACTGACCTTATTCCCACTTCATTTAATACACCTTCAAAAACCTTCATTGTTTTTTAAGTTCCCAAGATTCTCGATGTCTCTTTGCATATATATAGAGGCTCTAGGATATTCACTTAAACCTGCCACTTTAGTTCTCTTGTCACTGTACTTCTATTCTCTTCTTTATCTTTTGTCTTCTCGCCTCAATTCTCTTGGCCTCCCCCTTCATTCCTTCTCTCTTTACTATGCTTCTTCCTTTTTTTGTTGGCTTTTCCAACATTACTTTCTCGCATCTAGTCTTTTTTCATCGAATACTTCTCATTCTCGTCTCAAGCTCAAATTTTTCGGTTTTCTTTCAATCTTATCACCTTTACAAAAAAGATGTATATGCATGAAAAAGATAATAATTTGCTATTGAAAAAGATGGAAAGTGCGCAACTGTACAAGAGATATAAATTAAGTTATTTGTTCATAAGGGCATCTTTGTCATTTATAATCTCCACCTCAAATTTTCAGAGCATATAAATGGTTTTCGGGGATTTTTTTGAAAATAACTGAAGATTGAATGAGATTTTAATGAATACGAAAGATTTGTGAGGTGAATATCGAAATAAGAAAGATTTAAGACAGTATAAAACCTTTCAAAAAAACCTTTAAATCTTATTATTTCTAGGAATACCCTCGGTCAGGCAAATTAAATTATATTAGCCCTTTCGGTTAACTTTTATTTACTTAATTGTCATCCAAAACATGGTGAATACCCTCGGTTAGGCAAATTAAATTATATTAGCCCTTTCGGTTAACTTTTATTTACTTAATTGTCATCCAAAACATGGTGAATACCCATAAATTATGGTTGTTAAAGACTTGATGAGACCAAAGTGCCCATCCAATGATCAGTAAAGAAGTTTAAACTTTTTGGTAAAATGGAAGTTCAAATAGGTTAAGACTTTTTCCCACTGCTATTTCTGTTATAATCTCCTCCTCCTCTCCCTCCCCTTCCCCCTCTGCACGAGCGCATGAATAGTAGTTGTTGTATAAAAATCAGCATATACATATAAATCTGAAGTAAAACACCAAGAATAAAATAAATATAATTCATAAAATAGATAAATAAAGTAATTGATATTTAGACGAGAAATTAATCTCTATCCTAAGAATAAAGACTCTGCCTTTCAAACATAAGCCATTAAATCTAATAATTAATCTCTCTTTTAAACCAATAATTTAATTAAGAAAACCTTAAAAATACATAAGCCATTAAATCTAATAATTCTTATAGTAAAGTTAATTACTCATAGTCATGCAAATGCAATGCGGGCTATAGCCCAAACCTCATAAATAAATCCATCTTAAATAAAACTTGGTTTTTTATTAGTTATTTTATTGGCTTAATTGCACAAAAGTATACATCAACTTTCATATTTTTTACGATTAATACCGTGAGCTTTTATAATTAGAGATAGGTACCACGAACATTTACAAGCAGTTCAATTTTTTTGCAAATAAGTACCATGACGTGGCATAAAATGGTATTAATCTGCAATCGGAAGTGGTAGTTCATGATAGCTATCTCTAATTATGAAAGTTCATGCTATCAAGCCAAAAACATGAAAGTGCATGGATACCTTTATGCAATTAAGCCTATTTTATCTCAGAAAATATCCAACAACAACAACGTCCCCCTCCCACAAAAAAACAAGTTTAGAAAAACGAAAATTAAAAATATTAAATATTAAGATTGTACATCTTATATTGTGGTTCGGCAAAGATTGCTTTCGGCTTTGAATCTTTACTTAGGGATAGTTGTTGCAGCCCGAGAGACACTAATGGACTAGGCCTTGAATTAGCCCCCTTTATCAGATATTAACAAAAGCACGCACCATACATATCAACCGTTGGATCACCAGGTTGGAGTTGTAATGGCCATGCTCTCAGTACCGTATTCATGAAAGTTGCTAGGGATCAGCCTCGTGTCCCACAATCGTGACCTTCACAATTTCTCTCATATAGATAAGCACTCAAAAGACATCTATGTCCAATATGATATCTCCCGAAACAGAGCGTTTGACTTGTTAAGAGTTTAACTCAACCTATCGACCATATCATATGAGCACTGTCGCCATAGGGTATGAGGCAGCAATATTCAAATATGCAACTAAATGCATCATGTGCTGTTAATAGGAGAATATCTTAAAAGGTTAGTGCTCACGAGAATCACCCATCTGGTTTGTTTCTACCACATTGAACCTGCTTCGTGGGACAAGGTCAACACTCAGACAGGTTGGGTTCCCACCGTCGGTGACCTTCTTTATCGGCTTAACCCCACACCCCCTCGGTGAATATAGACCCTTTATTGGACTTTATTGTCTCGGGATGGCATAACTCGTCAAGCGCCTGGCCTTACAATTATAATTGAGTTTTTATGAGCTTTTGAAAGCCTCGTGTCATATAGTGGCATCTTATCCACTTCATATAATGGCACACACGTGGACGCTTGGTCTTTTTCGTTCTATCCTCCCATCATGAGAAAATAAATAAATGCAACATATTGATATGCTCAAAATGCATCAAAATAATATGATCAAAATGCATCATATATAATAACAATGAATTGTGTCAGGTATAGTAAGCATGCACATAATACACAAGAAGATGCAAATAAAATATTTGGATGAGATAAGATCGGAGTTCACAAAACTTCTTAACTTGCCATGCTAGAAATGCCATATCTTTTCAAGCCCAGTGTTGATTTCTTCCTTGGAAGGTTCTACGAAGCATAATATATCTGGTAATGTCAAGAATCATGTAGAGATATGATATAATGCTAACCTTACCCTCTCCAAATAAACATATATTAGCATAGGTTGATACCAAACATCTCACATGCTTTCCACACAAGAGTTTCTCAGAGCCACACAGCAATGTTAAATGAAGAAAATAAAAATAAAAAACAGAGAGCATTTATTTACTTATTTGTCTCAATAATAATTTTTAAATGGTAATATATGATATAACATCCACAACTTTTTCATCTCAAAAGAGCGCAAGATTAATCACATGTCCATGATTAAAATTTGTCATGATCAAATAATGAAAAAAATGGAAAGGATAGAGATCACCACACCCACAATCTCTTTACAGTGAAGGGTAGGAAAAACCAATTTGCAATTAACTACTCATAGCAAGCATATGATTGATTTCGACAAATAATAGGCTAATTAATGAAACATACTGATGATGCTTTATATTGGCGACTTTCCAGATCAGGACACGAGGCAGATGACGTGTCCCAGAACTCAGAAGAGAGCGCCCACATGGACCGATCAGGCCACCCCCGTACCCGACCTACAAGCACAAAGCTGGCTCACTTCAGGGCCCCTGCAAATTGGCCTCCTCGGCCTCTCAGCTCGCCTCCGAGCTACCGCAGGACCAAGATACCTCAGTTCTCTCGCTCGTTCCCGAGCTCTCTCACCGAGACCATCTTCCTCGGTCCCTCCGACCAACCAACTCCACCACTCACAGGTGTAACCGCCGCTCCGCAAATCTCGCCATGCGCAGATTCTCCGCCAGCACATCCCACGTTCCACGCCATCACGATCCCCATTAATGGGCGATCCGCTCTTTATGCGGGCGTGACGTCGGGAGCGTAACCGCCGGCGAGATTCTCGCACCTTCTACTGCGTGCTGCCGCCACTATAAAAACCCCCATCACAGAGAGGTCAAGTAAGCCATCTTTTACTCTTTTAAGCCGTTACTCTGCTCGGATCTCATCACTAACTTGATCGTCGGAGGGTCCTTGGTGGTACCAAACCACCCCGGGACTTCTTTCCAGGTATTCGGCACCGAATTCCTCATACCATCTCTTCCACCAAAACCCATTGAGACCCACACGCAACGGAAGATAACCACCTAAGTCCACCAGGAGATCGGCGGAAGACAACATCTGACGGAGACCCGAAAAGGACCTCCATCAGTTGGCGTCGTCTGTGGGAATCTAAAACTCCACAAGAACAAAAGTTGGCCTTCCGATCTCCATCCACATGGCATGCGATCACCCTGAAGATCCAGATACTAGTCTCCGCCCCTTCCCCCACCGAAAGCGCGGATGAACCTCCTCCGGCGACCGTCATCAACGCCCTTGCCGGCCGAATAGACCGAGTACAGTCCATCGTGGAGGCGCTCGTCCGCGTCCAAACGGCCAGGCCAGGGCCCCAGATCCCCGCTCCTCCTCCAGGAGACTCTGCCCTCGTCGGCACGGTTGACCACCGGCAAGCTACGTCCCATGGCCACAGGTCTCACGGGCCGATACTCTCTGAGGCCCGTTGGGCGCTCCACAGCTCCACGCCGGGCTCGCCACGGCCGCTCGAGGACCACCTCGCCCAGAGGTCAAGGCCCTCGCCAAGAAGCAACCGCGCAGCTTCACTGCCCGGTTATCCTTAGCAGGCCTCCTACGGCCCCTTCACCACCAAGGATCTAAGCCCTCACTAAGAGGCAGCCCAGCAGCTACCCTGCTCGGTTATCCCTGGCGGGTAGCTTCCCTGCCGCAACGCTAGGGATCGGAAAGCCCTCCCAGAGGCAGTCGAGCCCGACCCTCGCTCGGTTATCCCGGGTGGGTAGCTTCCCTACCGCAACGCCAGGGATCAGAAAGTCCTCCCAGAGGCAGTCGAGCCCGACCCTCGCTCGGCTATCCCTGGCGGGTAGCTTCCCTACCGCGACGCCAGGGATCAGAAAGTCCTCCCAGAGGCAGTCGAGCCCAAGGATCCCTCGCTCGGCTATCCCTGGCGGGTAGCTTCCCTACCGCAACGCCAGGGATCAGAAAGCCCTCCCAGAGGCAGTCGAGCCCGAGGATCTCTCGCTCGGCTATCCCTGGCGGGTAGCTTCCCTACCGCAACGCCAGGGATCTGAAAGCCCTCCAGAGGCAGTCGAGCCCGAGGATCCCTCGCTCGGCTATCCGTGGCGGGTAGCTTCCCTACCGCAACGCCAGGGATCGGAAAGCCCTCCAGAGGCAGTCGAGCCCGAGGATCCCTCGCTCGGCTATCCTTCAGGACAAAAGCCCTCGCCAAGAGGCATCGGACAGTAACCCTGCCTGGCCAAGGGTCCTTGGTAGGCTTCTTACAGCCTCTCCCGCGCTAAGAACCAAAGTCCTCCCAGAGGAAGTCGAGTTCTTGCTCGGCTATCCCCGGTTGGTAGCTTTCTACCACAACCGACAGGGATCAAAGTCCTCGCCAAGAGGCACTGGGCAGTAACCCTGCTCGGTTCCCGTCGTGAAGGATCAAAAGCCCTCGCAAGAGGCTACCGAGCCCGACCCTTGCTCGATCATCTCCGTCTGGTAGCTCCCTACCCACGACGCCAGGGATCAAAGCCCTCACAAGAGGCATCCGAGCGGCTACCCCGCTCGATCATCCCAGGCTGGTAGTTGCCTACCCTCCACCGTTAAGGATCTAAGCCCTCACTAAGAGGCAGCCCAGCAGCTACCCTGCTCGGTTATCCCTGGCAGGTAGCTTCCCTACCGCAACGCCAGGGATCAGAAAGTCTTCCCAGAGGCAGTCGAGCCCGACCCTCGCTCGGCTATCCCTGGCGGGTAGCTTCCTTACCGCGACGCCAGGGATCAGAAAGCCCTCCCAGAGGCAGTCGAGCCCGAGGATCTCTCGCTCGGCTATCCCTGGCGGGTAGCATACCGCAACGCCAGAGATCAGAAAGCCCTCCCAGAGGCAGTCGAGCCCGAGGATCCCTCGCTCGGCTATCCGTGGCGGGTAGCTTCCCTACCGCAACGCCAGGGATCAGAAAGCCCTCCCAGAGGCAGTCGAGCCCGAGGATCCCTCGCTCGGCTATCCTTCAGGACAAAAGCCCTCGTCAAGAGGCACCGGATAGTAACCCTGCCTGGCCAAGGGTCCTTGGTAGGATTTTTACAGCCCCTCCCGCGCTAAGGACCAAAGTCCTCCCAGAGGCAGTCGAGTCCTTGCTCGGCTATCCCCGGCTGGTAGCTTTCTACCACAACCGACAGGGATCAAAGTCCTCGCCAAGAGGCACTGGGCAGTAACCCTGCTCGGTCCCCGTCCTGAAGGATCAAAAGCCCTCGCAAAAGGCAACCGAGCCCGACCCTTGCTCGGTCATCTCCGTCTGGTATCTCCCTACCCATGACGCCGGGGATCAAAGCCCTCACAAGAGGCATCCGAGCGGCTACCCCGCTCGATCATCCCAGGCTGGTAGTTGCCTACCCACGATGCCAGAGATCAAAGCCCTCGCTAAGAGGCACCGAGCAGCTACCTGCTCGGCCACCCTTCGCAGGCCTCTCACGGCCCCTCCAGCGTCAAGGATCAAAGCCCTCACCAAGAGGCACCGAGCAGCTACCCTGCTCGGCCATCCTTTGCAGGCCTCAAACGTCCCGTCCAGTTCCAAGGATCAAAGCCCTCACGAAGGGGCATCCCTGCAGCTACCCTGCTCGACTATCCCTAGCTAGTAGCTTCCCTACCCCACAACGCCAGGGATCAAGCCCTCATCGCGAGGCTGCCGAGTCCTTTCCTGCTCGGCGCATCCCCAGCGGGCATCCTCCTGCCCGTTAGACGATGAGAACATCAAGCCCTCATCGCGAGGCCGCCGAGTTCCTTCCTGCTCGGCGCCTCCCCAGCGGGCATCCTCCTGCCCATCAGACGATGAGGACCTCAAGCCTTCGTCGCGAGGCCGCCAAGTTCCTTCCTGCTTGGCGCATCCCCAGCGGCCATCCTCCTGCCCATCAGACACTGAGGATCTCAAGCCCTCATCGCGAGACCGCCGAGTTCTTTCCTGCTCGGCGCATCCTCAGCGAGCATCCTTCTGCCCATCAGACGCTGAGGATCTCAAGCCCTCATCGTGAGGCAGCCGAGTTCCTTCCGGCTCGGTGCACCCCAAGCAGGCATCCTCCTGCCCATCAGACGCTGAGGATCTGAAGCCCTCATCGCGAGGCCGCCGAGTTTCTTCCTGCTCGGCTCATCCCCAGCGGGTAGCTTCCTACCCAACAAGAGACATCAGGTATATCCAAGTTCGAGTAATCCCCTCTCGACTTCGCGGCCATGGAGATGCCTCCTTCTCAGCAGCGCTTGGCACACTTGGCAAGTGATCGAAATCAACTCGGCGACCGATCGCTCCGCTTGTCGTTCCCGCATTGGGCTGCATCCCATCAGACGCCGCAGGTCTGCACACGTCGCGTCGGCCAACCGACGCTTGACACGCAGACAGTCGCTTCAGTGACAGGATGCACAAACCGGCGCACTTTCCTTAAATGCATAGATTTCGCCCTGATTCGCTGGCAGAAAAGGCAGCTGACAGCCCGGGGACGCATCCTGACGAAATCTGAGGAGGGAGCTCTCCCCGGACGGCCCGGCAGCCCACTCTTGGCCCGACCCGCCAGCTGGTCGGGACAAGAGTGGGGGGCTAATGATGATGCTCTATATTGGCGACCATCCAGATCAGAACACGTGGCAGATGACGTGTCCCAGAACTCAGAAAAGAGGGCCCATAGGGGCCGATCAGGCCACCCCTGTACCCGACCTACAAGCACAAAGCCGGCTCACCTCAGGGCCCCCTGCAAATTGGCCTCCTCGGCCTCTCAGCTCGCTTCCGAGCTACTGCAGGACCAAGATACCTCGGCCCTCTCGCTCGTTCCCGAGCTCTCCCGCCGAGACCATCTTTCTTGGTCCCTCCGACCGACCAACTCCATCACTCACAGGCGTAACCGCCGCTCCGCAAATCTCGCCATGCGCAGATTCTCTGCCGGCAACATCCCACGTTCCACGCCATCACGATCCCCATTAATGGGCGATCCGCTCTTTACGCGGGCATGACGTTGGGAGCGTAACCGCCGGCGAGATTGTCACGCCCCGCTTCCCAGAGTACGCTAAAATAGGCACGTGACATAGCCAACCATGTTACCTGTGGATAGGAAAAATCCTTCCACAGTCACATTACGGCTGTAGAGATATCAAGAACAGGAAAGTAAACTAAACTACCTAGTACATGTCCAGAAGCCAGAATAAATGAGTCAAGAAATGATAATATGCGGAAGCGAAGGATACAATAAATGAAACACATGGAAAGTAAAATTGCATACCAACAGGATCTTCACCGCTCGGTCCAGCAGCGGCAATACTCCTGATCAGTCTGCAACAAAGGTAGAAGGATCTGGACCATGCAAAACCCAGACATCAGCGCGTCATAATATCAAGCAATAATATAAACAGGGGTAGCAATACATGCAAGTATGAGCATAAATGGTAAACAAGCATAACAGTGATACAAGTAAGGACGGTGGGGTAATGTGTAGTGAGTTATCTAAACTGGTCTAGTGGGTTAACTACTCTCAAGTCTTTGAAATCAATTTGATGAATCATCGATGTAACTCAATAGTATCCCGTGCATGCCCGGGACCACGGTCTAAGACTCTCGGGCTGAAACCGAGATATGCCGCTAGGCACTAAAATAGGAAATATGTAAAGACGAACGATGTCAGCATCATCATCTCGAGGCTGGCCCAGCCTCTAAAACTGATCAGTATAAGCAAGCAACTGTCGAGTTACAAGTCAGGTTTCATCATTGATTTCCCCATACCCACAAGTTATATGTGTTCAAGTCATGTATTAAATAATCTAGAGCTAATGCCAACACAGGATCAGGCAGGTACAGGTTTGTCTGGATAGATAATAGGAACGGTCCGTAAGGACAACAGGTTGGGTTTGTCGGCATTAGACACAAGATCAGGTAACAGATGAAGCCATGGTACATCAGGTCAAGCCAGGTAGTATAGGTATCATGTCATATCAAGAGGTGCACGGTACCATGTCGTGTCAGGTAGTAGGTGTAACAAGTCATGTCAGGGTGCACAAGATGTCATGTGGGTGCCCAAATATCCAACTAACATAAGCATGGGTATATAAAACAAGCATGTGTACTAATAGAACAACAAACTGGAACATGTAATATGATATGCAAATAGGTACATACTAAACTATATGGATGTACGGTCATCAATTAGAGTCAGGGTTATAGTTCCAACATGAAGTATCATACCTTAAATGAACATAGAATATTAAAATCACACTATCATGTATTAAAAGACCGCTTGATGCAAGTATATATAAAAGGGTTAAATGGATGCAATAATATGTATAAAATAGGTTAGATGGATGCAAACGGGTGTTGCACAGTTACGAACTATTTAAAGTGTACTATAGCTATGCGACCAAGAACTCTGTTATAAGATATAGGCATGGGCATACAATATTGTAATCTAACATGCAACCGGGTGTGTTTCACAATTAACTCAAAATGATATAAACGGACATCGGATGGTAAAATGTGATATAGGCACCAATTCAAACTTCATGTTTAAAATATATATATATGAAAATAAATATGGAATACTATAAATAGAATGTAGCAAGTTTCACTTGCATGCACTAGATGTGAAATACACGATACGGATGTAATCGGACATCCGAAAAAATGATAAAACATGAAAAGTGATAATGCGGGTTGCATAAATGATCATTATAGGGTATTATAATTTAAATATACATAGAAGGTATTAGTATAGCATGTAGCAAGATTAACTTGCCTTGATCGGATCACGATACGGTAAACGGAACGTTACGCGTCGACGGAAAAGTCGCGATGCGCGCACGGTACACGGAATGAGTCCAAACAACGCACGATGGAATCACACGGGTCAGGTATCCTCGCTGGGTCGTCGGGATCGTCGTCGGCACGGTCGGATTCCGGCCGACCAAGAAAACAGTAAGCATATATAACGGAAAAGATGCATAGAAAAAGAAAAGAGAAGAATGGAAGAGATCTTACAGTGGTTATGTGTTCTGGGATTCCAAGGGAGTCTGCAAGGGGCGACGATGAGGGTTGCCGGCGTGAGGATTTCCCGGCGAGGCTAGGGTTGTCTAGAGGCTGTTGGGGTCGGGTTCCCAGGTGATGGGTTGTCGAGGTCTGCAACGGGGAAAAGAGGAGAGAGAGGCGATGCTGAAGAGGTGGAAGTGAGGACGAGGGTGATGGCGACGAGTGGTCGCCGGCGGTGAAGTCAGGGTCGTGGGTTTTTCTTGGGTTTGTAGGGATTATTTCGGGTCGGGGTCTGCAGGGTGCTCGGGAGAAGAGCGAGAGGTAAGTGGAGGTTGTGGTTGCGAGGACGAAGGTGAGGAGGTGACGACGAGGTCGTCGGCTGAGAAGACGACGACGCCGATGAAGGAAGGGCTGAGTTCTGCGAGTTCGTCGGGGATGGGTGAAGGCGACGGTGGTGGTGGTGTGGATGAGGGTAAGGAGGTGGAGGCGTTGGTTGCGGTGGTGACGACGGCGAGGCAACGGGCGCGGCGCGGGCGTGGGTTCGAAGGTTTGCGTGAGGCAGGAAAAAGAATTTTAGAGAAGGAGAAGAAAGAGAGAGAGAGAGTTCACGAGGGGGAGAGAGAGAGACCTGCATGAAATAAATAAATAAATAAATAAATATATATATATATATATATATATATATAATGAAAAGAGAGAGAGATCTGAGTGGGCAGAAAAAGATTTGGGTTAAAAATAAAATATATGATAAAGATATATATTATACAGAGTAGTTAGGATTAGAATAGGATTTTATAAATATTTTAGAAAATATTCGTTTGGTTAAAGATAGGAATGAACAGTTAGAATATAATATTATAATATTAGTACGTTTTGAGATTTTGGCGAATACAAACTTACTCCAAAATACGTCCGGGTCGGGTCCAAAAATTTAGATTTAAAATATTAAAAATATATGCGACTTCCAAAGTTCAAAATGAATGCTCAGATAAAGAAAAAGCATACCCCCAAGAACGGATGCGCGCACGTGCGCGTAGCCATCCAAACACGTCCGTTTTACTGAACGGAACGAGAACACGATGCAAGGATGCTACCATAGGGTTAGGGGTATCATGCAGGTTATGAAATGCAATTTTAAAATATTTTATATGACCTAAAAAATGTTATATGTAAAAGTGCGATGCTAGATGAAATGCCAGTATGTGCTAAATATGAGATACACGTGTCCATGCAATAAGTCAAGATAATTTATAAATAAGAATCAAACAGGTTCAAGCAAGCGGGTCGGGTCGAATGCAAAGTAATATGTAAAATACCATTCGCACCCAAACACGCTAAATCAAGAAAAGACCATGGATAGGTAAATACGAAAACTGGACTTGGTATAAATGAACTCGGGTGTTACATTATACCCAACTATAAAAGAATTTCGTCCTCGGAATTCCAAGAACAAGAAAGGATAAACAATCAAGAAACTACAAGAATAGATGTGGAAACTTCTGCCGGATTTCATCTTCTCGTTCCCAAGTTGGTTCTCCATACGAGTGATTACTCTAAGAAACAAGTACAAGAGGGATAATGTAGCGCTTCGAAAATCGTTTAGGCAGTTTTTCGATAATCGGCAAAATAATCGGTCTTTTCCGTAAAAAGTCAAAATAAGTATTTTTCAATATAGGTCTAATTATACAAAATTTAGATAAGATATTGCTAAAATTTGGTCACTAAATTGTCACTTAAAAATTTCTAGCTATTTAAAAAAAATTCCTTAATTAATTATTTTTAATATTATTTTAAGCTTTTAAAAATACATTAAATTAGTAATAAATACAAATTTAAATGGGTAAATTACACACTTAATAACCATTATTAACTAAAAATTAGTGTTAACAAAAATTTTATCAAAACTTACCAAGAATTGTGGTTTTATGGTCAAAAATGAATTAAAAATGGGGTTTTTGTGTAAAAAGTGATGTGATATGCATTAATTGACCTTAGATGATAAATTTTTGTGTAGAATTTTCCACACAACTCTTCCCTTCTCTCCCCCTCGTGCTCAGGTCGAGCTCATTCAGCAGGAAACCCCCATGTCCCCCTCTCTTTCTTGCTTCAAAAATCATGAAAAAATGCACAAAAATCCACAAAATACACACTTTTCTTCACTAATTCAAACCTAAATCCTTTTCCACCTCTTCTCAAACCCTAAATTGTTTAAAACAAGGAGAAAGAAGACATCTTTGGAGGCTAAGTGCAAGAGGTTCACCACTTGTGAGGTATAAGTTCTAATCAAGTTGTTAAATTTGTAGTTTGTTTATGCTAAATTAGAAGTTTAAAGTGTTAATTTCATTATAATGGGTTGTCTTGAAAATTCTAGTAAAGGTTTGGAATTTCAATTAGGGTTTGAAGTTTTATAAGTGGGTTGTAAATTGTGTTGTGGCCATCTAGTAGCTTGAATTGGATGGTTGTGCGATATTGCGATCGCTAAGTCGTTAATCCGCGAGGTTTCCATCGGAATTTTTACGCGAATGCTTACTAGGTTTTATAAATTATTAGAAAGTGACTTAATTACTTTATTGTGACAATATTATTAGCATCTACTACGACTTATAGGGTGTGCGAATGCGGAGTTTTGTGTAGTCGGTTTTTAGTTTTGGCGGTTGCCCCGAAACGACGATTTTAGTTAAGGTTTTAGCGATTTTCGTGTGTTTTCCGCGCACCGAGTGCACGTTGTGCCTAAATTATGAGCGTCGATCTTTTCATATCGTGACTTGCGTTGTTTCATGAGGTGTAATCTTATGTTGTGTGTTATGCAATTTTAGGATCGGTTGCGGAAACATCGGACGCGGCGCGTAAAGGCAAAGCGGTGGTTGGATTAGATTAGCGAGGCGTCCAGGTGAGTAGATGTAAACATCTATGGGGAAATCATCTGGATGGCGCGAGGCGCCCCATAGTTAGGTTTACTTTATTACTTGCAACTATATGCCTAGTTAGTTAGTTAACCATCTCATTCATTGTATACCTTTATAGCTATTCGTCTGCTAGCATTGCACGGTTATCCATATACACATGTGTGATAGCACCTCTTAGGACACGTACACCATTACCATTGTCTCATGTTGCACGCGCATTATTCATGTGAACACACACGCCTTGGTACATGTCACGAGCATTTTAGAACCTGCTTAGTTTGGTATCACCGCTTGCATCATACATGATACATTGAATTGCATAACATGTATATACCTCGCATTAGCATCATGCTTATATAGATTTCTAGCCACAAATCACATTGTATACCGTTAATACCATAAGCTTTTATCATATACAACATGTTGGGTATTACGATTTTTCTTGAGGATTTCAGTATTGATGAGATTTCTGGATTTTGGGGAAAACCGCAGGAATTTAACAAAAGCTTATTATTATCATTTTAAAATAAAGTTGCGGTTTTCTCGTGATGTATGTGTCGTCCACCATGAGTTTTCATGTTTTCTGTTGGATTTCGAGACCCGATTCGAGAAGTGGATGAACCGTCTCGGGTACATGGTGGGCCGGGTATGGTACCCCGGGGCAAGAAGATCGAGTTGTAGACGATGAGCCTGGTAGGAGAAGACTACCTACCGGTGATGTCTGGCGCGGTGGATATCCGGAGGATACCGACCGTTGTCGTGAGATTTGATGATGGGCCGATCCGGACTGACGGAGCCCGATGTATTGAGACATTGAGACAGAGATATTTCCCTATTTGGTGTCGATGCTTGACACGGTTTTCAGATGATTTCATGATGGTACTTTAGCTATTGCACAGATATTCTTTTTCTAAGTTAAGAATGCAGAGTTTATAGTATTTTAAAACACTTAAAGATTTCATATTGATATTGCATACATGTGCATACATACTAGTGGCATTACATTACATCTAGACATACATGTTGTGACGCATTTGCATGCATTCTTACGATAGCCTTATTAGATATTATTTTCTACTCACGAGCTGGCAACTCACCCCCGTTGTGCCACAGTGTCTTGCAGGTCGGACCCGTCAGCCTTGTAGCGGCGGGCTTATCTTATTGTTGGCTTCTTTTGCTCAGACTCGCGACATTGCTCGTAGGTGGATTGCGAGGACACTTTTATCTCTTTTTGTACTACCATTGTATCTAGTATTCTCCATCTACCACTTTTTATTTGTATATGCGACCTAGTGATGAGACTGAGAGATTTGTGTATATGTGGTTCCTTTAGGGTCGAGCTCACTTGAGCCGACATTGTGTTTTTCTTATTTTTGCATTTCTTTATGCTTATTTGCTTGATATTGCATATATGTTGCGTGTGGTCGTGATCTGCCTTGGGCGAAGAGCTAGCTCCCGCTTGGGGATTCCATTTTGTTATTACAGGTTTATATATATTGTTGTACCCATTTTGGGGGCTAGTATTTACAAAGGAGACTCTGCCGAAATTTTCGGAAATTTTTGATGTTTTTAAAAAGGGGTTAATACAACTTAATTGATTTTAAAGTCGTTTTCATGAAAGGTTTTCCTTCACTCTTGTTGATTTTGGTTTAGATTTTCTGGGCTTTGGCTGGCTTAGGTTACGTTACGCCTTTAGACGTCTTGTAATCTAAGTGCCAGTCACGTTCCGTACTTTCGGGTCGTGACAAAATTGGTATCAGAGTATAGGTTTTACCTTTCTGAGTGTAGGACGACCCTTGGTAGATGGAGTACTTGACTTAAGCAGAGTGGCGTAGCGTGGGTCTGTTCCGCGGCATACTTACGATACGGTACTCCGCCTAAGTGACCTTAGGACATAATTGCTTGTATTTCCCCTTTTGATTCCATGCCTCTCTTGATCCAATTGCCATGGTCTTATCGCTCATGTTTCTTATTCCAGCTTCCATACCGCCAAAGACTAGGAGAGCTCAGCGGGCTGCCGCTAGGGATGAGCTTCGAGCGGGCTCGTCTGAGGCGAGGATGGAGCGGGATGTATGTCTACCCCTCAGGGTCAGATTGATCCGCCATCTCCAGACCATATTGCCAGATTAGAGGACGGTATGCAGGAGTTGCGACAGATGATGGGATCTTTAGTTGAGTCCAGTCGGTCACAGAGATCCGAGGACGTTCCTTCCACCGCACAGACCACGATTGTACCTGCTGGCCAAATGGTTACTCCTGCTACTACTGCGACTATCTCTGTTTCACTACAGGAGTTTATGAGATTGAGACCTCCGGCTTTTACCGGTACGGATGCGATAGAGGACCCACAGGTATTTCTTAATAGGATGGCTAGGATTTGCCGTTCGTTGAGGTGTTCTGATGATAGATGGGTGGAGTTCGCGAGTTTTCGTCTGAAGGGCCTTGCCCAGACGTGGTACGATTCAGTAGAGAGAGGCCGAGCTGCAGATCTACCTCATATGACTTGGGACGAGTTTACCGCTGCATTTCTTGCCCGTTTTCTTCCGGAGAGTGTTCGAGATGCTCGAGCCCGTAGATTTGAGTTTTTGCGCAAGACTCCTGGGATGACATTGTCTGAGTATGATATACAGTTTATCCAGATGTCTCGATATGCTCCGTACCTAGTAGATATGGAAGAGAAGAGGATAAAGAGGTTTGTGCGAAGACTTGATACACAGCTATTCCTTGCCATCGGCACCCAGTACTTTGATACATACACAGCCGCGATGGATGCAGCCTTACTTTTGGAGGAGCGCATTTCTGAGACTCCGGTCGTTTCTGGGCCGAAGAGGATCCGTACTGATACACCAGCCCAGCGACAGATGGGTAGACACCGTGATAGATTCTTTCCGGGAGATGGTGGCGGCAGAGGATTGAGACGAGGTCAGTTATTTGATTCATATCCGCAGACCCAGCAGTCGTCGCCAGGATGTTTTCGGTGCGGGAGTCAGTACCATCGTATCAGATATTGTACCATGGGGCGCCAGGACGCGGCGACAGTGCCACATGTGACCTTACCACCTTCACCACCTCCTCAGAGAGCTCTACTTCCTACCCTTGATGAGGCTCCACGCCAGGCAGATGCTCCTAGAGGTCCTGGGCATGGCGGTCCAGTTCAGAGAGGACGAGGCGGCAGAGGCAGAGGTAGAGGAAGAGGACAACCAGCTATTAGTGGTGGACAGGCCCGAGTGTTCTCGTTGACTCCTCAGGATGCACAGGCATCCAATGCCGTTGTGACAGGTACTCTGCCTGTATGTTCTTTTGATGCACGGGTATTATTTGATCCAGGCTCCACACATTCCTATGTATCCACATACTTTGCACCGAGGCTGGGCTGAGAGTTTTCTTCGTTAGATCAGCTGCTTGTCGTTATTACTCCGGTAGGCGGGTCGTTTGTTGCCTGTTTTGTGTACCGATCGTGTCCCATTCGTATCGGGGAGAGAGATTCTTCAGTTGATTTGATTCTCCTCGATATGCTAGATTTCGACGTTCTTCTTGGTATGGACTGGCTAGCCACCTGTTATGCATCCGTGGATTGCCGTGAGAAGGCAGTCAGATTCAGTTTTCCTGGTGAGCCGGTTCTTGTTATTCAGGGAGATCGTAGAGCTACCCTTCCCAGCTTGATTTCTTCTCTTCGCGCTGGTCAGCTCTTAAGGAAAGGGTGTCAGGGATTCTTAGCCTATATTTGTGATACTAAGCCACAGAGGTTCCGTTAGACCAGGTCCCTATTGTGAGAGAATTTCCTGATGTATTCCCTGACGAGCTGCCTGGTCTGCCACCAGAGCGCGAGATTGAGTTCTGCATCGACTTGATCCCCAGCACAAGGCCTATTTCTATACCGCCCTATCGGATGGCCCCGGCGGAGCTTAGAGAGCTGAAGGATCAGTTACAGGACTTGCTGGATAAAGGGCTTATCCGACCGAGTGTGTCACCTTGGGGTGCTCCCATCCTGTTTGTTAAGAAGAAGGATAGAAGTATGCGCTTATGCATTGATTATCGTCAGCTGAACCGGGTTACTGTGCGGAACAGATATCCTCTACCCCGCATTGATGACTTATTCGATCAGCTCCAGGGTGCAGGGTTTTTCTCGAAGGTTGATTTACGGTCAGGTTATCACCAGTTGCGGGTTCGGAAGGAGGATATTCTGAAGACCGCTTTCCGTACTCGATATGGTCATTATGAGTTCTTGGTGATATCGTTCGGGCTCACCAATGCCCCGGCAGCATTTATGGACTTGATGAACCATGTATTCAGGCCGTATCTTGATCAGTTCATCATTGTTTTCATTGACGACATCTTGGTTTATTCTCGGAGCCGGGAGGAGCATGAGCAGCACTTGCGTATCACATTGCAGACTTTGAGGGAGCATCAGTTGTTCGCCAAATTTTCTAAGTGCGCATTCTAGCTAGACAGTGTCGACTTCTTGGGTCATGTGGTGACGAGAGATAGTATTCGTGTGGACCCGAAGAAGATCGAGGCAGTGTAGTGTTGGCCCAGATCGGTATCAGTTACAGAGGTTCGTAGCTTTCTAGGTCTGGCCGGCTATTATCGACGTTTTGTCCAGGATTTCTCCCGTATTGCTGCACCGTTGACCAGGTTGACCCGGAAGGGGGTTCCTATTGATTGGACCCAGGCATGTGAGGATAACTTCCAGCAGTTGAAGACTCGTCTGACTACTGCACCAGTGTTATCATTGCCTTCAGGATCGGGCGGTTTCGTGGTATATTGTGATGCTTCTCGAATGGGGTTGGGCTGTGTATTGATGCAGCACGATAGAGTTATCGCGTATGCTTCTCGGCAGTTGAGGAAACACGAACAAAACTACCCCATTCATGATTTAGAGATGGCTGCAGTGGTATTTACACTTAAGATCTGGAGACATTACCTATACGGCGAGTCATGCCAGATATTCACTGACCATAAGAGCTTGAAGTATATTTTTCAGCAGCGAGATCTGAATCTGAGACAGCGTCGTTGGATGGAGTTGGTGAAAGATTATGACTGCGAGATTTTATACCATCCGGGCACGGCGAATGTGGTGGCAGATACTTTGAGTAGGAGGTCCAGAGGTAGCTTATCTTGTTTGAGCGCAGTACAGATGCAGTCGACGGCGGATTGGAAAGTGTTATGTGACAGCAGAGTGCAGTTCGAGTTTACTCCTACAGGGGGATAGCTGGCTCATTTCAGAGCACGGCCACAGTTACTTGACTGTATTCGCGAGGCACAGTCCGGTGATGCCCGTATTTTAAAGATTATCGAGCAGATTCGGCAGGGCAGAGTTTCCGAGTTCTTGATCGATGATCAGGGGATACTTCGATTTGGGACTCGACTGTGCGTACCAGATTCTGAGGGACTGAGGCATGATATCCTAGAGGAGGCACATAGATCAGTGTACAGTGTACATCCAGGTTCCACCAAGATGTACCGTGATTTGAGAGAGGTTTACTGGTGGGACAGGATGAAGAAGGATGTTACAGATTTTGTGTCGAGAAGCCTGACTTGTCAGCAAGTCAAGGCCGAGCACCAGAGGCCAGCCGGCAAGTTACAACCTTTGCCCATCCCTGAGTGGAAGTGGGAACAGGTCTCCATGGGCTTCATTGTGGGCCTTCCCAGGACCAGTCGAGGGTATAACTCTATTTGGGTGATTGTGGATCGACTGACGAAAGGGGCTCACTTCCTGCCAGTGAAGACCACTTTTGGTTTGCTCAGTACGCCCAGGTTTATATTAATGAGAGCGTGCGACTGCATGGCGTCCCGACTTGCATCGTGTCCGACCGCGGCACCCAGTTTACCAGCCGATTATGGCAGAAACTTCAAGAGGCTTTGGGCACCCGATTGAGTTTTAGCACAGCTTTTCATCCGCAGACTGACGGTCAGTCAGAGCGTACTATTCAGACTCTTGAGGATATGCTCAGAGCTTGTGTTTTAGACTTCGGTGGTAGCTGGGATCGTCATTTGCCCTTGATCGAGTTCTCCTACAATAATAGCTTTCAGGAGACGATTCAGATGGTGCCTTTCGAGGCTTTATATAGGAGGAGATGTCGATCGCCTGTATGTTGGAAAGAGCTCAGGGAGAGCAGTATTTTTGGGGCCGCAGATCGTACAGGAGATGACCGAAAAGATACAACTGATTCGGGACAGGATGAGACCGGCCAAGAGTAGGCAGAAATCATATGCTGACAAGCGTCGTCGCCGACTCGAGTTCGCTGTTGGCGATCATGTTTTCCTGAGGGTCTCTCTGATGAAGGGTGTGATGATATTTGGGCGGAAAGGGAAGCTTAGTCCTAAATATGTTGGTCCCTTCAAGATCCTAGAGCGTGTCGGTTCAGTGGCTTATCGGTTAGCTCTTCCGCCCAGCTTCCCCGATGTTCACCTCGTGTTCCATGTTTCGATGCTCCACAAGTACCTTCATGACCCTTCCCATACGATTCAGCACCAGACGATCCAGCTAGAGCACGATCTTTCATTCACTGAGCAGCCGGTGGTCATTTTGGATCGGCAGGTGAAGAAATTGCGGTCGAAGGTTATACCGTCCGTCAAGGTTCTTTGGCGTGGCCCGAACAGCGAGGAGGTCACCTGGGAGACTGAGGACGAGATGAGGAAGAAATATCCCCATCTTTTTGAATGTACGCGTAGTTAAATTTTAAATTCGGGAACCGAATTTCTTTAAGGGAGGAAGACTGTATCGCTTCGAAAATTGTTTAAGCAGTTTTTCGATAATCGGCAAAATAATCGGTCTTTTCCGTAAAAAGTCAAAATAAGTATTTTTCAATATAGGTCTAATTATACAAAATTTAGATAAGATATTGCTAAAATTTGATCACTAAATTGTCACTTAAAAATTTCTAGCTATTTAAAAAAATTTCCTTAATTAATTATTTTTAATATTATTTTAAGCTTCTAAAAATACATTAAATTAGTAATAAATACAAATTTAAATGGGTAAATTACACACTTAATAACCATTATTAACTAAAAATTAGTGTTAACAAAAATTTTATCAAAACTTACCAAGAATTGTGGTTTTATGGTCAAAAATGAATTAAAAATGGGGTTTTTGTGTAAAAAGTGATGTGATATGCATTAATTGACCTTAGATGATAAATTTTTGTGTAGAATTTTCCACAAAACTCTTCCCTTCTCTCCCCCTCTTGCTCAGGTAGAGCTCGTTCAGGAGGAAACCCCCATTCCCCCTCTCTTTCTTGCTTCAAAAATCATGAAAAAATGCACAAAAATCCACAAAATACACACTTTTTTTCACCAATTCAAACCTAAATCCTTTTCCACCTCTTCTCAAACCCTAAATTGTTTAAAATAAGGAGAAAGAATACATCTTTGGAGGCTAAGTGCAAGAGGTTCACCACTTGTGAGGTATAAGTTCTAATCAAGTTGTTAAATTTGTAGTTTGTTTATGCTAAATTAGAAGTTTAAAGTGTTAATTTCATTATAATGGGTTGTCTTGAAAATTCTATTAAAGGTTTGGAATTTCAATTAGGGTTTGAAGTTTTATAAGTGGGTTGTAAATTGTGTTGTGGCCATCTAGTAGCTTGAATTGGATGGTTGTGCGATATTGCGATCGCTAAGTCGTTAATCCGCGAGGTTTCCATCGGAATTTTTACGCGAATGTTTACTAGGTTTTCTAAATTATTAGAAAGTGACTTAATTGCGTTATCATAACAATATTATTAGCATCTACTACGACTTGTAGGGTGTGCGAATGCGGAGTTTTGTCTAGTCGGGTTTTAGTTTTGGCGGTTGCCCCGAAACGACGATTTTAGTTAAGGTTTTAGCGATTTTCGTGTGTTTTCCGCGCACCGAGTGCACGTTGTGCCTAAATTATGAGCGTCGATCTTTTCATATCGTGACTTGCGTTGTTTCATGAGGTGTAATCTTATGTTGTGTGTTATGCAATTTTAGGATCGGTTGCGGAAATATCGGACGCGGCGCGTAAAGGCAAAGCGGTGGTTGGATTAGATTAGCGAGGCGTCCAGGTGAGTAGATGTAAACATCTATGGGGAAATCGTCTGGATGGCGTGAGGCGCCCCATAGTTAGGTTTACTTTATTACTTGCAACTATATGCCTAGTTAGTTAGTTAACCATCTCATTCATTGCATACCTTTATAGCTATTCGTCTGCTAGCGTTGCACGGTTATCCATATACACATGTGTGATAGCACCTCTTAGGACACGTACACCATTACCATTGGCTCATGTTGCACGCGTACTATTCATGTGAACACACACGCCTTGGTACATGTCACGAGCATTTTAGAACCTGCTTAGTTTGGTATCACCGCTTGCATCATACATGATACATTGAATTGCATAACATGTATATACCTCGCATTAGCATCATGCTTATATAGATTTCTAGCCACAAATCACATTGCATACCGTTAATACCATAAGCATTTATCATATACAACATGTTGGGTATTACGATTTTTCTTGAGGATTTCAGTATTGATGAGATTTCTGGATTTTGGGGAAAACCGCAGGAATTTAACAAAAGCTTATTATTATAATTTTAAAATAAAGTTGCGGTTTTCTCGTGATGTATGTGTCGTCCACTATGAGTTTTCATGTTTTATGTTGGATTTCGAGACCCGATTCGAGGAGTGGATGAACCGTCTCAGGTACATGGTGGGCCCGGTATGGTACCCCGGGACAAGAAGATCGAGTTGTAGAAGATGAGCCTGGCAGAGGAAGACTACCTACCGGTGATGTCTGGCGCGGCGGATATCCGGAGGATACCGACCATTGTTGTGAGATTTGATGATATGGGCCGATCCGGACTGACGAAGCCCGATGTATTGAGACATTGATACAATGAGACATTGAGACAGAGATATTTCCATATTTGGTGTCGATGCTTGACACGGTTTTCAGATGATTTCATGATGGTACTTTAGCTATTGCACATATATTCTTTTTCTAAATTAAGAATGCAGAGCTTATAGTATTTTAAAACACTTAAAGATTTCATATTGATGTTGCATACATGTGTATATATACTAGTGGCATTACATTACATCTAGACATACATGTTGTGACGCATTTGCGTTCATTCTTACGATAGCCTTATTAGATATTATTTTCTACTCACGAGCTGGCAACTCACCCCCGTTGTGCCACAGTGTCTTGCAGGTCGGACCCGTCAGCCTTGTAGCGGCGGGCTTATCTTATTGTTGGCTTCTTTTGCTCAGACTCGCGACATTGCTCGTAGGTGGGTTGCGAGGACACTTTTATCTCTTTTTGTACTACCATTGTATCTAGTATTCTCCATCTACCACTTTTTATTTGTATATGCGACCTAGTGATGAGACTGAGAGATTTGTGTATATGTGGTTCCTTTGGGGTCGAGCTCACTTGAGCCGACGTTGTGTTTTTCTTATTTTTGCATTTTTTTATACTTATTTGCTTGATATTGCATATATATTGCGTGCGGTCGTGATCCACCTTGGGCGAAGAGCTAGCTCCCGCTTAGGGATGCCATTTTGTTATTACAGGTTTATATATATTGTTGTACCCATTTGGGGGGCTAGTATTTACAAAGGAGACTCTGCCGAAATTTTCGGAAATTTTTGATATTTTTAAAAAGGGGTTAATACAACTTAATTGATTTTAAAGTCGTTTTTATGAAAGTTTTTTCTTCACTCTTGTTGATTTTGGTTTAGATTTTCTGGGTTTTAGCTGACTTAGCTTACGTTACGCCTTTAGACGTCTTGTAATCTAAGTGCCACTCACGTTCCGTACCTTCTGGTCGTGACAGATAACTTGTTCTTAAGAATCTTTCTCTTCGATCCATAATCGACATCGGTCGCTCCTCAAAAGTCAAATCTTCTTGTACAGTCAGCTATGAATGATCCAAAGCATGAGTTCCATCTCGAACATACTTACGGAGTTGATGTACTAGAAACACGCCATGAACATTCTCCAACGATTGCGGTAATGCCAAACGATACGCCACTTCTCCAACATGCTCCAAAATCTACAAAGGTCCAGCGAATCGAGGACTAAACTCTTTTCGACCTCCGAAACGAATCACCCCTCTAGTCGGTGATATCCTCAAGAATACCGGATTACCAACAGCGAACTCCAGAGGTCTTCTCGATGTAACTGCCCAACTCTTCTGTCAGTCCTATGTTGCTTTCACATGATTCCGGATAGTGTTAACCTTCTCCATCGTCTGCACGATCAAATTCGATCCAACTATCTTCGTTCTCCAACATCGTACCAACAAACAGGTGAACGACACTCGTGACCATATAATGCTGTTGTCGTACAACACTCCACCAAGGGTAGCTGATCCTCCCATGAACTCTTGAAGTCTAACATGCAGGCTCTCAACATGTCTTCAAGAGTTTGGGATCGCTCTCTCCGACTGGCCATCGGTCTGATGATGATACGCTGTGCTAAACTTCAATCAAACCCCTAAACTTTCCTGTAAGCTCCTCCAGAAGTGCGATAAAAAATCGGGTGTCACCATCGGATACGATGCTCACAGGTACTCTATGCAATCTCACAATCTCCTGCATGTACCTTCCTGCTAACGCTTCCGTTGACTGACCAACTCGAAAAAGAGATGAAATGAGCTGCCTTGGTCAATCCGTCAACAATCACCCAAACTGCATTGTTGCCCTTTGGACTCCGCGGTAAAGCCGTCACGAAATCCATGGTTATATGTTCCTACTTCCACTGAGGAAGCGGAAGTGGTTGCAATAAAGCAGCAACCCTTTGATGTTCAGCCTTAACTTGTTGACACACCGAGCACTTTGCCACACAGCGGCCCATCTCCCGTTTCATGCCTTCCCACCAGAAATGTTGTCGTAAATCTCGGTACATTTTCGTGCCTCCTGGATGTATGGAATATGCGGAACTGTGTGCCTCCTCCATAACTCCTTTGTAGATATCTCCTTTTGGCACACACAAACAGCTACCACACCGCAACAAACCATCTTCATGAAGCAGTAGTCTGTTCGAAGTCCAACCTCAACCTGTTCTCGAAACTTATGCAATCTTGGATCCTGCAATTGCTCTGCTTCAATACTATCGATCAACAACGACTGTCCTTACGACTGCACCAATTGCCCCGAAGAATGCGGTAGCACAACCTCCAAATCGAATCTTCGAAAGTTTTCAATAAGTCCCTGTTTCCTGACTTAAAATCAGGAAAAACCTACGGAAGAAGCATCACGTGCTAGCACGTGACCAACAGTCACGTGTTGGCACGTCACAATTCAAAGCAGCGGCAAAGGCAGATTCGGTTCCCTGACTAAATCAAAGAAACAGCTCCAGAAAGGGTCACGTGCTCACACGTGACCAGGGGTCACGTGTTGGCACGTGACGGCTGAACAGCGGCTAGAAGACAAAGCGCAGAAAGCAGAAGAAAAACTCGTTCCAAGGGGTCACGTGCCTACACGTGACCATGGGTCACGTGACCACACGTGACCAGCTTTCAAAGCCTATCTATTTAACAGAATTAAATTCTGAACAGCATTCAAATCTTTCCAAAGAAGAACGATTATTTGGAACCGATTGGATTAAAGATCTAAAGGTGATTAAATATTACCTATCTATGGAAAAATCTTGAACTTGGAAAGATTTCCCCTTAAAATCTAACCGAAATAACAAAGGAATATCTTTGGATTCAAAATCCAATGGTGAATAAAATTCACCTAATAATCCAAAAGTCCAGATGAATGATGAATGCAAATCAAATCTCTCAATGAATGATTCACTAAAACTAATTGATTCTGCTCCTTCTCCTATAAATAGGAGCCAAAAGATACACAGGAAAAAAAGGAGAGAGACAAAGATCGACACATAAAGAGAGAGAAAAATAGAGCCTTGAGACTTTGGAGGAATTTGGATCTTCTGCAAAAAGAAAACCTTAGGTAAGAAAGGAGAGGCTTTTAAAAAGAGAATTTAATTCTCAAAATAGTTTTACTCTTATATTAAAAAGAAGAACTTAGTTCTCTCTTTAGCAGAGGATCTGCAAAGTGCACATCTCCCCATGAATTGAGAATTTAATTCTCATTGGGTTGAGATCCTGCCATGCAGATCCAAAGCATAAAGAGTGAATGGATGTTTGAGAATTTAATTCTCATAGAATTATAGGAATTTAATTCCTTCGAATTAAAATTAGGGTTTAACCCTATGTTGTGGGGATTTAATTCCTTCAAATGGACAGAACTGGGGTTTAACCCCAATTAAGAGCTCCCTCAATATAACAGGAATTTAATTCCCTTAAGAAAGAAGAAATGAGGGTTTAACCCTATTTAAGAATATAATTCTTCAAAAGAAAGTAGGAATTTAATTCCTCTAAAGTTATTGCTAGGGTTTAACCCTATGAAGAATTCAATTCTTAAAAAGATAAACACATCTTCAAATAGGCAAAGGAATAGGGTCACGTGCTACCACGTGACCCCTGAAAAGAAACAGAAAAGAGCTTTAGGGCGCCCTCACGTGTCGACACGTGACCCCTAATGAACATTCTAACAGATCAAAGCGCAGGCCCCCATCACGTGCCCACACGTGATGGCTTTCAGAATTAAAAGTGTTAAACACTTATCTGTAGAACAAAATAAAGGGAAACAGGGCGCTATCACGTGCTACCACGTGACCCCTTGGCTGAAGCTTTAACGGACAAACACCAGAATTCCCATCACATGACAGCACGTGATGCTCCAAAGTATTCAATACTTTTGGCAGAATAAAATGAATTGAGGGCGCTCTCACGTGCTACCACGTGACCCCTCTTGCCTTAGTGTTTAACACTAAAGTTGAAACCTCTATATCCAGTGTTCAACACTGATTTTCTTAGTGTTTAAACACTAATTTGGAAAACATCTATTTACAGTGTTTAACACTGACTTTCTTAGTGTTGAACACCAACCTGGAAAACCCTGTTTCCAGTATTTAACATTGATCTGCCTTAGTGTTAAACACTAATTTGAAATCTCCATTGCCAGTGTTTAACACTGATTTGTTTTAGTGTATAAACACTAATTTGAAAGCCCTGTTGCTGGTGTTTAACACTAACTATCTTTTAGTGTTAAAACACTAACTTGTCAATCTCATTCTCAGTGTTCAACACTGATTGATCTTTAGTGTTTAACACTAACTTTAGCCCCATTGGCTAAGTGTCCAGAGGCAAAGCCTCTCCTCTAATGGACCAACAGAGGGCCAATATCCTAAACATGATTGGACTTAGCCCAAGCTGGCCATAAGTTCTCAATTCAAATTCAACTGAGCCAATGGGCTCATAATATAATTAATTGGTCTTGGTTCCAAATTGGGCCAAAGATTATTTAATCTACCTCGGTTTAAGGGTACATCTCTTCACTCCTTTGATACTTGGCGTTGTAATTCCTCAACGTCTTCAAAGAGGTGACGGGTCCCGATGACCATATATTGATACGGACTGTGGGGTCCTTAAACTCATGGACTATGAGGTCCTTAACCTTGACCGGGATGTCTTAAAACTAACGACGGACTGTGGGGTCCTTAAACTCATGGACTATGACGTCCTTAACCTTGACCGTGATGTCTTAAAACTAACATCGGACTGTGGAGCCTTTAAATCCACGGACTATGAGGTCCTTAACCTTGACCGGGATGTCTTAAAACTAACGACGGACTGTGGGGGTCCTTAAACTCATGGACTATGAGGTCTTTAACCTTGACCGTGATGTCTTAAAACTAATATCGGGCTGTGGAGTCCTTAAATCCACGGACTACGACGTCCTTAACCTTGACCGCAACGTCTTAAAACTAACACTGGACCGCAATGTCCTTAAATTACTTATTGACCGCAATGTCACTAAACTAAACAACAGGGCTCCCTTAATTGCTCTATTGTTGGATCTAAACGATCCCGTTAAGTTGATCTTAGTCTGAAAACTAGACTAACGTATCCTTAACAAATGTTTAAGTCGATCTTAGTCTCGAATGAGGCTAACGTATCCTTAAACCCAAAACCCCCAAACCCAAATCTAAGATAATACGGATTTGGACTAGTCCACGCCCTACGGGCGACGACATAACTCAGTCTCCGTATACAATCCACGGGCAACTAAACACAAAATAAACACATGCGACATGAAGTGACCATCTGGAGAAGGAGAAAGTGGTTACCGCGATGCGGTAGCATAATTAACTGCAGGGGCTTGCGCCTGCAGGGAAGAGCGTCCCCACAATCAAAAACCCCTCAAGCGAGGAGGAATCTGACGAAGTCTGCTACATCGGACGCATCCGTTTAAACCTTCGATACACGGTGCCATAAATCAACTTGGTATCTTCGGAGAGGTGGACGGATAGCACCAATTAGCATCTGCCCCCGAATCTCAGGCAAGACGTCCCTGTCGCGCCGTCATTTGGAGGGGAACAGATTCTGGCTCGCCCGATGGGACCTTTTCCTCTTTTCACTCCACACTTCGTGTGTCGTGATTCGCAAACCAATCGCGGTGTGCTAATGGTTGCCCTTGGGTTTCGAAGTACTAAGATTTGGTGTTTCGTTTGCTCTAGAAAGCAAAAGGATCAATGGCTGACAACTGCTCCAACTGCAACTACAACCAGCGCTCCGCCTCGTCAGGAGGTGTAGCCTACGGGCCCTAAGCTGCTTCGCTGTTCACAATGCCCGTGGAACAGGTCACTCGAGCCACCACAGGATTTTTTTTCGGGACCATGCTCCCGCCAATGAGCTTTACCGCTCCTGTGCTAACGCCGGAAGTTCCCAAGAAGTCGGTCTTCGATCGGCTTACACCTACCGCGGCCCCTCTCAACGGGTCGCCCAACACCAGTGTCTCGGTCTTCTCCAGATTGGGCCAGAGCTCCTGTGGATCCGCGATGGGGCCTACAATCCCAGAGAAGTCTGCTTCGAAAAAAGTAACCAGTCCTGCTCCTGAAGTCGTCAAGGCGGCTTCCCCTGCCAAAAAGTCGGTCTTTACAAGATTGACGGCTCCAGCTCCCGCTCCTGCTACCCAAAGGGCATCGGTCTTTGACAGGCTAACATCAGCGGCGACCCTTCATCTACACAGGGGGCAAGACGAGACTATCGCCCTCACCAAGCCGGTTCCATCAGCACGACACGCTCGACGTCGTTATTGGCGCCGAGTGAGGAAGGCCGGAGGCAACTCCCCTCCTGGGCTAACTCCTCCAGCCCCGATGGCAGAAGTTAATGCTGCTGTTCCAACTGGGAACAGCTTTGAGATGCTAAATAAGGTGCGTAGGAATTCTCCTACCGCGGTGCTAAAGAGGTCTCCCCCTTTGCTGAAAAAGGCTGTAGAAGTAAAGCCAGAACAGACCCAATCTCCTCAGCGACTGTCCTCTCAAATCTATAAAGTCTGGCGGCAGACCCGAGACTCGGTGATCGATCCAAATTTCTCCCACCAACACAAGAAGTTGAAAATCCAACAGGAAGTCAGTCACCAGGCTAAGCCACGAAAAGCTGTCTGGGTGCCCACTTCAACGGCCCCCCTAACTTCCACTGCTCATAAAAAGAAGAGGCCATAGAGGACCCCCGGGCCTGCAACGAAAGCTAAAAACGCTGAGCCCAGACGCCCTAAGGCTGGGGGCAGGATGGTCCATACTGTATACATGGCATCGGGGAAGGAAGACAGCCGTGCGTCTACAGGTCATAGACCGCTTACACGGTCGGTGACCAAAGCTCAGGAGCAACAGCAGAAGCTCCAGGAAATGATGATCACAATGGCCGCGCTTACTGGACCGAAAGAAAGCCCCGAGGCGTCCTCGGATCAGCAACAAGAACAGGAAACCGACGCCGAGTTCCTCCGGAGGATACTGGAAAAGAAAGATAGAGAGTCTGCAGAACAAGCGGCCAATATAAAGCAAATAGCCCACTTATTCCAGGACATGGTGGGAATGATGATTCAACAAGACCCACCTGCTGAGGATCCTCCGATCGTCCTTGAAGACGACAAGGGAAAAACGTCAAATCCGCCACCGGCTCTCTCAATGGCCAAGGAGGAGACAATCTCTAAGGCTGACTTGGACGACTATATAGCCCAACAAATCCGGGTTCATCATGCAATTGAGGCAGCTAGTCAAGTCGTAAAAACGGGGCGACCATATCCGAGCTGGTATGACCAAATCAAATATCCGCCGGGTTATACAATACCAAAATTCCACGTGTATAAAGGGACCGGCAATCCCCACCAACATGTTGCCCAGTTCAGGGCCCTTTGCGGTAACACCGGCGGTGATGATAAACTGTTGCTTCGCCAATTCGTGGGCAGCTTATCAGAAACGGCGTTCGAATGGTATTCGGAACTCCCGAACGATTCTATCAAGACGTTCGCTAAAATGGAGTTGCTATTCACTCAGCGATTCGCAAGCGCCAGCGAACGCACTCCAATAACGGCATTGATTAATGCCAGGGTGAAACCAGGCGAAACATGGGTCCAGTATGCTATACGCTGGCGAAATTTGTGGTCGAAATGCGAGCAACGCATTGAGGAAGCGCCCGCGGTGGGTATGTTCGTGGGTACCCTAGACCCTCATGCAACTATCTCCCAGTTTATGATGTTCTTTAAGCCAACCACATTCCAGGCTCTTATCGACAAGTTGGCCCAGATGGACCAGATGGGTCACAGGCCGCCTCCCCCGAAGCCAGAACCTCTGAATGACAAGGGTAAAGGGAAGGCAACCTTCGTTGCGAACGCACAGCAACAACCCAGTGCCCCAAAGCTGGCGGATCAGCTGGAAGAAAGACGGCGGTATTACAACGAGAAGATGAAGCGCCCCTACTCGTTCCCGCGGGATAAGACGAAACGGTTATTCGAGCTGGCAGTACGCAACAGACTTATAAACCTGCCAAATCCAAGACGACCGCCACAACCCATCGAGGTGAATAACCCCGACTATTGCCCCTACCATCAAACGGTAAGCTATCCGATTGAGGATTGCTTCATTTTTAAAGGATGGATTGAAGATCAATACCTCCAGGGAAAGTTTGCACTATCCGAAAAGTGGAAGGTGAACCCGCCACAGCCGCATACTCCTAAGAAAGCAGATACACCGGGGGCAACCTGTTCCTTTATTGAAGGAGCTCCATGGGAGGTCGTGCTGTCAACTAAAACTAAAAGAATGCTGAGGGACCTTTACGGTCGAATGGAAGGACCCGCTTGAACCTCAAATCATCGAAGGGATGTTGAAGCCGCGCCCAACTACGAAGACTCATGGTGATGGCCTGAATACTCACACCCAACCGTCAAAATCTTCGAAGAAAAAGAAGAAGAAATCCAAAAAGCCCGTGAAGCCTGGAGACAAGCGCACGGATTTACAGAAACAGATTGACGCGTTGGAGGAGTACAATCAAAAGGCGCGGACTCCCGTCACGCTGCAAGAGTTCCTCAACCACGTCTTTCAGGAGGAAGATGATGGAGAGAGCTCATCGGATGAATCCGAGGAATATGTGGCGAGTTGTCATGTGATTTCCCACTCGGAAGATGAGAAAGCTCCTGGCACTGAGGAACCGGGGGCACAGCCTGAGCCAGAACTTGTATGACCAACAGATAAAATGATCGACGCCTTTCTAGACGAGATTCGTTTGAAGAGTAAAGCCGATCAGGAGTGTGAGATGGTTGCATCGGAAGGAGCCAAGCGCAGGCGACTAAACGAAAGAGTCGAAGCACTCCCGCCAGATCGAAAGACATCTGATGCGAATAAAAACGTGTTCAAGACGAGGAAAAGGTTTACCAAAGCCATATCAATGGGAATGAAGCTACCACCTTCAGAAGAAAACACGCTCAATGGAGCGGAAAGGCACCCTAATTATTGCTCATATCATCGGAAAATTTCGCACCCCACTGAGGAGTGCGACGCTTTTAAGATGTGGTGTCAATGATATGTTGCTCACCGGCAACATTTTAAGCGCATGAAACGCAAGACTCGTCGGGAACGAAGAAATACGGCCGAAGAACACAAAAGAACTGCCGGTAATTGTTACACGGTTAACGCCGGAAGGTCATAAGTTCTCACCTTTGGAAGCGACTCTGATGAAGAAATGGCTCTGGGCCCTCTCTTTAAGGAATCCGTTTTAGGGAAAGAGGAAGAACCAGAGGCCTGCGAAAACATTCAGCTGCGCAATCGCACGCTCCCGGAAAAGAATTTCGGACCCGCGAATAGAAAAGATAAGGGAAAGGAGAAGGTCACTGAGGATATCACCTTAGATGACCATGTCACGAAAGAGTTGGCTGCCAAAGATCCTCCCAGGAAGAGTAAGATGGATTACAACATCCTAGCGCACCTAAGGAAGCTACCTTCTCAGCTCAGCATTCTCAACGCCCTCCTACTATCAAAGGAAGCGAGAGATTCATTAATTAAGGCATTACAAGAACCCGAGCAATTCCAAGCCTTCCTCGCCACAGAAAGGATGAAGGATGAACTGGAAGAAGTGCGCACGGCCGACATCACTTTCGGTGACGAAGACCTTCTCCTTGGGACGTGCGACCACAACCGTCCCCTATACGTCTCCGGATACTGCCACGATATCAAGATAGGCAAAATCCTGATTGATAATGGATCCTCCGTCAATCTCCTTAACGTTCGGGTGTTGAAGGAAATCTGCATGAGCGTGCAGCACCTCGCTCGTGACAAAATTACCATCTCCGGTTTCGACTCCCAGTCATCACGGACTCTCGGATCTGTAATACTAACATTACGCTTCGGACTGCTCGTCACGGACATCAAGTTTCACGTCATTGACGCCAAGACCTGCTACAACGCCTTGCTCGGTCGTCCTTGGTTACACGAGTACAACATCATCCCTTCTACACAGCATCAGTGTATGAAGTACTTTAAGGATGGTTTCGAGTATACCGTAACAGGTGAGCTGAACCCATTTTCAGTGAACGAAGTCCGCAAGTACGAAGATGCGGAGTACTTTTTGCCAGATTTCGAGGATACAGAAAGGTGTCGCAAGCAAGAAAACAAGGCCGCCGCCACCATCCCTGTTTTCGGGAGCAATACCGAAGAAGAAGAAGAGATAGTTTACACTGGTCCGTCTCGGCGCAACAACCCGGGACCGTCCGCCCCCATATTAGTCTTCGGAAGTGACTCGGAAGATGAGGTTAATGCCATGTTCTCCAGTCGGCCGTCAATACAAGCATCCCCTGGCGATGATCAGAGTTTGCAAATCACCATGGTGCCGCGGAAACACTACAAGGATCTCGACGCACTTCAAGCTCATAATGTGCAGGACCTGCAGACGTTTTACGTCCCTCCCAGGCGAAAGGGTGAAAAGGTGATCCTATTCTACCAATCCACAGAAACGAGAGTGGAGAAAGAGATATGGCATGGCGCGGATGCTACACTCGACAGGCTCCAACCCATCCGTTTGCCCAGATACTACACAAATGGACTAAAGAGGCTATTGAAGCGCCAAGGAGTACCCTTAAAACAGATTGCTCGACAAGCTCGGTTCCACAACAGGATTTGGGATGTCTCTGGAACTCAGCGCAAATTGCCCAACGGGAGAATGGAAACGCTCGGCCTTGGATACGTGAGATCCGGTAAATGGGAGCGAATCCACGGTAGCTACGCCGTATCTAACTTCGATGAGGAGGAAAACGCCCTGTCCAGCAATGCCACCCCCTCATCAAAACTGGATCCCGCGAGCGAAGTGCCGAGTCCGTCATTTGAAGAACAAGTGGACAAGCTTATCAGGAAAGTAGGTCAAAAAGCTCGGGAAGACCACAATCGCGAGATGGCCATCTACGAGAAGGCCAGGACGCAACGTATGTTTCAACAGGCCGCAAAAGACGAAGATGCTCCTCCCTGTCAACCCGTTGTACAAAAGGCCTGACGCAGAGGCAGAAGTAGGTCAAGAAGCGGAAAGAGGAGCCGACAACAACGACGCAGGATTAGAGAGTTATGTGATCGGGTATTGCGCGGCCCGAATTTGTCCCTCATGAAGAAGATGAGTCGAGCATATTCCTTCCCCCGAGACAAGACGAAGAAATTACTTGAGCTCGCTATAAAACATTAAATGATCGCACTTCCAGAGTCTAAACACCCTGAGCAAGCTAACAAAGTTTCTCATCCGGGCTATTGCTCTTATCACCGAGCCATAGGACACCCTATCGAAGACTGCTTCACCTTCAAGAACTGGGTCGAAGACCAGTACCAGTAAGGCAGATTTGCTTTATCCAGCAGCTGGAGGGTAACGCCGCCACAAAAGCACGAACTCAAAGCCGCAAGAGCCGAACCAGACCCACATCGATCTTGGAAGCAGATTTGCACATGTCACATGATTACAATATTAAAAGAAGAGCCCGAGGACATAGATGAGCTCCCTTGGTGCTTCGAAAACAATGACAATGAGGTAATCTCATAATTTCCACCGGCTCCGAAAGAACTAGAAGATGGCATACATACTACTGCAGATAACCTCAAGAAAATTGAGTTGGGGTCGGCAGACGATCCGTGACCGACATTCGTTAGCGAGCTGCTATCTGAAGAAAGGGTGGCTGCGTTAAAGGACGTGCTTCTACAGCATAAAGATTGCTTCGCGTGGAACTATTCCGAGATGCCGGGATTAGATCCAGAGATTGCTGTGCATAAATTAGCAATATCCCCGGATATCAAGCCAGTCAAGCAGGCGCCGAGAAGGATGCGGCTCGAGCTTGAGATGAGTATCAGCGCCGAAGTCAAGAAGCTGATCGATTCTGGATTTATCCAAGAAGTCCAATATCCTGACTGGATCGCCAACATCGTCCCGGTAATGAAGAAAAATGGGACGGTGCGCATATGCGTGGATTTCAGGGATCTCAATAAAGCCTGCCCGAAGGACGATTTCCCAGTACCGGTAACCGAGCTGATGATAGATAACACGTCCACTCACGAGGTTTTCTCCTTTATGGACGGTTCATCAGGGTACAATCAGATAAAGATGCATCCCGAAGACCAGAAGCACACCGCTTTCCGGACCCCTCTGGGAATATTCTGCTACAAAGTTATGCCCTTCGGTCTAAAGAACGCCGGTGCCCCCTATCAGAGAGCCATGACAAAGATCTTTGATGATCTCATACATGAAATCGTCGAGTGCTATATCGACGACCTCGTAGTAAAGAGCATGTCACATGAAGAGCATTTAGAACATCTGAAGACCGTATTTCAACGCCATCGGCAATATAATTTGAAGATGAACCCCCTCAAATGCGCGTTCGGAGTCTCCTCGGGTAAATTCCTAGGATTCATCGTCCGACACCGAGGTATCGAGATAGATCCGTCCAAGATCAAAGCGATCATGGAAATGCCACTGCCAAGGACTCTCAAACAGCTGCGATCTCTCCAAGGAAAGCTCGCGTATATCCGGCGGTTTATCGCCAACCTGTCAGGCAAGTGCCGTCCTTACAGCCACCTTATGAAGAAGGGAACTCCGTTCGTCTGGGACCACAAATGCCAAGGCACACTGGACGAGATCAAGCAATACCTGCAGAACCCGCCGGTGTTAGCTGCTTCGGTCAAGGGAAAGCCTCTTATTCTTTATACAACAGCCCTCGAAGGTTCCTTAGGCGCATTATGGGCACAAGAGAATGATCAAGGGAAGGAAAGAGCTCTTTATTACCTAAGTCGAGTTCTGCTGGGGGCAGAAAGCAATTACTCCCCTATCGAAAAACACTGCCTGGCGTTAATCTTCGCGATAACAAAACTCCGGCACTATGCATTGGCACATGAAGTCCATCTTATATCAAAGGTAGACCCCCTAAAATATCTCATGTCAAAGGCCATATTGACAGGGAGACTCGCTAAATGGGCCCTACTCTTGATGGAGTTTTCAATAACCTATCAGCCGCTTAAGGCAGTGAAAGGCCAAGCCATCGTCGACTTCCTTGCTGAGCATCCAGTACCTGCTGGTTCTCCTCTAAATTGCGATTTGCCGGACGAACATGCGTTTGACGCGATCGACGATGGTGACACCTGATGGGAACTTTATTTCAATGGAGCGTCCTCCGTAAAGAAGCGCAAATAAAGTACCCCAATGATTAAATCGGGGGTAGGCCTCATCTTCGTAACTCCATAAGGAGGGATAATGCGCTTCGCTTTCTCCTTAACAGCACCGAGGACGAACAATGAAGCCGAATACGAAGCTTTGATAGCAGGCCTCGAGATCGCCATTGACATGGGAATTGAAAACCTCCTCATATACGGGGATCCTCAACTGGTCGTTAGTCAAGTAAACGGCGACTACCAAACGTGCAAACCGGAGTTGGTGAAGTATGGTGAAAAGGTGCGACAACTGTTGACCCAAATTCCCTCCTATACTCTGGAAAGTATACCACGCGCGGAAAATAGCAAAGCAGACGCGTTAGCTAAGCTCGCTAAAGAACTTGCTGACGAGAACCTCGATGATGTCAGAATCGTGGTACAAAGCCGTCGAGTGCTCGCCCCAGCAGAAATATCTCCGGAATCATACGAAGAAAAGGCAGCGACTGAGCGGACGACCCTACAAATAAAAGACCGTGAGAAGGCTGAGGACTGGAGGGAAGTCTTCATAGACTACTTTAATGTAGGGTTCCTAGGCACCCTAATGAGGTCTCACAAGGCATCGATCATGCCAAATTAAAATTTTAACGGTGCCGAGAAACCCGACTACGGATCGTCGGCTAGAAGTTTAGGCGAAAAAGCTAACTAGTTAACAATTAACTATGAGATACGGAAATACAACCTTTGTAGATCCGTTTGTCCACCTCCATAGCTCCATGAAGAAGTCATCTCCGCTGTACAAATCCGATCTTGGACTCTCGCGTCGGCTTCGTCGGAGAATGGGCAAGCTAGGTCGTCGATGTCCATACCGAAGATGATCTACGTCGAGGCATCGCTAGATCAAGCTCCACCTTCACCTTGCCATGAAAACTTGTGAAGGAAACACACTCTACTACTTGGCAAGAGGTAGAGGATGAAGAAATAGGAAGTGGGTAAACTTTAGTTTTGGATTTCTCACACTCTTCATCAATCCACCATTGATGAAGTTTGGTTTTCTTCACTTGAAGAATGAAGAAGATGAAGAAGAATATCATGATAAGAATAATAATAATGAGAAAAGAAATTCATTCTTATCATAATTGAACCATAGTTAGGTGTAGAGAGTCAATCATGGTTATGTGGAATGGTTAAGTTAAGCATGAGACAAAAATGGTTACCTTTATTCAAACCTTCATGAAGATTCATGAACAAAACAAAACTAGCATCCATTTTCCCCTTTTTGCTTTTCCCAAAATGAATAAACAAATAAATAAATAAATGAATAATCAAATAGTAAACCCTAACCATTCCATTAACCAAGGTTTAATTCTATACACTTAACTAAAAAGGCATGTATCATCAAACATGATACAAGCAAGTGCACAAAACTATATCGAATATACAATGTGCACAGCCGAGCGAGAAAATCCATTTAAAGTGAACCGATACTAGTTAATGCAAAGTAATATATCAAATATATAATTATGCATTAAATCATTAAATCAACACTTGATTTAACGATCCGGTCATATCTCATATAACCGACTGGTATCATTAGTAACAACTTATCGAATCAACACTTGATCCGATAACCCGGCTATATCAGATATAACCGATCAATGTCACATCGCGAGAATCGAATACAGTATCACATACTGGTATTATTCTCGGTCCCGCACATATCTCATACGCGCTCCTATTTCGTTTTGCTTGAGCCAGGAAACCTCTGTGTAGGACTCTAAAGACTCGTCAATACGCCGGCAGCAGGTGATGATCATATCAAACACCCACAAGCCGCAAGCGGTCTGCTAAACGTAACGGCCACCCGGGTATTGAGCGATCTGAAGATCGACGAGCAAGCCCGCGCACACTCCAGTGAATCCAACCAGTAACACTACCGTACAGTCCGGTCTGATCGTCTGATATGTCGCATATCTCGCCTAGGGGTGGTTAACGTCAGACCCCAATAGCTCGATAAGTCGTGTCGATATGAGGTCTATAACAATTCGAGAAACTAATGGTAACACTTACCAGTAAATCTCAGCAACCCTGGCCAGGGATTTCCTGTTATAGCCAATCGAACACAGCGCAACATCAACCCCCTATACCGGGAGAGACGAATCCCCTCCTATCGCTCATTGCCTCCATGTGACTCGGGACTGTACCCAAAAACCACCGTTTTGCACGCCCTCTTGGACGTGGTAAGATGGAAATCAAAGCACAGTGGGAACCACACAAGACTCTATGACGATCTCGGGTCAACAGACTACTCTGTACCAGTGTCACCAGAGAACTGCCATCTGACGTGAGGTATAATACCATCTGGGAGTTCTCGGCGAGTCCGTCCAGTGTACCCAGTCTCTACTGAGCACCCGTATATCTCCTCTGATGTCAAACACCGATGGATATGGGATCATCCATCGCCCATCTGTATGGGTCGAGAAGGTATACGCTAGTCTACTCTGGTATATCGATGCCCCGTCTCGATACACCCTCGACTAGGGACTTTGAAGGATGTACTTATGGACTACCATGTCCCCACTAGTATGATCCGCATCATAGTCCAGCCAGTCAAGCACACATCCTAAGGGCTTTACCAACATGTAACAGAGAGACAATCAGTATACACGTTAAGGTAAAGAGCAACCAGATAGCATACTATCATGTCGAGCAAGAAAGTCCTCCCTATATATGTCCCAGCATCCACTACAATATACATCCTATGTACAGTAATGGCCTCTAGGGCATACATATAACTAACAATCTCCCACTTGCACTAAGGCCATCTGTAGCAGTGGTTGCAGTATCTCATACTCAACCATCCCATAAAATTCTCTCTCTGGGAAAAGGCCTTTGTGAGTGGATCCGCTGTGTTGTCCTCTGAGTCTACTCTCCTAACCTCGATCTCCCTGGAGATCAACCATCTCCATGATCAAGTGATACTGCCTTAGAATATGTCTGGATCACTGATGGGACCGGCGTTCCTTGGCATAAGCCACAACTCCATTGTCACACAATGGGAGGAACATAGTTCATCTCATGAACCAATATACACCCAAACAGCCTCTTTGGTAGCATCTTAAGTAGCGATCTATCCTGCCTTTATCGTCTAGTATGTCACGGTATCTAGCTTGAAACTCTTCCAACATACCGTCCCTTTACTGAGGGTAAAGACAATGCCTGCGACTGACATTCAGTCGTCTTTATCACCCTGGAACACTTCCAGTGATTCTCCCCAGGATCGATTGATACCATCTCACTACAACTAGTGAGTATCCTAACATCCATTTAGATCTATCTCATAGATCCAAAATCCAGGATTTAGGAGGTATCATTTTGATCCTATGTGGAGAATCATTGTGATAAGCGGAGATTGACCGAGCGTAGCATAGGAAACTCCTTCCCCATCAAGAGTATGTCATCCACGTACTCTACGAGGATTACCACCATACTCCCTACTACCTTTTTGTTTATACAAGGTTCATCTACCATTTTGATGATGTCAAACTCTTTGACTACTTCATCAAAACAAATGTTCCAACTCCGCGATGCCTGCTTTATTACATAAAACATCTTGTTCACGTTTCCGCTGCTCCCACTGTTTACGAAGCCCTCTGGCTGTGTACTTACAGACGTTCTCTTCTAAATCAATATTTAGAAAAGCAGTCATGGCACCCAACCGCCAGATATCGTAGTCATGGAATGTAGCCGTGGCAAGTAGGATCTGGATGGACTTAAGCATAGCTACTTTGAAAAGGTTTCATCATCATCCATACCTGGTCAATGATGTAGACCTTTAACAAGTCTAGCTTTGAAAGTCTCAACTCTTCCATGTACATCAAGTAATCTTCTCAAGATATACTTGCTCCTGATGGGAATTTAACCCTTCAGATATAGCAACCAAAGTCCATACTTTGTTGGTGTATAAGGATTCCATCTCAGATCACTAAGCATCCAGCCATTCTTATAGAGTCATTACTCTCGATGGCCTGCTCGAAACTAGTTGGGTCATCATCTCATGATGCAATCCTCGCTCCCACTGTCATAGAGAAACTGAAGTATCTCTCAGGTGGGTGAGGAACCCTCACTAGATCGGCGGAGAGGCTGAGGTTCGTTGGTAACTATTGAATCGTTTGGTTCTTTCAAATCATCAGCTGCAGTTTGTATAGCTGGAACATTTCCAGTTCTACATAACAGTCCTTGCCTCGAGCTTGTCCGGATTTTGCCTTTAGACATAGGCCAGACAACCCCAAATCTTAACCAACTTAAGATATGGGCTCTTCCCTTTCCATATCATATATGAAGCGGTAGGCAACTGATTTGATTGGAACCCTATTCAATAGGTATGCAGCTTCTCAAGTGCATAACTCCCAAAAGGAAATAGGTAACTCAGTAGTACTCATCATAGAGCACACCTTATCATATAGGGTGTTATTGCTCCACCCCGATATACCATCTGCCATGGTGTATACGGAGGAGTAATGCTGAGAGAGAATCTCATTCTCCTTTAGAATATTCAGGAATTCCATGCTCAAGTATTCTCCTCCTTGATCACATCAAAGGACATAATACTTATACCCGTATTTTGGTTCTCTACTACTAACTTATATTCTGTGAATATCTCAAAAGGTTCGGACTTGTGTTTCAACAGGAACATAGGTCTGAAACTCGAAAGATCATCAGAGAATGTAATGAAGTATAAAGAACCGGTCTTGGCATTTGTAGACTGGGGACCTAACATACATCAACATGTATCATCCCAAGAGTTCACTAACTCTTTCTCTGTTTCCAGTAAACGGAGCTATGGTCATCTTATCTTTGTGACATGACTGGCAAGTTTCACAAGATGTAAATTCAAACTGATTTAAATATGCATCTTCATGTAACTTCAGCGAGTCGGGTCGCATCGATATGACCTAGTCTACAATGCCTCAAGAAGAATCCGTTCATTTCTGAACTCTTCATCTTGTGTGTGTTCTTTATACAAAGAACTGTAGCTTGATTTAGAACATTAATGCTTTTAGATAACGTGCCTGAACCGATCAACTTTTGATATAGGAAATGTTCAAAACATTATCCAACAATACAAAATTTTATCGTTTCTTTACTAATAAAGAGACAGATATGATTTTGTATATCAGGTTCGGTATCTAATAACATTCGTTCAGAATCAATGTATTACAATACAGGGTGACACTGACCAACAGACTTGGCTGCAACACTTGCCCCGTTTTCTGTCTCATGAAACTTATCACCCGTTCTCAGTTCTCTACCTTTCTGTAGCCCTATGTAACAGATTACATATCTGGGATCCTGATCTGGTATCACATACCCAGGACGTAGAGGATACAGAGAAACAGTTCTACATAATGAACACACCCGAAGATGATGCATCAGCATGCACTCTCTTCGTTTGGGCGGCACGGGAATTCTGGTAATCACCAATTTCCTGCTCTGTCTTATAACAATTATAAGTTGGAGCGGGACCAACGTTCCCCAGCTCAGTATAACAAGCGGGTTCGGTCAATATTCCGTATTATTATCTTGATTAAGGCGTGATATGGTCGCTACCTGGAGAGAGAGAGAAGAAAACACTCAGCGTGCGCTCTTTCAAGAATAGATTGGTTATTATTTTATTTAATCAGGATGGCTCCCACTGCTTTTTATCAAATCTTCCTTCAAACCCTAAAAGGAAAGACTAGCCGGGATTAATTACACACTACAAGTTCGCCAATCTTTCAGCCAGGCCAGTGTCGGTACTTTGAGGGAGGTCCCCCGTGCTTTCGCACGAACCTAATTAATGTAAACCTCGTTTTCCCAGAGGCGTAACCTCGTTAACACCTTTCTAGACACCTACTTGATCGGCTAATTGTAATGTCTAAAACTCTCCCAGGAGTAACTCTTACTCGCAGCGGGTATCGGGATCCAACTATCTCATAGAAGGTATGCAATCTCATTGCAAATTTCAACACTTGAAATTCCCGATAAATATTTTGCCCCTAGCTCGCTATGACCTTGACGCATGCCAAACAACCCATAGTCTGCTAGTCAAGTTCAACCCGTACATTTCTTGATTGAATTAAACCCACCCGCACGACCCTTGACGCATGCCAAACAACGCCGTACGAATACCCTAATCCAATCGCATCATATGCTGGCAGATAAGCACTAGTTAGCTACCGTACACTACGCCTTGACGCATGCCAAACAACCGCAGCACGAATACTAACTAATACTTATCTGAAATGACGGAGGGCTACGACAGGTTTTTCTGAAAACCTATTGCGTAATGAACTTGATATCGTTGTAGGATCGAATGATTTTAAAATGGAGTGCTTTTGAGGCTTTTCTAGTTTTGCTAAAGGAGTCACTCCCGGTGAAGGGATCGTCGGTCCTTTCCTCGTCGAATGAGGTGCGGGATATATCGTATATATCACTGTGCAAAGCAAAAACTCTTAAAAGCAATCAAAAGACAAACCGAGGGCGTAGCATCGACCAGTTATTGCTAAAGGAGTCACTCCCGGTGAAGGGATCTCGGTCCTTTCCTTATCGAATAAGGTGCAGGATATATCACATATACCTCTGTGCAAAGCAAGAACTGTAGTTACCTGTTTTATTTTGAAATTCGATTCTACAACATCTTAGGTTTCTTTTATTTCATTAATCACATTAATGAAGTCCCATCATTTAAGTACCTAAACATCACAGATAAATACGACGTACACTTATGCCATCCGCATTCGCCTCGATGTCCCCTCGTGCACCGTTAGGTTAGGTAACTAACGGCAGAGCGGGGCAGGGCTAGCGCGGGTGTAAAACATAAGTAACGTCTATATAATATATCATATATACTATATAATGTATCTATCACAGAACATCACATGATCACATCACAGATATCGCAGCAGAAGAATCATATGAAATATTGGATATACTAGGACGTCCGTGTTTTCAATACGAGCCAGTATAAAACACGGATTCCACGGTCGTGATGAATAGCCAAACCCACACCCCTAGACCCCTACGAGAGCGGCAAGCAACCCTGCCAATTCTAGAGTTAGGAGACCCGGACTCGACTCCTCGAGTTGGTCTCCCACTGGACTCCAGAACCCGGTTACTTATGCTCCCCTCCTTGGGTCTATCCTAGTGCGGAAAAGTAAATAATATACAACAACGGTGACAACTTCCGCAACCTGGAAGCGCCCCAATAAAAGAATATTACATACAGATTTTTACATGAATGAAAATGAAAAACACTCATCTCACATAAAAACCCCTGGCTATTCAAACACGACGATCCAATATAACATATCCAGCAACACATAACATCACATGTCATCAACGTAAGTAAATATGCGCATCCCAATTGTCGTTGACATATAGCAACGAAACCAGCGATATCACATATTACGCTTACGGTCACAGAAAAGAAAGTGTAAAACTACAACAGTTGGAATCCGCAACCACCTCAGACATCGCATGCCTGACCAAATGAATTACTTAGACATCGCATGCCTAACAATTATAAACCCCGCATTTTAGTCTCAAAATCGAAAACACTTTTCAATATCAAGTCGGGCAATTCAACAAGATTCCCGACATGCTGATCGAATACTCGTCGCAAACTTCAGTAGACGGCCGCACCCCCGATACCGTCGACGAAGTGCACCAAGGCAGAACACCGCTGCCGCGAGCACCCGGACGGATGCTTTCGGCGACGGGGTTCTCCTACAGTCACTTGGTCGGGGCAATGGAGTGAGGCAGTCTATTAAGTTTACCCGCGAGTATCCGCGTACGCTACGTGATTGCGACGGACTTTTGATCACATCAAAATTCCGTGGCAACCGATCAAGTGAGACTAAACTGCTATGTTTATAACATTCATTTAGTTATCTCATAACTCATTGTGAATTCCAATTATTGTATCCCATTCCGGATAAATAGAAAATGTCAAACTTTCTGATCGAACAATCGAACACCCAAGTTTTCCCGATACAGATCAACACATGAAACAAGTCTAACAACATTCCGTTCGTGCCTCAGTACCAACGGTCCAGCCGTAGAAGGGTCAAGCCAACGCCTCACATGTGGCACGCCGTACTGCCCCAAACCCGAAGGTTCAAAGGGCAGTTCAAGACGGTCACATAATCGAGTTAAGGTTTGTTGTCTTCTAGAGGGACCATCGCGTTACTTGCACTACTTAGAACATCGTTAAACTACGGAAAAATCCAACACTTGGAAATTTCCCGACAGGGGAAAAATTGGGTATTTATATCCGGTCGAACTTTTTAACATATTCTAAAAATTTATCCGGAAAGCCAAATAGACAAAATTTGATACCCCGATCGAAACACCGAATCCCCAAAACAACTGCAGAAAATTCAACTCTTGAAAAAATATTAAAAATTTCCAGAAAATCCAGCATAATCTATTAAGAGTTACTGTGTAATCTTCGCTGACCAATGATGACGTAAGGCCGCGGAACCGCCGCACGAGCCTTGCTCGTGCCGCGGAACCGCGGCAGTTCAATGGAGTTACAAGCACGAATTTCACAGTACCTCTTAAATTCACCTGCTGATTTTTCTGAATATTTTTAATATGGAAAAATCCCAATTTTTGGAAAAAGGACAGAGAGCATTTTGGGTTTGTGTTTTCGGGTTCGTTCGGGTTTCAAAATCCGTCTAGACTTCGCCTAAGGCTCTAGCTAGGCTCTGATACCAGTGTAGGGTTCCTAGGCACCCTAATGAGGTCTCACAAGGCATCGATCATGCCAAATTAAAATTTTAACGGTGCCGAGAAACCCGACTACGGATCGTCGGCTAGAAGTTTAGGCGAAAAAGCTAACTAGTTAACAATTAACTATGAGATACGGAAATACAACCTTTGTAGATCCGTTTGTCCACTTCCATAGCTCCATGAAGAAGTCATCTCCGCTGTACAAATCCGATCTTGGACTCTCGCGTCGGCTTCGTCGGAGAATGGGCAAGCTAGGTCGTCGATGTCCATGCCGAAGATGATCTACGTCGAGGCATCGCTAGATCAAGCTCCACCTTCACCTTGCCATGAAAACTTGTGAAGGAAACACACTCTACTACTTGACAAGAGGTAGAGGATGAAGAAATAGGAAGTGGGTAAACTTTAGTTTTGGATTTCTCACACTCTTCATCAATCCACCATTGATGAAGTTTGGTTTTCTTCACTTGAAGAATGAAGAAGATGAAGAAGAATATCATGATAAGAATAATAATAATGAGAAAAGAAATTCATTCTTATCATAATTGAACCATAGTTAGGTGTAGAGAGTCAATCATGGTTATGTGGAATGGTTAAGTTAAGCATGAGACAAAAATGGTTACCTTTATTCAAACCTTCATGAAGATTCATGAACAAAACAAAACTAGCATCCATTTTTCCCTTTTTGCTTTTCCCAAAATGAATAAACAAACAAATAAATAAATGAATAATCAAATAGTAAACCCTAACCATTCCATTAACCAAGGTTTAATTCTATACACTTAACTAAAAAGGCATGTATCATCAAACATGATACAAGCAAGTGCACAAAACTATATCGAATATACAATGTGCACAGCCGAGCGAGAAAATCCATTTAAAGTGAACCGATACTAGTTAATGCAAAGTAATATATCAAATATATAATTATGCATTAAATCATTAAATCAACACTTGATTTAACGATCCGGTCATATCTCATATAACCGACTGGTATCATTAGTAACAACTTATCGAATCAACACTTGATCCGATAACCCGGCTATATCAGATATAACCGATCAATGTCACATCGCGAGAATCGAATACAGTATCACATACTGGTATTATTCTCGGTCCCGCACATATCTCATACGCGCTCCTATTTCGTTTTGCTTGAGCCAGGAAACCTCTGTGTAGGACTCTAAAGACTCGTCAATACGCCGGCAGCAGGTGATGATCATATCAAACACCCACAAGCCGCAAGCGGTCTGCTAAACGTAACGGCCACCCGGGTATTGAGCGATCTGAAGATCGACGAGCAAGCCCGCTCACACTCCAGTGAATCCAACCAGTAACTGCTTCTTCCTTAATAACTTCCATCGACGAAAGAACATTGTTTGTCGGCCTAGCCCTAAACTCGACTGGCCCGACAGACTGCTTCCTCCAGTAAAACAAACTCCGGATGTCCGGGAATCTGGAGAATCACTTTCCTTTCCTTACAATCAATATGAGCGTGGAAAGTGCCGCGAAAATCCATTCCCAAGACAACAACAAACAAGGGATGCACCAAGATTGAATAATTCTAATGCGGTAAAGCATGAACGAGTCAGATACCGAGATGGCTTCATCCGAAGTCAATATACCTAAGAGAATTAAGCACGGGAAACATGATTCAAGCTGGCGATAAAACAATAACCGGTAAGCAATGAAACCGAGAAAAACAAGATAATATAACGATCATGAAATAAGGAAGTGAATCAAGACCAGGACTCCAAGTTACTCAAATAGAGTACCGCATTGTAACCATGCTGCAGTTCATGGGTACAATTACATAACTTCACTCAAGTCACCCAAATCCTAGTATCAGAATCAAAGAACAGGAAGAAACAATAGAGAACCAAAAGGTTTCAAGCCGAGATGCAAAGTTGTTTGCATATCGTTAAACGAAGGATAAAAGAAAGATATGATTCAAGAATCACGATAACAAGGTGGCAGGACATGTTCCTAATCACGAGTATTCTGATTCGTGTATTTGGTCCAATACCCAACTACAAAAGAATTAAACCCGTTTAACCTATATCATATGGCTTTGATACCAAAAGAACCATGTCATGCCTCGCTTCCCAGAGTACGCTAAAACAGGCACGTGACATAGCCAACCATGCCACCTGTGAATAGGAAAAATCCTTCCACAGTCACATTACGGCTGTAGAGATATTAAGAACAGGAAAGTAAACTAAACTACCTAGTACATGTCCATGAGCCAGAATAAATAAGTCAAGAAATGATAATATGCGGAAGCGAAGGATACAATAAATGAAACACATGGAGAGTAAAATTGCATACCAACAGGATCTTCACCGCTCGGTCTAGCAGCGGCAATACTCCTGATCAATCTGCAACAAAGGTAGAAGAAACTGGTCCATGCAAAACCCAGACGTCAGCACGTCATAACATCAAGTAATAATATAAACAGGGGTAGCAATACATGGAAGTATGAGCATAAATGGTAAACAAGCATAACAGTGATACAAGTAAGGACAGTGGGGTAATGTGTACTGAGTTATCTAAATTGGTCTAGTGGGTTAACTACTCTCAAGTCTTTGAAATCAATTTGATGAATCGTCGATGTAACTCAATAGTATCCCGTGCATACCCGAGACCACGGTCTAAGACTCTCGGGCTGAAACCGAGATATGCCGCTAGGCACTAAAACAGGAAATATGTAAAGACAAACGATGTCAGCAGCATCATCCCGAGGCTGGCCTAGCCTCTAAAACTGATCAGTATAAGCAAGCAACTGTCGAGTTACAAGTCAGGTTTCATCATTGATTTCCCCATACCCCCAAGTTATATGTGTTCAAGTCATGTATTAAATAATCTAGAGCTAATGCCAACACAGGATCATGCAGGTACAGGTTTATCTGGATAGACAACAGGAACGGTCCGTAAGGACAACAGGTCAGGTTTATCGGCATTAGACACAAGATCAGGTAACAGGTGAAGCCATGGTACATCAGGTCAAACCGGGTAGTATAGGTATCATGTCATATCAAGAGGTGCACGGTACCATGTTGTGTCAGGTAGTAGGTGTAACAAGTCATGTCAGGGTGCACAAGATGTCTTGTGGGTGCTCAAATATCCAACTAACATAAGCATGGGTATATAAAACAAGCATGTGTACTAATAGAACAACAAACTGGAACATGTAATATGATATGCAGATATGTACAGACTAAACTATATGGATGTACAGTCATCAATTAGAGTCAGGGTTATAGTTCCAACATGAAGTATCATACCTTAAATGAACATAGAATATTAAAATCACATTATCATGTATTAAAAGACCGCTTGATGCAAGTATATATAAAAGGGTTAAATGGATGCAATAATATGTATAAAACAGGTTAGATGGATACAAACGGGTGTTGCACAGTTACGAACTATTTAAAAGGGTACTATGGCTATGCGACCAAGAACTCTGTTATAAGATATAGGCATGGGCATACAATATTGTAATCTAACATGCAACCGGGTGTGTTTCACAATTAACTCAAAATGATATAAACGGACATCGGATGGTAAAATGTGATATATGCACCAATTCGAACTTCATGTTTAAAATATATATATATATGTAAATAAATATGGAATACTGTAAATAGCATGTAGCAAGTTTCACTTGTATGCACTAGATGTGAAATACACGATACGGATGTAATCGGACATCCGAAAAAATGATAAAACATGAAAAGTGATAATGCGGGTTGCATAAATGATCATTATAGGGTATTATAATTTAAATATACATAGAAGGTATTAGTATAGCATGTAGCAAGATTAACTTGCCTTGATCGGATCACGATACGGTAAACGGAACGTTACGCGTCGGCGGAAAAGTCGCGACGCGCGCACGGTACACGGAATGAGTCCAAACAACGCACGATGGAATCACACGGGTCAGGTATCCTCGCTGGGTCGTCGGGATCGTCGTCGGCACGGTCGGATTCCGGCCAACCAAGAAAACAGTAAGCATATATAACGGAAAAGATGCATGGAAAAAGAAAAGAGAAGAATGGAAGAGATCTTACAGTGGTTATGTGTTCTGGGATTCCAGGGGAGTCTGCAAGGGGCGACGACGATGAGGGTTGCCGGCGTGAGGATTTCCCGGCGAGGCTAGGATTGTCTTGAGGCTGTTGGGGTCGAGTTCCCAGGTGATGGGTTGTCGAGGTCTGCAACGGGGAAAAGAGGAGAGAGAGGAGATGTTGAAGAGGTGGAAGTGAGGGCGAGGGTGATGGCGACGAGTGGTCGCCGGCGGTGAAGTCAGGGTCGTGGGTTTTTCTTGGGTTTGTAGGGGTTAGTTCGGTCGGGGTATGCAGGGTGCTCGGGAGAAGAGAGAGGTAAGTGGAGGTTGAGGTTGCGAGGACGAAGGTGAGGAGGCGACGACGAGGTCGTCGGCTGAGAAGACGACGACGCCGATGAAGGAAGGTCTGAGTTCTGCGAGTTCGTCGGGGATGGGTGAAGGCGACGGTGGTGGTGGTGTGGATGAGGGTAGGATGTGGAGGCGTTGGTTGCGGTGGTGACGACGGCGAGGCGACGGACGCGGCGCGGGCGTGGGTTCGAAGGTTTGCGTGAGGCGGGAAAAAGAATTTTAGAGAAGGAGAAGAAAGAGAGAGAGAGTTCACGAGGGGGAGAGAGAGACGTGCATGAAATATATATATATATATATATATATATATATATATATATATATATATATATAATGAAAAGAGAGAGATCTGAGTGGGTAGAAAAAGTTTTGGGTTAAAAATAAAATATATGATAAAGATATATATTATACAGAGTAGTTAGGATTAGAATATGATTTTATAAATATTTTAGAAAATATTCGTTTGGTTAAAGATAGGAATGAACAGTTAGAATATAATATTATAATATTAGTACGTTTTGAGATTTTGGCGAATACAAACTTACTCCAAAACACGTCCGGGTCGGATCCAAAAATTTAGATTTAAAATATTAAAAATATATGCGAATTCCAAAGTTCAAAATGAATACTCAGGTAAAAAAAAGCATACCCCCAAGAACGGATGCGCGCACATGCGCGTAGCCATCCAAACACGTCTGTTTTACTGAACGGAACGAGAACACGATGCAAGGATGCTATCACAGGGTTAGGGGTATCATGCAGGTTATGAAATGCAATTTTAAAATATTTTATGTGACCTAAAAAATGTTATATGTAAAAGTGCGATGCTTGATGAAATGCCAGTATGTGCTAAACATGAGATGCACGTGTCCATGCAACAAGTCAAGGTAGTTTATAAATAAGAATCAAAGAGGTTCAAGCAAGCGGGTCGGATCGAATGCAAAGTAATATGTAAAATACCATTCGTACCCAAACACGCTAAATCAAGAAAAGACCATGGATAGGTAAATACGGAAACTGGACTTGGTATAAATGAACTCGGGTGTTACAGAGATTCTCGCGCCTTCTACTGCGTGCTGCCGCCACTATAAAAAACCCCATCACAGAGGGGTCAAGTAAGCCATCTTTTACTCTTTTAAGCCGTTACTATGCTCGGATCCCATCACTAACTTGATCGTCGGAGGGTCCTTGGTGGTACCAAACCATCCTGGGATTTCTTTGCAGGTACTCGGCACCGAACTCATCATATCACCTCTTCCACCAAAACCCATTGAGACCCACACGCAACGGAAGATAACCACCTAAGTCCACAAGGAGATCGGCAGAAGACAATATCTGACGGAGACCCGAAAAGGACCTCCATCACATACAGAACAAAGTAATGCGCTTAATCAACCATAAAAGGAGTCATAAAGCATTGCAATCAATCGTCCTAATTTAATTGAGTAGAAAATAAAAATGCTTTTAATTTTAATCCATAAATATGGATCTACCAAAACATTCCTGCCTTTCTAAAATAATTTATTAAGCAAATACTATTTGAATAGCCAATAACCTATTCACTTAAATTAGCGGTTAAGATTAACAAAGGAACAATAAAATGATAAATGAATACATTGATGGCTACATTGTTGCACCATAACGTTGATTAAGAAAGATTATTACCCTACAAAGCTCAGATGATATGTACACAAGCATATGTAGATAGAGCCCTTTTAAACTTTATTTTCATAGAAAATAAAAAATAAAATACCATGTGTTTTTCTTATAAAATAGAAACTTGTGGCGGAAACAGTGAGGAGTCAAATTAAATAGCATGTTGAATTAAAGTCATATGGCATGTATACGGTTATGAAAAATCCCATCTAGACAAGTTTAGGCAAAGATTAATTTATGGGATCACCAAGCATATATGCATGCCAAAAAAAAAAAAAACATTAATTTATGGGATCACCAAGCATATATGCATGCAAAAAAAATAAAAATAATATATATAGAGAGAGAGAGAGGGAGGGGGGTTGTGTTTGAGGAGCCCTGGGAGGAATTTTGCGTTGGTTGGCGGCAAAATTTATGTCCTTCATCAGTTTATTCGACGATCGGTACCTTCCGATTAGATCTCCATTCTCGAATTTGTCGATAAACTAAATTTCATATGATTACAACACTATTTTACCGTTAATTCAGCAATGCAAAATGTTCTATTGTCGGTAAACCGTTAATTTTACACCCACTAAATCAATGGTGAAAAGGTGTTGGAATCATATGAAATTCGATGTATCAACATGTTAAACGATGAAGATCAAGATGGCTGGTGCCGATCATCGAATAAAATGGTGGAGGACGTGATTTGTGCCACCACCTGACGCAAAAAAACCCCTAAGGCCTCTTTCCTTCATTATTCTCGTGTATGTGTACATATATATATATATAGAGAGAGAGGTTAATGGAGGAAAGAGGCCATATGACGGAATTTCCTCCTATGGCGTCGAAAAAATACAACCTTCACCATTTTTTCCGACGATCGACATCCATCATCATCATTGTTATCATCTAAGATGTACATATCCCAAATTTCATGTGATTCCACCACTTTTTCACCGTTGAATTAGCAATGTAAAAAGTTATATTGTCGGTAAACCATTAATTTTGTGTCAGCGAAATCAACGGAGAAAAAATGGTATAATCACATGAAATTTGGTGTGTCCACGTCTTAGAAGATAAAGATGGAAATGATGTATGCCGATCGTCGAAAAAAATCACGGAGGATGTAATTTTCCAACGCCATAGGAGGAAATTCCCTTCTATGACACATTTTCTCTATTAACCTCTATATATAGGGAGAGAGAGAATAATAGAGGAAAGATGTCATAGGAGGGAATTTCCTCCTATGGCGTCGAAAAAACACATCCTCCATCGTGTTTTCCGACGATCGGAATGTATCATCTAAGATATACCAAATTTCATGTGATTCTACAACATTTTCACCGTTGAATTAGTTGGTGCAAAATTAACGGTTTACCAACAATAGAACCTTTTACATTGCTAAATCAAGGTGTGAAAAAGTTGTAGAATCATATGAAATTTGGTGTATCCACATCTTAGAGGATAACGATGAGGATGATGCATTCCGATCGTCGGAAAACAAGATGGGGTGGGGGGATTTCTCGACGCCATAGAAGGAAATTCCCTCCTATGGGTTCTTTCCTCCGTTATATATATGCAGGAGTCGAGCACTCAAGTATAAATATGAAAGGCTTCCGAACAATTATAAAGTGATCGATTAAATGTTATAGCTATATCATATGTAAAGATTACATGTATGCATATCTATTCAATACAGGAAGAACTTGGGTGAATAATTTATAGGGTCAGGCTTTGATTAATGGTTTGAAAATTTGACAACTAAATTCTTAGGGTTAAAATTGTAAGATCAATAATCACCAGGATCAATATATAAATCCTTATGAGCAAGTTGGAGATTGAAAACTAAACTCAGAGAACAATTGGGGGTTTAAAGGAAACACTACTATTAGAATAACAATTTTTTGAGCAATTTAAACTCTGTGCAAAAGAATATGGTATTACAGTGGGATGGTTAAATAGTAATAAACTAGGCAACATGGATAGTATTCCAGTGAAGCAACATAACTTCGAGTATTAGAATATAATGAGCAAGACAAAACTGAGTTTTACCCGAATTGCTGAATAACTAATCCGGTGAATGAAAAATTTGGCAACTTACGAGTTGAAATTCTTTATTCCTGGACTCTTGTATAAAAATCAGCACATACATATAAATTTGGTGTAAAACACCAACAATAAAATAAATATAATTCATGAAATAGATAAATAAAATAATTGATCTCTGGCTTGTGGGGTTCGGCGAGAATATATATCCTAAGAATAAAGACTTCGTCTCTCGTGCAGGCAGCCAAGATGTCAATCTTCCCAGCGATACAAAACCCTCCTTACCAGAGTTTCCGGTGGCGCACGGATGGCCGGAAGTAAGATCCTGCCAACTCAAATGCCCAACAAAATAAAATAAAATGGTACAAATATCTATTAAGTGGATATCAAAATATGAGAGAGAAAATTGGGTAATTTCTTATAGTTTTCTTCTTTGAAAAACTAAGCCACTATAAATGAGTTCGCACAATGCCTTTCCGGTTGCAAAACTATACAAGATTAAGAACCAAATTATTGCAATTAATCTCTAGTTAATTTAATTAAGAAAACGGTAAAAATCATAAGGCATTAAATCTAATAATTCTTATAGTAAAGTTAATCACCCGTAGTCAAGCAAACGCAATATGGGCTTAACCCAAACCACATAAATAAAACCACCTGAAATAAAACTTGGTTTTTTATTAACTATTTTATTTCATAAAATATCCAATGGTAACAATATAAAAGAAAAAAGATACGTTTAGGATAGATAATCTTTGACATGACTAGCAACAATTTTAAGAAGAGATAGGTTTGGAAGATAAAAGAGGAGAATACAGAGAAGTTAAAAGGATACTCGAGATGAGAGGGTTAGCAACAACATTGCCGAAAAAGACGAAGGAGGTTTAAGAAAGAAGAGAAGACCAAAAAACAAAAAGAAGAGTGGTTCAGGATAACTCCTTAAACTGTATTCTTGGCTAACCGAACTAATTCGTTTTCTAACAAAAACAAATGGAGAGGCCTTATATTTTTTATCTTTTGAGAAAAAGAGGACCTTTTATTTAAAGAAGAAGAACAAAGGGGTATTTTACAAATATAAAGGTTTAAGTAGTTCTTCTTTTGTGATTACCAAATATTGGGGGATTTCACAAAAAACCTAGACAATGGAACAATAGAATTGAGGAAAGGGAGGAAGTTGTATATAAAAATATGTTTGCCAAATGCCATGCCCAAAATAGAATTTAAGGAGGTTGCATGTGCTTTCAACTTTCTTAGTAGAAGATATCATAGAAGGGACATCTACAACGATCGATTAATTAATTTTATTTATTTCTTTTTTGCATGTTAAAGAAAATAAGAAAAAAAACTCATATCCATGTTACCCACTAATTTCTTTCTCATTCTTGCTAACTTGTCATTTCTCTCTCTTCTAGCAGTCCCCTTTTTTTTAACCTGGATAACGCCAGCCGAAAAGCCAGACCTAATTTCTATATGCATGTACAAAATAAATAGATGCATGATCGTTTTTTTTATTGGCATCATGGTGCACATTTAATTGAATGCAGGGTTTCGGCGAAGTGTACGACGATGCACATAAGTATATTTTGATGTAATTAACAATTGTAACTGTAAGCAGCAATATTGGCTACATATCTATTGCTATTTAGTTACCAATAGCCGAGACAATGCGCTTTTTTTATTTTTTGTTGTTGATATATTGGCTACCTTTTTTTTTTTATCCATGCGTGCTTGGATTCATAGCCGAGTTTAAATAAAAATGAGCTAATTCGAGCTTAAGGGATATTGCCGACAGGCCTTCAATTAAAAACACGTATGATTCCTTCTATGCATGAGGCATACTCCATCAATTTCGTGCAAAGATGACTCGTTAAATAAGAAATCACACGCACTAATCCAACCCATGTTTCAAAAAGCAAATTATTTGATTTGAACGAAAAAAACCATTGACGTGATGTTTCTAATGTGACTTTTATATGGCTTTTATGAATCTTGTTTAAAGTACATCTTGTTTAAGTGTGCAATATGCCTCATGTAATTCTTAAAGTCAAATGGGGTTTCTATGGAAAGCCAATGGTGTTTTTAGCAATTTACCTCCTCGTATATAATCCAGGCAGAAGCCCAGGGACTAATGTAAAAGCTTGGTTCTTAAGCAAATCAGGCTTGATTTATCAAATAAAAAGAAGTTTAGTGATGATAATCATAAGTGGGAATTCCTCAGATCACGACACGTGGCAGCTGGCGTGTCATCCGCGTAAACCCCGCTAGGCTCCTGAGGGCTGCGGAGGTAGAATCAGTGTGGAGCATTGGTGATTTTCCTCGGATAGTCTTCGAGTTTACACCCCCACTTCTTGCCCTCGAGCAATCCAGCAGCCGATCCTTCACCCCCTTTTGCTTGTCTCCGAGCTATTGCAGAGCTGAGCTTCTACAGCCTCTTTGCTCATCTCCGAGCTGAAGCAAGGCCTGAGCTTCCTCGGCCTCCCGGCTAGTCTTCGAGCCATTGGACAGACCGAGCTTCCTCGGCTTCCCCGATCAACCGAGAGTGCGGAGCCCATGCGTCCCCGCAACGGCTCCGCGTATCTCGCCAAAGCGAGATATCCGCCGCCCCACGTTCCACGTCCTACGCGGGCGCCCCCCCATTAATGAGCGGATCCCGCCATCAACGCGGGCGTAACGAGAGGGTGTAATTGACGGCGAGAGTCTCACGCCGGCTCGCTCCACGTAACCACTATATAAACCCCTCTTTCAGGCGACTCAGTTATCCGGAACTATTTCCAATAGGCCGCTACGCTGCTCTAATTCCCCGGTACTAACTTGATCATCGGAGGGTCTTACGGTGGTTTCCCACCCCGGGACTTCCCTTGCAGGTAGCTCGGCCTCAGCAACTTCTAACAACCCATTGAGATCCACACGCTCAACAATTCCGAAAACAAATCTCAACCGCTCAAAACCGCTCTCTACCAGATCGACGAAGGATAACATCTAAGAGAGATCACAACCTCCATCAGCTGGCGTCATCTGTGGGAAGCCTTTCAGAAGCTTCTCCACCCATAGAGTTGATCTTCCGCCCTTGACCCGATGGCGAGCGACAACCGCGCCGATCGCAATACGAGCCATCCCACCTTCCAGAACGGAGGCGGGAGCGGTTCTCCTCCCCCTCATAACGTCATCGGCGTCTTATCCGTCCGGATCGACAGAATCACAGCTATGGTGGATGCGCTCGTCCGCATTCAAGCGGCGGGCCTTACCCACCAAGCCATAGTTCCCCATCCCCGGGATAACGACGTCCGCAGAAAGACATATGGGCAAGCTCAGGCCCTCGATCTCGCTCACTCTCATCTCAGCGTCACTGAGCGCCAGCATGCCGACTCCGGCAACCATGACCCGTGTGCGGTGAATGATTCCATGACCCGGTGGGCGCTGGACAGCTCCACACCCCGATCTCAGGGGAGACTAGGTCGTCGCTCCGATACCCGCCGCACGCTCATACTCCCTGAGGAGGTGTTGGTCAGTTCTCCTGCTTCCAGGCATGACCGACGTCCCCACTCCTGCCGATGCTGCGCAACCGACGTACGGTGGGACTACTCAAGAAGGGCCTCTCCCGAGGATTTAAGAAATTTGATAGAGCGGAATCGAAGCCGCACCATCGCGCAGATCCGGAGCGGAGGTAGCCACCACTCCAACTGTGCAGAATCCTCGAGGTACCACCATCGACTTGAAGCTCTCGGAAAGAAAATCGAATGCATACGACGAGATGGCCACATGTCCGACGAAGGGGCCAGGTATTCCGCCGATTCGCTCACAAAACCCTTTACAGAAGAGCTGCTGGACAAACACGTCTCGTCCAGGAATAAGCCGCCCAAAGTTGCCCTCTTCGACGGGAAGTCCGACCCGAAGGACCACTTAGACGCATTTACGGCGGGCATGATCTTCCAGGATAACTCCGACGCGGCTCAATGCCGAACTTTTCCCACTACCCTAATCTGGGCTGGCCGGGACTGGTTCCGAGGGCTCGTGCTGCGCTCCTTCTCGACCTTCGATGAGCTGGCTACCCAATTCCTCAGTCATTTCGTTGGAAACCGAGGACAGAAAAGGACGGTCGACCAGCTGTTCACTGTCAAGAGCAGAGACAAGGAATCCTTCAAAGGGTATGTCACTCGCTTCTACAATACATGTTCAGTTGATAAAACTGCACTTTTAATATGACATTTTCCTTACTATTTATATATAATAAAAGATGTTTATTATAAATATAACACATATAAGGGTTTATCCGTAAAAATACTATTTTCATGTGTTTATATATTATAATTAACATTATGAAGGAAAAATGTAAGCATATAATATGCATATAATATTTAGACTATTTTAATATGCTTACTTTATTAAATATCTTTGATCAATTCTCTTAAAACTAAAATATCATGAAAAATGGTTAAGATAATATCTCAATAAAAACAAATTCTACTAATATCATTTATTGAGATAATTGTGCAGGAATTATATCATGACTGAAATCAAGGAAATCCGAGTTAGCGAGATCAAATCTGCCGAAGATATTCAAGTAAATTGAAGAAACCAATTCTGGCAGAAACGTAGAAAAGATTTTCAAAATCTAGATATTCAAAAGATCAACAAGTGCTACAGATATGAAGCCACAGAAATTAGAGCCCATGATCCCACCATAAGGCGGCGGATCCGCGGCCAAACCCACCTATTGGCCGCGGTTCTGCCGCACATCTGAAGAGTTAGGATTCTGAATTTTTTTGGTTGGGATCCTAACAACTAGTTACCATATTAGGAAACTAGGGTTCTGGCTCTGTGACTACAAATAAGGACCGAGAGCCTCTTGGAAAAATCATCAAACTGACGCGATCACGAAGTCCACGACGGCTCAAGAATCCTGGTTGATCATCAACAGTTCATCTACCTCCTTAAGAAGAGATCGAGAAGCAAACTAGGGTTTTGTAATCATTTTCTAAAAGAACAAAGTGTACTTGATCTTGTTGATTAATAAAGATGGTTTTATTCTATTGTATTTTATTTTCTTCATGATTTCTATCTTTTCTTTTCCCAACATGCGCAAGTAATTCTCTGCTTGTTAGGGTTCGTAGGATTAGAGTAGATTACTGGATGATGAAGATCCTTAAACTCTTTTTACGTCCTATAAAGTTTATAAATTTTATCAAAAGAATAGTTAACATCCTAATCGGGCGCGCTATCAATTCATTGATATTCACGACCACGATTAGAGATTAGATTAACAATTATTTTGGTAAAGGCTAGACATGAACGGAGATCCATGTCAAGGTAAGGGTTAAGAGTGGGAACCCTTTTCTCTCCAGAAACCCTAATCTACATGCATCACTGTCGATCTAGTTTTAAATCGATTAAAGGATAAAAAGCGTAATCTTTAATTAATCATCCATGACTACTAAATCTTAACGAACTCTACAAGTCCCTTCTACTATAAAACCTACATCCGTAGTTAATCTAGATCTATATTCTGGATCCGTGTTTGACGTAGATCTAGAACCTACAACCATTCTTAACCATTCCTCTATTCTTTCTCTCTCTTTTTCAACACGTCTAAAGTAAAATTAAAAGATTCAACGTTTCCCTGAGGACGACCCGTACTCATCTCGGTCTAGCTACACGCGACACTGTTATTGATTGCGGTTAACTACTAAACATAAAATAGATCAGATCAATCAATGCACTCTTGGAGGTTCCAGAGCACCGCAATGAAACAGTTGTCACCGCGCTGAGGTCAGGTCTTAGGTACAAAAAGTGGCTCCGCTCTTTTGCATTAGCGCAAACTAAGACCATGGCCGAAGTGAAAGCCTGGACCGAGCGAGAGATCCAACTCGAGTCGGAGGTGAACTCAAATCTGACCGAGCCAACCAAACGGACCGAAAGAAAAGGGACATGGAGTAGAAAGAGAAAGCCGACCGTCCGAAACCTTACTCCCCGAGGTTCCAGGAGTACACTCCTCTAAACATTTCCCAGACCGAGCTGCTGGAGGAAGCTAAGGGCGAGAGGTTCTTTAAGCTCCTGCTAGTTACCTAAAGAGCGGGTAAGCGTCTCCGCGGCCCGTACTGCGCCTTCCACAGGTCGCAGGGTCACCCGACTGAGAACTGCAAACAATTCCGTGACTACATCGATGAGTTGATCCGCTCCGGCCACCTGGCAAAATACTTACGGGACAAGTGGCAGGCGGAGTGGGAGAAAAATGACCAAACTCCTCCTGGGGAATTAACGATTGGGCAAATCATGGTCGTTAACTCGGATCAAGCTCTGGAAAACGGGGAGAACCACCGCCTCCTCCCAGTCGATGGTGTAAGCGATCCACCTTGTAAGAAGTGCAGGAAGGATTAACCGATCATCTTCACCGATGAAGAGCTCTACGGCATATCACTTCCTCACAATGACCCTCTCGTGATAATGGCTTGAGTCCACCGATACGAGGTCTAGAGAATTTTGGTCGATTCAGGGAGCTCGGCGGATATTTTGTTCCACGACTGTTTCCAGCGTATGGGGTTAGGACCATTATTATCCGCCGAAAGACGCGACCGAGACGTTGGGACGTCTGGCCTGAATTTTGGGGGCAGATGCTATTTGGTTTTATCTGTCCACCTTTCCGAAGATTCCAAGTTGATTTATGGCACTGTATATCGGAGGTTTAGACAGATGCGGCCGTTGTAGCAGACTTCGTTAGATTCCCCCTCATTGTGAGGGGTTTTTTTATTGTGGGGACGCTCTTCCCTGCAGGCGCAAGCCCCTTCAGTTAATTACGCTTCCGCTCCGCGGTAACCACTTTCTCCTTCTCCAGATGTTCACTTCGTGTCGTGTGTGTTTGTTTTATTTTTGGTTGCCCGTGGATTGTATACGGAGACTAATTTATGTTGTCGCCCGTAGGGCGTGGATTAGTCAAAATCCATATTTTCTTTGATTTGGGTTTGGGTTTGTTCTAAGGATTGTTAACCTCATTTGAGATTAAGATCAACTTAAATACTTGTTAAGGATACGTTAGTCTAATTTTAGATTAAGATCTACTTAACAGAATTTTAGGATCATTTAGATCCAACGAAAGAGTATTTGGACTCTATCGTTTTAGTTTAGGGACATTACGGTCCATTAGGTTTAAGGACATCATAGTCCATGAGTTTAAGGACTTCATAGTCCGTAAGGTTTAGAGACATCGTAGTCTGTATGGTTTAAAGACATCGTAGTCTGTCTGGTTTAAAGACATCATAGTCTGTGAGGTTTAAAGACATCATAGTCTGGTTTAAAGACATCATAGTCTATACGGTTTAAAGATATCATAGTCTATCTGGTTTAAAGACATCATAGTCTGGTTTAAATACATCATAATCTGTACGGTTTAAAGACATCATAGTCTAGTTTAAAGACATCATAATCTGTACGGTTTAAAGACATCATAGTCTGGTTTAAAAACATCATAGTCTGTACGGTTTAAAGACATCATAGTCTGGTTTAAAGACATCATAGTCCGTACGGTTTAAAGACATCATAGTCTGTATAGTTTAAAGACATCATAGTATGTATGGTTTAAAAACATCATAGTTTGGTTTAAAGACATTATAGTCTGTACGGTTTAAATACATCATAGTCTGTACGGTTTAAAGACATCATAGTCTGTATGGTTTAAAGACATCATAGTCTGTAAGGTTTTGGTTTAACCGTTTGGGGATGCACCAAAAGTTGTTTGTTATTGGGACCCCCCATCTCTCTGAAGACGTTGAAGAATTATAACGACATGTATCAGAGGTATGAAGAGATGTACGCTTGAACCAATGTTGGTTGGGAGATCTATAGTCAGGTTTGGGACTAAGACCAATTAAAAAGATTGTGAGCAGATGGGCTCGGTTAATTTGAATTAGGGACTTGTGGCCAACTTGGGCTCAGTCCACTCAGTTCTGAATAAAGTGTTTGAACACTTGTTTGGACTCAGTCCACTCATTTTGAATAAAATGTTGAACATTTGTTTGGGCTCAGCCCCTTTTTATTCAATAATGCCGAGCATTGATTTGGGTTCTGACACCCCTTTTTCTTTTTGTCTTTTATTGAGTGTTGAACACTTTCTATGGCGTTGGGGCCTTATTTACAGAGCGCTTTATAATTCCTTAGCGCCCACGTGAGGAGCACATGGAGCGCCAGACTGGGAGCGCAACGGCGCTTCTTATAAAATGGCTCCTACATGAGGAGCACGTGGAGTGCTTGGCGCTGAGCGCCAGATTTGGAGCGCTAAAGCGCTTATTATAAAATAGCGCCCTCATGAGGAGCACGTGGAGCGCTTGGCTCTGAGCACCAGACTTGGAGTACTAAAGCGCTTCTTATAAAATAGCGCCCTCATGAGGAGCACGTGGAGCACTTGGCGCTGAGCGCCAGACTTGGAGCGCTAAAGCGCTTCTTTTAAATTGGAGCACTAAGACGCTTCTTTGGCAGCTATGATCAGTTCTGTGCTCTAAGAATTAAATTCTCGGTTTATAAGAGACTTTATCAAATGGATCTAAGAACTGAGTTCTTCTTTTATGAGGAGATGCTATGATCTCTTTTGTTTTTATTTATGGGAGATTTTGTCTCATGGATCTGTGATCTGAAAAAGAACTAAGTTCTTCTGATGTGAGAGTTAAACTCTCAAATATGGAGGAGATGCCATGATCTCTCCTCTTGCTATTTACCTTGAGAAGAAATTTCTCTCGTCTTTGAAGTTTCTTGAAACTTATGGGGAGGTTCCTCTGTACAAGACTTGAAGTCTTGGATCCTTTATATAGGGAAGGCTGATTTGTTGAATCAGTTAAGGAAATCTCTCATTGAGAGATCTCTGATTGATTTGGGGATGTTTCCTACCATTGGATCTTTGATCCAAGGGCCTTTATTTTACAGAATACATTTTTCTTGTTTTTAACAAGATTGGGAAAATATTTTCCCCAAACAGAACTTATTCTTTATCTTGGTGATTTTTTAATCACCATTGGATTTTTGATCCAACGGTGCTCTGATTTACAGAGCACAATCTTTCTTGTTTAGAAAGATTTGAGGAGTATTTTCTCAATCAGAATTTAATTCTGTATTTTGGTGATTTTTAATCACCATTGGATATTTGATCCAACAGCAGAGAACTTTTAGTTCTGGCGCCAGCGCTCTCGTGATTTGCATGTGAGGCGCTGCCTCAGAGTCCTTGACTCTTGGCGCTGGCGCTCTCGTGCTTTGTACGTGAGGCGCTGCCTCAGAGTTTTTGACTCATGGCGCTGGCGCTCTCGTGCTTTACACGTGAGGCGCTGCCTCATTACTGAAGGTGCCTTTTCACTTTCTTTCTCCGCTTTTCTTGAGTTAGACTTCTCTTTTCCAATGCCTTCTTTTAACAGAGCTTGGAAACAGTTCCATCATGCACAGAATTTTCTGTGCCTAGACTTAAATGTCTCCCTTTATAATTTGAAGCAACGCTTCTCTTCTCTCTTACTTTCTGAGAATCATCTTAACAAAGCAGAACTATGGCTTGTAATCGCCCACATGCCCGCCGGCAACCATAGGAGGTGCCTATTGAGGAAATCGTTCCTCGTTTTGCTGCACGCTTGGTGAACCCTACTCTTACGGATGACCAATGTGATACGGTGTTGTACGAGCTCTTGACTCGTAGAGGATCCCCTCTCCCCATCGGCTCCATTTGGTTTCGGATGGTCTTTTTGTCCGTGCTCGATGACATCCCTCCTAATCCAGTGGAGATGACTCCGGCAATGCTCGACGCTGCAGAGGACAAGATCGAGTGCTTTCACGAGGCACTTTTGATTACCACAGCTCTAAAGGATCGCTCTATTCAACTGCTAAGCCAGATACGGGCTCAGCGGGTCGTCATGTCTGCCTTCGCTGATGGGCACGGTGCTGACCGACGGGAACCGACTGTTCGTGAAGATCGTCGCTTTGACTTGCTGGAGAAGGCAGAGAGGGAGTCAGATAATTTTATCCATAGTTTTGTGAATCCCTGTATTTTCGATCCCATGTTTGGTGATCTATTTCTTGTAGAATAGAATGTTCAATTAAATACTTTCTTTTTATCGTTGACCACCAAGTGCTCTCTTTCTAACACCTGCTCTTTCTCTGATGTGTGCATGTGCGTGTATGAATGAGTCCGATTTCACACATATCTGTAAATGAAACTTAAGCCGGTGTAAACAGGAACAAATAGCTCTTAGTCGGAAATTTTGGAGGGAACAAATGCCCCCCGCTACTTTGCCCACGTAAGTATGTACGTGGGTGAAGTAGTGTAGAGTCATGCATAGCCATAAAATTGAGAGCTTAGGAGACAAATTTAGGGTCCTTATAGCCTAAGATTTTTCTCATCTTCATGAGCCGTAAAGGTTTCAAGAAGGTTATTTCTCCTTACGAGTCGAAAGGATCTTGTAGGTGCAAATTCTCCCTAGAAATCGTGAGGATTTCTAAGTGTTCATCGCCTCCGTGAGTGTCACGTCCCGCTTCCCAGAGTACGCTAAGATGGGCATGTGACATAGCCAACCATGCTACCTGTGGATAGGAAAAATCCCTCCACAGTCACATTACGGCTGTAGAGATATCAAGAACAGGAAAGTAAACTAAACTATCTAGTACATGTCCATGAGCCAGAATGAACGAGTCAAGAAATAATGATAATATGCAGAAGCAAAGGATACAATAAATGAAATGTATGGAAAGTAAGACTGCATACCAACATGATCTTCACCGCTCGGTCTAACAGCGGCAATACTCCTGATCAGTTTGCAACAAAGGTAGAAGGATCTGGGCCATGCAAAACCCAGACGTCAGCGCGTCATAACATCAAGCAATAATATTAACAGGGGTAGTACGACATGCAGGTATGAGTATGAGCAAGAAATAATGAGAATATATAACGGTGAATGTGTCAGTATAAGTGACGTGCAAAGATATCTAAACTGTGCTACGGGGTTATCTATTCTAAAGTCTTCGAACCCAAGTAATGTACTCCTCATCGTAACTCGTCGGTGATTATTCCGTAACGCCCGGAAAGATGGAAAATAATGGGTATTCCGTAACGCCCGGAAAAACGGCAAACAATGGGTATTCCGTAACGCCCAGAAAAACGACAAACAATAGGATGGCCCTTTGAGTTACGTTCGGTTACAATACTGATCTCCCCATACCCCAAAGTTATATATGTTCAAGTCAAGTATTAAATAATCTAGAGCTAATGCCAACACAGGATCAGGCAGGTACAGATTTGTCTAGATAGACAACAGGAACGGTCCGTAAGAACAATAGGTCAGGTTTGTTGGCATTAGACACAAGATCACGTAACAGGTAAGACCATGGTATATCAGGTCAAGCTAGGTAATATATAAAGGTGTCATGTTATGTTAAGAGTTGTACGGTACCATATCGTGTCAAGTAATAGGTGTAATAGGTAATATCAGGGTGCACAAGATGTCATGTGGGTGCGCACAATCACACTCGCATAAGCATGTGTATACATCATAAGCATGGGTACTAATAGAACAAGAAACTGGAACATGTAATATGATAAGCAAATAGGTGCAGATTAAACTACTTGGATGTACGGTTATCTGTTTGAGTTTAAGGGATGGTTTCAACCTTACATGGATACAGTTGTTTACCCCAATCAGAGCAAAGCTCTGTTCAAATTTCAAGGTGGGAAAAGAAGCAATGTTTTTGTTTTCCTCCAATCAGAGCAAAGCTCTGTCTTGAAAATTAAAGTGAGAATTAAACTTAAAATAAATGAAGCAACGCTTCAGATCCTCTGCGCTGCGCGCAGAGCGCCACGTGTCAAAATCAGACACGTTAGCGCATGGAGCACAGCGCCCAAGACAGCGCACCCAATCAGAGCAAGGCTCTGTTGAAAATTCAAACTTTAATTAATTGAAGCAATGCTTCAGCTGGCCTGCGCTCTGCGCTGCACGCCACGTGGCAGCGCAGTGGCGCTAGCGCAGTTGCGCTGCGCGACACGTGGCAGCGCAGTTGCGCAAGCGCAGTTGCGCTGCGCTGTGCGCTACTTGACACGTGTCACGCGCTGGGGCGCTTGCGCCAAACAGAATTAAAATTCTAAAAAGATCTTTCTGTTCTTGTTAAAAACAAGAAGATTGCCTTCTGTAAAACAGAAGCCCTTGGATCAAAGATCCAACGGTGGGTAAAATTCCCCAAATCACTCAGAGAAAGATCTCTTTAACAAATTTAACTAATTTATGGGTACTATAAAAGGACCCTAGACCTCAATTCAAAGGCATAAACATTTTGTGAGAAATCAACATTCTTTGAGAAATTAAACAGAGAGAACTCTGAGGAAATTCCAAGAAAAAAAAAAGAAAGGTAAAAGACCTTTTAGATAAAAGAATTTCTTCTGATAGATCATTGATCCAAAAACAAGATCAATGATCTTTAATAAAAAACAAAATAAAAACAGTGCTTTGCACTTTTTATGAACCTCTGGTTCCTGAAATAAGAAAAAGCTTGTTTTTCTTTGATCTAAATTAGATCAAAAAATCAAACAGTGCTTTGCACTTCTTTTATGAACCTTTGGTTTTAGAATCTAAAAGATTCTCAAATTATAGTGCCTTGCACTTGCAAACTGCGCTGTTGCGCACTTGGGTTGGCACAAGCCACCAGAGAGTGCCACGTGTCAGCATCCGAACTACTTGCGCTATGCGCTTTAAGATAGAGTTTTGCTCTCTGTAATTGGCGCAACTCACCAGAGTGCGCCACGTGTCAGCAGCGCAAGCGCAGCGCACTAGCGCAACGCACTGCGCTTGCATGACATGTGTCAACACCACAAGCGCTTGCGCTCTCTGATTGGCGCAAAGCGCCTGACAAATGCAATGCATTTCCTAAAGGGCCAGGCCCAAATCAAAAAGACCTAGTAGGCCTAATTAAATTGCAAAGCAATAAATGGGCAGAGCCCAAGTAAAATTGATGCTCTGCATCATTCATAAATGAGCAAAGCCCAAAATAAATTGACGGGCAGAGCCCAAGCAAAAAATAAAAAACAAATAAAAGTGTTGAACTTTTTTCAACTGGACTTAGCACAATCATGGTCGTAAGTCCTCAAATTAAATTGACTGAGCATAACTGCTCTCTTAAAAATCAATTTACATCCGGTCCGAGGGTACATCTCCTAACTCCTCTGACACCTATCGTTGTAATCCTTCAACGACGTCAGAGAGGTGACGGGTCCCGACGACCATACATCAATACGGACTGTGGGGTCCTTAAACTCGTGGACCGAGACGTCCTTAAACTAATATTGGACCGCAATGTCCTTAAACTACCTATGGACCACCACGTCCCTAAACTGGAACAATAGAGCTCCCAAATGCTCTTTTGTCGGATCTAAACGATCCCGTTTAAGTTGATCTTAGCCTCAAATATGGCTAACGTATCCTTAAACATTCAAACAGACTTTAGTCCCAAATTGGACTATAAGACCCCCAATCAACTTTGGTTCAAGGGTACATCTCCGAACTCCTCTGACACATGTCGTTGTAATCCTTCAATGTCGTCAGAGAGGTGACGGGTCCCGACGGCCATATATTAAATGGACCACTACGTCCTTAAACTGGAAATGGATCTAGACGATCCCGTTAAGTTGATCTTAGTCTCAAATCAGACTAACGTATCCTTAACGAACGTTTAAGTTGATCTTAGTCTCAAATGCGGCTAATGTATCCTTAAACTAAAACACCAAACCCAAATCTAAGTAAATACGGATTTGGACTAATCCACGTCCTACGGGCGACGAAATAAATTAGTCTCCGTATACAATCCACGGGCAACCCCAAACAAAACAAACACACACGACACGAAGTGAAATTCTAGAGAAGGAGAAAGTTGTTACCGTGATGCGGTAGCGTAATTAACTGCAGGGGCTTGCGCCTGCAGGGAAGAGCGTCCCCACAATCAAAACCCCCTCAGGCAAGGGGGAATCTGACGAAGTCTGCTACATCGGCCGCATCTGTCTAAACCTTCGATACAAGGTGCCATAAATCAACTTGGCATCTTCGGAGAGGTGGACGGATAAAACCATATAACATCTGCCTTGAATCTCAGGCAAGACGTCCTCACGTCTCGGCCGCCGTTCGGAGGGGAACAGATTCTGGCACGCCCGGTGGGACCTCTTCCTCTTTCCACTCCACACTTCGTGTGTCGTGTTCGCGAACGAATCGCGGTTTGCTGTGGTTGCCTGTGGATTCGAGGTACTAAGATTTGGTGTCTTGCTCCGTGCAGAAAACAGAAGATCAATGGCTTCAAACTGTACTAACTGCAACTGCAACTCTCGCTCCGTCCCGTCCGGAGGAGTGACTTACGGGCCCCAAGCGGCCTCCATCTTCGCTATGCCGGTGGAATAGGTCACTCAGGCCACCACTGGATTATTTTTCGGGACCATGCTCTCGCCAACGAGCTTCAGCACTCCTCTTCCTTTACAAGAAGCTCTGAAGAAGTCGGTCTTTGATCGGCTTGCAACTGCTGCGGCCCCTCTCAACGGGTCGCCCAAACCAAATGCCTCAGTCTTTGCCAGATTGGGCCAAAATCCATGTGGGCCTATGAAGAAGTCTGCAATACCAGAAAAGGTTATCCCAAAAAGGATAGCCATTCCTACTCCCGAAATCGCCAAGACGGCTTCTCCTGCAAAGGGGTCGGTCTTCACAAGACTGACTATTTCAGCTCCTGTTCCCGGCGAAATCATCAAGGTTGCTTCCCCTACTCGGATGTCTGCCTTCGATAGGTTGGCCATCCCCACTCAGCGGACATTAGTCTTCAATAGGCTGACAACGGCAACTTCTGACCAACACAGGGGGCAAGACGAAGTCACCCTTATAGCCGAGACAACTCCATCCGCACGACACGCTCGACGTCGCCACTGGCACCGAGTAAGGAAGGCTGGGGGCAACCCCCCTGGATTTACTCTACCAGCTCCAATGGTGGGGATCGATGTTGTTGTTCCAACCGGGAACAGCTTTGAGCTGCTGAACAGGGTGCGCAGAAACTCTCCTACTGCAGTGCTGAAGAGATCTGCTCCACCCGTGGAGAATGATACGGAAAAGAAGCTAGAGCAGCTCCCTCAACGGCTGTCCTTTACAAGGTCTGGCGTCAAGTCCAAAACTCCGTAATAGATCAAGACTATCTCCGCCGACAGAAAAAGATGAAGGTTCGGCAGGAGAAGGACTACTATGTCAAGCCAGAAAAAGCAACAGCTACTTGGGTGCCCACTGCAACGGCTCCCTCAACATCAATCACTCAAAAGAAAAGGAGGCCGTAAAAAGCCCCTGTGAATATGGCGAACCGTAAAAGCGCCGAGCACAAACGCCCCAAGTCTGGGGGCATGGTGGTGCATACTGTTTATATGGCTTCCGGGAAGGAGGAAAGCCGTGCTTTGACGGGTCACCGACCGCTCACCCGATCCATGACCAAAGCCCAAGAGCAGCAACGGAAGCTTCAAGAGATGATGACTGCAATGGCCGCACTTACCGGGCCAAAAGAAAGCTCGGAGGCATCATCAGAGCAGCATCATGAACAAGAAACTGACGCTGACTACCTACGCAGAGTCCTCGAAAAGAAGGACAAAGAAGCCGCAGAGCAAGCGGCTAACATAAAACAAATGGCGCTTCTCTTCTAAGATATGGTAGGGATGATGATCCAGCAAGATCCTCCTGCTGAAGATCCTCCGATTGTCCTTGAAGATGACAAAGGAGAGACATCGAATCCTCCACCGGCTCTGTCAGCAGCCAAGGAGGAAACCATTTCCAAGGCCAAACTAGATGACTATATAGCTTAGCAAATACGAGTTCATCAGGCGAGTGAAGCGGCCAGCCAAGTCGTCAAAACTGGGCGACCATACCCGAGCTGGTATGACCAAATCAGTTACCCGCCGGGATATACGATCCCTAAGTTTCATGTATATAAAGGGACAGGGAATCCCCATCAGCATGTCGCTCAATTCAGGGCCTTATGCGGCAACACAGGAGGCGACGACAAACTGTTGCTTCGCCAATTCGTCGGCAGCTTAACAGAAACAGCCTTTGAATGGTATTTAGAGCTACCTAACGACTCTGTTAAAATATTTGAGGAGATGGAGCTGTTGTTTACACAAAGATTCGCGGGCGCTAGTGAACGCACCCCGATAACAGCACTGATTAATGCCAGGGTAAGGCCAGGCGAGACGTGGGTTCAATACGCAACACGATGGCGGAATCTATGGTCGAAGTGCGAACAACGCATCGAAGAAACACCTGCGGTAGGCATGTTCGTGGGCACTCTTAATCCGCAAGCGACCATCTCGCAATTCATGATGTTCTTCAAGCCAACTACTTTCTAGGCCTTGATTGACAAGTTGGCCCAAATGGATCAGATGGATCATAGATCATCTCCTTCAAAGACGGACCCTCGGAATGAAAAGGGAAAAGGGAAAGCAACTTTCGTCGCCAATGCTCAACAACAGCCGAGCAACTCAAAACCGGTCGTTCGCCAAAACAACGTGCGTCCACGCCCATCCCTCGAAGAAAGGCTAGGACGTCCTTACTCGTTTCCTCAAAATAAAACAAGAAGACTATTCGAGCTGGCAGTGCGCAACAGACTCATCAATCTGCCGAGTCCAAAGCGTCTGTCGCAGCCAGGCGATCTTAATAATCCCAATTATTGCCCTTACCACCAAACGGTAAGTCACCCGATCGAGGACTGTTTCGTCTTTAAGGGATGGATCGAGGATCAGTACCTACAAGGCAAGTTCGCGCTGTCTGAAAAGTGGAAAGTAAACCCACCACAGCCGCACACTTCAAAGAAGACGGACACGCCGGGGGCAACTTGTTCTTTTGTTGAGGACGAAAACGATGGAGAAGACTCATCAGGTGAATCCAAAGACTGCATAATGACTTGTCATGTGATCTCTCACTCATTGGCAGATGATGAAGAAGCTCCTTGCGCCGAGAAACCGAGGGTGGACCTTGAACCAGAAATTCCGCGGCCGTCAGACGAGTTGATCGATACCTTCCTGAATGAGATTCGTCTGAAAGTTAAAGCCAATCAAGAGTATGGGATGGCCATACTGGAAAGAGCCAAACACCGCCAATTAGACCAAAGAGTCGAGGCACTTTCGTCAAATCAAAAGTCATCCGATGCGGATAAAAATAAATTCAAGACGAGGAAAAGGTTTGCTAAAGCCCTATCAGTGGGAATGAAGCTACCACCTTCTGAAGAAAATACTCTCGCTGAGGTAGAGATGCACCATAACTTCTGTTTATATCATCAGAAGATCATACATCCTACCGAAGACTGCGAATCCTTTAGCTGTTGGTGGCAAGGGTATGTCACTCAAAAATAACACTTTGACAGGACAAAATGTGAAGCTCGTAGACGTCGAAAAAATGCGATAGATGAGCGCAAAAGAGCCGCCGACGATTGTCATATAGTCGACTCTAAGGGATCACAAATTATCACCTTTGGAAGCGACTCTGACGAAGAAGCTACCCCAACCCTTACCTCGGGGAGTCTATTTCAAAAATGAAGGAATTGAGGAGCTACGAGAACGTTCAGCCGTGCAATCGCACACTATTCGAAAAAAATCTCGGCCCCGTAAACAAAGGATCGAGCAAAAAGGATAAAGGGAAGGGGAAAATGACCCTCATCGCCAACACTCAACAACAATCGAGTGGTCCAAGACCGGTCGTTTGCCGAAACAACAAGCGGCAACCTCTCCAGCAAAAGTTGAAACGTCCTTACTCGTTTCTGCAAGATAAAACAAGGGGGCTATTTGAGCTGGCAGTACGTGACAGACTCATCAATCTGCCGAGTCCAAAATGTCCGTTACGGCCAGGAGATGTTAACGCTCTCAATTATTGCCCTTACCACCAAACGGTAGGTCATCTGATCGAGGATTGCTACGTCTTCAAGAACTGGGTTGAAGACCAATACCAACAGGGTAAGTTCGCGTTGTCCGAAAACTAGAAGGTGAACCTGCCACAACCACACGCTCCGAGAAAGATGGATATGCCGGGGGCATCATGTACAGTCATAGAGAAAGCCCCATGGACCGAAAAGTCAGTAAACTAGAAATTCGCCTCGAATACGGCGACGGCGGACCGCAACGTCCTTAAACTAACGGCGGACCGCAACGTCCTTAAACTTGCAAACGACCGAAACGTCTTTAAACTTCTACAACAGCATCCTCAGGCCGACAAAAAAAAGGGTATGTCCATAAGCGAAATGGGCACGGATGAAAACCCGAAAGGGCTCCGTGAGTAAAAACAGCAGGGCTACCGGCGAGTGTTCGTGAAAACCAGAAAGGGCGCGACCTCGTTAAAAAAAAACAAAAAACGGTATGTCCATAAGCGAAATAGGGCACGGATGAAAACCCGAAAGGGCTCCATGAGTAAAAACAGTAGGGCTACCGGTGAGTGTTTGTGAAAACCCGAAAGGGCGCAACCTCGTTGAAAGACACTTACAAGGTCCTTTCGACCTTGTAAGGAGAAACCACCCGCGTGAGATCCTTACGACTCATAAGGGAGCAACACACTTAGGGATCCTCACGATTCTTAAGAAGAAATTACACTTGCGAGATCCTCACGACTCGTAAGGAGAACCTTCTTATTGGACCCTCACGTCTCATAAGATTTGAAAGTCTTAAGCTACAGAGACCTGAACCTGTTCTTAAGCAACTCCCACAACCCTCCGATACTGCCCTACAAGTGGCTCAATACTGACCCTTGTATACAATCCACGGGAGCGAATAAACATTTCCCTAACAAAGTCCTATCCATGACTGGGGATATGTGCATACGATGAACAACCCTTATAAGTCCTCTCGACTTATAAGGAGAAAACCCTTCTGTAAGATCTTTACGACTTACAGAGGAACATGCACTTAGGAATCCTCACGATTCCTAAGGAGAAAGCACACCTATGAGATCCTCACGACTTGTAGGGAGAAATACCTTTATGAGACCTTTACGGCTCATGAAGTCAAAAGCCTTAGTGGACAGAATCATAACCCTGTTTACTAAGCCACCTTTGTTCGACATCGACAAAGGCAAATGATGATTCGCTCCTGGCAATATTCCAGTTGTAGCGATGCTGATGCCTAAATCGGTATCAAATTCCAAGTCCTTTCATGGCAAATGATGATTTGCTCCTGGCAATATTCCAGTTGTAGCGATGTTGATGCTGAGATTGGCGTCAGATTCCAAGTTGCACACTCGCGATAAAAAAATCAGCGAGCTAAAAATGCATATGAAATAGCCGAAATGATGGGGCAACTTACAACAAAATCAGCAAGTAAAAATGAATGCATGCAAAATAGCCGAAATGATTGGGCAACTCGCAATAAAAAGCAGCGAGTAAAAAAAACAGCCAAAATGATTGGGCAACTCGCAATAAAAAGCAGCGAGTAAAAAGAAAAATAGCTGAAATGATTGGGCGCCGCGAAAAATAGCCGAAAGGATTGGGCAATCGCGACCTTCGCGATATAAAAGCTGAAATGATAGAGTATCGCGGAAAGAAATAAAATAAAAAATATATATACAACGAAATTCATGCCCTACAGGTGAGATCACATCGATCCCTGTATACAATTCAGGGGCACAAACAAAGAAGGAACCATACTTTCCCAAAAGGCTGTATCAGAAAGCGAAGCCAAATCTCGACGGTTCATAGACAACCTAGAGACAATCTCGACATTTGTCGCAATATTACAGACACAAGGTCAACAAACGGAGCAAAAGGAAGATCCCTAGTTTCAGGGTCTTAAAGCCAACAAAAGACCTCACGGTCAAAACAAAGCGAAGTGACGGCAAAATCCCAGCTTCATCTCAACACTCGTCTCGATACAGCAGACGAGGTGTTAACAAAGGCGTTCTTTTGCAGTCCATCAAGATGCAGATACAACGCCAACAAAAAACCTCGCAGTCAAAACAAAGTGGAGCGACGGCAAAATCCCAGCTCCACCTCAGCATTCGTCTCGATACAACAGACACAATGTCAACAACAGTGTCCTTCCTTCGACAGGATTCGGACACACTAAAGCAAACGAAGCGAAGGCCAAATTCCTAGCTTCAGGGTCTTGACGGCAACCCATATAAAGCCAGAAAGACAACTGGTAATCGTCTCACACCAGTATAGAATGGTCACCACCTCGGCATTCGTCTCGATACAGCAGACGAAATGTCACCCCAGCGTTCGTCTCGACACAACAAACGCAACACAATCAAACAAATGGAGCCACGGCAAAATCCCAGCTCCACCTTGACATTCGTCTCGATACAGCAGACGAGATGTCACCCCAGCGTTCTTCCTCCAGCAGGGTTCGGACGCGACAATCAAACAAATAGAGCCACGGCAAAATCCCAGCTCCACCTTGACATTCATCTCGATACAGCAGACGAGATGTCACCCCAGCGTTCTTCCTCCAGCAGGGTTCGGACGCGACAATCAAACAAACGGAGCCACGGCAAAATCCCTAGTTCCAAACCTCGACGGTTCACCAACAACCTAGAGACAACCGCGACATTCGTCTCGATACAGCAGACGTGATGCCAGCAAAATGAAGCAAAGGCCAAATTCCTAGCTTCAGGGTCTCGACGGCAACTCACATAAAACCTGAAAGACTATTGGAGATCATCCCACACCAGCGCGGAGTGGTTATGACTCATCGGGGCTCGCCAAAATGAGCCTAACCTCAAGTAAAAAGCGGCATGGCAAATTCCTAACGCTTGCTCTTCCGACGGTCAAACTGCCTAGGAAGATTGCTTGAAGACGTCTTGTCCAGCCCCCGAAGGGATCAGAGACACGGTAGTCGCAGGGTCACTCCAACAGCACGATTGCCTATCGAGGAATATATCAGCTTATGCGACAGTACGACGGCCAAAACCATAAGTACTACGAACCCTAACGGACTTCTGTCGTAAAGAGCAGAGGTTAACTGCGACGTTAGGATGTTCTTGCGAGAAACGTTCGATTCGTCTCGACTTGTGAAGAAATTGATGTCTTTGCGAGAAATTCTTGAGGCGGCTTGACTCGTGAGATAAAGCCTTAGGCAGTAGGCATAAAAGAAGCCTGTTTCCTAAGCATTGGGACCTTACAAGTTGGCCCAAAACGGTCTCTTGCATACTATTCATGGATCTCACTCTCCAAAGTCGAGTTTCGACAAGGAGGGAAACAACCGCTTACGGGTCCTCTCGACTCGTAAGAGGGAAAAATTCTCTTATAAGATCCTTACGACTTATAAGAGAAAACACACTTAGGAATCCTCACAATTCCTAAGGAGAAAACCCACCTAAGAGATCCTCTCAATCCGTAGGGGAAAAGTCTCTATGAGACCCTCACGGCTCATAGAGTTGAAAAGTCTCAGTCAGCAGATCTGAACCTGCGGCCTAAGCCATCGCTATCTCGTGGAGGAATTAAGATGCTTACTTTATTATCTGTCAATTATGTTCATCAAGACAACATACTGGTAATAAGAGAAAGAAGAAAGTGACAAAAGAACATCCGATTTACAAGCGTTCGAGACACACTCATTCATACATAGGCGAAAGACTTAGAACGGGGAATAAGACAAGCTGGGATAAAACTTTTCCATTAATATTGCAAAAAATTCTTACAATCATAAAGTAATAAACGAGAAATATTATTACAATGGAATAACCTCAGATCCAGGGCACGGATTGAGGAAGTCAAAAGTAAGGCCATCCAGAGTTCTTCTGGCCTTTCTGATTATTCTTGTGCGCAGCCTCTCGCGCTCTTGTGTGTCAAGATCCTCGGCAAGCCCCCCCAGCATTCGATAAGCAGCGACTATCGTCGTCTGCTGGAAAATTTGATGCAGGATGTCGATGAGGCTATCCCGCCGTTTCTTCGAGATCAGCCCCGACAGGTACACTGAATGCACCTTGTCTTCGGCATCATCCAGCACATTAAGCGGTAAGGCCTCGTGGAACCCCGGGAGTGCTCTCCAAATCGCTCCCAACACAACTTTCAGGAGAGCAGAGCGGCGGGGGAGCAGCCAACCAACACGTGTGTTCAAACGACCCATGACTTCCGCACACTGGGCATCCGTAAACTCCTGGTCTTGTTGGCGGCCCTGTATACGGATATCCTCGTAGGTAATGAATTCATGCAGACTGTATAGACGCACCGCCATAACGCCTGAAGGAAACATCAATGGAAGATTAGCGATAAAAAAGGAGGGACACAGAAAGTTAAAACTCCTCGAGAGCAATGCTTTACGAATAGGGGTGACGCCTATCAAATTCAATAATAAGGGAAATTTAAAGAAATCCCCCGAGAACTCTGAGATCATTACTATTAATTATATAATCCATTAAATACAAAACTCCATTTTTTAATTTTCATTATCCAAACTCTTAAGAGTTCATCTTTTTTTTAGATCAAAGAGATCTGTGTTTTGCCAAAGATGCAAGGTTCTGTTCATGGGTTAAGAAACCCTGAAACAAATTCCTAAGAGCAAGGCTCTATTTGGTGAAACCCCAAAAGGGTTTTCTTTAGATCAAAGATCTATGAGAGCAAAGCTCTATTAATTAAAATTGATTTAAGTCAAGACTAATTCTTACATAAATAGTTTCTGTTAAAGAAAATCTAACTCAAGGAGTTTTCGAAGGCAAGAGCAAAGCTCTGAAGTTTTTGAAAATAAAAATCTTAAAGATGATAATCATCTGTGTAGGACCAAAGGTCCTATTTATAGGCATCAAGTGCCCTTTCAACTTCCAAAAGTTGCCGCAACGGTTGGAATCCTACCACCGTTGCGCTTGCGTTTGGGGCCACGTAAGCACAACGGTGGGGGCGCATTTGTTTATCCCAATCAGAGCAAAGCTCTGTTCAAATTCCAAGGTGGGAAAAGAAGCAATGCTTCTGTTTTCCTCCAATCAGAGCAAAGCTCTGTCTTGAAAATTAAAGTGAGAATTAAAGTTAAAATAAATGAAGCAACGCTTCAGATACCCTGCGCTGTGCGCCACGTGTCAAAATCAGACACGTTAGCGCAGGGAGCACAGCGCCCAAGCCAGCGCACCCAATCAGAGCAAGGCTCTGTTGAAAATTCAAATTTTAATTAATTGAAGCAACGCTTCAGCTGGCCTGCGCTCTGCGCTGCACGCCATGTGGCAGCGCAGTGGCGCTAGCGTAGTTGCGCTGCGCTGTACGCTGCGCGACACGTGGCAGCGCAGTTGCGCTGCGCGACACGTGTCAGTGCAGTTGCGCTGCGCTGTGCGCTGCTTGACACGTGTCATGCGCTGGGGCGCTTGCGCCAAACAGAATTAAAATTCTAAAAAGATCTTTCTGTTCTTGTTTAAAACAAGAAGATTGCCTTCTGTAAAACAGAAGCCCTTGGATCAAAGATCCAACGGTGGGAAAAATTCCCCAAATCATTCAGAGAAAGATCTCTTTAACAAATTTAACTAATTTATGGGCACTATAAAAGGACCCTAGACCTCAATTCAAAGGCATAAACATTTTGTGAGAAATCAACATTCTTTGAGAAATTAAACAGAGAGAACTCTGAGGTAATTCCAAGAAAAAAAAGAAAGAAAGGTAAAAGACCTTTTAGATAGAAGAATTTCTTCTGATAGATCATTGATCCAAAAATAAGATCAATGATCTTTAATAAAAAACAAAATAAAAACAGTGCTTTGCACTTTTTATGAACCTCTGGTTCCTGAAATAAGAAAAAGCTTGTTTTTCTTTGATCTAAATTAGATCAAGAAATCAAACAGTGCTTTGCACTTCTTTTATGAACCTTTGGTTCTAGAATCTAAAAGATTCTCAAATTATAGTGCCTTGCACTTGCAAACTGCGCTGTTGCGCTCTTGGATTGGCACAAGCCACCAGAGAGCGCCACGTGTCAGCATCCGAACTACTTGCGCTATGCGCTTTAAGATAGAGCTTTGCTCTCTGTAATTGGCGCAACTCACCAGAGTGCGCCACGTGTCAGCAGCGCAAGCGCAGCGCACTAGCGCAACGCACTGCGCTTGCATGATATGTGTCAACACCACAAGCGCTTGCGCTATCTGATTGGCGCAAAGCGCCTAACAAATGCAATGCATTTCCTAAAGGGCCAGGCCCAAATCAAAAAGGTCTAGTAGGCCTAATTAAATTGCAAAGAAATAAATGGGCAGAGCCCATGTAAAATTGATGCTCTGCATCATTCATAAATGAGCAGAGCCCAAAATAAATTGACGGGCAGAGCCCAAGCAAAAAATAAAAAACAAATAAAAGTGTTGAACTTTTTTCAACTGGACTTAGCCCAATCATGGCCGTAAGTCCTCAAATTAAATTGACTGAGCATAGCTGCTCTCTTAAAAATCAATTTACATCCGGTCCGAGGGTACATCTCCTAACTCTTCTGACACCTATCGTTGTAATCCTTCAACGACGTCAGAGAGGTGACGGGTCCCGATGACCACACATCAATACGGACTGCGGGGTCCTTAAACTCGTGGACCGAGACGTCCTTAAACTAATATTGGACCGCAATGTCCTTAAACTACCTATGGACCACTATGTCCCTAAACTGGAACAATAGAGCTCCCAAATGCTCTTTTGTCGGATCTAAACGATCCCGTTTAAGTTGATCTTAGCCTCAAATATGGCTAACGTATTCTTAAACATTCAAACAGACTTTAGTCCCAAATTGGACTATAAGACCCCCAATCAACTTTGGTTCAAGGGTATATCTCCGAACTCCTCTGACACATGTCATTGTAATCCTTCAACGTCGTCAGAGAGGTGACGGGTCCCGACGGCCATATATTAAATGGACCACTACGTGCTTAAACTGGAAATGGATCTAGACGATCCCGTTAAGTTGATCTTAGTCTCAAATCAGAATAACGTATCCTTAACGAACGTTTAAGTTGATCTTAGTCTCAAATGCGGCTAACGTATCCTCAAACTAAAACACTAAACCCAAATCTAAGTAAATACGGATTTGGACTAATCCACGTCCTACGGGCGACGAAATAAATTAGTCTCCGTATACAATCCACGGGCAACCCCAAACAAAACAAACACACACGACACGAAGTGAAATTCTGGAGAAGGAGAAAGTTGTTACCGCGATGCGGTAGCGTAATTAACTGCAGGGGCTTGCGCCTGCAGGGAAGAGCGTCCCCACAATCAAAAACCCTTCAGGCGAGGGGGAATCTGACGAAGTCTGCTACATCGGCCGCATCTGTCTAAACCCCCGATACTCGGTGCCATAAATCAACTTGGCATCTTCGGAGAGGTGGACGGATAAAACCATATAGTATCTGCCCTGAATCTCAGGCAAGACGTCCTCACGTCTCGGCCGCCGTTCGAAGGGGAACAGATTCTGGCATGCCCGGTGGGACCTCTTCCTCTTTCCACTCCACATTTCGTGTGTCGTGTTCGCGAACGAATCGTGGTTTGCTGTGGTTGCCTGTGGATTCGAGGTACTAAGATTTGGTGTCTTGCTCCGTGCAGAAAACAGAAGATCAATGGCTTCAAACTGCACTAACTGCAACTGCAACTCTCGCTCCGTCCCGTCCGGAGGAGTGACTTACGGGACCCAAGCGGCCTCCATCTTCGCTATGCCGGTGGAACAGGTCACTCAGGCCACCACTGGATTGTTCTTCGGGACCATGCTCCCGCCAACGAGCTTCAGCACTCCTGTGCCATTACAAGAAGCTCCGAAGAAGTCGGTCTTTGATCGGCTTGCAACTGCTGCGGCCCCTCTCAACGGGTCGCCCAAACCAAATGCCTCAGTCTTTGCCAGATTGGGCCAAAATCCATGTGGGCCTATGAAGAAGTCTGCAATACAAGAAAAGGTTATCCCAAAAAGGATAGCCATTCCTACTCCCGAAATCGGCAAGGCGGCTTCTCCTGCAAAGGGGTCGATCTTCACAAGACTAATTATTTCAGCTCCTGTTCCCGGCGAAATCATCAACAAGTCAAGATAATCTATAAATAAGAATTAAACAGGTTCAAGCAAGCGGGTCGGGTCGAATGCAAAGTAAAATATAAAATGCCATTCGCACCAACAATACGTTAAATCAAGAATATCACGAATAAAGAACTACGAGAACTGGAATTGGTATAAATGAACTCGGGTGTTACATTATACCCAATTACAAAAAGAATTTCGTCCTCGAAATTCCAAGAACAAGAAAGGATAAACAATCAAGAAACTATAAGAATAGATGTGGAAACTTCGGACTTCATCTTCTCGTTCACCAAGTTGATCTTCCATGTGAGCGATTACCCCAAGAAACAAATACAAGAGAGGTAACTTTGGTCTTAAAACTTTTCCTCTTCAATCCACAGTCGACATCAGTCGCTCCTCAAAAGTCAATTCTTCTTGTACAATCAGCTCTGAATGATCCAGCATGTGTGTTTCATCTCGAACATATTTACGGAGTTGAGATACGTGAAACACGTCATGAACGTTCGCCAGGGATTGCGGTAAAGCCAAAAGACATGCTACCTCTCCAACACGCTCCAAAATTTCAAAAGGTCCAACGAATCGAGGACTAAGCTTTTCTCGACTTCCAAAACGAATCACCCCTCTAGTGGGTGATAACTTCAAGAATACCAAATCACCAACGGCGAATTCTAGATGTCTTCTTGATATATTTGCCCAACTCTTCTGTCGGTCATGCTGCTTTCACAGGATTTCGGGTAGTGTTAACCTTCTCAATTGTTTACACGATCAAATCCGGTCCCACAATCTTCGTTCTCCAATATCGTCCCAACAAACAGGTGAACGACACTTGCGACCATGCAATGCTTCGAATGGAGCCATCTGAATAGTCGCCTGGAAACTGCTGTCGTATGAAAACTCCACCAAATATAGATGATCCTCCCATAAACCCTTTGAAGTCTAACATGCAAGCTCTCAACATGTCTTCAAGAGTTTGGATCGTTCTCTCCGACTAGCCATCTGTTTGAGAATGATAAGCTGTGCTAAGCTTCAATCGAGTCCCCAAACTTTCTTGTAAGCTCTTCCAAAAGTGCTAAGAAACGAGTGTCACGGTCGGACATGATGCTCACCGGTACTCCATGCAATCTTACTATCTCCCGCCTGTACCGTTCAGCCAAGCTCCCGTGGATTGACCAACTTGAAAAGGGATGAAATGAGCTGCCTTGGTCAATCGATCAACAATCACCCAAACTGCATTGTTGCCTTTTTGGACTCTGCTGTAGAGCCGTCACGAAAATCATGGTTATATGTTCCCGCTTCCATTGGGGAATCGGAAGTGGTTGATATAAACCAGCAACCCTTTGATGTTCAGCCTTAACTTGCTGACACACCAAGCACTTTTCTACAAAGTGGCAATCTCCCGTTTCATACCTTCCCATCAGAATTGCTGTCGTATATTTCGGTACATCTTCGTGCCTTCTGGATGTACGGAATATGCGGAACTGTGTGCCTCCTTCATAACTTCTTACGAATGTCTCCTTTTGGCACACACAAACGGCTACCATATCGCAATGAACAATCTTCATCAACAAGTCCGTTCGAAGTCTAGCTTCAACCTGTTGTCGAAACTTTTGCAATCTTGGGCCACGTGACTGCGCTGCTTCAATATTCTCGATCAACGACAACTGTACTTGCAGCTGCATCATCTATCCCGAAGAATGCGGTAGCACGATTTCCAACTCGAATCTCCGAAAGCCTTCAGTAAGTTCCCTTTGTGCAGTCAACATCTGAATTGCTGGCAACCAACTAAGCGCATTCGGCACAACATTAACTTTCCACGGATGGTACTCAAGATCAAGATCGTAGTCAGCCATCAGCTCCAACCATCTACGCTGCCTCATGTTAAGCTCTTTTTATATGAACACATACTTTAGGCTTTTGCGATCGGTGAATACTTCGGCCCTTTCGCCCAATAAGTAGTGTCTCCAAATCTTCAAAGCGAAAATACCAGATGTTAACTCCAAGTCATGAGTTGGGTAATTCTTCTCATGGGTCTTCAACTGTCTCGATGCGTATGTTGTAACCTTCCCATGCTGCACCAAAACACATTCCAATTCTTTCTCCGGTGCGTCGCTGTGAATCACCAATTCTCCGGAACCGTCTGGTACGGTCAAAATAAGAGCGGTTATCAATCTTTGCTTCAACGTCTCAAAAGCTGACGCACACTTCTTTGTCCATACAAAAGGTACCTCCTTGCGCTTAAGCTTGGTCAAGGCTCAGCCAAATGAGAAAATTTTTCCACGAATCTTCTATAGTATCCAGTAAGTCCAAGAAAGCTTCTTATCTCCGCAACATTCTCCGGAATCGGCCAATCTCGAACTGCTGTACTCTTTCGGGATCAACGGCGATTCCATCTCCATCCACAATGTGCCCCAAAACTTCACTTCTTCAAGGCAAAACTCGCACTTGCACATCTTTGCATACAATTTTCTTGTCTCTATGTCTGCAGTGCGATCTTCAAGTGTTCTGCATACTCTTCAATACTCCTTTGACTAGACCAGAATATCATCAACGAACACCACTATAAACTGGTCCAAGAATGGTGAAAAGATTCGGTTCATCAAGTCCATAAATATCGCCGGTGCATTCGTTACTCCGAATGGCATCACTAAATACTCGTAATGTCCATACCGAGTTCGGAACGCAGTCTTGCAAATATCCTCTGATTTAACTCGGACCTGATGATATCCGAATCGCAAATCCAGTTTTAAGAATACCCTCGCACCACTAAGCTGCTCGAACAATTCACCAACGCGAGGGATCGGATACTTGTTCTTAATTGTCACCCGGTTTAATTCTCGATAATCGATGCACATCGTCCTTATAACATCATCTTCTTTACTAGAAGAACTGGAGCTCCCCAAGGTGAGTTACTGCTGCGAATCCAACCCTTCTCAAGTAATTCAGTAACCTGCTTCTTGACTCCTTCCAACTCCACTGGTGCCATTGGATAGTACGCCTTTGAGATTGGCGCTACACCAGGAATAAAATCGATCGCAAACTCCACATCTCGTTTTGGCGATAATCCCGAGATGTCTTCGAATACATCCATGAAATCTCGAACTATAGCCGGCGCTTCTTTCTTATCAACTTCCATCGATGAAAGAACATTGTTTGTCGGCCTAGCCCTAAACTCGACTGTCCCGACAGAACCGCTTCCTCCAGCAAAACAAGCTCCGGATGTCCGGGAATCTAGAGAATCACTTTCCTTTCCTTACAATCAATATGAGCGTGGAAAGTACTGCGAAAATCCATTCCCAAGACAACAACAAGCAAAGGGATGCACCAGAATTGAATAATTCTAATGTGGGGACAACATGAACAAGTAAGATACCGAGATGACTTTACCCAAAGTCAAGATACTGAAGAGGGTTAAGCACGGTAAACAGGATTCAAGCTTGTGATAAAACATGAACTGGAAAGCAAGAGAGACAAGGCAATATAATGACCATGGAACAAGGAAGTGAATCAAGACCAGGACTCCAAGTTACTTAAATAGAGTACCGCATTGTAACCATGCTGCAGTTCATGGGTACAATTACATAACTCCACTCAAGTCGCCCAAATCCTAGTATCAGAATCAAGAAACAGGGAGGAACAATAGAGAACCAAAAGGGTTTCAAGTCGAGATGCAAAGTGGTTTGCATATCGTCAAGGCAAAGGATAAAAGAAAGATATGATTCAAGAATCATGATAGCAATGTGGCAGGACATGTTCCTAATCATGGGTATTCTGATTCGTGTATTGGGTCCAATATCCAACTACAAAAGAATCAAACCCGATTAACCTATATCCTATGGCGCTCTGATAACAAAAGAACCATGTAACGCCCCGCTTCCCAGAGTACGCTAAGATGGGCACGTGACATAGCCAACCATGCTACCTGTGGATAGGAAAATCCCTCCACAGTCACATTACGGCTGTAGAGATATCAAGAACAGGAAAGTAAACTAAACTATCTAGTACATGTCCATGAGCCAGAATGAACGAGTCAAGAAATAATGATAATATGCGGAAGCAAAGGATACAATAAATGAAACGCATGGAAAGTAAGACTGCATACCAACAACATCTTCACCGCTCGGTCTAACAGCGGCAATACTCCTGATCAGTCTGCAACAAAGGTAGAAGGATCTGGGCCATGCAAAACCCAGATGTCAGCGCGTCATAATATCAAGCAATAATATTAACAGGGGTAGTACGACATGCAGGTATGAGTATGAGCAAGAAATAATAAGAATATATAACGGTGAATGTGTCAGTATAAGTGACGTGCAAAGATATCTAAACTGTGCTACGGGGTTATCTATTCTAAAGTCTTCGAAACCAAGTAATGTACTCCTCATCGTAACTCGTTGGTGATTATTCCGTAACGCCCGGAAAGACGACAAACAATGGGTATTCCGTAACGCCCCAAAAAAAGGCAAACAATGGGTATTCCGTAACGCCCGGAAAAACGGCAAACAATGGGTATTCCGTAACGCCCGGAAAAACGGCAAACAATATGATGGCCCTTTGAGTTACGTTCGGTTACAATACTGATCTCTCCATACCCCCAAGTTATATATGTTCAAGTTAAGTATTAAATAATCTAGAGCTAACGCCAACACAGGATCAGGCAGGCACATGTTTGTCTAGATAGACAACAGGAACGGTCCGTAAGAACAACAGGTCAGGTTTGTTGGCATTAGACACAAGATCAGGTAACAGGTAAGATCATGGTACATCAGGTCAAGCCAGGTAATATATAAAGGTGTCATGTTATGTCAAGAGTTGTACGGTACCATGTCGTGTCAAGTAATAGGTGTAATAGGTAATATCAGGGTGCACAAGATGTCATGTGGGTGCGCACAATCACACTCGCATAAGCATGTGTATACATCACAAGCATGGGTACTAATAGAACAATAAACCGGAACATGTAATATGATAAGCAAATAGGTGCAGATTAAACTACTTGGATGTACGGTTATCTGTTTGAGTTTAAGGGATGGTTTCAACCTTACATGAATACAATATGACAGATATGGAAGTAAAAATCATGTTAATATGTATTAAGTAATCTAGAGATGCAATGATATGTATAATATGTTCAATGAATGCAATTATAACTAAAACAGGTTAATGATGCACACGGGTGTCCAATGGAGTAAAACTATAGAAAGGGTACCATTGACTATGTAACTAGTTATTATGTGATTTTAAAATATAAAGGTGGTTACTAGGTTTAGTAAACTAAATGCAACAGTTAGGTTTCAAGTTCTGGATCTAAAATATGTAATCGGAATATCGCACTGTTAACTTGGAACTCATGACTTTAGAATGTATTTATAGATTTAATATGAAATTAGATAAATAAATATAGAAATAGTATGAATAGCATGTAGCAAGTTTCACTTGCCTGGACGGATCAAGAACGGGAATACGGAACGTCTCACGTCGGCGGAAAACGTCGCGACGCGCGCACGGTACACGGAACGGATCCAAACCACGCACAGTATGATCACACGGGTCAGGTACGCTCACTGGGTCGTCGGGATCGTTGACGGCACAACCGGATTTCGGCAACTAAAAGAACAGTAACCTTTTAAAAGAAGAAAAGTGATAAAAGAAAGAAAGAGAAGAAAGGCAGAGGAAGAAGTGGAAAGAGAACAGGGAACGTGGGTTTAAAAAATTAAATAGGTTTTTAAAAAATATATATATATATACATACCCCAAAGAGAGAGAGAGAGAAAGAGAGAGAGGAGAAAGAAAGGGAGAGAGATCGTCACGAGGGGGGGAGAGAAAGGGAGAGCAGAGAGGGTTAGTTAAATATTAGATTTAGAAAATATAAAATATATATTTAAGCGAGAGAGAGATAGAGAGAGAAACGGCCAGAGAGAGGGAGAGAGAGAATCAGGAGAGAGAGAGAGAGACGTCCATAGAGAGAAAGAGAATCAGGAGAGAGAGAGAGAGACGGCCAGAGAGAGAGAGAGAGAGAGAATCAGGAGAGAGAGAGAGAGAAATATGTTAATATTAAAACATTATAAAATATTTATATAGTTAAAGAAAGTTTGAATAATATTATAATATTAGTCTGTTTTGAGATTTTGGTAAGTACAAATTTACTCCAAAACACGCCCGGGTCGGGTCAAAAAATTTAGATTAAAAATATGAAAAATATATGCGACTTCCAAATTTCAAAATGAATGCCCAGTCAAAGAAAATGCATACCCCCAAGAACGGATGCACGTACGTGCGCGTAGCCATCCAAACACGTCCGTTTCACTGAACGGGACGAGAACAATATGCGCGGACGCTACCACGGGGTTAGGGGTATCATGCAGGCTACGAAATGAAATTTTAAATTATTTTCTGTGACCTAGAATGTTATATGATAAAAGATGCGATACCAGGTAAAATGCCAGCATGTACTAATCATGAGACGTACGTGTCCATGCAACAAGTCAAGATAATCTATAAATAAGAATTAAACAGGTTCAAGCAAGCGGGTCGGGTCGAATGCAAAGTAAAATGTAAAATGCCATTCGCACCCACAATACGTTAAATCAAGAATATCACGAATAAAGAACTACGAGAACTGGAATTGGTATAAATGAACTCGGGTGTTACAGTGAGTCATAAGAATCTCACTTGGGTATTTTTCCTTACGAATCGTGAGGACTCGTAAGTAGCTTCTTTGTTTCATTGGCGAATGTGGTTTTGGCTAATGCGGCCCATAGATAGTCCGCCTTGACTTCCTTATAGGGCAGCGATGGCTTAGGAAACAGTGTTAGGATCTACCGCTTAAGACTTTTCAATTTTATGAGCCATGAGGATCTCATAAAGGCTTTTCTCCCTACGAGTCGAGAGGATCCCGTAGGTGTATTTTCTCCTTAGGAGTCGTGAAGATTCCTAAGTGCGTTTTCTCTTGAGAGTCGTAAGGATCTCACAAGAGAATTTTCTCTTTTACAGGTCGAGAGAACTCGTAAGTGGTTGGTGAGTTGACTTGTTTCCTAGTCGAAACATTGCTCCGACGGGGAAGTCGTTGGCGGACTTGTTTTCGATACGGAGGTCATTTGCTGACGTATTTCCGTGACGGAGTCATAGGATGACGTATTTTCGAGACGGAGGTCACATACCGACGTATTTCCGCGACGGGGTCACTTGCTGACGTATCTCCGCGACGGGGTCATTGGATGACGTATTTCCGAGACGGGGTCATTTGCTGACGTGTTTCCGAGACGGAGGTCACTGGCTGACGTGTTTCCGAGATAGAGGTCACTGGCTGACATGTTTCCGAGACGGAGGTCGTTTGCTGATGTATTTCCGAGTTGGGGTCATTTGCTGACGTATTTCCGAGAAGGGGTCATTGGCTGACGTATTTCCAAGATGGGGTCATTGGATGATGTATTTCCGAGATGAGGTCATTTGCTGACGTATTTCCGAGATGGGGTCATTGGCTGATGTATTTCCACGACGGGGTCATTTGCTGACGTATTTCCGAAACGGGGTCATTGGATGACGTGTTTCCGAGACGGAGGTCACTGGCTGACGTATTTTCGCGACGGAGGTCACTGGCTGACGTGTTTCCGAGATAGGGTCTTTGGCTGACGTATTTCCGAGACGGAGGTCGTTAGATGACGTATTTCCATGACGGGGTCATTTGCTGACGTATTTCCGAGACGGGGTCATTGGATGACGTATTCCCGAGACGGAGGTCATTTGCTGACGTATTTCCGAGATGGAGGTCGTTTGCCGACGTATTCCCGAGACGGAGGTCGTTTGCCGACGTATTTCCGAGACGGAGGTCGTTTGCTGACGTATTTCTGAGACGGGGTCCTTGGCTGACTTATTTCTGAGACGGAGGTCGTTGGATGATGTATTTCCGCGACGGGGTCATTTGCTAACGTATTTCCGAGACGGGGTCATTGGCTGACGTATTTCCACGACGGGGTCATTGGATGACGTGTTTCCGTGACAGAGGTCACTGGCTGACTTTAGGTTGTCCGTGAACCGTAAATTCTTGGAACTGAGGACTTTGTCGTGGCTCCGATTGGTGATATCGCGTCTGAATCCTGCTGGAGTGAGGAGGAACACCGTTGTTGTTCTTTAGGCTATAGATGTGGCCGTCAAGATTTGGAACTAGGGACTTTACCATGGCTCCACTTGGTGGTGTCACGTCCGTGCCCTGCTGGCATGAGGAGGAACGCCGTGTTGATCTTCTGAGATGCAGATGTTTCCATCGAGATCTGACTCTTCCTTTGACAAGGTCTGGTGAGGAAATGTGGTCCCCTTTTTGTTTATGCCCATGGATTGTATACAGGGGTCAGTATGGACTTACCTGCAGGGCAAAAGTTTCATTCTTTCATTTTTTATTTCTTTCCGTGAAGCTCTATCATTTCAGCTTTTATATCGCGAAAGTTGCGATTGCCCAATCAATTCGGCTATTTTTCGCGGTGCTAAATCATTTCGGCTATTTTTCTTTTTACTCGCTGCTTTTTATTGCGAGTTGTCCAATCATTTCGGCTATTTTTGTATGCATATATTTTACTTGCTGATTTTGTTGTAAGTTGCCATATCATTTCGGCTATTTCATATGCATTTATGGCTCGCTGATTTTTCGCCTCGAGTATGGAACCTGGGATCTGATACCAATCGTAGTATCAGTATCGCTGCGACTGGAATATTTCCAGGAGCGAATCATCATTTGCCGTGAAAAGACTTGAAATTTGTTACCGATTTAGGCATCAGTATCGCTACTAATGGAACATTGCCAGGAGCGAATCATCATTTTCCTCTGTCGATTCGAACAAAGGCGGCTTAGCAAACAGGGTTAGGATCCTGTCGACTAAGACTTTTGACTTCATGAGCCGTAAGGGTCTCATAAAGGTGTTTCTCCCTGTGAGTAGGATCTCATCGGTGCGATTTCTCCTTAGGAATCATGAGGATTCTTAAGTGTATGTTCTTTTGTAAGTCGTTAGGATCTTGCAAGAGTGTTTTCTCCTTGTAAATCGAGAGGTCCTACAAGTGTTTGTTCATCAAATGTGGACATTCCTCGTCGTTGGTGGGACTCAACAAGGAAATGATTATTTGTGCCCGTGGATTGTATACAAGAGTCAGTATTGAACCGTTTGTAGGGCAGTCTGGGAAAAATGATGGCTTAAGAATAGATTCAGATCCCTATAGCTTAAGGCTTTTGAATCTTATGAGCCGTGAGGGTCTCATAAGAGGGTTCTCCTTACGAGTTGTGAGGATCTCGTAAGTGTAATTTCTCCTCAGGAATCGTGAGGATCCCTAAGTGTGTTGCTCTCTTGTGAGTCGTAAGGATCTCACGCAGGTATTTTCTACTTATAAGGTCGAGAGGACCTTGCAAGTGTGCATAAATTTTTTAACGAGTCTGTGCCCTTTCGGGTTTTCACAAACCCGCCGGTAGCCCTGCTATTTTTACTCACGGAGCCCTTTCGGGTTTTCATCCGTGCCCATTTTGCTTATGGACGTACCGTTTTTTTTTGCGTCAGCCCAAGGATGCCGCGGTTTGTAGTAGTTTTAGAGACGTTTCGGTCTGTCGCTAGTTTTAGGATATTGCGGTCCATGGCTAGTTTTAGGACATTACGGTCCATTATTAGTTTAGGGACATTTGTGGTCCGTCGCTGCCGTTTTGGAGACAACGGTTTCGCTGGATACTACTTATAGAGTTTGGGCTTGGGAAGATAGCGAGCGGACATAGGTGTCGTCATCTATCGTTGACCTAGGCCGTGACTCGTCAGGCGTAGTATTTTTTCAGGAACTGGCCGTTTATTGGCCTGAAGGGTCTTTCGCCATGCATATCCATAAGCAAGTAAGCCCCACCTTGGTAGACTTTGTCTATGATGTATGGACCCTCGTAGTTTGGTTCGAACTTCCTCCATTTGGCACGATTAGGGATCATAGGTCTTTTGACAACTAGTACGAGTTCGCCTTGGCAGAATGTCCTCAGCCTAGTCAATCTTTCAAATGAGCGCGTCATCCTTACTTTGTAAGCCTCCAAGTTTTGCCGCGCCATGAGACGAGTTTCATCGAGGGCGTCGAACTCCTCAAGCCGAAGATGAGCATTCTCTTCATCTGTTAGCTCATAATGAACCGCCACTCGTAGAGTGGGCAGCTCTATCTTAAGGGAGGGTACCGCTTCTGCGCTGAATACCAACACGAATGGCGTTGTGTTCGTGGCCGTCTTGAACGTGGTCCGATATGCCCAGAGAGCTTCATGCAGTCTCTCGTGCCAATCCTTTTTATTTTTGGACACCGTCTTCTTTATGATCTTTGTCAATGTCTTGTTGAAAACCTCAGCTAGACCGTTAGCTCGGGGATTGTAGACCAAAGATTATCTCCAGTCTATATTATGCTGCTGTGCGAAGCGGCTGATTTTGTGACTTCTGTAGGCTGGTTCGTTATCGGAGATAATCCGTCGCGGAGTGCCGAACCGATAGAAGACGTGTGTCTTGAAGAAATGGAGGATGTTCTCCGTCTTCACTTCTCTTAGCGGTACTGCTTCTGTCCACTTAGAGAAGTAATTGGTTGTTACCAATATGAACCTATATCCTCTGGACGATGCTGGCTCGATGGGCCTGATTATATCGGTTCCCCACATTTCGAACGGCCAACTAGCCACTGTTGGGTGTAGTGGATTTGGATGCTGGTGGATGAAGCCCCCGTGAATTTGGCACGAGTGACACTGCTTTGCGTATTCGAGACAGTCCTGAATCATCGTGGGCCAATAGTTGCCCATCCTTTTGATCTTCAGCTTCATCTTTGGTCCGGCTTGATGAGAACCGCAGAGTCCGTCATGAGTGTCTTGGACGACTCTCCTTGCTTCTTCCGGTCCCAGGCATCTCAGCCATAGAGAGTTGACCGATCTCTTATACAGAGTATCATTGACGAAGGCGAAAGACAGAGCTCGTTTTATAAGCTGGTGTCTTGAGGATGCATCTTCCGGCGTTTGACGGGATTTAAAGTAGTCTATAAAGACTTCTCTCCAATCCTTAGCCTTTTCTTGGTTCTCTATTTGTAGGGCTGTTTGCTTGGTCGCGTTCTTTTCTTCAGACGACTCCGGAAATATTTCTGCCGGTGCGAGAACCCGACGGCTTTGTACAACGATCCTCACATCATCGAGGTTTTCGTCAGTCAATTCTTTAGCGAGTTTGGCTAATGCATCAGCCTTGCTATTTTCTATACGCGGTATGCTTTCCAGAATGTAGGAAGGGATTTGAGTCAGCAATTGTTGCACTCTTTCGCCGTACTTCACCAACTCCGGTTTGCACGTTTGATAGTCGTCGTTTACTTGACTAACGACCAACTGGGAGTCTCCGTATATGAGGAGGTCTTCGATTCCCATGTCGACAACGATTTCGAGACTGTTCCCCTCCGAACGACGGCGCGACGCGTGGTCGTCTCGCCTGAGGTTCGGTGCAGATGCTAATTGGTGCTATCCGTCTACCTCTCCGAAGATGCCAAGTTGATTTATGGCACCGTATATCAAAGGTTTAAATGGATGCGTCCGATGTAGCAGACTTCGTCAGATTCCCCCTCGCTTGAGGGGTTTTTGATTGTGGGGACGCTCTTCCCAGCAGGCGCAAGCCCCTGCAGTTAATTACGCTACCGCATCGCGGTAACCACTTTCTCCTTCTCCATATGGTCACTTCGTGTCGTGTGTGTTTATTTTATGTTTGGTTGCCCGTGGATTGTATACGGAGACTGAGTTATGTCGTCGCCCGTAGGGCGTGGACTAGTCCAAATCCGTATTATCTTAGATTTGGGTTTGGGGGTTTGGGTTTAAGGATACGTTAGCCTCATTGGAGACTAAGATCAACTTAAACGTTTGTTAAGGACACGTTAGTCTAGTTTTTAGACTAAGATCGACTTAACGGGATCGTTTAGATCCAACAATAGAGCCATTAAGGGAGCCCTGTTGTTTAGTTTAGTGACGTTGCGGTCAATAGGTAGTTTAAGGACGTTGCGGTCCATAGGTAGTTTAAGGACATTGCGGTCCAATGTTAGTTTTAAGACGTTGCGGTCAAGGTTAAGGACCTCATAGTCCGTGGATTTAAGGACTCCACAGTCCAAAGTTAGTTTTAAGACATCTCGGTCAAGATTAAGGACGTCATAGTCCATGGATTTAAGGACTCCACAGTCCAAAGTTAGTTTTAAGACATCTCGGTCAAGGTTAAGGACCTCATAGTCCATGAGTTTAAGGACCCCACAGTCCGTATCAATATGTGGTCATCGGGACCCGTCACCTCTTTGAAGACGTTGAGGAATTACAACGCCGAGTATCAAAGGAGTGAAGAGATGTACCCTTAAACCGAGGTAGATTAAATAATCTTTGACCCAATTTGGAACCAAGACTAATTAATTATATTATGAGCCCATTAGCTCAGTTGAATTTGAATTGAGGACTTATGGCCAGCTTGGGCTAAGTCCAATCATATTTAGGATATTGGCCCTCTGTTGGTCCATTAGAGGAGAGGCTTTGCCTCTAGACACTTAGCCAATTGGGCTAAAATTAGTGTTAAACACCAGCAACAGGGGGTTCAAATTAGTGTTAAACACTAAAACAAATCGGTGTTAAACACTAGCAACAGAGATCTCAAATTAGTGTCAAACACTAAGATAATCAGTGTTAAACACTGGTGACAGAGATTTTAATTTAGTGTCGAACACTAAGAAAATTAATGTTAAACTCTGTTAACAAAGATTTAATTTAGTGTTAAACACTAAGAAATTCAGTGTTAAACACTGCAAGAAAGGCTCTTCGATTAGTGTTGAACACTAAGGCAAAACAGTGTTAAACACTGGATTCAGAGGGTCTAATTTAGCGTTAAGCACTAAGGTAAGAGGGGTCACGTGGTAGCACGTGAGGGCGCCCTCCCCTTTACTTGTTCTGCCGAGAGTGGTGAATACTTTGGAGCATTACGTGCTGTCACGTGATGGGCATTTAATTGTTTGTGTGTTAAAGCTCCTGCCAAGGGTCACGTGGGTCATGTGAGGCATTGCCTCAAAAGCCCTTCCCTGTGGATCTTTCCAGTGGTCACGTGGTAGAACGTGACTCTGCCTCTTTGCAATTTCTGATTAAATTCTTCATTAAATCCCCATTGTCTTCTGCAGAATTATATTCTCTGATAGAGTTGAACTCTGATTTTCCTGTAGGAATTAAATTCCTCATTTATGTGAAGAATTGAGTTCTGTCATAGGGTTAAACCCTGATAATAACTTTAAAAGGACTAAATTCCCTCTTTCTTTAGAGAATTACTCTTAGATAGGGTTGAACCCTAATTTGTATTCTGAGGGATTAGATTCTGTCATAGGGTGAAACCCTAATTTCTTCTTTCTTAAGGGAATTAGATTCCTGTTATTTTAACAGAACTAAGTTCTTAACTAGGGTTAAACCCTGATTCTGTTCATTCTGAAGGAATTAAATTCCTATAACATAGGGTCAAACCCTAATTTTATCTTAAAGGAATTAAATTCCTATAATTTCGTGAGAATTAAATTCTCAAACTTTCATTCCCTCTCTATGCTTTGGATCTGCATGGCAGGATCTCAACCCAATGAGAATTAAATTCTCTATTCATGGGGAGATGTGCACTTTGCAGATCCTCTACTAAAGAGAGAACTAAGTTCTTCTTTTTAAGAGTTAAACTCTTTTGAGAATTAAATTCTCTCTTAAGGGCCTTCCCTTTCTCACCTAGGATTTTCTTCTGCAGAAGATCAAATTCTTCCAGAGTCTCAAGGCTCTATATTTCTCTTTTTCTATCTCCCTTTTTCTGTCTATCCCTCTGTGTCTCTCTTGGCTCCTATTTATAGGAGAAGAAGCAGAATCAATTAGTTTTGATGAATCTTTCATTGAGAGATTTGATTTGTATTCACCATTCGTTTGGACCTTTGGATTATTAGGTGAATTTTATTCACCATTGGATTTTAAATCCAAAGATTTTCCTTTGTTATTTCGATTAGATTTTAAGGGGAAATCTTTCCAAGTTCAAGATTTTTCCATAGATAGGTGATATTTAATCACCTTTAAATCTTTAGTCCAATCGGTTCCAAATAATCATTTTCCTTTGGAAAGATTTGAATGATTTCTTCAGAATTTGATTCTGTTAAATAAATAGGCTTTGAAAGCCGGTCATGTGTGGCCATGTGACCCTTGGTGACGTGTAGGCACGTGACCCCCTGGAACGAGCTTTCTTCTTCTTTTTGCGCTCTGTCTTCTGGCCGCTGCTTAGCCGTCACGTGCCACCACGTGACCCCTGGTCACGTGTGAGCACGTGACCCTTGTCTGGAGCCTTTTTCTTGATTTAATCAGAGAATGAGTCCGCTGCTTTCAAATGTCACGTGTCAACACGTGACTGCTGGTCACGTGCTAGCACGTGATGCTTCTTCCGTAGGCTTTCCTGATTTTAAATCAGGAAACAAATGCCCCCACAGCGTTGTTCTCACGTGTCTGCACGTGAGTGCAACGCTGTCACTTTTTATGACCGTTGGATTCCTCTAGGGATTTGGGGAGATGAAGCGTTTCCATCACCTCCTATAAATATTGGGGTCATTTCAGAGACACCTCCACCTTGCCTGTCTTCCTCCTTTGAGAACTTTTTCCTTTGAGAATTTAATTCTCGTTCCTAGAGCTTAGCTCTCTGCCTTGAACCCACCCTCAGAGTTTAACTTTGTTCGAAAAGACTTTTCTCTTTAAGTAATGCTCTCGAATGAACGATGAACTCTCACATTCCTCTGGATTTTAAATCCAAAACAAGGGTTTTTACCCTTTTTTAACAAAGAACCCATTTTTCTTCGAGTTTCTTAACCAAAATACAAAACCACTTAACCTCCAACAGTAGATTTCTTAGGGTTCATATGATGATCCACGGAGTTTAACTCCGTTCACAGAAAAAGGCTTTTGGGAATTTAATTCCCTTTTCTTAATAAGGAATTTAATTCCTATGAAGAACTTGGTTTCTTCACATGGAGGCTTCTTAGGGTCTCTTGGCCCGAGGTTGTCCTTCTGCAATTAATGGAACAGAAGTTTGCAATGATATCTTCTGTGGGAATTTAATTCCCTTGATCCCGTTTGATTTGTCGTAGAGTCCGAGGTAGATTTGTCTTCTAGGGGATGTGCAGGGCCACTTGAAACCTACTTTTTACTTAATGAGGGTATCCCCTCTGTCTTATTGCAACTGCTTGGTCTCATTATTAACGAGCCGTCATCTTGATTCTGTAGGGCCCATGTGTTTTGTAGCCAATGGTCCCCAAAAAAAGTCTACTGTTGTTTTCTTTAACTAGTTTTCATGTTCATGCATGGATATATATTGCTGACTTTGCTTTTGACGGTCTTCTTCCATTCGATTTCAGGTGCGATGGCTTCTGCTCCGTATTTTCCCTTTACCCGTTCGGAGGCCGCTTTTCCTCAATCACCGTCCGATGAGGAAGCGATGGCGATGATCCGGGCTAATGACCCGAACTGTACCAACTTGCTTCTATGGGGAACTTGGTACAGCCATATTATTCGGGGTCGCCGAAGTTTCCTCTGTGCAATACCAACAGAGCCTACTTTCCCGTTTTTGCCGATGGACCCTCCGAGGACGGTCTTTGCTGTGGAGATGCCCAACTGGACTCCAACGGGGAGGCTCGAGCCTTCGACGACCGGTATTCCGAACCATCCGATCCCGGCTATAGACATTCTGGGGCGGTGCATTTTCCAGGGTGAGGCCCAACCATGGGGACAGATCTACAAGATAGGGCTCACCCCTCGACATCCTATGGGGTACCTTCTTTGGGCTCGCTACATCCTGTCCGCCCATCGCGCGAGGCTGCAGAAGGTCGGGCTTTACCAGGCGATCTACACGTCGCTCTTTCACTACTAATCCCCGCATGTTTGGTGGGTTAAGGCGTTCCTGAACCAGTAGAACCTTCCCACTAACACTTTCCTTTTAGGGGACCGCGAAGTCTCGATCTCTCTGGCAGAATTCTATTGTAAGTGCACAGCGGCGCCCCGGCCTCCATCCCGAGGCTAAATGCGGAAGCGATGGTTAACTTTAGTTTTTCAAACCGGCACCACCGCGCACTATAAAACCCGGATCGTGCCATTAACTAGTCCTAGCTAACTACAAGATGGGGAAGAAAGATATACCAAGCGATCCGTGTCCTCCGGTCTTCTCGCCGTCGTCCCGATCTCCACCTCCTCGCCGGAAGGGCACCACGTCGCCTGCTTCTTTTACGGGCTCCCACCTCTATACCGAGGCAACTATGGCACGAAGCTGGCGAGTCGACGTGCCCAAGATATGCTGTAGAATGTGTAGTGCTCATGTCTCATTTCGGAGTAGTGGATGTTCCTTTTAGTGGAGGGATGAACCATGGAGTTTTACTTGGGAATTTTGGTGAGGAAAATTGATATGATATCAACAAAGAACGACACCCAAAAATGGGAAAGCCCACATCTCATGTGGCCGGCCAAGTGAGGTAGGGAGAGAGAGAATGTAGCAATCAAAAAGAATAAGCCCCCCATCATACAAGAGAGAGAGAGAAGGTTACAATGATAAACAATGATCACAAAAGAAGAACCTCACTCCACCACAACCATCATGAAACCACAAGTCAAAACATGATGACTAAAGAAAGTCAAGCAATGATGGTGCAAGTATCATGATACAATAATATGCAAAGACCCCCTCCACAAAAACTTATTTGCACAAATGCAAATAAGCCCTCCTTCACCAATCTTCGGCCATTGAAAGATACAGATGAAAATGGCCGAAACGGAAAGCAAACTGGCAACTCCAGAAAACTGGTCCCGTAATAAATTACAGGAAAACCCCGCTACTGTGCATACACACCCGCATCTGTATTCCGACCGAAATACAAATGCAATGAGACAAATCTACACTGTACTATACTAGGATCCGGCTTAAACCAAAGCCGGCTAGTATTATCCGTTCGATCCTGATCCGTGCAATACCGCACGTATCTGATCGAACCCTGCCATATCTCCATACGGCCTCTACAGCGTTTCGCCCGAAAACTTGAGCAACAGAATGTGGGGGACTCTAAAGACTCGTCAACACCTTGGTTGTGGATTTAACCACTAGCACGTCATAGGTATAAGCCAATACGTGACGGGCTACCAGGTATTGACCAAAAGGGACGTCGATGAGCGAACTCATCCTGACACCCTACTGAGCCTGTCAGTGACAATATCCGTACAGTCCGGTCCGTTCGTCTATGAGCATCGCATGGCGGGCCTAGGGAGTTGGTAAGAGTCAGACCCCCAAAAGCGGTACAAGTCGTGTCGGAGTGTAGCCCAGAACACCCTGAGATACTACTGGAATACCTACCAGTAAATCTCCTGCCTCGGCCGAGGGCTTCGTGTAATGGCTCTCCTAGACACAGCGCGACCTCACCCCCAATACTGGGAGAGACGAACCCCTGAAGATCCGCTCACTGCCTCCATGTGGCTCGGGACTGTACCCAACTAAAACCTGTTTGCACGTCTCCTTTGAGCGTGGTAGGGTAGTAATCAAAGTACAGTGGGAACTCACACGAGACAAATGACGATCCCCAGGTCGATGAACTAACCTGTACACATGTCACCAGGGAACTGCTATCTGACGTCAGGTATAAGACCAACTAGCATGTTCCCGGCGAGTCCTGTCCGGTGTACTCATAACCCAATGAGCACCTGTATACATCTTAGGTGAACCAACTGACACCAGTGACTTGTGAGACCGGCCACCGCCCCTTATCGGGGTCTCGAGTGTATACACTAGTCTACTCTGGAGTATCGATGCCCTGTCTCGAAACTCCCACGACTAGGGACCTTTTAAGGATGTGCTTATAGACTACCAGCTCCCACTTATATGATCGCCCTCATACTGCTGGTGGTCAAGCAAGAATCCTACGGGCTCTATCAACGTGTAATAGCGACATGTCTGGTCATCTAAAGCAGTACACGATGATAAAGATAAACCAGATAGCATACTATCATCTCGAGTAAGACTATCCTACCAGGATAGGTCCTCCCTCAATCATTGCAATCACGTGCCTGTGATCCAATAATTGACTCTGAGGGCACTATCTCCAACAATCTCCCACTTGCACTCAAGGCTAATTATTGCGATGTCGCATACTCACAGCCCGTGTGATACCGAACACCCAACTCCTCTACTTGTCAGTCTCACAAAAATCGTTTGCGAAACTATTGCGTTCGAGGAATAGCCTTAGTGAGTGTATCCGCTTTGAAGTTTCTTTCTATGTCTCTCTATATCTCAAGTCCGCGGAGAAACCCATCTCCCGAAATGAGCAATACCTGTCTTAGATTGTGTCTGGATGTCTGATGGGACCTAGCTAAAAAATGAACTCCAAATCCAAACTTCTTAGACTGTATCGTCAACTGAACTTAATCAGTATCCTGCGCCATACCTCCCTCAGTATTGCCTTGGACCACCTATCCAAAATACTGTCCCTCATCAGAAGGAAAAACTATAACTCTGACAACCTCTCTGTCATCCATGTCACCTTGGAAGCCTGGAATGATAACTGTCTCCCGAATGAGGCTGTCGTTATCATATCCCTAGAACATGCACTTATGTTCTATAACTGCTTCCGACCGTCTCTCCAGGATTGGATCAATATCAACTTATTGCATCTACCGCAAAAACAACATCTGGTGTGGTACTTGACATCTCATGATTGACTCAATTGCCTCAGCAAGTGATCTGCCAATCATGCACATCCCTCTCCCCTTTAGTCTGTAAGACACCTTTAGAGAGGGTGACTCCATCACCTGCAGGTACACCACCATACCTGGAGTCGTCCATTCTAAATACTCTTAGAATGCTGTCTAAGTATCCTGATTGGGAAACCACCCAAATCTAGATCTAAAACCATAGATCTAGTAACCAGTATGTCTGATATAATGTCCAAGTCCCATCTGGAGAAACCACTGTGTGACGACCAAAGTATAACCGATCGTAGTATAGGAGTTTCTTTTCCTATTCTGTGTATGTCATCCAAATACCATGACATCATACCCTACTACCTTCTCAACAGATCCATCCCCTATTCTGATGAAGTCAAACCTATGACTGTCACATCAGAAATGGATGATCTCTCTCCGCTATATCTGCTTTAGTCCATAAATAGACATAAGCTACCTGTCCACCAATGCTTCCGCTGCTCCCACTGACTACGACAACCCTCTGGCAGAATCATATACACGTACACTTCTAAAGCTAGTTTAGAACGACGCTATACTCATCCTCCTGCCGGGTCTCGCAGCCTGGAACAACAGCAATGGCAAGTCTGGGTAAACAAGAACTTCCCTGTCACCGTCCTTGAGGCTACCGGAGTACCTCTCGGGTGCCTGAAGTTACCCACCTTATCTGCGGAGTGGCCAATGGAATGTCAAGCCAGATTGAATCTTTAGGTTCCTTTGAAATCTTCAGTAATCGTTTGTGGTTCTGGAATCACTTCCAGTTCTACCATACTCCCACTACTGTTTTCTGAAAAAATCCGTTTTATTTAAAACTGTGGCGAGTCTAGAACAATATCGCTATTGTTCTTCCAGATGGTAGAAAGTCAACCCTCGTCATAGCCTGGGTCAACCCACAAACAGCCATTACAGAAACGTGCATTGAGTTGTCCAGTGTCTGGTTTTAATCATAAGCCGGACAACTCCCCGTACCTTAACATCGTTAAGATACGAACTGTTCTATATCCAATATAGGACCAGAGGCACTGATTTAATTAAACCAGATTCAAATCATGCAGCTGTCTCCAGTGCATGTCAACTAAATTGAAGGAGGCCGATCAGCGCTACTCAACTTAGGAATGCTTCCAATTATGAGTAACCTGAAAGAGAAACAAGTTTCTCTTAATCATTACTATCAACTGAATACCCTACACAAGTATCTACATCTTCGATCACCTTGAAGAATCCCGATACTTGCAACATCTGGTTCTCTACTTTATTCATATACCTACAACTTCTCAAAATTCGGACCCTGTGTTTCCTCGAAACAACTGTCTAAAAACTAGAGAAGTCATAAGTAAACTGAATATAGTACGAGGACTATCCCTTCTGTCCTGATGGACCTTGGACAACATACAATACTCTGTATAAGTCCCTTGAGTCTGATAACTCATTCACTGTGTGTCGTAGGTTGAAAACTGTACTTATGGTTAAGAAGAATTACACCGCTGTTTAATGCTCCTTACCTAACCATCCACTGATATAGGTAAATGTCATAGACATAATTTCAAAAGGTATATCTCACTCTATGAAAATAGACGTACAGATATATCAATTTGAAATTGGTGCACAACAGCGGATATTCAAAACCAAATATTTGCCGTCTGGCAAACAACCCAGGTGACTTCCTCAAATATCACCGATTACAACGAATCCCCATATAATGAGGATGATCACCTAATTCCCAATAACTTACTCCCACTCATCATCTGTAAAACCATACAGATGTGAGAATCATACCTGGTAAATACATACCCTGGAGTAAATAGCTTTGGCAGTGATAACTAAAGCGTAAGCAGCTATAATGCAATCGGGAAATCAGTTTTCATTTAACAGCACACAGTGAAACTGAAACATTGAAATGTTTCGATGGGGTATCCGGTATTCTTAGTAATGCCTCTTCCAGATTCACGACTGTAACCGTATAATTCTTTGCCACCTCTCCAAATCCCTTTATATGTCTTTAGTCATTACCTTCACCCCTTTAGGCCAAATGGTTTTCTTCCTTCCCTACCGTTCGACACCAGCCTATGGTTTGGAAGAAGATTATCCAATAAGCATAATGGGTGTACTGTCCTAATCCTAGGAGCACTCGCAATGCGAGAGAAGGTGAAGATAAAAGAAAACCGAATAAACCTTATTCCTATTTGTCCTGAACCAGAATCCATCCCCGAACTGGAACAAGTTCCTTTCGAGTTCGTATATAACCATACGATGGAGTGTTCAATAAACTGTGGATCTTCATAGTGATATGGAGTGTCCTGGAGAAATACAAAGGTGAGGTGGGAGTGGTAATGAAATACCTGGTTTGGTCGTGAATATCAGTTGCAATTTACTTTGCCCTCTTACTAATCCTTTGCTTTGTCTTTACATAATACCTTCTGTACACCATCGTTAAGCTAATTGGTTTTCTTCATTCCCTACCGGTCGGCACCTGCCTATGGTTTGGAAGAAGACTATCCAATTTGCGTAATAGGTGTACTATCCCCTAATCTAAGGGGTACTCGCAACCTGAGAGAAGGTAAAAGGAAAAGACAACTGAATAGTCCTATCCGTTTTCTCCAGAACCGGAAACCATCCTCGAATAAATTCCTTCGAGTTCGTATATAACCATACGATGGTTTTTTCCAATGGAAGTGGACGTTCGTAAAAATACGGGGTGTCTTGGAGAAAAGGGTAAAAGTAGGAGTGGCAATGAGGTTTGCAACTCTGACAATCCAAAAGCCAGTGTTTAAGAAGGTTCGGTTAATTTTGGTCTCTGAGTCATAGTCTTAGGGCCGGGTCAATGGTCGCTGCCGAAGAGAGAGAGAAAAGAAACACTCAGCGTGCACTCTATCCTAGATCAGAATGGTTACCAATTTATCTAATCTGGAAACCTCCCACCGTCTCCTCAAATTCTTCTCCAAACCTGAAAGAAGAATTAGTCGGGGTCACCCGAGGAGTAAACTAACTCATCAGTGGGAATCGGGATCCAACTATCATCGCATGATAACGTGACGGAATCCGCTCACGTCATCACACTTCAGAAGGTATGCGCATATCTGGCAAGTTTCAGTTTCTTTAGAAACTCCCGATGTGATTTTTACCCCATGCTCTTATGACCTTGACTTTGGCCAACATATCATAAGTCACATGTCAAGTTCTACCCGTCATTCTCCAGGTTAATTTGAGCACACCCGTACATACCCTTGATTTTGGCCAAAATAGTAGTACGACTGCCCAAACCAACACATCTATCTATGCTGCATATGAATACCCCAATAGCTACCAATCACTGTGCCTTGACTTTGGCCAACATACACAGCTTGAATACTATTGACCACCCATATGAAACGACGGAGGGCTACGAATGGTTTCTGGCGAAAACCTTTAACGTAATGAACTTGATATCGTTGAAGGAACGGATAGCTTTTTAGAAAATATAGTGACGAAAACCTTTGATAAAGAGGTCACTCCCGGTGAAGGGATCTCGGCTCTTTTCCCATAGAATGAGGTGCAGGATATTCCAACTGAATACCACGGTGCAAAGCAAAAGTAATCGGCTATAGTGAAGTCATTGCCCTGACGCAAACTTTTTGTCCAATGGGTCACTCCCGGTGAAGGGATCTCGGCCCTTGCCTCGTCGATTGAGGAGCAGGATATTCCAACTGAATACCACGATGCTAAACAAAAGAGAACGTCCTTGCAATAACAGCTTTTTGAAAAGTGTTCCAACAACATCAGATTAGGTTTGTTTTTCTTGCATTGATCCGAATCAATACAGTCCCATCAATTGATCACACCACAAAGAACGAAAATATACTGACGTACGTATATGCCATCCGCATTCGCCACTGGGTCCCGTCATTACCCGTTAGGTTAGCTAACTAACGACAGAGCGGGGACTGGACTAGCGTGGATGCAAAACATATACAACATCTACTAGTATATATATCAAAATATAATATTTCGCTCAAGGCGTGATAAAAATGCAACATCACAGAAATGTACAGCATCACAGAACAATACAGATATCTGGGATCCCCGGGTTTCACAGAGCCACTACTGAAACCCGACGTTCCCCTGGTCGTGTAGATAGCCTGTGCAATGAAATCCTAGACCCCTACGGGCACGGCAAGTTACCCGCCGAAACCTGAAGCGAGGCAGCCCCCTTCAGCAACGTGAATGGACCACCCAGCACTTCACGGAATCCGGTAACTTGGGCACCCCTCCTGGGTCAACCTGTACCCCCTACGAGTGCGGCGAATAGCCCGCCAATTTTAGAGTGAAGCCCCCTCCGTCCCAATGCCATGAGATGCGGGCTTGTTGCCTTCTAGAATTCGGCCATCCGTGCACCCCACCTTGGGGTAATCCTAGTACAGAAAGTAAAATATACATACAACGGGTACATCGACCGCAAGCTGGCCGTGCCCCAAAATAATAATACAAACAGGCAGTGACGGCAGTCCACATGTCGGACTCTCGCCCCGCAATATCAAATGTACATAATGCAACAAAACTGTACTACCACTGCAACCAGGCTATCCCCTACGACCGATCCGCAACATCACAGCAATACACAGAACATCAACGTGAAAGTCACGTTCGCAAATCCGTCTAACCGGGCTATAGCAGTTAGACAGGATTTACCGATCAAGTGACATTCACGGTCGTAGATATAATGTAAATACTGTGAACTAATGTGTTTAAAATATTCGATCAATCAAATTTTAACAAGTGGGCCCCAAAGCACTGCTGTAGCACATCAAGAAATCTGGGCCCAAAAAATAACATTCCAGAAAACCTATTTTCCACTCAGAAGCATTCTGTAAAATTTTGGGGCCATGAACAGTTAAAAGAGCGGCGGAACCGCGGCCCAAGCATGGGTTTGGCCGCGGTTCCGCGGTGGTATAGACAGTTCACGAAACCAAATTTTCCCAGAACTTTTAGAATTTCCTACACATCATTCTGAAACAACCTGAAAAATTTTTGGACATCAAAAAATTTCGACAGAAACTGATGTGAAGAAAAATACGGTTTTTGGAAAATTGTTCGATCGGAAATGTAAAACACATTAGACAAAGCTAGAATATGTTAATGGCGAGGCTCTGATACCACTGTAAGTGCACGGCGGCGTCCCGGCCTCCATCCCGAGGCCAAATGCGGAAGCGATGGTTAACTTTAGTTTTTCAAACCGGCACCACCGCGCACTATAAAACCCGGATCGTGTCATTAAGTAGTCCTCGCTAACTACAAGATGGGGAAGAGAGATATACCGAGCGATCCGTGTCCTCCGGTCTTCTCGCCGTCGTCCCGATCTCCACCTCCTCGCCGGAAGGGCACCACGTCGCCTGCTTCTTTTACGGGCTCCCACCTCTATACCGAGGCAACTCGGGCACGAAGCTGGCGAGTCGACGTGCCCAAGATATGCTGTAGAATGTGTAGTGCTCATGTCTCATTTCGGAGTAGTGGATGTTTCCTTTTAGTGGAGGGATGAACCATGGAGTTTTACTGGGGAATTTTGGTGAGGAAAATTGATATGATATCAACAAAGAACCACACCCAAAAATGGGACAGCCCACATCTCATGTGGCCGGCCAAGTGAGGTAGGGAGAGAGAGAATGTAGCAATAAAAAAGAATAAGCCCCCCATCATACAAGAGAGAGAGAGAAGGTTACAATGATAAACAATGATCACAAAAGGAGAACCTCACTCCACCACAACCATCATGAAACCACAAGTCAAAACATGATGACTAAAGAAAGTCAAGCAATGATGGTGCAAGTATCATGATACAATAATATGCAAAGACCCCCTCCACAAAAACTTATTTGCACAAATGCAAATAAGCCCTCCTCCACCAATCTTCGGCCATTGAAAGATACAAATGAAAATGGCCGAAACGGAAAGCAAACTGGCAACTCCAGAAAACTGGTCCCGTAATAAATTACAGGAAAACCCCGCTACTGTGCATACACACCCGCATCTGTATTCTGACCGAAATACAAATGCAATGAGACAAATCTACACTGTACTATACTAGGATCCGGCTTAAACCAAAGCCGGCTAGTATTATCCGTTCGATCCTGATCCGTGCAATACCGCACGTATCTGATCGAACCCTGCCATATCTCCATACGGCCTCTACAACGTTTCGCCCGAAAACTTGAGCAACAGAATGTGGGGGACTCTAAAGACTCGTCAACACCTTGGTTGTGGATTTAACCACTAGCACGTCAGAGGTATAAGCGAATACGTGACGGGCTACCAGGTATTGACCAAAAGGGACGTCGATGAGCGAACTCATCCTGACACCCTACTGAGCCTGTCAGTGACAATATCCGTACAGTCCGGTCCGTTCGTCTATGAGCATCGCATGGCGGGTCTAGGGGGTTGGTAAGAGTCAGACCCCCAAAAGCGGTACAAGTCGTGTCGGAGTGTAGCCCAGAACACCCTGAGATACTACTGGAATACCTACCAGTAAATCTCCTGCCTCGACCGAGGGCTTCGTGTAATGGCTCTCCTAGACACAGCGCGACCTCACCCCCAATACCGGGAGAGACGAACCCCTGAAGATCCGCTCACTGCCTCCATGTGGCTCGGGACTGTACCCAACTAAAACCTGTTTGCACGTCTCCTTTGAGCGTGGTAGGGTAGTAATCAAAGTACAGTGGGAACTCACACGAGACAAATGACGATCCCCAGGTCGATGAACTAACCTGTACACATGTCACCAGGGAACTGCTATCTGACGTCAGGTATAAGACCAACTAGCATGTTCCCGGCGAGTCCTGTCCGGTGTACTCATAACCCAATGAGCACCTGTATACATCTTAGGTGAACCAACTGACACCAGTGGCTTATGAGACCGGCCACCGTCCCTCGTCGGGGTCTGGAGTGTATACACTAGTCTACTCTGGAGTATCGATGCCCTGTCTCGAAACTCCCACGACTAGGGACCTTTTAAGGATGTGCTTATAGACTACCAGCTCCCACTTATATGATCGCCCTCATACTGCTGGTGGTCAAGCAAGAATCCTAGGGGCTCTATCAACGTGTAATAGCGACATGTCTGGTCACCTAAAGCAGTACACGATGATAAAGATAAACCAGATAGCATACTATCATCTCGAGTAAGACTGTCCTACCGGGATAGGTCCTCCCTCAATCATTGCAATCACGTGCCTGTGATCCAATAATTGACTCTGAGGGCACTATCTCCAACATCTATGACATCTCGGGGTTGCCAATCAGGGGTAGTCTGTATGAGGAGTTGCTGCCCTCTGACGAGTACATCTTTGAGCCCGAGCCCGCCCCGGTTGACGGCCTGTCTGCCGAGAATGCCGTCCGCCACAAGCGTCCCAGTTTGATCAAGGCGCTAGGTATCTTCGACCGATTATTCACCGAATCCGAAGAGCAGGGTGTTACTTTCAAGAGCTTCCTTGCTCGTTTCCTTCGCGAGGACGTCTTGATTAAGATAGCCCCGAAGTTCGCCAACATTAGGGACCCCTTTGGGTTTGGTCCGAAGAAGCTGCCGACCACTGAATCGGATCTACCACAGTACTACATCCCTATTATGTCGCCAACGTCTTTTGAATCCATTGCAGCTCCCGGCATGGATGAGGAGATGTTCTTCGTGGGATTTGTCAGTGTCTGGCTCAGTTGGTTTGTCATCCCCATGCATCGTCGTTTTATGAGGGCTTCGGTTATCTACCCAGCTCATTGTATAGCTGAGGGGACGCGGTTGGCCGTCGGTATCCCGGCGTTGGCGCATCTTTATCATGGGTTGGGCACCGCAGCTAATACCTCTACTCCCGGCGTGTATGTAGTAAACTTTTCGCTTCATTATTTCACGTCCTGGGTCGAAATGCATGTGCTGGGGGCTTTCGCTATGCATCAGAGGCCCGCGTTTTACGACGCCTATCCCTTCCCACGACTTATGCGATTGGTGGATGCTTCTGCCGCCGACCCGACTCAGTTCGGGGCTATTCGGGTGCTGATTTCTCCTTACGCTGCCGCTGGCGGGATGGTTTTTAATGATCGGGTCTTGTCTACTCCCTCAGGTCCAGTTCAACAACTCTGGGACTTGTCAAAAGACAACGCACCTTCTTTGAAGCCTCGGGAGGCAGCGCACTTGTATACTATTAGACCGGGCTACTTGGTGTTTCGCCAGGACAGTGCAGCTCTTTTCATGCGGTACAATCCGCATCGATTCACCCGACAGCTTGGATACGACCAGGGTGTTCCTTTCGAGGCTTTTATAGTCGCCCCGATCCCTTCGCTCGATGCCGTTCACGATGCCGCTCATCATTTCATGAGGCTAAACACCGGCTCCCACTTCATGGTCCCTGAAGCTGAGTACATGCCCCGGTGCGTGGGCGCGTTTACGGGTTGGTATCTTCATCGGATCAACCCAATTATTCTTGAGGAAAGGAGGGTGCTTCTTGGTCACGACGCCCCTCCTCTGGTTCCAGGAGCTAAGCTGCGACCGAGGGCTCCGGTCCGCTTCCCTCTAAGGGATACCGGCACTGCACTCATCCCAGGAGAATCGGAGGTAGACCTTACTCCAACGGCTGGTATGGCCCTGGGTTCCCGATCGCGGGGTAGAAGGGCCCCAGTAGTAGCACCACCGCCTGTGGCAGCACCGCCCCCCGTGGCATCGACAATGGCAGTGTCATCCTCGGTCGTGGCACCGGGCGAGGGTAATAGGGATGAGGGTGTCGAAGGCGATGTGGGTCAGCGCTGCCCTAAGGCTTCGCGGGGGAGGAAGCGGTCATCCTCGGCGACCGGCTCTGGGTCTAAGCGGCGGAGGAAAGCGGCCACCAATTTGCTCGATTCTTTGGCGGAGTCTGGGCCTATTCTTGAAGACGAACCATTGGCCTTGCAAGAGTCTGACGCTGGACTTCTCTTCCCGAGTTTGGCCGATGAGGAAGCCGCACAGTTGGCCGAGGCCATACGGCGTTCCAAAGACGCGTCTCATAACGCCAGGGTTTCGAAGAAGCCCTATCCCGCTGTAATCTTTTACGAAGACCCTTCGTGGATTCGGCGGCGGTTTATCGGTCCTTTGGAGGAATGGGGAGAAAGGGCCCTGAAGCAGGCCGCTTCAGAAGACGCAGCGGACACACTCTCTTTATGGACCGGCGGCCATGAGTCTACCCTTGAACCCTGGCGAGCACGCCTCCTTGAGAAGGAGCAGCGGCTTGAAGAAGCCATATTGAGGGCTTCTTTGCGCATCGGTACATTGTTGTTCTTTTTTGTAGTTTTTTCAGATTATTTACGCCTGTATATGCGTATCCTTATTCTTATTTGAATTGCACAGAATCTTCGACGCTGGGGGAGCTCCCTACGGGCTCATTGAAGCTGAAGCCTGCCGAAATTCCCGATGAAGCATTGCTCGATGTGGAGGGGGCTGATGAGGCTGCTCCTCTTATGGTAGAGCCTCCAGCGGCGGTTCTTGATCAGGGTGTGCTTGCCCCTTTGGGGGAGGCTCCTTTGGAGGCTACCGCTCCAACGGCTCTTCCCGAAGGCGGCCCAGAGGCTGAGATGGAGGTAGTCGGGACTACCCTCCCTTTGTTGGAGGCTGAAGTTACGACAGAGGCCGCTGAAGCTGCTATCCCCCCGGCTCAGAATGGGAGGAGCGTCGAAGGTAACCTTCCACTTTTTGAGCTAGTAATCTTTCTGTTAGCTGAACTCTTTTGTCTTTTCAGAATTACATGGACTGGCTGCCTCCATTGTCGATCTATCTCCTCGGCAGTCCTTCCAGCGTCTTTTGAAAATGGCCGCTCCGCAGGCGATATCTCCTCAACGCATCGTCCTCTCGTCTGGACAAGGTGAGTGTTGTTCATCACTTCTCATAGCATCATTGTTATTTGGCGTATTGATATTGATGTTCTCTACAGTTTTGGAGGCCGATGATGAGGTCGAGGTTCTCGAAGGGCCAGGGGAACCCTCAGCTCCTACTTGCATGACCTTAGGTAAGTGGCATTCCGGTATAGCCTCACTTGTTCCTTTGCTTAAGAGTCTTACTAATAATTTTCAACTCTGAACAGCCTTGCCAGCTCCAATAGCGTTGGAATCGCGTGTCGTCATGCCGCCCGGCCCTTATGCTTTGCGAGCTTCAGAACGCTTGGCCCAATTGAGCCTTGTCTCCCTGTCGTCTTTGATCGAGGAGCTTCTTGCTGGAAGTGCAACCACAGCTGAAGCATTTGCTGCCGAGGCTAACGGTTCTCTTCCTTTTCTTGCCACCTACCATAGCGAAGAGGTGGTGCGAGTCTGGGTGGAGTTCTGTCGGCAGGTGGAGGCTTGCTTGCACGCACTTGAATGTTCCCGTCTTTTCTCGGAGGTCATGGCTGCAAAGGCGGACTTGCGGGGGCTGATAGCGCGGTGCGCGGCGAACATGACATCGTGCGAGAGGAGGCTTGGCCGCAAATTCTCGGAGAGGGAGCTGGCTTCTAAAGCGCTGAGCGAGCTTCAGGCGAGTCTTATTGCCAAGGCCAACAAAGCGTATGAACTCTGGCGGGTGCTTCAAGAGTCTATCAGGGAGGTGGCGACTCTTGATAAAGCTGCTACGTTCACTCGTGAGAGGGTCGAGGCTCATAAGGCCACCGAGAAAGAGCTTGAAGGCCGGCTCGCTTCGTATCAGGCCCGGCAGGCTCAGGCGGAGGCCCGTCTTTTGGCGATCTTAAATCATGAGGCCGTGGCCCAACAAAAGCAGGATGAGCTGACCAAGCTGCTAAATCGCCCGCCGGCTTGAAACATTTGTATCTTTTCCTTCCTTCTTATATATACTCATAGATGAGAGTATTTTCTTTTATTCTTTCATGAATTGTACTTGGTATCTATTTTGGTTTATGAATAAATGATACATTTTTCTTCTCAATGATGTGTCTCTTTTATTGAATGTATTCTGCGGACAATTTATCTTGGCCTACTTGCAGGGCAGCGATGGCTTAGGATTCAGGGTTAAGATTTGCTTCCTAAGACTTTTGCGCTTTATGAGCCACGAGGGTCTCATAAAGAGTTTTTTCTCCCTACAGGTCGAGAGGATCCTATAGGTGTGAGTTCTTCTTAAGAATCGTGAGGATTCTTAAGCGGGTTTTCCCTTGAGAGTCGTAAGGATCTCAGAAGAGAGTTTTCTTCCTTACAGGTCATGAGGACTTGCAAGTGCTGGATGTGGTCACCCTTATTCGTGTTTCACGGGGTCAGGGGTTGCTCAAGGCATCGTAGTTTAAAGACGTCGCGGTCAAGGTTAAGGACATCATAGTCCGTGGATTTAAGGACTCCGCAGTCCGATGTTAGTTTTAAGACATCACGGTCAAGGTTAAGGACGTCATAGTCCGTGGATTTAAGGACTTCACAGTCCGATGTTAGTTTTAAGACATCACGGTCAAGGTTAAGGACCTTATAGTCCATGGATTTAGGGACTCCACAGTCCGATGTTAGTTTTAAGACATCACAGTCAAGGTTAAGGACCTCATAGTCCGTGGATTTAAGGACTCCACAGTCCGATGTTAGTTTTAAGACATCACGGTCAAGGTTAAGGACCTCATAGTCCGTGGATTTAAGGACTCCACAGTCCGATGTTAGTTTTAAGACATCACGGTCAAGGTTAAGGACCTCATAGTCCGTGGATTTAAGGACTCCACAGTCCGATATTAGTTTTAAGACATCACGGTCAAGGTTAAGGACCTCATAGTCCGTGGATTTAAGGACTCCACAGTCCGATATTAGTTTTAAGACATCACGGTCAAGGTTAAGGACCTCATAGTCCATGGATTTAAGGACTCCACAGTCCGATGTTAGTTTTAAGACATCACGGTCAAGGTTAAGGACCTCATAGTCCGTGGATTTAAGGACTCCACAGTCCGATGTTTGGTTGCGGGGACCCGTCACCTTTTTGAAGACGTTGAGGAATTACAACGCCAGGTATCAAAGAAGTGAAGAGATGTACCCCTAAACCGAGGTGGCACCAATATAGAATCAGGTTGGTTGATTGTTAGTTTTAAGACATCACGGTCAAGGTTAAGGACATCATAGTCCGTGGATTTTAAGGACTCCACAGTCCGGTATTTGTTCTGGATGCTTCACACGGGTTCACTGCCGTGCTTGGCGAGGACCAGGCTCCGCTCTGGGCGTTTTCCGCGGGGTCAAAGAGTGACGTTATCCGCGTTCCACGTAACCAGGAATTTTGCACTAGATGCTTCACACGGGTTCACTGCCGTGCTCGGCGAGGACTAGGCTCCGCTCTGGATGCTTCACACGGGTTCACTGCCGTGCTCTGCGAGGACCAGGATCCGCTCTGGACGTTTTCCACGGGGTCAAAGAGTGACGTTATCCGCGTTCCACGTAACCAGGAATTTTTCACTAGATGCTTCACACGGGTTCACTGCTGTGTTCGGCGAGGACTAGGCTCCGCTCTGGATGCTTCACACGGGGTCAAAGAGTGGCGTTATCCGCGTTCCACGTAACCAGAAATTTTGCACTAGATGCTTCCCACGGGTTCACTGCCGTGTTCGGCGAGGACTAGGCTCCGCTCTGGATGCTTCACACGGGTTCACTGCCGTGCTCTGCGAGGACCAGGATCCGCTCTGGACGTTTTCCACGAGGTCAAAGAGTGACGTTATCCGCGTTCCACGTAACCAGGAATTTTGCACTAGATGCTTCCCACGGGTTCACTGCCGTGTTCGGCGAGGACTAGGCTCCGCTCTGGATGCTTCACACGGGTTCACTGCCGTGCTCTGCGAGGACCAGGATCCGCTCTGGACGCTTTCCACGGGGTCAAAGAGTGACGTTATCCGCGTTCCACGTAACCAGGAATTTTGCGCTAGATGCTTCACATGGGTTCACTGCCGTGTTCGGCGAGGACTAGGCTCCACTCTGGATGCTTCACACGGGTTCACTGCCATGCTCCGTGAGGACCAGGATCCGCTCTGGACGCTTTCCACAGGGTCAAAGAGTGACGTTATCCGCGTTCCACGTAACCAGGAATTTCGCTGATTGTATCCGCATTTCATGGAATGGAGGTTTGACTGTTGGTGATATGTGTATCGCCGAGCCATGGAACTGGGGGGGTTGCCGCTGTTCCGCTTTGCTTGAAGTTGTGTCCGTTGTTACGCGACGAGTGTTGGGATGATCTCTAGGTCGCTTGCGGCCCGTCGAGATTTGACTCCTTTCTTTGATGAAACCTGGGGGACATGTGATCACTTCTTTATTTACGCCCTTGGATTGTATACAGGGAGTGATGGAACATCATCTGTAGGGCATAAATTAAAACTTTTTTTTTATTTCTTTTTCCGCGATGCTCTATCATTTCAGCTTTTATATCGCGAAGGTCGCGATTGCCCTATCATTTCGGCTATTTTTCGCGGTGCCCAATCATTTCGGCTATTTATTTCATTTTTACTCGCTGCTTTTTATTGCGAGTTGCCCCATCATTTCAGCTATTTTTCATGCATACATTTTTACTTGCTGTTTTTTTATTGCAAGTTGCCCCATCATTTCGGCTGTTTCGTATGCACGTGCGGCCTACTGGCTTTTCGCCATAAAGCTGAAATTAGACACCGATTTCGGCATCAGCACCGCTACAACTGGGATATGGCCAGGAGCGAATCATCATCTGCCTCTGTCGATGTTGAACAAAGGTGGCTTAGCAAACAGGGTTAGGGTCCTGTCGACTAAGGCTTTTGACTTCATGAGCCGTAAGGGTCTCACAAAGGTATTTCTCCCTACAAGTCGTGAGGATCTTGTAGGTGTATTTTCTCCCTAAGAGTCGTGAGGATTCCTAAGTGTATGTTCCTCTGTAAGTCGTAAGGATCCTACAAGAGGGTTTTCTCCTTATAAGCCGAGAGGACTTATAAGGGTTGTTCACTATATGGACATACCCCTAGTCATAGGGTGAATCTTTGCTGGGGAAATGTTTATTCGCGTCCATGGATTGTATACAAGGGCCAATATTGGACCACTTGTAGGGCATTGTCGAGGGTTGTGGGGAATTTTGCTTAAGCACAGGTTTAGGTCTCTATGACTTAAGACTTTCAAGTCTTATGAGCCGTGAGGGTCCCATAAAAGAGTTCTCCTTACGAGTCGTGAGGATCTCGCAAGTGTATTTTCTCCTTAGGAATCATGGGGATCCCTAAGTGTATTGCTCCCTTGTGAGTCGTAAGGATCTCACGCGGGTGGTTTCTCCTTACAAGGTCGTGAGGACCCTGCAAGTGTCCTTTAACGAGGTTGCGCCCTTTCGGGTTTTCACAAACACTCGCCGGTAGCCCTGCTGTTTTTACTCACGGAGCCCTTTCGGGTTTTCATCCGTGCTCTTCTTGCTTATGGACATACCATTTTTTTTATTTTTTTATTTTATTATTTTTTATTTTACGAGGTCGCGCCCTTTCGGGTTTTCACGAATACTCGCCGGTAGCTCTGCTGTTTTTACTCACGGAGCCCTTTCGGGTTTTCATCCGTGCCCTTCTTGCTTATGGACATACCATTTTTTTTTTTTTATTTTTATTTTTTTTATTTATCTCGTCAGCCTAAGGATGCCGCGGTAGTAGTTTTAAGGACATTTCGGTCCGTCGTTAGTTTAAGGACGTTTCGGTCCGTCGTTAGTTTAAGGACGTTTCGGTCCATCATTGAGAGGGCCGGCTACTACTTATAGAGCTTGAGCTTAGGAAGATAGCGAGCGAACATAGTCGTCGTCATCTATCATTGACCTAGGCTGTGGCTCATTAAGCGTAGTATTTCTTTAGGAAGCGACCGTTTATCGGCCTGAAAGGCCTTTCACCGTGCATATCCATGAGTAGATAGGCTCCACCCTGATAGACCTTGTCTATGATGTACGGGCCTTCGTAGTTCGGCTCGAATTTTCCTCGCTTGGCGCGATTGGGGATCATAGGCCTTTTGACCACTAACACGAGTTCGCCTTGGTGGAATGTCCTCGGCCTGGTCGATCTTTCATACGAGCGCGTCATCTTTGCTTTATAAGCTTCCAGATTTTGTTGCACTATGAGCCGGGTTTCATCGAGGGCATCAAGCTCCTCAAGCCGAAGGCGAGCATTTTCTTTGTCTGTCAACTCGTGGTGGACTGCCACTCGTAGAGAAGGTAGCTCTATCTCGAGGGGGAGTACTGCTTCCGTACCGAATACCAATGCGTATGGTGTCATGTTCGTGGCCGTCTTGAACGTAGTTCGATATACCCAAAGAGCCTATTGCAGTCTCTCGTGCCAGTCCTTCTTATTTCGGGACACCGTCTTTTTAATGATCTTTGTCAAGGTCTTATTGAGGGCCTCGGCCAGACCGTTAGCTCGTGGATTATAAACTGAGGAGTATCTCCAGTCTATATTATGCTGTTGCGCGAAGCGGCTAATCTTATGGCTTTTGTAGGCTGGCCCGTTATCGGAGATAATCCGCCGTGGAGTTCCAAACCGATAAATGACGTACGTTTTGAAAAAGTGGAGGATATTTTCCGTCTTCACTTCCCTCAACGGTACTGCTTCCGCCCATTTGGAGAAGTAATCAGTCGTTGCCAGGATGAAACGATGTCCTCTAGACGATGCCGGTTCGATGGGACCGACTATGTCAGTTCCCCACATCTCGAACGGCCAGCTGGCCACCGTTGGATGTAGTGGATTCGGATGCTGGTGGATGAAATCCCCGTGGATTTGGCATGAGTGACATTGCTTCGCATATTCGAGGCAATCCTGAATCATCGTGGGCAGTAGTAACCATCCGTTTAATTTTTAACTTCATCTTCGGGCCTGCTTGGTGAGAACCACAGATTCCGTCATGAACTTCCTGAATGACTATTTCTGCTTCGTCAGGTCCTAAGCATCTCAGCCACAGAGAATCGAATGACCTCTTGTACAGAGTATTATTGACGAAGGCGAAAGACAGAGCTCGTTTCATGAGCTGATGTCTTGTGGACGCTTCTTCGGGCATTCGGTGGGACTTAAAGTAGTCTATGAAGACTTCCCTCCAGTCCTTACCCTTCTCACGGTCTTTTATTTGTAGGCTCGTCTGCTCAGTCGCTCCCTTTTCTTCGTATGATTCTGGGGATATTTCTGTTGGGGCAAGCACTCGACGGCTTTGTACCATGATTTTAACGTCATCGAGGTTCTCGTCAGCCAATTCTTTAGCGAGCTTAGCTAACGCGTCCGCTTTGCTATTTTCCGCGCGTGGTATGCTTTCCAAAGTACAGGAGGGAATTTGGGTCAACAGTTGTTGCACCTTTTCACCGTACTTCACCAACTCCGGTTTGCACGTTTGGTAGTCGCCGTTTACTTGACTAACGACCAGTCGAAAATCTCCATATATGAGGAGTTTCTCAATCCCCATGTCGATGGCGATCTCGAGGCCTGCTATCAAAGCTTCATACTCGGCTTCATTGTTTGTCCTCGGTTCTGTTAAGGAGAAAGCAAAGCGCATTATCCCTCCGTGTGGAGTTACGAAGATGAGGCCTACCCCTGATTTGATCATTAGGGCACTTTGTTTGCGCTTCTTTACGGAGGACGCTCCATCGAAATAAAGTTCCCATCGGGTATCACCACCGTCGATCGTGTCAAATGCATGTTCGTCCGGCAAATCGCAGTTTAGAGGTGAACCGGCAGGTACCGGGTGCTTAGCAAGGAAGTCAGCGATGGCTTGGCCTTTCACTGCCTTGAGAGGCTGATAGGTTATTGAAAACTCCATCAAGAGCAAGGCCCATTTAGCGAGTCTCCCCGTCAATATGGCCTTCGACATTAAATATTTAAGAGGGTCCATCTTCGAAATGAGACGGACTTCATGTGCCAATGCGTAGTGCCTGAGCTTTGTTGTCGCAAAGATCAATGCCAGGCAGTGTTTTTCAATGGGAAAATAGTTGCTTTCTGCCCCCAGAAGAACTCGACTTAAGTAGTAGAGTGCTCTTTCTTTCCCCTGGTCATTCTCTTGCGCCCATAATGCGCCCAAGGAATCCTCAAGGGCTGTTGTATAAAGAATAAGGGGTTTTCCCTTGACTGGAGCAGCTAACACCGGCGGGTTCTGCAGGTACTGCTTGATTTCATCTAGCACGCTCTGGCACTTTTGGTCCCAGACGAACGGGGTTCCCTTCTTCATCAGGTGACTGTAAGGACGGCACTTGCCTGACAGGTTGGCGATAAACCGCCGGATATACACGAGCTTCCCCTGGAGAGACCGCAGCTGTTTGAGAGTCCTTGGGGGTGGCATTTCCCTGATCGCCTTGATCTTGGATGGATCTATTTCGATACCTCGGTGTCGGATGATGAATCCCAGGAATTTACCCGAGGAGACTCCGAACGCGCATTTGAGGGGATTCATCTTCAAATTATATTGCCGAAGGCGCTGAAATATGGTCTTCAGATGCTCTAAATGCTCTTCGTATGACATGCTCTTCACTACGAGGTCATCGATATAGCACTCGATGGTTTCATGTATGAGATCATCGAAGATCTTTGTCATGGCCCTTTGATAGGTGGCACCGGCGTTCTTTAAACCGAAGGGCATCACCTTGTAGCAGAATATACCCAAAAGAGTCCTGAAGGAGGTGTGCTTCTGGTCTTCTGGATGCATCTTTATCTGATTGTACCCTGATGAACCGTCCATAAAGGAGAAAACCTCGTGAGTGGACGTGTTATCTATCATCAGCTCGGTTACCGGTACTGGGAAATCGTCCTTCGGGCAGGCTTTATTGAGATCCCTGAAATCCACGCATATGCGCACCGTCCCATTTTTCTTCATTACCGGGACGATGTTGGCGATCCAGTCAGGATATTGGACTTCTTAGATAAATCCAGAATCAATCATCTTCTTGACTTCGGCGTTGATGCTCATCTCAAGCTCGAGCCGCATCCTTCTCGGCGCCTGCTTGACTGGCTTGATATCCGGGGATATTGCTAATTTATGTACCGCAATCTCTGGATCTAATCCTGGCATCTCGGAATAGTTCCACGCGAAGCAATCTCTATGATGTAGAAGCACATCCTTTAACGCAGCCACCCTTTCTTCAGATAGCAGTTCGCTGACGAATGTTGGTCGAGGATCGTCTTTCGATCCCAACTCAATCTTCTTGAGGTTATCTGCAGTCGTATGTATGCCATCTTCCAGTTCTTTCGGAGCCGGTGGAAATTCTGAGATTACCTCATTGTCATTGTTTTCGAAGCACCAAGGGAGCTCATCTATGTCCTCGGGCTCTTCTTTTAATATTGTAATCATGTGACAAGTGCGAATCCGCTTCCAAGACCGATATGGATCTGGCTCTGCTCTTGCGGTTTTGGGTCCGTGCTTTTGTGGCGGCGTTACCCTCCAGCTGCTGGATAAAGCAAATCTGCCTTGCTGGTACTGGTCTTCGACCCAGTTCTTGAATGTGAAGCAGTCTTCGATAGGGTGTCCTATGGCTCGGTGATAAGAGCAATAGCCCGAATGAGAAACCTCGTTAACTTGCTCAGGGTGCTTAGACTCCGGAAGTGCGATCATTTGATGTTTTATGGCGAGCTCGAGTAGCTTCTTCGTCTTATCTCGAGGGAAGGAATACGCTCGACTCATCTTCTTCATGAGGGACAAATCCGGACCGCGCAATGCCTGATCACACGACTCTCTAATCCTGCGTCGCTGTTGTCGACTCCTTTTTCCGCCTCTTGACTTACTTCTGCCTCTGCGTCGGGCCTTTTGTACAACGGGTTGACAGGGAGGAGTACCTTTGTCTTTTGCAGCCTGTTGAAACAGACGTTGCGTCCTGGCCTTCTCGTAGATGGCCATCTCGCGGTTATGATTTTCCCGAGCTTTTTGACCCACTTTCCTGATAAGCTTGTCCATTCGTTTTTCAAACGACGGACTCGGCACTTCGCTTGCGGGATCCAGTTTTGATGAGGGGTTGGCATTGCTTGACAGGGCGTCCTCCTCATCGAAGTTATATATGGCGTAGCTACCGTGGACTCGCTCCTGTTTCCCGGATCTCACATATCCTAGCCCAAGTGTCTCCATTCTCCCGTTGGGCAATTTGTGCTGAGTTCCAGGGACATTCCAAATCCTGTTGTAGAATCGAGCTTGTCGAACAGTCTGTTTTAAGGGTACCCCTTGGCGCTTCAATAGGCTCTTTAGTCTGTTTGTGTAATATCTGGGCAAACGGATGGGTTGGAGTCTGTCGAGTGTAGAATCCGCGCCATGCCAGATCTCTTTCTCTACTCTCGTTTCCAAGGACCGATAGAATAGGATCACCTTCTCACCCGTTCGCCTGGGAGGGACGTAAAACGTCTGCAGGTCCTGCACATTGTAAGCTTGAAGTATGTCGAGATCCTTGTAGTGTTCCTGCGGCACCATGGTGATTTGCAAACTCTGATCATCACCAGGGGATACTTGTATTGACGGCCGACTGGAGAACACGGCATTAACTTCATCTTCCGAGTCACTTCCGAAGATCAACATGGGGGCGGACGATCCCAGGTTGTTGCGTCGGGACGGACCAGCGTAGACTATCTCTTCTTCTTCTTCGGTATCGCTCCCGAAAACAGGGATGATGGCGGCGGCTTTGTTCTCCGGCTTGCGACACTTTTCTGTATCCTCGAAGTCTGGCAAAAAGTACTTCGCATCTTCGTACTTGCGGACTTCGTTCACGGAGAATGGGTTCAGCTCACCTGTTACGGTATACTCGAAACCATCCTTAAAATACTTCATACACTGATGCTGTGTAGAAGGGATGATGTTGTACTCGTGTAACCAAGGACGACCGAGCAAGGCGTTGTAGCAGGTCTTGGCATCAATGACGTGAAACTTGATGTCCGTGACGAGCAGTCCGAAGCGTAATGTTAGTATTACAGATACGTGAGTCCGTGATGACTGGGAGTCGAAACCGGAGATGGTAATTTTGTCACGAGCGAGGTGCTGTACGCTCATGCAGATTTCCTTCAACACCCGAACATTAAAGAGATTGATGGAGGATCCATTATCCACCAGGATCTTGCCTATCTTGATATCATGGCAGTTTCCAGAGACATATAGGGGACGGTTGTGGTCGCACGTCCCGAGGAGGAGGTCTTCGTCACCGAAAGTGATGTCGGCCGTATGCACTTCTTCCAGTTCATTCTTCATCCTTTCTTCGGCGAGGAAGGCTTGGAATTGCTCGGGTTCTTGTAACGCCTTGATTAATGAATCTCGCGCTTCTTTTGATAATAGAAGGGCATCGAGAATGCTGAGCTGAGAAGGTAGCTCTCTTAGGTGTGCTAGGATGTTGTAGTCCACCTTACCCTTCCTGGGAGGGTCTTTGGCAGTCAGCTCTTTCCTGACTTGGTCATCTAAGGCGATATCCCCAGTGTCCTTCTTCTTTCCCTTATCTTTTCTATTCGCGGGTCCGAGATTCTTTTTCGGGAGCGTGCGATTGCGCAGCTGAATATTTTCGCAGGCCTCTGGTTCTTCCTCTTTCCCTAAAACGGATTCTTTAAAGAGAGGGCCCAGAGCCATTTCTTCATCAGAGTCGCTCCCAAAGGTGAGAACTTGTGACCTTCCGGCGTTAACCATGTAACAGTTGCCAACAGTTCTGTTTTCGGCCGTACCTTTTTGCTCTTGACGAGCTTTGCGTTTCATGCGCTTAAAATGTTGCCGGTGAGCAACATATCCCTGCCACCATACTCTGAAAGCGTCGCACTCCTCCGTAGGGTGCGAAATTTTCCGGTGGTATGAGCAATAATTTGGGTGCCTCTCCGCCCCATCGAACGTGTTCTCTTGCGAGGGTGGTAGCTTCATCCCCATCGACATGGTTTTGGCAAACCTTTTTCTCGTTTTGAACATGTTTTTATTCGCATCGGATATCTTTTGATCTGGCGGAAGTGTTTCGACTCTTTCATTCGGTCGCTTGCGTTTGGCTTCTTCCAATGCGGCCATCTCACGCTCCTGGTCGGCTTTACTTTTCAAATGAATCTCGTCTAGAAAGGCGTCGATCATTTCATCTGTTGGCCATATAAGTTCTGGCTCAGGCTGTGCCCCCAGTTTCTCAGTGCCAGGAGTTTTCTCATCTTCCGAGTGGGAAATCATATGACAACTTGCCACATATTCCTCGGATTCATCTGACGAGCTTTCCCCATCATCTTCCTCCTGAAAGACGTGGTTAAAGAACTCTTGCAGTGTGACGGAATTCCGTGCCTTTTGATTGTACTCCTCTAGCGCATCAATCTGTTTCTGCAAATCCGTGCGCTTGTCTCCAGGCTTCACGGACTTCCTGGACTTCTTCTTCTTTTTCTTCGAAGATTTTGACGGTTGGGTGTGAGTACTTGGGCTATCACCACCGATTTTTATAGTTGGACGTGGCTTCAGCATCCCTTCGATAATTTGAGGTTCAAGCGGGTTCTTCCACTCGACCGCCGGGCACGCATGAAGGTCACTCAGCATCCTTTTAGTTTTAACTGATAGCACGACCTCCCATGGAGCTTCTTCAATAAAGGAACAGGTTGCCCCCGATGTATCTGCTTTCTTAGGAGCATGCGGCTGTGGCGGGTTAACCTTCCATTTTTCGGACAGCGCAAACTTTCCATGGAGGTATTGATCTTCAATCCATCCTTTGAAAACGAAGCAATCATCAATCGGATGGCTTACCGTTTGATGGTAAGGGCAATAGTTGGGGTTATTCACCTCAGTGGGTTGTGGCGGTCGTCTTGGATTTGGCAAGTTTATAAGCCTGTTGCGTACTGCCAGCTCGAATAACCGTTTCGTCTTGTCCCGTGGGAACGAGTAGGGACGCTTCATCTTCTCATTATAATACCGCCGTCTTTCTTCCAGCTGATCCGCCAGCTTTGGGTTACTGGGCTGCTGCTGAGCGTTCGCAACGAAGGTTGCCTTTCCTTTACCCTTGTCATTCCGGGGTTCTGGCTTCGGGGGAGACGGTCTGTGACCCATCTGGTCCATCTGGGCCAACTTGTCGATCAAAGCCTGAAACGTGGTCAGCTTAAAGAACATCATGAACTGGGAGATAGTTGCATGAGGGTCTAGAGTTCCCACAAACATTCCCACCGCAGGAGCTTCTTCTATACGCTGCTCGCATTTTGACCATAAATTACGCCACCGTATAGCATATTGGACCCATGTTTCGCCCGGCTTTATCCTGGCATTGATCAATGCCGTTATCGTGGTACGCTCGTTGGCACCCGCGAAGCGTTGGGTAAACAACAATTCCATCTCTGCGAAGGTCTTGATAGAGTCGTTCGGGAGCTCAGCGTACCACTTGAACGCCGTATCTGATAAACTTCCAACAAACTGGCGAAGCAAAAGCTTGTCATCACCGCCGGTGTTGCCGCAGAGTGCCCTGAACTGGGCAACATGCTGTTGAGGATTGCCCGTTCCCTTGTAAACATGGAACTTGGGAATTGTGTAACCCAGCGGGTACTTGATTTGGTCGTACCAGCTTGGATATGGCCGCCCCGTTTTTACGACCTGGCCGGCTGCTTCAGTCGCATGATGAACCCGTATTTGCTGGGCTATGTACTCGTCCAAATCAGTTTTAGAGATTGTATTCTCTTTAGCCGTTGACAAAGTCGGCGGGGGATTTGATGTCTCTTCCTTATCGTCTCCGAGGACGATCGAGGGCTCTTCAGCCGGAGGATCTTGTTGTATCATCATCCCTATCATATCTTGGAAGAGAAGGCCCATACGCTGTATGTTGGCTACTTGTTCAGCAGCCTCTTTGTCCTTTCTTCCTCCTGGCGTTCATCCGAGGACGTTTCTGGGTTTTCTTTTGGCCCGGTAAGTGCGGCCATAGCATTTATCATCTCTTGGAGCTTCTGTTGCTGCTCCTGCGCCTTGGTCATTGACCGTGTAAGCGATCTATGACCTGTAGACGCACGGCTGTCTTCCTTTCCTGACGCCATGTATACGGTATGGACCATCATGCCCCCAGGCTTAGGGCGTCTGGGCTTAGTGCCTTTAGCTCTCATTGCAGGCTGGGGGATCTTCTCTGGCTTCCTCTTTTTATGAGCAGTGGAAATTGAAGGGGCCGTTGAGGTGGGCACCCAGACAGGTTTTCGTGGCTTAGCTTGGCGACTGACTTCCTGCTGGATTTTCAGCTTCTTGTGCCGGCAGGAGAAATTTGGATCAATCACCGAGTCTCGGGTCTGCCGCCAGACTTTATAGATTCGGGAGGACAGCCGTTGAGGAGATTGGAGCTGTTCTGGATTCACTTCTATAGCCCTTTTCAGCGGAGGGGGAGACCTCTTTAGCACCGCGGTAGGAGAATTCCTACGCACCTTATTTAGCATCTCAAAGCTGTTCCCAGTTGGAACAGCAGCATTAACTTCTGCCATCGGGGCTGGAGGAGTTAGCCCAGAAGGGGAGTTGCCTCCGGCCTTTCTCACTCGGTGCCAGTAACGACGTCGAGCGTGTCGTGCTGATGGCATCGGCTCGGTGATGGCGATAGCCTCGTCTTGCCCCCTGTGTATGTGGGGGTCACTGCTGGTGTCAGCCTGTTAAAGACTGATGTCCTTTCGGTAGCAAGAGCGGGAGCTGGAACAGTCAATCTTGTAAAGACCGTCTTTTTGGCAGGGGAAGCTGCCTTGACGACTTCAGGAGCAGGACTGGTTATTTTCTCAGGAGCAGCCTTCTCTAGGATTACAGGCCCCATTGCGGTTTCATAGGAGCTCTGGCCTAGTCTGGAGAAGACCGAGGCGCTAGTGTTGGGCGACCCGTTGAGAGGGGCCGCAGCAGGGGCAAGCCGATCAAAGACCGACTTCTTGGGAGCTTCCGTTGTCAGCACAGGAGCGGTGAAGCTTGTTGGCGGTAGCATGGTCCCAAAAAACAACCCTGTGGTGGCTTGAGTGACCTGTTCCACGGGGATTGTGAACAGCGAAGCAGCTTGGGGTCCGTAGGCTATGCCTCCTGGCGAGGCAGAGCGTTGGTTACAATTGCAGTTGGAGCATGTCGCACAAGTGGAAGCCATTGATTCTTTGCTTTCTGCAATAAGCAAGACGCCGAATCTTAGTACCTTGAAACCCCAGGGCAACTATTAGCAAACCGTGTTTGGTTCGCGAACACGACACACGAAGTGTGGAGTGGAAAGAGGAAAAGGTCCCACCGGACGTGCCAGAATCTGTTCTCCTCCGAACGACGGCGCGATGCGTGGTCATCTCGCCTGAGGTTCGGGGCATATGCTAATTGGTGCTATCCGTCTACCTCTCCGAAGATGCCAAGTTGATTTATGGCAACGTATATCGAAGGTTTAAACGGATGCGTCCGATGTAGCAGATTTCGTCAGATTCCCCCTCGCTTGAGGGGTTTTTGATTGTGGGGACGCTCTTCCCTGCAGGCGCAAGCCCCTGCAGTTAATTACGCTACCGCATCGCGGTAACCACTTTCTCCTTCTCCAGATGGTCACTTCGTGTCGTGTGTGTTTATTTTATGTTTGGTTGCCCGTGGATTGTATACGGAGACTGAGTTATGTCGTCGCCCGCAGGGCGTGGACTAGTCCAAATCCGTATTATCTTAGATTTGGGTTTGGGGGTTTGGGTTTAAGGATACGTTAGCCTCATTGGAGACTAAGATCGACTTAAATGTTTGTTAAGGACACGTTAGTCTAGTTTTTAGACTAAGATCGACTTAACGGGATCGTTTAGATCCAACAATAGAGCCATTAAGGGAGCCCTGTTGTTTAGTTTAGTGACGTTGCGGTCAATAGGTAGTTTAAGGACGTTGCGGTCCATAGGTAGTTTAAGGACATTGCGGTCCAATGTTAGTTTTAAGACGTTGCGGTCAAGGTTAAGGACCTCATAGTCCGTGGATTTAAGGACTCCACAGTCCAAAGTTAGTTTTAAGACATCTCGGTCAAGGTTAAGGACGTCATAGTCCATGGATTTAAGGACTCCACAGTCCAAAGTTAGTTTTAAGACATCTCGGTCAAGGTTAAGGACCTCATAGTCCATGAGTTTAAGGACCCCACAGTCCGTATCAATATGTGGTCATCGGGACCCGTTACCTCTTTGAAGACGTTGAGGAATTAAAACGCCGAGTATCAAAGGAGTGAAGAGATGTACCCTTAAACCGAGATAGATTAAATAATCTTTGACCCAATTTGGAACCAAGACCAATTAATTATATTATGAGCCCATTAGCTCAGTTGAATTTGAATTGAGAACTTATGGCCAGCTTGGGCTAAGTCCAATCATATTTAGGATATTGGCTCTCTGTTGGTCCATTAGAAGAGAGGCTTTGCCTCTAGACACTTAGCCAATTGGGCTAAAGTTAGTGTTAAACACCAGCAACAGGGGGTTCAAATTAGTGTTAAACACTAAAACAAATCGGTGTTAAACACTAGCAACAGAGATCTCAAATTAGTGTCAAACACTAAGATAATCAGTGTTAAACACTGGTGACAGAGATTTTAATTTAGTGTCGAACACTAAGAAAATTAATGTTAAACTCTGTTAACAAAGATTTAATTTAGTGTTAAACACTAAGAAATTCAGTGTTAAACACTGCAAGAAAGGCTCTTCGATTAGTGTTGAACACTAAGGCAAAACAGTGTTAAACACTGGATTCAGAGGGTCTAATTTAGCGTTAAGCACTAAGGTAAGAGGGGTCACGTGGTAGCACGTGAGGGCGCCCTCCCCTTTACTTGTTCTGCCGAGAGTGGTGAATACTTTGGAGTATCACGTGCTGTCACGTGATGGGCATTTAATTGTTTGTGTGTTAAAGCTCCTGCCAAGGGTCACGTGGGTCATGTGAGGCATTGCCTCAAAAGCCCTTCCCTGTGGATCTTTCCAGGGGTCACGTGGTAGCACGTGACTCTGCCTCTTTGCAATTTCTGATTAAATTCTTCATTAAATCCCCATTGTCTTCTGCAGAATTATATTCTCTGATAGAGTTGAACTCTGATTTTCCTGTAGGAATTAAATTCCTCATATATGTGAAGAATTGAGTTCTGTCATAGGGTTAAACCCTGATAATAACTTTAAAATGACTAAATTCCCTCTTTCTTTAGAGAATTACTCTTAGATAGGGTTGAACCCTAATTTATATGCTGAGGGATTAGATTCTGTCATAGGGTGAAACCCTAATTTCTTCTTTCTTAAGGGAATTAGATTCCTGTTATTTTAACAGAACTAAGTTCTTAACTAGGGTTAAACCCTGATTCTGTTCATTCTGAAGGAATTAAATTCCTATAACATAGGGTCAAACCCTAATTTTATCTTAAAGGAATTAAATTTCTATAATTTCGTGAGAATTAAATTCTCAAACTTTCATTCCCTCTCTATGCTTTGGATCTGCATGGCAGGATCTCAACCCAATGAGAATTAAATTCTCTATTCATGGGGAGATGTGCACTTTGCAGATCCTCTACTAAAGAGAGAACTAAGTTCTTCTTTTTAAGAGTTAAACTCTTTTGAGAATTAAATTCTCTTTTAAGGGCCTTCCCTTTCTCACCTAGGATTTTCTTCTGCAGAAGATCAAATTCTTCCAGAGTCTCAAGGCTCTATATTTCTCTTTTTCTATCTCCCTTTTTCTGTCTATCCCTCTGTGTCTCTCTTGGCTCCTATTTATAGGAGAAGAAGCAGAACCAATTAGTTTTGATGAATTTTTCATTGAGAGATTTGATTTGTATTCACTATTCGTTTGGACCTTTGGATTATTAGGTGAATTTTATTCACCATTGGATTTTAAATCCAAAGATTTTCCTTTGTTATTTCGATTAGATTTTAAGGGGAAATCTTTCCAAGTTCAAGATTTTTCCATAGATAGGTGATATTTAATCACCTTTAAATTTTTAGTCCAATCGGTTCCAAATAATCATTTTCCTTTGGAAAGATTTGAATGATCTCTTCAGAATTTGATTCTGTTAAATAAATAGGCTTTGAAAGCCGGTCACGTGTGGCCACGTGACCCCTGGTCACGTGTAGGCACGTGACACCCTAGAACGAGCTTTCTTCTTCTTTTTGCACTCTGTCTTCTGGCCGCTGCTTAGCCGTCACGTGCCACCACGTGACCCCTGGTCACGTGTGAGCACGTGACCCTCGTCTGGAGCCATTTTCTTGATTTAATCAGAGAATGAGTCCGCTGCTTTCAAATGTTACGTGCCAACACGTGACTGTTGGTCACGTGCTAGCACGTGATGCTTCTTCCGTAGGCTTTCCTGATTTTAAATCAGGAAACAGAGACCTGCTATCAAAGCCTCATATTCCACTTCATTATTTATCCTCGGCTCTGTTAAGGAAAAGGCAAAGCGCATTATCTCTCCTTGCGGAGTCACGATGATAAGGCCTACCCCCAATTTGATTATAGGGGTGGTGTGCTTTCTCTTTTTCATGGAAGATGCCCCATCGAAGTAAAACTCCCATCGGGTATCACTCCCTCCTGTCTCCCTGTCGATCGTGTCAAACGCGTGCTCGTCCGGCAATTCACAATTTAGGGGTGAATCGGCAGGTATCGGATGCTCAGCGAGGAAGTCGGCGATAGCCTGGCCTTTCACTGCTTTGGGAGGTCGGTATGTTATCGAGAACTCCATTAAGAGTAGTGCCCATTTAGCGAGTCGTCCCGTTTAGTATGGCTCTTGACATCAAATACTTGAGAGGATCCACCTTTGGTATGAAATAGACCTCATGCGCTAAAGCATAATACCGAAGCTTCGTCATAGCGAAGATTAACGTCAGGCAGTGTTTTTCGATAGGGGAGTAGTTGTTTTCTGCCTCGAGGAGAACTCAGCTCAAATAGTAGAGGGCTCTCTCTTTCCCTTGGTCGTTCTCCTGTGCCCATTACGCGCCTAAAGAACCTTCAAGGGCTATTGTATATAGGATGATGGGCTTTCCCTTGACTGGAGCGGTCAGTACCGGCGGATTCTGTAGGTATTGCTTGATTTCGTCCAGTGCACTCTGGCATTTACGATCCTAAACGAATGGGGTCCGCTTCGTCATTAGATGGTTGCAGGGACGGTACTTGCCGGAGAGGTTGACTTAGAGTTTGACACCTGTTTAGGAATCAATATCGCTACAACTGGGATATTGCCAGGAGCGACTCATCATTTTCCCCTGTCGATTTGGACAAAGGTGACTGTTCAGTTGATAAAACTGCACTATTGATGTGACGTTTTCCTCACTATTTCTATATAATAAAAGATGTTTATTATAAATATGACATATATAAGGGTTTATCCGTAAAAATACTATTTTCATGTGTTTATATATTATAATTAACATTATGAAGGAAAATATAAGCATATAATATCCATATAATATTTGGTCTATTTAAATATGCTTACCTTATTAAATATCTTTGACCAATTTTCTTAAAACTAAAATATCATGACAAATGATTAAGATAATATCTCAATAAAATCAAATTCTACTAACATCATTTATTGAGATAATTGTGCAGGAATTATATCATGACTGAAATCAAGCAAATCCGAGTTGGCGAGATCAAATCGGCCGAAAATATTCAAGTAAATTGAAGAAACCAATTCTGGCAGAAACGTAGAAAATATTTTCAAAGTCTAGATATTCAAAAGATCAACAAGTGCTACAGATATGAAGCCGCATAAATTATAGCCCATGATCCCACCAGAAGGCGGCGGATCCGCTGCACATGTGAAGAGTTAGGATTCTGGATTTTTTGGGTAGGATCTCAACAGATAGTTACCTTATTAGGAAACTAGAGATTCTGGCTCTGTGACTATAAATAAGGACCGAGAGGCTCTTGGAAAATTTGTCAAGCCGACGAGATCACGAAGTTCATGACGGCTCACGCATCCAGGCTGGTCATCAACTGTTCATCTACCTCCTTCAAAAGAGATCGAGAAGCAAACTAGGTTTTTGTAATCATTTTCTAAAGGAAACAAAGTGTATTTGATCTTGTGGATTAATAAAGGTAGTTGTTTTCTTATATCATTTTATTTTCTGTAGTTTTCAATATGATTTCCCTTTCTATCTTTTCTTTTCCCAACATGCGCGAGTAATTCTCTGCTTGTTAGGGTTCATAGGATTAGGGCAGATTAATGGATGATGAAGATCCTTAAACTCTTTTTACGTCCTATAAAGTTTATAAACTTTATCAAAAGAATAGTTAACATCCTAATCGGGCACGGTATCAATTCATTGATAGTCTCGACCGCGATTTGAGATTAGATTAACAATTGCTTTGGTAAAGGCTAGACATGAACGGAGATCCATGTCAAGATAGGGGTGAAGAGTGGGAACCCTATTCCCTCCAGAATCCCTAATCTACATGCATCACCGTCGATCTAGTTTTAAATCTATTAAAAGATAAAAAGAGTAATCTTTATGTAATCATCCATGACTACTAAATCTTAAAGAACCCTACAAGCCCCCTTCTACTATAAAACCTACATCCGTAGTTAATCTAGATCTATATTCTGCATCCGTGTTTGACGTAGATCTAGAACCTACAACCATTCTTCACCATTCTTTATTCTTCCTCCTTTCTTTCTCAACACCCCTAAAGTAAGATTAAAATATTCAATGTTTCCCAGAGGACGACCTGTACTCATCTCCGTCTAGCTACACGCGACACCGTTATTGATTGCGGTTAACTACTACACATAAAAAATAGATCAATCAAATGGCGCCGTTGCCGGGGATACGTGCGTAATTTTTTATTCTTACTATTTGTGTTGAATTCTTATTCAATCCATATCATAAATAAACAAAACTGTATCATGCATATTTAACTATTAGTGTGCGATTTTTGCGAGGGAATCTGGAGTCACATAATTGAGGAAACAGAGATCCAGAGACATTAATCAAGATCCAGAGGAGCAAGGGAGGCCACGTAGCAAAAATCTCCACCTGATCTCCCAAGTCGGTGGCGGAAGCACGGCAAGAAGGCCTATTCGGTGGCGGAACCGCAGCTTAATTAAGGATCTAGGGTTCCAAACTTCTCTGGTAAATTTCTCAATTGGCGGCGGAACCGCGGCTTTCTAGGGAAATTAGGTTTGCAAACTTCTCTGGCATCTTTTCTATATCCTTCTCTCTCCTCTGAAATCCAATAAAATATCTTTTCTGCAGAATTCTTTGCAAAGTATCGCTGCGCAAAAATCTTTTTGCATGTTTTGTTTTGCGGTTTGTTTTTGCATATTTTAATACGCACATTAAGGGGCAAGACCAAAATTCAGATTAGGTGGGGATTTTATCACCCTTCCTAGGCCCCGCAAATCAAAAAACGAGTATCCGCATAACTCTATATTAATTAAAAAATATCTAGATCAAGACCCTAAGGACCGTCGCGCTCAAATAGGACAGAGGAAGGTCGTGGGTAATCTATAGCTTATCTGCATTTTCTTTTGTAGTGCCTAGGCAAGTGTGTTTAAGGCAAGTGGTTATTTAATTAGGCCCGCTAATTTCGGTGATTCGTATTGCGGATACCTCCTACTTACCTGGCCACAGGAGAGATAAAGATGCAGTGGAGGATTTATCCTGCGATTTGTTCTTTGGAAGTTTAGGAGCGTGTTCCCCTCCGAAACGCGGAGACGCGATAAACGTCTTGCCTGAATTTCGGGGCAGATGCTAATTGGTGCTATCCGTCCACCTCTCCGAAGATGCCAAGTTGATTTATGGCACCATGTATCGAAGGTTTAAACGGATGCGGTCGATATAGCAAATTTCATCATATTCGCCCTCGTTTGAGGGGGTTTTTGATTGTGGGGACGCTCTTCCCTGCAGGTGCAAGCCCCTGCAGTTAATTACGCTACCGCATCGCGGTAACAACTTTCTCCTTCTCCATATGGTCACTTCATGTCGTGGGTGTTTGTTTTGTGTTTGGTTGCCCATGGATTGTATACGGAGATTAATTTGTCGCCCGTAGGGCGTGGACTAGTCCAAATCCGTATCTTTCTTAGATTTGGGTTTGGAGGGTTGGGTTTAAGGATACGTTAGCCTCATTTGAGACTAAGATCAACTTAAACGTTTGTTAAGGATACGTTTCTCATTTTAGACTAAGATCAACTTAACGGGATCGTTTAGATCCAACAAGAGAGCAATTGGGCTCTATTGTTTAGTTTAGTGACATTGCGGTCGATTAGTTTAAGGACATTACGGTCCATTGTTAGTTTAAGGACATCTCGGTCTATTGTTAGTTTAAAGACATCGCGGTCGAGGTTAAGGTCATCATAGTCCGTGAGTTTAAGGACCCCACAATCCAATGTTAGTTTAAAGATATCACGGTCAAGGTTAAGGACATCGTAGTCCATGAGTTTAAGGACCCCACAGTCCAATATTAGTTTAAAGACATCACGGTCGAGGTTAAGGACATCATAGTCCATGAGTTTAAGGACCCCACAGTCCAATGTTAGTTTAAAGACATCACGGTCGAGGTTAAGGACATCATAGTCCATGAGTTTAAGGATCCCACAGTCCAATGTTTAGAGACGTCATAGTCTGTGAAATGTGTGGTTGTCCGGACCCGTCACCTCTTTGAAAACGTTGAGGGATTACAACGACAAATATCAAAGGAGTGAAGAGATGTACCCTTGAACCAAGGTTGATTGGGGATCTGTAGTCCAATTTGGAACTAAGATCAATTAATTAGATTATGAGCACATTCGCTCAGTTAAATCTGAATTGAGGACTTATGGCCAACTTGGGCTAAGTCCAAATAGATTAGAAATGTTGGCCCTTTATTGGACCATTAGATATTTGTCTAGGTTCAAGCCCACATTATTTAGCAATGCTAAACCAGAGTTTGAGGGCTCTGATACATTTTTGTCTTTGACTGAGCATTAAACATTATAGCTCTGAGTTTTATTCAATTTTGAGATTTAGTTAAAGAAGAGGGTTTTTTTTTGCCTCTGGAAACTTAACCAATTTGGCTAAAAAAATAGTGTTAAACACTAAAGGACAACAGTGTTAAACACTGGAAATGAAATGCTCAGAGTAGTGTTAAACACTAGAAGACAACAGTGTTAAACACTGGGGATAAAACTCTCAAATTAGTGTTAAACACTAGAGAGGAAGAGGTCACATGGGAACATTTGAGGGCACCTAAAGGTGGGGCCGGATCTCATTTATTTTGTTCTGTAAATAAGTGTTACACACTTTTGATTTTCTAGCCATCACGTGTTGGCACATGATGGATATCTGTGCATTAGTTGTTAAAGCATTTATTAGGGGTCACGTGGTAACACGTGAGAGCGCCCAAAGCCAGCATTTCCTTTGCTTTTATTCTTTTTGTTTTGGAGGTCACGTGGGAGCACGTGAGGCATTGCCTCAAAACTTTTTCCTTCTCATTTTTGGGGGATCTGTTTAGCGGTCACGTGGGGGCATGTGACCTAGCTTTATTCTTTCTTTCTGATCACTGCGGATTGGGGTCACATGTCATCACGTGACCAATGTTCTTTATGTGCTTGAAGATCTTTCAAGTCTCTTTATTTTAAGAATTAAATTCGCTGTAGGGTTAAACCCTAATTATGTTTTAGAGAAATTAAATTCCTATGCATGTGGAAGAATTAAATTCTTATGTAGGGTGAAACCCTAATTTCATTTAGGAGGAATTAAAATTCCTGTGAATTTAAGAGAATTAAATTCTCAAGTAGGGTTAAACCCTAGTTTTGTCTTGGAGGAATTAAATTCCTATGAAATTGGGAGAATTAAATTCTCAGTTTTATCTTGGAGGAATTAAATTTCTATGAAATTGGGAGAATTAAATTCTCAAGCAGAGTTGAACCCTAATTTTATCTTGGAGGAATTAAATTCCTGTGAATTTGGGAGAATTAAATTCTCAGTTTTATCTTGGAGGAAGTAAATTCCTATAAAATTGGGAGAATTAAATTCTCTAAACTCAATTCTCTCTCTAAGTTTTGGATCTGCATGGCAGAATCTTCCCGATGAGAATTAAATTCTCAACCTGTGGGGAGATTTGCTTCTGCAGATCTTCAACCAGAGGAAGAACTAAGTTGTTTTGCAGAAGAGTTAAACTCTTAGATTGAGAATTAAATTCTCTTTTTTGATTTATGAAGCTTTGATCCTTTTCCCCTTTCTCATCTAGGGTTTCTTTTCTTGAGAATTAAATTCTCCTTTCTTTTCTCTCTGCTATTTCAAGATCCCAAAATTCTATATCTTTCTTCTCCTCTTGGCTCCTATTTATAGGAGAAAGAAAAGAATCAATTTGTTTAATAAATCTTTCATTGAAAGATTTTATTTGTTTTTTGTAACTAACATGATCTTTTAGATCACTCAGTGAATTTTATTCACCATTGGATTTTTAATCCAGAAGATATTCTGTTTGTTATTTTTGGTGAAATTTAGTGAGATCTTTTCTTGTATAAAATCTTTCCATAAATTGGTGATTTTTAATCACACTTGGATTTTTAATCCATCGACGCTCCACTTTACAGAGCTTAATCCTTTTTGTTTGGAAAGATTTAAAGAAATACTTTCCCAGTTAGGGTCTTTGATTTTCCTAAATTAGAATTTAATTCTATTAACTCATAAGGCTTTTAAAGCCCATCACGTGTTGGCGCGTGATCCTAACGTTTGACCATTGAAATAGAATTTAATTCTATCAATTAAAGAGCTGGGGGACCTGTCACGTGTTGGCACGTGACCCTCTTGATTAAACATTTAATTCAGAATTTAGTTCTGCCTTTTAGCAGAACTAAGGAATCATCACGTGTCAGCACGTGACCCTTGGTCACGTGCGAGCATGTGATACCCCATTGGGGAATTTCCTGATATTTTATTACATTTTTGTTTGACTGGAATTTAATCTTATAAAGCAGAGATCACAGGAACCTATCACTTGTCAACACGTGACCCTTGGTCACGTGTGAGCACGTGATACCCCATTGGGGTATTTTCTGGCTATTTTATTACATCTTTTAATCTCTTTTGGTGGGTTTCAAAGGCCCATCACGTGGTGGCACGTGACTCCACTAATCGCCTGCTTCATTAGAATTTAACTATCACGTGTCAGCACTTGACCCTTGGTCACGTGTGAGCACGTGATACCTCATTGAGGTAACTCCTGATTTTTAGTCAGGGAACAAATGCCCCCACAGCGTTGCTCTCACGTGTCTGCACGTGAGTGCAACGCTGTCACTTTTGTGACCGTTGGATCTGTCTAGAGAATAGGGGAGATGAAACGTTTCCCATCACATCCTATAAATGCAGGGGTCTCTTCAGAAGCGACTCCAGTCTTTCATCTTCTTCCTTGTTCATTTTCTTTGAGAATTTAATTCTCTTTCTCACAGCTTAGTTCTCTGTTCCAAAATCTTCATAGTTTAACTCTGTTCAAGAAAGAATCCTTTCTTCAGGTAATGGCTTTGAACGATCGAAGAACTTTCATACATATAAAAAAATCTCTTTGGATTTTAAATCCACACCAAGGGTTTTTCCCTTTAACGAAACCATCTTTCTGAGTTCTTCAGAGATGTCCAATTTTTTAAAGAATAAACCCTTTTTGCTAGGGTTTCTCTGTTCTTAAGGAATCAATGGTTGCGCTTGTCTTTTCTGTGGAATTTAATTCCACAGAAAAAAGCTTCGGCTCTGAAAAAATGTTTTCTGGGAATTTAATTCCCCTTTTCAAAAGGAATTTAATTCTTATGAAGAACTTAGTTCTACCAAGAGAACTTCTTGGGGTTTTCTTGCCCTGAGTTGTTTCTTTGCGACCAAGAAGAAGAGATTTGCAGTGGTGTTTTCTGGGAATTTAATTCCCTAGCTTATGCTTGATTTGTTGCAGAGTCCAAGATGGATTTCTTTTTGGGGAATACGTAGGGTTATTTAAAATCCACTGTTCATTTATTGAGAATCTTCTTTTTGTCTCGTTGTAATTGCTTTGCCTCATCATTAGCAAGCCGCCATCTTGATTTTGTGGGACCCATGTGTTTTGTAACCAATGGTCCCATAAAATAAGTCCCCTGTCACTTTCTTCCACTGTATTTTTATATATATACATTTATAAACATATATATATATATATATACACTGTTGGTTTCGCTTTAACAGTTTCCCCTTCTTTTATTTCAAGCACAATGACTTCTGTTCCATACTTCCCTTCACTCGCACGGAAGCTGCTTTTCCTCAGTCACTGTCTGACAAGAAAGTAATGGCTATGATCAGGGATCATGACCCGAACCACACCAACTTGCTTCTGTGGAGGACCTGGTATGGTCACATCATCCGCGGTCGCCGCAGTTTTCTTTGTGAGACACCGACGAAGCCTACCTATCCATTCTTGCCGATAGATCCTCCACGGACTGTCTTTGCTATGGAGATGCCGAATTGGACCCCTATGGGTCGGCTTGAGACTTCAACAACTGGTATTCCAAACCATCCGGTACCGGCTATAGATATTTTGGAGCGCCGCATTTGCCAGGGCGAAGCCCAGCCATGGGGGCAGATTTATAAGATAGGGCTTACCCCTCGACACCCCACGGGCTATCTTCTTTGGGCTCGTTACATCTTGTCCGCCCATCGTGCGCGATTGCAGAGGGTTGGGCTTTATCAGGCGATATATGCGTCCCTCTTCTACTACCAATCTGCTCATGTCTGGTGGGTTAAGGCCTTCTTGAACCAATGGAATCTTCCCACCAACACCTTCCTTCTAGGGGACCGCGAAGTTTCGATTTCCTTAGAAGAATTTCGCGAGATCTCGGGGGCTGCCGGTCAGGGGGACACTTTATGAAGAATTGCTGCCTCCCGAGTATGTCTTTGAAACCGAGCCTGCAATGCTTGACGTCCTGTCTACCGAGAACGCCGTCCGTCACAAGCGCCCGAGTTTGATCAAGATCCTGGGTATTTTTGACAAACTGTTCACAGAGCCAGAGGAGCAGGGCGTCACTTTTAAAAGTTTTATTGCTTGCTTCCTTCGCGAGGGTGTCCTATCGAAGACGGCTTCGAAGTTCGCGAACATTAATGACCCCTTTGGGTTTGGTTTAAACAGGCGGCCGACTAAGGAAGAGGACTTGCCGCAGTATTACATTCCTATCATGTCGGTGGTATCTTTCGAATCGATTGCAGCTCCAGGCATGGATGAGGAGACTTTCTTTGTGGGCTTCATCAGCGTTTGGTTTAGCTGGTTTGTCATTCCCATGCATCGCCGTTTCATGAGAGCCTCGGTTATCTACCCTGCTCATCGTATTGCTGAGGGAACATGGCTAGCTGTGGGCATCCCAGCGCTAGCGCATCTTTATCACGGGTTAGGCACCGCGGCTAATACCTCAACTCCAGGCGTAGATGTGGTAAATTTCTCTCTTCATTACTTCACATCTTGGATTGAGATGCATGTGTTGGGGGCCTTTGCTGCGCACTAGAGACCCAAATTTTATGACGCCTACACTTTTCCGCGACTCATGCGGTTGGTGGACGCTTCTGCTCCTGATCCGACTCAGTCTGGGGCTATTCGCGTGTTGATCACTCCCTATGCTAATACGGGCGGAATGGTATTCATTTATCGGGCCTTATCTGCTCTCTCAGTACCGATTCAACAACTCCACGACTTTTCAAAAGAGGGGGTACCTTCTCTGAAGCCCAGGGAAGCCATGCACCTGTATGCGATCAGACCAGGTTATTTGGTATTTCGTCAGAATGGCGCGGCCCTCTTTATGCGATACAACCCACACCGCTTTGCCCGACAACTTGGATATGATCAGGGCGTCCCCTTTGAGGCATTTACAGTGGCGCCTAGCCCATCGCCTGAAGCTGTTCATGACGCTGCTCATCACTTTATGCGGCTGAACTCTGGTTCTTACTTCATGATCCCTGAAGCTGATCATATTCCCCGATGTGTGGGGTCCTTCACGGGCTGGTACCTTCATCGGGTCAGTCCAATTATTGCTGAGGAGAAGAGGGTGTTTCTTAGATACAGCGCTCCCATTCCGGTTTAAGCCATGGGAGTTCTGCCGCGACCGCGTGCACCGGTTCGCTTTCCCCTGAGGGACACCAGTGTTGTGCTTATTCCGGAGGCAGCGGAAGTGGACTTCACTCCCTCAGCTGGTATGCCACTGGGTACTCGGGCTCAATCGAGGACTAATAGGGCACCGGTAGCAGTGTCATTGTCCGCAGCGTCGATAATGGCCATATCGTCCTCGGTAGCACCGCCAAGCGAGGGCGTTGAAGGTGAAGTGGGTCAGCGTCGTGCCAAAGCTCCATGGGGGAGGAAACGATCGTCTTCGGCAGTTGGTTCTGAGTCCAAGAGGCGGAGGAAGATGGCTACCAATCTGCTCGACTCTTTAATAGAGTCTGGGCCTATTCTTCAGGATGAACCGTTGGCTATGCAAGAATCGGATGGTGGCCTACTTTTCCCGAGTTCATTTGCCGAGGAAGCCGCACAATTGGCGGAGGCTATAAGACGTTCGCAAGATGAATCGGAGAACGTAAGGATTCCGAAGAAGCCCTACCCTGCCGTTATCTTTTACGAAGACCCTCCGTGGATACGGCGACGATTCATAGGCCCTTCGGAAGAATGGGGCGAAAGGGCTCTTAAACAGGCTGTTTCGGCCGACGCCGAGGATGCGCTTTCACTGTGGACCGGTGACCACGAGTCCACCCTCGGACCTCGGCGAGCACACCTCCTTAGGAAGGAGCGTCGGCTTGAACAAGCCATACTAGAAGCTCCCTTGCGCATCGGTATGTTCCTGTATTTCTTTGTAATATTTCATATTGCTTGCATATATGTATCCTTATCCTTGTACCAACTTTGCAGGGACTTCGGCGGCGGCGGAGGCTCTAAGTCATGCTTTGACTATAGATTCTGCTGATATCCCCAGTGAAACACCAATCGGTGTGGAGGGGGTCGATGCAACTGTTGCTCTTGCGATAGAGTCTCCCTCGGCGGTTCCCGCTCCCAAAGCACTTGCTCCCTCGGGGGAGGCACCTTTGTCGGTCGCTGCTCCAATGGATCTTCCTGAGGGCGACACGGAGACTAGGGCACAGGTAGTCGAGGCTACCGTCCTTTCGTTGGAGTCTGCAGTGGCAGCCGCTGCTCCTTGCTCAGAGGCCGCTACACTAGTCCGCATCCCCGATGATGTGCCCGAGGCCATGGAGGAAGCCGTTGAAGCTGCTATCCCTCCGCCTCAGAATGGGAGGAGCGTCAAAGGTAGCTTTCTATATTTTAAATTAGTAATCTTTCCACTATCTGAACCCTTCTGTCTTTTCAGATTGTGCGGATTGGCGGCCTCTATCGCTGATCTGTCTCCCAGGAAGTCTTTTTAGCGCCTGTTGGAGATGGCTGCTCCGCAAGCAATATCTCATCAGCGCATCGTTCTCTCTTCCGGGCAAGGTTAGTGTTGTTTACCCTCTTTTCACAGCATTGTTACTATTTCATAAAATGATATTGATGTCTTTTACAGTTCTGGAGGCCGACGACGAGGTTGAGATTCTTGAAAGGCCTGGGGAGCCTTCAGATCCTTCTTGCATGACTGTGGGTAAATAAAGTCCCAACGTTGTTCCATTTGTTCTTTTGCTTACATGTTCAGCTGACTGTTTATAAATCTGAACAGCTCTACCAGTTCTCACCGCGCTGGAGTCATGCATCGCCTTGCCACCCGACCCCTATACCCTGCGAGCCTCGGAACGGATGGCCAAATTAAGCCTCGACTCCTTGTCATCGCTGATTGAGGAACTTCACGCTGGCAGTCTAATCACGGCCGAAGCGTTTGCTGCTGAAGCTAACGGCTCTCTTCCCTTTCTTGCCACCTATCATAGTGAAACAGTGGTGCAAGTCTGGGTTGAGTTTTGTCGGCAGGTGGAGGCTTGCTTGCATGTACTTGAATGTACACGCCTTTCTTCGGAGTTTGTGGCTGCGAAGACGAGCTTATGGGGTCTAATTGAGTGGTGTGCGGCGAATATGATATCATGTGAGAATGGGCTCGGCCGCAAGTTTTCATAGAGGGAGCTGGCTTCTAAAGCGCTGAGGGAGCTTCATGCCAACCTTACGGCCAAGGCCAATAAAACGTATGAACTATGGCGAGTGCTTCAAGAGGCCATCAAGGAGGTGGTAGCCATCGATAAAGCCGCCGTGTTCACTCGTGAAATGGTCGAAGCCCATAAAGTCACTGAAAAAGAGTTTGAAGGCCGGCTTGCTTCTTACCAGGCCCAGCAGGCTCAAGCGGAGACTCGTCTTTTGACGATACTAAATCATGAAGCCGAAGTCCGGCGACAAAAGGGTGAACTGGCCAACCTACTGAATCGCCCGCCGACCTGAAAAATTGTGTGTGTGTATATATATATATATATATATATATATTCTATTCTTCCTTTGTACATACTCCTGAATGAGAGTATATTTTTGTTCTTTCACGGATTGCACTTTGTATTCATTTTGATTCATGAATAAAAGACATATTTTTCTTCACGATGGTATGTCCCTTTTATTAAATGTATTCTGTGGATAGTCTATCTCGATTTCTTTGCAGGACAACGATGGCTTAGGATTCAGGGTTAAGATATGCCTCCTAAGACTTTTCAACTTTATGAGCCGTGCGGGTCTCATAAAGAATTTTCTCCCTACAGGTCGAGAGGATCCCGTAGGTGTAATTTCTCCTTAAGAATCGTAAGGATTCCTAAGTGTGTTTTCTCTTGAAAGTCGTAAGGATCTCACAAGAGAGTTTGCTCCCTTATGAGTCGTGAGGACCCGTAAGTGATGGCTGAAGTTATCATCATCCGCATTTCACGGAATCAGGGGTTGCTCTGGATGCTTCCCACGGGATCATAGCCGTGTTCTGGGAGGACCAGGCTCCGCTCTGGACGTTTTCCATGCGGTCAGGATTGACATAAGTCGCATTCCACGTAACCAGGAATTTTGCTCTGGAGGCTTCCCACGGGGTCATTGCCGTATTCTGCGAGGACCGGGCTCCACTCTGGATGCTTCACATGGGGTCATTACCGTGCTCTGCGAGGACCAGGATCCGCTCTGGACGTTTCCCACGGAGTCAGGATTGACATAAGCCGCATTCCACGTAACCAGGAATTTTGCTCTGGATGCTTCCCACGGGGTCATTGCTGTGTTCTGCGAGGACCAGGCTCCGCTCTGGATGCTTCACACGGGGTCATTGCTATGCTCTGCGAGGACCAGGATCCGCTCTAGACGTTTCCCACGGGGTCAGGATTGACATAAGCCGCGTTCCACGTAACCAGGAATTTTGCTCTGGATGCTTCCCACGGGGTCATTGCCGTGTTCTGCGAGGACCAGGTCTACTCTAGATGCTTCACACGAGGTCATTGCCGTGCTCTGCGAGGACCAGGATCCGCTCTGGACGTTTCCCACGGGGTCAGGATTGACATAAGCCGCGTTCCACGTAACCAGGAATTTTGCTCTGGATGCTTCCCACGGGGTCATTGCCGTGTTCTGCGAGGACTAGGATCCGCTCTGGATGCTTCACACGGGATCATTGCCGTGCTCTGCGAGGACTAGGATCCGCTCTGGACGTTTCCCACGGGGTCAGGATTGACATAAGCCGCGTTCCACGTAACCAGGAAGAGTTGACTTTATCCGCATTTCATGAAGTCGGGGTTTGACTCTCGGTCATCTGTGCACCGCCGAGTCATGGAACTGGGGGTTGTCGCTGTTCCGCTTTGCTTGATGTTGTATTTGTTGTAATGAGATGAATGTTGAGATGATCTCCAGGCTATCTGTGAACCGTTGAGATTTGGCTTCTTCTTCTGATGAAATCTAGGGAGGAAATGTGTGATTCCTTCTTTGTTTGCGTCCCTGGATTGTATACAGGGATTGATGTGATATCACCTATAGGGAAAAAGTTTCATTTCATATGTATATTTTTTGTTTTCTTTCCGTGATGCTTTATCATTTCAGCCTTTTGTATCGTGCAAGTCGCAATTGCCCAATCATTTCGGCTATTTTTCGTGGTGCTCAATCATTTCGGCTATATTTTTTTTTATTTTTACTCGCTGCTTTTTATTGCGAGCTGCCCAATCATTTCGGCTATTTTGCATGCATACATTTTTACTTGCTGATTTTGTTTGCAAGTTACCCCATCATTTCGGCTATTTCGTATGCATGTGTGGTTTGCTAGCTTTTATCGCTGCAAGCTTGGAATTAAACACTGATTTCGGCATCAGCACCGATACAACTGAGATATTGCCAGGAGCGAATCATCATTTGCCTCTGTCGATGACGAACAGAGGTGGCTTAGTAAACAGGGTTAAGATCCTGTCGATTAAGGCTTTTGACTTCACGAGCCGTAAGGGTCTCGTAAAGGTATTTCTCTCTATGAGTCATGAGGATCTCGTAGGTGTAATTTCTCCTTAGGAATCGTGAGGATTCCTAATCGCATATTCTCCTATAAGTTGTAAGGATCTTACAGGAGGGTTTTCTCCTTATAAGTCGAGAGGACTTACAAGGGGTATTCATCGTGTAGACATATCCCTAGTCACGGATGGGACTTCGTTAGGGAAATGTTTATTCGCGCCCATGGATTGTATACAAGGGTCAGCATTGAGCTTCTTGTAAAGCAGTATTGGAGGTTGTGGAGGCTGCTTAAGAACATGTTCAGATCTCTGAAGCTTAAGACTTTTGAATCTTATGAGCCGTGAGGATCTCATAAAAGAGTTCTCCTTACGAGTCGTGAGAATCTCGCAAGTGTAATTTCTCCTTAGGAATCATGGGGATCCCTAAGTGTGTTGCTCCTTTGTGAGTCGTAAGGATCTCACGCAGATAGTTTCTCCCTACAAAGTCGAGAGGACCTTGCAAGTGTCTTTTAACGAGATTGCGCCCTTTCGGGTTTTCACAAAACTCGCCGGTAGTCTTGCTGTTTTTACTCACGGAGCCCTTTCGGGTTTTCATTCGTGTCCATTTTACTTATGGACATACCGTTTTTCTTTCTTTTTTTTATTCTTTTATTCTTCTCTTTTTTTTGTGTCAACCTTGGGGTGCTACAATCCACCGTAGTTTATCGACATCTCGGTCAACGGCTAGTTTTAGGACATGGTGGTCCGTTGTTAGTTTAAGGACGTTTCGGTCCGTCGTTAGTTTAAGGACGTTTCAGTCCATCATTAGTTTAAGGACGTTTCGGTCCGTTGCTCGGCTATTACTTATAGAGTTTGGGCTTAGGAAGATAGCGAGCGGACATAGACGTCGTCATCTATCGTTGACCTAGGCCGTGACTCGTCAGGCGTAGTATTTCTTCAGGAAGCGACCGTTTATTGGCCTGAAAGATCTTTCACCATGCCTGTCTATGAGTAGATAGGCTCCACCCTGGTAGACTTTGTCTATAATATACGGGCTTTCATAGTTCGGCTCGAATTTCCCTCGTTTGGCGCGATTAGGGATCATAGGTCTTTTGACCACTAGCACGAGTTCGCCTTGGTGGAATGTCCTCGGCCTAGTCAATCTTTCATATGAGCGAGTCATCTTTGCTTTATAAGCCTCCAGATTTTGTTGCGCTATGAGCCGGGTTTCATCAAGGGTATCGAGCTCCTCAAGCCGAAGGTGAGCATTCTCTTCGTTCGTTAGCTCGTAATGAACTGCCACTCGTAAAGAGGGTAGCTCTATCTCGAGGGGGAGTACTACTTTTGTACCGAATACCAATGCGTACGGTGTCGTATTCGTGGCCGTTTTGAACGTAGTTCGATATGCCCAGAGAGCTTCATGCAGTCTCTCATGCCAGTCCTTCTTATTTTGAGACATCGTCTTTTTCACGATCTTAGTCAAGGTCTTGTTGAAAGGCTCAGCTAGACCGTTAGCTCGGGGATTGTAGACTGAGGAGTATCTCCAGTCTATATTCTGCTGCTGTGCGAAGCGGCTGATCTTGTGGCTTCTGTATGCTGGCCCGTTATCGGAGATGATCCGTCTCGGAGTTCCAAACCGATAAATGACGCGTGCCTTGAAGAAATGGAGGATATTCTCCGTCTTCACTTCCCTTAGCGGTAACTCTTCTACCCATTTGGAGAAGTAATCAGTTGTCGCCAAAATGAATCGATGTCCTTTGGACGATACTGGCTCGATGGGGCCGATTATGTCAGTCCCCCACATTTCGAACGGCCAGCTAGCCACCGTTGGATGTAGTGGATTTGGATGCTGATGGATAAAGTCTCCGTGAATCTGGCACAAGTCGCATTGCTTCGCGTATTCGAGGCAGTCCTGGATCATCGTGGGCCAATAATAGCCCATCCTTTTGATTTTCAACTTCATCTTCGGGCCGGCTTGGTGAGAACCGCAGAGTCCGTTGTGAGTTTATTGGACGACTATTTTTGCTTCTTCAGGTCCCAGGCATCTTAACCACAGAAAATCAAATGACCTCTTATACAGAGTATCATTGACGAAGGCGAAAGATAGGGCTCGCTTCATGAGCTGATGTTTTGAGGACGCATCTTCGGGTGTTCGACGGGATTTGAAGTAATCTATAAAGACTTCTCTCTAATCCTCAACCTTTTCCTGGTCTTTTACTTGCAGGGCCACTTGCTCGGTCGCTCCCTTTTCTTCGGACGACTCCGGAGATATTTCTGCCGATGCAAGAACCCGACGGCTTTGTACCACGATTCTTACGTCATCGAGGTTCTCGTCGGCCGATTCCTTAGCGAGCTTGGCTAATGCATCCGCCTTACTATTTTCTGCACGCGGTATGCTTTCCAGGGCGTAGGAAGGAATTTGAGTCAGCAGTCGTTGTACTCTCTCGCCGTACTTTACTAACTCTGGTTTGCACGTTTGGTAGTCGCCATTTACTTGACTAACGACCAGTTGGGAGTCTCCGTATATGAGGAGGTTTTCAATTCCCATGTTGATGGCAATCTCGAGACCTGCTATCAAAGCCTCGTATTCGACTTCGTTGTTCGTCCTCGGCTCTGTCAAGGAGAAGGCGAAGCGTATTATCCCTCCTTGTGGAGTTACGAAGATGAGGCCTACCCCCGATTTGATTATAGGGGTGCTTTGTTTGCGCTTCTTCATGGAAGATGCTCCATCGAAGTAGAGTTCCCATTGGGTATCATTCTCTCTTCTCTCCCCGTCGACCGTGTCAAACGTATGTTCGTCTGGCAATTCGCAGTTCAAAAGAGAATCCGCGGGTATCGGATGCTCAGCGAGGAAGTTGGCGATGGCCTGGTCTTTCATTGCCTTAAGAGGCCGATAAGTTATCGAGAACTCCATCAAGAGCAAGGCCCATTTAGCAAGCCGCCTCGTCAATATGGCTTTTGACATTAAGTACTTGAGAGGATCCACCTTCGATATGAGACGGACTTCATGCGCCAACGCATAGTGCCTGAACTTTTTTATCGCGAAGATCAATGCCAGGCAGTGTTTTTCAATGGGAGAATAATTGCTTTCTGCCCCCGGTAGAACTCGACTCAAGTAGTAGAGGGCTTTCTCCTTCCCTTGGTCGTTTTCTTGTGCCCATAATGCGCCTAAGGAACCTTCAAGGGCGGTTGTATACAGAATGAGAGGTTTTCCTTTAACGGGAGCGGCCAGTACTGGCGGATTCTGCAAGTATTGCTTGATTTCGTCCAGTGCGTTTTGGCATTTGCGATCCCAGACGAAAGGGGTTCCCTTTTTCATCAGGTGACTGTAGGGACGACACTTGCCTGAGAGATTGGCTATAAATCGCCGGATATACGTGAGCTTCCATTAGAGAGATCGCAATTGCTTGAGAGTCCTTGGCGGGGGCATTTCCATAATTGCCTTGATCATTGATGGATCTATCTCGATGCCTCGGTGTCGGACGATGAATCCTAAGAACTTGCCTGAGGAAACTCTGAACGCGCATTTGAGAGGGTTCATCTTCAAGTTGTATTGCCGAAGGCATTGAAACACGATTCTCAGATGCTCTAAATGTTCCTCGTATGATTTGCTTTTCACCACGAGGTCGTCGATATAGCATTCGACGATTTCATGTATGAGGTCATCAAAGATCTTCGTCATGGCCCTCTGATAGGTGGCACCGGCGTTCTTTAGACCGAAAGGCATCACCTTGTAGCAAAATATGCCCAAAGGGGTCCGGAAAGCGGTGTGCTTCTGGTCCCCGGGATGCATTTTTATCTGATTGTATCCTGACGATCCGTCCATGAAGGAGAAGACTTCGTGAGTGGATGTGTTATCTATCATCAGCTCAGTGACTGGTACTGGAAAGTCGTCATTTGGACAGGCTTTATTGAGATCCCGAAAGTCCACACATATGCGCACTGTCCCATTTTTCTTCATCACCGGGATGATGTTGGCGATCCAGTCAGGATACTGAACCTCTTGGATGAAGCCAGAGTCGATTAGCTTCTTGACCTCGGTATTGATGCTCATCTCAAGCTCGAGCCGCATTCTTCTCGATGCTTGTTTGATTGGCTTGGCGTCCGGGGATATTGCCAATTGGTGGACATCAATCTCTGGATCTATTCCTGGCATCTCGGAATAGTTCCATGCGAAGTAATCTTTATGCTGCATAAGCACGTCTTTGAGCGTCGCCACCTTTTCTTCAGACAACAGCTCACTGACGAACGTCGGCCGTGGGTCGTTTGCCGTCCCCAAGTCGATTTTTCTGAAGTGATGGATTAGTGTTTGCTGCCGCCTGAGCGAGCAACTCCTGTAGCTTTTCACGTTGTAGTTGAACTTTTATCACGGATCGAGTTTGAGGTCGATGACTAATAGAAGCTCGAACTTCGTCTTTGGAATTCACCGCATAGACTATGTGAACTGCCATGCCCCCAGGCTTGGGATGTTTGGAGTTTTTGGCATTTGGAGTTTGCTTCGGGCACTTAAGCTTTATTGGGCCTCCTTTTTTGTGAAAAGCCGCTTTGGTTTTAAGAGGAGCCGCTGTATCAGGATCCGTCTTAGGGTGAGTCTCCTTCATCTGCTTCCACACCTTATATATAGATGAGGAAAGTTATCTCAGGAAGCGAACTTGTTTCTGCTCTCGTGGGATCTCCATGGGCTGCGGAGACTTCTTCAATATTAGGGTAGGAGAATTTTGTCTGACCCTTCGCAACAGTTTGAAGCTGTTCCCAGTTGGAACAACAACATTCACCACTAGGGTTGAAACTGGACCATGCGGAGAACTGCCCCCAGCTCATTTTGTATGATGCCGATATCGACGTTGACCATTTCTTACGGCCGGGATTTGATTAGCCTTAGGATTTTGCCGAGCCTGCCCCCTGTGTCCTTTGAGAGCTTAAATGTACTGCCCCTACGTCGACCTTGGTCCTTGGCAGGTGTCAGTTGTTTGAGAACTGATTCCATTGGTAAAGCTACAGGCTGAGGAACCAGCTTGTGGAAGACAGACTTCCACAGGGCTTCCTCCATCAGCGTTGAGGCACCAGGGGTGGGAGGTAGGAGTATTGACCTAAAGAGAAGTCCGTTGATTTCTTGAAGAGCCGGAATGCAGGGATTTGAGATTGCAAGTGTCCCGTACTTGACTCCACCAGATATGACAGAGCTTGAGTTGCTAAGGCGGGAGCAAACGCCACTCTTCATAGAGACGAAACACCGACTTCAGTATCCACTCCCCTAAGGGCAACCACAAACATACACATCGCGATTATCTGATCATGGGAAAAACACAACACACGAAGTGTGGAGTGGAAAGAGGAAAAGGTCCCACCGGGCGTGCCAGAATCTGTTCCCCTCCGAAATGCGGAGACGCGATAAACGTCTTGCCTGAATTTCGGAGCAGATGCTAATTGGTGCTATCCGTCCACCTCTCCGAAGATGCCATGTTGATTTATGGCACCATGTATCGAAGGTTTAAACGGATGCGGCCGATGTAGCAGACTTCGTCAGATTCCCACTCGTTTGAGGGTTTTTTTTATTGTGGGGACGCTCTTCCCTGCAGGCGCAAGCCCCTGCAGTTAATTACGCTATCGCATCGCGGTAACAACTTTCTCCTTCTCCATATGGTCACTTCGTGTCGTGGGTGTTTGTTTTGTGTTTGGTTGCCCGTGGATTGTATACGGAGACTAATTTGTCGCTCGTAGGGCGTGGACTAGTCCAAATCCATATCTTTCTTAGATTTGGGTTTGGGGGGTTGGGTTTAAGGATACGTTAGCCTTATTTGAGACTAAGATAAACTTAAACGTTTGTTAAGGATACGTTAGTCTCATTTTAGACTAAGATCAACTTAACAGGATCGTTTAGATCCAACAAGAGAGCAATTGGGCTCTATTGTTTAGTTTAGTGACATTGCGGTCGATTAGTTTAAGGACATTACGGTCCATTGTTAGTTTAAGGACATCTTGGTCCATTTTTAGTTTAAAGACATCGCGGTCGAGGTTAAGGGCATCATAGTCCGTGAGTTTAAGGACCCCACAGTCCAATGTTAGTTTAAAGACATCACGGTCGAGGTTAAGGACATCGTAGTCCATTAGTTTAAGGACCCCACAGTCCAATGTTAGTTTAAAGACATCACGGTCGAGATTAAGGACATCATAGTCCATGAGTTTAAGGACCCCACAATCCAATGTTATTTTAAAAACATCACGGTCGAGGTTAAGGACATCATAGTCCATGAGTTTAAGGACCCCACAGTCCAATGTTTAGAGACATCATAGTCTGTGAAATGTGTGGTTGTCGGGACCCGTTACCTCTTTGAAAACGTTGAGGGATTACAACGACAAATATCAAAGGAGTGAAGAGATGTACCCTTGAACCAAGGTTGATTGGGGATCTGTAGTCCAATTTGGAACTAAGATCAATTAATTAGATTATGAGCACATTCGCTCAGTTAAATCTGAATTGAGGACTTATGGCCAACTTGGGCTAAGTCCAAATAGATTAGAAATGTTGGCCCTTTATTGGACCATTAGATATTTGTCTAGGTTCAAGCCCACATTATTTAGCAATGCTAAACCAGAGTTTGAGGGCTCTGATACATTTTTGTTTTTGACTGAGCATTAAACATTATAGCTCTGAGTTTTATTCAATTTTGAGATTTAGTTAAAGGAGAGGGTTTTTTTTGCCTCTGGAAACTTAACCAATTTGGCTAAAAAAAGAGTGTTAAACACTAAATGACAACAGTATTAAACTCTGGAAATGAAATGCTCAGAGTAGTGTTAAACACTAGAAGACAACAGTGTTAAACACTGGGGATAAAACTCTCAAAGTGTTAAACACTAGAGAGGAGGAGGTCACGTGGGAACACGTGAGGGCACCCAAAGGTGGGGCCAGATCTCATTTATTTTGTTCTGTAAATAAGTGTTAAACACTTTTGATTTTCTAGCCATCACGTGTTGGCACGTGATGGATATCTGTGCATTAGTTGTTAAAGCATTTATTAGGGGTCACGTGGTAACACGTGAGAGCGCCCAAAGCTAACATTTCCTTTGCTTTTATTCTTTTTGTTTTGGAGGTCACGTGGGAGCACGTGAGGCATTGCCTCAAAGCTTTTTCCTTCTCATTTTTGGGGGATCTGTTTAGGGGTCACGTGGGGGCACGTGACCTAGCTTTATTCTTTCTTTCTAATCACTGCGGATTGGGGTCACGTGTCATCACGTGACGAATGTTCTTTACGTGCATGGAGATCTTTCAAGTCTCTTTATTTTAAGAATTAAATTCTCTGTAGGGTTAAATCCTAATTATGTTTTAGAGAAATTAAATTATGCATGTGGAAGAATTAAATTCTTATGTAGGGTGAAACCCTTATTTCATTTAGGAGGAATTAAAATTCCTGTGAATTTGAGAGAATTAAATTCTCAAGTAGGGTTAAACCCTAGTTTTGTCTTGGAGGAATTAAATTCCTGTGAAATTGGGAGAATTAAATTCTCAGTTTTATTTTGGAGGAATTAAATTCCTATGAAATTGGGAGAATTAAATTCTCAAGCAGGGTTGAACCCTAATTTTATCTTGGAGGAATTAAATTCCTATGAAATTGGGAGAATTAAATTCTCAGTTTTATCTTAGAGGAATTAAATTCCTATGAAATTGGGAGAATTAAATTCTCTAAACTCAATTCTCTCTCTAAGTTTTGGATCTGCATGGCAGAATCTCCCCGATGAGAATTAAATTCTCAACCTGTGGGGAGATTTGCTTCTGCAGATCTTCAACCGGAGGAAGAACTATGTTCTTTTGCAGAAAAGTTAAACTCTTAGATTGAGAATTAAATTCTCTTTTCTGATTTATGAAGCTTTGATCCTTTTCCCCTTTCTCACCTAGGGTTTCTTTTCTTGAGAATTAAATTCTCCTTTATTTTCTCTCTGCTATTTCAAGATCCCAAAATTCTATATCTTTCTTCTCCTCTTAGCTCCTATTTATAGGAGAAGGAAAAGAATCAATTTGTTTAATAAATCTTTCACTGAAAGATTTTGTTTGTTTTTTGTAACTAGCATGATCTTTTAGATCACTCAGTGAATTTTATTCACCATTGGATTTTTAATCCATAAGATATTCTGTTTGTTATTTTTGGTGAAATTTAGGGAGATCTTTTCTTGTATAAAATCTTTCCATAAATTGGTGATTTTTAATCACCCTTGAATTTTTAATCCAACGGTGCTCCACTTTACAGAGTATAATCCTTTTTGTTTGGAAAGATTTAAAGAAATACTTTCCCAGTTAGGGTCTTTGATTTTCCTAAATTAGAATTTAATTCTATTAACTCATAAGGCTTTTAAAGCCCATCATGTGTCGGCACGTGACCCAACGTTTGACCATTGAAATAGAATTTAATTCTATCAATTAAAGAGCTGGGGGACCTGGCACGTGTTGGCACGTGACCCTCTTGATTAAACATTTAATTCAGAATTTAATTCTGCCTTTTAGCAGAACTAAGGAATCATCACGTGTCAGCACGTGACCCTTGGTCACGTGTGAGCACGTGATACCCCATTGGGGAATTTCCTGATATTTTATTACATTTTTGTTTGACTGGAATTTAATCCTATAAAGCAGAGATCACAGGAACCTACCACGTGTCAACACGTGACCCTTGGTCACGTGTGAGCACGTGATACCCTATTGGGGTATTTCCTGGCTGTTTTATTACATCTTTTAATCCCTTTTGGTGGGTTTCAAAGGCCCATCACGTGGTGGCACGTGACTCCACTAATCGCCTGCTTGATTAGAATTTAACGATCACGTGTCAGCACGTCACCCTTGGTCACGTTTGAGCACATGATACCTCATTGAGGTAACTCCTGATTTTTAGTCAGGGAACAGAGCGGTCGAGTGCTTGACCTAGGTGACCTTAATTCTAGGGTTTGCTTATGCATTTTGTGATTTTTGTGAGTAAACCCCCAAGTCCACTTTCAAAGAAAAACAATCGAAATAGAGCTTAATCTTTTCACCCTCTTTTGTTTTCACCTTCTTATAATTGGTAACCCAAACAGACGAACTCTTTCCGAGCTTTGCTATCCACAACCAGATATTTCTTGTCTTCATAATCGCTTCGGTATACCATCCGACTCTCCCATATCTTTAAGGGATCGGATAGAACAAGCGGATAGAAACAGTTGGCCACCTCAGTCCAGGTCTTATCAACCGTATCCTAATTTTACATATGTTTCAGTTGATACTCCGAGTGAAGGAACTCCTAAACGCATGTCCATCGCTGAGCATATAGCGAGGGCTAACGGCCAAAGTTTCAATCCGGACCAATATCAACCATCAACAGAATCTCGGGAGTCCCATTGCCGGCACATACAGCGACTCTGGAGATATATGGGGATATTACTGATTATTAGCGAGCGACTCGGGCCCGTGTTCTCTTGTCCTTAGGTCCTACCCTTGGGTGGGGGATACTCACGAGTGGTTGACTCTCACACTTGGACTGACGATAGGCTTAGCGACCTGTATAGTGAGACTTAGAGACTGATAGGGTTAGTGCATTGGACATGCATTGCTTACCGATTCAACATACCTGCCATACTGTTTACTGCTCTACTGTTTACCCGCTCTATTAGCTACCTGCATTGGCTACTTCATATTCACGTTATTATTCCGTGATTACTGTTTCATACTCATCATTATTGCAAGTGTTCACATTTGTGTGTGTGTGTATATATATATATATATGTATTGCTATCGTGTCGCTCTGACGACCTGAGTATGCATGCTCAGAGTGAGAAGTGGATCTAGCTTGGACGAGGACCTGACGTACCTCGAGGACATCGCGGACTTCTTGATCAGCGACCCAGAGCTATACTTCCTTGATCTCCATCTGGTTAGTTCTTTTGATTTAAATACTGCATTTCTTATTACCTGTGCATTATTTACTGATTACCACGTAGTGGTAGAAGCCGAAGTGTGACTACGGAGGGATATTTCCTCGACCGTAGGAGTATGGCTGGCCTTGTCAACTCCTTGTATTCCGTATTTTGGGAAGCGGGTTGTGGCAGTTGTCTAACACCTAAACGAGTATAAGAGTAGCAAGGCGATCTAAGAGGTCATCTTTAGTAACCGAAAGGAGTGGAGACGAGCGAGGAAGTGGTGAGTGCTGTCGGCGATGAAGAGCGGGGACGAGAGATCGTCGGTAACATGGAGCAGAGTGCGGCCACAATTTACTGGGTTTGTTGCCACCAACCACGGCAAGAGACGAGGAGCAGGGCACTTTACAAAAGGCACATCATTGAGGTGTGTCCAAGAAAAGTCCACTACAACAATCCCTTTTCTTGTGGTGCTGCTCATAATGCTTCAACACAAGACGACTCACAGGAGCATGGTGCAGGCAGTTGTAGGGTAGAGAGTGCAGGGTTCGATGCAGGGCGTGGTGGATGCAGCATACAGGAGGGTGCTGGGTGCAGGGTAGGTGCAGGGCAGAGGAAGGGAAGCGGTTGGTGAGGCAGAGGAGGGACGGCTAGGGAAATTAAGGTCAGGGTTAAAGGAATTAAGATTAGGGTTTGGGAAATACAAAATTATGGTTTCCACTTAATTCTTTTCAAACTTTTGATACCATGAAAAGAATCGGTTTGTGGCATATATGATGTCTATTGAAAATAGCCAACCAACCAACCCATATCAATATTCTTCTTATCATAATGTTGATCCTACTCCTGCCCCATTTTTACAACAATTCAATTCCTATCAATCTTACCCGACTTTTACACCTTCTCTAGACAGTCCTTCTAATCAGTCATTTGGGAGTTTTAATTATCCACAAGAATTTCAATCTTATACTCAAATCCCTTATCAACCCAAGTCTAGTCTTGAGTGGACGTTAGAAAAATATATGGAAATGTCGCACCAAATTAGAAAGGAAACAAAAGAGTGGATGCAAGCTAATAATTTCAAATTAGCCCAAAATTTTTCAGTATACAATACGGCCATGGGACAAAGAGAGAATTTGGATAGTGAGACAGAACTGTACACCCTTCCTAATCAAACATCCCCATTCCAAACTGAAATCCACAATTCCGGTTTCACAGATTCATCGAGTACACCAAATGATTCACCAATTGAAGATAGAATGTCTAATGAGTTGTGTGACTTTGTAGTGTTTGCTTTATCAGATTGTGAAAGGTCCATTTCAAGTGAAGCCACTGTAAGGTTACGGCGGCGCCCCGGCCGTCAATCCGAGGCCAAAATGCGGAAACAAAACTTTTCAAAAACTTGGCGCTACTTTAACCTTTACCCGGATCGAACCATTAACCTATAACTAGCAACTAGAGAAAGGGTTGGAAAGCTATACCGATCGATCCGTGTCCTTCAGTCTTTGGCCACCATCCCAAGCTCCTTGTAGCATATCCGGTCTCGATCTCCTCGTCGGAAAGGGCACCACATCTTCGAGTCTTTTTACGGGCTCCCACTTCGTCCGAAGCAACTCGGGCACGAAGTTCGCTAGCCGACGTGTCCAAGGCGAAGTAGAGAATGTTTGTGACAACTTTGTCTCTTACATCCATTGTATGGATGGAGGTTGAAGGTGATGCCATCCATGGAAATGGTGAGCTAGAGGAAGAAGAAGAAGAGGAAGAAGAAGAAGTTCCCTTTTCTTTTTCTTATGTCTTGTGATGATAATGAGAGTGAAAGGTCTTATGAGAAAAATACAAGACCAAACTATATCATGGCAGCCCCCCTCTCTCTCCTTATCATATCAAGACTCAAATCTATCAAATAATGTGACATTAGCACAAGAAAAGAGACCATGAGTCACTAATGAAGTCTATGTCACATTAAATGCACAAAATGATGATTTCTAGCTCATAATTTCCATATGCAAACATTAATCCAAATGTTTGCAACAATAAAAAGATACGGCAATATCTAAAGTAAACTCGTGACGGATCACAAGGATACCCCTCACCTGTATATACATACCTGCATCCGCATTCCGACTGAATGCGAATACGATGAGACTAAAGTAATCCAACAAATCTAATACTAGGATCCGGCTTAAACCAAAGCCCACTAGTATGATCCGTCCGATCATGATCCGTGCACTACCGCACGTATATGATCGAACCCTGCCATATATCATACGGCCTCTACAACGTTTCGCCCGAAACTTGAAAACTGTCTGTGGGGGACTCTAAAGACTCGTCAATACTTTGGCTGTGGATTTAACCACTAGCACGTCAGAGGTACTAGCTGGACGTAATGGGCTACCAGGTATTGACCAAAAGGGAGGTCGATGAGCGAACTCATCCTGACACCCTACTGAGCCTGTCAGTGACAGTATCCGTACAGTCCAGTCCGTTCGTCTATGAACATCGCATGGCGGGCCTATGGGGTTGGTAAAAGTCAGACCCCCAAAAGCTGTACAAGTCGTGTCGGAGTGTAGCCTAGAACACCCTAAGATACTACTGGAATACCTACCAGTAAATCTCCTGCCTTGGCCAAGGAATTCGTGTAATGGCTCTCCTAGACACAGCGCGATTTCACCCCCAATACCGGAAGAGACGAAACCCCTGCCGATCCGCTCACTGCCTCCATGTGGCTCGGGACTGTACCCAACTAAAACCTGTTTGCACAACTCCTTTGAGCCGTGGTAGGGTAGTAATCAAAGCACAGTGGGAACTCACACGAGACAAATGAAGATCTCAGGTCGATGAACTAACCTGTACATATGTCACCAGGGAACTTCTATCTGACGTCAGGTATAATACCAACTAGCATGTTTCCGGCGAGTCTTGTCCGGTGTACTCATAACCCAATGAGCACCTGTATACATCTTAGGTGAACCAACTGACACCAATGGCTTGTGAGACTGGCCACCGCCCCTCGTTGGGGTCTCGACTGTATACAGTAGTCTACTAATGGAGTATCGATGCCCAGTCTCGAAACTCCCACGACTAGGGGCCTTTTAAAGATATGCTTATAGACCCCAGCTCCCACGTATATGATCGCCATCATACTGCTGGTAGTCAAGTAAGAATCCTAAGGGCTCTATCAATGTGTAATAGTGATCTGTAAGGTCACCTAAAGCATGTACACGATGATAAAGACAAATCATGGTAGCATACTAATCTCTATCAACGTGTAATAGTGAACAACAATGTCACCTAAAGCATGTACACGATGATAAAGACAAACCAAATAGTATACAATCCTCTTGAGTAAGACTGTCCTACCGGTATAGGTCATCCCTCAATCATTGCAATCACGTGCCTGTGATCCAATAATTGACTCTAAGGGCACTATATCCAACAATCTCCCACTTGCACTCAAGGCTAATTATTGCGATGTCGTATACTCACAGCCCGTGTGATACCGAACACCCAACTCCTCTACTAATCAGTTTCACAAAGCCCGTTTGCGAAACTATTGCGTTCGAGGATTTGCCTCAGTGAGTGGATCCGCCCTGATGTTTCTTTCTATGTCTCTCTTTATCTCAAGTTCACGGAGAAAGCCATCTCCCGAAATGAGCAATACCTGTCTTAGAATATGTCTGGATATCTGATTGGACCTAGTTCATAAATGAACTCCAAATCCAAACTTCTTAGACTGTATCGTCAACTGAACTCAATCAGTATCCTGCGCCATGCCTCTCTCAGTATCCGCTTGGACCACCTGTCCAAAATACTGCCCCTCGTCAGAGGGAAAACTATAACTCTGACAGTCACACTGTCATCCAGGTCACCTTGGAAGCTTGGAATGATAACCGTCTCCTAAAAGAGGCGGTTGTTATCATATCCCTAGAACATCCACTTATGTTCTAAAACTGCTTCCGAACGTTTTTCCAGGATAGGATTAATATCAACTTATTGCATCTAGTGCAAAAAACAACATCTGGTGTGGTACTTGACATCTCATGATTGACTTAATTACCTAAGCAAGTGATCTGCCAATCATTCGCATCCCTCTCCCCTTTAGTCTGTAAGACACCTTTAGAGAGGGTGACTCCATCACCTGCAGGTACACTACCGTGCCAGGAGTCGTCCATTCTAAAACACCTTTAGAATGCTGTCTAAGTACCCTGATTGGGAAACTACCCAAATCTAGATCTAAAACCATAGATCTAGTAACTAGAATGTCTGATATTATATCTATATCCTATGTGGAGAAACCATTGTGTGACAACCAAAATATAACCGATCGTAGTATAGGAATTTCACTTCCTACTTTGTGTATGTCATCCAAATACCAGGACATCATACCCTACTACCTTCTTAACAGATCCATCCCCTATTCTGATGAAGTCAAACCTATGACTGTCACATCAGAAATAGATGATCTATCTCCGCTATATCTGCTTTAGTCCATAAATAGACATAAGCTACTTGTCCACTATGCTTCTGCTGCTCCCACTGACTACGACAACCCTCTGGCAGACTCATATACACGTGCACTTCTATAGCTAGTTTAGAACGACGCTATACTCATCCTCCTGCCGGGTTTCACAGTCTGGAATAATAGCAATGGCAGGTCTGGGTAAACAAGAACCTCCATGTCACCGTCTTTGAGCATACTGAAGTACTTCTCGAGTGCTTGAGGTTACCCACCATATCTGCGGAGTGGCCAATGGAATGTCAATCCAGATTGAATCTTCAGGTCCTATTAAATTTTCAGTAATCGTTTGTGGTTCTGGAATCACTTCCAGTTCTACCATACTCCCACTACTGTTTTCTGAAAAAATCCATTTTTACTAAAACTATGGCGAGTCAAGAACAATATCACTATTGATCTTCCAGATGGTAAAAAGTCAACCCTCGTCATAGCCCGGGTCAACCCACAAACAGCCATTACAGAAACGTGCCTTGAGTTATCCTTGTCTGGTTTTAAGCATAAGCCGGACAACTCCCCGTACCTTAACATTGTTAAGATATTAACTACTCTATATCCAATATAGAAGCAGAGGTACTGATTTAATTAGAACCAGATTCAAATCATGCAGCTGTCTCCAGTGCATGTCATCTAAATGGAGAGAGGCCGATCAGCATTACTCAACTTAGGAGTGCTTCCAATTATGAGTAACCTGAAAGAGAAGTAAGTTCTCTTAATCATTACTATTAACTGAATACCATACACAAGTATCTACATCTTCGATCACCTTGAAGAATCCTGATACTTGCAACGCCTGGTTCTCTACTTTATTCTTATACCTATAACTTCTCAAAACTTAGACCTTGCATTTCTACGAAACACATGTCTAAGAACTAGAGAAGTCACAAGTAAACAGAATATAGTACGAGTACCAACCCCTCTGTCCTAATGGACACTGGACAACATACAATACTCTGTATAAGTCCCCTGAGTCTAATAACTCAAACCCTGTGTGTCGTAGGTTGAAAACTGTACTTATGGTTAAGAAGAATTACACTGCTGTTTAATGCTCCTTACCTAACCATCCACTGATATAGGTAAATGTCATATACATAATTTCAAAAAGTTATATCTCACTTTATAAGAATAAACGTACAGATATATCAATTTGAAATTGGTGCATTACAACGGATATTCAAAACCAAATATTTGTCGTCCAGCAAACAACCCAGGTGATTTCCTCAAATATCAAAAATTCCAACGAATCCCGATATAATGAGGATGATCACCCAATTCCCAATAACTTGCTCCCACTCATCATCTGTAAAACCATACAGATGTGAGAATCAAATCTGATAAATACATACCCTGGAGCAAAGGTTAATTGGGAAATCAGTTTTCTTTTAACAATACACAGTGAAACTGAAACATATAAATATTTCGAAGGGGTATCCGGGTATTCCTAGTAATGCCTCTTCCATTATCAGATTCACAACTGTAACCGTATATTTCTTTGTCATCTCTCCAAATCCCTTTATATGTCTTTAGTCATTACCTTCTGTACACCCCTTTAGGCTAAATGGTTTTCTTTCTTTCCTACCGTTCGGCACCAGCCTATGGTTTGGAAGAAGACTATCCAATAAGCGTAATAGGTGTGCTGTCCTAATCCTAGGAGCACTCGCAACCCGAGAGAAGGTAAAGATAAAAGACAACTTAATAAAACCTTATTCCTATTTCTCCTGAACCAGAATCCATCCCCGAACTGGAACAAGTTTCTTTGAGTTCGTATATAACCATACGATGGAGTATCCAAGTAACTGTGGATCTTCGTAGTGATACGGAGTGTTCTGGAGAAATACAAAGGTGATGCAGGATTGGCGATGAAATACTTGGTTTGGTCATGAATAACAGTCGCAATTTACTTTGCCCTCTTACTAATCCTTTTATTTGTCTTTACTTAATACCTTCTGTACACTTTTTAGGCTAAATGGTTTTCTTCATGCCCTACTTTTCGGCACCTGCCTATGGTTTGGACGAAGACTATCCAATAAGCATAATAGATGTACTGTCCTAATCCAAGGAGCACTCGCAACCTGAGAGAAGGTAAAAGGAAAAGACAACTGAATAGTCCTATTCATTTTCTCCAGAACCGGAAACCATCCTCGAATCCGGAACAAGTTCCTTCGAGTTCGTATATAACCAAACGATGGTTTTATCCAATGGAAGTGGACGTTCGTAGTAATACGGGGTGTTCTGGAGAAAAGGGTAAAAGTAGGAGTGGCAATGAGATATGCAACTCAGACAATCCAAAAGCCAGTATTTTAAGAAAGTTTGGTTAACTTGGTCACTGAGTTATAGTCAAGGGTCGGGTCATGGTCGCTGCCAAAGAGAGAGAGAGAAAAGAAACACTCTGCGTGCACTCTAACCTAGATCAGAATGGTTATCACTTTATCTAATCAGGAAACCTCCCACTGTAACCTCAAATTCTCCTCCAAATCTGAAAGAAGAATTAGTCGGGATCACCCGAGAAGTATACCAACTCATCAGTCGGAATCGGGATCCAACTATCATCGCATGATAACGTGATGGAATCCACTCATGTTATCACACTTTAGAAGGTATGCGCGTGCCTGGCAAGTTTCAGTTTCTTTAGAAACTCCTGATGTGATTTTTACCCCAAGCGGCTTATGATCTTGACTAGGTCAACAAACCATAAACCGCTAGTCAAGTTCAACCCGTCATTATTCTGGATTGTATTAAACCCACCCGTACGTGCCTTTGACTAGGTCAACAAGGCCGCACGACTGTCCTAACCAATCCTATTTATGCAACAAACAAGCACCACTTAGCTACCGAACACTACGTCTTGACTAGGTCAACAAACGCAGCACGAATACTAAGTAATACCCGTAAGAAATGACGGAGGACTACGGCTGGTTTTTGGCGAAAAACCTTTAACGTAATGAACTTGATATCATTGAAGGAACTGCATAGCTTTTTATAAAAATATAGTGGCGAAAACCTTTGCTAAAGAGGTCACTCCCGGTGAAGGGATCTCGGCTCTTTCCCTGTAGAATGAGGTGCAAGATATTCCAACTGAATACCACGATGCAAAGCAAAAAGTAATCGACTATAGTGAAGTTATTATCCTGACGCTAACTTCTATCCAAGGGGTCACTCCCGGTGAAGGGATCTCGGCCCTTGCCTCGTCAACTGAGGTGCTGGATATTCATAACCGAATACCACTGTGCAAAACAAAAGAGAACGTCCTTGCAATAACAGCTTTTTTTTAAAAAAATGTTCCAACAATATCAAAATAGGTTTGTTTAGCTTGTATTGATCCGAATCAATACAGTCCCATCAATTAATTACACCACAAAAGAACGAAAATATGACGTACGTATATGCCATCCGCATTCGCCACTAGGTCCCGTCATCACCCGTTAGGTTACTTAACTAACGACAGAGCGGGGACTGGACTAGCGCGGGTGTAAAACATATACAACATCTACTAGTATATATATCAATATATAATATTCGCTCATGGCGTGATAAAATGCAACATCACAGAAATGTAATAAGTATCACAGAACAATACAGATAATCTGGGATCCCCGGGTTTCATAGAGCCGCTACTGAAACCCGACGTTCCCCTGGTCGTGTGGATAGCCTGTGCAATGAAATCCTAGACCCCTACAGGCGCGGCAAGTTACCCGCCAAAATCTGAAGTGAGGAAGCCCCCTTCAACAACGTGAATGGACCACCCAGCACTTCACGGAATCCGGTAACTTGAGCATCCCTCCTTGGGTCAACCTGTACCCCCTACGAGTGCGGCGAATAGCCCGCCAATTCTAGAGTGAAGCCCCCTCTGTCTCAAAGCCATGAGATGCGGGCCCGTTGCCCTCTAGAACCCGGCTATCCGTGCACCCCTCCGCGGGATAATCCTAGTACAGAAAGTAAAATATACAACGGGTACATCGACCTCAGCCCGGTCGTGTCCCAAAAGAATAATATACAAACAGGCAGTGATGGCAGTCCAATGTCGGACGCTCGCCCCGCAATATCAAATGTACAATATAACCAAACTGTACTACCATTGCATCCAGGCTATCCACCACGACAAATCCGCAACATCACAGCACAACACAGAATATCAACGTGAATGTCACGTTCGCAAATCCGTCTAAAAGAACTATAGCAATTAGACAAGATTTACCGATCAAATGACATTCACGGTCGCAGATATAATGTAAATACTGTGAACTAACATGTTTAAAATTTTCGACCGACAAAATTTTCTGAAGTGGGCCCCAAGTACAATTCCCAGTACTCAAAATAATCTGGGCCAAAACAAAAATTACCAGAAACCCCATTTCCAAGTCAGAGACCATTGTAGGAAAAATGGTGCAGTATTGCTACAGTTCGGCGGCGGAACTGCGGCCAAAACTAGGGTAAGGCCGCGGTTCCGCGGCGTAACAGTAAGCTCACTTCACGAAATTTCATCAGTGGTCTAAGAAAAGCCTGCATGATTTTCTGACGTACTTAAAATAATTTTTAGACGACGAAAAAATTTCGATAGAAACTGCACAATTGGAAATGCGGTTTTTGGAAATTTCGTCCGATCGAAGTACTAAACACGTTAGTGCAAGCTAGTAAAAGTTAATAGCGTGGCTCTGATACCATATAAGTCTACGGTAGCTCCCCGGCGGTCTGTGCGAGGCCAAAATGCGGAAACAAAAAACTTTTTCAAACTAGAAACCGGCGCTATCGTATACTTTAAATCCGGATCGTACCATTAACCTATAACTAGCAACTAGAGAAAGGGTTGGAAAGCTATACCGATCGATTCGTGTCCTTCGGTCTTTGGCCACCATCCCAAACTCCCCGCGGCATCTCCGGTCTCGATCTCCTCGTCGAAAATGGCACCACATCTTCGAGTCTTTTTACGGGCTCCCACTTCGTCCGAAGCAACTCGGGCACGAAGTTCGCTAGCCGATGTGTCCAAGGTGAAGTAAAGAATGTTTGTAACAACTTTGTCTCTTGCATCCATTGTATGGATGGAGGTTGAAGGTGATGACATCCATGGAAATGGTGAGCTAGAGGAAGAAGAAGAAGAAGAGGAAGAAGAAGAAGTTCCCTTTTCTTTTTCTTATGTCTTGTGATGATAATGAGAGCGAAAGGTCTTATGAGAAAAATACAAGACCAAACTATATCATGGCAGCCCCCCTCTCTCTCCTTATCATATCAAGACTCAAATCCATCAAATAATGTGACATTAGCACAAGAAAAGAGACCATGAGTCACTAATGAAGTCTATGTCATATTAAATGCACAAAATGATGATTTCTAGCTCATAATTTCCATATGCAAACATTAATCCAAATGTTTGCAACAATAAAAAGATACGGCAACATCAAAAGTAAACTCGTGACGGATCACAAGGATACCCCTCACCTGTATATACATACCTGCATCCGCATTTCGACTGAATGCGAATACGATGAGACTAAAGTAATCCAACAAATCTAATACTAGGATCTGGCTTAAACCAAAGCCCACTAGTATGATCTGTCCGATCATGATCCGTGCACTACCGCACGTATATGATCGAACCCTGCCATATATCATACGGCCTCTACAACGTTTTGCCCGAAACTTGAAAACTTTCTGTGGGGGACTCTGAAGACTCTTCAATACTTTGGCTGTGGATTTAACCACTAGCACGTCAGAGGTACTAGCTGTACGTAACGGGCTACCAGGTATTGAACAAAAGAGAGGTCGATGAGCGAACTCATCCTGATACCCTACTGAGCCTGTCAGTGACAATATCCGTACAGTCCGGTCCGTTCATCTATGAGCATCGCATGGCGGGCTTAGGGGGTTGGTAAAAGTCAGACCCCCAAAAGCGGTACAAGTCGTGTCGGAGTGTAGCCCAGAACACCCTGAGATACTACTGGAATACCTACCAGTAAATCTCCTGCCTTGGCCAAAGACTTCGTGTAATGGCTCTCCTAGACACAGCGCGATCTCACCCCCAATACCGGGAGAGACGAAACCTCTGCCGATCCGCTCACTGTCTCCATGTGGCTCGGGACTGTACCCAACTAAAACCTGTTTGCACGACTCCTTTGAGCCGTGGTAGGGTAGTAATCAAAGCACAGTGGGAACTCACACGAGACAAATGACGATCTCAGGTCGATGAACTAACCTGTACACATGTCACCACGGAACTGCTATCTGACGTCAGGTATAATACCAACTAGCATGTTCCCGGCGAGTCCTGTCCGGTGTACTCATAACCTAATGAGCACCTGTATACATCTTATGTGAACCAACTGAAACCAATGGCTTGTGAGACCGGCCACCGCCCCTCGTCGGGGTCTCGACTGTATACACTAGTCTACTAATGGAGTATCGATGCCCAGTCTCGAAACTCCCACGACTAGGGACCTTTTAAGGATGTGCTTATAGACCCCAGCTCCCACGTATATGATCGCCATCATACTGCTGGTAGTCAAGCAAGAATGCTAATGGCTCTATCAATGTGTAATAGTGATCTGTAAGGTCACCTAAAGCATGTACACGATGATAAAGACAAACCGTGGTAGCATACTATTCTCTATCAATATGTAATAGTGAACAACAATGTCACCTAAAGCATGTACACGATGATAAAAACAAACCAGATAGTATACAATCCTCTTGAGTAAGACTGTCCTACCGGTATAGGTCCTCCCTCAATCATTGCAATCACGTGCCTGTTGTTTCACCCAATCAGAGCAAAGCTCTGTTTGAATTTCGAAAATTCAAAAATTGAAGCAACGCTTCAAATTCCTTGCGCTGCGCCCAACGCGCCACGTGTCAAAAACTGGCACGCCAGCGCAGCTCCTGAGGCAGCGCACCCAATCAGAGCAAGGCTCTATTTAAAATAAAATTAAAGGAAGCAACACTTCAGTTGCGCTGCGCTCTATGCTGCGCGACACGTGTCAGCGCAGTTGCGCTGCGTTCTGCGCTGCACGTATCAGCGCAGTTACGCTAGCGCAGTTGCGCTGAACGTGTCAACGCAGTTGCGCTGCGCGACACGTGTCAAGCGCAGGTGCGTTTGCGCCAAACAGAATTAAAATTCCAGTAAGATCTTTCTGTTCTTGTTAAAATAAGAAGATTGTCTTCTGTAAAACAGAAGCCCTTGGATCAAAAATCCAACGGTAGGGAAAAATCCTTAAATCACTCAGAGAAAGATCTCTTTAACTATTTTAACAAACTAATTGGCACTATATAAAGGCCCCTAGACCCCAAGTCTAAAACACAGAGAAAACAGAGAGAGAATTCAGAGAATTCCTAAGAAAGAAAGTTTGAGAAGAATTCAAGAAAGAAAAAAAGAAAGGTAAACTTTTGAAAAGAAGAATTTCTTTTGAAAAGATCAATGATCTAAGAACAAGATCAAGATCTTAAAATAAAAAGAAAAGATCAAATAATAACAAAAAATAATAAGAAGTAATATACTTCTTTAGATCATTTGATCTACAGAAAGGCATTGCCTTTCGATGAACCACTGGTTCTGGAATCTTAAAAGATTCTTTTCTTGAATCCAAAATTGGATCAAGATATTACAACAGTGCCTTGCACTTGTAAATCTGCACTGTTGCGCTCTTGGGTTGGCGCAAGCCACCAGAGAGCGCCACGTGTCAGCTCCAGAACAACTTGCGCTATGCGCTTTAAAAACATAGCACTGCTCTCTTAAATTTGGCGCAAGTCACCAAAGCGAGCCACGTGTCAGCAGCGCAACAGTGCAGCGCACTGTCGCAGCGCACTGCGCTTGCGCTCACCAGAGCGCGACACGTGTCACCTCCACATGCGTTTGCGCCTTGCGCTGGCGCAAAGTGCCTGACAAGCTACGTGACGCTTTGTCAGGCTAATTAATGCACTGCATTATTAAAAAAGGGACAGAGACCAACTAAAAAGGCCTAACAGGCCTAATAAAAAATGCAATGCATTATTAAAAATAGGCAAAGCCCAAACAATGGTCTGTCAGACCAAAATAGATGCTGTGCATCATTTAAAAAGGGCAAAGCCCAAATAAAGGTCTAATAGACCAAGCAAAAATGCCATGCATTATTAAACAGGGGCAGAGCCCTAGTAAAGGCCTAGCAGGCCAAATGCAAACAAAAATGTTGAATATTCTCAACTGGACTTAGCCCAATTCTGGCCGTAAGTTCTCAAATTAAATTGACTGAGTATGATTGCTCTCTTAATCAATTTACACCTGGTTCAAGGGTACATCTCCGAACTCCTCTGATATTTGTCGTTGTAATCCTTCAACGTCTTCAGAGAGGTGACGGGTCCCGACAACCACATATTGATACGGACTGCAGGGTCCTTAAACTCGTGGACCGAAACTCCTTAAACTAATATTCGTCCCAAAATGGGAACGTTGGACCGAAATGTCCTTAAACTAATGTTCGTCCCCAAATGGGAATGATGGACCACCGTGTCCCTAAACTGGAAATCGACCGCAATGTCATTAAACTAAACAACAGAGCCAATTGCTTTCTTGTCGGATCCAAATGATCCCGTTAAGTTGATCTGAGTCTGGAGATTAGGCTCACGTATCCTTAACGAACGTTTAATTTGATCTTAGCCTCAATAAGGCTAACATATCTTTAAACTAAAACACCAAACCCAAATCTAAGTAAATACGGATTTGGACTAATCCACGTCCTATGGGCGACGGCATAACTTAGTCTCCGTATACAATCCACGGGCATCCACAAACAAAACAAACACACACGACACGAAGTGAAATTCTGGAGAAGGAGAAAGTTGTTACCGAGATGCGGTAGCGTAATTAACTGAAGGGGCTTGCGCCTGCAGGGAAGAGCATCCCCACAATCAAAAACCTCTCAAGCTAGGGGGAATCTGACGAAGTCTGCTACATCGGCCGCATCCGTCCAAACCTCCGATACACGGTGCCATAAATCAACTTGGCATCTTTGGAGGGGTGGACGGATAAAACCAAATAGCATCTGCCCCGAACCTCAGGCAAGACGTCCCATGTCCTGGCCGCCGTTCGGAGGGGAACACCTGTGATCCAATAATTGACTCTAAGGGCACTATATCCAACAGCCACACCCAACCCTTGTGATCTCTACAGCTCCACTCTAGAACAAAAATTGATTGAAAACCATACTTTTAATGAGGTGTTTGAGAATTCTAACCTTCACTTGAATGAGGAGATTGACGTTGGGGATATATTGAATGGTGAACCAAAATTTTTGGATGAGTTTGTTCCACCAATTCATCAGGTCCTTTCACTTCCTTGTGGTCATCATCTCGGGCATTTAATTATTCTTCCCGAGCTCCAAATGCGTCTTGAAGTTGATAATAATTGTATAACCGAACAGCAGACCGAAATTCATCCTTCATCTGGTTCAGCAATACTCGACACACCAATTTGTTTACCCATTTTATCTCACACTTTCTCTGGTTCTTCTTCTAATCATCCTTTAATGATAGTGAGTGTTGATGAATCACAATCCGATATTTCGGGTTCGATAATTCTAGAAAGACAACTTGATTTAGATTCTTTTGAGAATGAGGTCGATGAGCTTTTCGAGTCTCCTACCTCCATAATTTTTGAAAAATCAAGCGTGTTGAATTCTGGCGCAACACTTATTGACATTGAAACGTTCAACCGGACCATCGATGAAAGTTTCGATGACATTTTCGCCGACGAACTCGCATTCCTAAATCACCCGGATTTTATGATTAATCAACCTCCACCTGAAGATGTTGAACCACCACCATTTCTTCTTATCCCTTACGAGAATGTGACCATTCTTTCCATTCCTAATCATCCACATTCTCGTTTCCGTTCCCTGTTACTGTTTCGTCTCTATCAACCGAGATGTAAACCATACCGCCTCCGATCTCCCCACTTCTTCAAATCTATGATTTTCCACCAACCGGTGCGTTTCATCGATAAATTATTCGAATGGTTGGTGTTGACTTTTGGTCTTTGCAAGGCTTTACTTTGACAAATAACTTTAACTAAAACCCCCCCCCCCAATAATTTTAAATGCTTAATACTATTTTACTTAAGTTTCGGGGGATATTTTGGCTCTTGAAAGAAAATGAATTTTACAAAATTGTGTGCAAAAAATAAGTTTGGGGAAGAATTTCACTTTCATTATTTCTTGTCCCCTTTGATAACTTTTCCTCCCAAGTCTACAGATTTTGAGATTTAAAAGATGACGACAGTGAGGACACTGCTGCAAACAGGTTTGGGGGAGGTTTGTGTTTATTTACGCATTATTTTCCATTATATTTATATAAGCACAAATTTTTTTTGATAATGGAAGTTAGAAAGTGAAAAATTACTTTTGAAAGATAGGAATAGTTCAAGAAAAATAAGAAAGTTAGATATTTTCTTAAACAAAACTAGTAATAAATAGTTAAGAGCTGTTGTCCCAAGAGTTAGTAAGATGAAGGAAATTACTAATCTGAGGATAAAAATAAGTCTGAAAAATAATCCCTATTCTTGAAACCAAATATCTGAACGTTGATACCCTACTATACGCACTTACACACATCTTGAAACTTGGGATATTAGAGGATACCTTGAAATGCTCTTGTCTAAAAGCCTTAGTATGACGGGGGGAAAATGAACACTGGTTTTGTAATTACCAAGGCAGTATAAAAAAAATATAGCGAGGGTGCTTTATCACCTAGTACCTTAGACCAACTGGTTTGGGAGCCACTGCTAAGCCTTGGGTGTTGCAAAACGAGGAATTATGCGTAAATGCGCAAGCACATTTTGTAATCGGTCGGTTAGTACCTCAAGAAGTATTGACGGTCGCATGCAGAATGTGTGAGCAATTTTATCGAAAATATTCACCAACTATAAAGTACTTTGGAAGATGGACAAGAGTATGATAGCTTGAATTGAATTCTCTAAGTGTGGGGATGTCTTTTACATACACGTAGGGGTATATGATCAATGTTTGGAAGAAAGATAGGGAGGAAGAATAAAGGCGATGTTTTATTGAGGGATGATGTGATTTCTAATATTTTTTCACGACTATTAAGATAGGGCTCATAGCAACTGAAAAGCTGGTGTAGTTGGAAACTCTTATTTTCAAGTTCTTTCTTTTATAAGTTCTTATCTTTATATGTAACTTCCACCATCTATCTTTTATTATAGTATTTTGTGGGTGTAATCCGCTGAAAACCCTCAGGAGACAACACTCCTCCTACTAGGGACACCTAGAGGTTTAACGACTTGTTGCACGTACTCAGTACAATCGTGTTACCTACGAAAGTGTGCTACTTAGTTTTTTCTTTTTCTTTTTCTCCTTCTCTTGAAAAACTAGTTTGCTCGGAACGATCAAAGTTAAGTTTGTGGGTATTTGTTCAGTTGGTAAAACTGCACTATTGATGTGACGTTTTCCTCACTATTTCTATATAATAAAAGATGTTTATTATAAATATGACACATATAAGGGCTTATCCATAAAAATACTATTTTCATGTGTTTATGTATTATAATTAACATTATGAAGGAAAATGTAAGTATATAATATCCATGTAATATTTGGTCTATTTAAATATGTTTACCTTATTAAATATCTTTGACCAATTCTCTTAAAATTAAAATATCATGACAAATGGTTAAAATAATATCTTAATAAAAACAAATTCTACTAACATCATTTATTGAGATAATTGTGCAGGAATTATATCATGACTGAAATCAAGCAAATCCGAGTTGGCGAGATCAAATCTGCCGAAGATATTCAAGTAAATTGAAGAAACCAATTCTGGCAGAAACGTAAAAAATATTTTCAAAGTCTAGATATTCAAAAGATCAACAAGTGCTACAGATATGAAGCCGCATAAATTATAGCCCATGATCCCACCAGAAGGCGGCGAATCCGCGGCCAAACCCACCTATTAACCGCGGTTCCGCCGCACATATGAAGAGTTAGGATTCTGGATTTTTTGGGTAGGATCTCAACAGATAGTTACCTTATTAGGAAACTAGAGATTCTGGTTCTGTGACCATAAATAAGGACCGAGAGCCTTTTGGAAAATTTATCAAGCCGACGAGATCACGAAGTCCAAGACGGCTCATGCATCCAGGCTGGTCATCAACTGTTCATCTACCTCCTTCAGAAGAGATCGAGAAGCAAACTAAGTTTTTGTAATCATTTTCTAAAGAAAACAAAGTGTATTTGATCTTGTTGATTAATAAAGGTAGCTGTTTTTTTATATCATTTTATTTTCTGTAGTTTTCAATATGATTTCCCTTTCTATCTTTTCTTTTCCCAACATGCGCGAGTAATTCTCTGCTTGTTAGGGTTCGTAGGATTAGTATAGATTAATGGATGATGAAGATCCTTAAACTCTTTTTACGTCCTATAAAGTTTATAAACTTTATCAAAAGAATAGTTAACATCCTAATCGGGCGCGGTATCAATTCATTGATAGTCTCGACCGCGATTTGAGATTAGATTAACAATTGCTTTGGTAAAGGCTAGACATGAACGGAGATCCATGTCAAGATAAGGGTTAAGAGTGGGAACCCTATTCCCTCCAGAAACCCTAATCTACATGCATCACTGTCGATCTAGTTTTAAATCTATTAAAGGATAAAAAGAGTAATCTTTATGTAATCATCCATGACTACTAAATCTTAAAGAACCCTACAAGCCCCCTTCTACTATAAAACCTACATCCGTAGTTAATCTAGATCTATATTCTGCATCCGTGTTTGACGTAGATCTAGAACTTACAACCATTCTTCACCATTCTTTATTCTTCCTCTTTTCTTTCTCAACACGCCTAAACTAAGATTAAAAGATTCAACGTTTCCCAGATGACGACCCATACTCATCTCGGTCTAGCTACACGTGATACCGTTATTGATTGTGGTTAACTACTACACATAAAAAACAGATCAATCAGTGACTTAGTAGACAGGGTTAGGATCTTGTCGACTAAGACTTTTGACTTTATGAGCCGTAAGGGTCTCACAAAGTTATTTCTCCCTACGGGTCGTGAGGATCTCGTAGGTGTATGTTCTCTTTAGAAGTCGTGAGAACTTCTAAGTGGTGTTTCCTCTTATAATTCGTAAGGATCTCATAAGAGTATTTTCTTCTTATAAGTCGAGAGGACTTACAAATGTTATTCACCATATGGAGACATTTCTTGCCATTTGTAGAACTTAGCAAAGAAATATTTATTCATGCCCCTGGATTGTATACAGGAGTCAATATGGACCGCCTATAGGGCAATTTGAGAGATATGACGGCTTAAGAACAGGTCCAGATCCCAGTATCATAAGACTTTTGAATCCTATGAGCCGTGAGGGTCCCACAGGGGGATTCTCCTCACGAGTCGTGAGGATCTCGTAAGTGCATTTATTTTAACGAGATTGCGCCCTTCCGGGTTTTCACAAGCTCGCCGGCAATCCTATTCTTTTTATTCATGGCGCCCTTTCGGGTTTTCATCCGTACCCATTTTGCTTGCGGACGTACCGTTTTTTTGTTTTTTTTAAACGAGATTGCGCCCTTCCGGGTTTTCACAAGCTCGCTGGCAGTCCTGTTGTTTTTACTCACGGCGCCCTTTCGGGTTTTCATCCGTGCCCATTTTGCTTATGGACATACCGTTTTTTTTGTTTTTTTAGCGTGGCATTCCACTAGATCGTGGGACCTGTTTGTAGGACCTTTAATATCCTTCCTGTCTTTTGAGATGAAAGGACCATCCCACATAGGGATTCTTCCGTCACTGAGGAATATGCCCCCTGTGTATATCTCGGGGGGAGCGAGTATCCACGCCATCGCTATTTTGGCGACAGGTTGCTTCAGAGCCGTTTATTTTTGTTGAGCGTAGGCGATAAATGCCATCTTGCCTCTGCTTTTCACTCGTCATCATCGGGTGAGAAAGAGTCTTGACCCATTTGATCCAATCGAGCCATTTTATCCAAGAATCCTTAGAAGGTCGTCGGCTTGAAGAGGGCCATATACGAGGACGCCTTTGAATTTGGGTCAAGGGTGGCTATGAGCATTCCCATAGCTGCAACTTCATCGATGCTTTGTTTGTATTTGACCAGAGATTTCGCCATCGGGTAACACATTGAACCCAAGTCTCATTCGGTCTAACCCCTTCGTTGACCAGCGCCGTCGCAGTAGTATGTTCGTTCTCATTAGCGAATCCCTAATAGAAGAGCATATCCATCTCGTCGAAGTTATTCATGGAGTCATTCGGGAGTTCCGCATACCATTCGAAGGCAATGCACGCTAGACAGCTGACGAACTGTCTGAAGAGAAATATATCATTCTCTCTAGTGTTACTGCACATGGATTTAAATCGCGCGATGTGTTAGTGAGGATTCCTGGTTCCTTTGCATATATGGAGTCGGAAGTATATATTCTGGCGGGTATTGTATTTGATCGTAGCATGCCGGATACGGTCGACCATTCTTGATTGGCTTATTTGAGGCTTCACTGGCATAGTGAGTTTTGACTTGCTGAGTGATATATGTGTCCAGCTTTGCTTTTGGAATCATTTCATCTTCGGCCGTTGATGAGACTCATAGAGGATTTGAAATGCCACCTTTGTCTTTAAGAGCGACTACCAGCAGTTCACTTGCTCGTGGTTCCGATTGAACCGTCGTTCCAGACATTTATGCCGCTTCTTCATCTTTCTTTTTGAGAGCGTGATTTAGGAACTCAATATCCAACTCGTGCTCTGTTCTTTCTCTAGGTGCGTCTTCGGGATTTGCCTTAGACGATGGATTAGCGAGTGATGCCGCCTGAGCAAGTATCTCCTGCAGCTTTTCACGTTACAGTTGAACTTTTGTTAAGGACCGAGTTTGAGGTCAGTGACTAGTAGAAGCTCGAACTTTGTCTTTAGAATTCACCACATAGACTGTGTGAACTACCATGCCCCCAGGCTTGGGGTGTTTTTGCTTCGGGTACTTGAGCTTTATTAGGCCTCTCTTTTTTGTGAAAAGCCGCTTTGGTTTTGGGAGGAACCGCTGTATCAGGTTCCGTCTTGGGATGAATCCCCTTGTATTTGAAAGGAGATTTGTCAGAATTTGGCTGACGTCTAGGGGAAGAGCCGCGGTTGACGACAGAGACTTTCACCTGCTTCCACACCTTATATATAGATGGGGAAAGTTGTTTTAGGGAGCGAACTGGTTCCTGCTCTTGTGGGATCTCCATAGGCTGCGGAGATTTCTTCAATATTGCGATGGGAGAATTTTGTCTAACCCTTCGCAACAGTTTGAAGCTGTTCCCGATTGGAACAACAACATTCACCACTGGGGTTGAAACAAGACCATACGGAGAACTGCCCCCAGCTCATTTTGTATTATGCCGATATCGACGTCGACCGTTTCTTACGGTCGGGATTTGATTAGCCTCTGGATTTTGCTGAGCCTGCCCCATGTTTTCTTTGAGAGCTTGAATATTCTGCCCCCTGGGTCTACCTTGGTGTTCAGCAGGTACCAGTTGTTTGAGGACTGATTCCGTCGGCAAAGCTGCATCTTGGGGAGCCAGCCTGTGGAAGACAGACTTCCTCTGGACTTGCTCCATCGGCGTTGAGGCACCGAGGGTGGGGGGTGGGGGGTATCGACCTAAAGAGAAGCCGTTGATTTCTTGAGGAGCCGGATTGCAGAGATTTGAGGTTGCAAGTGGTCCATACTTGACTCCAACAGATATGACAGAACTAGAGTTGCTAGGGTGGAAGCAAACGCCATTCTTCATAGAGACGAAATGCTGGCTTCAGTATCCCATCATCCAAGGGCAACCACAAACATATATACCGCGATTATTTGATCGCGGAAAAACACGGCACACGAAGTGTGGAGTGGAAAGAGGAAAAGGTCCTACCGGGCGTGCCAGAATCTATTCTCCGCCGAAAGACGCGACCGGGACGTTGGGACGTCTGGCCTGAATTTTGGGGGCAGATGCTATTTGGTTTTATCTGTCCACCTCTCCGAAGATGCCATGTTAATTTATGGCACCGTATATCGGAGGTTTAGACTAATGCGACTGTTGTAGCAGTCTTCGTCAGATTCCCCCTCATTGTGAGGGGTTTTTGATTGTGGGGACGCTCTTCTCTGCAGGCGCAAGCCCCTGCAGTTAATTACGCTACCGCCTCGTGGTAACCACTTTCTCCTTCTCTAGATATTCACTTCGTGTCGTGTGTATTTGTTTTATTTTTGGTTGCCCGTGGATTGTATACGGAGATTAATTTATGTTGTCGCCCGTAGGGCGTGGATTAGTCCAAATCCGTATTTTCTTGGATTTGGGTTTAGCTTTGTTCTAAGGATTGTTAACCTCATTTGAGATTAAGATCAACTTAAATGCTTGTTAAGGATACATTAGTCTAATTTTAGACTAAGATCTACTTAACAGGATTTTGGTATCATTTAGATCCAACGAAAGAGTATTTAGACTCTATCGTTTTAGTTTAGGGACATTACGGCCCATTGGGTTTAAGGACATCACAGTCCATGAGTTTAAGGACCTCATAATCTGTAAGGTTTAGAGACATCGTAGTCTATATGGTTTAAAGACATCATAGTCTAGTTTAAAGACATCATAGTCTGTGAGGTTTAAAGACATCATAGTCTGGTTTAAAGACATCATAATCTGTACGGTTTAAAGACATCATAGTCTGGTTTAAAGACATCATAGTCTATACGATTTAAAGACATCATAGTTTGTACGGTTTAAAAACATCATAGTCTGTCTTGTTTAAAGACATCATAGTTTGTATGGTTTAAAGATATCATAGTCTGTATGGTTTAAAGACATCATAGTCTGTACGGTTTAAAGACATCATAGTCTGGTTTAAAGACATCATAGTCTGTACGGTTTAAAGACATCATAGTCTGGTTTAAAGACATCATAGTCTGTACGGTTTAAAGACATCATAGTCTGGTTTAAAGACATCATAGTCTGTACGGTTTAAAGACATCATAGTCTGGTTTAAAGACATCATAGTCTGTACGGTTTAAAGACATCATAGTCTGTATAGTTTAAAGACATCATAGTCTGGTTTAAAGACATCATAGTCTGTACGGTGTAAAGACATCATAGTCTGTATGGTTTAAAGACATCATAGTCTAGTTTAAAGACATCATAATCTGTAAGATTTTGGTTTAACCGTTTGGGGATGCACCAAAAGTTATTGGTTTTTGGGACCCCCATCTCTCTGAAGACGTTAAAGAATCACAACATGTATCAGAGGTATGAAGAGATGTACCCTTAAACCAATGTTGGTTGAGAGATCTATAGTCAGGTTTGGGACTAAGACCAATTGAAAAGATTGTGAGCACATGGGCTCGGTTAATTAGAATTAGGGACTTGTGGCCAACTTGGGTTCAGTCCACTCAGTTCTGAATAAAGTGTTTGAACACTTGTTTGGACTCAGTCTACTCATTTTGAATAAAATGTTGAACATTTGTTTGGGCTCGGTCCCTTTTTATTCAATAATGTTGAGCATTGATTTGGGTTCTGACACCCCTTTTTCTTTTTGTCTTTTATTGAGTGTTGAACACTTTCTATAGTGCTGGGGCCCTATTTACAGAGCGCTTTGTAATTCCTTAGCGCCCATGTGAGGAGCACGTCACGTGGGCGCCTGGCGCTGAGTGCCAGACTGGGAGCACTACAACGCTTCTTATAAAAGGGCGCCCACATGAGGAGCACGTGGAGCACTTGGCGTTGAGTGCTAGACTTGGAGCGCTAAAGCGCTTATTATAAAATAGCATCCTCGTAAGGAGAACGTGAAGCGCTTGGCTCTGAGCGCTAGACTTGGAGCGCTAAAGCGCTTCTTATAAAATAGCGCCCTCGTGAGGAGCACGTGGAGCACTTGGTGCTGAGCGCCAGACTTGGAGCGCTAAATTGGAACGCTAAGGCGCTTCTTTGGCTGCTTTGATCAGTTCTATGCTCTGAGAATTAAATTCTCGGTTTATGAGAGACTTTGTCTCATGGATTTAAGAACTGAGTTCTTCTTTTATGAGGAGATGCTATGATCTGTTTTGTTTTTATTTATGAGAGACTTTATCTCATGTATTTGTGATCTGAAAAAGAACTAAGTTCTTCTGATGTGAGAGTTAAACTCTCAAATATGGAGGAGATGCCATGATCTCTCTTCTTGCTATTTACCTTGAGAAGAAATTTCTCCCGTCTTTGAAGTTTCTTGAAACTTATGGGGAGGTTCCTCTGTACAAAACTTGAAGTCTTGGGTTCTTTATATAGGGGAGGCTGATTTGCTGAATCAGTTAAGGAAATCTCTCATTAAGAGATCTCTGATTGATTTGGGGATGTTTTCCACCATTGGATCTTTGATCCAAGGGCCTCTGTTTTACAGAAGACATTTGATTGGTAGGATATGTGCGTGTTCAAGTTTAGTTTAAATACCACAATCAAGACGGTTTCGCTTGTAGCTAGCCGGTTGAGTACGGGTCGTCCGCAGGGAGATGAGAATCTTTTTCAAAGTGTTTTAACGAGTTAAGTCCTGTTTTCAGATTTTATTGGATTATCTAAGTGTTGAGTTGATATTTAAAGAGAGCATGTTAGGGTTAGGATTAGGTTAGTTTGAGTTAGGAGTCTCCTCATCTTTCGTTGCCCCTCTTAATATCGGTGTTACGGTAATCGGCAACAACGGGGATTAGCACGACTAGGAAGGACTTTGCGAGTATAAGCTAGGCTTTCCAACGCATAAGTCTTCCTTTTGGTGCTTGTCCGTCCGTTCTTGGCTCTTAGCCATAACCTCCGGTTAATTCAACCACAACCGGTCTCACTACGGAATCACCGCTATCATGTAGGATAGGGTGCCGTAAGGAGCGGATTGTGGTTCAATTAACGGGAGTCGATTTAAGCTGTTGGGTAAGGAAAGAGTGAGAGAGATTTTCTTCTCTCAAACTTCCCTTATCCTACCCTAACAAGTATTAACTACTCACACATCATGATAAGGAAAAACAAAACAAAACAAAAGAGGAAGATAGAAAGAAGGAGATTAGAAGAATACGACTAACTATTTGCGACCTCATCTTGGCGAGGATCGAGCGTAAGTATCATTGTCGTAGGAATGATAAAGAAAAAGAGAGAAGAAAGAAACAACAAGGAAATAACAACAACTACTTAACGAATTAAAATTACAACATTTAACAAAATAAAGAGACAAGCATGATAATAAATGGTTCTTCTTTATTCATCACTCTTCACTCAAAAGCTCACTACAAGTTTAATGGAGAAGAGGTGAGAAGAGGAAGAAGAAATACACTAAACTTTAGCAAAATGAAACTACAAGAATGGACCCCTTTCCTTCACAAGGTTCTGGGCTATTTATAGGCCAAAAAATGAAAACCTAGGGCAACCACCAGAACCTATACAAAAAGACCAAAACACCCCCAAAACAACTTTTTCTTTGGCGCCAGAATGGCCGCGGATCCGCGGCCATTCTGGACCCCACTTTGGCCGCGGATCCGCGGCCCTATAGTTGAATTGGGCTTTCCTATTTTTTGGGCTTCCCTGGTTTTCTGTCTCCTTTATTCTGGTATGTGTATTTTCTCAATTTGGCTCCACGATTTTTCCAGAATTTCTGTTGAGGGAAAGGTGGACTTTTGTCAAGATTTTGTTATGATTGCCTCGAGCTCCGCGTAGATCTCTTGGATTTTGTGCTACCATTGAGCCTTGTGCATGAGAATGACATTGATTTGACCTTTTGTCTTCCTAAACTGGTATCTGGCAACATACGGATGAAGAGCGGAGACCGTGTTTTATCTGTGGTTGGCAGGAACCCGGACTTTTTTCGTGTTTTCCATGAATTTCACCGTTTTAGAACCGAGAACCTGTATCCTGCAATTGACTAGCAAACACGGCTCAAGAGTATCTACGGATATGCAATGTGATAAAAATTGGGCGGTATGAAAATGCAAAAATCTGATATGAACAAATACCCCCAAACTTATCATTTGCTCGTCCCGAGCAAAGCCCATTTATTCACAAAAAATTTCCTAACCTCACTTTCGCAGGGAACGCGATTGCACTGAGCATGTGCAACAAGCCGTTAAACCTCTAGGTGTCCCTAGTAGGAGGAGTGTTGTCTCCTGAGGGTTTTCAGCGGATACTACCCACAAAATCCGGTCAAGTTGGTTTTGTAAAATAACTAAGCTTCAAACCCTAAAGTTTTGTTTTAGAAAATAACAATTCTATAATCCTAAGTCTAGATCATCGAACCTTTATTTTTCACACCTCGCTTCTTATTTAACTACAGATTTTATATGTCTTTACGTGCAGTGCAAATAGTGTCTTAAAGTTCCAGAAGGATCGATTAAAGTCATCATGTCGCACAATAAAGCCCAGATAACAATTTTAAAAGGATCACATAAGTTTTATAACGAGTTAAGCATTTTTCAAGTTTCGTTTTCCAGTAAGGTTTCAACTTCAGAATTTCTATCTTCCTTAACAGGAAACTAAGTCGTATTTTTCACTCCACCTTTTTCTTGTTTTCATTTCATACACATCTCTGTGAACGTGCAATAGTCTTTATCATAGAATAAAACCTTCATATCTCCGTTAAATTTTTTTATAAAAGCCTGTCTTTTATCAAGATTATTCTCACACAAAGAACCGTTAGGAATTTTAACTCGGAGAGAACACTTGCTTGACTTTGTTTTAAAACTGGACTTTCTAGGCTTCTTAGCGAGCTTTGGGCCAATGCACCCAAACCAGTTGGTTTTAGGGCATTAGGTGTAGAAACACCCCAGTGGACTTAATTACTCAAGTTACCTAGGTCCAAAAACAAAAGACAGTATTGTCGTGAAAATCAGATGATTTAATACGAACGGAGGTATAACCGGCAGTTCAAATATTTTTTTGGATAAAAGACGTGTTTAGTGGGTTTGGTGTGTAATCATTCCAATCAAGTTTTAGATGGGTTATTTTTCAGACTTAGCTCCAATTACGGCATCAATAACATTCCTTCATATTCGCTTTACTTCATAAACTATTCTTGACATTACTTATTTCAGAACAAACCTATTTGATCCTCAGAAAATCATTTACCTGTTAAAAAGTTTTTAAACATAAAAGACTTGTCATCTAATTCCCAAAACTCACGACACGTGTAGTGTGATGTAAAGACTTATATCAGCTATAGTTAACTTCAAAGGAGAGTTATCTTTCAGGTTTTCAAAATCTAAACATAAGATTTAGTTATTCCTATTTTTTCAAACAAAAACCGTCGAGATGTTGAATCAGAGTTCTTTCACAAGCTAACTTGACAGAAAAGTTTTTATGTTTTTAGAAAATTTTCAAATTTTTATGGATTTTATGGATTTTAATATGCAGATGCAAAAATATACATATGAATGCGAAGGGAAGAAATGCGTACCGAGCGTACCCCCAAACTTAAACTGGACAGTGTCCTCACTGTCGTAGCATGAAGAGAGCAGTTGGAAGGGTCAAAACTGTCGGTTAGCGAAACACAAATTTTTCTTTGTTTTTTTTTGTTTTTAAAGGAAAAAGATTATACACAAATATATACAAAATGGTTTGTACATACCCCCAAACTTATTTTGAACAGTGTCCACTGTTCTTGGCTGGATAACCGAAGTTTGGAGGTAGGCAGAGGAAGATCATTCAGGGTAAACCGGCTCCTGTAAGAACAGGAGCTCCTCTGTTGGTTCGGCGCTAAGGTACGGTTTGCATCGGTGTCCGTTCACTTTGAAAAGAGAACCGTCCTTAGGATTTTCCAAATCCACAGCGCCCTGCGGATACACATTCCGCACAAAATACGGCCCTTTCCAGCGAGATCTGAGCTTTCCAGGATGGAAGTGAAGTCGGGTGTCGTAAAGCAGTACCTGCTGACCAGGTACGAAGGTTTTGCGCAAAAGGTGTTTATCGTGAAACACCTTCGTTCGATTCTTAACGACAACCGCGTTATCGTAAGCCTCATCCCTAAGCTCGTTCAGTTCGTTCAACTGCAGCTTCCGATGGCTGCCCGCGTCCTCGATAGACAGATTCAGCTCCTTTATCGCCCAAAATGCGCGATGCTCTATTTCGACAGGAAGGTGGCAGGCTTTTCCGTACACAAGACGATAGGGAGACATGCCAAGGTCGGTCTTATAAGCGGTTCTAAATGCCCAAAGGGCATCAGTGAGTTTCAGCGACCAATCCTTACGGTTCTTGGAAACCGTCTTCTCCAGTATCTGCTTGATTTGCCGATTTGAAACTTCGGCCTGCCCGCAGGTTTGGGGGTGGTAGGGCGTAGAGAGCTTATGATTAATGGAGTATTTCCGCATCAAGGCCTCGAAAGTCCTATTGCAGAAATGACTTCCATTGTCGCTAATGATCGCTCGGGGGTGCCCAAACCGGGAGAAAATGTTTTCTTTAAGGAACCTAACGACAACCTTGTTGTCGTTAGTCCGGCTAGGCACAGCCTCGACCCATTTAGAGACGTAATCAACAGCTAGAAGGATGTACAAGTTCCCGAAAGAGCTGGGAAATGGCCCCATAAAATCTATCCCCCAAACATCGAAAATCTCCACAATCAAGATTGGTTGGAGCGGCATCTCGTTCCTCCGGGATATCCGGCCCATGTGTTGGCACCGGGAGCAAGTCTTGCAATAGTCATGAGCGTCTTTAAAAAGTTGTGGCGAGTAGAAACCACATTGCAAGATCTTCTCAGCTGTCTTTCTGGGCCCAAAATGCCCGCCACATGCTTGATCGTGGCAAAATGACAGCACGCTCTTGAATTCCTCATCAGGGACACACCGACGAATAATCTGGTCGGGACAGTACTTGAACAAGTAGGGTTCGTCCCAGTAAAAGTGTTTTACTTAGGATAAGAAGCGAAGTCTGTCCTGACTTGACCATTCGGTCGGTAGTAATCCCGTGGCCAAATAGTTCACAATATCTGCGAACCAGGGTTCGCAAGATACTGTCAAGAGCTGTTCATCCGGGAAAACGTCGTTGATCGGGATTGGAAGCGAAGGCGAAGAAGGAAGTCGTGAGAGATGGTCGGCAACCACGTTTTCACATCCTCGTTTGTCCTTAATGACAAGGTCAAACTCTTGAAGCAAGAGGATCCAACGGATTAACCGAGATTTTGCATCTTTCTTCGCAAAAAGATGGCGCAGAGCAGAATGGTCTGTGTAGACAATGACTGGAGAGCCGATGAGGTAGGGCCTGAACTTTTCTAAAGCAAATACAACAGCCAAGAATTCCTTCTCAGTTGTTGTATAATTGAGTTGGGCGTCGTTCAGGGTTCGGCTCGCGTAATAGATTACGTGGGGCATCTTGTTGATGTGCTGTCCAAGGACAGCACCAATGGCAAAGTCGGATGCATCGCACATAATCTCGAATGGGTGCGTCCAGTCAGGTGAAGAAAGAACGGGAGCAGAAGTGAGTGAGCGTTTCAGTGACTCGAATGCAGTCACACAGCTCGAGTTGAAGTCGAATGGCGTGTCCTTGGCCAGCAAAAGAGTCAAGGGCCTAGCAATCTTGCTAAAGTCCTTGATAAACCGTCTATAGAAACCGGCATGGCCAAGGAAGGCTCGGATATCTCTGACGCATCGGGGAGGAGGCAGATTGGAAATGACCTCAATCTTTGCTTTGTCAACCTCTATGCCATTTTGCGAGATGATATGTCCTAAGACAATACCTTCGCGCACCATGAAGTGGCATTTCTCCCAGTTCAAAGTGAGATTCTTGTCCTTACATCGGGTAAGGACAGCGTCAAGATGCAGCAAACACTCGCTGAAGGAATCTCCGAAGATGGAGAAGTCATCCATGAAAATCTCCAGAAATTTTTCCACCATGTCCGAGAAAATTCCCATCATACACCGCTGGAAGGTAGCGGGCGCATTGCATAACCCAAAGGGCATGCGTCGATATGCAAACGTGCCGAAAGGACAAGTGAAAGTGGTCTTGTCCTGGTCTTTTTCGGCGATGGGAATTTGATTATAGCCAGAGTAGCCATCAAGAAAACAATAGTACTCATGTCCGGTCAATCGTTCCAGCATCTGGTCGATGAAAGGTAGCGGAAAGTGGTCTTTCCGCGTTGCGGCGTTGAGTTTTCTGTAATCAATGCAAACTCGCCACCCAGTTTGGGTGCGAGTAGGGATTAACTCGTTCGCCTCGTTGGTTATGACCGTGATGCCCGACTTCTTGGGGACAACGTGAATGGGGCTAACCCACTGGCTATCAGAGATAGGGTAAATGATACCACTATCTAGACATTTGACGATCTCCTTCTTTACAGCCTCCTTCATGACTGGATTAAGACGTCTTTGTGGATCCCGGGCTGGTTTGGCATCATTCATCAGATGAATGTGATGCTCAACGATCAGGGGACTAATCCCCTTGATGTCCGCCATGGACCAGCCAAAAGCTTGCCTGTTGCTGTGCAAGACCGCGAGAAGGGCTTCCTCTTGCTCGGAAGCTAGAGAAGCCGAAATGATGACAGGGAGGGTCTCGTTCTCACCTAAGTAAGCATACTTAAGGTGAGACGGCAACGGCTTGAGTTCGAGCGTTGGAGGTGAAATGATGGAAGGTAAGACTGGTGCAAAGGTCTCGAACTCAAAGGACTCCAGCAAAGGTTCAAAGCGAGTGTAGGCAACCGAGTCGGATGGTTCAGGTAACTCATCCGGAAAGTCGAAGGATTCAAACTCGGGTTGTGCGCAGCTAAGATCGTTAGAAAACGTGAAACACTCGTAGTCGTTGTCGGGCGCAGAAACAGCAGCAGGTTCGAAGAGAAACGCACTAGTGGCGTCGAGATTATCGTGATCAAACAGAAACTCCTCGAATTCACACTCTTCTGGGGTGATCTCCTGGATCGAGCAGACGTCCAGTATATGAGCATTAGGTTCGGCGGGCTGATTCCCCAACCTAAAAATGTTGAGTTCAATCGTCATATTTCCAAAAGAGAGGTTCATTGAACCATTGCGACAATTGATCACAGCATTTGAGGTTGCGAGAAATGGTCGACCGAGTATCACCGGAATTTGATTCCGGGGGTTAGCTACAGGCTGTGTATCTAATACAATGAAGTCAACGGGGAATATGAAGTCCCCGACTCTTATTAACACATCCTCTAGCTCACCCCTAGGATGGGTGATCGATCGGTCGGCCATTTGGAGAGTGCAGTGTGTGGGTTTCAACTCTCCGATGCCTAATTGCTCGTATACTGAATACGGAAGCAGGTTAACACTGGCACCAAGATCTAATAGTGCGCGGTTGATGTTCTTATCCCCAATAGTAATTGAAATCGTAGGACAGCCAGGGTCCTTCCGTTTTTGTGGTAAAGATTGGGTAAGATCATCACTCACAGCACTGGACAAGAAAACTTTCTTTGGTACCTGAGACTTCCTTTTTTTCGTGCACAAGTCCTTTAAGATTTTTGCGTAAGACGGGACTTGTTGGACAGCATCTAAAAGAGGAATGTTAATGTTAACTTGCTTAAATAACTCCAGAATCTTCTCCATTTGTGGATTTTGTTTGTTAGACCTCAACCGGTTTGGAAATGGAACATTTTGAAAATTGGTTGAGTCTAAAGCTGGAGGAGGAGATTGTGGAGTTGGAACGGATCCCAGAATAGCTGTCTTCGTGGAGTGAGAAGTGGGTCCGTTCAGAGAAGAAGAGGAAGGGGAGCCTTGTGAAGAACGGAGAATAGGCTCAGAAGATGAAGAAGAAGAAGGAGAAGAAGAAGAAGAAGAAGAAGAAGAAGAAGCAGCGGCCGGGGTGTCATCGTTGATCCGCTTGCCAATGTTGTTTTGCAGCATCCTTCCCGATCTCAGTGTAGTCACGGCACTCACATTATGGTTTTGTTGTTCAAGAGCAACATGTGCATTATGTGGGTGACCGGGATTTGGAAGTGGCTGGGACGGGAGCTTCCCCTTCTCTCGCTCGCTCAAGGCCGCGTTCAGCTGTGCAATCTGGGCCTCGATGGTCTTGATGCTTTGCCCGTGTGCGGCAGTGTGTTGCACTAAAGATTGAATCGAAGACTGGATGTTGGCGGTGGATTGAGTCGATTGTTTAACAAATGCCTCCAGACTTCGCTCGAGCGAGGAAACCTTATCGTTGTTTGACGGAACAAAGTTGTTTGGTGGAAAAGAGTTGTTGGGTGCAAAGTTGTTCGTCTGGTTTTGGAAAGGCTGGGGTTGGAAGGGCTGCTGATATTGATGTTGAGTTTGTTGTGGCGCTTGTTGTTGCGGTGGAGGGGCCCTTTGGAAATTGTTGCCTTGGAATTGATTCTGATTCTGATTCCAGGCGAAATTGGGGTGGTTCCTCCAACCGGGATTGTAGGTGGAAGAGTATGGATCATTCCTCGGTCTTTGCTGGAAGGCAGCATGAACCTGATCCTGTCCTTGCGAGGGTGGATTGTAAGGACACTCTTCGGTCAAGTGAGAAGGATCGGAACAACAAGCGCAGATGGTACGAAGGGGGAGAACAGGGGTGGGGGCAGGAGCAGAAAATTCGCTCTCTATTGCTTCAAGCTTTCGTGTTATTGCAGCCATTTCAGCTTTCATCGCAATAGAGACATCAAGTTGGTGGATTCCTACCCTAGACTGACCGGTAGAAGTGGAGGTAGAAGAAGAAGAAGTCGGTCTGGTGCTCTCCCACTGTAGCGTTTGCTCCGCAAAATCGTCAAAGAACTGCCACGCTTCCTCGTCAGATTTCGATAGGAAGTGGCCCTGACAGATGGTTTCCAGCAACTGCTTCGTTGCTGGGTTCAGTCTCTCGTATAAGGTTTGGCAGAGCTGCCATTTCTCTATACCGTGGTGAGGACACTGAACAAGAAGGTCTTTGTATCGGTCAAAGCACTTCCAGAAGGGTTCAGAAGGAAGCTGGGAGAATTGGTTGATTTCATTTCGAATCCTTGCGGTCTTATGATTTGGATAGAATTTTTTCAGAAACGCTTTAACAAACTCGTCCCAGCTGGTGATTGAGTGGGAAGTGGTGCTATACAGCCATTTTTCAGCGAGATCGCATAAAGTGAACGGAATGACCCGTAGACGTATAGCATCGTCCGACAGCTGGGTTGTTTTCATCATGGCACAGACGTTTTGAAATTTATTGATGAAGATATAGGCATCTTCAGATTCAAGCCCATGAAAACGTGGAAGCATGTTGATGAAATGGGGCTTAATTTCAAAGTTGTCCCCATTGGCCGGAGGAAGAGAAAGGCAGGTCGGAAGTGCAGAACGGATGGGGTAGAAACAATCCTGGAGCGCAATTCGCTGTGGCGCTACAACAGGCGGAGGTGGTGGGATATTGGTCTCCGTAGGAGGTGGGGCCAATCCAGCGGTGGTCAAAGAGATGTTCGGATTAAATCCCGACATCGCGGTAGAAGAGGTTGGTGAAGGTGAAGGTGAAGGTGAGGATGTATGAACAGAATTCCGGTCAACGTCGGAGTTGGCCGGCAAAGGAAGGGGTGAAAGAGGAGTGGACGGAGTATCGACTTCGGAGTCGATCGCGTAGTCGGTCGCGACTAACGTAACGCGGACTAGACGGGCGCTAGTGTCCCGAGTCCAAGCGGACATACACTAAACGAGTTTAGTATAGTCAAAGCGAAGAAAGTGAGGGTAAGAAAACGTCAATGGAGAAAGGCGATGGGTGGTGGGTGAAAATGGATTTGGCGACAAAAGGGCAAGTTTTTATAAAAGTTTTTGATTTTTTTCTTCTTTTTTTTTTGTTTTTAGAAAGAGATTTACAGAAGTATGTACGGAAATACGGCTTAAGCAATCACAAACAAGTTATGCACAATCACACCTAGATCTAGGGTAACCTAGGTCTACTAGACCTGCTCCTGAACTTGATTGTCGAAGTTAAACAGTGTCGAGAAACAGGCTTAAAAATACACTGATCACGAGGCCAGGTAAGTGCAGAGATAAGGAGAGGTTGTCCAACGCTTTCGCGAAGTTCCTTAATTAAATAACCCTTTCTCTTTCGGCGGTTGCGCCTTTAACACTTTCCTAGACACCCCGTAAACAATATACGGTTAAGCGAGGTTCTAAACAAGGTTTATCTTCTCCTAATGAGCGCGAAGTCCTTAGGGCTGAAGTCTAGTATTTTTTAATTTATAATGGACAATGCATATGCTTTAATGATTTCCGGGGTCCTGGGAAGGGTGATGAAATCCCCACCCAATCTGGATTGGTTTCAAGCCCCTTAAGTCCGTATTAAAGAATGCAAAACAATAACAAATCAACTGCAAACAATTTTTATTTGCGGCGCAAAGAATCCTGCACAAGAACAGTTTATTGGAAGGGGGAGAAGAATTTGCGCAAAGAAGGCTGCAGAAAACACAGTTCAGTGGAGTTCAGAGGAGTGGAGAGAGGCAGAGGGACTTACAGAGAGATTTTGGGGCTCTGAAGCCAATAGATGGCCGCGTTTCCGCGGCTAAACGCATGCAATGGCCGCGGATCCGCGGCTCTGTGGAGGTATTGAGCTTCCAAATTTTCTGGGTGTGTTGCTGTGGTGGTCCTCTGCTTGTCTGGATTTGTGGAATTTTTATTTGCTCACTGTATCTGCTCCAGATTTTGACAGTAGACCGTCTCCTCCGTTTTGGTTCGTCGCGGTGTAGCCGCGAAATGTGGGTCTATCTTCCCACGTCTTTGGCACTGTACTTGAACTCCGTATTTTCAACGTCTTAGCCACGGAACTTGAACCTTGTATTTCCCTGCACACTTGCACAAAAACTAATCAAAAATAACAAGATGATTTTTTTACAAAGTATATATTTTTTTTTTCGTTTTTTTTTTATACTTACAAATTAACCCGAAATTACACAAAGAAATAAACTACCGTCTCCCCGGCAACGGCGCCATTTGATTGGTAGGATATGTGCGTGTTCAAGTTTAGTTTAAATACCGCAATCAAGACGGTTTCGCTTGTAGCTAGCCGGTTGAGTACGGGTCGTCCGCAGGGAGATGGGAGTCTTTTTCAAAGTGTTTTAACGAGTTAAGTCCTGTTTTCAGATTTTGTTGGATTATCTAAGTGTTGAGTTGATATTTAAAGAGAGCATGTTAGGGTTAGGATTAGGTTAGTTTGAGTTAGGAGTCTCCTCATCTTTCGTTGCCCCTCTTAATATCGGTGTTACGGTAATCGGCAACAACGGGGATTAGCACGACTAGGAAGGACTTTGCGAGTATAAGCTAGGCTTTCCAACGCATAAGTCTTCCTTTTGGTGCTTGTCCGTCCGTTCTTGGCTCTTAGCCATAACCTCCGGTTAATTCAACCACAACCGGTCTCACTACGGAATCACCGCTATCATGTAGGATAGGGTGCCGTAAGGAGCGGATTGTGGTTCAATTAACGGGAGTCGATTTAAGCTGTTGGGCAAGGAAAGAGTGAGAGAGATTTCCTTCTCTCAAACTTCCCTTATCCTACCCTAACAAGTATTAACTACTCACACATCATGATAAGGAAAAACAAAACAAAACAAAAGAGGAAGATAGAAAGAAGGAGATTAGAAGAATACGACTAACTATTTGCGACCTCATCTTGGCGAGGATCGAGCGTAAGTATCATTGTCGTAGGAATGATAAAGAAAAAGAGAGAAGAAAGAAACAACAAGGAAATAACAACAACTACTTAACGAATTAAAATTACAACATTTAACAAAATAAAGAGACAAGCATGATAATAAATGGTTCTTCTTTATTCATCACTCTTCACTCAAAAGCTCACTACAAGTTTAATGGAGAAGAGGTGAGAAGAGGAAGAAGAAACACACTAAACTTTAGCAAAATGAAACTACAAGAATGGACCCCTTTCCTTCACAAGGTTCTGGGCTATTTATAGGCCAAAAAATGAAAACCTAGGGCAACCACCAGAACCTATACAAAAAGACCAAAACACCCCCAAAACAACTTTTTCTTTGGCGCCAGAATGGCCGTGGATCCGCGGCCAGGACCCCACTTTGGCCGCGGATCCGCGGCCCTATAGTTGAATTGGGCTTTCCTATTTTTTGGGCTTCCCTGGTTTTCTGTCTCCTTTATTCTGGTATGTGTATTTTCTCAATTTGGCTCCACGATTTTTCCAGAATTTCTGTTGAGGGAAAGGTGGACTTTTGTCAAGATTTTGTCATGATTGCCTCGAGCTCCGCGTAGATCTCTTGGATTTTGTGCTACCATTGAGCCTTGTGCATGAGAATGACATTGATTTGACCTTTTGTCTTCCTAAACTGGTATCTGGCAACATACGGATGAAGAGAGGAGACCGTGTTTTATCTGTGGTTGGCAGGAACCCGGACTTTTTTCGTGTTTTCCATGAATTTCACCGTTTTAGAACCGAGAACCTGTATCCTGCAATTGACTAGCAAACACGGCTCAAGAGTATCTACGGATATGCAATGTGATAAAAATTGGGCGGTATGAAAATGCAAAAATCTGATATGAACAACATTTTTCTTGTTTTTAACAAGATTGGAAAAATATTTTCCCCAAACAGAACTTATTCTGTATCTTGGTGATTTTTTAATCACCATTGGATCTTTGATCCAATGGTGCTCTGATTTACAGAGCACAATTTTTCTTGTTTAGAAAGATTTGAAGAGTATTTCCTCAATCAAAATTTAATTCTGTATTTTGGTGATTTTTAATCACCATTGGATCTTTAATCCAACGGCAGAGAACTTTTAGTTCTGGTTCCAGCGCACTCGTGCTTTGCACGTGAGGCACTGCCTCAGAGTCCTTGACTCTTGGTGCTGGCGCTCTCGTGTTTTGCACGTGAGGCGCTGCCTCAGAGTCTTTGACTCATGGCGCTGGTGCTCTTAGTGCCGGCGCTCTCGTGCTTTGCACGTAAGGCACTGCCTCATAACTGAAGATGCCTTTTCACCTTCTTTCTCAGCTTTTCCTGAGTCGGACTTCTCTTTCCCAATGCCTTCTCTTAACAGAGCTTGGAAACAGTTCCATCATGCACAGAATTTTCTATACCTAGACTTAAATGTCTCCCTTTATAATTTGAAGCAACGCTTCTCTTCTCTCTTACTTTCTGAGAATCATCTTAACAGAGCAGAGCTATGGCTTGTAATCGCCCACATGCCCGCCGGCAACCATAGGAGGTGCCTATTGAGGAAATCGTTCCTCGTTTTGCTGCACACTTGGTGAACCCTGCTCTTATGGATGACTAATGAGATACAGTGTTGTACGAGCTCTTGACTCATAGAGGATCCCCTATCCCCATCGGCTCCATTTGACTTCGGATGGTCTTCTTGTCCGTGCTCGATGACATCCCTCCTCATCCAGTGGAGATGATTCCGGCAATGCTCAACGCCGTAGAGAATAAGATCGAGTGCTTTCATGAGGAACTTTTGATTACCACAGCTCTGAGGGATCGCTCTGTTCAGCTGCTAAGCCTGATACGGGCTCAGCGGATCGTCATGTCTGCCTTCGCTGATGGACACGATGCTGACCGATGGGAAGCGACTGTTTGTGAAGATCGCCACTTTGACATGGTGGAGAAGGCAAAAAGGGAGTTAGATAATTTTATCCATAGTTTTATGAATTCCTGTACTTTCGATCCCATGTTTGGTGATCTATTTCCTATATAATAGAATGTTCAATTAAATGCTTTCTTTTTGTCGTTGACCACTAAGTGCTCTCTTTCTAACACCTGCTCTTTCTCTGATGTGTGCATGTGCGTGTATGAATGTGTCCGATTTTACACATATCTGTAAACGAAACTTAAACCGGTGTAAACAGGAACAAATAGCTCTTGTCCGGAAATTTTGGCGGGAACAACCATCCGACCTGCGGCCGACCTCCCATGTCCTCTCTGGGTTCACAAACCACTCCGTCTTAGCCGAGGGTTTGTTCACCCTCCTCCTCAACATTGGGGAAGCAGGCAATACGTGAACCATACCAGTGAACTTCCTCGTCGCTAAGGTCCCTTCATTCTATAACATTCTCCTAAGACGCCCTACCTTGTGCAGGGTGTTTTTCGTCACTCCATTGAGATGGGAATACGCGCACGCTTGTCAGGCGTACTACAGATTCCCCCTGCCTAGGGTAGGCTGGGGTTCAATGATTGTGGGGATCCGAATCTCCGGCAGCCGCGGACTAAGCTGCCGTTAATTACCCCTCGCCTTTGGGGCGAGAGAACCTCCGATTAACGGGTTAAACTGGTCATGCGAACTCAATGTGCAGTGTGCGTGTGTGTTGTTTTTAAAAGGGGGTTTTGGATATATCGGGAGCCACGCAGAGTTTTTACGGGGGTCCCGCTACCCGGATAGCGGGCTGGGGGTCAAGGGGGCTAGCAGCCCCCTTGCGGGGTGCGGGGCAGCGCCCCGTTAGAAATTTTTTTTCTAACAGGGACAGTGTCGTGGAGTATGTGTATGTGTACATTTGCATACATATGTATATATATACATGTATATATAAGTAAAGGGGAAAGGCATCCAAAGGATGCGTGGGGCAGCACCTTGGGCGCTGTGCGCTTAGGTGCTGTGCGCTCAGGCGCGCGCGCCACGTGTCGGCACGCGGGCGCTTTGCGCACTTGCGCAAGCGCGCAGATGCGCAAGCGCGCGCGCCACGTGTCGGCACGCGGGCGCTTTGCGCACGTGCGCTGCGCGCAGGTGCGCAAGCGCACGCGCGCCACGTGTCGGCACGCGGGCGCTTTGCGCACTTGCGCTGCGCGCCGGCGAGGATAAGAGGCTTTCAGCCTCGAAAAAAAGATTTCTCAAAAGAGAAATCAGAGAGGAGTTGGACTCCTGAATGTGTTTTGGGATTAATGGAAGGGGTTCTTCTTCTTCCTCCTGTTGCTTGCTGGATCTTGAAGATCAAGAGATGTGAAATCTCAAAATCTCTCCTTTTTGAGATCTGATGACAGAACCAAGTTCCCCTTTGTGGGTTTTGTGGTGAAAAACTAATTTGTTTTATAAAAAGAAGATTAAAACTCTTGATTTAATTCAAGAGAAAAATGAAGGTTTTGGAACCTTGAAGAAGAAGAAGAGATCTCAGATCTGAAACTTTTTTGGAGAGAGAAAAAAGTTGTTTTTTTATTCATCATCATTTTGCCTTATATAGGCTTACATATTTATATATAGCCCCTTGGGCTTTACAAAAATGGTATTTTAGCCATCCCATGGCTCATGTGCCATTTCTTTTTTGCACATAAGCCATGGGCTTACAAAATATTGGCTTTATGCCCACTTTGCATACATTCATGCATAAACAATTACATAAAAATTATTTATTACATGATTTTGTTGTTGGCATGGGGAGGCTGGCTGCGGGCTCGACTTGGGCATGGGCCCGCTTGACCTGGGCTTGGGCCCACCTAGCTTGGGGGTTGACCTTGACTTTGACTCGGTCAACAGGGGTGTAGATTTTTACCCCAACACCTTGGACGCCCTCCGGGCTCAAATTTCAACTTATCACCTTGCGATCAAATTCCCTTTGGATCAAGGGGGATAGGCCGGGCCTACGGGAACCAGCAAACCGCCAAGATTTGCCTCGCCTCGATGTCCCCCGCCGGAGAGCAGGGCGACGATTTTGAGGACACGCATGATTTCCAAGGGTTCTTAGATACACGCGACGACCAAAGGGAAATTCAAGGCACTCTGGTGGAAGCATTGATGGAAGTCCCCCTCGTAGAAAGAGTCGATGGCCGGACAGTCCAGATCGGCTTTCTCCTGACAGGGGACCATTGCGAAAATTTGATCTGTTCCTCCGAGGAAACTCGGACGTATTCGCTTGGATGCCAGCAGACATGCCCGGGATCGACCCCAAAGTGATCTCCCATAAGCTCGGGGTTGACCCGAAAGCCCGACTCGTCCGACAAAAGAAGAGAAGCTTTGCGCCGGTTAAACAAAAGGCGATAGAAGACGAGGTAGATCGATTGCTCGCAGCCAACTTCATTATGAACCTGGACTACTCAGATTGGCTGGCGAACGTCGTCATGGTTAAGAAGGCGAATGGAAAATGACGCATGTGTGTCGATTTCACAGACTTGAACAAGGTATCCCCTAAAGACAACTATCCACTTCCTTGAATAGACCAGCTAGTGGACAGTTCGTCCGTCCACGAATTACTGAGCTTCATGGACGCTTTCTCTGGTTACAATCAGATCCGGATGAACCCGGACGACGGAAAACTTACCTCCTTCACCACGGATCGGGGGGTATACTGCTACAAAGTAATGCCTTTTAGACTCAAGAACGCTGGGGCTACGTATCAACTCCTGGTCACAAACTGGTCAAACCACAGATTGGGAGAAACATGGAAGTCTACATCTACGACATGCTTGTAAAATCCGTCTCCTCAGCTGGGCACACTAAAGACCTCGGCGAGACATTTGATGTCCTACGCAAGTACCAAATGAAGTTGAACCCAGCTAAGTGTGCGTTCGGGGTCACCAGTGGGAAGTTACTCGGGTTCATGGTTACCCATCGAGAAATCGAAGCAAACCTAGAAAAGATCAGCGCCATCCTCAACATGGCAACGCCCAAAAGCAATGTCGACATCATGTGCCTCACGGGGAGGGTAGCTGCCCTGAGTCGCTTTATGTCTAGATCCGGAGAGAAGTTCCTCCCGTTCTTTAAGGCCCTAAGGAAAATTCCTAAGTTCGAAAGGTTTGAGAAATGCCAGAACGCTTTCGAACAACTCAAAGCGCACCTAGCGACTCCCCCGCTACTCACCCGACCGGTCGAGGGCGACGAGCTATTATTATATCTAGTCGTCTCCGACCAAGCTGCAGGCTTGGTGCTTTTCAAAGAATGCGAAGGCATACAGAGGACATCTATTACGTGAGCCATGTTTTCAAGGATGCAGAAACAAGATACCCGGCCATAGAGAAAATAGTCCTGGCACTTGTCGTCGCCTCCAGAAAACTTCGACACTATTTCCAAGCTCACACAATTCCCGTCCTCACCGAGTGACCTTTAGGGTCATTCTCACCTCCCCCGAGTCGTCAAGTTGTCTGGAGAAATAGAGGTGGGAATTGTCCTAATTCAATATCAAATACCGCCCCAAACAAGCCATCAAAGCACAGATCTTAGCAGATTTCATTGTCGAATGCACTGTTCCCGCTAAAGAAGGAATGGCAGCATAGGGCCCCGAACAACGTCCCTCGGTCGAAGAGGTACCCAACCTCATCCCGGACCGGGTGCTCTACGTAGACGGATCTTCTACCAAGGAGGGTGTTGAAGTCAAAATTTGCACCCCGGTTGACCAAGTCAAAGTCAAGGTCAACCCCAAGCCAGGTGGGCCCAAGCCCAAAACAAGTGGGCCAATGCCCAGGTCGAGCCCGAACACGAAGCGTCCGGCCTTCCGTCATGCCAACAAAAAAATCATGTAATAAATAATTTTTATGTAATTTTTTATACATGAATGTATGCAAAATGGGCATAAAGCCAATATTTTGTAAGCCCATGGCTTATGTGCAAAAATGAAATGTCACATGAGCCATGGGATGGGCAAAATGCCATTTTGTAAAGCCCCAAGGGGCTATATGTAAATATGTAAGCCTATAAAAGGCAACATGATGAATAAAAATAAAAACACTTTTCATTCCCCCCAAAACTAGGGTTCTTTGTGCCTCCTGCTCCTTCTCCAAGGTTCTAAACCTTCTCATTTCTTTTGAATTAAATCAAGAGTTTTATTCTTTCTTTTCCAAAACTAAGTAGTTTTCCACCACAAAACCCACAAAGGGAAACTCAGATCTCCCATCAGATCTCAAAAAGGAGTGATTTTTAAAATCTCCTACTTCTTGATCTTCAAGATCCGGCCAAGCAACAGGAGAAAGCAGAAGAACCCCTTCATCAGCTTCAAAACATCATAGGAGTTTAACTCCATACATATATACATAATAAATTTTTCCTTTCTGAAGCATAGCTTCTGTTTCTTAGGCTAAAAGCCTCCTTTTCTCGCTGGCGCTCAAGCGCAGAGCGCCCGCGTGCCGACACGAGGCGTGCTTGCGCTCAAGCGCTCGAGCGCAAAGCGCCCATATGCCGACACGTAGCGCGCTTGTGCTCAAGCGCAAGCGCTCGAGCGCAAGTCGCCCCGGTGCCGACACGTAGCGCGCTTGTGCTCATGCGCAGGCGCTCGAACGCAAGTCGCCCCGGTGCCGACACGTGGCGCGCTTGCCCTCATGCGCAGGCGCTCGAGCGCAAGTCGCCCCGGTGCCGACACGTGGCACGCTTGCGCTCATGCGCAAGCGCTCGAGCGCAAGTCTCCCCCGTGCCGATACGTGGCGCGCTTGCGCTCCAGTGCAAGCGCTCGAGCGCAAGTCGCCCCGTGCCGACACGTGGCGCGCTTGCGCTCCAGCGCAAGCGCTCGAGCGCAAGTCACCCCTGTGCCGACACGTGGCGCGCTTGCGCTCAAGTGCCCAGCGCTCAAGCGCAGAGCGCCCACGTGCTGACACGTGGCACTCTAGCGCCTGAGCGCACAGCGCCCAAGGTGCTGCCCCACGCATCCTTTGGATGTCTTTTCCCTCTTTTTATATATATATATGTATATCTATACATATGTATACATATTTACACACACACACATACTCCACGACACTGTCCCTGTTAGAAAAAAATTTCTAACGGGGCGCTGCCCCGCACCCCGCAAGGGGGCTGCTAGCCCCCTTGACCCCCAGCCCGCTATCCGGGTAGCGGGACCCCCGTAAAAAAAACTCTGCGTGGCTCCCGATATATCCAAAACCCCTCTTTCAAAACACAACACACGCACACTGCACATTGAGTTCGCATGATCAGTTTAACCCGTCAATCGGAGGTTCCCTCGCTCCAAAGGCGAGGGGTAATTAATGGCAGCTTAGTCCGCGGTTGCCGGAGATTCGGATCCCCACAATCAATAAACCCCCGCCTACCCTGGGCAGGGGGAATCTGTAGTATACGCCTGATAAGCTCGCGTGTATTCCCATCTCAATGCGGTGACGAAAAACACCCTACAGAGGGGAGCGGGGCTGGCCTGATCATCCGTGGCCCGGACGAAGCGGAAATAGAATACTCTTTAAAGCTCGGGTTCAGAGCATCGAACAACGCCGCGGAATACAAGGCTTTGTTGGCAGGACTGCGAGTCGCCTCCGGGGTAGGGCTGAAGACCATCAGAGTTCGCAGCGACTCCGCACTGGTCGTCGGCCAAGTAACCGGGCATTTCGAAGCCCGGGATCCACTCCTGATAAAATACCTGACCGAAGAAAAAAGGCATCGAAAAAATTTCGACGAAGTCCAAGTGAAGTAGATTCCCAGGAACTTGAACACCTAAGCCGATGCCTTGAGCAAGCTCGCTTCTTCCTATTTAGCCAACCACAAAAGAAATATCTTTTCCGAAGTCTTTCCATAGCCCAGCGTGGAAAACGGAGAGGTAACACTTCAGATCTACACAACTCAGGAAGAAGGCCGGGATTGGAGAAAGCCCTTCGTGGAGTTCCTAAAGGACGGTGTACTTCCCGAAGACTGAGGAGAAGCGCGCCGGCTTTGGGCCAAGCACGCCATTTCGTCTGGAGCAACGGAAACCTGTACAAGAAATCATACACTTAGCCTCTGCTCCGGTGCATCGACCCCCACGAGGCTGAGTACGTTCTCCGAGAGATACATGAAGGGGTTGAGGGAGCATATCAAGGGGCCTGAACCCTGGTCCAAAAGGCACTACTGCAAGGGTACTATTGGCCGAGAATACAATAGGATGTCGAGAAGTTGGTCAGAAGATACAAGAACTGCCAACTCTTTGGCAGCATACCTCGTCTCCCCGCCACCAAACTAACTCCACTCGGTTCCCCTTAGCCGTTTGCACAATGGGGGATGGATATGGTGGGACAACTCCCCACCGGCACGGGCGGGCACAGATACATCCTTGTCGTTGTGGATTACTTCATGAAATGGATAGAGGCCGTACCCATCAGGAAACCGGACACCACCTCTACGATAAAGTTCCTGCAGAACAATATAATTTCTCGATTTGGGATCCCAAGGTGCATAGTTACCGACCATGGGACCAACTTCGAAGACGATAAAGTCAAAGAGTTTTGCAACGACTACCACATATTGATGAATTTTGCCGCGGTCGCACATCCTCAATGCAACGGGCAGGCCGAGATAGTGAACTGAGGCGTCATCCACGGTCTCAGAGCCTGTTTGGAAGGCAAGGCAAGGCGGCTGGGTCGAGGAACTGCCACGGATGCTATGGGCATTGCGGACATCGAAGAAAACACCCACAGGAGAAACCCCATTCAGCCTCTGCTACGGTACCGAGGCGATGGTCGCCGTAGAGATTGGACTGCCCAGTTATAGGGTCGAACACTTAGACGATGAAGCTAACACCTCGGTGCTCCGAAGCAACTTGGACGTCCTATTGGAAAAGCGGGATCGAGCGCAAATCAGAGCAGCCGTCTATCAGCAGCAAATCGCTCGCTACTACAATGCCCGAGTTAAACGTCGGGCCTTCAATATAGGAGATTTAGTCTTACGAAGAAACGAGTTCGTAGACCAAGATAGACTACATAAGTTCTCCCCAAAATGGGACAGACCATTCTCGTAACAGAAGCGTTGCGCGGTGGACCATACCGCCTGCAGGACGCCGGGGGGCGTAATTTTCTTCGGCCTTATAACGCCGAAAAACTTAAGTTGTATAAATAAACATGTACCCTCTTTTGAAATAATGTAACTCCTATTGGCATTTAATTAAGTCTCCTGAGTTAGGTCCTCTCATAGAAGAGACCTTTTACACCGCCATGGGGTTCCAGCCCTTTGTTTCTTTTCTCAGTTCCGAGACTCCAAGGCTTTTTAAGAAAAAGTATAAAATGTACCGAGGGGATAAAAGAGACAATGCACCTCAATAAAGGAGAAATTTATTTATTAAGGGGTATTATGGGCTCCCCAGCTTTACAACAATTGCAACAAAAGAGGACGAGAATTAAGGAAACATTGTCCGTGATACACCGAAGAAAGCTCCTTCAGCCGAGCCCAAACAGCCTTGACCCGCTCCCTTTGATGGTACTCGCGGACCCTAGAATCCACGGACTCCCCGAGATCTCCGTCCGCCGAGAAAGATGCGACGACCAACCTTTGATGAAAACTCTCAAGCAGAAGGTCCACCGAGCGGTCCCTCCTGCTCTTCGAGATCAGACCAAGCTCGTGGATCGTATGCATTTTGTCAGACGCCTCGTCTATTAACTGCGGAGACAGCGTGTTGTACAGACCCGGGGAAGTCCTACATATCACGTAAATTAGCACATGAAACAGAGGAGATCGCCGGGGAAGTAAGCGTCCGCAGTGGCCCTCCAAACGACTTTTCACCGCCTCGTACGTCTCCTCAGAATGATCAAGGTTATAAAAATATACGTCATTACGAGAAACGATCTCCCTGATGGTGTACATGCGGCCGGTCATCTTCAGGGAATGCAAGACTATGAAAAAACCAATATGCCTACGGTATTTATAGCCTCAACAAAAATCTCCCTACGGCCGAGATTTACTCACACAATGACGCAAATCACGAAATATCGCACTTTCCCGATATGGTGCTACCACGTGTCATCCGCGACGGTCGTCATTCCCGCTTATATGGGTCACGGAAGGTTGAACGACGCCCCAAGAAGATACTATAGAGATATTAAATGTTACGCCCTGCTTCCCGGTGTACGGATAAGGAGACGTGACACTGCCCGCGACGTATTTACTCAGAAGTAAACACGCTAAAAGTGAATAAGCAATATAATGTAAATGTGCACAAGAAAAACATGAGATGTAAATGAACAGCAACTTTTTATTTATTAAACATTCTTTACAATACAACTAAAAAGTAAATATAATATGGAAAGCAATGCCTAAGCAATGGCATGAATTGAAAGTAAAAGTATATACAAGTGACTAAAACTTGGGGTTTCCTGCGAACTGCTTCGAGATGGGCTTGATCTCCAGAGAGTCGGGTCCTTCTGACAACATTCTAAAGAAAGAATAGAAAATGAATGTTGTCAGCGAACAATCGCTCGGTAAGTCCCAAAGAGAGATAGAACTAGAATCGACAGATAAGAGAGAATATAACTGGTATAATATTTGATAGTTATGTTAACGAGGTTGTTTGTAACTTGGTACAGAAAGTATTAATGTTTACAAGAGGAGTCCAACTATCCTATGGACTAAGGTAACCCGTAGTATAAGGCTCCGTCAAACCCCACGGAACAACGGCAATGTATGTTTAGTTACGTATTTTAATGACCATCTCGCTCCACTTTTAACACATTCTATACCAGTCTGTTAGTTGTATGTATGCCCTAGAGGCCATTATTGTACATGAGATGTATATTATAATGGATGCTTGGACATATATAGGGAGGACTTTCTTGCTCGACATGATAGTATAATATCTGGTTGCTCTTTATCTTAATATGTACACTTACTGTCTCTCTGTTACATGTTGATAAAGCCCTTAGGATGTGTACTTGACTACCAGGATTATGATGCAGATCATACTAGTGGAGCCTGTGTAGTCCATGAGTTCATCATTCAATGTTCCTAGTCGTGGGAATATCGAGATGGGGCATCGATATTCCAGAGCAGACCAGCGTACATCTTCTCAACCCATGTGATGGGCGATGGATGATCCTATATCCATTGGTGTTTGACATCAGAGATGGTATACGGGTGCTCAGTGGAGACTGGGTACACTGAACGAACTCGCCGAGAACTCCTAGATGGTATTATACATCACGTCAGATAGCAGTTCTCTGGTGACACTGGTACAGATTAGTCTGTCGACCCGAGATCGTCATAGAGTCTTGTGTGTCTCCCACTGTGCTTTGATTTCCACCCTACCACGGCTCTACTGAGTCGTGTAAACAGGTGGTTTTTGGGTATAGTCCCGAGTCACATGGAGGCAATGAGCGATAGGAGCGAATTCTTCTCTCCCGGTATTGGGGGTTGATGTTGCGCTATGCTCGATTGGCCATAACTGCAAAACCCTGGCCAAGGTAGATGAGATTTACTGGTAAGTGTTATCAGTAGTTTCTTGTCCGTTATGGACCTTACATCGGCATGACTTATCGAGCTATTGGGGTCTGACGTTTACCACCCCTAGACGTGATGTGCGACATATCAGATGAAGAGACCGGACTGTACGGTAGTGTTACTGATTGTATTCGCAGGAGTATGAGCAGACTTGCTTGTTGATATTCTGAATGCTCAATACCCGGGTGGCCGTTACGTTTAGCAGACCGCTTGCGGCTTGTGGGTGTTTGATACGATCGTCACCTACTGCCGGCGTATTGACGAGTCTTTAGAGTCCTACACAGAGGTTTCCTGGTTCATGCGAAACGGAGTAGGAGCACATATGTAATATGTGCGGGATCAAGATTAATGTGCGTATGTGATACCATATTCTATTCTTGCGATATATAATATCGGTCGGTTATATGTGATATAGCCAGGTTATCGGATCAAGTGTCGAATCGATAGATTGTTACATTTTATATTAGTCGGTTGTATGTGATATAGCCGGATTATTAAATCAAGTGTTGATTTAATAATTTAACGTATAATTATATATATTTGATATATTAACTTATCGTTAACTAATATTAGCTCACTTAACATTTCTTTTTCTTACTAGTGTGCATATAGTATATATGTGATATATATTAATATATATGTTTTTGTGTCATGCTTGATGCCACATGCAACATGGGTGTATGAGAATCACACCATGCTTAATATAATATAAGGTTTTTATTTATTTATGTAAATTACAAATTAGTGGAATTAAGTCATATGGTTGAAACTTGTAGAAGCTTGTGGAACTATTGACCAAGTCCACTAATTTTGTTTTACTTGTAGATATTTATTAACCTAACCATTATTAATTAGCCATGGTTTATTCTCTACATGAGTTACTGTATGACACTAACTCACCCATGGTTGCTATTCCCACCTCATGAGTTTTCATTTTGTTCTTCACTTCATCTTCTTCTTCATGAGAAAAGCTTGCTAGCTTTTTTCTAAGTGAGAAAATATTGTGAGAAAATTAAATCTAAAGTGAGCCCATTTCCTACTTCATCATTCTCTACTATTAGCCATTTAGTTTAGGGTGTTTGCTTGACCAATTCACATATTAGTGAAGAGGTAGCATGAGCTTGAGTCTCCTCGACGTAAATCATCTTCGGTCTCGAAGGCATTGAGCAAGCTCGTTCATTTCTTCACGTGGATCCTTACTAGCGTTCGGGTGTTCACTACTTGGAGCGAAGGGACTACTACACGGAGTTTTAGAAGTGAAGGACCGGTCTACAAAGGTTGTATTCCTCATTCACTTTCTATGTAAAGTTGTTTGCATTCTAGTTTATCTCCTAAAACTCTAGTTAGATCCTTGGCATGGGTTGCATAGCTCTCTGGGTTTTTTAAAATTGTATCTTTGATGCCCCAAAAATCCTTGTTAGGGTGCTATGGAACCCAACACAGTCTACCCCTTTAAAATCCTGTAATGTTTTATTATTTTGTTTTGTCGTAATTTGTAGATGTAAGACTTGCCAAAACCATGATATCAGTTGTTCATGTAAACGGAAAGAATTTAAACGGATAGTCATGTGATCAAGTCCATGTATATCCATGGTTCGGTCAAATCAAGTCATGTTGATATATATTGTATTATAGTATAAATGGATTCATGTTGTATTGGAGTTATATTTGAATTGTATTTATGGATGGATTGATTTCAGATTAGACCGAGACTCAGAATAAGTCAGACACCTTAAACAGAATTGAAGTCCTGAATTAGTTTTGGAGTTATCGATAACTACTGCACATGGACGACAGGATTTGTGTTTTTTTCTAAGACAATTATCGTATTAATAACCCCGTTTTTTTTTGTCTACCTTAAATAGGCAAGCACCCACTTTCTCCAGCTCCCTGAAGCTCAAGAGAATTGGTCCCGCTTAAACCTATATTTATTATGGTCCTTAAAACTTTATGGGGTTTTATGAAAAATAGTTTTGATATATTTTCAAAATAAACCTCAAATATTTATTTATCATCTTAAGGATTTTCATAGATGTAATTTTTATAAGATAAGATATTCTAGTGGATCTAAACCTAAATTGAATAGTATATGGTATTTCATGTAAATTGACTTGTATTGATTTCTTGATGGTATTTTCATGAACTTTTGTGGTTCTTTTCTTTTGATTTAGAAAATATGGAATATATTATATATTTAAAATAGATATTTTGATAATATTTACATATATATATTTATTAAAAATAGAATTTATTTATTAATAGAAATCACGTTTTCTTAAAAATTGTAATAATAAAAATTCCATCGAGATCGTAAGCTCCGTGAGGAGGTATACATCTCGTCCTGCTAGTCCGATGGATGTGCGATAACCCACACTAATCAAATCGGATTCTCCAAAATGGGTTGTAAGGACATAATCGTATGGAATTTGATTAAAACAATTAAAAGAATTACGGTTTTGATAGTTTATAGTATTTAACTGTAAATTCGTCTTAGCCACAAAAATATTGTTTTCAAGCCATCGTGCTATGTCATGATGAGTGTTGTAATAAGGTAGATCAATATCTCGTGAGTTTTCTAAAGGTAATATGAGCAATATGATAAAGTAATGTCGTGGGTAAATTTTGTTGTATTTAAACAAAAAAGTGTAATACAAGTTACATAGTATTTTATTTTGAATTGAAACTTGTTCTAAATATTGTTTTATGGTTGCTAAAAAAGATATAAAGAAATGGTTGATTTGTTGTTAAGAAAAGTTGGGTTTTTAATAAAATTAGAATCGGAAGTCGGAATAACTCCGCTTCCTACGAGTTTTAATAAAGATCGTTTTAGAATAGAAAGAGAAAAGAGGAGAAGGAACTTACCGGTTGAGAAGAGAGAGAAGAAGTGGAGGAAGATTTTGAAGGCGTTGTGGAGTCGCGGTGTTGCCGGATTTGTTCCGAATCATCGCCGGAACTTGACCTTGGGCTAACTCCACTTGTATAACATTTTAGACTTGGAAAAATTTGAGAGTTTTGACAATGGATTTCAAAATAGAGAGAGATAGGGTATAGGATGGTATTTATAGGATAAAATTAGGGTTTAGGGTATTAAAAATAAGAATTAAAATGCATTAAAATTTGGTTTTAAAGCTCATTTTAATTCTCTGTTAATGTACAGGAAAATCAAAAAGAACTAAGGTAGTGGGGGAGGCCAAGGGGCGTTGGGAAAAATTTTGGAAGCATTTCCTACGGGGGGGCCGGCGGCGTCAGCCCAGAGCCCCATCTCGCTGGCCATAGTGTGGGGTCGGGGTGTGGGATTGATGCCACGTGTCATGGTTTGTTCCAATAGCATTTTCCACATGTTTGATTTTAGTGACTTTTCATTTTTGCGTGTATTGCACGTGTAAACTTTTGGGCTTCCAAAAAATATTTTTAAAAAATCATTTTAAAATAATATGTGATTGAGGGAATTGGAACACAGGGGTGATGTAACAGCAGTGCAAGGCTTTACTAATGAGCTACAAGTGCTTTCTTGCATTTCTAAAACAAGAAATACTTTTAAATTGTGCTCAGGCTAAGGTACTCCTTTCTGTACTTTACAAAAAATTTGTACAGAAAATTTAAGGTTATTACAATAAATCCCTCATCACGAGGGTTCCAAGCAGATTTCTGCTCGGCCCATCCGCTGCGGGTAGCTTCCTGCCCAATAAACGCTGTGGATCTAAAGCCCTCCTCACGAGGACGCCGAGCAGATTCCTGCTCGGCCCCATCCACAGCGGGTAGCATCCTGCCCAACAAACGCTGTGGATCTAAAACTCTCCTCACGAGGCCACCGAGCAGATTCCTTCTCGGCCCTCCGCTGCGGGTAGCTTCCTGCCCAACAAACACCGTGGATCCAAAACCCTTATCGCGAGGTGACCGGATAGCTTCCTTCTTGGCTCATCCACAAGCGGGTAGCTTTCTGCCCAACAAACGCTGTGGATCTAAAGCCCTCCTCACGAGGCCACCGAGCAGATTCCTGCTCGGCCCATTCGAAGCGGGTAGCTTCCTGCCAAACAAACGTTGTGGATCTAAAGCCCTCCTCATGAGTCCGCCTAGCAGATTCCTGCTTGCCCCATTCGCACCGGGTAGCTTCCTGCCTAACAAACGCTGTGGATCTAAAGACCTCCTCACGAGGTCGTCGAGCAGATTCCTACTCGGCCCATCCGCTGCGAGTAGTTTCTTGCCTAACAAACGCTGTGGATCCAAAGCCTTCATCGCGAGGCGACCGGGTAGCTTCCTGCTTGGCTCATCTATAAGCGGGTAGCTTCTTGCCCAACAAACACTATGGATCTAAAGCCCTCCTCACGAGGCCGTCGAGCAGATTCCTGCTCGGCCCATCCGCAGCGGGTAGCTTCCTGCCCAACAAACGCTATGGATCTAAAGTCCTCCTCACGAGGCCGCCGAGCAGATTCTTGCCGGGCCACATCCACAGTGGGTAGCTTCCTGCCCAACAAATTCTATGGATCTAAAACCCTCCTTACGAGGCTGCCGAGCAGATTCCTGCTCCGCTCATCCATTGCGGGTAACTTCCTGCCCAACAAACGCTGTGGATCCAAAGCCCTCATTGCGAGGCCACCGGGTAGAATCGAGTGATGCCGATCTATTCAAACTTGGATATCGTTCGATTCATACTCGATGCATGATCGCCCCTCGACTCCGGAGAAAGGGAGGATACCGACCTTCCTACATTTGGCTATCGTTCGATTCATACCAGATGCGCAATAGCCACCTCGACTCCGGGGAAAGGGAGGATACCGACCTTCCTACACTTGGCTATCGTTCGACTCATACTCAATGAATGATCATCACCTAGAAAGGGTGGACACCGGCCTAACACTAGCAAGATAAAGAGACATACGAGCTAAAAGTATTTGCAAGGTAAAGAGACATACGAGCTAAAAGTACTTGCAAGATGAAAAGACTTACGAGCTAAAGTGCTTGCAGGATGATTAGACATTTGAGCAAAGGAAAATATATACTTTATTTATAATCAAAATTATGTACAAAGGTATAATGGGCTCCTCAGCTTTATAAAAATGCCCGGAGTATTACAAAATTCTAAAAAAAAGAAGGAGAAAAAATCGTGGAGGGGGGGATAGCTCAGACCGCCTCCTCAGCCGAGATCTCACCCTGCTCGACGCCACCATTGGGGCCAAAACGGCAACCTCAGGGTCGGCGCTTCCACCGACAGCTCCGCCTCCTACAGCCAGCTCGGTGCCTCCCCCCTATAGCGCTTCCTCGGTGAGGGGGAATTTAGCGCGGAGCTTGCCGTCGACGAACTCCGGCATAGATTCCTTGACGGCGTCAAGGGCATTGTGCCACCCGACGGTCGCGGATTCGGTGAGTCAAGGTAAAACTGATCAGACGCTTTGTATTCCTCCATGGCACTCACCGTCCGGCTCTCAGCAAGCTTCGCCACGTCTAAGGCTGCCCGAGCATCCTTCTTGATGGCGTCCCTCGACCTTTTGATAGCGTTGTAGAGGCCATTTGTCTCCTCCATCTTGGCTTGGATAGCCCGGTTAGACTCGTTTAGAGGCCGATGGGACTCCTTCAGTTTTAAGATCGTCAGCCCTTCGGCGACTAATCTCGAGTCAAGGAGGGCCGCCTTCTCCTCCGCTTGTTGCAATTTAAGGCGAGGCTCTTCCTCCCGTGAGGAGGATTCGCCCGCCTTCTTCATCGCCGGGGCTATTTCCTTGGACTCCATGGCAACGAGGAAAGCGCAGTGCTGAAGGACCTGAGGAAAACAACAAGCGTGTTAAAAAGCTAAAACAGAGGAAATAAAACTTAAGAAATTTTCGAAGAAATCCAGATACCGACTTGAACCGCCTCCTGCGCTATTGCGGCAACCTGGGCCTTCATGGTGCCTCGGGGAATCTTGTGCCCGGCTGCCTTCTCCATGTCCGCCAGCAAACTGTCGGCCACAGATAGCCCCGAAGGCACCTGAAAACAGAAGTCGCCCTCCTGCACTTGGATCCTGGTAGGGGTGGCCGAGAGACCACCCGCTTCTGTCTCTTGAAGGGGACTTCCTCGGCAGGGGGAGACTCCTCCTTCCTCGTCCGGGGCGCCAGGTCCCGCACGTTCTTCTGCGCCCCTCCCCCCCTGCGGCGCTCTACCGAGACTAGGGGTGCTGCTGAAGGCTTGGCTGGAGGAGTTTGCCTCGGGGTCGCGCTTAGATCGGGTCGGGACGAGCTTGCGCCATCGGTCTTTCTTCCTTGGGTCTTGGCGGCTATGGAAGCCATGATTTTTTATCGGTCCATGGGCTCTACAAAAAATGAACACACAGAAGAAAAGATCAGCGAAGTGGAAACGACAAAGAAAATTTAGCAAAGTCTAAGAAGATCGTCAAAAACCCTAACTTACCAAAAAAACGCGTAGGACTGAGCCCAGCCCAGCTCAGTACCTGCTCGTAAAGTAGGACATCAGCCCGCTGGATTGGTTTCCATTGGGACACCACCTTCGCCTCGGGGGAGGTCGACTGCTTCACCCTCGGGCAGTCGTCCTTATGCCACTGTATGGGCACAGGCCAATCCTCACCTTCCGGTGGCCCGACGAAGACGTACTTCTCCTTCCATTCATGGATGGAAGAAGGGACGACCACTACCCCTGCCCCGGCCATCCCACCCTTACGTTTTTTAAACGAAAAGTACACCCAACTCGGCTCTTCCTTACTGGTACCGGGGTGACTTTTATAACAAAGAAAGGACAATAGGAGGGTAAAACTGAAGGGGATTCGATCAAATTTTAACCGGACCAGAAACCCGAGGAGGATCCTCCACGAGTTCGGCGCTAGCTGGCCCGGGGCAAGACGAAAGCAATGAAGCACCGCACGAACCTCGGGTGAGAAGGGCAAACGCATTCCTACTCGGAATGCTTCCAGATATAGAGCAATATCTTTGCCTCGCAACTAGTCTGCCCGCTCACCCTCTCTGACTAAATGGAGTGAATAGCTAGAGGGGATACGGAATTAAGTCCGGATGTCGGAAAGCTCGTCCAGACGATTCAAGATGGAGGGCGCATCGTGGGTGTTCCCGATGCGCACATTGGGAGCCCTTGTCACTGCCCGATGGTGAGTGACAAGGGCGGCCCTGACTCTAGGGGGCGAGCCCGACGCAGAAGACGCATTAGAAGAAGAACCCTCTCGGCTGTCTGAAGCCAAAGATGAAGAAGACCCACTGGACTCGGCCTCAGCAACCGGAGCCTCATCGTCCGACTCTACCCTTACTACATCTACAGACTCCTCGGAGGAAGACATCAACCTGATTCAAAGAAAAGGACACGTTGAGGAAAATTCAACAGAAGAACCGATCTAAGCGGAGGTGCACCGGGCAATCTTTAAACAACGAAAAAGAATTAAGGCAAAATGTTGGCCCTAAGATGGCCCCCTCTTATTTATACACCCCAAAGAGAGTAACCTACGGCTCAGATCGATTCCCGCCAAAATGAAGTCTCGTGCCTAGCGGCCATCTAGTCTCCACATGGCGATCGGTCATTAAGGTCGTCTTTTCGTTGAAGGAGTTAGAGACAGCCTGTCGCGTCCGCCAACCGACGCTGGACACATGGACCGTAGCCTAACTGACGATCGAGTGAAATGGCGCACACTCTTTAAAGCACAATCATTTCACCGATACGTTGACATCATTGAGGATACGCGCGAAAACTTAAGCGCGCGGTGAGACACCGCGTGGAATCCAAAATCAAAACGACGCAACTGCCCTACGCCATGTCGTCCTTGGACAATCCACACTATGATTCTCAGCACCAAACTGAGCAGAAAAAAACCAAGCAGGCCACTCTCGACCCGACCGATAAATAGGTCGGAACGAGAGTGGGGGGCTAATGATGATGCTTATAATTGGGAATTCCTCATATCACGACATGTGGTAGATGGCGTGTCATCTGCGTAAAGCCCATTAGGCTCCTCGGGGCTTCGGAGGTAGAATCAGTGTGGAGTGTTCCTGCCAAATTTTTTTGCTAAAAGCTATTTGTTCCCTTATAAAAAAGGGGTGTAGTCCTTAAAATTTGGCCTCACGTGTTAAACACGTGGGCGCTCATACGCAAAGCATACGAGCGCTGAAAACAAACAATTAAGGGCCAAACATGCCTCATGTGTTAAACACGTGAGCGCTCATATGCAAAGCATATGAGCGCTGAACGTAAATAACTAATGGCCAAACAGGCCTCACCTGCTAAACACGTGAGCGCTCATATGTAAAATATATGGGCGCTGAAAATAAACTAAATAAAACAACTAATGGCCAAACAGGCCTCACGTGTAAAACACGTGAGTGCTCATATGCAAAGCATATGAGCGCCGAACATAAACAGGCTAAAACCCACAGCAGGGGTCATGTGTTAAAAACGTGAGTTCTCTTGCCTCTCACATGCAAAGCATGTGAGTGCCCCAATTTAAAATGTTCCCATTAAATTCTACGTGATAAAATTAAATCCTATTTGGGAAATATTTTCCCTGATCTTTCTAATATGGAATGATCTTTCTCTAACAGAGAATCCTGGATTCAAAATCCGATGATGATAAAATATCACCAATTAAATCATCTGATAGAATTAAATTCTATTTGGGAAATATTTCCGTGATCTTCCTCAAACTAAAAAAATCTTCTCTGTAAAACAGAGAACCTTTGGATCAAAAATCCAACGGTAATCATCTGGTAGAATAAAATTCAATCATAGGAAAATATTTTCCTAATCTTTTTAAACTAACAAGATATTCATATGATAAGAATAACATTCTATGTTAAACTAATGAGATATCCATATGATATAAGTAAATTCTATATTAAGAAAATATATTTCTGATCTTGTTAAACTAAAAAGATATGACAGAAAAAAATTCTAATCTTGTTAAAACTAACAAGATATTTATAATCTTATTAAACAAACAAGAAATCTTCTCTGTTACACAGAGAGCCTTTGGATTAAAAATCCAACGGTGAATAAAATTCACCGATTGATCTAAAAGATCATGGAATCAATCATGATCTCTCAATGAGGAATTTTCTTAACAAATTGATTCTTTTTCTTCTCGTATAAATAGGAGCGAGGAGAGGAGGAGAAACACAGAGAGGGAGGGGAAGAAAAATACAGAGAGAATTTAATTCTCTCTGTATTTTGGAGACTACCCCATAAGCTTTCCAAAAAGCTCCCACAAAAACAAAAGAGAATTTAATTCTCAAACAAAGGGTTTAACCCTTCAAAAAAAAAGAGCTTAGTTCTTTCTATGGTTGAGGTCTGCAGAAACAGATCTTCCCACAAGTTGAGAATTTAATTCTCATCGGGGAGATTCTGTTATACAGATTCAAAACTTAGGGAAAAAATTAAGTTCAAACAATTTAATTCTTACAAAAGTATACAGGAATTTAATTTCTCTGATAAAACTAGGGTTTAGCCCTATAAAAAGAATTTAATTCTTATAAAACAAGAGATTTGAAATTCTCTAAACTCAGATCCCAGCATCGTTAATATGAGATCAAAATCTTCATGCATATAGAAGAAAAGACTGGTGATTCATTAGTGTTCAACACTATAATGAAACCTCATATGTTTCCCCACGTGAGCATCTCTGATGAACAAAAAGGAATGGCTGGGACTGAGTCACGTGTTTCACATGTGAGCATTTAAAAAGAACAAGAAGTGCCTCCTAGAGTAGTCACGTGTTTCCCATGCGAGCGCCTAAAAGAAGAACAAGAAGTGCCTCCTAGGGCAGTCACGTGTTTTCCACGTGACCCCCAACCAAATGCTTAGCACTTATATGAAAAAGGGAATAGACCCACAAACAGCGCTCACATTTTGAAGGCGCCTCACATGTTCGCACGTGAGCACCACAGGGTCCAAGTGCTTAGCATTTATAAAAGAAAGAGAAATAAAATCCAAGAACAGTTTCCATTTCGGGTGCCTCACGTGCTCCATGTGAGCCAAATGCTTAGCACTTATAAAAGAAGAGGGAAGTAAAACCCGAAATGGCAGTACCCAACTTTGGGGGGCCTCACGTGCTCACGTATGAGTGCCACAATAATTAACTGCTTAACACTTATATATAAATGGGGACTTGAACTTAATGTACAACGCCAGCTTTGAGGTGCCTCACGTGCCACACGTGAGCGCCTCTGAAATCCAGTGTTTAACACCGATCTAGCGCCTCACGTGTGATACATGTGAGTGCTACATATACCAGTGCTTAGCACTGGGGGTGACTATGGAAACCCAGACTTAGCCCAAATTAGCCAAGTTTTCTGAGGCCTAAATCTCTTTGATCTCCAATTAATCAAGCTCCCCGTGCTCATGTCTTCGTAAACTGATCCTATTCCCAAACATGACTAATGATCTTCCGACGGATATTCATCCCATATCTTCTCTCAATCTGGAAATTGGTTCAAGGGTGCATCTCTCCACACCTCTGATACATGTCGTTGTAATTCTTCAACGTCTTTAGAGAGGTGGCGGATCCCGACAACCAACAACTCTTTGGTGCACTCCCAAACCGATGAGCACATCCCAATATGGACCGAAACGTCCTTAAACTAACAACGGACTGAAACGTCCCTAAACTAAAGCAATAGAGCCCAAATGCTCTCTTATTGGGTTTAAATGATCCCAAAATCATGTTGAGTAGATATTAGTCTCAAATTGGACTAACATATCCTCAACAAATATTAAAGTTGATCTTAATCTCAAATGAGATTAACGATCCTTAAATCAACCCAAATCCAAATCTAAGATATACGGATTTGGACTAATCCACGCCCTACAGGCGACAACATAAATTAGTCTCCTTATATAATCCACGGGCAACCAAAAATAAAACAAACACACACGATACGAAGTGAACTGCCGGAGCAGGAGAAAGTGGTTATCGCGATGCGGTAACATATATAACTGCAGGGGTTTGTGCTTGCAGGGAAGAGCGTCTCCACAACCAAAAACCCCTCGCAAACGAGGGGGAATCTGACGAAGTCTGCTACAACGGCAGCATCCGCCCAAACCACTGATACACGGTGCCATAAATGAACTTGGCATCTTCGGAGAGGTGGACGGATAAACCCAAATAGCATCTGCCCCCAAATTCAGGCAAGATGACCCATCCCGGATCGTCTCCGTTTTCGGCTGTAAACATGGAGCATTGGTGATTTTCCTCGAATAGTCTCCGAGCTTACACCTTCACTTCTTGTCCTAGAGCAATCCAGCAGCCAAACCTTCACCCCCTTTTGCTCGTCTCCGAGCTATTGCAGAGCTGAGCTTCCACAGCCTCCCTGCTCATCTCCGAGTTGAAGCAAGGCCTGAGCTTCTTTGGCCTCCCGGCTCATCTCCGAGCCATCGGACAGGCCAAGCTTCCTTGGCTTCCCCGATCAACTGAGAGTGCGGAGCCCATGTGCTGCCGCAATGGCTCCGCGTTTCTCGCCAACGCGAGATATCCGCCGCCCCACGTTCCGTGTCCCACGCAGGTGCATCCCCCTATTAATGAGTGGATCCCGCCATCAACGCGGGCGTAACGAGGGACGTAATTGACGGGCCACTTGCAGTCTCAAATCTCTGCAATCCAGCTCTTCAAGAAATCAATGGGCTTCTCTTTGGGTCGATACTCCCACCTTCAGTGCCTCAATACCGATGGAGGAGGCCCAGAGGAAGTCTGTCTTCCACAGGCTTATTCCTTAAGCTGCAGCTTTGTCGACGGAATCAGTCCTCAAACAACTGGCACCTGCCAAGGACCAAGGTCGACGCAAGGGCCAGAATATTCAAACTCTTAAAGGAAACAGGAGGCAGGCTCGGCAAAATCCTGAGGCTAATCAAATCTCGACCGTAAGAAACGGTCGACGTCGATATCGGCATCATACAATATGAGCTGGAGGCAGTTCTCCGTATGGTCCTATTTTAACCCCAGTGGTGAATATTGTTGTTCCAACCGGGAACAGCTTCAAACTGTTGCGAAGGGTTAGACAAAATTCTCCCACCACAATATTGAAGAAATCTCCGCAGCCTATGGAGATCCCACGAGAGTAGAAACCGGTTCGCTCCCTAAAACAACTTTCCTCATCCATATATAAGATGTGGAAGCAGGTGAAGGTCTCTGTCGTCAACCGCGGCTCTTTCCCTAGACGTCAACCAAATTCTGACAAATCCCCTTTCAAATACAAGGGGATTCATCCTAAGACGGATCCTGATACAACGGTTCCTCCCAAAACCAAAGCGGTTTTTCATAAAAAAGAGAGGCCTAATAAAGCTCAAGTACCTGAAGCAAACTCTAAAGGCCAAAACTCCAAACACCCCAAGCCTGGGGGCATAGTAGTTCACATAGTCTATATGGTGAATTCTAAAGACGAAGTTCGAGCTTCTACTAGTCACCGGCCTCAAACTCGGTCCCTGACAAAAGTTCAACTGCAACGTGAAAAGCTGCAGGAGATACTCGCTCAGGCGGCAGCAAATGCTAATCCATCGCCTAAGGAAAATCCCGAGGACGCACCCGAAGAAAGAGTAGAGAAGGAGTCGGATATTGATTTCCTAAAGCGCACTCTGAAAAAGAAAGATGAAGAAGCGGTAGAAATGTCCACTAAAATGAACCAGATGGCCTTCTGATTTAGAATATGGATGGAATGATGGTTCAATCGGAACCATCGGAAGATGAACCGCCGGTAGTCGGTCTTAAAGATAAGAATGACATTTCAAATCCTCTGCAAAACCTCATCAACGATCGAAGAGGAAATGATTCCAAAAGCAAAGCTGAACGAATATATCGCTCAGCAAATCAAAGCTCACCATGCCAGTGAAGCCGCAAATAGATCAACCAAGACTGGTCGACCGTATCCGACGTAGTACGATCAAATACAGTACCCGCCAGAGTACACACTTCCAGCGTTCCACATGTACAAAGGAACTGGGAATTCTCTCCAGCACATTGCGCGATTTAAATCCATGTGCATCAATTCTGGAGAAAATGACATACTACTCCTCCGACAGTTCGTCAGCGGTCTGGTGGGCATCGCCTTCGAATGGTATGCAGAACTCCTAAATAATTTCATGAAAAGCTTCGATGAAATGGATATGCTCTTCTGTCAGGGATTCTCTAATAAGAACGAACATACTACCGTGATGGCGCTGGTCAACGAAAGGGATAGACCGAATGAGACTTAGGTTCAATATGTTACCCAATAGCGAAATCTCTAGTCAAATACGAGCTACATAGCCACCCTTGACCCAAATTCAAATGCGTTCCCGTATATGGCCCTCTTCAAGCCGACGACCTTCCAAGAACTCATGGATAAAATGGCTCGATTGGATCAAATAGGTCAAGACCCTTTCTCATCCGATGATGATGAGTGAAAAGCAGAGGCAAGATGGCGTTTGTCACCTACGCTCAACAAAAATAAGCGGCTCTGAAGCAACTTGTAGCCAAAATAGCGACGGCGTGGGTACTCGTTCCCCCCGAGATGTACACAGGGGGCATATTTCTTATTGGCAGAAGAATCTTTATATAGACTCAAAGGACAGGAAGGATATTAAGGGGCCTACAAATAGGTCCTACAATCTAGTGGAATGCCTCGCTAAAAAACGGTACATCCATGTTCATATCGGATTTTTGCATTTTTATATCGCCCATTCTTAATCACATTGCATATAAATAGGTGCTTTTGATCCATATTTGCTAAATAGTTGCAGGTTACAGGTTCTCAGATCGTTACAGTGAAATTCATGAAAAGTCGCTACAAATGTGAGACTACGACCAACAATAGATGAATCCGTATGATGCCGCCTACCAGTTCAGGGAACAAATAAAAATCATTAGACAGTTCAATGCACAAAGCACAAGGGCAGCACAAGATTCAAGACTTCAACGCGAAACTCAAGGCAAAAGTCCACATCATTCTGCACTGTTGGAAATCTGGAAGAAAATAAAAGAGATTCTGAGGAACCAAGTGAAGAAAACAGAAGGTAAAAGCAACATGAAGCAACCCTGAAGAGATGGGCCCAAGACTCCACTAATTGACCGCGGAACCCCGGCCAAACAGGCTATTCTGCCACGGAACCGCGGCCGTGTGGTGCACGTGTCGGTGGAGGTGTCGGTGCTTTGACCCGGTTTTCTTCGGGTAGTTTGGTAAATTCATGTATGGATCAGAATGTAACCTAGGGTTTTTCTATCTATAAATAGGAAAACCAAAAGCCTAATTAAGCGTGCCTCTTTTAGGGTGCCTCTTTGGAGGATGGCTCTTTTTAATTTCTAGATCTGAAATTTTAATTTCCCTTTCTAATAAATCGTTGAGAAGTCATCAATAAAGTAAGTCTTTTTCATTCTATCTCGCATTCTTTTTTTTTCTGCAATTTATTATCTGCAATTTTTTTATCTGTTCTTTTATTATCTGCAATTAGGCCATCAATCAAAATACAAAAAGAAAAACTTTGTTTTCCTTTCTTTATAATGAGTGAGTAATTCCTCACTTGTTAGGATAGAAAAGCGAAGGTTTGAGAGAAGAAAATCTCTCTTACTCCTTACTTTGCCCAAATAATTTTAATATGGACTCCCTTTAAATCAACCATAATCCGCTCACTACGGCACCCTATCCTACATGATAGCGGTGATTCCCTAGTTAGACCGGTTGTGGTTGATTTAAACGGAGGTTAGGGTTAAGAGCCAAGAACGGACAAACAAGGACCAAAAGGAAGAAACTAAGTTTCTTCCCAGTCATGCTAATCCCCGTTATTGCCGATTACCCTAACACCTTTATTCATAACTAAGGCATTGAAAGAAGTGAGAAGATCCCTATTTCGAACTAACCTAATCCTAACCCTAGCAAGTCTTTTTATCAACTTATTCTCATTCATAGATCTTAAAACAAAACCCAACTTAATTGGATTAATTCGTTAGAACATAAAGAAATGGATTCATTCTCCCTGTGGATCGACCCATACTCAACCGGCTAGCTACCAAGCGACACCGTCTTGATTGAGATATTTTTAAATTTGAAAAGCTATAAAAACCTTCTAACAGTCAATCCACAAGCAAAATGGGCACGGATGAAAACCCGAAAGGACGCCGTGAGTAAAAATAGCAGGACTGCCAGTGAGCTTGTGAAAACTCGAAAGGGCGCAATCTCGTAAAATTTTCACTTACGAGATCATCTCGACTCGTAAAGAGAACTCCCCCTGTGAGACCCTCACGGATCATAGGATTCAAAGCCTTAAGCTACAGGGACCTAGACCTGTTCTTAAGCCGTCGTATCCCCTAAGTTTCCCTACAGGCGGTACAATGGTGGCCTTTGTTTACAATCTATGGGCACAAATAAACGTTTCCCCCACCAAGTCCCACCAATGACGAGAAATGTTCTCATATGGTGAACGACACTTATAAGTGCTCTCGACTTGTAAGGAGAAAACACTCTTATAATATCCTTACGACTTGCAAGAGAAAATATCACTTAGGAGTCCTCACGACTTCTAGGGAGAACCTACACCTACGGGATCCTCTCGACTCGTAGGGAGAAAACCCTTTATGAGACCCTTACGGTTCATAAAGTCAAAACTCTTAGTTGACAGGATCCTATTAAGCCACCTTTGTCCAAATCGACAGGGGCAAATGATGATTCGCTCCTGGCACTATCCCAGTTGTAGCGATGCTGATGCCTAAATCGATATCAAATTCCGAGTCCTCTCAAGGCAAATGATGAGTCGCTCCTGGCAATATCCCAGTTGTAGCGATACTGATGCCTAAACAGGTGTTAAACTCCAAGTCAAGCTCTCCGGTAAATGCCATCCCTACAACCATCTAATGAAGAAGGGGACCCTATTCGTCTGGGATCAGAAATGCCAAAGTGCACGGGACGAAATCAAGAAATACCTGCAGAATCCGCCGGTACTGACCACTCCGGTCAAAGGAGAGCCCCTCATCCTGTACACAACAGCCCTTGAAGGTTCTTTAGCCACGCTATGGGCATAGGAGAACGACCAGGGGAAGGAGAGAGCTCTCTACTATTTAAGTCGAGTCCTTCTGGGGGCAGAAAACAACTACCCCCCATTGAAAAGTATTGCCTGGCACCGATCTTCGTGATAATAAAGCTCAGGCACTATGCCCTGGCATATGAGGTCCATCTCATATCAAAGGTGGATTCTCTCAAATATTTGATGTCAAGAGCCATACTAACAAGAAGGCTTGCCAAATGGACCCTCATTTTAATGGAGTTCTCGATAATGTATCGACCCCTCAAGGCAATGAAAGGCCAGGCCATCGCCGACTTTCTCGCTGAACATCCGATACCGGCCGGTTCTCCCTTAAATTGCGAGTTGCCAGACGAACACGCGTTCAACACAATCGAAAGGAAGACAGAGGAAAATAATATCCAATGGGAACTATACTTCGACGGAGCATCTTCCTTGAAGAAGCGAAAGCAAAGCACCCTCATAATCAAAGCTGTGGTGGGTCTTATTTTCATGACTCCGCAAAGAGGGATAATGCGTTTCACCATTTCCTTAACAGAACCAAGGACAAACAACGAGGTTAAATACGAAACTTTGATAGCGGGTCTTGAGATTGCTGTCGACATGGAAGTCGAAAACCTCCTCATATATGGAGACTCCCAGCTAGTCGTTAGCCAAGTAAATGGCGACTATCAGACGTGTAAACCGGAGTTGGTAAAATATGGCGAAAGAATGCAGCAACTGTTGACTCAAATTCCCTCCTACATCTTGGAAAGCATACCGCGTGCGGAAAATAGCAAGGCGGATGTATTACCCAAGCTCGCTAAAGAACTTGCCGACGAAAACATCGATGACGTAAGGATCATTGTGCAAGGACGCCGGATTCTCGTGCCAGCAGAAATATCTTCGGAGTCGTCTGGAGGAGAAGAAGTGACCAAACGAGCGGTCCTCCAGATAGAAGACAAAGAGAAGGGCAAAGATCGGAGAGAAGTCTTCATAGACTACTTCAAATCCCATCGAACGCCCGAAAATGCATCATCAAGATATCAGCTCATGAAGCGAGCCCTGTCTTTTGCCTTCGTTAATGATACTCTATATAAGAGATCGTTCGACCGCCTGTGGCTGAGATGCTTGGGACCAGAAGAAGAAAAAGGGTCGTCCAAGAAACTCACGACGGACTCTGCGGTTCTCATCAAGCCGGACCAAAGATAAAGTTGAAGATCAAAAGAATGGGTTACTATTGGCCCACGATGATTCAGGACTGCCTCGAATATGCGAAGCAGTGTCACTCGTGCCAAATTCACGGGGACTTCATCCACCAGCACCCAAATCCACTACATCCAACATTGGCTAGCTGGCCGTTCGAAATGTGGGGAACCGATACAATCGGGCCCATCGAACCAGCATCATCCAAGGGACATCGGTTCATATTAGCAACAACCGATTACTTCTCTAAGTGGGCAGAGGCAGTACCGCTAAAGGAAGTGAAGACGGAGAACATCCTCCATTTCTTCCGGACACACGTCATCTACCGGTTCGACACTCCGCGACGAATCATCTCGGATAATGAGTCGGCCTACAGAAGTCATAAGATTAGCCGCTTCTCACAGCAGCATAATATAGATTGGAGATACTCTCCGGTCTATAATCCCTGAGCTAATGGTCTAGCTGAGGCTTTAAACGAGACCTTGACGAAGATCATAAAGAAAACGGTGTCCAGAAATAAAAAAGAACTGGCACGAGAGACTGCATGAAGCTCTCTGGGCGTATCTAACCATGTTCAAAACGGCAACGAATACAACGTCATTCGCGTTGGTATTCGGCACGGAAGCGGTATTTCCCTTAGAGATAGAGCTACCCTCTCTATGAGTGGCAGTTCGATATGAGTTGGCGGATGAAGAAAACGCCCATCTTCCGCTTGAAGAGCTTGATGCCCTCGATGAACTCGTCTTATGGCGCAGCAAAACCTGGAAGCTTACAAAGCAAGGATGACGCGCCCATACGAATGACTGACTAGACCGAGAACATTCCGCCAAGGCGAACTCGTGTTAGTCGTAAAAAGACCTATGATCCCCAACCGTGCAAAGCGGGGGAAATTCGAGCCGAACTACGAGGTCCGTACATCATAGACAAGGTCTACCAAGGTGGGACCTACTTGCTCATGGATATGCATGGCGAAAGACCCTTCCGGCCAATAAACGGCCGTTTCCTTAAGAAATACTACGCTTGACAAGTCACAACTTAGGTTAATGATAGATGACGACGCTCGTGTCCGCTCGCTGTCTTCCTGAGTCGAGACTTTTTAAGTAGTATCCGGCAAACCCTCGCCTCGAAGCTGGCCCTGGACCGTAATGTCCTTAAACTAAGTACGTCGCCTCAAACACGGCGATAGTGGAATTCAAGTCCACAAGTCCCAGCGGCGAGGACTGCAACTCAAGTACCGCTGGCTACATAGCTACCCCGGTGGCGAAGTCCCCCCTAAGTGCCATTGGCAAAAAAAAAACGTTACGTCCACAAGCGAAATGGGCACGGATGAAAACCCGAAAGGGCGCCGTGAGTAAAAACAGCAGGGCTACCAGCGAGCTTGTGAAAACTTGAAAGGGCGCAATCTCATTGTTAAAAAAAATGGTATATCCACAAGAGAAATGAGCACGGATGAAAACTCGAAAGGGCGCCGTGAGTAAAAACAGCAGGATTGCCGATGAGTTTATGAAAACCCGAAAGCGCGCAATCTTGTTTAAAAAAAAGGGGTATGTCCGCAAGCAAAATGGGCACGGATGAAAACCCGAAAGGCCGCCGTGAGTAAAAATAGCAGGGCTACCGGCGAGTTTGTGAAAACCCGAAAGGGCGCAATCTCGTTAAAATAATGACACCTGCAAGGTCCTCTCGACCTTGTGAGGAGAAAACACTTGCGTGAGATCCTTACGACTCATAAGGGAGCAACATATTTAGGGATCCCCACGATTCCTAAGGAGAAATTATACTTACGAGATTCTCACGACTCATAAGGAAAATTCCCTTCTGTGAGACCCTCACGGCTTATAGGATTCAAAAGCCTTAAGATACAAGGACCTGAACCTGTTCTTAAGCTATCACACTCCCCAAGTTGTCCTACAGACGGTCCATATTGACCCTTGTATACAATTCACGGGCACAAATAAATGTTCCCTCACCTAGTTCCACCAATGACGAGAAATGTCCTCATTTGGTGAACAACACTTGTAGGTCCTCTCGACTTGCAAGGAGAAAATACTCTTATGAGATCCTTACGACTTAGAAGAGAACACACACTTGGGGAGCCTCATGATCCCTAAGGAGAAAATGCGCCTACGAGATCCTCACGACTCGTAGGGAGAAAACCCTTTATGAGACCCCTACGACTCATATAGTCAAAAAGCCTTAGTCGACGGGACCTTAACCCTGTTTGCTATGCCACCTTTGTTCAAACCAGTAAAGGCAAATGATGATTCGCTCCTGGAAATATCTCAGTGGTAGCGATGCTGATGCCTAAATTGGTAGAAATTTCCAAGTCCTCTCAAGGCAAATGATAATTCGCTCCTGGCCATATTCTAGTCGCAGTGATACTGATGCTAAGATTGGTATTAGATCTCAAGTTCCATACTCGCAATAAAAAATCAGTGAGCAGAAAATGCATATGAATAGCCAAAATGATGGGGCAACTTGCAATAAAAATCAGCGAGCAAAACGTATGCATATAAAAACAGCCGAAATGTTTGGGCAACTCGCAATAAAAAGCAGCGAGTAAAAGAAAACTAGCCGAAACGATTGGGCACCGCGATAAAAAGCCGAAATGATTGGGCAATCGTGACTATCGCGAAGAAGCTGAAATGATAGAGCATCACGGAAAGAAATAAAAAAAAATCATGAAACTTTTGCCCTGCAGGTGAGTCCACATCAACCCCTGTATACAATCCATGGGCATAAACGAAAAGGGAACCACATTTCCCCATCGGGCTCTGTCAATGGGAGAGCCAAGTCTCGATGGTTCATGAACAACATAGAGACCATCTCAACACTCATCTCGCTATAGCAAACGCAGTGTCAACAACGACGTTTCTTCTCACTCCAACAGGATGCAGACGCGATGTCAATAAAATGGAGCCATGGCAAAGTCCTTAGTTTCAAATCTCAACGGTTCACAGACAGCCTAGAGATCAACAACGGCGTTTCTTCTTACTCCAACAGGATGCAGACGCGACGTCAATAAAACGGAGCCATAGCAAAGTCCCTAGTTCCAAATCTCAATGGTTCACAGACAGCCTAGAGATCAACAACGACGTTTCTTCTCACTCCAACAGGATGCAGACGCAACGTCAATAAAACGGAGCCATGGCGAAGTCTCTAGTTCTAAATCTCGACGGTTCACAGACAGCTAAGAAATCAACAACGGCGTTTCTTCTCACTCCTACAGGATGCAGACGTGACGTCAACAATAGACCCCAGGGTCAAAACAACGGAGCCATGGCAAAGTCCCTAGTTCCAAGCCTCGACGGTTCACCAACAACCTAGAGACTACCTCGGAGCCATGGCAAAGTCCCTAGTTCCAAGCCTCGACGGTTCACCAACAACCTAGAGACTACCTCGAAACCATGGCAAAGTCCCTAGTTCCAAGTCTCGACGGTTCACAGACAACCTAGAGACAACGTCAACATTCGTCTCGTTACAGCAGACGCAATGCCAGCAAACGAAGCAAAGGAAAATCCCTAGCTTCAGGGTCTTGACAGCAACTCAAATAAAACTTGAAAGACTATTGGAGATCATTCCACACCAGCGCGGAGTGGTTATGACTCATCGGGGCTCCCAAACTGAGCCTAACCTTAAGTAAAAAGCGGCATGGAAAATTCCTAACGCTTGCTCTTCCGATGGTAATATGACCTGGGAGATTACTTGAAGACGTCTTGTCCAGCCCCCGAAGGGATCAGAAACACGACAGTCGCGGGGCTACTCGAACAGCAAGATTACATATTGGGGAATGTATCAGCCAACGCAACGGTACCACGGAAAAAAAATCCTAGTACCACAAAACCTAACGGACTTCTGTCATAATGAGCAGGGGTTATAACGTTAAGATATTCTTGCGAGAACTTCTTGACTCGTCTCGACTCGTAGGGAAAAACATCTTCATGAAACCCTCACGGCTCATGAAGGTGAAAAGCCTTAGGCAACGGGGATATCAACCTGTTTCCTAAGCACTGTGGCCCTACAAGCTGGTCCAAACTGGCTCTTATATACTATCCACGGGCCATATTCTCCAAAGTCGAATATCGACAAGTGGAAAAAAATCACTTACGAGTCCTCTCGACTTGTAAGGGGAAAATTCTCTTGTGAGATCTTTACGACTCTCAAGAGAAAATGCACTTAAGAGATTCTTATGACTTTTAAGGAGAAAATACACCTGCGGGATCCTCTCGACTCGTAGGGAGAAAAGTCTTTATGAGATCCTCACGGCTCATAAAGTTGAAAAGTCTTAGGCGGCAGATCCAAACCTGTTTCCTAAGCCATCGCTGCCTTACAAGAAGGACCAAACTGACTCTTGTACACTATCCACAGGCCACATTTGCCAATGAAATGAAGAAGCTACTTACGGGTCCTCACGATTCGTAAGGAAAAAATACCCGAGTGAGATCCTTACGACTCATGAAGGCGATGAACACTTAGAAATCCTCACGACTTCTAGGGAGAATATTCACCTATGAGATCCTCTCGATTTGTAGGGAGAAAAACCTTCTTGATACCTTTACGGCTCAGGTAGATGAAAAAGGCTTAGGCTACAAGGATCCTAAACTTGTCTCCTAAGCCATCAATTCTATGGCCATGCATAACTTTGCACTACTTCATCCACGTACATACCTATGTGGGGTAAAGTAGTAGGGGGGTATTTGTTCCCGCTAAACTTTATGGCTAAAAGCTACTTCTCAAAATTTGGCCTCACGTGTTAAACACGTGGACGATTATACGCAAAGCATATGAGTGCTGAAAACAAACAACTACGGGCCAAACATGTCTCATGTGTTAAATACGTGAGCGCTCATATACAAAGCATATGAGCGCTGAACGTAAATAACTAATGGCCAAACAGGCCTCACGTGCTAAACACGTGAGCGCTCATATGTAAAACATATGGGCGCTGAAAATAAACTAAATAAAACAACTAATGGCCAAACAGGCCTCACGTGTAAAACACGTGAGCGCTCATATGCAAAGCATATGAGCGCTGAACATAAACAGGCTAAAATCCACAGCATGGGTCGCGTGTTAAACACGCGAGTTCTCTTGCCTCTCACATGCAAAGCATGTGAGCGCCCCAATTTAAAACGTTCCTATTAAATTCTATGTGATAAAATTAAATCCTATTTGGGAAATATTTTACTTGATCTTTCTAATATGGAAAGATCTTTCTCTAACAGAGAATTCTGGATTTAAAATCCGATGGTGATAAAATATCACCAATTAAATCATTTGATAGAATTAAATTCTATTTGGAAAATATTTTCCTGATCTTCCTCAAACTAGAAAGATCTTCTCTATTAAAGAGAGGACATTTGGATCAAAAATCCAACCGTGATCATCTGGTAGAATAAAATTCTATCATAGGAAAATATTTTCCTAATCATGTTAAACTAACAAGATATTCATATGATAAGAATAACATTCTATGTTAAACTAACGAGATATCCATATGATAGAATTAAATTCTATGTTAAGAAAATATATTTCTGATCTTGTTAAACTAAAAAGATATGATAGAATAAAATTCTAATCTTGTTAAAACTAATAAGATATTCATAATCTTATTAAACAAACAAGAAATCTTCTCTGTTACACAGAGAGCGTTTGGATTAAAAATCCAATGGTGAATAAAATTCACCGATTGATCTAAAACATCATGGAATCAATCATGATCTCTCAATGAGTGATTTTCTTAACAAATTGATTCTTGTTCTTCTCGTATAAATAGGAGTGAGGAAAGGAGGAGAAACACAGAGAGGGAGGGGAAGAAAAATACAGAGAGAATTTAATTCTCTATAAGTAGGAGACCACCCCATAAGCTTTCCAAAAAGCTCCCACAGAAACAAAAGAGAATTTAATTCTCAAACAAAGGGTTTAACCCTTCAAGAAAAAAGAACTTAGTTCTTTCTCTGGTTGAGATCTGCAGAAGCAGATCTCCCCATAAGTAGAGAATTTAATTCTCATCGGAGAGATTGTGTTATGCAGATTCAAAACTTAGGGGAAAGAACTAAGTTCAAAGAATTTAATTCTTACAAAAGTATATAGGAATTTAATTCCTTTGATAAAACTAGGGTTTAACCCTGTAAAAAGAATTAATACTTATAAAACAAGAGACTTGAAATTCTCTAAACTCGGATCCCATTATCGTTAATATGAGATCAAAATCTTCGTGCATATAGAAGGAAAGACTGGTGATTCATTAGTGTTCAACACTATAACGAAACCTCACGTGTTTCCCCACGTGAGCACCTCTGATGAACAAAAAGGAATGGCTGGGACCGAGTCACGTATTTCACACGCGAGCATTTAAAAAGAACAAGAAGTGCCTCCTAGAGTAGTCACGTGTTTCCCCCGTGAGCGCCTAAAAGAAGAACAAGAAATGCCTCCTATGTCAGTCACGTGTTTTCCACGCGCCCCCCAACCAAATGCTTAGCACTTATATGAAAAAGGGAATAGACCCCAAAACAACGCTCACATTTTGAAGGCGCCTCACGTATTCGTACGTGAGCATCACAGGGTCCAAGTGTTTAGCACTTATAAAAGAAAGAGAAATAAAAACCAGAGAACAGTTCCCATTTCGGACGCCTCACGTGCTCACACGTGAGCCAAATGCTTAGCACTTGTAAAAGAAGAGGGAAGTAAAACCCAAAATGGCAGTACCCAACTTTGGGGCGCCTCACGTGCTCATGTGTGAGTGCCACAAGAATTAAGTGTTTAACACTTATATATAAACGGGGACTTGAATCTAATGTACAACGCCAGCTTTAAGGTGCCTCACGTGCCACATGTGAGCGCCCCCGAAATCCGGTGTTTAACACCGATCTAGCGCCTCACATGCGATACATATGAGTGCTGCATATACCAGTGCTTAGCACTGGGGGGGTGACTATGGAAACCCAGACCTAACCCAAATTAGCCAAGTTTCCTGAGGCTAAAACCTCTTTGATCTCCAATCAATTGAACTCCCCGTGCTCATGTCTTCGTAAACTGATCCTAGTCCCAAACATGACTAATGATCTTCCGACGAATATTCATCCCATATCTTCCCTCAATCTGGAAATTGGTTCAAGGGTACATCTCTCCACACCTCTGAAATATGCCGTGGTAATTCTTCAATGTCTTTAGAGAGGTAGCGGGTCCCGACAACCAACAACTCTTTGGTGCACTCCCAAACCGATGAGTACATCCCAATACGGACCGAAACGTCTTTAAACTAACAACGGGCCGAAACGTCCCTAAACTAAAGCAATAAAGCCCAAATGCTTTATTGTTGGGTCTGAATGATCCCAAAATCCCGTTGAGTAGATCTTAGTCTCAAATTGGACTAACGTATTCTCAACAAATATTAAAGTTGATCTTAATCTCAAATGAGATTAACGATCCTTAAATCAACCCAAACCCAAATCTAAGATATACGGATTTGGACTAATTCATGCCCTACGGGCGACAACATAAATTAGTCTCCTTATATAATCCACGGACAACCAAAAATAAAACAAACACACATGATACTAAGTGAACTGCCGGAGCAAGAGAAAGTGGTTATCGCGATACGGTAACGTAATTAACTGCAGGGGCTTACGCGTGCAGGGAAGAGCGTCTCCACAACTAAAAACCCCTCGCAAACGAGGGGGAATCTGACGAAATCTGCTACAACGGCCGCATCCGTCCAAACCTCCGATACACGGTGCCATAAATGAACTTGGCATCTTCGGAGAGGTGGACGGATAAACCCAAATAGTATCTGCCCCCAAATTCCGGTAAGACGACCTATCCCGGATCGTCTCCGTTTTCGGCGGTAAACATGGAGCATTGGTGATTTTCCTCAGATAGTCTCCGAGCTTACACCCCTACTTCTTGCCCTAGAGCAATCCAGCAGCCGAATCTTCACCCCCTTTTGCTCGTTTCCGAGCTATTGCAGAGCTGAGCTTCCATAGCTTCCCTGCTCATCTCCGAGTTGAAGCAAGGCCTGAGCTTCTTCGGCCTCCCGGCTCGTCTCCGAGCCATCGGACAGGCCGAGCTTACTTGGCTTTCCCGATCAACCGAGAGTGCGGAGCCCATGCGCCGCGCGCAACGGTTCCGCGTATCTCGCCAAAGCGAGATATCCGCCGCCCCACGTTCCGTGTCCCACACAGGCGCATCCCTCCATTAATGAGTGGATCCCGCCATCAACGCGGGCATAACGAGGGGGCGTAATTGACGGCGAGAGTTTCGCGCCGGCTCTCTCCACGCGACCACTATATAAACCCCTCTTTTAGACGACTCAGGTAACTGGAACTCTTTCCAATAGGCCACTACGCTGCTCTAATTCTCCGGTACTAACTTGATCGTCGGAGGGTCCTACGGTGGTTTCCCACCCCGGGACTTTCCTTACGGTAGCTCGACCTCAGCAACTTCCAACAAGCCATTCAGATCCACACGCTTAACAACCCCCAAAACAAATCTCAACCGCTCAAAACCGCTAGCTATCAGATCGACGGAGGACAACATTTGAGGGAGATCACAACCTCCATCATTTAGGCTTAAGTAAGAAAAAAAAACCTTACAGGGCTAGGGCTATGGCAAGCGCAGTGGCCTCCTCCATCCTCGTCTTTGACAGAGGGGGAAGAAGAAAGGGATTTGGGGTGGGCACTATTTTCAAAAAGGAAGTTGATTCGAGTCGTTTAGCTTTTGGACTGTCATGTCAAAAGATAGTCCGAAGGGTTCCCTACCGGCTTCACGGGGCCTCTTCATGTTCATGAACCAGATCATCTCAGCCTTTCAACATTAGAATGTGCTCGATAGCATTGTGCGGATTCGGAGTCCTTGTTATTTGAAGGAAAATAGCATCTATTCTATTGCATTCATCGGTCCAGATTCATCCAAAATCGAATTTAACGGTTGAGATTTGTGTATAACAGGGATCTTGTATATTGATGTATTCTACGTGTAAAGCACGTAGGATCTATCGCTCAAGATCACCTAGAGCAGCCCCTGCTATTGGATTTCCAACTGCAGGGACTCTTTTTCTGCATTGTGCTAACCGTCGAGTAATTCTCTTAATTGAGGATGTTTCATCATATAAGCAAACTAGTAGAAAGTGGAGTTTCTGTAAAAGACTTATTTCATGAGTAATGTAAAAAAAGTATGTTTCCTGTTATGGCAAGGTGTCCTTGGAAAGCAATTATTAAACAAAGATTTTTCTTCTGAGGAATGCTTTAGTAATTTTTTTTATTAAAAAGCCTTACCAAATGGATATTCTAGCTGGGTGTAAGTGTGTGGTGTGTGTTGCGTGCTTAGGTTAAAACTTACGAGCTAGTGCGAAAATAAATAAATAATTTTATTTGGCAAAAGATTGGCACTGTGAATGCGACAACCAGTTTGGCCGTGAGCCGCACTTGAAACCCCCACAGCAAAAGAAAAAAACCTCCTTAACTTAAATGTGGACCCAAATCCTCTGTCTCCTTTAGGGCATGTTTGGTTGTAGGATTATGAAAGAATTGGATTGTGGAATCCAAAAATTTGAGAGGATTCCATAATTTTGTGTTTGGTCGTGAGATTTGGATTTGTAGGATTCCTTTGTTTTTTATGAGGGGCCCACCATAAAATAAGGATTCTTGAATCCTAAAAAATTGGAGAATTTGCAAGGATTTGGCACTATTTATTGTACTTTTAGATGGAACCTGCGTACTTTATTTATTTAATAATTCTCTTTCTATCTATCTCTATAAAATCCTCAAATCCAAATCCCACTTTCTTCTCTCCAATCAAACAAAAATTACAAGAATCTACAAATCAGAAATTTTCAACGGTACTATTTGAGAATCCAAATTCAATACCAACCAAACAATAAATTACCAAATTCAACCAAACAGCCCCCTAGTTTGCAACTAACGTTTGCAGCTAGCGTTCACGGCCCCCATCAAAGCTCATTCAATTTTACACCCTTGCTTAGTTCCCTCTCTTACTTCTCCCTTTCTCTCTTTAAAACCCAAACCTTTCTCTTTGCTTTCACATTCCCTCTCATATCTCTCCGAATCCAGATCCAAGCTCTCCATCGATCTCGGCGACATCTCCATCATCTCAACAATCTCTGACGCTCTCAGGTCTCTCCCTCTCCCTCTCTCTCAAAACCCTAGGGGAATTTGTATGTATTTGGAAATCCCCAAATGCCAGTAATTTCGCAATCTTAGCTTACAATCATGAGTTTGTACTGTTTGTTTATGGCTTTCGATTGGTGCTTGCTATTTTTTTTATAAATATCGTGTGATCACAAATTCATATGTAGCTACGTTTTTCTATATAGTCTGTGATCTCAGTTTCATTTTCATGTCATATTCAGCCTGTGATCACATATCATTTGAGAAAAATTAACAACAAGCGCAGCAACAAGGCTTCATCACAGAACTTTGGGGGGTCGGCCGTTCATGTTTAAAATATCAGAGAACCATGAAATGCGCAACAATTCGATATACATAATTGAAGATATTAGTGTGTTTGTAAAGAAGGATGAATATAGGTCCCAAGAATGTTATAAAGAATACCTCGAAATGTTACGCTCATATTTGCAATAAAATCGTAAAGGAGTATTTTGTTTTGATGGAATGTTCCAAGGAAAACATGTACTGCTATCGTAAACGATTCTTCGATCGCAATTGAAAATGAACTAGGATCAGGAGCAACAAAACAAGTTTCAAATGTGAGAAACAATATATACTAATATGAATCATATGATACATATAATCCAATAGAAGTAGCGACTTTTTAGTTAGGACTTAGGATCCATTTTGCATGAGAATTGATGAATCAAAGCATATACGCTCCATAGTTAGCCATTATCAAAGTACCTCTTATTGCACCAAAACCCTGAATTTATGATGAAGGTCGAGGGATAAAATTTTATAATCTAACATGACCGGTCGAACTCTCTTTTTATTGCCGAAAACTAGACTTTTGCGCTGACGGATCTCTAGATCTCCTTCAGATGTTATCTTCCGTTGATCTGCTGCGAGCGCTGATGGACGGCTGAGATTGAGTTGGAGGGTTGACTCTTGAAGCATGTGGATCTCAACGGGTTTTGTGTGGTTGAGGCCGAGCTATCTGCAAAGAAGTTCCGGGGTGGTTATGCCGCCGAGGACCCTTCGACGATCAAGTTAGACGGGGTATTTTTGCAGAGTAACGGCCTATAGGAGTGAAAATGGCTTACCTGAACCGTCTGAGAGAGGGGTTTATATAGCGGCAGCAATGGGCAGGCGGACGCGAGATTCACGCCGGCCGTTACGCCCCTGGCGTCACGCCTGCATGATAGGCTGGATCCCGCATTAATGACGAGACATGCTCGTTAATGGGGGATCGTGATGGCGTGGAATGCGGGATTATAGGCGGCGGATATCTCGCACATGGCGAGATTCACGGAGCCGCGGCAGAGGCGTCTGTGATCAGCGCTGCAGGTCGGTCGGTGAGACCGAGAAAGATGAGCTCGGCGGGAGGCTCGGGCATGAGCGGGAGGCCGAGGAATCTTGGTTCTGTGATAGCTCGGAGGCGAGCCGGGAGAGTCTGGAAGGCCACCGAAGGTCGGGATACTTCTCGGGCCGGAGGCCCAAGGTGTGATCCCAACTGAAATTCTTGATCTTTTCTCGTAGGTCCTGAGACACGTCATCTGTAACGTGTCAGCATCTGGAGAGTCACCGATATCGAGTCTCATCATTAGCCCCCACTCCCGTCTCGGCCGGTTCCTGGGTCGGGTTGATAGTGGTCTGACCGATCATCCGGTGTGAGCTCTCACTCGAAGATATCGTCGGCGCGCATTCCCGGACAAAGAGTAGTATTTTCTTGATGATGTCAGCGGATCAGGGGAGAGATCTCGTATTAAAGGGGAAGCGCCGGATCGTGTGTACGTTCGTCGAAGCGACAACCCACGTGTCTGGCGCTGGTTGGCTGGCGAGACGTGCCGCAGGCGTTCCCGCGCTCGAAGGGACGTGCCCAATGTGAGTGCGACAGGTGGAACGTTGTTGGCCGTTGGTTGCGAAACGTTGTTTTGGCGGGAGGCGATCGGAGCCGTAGGATGCGTACGCCGGCAGCTATAAATAGAGATGGGATCCCCATTAGGGCTCATACCTCTTCATAATTTCCTCGTCCCTAGTCGTGTTAGCTCGGCGCTCTTCTCCTCAGGTCGGATTTCTTGCGTTTGATCTCCCGAAGACACCTCCCTTTGATCAGGTTAGATGTTTTCTTCCGAGGAGTCTGTAGATGTAGTCCGGGTGGAGTTTAGGGAGTCTTCTGAAGCTTCCTCTTTTTCTTCTTCCTCTTCCTCCTCTGAGTTGGAGTCCCCCGGGGAGTTAGGGTTAGTAATGCTCCCCGGGGTCGTGCGACGGGGGCGGTCCCCAGAGCGCAGGTCACAGGTGTTCTTGGCGTGCGATCCACGCTGAGGCATGCGGATGAGCTCGCCAACATCCGGACTCGTTTCCTCATTCCTCCCGGCTATTCGCTTCGTCTGGCCGAGGAGGGGAAGATGGCAGACTAGGTACGGGGCAAGAAAATTGCCTTGTACATGGAAGCCTTTTAGGCCGGGATGCGTCTGCCCTTCTTCCCCGAGATGAGTGCGGCGTTGAATTGTTTTGGGTTAGCCCCGAGCCAGCTAGTGCCGAACTCTTGGAGGATTCTCCTTGGGTTCCTGGTCCGGTTGAGATTGAGTTTGATCCCTTTCAGCTTGAGCCTTCTCGTTTCTTCTTTTTGCTATAAAAATCATCCTGGCGCTCGTAGGGGCGAGCCGAGTTGGGTATACATCTCTTTTAGAAAACAACGGGGGGACGCTACCAGGTCGGGGATCGTCGTAGTACCTTCTTCCATTCACGAATGGAAAAAAAGTTTTTGTTTGTTGCGCCGCCCGAGGATGAGGATTGGCCTGTGCCCACCCAGTGGTAAGGGGCCAGCTGTCCGCGGGTGAGTCGGTCGAATGATCCCGACGCGGTAGCGGTGTGCTGCTGTCTGAGCAGGCCCTCAGTTGGGCCGGGCATATCCCCGCCTATTACACGGGTAAGTTAGGAGCTTTCAGATGACCTGTTTAGACTTGCGCATTTTTTCATTTTTCCTGGCATTACTGACTCTTTGTATTTTTGTCTTATGCAGGACCCATAGACCTAGGCAAGTTTCGGGCAGCCCTGGTCGACACGAAGAAAGGGAAGAAGGCTGGAGGCGCTGGCTCTTCTCGCCCGTCGTCAGCTCCGGCTCCACCGACGGTCGCTCCATCCAGGCGCCCAAACGCACCTCGGGCCCCAGAGTTCAGCCGTGCGCCGAGCCGAAAGCGTGCTCGGGAGCAAGAGCCTCGGGCTCTCGAGGTGGGAGGCGAGACTGGCTCTCCCGCGCCGCTCCTCAAAAGGTTTCACAGGACGACGCCCCGCTCCCCAGCCTCTCCGATCCTCGTGGACGATGGGAGCTTCGCTTCGAGATGCCCTCGGGATTTTCTGTCGCCGACAGCCTGCTCTCGGAGATGGAAAGGCCGGGCAGAATCTCTCGGGGGACCCTCCGGGCCTAAATGGCGGCCATAGCTCAAGACGCCGTGCAGGTTAGTGTTCGCACCCCACTTCGAGGTGTCCTCGCACCCCACTTGCTCGCATAATTGGATGCCTCTCTTTCCTTTTTAACCCTCTTGCTTTTCTTCAGGTCCTTCAGCACGTCGCCCTCATCGTCAACATAAAGAACGAGGAAATCGCCCCGGCGATGCGGGCCGCGAGTGAGCTCTCCTTACGGCAGGAGAGCTCAAGGCTAGAGCTGGAGGCGGCGATGGAGAGGGTTGTTGCCCTTGAAGACCGGGTGACGGCTGCGAATCGGGAGACTGCCAAGTGCCGAGAGGCCACCCAAGCCGCCGAGTCCCAGTTGGAAGATTTCAAGGTGCTCGTCGCCACCCTGAAGAAGACGGCGAACACCTTCCGTAGGAAGAACGAGGCGGCGAAGGTTCGGGAGTTGAAGACGGTGGAGAACTATAAGAAGTCGGATCAGTTTTACGCCGACCTCGCTGGAGCCGCTGCCGTCGTTTGGCACGACACCCTCGACGCCGTCAAGGCTCAGATGCCGTAGTTTTCTGACGGCAAGCTCCGGGATGAGTACCCTTTCGAGGATGACGCGTAGGGGAATGCCTTCGGAGACGCTGCAGGGGAAGAGGCCCCCGGTGGGAGTGTTGGGGAGAAATCGGTCCCCCCGGCTCCCGGTGCTGAGGCTCCTGCGATGGACGCCGACCTTCAAGATGCAACCCCGGTTGTCGTAGTAGGGGCGCAGCTCATCGACGTTCTCCCTGGTCCCGAGGCCTGAACTTTCCCGCCTCCTTATTTTCTTTGCGCAAAAATTTTGTAAGCCTCCGGGCATTTTTGTAAGGCTGGGGAGCCTAAAATACCTCTGTAAAGACTTTTGATATTTATGAATAGAAAATCCATTTTGCAGTGTTCTTTTGTTTGTGGTAAACATTTTTATTTGCGCAGTACTGCTTTCATGTTAGGTTGGTTTTACGTCTAGTGATTGCACGTCGAGTTGAGAGTTGAAGTCGACCATTTGCCAAGTATGCAAAGACCGGTGAAAGGTCGGTATCTCCATGGCTCCGAAATCGAGGTGGAGATCGCTTAGACGTGGATGGACAGAGCAGGGTAGCTGCACGGTGGCCTCTTGATAAGGGCTTTGACCCTTAGTGTCGCGGGTAGTGAACTACCATGCAAGGATGGACTGAGCAGGGTAGCTGCTCGGTGGCCACTTGGTGAGTGCTTGGATCCTTGGCGTCGGTGGGTAAGAAATTACCAGCCAAGAATGGACCGAGCAGGGTTGATGTCCGGTTGCTTCTTGGTGAGGGCTTTGATCCTTGGCGTCGGTGGGTAGTGAACTACCGGCCAAGGATGAAACGAGCAGGGTAGCTGATCGGTGGCCTCTTGGTGAGGGTTTTGATCCTTGGCGTCGCGGGGTAAGGAATTACCAATTAAGGATGGACCGAGCAGGGTTGCTGCTCGGTGGCTTCTTGAAGAGGGCTTTGATCCTTGGCGTCGCGGGATAAGGAATTACCAGTCAAGGATAGACCGAGCAGGGTTGCTGTCCGGTGGCCTCTTGGCGAGGGCTTTGATCCTTAGCGCGGGAGGGCATGGAAAGGTCTGCTAAGGATGGACCGAGCAGGGTTGCCGCTCGGTGGCCTCTTGGTGAGGGTTTTGATCCTTGGCGTCGTGGGGTAAGGAATTACCAGCCAAGGATGGACCGAGCAGGATTGCTGCCTAGTTGCCTCTTGGTGAGGGTTTTGATCCTTAACGCGGGAGGGCATGGAGAGGCCTGCTAAGGATGGACCGAGCAAGGTTGCTGCCCGGTTGCCTCTTGGTGAGGGCTTTGATCCTTAGTGCGGGAGGGCATGGAGAGGCCTGCTAAGCATGGACCGAGCAGGGTTGCCGCTCGGTGGCCTCTTGGTGAGGGCTTTGATCCTTGGCGTCGTGGGGTAAGGAATTACCAGCCAAGGATGGACCGAGCAGGGTAGCTGCTCGGTGGCCTCTTGGTGAGGGCTTTGATCCTTGGCGTCGTGGGGTAAGAAATTACCAGTCAAGGATGGACCGAGCAGAGTAGCTGCTCGGTGGCCTCTTGTTGAGAGCTTTGATCCTTGGCGTCGGTGGGTAGTGAACCATCAGCCAAGGATGGACCGAGTAGGGTAGTTGCTCGATTGATTCATGAAGTTCTGTCCGACATTCCCCGGTGTTTGAACATCGGGAAGAGTGATCGTCGCGGTCGACACGTGTTATGAACGCGCGGGGGGAGGCGAAGCGTAAGAGCCCCATCGTTCCGATTTCGCCGAGAAAGGCGGGATGTCCGCCGCGTGGCGGTACAGTTGTGAAAGAAACGAGTGACTGTTGGACTCTTGGGGCGTTGTGGGGCTATAAAAAGAAGGGCGTGTTGATCACTCCTTTTTCATCCCCAAAACGTAAGAATGGACACTTTCCCTTTCACCATTCTCGAGATCATCTCCTTCGAGGACGTGTACTTGTAAGACCAGCTGTGCTCCGAGGATACGCGGCAGGCGGTGATCGGCCGTGTTAAGGATCATTTCGGCCGACTGCTTTCTCGGCGCTCACCCCTGCTCCAGCTGTTGATGTACTCAATCTGGAGGGCGTCGCCAGGGTTGCACAACCCCTTGTCCGAGCAGCTGAAAGACGAGACGGTTAGTAAGCTGAGGTCTTTGTGCCGCGTCGGCCTGATCTCGACGAGCTGGCATAATCGCTCGGTGGCACTCGTCTTCGAGTGTTACCAATTGAAATATCTCGCTGATGTTCGCGGATGGTATCAGAGGTAGAGGTCCGAGGCGGAAAGGGCTCGGCTGGCGGAAATATCCTCGGAGTACCACGAGCAATGTTTTCTGCACCCCCTTCCCCCGCTACTGTAATTTTTCTTTTTTTTTCAATGTACGGCTAAGGAGCATACAATACCTTCTTTGAATCAATAAAATTCTTCTTTTTTGCAGTGCTCGACTGCTTTGTCCTTCTTGTTTGTTTAAATAAAAAGAACTTAGGAGAATTTACATTGCTTTATTGAAGAATCCAAGTAACGGCCTGCAATGGATGGACCGAGCAGGGTAGCTGCTCGGTGGATTCGAAGGTTCAACCCGACCTTCCCTGGTTTGTGAACATTGGGAGGGGCGACCGTCACAGGCGGCACGTGCCAGGAATGCTTGGGGGGACGTAACGCTTCGGGGAGCCGCGTCACTTTTGCCACGTGGTGGCTCGGTATTGGATTAATCTTGGCGGATCCCAGAATTCGCGCGCGAATCTGGGCCTTAGGGATTCTGTTTGGGGTTATAAATAGAGAAGGAGATGGCAACCCCGTCGGCACCGTTTTCTTTTGAGATGACTGGACGCATGTATTCGATCGAAGAGATCATTACCTTTGACGACGTCTCCTTGTATGACCGATCCCTGGCCGAGGATGGGTACCAAGGAGTGGTTCAGCGTCTCGAGGGTCATGTCGGCCGGCTTCTCCCTCGGTGGTCGTCCTTGCTTCAGTTGCTGATGTACGCGATTTGGAGGAGGTCTCTGGGGTTGGACAACCCCTTCACCGAGGAGCTTCTGGACGAGACGCTCGACAAGATGCGTTCGATCTTTCTGATCGGCCTCATCTCGAAAGACAGGCACGACCGATCCTTGGCCCTTATTCTAGAGTGCTTCAAAATGAGGTAAATCGTGAGCCAAGGCTCGGAGGGCGGAGCGTCTGGTGCTTCTGTGGCGTCCCGGTTCGCGTGCAGCATCGGCAGCACTGGGCTGCAGAGGCTAGGGCTCGGCTAGCAGAAATCTACCCTGAGTATCACCGGGAGTACTTCCTCGATCCCGTTCCACCTCTGTTGTAACTTTTTCCTTTTTCTGTAAGGCTGAGGAGTCTGCAGTACCTTTTGAATGAATAAATTCTTTTTTGCAATGTTCTAGTGTTCCCTTCTTATTATTTAAATAGAAAGAACTTTAGAAAGGTTTACATTGTCTTTGTGAAAGAAGAAATACGCACTCGTAGATATTCTTTTCATTGGTACAGTTTGAGCTTCTCAGCGTTGTAAGGCCGTGGAAACTTACACCCATCCGCGTCTTGCAAGCGGTGGGCTCTGCCGAGCAGGACCTCGGAGACGAGGAAAGGACCGTCCCATTTTAGAGAAAACTTATGCAGCTTGTCTTGGTCGACGAACTCGTTCCGCCTTAGGACTAAATCTCCGGTCTTGAAAAAGCGATGCTTGACTCGCGCGTTGTAGTAGCGGGCGGTTTGCTGTTGATAGGCGACAACTCTGATTTGAGCCCTGTCTCGTTTCTCTAACAAGATATTCAGGTTAGTTCGTAGGGCTGAAGTGTTCGTTTCGTCGTCAAAATGCTCGACCGGTGACTGGGGAGCCCGATCTTCGCCAGAACCATAGCCTCTGTACCATAGCAGAGGCTGAAAGAGGTCTCCCCAGTGGGGGTTTTCTTCGACGCGCGCAGGGCCCATAGGACCCGGGGTAATTCCTCGACCCAACTGCCTCGGCGTCCTTCTAGACGTGCCTGAAGACCTCGGAGGACGTCCCGATTAGCGATCTCGGCTTGCCCGTTGCATTAAGGATGTGCGACTACGGCAAATTTCATGAGGATATGATACTCGTTGCAAAATTGCTTAACTCTTTCGTTTTCGAAATTTGTTCCATGGTCGATGATGATGCACCTCGGGATGCCGAATTGGAGTATCACGTTGTTCTGCAGGAACTTAATAGTCGTGGTGGTGTCCGGTTTCCTGATGGGAATGGGCTCGATCCACTTCGTGAAGTAGTCTACCACGACATAGACGTACTTGTGCCCGCCCGTACCGGTAGGGAACTGGCCTATCATGTCCATTCCCCACTGGGCAAACGGCCACGGAAGGTTAGGGCGGTTAGCTCGGTAGCGGGAAGGCGAGGTATGCTTCCATAGAGCTGGCAGCTCTTGCATCTCCTGACCAGCTTCTGGACGTCCTGATGAATGGTCAGCTAGTAGTAATCCTGAAGCAATACCTTCTGAATTAAGGTGCGGGCCGCTTGGTGCGGGCCGCCGACCCCTTCGTGGATCTCACGGAGGACGTAGTCGGATTCGTGGGGTTCGACGCACCGGAGCAGGGGCTGAGTGAAGGACTTCTTGTAGAGGTTTCCATTGCTCTAGACGAAATGGCGAGTTTTGGTTCGGAGACGGCTGGCTTCTCCCTGATCTTCTGGGAGAGTACCTTCCCTCAGGAATTCCATGAGGGGCTTTCTCCAGTCCCGGTCTTCTTTCGGGGCCGTATACACTTGAAGTATTGTTGCCCCGTCTTCCACGCTGGGTCGTGGCAAGACCTCGAAGAGGATACTCCTCTTGTTGTTGGCAATATAGGATGAAGTCGGCTTACTCAAGGCGTCGGCTTGGGCGTTGAGTTGTCTGGGGATCTGCTCTATCTGGACTTCGTCAAAGTCCTTTCGCAGTGTTCTTACCTTGTCCAGATACCTCACATCAGAGGCTCCTGTGCCTCGAATCGGCCGGTCACTTGGCCAACGACTAGGGCGGAGTCGCTGCGGATCCGAATCGTTTTCAACCCCAGTCCGGAGGCTATGCGCATTCCGGCCAGCAAGGCCTCGTATTCCGTCGCGTTATTTGAGGTCTTGAACCCGAGCTTCAGAGAATACTCCATTTCTGCTTCGTTCGGGCCCCGAATGATGAGGCCGGCACCGCAGCCTTCCTCGGTTGAGGACCCGTCGACGTAAAGGATCCAATCAGGGACGGAGTCGGGCTTCCCATCGACCGAGGGTTGAGCTGCAGGGGCCGGCGTTGACTTCGGCTCCTTGCTGGGTGGTGCACTCGACGATAAAATCGACCAGGGCTTGTGCTTTGATGGCCTGCCTCGGGCGGTATTTTTTGTCGAACTGGGACAGCTTCCACCTCCACTTCTTCAAGCGGCCAGAGGACTCGGGGGAGGGGAGGATAGCCCTCAAAGGGCGCTCGGTAAGAACGATGATGGTGTGCGTCTGGAAATTGTGCCGTAGTTTTCTTGATGTCATGATGAGTGCTAAGACGATCTTCTCTATGGCTGCGTACCTCGTTTCTGCGTCCTTGAAGACGTGTCTCACACAGTATACCGGCTTCTGGACTCCGTCGACCTCTCGGACGAGCACTGAGCCTGCAGCTTGGTCGGATATCGCAAGATATAACGAAAGCCCGTCCCCTTCAACTGGTCGGGTGAGCAGCGGTGGAGTCGCAAGGTGCCTCTTTAATTGGTCAAAGGCGGTTTGGCACTCCTCCGACCACTCGAACCTTTGAATCTTCTTTAGAGCCTTGAAGAACGGGAGACACTTCTTCCCAGATCTCGACATGAAACGGCTTAGAGCGGCTACCCGCCTTGTCAGCCGTATGATTTCGACGTTAGTCTTGGGCACGGCTATGTTGAAGATGTCGTTGATTTTCTCCGGGTTAGCTTCGATCTCGCGGTGAGTGACCATGAAACCGAGAAACTTTCTCCCGGTGACCCCGGATGCACACTTGGCGGGGTTCAGTTTCATTTTGAACTTGCGGAGGATGTCGAAGGCCTCGTCCAGATCCTTGGCATGGTCAACCGATGATACTGACTTGATGAGCACGTTGTCGACATAAACTTCCATGTTCCTGCCGATATGCGGTTTGAACATGCGATTGACCAAGCGTTGGTACGTAGCTCCGGCGTTTTTGAGGCCGAAAGGCATTATCTTGTAGCAGTATACCCCCGGTCCCTTGTGAATGCGGTGAGATCCTTGTCTGCCGGATTCATACGGATCTGGTTATAGCCGGAGAAGGCATCCATGAAGCTAAGTAGTTCGTGGCCTGCCGAGCTGTCGACGAGCTGATCTATCCGACAGAGGGGATAGTTGTCTTTTGGGCAAGCCTTGTTGAGGTCGGTGAAGTCGACGCACATGCGCCACTTCCCGCTTGACTTTCTGATCATGACTACGTTCGCCAGCCATTCTGAGTAAGGCACATTTCGAATGAAGTCGGCGGTGAGGAGCCTGTCTACCTCGTCTTCGATCGCCTTCTGCTTGATCGGGACGAAACTTCGCTTTTTCTGTCTGACGGGTCGGGCCGTAGGATCTACCCCGAGCTTGTGAGATATGATTTTAGGGTCGATCTCAGGCATGTCGGCAGGTGCCCAGGCGAACACGTCAGAGTTGTTTCTAAGGAAGCCAATCAGGTCGTCTCGCTAAGCCCCCGTTAAAAGCGACCCGATCTGAACAGTTCGTTCGTCGTCTCCTTCTATGAGGGGACCTCTGTCAGTGGCTCCACTGGGGTTCCTCGGACCTCTTTTTGCTCGTTTCGAGTGTCCAGAAAACCCTTGATGCCATTCTCGTCCTCAACATCATTGTTGGACCGCTCAGACGTAGAGCTTGCAGTGAAACAAACCTTCGCAGCTCGTTGGTCTCCGTAGACCCGACCTATCCCGTCTTGGTCGGGCCGGAATTTCATCGCCAGGTGGTAGGTCGATATCTGGACCCTGAGGGAGTTCAGTGTAGGGCGGCCGAGAACGATATTGTAAGCCAACGGGATTCTCGCTATGATGAATTCCACAGGCACGGTGCGCGTACGGTCGGCCTTCCCGATGTTAAATTGGAGAGTGATTACCCCTTCCGCCGGGATGGAGTGTTTGGTGAACCCTGACAGGACGTGGGTGGTCGGCCTTAGGTCCGATGGGGTGAGTCTCATACGCAGGAAGCGGTCATAAAATAGAATGTCTGCCGAGCTTCCAGAGTCGACCAGTATCCTCTGCACCTCGTAGCGGTGGACTTGAGCTGTGATCACCAGCGGGTCGTTATGGGGCAGGGATATACCGTGGAGGTCCTCGTCGTTAAACACGATCGGCTTGGTTGCCTTGGCCTTCTTCCTCGGATGGCTGTCAGTCCCTTCGATCGGTGAGGGGTGCTGAGCTGTGTCGGTATTCGCCGTACCCCCCGTTGATATGGCCATGATTTGGCTAATTGTCAATTCACCGGGAGGGGGACGTTGTTCTTGCTCACGGTCAGCTTGCCGCTTGTCCCGCAAGTACGCTGCCAGGTGCCCCGAGCTGATTAGCTCCTCGATGTAGTTGCGGAGCTGCTTGCAGTTCTCCGTAGAATGGCCCTGCGACCTGTGGAAGCCGCAGTAGGGGCCCCGGGTGCGCTTTGCCGCCCTGTTCGAGACTGGGGGGAGTTTGAAGAATCTCTCGCCCTTAGCCTTCTCCAGCAGTACCGTCTGGGGGACGTTGAGCGGGGTGTACTCCTGAAACTTCGGGGAGTAGGGTTTCGGCCGCTCAATCTTCTTTTTCTCTTCCCGGGCCCTTTTCTCGTGATCAGTTTGTTCTGTCCGGGGCAGATTGACGTTCACCTCGGATTCAAGCTGGATCTCACGTTCGGTCCAGGCCTTTACCTCGGCCATGGTCTTAGGTTGCGCTAATGTAAAGGAGCGTAACCACTTCTTGTGCCTAAGACCCGACCTAAGTGCCATAATGACCGTCTCGTCCCGGTGTTCTGGGACTTTGAGGAGGGCGTTGTAGAAGCGGGTGATGTATTCTTTGAAGGTTTCTTTGTCCCCGCTCTTTATTGTGAAGAGATGGTCGACGGTCCGTTACTGCCGTCTGTTCCCGACGAAGTGGCCGAGAAATTGGGTGACCAACTCATCGAAAGTTGAGATCGAGCGTGGCGCGAGTTCTCGGAACCAGTCTCGTCCGAAGCGGATGAGAGTGGCTGGGAAAGCGCGGTATTGGGCGATGTCGGAACAGTCCTGGAAACTCATCCCGGCTGTGAACGCGTCCAATTGGTCCTGCGGGTCGGACTTCCTGTTGAAGAGTGAGACCTTCGGGGGCTTGTTTCGGAAGGAAACATGGATGGTGAGTAGCTCTTCGGTGAAGGGCTTCATGAGTGAGTCGGCGGCATATTTAGCCCCGTCGCTTGAAAGACGATTTTCTCGATGCATGCCTTCGATTTTCTTTTCGAGGGCGTCGAGTCGGCCGTGGTATCCCGATGATTCGGCGCATTCTGAGGCTTCTGCTGCCGGAGACCTCTGCCTGGCCATGGCCCTGGTTCCGTTCGATGAGATTCCTCAGGTCTCCTGGCGAGATCGTCTTCGAGCTGCCGTGACGAGTCCCGTGCGCGCGACCCCGTCGAGGGAGGGGGTGCCGGTCATGCCTGGGCGTAGGCGAGTTGACCGACACCTCCTCGGGAGGGACAGGGACGCGATGGGGCTCGGGGCGAGGCGCTTTGGCGTAAGACCTTAGAGTTAAGCTATGCGGCGCCCATCGGGTCATTGAATATGTCGGCCCGGGGATCTACGGCCGCCGGAGACAGCGAGGCGGTGATCGGTCGTGCCGACACGGGTAGAGTCTTCTCTCCCTCTGTAGGGGTCCCGATCCCGTGGAGGGGGAGCGGCGACTTGGGGAGCTTGCCCGGCTGCTTGGACACGGACGAGCGCATCCACGACGGACGTGAGTCGATCGATCCGAGCGGATAGGACGTGAATGGCGTTCGGTGGAGGAGGGGATTCTCTCTCGTCTCCACTGCGGGAAGGCCGACGGCTGGTGCTTGGGTCTTCGCGGTGACCGCTTACCATGTAAGTCGAGATCAGAAGATAAAATTTCGGTTGAGTGGAACTAGTTTCCCACAGACGGCGCCAACTGACAGATCTCTGGATCTCCTTCAGATATTTACCTTCCGTTGATCTACTGCGAGTGCTGATGGACTGCTGAGATTGAGTTGGAGGGTTGACACCTAAAGCGTGTGGATCTCAATGGGTTTTGTGTGGTTGAGGCCGAGCTACCTGCAAAGAAGTTCCGGGGTGGTTGTGCTACCGAGAACCCTCCGATGATCAAGTTAGACGGGGTATTTTGGCAGATAACGGCCTATAGGAGTGAAAATGGCTTACCTGAACCGTCTGAGAAAGGGGTTTATATAGCGGCAGCAATGGGCAGGCGGGCGCGAGATTCACGCCGGCCGTTACGCCCCTGGCGTCAAGCCCGCGTGATAGGCCGAATCCCGCATTAATGACAAGACATGCTCGTTAATAGGGGATCGTTATGGCGTGGAACGCGGGATCACGGGCGGCGGATATCTTGCGCATGGCGAGATTCGCGGAGCCGCGGCGGAGACGTTTGTGATCAGCGCTGCGGGTCGGTCGGTGAGACCGAGGAAGATGAGCTCGGCGGGAGGCTCGGGCACGAGCGGGAGGCCAAGGCATCTTGGTTCTGTGATAGCTCGGAGGCGAGCCGGAGGAGTCTGGAAGGCCACCGAAGGTCGGGATACTCCTCGGGTCGCCCGAGGTGTGATCTCAACTGAAGTTCTTGATCTTTTCTCGTAGGTCCTGGGACACGTCATCAGCAACGTGTCACTGGAGAGTCACTGATATCGAGCCTCATCATGCGCAATTTGGATAGTTCGTCCAGAAGGATTTCAACGTTGGTTGTTATGGTATCACCGTATCATCTTAAAGCCCTTGCCACTACTCCAAAAACCAAAGTTATGATGACGGTTGAGGGATATAATTTTATAACCAAAGCCACTACTCCAAAAACAAATATGCACAAACTACGGCCGATATTAACTGTAGTACAGGCACATTGATGGCACAATATAGTTTACAAGTTTTATTGAATACCAAGCATAGTAGCACACCACAATATGCTCCTATTAGGAGACATGAGTACAAACACTGTTACAGTGTCACAAACACATTGACAATGCTTAGGAAAACGAAGGAGGACAAGTCCTCGACATGATGGCAAACACATATATGACACACAATACAAGTTAAGTGATGCACATCCTAGGACCCTACACCGAAACAACATTAAGGCCAATAGGGCTTTGGACCTTGTGAGTGCGATCACTCCAAGTAATGGATCCAAACACAAAGTTGCCATTGCTAGGCTTGGAAGGCACCAATTCGATCATATAAGTTTTCTTCTCTCCTTCCTTAGAGAAGTGAAGCTCCCCTGGCACCACATTGATGTGAACCCCCTCTGGGTTCTCTTCCGAGGCCCGGTATACTTCCATTGTTTATGTTTGTGATGGTTCTATACACTGACGTTTTCCCCGTCACTTTAGCCACACCAATAGAAGGATAGTTGAAATTGTAGGAAGGAATAATATTTTTCGCACACTTTGTGGCTTCTCCGGTGGGGTTCTTGAGACTGTCAGAGGCGGCTCCATTGCTGCAAAGGAAATTTATAACATCTTCTGGTCCAAAGTCATAGACTAAACCTGGGTTTATTGCTGCAATTGGGTCCAAATGGCCAGATCCATAGTCAAAGAATGTGGCTTGCGAGCTATTTGGGTATCGTAGTATCGGACCGTTCGTGTTATCTTGAATGGTAGCTTCACACATTTATGGAAATTAGAAAATTTTCTGCTCTCTGAATTCAAAATCCGAGATAGTAGCACGAACCTGTGGTCATTAAGGCTGACATAATAGCAGCTGGGCTCCAATTATTGTGCCTAGATCTTATAAGCGCTGCAGCACTCGACACATGCGAGCATGCCACGGATGTGCCCGATATAATGTTATAGTTAAGTGCCTTATTTGCTACTAGAGCAATAGGAGACCATGCTCCCAATATGTTCACTCCTGGAGAAGTAATATCAGGCTGCAATTGAAAGTTGCACAAAAAAGAGAGTAGAAATCAGTATCCTTTCATTTCTTTTTTCTTTCTAGCTTTCATTGATTTTATCAAATGTACCTTTATGATGTCTCTTGTAATGATATTAGGACTTCTTGGAGAGAGCTTTGATATTCAGAACTGTAGTCGTTTTAGAGATCTTTGCCCCTGGATATCTATTTTCACCACAATTGATTAGTATACACACATGCACGCGCACGCACACACATCTTTATATTAAATAAATAACATTGAATACTTATACAGTATATCGTGGGTTAGGGCGACATGCCTTTCTGAAGTTAGATGGTTGTTGAGCTCTTTTGCCTCGTTTGCTCTAATCAGTGAGGTAGGGATTACAAGTGAGAACGCTACGTCAACAAGCAATGGAGCAACAAGGATCATCCCTAGACCACCGGCTTCTTGTACCGCAATAGCTTTTGATTCTATAAACTGGCAGTAAGTGTCAACGGTGCATACCACAATCTTCCCAGCTACCAGTTTGCGGTCCAATGTGTTTTCTTTGCAGAAACTGAAAAGTATGTTTCGAAATACACACATACCTTACATTCCAACATCAATGTTGGATATTCTCAATTTCACGAAAGTTGTTTATCATTGTCTATGGGAGATGAAGCTAAGACCATTTGCCACTCTAGATAGAGAATCTTGCTTTCAAAATATTTATCCATTAAAAACTACCAAGATGAATGGAGTATCATAGGCATACCTTGCATTAGTTGCTTGAACACCTTGAGCTGCAGCAGCACTAGCAGATATAATGGGATATTGACCCATAAATTCTGTTGGATTCAGTGATGTTCCCTACATACAATTGTAAGACGCGACCAATAAAAGTACTATCCTTGTAACCTGGATTACATAATAAAACTTCTATCCTTACCGGATTCATTTGGTTCCTCATAAGTCAAACATTTGTTGCATGAGTTATAAAGATAAATTAGCCATTAAGCTGCCTGATTAAACTAATTTAGCTAAAAGTTGTTGAGTTTCAGTTGTTGCATAGCTGTGTTATTCAGGGCTTGTAACTATAAATAAAACTTTTATTTTTAACTTTAACCTCAAGTGGATTTTTTGTTTTAATTTTACCCTTAGAACTTTTGAGTTTCCCAGGCGAACATATGAGTTCAACCGGCGGTCGATGGTGCTAGCAGCAACAGTGAGTGTCCAGGGGAAGGCATTTGTAGTCGTCCCTGATGTGTTGAGGCCGTAATTTCCTGCAGAGGAACAAACCACAATATTCTTTCGAAAAGCATGAAATGATCCAATAGAGTAACCGTCCTGGAAAAAGCTAGGCTGGGGTCGACGGGTTGTTTATTGTGTCCTGCGGAGATAGATATAATGTCCACGCCATCAGCAACCGCATCATCAAGGGCCGAGAGAACATCTGCATCGGTGCACAACCCAAACCAACATGCTTTATAGATTGCTATTCTAGCTCCAATTGCTCTGCCTCTAGCAACACCAGGTACAATTGCTTGCAAGCCGGTGTCTTTTTTCATAGAGCCAATAATCGTTGAGACAATGTGGGTCTCGTGACCATCTGCGTCCCGTGCAGAGCGAAAATACTGTTCTCCAATTGATTGAAGGGATCCCATTTCTGCCTCGAATCCTTTTGAAGTAGTAGTGAGCACGGATTATTTTTCTACAAGACCAAGTCACTAACATAGGTGTCACGAACAATGAATCAAAGGTATTGTGGTTATTAGGCAGGAGATGTTTCATATTTTTGTTTTTTCTTTTAGGAAATCTGCATTGCGTAGGAAGTCTGTTTCTGTCATTTGTTCTTCACTGAATCCATACTTGCCACTGATTTTCTATCACTTCTGCCATATTTTCTATTGATATTGCATATCTAATACTTCAGTGGAACCAACTGGGCCCAGCTCAATTGGTATAACTCTCCACTCCAAAGTGAGAGGTCGTTGGTTCGATTCCCGAGAGATCGCATCCCAAAAAGACATACTTTCATGGGCGGATATTTTACTATTTTGGTATGGTTTATGTGCTATTAAATTTAGGGGAAAAGTGCAAATTCTTAGAAGTTGGGATGATTTTCTACTATGCAGGAAAACCTTCTGTGGAGCCTTTTTTTTGTCGCTCACCTGTTGCAATCTGCGCGAGTAAAATTATGTCAGGCGACACATTTTCCCTTGAACTTTTCTGGAACTGGTCCTAGGCCTTCATCATTGAAGCTCTCTGATTCTGGCCAAATTCCTGGAGTCATGTACTATGTGAGTCCAATTTGTTTTGGATAAATAAAATCCATACATATGTGAACATTGCTTGAAATTATCTTCAATATATGAATTGAAAAGTGAAAATATATCCATTAGTACTCCTGTATCAATGGAGGCGACAATGACATCTGATTATAACTTGATCTCTTGCCCGAGGTCAGTAGGTAAATTAACACCCAGGAAGTCCCAAGAATGAGTCAAGTGCAATTCACTCGTCTTGCTTTCAAACACAGAAACAACTTCATCGCTTTCTGCAATATTATATAGGGCACATGTGGTTTATACATGGGCCCCTGATATTTGATCTAATATTATTCACCGAATAGGACTTAATGAAACTGACCTTGGAGTGAATTGGCTTGCTCTGGAGTGAGCATGGCGGAAAACCCTCTAAAGCTCTTGCTATAGTGGTGGATTGCAGCAATTTTGGCATCTGCGTCACTAATAGCATCAATTGCATCCCGGTTATAAACCGATTTCTTTTCAAACCTTGGCTTTAACTAAATTTAGTGGATCAAAATACCATGTCATCAAATGAATGATGTAGCAAAAATATTTACCTTCCAGTGACGGAAGCAAGCATGGCATGGTTTGCAGAGATGACAACATCCATGCTGAGTGCTCACCCATATACACAATGTAGTGCTGCAAATTATATCAACTTTATTGTCAGCGCATGTTTTTCCTTTTAATTTTCAGAGAAATTATTCACGTAATAACAAATTGAATAATAAGATAACAGTATACCTTAATGTATGAGGATCCTTGAACCAAACTACAATAAGCTAACAGAAAGATGACAGTTATGTTATATTTCATCATCTCGACAAATGTCTAAATGAGAGGTAGAAAAAGAGAGAAAGGATGGTGGTGAGTTTGCTTGGATGCATGGATCACCTATATATAGGCATCATGCGGGCTGTAGCTAATGAGACTACTGTATTTTTAAAAATAATATTCAAAGCCGGCTATGAGTAAAAGATACCGACAGGATGACTGAGTTCCTTGTTTGTTGCTGGCAGTGTTAGGGATCTCTCCAATAAGAACTCAGATGCAAAAGAAGCTTCCATCACCACTATCTGCCTTTTATGTTTCAATATGCTTGCAGTTTCTTTCAATTGGTTTCTCTTATACAGTATAATCGAAAAATAATTCCTTGTTTAAGTATTGTAACTTCATATGTTCCTTTAATTTTAATGCAATGTATTACTTTTTTGATATTTGCATACTATTATCGTGAATGAAGATTTATACAAGCCTGAGCAGTATGCTTTGTTTTCAATTAACTATATTTTCCCTTGTGATTTACCGCTTTATTGTATTTCCAGCAATGTATCCTTTTCATTGTAGTTTCTTTATTCATTGATCAAGACATCTACTGTCCTGAAGAGTATAGTTTGATTTATTGTTTATTTATTTTTCTTTGATTTACTGCGTTAGTTATATTTCCTGCAATGTACCTCTCTACTTGTAATCAGAACATGTTCGTTTTGTTCGACAAATTTTAGTAACAGAGGCACCTGTGTTTCTAGTTGTATCGCTTGGGATCTGTCCAAAATGGGTTAGGAAACTAAAGAAGCTTCGATACTTTGTCTTCTTCAATAATTGTTCGCCTTTTAAGTTCTAATAAACTTGCAATTTCTTTTGATTCATTACTTTATTGTGCATCCAATTTAATTTACTTGGCACTCACTTCTTTCCTTTTGTTTTTGGTTCAATCCATCATTTTCTAAATAAAGCTTTGAATGGTATGATGAATGAATCGATGAGGACATCTGCTGGTCTGAACAGTATACTTGTTCTTTTCTGTGATCTATGAATTTATTATTTCTCACAATGTACTACTTCAATTATAGTTTATTGCACTATTTCAAATTAAAATAAAATGGAGACTACCGGTTGGATTAATTGCCAATCTTTAGTTTACTCAGTTGAGTATTCATATAAGGTTTTTAACATTAGTAGAGCATGAGAATTTCGGCAAAGATGTCACAAGTTCAATACATGCAAACCAACACAAGTGAAAGAGTAAAGGATAATTAATACATTGCCTTTTGCCTTGCGATATCTTTCAATTCATTTTCTTCACTAGTAATATGCGCTGAAAACATTCATATCGACAAAATGCAACTTCTTTAGTTTCTGTGATGCATAGTTCTTTTTTTATTTATTTTAAAAATACGTCCGATGCAATTATGTTCTCCTTTCTTTCACAGTTTTTGCATGCAATTAGGAACAATATCAACCCTAAACCTCTTCTCTTCCCCGGCTTTCATAAACACAAGCCTCTCTGGTGAAACCCTAACCCTAACTCCAAGAGGATTCTTCACTGTCCTAATCACCGAAATTTTCCCTGTAACGTTAGAATCCGCAATGGACGGATATTTGAGATTGAAACTTTGAATTTTATGTCGATGCCTACAAGAAGTTGCAGTACCCGTGAGATTTTGTAGTTGAGCGGATGTCGCTCCGTTACTGCAGAGAAAATCGAGCATATCTTTTAAATTGTAGTCATATACTAAGCCGGGGTTTAGGGCTGCAATTGGGTTGAGGTGTCCGGATCCGTAATCAAATGGTGTAGCTGGTGAGCCAGTTGGGTATCTTCCGATGGTGTTTTGCGTGTTGTCCGTTACAGTTGCTGCAAAATAATCATAAATCAAATAGTTACTAATATTACAATCTTCATGGCATCTGACTGAGCTAACAGGGGGTTAGTTTATAGATTCAGGGGTCGACCTTTGGCAAAATGGTTGCCAAGTAGCATCTCATCTACGGTTTTATGTTTTCTTTTGTTCTCTAAATTTGTTTTTACTTGATCTCTAAAATGTAAAGGGAGAACCTGTAGTCATGAGTGCGGATTTTATAGCCGCAGGACTCCAAGAGTGATGTCGTGCTGTCACGAGAGCAGCTGCTCCGGTGACATGAGGGCACGCCATTGATGTGCCGGAAATTATGTTAAAATTAACCGTCTGACCTGCTGCTGGGTCAACCAGTGCTACTGGTGACCATGCGGCTAGTATATTCATTCCTGGAGCTGTTATATCTGGCTGCAACAATATTTCAAAAAAGTCAAAATTGTAAAATTTCATCAAGATTAGGATTGTTTAATAGTTATATATTCGATCTATAAGGCATACCTTGATGATATCTGGATTTAGTATATTAGGTCCTGCGGATGAGAACACGGCAACTTCTGGTGCAGGTTGAGTGTTTAGCACGGTGATCGTTTTTGAGATATTTCCTACGGGATTACTGAAAAGATACATAGAAATCAAAGCGAAAGCTTTTAGCAGATGCCTTAAAATTATTTGTAGAATTAGGATTGAGATTATGCAATACAACTATATTGAATCTAAAATACAAGTTGATGTTGTAGATGCAAGCCTGCAACTTGATTATTATTATCATCATCATCATCATCATCATCATCATTATTTTTTGCGTCGTCTACCACATTTCAGAAACTGTTGAAATGCAAAAATTGAAATTAACCAAGCATATTTTCTGAAACAGGTAGTTTTTTTTAATATTTAAAATAAATGGTGTTAAACGCACCCAATTCCAAATTTCAAATAAATGGTGTTAACGCACCCAATTCCAAATTTTGGAAGTCGGTGTCGTGTTGGTCTGAAGATTTTGATGTCGGATATCAGATATTGTGAAATGTCGGATGGTTTTATCAAATATCGGGTTCAATATTTTTGTAATGTAAATGCCATTTAACTTATTTTTTGAAAAAAATATTAACTTATTCAGATTTTTAGCTTTATTAAATTTATATTTTTTTCAATAGCTCAGTGGTAGAGCGGTCGGTTATTAAGCGAACGATCGTAGGCAATGGCAATGTCTTTTGTTCATTATTTTTGGGATTAATTACTTAATGCACAAATCTCAAAACCCAAAACCCAAAACCTAAAAGGAAATTACCTAAAACTTTTTTCTCACGTATCGGTAAATGTCGGATAAAACGCCGATATCATGACATGTCGGCCGACATTTACAAAATATTGGTAACTGAAATAATTCTGAATATCTGTGTCGTTTTCTTTTCTAAAGCGACACGTCGCTGACATTTCGGCGATATCGGCCAACATTTAGAACAATAACCGCACTGGCATTGATTAAGGATCAATAATGAAACACAATAGTTTCAATACAAGTTCGGCAGCCAACAAGCTTGGCTCCGAGTAAGACAATCAAAATACAACAATAAGCACAAAAACTAAAACAGGTAGTTGCGATTGTATTATGACCGATTAAAGAAACATAGTTTCAACCACAGTAGAAATGTAGTTCGGTTGGTCGTAGTTGGGAGTTTCATGTAATTCCAACTACACCGAAGTCTAAGTAAATGTTTGGTTTTAAGCAGTCTTGCTCATATATGTTTTTGGAATTCTAAGTTAAAATTCTCTAGTCAATATAATTCTTAAATCTAATGCAGTTTCAACTATAGTTTGACACACAATTGATGCAAGGTTTTTTATTTGCAACAAATGCTGCATTTGTTGGATGCAAGTAGTGTTGCATTTCCACATTATTGCTAACCAAACATTCCGTAATTGTATTTACATGTGCAGATAGTTTTGAAGCCACTTACGAGTCAAGCTATGTATGCAGCCAGCACCCTAGCCTCAGCCACACCAATCGACACAGAAGGGACAACAAATTGAAACGCAATGTCGATTCCGATCGGATCTACGAGGATCATCCCTACACCGCCCGCCCGTTGCACCTCCCTACCTTTCGCAAAAGCTGAGAAATGTGAGTTGATATCAGATTTTTAAGGCTTAATTAAATTTAACATACCATGATCTTCAGCGATTTTCACATAAATATCAACTGCTATATAAATTGCAAAGAACTAGTGATTTTCAAACAAATGCTATGAGCTGTTGGCATTTTCCAGTTTAATGCCAGAAAAAAAAATTCATATGATATTAAAGCGAACTATATATAGAAGCACCTCGCGTTAGCAGAGGAAACTCCTGGAGCTGCTGCTGCTTTTGCTGGAACGAATCCGAGCAAACCCTTGAGCCCAGTTGGTGTCAAAGATGTTCCCTATCAATCACGAAATAATGGAATTTCAAATACCATAGAAAATTTTCTCGGTAAAAAATATCCACCATCCATTTTTAGGATAATTTGTTACATATATAGTTCATAGCTTTTACCTTTAAGACCTTAGAATTTCCTAAGACGACGACCCCGTCAAACTTTCTATCCATTGAGCTCGCCGCCACTGTCAATATCCACGGTGCAATATTACAGGCTGTACCCGGCAAACCTGAGTTCCCCGCAGAGGCGGAAACAAGCATCTGTTTCATAAACGCATGAAACGACCCGACCGAAATCGAATCCTCAAAAAGACTCGGCTGAGGCGGGTTGGGTCCCGCGGATATCGATATGATATCTACCCGATCATCAATTGCATCATCGAATGCGGATAGCAGATCCGCATTGCTGCAGGCCCTGAACCAGCAAGCTTTGTAAATGGCTAGGCGTGCCCCCGGGGCCCCGCAACGCGCGAGGCCCGTGCCGATGTTAAGGAAGCTGGCATTGGTTACGTGTGCCCCGGTGGCGGTTGAGGCTGTGTGGGACCTGTGGCCGTCACCGTCACGGGCCGATCTAAAGAAGGGTCCTCCGATAAGTTCTAATGGGCCGTTCTCTGCTTCGAACCCTTTAAAGTAGTAACGGGCGCCGATTATTTTCCTGCCATAACATACAAATTCTCTTTTTGTTATTAAAGGATGGTCGAGGTTTTCTTTATAGGGTCAATTTCACTAAAATACCCTTAATTATCCTGTTTTATTGTTACAATAAACTCCCTTAAACTTTGGTTTTTAGTGAGTTGATTTGCAAACAATTTGTATGGCATTATTGCAATATTAACCTGTTACAGTTGCTAACTGTAAAATTGTCTCCAGGGATGCAAGCTCCTTTAAATCTCTTTGGAATAAGTCCTAGATCAGTATCCTTGAAGCTTTCGGATTCCGGCCAAACTCCTGTAAGTGAATTTTTTTAAGACTTCTTCCATCAGTCTCCTTTTATATGTCGATAATTAGAGATCAATAATTTGTCCACACCACTAGACTTTTTCTTACAATAATTAATACGAAAAAGATGGCAATTGTTACCGCTGTCGATAACTCCGATGACATCTGACTCTTTCTCGATCTTCTTTGGTTCAAGGCTGCGGAGATTTTCTCTTAGAAAATCCCATGAATGTGTTGTATGAACAGCGTGTGTCTTGCTTTCGAACACCGATATCACATCTTCGCTGTCTGCATATATGTATTTATTAAATAAACTGTATTATGTTCTTTTTTTTGAAAAAAAAGTATATCGGATTATATTCTGTTTTTGTGTGTGAACGATGTTAATCGAAAAATTAATGGTAAATTGGGCTTATATGAGTTGTTGACAATTCAATAGAATATCGGACATCAGATCTTGTGCATGTGAGTATCTGTGTGTTCTTAGAATTAACTACTCGATTGCTTGTGAAAATCACCTTAATCACTATATTTTACTTAAAATGCTGGTATAAGATTCGGAATATTTCCGCAATCAGAAACTGCAACTATATTCGGAATTTGGACTTATCCTACAATTTCTACAGGCCAACTCACCTTGCAGTCGACGAGCCTGCTCTGAAGTGAGCATGGCTGAGAAACCGCAAAAGCTCTTGCAGTAATGGTGAGTCGCCAATGCCTTCTCTTTTCCGTCACTACATATATATATGCCATTTTTTTTTCAAAAAATATCTAAAAAAAGAAACCGTGGTTATAATATAATGTTGAGAAATTAGTCTTCAATTTTTTAAAAATAAATCCAAATTGAAGTTGAGACTATAACAGACCGAAGCAAGAAGAGCCTCGTTGGCCAAGATAGCATCTTTAGGGTTTGAATACGATGTTTTGCCCATGTAAACAATGTAATGCTGTTAAAAAAAACATTTATTAGCTGGATTAGATGTTACAACATCGAAGTATTTTGTTTATCAGAATAGGGTCGATTGCAAAACAACGCTATATAAAGAGTTTGGGGAAAACAAAAAACCCCACAACAATTTATGAAGCTAAGATTGATTATCTTGATTAGTATTAAGTATCTGGCCAAGAACATTATAAAAAACTCATAAGTAGCCCGTTGACGTCTTTAAAATCCAATAATAGCCAATGTCAAAATAAAGCTCGTCCTCATTATAAACTGACCTCATTATAAACAGACAGGAGCTGGTATTTTTACAAGAAATTTCAAGCCACCCTTCGCCGCAAAAAGAGTTGCAAGAGGTTTTTAAAAGTTAAGTACATGTTACTAGGTTTGGCTCCTTAACTTTCTAGTGTTGGATCCATAGATCAAAGGTAAGCTAAAGAACACAATGCATAGAACAAGAGAATGTAACCTCATTGTGTTGATTAGAGAAATGGAGAATAGTTGAGTGATGAGAGGTAGAAGAAGAAGAAGTAATGGTCCTTTGATTTGCAAAATAACCTGGCTTTGTTTATAGCCTCGTATCCTTGAGACTAGGATACCTCCAATAGCTCGCATGCAAGTTGGCTCATATAAATATACACTATAGTTTAATTTAATTTGCCAATGTGATGTGAACTGTTCCTGAGATTTTTCCATCCAACACAGCAAACAGCTGTTGACCCAATTGAAATCCGAAACGTGGATGTATGCGTGGGGGCCGCTTTGTTTCCCTCCCTCGTTTTCACGATGTAAGCCTTTTTTTTGGGTCTTTGCTCACCTACCAAGGGCCAGTTTGGGGATGAAGCTAAGTTTTGTAAACTGCGCTTTCATAAAGTTGGCAAAGGTTCAACTCAAAATGCCAACTTGGGCAATCATTTTAGAGTTGAGATAACTGCAATTTTTCAGCCTTAAACTGCAGTGATATCAACTTAAGCTTACTAAAGTCCATTTTTGGAGTTTGGAGCTTGCAAATCATAGTTTGCATCCCTCCTACCTCCGCTTTAAAATACCTCCGCTTTAAAATAAACCATGTTTGTCCTGACCTTGTATCCAAAAAGAGCCTAAGAGAAGATTGGATTTTCTAAAATCTATAATTTAATAAAATTGTAGTTCCCATTTTACCTCTATCATTATTGATACTTGAACAAGGCTGAAGAGAAATCATGATAGTTTTTTTAGGGTAGTTTAGTAAATGCAGTATTAAAAATGCATTGATAATCAAGGTTTCTTCTTGGTATTGTAAAAGGACAAAGTAAAGGAGGGAAAAAAAAACAAAAGCAAAATCCAAAACCAAAACCTATATTGTGAAATGGATGGCCTTTTTCCTAATTATTATCTCAATTTTATGTAATTCTCTTCCCATTTTATTTTAGGAAACATAGGTATTAGAAGAGAGATTCTGTTTCATATTTGTCAAAAAACCAACTCAGCTAATTCTTGCGCCTGATCTTCATTCCCTAAACTCATATACACACCAATTATCATGTTATTTTTATACTTTGGTTATTGTAAATGTTCTATTATCTGTACAACGTTAAATTTACGACCCTTCGATTGAAATTATGTTACCTTGGAATATGTTGATCAAGAGAAACGCTGCTGATCACTTTTTGACCAATATATGAGAGCCGTTCACAAGGATACCTGCATTTCTCTTTAATTTATTCAAATTGAAATAAAGAATGGGTATAATTATTCATGAAGCTATATTTAGAATTAGCAAAATAATATTTAAGTAGAGTTGACTAGATTAATCACATAATTATCTATAAGGGGATGTGTTATGCTACACTTAGGATTCTCTAATAGCAAATTAACATGAAAGAGAAAGCTCTATGCCTTATATTGCCAAATGTCAATAGAGCCTTTCTATTATTGGACGGCTCCAACTTTGGGCTCCTAAGCAACAATAATTTACTTTGCTTGATGGGCCTTGATAGATCAATTTAATTTAAAAAAATTTGCTCACAAGCAAGAATTCTGAACTTTCTTATGCCTTGTTTGGGTTTGGCGTTAAAGATATCATCTGGAGTGTATTTTTAAGCGGAGTTAGAGATAATGCAAACTCTAGCTTACATGGCTCTACATTCACTTTAAAGTTGAATTGTGTTAGGGTGTTTGGCTTCGTGGTTACCCAGACTCCAACATGTTGTTTTGGAGTTATCTAAACTCTTAACTAGGTGTTCTTTTCATAAATTTTGGAGTTTAGAAAGTATTGCTTGGGTTGGAGTTTTGTAAACTTTAGCTACCTAAATTCCCGGTAACCAGAGTTTTCTAAACTTACAAAATTCATCACAAACCCGGCTTAGTTAGGAATTTGGAGTTAAATTTAGATAATTTTATGAAACTCTTGTTGCCTGACTCAACTTCATTCCCATACAGATCCTTGTCAATTTATGGAAAGAATTTTAAAAAAATAAATTTTGTAGACCTATTAGAATTTGGTATAAAATATAAAGTTGCTCACAAGCAAGCAGCAATAATTTACTTTTCTTGATGAGCCTTGATAGATCATTTCTTTCTTCCTTCTTCTTCTTCTTATTTATTATCTTCTCTCTCTCTCTCTCTCTCACACACACACACACACACACGCGAATACATACATACACATACATTAGCAAGTGACCCCCGTGTCATGAGTTGATGGTTGTGTAGGAAAAAAAAATTTCTATAGATGTTTTGCAATAATATATATTTTATAGTAATAACTCATAAATATAGATAATTTGTCTGAAAATATGTTGCGTGTATTCGAATTAAAAGTTAAAACAAAATCTATTGAAAACATATGAGGATGGTACATAGGAACAAAATATGTATTTTCCCGAATTAAATTTCATTTCAAATTCATTTTCTGTATAAGGTTTCGTGAGAATTTTGAAATAAGGCATGTACTTATTTATCTGGATGCTTTTTAGAGTTCGCTTTTTAGCAAAACATAGTTCGAAACTAAGCCAATCCTATCTTGTTTTGATTAAATATATATAAATTAATACATCTCTGAACATAATTCAATTTCAATCTAGAAGAAGAAAACATGAAATTTTTTAACCAAATTAAAAGTAGTCTCAAATAGATATTTTAAGTAAAAACTAAATGAAGAAAGATAACTTAATATTTAAATAAATAGCTTCGCAAAAGTATTGAAAGAGAATCATATATATATCGAGAGTTTTCCAACGTTCCTGATATCCGTTATCAAAACATAGCTCACAATCACAATATTAATTTTTTATATAAGAAAAAACTATTTTGTAGGAATCAACAAAGTAAGAATTTCTTTGCTATTGATGTGATTAAATCAGATCAATTAGATTTTCTTTGTTGAATGAATTTTTTAAGAACAATCTTTTTTTTTTACTTTTTATTGTGGGAAAAAGAAATTTGACGGTGAGATGAACAACTATGATATACTCTTTTTAATTAATTAATTTTTTAATTATATTTAATCAGTAATAATTTTATAAGAATTGTCATGAAAATATGAATATATGACCAGAGTCAAATATTTGAATGCATCAATCATTAAGAACGCAAATTTCATAAAAAAAGTAAAGGGTGGAGCTAATTTTTCAAGCCCTTACAATGAGCATTCGTTAGGAGAGGGCCAAATGCAAATTTCACTAAAATGGAAGGCGCCGAACTAATTACCTAAGAAAAATGACAAAAATGGCCGGATGCAGCACATGAGGACGGAAGCAGCATTAAGGGAAATCCAAAGGGCAATTTAGCAAACAAAAAGCTTGAATTCAAGCATGAAAGCTTGAAATAGGGCTATATATATAATAGAATTGAAAGCTAGGTTACACTGCTTTATGCTCTTTTTTGTCATTTTGTGCCACGCAAAATTTACATGACCCTAACTTACTTTCAAATTCACTTTTAGTCCTTCAATACCACCGTCAATTATTTTTAAATTTGATTTTGCTCCCTCCTTTGGTTTTAATTTGATTTTGCCTCTCACATGACTCAACTTGGAATGCAAAAATTCATCAACGCTCCTCATTTTTTGTCATGTCCTGCTTCCCAGCAGAAGGAAACGGTGACGTGGTACGTGTGCGGCATATTTATTCAGAAAAGATCATTATCTAAGTAAATATACTAAGCGTATTGAAACAATAATACACAATACAAAAATAAATGGAGACTATAAAATTTTTCAACAAATATCTTTATTTACATTCAACTTCCAATATTTACAAATACATGAGTTTATACTGGAAAGTAAATATAATAAGCAAAATACTTAACATGTGGTATACATAAACTGAAGAAAAAGTGAAGCTGAGCTAGCCCTGAGTAACAATTTGGTTGTAGTCCTCCTCTGTGACTTCAACTTCCTTCGTCTCGATCGTATCTGACGAACATTCCAAGAGAAGAAAAGTCGATGGAATGCCCGTCAGCGAACTAGCGCTCGGTAAGTCCCAAAGATAAGTAAGAGTAAAAAAATGACAAGTGTAGAATATATATATATATATATATATATATATATATATATATATATATGACGAGTAAGAGTATATGTTCTATAAGTCTCTATATGGTCACTCTGTTAACGTTAAGTTCCAAGTGTGAATGTCAACGCAGTCGTAGAAGTATCCACGAGCTTAAGAGTGTGGCCCCAGGAGTAAGAAAACACGGGCCCATTTCATGTGTTAGCATCGGGGTTCTAGGCCGTTGATGAGTCAACCCGACTGATATTCGAGTAAAATAAAAAAAAAGGTTAATACGGGACTCCTGAAACTCTGTTGGATTCACACAAGAAACTATCCTAAACATCTCGAGTATGATATATTATAACTGGTTAATATACTTAATTGGTTTGTTTGATTGATTAATATGTCTTGATCGAAACCATAGATTGCAAAAGGTGTAGAATGTATTCGAGTGAGTCGAGTAATATTCGAGTCATGACAATTGCAATCCCGGTTCGAGTCAAGTTGGTTCGAATAGTTTGGGTTCGAGTACCTATTCGAGTTTAGATTCGAGTTAGGTTAGAGTTCGAGTTTGTGTTCGAATTCGAGTTCAAGTTTTGATTCGAGTTCATGTATTTTTCATAGGAATTGATGTAAATTATTAAAAATCTTATGTTCGGGAGAAATAAACAACTGCTGTATATGGACGGCAGGATTTGTGTCTTTTTCCAAGACAATTGCCATTGATAACTTTGTTAAGTTGTCTAACATGAATAGGCAAGCACTCACTTTCTCCGGTTCTCTGGGGATCAAGAGAAATGATACCGCTTAAATCTATATTAATTCTAGAGTTCTTAAAATATTGTTTGCATATTTCGAGGGGTTTTTATGAAAAATACATATTAATATTGTTTAAAAATAACCTTGAGGGTGATTTATAATATTTAGGGTTTTCATGAATATGTATTTTAATTGTTGTGGTGTTTTGGTGATAAAACCTTACTTTTTAAAAGTTTATGGTATTTTTGTGAAAATTACTACTTTTGAAAACTTGGTGTACGCATTCTAACTTTTCATTTTAAAGAATATAGTTTCATAATATGTTTTTATTGAAAATACGAATTCGTAGTTTTATATAATTTCCCAAAATTTAATATTTATTTAGAAAAAAATGTATTTCTTAAAAACCGTATTTTTTATTTCCTTTCGAGACCGAATACTCTGTGAGGAGTTCTGCATTTCGCTCTACTGTCCAAAAAATGTGCGATAATCCACACTATCCATTAGCGGGTTCCCTAACGAGAGTTGTAGAGGCGTAATTGCCTAGGATTTCAAAATACCGATTAAGAGAAATCCGTTTTTTGTAAAAGTGTGGTATTTTATTGTAAAAACCTATTCTATAATTGAACCATAGATCTAGAATACCGTGCTATGGAACAATAGTGTGCGTGTGGGATATGTCGTTACCCCGTGAAGTTTTTCTAAAGGTATTTAAACTAATTATCGAGAAGTGTTATACTAAAGTTCATGGTATTTTAATGTTAAAGTTTGTTATATGTTTGTTTCACATGAATTTTTTTGTTAAACTAAAAACTAAATGATGGAAAATAAGGCTAAGATTAATATAGGATGTTAGTTTGATCTAATTGGCTTATCAAGTGGAATACAAAAATAAAAAAAAGATTACATTGGTGATAACCTCACTTTTATCGATTTGTTTTAAACATTGTTTTGAGGTGGAAAAGGATAGAGATGAAGGGACTTACGTGTTTAGGTGGTTAGCAAGAGAGAAAGGAAGATTTCGGGTGTCGTGGCGTTGTCGGAAATGCTCCGGTCGTCGTGTTTGGCTTGCTACTTTACTTGGGGTGCTTAACTCCACTTGGTACTTAGAGAGTTTAAGAGAATGTTTTCTAGAAATTTCAGAATGGGGTAGAGTTAGGATATGGGGTGGTATTTATAGTAAAGAATTAGAGTTTGAGAATTAAAAATGTGGATTAAAAAGATTTAAATGGTGTTAAATGGTGAATTGAAGGGTCTCTGTTTGATTGTAGGAAAATCAAACGGTGCAAGAGAGTTGAAGAAATAAGTGTACAAAGCACGGGGGGATTTGGGGTATCTTAGATCATCGGCGCCGGCCTATTGCCAAGAATGGGCGGTCGGATCTTGGTGATCAATCTCGAGATTTGTGCTACGTGTCAAGTTGGGTATGTATACCTCATTGCGTCTGTTTGATTTTTTCTGAAACTTTTCGTTTCTCTGTGTATTGCACATGCAACTCTTGAACTTCCAAAAAATTAAAAAGAAAAATCTAAAAAAATAATTGTGTTTGATGAGGATCGAACACACATGCTATGTTACAGCAGTGCAGAGGTTTTACCAGTGAGCTACAAGTTGCTTTTTGCTTTTATTTAACAAAAATAACTTTTAATCCTTACACAGGCTGTAATACCCTTTACTGTGAAATACGAGAAATTTCTGTACAGTGATTTAAGAGTCATTACATTCTACCCTCCTTATAAAAATTTCTCATCGAAATTTATATAAAGGACTAATCTTCGAATAGCTGAGGGTATCGTGTACGCATATCTTCTTCTCTTTTCCAAGTTGATTTTCCTGGCGAATCCTTTCTCCATATTACTTGGACCAAGTTTACCTCCTTATTCCGTAATGTTTTCACCTTTCGGTCCAGGATCTCAATTGGTTGTTGCTCGTAGGTTAGGTCGGTTTGTACTGTGAGCTCTGAGTGATCAAGTATGTGGCTGTGGTCGCTCACATATCGTCGTAGCTGAGATATGTGGAATACGTTGGGCACTCCTTCCAATGAGGGTGGTAGTGCTAAACGGTATGCCACTTCTCCAACTCGTTCGAGTATGTCGAACGGTCCTATGTATCTTGAACTTAACTTACCCCTTTTGCTAAAACATATCACTTCTCTGTTTGGAGAGATCTTCAGGAATACATGGTCTCCAGGTTGGAACTTCAGATGTCGACGCTTTGCATTTGTCCAATACTTCTGTCGGTCTTGGGCTATTCGCATCCTTTTCCTGATCGTGCGAACCACGTCCACAGTTGCCACGATCATCTCTGGTCCGAGGAGTTCACGATCTCCAACGTCGTCCCAACTCAACGTGGAACGGCATTTTGGTCCGTAGAGTGTTGCGAATGGTGCCATCCTAATACTTGCCTGATAGTTGTTGTTGTTTGAAAACTCCATAAGGTGTAGGTGATTTTCCCACGAACCTCCGAAGTCTAACGTACAGGCTCTCAGTATGTCTTCCAGAATCTGAATTGTTCGCTCGGACTGTCCGTCTGTTTGTGGATGATACGCTGTGCTGAAATTCAGACCCGTTCCCAGGCTAGCTTGCAGAGTCTGCCAAAATTGTGATCAGAATCTTGTATCACGATCGTAGACGATGCAAACACGTACTCCATGTAATCTCACAATCTCCTCCATGTACTTCATTGCCAACGTCTTGGTTGACTGGCCAACTCTGATTGGAATTAATTGAGCTGACTTGGTGAGGCGATCCACAATAACCTAAATCGCGTCGTTACCCTTCGTGCTGCGAGGGAGAGCAATCACGAAGTCTATGGTAATGTGCTGCTATTTCCATTCGAGAATTGGTAACGACTGAAGTAGACCTGCAGTTCTGTGATGTTCAGACTTCACTTGCTGATATACTAGACACTTCGCTACGCTCCTTGCTATTTCTCGCTTCATTCCATGCCATCAGTAGTGTTGCCGTAGAACCTTGTATATCTTTGTACTGCCGGGGTGTACCGAATACGGAGAGCTGTGAGCTTCTTTCATCAACTCTTCTCGAACAGAGTCGACTGGTACACATAAACAGCTTGTATATCGCAAGGATCCATTTTCATGGATGATGAAGTCAGTTCGAAATCCACTTTCTACTTGTTCTCGGATCTTTTGTAGCTTGGCATCATTTACTTGAGCTGCCATGATCTGATTTACAAGAGTGGACTGGACTTGTAAGCTCATCAAATATGAAGCGTTACCTGGCATAACTACTTCAATCTCCAATCCATGCAATTCTTCTTGTAGTTTTCACTGAGCGGTGAGATTCATTGCTAATGGTTAGCGACTAAGTGCATCAGGAACTACGTTCACTTTCCCAGGATGATACTGTAGGTTGATGTCGAAGTCCGCCATGAGTTCTAGCCATCTTCTCTACCGCATGTTGAGTATTAGTGATATATGCCCTAGAGGCTATTATTGTATAGTACTAGTTTGCATATTACATTTTGGAAGCTTGGGATATACACGAATTTTATGACAGTCTTGCTCAATATGGTAGTATGCTACTTGGTTTGTTTCTATCTTAATATGTGTATATGTTTCTTTTAGCGTATCGCTAATTCATATTAGTAGAGCCCTTACGATCTTTGTTTGACTACCAGCGTTGTGATGGCAGTCACACTAGTGGGGACTGAATAGTCTATAAGCACATCCTTATACAAGTCCCTAGTCGTAGGATTATCGAAACAGGGCATTGATACTCCAGAGTAGACTAGTGTATACGCTTTTCATCCCAGCAGGGGAGATGGTCTGTCCCACAGCCATTAGTACGTCGTACTAGAGATAGTATGCATGTGCTCATTGGGTTATAAGATACACTGGACGAATTCGTGGGGAACTGTTGGTTGGTACTATACCTGTCGTCAGGTAGCAGTTCCCAGATGACATGAGTACAGTATAGTCCGTTGACTTGACACTACTACTTCTCTCGAGTGTGTTCCTACTGTTCTTAGATTACTACCCTACCATGGCTCTGATGAGTCATGCAAACAGGTAGTAGTTGGGTGCAGTCCTGAAGCACTTGAAGGCAGTGGCGGTTAGATATGATTCGTTTCTCCTGGTATTGGGGGTTGATGTCGCGCTGTGTTCGGAAAGCCATTACACAAAGTCTCTGGCCAGGGCAAGCGAGATTTACTGGTAGGTACTCTAGTAGTTTCTCAGGGTGTTTTTGAGTTCTACTCCGGCACGACTTATTGCGCTATTAGGAGTCTGACGGTTACCGCCCCCTAGGCTCGATATGTGATACTTTTAGACGAACAGACTGGACTGTATGGAGATTGTCACAGATAGGCTCAATAAGTGTTCGAATGAGTTTGCTCATCGGCCTTTTTATTGACAGATACCTGGGTAGCCGTTACGTGCAGCTAGTATCGCTGACGTGCTTGTGGTTAAAACCACTGCCACCGTACTGTCGAGTCTTTAGAGTCTCACACAGATGGTTTCCCTGCTTCGGGCGAAACGATGTAGAGGTCGTATGGTTTTACGACAGGGTTCAAACATATACGTGTACTTGTGCACGTATGATGTTCGGGCGGATAATACAAGTAGGCTTTGGTTTAAGCTGGATCCTAGTATTAAATTATTGGATTAGTTTCGTCACATTGTATTTGTGTTTTCCGGAATACGGATACGGGTATGTATATACGGCGAGGGGTATTTTTGTAATTTACTCGAGTATACTTCTAGAAGGGGACACCTCATTTGTGTTTTAATCTTTTGATTAAAAGATAAATGAGGTAGAGGTATGTGGTGTTATTTCGTGATAAATGAAGCATGGCTACTTGGTAATTCATGGATGACTATTGAGGCAAAGGTGGACTTATATATTTTGTGAGATATTTTGGGATGCCATATAGTCATCACAATTAGCCATCTTCATTCTATGATTATCATAAATACTCTCTCACCTCAAGAACTCTCTTTTTCTCCCTCAAACCCTAATTGTCTCATGTGTTGAGAAATCTAGGGTTAGTGAGACTAAACTATCCATAATCACTCTCCACATCCTCTAGGTCACTTAGATTAGCACTCTAGGTAACCTGGTTACCTCATCTTAGAGGTAGGAGCTCTTAGTAGACACTCTCGGGTGGATCTTCTTTGACTCGAGAAGGCCGACGAATAGGCATGATCCGTACACCCTTCAAGGAGCACAAGAAGAGGAGGAGGAGTACAAGAAGAAGGACTTGTTACTTGAGATATAACTTTCTTATATAGTAGTTAAACCTCTTAGTTGTTATGTTAGCTAGGGTTTGAATCGATCCTGGAGTTTAGTCGATGTTACGAAGCATATAAAAATCGTTTTTTGCAAACTCCGCCTCCCCGCGAACCCGCGGGGTGCGCGACATCGACTTAAAGTAGTATCAGAGCCTAACTAAATCTTAACTAACAGTTTAGACAACGTGTAAAACTACGAAACTGAAATAACTCCGAAACATCGAAACGTAGATCCAAGTTTCTGTCAATTCCAGAGGTTCTAAATTTTTTTAAACAATTGCAGAGTGCTCCTTTGCTTGTAACATGAACATAGAACAAAAACGAGGCAATTCCACCTTACCGTGACCGGCCAAATACTCAATATTCCTGGCCTCACCGGTTGAGTTATGTGGGATTGTGTTGATTTTTGTTATGTGTTCTTGTTACTTGGATTTAGAGTTTCAGGTGCTGTTTGATTTTGCCAATTTTGATTATACTGTTAATTCTCTGCTGTGGTAATACAGAGTGTTTCGAAGTCGCAATTTTAACGTCGTTTGTAGTTTCAGGTTGTTATATGTGTTCGTAAACTTCCGCTAATTGCTATATGTCGGTTAGTTGGGGGTTGCACATATCTTTGTTGCTGTTGTTGTTTGTTTGTGAATATAGAATATTAGATCGTCGATGATGAATAGTTGGTGGATGTGAGAAGAGAGTTTTCTTTCTTTCGTTCGATGTAAATTGTAATATTGATGTAATATTATTTTGCGGGGTACATCCGGATTGAGATTGTAGCTATCGTTGTATTATTTCATTTACTGTTTTTTGCTCCTAGGATAGACCCAAGGTGGGGTGTACAAACTACCGGATTCTTTGAAGTTCCGAGTGGCCTACTCATTTTATTGAGGGAGGTTGTTTCATTTTGGGAATTTGGCGGATAGTTTGCCGCACCTGTAGGGGTTTAGAGTAGGGTTTGGCTATTCATCACGACCGTGGAATCCATCTTTCATTACAGGCTTAAACGAAACGCGGAATTCATAGTATATCCAATATATTCATCTGTGATATGAAATGCCTATTATTGCGTGAGACAGATGGATATTATATATATGCTATATAGTCGACGTTGTTTATGTTTTGCACCCGCGCTAGCCCTGCCTCCGCTCTGCCATTAGTTAAGTAATCTAACGGTGTAAAACGGGACCCCGTGGCGAATGCGGATGGCATAAACGTGCGTTGTATTTTCGTTTTTCTCTGCAATAGTAGGTTAATTGATGAGACTGTATTGATTAATGCAAAGCAAATAAAGCAAAACTGAATCGTTGGAACAATTTCAAAACCCACTCGCTTTTTTCCAAAAAGCAAACTTTTAAATGCGGAGCCTAAACCACTCCTTTGAAAAACCATTATGGTTCCTTCGATCATATCAAGTTCATTACGTTCACGGTTTAGCCAAAACCATTCGTAGCTCTCCGTTATTCAGATGGATATTCAGTGGTATTCAAGCTATGTATTTTAACCTTCGCCAAGGCATAGTGATTAGCAGCTGCTGAATATTCATCTGTTGCATAGATAGATGCGTTGGTTTGGGACAGTTGTACTACTATTTTGGCCTTCATCAAGGGTATGTACGAGTGGGTTTAAATTAACCTGGATAATGACGGGTAGAACTTGACTTGCGACTTATGATATGTTGGTCTTCGTCAAGGTCATAAGAGCTTGGGGCAAAAATCCACATCGGGAGTTTCTAAGGAAATTGAAACTTGTTAGTGTTGCATACCATTTGGAGTATGTTGATTTTGGTAGGATTCCTTCAAGGTTGTCACATGATGATATTTGGATCCCGATCCTACTGTGAGTATTCGCTACTCCTCGGGAGATTTTTTCACTTAACGATCAATGTTATAAACCAAGTAGGTGTCTAGAAAAACGTTAGCGGGACTACGCCTCCACGAAAAAGAGGTTATTTAATTAAGGAATTTCGCGAAAACGTTGTAAAACCTCCCTCGAAGTACCGACACTAGCCTGGCCGAAAGGTTAAGCAAGAATTGTACAGTGAGATTAATCCTGACTAATTCTTCTTTTATGGTTTGAGAAAGGATTCGAGAAACAGTGGGAGCCATCCTGTTTAGATAAACTAAAAACCAATCTAAACTTGCAAGAGTATCATGCTAAAGTGTTTCTTCTCTCTCTCCTAATTGCAGCGACTAAGATGACCAGCCTTAAGTTACTTTTAGATAAAAACATATTAACGGGGCTAAAATATAAAGATTGGCTCGGAAATGTCCTGATGGCCATCACATATGACAAACTGGGCTATCTTCTTACTGCTAAAACCCCCGCCGTCCCAGGTCCAGATTCCAGCGTCGCGGATAAAGAGATCCGTAAGACTTGGGATATTGAAAGTGCGAAAGCCAAGTGCCTCGTGCTAGCCTCTATAGATAATGAACACCAGAGGCGGCACGAGAAGATAGATCTTGAATCCATCTTCCTCCATACCAAAGATTTATATGGAGAGCAATCTCGTATTGCAAGATACGAGACCTCGAAAAACAATTTCAAGCGAGGTTGGCTATCGGTTCATCTGTAGGGGACCACGTCCTTAAGATGATCAGCTTGATTGAAGAGCTCGCGGATCACGTTGGAGAACGAGCTGTATACAGACTTGATCCTACAGTCTCTCCCCTCTACCTACACCCAGTTTATCTTGAATTTTAACATTCAATGGAAGGAAGTCACACTTCCAGAACTCCTCAACATATTGAGGAGCGTTGAGGGCACCCTGCAGAAGTTCAGGGAGACACCCGCTCTGTTTGTTAGGGGATCTTCCTCTTCTAGATCTAAGGCGAAAGCTAAGGGGAAGAAGAAAAAAGCCCCCACCAAGCTGAAAGGCGGTGTTAGTAAGGTAGAGAGAAGAGGCAAGGCAAAAGTTGGGGGCCGACGGTAGGGAAGGAAGAATGCTTATACTGTCACAAGAAGGGCCATTGGAAGAAAGATTGCAGGGCCTGGAAAGCCCAGAACCAAGGTGCGAAACAGGTTGTGGCTTCGGCTTCAGGTGTGTTTGTGATTGAAAATTGTCTGTCAATCAACTCTACTTTCTGAGTATTGGATACCGGATCAGGATCTCATATCTGTAATTCTTTGCAGGCACAGAGAAGCCGTAGTGTTTTGAAGGCGGGTGATATAACTCTCAGGGTTGCTAACGAAGCGAGCGTGGATGCTGTGTCCGTAGGGGAATATCACTTAGGATTGACAAGTGGACATATTTTGGTTTTGCGCAACTGTTTTTGTGTACATAGTTTGACTTGTAATATCATTTCTGTATCTTTGTTATCTAAGGAAGGTTATGATTTTACATTTGTAAACGATGTTGTAAACATCCACCTTAATCATGGTTTGATTGGATTGGATACACTAAACAACGATATATACGTATTAAACTAACTACAAGTTTTCAACGTCCAGAACACACACAAAAGAAGGTCTCCAGAATTAAATCAAGCTTTCTTATGGCATTATAGACTGGGTCACATTAGTGAAACACGGTTGACCAAGTTACATAAAAAGGGATATTTGGATCCGTTCGAATATCAGTCTTATGCAACTTTTCAATCATGTCTCAAAGGAAAGATAACAAAGACTCCGTTCACTGAACACGCAGTAAGTGCGAGCGAGCTCTTAGGACTCATACACATCGACGCATGCGGTTCAATGTCTACACATGCAAGAAGTGGTTATTCCTATTTCATTACTTTTACGGATGATTTCTCTAGGTATGAACATGTCTTCTTGATGAAACATAAATCCGAGGCCTTTGAGAAATTCCGAGAATATAAGAATGGAGTGGAAAAACAAACCGGCAAAAGTATGAATACACTTAGATCTGATCGAGATGGTGAATACTTAAGTGCCGAGTTCTTGGATTACATAAAAGATAATGGAATTCTCTCTCAACTTACTTATCCATACAAACCACAACACAACGGTGTATCGGAAAGGCGGAACCGAACCTTATTGGATATGGTACGTTCCATGATGAGTAACGCTGAGTTACCGCGATCCTTCTGAGGCTATGCACTAGAATCAGCTGCATATCTTTTGAACAAGGTTCCTACCAAAACTGTGCCTAACACACCATATCAGATGTGGAGTGGGAAGAAACCCTATCTTTAGTATCTGAAGATATGGGGATGTCCAGTTTTTATTAAAAAGTAGCATGCAGACAAGCTCGAGGCACGCTCAGTACTGTGTATGTTTGTGGGATACCCAAAAAACTTCAGGGGGTATCTTTTCTATTACGCAGAGAAACAAAAGGTTTTTGTTTCTCTCCATGCCCACTTCTTGGAAACTCAATTTTTAGAAAAAGAGATAAGTGGGAGCGCAATAGAACTGGAAGAAATTCCAGAACCGCTAACTATTACTGAAAGCATGGTGGAACCAGAAATTTCAAAAGAACAGGATATCCCCGCGCCACTCCGCAGGAGTAGTAGGCTGTCTCATCCTCTCGAGAGATAGTACGGTTTTCTCGTAGACGGGGATAGAGATGATTGCATCATTGACAATGATGAGCCAACTAGTTTCCAGCAAGCCATTCAGAGCGGAGACTCGGTAAAATGGATGGATGCAATGCGGACCAAGATGGAGTCCATGTACACCAACAAAGTATGGATTTTGGACATTGCTCCAGAAGGGGTAAAACCCGTAGGCTGCAAATGGATCTTTAAAAAGAAGATTGGTGTAGATGGACGGTTGAAACCTATAAGGCTAGACTTGTTGCGAAAGGTTTTCGTCAAAGATCTGGTTTTGACTATGATGAAACCTTTTTTCCAGTGCCTATGCTCAAATCCATTCGGATCCTTCTTACCATTGCTGCCTTTCACGATTATGACATTTGGCAGATGGACGTAAAGACCGCTTTTCTAAATGGAAATTTGGAAGAGCGCGTCTATATAGATCAGCTAGAAGGTTTCATTCAGAGAGGGAGCAGCGAGAAAGCGTGCAAGTTGCTTAAATCCATTTATAGATTAAAGCAGGTATCACGGAGTTGGAACATCTGTTTTGATGAGACGGTCAAAGAATTTTACTTAATCAAAAATCCAGATGAACCATACATCTATAGTAAGATTGTAGCAAGAACTGTTGTATTCCTCGTCTTGTACGTGGATGACATTCTCTTGATAGGAAATGACATTCATATGCTATAATCAATCAAAAGATTCTTGTCACAAAGGTTCACCATGAAAGACATGGGTGATGCCTCCTACATTCTAGGAATCCGGATCTATCGTGATAGATCTAAGAGGATGTTGGGACTTTCACTGTCCAGGTACATCAATACCATACTGAAAAGATTCAGTATGGAAGAATCAAAGTGCGGTAATCTACCGGCTTGTCACGGAATCACCCTCTCCAAAGAGATGGCTTCCAAGACTGATTTGGAAAGGGATCACATGTCAATTATACCCTACGCTTCTGCAGTAGGCTCTATAATGTATGTGATATTATGTACTAGACCAGATATTGCTTACGCACTAAGTGTGGTAAGCCGGTATCAGTCAAACCCTAGGAAGAAGCACTGAATAGCAGCAAAGAACATTCTCAAGTACCTGAGAAGGACTAAGGGGATGTTCTTGGTGTACGGCGGAAAAGACCTCCAGATCGAGGCCTTTGCTGACTCCAGCTTCCAGAGTGACAAGGATGACTCCAAGTCCATGTCGGGTTATGTCTTTACCCTCTATAGAGGGGCGGTCTGTTGGAAGAGCTCCAAGCAGGACACCGTTGCTGACTTGACGATGGAAGCGGAGTATATCGCCGCATGTGACGCCGCAAAAGAAGCAGTCTAGATGAGGAAGTTCTTAACAGAGCTTCAGGTGGTTTCGTCCATTGTTGATCCAATACCTCTGTATTGTGACAACAACGGGGCTATAGGTTTAGCGAAGGAACCCAGGTCCCATCAGAAGTTGAAACATATCTTGAGGCGGTATCACCTGATCAGGGAGATTGTGGATCGCTGGGAGATCGAGGTACGGAAAGTTGATATGGAGAATAACACTGCAGATCTACGCACAAAGGCCATCCCTCAGATGCGGTTCGAGAGGCTATTCGAGATGATAGGTCTGCGATATGCCAACACATGGCCTTAGTGCAAGTGGGAGATTTTTAGTGATATATGCCCTAGAGGCCATTATTGTATGGTACTAGTTTGTATATTACATTTTGTAAGCTTGTGATATACACGGATTTTATGACAGTCTTGCTCAATATGGTAGTATGCTACTTGGTTTGTTTCTATCTTAATATGTGTATATGTTTCTTTTAGCGTATCGCTAATACATATTGATAGAGCTCTTAGGATTTTTGCTTGACTACCAGCGTTGTGATGGCAGTCACACTAGTGGGGACTGGATAGTCTATAAGCACATTCTTATACAGGTCCCTAGTCGTAGGATTATCGAGACAGGGCATCGATACTCCAGAGTAGACTAGTGTATACGCTTCTCATCCTAGCATGGGAGATGGTCTGTCCCACAGCTATTAGTACGTCGTACTGGAGATAGTATGCAGGTGCTCATTGGGTTATGAGTTACACTGGACGGACTCATGGGGAACTGTTGGTAGGTACTATACCTATCGTCAGGTAGCAGTTTCCAGGTGACACGAGTACAACGTAGTCCGTTGACTTGACACTGCTATTTCGCCTCGAGTGTGTTCCCACTGTTCTTAGATTACCACCCTACCACGGCTCTGATGAGTCGTGCAAACAGGTAGTAGTTGGGTGCAGTCCCAAAGCACTTGGAGGCAGTGGCGGTGAGATAGGATTCGTCTCTCCCGGTATTGGGAGTTGATGTCGTGCTGTATTCGGAGCGCCATTACACAAAGTCCCTGGTCAGGGCAAGCGAGATTTACTGGTAGGTACTCCAGTAGTTTCTCAGGGCGTTTTTTGGGCTTTACTCCGACACGACTTATTCCACTATTAGGGGTCTGACGGCTACCGTCCCCAGGCCCGATATGCGATACTCTTAGACGAATAGACCGGATTGTACGGAGATTGTCACAGATAGGCTCAGTAGGAGTTCGGACGAGTTTGCTCATTGACCTTTTTATTGACATATATCTGAGTATCCGTTCCGTGCAGGTAGTACCGCTGACGTGCTTGTGGTTAAAACCACTGCCAGCGTACTGTCGAGTCTTTAGAGTCCCACACAGAGAGTTTCCCTGCTTCGGGATAAACGATGTAGAGGTCGTATGGTTTTACGACAGAGTTCGAATATATACGTGTACTTGTGCATGTATGATGTTCGGACGGATAATACTAGTGGGCTTTGGTTTAAGCCGGATCCTAGTATTAGATTATTGGATTAGTTTCGTCACATTGTGTTCGTGTTTTTCGGAATAAGGATACGGGTATATATATACGGTGAGGGGTATTCTTGTAATTTACTCAAGTATATTTCTAGAAGGGGACACCTCATTTGTGTTTTAATCTTTTGGTTAAAAGATAAATGAGGTGGATGTATGAGGTGTTATTTTGTGATAAATGAAGCATGGCTACTTGGTGACTTATGGATGACTATTGAGGCAAGGGTGAACTTAGATATTTTGTGAGATATTTTGGGATGCTATATAGCCATCACAATTAGCCATCTTCATTCTATGATTATCATAAACACTCTCTCACCTCAAGAGCTCTCTTCTTTTCTCTCAAACTCTAATTGTCTCATGTGTTGATAAACCTAGGATTAGTGAGACTAAACTATCTATAATCACTCTCTACATCCTCTAGGTCATTTAGATTAGCACTCTAGGTAACCTAGTTACCTCATCTTAGAGATATGAGCTCTTAGTAGACACTCTCAGGTGGATCTTCTTTAACTCGAGGAGGCCGGCGAGGAGGCGTGATCCGTACACCCTTCAAGGAGCACAAGAAGAGGAGGAAGAGTACAAGAAGAAGAAGGACTTGTTATTTGAGGTATAAATTTCTAACATAGTAGTTAAATCTCTTAGTTGTTATGTTAGCTAGGATTTAGTATCAATCCTGGAGTTTAGTCGGTGTTGCGAAGCATATAAAAATCGTTTTTTGCGAACTCCGCCTCCCCGCGAACCTGTGGGGTGCGCGACATTGATTTAAATTGAGTTCTTTCTGAGTAAATACATACTTCAGACTTTGTGGTCAGTGTATATATCCACTCGCTCTCCTAAAAGATAGTGACGCCAAATCTTGAGTGCGAAAATGACGGTTGCCAATTCCAGATCATGTGTTGGATAATTGCGCTCATGGATCTTTAGTTGTCTTGATGCAAAAGCCACAACTTTTCCATACTGGTATAGAACACATCCTAATCCTTTGCCGGACGCATCACATTGCACAACGAATCCTCCAAATTGATCCGGTATTATAAGAATTAGTGTAGAGGTTAACCTCGACTTGAGTTCTACAAAAGCATTTTCACATGCTTCTGAGCACATGAATGCTGTGTCTTTACGTGTGAGCTTGGTCAGGGGTGCTGCGATTTTTAAGAATCCTTCGATGAATCGTCGGTAGTATCCTGCTAAGCTTAAGAAACTTCGTATATCTTTCACCGTCTTTGGTGTCGGCCGCTCACTAACAACTGACACCTTAGCTGAATCTACAGAGATTCCTTTGCCTGAAACGATATGTTCGAGTAATCCGATTTGATCTAGCCAAAACTTACACTTGCTGTACTTGGCATAGAGCTGATGCTGTCGTAATGTCTCCAGGACAATCCGTAAGTGCTCGTCGTGTTCTTTTCGATTCTTTGAATACATCAGGATGTCGTCGATGAATATAATAACAAACCTGTCTAAGTACTCTTGGAAAACTTGGTTCATCAAGTTCATAAAGATGGTAGGTACATTGGTCATTCCAAATGGTATTACAAGATATTCATAATGACCATAACGAGTCCCAAACGCCGTTTTCGGACTGTCGGACTCTTTGACCTTCACCTGATGGTAACCCGAACGAAGATCTAGCTATGAAAAGACACAAGATTCATTTAACTGATCGAAAAGGTTATCGATGCGCGGTAGTGGATGTAGAGTGTTTTTCGTCACCCCATTGAGATGGGAATACGCGCGCTTGTCAGGCGCATTACAGATTCCCCCTGCCTAGGGTAGGCTGGGGTTTATTGATTGTGGGGATCCGAATCTCCGGCAGCCGCGAACTAAGCTGCCGTTAATTACCCCTCGCATTTGGAGCGAAGGAACCTCCGATTGACGGGTTAAACTGGTCATGCGAACTCAATATGCAGTGCGTTGGGGTGTGTGTATTTTTTTTTGTTTTGTTCCACTTGTAAAAAAAAGGATATATATATATTTTTTCTATATATATAAAAACAAAAATAAATAAGTAAATAAGTATTTAGAGATTTTTTTAATTTATTATTATTTTTTAATTTTAAAATATTATTTAAAATATATTTTTATTTATTTAATATTTATTTTTATTTTTTTTAAATAAAAAAAAGGATTAAATAAGGAAAAGAAGGAAGAAAAGAAGAAAAGAAAAGAATGGGGTCCATCACATGCTCAGCATGTGAGAATACTGGGGGCAATGATGCGCTTCTCCTCCGCCAGTTCGTTAATAGCCTGACCGATGTTGTTTTCGACTGGTACGCGAGCATACCGGATGGCTCCGTCACAACTTTTGTCCAAATGGAGTCTCTGTTTCGGCAGAGGTTCATGAGCGTCAGCGATAAGATTACCATTGCCGAGCTCGTAAGGACCAAACCCAAGAGCGACGAGAGCAGCACGGATTTTATAACCCGATGGCGTAATCTCTCCGTCAAATGCGAACCGCCGATAGAGCAGGACCAATCTGTCAGTCTCCTTGTCGGAAATCTCAAAAACTGGATGACCCCGTTTCTATGTACCGCGGGTCTCAAAACATTCCAAGAGCTGACCAAAAAGGTTCAAACGTTGGAACGCTCAAAGCCCGAGTCCGCTCAGGATCTCCAGTTCACAAACAGACCGAAACCTTGGAGGGACGACAGCCGAAAAGGCGGAAGTTCTAACATCACCGATTCTCCAAATAAGCAGAGAACGGGCGGAGCAAAAACTGACCAGTCTCGAGAGCCAACTTTGGAGGAAAGAAGGAATAAGGTCTACTCATTCCGAAGGGACAAGGTCCACAAAATTTTTAAAGATGCTCTGAAGAATGGCCTGCGGCTACCAGAACCGAAAAGGCTAAGTGAAGCGAACAAGACTGATCATCCCAACTTTTGCCTATACCACCGAGTGCTGGGGCACACTATTGAAGACTGTTGCATCTTCAAGGATTGGGTTGAGAAACAATACAAGGCGGGAGAAATATCATTGTCCCCTGGCGTGTTAACAAACAATCAAGCTGCGACCGTCAATTTCATACAAACGGGGACCGAAGTCCTTCAGGGACCTGATTCTCTCAAACACCCGCCTTTCTCTGGGAACAATCGACCGCCACGTCATTAAACTGGGAACAATCGACCGCCACGTCATTAAACTGGGAACAATCGACCTCTAAGTCGTTAAACTGGGAATGTAAAAAAAATGTAAATAAAAAAATGTGTAAATAAAAGAAAAATAAAAGCCGAAATGATGGGGCAGCTCGCAATAAAAATCAGCGAGTAAAAATAAAAATAAAAATAAAGCCGAAATGATGGGGCAATCGCGATCTTCGCGATAAGAAAAGCTGAAATGATAGAGCAATCGCGGTAAAACAAAAAGAAAACCCCAAAAAAAACGAAACAAAGACGAATGATGAGTCGCTCCTGGTACCATATTCCAGTGCAGCGATTTAGACGCCAACAAAAATTCAAATTTCCAAAATTCTCCTGGCCCTACGGCTAGTCCCCAAATTGACTACCGTATACAATCCATGGGCTCAAATAATTCTCATCATACCCATATCCTACTGCAATCACCAGTCCAGCGGTTGGTCTCCGCCCTCGGAATTATGCTCCATTGGGAAGACCCACTTATGTGTCCTGGCACCTCTGCTTCAGTGTTAGCAACGCTGATGCCGGCCCCTACCCCAAAATTCCAAGCTCGCCGTCCGTAGACCTCCAAGTCGTTAAACTGGAAACAGATGACCTCCAAGTCGTTAAACTGGAAACAGATGACCACCAAGTCTTTAAACTGGGCACCATAGACCCCCTAAGTCTTTAAACTGGAAACAGATGATCTCTAAGTCGTTAAACTGGAAACAGATGACCACCACGTCGTTAAACTGGAAACAGATGACCGCTAAGTCGTTAAACTGGAAACAAATGATCTCTACGTCGTTAAACCGGAAACAGATGACCTCTAAGTCTTTAAACTGGAAACAGATGACCTCTAAGTCTTTAAACTGGAAACAGATGACCACTAAGTCGTTAAACTGGAAACAGCAGACCTCTAAGTCGTTAAACTGGAAACAACAGACCTCTAAGTCTTTAAACTGGAAACAGATGACCTCTAAGTCGTTAAACTGGAAACAGCAGATCTCTAAGTCTTTAAACTGGAAACAGATGACCTCTAAGTCTTTAAACTGGAAACAGATGACCTCCAAGTCGTTAAACTGGAAACAGATGACCTCCAAGTCGTTAAACTGGAAACAGATGACCACCACGTCGTTAAACTGGAAACAGATGACCGCTAAGTCGTTAAACTGGGCACCATAGACCCCTAAGTCTTTAAACTGAAAACAGATGACCACCAAGTCGTTAAACTGGAAACAGATGACCACCAAGTCGTTAAACTGGAAACAGATGACCACCAAGTCGTTAAACTGGAAACAGATGACCACCAAGTCGTTAAACTGGAAACAGATGACCACCAAGTCATTAAACTGGAAACAGATGACCGCCAAGTCATTAAACTGGAAACAGATGACCGCTAAGTCGTTAAACTGGAAACAGTCGACCTCTAAGTCGTTAAACTGGGAATGTAAAAAGAAATGTGTATATATATATATATAAATAAACAAAAAATATGTAAATAAAAGAAAAATAAAGAAAAGCCGAAATGATAGGGCAATCGCGATCTTCGCGATAAGAAAAGCTGAAATGATAGAGCAATCACGGTGAAACAAAAACAAAACAAAACAAAGGCGAATGATGAGTCGCTCCTGGTACCATATTCCAGTGCAGCGATGCAGACACTAACCAAAATTCAAATTTTCAAAATTCTTCCGGCCCTACGGCCAGTCCCCAAATTGACTGCCGTATACAATCCACGGGCTCAAATAATTCTCATCATACCCATATCCCACCGCAATCATCAGTTACGCGGCTGGTCTCCGCCTTTGGAATTATGCTCTATTGAGAAGACCCACTCATGTGTCCTCACGATGCATGAGGAGAACAAACCTTCGTGGGATCCTTACGACTCACAAAGGAAAAACACACTTGGGAGTTCTCACAACTCCTAAGGAGAAAATACACTTGCGAGATCCTTACGACTCACAGGGAGAAAATGCTTTAATGAGACCCTCACGGCCCATAAAATTGAAAAGCCTTAGGTGACAGGGACCTAAACTTGTCTCCTAAGCCACCGCTTCCCAATATCCCAATGGCGAATGATGAGTTGCTCCTGGTACCATATTTCAGTGCAGCGATGCAGACGCCAGCCAAATTCCAAATCCCAACGACGAATGATGAGTCGCTCCTGGTACCATATTCCAGTGCAGCGATGCACACGCCAACCAAATTCCAAATCTCATACCCCGAAGGCGAATGATGAGTCGCTCCTGGTACCATATTCCAGTGTAGCGATGCAGACGCCAACCATATTCTAAATCCCAATCCCTAAGTGGCGAATGATGAGTCGCTCCTGGTACCATATTCCAGTGCAGCGATGCAGACGCCAGCCAAATTCCAAATCCCAACGGTGAATGATGTGTCGCTCCTGGTACCATATTCCAGTGTAGCGATGCAGACGCAAACAAAGACCCAAAATGTTTTTGGCCCTACGGTCTGGATCATACATCCTGCAAAACCGTATACAATCCACGGGCGTAAAACAATCCCAGTCCCTCCCAAGTCCTACCGGTGAGACCACATTCAAAGTCTCTCCAAAAAAAAATGGTATGTCCACAAGCAAAATGGGCATGGATGAAAACCCGAAAGGGCGCCGTGAGTAAAAACAACAGGACTGCCGGCGAGTTTGTGAAAACCCGAAAGGGCGCAAACTCGTAAAAAAAAAGAGATGAAATGCACTCGCAAAGTCCTCTCGACTTTGTGAGGAGAAAATTCCCGCGTGAGATCCTTACGACTCACAAAGGAGCAACACACTTGGGAGTCCTCACGACTCCTAAGGAGAAAACACACCTACGGGATCCTTACGACCCGTAGGGAGAAAATGCTTTGTGAGACCCTTACGGCTCACAAAATTGAAAAGCCTTGGGTGATAGGGATCTAAACCCGTCTCCTAAGCCACCAATTTCTAAATCCTCTCGGGGCAAATGATGAGTTGCCCTGGCATTATTCCAGTGCAGCAATACAGATGCCAAACAAAAACCCCAATTCCCAAATCCTCTTGGGGCAAATGATGAGTTGCTCCTGGCATTATTCCAGTGCAGCAATGCAGATGCCGACAAAAATACCAATCCCAAAATTCTTTCAATGACAAATGATGCTTCGCTCCTGGTACCATATTCCAGTGTAGCGATGCTGATGTCGACTCAAATCAAACAAATCCAATCAACCAATTCCAACATCGACCTCTGCGTCGGACAACAGACACTCCGTCTCGGGGAAACGTCAAGCTGACACTCCGTCTCAAGGATACGTCAACCAGCCGATACTCCGCCTCGGGGAAACGTCAAGCAGACATTCCGTGCCGGGGGCACATCGACAACAGACACTTCGCATCAGGGACACGTCAACCAGCGACACTCCGCATCGGGAAAACGTCCAACACAGACACTCTGCATCGGGGAAACGTCTAACACAGACACTCCGCATCAGGGAAACGTCCAACAACAGGCACTCCGTCTCGGGGAAACGTCCTACAACAGACACTCCGTCTCGGGAAAACGTCCTACCACAGGCACTCCGTTTCGGGGAAACGTCCTACAACAGACACTCCGTCTCGGGGAAACGTCCTACCACAGACACTCCGTCTCGGGGAAACGTCCTACCACAGGCACTCCGTCTCGGGGAAACGTCCTACCACAGGCACTCCGTCTCGGGGAAACGTCCTACAACAGACACTCCATCTCGGGGAAACGTCCTACAATAGGCACTCCGTCTCGGGGAAACGTCCGACAACAGGCACTCCGTCTCGGGGAAACGTCTACCAGCGACACTCCGTCTCGGGGAAACGTCCTACAACAGGCACTCCGTCTCGGGGAAACGTCCTATAACAGGCACTCCGTCTCGGGGAAACGTCCTACAACAGACACTCCGTCTCGGGGAAACATCCAACACAGACACTCCGCATCGGGGAAACGTCTACCGGCGACACTCCATCTCGGGGAAACGTCCTACAACAGGCACTCCGTCTCGGGGAAACGTCCTACAACAGACACTCCGTCTCGGGGAAACGTCCTACCACAGGCACTCCGTCTCGGGGATACGTCAACCAGCCGATACTCCATCTCGGGCAAACGTCTAGCAGACACTCTGTGCCGGGGGCACATCGACAACAGACACTCCGTGCCGGGGAAAAGTCGATCAGCGACACTCCGCGCCGGGAAAAAGTCAACCCGACACTCCACGCCGGGGAAAAGTCGACCAGCGACACTCCGCGCCGGGGAAAAGTCAACCCGACACTCCGCGCCGGGGAAAAGTCGACCAGCGACACTCCGCGCCGAGGAAAAGTCGACCAGCGACACTCCGCGCCGGGGAAAAGTCAACCCGACACTCCGCGCCGGGGAAAAGTCGATCAGCGACACTCCGTGCCGGGGAAAAGTCGACCAGCGACACTCCGCCCCGGGAAAAAGTCGATCAGCGACACTCCGTGCCGGGGAAAAGTCAACCCGACACTCTGCGCTGGGGAAAAGTCGATCAGCGACACTCCGTGCCGGGAGCGACACTCCGTGCCGGGGAAAAGTCGATCAGCGACACTCCACGCCGGGGAAAAGTCAACCCGACACTCCGCGCCGGGGAAAAGTCGATCAGCGACACTCCGCGCCGGGGAAAAATCAACCCGACACTCCGCGCCGGGGAAAATTCGATCAGCGACACTCCGCGCCGGGGAAAAGTCAACCCGACACTCCGCACCGGGGACACGTCAACAAACGACACTCTGCATCGGGGAAACGTCCAACACAGACACTCCGCATCAGGGAAACGTCCGACAACGACACTCCGTGCCGGGGAAACGTCAAGCAGACACTCCGTGCCGGGGACACGTCAACAAGCGACACTCTACATCGGGGATACATCCAACACAGACACTCCGGGTCAGAGAAACGTCTACCACGGACACTCCGTCTCGGAGACGCGTCAAGCACCGACCGTCCAAGTCGCAAAAAGGGCAGAACCGACCGTCCATGTCGTAAAAAGGGCAGTGCATCCAAAAAAGTGGGAACCAAAGCAAGTCGCCTCCACGCAAAAGAAGATCCATCAATTTCATGCACACGACCCACATATGCTGTGTGCATTTATTGATGTGGGGCAATTTGTTGGGGTAAAAATTTACACCCCGGTTGACCAAGTCAAAATCAAAGTTAACCCCAAGCCAGGTGGGCCCAAGCCCAGGTCAAGCGGGCCCATGCCTAAGTCGATGCAGCGGCCAACCTCCCCCATGCCAATAACAAAAATCATGTAACAAATAATTTTTATGTAATTTTTGTGCATGAATGTATTCAAAATGGGCATAAAGCCAAATTTTTTGTAAGCCCATGGCTTATGTGCAAAATGAAATGGCACATGAGCCATAGGATAGGAAAAATGCCATTTTGCAAAGCCCGAGGGGCTATATGTAAATATGTAAGCCTATATAAGGCAACATGATGATGAATAAAGTAACACTTTTCATTCCCTCAAAAAAAAAAAAACTAGGGTTTGTGCCTCCACTCTCTCTTTCTCTAGTTCTTCCTCTTTCTTTTCATTTTCCAAATAAATCAAGAGCTTAGCTCTCCTTTTTAAAAAAAAAAAACTAAAAAAGGTTTTACCATAAACCCATCTCCCAAAACTCCATCAAGAGAAGAAAAAGGGTCTCTTTTTTTATCATCCAAGATCTAGATCTTGGAGCTTCAAGAGAACCCATTTTGGGTTTCTTCTCAAAGGAGAAAGGAGAAAATCTTTTGGAGTGAAACTCCACAAATAAAATTCTTTTGGAGTTCAACTCCACAAATAAAATCCTTTGGAGTTCAACTCCACAAATAAAATTCTTTTGGAGTTCAACTCCACAAATAAAATTATTTTAGAGTTTAACTCCACTGCAGAAATTCTTTTGGAGTTTAACTCCACAGTAAAAATCTTTTTTTGGGGAGTTTAACTCCACATTATAATTTTTTTTAGCCATATAAAATTCTTTTGGAGTTGTACTCCACGTTACCAAAAAAAAAAGAAAAGAAAAAAAGGTGGTCACATGCTAAGCATGTGACGGGGGCGACATGCTAAGCATGTGACGGGCCCATCACATGTTTAACATGTGACGTGGGTCACATGCTAAGCATGTGGCGGGTCACATGCTAAGCATGTGGTGGGTCCCCCTCACATGCTGAGCATGTGATGGACCCCATTCTTTTCTTTTCTTCTTTTCTTCCTTCTTTTCCTTATTTAATCCTTTTTTTTATTTAAAAAAATATTAAATAAATAAAAATAAATTATAAATAATATTTTAAAATTAAAAAATAATAATAAATTAAAAAAAATCTCTAAATACTTATTTATTTTTGTTTTTATGTATATAGAAATATATATATATATATATCCCTTTTTTTACAAGTGGAACAAAACAAAAAAAAATACACACACACCAACGCACTGCATATTGAGTTCGCATGACCAGTTTAATCCGTCAATCGGAGGTTCTTTCGCTCCAAATGCGAGGGGTAATTAACGGCAGCTTAGTTCGCGGCTGCCGGAGATTCGGATCCCCACAATCAGTAAACCCCAGCCTACCCTACACAGGGGGAATCTGTAATGCGTCTGACAAGCGAGCGCGTATTCCCATCTCAATGGGGTGACGAAAAACACCCTGCAGATTCTGAATAAAAATAAATTATAAATAATATTTTAAAATTAAAAAATAATAATAAATTAAAAAAATCTCTAAATACTTATTTATTTTTGTTTTTATATATATATATATATATCCTTTTTTTTACAAGTGGAACAAAAAAAAATACACACACACCAACGCACTGCATATTGAGTTCGCATGATCAGTTTAACCAGTCAATCGGAGGTTCCTTCGCTCCAAATGCGAGGGGTAATTAACGGCAGTTTAGTTCGCGGCTGCCGGAGATTCGGATCCCCACAATCAATAAACCCCAGCCTACCCTAGGTAGGGGGAATCTGTAACGCGCCTGACAAGCGCGCGCGTATTCCCATCTCAATGGGGTGACGAAAAACACCCTACAGATTCTGGCTAAAAAAAATTATAATGTGGAGTTAAACTCCCAAAAAAAAGATTTTTACTGTGGAGTTAAACTCCAAAAGAATTTCTGCAGTGGAGTTAAACTCCAAAAGAATTTTATTTGTGGAGTTGAACTCCAAAGGATTTTCTGTAGTGGAGTTAAACTCCAAGAGGATTTTATTTGTGGAGTTGAACTCCAAAAGAATTTTATTTGTGGAGTTGAACTCCAAAAGATTTTCTCCTTTCTCCTTTGAGAAGAAACCCAAAATGGGTTCTCTTGAAACTCCAAGATCTAGATCTTGGATGATAAAAAAAGAGACCCTTTTTCTTCTCTTAATGGAGTTTTGGGAGATGGGTTTATGGTAAAACCTTTTTTAGTTTTTTTTTAAAAAATGAGAGCTAAGCTCTTGATTTATTTGGAAAATGAAAAGGAAGAGGAAGAACTTGAGAAAGAGAGAGTGGAGGCACAAACCCTAGTTTTTTTTTTGAGGGAATGAAATGTGTTACTTTATTCATCATCATGTTGCCTTATATAGGCTTACATATTTACATATAGCCCCTCGGGCTTTGCAAAATGGTATTTTGCCTATCCTATGGCTCATGTGTCATTTCATTTTGCACATAAGCCATGGGCTTACAAAAATTTGGCTTTATGCCCATTTTGCATACATTCATGCACAAAAATTACATAAAAATTATTTGTTACATGATTTTTGTTGTTGGCATGGGGGAGGCCGGCCGCTGCATCGACTTAGGTATGGGCCCGCTTGACCTGGGCTTGGGCCCATCTGGCTTGGGGTTGACTTTGATTTTGACTTGGTCAACCGGGGTGTAAATTTTTACCCCAACAGTGGATACTTGTTCTTAATTGTCACTTCGTTCAGAGCTCGATAATCCACACACATCCTGTAAGAACCTTCTTTCCTTTTTCACCAGTACCACCGGAGATCCTCAGCTCGAAGTACTGGGACGAATCCAACCATTCTTCAGAAGTTTGTCCAACTGAATATGGATCTCTTTCAATCCCTCCGGACTTAATCGGTAGGGAGCTTTTATTACTGGTTGTGCACCGGGTTGTAAATCGATGCTGAATTCAAGAGCTCGATCGGGAGGCAAACATGATATATCTTCCGGGAATACATCCTCGAACTATCGTACTACCTCTGGCTTCGATTCTTTCGTTTGCAACGCTACAACCTCTGCCTTCTTTGGTTTTGCTATGTAGATATTTGGCTCCAAGGGCCGGTCTCCATTTTTGAAGTAGAACATTGGATGATCTGGTATTTTGAACACTACCCTCCTTTGGCAACAGTCGATGGTAGCGAAGAAGATTCCCAGCCAGTCTATTCCCAACACTACGTCGAAATTCAGTATGTCCAGCATATTGAAGTCCGTATAAAATTCTCGACTGCAGATGACCACTGGACACAGATCGTATCCCAAAGTTGCTTTTAGAATGTCGTTCCCTGCACTGACATTCCAGCTGAATATGAGCGATTTAACTGCGATCGCATGAGTTTGGATGAACCGTTGCGATATAAAGCAATGTGATGCCCTAGTGTCGAAGAGCGTGAGTGCAGGTAGGGAAGCTACTAAGATTGTACCTAAGTCGTATGGGATAGGTTTATGTATAACAAATATAAGATGGCTATGAATTGAAAGGTCTTGAAAGAGAATTGGGAAGAGATTTACCAGTGATAACCTAACCCGTAGTTTCGGCCTCTTCGACCGACATGGTGAATGCTTGGCGTCGCAACAGTTTCCTTTGTGCCTGGTTAAACACTCAGCGTTGGGGTTAAGTGGTTTAGATGCGGGGAGCTGGAGCTGGTAGGGCTAACCGGGTTGGAGAAGCTTGGATCGCCGGTCTAGTTGGAGGGTTGTTGGGTCCTCGGTTCGGTGGGCATGCTCCAATGGCATGAGTAGAAGACCCACAGATCAGGCACAAGTTGTTTGTCCTGCGACAGTTCTTCACAAGATACCCTGTTCTTTTGCAGAGATGCAAAAGTCTGGCCTGTTGTGTAACACCCTAGCACTGTTATACGATATTTTATTTGGGTTTTTTCAAATCTTGCGACAACTTCTTGTTTATTATTGCTTTTGGGTACGGATAGTGCATTTGGTAACTGTGGTTAGTATCCGACCCGACCCGCATGTCTGTAACCTATCATGGTTCAAGATTATGTCATATTTTTGCTACTATAGAGGATCCATGCACATCTAGATTCTATATACATATATGATATATTTGGCATCTGCATATCTTTTAATAATACAAATAATAACCAAATAATATTTTTGATATCTAGCATGGCATGTTATCATACCCCATATCATATGGTTGCATCCATACCTCATGTTCATATCCAAAGTGTTAAAACCGACTCGAGGTAAGGGAGGTAGGATAGGTAGGGTGGCGATGTGATTAAGAATGGATGGTGAGGAATGGGAAGAGTCAGTGAAAGGAGAGAGGTCTAGTGTATGAGATGTTCAGGTTTGGGGTTCAGAAGGGGTTGGGTTAGGTAAAGAGGAAGGATATGAAGTTTGGTGGGTTGGATGGTACTGGTTGGGTGCGATGCTGCGCCAAAGGAGTTCAAATCTCACGAAAGAGCTTCGTGATGTGTACTAGATACCTGCATCAGAAAATTGGTTTCGATGAATTTGACACGACGAGAGATGTAAAAGTTGAAACCATACCACAATACCCGGTTAATAAAAATGCATACCCCAAAGTATTTTTTTCGTTCTTTTCTGGTGTGATAGGAATTAATTGATGTGACCGCATTAATTTTGATTAGTGTAAGAAAATAAACCTAATAAGATGTTGGAACAAATTTCGAAAAACTATAGTCATATTCTTTTGCTTTGCATAGAGGTATTCGGTCATGAATATCCCGCACCTCATTCGAGGGGGCAAGAGCCTAGATCCCTTCATGTGGAGTGATCTCTTGAGCAAAATTTTATGTTACTATAGATTACTCGGTTTTCTTCGAAACTACCAGTTTTTAAAAGCAGAGCCTAAACCACTCCTTTTCAAAACTGCTCGGTTCCTTCAACGATATCAAGTTCATCATGATAAAGATTTTTCTCCAAAAACCAGTCGTAGCCCTCCGTCATTTTAGATTAGTATTACTTAGTATTCGTGCTACGTGTTTTGATCTTGTTAAGGCGTAGTGTTCAGTAACTATGTAATGCTTTTCTGTTGCATTGTGATGCGATTATCTAGGACAGTCGCACGGTCATTTTGACCTTGTCAAGGGCTCGTGCAGGTGGGTTTAGATTAATCTAGGATAATGACGGGTTGAACTTGACTAGCGGCTTATGACATTTTGACCTTGTTAAGCTCATAGGCCGTTAGGGGCAAAAACCACATCGGTAGTTTCAAATATACAGGAAACTTGCTACTGTTGCATACCTTCTGGAGTATGGTAACTAGAGTGGCTTCCATCTAAGTTATCATGCGATGATAGTTGGGTCTTGATCCCATTGATGAGTATGATTACTCTTGGGAGATATTTTTCACCTCACAATTAGCTAACCTATTAGGTGTCTAGAAAGGTGTTAACGGGGCTACGCCACTGCGGAAACAAGTTTTATTTTAATTAGGTCCATGCGAGAGCACGGAGAACCTTTCTCGGAGTACCAACACCCACCCGGCTGAACGGTTAGCGAACTTGTAAGGTGTTAATAATCCCGACTAGTTCTTCTTTTAAGGTTTGGAGAAGAATTTGAGAAAAAAAGTGGGAGCTATCATGATTAGATAAACTAATAACCAATCTAATCTTGCAAGAGTGCACGCTGAGTGTTTCTTTTCTCTCTCTCTCTCCAAGTAGTAACCATGTCACGCCTTAATCAAGATAATAAAATGTTTGACTTGACCGAACCAGCTTATTAAACGGGGCTGGGGAACGTCGGTTTGGCTCTAATTTGTGACAACTGTCACGAGTATGGGTAAGAAAAAGAGAACTATCAGGAATTCCATATGACCTTAGTGAAGGAGAAGCATTCTAATTCATCTTCTTCGGGTGTATTTTTTTTTATTGAAAACTGTTTTTCGGTCAACCCTACCTCCTGAGTACTAGATACCGGTTTTGGGGTCAAAAATTACACCCCGGTTGACTAAGTCAAAATCAAAGTCAACCCCAAGTAAGCGGGCCTAAGCCCAGATCAAGTGGGCCCATGCCCAAGTCGAGCCCCACGGCCGGCCTCCCCCATGCCAAAATGAAATTATGTAATAAATAATTTTGATGTATTTTTTTTATGCATGAGTGTAAGAAAAATGGGTATAAAACCATATTTTTGTAAAGCCCATGGCTCATGTGCTAAATAAATATGCACATGAGGCATGAGATGGGCAAAATGCCATTTTGTAAAACCCAAGGGGTTATATGTAAGTTTGTAAGCCTATAAAAGGCAACATGATAATGAAATAAAAAACAATAATTCATTCTCTCAAATTCTAAGGTTTGTGCCTGCTTCCCCTTCCTCAAGGTTCTAAAACCTTCTCCTCCTTTTGAATTAAATCAAGAGTTTAACACTTCCTTTTTCAAAAATAAATAGTTTTTCACCATAAAACCCTTGAAGGGGAGCTTAGATCTGCCATCAAATCCCTAGAAGGGCAGATTTTAAGTCTCACATCTCCTTTCCCCCCAAGATGCAGCCAACATAGAAGAAGAAGAAGGATGCCCATCTCCAAAAATCCCATTTCAGAAGGATCCGAGGCTCAAAAGAAGATTCAAAGATTTCTAGGAGTTTAACTCCATTCAAGATCTGTGGGAGTTTAACTCCATAAATCAACCCCTTTTTTAGGAGTTTAACTCCAAATCTATACATAATCCCTGTTAGGAGTTCAACTCCAATGCCCTATTGGGAGTTCAACTCTTAACCCAGGGGTTAAGCCCCTTTTCCCGCTGGTGTTTCCAGCGGTTGCGTGCTGCGCACGTGACCCGCGGGCGCGTGCAGGGTACGTGACCCGCGGGCATGTGCAGGGCACATGAACTGCGGGCACTAAGCGCCCACGTGCGCCTCACACGACCCGCGGGCGCTCAGCGCCCTGTGGTCGCGTGCAGCTCACGTGACCCGCTGGCGACCAGCGGTCGTGTGCCGCACACGTGACCCGCTGGCGCCCAAGGCCCACGCGCCATGCACGCGTCTTTAAGACGCTCCTCACCCATCATTTTTCGTGCACTCCACATCAGAAACACGTCCCCCGTTAGGAAATTTTTTCTAACGGGACGCTGCCCCACACCCCGCAAGAGGGCTGCTAGCCTTCTGGACCCCCAGCCCGCTATCCGGGTAGCGGGACCCCCGTAAAACTCTGCGGGCCCCCAATATATCCAAAAACCTTTCAAAATGTACGTACACTGCACATCGAGTTTGCATGACCAGTTTTACCCGTCAATCGGAGGTTCTCTCGCTCCAAAGACGAAGGGTAATTAACTGCAGCTTAGTCCGCGGCTGCCAGAGATTCGTATCCACACAATCAATAAAACCCCGCCTACCATAGGCAGGGGGAATCTGTATTACGCCTAACAAGCGCGCACGTATTCCCATCTCAATGGAGTGACGAAAAACACCCTACAACCGGATCAGGATCTCATATCTGTAATTTATCATAAGGACCGAGAAAAAATAGAATGGTTGGACCGGGTGATATGTCCCTCAGAGTAGGGAACATACCACAAGTTGACGTTGCTGTCGTCGGTGAATATCATCTAGTATTGCCAAGCCGCAATACTATGATTTTGAACAACTACTACTATATACCTTCCATACTTTGCAACATTATATCGGTATCTTTACTTGATAAAGATGGATATAATTTTGTTCTGGATAGAAATATCATAAACATTTACCTTAATCAGGTATTGGTTGCAGAAGGTACACTATGTAATGGGATCTGCGTTCTCAATCAAAACACTGTTTTCAATATAAAAAACACACGAAATAGGAAGAGTTCAGATACGAATGAAGCCTACTTGTGGTGTTATAGACTTGGTCATATCAATGAGAAAAGACTATCTAAGTTACATAATAATGGATATTTGAATACGTTTGAATTTTCATCTTATGAAACTTGTCAGTTTTGTCTCAAAGGAAAGATGACTAAAACTCCGTTCACCGGATACGGAGGAAGGGCTACAGAGCTCTTGGGACTCATACACAGTGATGTATGTGGTCCGATATCTATACATGCAAGGGATAGGTTCTCATACTTCATTACATTCACTGATGATCTCTCTAGATTCGGATATGTATTTCTCATGAAACAAAAATCTGAAGGTTTTGAGAAGTTCAAAGAATATAGGAGCAAATTAGAGAACCAAATTGGAAAAAGTATCAAGATCCTTCGATCTGATCGAGGAGAGGAATATTTGAGCACAGAATTCCTTAATTTTCTAAAAGAGAATGGTATTCTCTCTCAGCTTACTCCTCTATATACACCACAACACAACGGTGCATCGGAGCGGAGAAACCGTACCCTATTAGATATGGTTCGCTCCATGATGAGTAATGCCGAGTTACCTCTTTCGTTTTGGGGGCATACGCTTCAGACATCGGCATTCCTATTGAATCAAGTTCCATCCAAATCAGTGTCTAAGACTCTATATGAAATATGGAGTGGAAAGAAACCATATCTTAAACGTATTAAGATATGGGGTTGTCCGGCCTTTTTTAAAGTATAAAATCAGGAAAAATTTGAGGCACGATCTGTTTTATGTAAATTTGTAGGATATCCCAAGAATTCATATAGATATCTATTTTACGACACCGAGGAACAAAAGGTTTTGTTTCTCAGATGCCAAATTTTTAGAATAACAGTTTCTTGGAAAAGAAACTAGGGGATCGCGGTAGAACTGGATGAAGTTTCAGAAGCACAAACTGCAACTGAAGATTTGGTAGAACCAGAGAATTCAATAAAACCCGACAAATCTCAGCCACACCGCAGATCTAATAGGATTTCTTCTTGGCTCGAGAGATACTATGGTTTTTTATATACGGGGATCGAGAGAATTGTATCTTGGAAGAAAATGATCCTATTAGTTTTGAGTAGGCCATTAGCAGTAGCGACTCTATAAATTGGCTAGATGCTGTGTGATCCGAAATGGAGTCCATGTATACTAATAAAGTTTGGACTTTGAATGTTGCTCCTCCTGGGATAAACCCCGTTGGTTGCAAATGGATTTTTAAAAAGAAAATTGGTGTAGATGGACAGGTGGAAACCTATAGGCTAGACTTGTTGCAAAAGATTTCCGTCAAAGACCAGGAGTGGACTATGACGAAACCTTTTCTCTAGTGGCCTTACTGAAATCCATTCGGATCTCCATGACTATGATATCTGCCAGATGGACGTAAAAACGACTTTTCTAAATGGAAGTTTAGAAGAGTGTGTTTATATGGATCAGCCGAAGGGATTCATAGACAGTGAGAGCAGCGGGAAGGTGTGCAAGTTACTTAAATCCATTTATGGATTAAAGAAGGCGTCGAAGAGCTGGAACATCTGTTTTGATAAGACAGACAAAGAATTTGACTTCGTCAAAAACAAATATGAGCCATGTATCTACAAAAAGATTGTAGGGAGAACCGCCGCATTCCTCGTCTTGTACGTCGATGACATTCTCTTGATAGAAAATGACATTCCTATGCCGCAATCGGTCAAGCTGTTCTTATCACAAAAGTTCTCCATGAAAGACCTGGGTAATGCCTTATACATTCTGGAGATTAAGATCTACAGAGATAGATCCAAGTGATTGTTGGGACTTTCACAGTCCAGGTATATAGAGACCATACGAAAGAGATTTAGTATGGAAGATTCCAAATACGGTAATATACCCACTTTGCACGGAATCACCCTCTCCAAAGAGATGTCTCTCAAGACCGATGAGGAGATGGCTCGTATGAGTATTATAACCTACGCTTCAGCGGTATGATCTATAATATAAGCAATGCTATGTACCTGACCAGATATAGCTTACGCGCTTAGCATGGTGAGCCGGTATCAGTCGAACCCAGGTGAGAATCATTGGACAGCTGTAAAGAACATTCTTAAGTACCTGAGAAGGACTAAGAAGATGTTCTTGGTTTACAGTAATGGAGACCTTCGGGTCGAGTCTTTTACCGACTTAAGCTTCCAAAGTGACTAGGATGATAGAAAGTCTATCTCGGATTTTGTGTTTACCCTCAACGGTTGGGCGGTCTGTTAGAAGAGTTCCAAACAGGACACCATTGCAGACTCGACGATAGAGGCTGAATACATTGCTGCCAACGATGACGCAAAAGATGCGGTCTGGGTGAAGAAGTTCATTACTAAACTTGAAGTGGTTCCGTCCATTGTTGATCCAATACATTTGTATTGTGATAATAATGGGGTTATGGCTTTAGCGAAAGAACCACGGTTCCATCAGAATCCAGACACATCTTGAGGCGGTATCACCTGATCAAGGAGATCGTAAATCGCCGCGAGATTGAGGTCCGGAGAGTAGATACGAAAGACAATATGGCGGATCCATTTACCAAGGCCCTCTTTCAAATGCAGTTCGAGCGATTTTTTGAGATGTTGGGTATGCGATACACCAACAACTGGCCCAAGAGCAGACCTTGGGTATTCGGTACGCCAATTACAGGCCTTAGTGCAAGTGTGAGATTGTTGGATATGTATGCCCTAGAGACCTATATTGTATAGATGTTAGGGATATGTATTTGCAGGACAATCTTGCTCAGTTGTATAATATACTGTTTGAATTGTTTTTATCTGAACATGTGTATTTGTTTTTCTTACTGCTTTATATTAGTTATACACATTGATAAAGACTCATTACAGTAGTATACTATTTTGGTTTGTTTTTATCTTAACATGTGCATATGTTTTACTCGATATCACATATGGCTGATACATGTTGATAAAGCCTGTAGGATTTTGTTTGACAACCAGCGTTATGATGGCGATCATATTTGTGGGGGCTGGGTAGTCCATAAGCACATCCTTAAATGTCTCAAGTCGTAGGAGTATTGAGACCGGGCATCGATATTCCAGAGTAGACTTGTGTATACGTTTCTAGACCCCGATGAAGGGCGGTGGTTAGTCCCACGACCATTGGTGTGATCATCTAAGATTGTATACAGGTGCTCATTGGCGGTGAGTACACTGGACGAACTCGCCGAGAACCTCTAGATGGTGTTATACCTATCGTCAGATAGCGGTTCTCAGTTGACATGAGTACGGTTAGTCTTTAGACCTGAGATCGTCATTTGTCTCGTGTGAGTTTCCACTGTACTTAGATCACTACCCTACCACGGCTCTACTGAGTCATGCAAATAGGTTTTGGTTGGGTACACTCCCGAGCCACATGGAGGCAATGAGCGATTGTCACGGATTCGTCTCTCCCGGTATTGTGAGTCGATATCGCACTGTGTCCGGTTAGCGAGAACCATAAGACCTTGACCAAGATAGTTGAGATTTACTGATGGTTAGACCAGTAGTTGTTCACCGCCGAAGGTAGGGACGAACCGGGATGGATCGTCTTACCTGAATTTGGGGGAAGATACTATTTGGACTTCTCCATCCACCTCTCCAAAAATACCAAGTTGATTTATGACACCATATATCGGAGGTTTGGACAGATGCGACCGTTGTAGCAGACTTTATCAGATTCTCCTTCATTTTATGAGGGTTTTTGATTATGAGGACGCTCTTCCCAGCAGGCACAAGCCCCTACAGTTAATTACGTTATCGTGTTGCGATAACCACTTTCTCCTTCTCCAGTAGTTTACTTCGTGTCGTGTGTATTTTTGTTTATTTTGGTTGTCCGTGGATTGTATATGGAGACTAGTTTATGTCGTCACCCGTAGGGCGCGGATTAGTCCAAATCCGTATATTTTAGATTTGGGTTTGGGTCAAGGATTTGGTTGACGAGGTCCATGTTGGTAGCTTGGTTTGCCAATGGAAATGAACTTAGGACGCAGATCTCACATTTATGAGGTCCATCCGTTTACGGGATATTTGGGTTTTATCTAAGAATCGTTGGTCATATTTGAGACTAAGACTAGCTCAGAAACAAATGAGCATATGGGCTCAATTATTTTAGTTTAAGGACATCACGGTCCAACATTCCCGTTTTAGGGACGAATGTTAGTTTAAGGACATTTCGGTCCATTATTCATCTTGCACACACGTGTATTTGTTACGTGGCGGAGTGAACGATAGTGTCATGAAATGTGTTCAATTTGGGGTGCGATCTGATTTGAGGTGCGCACGTCAATTTAGAAGTGCATCAATATGTGATGTATCATTCCCTGTCTTGATGAAATTTTACATCAAATTGGGACGGGAAAAGAGTTGTTGGTTGTTGAGACCCGTCACCTCTCTGAAGATGTTGAGAAATTACAACGACATATATCAGAGGTGTGAAAAAATGTACCCTTGAACCAAATCCCGTATTTGAGGGAAAAATGACTGTGGTGGATTTAAGAATCGTTAGTCATATTTGAGACTAAGATTACTTTAGGAGATATGAGAAGAATATCATTTTGGATATCATCAATGAGAAATCATTAGTCATGTTTGAGACTAAGATCGGTTTGGAAATCACGAGCATATGGGCTCGGTTGATTTAAAATCAAAGAGGTTTAACTTTAGAAAACTTAGTCAATTTGGGCTGAAATTGAGTTTCTATACTATTCAGCAGTGTTAAGCACTAAGATATATAGTGCTCATGTATGTTTCACGTGGGGCGCTGGAATAGTGCTAAACATTAATCTTTTTTGGCGCTCACATGTTTTTCACGTGAGGCGCTACTATAGTGTAAAGCACTAATTTTCTCTGGCGCTCACGTGTGAAACATGTGAGGCGCTCAGATATGGGCGCTGCCCAATCAGTGCTAAGCACTTAGTCATTTTGACTGAACATAGATTGCTAAGAACTTTGTATGGCACTCACGTGTGAAGCACGTGAGTGCTGAGCATTGATTTCGGATTTTGCTTGTTCACCTTCATTTTTTTGACAGAAGTGCAAAGCACTTGGCTAGAGCTCTGATGCTCACGCGTGAAGCACGTGAGGCGCCAAATTTCGGGTTTCCAAGAGTGTGTCACGTATATTTCACGTGACTGCTTTATTTTTGGGGTGCTGGGCTGCTTTATTTAGTGGCTGCCTAATCAACACAAATGAGTTTTTCTTTGTTTTTTTTTGGACGCTTATGGGTGAAGCACGTGAGGCATTTTAGCTCTTCTTTTGTTTGTTTTAGGCATTCATGTGGGAAACACGTGAGGTACTATAATAGCGCAAAGCACAAATTTTGCTCACGTGTGTTTCATGTGAGACGCCAAATTCTTCTTCTTTTTAGAGATGTTAATCTCTGTTAATGACATTTTAGTCATTGATGATCATCAAAATTTCTGTTTTGAAGATCTTGGATCATTTTTTAATTGGAGAACTAAGTTCTTCTTTTCTTTTTATAAGAACTAAGTTCTTTATGCAGGGTTAAACCCTAATTTCGGAAGAATTAAATTCTCAGAACATATGCTCTTTTCTTTTTTCTTTCTTTTTAACCTAGTTTTTTTTTCTGAATTTTTGATTCTTAAGAACAAGATCTTCCCGATGAGAATTAAATTCTCAACTTGTGAGAGACTTGTCATGTGGATCTCTGATCCAGAGGAAGAACTAAGTTTTTTGAGAAGGGTTAAACTCTTAGATGGATAAAAAGAGATATTTTGATCTCTGTGTTTTCTTTACCTAGGGTTTTGAGAAGAAAAGTCTTCTTCTTTCCTTGAAAATTGAATTCTCTATTGTTTTTGGAAGCTTTCTGTATTTTTCATAAGCTTATGGGGGGATTCCTTCTCTATAAGACTTGAAGTCTCGGGTCCTTTATATAGTAGAGGCAAATTGTTAATTAGTTTTGAGAAAATCTCTCATTAAGAAATTCCAATTGATTTAATTGGTCTCAAAATTTGTTTGAGGAATTTTACCCACCGTTGGATTTTTGACCCAAGTGTTTCTGTTTTTACAGAATATATTTTTCTTGTTTTTAACAAGATTGGGAGAATATTTTTTTATTCTATTAAACGGTGATATTTTTATCACCATTGGATTTTTAATCCAAGGGTGCTCGGTTTAACAGAGCACAATCTTTCTCTGCTTAGAAAGATATAAGAAATATTTTCTATCCCATTGGATTTTTGATCCACCAACTTTCTGTTTAACAGAAAATATCCTTCTCATTTAGAAAGATCAAGGAGATATTTTCCCTAATAGAATTTAATTCTATGTTTAATCACCGTTGGATCCTTTGATCCAACGGTTCTCTATTTAACAGAGAGGATTTTTCTCTTTTAGAAAAATTCAGGGAGGCATTTCCCAAAAGTAGAATTTAATCCTACATAAGGAGGCGTCCTCTCGTGTTTAACACGCGAGACTTATTTAACTTCTTTCATATAGCATCCATATGCCCTGCATATGGATGCTCACATGTTTAACTCGTGAGGTCAATTTGGCCTTTGGCCATTTACTCTTAATACTCATATGCTTTGTATACAAAAATAAAATTTAATTCTATACATAGAGTTTAACTCTATTTGAAGCTAATGCTTTAAAAGGGTATTCTCACGTGTTTAACACGTGACCCAGTGAGGATTTTTCTTTGTGCTTCTATGCTTTACACATGGACGCTCACGCGTTTAACACGTGAGGCCTATGTATTCTTTAATTGTTTGGTTGCGGCGCTTATATGTTCTGCATATAAGCACTCACGTGTTTAACACGTGAGGCTTGAGCCGTGAGAAATTTTCTCCCATTTTCTCTCCCTTTTTATGAGGGAACAATAGTTTCTCGGATCGGTCATGAACCACATCGACATGACTTATCGGTTCAGTAGGGGTCTGGCGTTTACTACCCCTAGACCCGGTATGTGATACTCTTAGACGAAGAGACCAGACTGTACGGAGATTGTCACGGATAGGCTAAGTAGGGGTTCAGATGAGCATGCTCGTAGGCCTTCTTTTCGATAGGTATTTGGGTAGCCGTTACGTACAGCTAGTGCCGCTGACGTGCTTGTGGTTAAACCCACTGCTAGCGTATTGTCAAGTTTTTAGAGTTCCACACAGAGGGTTTTCCTAGCTCAGGCGAAACGATGTAGAAGCCGTATGTTTGTACGTATAGGGTTTCGATTAATTACGTGTACTAGCTGTGCGGAATTTAATCAGACGAATTATAATACTAGTCATTTTAGGATTAAGCCGGTTTGTTTCTAGTATTATATTAGTAGTAGTATTCTATCTCTGGGGTTTTCGTATTTTGATACGAATACGGGTATGTATATATGGTTGAAAGTATTCTGTATTTATACAAAATACTTTCTAGAAGATGACACCTCATTATGTATTTTTCTATTTATTAGAAATAGAAAATGCGGTGGAGAGGTGAGGTGGATTCTAGCATGGTGAAAAGCATTGCTATTAGCTTTCTTTATTCATTTGGGAAAACTATTCAAGCATGGTTGATATTCTTTATTGAAAAATGAAATGCTTGATATTTTTGTAACGACTCTGAAATCCATGTACAGAAGTATTTTTTAAATGTATAAAAAAGGATATTTCGGCCTGTTATGGAGTTATAAGTTAAATTTATTTAACAAAAGTAAGAAGTAACTTGTAGTTCTCTGGTTAAGCTTCTACACTGCTGTGACATAGCCTGTGTATTCGAATCTCCTCAAACCCAATTATTTTTTAAGATTTTTCTTTTTAATTTTTCAGAAGCCCAAGAGTTGCACGTGCAATTCACGGAGAAACAAAAAGTTTCAGAAAAATTAAACAGGCGCTATGAGGAGTAAACACAGATTAATGCACGTGGCAAGAATCTCGATGCGATTGCTCTAAATCTGACCGCCCATTTTCCCTTTCCACCCACCGCCGACGGCCCGATCTTGTACAATCGTCTCCGTGCTTTGCACACAAGTCCCTTCGACTCCCCTCAACTCCGTTGCATTGTTTGATTTCTCTGCAATTAAACAGAGACTATTCAATTCACCATTTAACACCCATTTTATTTCTTTTAATCCAATTTTTAATTCCTAAACCCTAAATTCTTCACTATAAATACCACACCACTTCCTTAGCTCTCCTCTATCTGAAATTCTGTCAAAAATCCTCAAAACTATTTATGTACAAGTGGAGTTAAGACTAGTCAAAGAGGAGTTAGCGATCAAGCCTCGTTCGTTGAAGATCGGAGTTGTTTCCGAAGCCACCGCGACGCCACAGAGCCCCTTCTCTCTTCCTTAGTCTTTTCTCGACGTTATTAAACTGTAAGTCCATTCCCCCTCTCCTTCTTTTCAACTAAAATCGCATTCATAATACAGTATCAGCAAGTGGAGTTATCTCGTTTACTTTTATCATAAATAAATTTTGTCACCTTCACCAAGGTTATATGTTCATTTTTAAATCTCTAAATATCATCTTAACATGTTGTTCACATCTTTAGCTTTTCATGTAATTAGAAATTCAAGTGAAATACGTTTATAACGAACTTTTTCATTAAAATACCATGAATTTTAGTATAACTGTTATTTCGATAATTAGCATAAATACCTTAGGAAAATTCACGGGGTAACGACCTACCCCACACGCACACTATGGTTTCATAGCACGATATTCTAAATATATAGTTGGTTCAAAGAATAGGTTTTACATTAAAATACCACAGTTTTACAAAAAAATGTTTCTTTTAATCGGTATTTTTTAATCCTTGGCAATTGCGTCCCTAGAACTCTCGTTAGGGGACCCGCTAATAGATGGTGTGGATTATCACAAATCCTTAGGATAGTAGAGTGAGATGCAGAACTCTTCACGGAGTATTCGGTCTCGAAAGGAAATTTAAAAAATATGATTTTTAAGAAATGCAAAATTTTTTTTAAACAAAACTAGATTTTTGGAAAATTATATATAATTATGAAATCATATTTTCAGTAAAACAAATTGTGAAAATTATATTTTCAAATGAAAGGTTAAAATTAAATGAAAAATACCATCAAATTTCCAAAAGAGTTAGTGTTCATAAAAATACCATAAACTTTTAAAAACTAGGTTTTATCACTAAAACACCATTAATTCAAATACATGTTCATAAAAGTACTAAATATTATAAATCACTCTTGAGATTTATTTCTAAACCATATTAATATTTTTCATAAAACCTCCTCGAGAAATAAAAACAATGTAAACAAAAAAATAACAAATATTTAAGGACTATAGATTAATATAGATTTAAGTAGTATCATTTTTCTTGAGCCCCAGAGAGTCGGAGAAAGTGAGTGCTTGCCTATTCAGGTTAGACAACTTAACGGAGTTATCAATGACAATTGTCTTGGAAAAAAATACAAATCCTGTCGTCCATATGCAGCAGTTGCCACACTCCCGAACTTAAGAAATTCAAGAACTAAATCCTTTCATAAGATTCTGATTTCAATCTGAATCCAAATTCAAACCAGAATCCAAAATCAAACACGAACTCGAATACTTGATCATGAACCTGAACACTCAAATTCAAATATCAACCTCAAACTCGAATACTTGATTCGACTTGACCGAACTATGGTTATAACTTGACATGAACTTGACATGAATACCTGAATACACGATTACATCTTGAATATGAACTTGTACATTTTATATCCATGGATTCGGCCAAAAACCTGTAATCTTAATCTATACAATACAATACGTGGGGATAAATGGGTAGATTGGTACGGAACGTATATCGTTGCACGAGAAGTCACTTTTAAAGGCACCAACATGAAATCACGTGTCGTTGTACCGTGGGTTATGACGGGGTCTTGTACTATATGTTACGATAGTCCATGGGGTAAGATGGATTCCTCTCGTATGCATGAGTACCTTTTTTATCAAACTATAAATATTCACATTAGAATAACTATCTTATACCTGTGAATGATCATTTACAATTTTACCGTCCACTGTTCATTAGGTTTCTAATCACATTATATACTATTTTCTCTTACTTCTTTTGGGACTTACCGAGCGCTAGTTCGCTGACGACATTCCTCTCTATTTTCTTTCTAATGTTCGTCAGGAGGACTGGACTCTGAGGACATAGAACCGAGCCAGAAAGACTTGGACCAGTTCGTTACTCAGCCAGACTACTAGCTTCTTACTACCTGTACTTACTTTCACCATGCCGCTGTTTAGGTATTTGCAGTATTATTCTGTCACGACCCGCTTCCTAAAATATGTAAATACGGTATGTGACAAAACCAACCATGTTACCTATGGCGAGAAAAGATCCTTCCATGGTCACATTACGGTTGTCAATCAGATATCAAGAACAGTAAACTAGTAAATCTATTTATCACATGTCCAATTGCCACAAGAACAATAACTGGAAAAGATAGCGGAAGCAATAAAGATCTAAGAAATAACTAACCCGCATACGAGTTATATCAATGAGGTGGTCATTACTGATCGGCGATCCGGTCGAATACTCACATGCTATGTCAAGTATCCGGGCCATGCAAAACCCAGACGTCAATGCGTCATAAATATCAAAATAATGGTGTAATCAGAACATGATACTATAAAGAAGATATGAGTATAAACCATAATCGCAGGTATAAACACATGTGTAAATTAGTGTGCTATAGGTATGTCACGTGTATCCTAAAGTCTGTGCTTTTAGATTATCTATTCTACAAGTTTTTGAAATCAATTAATGGAATCGTCGATATAACTCAATAGTATCCCGTGCGTGCCCGAGACCATGGTCAAGACCCTCGGTGCTGAATCTGAGACGTGCCGCTAAGCAGTAAAAACAGTGTATCATGTACAGACGAATGATATCAGCATTATCATTCTCGGGCCCGAAGCCTGTATCGACTGATCAGTCTCTGGAAAGTATCGAACTATTGAGTTACAAGTAAGATTTCATTATTGATTTCCCGTTTCCCCCCAAGGTTTTGTGTTCAAGTCAGGTATTGATGATATCTACCTAATACCAACACAGGATCAAACAGGTACAGATCTTATCTATCTAGACAACAAGCCACGTCCATCAGGACAACAAGCCAGAATTGTCGACATTAGTAATAATCCAAGGAACATGTCTAGTAATGTCTCGTGAACATGTCAGGCAGTGTGTATTAAACAGGATAAATACTTAACAGAAAACAGTAACCAGTTTATTAAAACACTGTAGAAATAACTAATGTATATTATCTATTATGTAAGGTATAATTAATCTATTCATATATATGTATACCTATTTGTAATAGCGTTTTACGTTTGGTACTAGATATACTGTAGTCTAGATAAAGGAAAATGAAACAACAGTGAAAATTATAATAAAATTATAAAGAACTAGAATGCAACGGGATAAAGCTGCTATTGTTATAAATACGGATTGATGCTGTAAAATTGTATACTGAAAATAACTTGCTAACTATTAACATACGTATATCAATAAATAACTATATATTGGAATATGCAATGTAGCATGTCGCAAGTTTAGAAACTTGTCTCGGAAACAACGGTTGATGTGCAAGTGGTGACGTCAATAGGTTGATCGACTATTGCTACACAAAGAATCAAAAGACAATGGCGTCGACGTGATAAAGGTGTGCAGTGGCTCGACGCGACACGACACGACACAGTGCGTGAAGCGGCACGACATGGTGCTGGGCCTTGCGGTGACATGGGACTGATGCGATGGCGGCACACAAGTGGCATGGGCCGAGCATGAAGCGGGTATGGCATGATACATGAGCATAGCACATGGCGTGACACGGTCTGGATACGGTGATGATACGGTCATGGCATGGTCTGGGTATGGCGCATGGTCTGGTGGTGGTCTGGTTTGGGTATGGTGTATAGTCTTGTGGTGGTCTGGTCTGGTATGGCGGCGGCATGGTGGTGGTTTGGTAATGATATGGTGGTGGTCTGGTGATGACATGGTGATGGTTTGGTGGTGGCATGGTGGTTTGATTGAGAACGAGAGGATAGAGAGAGAGTTAGAGACGGGGAAGAAGAGAGAAAGAGTTATATGAAAAAATTATAAGTGTATATATATATATATATATATATATATATTAGGGTAACTAGATAATATCAAATCACTCCAAATATTACCCTAATCTAGTCAAAAAATATAGTTTTGAGAATAAAATACATACGTAAAGATTTTTGCCATACTGCAATAATCTAATGTTAAAAACATACACCCCCAAATAAAGTTTAGGTAAATATTCATAAAGATTTATTAAATATTTTGTTGTCTATATTTTAGGATTTGACCATAATAGATAAGAGCAACAATAAGATATGGGATGATATACCATGCAAAGTTGGTTAGAAAAATATTATTTATTTATATCTTGTACTATAAATAAATATGTAAAGATTTAAACATATATAAAGTATATATAGTACTCGATTCACGTAGATATACCGAACTAGTAAATATTTGATATAACCTTATACCATATCGGGTTCTAAACATGCGGGTCGGGTCGGATAACGACTACTACTACTTGAATCATTCGCAACCCTAAAAGACAAAATAAAATAATTATAAAGAAAGATTTAAAATACCAAATTATATTGTATAAACATACTAGGGTGTTACATTATACCCAACTACAAAAGAATTTCGTCCTCGAAATTCACGGAATAGGAAAAAGACAAGAAGATACGGATGTAAGAAAAGAGATGAGGAAACTTTTGTCGAATCTCGTCTTCACGTTCCCAAATAGATTCTCCGTGCGAACGATTTCACTACGAAACGAGTACTAGTGGGATTCTTTATTCATGAGAACATTTTCTCGTCGATCCACAATAGCCATTGGTTGTTCTTCACATGTTAAATTTTCTCTTACTGTCAGTTCCGAGTGATCTAGAACGTGCATCTCATCTCGAACATACATGCGGAGTTGAGATACATGAAACACGTCATGAACATCTACCAAGGATGGTGGTAGAGCCAATCGATAAGTTACCTCTCCTACACGCTCGATGATATCGAAAAGCCCCACGAATCGAGGACTAAGCTTACCTCGACTACCAAATCGGATTACTCCTATAGTCAGTGATATCTTAAAGAATACAAGATCACCAATAGCGAACTCAAAAGGTCTTCTACCAGTATCAGCCCAACTTTTCTATCGATCCTGTGCTACTTTTATATGATTACAGATCAAGTTAATTTTCTCCATAGTTTACACAATGAGATCCGGTTCCAACAATCTTATTTCTCCAACATCGTCCCAACAGACAGGAAAGCGACAGTTACGACCATACAATGCTTCGAATGGAGCCATCTGTAAGTTGCCTGAAAACTGTTATTGTATGAAAATTTCACTAAGTGCAAATGATCCTCCCACGAACCCTTGAAGTCTAACATGCATGCTCTCAACATATCTTCAAGAGTTTGGATCGTTCTTTCAGACTGGCCATCTGTCTGAGGATGATAGACCATGCTAAATTTCAAGCGAGTTCCCAAACTTTCCTGTAGACTTCTCTAAAAGTGTGATAGGAACCGAGTATCACGATCAGAAACGATACTCACGGGTACTTCATGCAATCTCACAATCTCCTGCATGTACTGCTCTGCCAAAGCCTCTGTCAACTGACCAACTCAAAATGGTATGAAATGAGCTGCCTTGGTTAATCGATCGACAATCACCCAAACTGCGTTATTACCCTTTGGACTCCGTGGTAAGGCTGTCACGAAATCCATGGTTATATATTCCCACTTCCATTGAAGAATCGGAAGTGGTTGCAACAAACCAGCTACCCTTTGATGTTCAACCTTGACTTGCTGACACACCAAGCACCTCGATACGTAGCGAGAAATCTCTCCTTTCATGTCTTCCTACCAAAATATTATCGCAAATCTCTATATATCTTCGTGCCTTTCAGATGTACTGAATATATGGAACTATGAGCCTCCTTCATGACTTCTTCATGAACATCTCCTTTAGACACACATAAATGACTTCCATATCTTAACGAGCCATCTTCATGAATCAACAGATCTGTTTGAAGCCCTGCTTCCACTTGTTCTCGAAACTTCTGCCATCTTGGATCGTGCGACTGTGCTACCTTAATGTTATCAATCAAGGATGACTGTACTTGCAACTGCATCAACTGTCCAGAAGAATCTAGTAGTACAATCTCCAACTTGAACCTCTGAAGATCAGCTATAATCTCCTTCTGTGCAGTCAACATCCGTATCGCTGACAACTGACTTAAACCATCCGGCACTACATTAACTTTCCCCGGATGGTACTTTAGATCAAAATTATAGTCAGCCATCAGCTTTAACCATCTACGTTGTCTCCTGTTGAGCTTTTTCTGTGTGAACACGTACTTTAGACTCTTGTGATCCGTAAACACTTCAACTCTTTCACCCAATAAGTAGCGTCTCCAAATCTTTAACACGAAAATCACTGCTGCTAGCTCTAAATTATGAGTTGGGTAGTTCTTCTGATGGGTCTTCAATTGCCTTGACGCATACGCTATAACCTTCCAATGCTGTATCAAAACACATCCCAACCCTTTCCCAGATGCGTCGTTGTGAATAACCAGTCCTCCGGAACCATCTCGTACTGTCAGAATAGAAGCGGTTGTCAATTTTTGCTTCAGCACTTCAAAAGCTGACGCCTACTTCTTAGTCCATACAAACGGTACCTCCTTATATGTTAGCTTGGTTAGTGGTTTTTCTATCTGGGTGAAGTTCTCCACAAACCTTCTTTAATATCCAGTAAGCCCAAGGAAACTTCTGATCCCCCACATTCTTTGGAATTGGCCAATCATGAACAGCTGCAATTTTTTCGGGGTCAACTGCAATCTCATCTCCGGATACAACATGACCCAAGAACTTCACTTTTTCGAACCAAAACTTACACTTGCTCATCTTAGCATATAATTCTCCTTCTCTCAGCGTCTGCGATACGACTCTCAAGTGTTCTTCATGCTCTTCTTTGCTCCTCGAAAAGACCAAAATATCATCATTGAATACCGCCACGAACTGATCTAGAAATGGTGAAAAGATCCGGTTCATCAAGTCTATAAATATCGCTAGTACGTTAGTAACTCTAAATGGCATCACTAAATACTTGTAATGCCCATATCGAGTTTGAAACGTTATGTTGCAAATGTTTTCTTCTTTCACCCGAACTTGATGATACCCTGATCGTAAATCTAACTTCGAGAATACTCTTGCGCCACTGAGTTGATCGAATAGTTCTTCGATGTGAGGGATTGTATACTTATTCTTAATAGTCATCCGATTTAACTCTCGATAGTCGATGCACATCCTCTGTGTGCCATCTTTCTTTTTGACTAGAAGAACTAGAGCTCCCCATGGTGAACCGCTACCGCGAATCCAACCCTTCTCTGATAACTTAGAAACTTGTCTCTTTATCACTTCCAGTTCCACCGGTGACATCGGATAAAAGCCTTTGAATTGGCGCTGCTATAAGAATAAGATCAATCACGAACCCCACATCTCGTTTTGACGGTAAACTCAAGATATTCTTGAACACATCTATGAAATCCCGAACTGCTGTCAACGCTTTATCTGCAACTTGTTTACGGATTTCATTTTTCTACACACACACAAACAATTTCCTTCATCATGAATTTACAGGTTTGTTCTATGGCTCGTGGGTTAACAGCCAACCACACTTCCGCTGCACTATTCTGATAAACCCAGTTGGGTTCGTCAGAACTTTTTTAATCAAAATATCTTACATTTGATCGGCCTTGAAGCAGTATGTACTACTGCAATCATCATATGTTTTCCTGTGTTTTTTCTTATTCTTCGAAACACAAACAGATTGGTTCTTACGAGACGAGAGAAAAGATATAATGTGGTTGCTGGATTCAAGCTCGCGATAAGACATAAACTCGTAAGCAATAATGCTGAGAGGAAACAAGGTAATACAACGAATATAAGTAAAGAAAATAAATCAAAATAGGGCTCCAAGTTATCTAAATAGAGTACCGTATTGTAACCATGCCGCGGTATATAGTTACAACTACATAACTCCATTCAAGTCGCCCAAATCCTACTATCAGAATCGAGAGAATAAGATGGGAGAAACAATAAGGAACCAAATGGATTCCAAGCCGAGATGCAATATCGTTTCCATATCGTCAAGATAAAAGAGTTAAGGGAAAGATAAAATTCAAGAATTTGAATGACAAGACAATAATATGGCAGGACATGTTTCTAAAATTCTGTGTGTTAAGGACAATGTATTGGGTACCATACCCAACTACAAATTGAACCAAGCCCAGCTAACCTAAAACCTATGGCTCTGATGCCAACCAAAACCTTGACACGTCCCGCTTCCTAAAATACGTAAATACGGTACGTGACAAAGCTAACCATACCATCTATGGCGAGAAAAGATCCTTCCATAATCACATTACAGATGTTAATCAAATATCAAGAATAGTAAACTACTAAGTATATCTATCACATGTCCAATAGCCACAAGAACAATTACTAGAAAAGGTAGCGGAAGCAATAAAGATCTAAGGAATAACTAACCTGCATAAAAGCTATATCAATGAGGCGGTCCTCACTGATCGGTGATCCGATCGAATACTCACATGTTATGTCAAGTATCTGGGCCATGCAAAACCCAGACGTCAGTACATCATAAATATCAAAATAATAGTGTAATCAGAACAAGATGCTATACAGAAGATATGAGTATGAACCATAATCGCAGGTATAAATACAGGTGTAAATTTGTGAGCTATAGGTATGTCATGTGTATTCTAAAGTTTGTGCTTCTAGGTTATCTATTCTACAAGTCTTTGAAATTAATTAATGGAATCGTCGATATAACTCAATAGTATCTCATGTGTGCCCGGGACTACGGTCAAGACCCTCGGGGTTGAATCCGAGACGTGCCGCTAAGCAGTAAAAACAGGGTATCATGTACAGACGAATGATGCAAGCATCATCATTCCGGGGCCCGAAACCCGTATCGACTGATCAGTCTCTGGAAATTATTGAACTGTTGAGTTACAAGTTAGATTTCATTATTGATTCCCTTTTTTCCCTAGGTTTTGTGTTCAAGTCAGATATTGATGATATTTACCTAATGCCGGCACAGGATTAATGTCACGCCCCGCTTCCCAGTATACGGAAAGAGGACACGACGAGGCCGCTATGTATTTACTGCGAAGTAAATACGCTAAGCATATCTAAGCAATATAAAAGTAAATGCACAAGAGACAAGATATAATAAAACAACAACTTTATTTATCCGCATTCTTTCTGTACATTGCATGGAAAGTAAATACAACTGAAATAAAGCAATGCCTAAACAATGGCATAACAGAAATGAAAAGGTACTGAAATGAAAGTGTACAATGAACTAAAACTCGGGGTCTTCACTGAATTGGTCCAAGTCTTCAGCAGTGGGCTCGATCTCAGGAATGTCCAGATCACCTGACGACATTCAAAAAAGAAAGAAAGAGAATGTTGTCAGCGAACAAATCGCTCGGTAAGTTCTAAAGATAAGGGAGGACTAGAATAGGCAGAAAGAGAAGGTAGCTTTTAAAGTTGTATTATCTTGTTTTAGTGTTAACGATGTTTTTTGAAGTTTGGTACCGAAGGATGCCAGTGTATACGAGAGGAGTCTCTATATGCCAGAGACTAGAGGCAGGTGTAATACAAGGAACCGTTTATGCCACGATACAACAACAACTGGATTCAGGTTAGGTGTATTAAATCTTACTGTCTCGTGCCACTTCTAACATCTTCCGTACCAATCAACCCCTTAAACCCCGTAGTGTCTTGATTGTATTGTCTTGTGTTGTAAACTGTATAGATTGTATAATTGGATGACTTTGCCGAAACCATGATATCAGTAAATAGATGTAACTGTATAATCATGTAAATGGATGTAACTGGAGAATTATGTAAATGGATGTATATCCATGGTTCGGTTCGGTCAAGTTGTATAGATTGATAAATGGATTCATGAATTCATATTGAATTGTAATATTGTTGATTGTATATTGTACTTGAATTATAATCAAGTCAGATTATAAAGAGGCTCAATCTGAGTCAGACAATTAGAAAAGTAAATTGAAGTCCTGATTGTTTTGATGTTATCGGTAACCGCTGCACATGGGCGGCAGGATTTATGTCTTTTTCAAAGACGATTACCGTGTTGATAACACCGTTTGTTAAGTTGTCTATCTTAGATAGGCAAGCACCCACTTCTCCGACTCCCTGAGACTCAAAAGATTGGTCCCGCTTAAACCTATGTTTACTGGGGTCCTTAGGGTAATTTATAAAACTTGAGGGGTTTTATGTAAAGATACTTTTATATAGTTTTCAAAATACACCCCAAGTATTTATTAATCGTCTTTAGAGTTGTAATGAATGTAGATTTTACATTGTGATATTTCTAGTGAAAATATCCTGATTCCATAATAAAGGGTATTTATTTGTAATATAGACTTGTATGGAATTCATGGTATTTTAATGTAAAATGATTCTTCGATTTGGAAAAGTTTGAATATTTATATTATAACAAAAATAGGTATTTTGATATTACATATATATATATATATTTATAAAAATAAATTTTAATATATATTATAATTCTAGAAATCTCATTTTCTTAAGATTTTCGTATTTTAGATCTTTTGAGACCGAATGCTCCTTGCAGAGGTCTGCATCTCGCACTACTAAGCCCAGGGATGTGCGATAATCCGCACCATCCCAATCGGGTTCACCAAATTGGGTTGTAGCGGCACTTTACAAATATTTGTGTAAATACTAAATCGTTTAGAAAATGGTTTTATTAGTAATGGTATTTATTTGAAAAGGTGTTGTTTTCTCGTATTCTATGTTCCCGAAAGTACTGTGCTATGTTGCATATGAGTGTGTGAGGAGGTAGGTCATTACCTTGTGATCTACTTAAAGGTATAACAAGGTTTTGATGGTTTAAATGTAGAAATGAAACTATATGGTAGTTTAATGGAAAAAATACAGTAAAATGGAAATAGCAATTACTTTTGATATGAAACTTGTTTAATATGATTAGTTAGTGTTTAATAGTCAACATGTAGTGGTTGTAGCATGATTGTATTAAAGAAAGAGTTAGGTTTTATAAAGAACCGAATCGGAAATCGGATTTGTTCCGATTCCGTCGGGTTTTAAAATTTCGTATTTTAGAATAAGAATAGAGAAGAGGGAATTGTGACTTACGAGTTTAGTTAACAGAGGAGAGGGAGTGGGAGTGGACATAGCTTCCGGTGCGTCGTTCCGTCGCCGGGATCTCCTAGGGTTGTCGCCGGAAAATTCGCCGGAGCTTCGCATTTCGCTTCTTCCAAAGTACACTAGGGTTTTCTAGAGATTTCTTGAGAGTTGGCTCAGAATTTTGGGGTGAGGGGGTAGTGTTTAGAGGTGGTATTTATAGGGTTAGGCTAGGGTTAGGATAGATGAAGAGTTTAATTGAAAAAATGTATTAAAAATATATTAAAATGTAATAAAAGTGGAGTAATTGAGGTATTAAGAGGTCTCTGGAACCGATCTAGGAAAATGAAGTGTGCAGGGGGGTAGGGGAGGCCAAGAGCCCTAATTTTACTGTTGGGGACTCGACGGTCCGGCCAAGTCCGGCCGGCGACCGGCCGACTCGGCCGAGTCCGGCCGAGTCAGGCCCCCAATGGGTCCCCTGACGGTCCATATACTCACTGGTGTATTTAATTTTTTATGGGTAGTGGAGTTTTTGTGAGATATGCACGTGTAAACTCTTGGTATTCTAAAAATTCAAAACAAAATAATATTATAAATAATGTAGGGTATGGGATTTGAACTCTGGTGGCTTCGTTCAGCAGTGCAAGGTATTACCAATGAGCTACAAGCTCCTTCTTGTAATTAAGAAGTTAATTAATTACTTAAAGTAAACACAGCAAAAGTAAATACCCCAAGTATACATTAATTTTAAAGCAAATTTTTGTACACTAAAAATGGAGTTGTTATAGTCTACCCTTCTTACAAAAATTTCGTTCTCGAAATTTACAACTTTTATTTGAGAACTAGTTTACAAAGAGATGTGGATATCTTGCACGCATTTAATCTTCCCTGTCCAAAGTGGACTCTCCTGGAGTGTCTTTTCTCCATGTCACTCGAACCAAGTTGACTTCCTTGTTCTGAAGTGTCTTCATTTTCCTGTCCAGAATCTCCACAGGTTGTTGCTCACAAGATAAGTCGGGCTGTATAGTGAGCTCGGAATGATCATGAACATGGCTGAGGTCACTCACATACCTTCTGAGTTGGGATATGTGGAACACATTATGCACTCCTTCCAATGAAGGTGGAAGTGCAAAGCGGTATGCCACTTCACCGACTCATTCAAGTATGTCGAACGGTCCAATGTATCTCGGACTTAGCTTACCCCGTCTTCCAAATCGGATCACTCCACGGTTCGGAGATATCTTTAAGAACACATGATCTCCTGGCCGGAACTCCAAGTGACGTCTCTTTGCATCAGCCCAGTGCTTCTGTCGATCTTGGGCTATGCGCATCTTTTCCCTGATAGTACGAACCACATCAACAGTCGCTATTATCATCTCTGGTCCAAGAAGTTCCCTATCTCCGACATCGTCCCAACTTAATGGCGATCGACACTTCCTTCCATATAGTGCTGCAAAAGGTGTCATTCCTATGCTTGTTTGGTAGCTGTTGTTGTACGAGAACTCCACAAGATGTAGATGATCTTCCCATGATCCTTTGAAGTCTAACATACATGCTCTGAGCATATCCTCCAAGATCTGAATAGTTCGCTCAGATTGACCATCTGTTTGTGGATGATAAGCCGTGCTGAAATTCAGACTTGTTCCCAAGCTTGCTTGCAGACTCTGCCAAAATTGCGATCGGAACCTGGTGTCACGATCAGAGATAATGCAGACTGGTACTCCATGAAATCTCACAATTTCCTATATGAGTTCATGAGTACCAGAGATAGTACATTATGAAGAGTTTAAATCTTAACTAGATTATTACCTCCATGTACTTCTTTGCTAGTGCCTAAGTTGATTGGCTAACTCGAAATGGAATGAAATAAGCCGATTTTGTGAGTCGATCCACAATGACCCATAGGCATCGTTACCCTTTGTGCTGCGAGAAAGTGCAGTCACAAAATCCATTGTGATGTGTTGCCACTTCCATTCTGGTATTGGTAACGGTTGAAGTAATCCAGCTGTTCTGTGATGTTCAGCCTTTACCTGCTGACACACCAAGCATTTTGCGACGCTTCTGGCTACTTCACGCTTCATTCTATGCCACCAATAATTCTGACATAGATCTTTGTATATTTTGGTACCTCCAGGGTGTACTGAGTAGGGAGAGCTGTGAGCTTCTTTTATTAACTTTTCCCGAACAGGACCTTTTGGTACACACAATCTGCTGCCGTATCTCAAATATCCGTTTTCATGGATGATCAAATCACTCCAAATATTATCCAAATCTAATCAAAAAATATAGTTTTGAGAATAAAATATATACGTAAAGATTTTGGCCATAATATAATAATCTAGTGTTAAATACATATACCGCAAATAAAATTTAGGTAAATATTCATAAAAAATTATTAAATATTTTGTTATCTATAATTTAGGATTTGACTATAATAGACAAAAGTAAAAATAAAATATGGGATGATATGCCATGCAAAATTAGTTAGAAAAATATTATATATTTATATCTTGTACTATAAATAGATATGTAAAGATTTAAATATATATAAACTGTATATAGCACTCGATTCATGTAAATACACCGTACTAGTAAATATTTGATATAAGTTTGTACCTTATCGGGTTCTAAACATGTGGGTCGGGTCGGATAACGACTACTGCTACTTGAATCATTCGCAACCTTAAAAGATAAAATAAAAGAATTATAAAGAAAGACTTAAAATACCAAATTATATTGTATAAACGTACTATGGTGTTACATATTGTATCTTTTATTTTCAGACAGTTGTATGAAAAGTTGAATATAAATAAAGTTGTTGTTTTATATTATTACTCTTGTCATTCTTGTTTATTATTATATTGCTTAATTACGCTTAACGTATTTTCATAGTAATATGTTGCAGGCTTGCCATGTCACCGTTTCCGTCTACTGGGCAGCGGGGCGTGATAATTTTTCTTTAGCCATTTTTCTTCATTCATTCTTGCTTGACCATTCTCTCCTCTCTTATGTCCGTCTTCTTCTTCAAACCCTAACTCTCTCATGTGTTAAGGAACATATGATTTAGAAAAAGAAAAACACTAATAAATATCTCTATATTATCTAAACAAACTAGATTAGCAAACTAGTTTATTTAGTTGCTTCTTTTTAAGATGCAAGTTTGAGCCATATTCTCTCGGGTGGATCATCTAGGATCAAGAAGGCCATCAGGTATGGTTAATCAAAGATCCCTAAGAGCACAAGAGAAAGGAATTTTGAAGATCCGAAAGACACGTATCTTTTAGGTATAAACCTTCTTCATAGTAGATAAACTCCTTATAGTTGCTAGTTTAAGGTTGTGGTTTGATCACTTGGGTTTTTGTTGGTTGTGCTTACTCAAAATTTGATTTTTGTGTATTCTGCTTCTCTACTTCCATTGTAGAGTGAAGACAACTAACCAACAATCGGTATCGGAAAATTGCGGTCGCTTGAAAAATGCGTTAGAGGTATTTAAAACCCAACATTTTTTTACATAGGGGTTTCATGATACGTAGATCAAGATGGCTGGTTTGGATCGGTGAAATACACGGGGGTTTGTGTATTTCGAGGCGATGGCTCATTTTTTAAAAACAGTCGCCGGCTCATACCCTTTTTCTTTTTATATATATATATATATATATATATATATATATATATATATAGAGAGAGAGAGAGAGAGAGTAGTGTTTATGAGGTGATGCCTTATTCTGAGAAATAAGTTGCCGTCTTAAAATTTGACTATTCATCAATGTTGCGAATGAGCGTCCCCTTTCATTTTGTTCTCCATGGTGTAAAACATAGGTCCATTAAGTTTCTTACGATTTCGATAACATTTGTCCATTGATCTAGCTTCGTCAAATGTATTATTGCCGGAAAATCGTTAATTTTGTAACTACCCGATGCATGAATAAAGATTATCGAAAAGATATGAGATTTGATATGCTTATGATCTAGATCATGGATGCCAAGTTGAACGGTGCCGATCATCGATAAATATGATATAAAACCAAATTTTAAGGCGACAACTCATTTAATAAGGTGTCATCTCACAATATATATATATATATATATATATATATATATATATATATATATATATATATAGAGAGAGAGAGAGAGAGAGAGAATAACGGAGAAAAGAGGCCATAGGAGGAAATTTCCTCCAATGACAAGCTCCACCAATTTTTTCGACGATCGGCCCCCATCATCTTCATCGTTATCATCTAAGATGTGCGTACACCAAATTTCATGTGATTCTACAACTTTTTTACCGTTTATTTAGCAAAGTAAAAAGTTCTATTGTCGGTAAACCGTTAATTTTGAACCCACTAAATCAACGGTGAAAAAGTTATGGAATCACATGAAATTTAGTGTACGCACATCTTAGATGATAACCATGATGATGATGGATACCGATCGTCGGAAAAAATGGTGGAGGTTGTATTTTTTCCACGCCATAGGAGGAAATCCACACTCTTATGGCCTCTTTCCTCCATTAATCTCATATATATATATATATATATATATATATATATATATATATATAGAGAATAATGGAGGAAAGATGCCATAGAAGGGAATTTCCTCCTATGGCGCCGAAAAAATACAATTTCGATCATTTTTTTGGACAATCGGCACTCATCATCTTCATCTTTATCATCTAAAATATGGGTACACCAAATTTTATATGATTCTACAACCTTTTCACCGTTGGATTAGGGGGTTCAAAATTAATGGTTTACCAAAAATAGAACTTTTTACATTGCTAAAGCAACAGTGAAAAAGTTGTAGAATCACATGAAATTTGCCGTACCCATATCTTCGATGATAACGTGAAGACGATGGATTCCGATCGTCGGAATACACTATGGAGGGCGTATTTTTTTGACGCCATAGGAGGAAATTCCCTCCTATTGCTTCTTTCCTTCATTGTTCTTGTCACGCCCCGCTTCCCAGAGTACGCTAGATTGGGCACGTGACATAGCCAACCATGCTACCTGTGGGTAGGAAGTATCCATCCACAGTCACATTACGGCTGTAGAGATATCAAGAACAAGATAAAATTTTCTAAAACATGTCCATAAATCAGAATAACAGGAGTCAAGAATAAATAAATGCGGAAGCAAACGATCCAATACAAATAACTGAAAAGTATGTCCCATAATGCAGGCTCACATCAGGAAATAAATGCAGGAAATAAAAACTAACTAATACTAACACCTCATAGCTTAGCCTGTTGGCTGAAGTACTCCTGCTCGGACTGCGACAGCGGTACAGAATCTGGGTCATGCAAAACCCAGACGTCGGCGCGTCATGTCATCAAGTAATATAATATGAACAGTGCAACAGGCAATACAAAATAAACATGAATAAAACGAGAGTAGCAAATAATGTGAATCAAGCAGTGCAGGGTAGTGTGCAGTGGGTAACTAAACTGTTCTATCAGGTTTTCTATTCTAAAGTCTTTGAAATCAATTGATGAATCGTCGATGTAACTCAATAGTATCCCGTGCGTGCCCGAGACCACGGTCAAGATCCTCGGGGCTGAATCCGAGACGTGCCGCTAGGCAGTAACAGGTAGCAGGATGGGCGAGTGATGTCAGCATCATCACTCCGGGGCTGGCCTAGCCCGTAGGACTGATCAGAACATGTATCGAACTGTTGAGTTACAAGTCGGTTTCACCTTTGATTTCCCCATACCCCCAAGTTATGTATGTCAGGTCAGGTATTCAGTAATCAAGAACTAATGCCAACACAGGATCAGGTAAAAATAGGTTTGATTGGATAGACAACAGGAACGGTCCATGAGGACTACATGTCAGGTTTGTTGGCATTAGGCACGAGATCAGGTAACAGGTCGGGTCATGGTACATCAGGTCAAGTCAACAGTATACGGTACCATGTCAGGTGTATCAATATATATATATATATGTGTGTGTAGCCAAGTCAAGTCAAGATGTAACAATATCGTGGGTGTGCTCACAACAGATATAATCGAACAGGGGATTAACAGCAGGAAGTAAGCAATAAGTTAAACAACAATAAGCAGTTTCATTCAATCACAAGAGTGTGTTAATACAGTGCAGCCGTTTTAATATATTAACAGGTTTTGAGCACCCTTAGCAGTGCAATAGTTTAAATGATGATGCAATACAGTTATATCAATCCCTTGAATACAAATGTCCGAATGTGATAGAACTACATGGGTAAGTGTTACCATCTATTAAACGGTAAAATGTGATTAACGAATAAACTTGGTTATTAGGTTTAAACTAGCAAACTGTAGATTTTATGTTAACGGTAAAATGATATATGTCATATTGCAACCAAATAAGAAACGACTATACCAAGTTAAGTTTTACAGGTTTAATGTGTCAATCATATATAAATATATAGTATAGCATGTAGCAAGTGATACTTGCCTCGACGGGTCGCGAACCGGAAAAACGGAACGTAACGTCGGCGGTGAAACACGCGACGGACGCACGGTTCACGGATTGAACCCAAACGACGAACCAAGGGACCTCACGGGTCAGAGCACTCCGCTGGATCGTCAGGATACGTCGCCGGCACGGCCGGATTCCGGCGAGCACAAAACAGTAAATAGGGTTTCAAGCGGGCATAGACTTGGAAATAAGGAAAAGACCAGAGAAGAAGGTGATGGGGGAAATACTCACTGGTCCAGAGGGTATTTGCGACGACGGCGAGATCGACGGCGGCGAGGACGGCGTCTCCGGCGATCTGCAAAACTCCAGCGGCTGTTTACAGTTCTTGAAGAAGATAAGAGAAAAGGAAAGGTGGAGGGGCATACCTACAAGGTGTCTAGAGGTGGTTGGGGCTCGTCGGCGACGGCCAGGGGCTGCGCAGGGGTCGCCGGCGACGTCTCAGGAAGCACAGGGAAAAATCGCGGGGGTAGCCGGGGTCGCTGTTCTGGTCAGGGGGTGCACCGGGAGGAGGAGAGTGGTGGTGAGGGAACCACGGCGAGGTGCTGGTCGGCAGCACGGAAGGCGACGACGAGGCCCGCCGACGAGGAGGTTGCTGCAGGGAACTGCAGCGATCACGGCTGCACAGGGCGCACGGGGGAGAAGGAGAAGATGTTGAGGTTGGGAAGAGGAGACGGAGGCGAGGGCAACGGAGGTGCTGACGCCGGCGTCGGAGCTGCGGCGGCGACGGTGGAGACGGCTAGGGCTAGGTCGCTGGTTCTCGCGATGGGTTCAGTTTGTGAAAAAAAGATGCAGGGGGAAAACGTATATATATATAGGGGAGAGAGAGATAGTTAGAGAGAGAGAGAGATACGAGAGAGCCAGAGAGAGAGAGAGGCGTTATAGGAGGGGCCCACGGGGGTTAAGAGCCCCGTGATTGGCTGAGGAAACATCAGAGATTTTAAAAGAAAGATTAAAAAGATTTAATAAATTTTAGTAACAGTAAGATTTATATTATAAACGAAATATTATAAGGTTTAGAATATTTTATTAATTTGGGATTTTGGCACTAAATGAAACATTTCCAAATCGCGCCCGGGTTGGGTCCAAAAATTTGAAATTTAAATAATAGGATTTTAAGCGGGTTCCAAATTTTAAAATGAAATGTTTTATGATTAAAAAGCATACCCCCAAGTCGGACACTTGTACACGCGCGTAGCCGTCCAAACTCGCCTGTTTCACTGAACGGGACGAGAACTCGATGCACGGATGCTACCACGCGGCTAGGGGTGTCGAGTAGGCCAAGATGGATATTTTTAATTTTATTTTAGGTGCTAAAATTTGTTATATGCAGAAATGACTTAGCCAGATAAAATTTCACGGCAAGGGTCAAACAGGCAAACTAAATGAACTGAGTAATATCTAATGCTCAACCAGTAACAGAAAATAGTAGTATTGGGCTCGGGTGTTACATTATACCCAACTACAAAAAGAATTTCGTCCTCGAAATTCCAAGAATACAAGATAGAAAATTACAGGGAAAGGTGAGGAAATTTCTGCCGGATCTCATCTTCTCGCTCCCAAGTGGACTCTCCATGCGATCGATTACCCCAAGAAACGAGCACAAGGGGGATAACCTTGTTCTTAAGAACCTTTTCCCTTCGATCCATGATTTCAACCGGTCGCTCCTCAAAAGTCAGGTCTTCCCGTATTGTTAACTCCGAATGATCCAAGACGTGTGTTTCATCTCGAACATACCTTCGTAGTTGAGATACGTGAAACACATCGTGCACACCCGCTAAGGACTGCGGTAACGCCAAACGGTACGCTACCTCTCCAACGCGCTCCAATATATCGAAGGGTCCAACGAATCGAGGACTAAGCTTTCCTCGACTCCCAAAACGAATCACCCCTCTAGTCGGTGATATCTTCAAGAATACCAAATCACCCACGGCGAACTCTAGAGGTCTTCTTGACGTGTCAGCCCAACTCTTCTGTCTGTCTTGAGCTGCCTTCATAAACTTTCTGATTGTGTTAACCTTCTCAACCGTCTGTACCACCAAATCTGGTCCCAACAATCTTCGTTCACCAACATCATCCCAACAAACAGGTGAACGGCACTTACGACCATACAAACTTTCAAACGGAGCCATCTGAATAGTTGCTTGGAAACTATTGTTGTAAGAAAACTCCACCAAATGTAGATGATCCTCCCATGAACCCTTGAAGTCCAACATGCATGCTCTCAACATGTCTTCAAGAGTTTGGATCGTTGTCTCCGACTGACCATCAGTTTGAGGATGATAAGCTGTGCTAAACTTCAATCGAGTCCCCAAACTTTCCTGTAAACTTCTCCAGAAGTGTGATAAGAACCGAGTGTCTTGATCGGACACGATGCTCACCGGTACGCCATGCAATCTTACAATCTCCTGCATGTACCGCTCTGCCAAAGTCTCCCTTGATTGACCAAACCGGAAAGGGATAAAGTGAGCTGCCTTGGTCAACCGATCAACAATCACCCATACTGCATTGTTGCCCTTTGGACTCCGCGGTAAAGCCGTCACGAAATCCATGGTTATATGTTCCCACTTCCACTGAGGAATCGGAAGTGGTTGCAACAAACCAGCAACCCTTTGGTGTTCAGCCTTGACTTGCTGACACACCAAGCACTTAGCCACGAAGCGAGCAATCTCGCGTTTCATGCCTTCCTACCAGAAATGCTGTCGAATATCACGGTACATCTTTGTGCCTCCTGGATGTATAGAATAAGCTGAACTGTGTGCCTCCTTCATAAGCTCTTCACGAACATCCCCCTTTGGCACACACAAACGGCTACCATACCTCAACGAACCATCTTCGTGGACCTATAAATCTGTTCGTAGTCCAGCCTCAACCTGCTCTCGAAACTTTTGCAGTCTAGGATCCTGCGATTGTGCCGCTTTAATCTTCTCAACCAAGGACGACTGTACTTGCAACTGCATCAACTGTCCCGTAGAATGTGGTAGCACAACCTCCAAGTCAAATCTTCGAAAATCTGCAATGATCTCCCTCTGCGTAGCTAACACCTGAATTGCTGGTAACCGACTAAGCGCATCCGGCACGACGTTAACCTTTCCCGGATGGTACTTAAGATCAAGGTCGTAGTCGGCCATCAGTTCCAACCATCTACGTTGCCTCATATTCAACTCCTTCTGAGTGAACACATACTTCAAACTCTTATGATCTGTAAAAACTTCGACTCTCTCACCCAAAAGGTAGTGTCTCCAAATCTTCAAAGCGAAGATCACAGCCGCAAGCTCTAAGTCATGAGTTGGATAATTCTTCTCATGGGTCTTCAGTTGTCTTGATGCGTATGCTACGACCTTCCCATGCTGCATCAAAACACATCCCAATCATTTCCCAGATGCGTCGCTGTGAATCACCAGTCCTCCGGAATTGTCTGGTACGGTCAGGATAGGGGCGGTTATCAACTTCTGCTTCAACGTCTCGAAAGCTAACGCACATTTATCCGTCCATACAAAAGGTACCTCCTTGCGCGTAAGCTTGGTCAACGGTTCTGCCAAACGAGCGAAGTTCTCCACAAATCTCCTGTAGTATCCAGCTAATCCAAGGAAACTTCTTATCTCAGCTACATTCCTTGGAATAGGCCAATCTCGAACTGCTGCAATCTTTTCGGGATCGACGGCGATTCCATTGCCCGACACAACATGCCCCAGAAACTTCACTTCTTCCAGCCAAAATTCGCACTTACTCATCTTCGCATACAATTTCTCCTGCCTCAATGTCTGCAGTGCGATCTTCAAATGCTCAGCATGCTCCTCAAAACTCTTCGAGTAAACCAGAATATCGTCAATGAATACCACAATAAACTGGTCCAAGAACGGTGAAAAGATTCGGTTCATCAAGTCCATGAATATTGCCGGCGCATTCGTTACTCCGAAGGGCATCACTAAGTACTCGTAATGCCCATACCGAGTTCGGAACGCCGTCTTGCAAATATCTTCAACTTTCACTCGGACCTGATGATATCCGGATCGCAAATCCAGCTTCGAGAATACCCTCGCGCTACTAAGCTACTCAAAAATTTCTCCAATGCGAGGGATCGGGTACTTGTTCTTAATAGTTACCCGGTTTAATTCTCGATAGTCGATGTACATCCTTCTTGTGCCATCCTTCTACTTTACTAGAAGGACTGGAGCTCCCCAAGGCGAGTTGCTGCTTCGAATCCAAGCCTTCTCAAGCAATTCAGCAACCTGTTTCTTGACTTCTTCCAACTCTACTGGTACCATTGGATAATACGCTTTGGATACTGGCGCTGCACCAGGAATAAGATCAATTGCGAACTCCACGTCTCGCTTCGGCGGTAAACCTGATATATCTTCAAACACATCCATAAAATCGCGAACAACCGCCGGCTCTTCACTACTATCAACTTCCATTGCTGCAAGAATAACATTTGTCGGCCTAGCCCTAAACTCGACTGGCCCGACAGAACTGCTTCCTCCAGAGAATGTAAACTCAGGATGTCCGGAAATTTGGAAAATTACCTTCCTTGCCCTACAGTCAATGTGAGCGTGGAAAGTGCCAAGAAAGTCCATTCCCAAGACGACCTCGTAGCTGCCCGTATCAATCACCAAAAAATCTGCAAAAAGCTCCCGTCCGCACACAACAACTGTACAGTCTTTACATTCCCTACTAGATATAATTTTCCCATTCCCAGTGTGTATGTCCCAGAAACTAGACAGGGTCGTGCAGGCAATCGAGTGTGTAGTTAAAAACTTGGATGACATAAAACAATGGGATGCACCAGAATCAAATAATGGCACTGCGGGAAAACCATGAACGAGTAGAATACCTGAAACCACTTCTCCTGATGCCTTAGCTTCCTCAGCTGTCAAGGTAAAAGCTCGAGCCTGATTAGGTCCTTGAGTCAGCTGTTTCTGCCTTTGGAACGGTTTCTGCGGAGGCTTCTGAAAATCATCCCTCGTACGAAGCTTCGACGGACAGGCACCAACTGCATGATCAGCCGCTCCACAAACCAAACAAAGTCCCAGCCTCCTTCGACAATCCTTCTGCACGTGCCCAGGTAAACGGCAGTAGTCACAAATCACGCTCTTTTTTCGATCAACGATCACAGGCTTCTTCATGGGTGCTACACCTCGACGGTCTACTGGAATACCTCTGCGACCATGAGCACTGTTAGGTACAAATGCGGGCTTCCTTGCCGTAACTGTTGTCTGCTGCAAGCTCCCTTTCATCCCAGATAACCTCTGCTGTTCCCGAGCTGCCGTAAGAGCCTGTGAGAAAGTGGTCAAACTCAGGGAGACAATCTGCCTCTGGATGTCCACATCCAAGCTGCGCATGAACCTCCGTGCCCTGTCTGCATCGTTGGCAACTAAAGGTCCAGCGAATCTGCTGAGTCTCGTTGTCACGCCCCGCTTCCCAAAATACGGAATACGAGGGGTAGACAAGGCCAGCCATGCTCCTACGGTCAAGGAAATGTCCTGCCGTAGTCACACTTCGGCTTCTAGTTTATCATGGTAAACAGTAAACGATGCACAGGTAATGAGAAATGCAGTAACTGAAAGATACAATAGTATAAACTGACCTGAAGTGGAACAAACGAAAGTAACTCGGAATAGCAAGTCAAGAAGTCTGTGATGCACGTCTAGTTCTGATCCAGGCTAAATCTTCTCCTCACACTGAGCATGCATACTCAGGTCGTCAGAGCGACACAATAGCAATATAATATATAAAATCAAGTGACAGTTCTAACAGTAGTAATGGATATGATTAACACTAAATCAACGACAGCATGAATATGAATGAGCAGTAATCAATGCAGCGGAACAGTAAATCAGTATAACGATATGTCACGTATGCCACACAGTATATAAGGAATAAAATGCCAGTATCCCTATCAGTCTCTAAGTCTCACTGTACAGGTCACTAAGCCTATCGTCAGTCCAAGTGTGAGAGTCAACCACTCGCGAGTGTCCTCCACCCAAGGGTAGAACCCAAGGGCAAGGGACCACGGGCCCAACATGTAACGAGAATATCACGGTGTATATATCACATACCCTGTAAAACTCCATATAACTCCCTAAATATATAAGCCGGCATGGGACTCCCGAGATTCTGTTGAACTCACACTTAAACTACCTCACACCCCGTGGTCTACATCAAACGCTAACCATCACCCTAAATACTAATCGATCCGTGACAAGTCTGCGCGAGAACTGGAGGCGGGACCTCCATCAAGCACGTCCCGACTAATACCTAAGGTAAATGGCAGTGTCGGATGCCTTATCTGTGACACCCGTGCAAGCGCTTCCATAAGTGTCCCATACCACTTATAGTCACACGTACACGCATCCCACAGACGTCGACAATGCAATAGAACAATAAGGTCACTGATTGTGTACAAGTACTCATCACTTTCACTTAATCACGGATACACGAACACTGACGTACTTGCCACAATCATCACTAAAATCTAACACTGGGTGAATGCACGATATCACTAGATTATCACTACAATGATATAGGTATGATATGATGCATGAACAGTATATAAGCACAATTAAGGTGTCATAAAAACAGTAGTATATCACTTGCACGATTTATCATGAAACGTACGTATATAATTTAGCGAAACGATAAACAGGTAGTAATTAGTATGTTCAGTTATCCATCCATAGAATTTTGTTTCAAGCCAATCGGGTTCCAGGATCAATAGTTATAACCATTTCATTTTAAGCGCACGCGGCTGGAAATCCAATTTCAGAATCAGAAGTCCGTTTCGCAACGCATTTTAACCCCAGTTGGGATTAGAATTTAGCGACGCTACAGTTGGATGAATTCTAGGGTTTTCAGTAAGGTTTTCGACGCAACATACGGATCGTCAATCGCATTTGTACGTTAGGAGTTATACAATGTTTAACACTAATATGTCAGTTCTGATTCTGCTAGGACTGTTATGCGTCCCGATCTTTTAAATTACAGAATAAATAACAAATGTTAACGAAACAGAATAAAATCAATTGTGTTGTCTAGCTAACAGTTTCATATATAATAAACAGCGGAGTTCCGCAACCTACGAGTTAAGGAAAACCTGTGGTAACCATCACGGTACAGTAACCAACAATTGGAGTCGCTCTGGACTGCAGTCCAGAGTCGCACTCCGATCCGAATATCATTACAATTTAAGTACAGGAATGTCCGGAAACTGGTATAGGGTTAAAGTTCGTCGAGTCGGCTTCGATTTGAGCCCTCGAACACACCATTCTAATATGTATATGATTTATGGTGGATTTAACGGTTTTCAGGTACAGTAGAATTCCAGTTTTACGGTTAAACTTGAGGGTAGTCGTTTTAATCTTTAACAGTTGTATTTTCTAATGAAATTTGCACACGTTATCCATCCCTACAAGGGCCAATGCAATTTATCCAGTTCCGCCAAATTTGATAAGAAATTTTATTGGGAACACACACCGAACAGTTATAACGTCTAATTGATTTAACACTATAACATGATAATCTAAGTAATCTAAGATTTTAACTTAGGTAAAATAGCATGTAAGCAAGTAAAGAACTTGCCTGGGGGCGTCTCGGGTCACACGGTGGCAACGGCGTCACGAACGCGTGTTGTACGCCGTAAAACGAGTTCGCGCGAGCTTGGCTCGAGACTCGGATTTGACGTCGGAGTTCGCCGGAGCCGTCAAGTGCTTGCTGGAAGTGGAGGTGGTGCTCCGTGGCTGGCCTGGGACTTGCTGGGGTCGACGATGTCAGCGATGGTCGCTCCGGTGACGCGCACAGTGGGTGTTTGTAAAGAAAATGTGTTATATCAGGTTTTTGAGAGAGAGAGTTAGAGAGGGATGGGTGAGAGAGAAAGTGAATTAGAGAAAGAGCAGAGAAGTGTGAAAGAGAGAGAGAGGGAAAATGGGAGAGAGAGTGCTAGAGAGAGAGAGAGAGAGAAAGAGAGAGTTACAGAGGGAGGGAGATGCGAGAGGGGGTGTGATGCCGGCGGTGGTGGCCGTTGTGGGTGCGGGTCGAGAGGGGAGGAAGAAGGAGAACGAGGGAAATGGAGGTAGTGAGGTGAGGAAAAAGTGAGTGGGTGTGTACGAGAGGAGGGATATGGAGATGGGGTTGCGCGTCGTGGGGAGTAACGGCGCGCGAGCGAGGGCGGAGGAGGCAGCGTAGGCTGCGGCGAAGGAAAGGGGTCGCGAGCGGGAAAGGAGGAAAGGAGCCGTTGGGGAGACGAGGGAGAAGAGATGCGGGCCGGGTCGGGTTCACACGAGCGGGCCAAGGGAATGGGCCGCTGAGAAAAAGAAAAAATCAAAAATGAATTTCCCAATTAGTTGGGCTGAGCCAACGGCTGACAGGGAAAAAATAATGAAAGAAAAATTTAAAAAGGGAGTGGGCTGGGCAGGCTCACCAAATGGTTTTTAATTCATGGGCTGAGGGAAAATTTAAAAGAAATTGGATAGGAAGTTGGATAGGAATGGGGAGTGAGCTGAGCGAGCTGGGCCAAAATAATAAAAGGAAATTTAAATGGAAAAGCTAAGAGAGTGGGCCGGGAAGATTAAGGAAAAAGTTAAGTATTTAGAGAGGGCTGAACTGGGTTGCGGCTGAAGGGAAATTTATGAAACAAATAAAGAGATGGGCTAGAGGATAACTAAAAGAATTGTAGGGAAAAGAAGAAGGCCGGGCCGTTTAAATTTAATTCTAAATATTTCCAAAAATGGCTGAGGAGGGTGAACGGGCTGGGCCAGGTAATAAAATTAAAGATAAATGAAGAGAAGATTAAACTAAAAATGAATGGGCTGAATAATAAAAATATTAAGGAAAGGAAATTTTAGTTAGGTTTAGGGTATGTAAAATAAAATAGATAAAATTATAAAACAACAAAATACATATTTTGGTATAAAAGTGGCTGGGTATTACACTCGTCCATTCTGCTGCATGCACATCCACGGGTGCTCCATTCTGCCTCAGCCCAATAAACTTCTCTTCCATTTCCTCCCGTGCAGTTCGCGGGAAGAACTTCTCCAGGAAACTCTTAGAAAAATCCGCCCATTTGATCGGTTTGGGCAAGCGGGTCTCCTCCACAAGCCACCATTCTCGGGCGTAGTCCACTAACTGAATGCGTACCACATCAACTCTTTTGTCATCTGGAATCTGTGCCGCAATCAACAAATTCTCCGTGTCAACTAGCCACTGCTCAGATGGCAACGGCTCCTCCAAACCAGTAAATATAGACGGACCCAAACGTCTGAAATCTACCACAGTCCCTACTCGGTCAACTGGTTTAGCTCCAACGTTGTTTACAGACTGCTGAACGATCTGCAAACCTTCCTGAAACGAGTCTGCTTGCTGCTGGATCAGCTCGGTCTGCCTCTTTTGATTCTCTAGCATTCCCCTTATCACTCCAAGCATGGCGGTTTCGTCCACACGCCTCTGGTACGTCTTCAAATTCTTACCTGCCATATTCCTGAAATCAAGAAAACACCCAACATTAGCATGATGATAGATTTGATATATAGATCAAGGCTAGAACTCCAAGATACTTAAATAGAGTACCGCATTGTAACTATGCCGCGGTATCATAGCCACAATTACTTAACTCCACCCAAGTCGCTTAAGTCCTAGGGATAACAAGAAATCGGGTTTTCGGGTCAACATGCAAAGTAAGTTTGCACGTCGTAAAAGATATAATCAGAAAGAATGTGATTCAAGAATGGTAAATGGCAAAGTGGCAGGACATATTTCCTAAACACGGGTATTCTGATTCGTGTATTGGGTACAATACCCAACTACAAAAGAATCAACCCAACTAACCTATGGCTCTGATACCAAAAGAACTATGTCACGCCCCGCTTCCCAGAGTACGCTAGATTGGGCACGTGACATAGCCAACCATGCTACCTGTGGGTAGGAAGTATCCATCCACAGTCACATTACGGCTGTAGAGATATCAAGAACAAGATAAAATTTTCTAAAACATGTCCATAAACCAGAATAACAGGAGTCAATAATAAATAAATGCGGAAGCAAACGATCCAATACAAATAACTGAAAAGTATGTCCCATAATGCGGGCTCACATCAGGAAATAAATGCAGGAAATAAAAACTAACTAATACTAACACCTCACAGCTCAGCCTGTTGGCTGAAGTACTCCTGCTCGGACTGCGACAGCGGTACTGAATTTGGGCCATGCAAAACCCAGACGTCAGCGCGTCATGTCATCAAGTAATATAATATGAACAGTGCAACAGGCAATACAAAATAAATATGAATAAAACGAGAGTAGCAAATAATGTGAATCAAGCAGTGCAGGGTAGTGTGCAGTGGGTAACTAAACTGTTCTATCAGGTTTTCTATTCTAAAGTCTTTGAAATCAATTGATGAATCGTCGATGTAACTCAATAGTATCCCGTGCGTACCCGGGACCACGGTCAAGATCCTCGGGGCTGAATCCGAGACGTGCCGCTAGGCAGTAACAGGTAGCAGGATGGGCGAGTGATGTCAGTATCATCACTCCGGGGCTGGCCTAGCCCGTAGGACTGATCAGAACAGGTATCGAACTGTTGAGTTACAAGTCGGTTTCACCTTTGATTTCCCCATACCCCCAAGTTATGTATGTCAGGTCAGGTATTCAGTAATCAAGAACTAATGCCAACACAGGATCAGGTAAAAACAGGTTTGATTGGATAGACAACAGGAACGGTCCATGAGGACTACATGTCAGGTTTGTTGGCATTAGGCACGAGATCAGGTAACAGGTCGGGTCATGGTACATCAGGTCAAGTCAACAGTATACGGTACCATGTCAGGTGTATCAATATATATATATATATATGTGTAGCCAAGTCAAGTCAAGATGTAACAATATCGTGGGTGTGCTCACAACAGATATAATCGAACAGGGGATTAACAGCAGGAAGTAAGCAATAAGTTAAACAACAATAAGCAGTTTCATTCAATCACAAGAGTGTGTTAATACAGTGCAGCCGTTTTAATATATTAACAGGTTTTGAGCACCCTTAGCAGTGCAATAGTTTAAATGATGATGCAATACAGTTATATCAAGCCCTTGAATACAAATGTCCGAATGTGATAGAACTACATGGGTAAGTGTTACCATCTATTAAACGGTAAAATGTGATTAACGAATAAACTTGGTTATTAGGTTTAAACTAGCAAACTGTAGATTTTATGTTAACAGTAAAATGATATATGTCATATTGCAACCAAATGAGAAACGACTATACCAAGTTAAGTTTTACAGGTTTAATGTGTCAATCATATATAAATATATAGTATAGCATGTAGCAAGTGATACTTGCCTCGACGGGTCGCGAACCGGAAAAACGGAACGTAACGTCGGCGGGGAAACACGCGACGGACGCACGGTTCACGGATTGAACTCAAACGACGAACCAAGGGACCTCACGGGTCAGAGCACTCCGCTGGATCGTCAGGATACGTCGCCGGCACGGCCGGATTCCAGCGAGCACAAAACAGTAAATAGGGTTTCAAGCGGGCATAGACTTGGAAATAAGGAAAAGACCAGAGAAGAAGGTGATGGGGGAATACTCACTGGTTCAGAAGGTATTTGCGACGACGGCGAGATCGACGGCGGCGAGGACGGCGTCTCCGGCGATCTGCAAAACTCCAGCGGCTGTTTACAGTTCTTGAAGAAGATAAGAGGAAAGGAAAGGTGGAGGGGCATACCTACAAGGTGTCTAGAAGTGGTTGGGGCTCGTCGGCGACGGCCAGGGGCTGCGCAGGGGTCGCCGGCGACGTCTCAGGCAGCACAGGGAAAAATCGCGGGGGTAGCCGGGGTCGCTGTTCTGGTCAGGGGGTGCACCGGGAGGAGGAGAGTGGTGGTGAGGGAACCACGGCGAGGTGCTGGTTGGCAGCACGGAAGGCGACGACGAGGCCCGCCGGCGAGGAGGTTGCTGCAGGGAACTGCAGCGATCGCGGCTGCACAGGGCGCACGGGGGAGAAGGAGAAGATGTTGAGGTTGGGAAGAGGAGGCGGAGGCGAGGGCAACGGTGGCGCTGACGCCGGCGTCGGAGCTGCAGCGGCGACGGTGGAGGCGGCTAAGGCTAGGTCGCTGGTTCTCGCGATGGGTTCAGTTTGTGAAAAAAAGATGCAGGGGGAAAACGTATATATATATAGGGGAGAAAGAGATAGTTAGAGAGAGAGAGAGAAAGATACGAGAGAGCCAGAGAGAGAGAGGCGTTATAGGAGGGGCCCACGGGGGTTAAGAGCCCCGTGATTGGCTGAGGAAACATCGGAGATTTTAAAAGAAAGATTAAAAAGATTTAATAAATTTTAGTAACAGTAAACGAAATATTATAAGGTTTAGAATATTTTATTAATTTGGGATTTTGGCGCTAAATGAAACATTTTCAAATCGCGTCCGGGTTGGGTCCAAAAATTTGAAATTTAAATAATAGGATTTTAAGCGGGTTCCAAATTTTAAAATGAAATGTTTTATGATTAAAAAGCATACCCCCAAGTCGGACACTTGTACACGCGCGTAGCCGTCCAAACTCGCCCGTTTCACTGAACGGGACGAGAACTCGATGCACGGATGCTACCACGCGACTAGGGGTGTCGAGTAGGCCAAGATGGATATTTTTAATTTTATTTTAGGTGCTAAAATTTGTTATATGCAGAAATGACTTAGCCAGATAAAATTTCACGGCAAGGGTCAAACAGGCAAACTAAATGAACTGAGTAATATCTAATGCTCAACCAGTAACAGAAAATAGTAGTATTGGGCTCGGGTGTTACAGTTCTATATATATATATAAAAGAAATTTTCTTGCAATGTATCAACATGAGAATCAAACTGGCAATTTCAATATCGAAAGCCCCGTCTTTGGTATTATGGTGGTGGTAGTAATTTGCATGTGCGATGAACGTATTTTTCACATTTCAATGACTTTATTTGTGTTTTTCATTTTTCCTTTAAAACCTATAATATAGAGTGTTTTTTTGATAATAAATGATGGGATGCAGTTATAAATCATGGTTGAATATTTTTATTTTTTTTATTGGTTGGCCTTGAAGAATGGAAAATTCGCGGCAGGAATCAATTTCAAATTAAAAAGATCCTTTTCCTTTTCCACTATAATGGTATAAGTAGATAGATAGACAGATGATTTCTATAAATTGTTTTACCAAAATTATGACAACCGTGTCACCAGGAGAATCTAATTGACAATTCTAAATTAAATAAGAAAATTCTTTCCTTAGGTATTATTACTTATTAGAGACGATGCCAACAACAATATTAACTTTCGGCCCAACAAAATCTAATAACTGGTGTAGGGTGCCTCTCATTCTCTTCCTAAGGGTATAGGTTTTGGATTCTTTGATTTTATTTCAACTTTTGTTTGGATTGTATTTTATGATATTGATTTTGGATTCGGATTCGGATTTTAAAATCTAGCATTATTGGTTTTGGAGATTAAACTCTAGCGTTTTTGGTTGTGAATTCGGATTTTGGTTTTGAACTCTACCGCTATTGGTTTTGGACTCGGATTTCGATTTAAAAATTTTGTGTTATTGGTTTATTGGGTTTGGTTTTGGATTGGACTCTAAAAGTCTAAATTTCAAGTCCAACTACATAAGACGAAGCTAGAAAATTGGAAAAAAAAAAATCCAAGAAGAAATTGTGAAGAATTTTTTTGTGCTAGGGCTTTGAAACATCTCTAGTTTCATGAACTAGTTAAAACCCTAAAAACCCTATTTTTCTTTTTATTCTTGATCTTATCTTATTTTTATTTATATTCAGATTGATTATATTATTTTTTTTAATCCTGGAAAAGAGTTTTTGCCACCCTTGATCTCATCTCGTTATTATCTATGTGTTGATTGATTATGTTGTATATTTCAATTTTTTTTATAAAATTCTAAAATAGATTTTCTTTTTCTAGATCCCGGCTTCTTTTTATTTTTGTCTTAATCAATTAGATTATATCTTTTTCATAAAATCCTAAAAAAGTATTTTGGTATCAAACTTGTTTATTAAATTATTTTTTACAATTTCTTTTATAGATGATTGTAGTTCTTATTTTGTATTAATATTTATTATTTTTATTTTGATTACTTACAAAATTTTATCTTTTCTCTTTCAATTTTTCAATATAATGACAAAGTAAAATATTATATTTATTTTTCATTTTGATAAAAAATCATATATCAAGCGATTATCAGAAAAAACTAGATTAAAATTTAACAGTATACAATTTTCACATTAAAATTTTTTTTAGTATGTACTTATCGATAATAATGAACTTGTTGTTTGTTTATTAATAAAAAAAATTTATAATTGCTTTTTTGAAAATATTAAAAATAATAATTAATTAACTTTGATGGACTTTATAAAAGTCACGATACAAATTTTGCAAAAACCGAAATAAATATATAATAAAGGTATAAGTTTAAATCCAAATCCAGCGTCAAAGTCTTAGTCCAAATCCAAATTCTGCATATAAATCCAAGTCCAAATCCAAAAATTGTCAGACGTGGACAGTTATCGAACCCCTACATTAAACTCCAAGCTCAATAACACCCTAACCAAGAATCTTAGTCCATAACGTGGCACCCATGGAGCAAAGCAAAAAGCATCTTCTTGCTTACGTGACATCGGCACATTAACTTGTCCGCTTTAAAATCTGTCTATTGCCTACGAAATTGGCGTCACGATTCCACACACGTGTTGATTTTTCGTTCAACGTGGAGCATTTGTTTTAAGTATCGAACTCCACGTCATCATCACTCAGAATCGTTCGTAATTCGTTTGATCACGGCTCTTGAACTGATTGGCCTCGTACTATATATGTGGAAATCAAATACGCGCCTCACATTCATTGTACCTAATTCTTACCTGTCTATAATTTTAGATCATTCAATCTACATTGTTGTAGGTTGACTCCAGCGATTTCGATGAGGTTCGTATGCCCCAGCATTATATGCACACGAGGTATGTCATGCAACTTATATGCATTAATTCGGTGTTTGTAACGTGTAGGGCATACATATACAATGACCGTTTCTTATCAAAAATATATAAGGGTTGTAGGTTAATAGCCTTGATCTTCAAGAAAATCTGGACTGTACACAGCATTGGATAAATTAATTTATCCAATAAATCTGACCCGTTTATTTAACTGCTATTTTTCCATTTATTTTAACTGCGACTTTTAAGTAGCGGTGAAAATAAACGGTTTAGATTTAACCGCTGCTTACAATATAGGTTAAAATATTTATTCGCTGCTGAAAATAGCGGTTCATGTTATATGAAAGAGGAAACCGTTCCAACAATTTCAACGGTTTAGGATTTTGAGATCGAAATTGGCAGATTTTTGTTATAATTTGAACTGCGATTCTTATTGAGTATTCTCTTGATTATTGGATCGATTTTATAAGATAAATTAATTAATTTAATTATTATAGATTTTGTTATTTATTTAGGTTTTTTTGTTAGGGTTTTCAGATGTAAATTGGACGTTTTTTCATGTGATTTGAATTATGATTGTTGTTGGACATTCTATTGTTTCTAGCTATTCTATTGTTTTTAGGATCAATTTTATAACATAAATTAGTTAGTTCTGTTGTTTCCGTCTGTTTCCACTACTATTCCTTCTTCTTCTTCTGCTAATAATTCAGGGATAATACATGCTAGATTAACAGATATGATAGCGTATGTAAACGTAGAAATAAAAAATATATCTTAACCATTTCGAAAAACCTTGTTTAGGAAAATGTAGACGTCCTGTGGCGGAAGATAGGGTTCGAAAATCGAGATGTGATATATTCCGTAACCGCTTGAAAAAAAATTACTTAAACAGCGGTTAACATTTACTTTTAACAACCACTTTAAGTTGATATTAAATAATAACCGTTAGATTTAACGGTCATCTTAAATAGCGGTTAATTCTGAAGGGTTCTGATTCGTAACAACAATCATAATTCAAATCACATGAAAAAACGTCCAATTTTATAACATAAATTAATTAGTTCTATTGTTTCTGTCTGTTTCCACTACTATTCCTTCTTCTTCTTCTACTAATAATCCAGGGATAATGCATGCTAGATTAACAGATATGATAGCGTATGTAAACGCAGAAATAAAAAATATATCTTAACCACTTCGAAAAACCTCGTTTAGGAAAATATAGACGTCCTGTGGCGGAAGATAGGGTTCGAAAATCGAGATGTGATATATTCCGTAACCGCTTGAAAAAAAAATTACTTAAACAGCGGTTAACATTTACTTTTAACAACCACTTTAAGTAGATATTAAATAATAACCGTTAGATTTAACGGTTATCTTAACTAGCGGTTAATTCTGAAGGGTTCTGATTTGTTGGATAAATAAACTTTTGATTTTAACCGCTAATTTAAATACATGTTAAATAAAAATCGTTAGATTTAACCGCTACTTAAACTGGCGGTTAACTATAAACGATTTTGATTTGTTGTATAATTTTTTATCCAACATTGATGTTAACCGCTATTTTAAGTAGCTGTTAAATGACAGCCGTTAGATTTTAACCGCTTATTTAAAAGACGGTTAAATTTGAACGGTCCTGATTTGTTGGATAAATTTTTTATCCAACATTTTACCCAGGACCGAACCCTAAGAAAAAATGCTGGCTGAAATTAGTGATGTGATTTGTTAAAATCTTTTTAATTGCGGATAAGTTTCAATAGCGGAATAATGTGAAAAAATGGACCCAGAAACTTTCCTTTAAGGAGCAGCCCAAAATCTAATGAGAAATGATATAGAAAAGGAAAGAAAGATGTTGGATAATAAGTTACCATTCCGGATGCAAATTATCATATAATGGTAAAATACTAAAGTATGGCCAGCAATAATATCATGCTTTCTTTGGCATCATCCAAAAGAAAAAGAAAAAACAACTTGGTTCTTACAAAACATGGTAAATTACAATACTATTTAACTTTTTAAAAAGAAAATCAATATCATATTTTATTTGCCCATACTTTCTACCATAAAGAGAAAAAGAAGAACAATGAGGATTTTATAGAATTTACATTTGAAATTTTAATGTAGAAGCTGGTTATCTACCGTCCATGATATGATACATGAACGACAGAGATTGAAATAAATTTTTATTAATATGGCTATTCTTATTAAATTTTAACCGTTTGTGTCTCCCACAAGATAAATGAAACACTGGTTTCTAACAATACGGAGATGGATTCGGTAGGATTTGAAAATAAATAATCATGCAAAAAAGTATCCAAAAGGAATTTGACTTGCCGTTTCCGTTTCTTTATTTTGCAAAAAATATTAACAAAATCTCGTCCACATGAGCCTGACCACAGTCAGCTGGCCACGACGCTCAGAGTACGGAATGCTGAGGCTACGCTGTTGTCAGCGCACATTCTACCCACGCCCTCCATCTTTACCTTTATTTACGAAATACCCAATAACCTCCAACTACCGCCATCCAAAAGCAATGGCATCCTCGCAATTACCCGGCAAAAGCAACCCCAATTCGTAACCAAAACCTTTATATGAAGCCACGAAGGAACCGAGTATCGAGAAGAGGTCGAAGAATCATCTAGAACGCTGGGTTTTATAAAACCCACTGGTGGTTTCTCCACCGCCTCAAGTGGTTTTACTTTTCTCATCATCTCAATCTATTTATTTTTCTCGATTTAATAATCTTGAGCGATTTTAACGCCTGTTTCGAAATTTCTCTCATCTCTCTTTGATCACAGATCTGATCTCATTTTTAAGGTAATTTTTCATTTCGAGCTAAATTTCGTATAATTTCTTCAAGTTCACGTAAAATATAATATCTTGATTCACACGAAAGATCTTTACTTGTATGGCAATTTGTTGATTTGTCGATTCTTTCCTTAGATCTGTGGTTTTTATTTGTATTTTTGGGGAAATTGATGGTATTTATATGTGGATCTTGTGTTGTTTTGTTTAGATCTAATGGCTGAGGAGCAGCGGTTGCAAGAAGGCCATCGCCTCTGCGCCAACAACTGCGGCTTCTTTGGGAGCCCTGCGACGCTCGATCTCTGCTCTAAATGCTACCGCGACTTTCGCCTCAACGAGGATCAGGCCTCGTCGGCGAAGATCGCCGTCGAGAAGTCGCTGAAAGCGTCAGTGTCGTCGTCGTCGTCTTCCGTCGTGGTGACGGAAGCGTCTATCGACGTTAGGGTTCCTTTAGCGTCCCCCGAGGCGGCTGCGGCGTCGCCATCCACGGCGGCGCGGACGGCGCCAAACAGGTGCGTCACGTGCAGGAAGAAGGTGGGGCTCACAGGGTTCACGTGCAGGTGCGGGGCGACGTGCTGTGGGGTCCACAGGTACCCCGAGCAGCACGCGTGCGCCTTCGACTTCATGGGGGCCGGGCGGGACGCGATCGCACGTGCGAACCCCGTGATCAAGGCTGATAAGCTCGATAAGATCTGAGGGATCAAAAATGGATGGATACGCTTCGAGGCGATGAGCTCGATGTAGGGAGGTTGCTTTGGTGGTTGTGCTTTTTTATTTTTATTTATTTTTCTTCTTTCCTTTAATGATTTTTATTTTTTTAGGAAATGGATGTTGGGTGGTGGAATGATGAATATATAAAGGGTGGTGGTTGGTTTTACTTTCTTTTATTTATTTGGTTATTTAAAAATTGATGGTGTGGTCTGAATTTGGTAGCTCCCGAGTATATGATGCTGATAAGATGTTGTGTTGTGGACACGAAGTATAGTATTGTTAGAGTTTGATTTAAAATTTTAGTTTGGGCCCATTGGTTTTCACGTACGGTGCATGCCAAATAATGTGTTGATTTGTGATGGGACAAGGCTAGAGCCTTTAATTATTAGAATGTAAGAGCAAATCAAATTAATTGGGCTCTGTACAGGAAGATGGCGGCCATTGATTGAAAGTCTACCCGAGATAATTGATGAATCAAATCAATTAATTAACGGAGCCTTCGAAAAGGTGAGAGGCCGGTGTATCAATTAATAAAGCACGTAGGAATAGGTATGCGACAGCAAGAAGGCATTTATAGAGCTGTCTGCGGCATAGGAAAGAAAATCCATCAAAGCATTGATTAGATTTAATTGTGGCTAACCAATTAAATCTCTAGATCAACTATATAAACTGAACATATCCTTAAGAAAGTGGGTGTGAGCTGAATGAAAAACGGAAGAAGTATGTGACTTGCAAATTGGCAGGGAGAGAGAGAGAGGGGGGGGGGGGGGGGCCGAGATATTTGTACAGTATGATTTGAAAGAAATTTTCTAAAGTTGCTCTCTATTGTAAACTTGATTCAAGTACAGTAGACGTTTGTAGATTTCATTCTGTCGGGACCAGCCATACGGTAGGTAAATCTCGTTAACAAATTTTTTATGCCTCTCTGATTTGTGATTCTAGCGTATTTTAATTATTGTTTTTAGTCGGTATTTTAGTTGTTGCGTGAATTATTTGCATTCCGTATATCGAATATCTCCTAACAACTGGTATAAGAGCTTGGCTAAGAAATCTAGAGTTCTTCAATTCCACGATCTAAGTTAACAGTGGGTACGATGTATATATCCGCTTCCCCACTTTCTTAAATCATTATTTTGAAGGCGTTGATTCAGATCAAGAGAGAAGTTGAGTTTGTTGCGACACAGACGAAAAATGTCGGAGTGTAAAATTAGAATCGAAAAATTCAATAGTGTAACACACTGGCACGATCGTACGATATTAATTAGTATTTTAAATTTTATTTTATTTATTTATTTGGGTTGTGATTTGTTTGATAGTAGAAATGTTTATCCGACCCGACCCGCATGCTTGAAACCTACTATGGTACTAGATCATCTTTAATTAATATTTATTCGCAAACTAAATCCATATGAATCTATATAGCAGATATAGAATATTTAAATTACACGTATATATTTTCTGGTGTGTGTGTGTGTATTGTCATCACGTCATTTAAGCATCTCATGTTTTTATATTGACATTTATCTATTGCAAGTAAATCTTAAACACCCATTAGATTATACTATATTATTTTTAACATTTAGATATGATTAGTGTTAGGAATATGTATGCCCTAGAGACCTTTATTGTATGATATAGTGGATACTTGGACATATATATAGAGGACTTTCTTGCTCGACATGATAGTATACTATCTGATTATCTTTATCTTAACATGTAAACTATTATTCTTATACTGTCTCTCTCTTACATGTTGATAAAATCTTTAGGGTGTTAGCTTGACTTCCAGGACTATGATGAAAATTATACTAGTGGGATCTGGATAGTCTACAAGCACATCCTTTAATTGTTCCTAGTCGAGAGAATACCGAGACAAGATATCGATATTCCAGAGTAGACTGGTGTGTACGTTTCTTGACCTTGTATGGGGGCGATGGTTGATCCCATAGCCATTAATGTTTGACATCAAATATTGTACACGGGTGCCCATTAGAGAATGGGTACACCGAACATGACCCGCCGAGAACTCCTAGTTGGTAGTATATCTATCGTCAGATTGCAGTTCTCTGATGACACTGGTACAGATTAATCTGTAGATCCGAGATCGTCATAGAGTCTTGTGTGGCTCCCACTGTGCTTTCATTTCCTCCCTACCACGGCTCAAAAGAGTTGTGCAAACAGGTGGATTTTGGGTACAGTCCCGAGTCACATGGAGGCAATGAGCGATAGGAGGGGTTTCGTCTCTCCCGGTATTGGGAGTTGATGTTGCGCTATACTCGATTGGCTATAACTGGAAGTCTCTGGTCAGGGCTGCTGTTGGGATTTGCTGGTAAGAGTTATCAGTAGTTTCTCAAACCGTTATAAGCCAGACATCGGCATGACTTATCACATTACTGGGGTTTGACGATTCCACCCCTGGACTTGATATGGGACATATCAGTCGAAGAGACCGGACTGTACGGTAAGTGTTACTTATACGCTTCACAAAGAATATGGACAAACTTGCTTGTTGATCTTCTAATCGCTCAATAATTTGGTAGCTGTTACGTCTAGCTAGTACCGCTGACGGCTTGTGGGTGACTGATGTGATCATCACCTGCTGCTGGCGTATTGACGAGTGTTTAGAGTCCCATACAGAAGTTTCTAGTTCAAGCGAAACGAAGTAGGGCACATATGCTGATATATGCGGGGGCCTGATTAAATACAAGTATGTGATACCGTATTCTAATCTGGCAGTTTTCTTATATCGGTCAGATTATATGTGATATAACCGGATTATCGAATCAAGTGTTGATTTGATAATGTGATATACAGATAAATAATATTAGTCGGTTATATGTGATATAACCGGATTATTAAATCAAGTGTTGATTTAATAATATGATATATATTATATTTGATATAATTATATCTTAACTAATATTATTAGCTCACTAAATATTTTCTTATATATATATATATTAATATATATATGATATATATATATATAAATATATATAAAGCATGACATTAATTTCTATTTTGTGAAAATAGAAATGAGGTGGAAGAAGGTAGCATGGTGTAGCATGGCATTTCTTATTTGTTTAATACTCTTGACTCACTATTGAAGCACGGCTCTTATTTTTATTTGAAAAATATTGGATGGTTGAATAAGTGAGCAGTGTTATGCCATTCTACACTTGATGACTCATTCTAGACTTGCTCATTTTCTTTGCTTGAGCTCTCCAGGTTCTCTTGCTCTCATCTTCTTCTTCCTTTTGATACTTCAAGCCCCAACCCTTCACATGTGATGTGAACCATGGGGATTGAATAAAATCTAGTGAGCAAACCAACATCCCTACTTCACCATCCTACATTTGATTGGCAATCAAGTGTAGCGTGTTTCCTTCTCTAAAAAGTTTAGTGAAGTGATAGCTTGGATTGCGGAGTTTCGGATGGATCATTTTCGGCACAAAAGTCATCGGAGGAAGCTTGCACCTTCTTCAAGTAGCGTCTAGTGGAGTCGCGTGGACTACTATTCGGAGGATATGAAGAGAAGTACACGGTCTATAAAAATTGTAGCCCCTTTCTCTTAGTATAGTTTATTGTATCATTATTGTTAAACCCTAATATTCTAGTTAAGATCTTGTTAAGTGTTCATTAGCACCATGAATTTTTGAAAATTGCAAACACTTTCATGGTATCAGAGCCAGGCTAGAACATTTGGGTAGGTCTTTACGATATTAAAGTGTTCAATCGAATTTTTGAGATCGGGATTTATTAAGTTTCTGTCAATTTTTCAAAAGTTGGAATTTTGCTGATTAAAAATATGCAGAAAATCGTGCAGGCTTTTTAATGGAGCCTCAAGAAATTTGAGGACCCAACTCCAACAAACGGCTGTGGAAGCGCGGCCAAACACCATGTTTGGTCGCGGTTCTGCGGCAAGTTAGTGGGGTTGAGCTGTCATTTTTCTTGTGCTTCTCCATTTGGGCATTTGGCACTTTTTGAATGTTTTTAATGATTCTCAAGTTTTTGAGCTCTCTGGAAATTGTGGGTATTCGATAAATCGATCGAAATGTTCAATGTTGTTTAGATCTTGATGATATGTGATACAATTGTTAAAATCCGGAATAATTAGTTTTGTGAAAACTAATTAGTATATTGTAAATCTAGCTGTTTAGTCTCGTTTGATCGATTGCCACGGAGTTTTGATTCGGTCAAAATTCCGTCGCAATTGCGTATAGTACGCGATCACTTAGTCGGGAATCTTATTGAATTATCCGACAGCTTATTGAAAATTGTTTTCAATTTGAGACTAAAATGCAAGGTTTATAAGTTAGGCATGAAATTCGGAATATGAGATATTCCGGGTTTATAATGTCTAAGGTATTTGCGGATTTTAATTATTGTAGTTTTTCATTTATTTTCTGCGCCGTAAGTGTAATATGTGAGGTATCCCAAATCTCGTTGCTATATGTCAACGGAATTCGGGATACGCGTATTTACTTACGTTGATGACATGTGATGTTATGTGTTGCTGTGATATGTTATATTGGATCATCGTGAATGAATAGCCGGGGGTTTTATGTGAGATGAGAGTTTTACAATTTTCATTCATGTAAAATTTATATGTAATATTCTTTTATTGGGACACTTCCGGATTGAGAATGATGTCATCATTAATGTATATTATTTACTTTTCCGCGTTAGGATAGACCTAAGGCTGGGGGCACAACTAACCGAGTTCTGGAGTCCAATGGGAGACCATCTCGAGGAGTTGAGACCAGGTCTCCTAATTTTAGAATTGGCAGGGTTGCTTGTGTTGGCTATAGTGCCCTCAAGTCAATTATTGAATCGCAGGTATGTGACTGTGATGATTGAGGGAGGTCCTATACGGATAGAACAGTCTTACTCAAGATGATAGTATGCTGTCTGGTTTGTCTTTATCATCATGTACATCCTTTATGTGGTATTACAAATCACTATTACATGTTGATAGAGCCCATAGAATTTTTACTTGACTACCAGCATTATGATGGTGATCATATACGTGGGAGATGGGTGGTCTATAAGCACATACTTAAATATCTCTAGTTGTGGGAGTGTTGAGACTGGGCATCGATACTCCAAAATAGACTAGTGTCACTGATCGAGACCCCGACGAGGGGCGGTGGCCAGGTCTCACAAGCAATTGGTGTAAGTTTGTTCCCCTAAGATAGTATACATGGGCTCATTGGGTTATGAGTACACTGGACGGACTCGCCGGAACCTGCTACTTGGTACTATACCTATTGTCAGATAGCAGTTCCCAGGTAACATGTGTGCAGGTGAGTCTGTCGACCTGAGATCGTCATTTGTCTCGTATGAGTTCCCACCGTGCTTTGATTACTACCCTACCACGGCTCAAAGGAGTCGTGCAAACATGTTTTAGTTGGGTACAGTCCCGAGCAACATGGAAGCAGTGAGCAGATCGTCGGGGATTCGTCTCTCCCAGTATTGGGGGTTGATGTCGCGTAGTGTACGGGTGGCCATCACCAGAAATTCTTGGCCAAGGTAATTGAGAACTACTGATCTAGGATCAGTAGTTTCTCAGGTGGTGATGGGTTTCATACCGACATGAAATGTCGCGTTATTAGGGGTCTGATTTTATCCATTCTCTAGACTCGATATGCGATATTCATAGACGAGCGGACCGGACTGTACGGATATTGTCACTAACAGGCTCAGTAAGGGTTTCAGGATGAGTCTGCTTGTCGGCCTCCGTTTCGCTCAATATCTGGGTAACCGTTACGTACAGCTAGTGCCGCTGACGTGCTTGTGGTTAAACCCACTGCCAACGTATTGACGAGTTTTTAGAGTCCCACACAGAGAGTTTCCCTACTTCGGACGAAACGATATAGAGGCCGTATGGTTTCACGGCATGGTTCAATCATATACGTGCACTTGTGCACGTATCATGATTCGGACGGATAATACTGGTGGCTTTGGTTTAAGCCAGATTCTAGTATTATATTATTATATTATTTTCCTCTTTTTGTATTCGTATTTTTCGGAATACGGATGCAGATATATATATACGGATCAGAGGTATTCTTGTAATTTATTACAGGGTGCTTCTAGAAGATGCCACCTCATTTAGTTTTAACCATTTAGGATTAAATGGTTAATGAGGTGGAGAGGATGAGGTGTTGTATGCATTATTGTGGCATGGCTTTGTAGTGACTTTTGGTCACTATTCAACCATGCTTAACTTTTTGTTTGTTGTGAGATATTTTGTTGACTTGAGATATTTTGGAGACTTGAGATATTTATTTGGATGGCTCCATTATTTCTCACAACTCTCACAACACACAAAAACCACTTAGCCATTTTTCTTGAGTTACTCTCTCACTCTCATCCTCAAGCTTCTTTTTCAACCTCCACTCTATAAGTCTCATGTGTTGAGAAACCTAGGATGTCATGAGACAAATTAATCTTTCATCACTCTCTACTTCTTCTAGGTTATCTAGTGTAGCGATCTAAGTACCCTAGTTACCTCGGCTATTCGGTTGGAGCTCATTTCATAGACTCCCGGATGGATCACCTTCGATGGAGGGAGACCGGAGATCAAGCTTGATCAAGGAGGCCTCTAGGAGCTTGTGATGATGGTTAAATACCGAAGGACACGGATCGATCGGTATAACCATTCCTATCTCTTTATTGTTTGCTAGTTTAAGGTTAATGGTAGATCCGGGCCTTGGGTTCCGTTAGCGCCAGTTTAGAAAAAAAATGTTCCGCATTCGGCCACGGTTTGATGGCTAGGGCGCTGGCAAAACCCAACAGCTTGCCGCTCTCATAGGGGTCTAGGGATGTGGGATTGGCCGTTCATCATGACCGTAAAATCCGTGTTTTTCATTATTGGCTTAATTTAAAACACAGACCTCCTAGTATATCCAATATTTCATATGTTGACTTCTGTTGCTTGGTTCTGTGATGTGATCATATAAATGCGTGAGACGGATGCTTTATATATATGATATATAATAAACGTTACTTATGTTTTGCACCCGCGCTAGTCCAGCCCCCGCTCTATCGTTAATTAATCTAACGGTGCATGACGGGGCCTCGTGGCGAATGCGGATGGCATAAGCGTACGTTCTATTTTCGTTTCATTTTTTCTGTGATGTTTAGGAAATATTAAATGATGGGACTGCATTAATGAGATTAATGAAATGAAAAGAAACCTAATGATGTTATAGAATCAAAATTTTTTAAAAAGGTAGCTCTAGTTCTTTCTTTGCACAGTATTCCTTGACGAATATCCAGCACCTCATTCGATGAGGAAAGAGCCGAGATCCCTTCACCGGGAGTGACCTCTTTAGCAAAACTAGCAAATGCAACAACCCACTCGGTTTATCATCATAGCTTCTATAGTTCTTGTTTTGCATAGTGGTATTCCTTGATGAATATCCAGCACCTCATTCGATAAGGAAAGAGCCGAGATCCCTTTACCGGGAGTGACCTCTTTAGCAAAATCTAGTAAAAGCTATTCGGTTTGTTTTTGAAAACTACTTAATTTTAAAAGCGGAGCTTAAACCACTCATTTTCAAAATCACTAGATTTTACAACGATATCAAGTTCATTACGCTAAAGGTTTTCTTAAAAACCAACGTAGCCCTCCGTCATTTCAGATAAGTGCTATTTATTATTCGTGTTGCGTTTATTGATCTTGTCAAGACGTGGTGTGCGGTAGCTGATTAGTGCATATTTATCGCATGTGATGAGATTGGATTAAGGTAGTCGTGCGGCCTTATTGACCTTGTCAAGGGTTGTGCGGGTGGGTTTAATTCAATCAAGAAATGAACGGGTGGAACTTGACTTGCGGTTTATGGTTTGTTGATCTTATCAAGGTTATAAATCGCATGGGGTAAAAACAATATTGGGAATTTCAAGTGTTGGAATTTGCAATGAGATTGCATATCTTCTATATGATAGTTGGATCACGATACCCACTGCGAGTAAGAGTTACTCCTAGGAGAGTTTTCCACTTTACAATTAGCCGATCCATTAGGTGTCTAAGAAAGGTGTTAACGGGGTGATACCCTTACGAAAACGAGGTTATTTAATTAGTTCCATACGAAAGCATGGGAAGACTCCATCGGAGTACCAATACCTGCCTGGCCGAACGATTGGCGAACTTGTAGGGCGTAATTAATATCGGCCAATCTTACTTTTTAGGGTTTGAAGGAAGATTTGATAAAAACAGTAGAAGACATCCTGATTAGATAAAATAATAACCAATCTAATCTTCCAAAGTACGCACGCAAAGTGATTATCCTTCTCTCTCTCCTGGTAGCGACCAATGACACGCCTTAATCAAGATAATAATATGAATGTATTAACCGAAACCACTTATTATACTGGGCTAGGTTCCGCTCTATCTTATGATTGTCATAAGTCTGAGCAACGAATAGGAGAGTATTCAGATTCCTAAGCCACCCGAACAAAGAATAAGTATATTGATGTATCGTCTTCGGGTGTGTTCGTTACCGAGAACCGTTTCTCAGTTAACTCTATGTCCTGGGTATTGGATACCGGATCAGGATCCCACATTTGTAATTTGTTATATGGGCTAAAAATAGGTAGAGAACTGGGAAATGGTGATATGTCTCTAATAATAGAGAATGGTGTAATTGTTGCAGCCAAATCAGTTGGCGAATATCATCTTGTATTACCAAGTGGTAACACAATAATTCTGAGCAACTGTTATTTCGTACCAAAAATGTTGTGAATGTTTTCCTAAATCAAGTGTTGATTGGGTATGGTATATTATATAACGGTAAATACGTTATAAATCATAATACAGTTCTAAGTATAAAGAACACACACAAGAGGAACAGTTTAGAAAATGAACGAAGCCTTCTTGTGGCATTGTAAACTAGGTTAAATCAATACGACAAGACTAGCTGAGTTGCATAAGAATGCATATTTGAATCCGTTCGAATTTACATCTTATGAAACTTGCCAGTCATGTCTCAAAGGAAAGATGACTAAATCTCTGTTTATTGGACACGAAGAAAGAGCTACTGAACTCTTGGGACAGATACATAGTGATGTATGCGGTCCTACTTCTACACATACTAGGAATGGTTCCTCGTACTTTATTACATTCACCGATGATCTCTTAAGATTCGGACATGTGTTCCTGTTGAAACACAAATCTGAATCTTCTGAGAAATTCAAGGAATATAAGCACGAAGTTGAGAACCATACGGGTAAAAGTATTGAAATCCTACGATCTGATCGGGGAGAAGAATACTTGAGTACGAAATTCAGAGACTACTTAAAAGAGAATGGGATTCTCTTTCAGCTTACTCCTCCGTATACACCACAGCACAATGAAGTTTCGGAGTGGAGGAATTGCACCCTATTAGATATGGTGCACTCTATGATGAGTAATGTTGAGTTACCTATTTCCCTTTGGGGCTATGCACTTGAGATAACTGCATTCCTATTGAATAGAGTTCCGACAAAATCCGTGCCTACCACTCCATATGAGATATGGAATGGGAAGAGACTATCTCTTAAATGAGTTAAGATATGGGGTTGTCCGGCCTATATTAAAAAGCAAAATCCGGACAAGCTCGAAGCAAGGACAGTTCTGTGCAAGTTTGTACGATATCCCAAACATTCACGAGGGTATATCTTCTACCACACCGAGGAACAAAAGATGTTTGTTTCTCGACATGCCACCTTTTTAGAAAAGGAATTTCTTATGAAAGAAATTAGTGGTAATGAGGTAGAATTGGAAGAAGTTCCACCAACACAAAATATAACTGACGATTTGGTGGAACCGGAGGATTCAATAGTCTCCGACGAACCTCAGCCACTCCGCAGATCTAGTAGGGTTTCTCATCCACCTGAGAGATACTACAGTTTTCTCATAGACGATAGGAGCGAGGATTGCATCATGGAAGATAATGACCCAACTGGTTTCGAGCAGGCCATCACAAATGGAGGCTCTGTGAAATGGCTGGATGCTATGCTATCTGAGATGGAATCCATCTACACCAACAAAGTATGGACTTTGAAAGTTGCTCCTGAAGGGGTAAAACCCATCGGGAGCAAGTAGATCTTGAGAATATAATTGGTGTAGATAGAAAAGTTGAGACTTTCAAAACTAGACTTGTAGAAAAAGGTTTTCGTCAACGACCAGATGTCGATTATGATGAAACCTTTTCTCCAGTGGCTATGCTTAAGTCCATCAGGATCCTACTTGCCGTTGTTGCATATCATGACTACGAAATCTGGCAATTGCACTTCAAGACCACTTTTCTAAATGGTGATTTAGAAGAGAGCGAGTGTGTGACACAGCCAAAGGACTTCGTAGACAGTGGGAGCAGCGGAAGCGTGTGCAAGCTGCTTAAATCAATCTACGGATTAAAGCAGGTATGGCGGAGATCGAACATCTGTTTTGATGAAGTTGTCAAAGAGTTTGATTTCATCAAAAATGTAGATGAACCATGTATATATAAGAAGGTAATAGAGAGTAAGGTTGTCTTCCTCGTATTGTACATGGATGACATACTCTTGATAGAAAACGATGTTCCTATGCTACACTCGGTCAAGCTTTTCTTATCTTCTCCATGAAAGATCTAAGTGATGCCTCCTACATCCTAGAGATAAAGATCTATAGAGATAGATCTAAATGGATGTTGGGATTGTCCCAATCTAGGTAGATAGAAACCATACTAAAGAGGTTTAGTATGGAAGATTTTAAGAGTGGTAATGTACCCTCTTGTTAAAGAATCACTCTCTCCAAAGAGATGTCTCTCAAGACTGATTTGGAGAGGGCTCGCATGCAAGGGATACTCTATACTTCGGCAGTCGGGTCAATCATGTATGCGATATTATGTACTAGACCAGATGTAGCTTACTCATTAGGTGTAGTGAGTAGGTATCAATCAGATCCTGGGGAGAAATACTGGACAGCTGTGAAGAACATTCTTAAGTATTTGAGAAGGAATAAAGAGATGTTCTTGGTGTATGGTAACGGTGAATTTCAAATGGAGTCCTTTACCGATTCGAGCTTCCAGAGTGATAAGGACGAAAGTAAGCCGGTCTCGGGTTTTGTCTTCACCTTCAGTGGAGGGACAGTATGTTGGAATAGTTCCAAGCTAGATACCGTAGCAGACTCAATGATGAAGGCTGAATACATCGCTACCAATGATGCTGCCAAAGAAGCGGTCTGGATAAACAAGTTCATATAATGAACTTGGCGAGGTTCCATCCATTGATCATCCAATACCTGTGTATTGTAATAACAATGGAACTGTAGCTTTGGCCAAGGAACCCCGGTCCCATCAGTGATCCAGATATATTCTTAGGCGGTATCACCTGATCAGGGAGATAGTAGATCGCCGGGAAATCGAGGTCAGGAGAGTTGACACAGAGGATAACACAGCGAATCCACTCACCATGGCCCTCCCCCAGAGGCTAATAGAGAGACTTTTTGGGATGTTGGGTATGAGATACTACAACAACTGGTCTTAGTGCAAGTAGGAGATTATTAGGAATATGTATGCCTTAGAGGTCATTATTATATGATATAGTGGATGGTTGGACATATATATAGAGGACTTTCTTGCTCGATATGATAATATGCTATCTGGTTGCTTTTATCTTAACATGTACACTGTTATTCTTATACTGTCTCTCTCTTGCATGTTGATAAACCCCTTAGGGTGTTAGCTTGACTTTCAGGACTATGATGTGGATCATACTACTAGGACTTGGATAGTCTACAAGCACATCCTTTAATTGTTCCTAGTCGAGAGAATATCGAGACAGGGCATTAATATTCCAGGATAGACTAGTGTGTACATTTCTTGACCCTATATGGGGCCGATGGTTGATCCCATAGCCATTGGTGTTTGACATCAAAGATTGTATACATGTGCTTATTAGAGAATGGGGACACCGAACAGGACTCGCCGAGAACTCCTAGTTGGTAGTATACCTATCGTCAGATTGTAGTTCTCTGGTGACACTGGTACAGGTTAGTCTGTAGACCCGAGATCGTCATAGAGTCTTGTGTGGCTCCCACCGTGCTTTGATTTCCTCCCTACCACGGCTCAAATGAGTTGTGCAAACAGGTGGATTTTGGATACAGTCCCGAGTCACATGGAGGCAATGGGCGATAGGAGGGGTTTCTTCTCTTCCGGTATTGGGAGTTGATATTGCGCTATGCTCGATTGGCTATAACTGGAAGTCCCTAGCCAGGGCTGCTGCTAAAATTTACTGGTAAGAGTTATCAGTAGTTTCTCGAACCGTTATAGGCCAGACATCGGCATGACTTATCACGTTATCGGGGTCTGATGATTCCATCTCTAGACTTGATATGCGACATATCAGACGAAGAGACCGGACTGTACGGTAAGTGTTACTTATAGGCTTCATGGAGAGTATGGACAAGCTTGCTTTTTGATCTTCTAATCGCTCAATACCTGGATAGCCGTTATGTCCAGCTAGTACCGCTGACGGCTTGTGGGTGACTGATGTGATCATCACCTACTGCTGGCGTATTGACGAGTTTTTTGAGTTCCACACAGAAGTTTCCTAGTTCAAGTGAAACAAAGTAGGGCACATATGTTGATATATGCGGGGGGCCTGATTAAATACGAGTATGTGATACCGTATTCTAATCTGGCAGTTATCTGATATCTGTCAAGTTATATGTGATATAACCGGATTATCAAATCAAGTGTTGATTTGATAATGTGATATACAAATAAATAATATTAGTCTGTTATATATGATATAACCGGATTATTAAATCAAGTGTTGATTTAATAATATGATATATATTATATTTGATATAATTATATATTAACTAATATTATCAACTCATTAAATATTTTCTTATATATATATATATATATATATATATATATATATATATATATATATATAAAGCATGGCATGAATTTCTATTTTGCGAAAATAGAAATGAGGTGGAAAATGGAAGTATGGTGTAGCATAGCATTTCTTATTTGTTTAATACTCTTGACTCACTATTGAAGCATGGCTCTTATTTTTATTTGAAAAATATTGGATAGTTGAATATGTGTGCAAGGTGTTATGCCATTCTACACTTGATGATTCATTATAGACTTGCTCATTTTCTTTGCTTGAGCTCTCCAAGTTCTCTTGCTCTCATCTTCTTCTTCCTCTTGATGCTTCAAGCCCCAACCCCTCACATGTGATGTGAACCATGGGGCTTGAATAAAATCTAGTGAGAAAATCAACATCCCTACTTTACCATCCTACACTTGATTGGCAATCAAGTGTAGCGTGTTTCCTTCTCTAAAAATTTTAGTGAAGAGATAGCTTGGATTGCGGAGCTTCGGGTGGATCATCTTCGGTATGAAGGTCATCGGAGGAAGCTTGCACCTTTTTCATGTGGAGCCTAGTGGAGCCGCATGGATTACTACCCGGAGCATATGAAGAGAAGGACACGGTCTACAAAGATTGTCGACCCTTTCTCTTAGTATGGTTTATCATATCATCATTGTTAAACTCTAATATTCTAGTTAAGATCTTGTTAAGTGTTCATTAGCACCACGAATTTTTGAAAATTGCATGTGTGATGCCCGTTTAAACCGCGTCGCGGTACAAGTAAACACTTTCAATTAGATGGGCTACTTATGTGTATTTTACTTCTAATATATATTTTCAGTAAGATTTTGTTAGACGGATTGGAGATTTGTATTTTCTGATATATACTATTAGTTACATATTAAACTATATAAATATATAATTTAACCAATATATATATATATATATATATATATATATATATAACTTATATTTTCATTTATATAAAAAAAGCATCTCTCTTTCCTGCTCTCTTTCTTTTTCTCTCATCTTCCTCATTGCCGCTGCCCCCGTCTCTTACTCTCTCATCCCGACTCCAACACACATCACAAACACCAGCATCCTCACCCGAGCAATCTCCTCTATCATCTCATCGTCGTCGCCTCCATCACCTCACCCCATCACTTGCATCTTCACCGTTCAACCTTAGCTTCCAACCTTCGAACCCATCTCCCTCGTTGTCGACCTCGATCTCAGTCCCGACCACCACCATCAACATCCTCCTTCCCTTGACACCTCCACCGAACCATCATCTTCCTCATCTTGCTGTCACCGTCCTCTTCCTCTTCCTCTTCTTCCACGAACCCAAACCCGATCAACCCACTGCAACCTTTCTTCGTCCAGCCACCAACCACTACAAACATTGCTACCCTGCCGCTAATTCCATCAATGTCACCCCCTCCATTCGCCGACACCTCACGGCAACCAAAAACCTTAGCCGAGTGATTGAAAGAGTTTTAAAGTTATTAACCGCAATCAAGACGGTGTTGCTTTGCAGCTAGCCGGTTGAGCACGGGTCGATCCACAGGGAGACGGAGCGTTTTACGTTCTTGTTCTCACGAGTTAATGCGCGTGGGCGGTAAGTTCGTATCTACCCTATGTGTATATATGCAAAGTAAACAATTGTTAGGATTAGATAGGATAGTGTAAGCTAAACAATTCCGTATTTAAGTCCTTTGAGCCGAACTTAGCAAAGAAAGCTAGAGCAATCGGCAACAACGTGGATTAGGGTATTTAAGCACGGTATTCGTGGAATCCGGCTTATTGACCCTTTTCCTTCCGTTCTTGTCTTTTGCTTTCGCCTCCGGCCAAACCGAACGCAACCGGTCGCGGTTAGGAATCACCGTTACCTTGGTAGGGTAAGGTGCCTAACGGAGCGCTTGCGTAAGGTTTGGACGGAGTTTCAAATGGAAAAGACGGGAAAAAGGAAATGAGGAACGGAACGTTAACTTACAATATCTCTCTCTTTTCCTAACAACACATATTAACAACCATTCACAAAACAAACCAAAAAGAGCAAAAGAAAAGATAAACAAAGAGAAGAAAAGATTACAAGTAAGTAATTAAATGATATGGAATTTAAATTGCAAGAAAGTAAAGCAAGGAATGTAAGTGCAAGTAATAAAAAGTAAGAAAGAAATAAGCAAGAAAGAAAGAATTAGGAACCATGGAACAAGTTACACACTATGGGTTTAATAACCCAAACTTAAACTTGCATGCTCAATTAAGAGGTTGCAAGATCAAGAGAGAGCTAAAAACCCAAGGCAAAATGAAGCACAAAAGAGACTTTATCATCTTTAAGAATGATACAACCCTTGAGATCAAATACCAACCCTTAAACCTTCAAGCTCAATGAAGAGATTGAAAGATCAAGAGAAGGCAAGGATCTCAAGGGGAAGCTAAGCTATTTACAAGAGAGAGAGAAAACAAAATGAAGTGTTGCAAAAAGAATGACAAAATTGGACCCCTCTCCCTTGCTGGCATGATCTGCTTTTATAGGCATGATAAGGGATTAAGCAAAGAATAAAATAAATACCAAATGGCAGCATGTGAGACACTGTGAGAGGATGGGGCCCACAGGAGGAGGTGAGGCAGGCCAGGCCGGATTTTGCAAGGAAGTGCTCGGTTGAAATCCGAGGTCTGGGTCCCGTATTTGCAGTGTGGTCTTGTGTTGTCTCCAGCATGACTCTGGTGTTATTTGCTTGGTCTATTTTCAACTTGTGGTGCACCAGGAATTGGAGGGAAACTTGGTAGATATGAATCACATCACACTTTATAGCATTTAATGCATGTCATACTCAAATCACCTCATGCCCACTTGCCATGGCCGCCCCCTAGGTCCATGGTCCAAACCCCAAGAGTTAGTGTGTACACATGTTATGTGTTGGACCAAAATATTGTGCACACCCTTGTTTGCAAAATAACTCTTGGGATATCTGTCGGTTTGCGGTTCTGGTTGCAGTGTCAGCTCACAAATGATATATCCGTGATTTTGAATGTATTTCCGGTATTTTGTCACGGATACCTGTAATCTGTATTACTGAGCAAACACCGGTTAATAGTACCGATATATACAAAAAATAGATAATAAATGATCGGTATTAAAATGCAATATTCTGGTCTGAACAAATACCCCCAAACTTATCTTTTGCTCGTCCCGAGCAAAACAAAATCCTAGCCTCACTTTCGCAGGGAACACGATTGCACTGAGCGTGTGCAACAAGCCGTTAAACCTCTAAGTGTCTCTAGTAGGGGGAGTGTTGTCTCTCCTGAGCGTTTTCAGCGGATTATACTCACAAAATCTTATCAAGTTAGTTTCATAAGTTAACATTGATTCTACTCCTATAGTTTAGTATTTACGTTAGAAATTCTATTATCCTAAGTTAGAAATATCGAACCCTTATGTTTCACACCTCTAATCTATTTAACCTCAGATCCTATACGTTCCAAAAAAAAGTTTAGAAAGATCTCGGTATCTCCTAAGTTTTCCTTCTAAAAGTGCGGTATTAAATCAGGGATTTTTATCAACTTTACAGAAAACATAAGTCTTATTCTTCATTTCTATCTTTTATCCAAATATTGATTGTATACCCCTACGTGTGTGTATATTTGCACCCCTACACTCAAGAATTCAATTCAAGCTTTAATACTCTTGCCCTAATACCTAATACTACTTCTTTTCATTAATGATGGACGGTATTGCCCACACACCTTTCATGCGACTATTAATGCTTCTTGAGGCACTAACGGCCGATTATTGAATGTGTGAGCTTAAAGCGTAAATAGCAGTTTTCAGGTTTTGACTTTATTTATTTTTCTTTTTCTTTTTTTCAAGACCGGATATATTTTTCCTTGATGCTCTTTTTGGTGTTTAGCTTTAATTACCGTTTTTTCTTTCATACTAGGTTTTCAGGCAAGAGTATTTCTAGGTATCCTCTACTATCCCAAGTTTCAAGGTGGGTGTATGTGCAATTTATAGGGTATATACTTTCTAAATTTGAACTCAAGAATAGCAACTATTTTTTAGATTTATCCTTCAGTAAAGCTTCAATACTTTCCCCTCATCTTGACTTAACTCAAGAACTGAACTCAAGATTACCTATTTCTCAAAAAAACAGCAAGGATTTATAATTACCAAGATTAAACAGAAGGAGGGTTATTTTTAGGGTTTTCAATTCCTAAGCCTAGGATTTAGTTATTCCTAACGTATCAACTAAACTTTCGGAATAAAATCTAAATTACCCTATTAGCTGACTTGACGATAAAGTTTTTATATTTTTTGGGAAATTTTTCAATTTTTGTGGGTTTTTAATAAGGTATGCAAATGCAGAATATATAAATGAATGCGAAGGAAGAAAACTTACCGAGCACACCCCCAAACTTAAACCTGACAGTGCCCTCACTGTCAGGCTACACCAAGAGGGTCAAAATTATCGGCGCTCCCTAAAAACAAATTATATACAAATCAAAAAAGAAAACCAAAAATATATACAAAAAAAGGTTCCTCCCCAAACCTAAGTAAAACAGTGTTTCCACTGTTAAGCGGTGAAGTTCAGGATTAGGGGGAAAGAGAATAGTTTCAAACTATACAAGGCCTTACACAGGCTAAAAGTGAGCACCAACCATTCAAAAATTCTATCTCTGTAATGTGCCGGTTGGTGAAAGAATGCGGAGAGGTAAGAAATGTAAAATACGCGAGACCGTATTAGGATAGAAGCGGAATACGGTCTCGGTATATAAGAAGAAGAATGGTGGAAGGGAGAAAGAAGCGGAGTACGAACTTGAGGGTGAAAATGGAGTGAATAGATTAGCACAATTTGTGATGACCGATGTGTAAGAAGCGTTTGTGCTAATCTATTAACCCATCGAGAAATGGGGTCAAATCCCTCAAGATTCGTGAAAAACCATGGGTACGCGGAACTTGGTAAACCCGACACAGGAAGTGAAAATGATACGGTGTCTTGCAATGTCGGAATGATGGAAAGGATGGAGGTAGGTGATTGAGGAAGGTTATCGGTTAAAGGTTTCGGAGGGTGTACACAGTCAATGAAAGGGACAGGATGAATTGGAAAATCCGACTCATCAAGTAAAACTGGTTCAACCTCAATACTATCCTCAAAATTCTCCTCAAAGTTAAGCTCATCCATGCAATTCTCATCAAAATTAAGACGCATATGAAGTTCGGGAAAAACGTTCAATGACTCGGGATGATGAATTGGAGAGAAAAACTCAGCCAAATCAGCGGGTTCATCATCCAAAATATTCCCAGCGTCAATATCCTCGATCAAGTGAAAATCAATTTTCTCAGAAACCTCATCAAAAGCATGGATATCTATCAATTGTGGTTCTAAGATGGAGGTGCATAGGTTAAAAGGATTGGGTGTGGTTTCACTCGAAAGGGACCCTTCACAATCGGGTAAATCAAACACTATAAAGTCGCACAACTCATTAAACCTTCTATCTTTATTTGGTAAATCTTTTGGGACACGTGATAGACATTTAAAACTGGAGTTGTGCGATTCAATTTCGTAAGGGTAAGTTTGATTTGGAAGGGGGTACAGCTCACTCTCACCACTCAAATTCTCAGCCTGTCTTACCGTCGCATCATAGATTGAAAAATGTGGAGCTAGTTGAAAACTAGCTACCGGGTCACTAGGTTGTATGAGGGCGGCCATGGACGCATTCAAATCCATCATCTGTTGGCATGATACTATTCTAAAGTCTTCCAACAACTGTTCTAGACTAGACATAGGTTGTGAAAGGGTTTCAGTAAAAGATTCAAAATTATTTGGATACTGAAAACTCCCAAAAGGCTGTTCAGAAGCAATGTCTAGGGAAGGTGCAAAAGTCGGGTAGGACTGGTAGGAATTGAATGGCTGGACAGGAGTAGGATCAACATTAGGATAAGAAGGTGAATGGAATTGTTGATCCCAAGAATTTGAAGTGGTGAAAGGAGTGAAAGATCGGCTACGAGATTGTTCAATATGTTCAGCAATAGACATGGGTCTTGGAGTTACAACAGGACTCGAAAAAGGAGTATCAACGTAAGAAGGTGGTGAAAGTTGAAATGGTTGATATAAGGTGGATTGTGGAGTCCAATTGTTCGTCCTAGACGCGTCTATCCAATCTTTCAAAGAAATTTTGGGTATGGAGGGATTGTTCGACGTTCGACCAAAGCAAGAACTGTACGAAGTAATGTCTGGTTGTGGGTACCAAAGTTCGGCAAGGGTTTTTCGAGGTGGGGTACCCATGATATGAAGAGAGGAAGAAGAATAAGAGAAAAGGAGGGGAAAAAGAATTTGGTTTTTTTTAGTTAGTTATTAACAAAAGAATGAAATATACAGAAAAAGAATCTGGACAAAAACAATCACGACACAAAAATACCACGCACCTAATCGATCTAGGGTTCACCTAGGTAAACTAGACCTGCTCAAGAACTTGATTGTCGAAGTAAAACTGTGTCGAGAAACGGGCTCAAGATATACTGATCATGAGGCCAGGTAAGTGCAGAGATAAGAGGAGGTTTTCCGACGCTTTCGCGAAAGTCCTTAATTAAATAACCCTTTCTCTTTCTGGCGGTTTCGCCGTGAACACTTTCCTAGACACCCCATAAACAATATACCGCTAAGCGGTGTTCTAAACACAATTAACCTCTCCTAATGAGCGCGAAGTCCTTAAGGCTTAAAGTCTAATTTCTTTTAAAATTTGTGCGGGTAAGCGTTATGTTCAAGTTCGTGATTTGTGGGCCACGGAAAAGGTGATGAAATCCTTTACCGTATGTTGTGGGGTTCGCTTGCCCTTAAGTCCGTATTAATTGATGCAATGCGCAATTCAATGAAAAAATTTGTTCAAAATTTCAAACAATCATTTTTTATGTTTTAAGCTCGACGCTGCAACAAATACAGGTTAGTTAATTTGAGCGTTTGGAAGCGAACTTGCAAAGAATCCTACAAAGATATATAGTGGATGCGTCGGATTTGAGAAGAAGGTGTTTAAGAAATACGTACCGATAAGTTTTCGGGTTTAGAAACCCCTATTGAAGTTAAATCCGAATAGCTTGAAATGTTCGCTTGCGTGGGTCAAACTATCCGGATCTTTGGCACTGTACTTCGTAATCACCTTAGCTTGGAATTTACACTTTGCTCCCCACAATCGCAGTTCGCAAATCCGCAAAATCTATAAATGTCGGAAAAAAACGAATATTAGTGCGGAAAAACGATACAAATGCTCAAATACCTGCACACTAAAATTTAAAACAAGCAAACAATACAAATGGGACAAAACTAGAACAATGGAGCACAAAGGGAAGTTTTGGAGGAATTGGAGGTGGTACGGCCGGCGACGCCGGATTTGGAAGGGAAGTCGCCGGATGTCTTTCGGAGAATGGGCTCCAATCTTCTTCTGGGTTCACACTGTTATACTAATGTCACACTGGTATTGTTTGGTTGTTTAGTTCAGATCCAGAGTGCAAGTAGGTCAAATTCCAGAGAACAAAAAGTGTTAGCAAATGTTAGTTTTTGTTTTTTGTTTTTTTTGAAATTTTTAGTTGATTTTGAAAATAAGGTTAGATGTATAAGTGAGATGTACAATGATTAACCCAAAATAACAAAAACTAAAACGTTACCGTCTCTCCAGCAACGGCGCCATTTGATTGAAAGAGTTTTAAAGTTATTAAGCGCAATCAAGACGGTGTCACTTTGCAGCTAGCCGGTTGAGCACGGGTCGATCCATAGGGAGACAGAGCGTTTTACATTCTTATTCTCACGAGTTAATGCGCGTGGGCGGAAAGTTCGTATCTACCCTATGTGTATATATGCAAAGTAAACAATTGTTATGATTAGATAGGATAGTGTAAGCTAAACAATTCCGTATTTAAGTCCTTTGAGCCGAACTTAGCAAATGAAGCTAGAGCAATCGGTAACAACGTGGATTAGGGTATTAAAGCACGGTATTCATGGAATTCGGCTTATTGACCCTTGTCCTTCCATTCTTGTCTCTTGCTTTCGCCTCTGGCCAAACCGAACGCAACCGGTCGTGGTTAGGAATCACCGTTATCTTGGTAGGGTAAGGTGCCTAACGGAGCGCTTGCGTAAGGTTTGGGCGGAGTTTCAAATGGAAAAGACGGAAAAAAGGAAATGAGGAACGGAACGTTAACTTACAATATCTTTCTCTTTTCCTAACAATACATATTAACAACCATTCACAAAACAAACCAAAAGGAGCAAAAGAAAAGATAAACAAAGAGAAGAAAACATTACAAGCAAGTAATTAAATGACATGTAATTTAAATTGCAAGAAACTAAAGCAAGGAATGTAAGTGCAAGTAATAAAATGCAAGAAAGAAATAAGCAAGAAAGAAAGAATTAGGAACCATGGAAAAAGTTACACACCATGGGTTTAATAACCCAAACTTAAACTTGCAAACTCAATTAAGAGGTTGCAAGATCAAGAGAGAGCTAAAAACCCAAGGCAAAATGAAACACAAAAGAGACTTTATTCATCTTTAAGAATGATACAACCCTTGAGATCAAATACCAACCCTTAAACCTTCAAACTCAATGAAAAGGTTGAAAGATCAAGAGAAGGCAAGGATTTCAAGGGGAAGCTAAGCTATTTACAAGAGAAAGAGAAAACAAAATGAAGTGTTGCAAAAGAATGACAAAATTGGACCCCTCTCTCTTGCTGTCATGATCTGCTTTTATAGGCAAGATAAGGGATTAAGCAAATAATAAAATAAAGACCAAATGGCTGCATGGGAGACACTGTGAGAGGATGGGGCCCAGAGGAGGAGGTAGGGCAAGCCATGCCGGATTTTGCAAAGAAGTGCTCGGTTGAAATCCAAGGTCTGGGTCCCGTATTTGCAGTGTGGTCTTGTGTTGTCTCCAGCATGACTCTGGTGTTGTTCGCTTGGTCTATTTTCTACTTGGTGCGCCAGGAATTGGAGGGAAACTTGGTAGATATGAATCACATCACACTTTATAGCATTTAATGCTTGTTACACCCAAATCACTTCATGCCCACTTGCCATGGCTGCCCCCTAGGTCCATGGTCCAAACCCCAAGAGTTAGTGTATACACATGTTATGTGTTGGACCAAAATATTGTGCACATCCTTGTTTGCAAAATAACTCTTGGGATATCGGTCGGTTTGCGGTTCTGGTTGCAGTGTCAGCTTACAAATGATATATCCGTGATTTTGAATGTATTTCCGGTATTTTGTCACGGATACCTGTAATCTGTATTACTGAGCAAACACCGATTAATAGTATCGATATATACAAAAAATAGATAATGAATGATCGGTATTAAAATGCAATATTCTGGTTTGAACATCGAGCATCCTCTGGCCGAGTCTCCATGCCAGCTCTAGCGTTGACGTCATCTTCTTTTTGTTCTCGATCGTCGACAGCCCTCTCCTTGCAACCGCGATCGTAGCGTCGAGAAAGCTTGGATTTTTGCATCGTGTGCAGTTATTCCGTGTCCATATTACTCCGTTCATGTTCGTATCCGTATTCGTCGCGACCAAGGCAGGTTTATAACTTACTACATGCTAGTTTATATATTAACTTACTTCATAATTTATTATTAATTTACAGTTTTATTTATAAAGAATCAGTATTTCATTACTTAGTTAACACTAACACATTTATAATTACAATTTATAAAGTTATGCAAAATTACATTTATAACTAGAACTTATACGGACTATTCTAGTTTGGTTAATCGAATGTAGAAATTAATATGTTTATTTATTTTCGTTACGCTATTTACAGCATCGAGATAACCGTATTTCTTCACGACCTGTTTGCATGATAATGTTACAATAAACACTTTATATAAAGTAATATATTATATTGACGTTCATATAACCCGCTGTTGGATATGTATGTCCTAGAGGCCTGTATTGTATAGAATGCTAGGGATATATATGCACAGGACAATCTTGCTCAGTTGTATATAGTATATTATTTAAGTTGTTTTTATCTTGATATATGTATTTCTTTCTATCTATACTTTATATTGCTTGCACATATTGATAAAGACTCGATACAGTACTATACTATTGTTGTTTGACTTTATCTTGACATATGCATACGTTATACTCGATATAACATATTGCGGTCACATATTGATAAAGCCCGTAGGGTTTTTCTTGACTACCAGCGTTATGATAGCAATCATACTTGTGGGAACTGGGTAGTCCATAAGCACATCCTTAAAGGTCCTAAGTCGTAAGAGTATCGAGATCGGCTATCGATACTCCAGAGTAGACTTGTGTATACATTTCGAGACCCCAACGAGGGGCGGTGGTTGGTCCCACAACCATTGGTGTGATCACTTAAGATTGTATACAGGTGCTCACTGGAGGTAAGTACACTGGACAGACTCACCGAGAACCTCTAGATGGTATTATACCTATCGTCAGATAGCAGTTCTCAGGTGACATGAGTACAAGTTAGTCTTAGGACCTGAGGTCATCATTTGTCTCGTGTGAGTTCCTACTGTATTTTGATCACTACCCTACCACGGCTCTACTGAGTCATGCAAACAGGTTTTGGTTGGGTACAGTCCCGAGCCACATGGAGGCAGTGATTGATTGTCAGGGATTCGTCTCTCCCAGTATTGGGAGTCGATATCGCACTGTGTTCGGTTGGTTAGGATCCTAAGAACTTGGTCAAGGCAGTTGAGAACTACTGATAGTTAAATCAGTAGTTTCTAAGAATGGTCCTAAGACAAATCAACACGACTTATCGGGTCAGTAGGGGTCTGACGTTTACCACCCTCTAAATCCGGTATGCGATACTCTTTGTAACAACTCTATTTTTAGTGTACAAAAATTTGCTTTAAAATTAATGTATACTTGGAGTATTTACTTCTGCTGTTATCACTTTAAGTATTTAATTCACTCCTTAATTACAAGAACGAGCTTATAGCTCATTGGTAAGACCTTCCACTGCTGTTACAAAGCACCAGAGTTCAAATCCCATACCCCATATTATTCTTAATATTATTTTGTTTTAAAATTTTTAGAAGTCCAACAGTCAACACGTGATAACTCCAGAATTTCCCACTACACCTGAAAAACTAAATGTACCAGAGGATTAATCAGGCGATCCCCCACCTTCCCAGCTCCCGACTCGGCCTGACTCGGCCGAGTCGGCCGGCGGACTGCCCGACTCGGGCCGGCACCGCCGGCCGGACTCTGCCGGTCGGCCGGGTCGTCAACACCAAAAAGGCATTTCTTCATCTACCCTACCCCCTGCACACTCCATTTATTCAGATCGTTTCCAGAGAGCTTTTAATACCTCTTTTACTCAATTTTTAATGAATTTTCATATATTTTTTTACATTTTTTATATTAAAACTCTTCACCTACCCTAACCCTAGCCTAACCCTATAAATACCAACCCTACACACTATCCCCTCACCCCAAACTCTGAGCCAACTCTCAAGAATTTTCAAGAAAACTTGTGTATTTTGAGACGAGCAAGAAGCGAAGCTACGACGAATTTTCCGGCGAACTTCCGACGACCATGCTAGGAGCTCCCGGCGACGAAACGACGCACCGACGACTCCTCCCGATCCCTCTCCCTCTCCTTGTTGTTCTAAATCGGTAAGTCCCCATTTCTATCTTTCTTTTCTATCTAAAAAATACGGAATTTCAAAACCCGACGGAATCAGAACAAATCCGATTTCCGATTCGGTTTCTTTATAAAACTTCACTTTTCTTTAATACAATTATGCTTAAACCCTTTCATGTTGACTATTAAACACTAATCAACCAAATTGATCAAGTTTCATATCATAAAAATAATTGCTATTTCATTTTACCGTATTTTTCATTTAAATACCACATAGTTTCAATTCTACATTTAACATCATAAAACTTGCTATACCTTTAAGTAGATCACGAGGTAATGACCTACCTCCTCACACACTCATATGCAACATAACACAATACCCTTGAGAATATAGAAAACGGGAAAACGACATCATTGCAAATAAATACCATTTACTTAATAAAACCGTTTCCTAAAGGATTTAGTATTTATACAATCTTTGCAAAGCGCTGCTACAATCCATTTTGGGGAACCCGTTCGGGATGGTGCGGATTATCGCACATTCTCGGGCTTAGTAGTGTGAGATTCAGACCTCCGCAAGGAGTATTCGGTCTCTAAAGATTTAAAATACGACATCTTAAGAAAACGAGATTTCTAGAATATTATAGATATATACAAAAATTATTTTCATATAAATATATGTATATGTAACATAAAATTATCTATTTTGAAGTATTATAAATATTCCACCTTTTTCTAAAAATCATGAGAATCAATTTTACACTAAAATACCATGAATTCCATACAAAACCAATATTACAAATAAATACCACTTATTATAAAAATGGGATATTTTCACTAGAAATATCACAATATAAAATCTACATTCATTACAACTCTAAAGACGATTAATAAATACTTGGGGTGTATTTTGAAAACTGTACAAGAGTATTTTTACATAAAACCCCCTCAAGTTCTATAATTTACCCTAAGGACTCTAGTAAATATGGGTTTAAGCGGGACCAATCTCTTGAGCCTCAGGGAGCCGAAGAAGTGGGTGCTTGCCTATCTAAGGTAGACAACTTAACAAACGGTGTTATCAATACGGTAATCGTTTTTGAAAAAGACACAAATCCTGCCGCCCATGTGCAGTGGTTGCCGATAACATCAAAACAATCAGGACTTTAATCTACTTCTCTAATTGTCTGACTCAGATTGAGTCTCATTATAATCTGACTTGAATATGATTCAAGTACAATCTACAATCTACAATCTACAATTTACAATATTACAATTCAACATGAATCCATGAATCCATTAATCCATATATTCAATCTATCAACTTAACTGAACCGAGCCATGGATATACATCTATTTACATGGTTCTACAGTTATTCCATTTATATAATTATACAGTTACATCCGTTTACTGATATCATGGTTTTGGTCAGTCATCCAACTATACAATCTATACAATACAATACAACAATACAATCAAAACACTACGGGGTTTAAGGGGTAGATTGGTACGGAAGGTGTTAAAAGTGGCACGAGACAGTAAGATTAAGACACCTGACCTGTATTCCGTTGCTGTTGTACCGTGGCTTAACTGTTCTTTGTACATTCCGTTTGCCCTGGTCTCTAGTATATAGAGACCCTACTCGTATACACTGGTATCCTTCTGTACCAAGCTTCAAACAACAGCGTTAACAAAACATTACAACAATATAATACAACTTTAAAAGATACCTCTTATTCTGTCTATTTCTCCCTTATCTTTGGGATTTACCGAGCGGCCTGTTCGCTGACGACATTCTCTTTCTTTCTTTTTTGAATATCGTCAGGTGATCTGGACACTTCAGTGATCGAGCCCACTGCTGAAGACTTGGACCAGTTCAGTGAAAACCTCGAGCTCTAGTCATTGTACACTTTCCATTCAGTACTTTTCATTTCTGTTATGCCATTGTTTAGGCATTGATTTATTTCAGTTGTATTTACTTTCCATGCATTGTACAGAAAGAATGTGAATAAATAAAGTTGCTGTTTTTATTATATCTTGTCTCTTGTGCTTTATTTCTATATTGCTTAGATACGCTTAGCGTATTTACTTCACAGTAAATACGTAGCGGTCTCGTCGCGTTCTCTGCTCGTATACTGGAAAGCGGGGCGTGACAGGTTTTGTTAGTGGCCCATGCAGGTCAGAGTTGTATGGAACCCTGCCATGCAATTCTGTTCTGCGTGAACAACTTAAGCAATATAACATAAGAACCAGCAACTAAAACATTCTTTACAATCCATATTCCTTGAATCTTACAATTTCATATTCCTTGAATCATATATTTTGAATCTGTCCTAACCCAAATTTTTCTTCAAGATTATGGATTTCCCGAACAAAGCCAGCACCAATGTCAACAACACACCTCCACCACTACCACTCACACCTGCCGTCCCTGCTCCGATCAATGAACAGACGGTTCTACTTAAGGCAATCCGAAGCCTCCTAGAGGGGAGCAACAGCAGACTGCTCTTTTAATGAACCGTCCTGAGGCAGAAGCACCTTGTTCCCCTCCGAAAGACGGCGACGACGTGAAGACGTCTTGCCTGAAGTTCGGGGCAGATGCTATTTAGTTTTATCCGTCTATCTCTCCGAAGATGCCGAGTTGATTTACGGCACCGTATATCGGAGGTTTAGACGGATGCGGCCGATGAAGCAGACTTCGTCAGATTCCCCCTCAGGGTGAGGGGTTTTTGATTGTGGGGACACTCTTCCCTGCAGGCGCAAGCCCCTGCAGTTAATTACACTACCGCATCGCGGTAACAACTTTCTCCTTCTCCAGAATTTCATTTCGTGTCGTGTGTGTTTGTTTTATTTGTGGTTGCCCGTAGATTGTATACGGAGACTGAGTAATATCGTCGCCCGTAGGACGTGGATTAGTCCAAATCCGTATTTTGCTTAGATTTGGGTTCGGTGTTTTTAGTTTAAGAATGCATTAGTCGCGTTGCGACTAAGATCAACTTAAACGTTCGTCAAGGATACATTAGTCCTGTTTTGGGTTAAGATCGACTTGACGTAGTGATTGATTTAATTATCCGGCCGTCGGGACTCGTCACCTCTCTGACGTCGTTGAGGGATTACAACGACAGGCGTCTGAGGAGTTCAGAGATGTACCCTTGAACCAAAGTTGGTTTGGGATTTTATTACTTATTTGAATATCTAAGGACACATTAACCGTATTTGGGGCTAAGATCAACTTAGATGGGACCGTTTAGATCCGACAAAAGAGCGTTTGGGCCCTATTGTGTCAGTTTAGGGACGTGGCGGTCCATATTCCAGTTTAGGGACGTGGTGGTCCATTATTAGTTTAGGGACGTTTCGGTCTGTCGCCAGTTTAAGGACGTAGTGGTCCGTCGCTAGTTTAAGGACGTTTCGGTCCGTCGCCAGTTTAAGGACGTAGTGGTCCATCATTAATTTAAGGACGTTTCGGTCCACCGCTAGTTTAAGGACGTAGTGGTCCATCATTAGTTTAGGGACGTCTCGGTCCGATATTAGTTTAGGGACGTCTCGGTCCGATATTAGTTTAGGGACGTCTCGGTCCGATATTAGTTTAGGGACGTTTCGGTCCGACATTAGTTTAAGGACGTTTCGGTCCGATGTTAGTTTAAGGACGTTTCGGTCCGATATTAGATGAGTGGTCGTTGGGACCCGTCACCTCTTTGACGTCGTTGAGGAATTACAACGACAGATGTCAAAGGAGTTCGGAGATGTACCCTCGAACCGGTCGTGAATTGGTTTATGAGAGGCATTTAATTTAAGGACTTACAGCCAGGATTGGGTTAAGTCCAATTTTTTTTATTTTTAGGCTCTGCCCGATTAAAAGAATCAATCTAAACAGGGCTCTGCCTCTTTATTATTTTGCAATCTGATTTGGGTCAGGCCCTTTTAAATAATGAGTTACAGAAACTCAAGAATTTTCCAAACAGGGCTTTGCCCTCTTATTAATTTGATTAGGGCCAGGCCCTTTTAAATAATGAGTTGCAGAAACTCAGGAATTTTCCATACAGGGCTTTGCCCTTTTATTATTTTGCAATTTGATTTGGGCCAGGCCCTCAAGAATTTTCCAAATAGGGCTCTGCCCTTTTATTATTTTTGTGATTTGATTTGGGCCAGGCCCTTTTAAGTAATGAGTTGCAGGAACTCAAGAATTTTCAGATTGAAGAACAAAAGTGCATGTCACTTTTGATCTAAATTTAGATCAAAAGAAAACAAGTTTTTCTTCTTGTTTTCTTTTCACAGAACCAAGGGTTCATATCAAGTGCAAGGCACTATTTATATATATTTTTTATTATTCCCTTTTTTAATCTTCTGTTCTTCAGAAATTTTACCTTTCTTTTCCTTTCTTCTTGATTAATCTTCAAGAGTTCTTTCTCTTCTTTTTTTTTTCCAGAAGTTTATCCTTCTCTTGATGATTCTACCTGATCATTTGAATGAGGTCTGGGCTCTTATTTATAGTGCTCACAAATTTGTTAAATTTGTTACCAAAATCTTTCCTGAATAATTTTGGGAATTTTCCCACCATTGGATCTCTGATCCAAGGGTCTCTGTTTTACAGAAGAACAGAAAAGATTTACTTAAATTTTCATTCAGTTGCTGCGCAACTCACCAGCGCGTGACACGTGTCGCGCATCCGTGCGCTTGCGCAGTTGCGACTGCGCAACTCACCAGCGCGTGACACGTGTCGCGCATCCGTGCGCTTGCGCAGTTGCGATTGCGCAACTGCGCAGACACGTGTCGCGCTGCCGTGCATTTGCGCAGTTAAGTCTTAATTATGTTTTCTGAAGAGCCTTGCTCTGATGGGACGCACTGTCTCGGGCGTTACGCCGCCGAATCAGCTTCTGCCATGTGGCAAATTGCGCGCTGCGCACGGGGACTGAAGCGTTGCTTCGAATTTTGAATTTTCAAAATTAAGTAGAGCCTTGCTCTGATTGGGGGAAACAGATGCCCCCCTACCGTTGCGCTCACGTGGCGCGCGCGTGAGTGCAGCGGTGGCAAGATCCTGACCGTCGGATCTAGGGGTCAAGTGAACAGGCGCAGGCGCCTATAAATAGGACCCTTGGTCCTTGGTAATTTTTTACCATTCTCAAGAAATTGAATTTCAGAGCCTTGCTCTTACTTGAGAACTTCCAGAGCCTTGCTCTTGTGATTTCCTTAAGAACTTCCAAGTTCTTACTTCAGAACCATTATAGGTAAAATTAATTTAATTTAATTTAAATTAAACTTAATTAACAGAGCCTTGCTCTTATAGATCTTTGATCTAAAGGAAACCCCTTTGGGGTTTCTTCAACAGAGCCTTGCTCTTATAGATCTTTGATCTAAAGGAAACCCCTTTGGGGTTTTTATTCACAGCCTTGCTCTTATAGATCTTTGATCTAAAGGAAACCCCTTTGGGGTTTTTATTCACAGAGCCTTGCTTTCAAAAATTTGCAGAGACTCTGTTCTTAGGTTTTAACCCATGAACAGAGCCCTGCTTCATAAATCAACTAGAAAACTTTTTTTTTAAAAGTTTCCATGGATCTTTAAGATCCCAAAATTTTAATTCTTAGGAGTTATAAATTTTTATTACTACTGCAGAGCTAGGCTCTTTTTTAAGAAGTTTTATTCCTTTGAAACAGGAGTTTGACAAATGTCACTCTGTGGCAGAGCTTTGCTCTGAAAAGAAGAGATCTTCTCCTTGTCTCTAGGGGTCCCCCCCAATGAGGATATTCTCTTGGGGGTCTTTTTTATTGACTGATAGTCTCATCCAATGGTGGGATTGTCTTATCAAATGATGCGCCGTCATCTTGATTTTGTGGGTCCCCCTTTGGTCCCCTACCCGCTGCATCACAGTATGGAGCAAGATTTTTATTTATTATTATTTTTTTTTATCATTATTTTTTTTAAGGTTTAAACGTCAGGCCACTAATGATATATATATTTTTATGCAGGAAAGATGTCTGACGACTTGTCTTTTCCTTTCGTCCGCTCAGAAGGAGGGTTCCCACATGCACCAGTGGACCGGGTAGTGTTCGCCTTGATTAAAGATCACGATCCTGAGTGCAAGAGACTTCATCTATGGGGAAGGTGGTACAGCCAGATTATCCAAGGCCGCCGCAGTTTTAGTTCCGCCTCGCCTTCCGAACCCATAGTTACGATCCCCTATGCGGACAAACCCCCGGTGGAGTATGCCGTGGAGGTAAAAAATTGGAATTCAGACGACCTTCTCCAGCCTGCAATCGGCGCTATTCCGGTACAGCCGCCGCCGGCCATAGATATCTTGGGAAGGCGAATCTGTCAGGGTGAAGCACGCCCTTGGGGACAGGCTTACAATATTGGATTGAATCCGCGACCGCTTGCTGGATACCTGCCATGGGCCCGGTACATTTTAGCGGCGAAAAGAGCTCACCTGACGAAGATTGGTTTATACTCCGCCGTCTACGTCTCGCTTTTCGAGTATCCTACTCCTCCAACGTGGTGGACAAAGGCCTTCATTGAACAATGGAATATCCCCACACATACTTTCCTGGCAGCGGATAGGGAAGTTTCCATTTCTCTAGAGGAATTCGTTGAGCTTTCAGGTTTACCGGCGAGAGGGGAGCACTACGAAGAGCTGCTTCCTCCTGATGAGTACGTCTTTGCCACCAAGCAGGTGGTATTCGACTTGACTCCGGAAAATGCCATCTAGCATCAGCATCCGGGCCTGGTGAAGGTGTTGGAGATTTACGAGGAGCTTCATTTGGAATTGGGCGACCGAGGCGTTAGTTTCGCGGACTTCATTGCTCGTTTTATTCGCCCGGAATTTTTATCAGAGCAAGGTGAGAAGTTCGCCCAACTTGCTGATCCTTTTGGTTTCGGCCTGGACCGCCGACCTTCATCGGAAATTGATCAGCGAAGTTTTTACCTTCCCGGCACTGCTAGCGTCCCTTTCTCAGAGATCGCCGTTCCTAGCATGGATGAGGAGACCTTCTTCATCGGGTTCTTAGGTCTGTGGCTGTGCAGCTTCGCGCTTCCCATGCACCCACGCCTCATGCGGTCTTCTGTCTTTTACCCGGCGCATCGAATGGTGGCCGGTCTGCAGTTATCAGTGGGGATCGCCGGGTTGGCTTACCTCTACAATGGACTTAGCGTAGCGGCGGACGCTAATGAACCTGGGGTACAGCCTGCTAACTTCCCGATGCACTACTTCACTTCTTGGATGGAGCTGCATGTTCGAGGAGTGTTCGGTGCCCATAAAACTCCTCCATTCTTTGAGAGATTCATACTTCCAAGAATCATACGATTGGTCGGGGCTTCCATCGTGTTTGCACCTCCGCGGGAGTCTAGGGGACTGCTTCTGCATTCGCATCTAGTCGGGGCGAAGACCTCTTTTGTGGATAAGGTCATCACCATGGGTTCCGAGACCACTAAGTCGGTGGTGCCGCTGCGTGATGACTTTAAGGGCGGTGTCTCCGTGTTGAAAGCTCGGGAAATCCTCCACCTTTATTCCATTCGGCCGGGCTACTTGGTATTTAGGCAGAATGAAACGGCCCTCTTCATGAGGTATAACCCGCATCGATTTGCCCGGCAATCGAGTTATAACCAAGGAGTCCCGTTGGAAGCCTTCTTGGGAACACCTACAGTCGGTCCAGAAGGAGTACGGAATGCGATGCATCACTTCATCCGGCTCAATACAGGCTCCTACTTTTTTATCAGTGAGCCCAGCTGTACCCCCAAGATACTCAATTCGTATGTGGCTTGGTACGCGCACGCGATGGGCCCAATCATCTTGATGGAGAAACGCTTACTGGTCGATCGTAGGGCTGCGCCTCCCGGCGGCGATCGCAAGGCTCCATTGCAGCCCAGGGTTCAGGTTATCCCTCCGACGAAAGAGGCTGGATCTGATCGACCACGCGTGTTGGCCCCTCCGCGGGGACTGCCACTGCCTACTACGGTGGATGCCCCAACGGCGCCCCGTGCTCCGACAAAGACGGTTAAAGCGGCATCGCCGGAGTCGGGTGCAGGAGCGGACATCGGGACTCGCCGCCCGAAAGTGACTGCCAAAACTGGCAAGCGCAAAGCTACTCCCAGTGGGTCCAAGGCTGGTGGGCAGAAGAAGAAGAAGTCCACTTTATCCCTCGACGCGATCTTTAACTTAGAGCCCGCGGCTCATCCTGCCGAGACTATATGCGAGTACGGCAGCAATGAGGGTTTCGTGGTGGACCCTGAGGACACCAATCTAGCCGCCGCCATTGCAGCTTCGGAGCGATCGGCGAGGCTCGAAGCAATGTTAAGCAGACTCGCTGAGTCAGGTAATCATCAGCCTCCTTATTTGTCATTTTATCCCACTTTTTATTATTATCTTTAGCTAATATTTGCCTCATTTTCAACAGGTGTTTCTACTGAAGAGGCCATTGCTGCCTCTCTGAAGACCTTCCAGGAGGAGGAGAAGAAGCGTACCCTAGCAAGCGTCGGTATGTTTTATCCCTTTCTCTTTTATACGGAAAGTTCGTTATCTTTTTATGATAGTCGACCTGACCTTCTCTTGTTTCTTTACAGGGGTTGTATTAATCGGCGCAAGGACCCTTCCCAAGCCCGTCATCGAAGTCCCAGCTCCGTCGAAGCTGCCGCAAGAGCCTCGGCTTGATGCAACAACGAGGGATGCTCTGAAAAATCTAGAGGCATCCCTCTACACGGATGAGGAGGCTTCGCTCAAGGAAGCCCTGATGGCATCTGTCTCATCGGCTCGAGAGGAGCGGAAGCGGTCCAGACGCGAAGCTAAGGCGCGCAGAGCTGCTCTGGCCGCAGGAGCGGGCCCTAGCACTGTTCCTCACGCTAGTACTCCTTCTGAAGAGCCCCCTGTGGCCCTGTCTACTGCTCGTCGGCAAGTTGCGCGCACGGTTCGGAGTGCCAATGATAAATCCGCTTCAGGTAGTACTCCTTTCAGAGCCTTGTTGTATGACTTGTAAAACTATTGGCTTATACATATCTCATCTTGCAGGGTCAAGTCCAACTAAGGGGGAGGCGGAGACGACCGTCGAACCCAAGGGAGCGGAGGAAGCGGTACTCGCCGAACCCGAACCGACAGTGGACAACTTTGTCGAGGTCATGGGGCCTGGAGCCGAGATTGAGGAACCTACCGCGGAGAAGGTCATTGATGCCGCACCCGAAGTGGCGGCAGATGAGATGATTGTCTCAACCGAGCCGAAGGCGGTAGAGGGCGAGGTACTTGAGGTTGGGGACCTCGTGGTGCCGATGGACGGGGCAGCTGTAATCGCTGATCCTGAGGGAGCAGCAGGTGAGGCGGCCATGATTCCTGAAGACGAGCTAGGCGCTCCTTCTCAGGAATCTGGCAATGTTCCTATCTTGGCCCTCCCTGTCTATGGTTCCCCGCCGCCTGTAGAGCTTGAGAGCATAACAACGGTTCCCCTTGAGTCGGGTGATGAAGCTACAGGCGGTGGTCTTCCGTCAGTGGAGGAAGGGACTGCCTCAGTTTCTGCTGGCAGCTCGTCAGGTAAACTTTTGAGTCACCAGCGTTTCCCTTTTTTTTGTATATATCTTGTGATCTCTTCTAACAAGCTTGTTCTTGCAGGTGCGGCCAGTACCGATGCTCCATTGCTCGAGGGGGCACCGTCAACTACTGCTTTGGCAGTAGTCACCTCCCCGCCTTCCCTTGTACCATCATGGATGTTGGAAGGTATGTATTCACGACTCATGCATTAATCTTTCAAAAATACGGCTTTTGTACTAACGTTACACCATTGTGCCTTTGCAGGAGTGCTTTTTGATCACTTATATCAAGTGTTGCTCCCGCACTTCTCTTTCCCATCCGAACTCGCTTCTCCCTCTAGTGGCGCCGGTGAGTATACTTTCACCATAATATCTTTATTTACCCCCTTTTTCTAGCAATGGGATAATTTCTGACTTTTCCTTTTCTTTGTTGCAGTGCCACAAATCGAAGGAGGGGATGCAAGACCTGCCGCGCTACCGGCCCTTCCGGCTTTGCCGTCCGCTGTACCTGGTATAGTAAATTTCCTTTTGGTAACCCTTCAACATCTTTTGAACCATCGTTTAACTCTGTTTTGTTTTGCAGCTATTGTTCCGGCTCCGGTCCCCTTCGAGGCTCGCGTTCTTTCACCGGCAGGCCCCTTTTTGAGACGTCCGTCTTCAAAGGGTGCTGTGATGAGTCTAGGCATGCTGAGCGGGTATATCGAAGAGCTCAGCATGGACGCTCTTCCTTCTGCTGCAGATTTCGCTGTGGATGTTAACCCAATGTTAGCGGCGCTCGTAACTTTTCACGACGAAGGCGTCGTTGAATCTTGGGTTAACCACTGCAGGGAGATCGAGGCCTGTCTGTACCGGCTGGAGTTGACGCGCCCTTCTCCCGAAGTTTTAGCTCTGAGCACCCAACGCACAACTTGGCTCGAGCAAAGTACTTCGCACTCCCGCCACTTGGAGCAAGAAGTAGCTCAAAGACTAAGGGAATGCCAAAAGACCTCAAACGAAACGGCCCATCTGCGCGCTGAGGTTGAGGCAAATGCTGCCCAAGTGAAGACTATCTTTGAGGGTCTCTTGGAGCGCATCTCCCATGGGCTAAACTTAAAGCGGAAGCTTGACGTGGCTGAGCGCAATATCCCAAGTCAGGAGGCTGCTTATCAAGCCGTGAGGGTGCAGCTTGCATTGGTCTTGCGGCAGCGAGCCCAAGTGGAGGCAGAGTTGACGGTGGTGGCCGAGCAGGAGAAGGCGCGGAAGGAGATATGCGAGCGATTGCTAGATTTGTGCAAGACGCTCCCTTCCGAGTAGCTGCCCTTGTATCAATATACTTGTAATTTTCTTTTTTTTGAATAAGATGTATGCATTCTTTATTCTTTTATACGATTCGCCATGTACTTGATTGAATTGATAAATAAAGATACACATTTTTTTTTGCAATGTCTTGTATCATTTCTTTGCTTTCTCCCTTCTCTTATTATCAGCATGCTGTTTTGATAAACATGATTGACAGGTAACAGAGTAAGCATTCTGGTTTCTTCAAGATATAACGATGGCTTAGGCCGTAGGTTCGGATCTGCTGCCTAAGACTTTTCAACTCTATGAGCCGTGAGGGTCTCATAGAGACTTTTCTCCCTACGGATCGAGAGGATCTCGTAGGTGGATTTTCTCCTTAGGAATCGTGAGGATTCCTAAGTGTGGTTTTCTCTCATAAGTCGAAAGGATCTTATGAGAGAATTTCTCCCTCTTACGAGTCGAGAGGGCTCGTAAGCGGTTGTTTCCCTCTTTGTCGAGAATCGACTTCAGAGAGTAAGACCCGTGAATAGTATGCAAGAGACCATTTAGGATTGACTTGCAGGATCCCATTGCCCTTCTTACGAGTCGAGAGGGCTCGTAAGCGGTTGTTTCCCTCTTTGTCGAGAATCGACTTCAGAGAGTGAGACCCGTGAATAGTATGCAAGAGACCATTTAGGATTGACTTGCAGGGTCCCATTGTTCAGGAAGCCAGTTTTTGAATCTTTACTGCCCGAGATGTGAGTCAGAGAAGCTCTCGTCACGGAGTGTTTGTATCCGTGAGTTGAGAAGTTTTGCGAGGGATTATTTGTTTCCCAAGCGCCAAGGATTATTTGTGTCCTTGGGGTTTGAAACGAGTCGATGGTTCCCACGGAGGCGCTGGTGGCTCTGCGAGTCGACGCGGATCAGAAGGCTCTCGTCACGGAGTGTTTGTATCCGTGAGTTGAGAAGTTTTGCGAGGGATTATTTGTCTCCCAAGCGCCAAGGATTATTTGTGTCCTTGGGGTTTGAAACGAGTCGATGGTTCCCACGGAGGCGCTGGTGGCTCTGCGAGTCGACGCGGATCAGAAGGCTCTCGTCAAGGAGTGTTTGTATCCATGAGTCGAGGAGTTTGCTGGGATTATTTGTTTCCCAAGCGCCAAGGATTATTTGTTTCCTTGGGGTTTGAAACGAGTCGAGGATTCCTACGGAGGCACTGGTGGCTCTGCGGGTCGACGCGGATCAGAAGGCTCTCGTCAAGGAGTGTTTGTATCCGTGAGTCGAGGAGTTTGCTGGGATTATTTGTTTCCCAAGCGCCAAGGATTATTTGTTTCCTTGGGGTTTGAAACGAGTCGAGGATTCCTACGGAGGCACTGGTGGCTCTGCGGGTCGACGCGGATCAGAAGGCTCTCGTCAAGGAGTGTTTGTATCCGTGAGTCGAGGAGTTTGCTGGGATTATTTGTTTCCCAAGCGCCAAGGATTATTTGTGTCCTTGGGGTTTGAAACGAGTCGATGGTTCCCACGGAGGCGCTGGTTGCTCTGCGAGTCGACGCGGATCAGAAGGCTCTCGTCAAGGAGTGTTTGTATCCGTGAGTCGAGGAATTTGCTGGCTTCTTCGGTTGAAATGAACCGTTGAGGTTTGGCTTCGTCGTTCGACGGAATCCGCTGGGGAAGTATGGTTTCTTCTTTGTTTACGCCCTTGGATTGTATACATGGATCGATGTGACCTCGACTGTAGGGCCAAAGTTTTGTCATTTCTTCTTTTATTTTATTTTATTTCCGCGATGCTCTATCATTTCAGCTTTTATATCGCGAAGGTCGCGATTGCCCAAACATTTCGGCAATTTTTCGCGGTGCCCAATCATTTCGGCTATTTTTTATTTTTACTCGCTGCTTTTTATTACGAGTTGCCCAATCATTTCGGCTATTTTTTTTTTATTTTTATTCGCTGCTTTTATTGCGAGTTGCCCAATCATTTCGGCTATTTTGCATGCATACATTTTACTTGCTGCTTTTTATTGCAAGTTGCCCTATCATTTCGGCTATTTCGTATGCATGAGCGGCCTGCTGGCTTTTGCCGTAAACCTGAAATTGGACACCGATTTCGGCATCAGCACCGCTACAACTGTGATATTACCAGGAGCGAATCATCATTTGCCTCTGTCGTTGTCGAACAAAGGAGGCTTAGCGACCAGGGTTAGGGTCCTGTCGGCTAAGGCTTTTGACTTCATGAGCCGTAAGGGTCTCGTGAAGGTATTTCTCCCTACAAGTCGTGGGGATCTTGTAGGTGTATTTTTTCCTTAGGAATCGTAAGGGTTCCAAAGTGTTTTGTTCCTCTGTAAGTCGTAAGGATCCTACAGGGGGGTTTTCTTCTTATAAATCGAGAGGACTTACAAGGGTTATGCGAACATATCCCTGGTCACGGATGGACCTTGGTTAGGGAAATGTTTATTCGCGCCCGTGGATTGTATACAAGGGTCAATATTGAACCACTTGTAGGGCAACATTGGAAGTTTGTGGGGGTTTGCTTAAGCACAGGTTTAGGTCTCTGTGACTTAAGACTTTCAAATCCTATGAGCCGTGAGGGTCCCATAAGAGAGTTCTCCTTACGAGTCGTGAGGATCTCGCAAGCGTATTTTCTCCTTAGGAATCGTGGGGATTCCTAAGTGTGTTGTTCCCTTGTGAGTCGTAAGGATCTCACGCGGGTGGTTTCTCCTTACAGGGTCGAGAGGACTCTGTAAGGGTTCTTTAACGAAGTTGCGCCCTTTCGGGTTTTCACAAACATTCGTCGGTAGTCGGGCTGTTTTTACTCACGGAGCCCTTTCGGGTTTTCATCCGTGCCCATCTTGCTTATGGACATACCGTTTTTTTTTAATTCTTTTTATTTTCTTTTTTCTCTTATTTTTTTTTTACGAGGTCGCGCCCTTTCGGGTTTTCACGAACTCTCGCCGGTAGCCCTGCTGTTTTTACTCACGGAGCCCTTTCGGGTTTTCATCCGTGCCCTTCTTGCTCATGGACATACCGTTTTTTTTTTTTTTTAATCTCGTTAGTCTAAAGATGCTGCGGTAGTAGTTTTTAAAGACGTTATGGTCTGCTATTAGTTTAAGGACATTTCGGTCCGACGTTGAGAGGGCTGGCTACTGCTTATAAAGCCTGAGCTTAGGAAGATAGCGAGCGGACATAGTCGTCGTCATCTATCATTGACCTAAACTAAGGCTCGTTAAGCGTAGTATTTCTTTAGGAAGCGACCGTTTATTGGCCTAAAAGGCCTTTCACCGTGCATGTCCATGAGTAGATAGGCCCCGCCCTGGTAGACCTTATCAATGATGTACGGTCCTTCATAGTTTGGCTCAAACTTTCCCCGTTTGGCGCGATTGGGGATCATGGGCCTTTTGACGACTAGCACGAGTTCGCCTTGGTGGAATGTCCTCGGGCGGCTCAATCTTTCATATGAGCACGTCATTTTTGCTTTATAAGCCTCCAGATTTTGCTGTGCTAGAAGCCGGATTTCATCAAGGGCGTCAAGCTCTTCAAACCGAAGGTGAGTATTTTCTTCGTCCGTCAACTCGTAATGGACTGCCACTCGTAGAGAGGGTAATTCTATATCGAGGGGGAGTACTGCTTCCGTCCCAAATACCAACGCGTACGGCGTTGTGTTTGTGGCAGTTTTAAATGTAGTTCGATACGCCCAAAGAGCTTCTTGCAGTCTCTCATGCCAGTCTTTCTTATTTCGAGACACTGTTTTCTTTATGATTTTCGTCAATGTCTTGTTAAAGGCTTCAGCTAATCCATTGGTTCGCGGATTATAAACCGAGGAATATCTCCAGTCTATATTGTGCTGCTGTGCGAAGCGGTTAATTTTATGACTTCGGTAGGCTGGCCCATTATCAGAGATGATTCTTCTCGGGGTTCCAAACCGGTATATGACATGCGTTCTGAAGAAATGGAGGATGTTCTCCGTTTTTACTTCCCTCAACGGTACCGCCTCTGCCCATTTGGAGAAGTAATCAGTCGTCGCCAATATGAAACGATGTCCCTTTGACGATGCTGGTTCGATGGGGCCGACTATGTCAGTTCCCCACATTTCGAACGGCCAAGTAGCCACTGTTGGATGCAGTGGATTGGGATGCTGATGGATGAAGTCCCCATGAATTTGACATGAATGACATTGCCTCGCGTATTCCAGGCAATCCTGCATCATCGTGGGCCAGTAGTAGCCCATCCTTTTTATCTTCAACTTCATCTTAGGGCCTGCTTGGTGAGAACCGCAGAGTCCGTCGTGAACTTCCTGAACGACTCTTTTCGCTTCGTCAGGTCCTAGGCATCTCAGCCACAGAGAATCGAATGACCTCTTGTATAGAGTATCATTGACGAAGGCGAAAGACAGAGCTCGTTTCATGAGCTGATGTCTTGTTGACGCTTCTTCAGGCAGTCGGTGGGACTTGAAGTAATCTATGAAGACCTCTCTCCAGTCCCCGGTATTCTCCCGGTCTTTTATTTGCAGGGTTGTCTCTTCTTTCGCTCCTTTTTCTTCAGACGATTCCGGAGATATTTCTGTTGGGGCGAGCACTCGACGGCTTTGTACCACGATTCTAACGTCGTCGAGGTTCTCGTCAGCCAGTTCTTTAGCAAGTTTGGCTAGTGCGTCCGCTTTGCTGTTTTCCGCTCGCGGTATGCTCTCCAAAGTGTAGGAGGGAATTTGGGTCAGCAGTTGTTGCACTTTTTCACCGTATTTCACCAACTCCGGTTTGCACGTTTGGTAGTCGCCGTTCACTTGACTGACGACCAGTTGGGAATCCCCATATATGAGGAGGCTTTCAATTCCCATATCAATGGCGATCTCGAGGCCCGCTATCAAAGCTTCGTATTCGGCTTCATTGTTTGTTCTCGGCTCTGTCAGGGAGAACGCGTAGCGCATTATTCCTCCTTGTGGAGTCACGAAGATGAGTCATACCCCCGATTTGATCATTGGCGTACTTTGTTTGTGCTTTTTCATGGAAGATGCTCCATCGAAATAAAGCTCCCAACGGGTATCACCACTGTCGATTGCGTCAAACGCATGTCTGTCTGGCAAATCACAATTTAAAGGAGAATCGGCAGGTATAGGATGCTCGGCAAGGAAGTCGGCGATGGCCTGGCCTTTTACCGCCCTGAGAGGTTGATATGTTATCGAAAATTCCATCAAGAGCAGGGCCCATTTAGCGAGTCGCCCTGTTAATATGGCTTTTGACATTAGATATTTGAGAGGGTCCACTTTTGAAATGAGATGGACTTCGTGTGCCAATGCATAATGTCTAAGCTTTGTTATTGCGAAGATCAACGCCAGGCAGTGTTTTTCAATGGGAGAGTAGTTGCTTTCTGCCCCCAGCAGAACTCGACTTAAGTAGTAGAGTGCTCTTTCTTTCCCTTGATCGTTCTCTTGTGCCCATAAGGCGCCTAAGGAACCTTCGAGGGCGGTCGTATAAAGAATGAGAGGCTTCCCCTTAACCGGGGCAGCCAACACCGGCGGGTTCTGCAGGTACTGCTTGATCTCGTCTAGTGCGCCTTGGCATTTTTGATCCCAAACGAATGGGGTTCCTTTCTTCATCCGGTGACTATATGGCCGGTATTTTCCTGAGAGGTTGGCTATAAATCGCCGTATGTATGCGAGTTTCCCTTGGAGAGACCGCAGCTGTTTGAGAGTCCTCGGCGGAGGCATTTCCATGATTGCTTTAATCTTTGACGGATCTATTTCAATACCTCGGTGTCGAACAACGAATCCCAGGAATTTGCCCGAGGAAACCCCGAACGCACATTTAAGAGGATTCATCTTCAGGTTGTACTGCCGAAGGCGTTGAAATACAGTCTTCAGATGCTCGAGATGTTCCTCGTATGATTTGCTCTTAACCACGAGATCGTCGATATAGCATTCAACGATTTCGTGTATAAGGTCGTCGAAGATCTTTGTCATGGCCCTCTGATAAGTAGCACCGGCGTTCTTCAAACCGAAGGGCATCACTTTATAACAAAATATACCAAGAGGAGTCCTGAAGGCTGTGTGCTTCTGGTCTTCGGGATGCATTTTTATCTGGTTATACCCCGACGAGCCGTCCATGAAGGAGAAAACCTCATGAGTGGATGTATTGTCTATCATAAGTTCAGTGACTGGCACTGGGAAATCATCTTTTGGGCAGGCTTTATTAAGATCCCGAAAGTCTACGCATATGCGCACTGTCCCATTTTTCTTCATCACTGGGACGATGTTGGCGATCCATTCAGGGTACTGAACTTCCTGAATGAAGCCAGAGTCGATTAACTTTTTGACTTCGGTGTTTATGCTCATCTCAAGCTCGAGTCGCATTCTTCTCGGCGCCTGTTTGATCGGCTTGACGTCTGGGGATATTGCTAGTCTATGTACAGCAACTTCTGGATCTAGCCCCGGCATCTCGGAATAGTTCCATGCGAAGCAATCTTTATGCTGCACAAGGATATCTTTTAACGCAGCCACCCTCTCTTCCGACAGCAGCTCGCTGACGAATGTCGGTCGCGGATCATTTATTGTCCCTAACTCGATTTTCTTGAGGTTATCTGCAGTAGTATGGATTCCATCCTCCAGTTCTTTCGGAGCTGGGGGAAATTCTGAGATTACCTCATCGCTGCCGCTTTCAAAGCACCAAGGGAGGTTGCTCATGTCTTCGGACCCTTCTTTTAATATTGTTATCACATGGCAGGTGCGAATTTTCTGCCAATCCCAATGCGGAGTTGGTTTTATCCTTGTGTTTTCGAGTTCGTGCTTTTGCGGCGGCGCTACCCTCCAACTGTCAGACAACGCAAATTTGCCAAGCTGATATTGGTCCTCAACCCAATTCTTAAAGGTGAAGCAATCTTCAAGCGGATGCCCTACTATTCGATGGTAAGAGCAATAATTTGGGTTGGAGACTTCGCCCGCTTGCTCAGGGTGTTTAGACTCTGGCAGAGTAAGCATTTGATGTTTTAGAGCAAGATCAAGTATTTTCCTTGTTTTGTTCCGAGGAAACGAGTATGCTCGACCCATTTTCTTCATAAGGGCTAGGTCAATAACGCTCGACTCTCGGATGCGTGGCTTCTTAGCTCTGTCTTGTGGTTGTCGAGCACCTTTTCGGCCCCTCGACTTGTTTTTGCTTTCGCGTCGAACCCTTTTTGTAGCAGGCTGACGTGGGGTAACATCTTCGTTCTTTACTGCCTGTCGAAGGAGACGCTGTGTCTTGGCTTTCTCATAGATTGCCATTTCACGATCGTGATCATCTCGGACTTTTTGACTCGCATCCTTTATAAGTTTGCTCATCTGGTCTTTAGACGATGGACTGGGAGGTCTTGCATCAGGAACTCTTGCTGATTCAGGATTAGCGTCTTTCCATTGAGCGTCCGCTTCTTCATCAAAGTTATACATGGCATAACAGCTGTTTATTAGCTCCCGTTTCTTTGAGCGAACATACCCGAGCCCTTTCGTTTCCGTTCTCCCGTTAGGCAGTTTGCATTGAGTTCCGGGAACGTTCCAGACCTTGTCATAGAATTTGGCTTTTCTGACGGTCTGTGTGAAGGACATCCCTTGGCATTTCAGTAGTTTCTTCAAACCTTCAGTATAATATCTGGGAAGACGGATAGGCTGAAGCCTGTCGAGCGTGGGATCCGTGCCATGCCAAATTTCTTTTTCCACCTTGTTTTCTTCAGAACGGTAGAATAGGATTGCCTTCTCGCCTTTTCGTCCGGGAGGGATATAGAATGTCTGCAATTCTTCTACGCTGTTGGTGTCGAGTGCATCCAGTTCTTTGTAATGTTCAAGCGGCACCATGGTTACCTGCAGACTTCGCTCTTCATCAGTGGAAATCTGTATTGAAGGCCGAGCGGGGAATACAGCATGAACTTCATCCTCTGAATCACTACCGAAGATCAATGAAGGAACAGATGGTCCTGGCTTGGTGGACTGGGATGGACCTGAATAAATTATATCCTCCTCCTCCTCGGTGTCACTGCCGAAGACAGGGATGGTTGCGTTAGTTTTGTTCTCCGGTTTGCGACACCTTTCCGTGTCTTCGAAACTCGGTAAGAAGTATTTGGCATCTTCATACTTGCGAACTTCGTTCACGGAAAACGGATTCAACTCTCCTGCCACTGTGTACTCGAGGCCGTCCCTAGAATACTTCATGCACTGATGCTGTGTAGAAGGGATGATATTGTATTCGTGTAGCCATGGTCGGCCGAGCAGAGCATTGTAGCACGTCTTGGCGTCTATAACATGGAATTTGATGTCTGTGACGAGCACCCCGAAGCGTAGCGTCAATATCACAGATCCAAGAGTCTTTGAGGATTGAGAGTCGAAACCGGAGATGGTGATTTTGTCCCGGGCGAGGTGTTGGACACTCATGCAAATCTCCTTTAACACTCGCACATTGAGTAAATTGACAGACGATCCGTTATCGACCAAGATTTTTCCTATCTTTATATCATGGCAGTATCCTGAGACATAAAGGGGGCGATTGTGTTCACACGTCCCGAGGAGAAGGTCTTCATCACCAAAAGCAACGTCGGCTGTGTGCACCTCTTCCAATTCATCCTTCATCTTTTGTTCGGCTAAGAAGGCTTGGAACTGGTCCGGATCCTGTAGGGCCTTAATCAAAGAATCCCTCGCTTCTTTCGATAGCAATAGGGCATCGAGAATGCTGAGTTGTGAGGGTAGCTTTCTCAGATGCGCCAAGACATTGTAATCTACTTTATTCCTTTTTGGGGGATTCTTGGCGGTTAACTCTTCCGCAACTTGGTCATCCAAAGCGATGTCTTCAGAGACCTTCTCTTTCCCTTTGTTTTTCTTATTCAAGGGTCCGAGGTTCTTTTCGGGTAATGTTCGATTGCGCAGCTGTATATTCTCGCAGGCCTTCAGTTCTTTTTCTTTTCCCGAAGTGGATTCTTCGAAGAGGGGGCCAAGCTCTAGCTCTTCATCGGAGTCGCTCCCAAATGTAGGCACTTGTGACCCGGTAGTGTTAACCATGTGACAATTGCCGGCAGTTCTTTCAAGTTCTTTAGTCGTATTTCTTTGCTCTCGGCGAATTTTACGTTTTTCCCGTTTAAATCGTTGTCGATTAGCGACGTATCCTTGCCACCATCCATTGAAAGCTTTGCAATCTTGGGTGGAATGCGAGACCTTCTGATGGTATAAGCAATAAGAGGGGTGCATTTCTACCGCGCCAGTAACTTTTTCTTCAGAGGGTGGTAGCTTCATGCCCATCGATATGGCCTTAGCAAATTTCTTTTTTATCTTGAATTGGCTTTTGTCAGTGGTGGAGGCATTTTGCTCCAACGGGATCATTTCAGCTCCTTCCTCAAGTCGCTAACGCTTAGCCCTTTCGAATATAGCCGTCTCGCGTTCTCGATCAGCCTTGCTTTTCAACCGAGCTTCATTAAGAAACGCGCTAATCATTTCAACCGGTAACCCTGGGGTTCCTGATTCGGCATTTGCCCCCAGCGTTTCAGTGCCAGAAGTTCCTTCATCGTTCGCGGTCGAATGGGAGATCATATGACAGCTTGCCACATATTCGTCAGATTCATCCGATGAACTTTCTCCTTCATCTTCTTTTTGGAAGACGTGATCAAGGAAATCTTGGAGCGTAATGGGAGTTCGCGCCTTTTGGTTATATTCATCCAGCGCGTCGATTTGCTTTTGTAAGTCCGTGCGCTTGTCATCAGGCTTCACGGGCTTCTTAGATTTCTTCTTCTTCTTTTTCGAAGATTTTGACGGCTGACTATGAGCGCTTGAACTACCACCATCGGTCTTCGGAATCGGTCGTGGCTTCAACGTCCCCTCAATAACCTGCGGTTCCAAGGGGTTCTTCCACTTGACCGCTGGACAGGTCTGAAGATCATTTAGCATTCTCCTCGTTTTAGCTGATAATACAACCTCCCAGGGAGTTTCTTCTATAACAGAGCATGTTGCCCCCGGCGTATTCGTCCCCTTAGAGGTGTGGGGCTGTGGAGGATTCACCTTCCATTTGTCAGATAGCGCAAATTTGCCCTGACGGTACTGGTTCTCAAGCCAATTCTTGAAAACGTAGCAATCCTCAATTGGATGGCCTAGCACTCGATGATAAGGGCAGTAATTGGGCTCGTTGACGTCACTCGGTTGTGACGGACGTTTTGGATCTGGCAGATTTATGAGCCTGTTGCGCAATGCCAGCTCGAATAGCCTTCTTGTTTTATCACGGGGGAAGGAGTAAGCACGTCCCATCCTGTCCTCAAAGGGTACGTATGGGCGTGTATTGTTTGGACGAGCAGCCGGCTTCGAGTCGCTCGGTTGTTGTTGGGCATTAGCGACGATGATCGCTTTTCCCTTTCCTTTATCGTTTCGGGGGTCCGGCTTCGGGAGAGGGGGTTTATGGCCCATCTGGTCCATCTGCGCTAATTTGTCGATCAAAGCCTGGAAGGAAGTCGGCTTGAAGAACATCATGAACTGTGAGATGGTTGCCTGTGGATCAAGGGTTCCAACAAACATTCCCACCGCTGGAGCTTCTTCTATGCGTTGCTCACACTTCGACCATAGATTTCGCCACCGTATAGCGTACTGAACCCATGTCTCGCCGGGTTTTACCCTGGCATTGATCAGTGCCGTCATCGGGGTACGCTCACTGGCACTTGCAAAGCGTCGGGTGAAGAGTAGCTCCATCTCCGCAAAGGTTTTTATAGAGTCGTTGGGAAGCTCAGAATACCATTCAAACGCCATATCAGATAAACTTCCAACAAACTGGCGAAGCAAAAGCTTGTCGTCGCCGCCGGTATTACCGCAAAGAGCCCTGAATTGGGCCACATGTTGATGGGGATTGCCGGTCCCTTTGTAAACATGAAACTTGGGAATAGTGTAACCCGGCGGGTACTTGATTTGGTCATACCAGCCCGGATATGGCCGCCCCGTTTTCACGATCTGACCGGCTGCTTCAGTCGCCTGATGCACCCGTATTTGTTGGGCAATATATTCATCCAAATCAGCTTTTGATATGGTATCCTCTTTAGCTGCGGATAGAGCCGGTGGAGGATTCGATGTCTCTCCCCTATCATCTTCAAGAATGATCGGGGGATCTCCAGCAGGTGGATCTGGTTGAATCATCATACCCACCATATCCTGGAACAGGAGGGCCATTTTCTTTATGTTGGCTGCCTGTTCCGCAGCCTCTTTATCTTTCTTCTCTAGCACGCGCCGGAGGAATTCGGCGTCCGTCTCTTGTTCGTGACGTTCTTCTGAGGATGTTTCCGGGGTTTCTTTCGGCCCAGTGAGTGCAGCCATTGTGGTCATCATCTCCTGGAGCTTTTGTTGCTGCTCCTGAGCCTTGGTCACTGATCGGGTGAGCGGTCGGTGACCCGTAGAAGTACGGCTTTCTTCCTTTCCAGAAGCCATGTAAACCGTATGAACAATTATGCCCCCTGACTTGGGGCGTTTAGGTTCACCATTGTTAACTCTTGCTGCTGTTGCGGGAGCTTTCTCTGGCCTCCTTCTTTTGTGGGCTATCGAGGTTAAAGGAGCCGTTGTAGTGGTCATCCTAGCAACTGTCGCTCCCTGCTGTTTAATGGGGCAGTTTTTGTTATTTTCCACCTTCCTTTTCTGGTGACGCAAGTGGTCTGGATCGATCACAGAGTCTTGAACCTTACGCCATACTTTATAAACTTTTGAGGATAGCCGTTGAGGGGGCTGTTCTTGTTTTGTTTCTGGAACTCTCTCCGCAGGTGGAGGAGATCTTTTCAACGTAGCAATTGGAGAGTTCTTTCTCACCTTCCTCAGCAATTCAAAGCTGTTCCCAGTTGGAACAGCAGCGTTGACCTCCACCACTGGAGCAGGTGGGGTTAGCCCAGAGGGAGAGTTGCCCCCTGCTTTCCTTACTCGCTGCCAATGACGACGTCGCGCACGACGAGCCATTGGGACTGGCTCGGAACTCGGGATAGTTTCTTGTTGCCCCCCATCTGGATGTGGGGTAACTGCTGATGTCAGCCTATCAAAGACTGATGCTTTTTGGCCAGCTGGAGGAGGAGTAGGAGCCGTCAATCTTGTAAAGACCGACTTTCTGATAGGAGAAGCCGCTTCAACGACTTCCAAAGCAGCGGCCGTTGCCCTCTTTGGGACGGCCACTTTATAGTTCTGACCTAGCCTGGTGAAAACGGAGGCTGTCGGTTTAGTAGCAGGCGACCCGTTGACAGGGATCGTGGTAGCAGTGAGCCGGTCAAATACCGACTTCTTGTTCGCTTCTGGTGCGGATATCGGCATAGAGAAGCTTGCAGGGGGGACCATGGTCCCGAAAAATAGGCCGGTGGTGGCCTGGGTCACCTACTCTACCGGCAGAGTAAGGAAAGAGGCCGCTTGGGGCCCATATGTTACACCTCTCGGTGAGGTGGAGCGTCCGTTGCAGTGGTGCTTCGCGCATTTGGTGCAGTGGGAATCCATGGATGCTTGAGTTCTGCGCCAGATAAAAGACCAAATCTTAGCAACTTGAAATCCGAAGACAACCATTTAACAAACCGCGATTGATTCGCGAAGACGACACACGAAGTGTGGAGTGGAAAGAGGAAAAGGTCCCACCGGGCGTGCCAGAATCTGTTCCCCTCCGAAAGACGGCGACGACGTGAAGACGTCTTGCCTGAAGTTCGGGGCAGATACTATTTAGTTTTATCCGTCTATCTCTCCGAAGATGCCGAGTTGATTTACGGCACCGTATATCGGAGGTTTAGACGGATGCGGCCGATGTAGCAGACTTCGTCAGATTCCCCCTCAGGGTGAGGGGTTTTTGATTGTGGGGACGCTCTTCCCTGCAGGCGCAAGCCCCTGCAGTTAATTACGCTACCGCATCGCGGTAACAACTTTCTCCTTCTCCAGAATTTCACTTCGTGTCGTGTGTGTTTGTTTTATTTGTGGTTGCCCGTGGATTGTATACGGAGACTGAGTAATATCGTCGCCCGTAGGACGTGGATTAGTCCAAATCCGTATTTTGCTTATATTTGGGTTCGGTGTTTTTAGTTTAAGGATGCATTAGTCGCGTTGCGACTAAGATCAACTTAAACGTTCGTCAAGGATACATTAGTCCTGTTTTGGGCTAAGATCGACTTGACGTAGTGATTGATTTAATTATCCGGCCGTCGGGACTCGTCACCTCTCTGACGTCGTTGAGGGATTACAACGACAGGCGTCTGAGGAGTTCAGAGATGTACCCTTGAACCAAAGTTGGTTTGGGATTTTATTACTTATTTGAATATCTAAGGACACATTAACTGTATTTGGGGCTAAGATCAACTTAGACGGGACCGTTTAGATCCGACAAAAGAGCGTTTGGGCCCTATTGTGTCAGTTTAGGGACGTGGCGGTCCATATTCCAGTTTAGGGACGTGGTGGTCCATTATTAGTTTAGGGACGTTTCGGTCTGTCGCCAGTTTAAGGACGTAGTGGTTCGTCGCTAGTTTAAGGACGTTTCGGTCCGTCGCCAGTTTAAGGACGTAGTGGTCCATCATTAGTTTAAGGACGTTTCGGTCCATTGCTAGTTTAAGGACGTAGTGGTCCATCATTAGTTTAGGGACGTCTCGGTCCGATATTAGTTTAGGGACGTCTCGGTCCGATATTAGTTTAGGGACGTTTCGGTCCGATATTAGTTTAGGGACGTTTCGGTCCGATATTAGTTTAGGGACGTTTCGGTCCGATATTAGTTTAAGGACGTTTCGGTCCGATATTAGATGAGTGGTCGTTGGGACCCGTCACCTCTTTGACGTCGTTGAGGAATTACAACGACAGATGTCAAAGGAGTTCGGAGATGTACCCTCGAACCGGTCGTGAATTGGTTTATGAGAGGCATTTAATTTAAGGACTTACAGCCAGGATTGGGTTAAGTCCAATTTTTTTTATTTTTAGGCTCTGCCCGATTAAAAGAATCAATCTAAACAGGGCTCTGCCCCTTTATTATTTTGCAATCTGATTTGGGTCAGGCCCTTTTAAATAATGAGTTACAGAAACTCAAGAATTTTCCAAACAGGGCTTTGCCCTCTTATTAATTTGATTAGGGCCAGGCCCTTTTAAATAATGAGTTGCAGAAACTCAGGAATTTTCCATACAGGGCTTTGCCCTTTTATTATTTTGCAATTTGATTTGGGCCAGGCCCTCAAGAATTTTCCAAATAGGGCTCTGCCCATTTATTATTTTTGTGATTTGATTTGGGCCAGGCCCTTTTAAGTAATGAGTTGCAGGAACTCAAGAATTTTCAGATTGAAGAACAAAAGTGCATGGCACTTTTGATCTAAATTTAGATCAAAAGAAAACAAGTTTTTCTTCTTGTTTTCTTTTCACAGAACCAAGGGTTCATATCAAGTGCAAGGCACTATTTATATATATTTTTTATTATTCCCTTTTTTAATCTTCTGTTCTTCAGAAATTTTACCTTTCTTTTCCTTTCTTCTTGATTAATCTTCAAGAGTTCTTTCTCTTCTTTTTTTTTCCAGAAGTTTATCCTTCTCTTGATGATTCTACCTGATCATTTGAATGAGGTCTGGGCTCTTATTTATAGTGCTCACAAATTTATTAAATTTGTTACCAAAATCTTTCCTGAATAATTTTGGGAATTTTCCCACCATTGGATCTCTGATCCAAGGGTCTCTGTTTTACAGAAGAACAGAAAAGATTTACTTAAATTTTCATTCAGTTGCTGCGCAACTCACCAGCGCGTGACACGTGTCGCGCATCCGTGCGCTTGCGCAGTTGCGATTGCGCAACTGCGCAGACACGTGTCGTGCATCCGTGCGCTTGCGCAGTTGCGACTGCGCAACTCACCAGCGCGTTACACGTGTCGCGCATTCGTGCGCTTGCGCAGTTGCGATTGCGCAACTGCGCAGACACGTGTCGCGCATCCGTGCGCTTGCGCAGTTGCGATTGCGCAACTGCGCAGACACGTGTCGCGCATCCGTGCGCTTGCGCAGTTAAGTCTTAATTATGTTTTCTGAAGAGCCTTGCTCTGATGGGACGCACTGTCTCGGGCGTTACGCCGCCGAATCAGCTTCTGCCATGTGGCAAATTGCGCGCTGCGCATGGGGACTGAAGCGTTGCTTCGAATTTTGAATTTTCAAAATTAAGTAGAGCCTTGCTCTGATTGGGGGAAACACACCTGGGGTGAAGCAATTCAGGGCTTCACACCCCAAACAGTTCTCAGGAAAGGAGAGCCCACTGGAAGCTGAGGAATGGGCTCAGAGTATCGAAGATGATCTGGCAAAGGCACAAGTGCCAAAATTAGCTTGGGTTCGTGTTACAAAATTACAGCTCATGGACAATGCATGAAACTGGTGGAAGGAGGAAGAAAGCCGTCTTGAACAACCCATCGAATGGAAGACTTTCCGCGACATGTTCGATGCTAAGTACTTCCCTGAGACTGCCAGGTTCGACATGTAACAGCAGTTCATCCATCTGCAACAAGGTTCAATGTGGACCAAGTCAGTAGATGAGTATGACGCTGAATTCACCATGCTCAGTCGGTAAGATATGTCTCAATAATTCGAATTTTTATATATCACATATTACACAGCTAACACAATATTTTTAATAGATTTGCGGCACACCTGATACCGACAGATGAGATCAGAGCCCGTCGATTTCAACAAGGTTTGGATTCGGAGATCCAAGCTGCACTGGCCACAGGAGATTTTCCGACTCATGAATCGGCTCTGAAAGTTGTCCGCCGTTATGAGGCAGTGGTAAAGGCGAGAGGAAGACCTCAATCTGCTGGATTTAAGCGCCCTGCCAACCATATGGCAGGAGGAGCCTCGTCCAGGCCACCTTTTGTGCCAAGGCGACCCAGAGTACCGAACCATCGTCTCAGCCCAGGCTTTTGTACTTACTGCAAGAGAACTGGACATATGATGAAAGACTGCCGGCGAGCCAACCGTCTTTGCTTAGTCTGCGGCTCAGCTACTCATGATATTGAGTCTTGTCCCCAAAGACAAAACCCAGTTGCTGCACCCAGGCCAGCAATTACCTATCCGCAGCGACCAGCCCTTCAGGCACCTACTCCAAAACATGCACTACCTGCACCACCCAGAGGACCACAAGCTGCACCACCTCCTCGTCAGTTCCATCAAGCTCAAAGGAACGTTCAGAGGAACACTCCTCAGACCAGGAGGAATGTACCAAGGCGCCAGGCTTTCACGATGACAGTGGAAGAAGCTGCGGCCACTGGCCAAGTTATTACTGGTAACCCTTTCTTTCTCAAAATTTCTTCAGTCTTGATATTTATCCTACATACTTTTCCTATACCTAAAACATATCCCACATACCTTAGGTACAATCTTAGTATCCTCAATACCTGCACTAGCACTGTTTGATACTGGAGCATCTCACTGCTTTATGTCGCAACGGTTTTTCCGAACCCATGCGATTCCAGTTTCACCGCTTGTATCCAGCTGGAATGTCAGTTCAAGAAATGGTGTTTTAAAGGCAACAATAGGATACAGCTTGTGTCCGGTAGTCGTCTGCAGCCGAGAATTTTATGCTGACTTCAAAGTGCTGGACATACCGAACTTCGATGTGGTTCTAGGTATGGATTGGTTTGGAACTTTTTATGCTACAATCAACTGTCGTCAAAGGAGTGTAGTATTCGAGATTCCAGACCATCCAGTCTTCTATTTCAAAAGCGAAGACCGTACCCTGGAGCCAAGTACCTACAAAGAGAAGCCAAGGGAAACAGTAGTTGCAGCAGCTCAAGCGGAGGAAGAATCAAGACCAGATGTGGTTCGAGAGTTCGACGATGTGTTTCCTGACGATATATCAGATTTGCCTACCGATCGAGCTTTTGAATTCAGCATTAATTTAGTACCAGGAGCACAACCGGTGATCAAAGCACCTTATCGAATAAGTCCGGAAGGTTTGAAGGAAGTCCGAACACAGTTGGACGAATTACTGGCGGAAGGATGGATTCATCCCAGCACTTCAAGTTGGGGATTACCTGTACTGCTTATGAAGAAGAAGGAAGGTTCATAGAGAATGTGCATCGATTATAGAGCTTTGAACGAAGTCACTATAAAAAACAAGTATCCACTCCCACGCATCGACGATTTATTCGATCAGCTAAGTGGATCTTATGTTTTCTCTAAATTGGATCTTCGTTCAGGTTATCATCAAGTGAAGGTAAAGGAAGCTGATATTCACAAAACAGCTTTCAGAACTCGCTATGGACATTACGAATTTCTAGTGATGCCATTTGGAGTGACCAACGCACCAGCAATATTCATGAACCTAATGAATCAAGTTTTCCGGGAGTACTTAGACAGGTTTGTTGTCATCTTCATCGATGACATACTGGTGTATTCAAGGAGTCGGAAAGAGCATCCAGAGCACCTACGAATTGTCCTCGAAACTCTTCGACAACATCAGCTCTATGCCAAGTACAGTAAGTGCGAGTTTTGGCTAAAGAAAGTTGGTTTTCTTGGACATATCGTATCAGGAGAAGAAATCTCTGTGGATCCAGCGAAAGTTTCAGCAGTTAGCGAATGGCCTACACCAAAATCAGTGAAGGACATTCGGAGTTTTTTGGGTTTAGCTGGATATTACAGAAGGTTCATTGAAGGCTTTTCAAAGATAGCAACACCCCTGACCAAACTCACACGTAAAGATGAAGATTTTGTGTGCTTAGAAGCATGCGAATAAGCTTTCATAGAACTCAAGTCAAGGTTGACATCAGCACCTATTCTCGTCATACTGGATCAATCTGGAGGATTCGAAGTGCATTGCGATACATCCGGTAAGGGATCAGGATGTGTTCTACATCTGCACGGTAAAGTTGTGGCTTATGCTTCAAGACAGTTGAAGATTCATGAGCACAATTATCCAACACATAATCTGGAGTTGGCAGCAGTCATCTTTGCTCTCAAGATTTAGCGTCATTATCTACTTGGTGAACGAGTGAACATCTACACAGATCATAAGAGCCTGAAGTACGTGTTTACTCAGAAGGAGTTGAATATGCGGCAGAGAAAACGGTTAGAACTCATGGCGGACTTTGACATCAACTTGCAATATCACCCAAGGAGGGTGAATGTGGTTCCTGATTCTCTTAGTCGTCAACCTTTATCAATGAATCTCACCGCTCAGTGGAAACTTCAACAAGACTTTCATCAAATGGAGATTGAAGTAGTCATGCCAGGTAATGCTTCAAGTTTGATGAATTTACAAGTTCAATCAACCGTTGTCAATCAGATCAAAGCAGCTCAAGCAAGTGATGCTAAGTTGCAAAAGATCAGAGAACAAGTGGAGAATGGACTCAGAACATGCTTCATCATCCATGAAGACGAATCTTTGAGATATGGCAGTAGATTGTGTGTAGCAAAAGGGCCTGTTCGGGAAGAGTTAAGGAAAGAAGCTCACATCTCTCCCTACTCAGTACACCCTGGAGGTACCAAAATGTACAAAGATCTACGTCAGAATTATTGGTGGCATGGAATGAAGCGTAAAGTAGCCAGAAGCATCGCAAAATGTTTGGTGTGTCAGCAAGTAAAGGCTGAACATCACAGGACTGCTGGATTACTTTAACCATTACCAATCCCAGAATGGAGGTGGCAACACATCACGATGGATTTTGTGACTGCTCTTCCTCGCAGCACAAAGGGTAACAATGCCGTATGGGTCATTGTGGATCGACTCACAAAGTCAGCTCACTTCATCCCATTTCGAGTTGGCTAATCAACTGAGATACTAGCAAAGAAGTAGATGGAGGTAATAATCTACTTAAAGATTTAAACTCTTCATAATGTACTATCTCTGATACCCATAAACTCATACATGAAATTGTGAGACTTCATGGAATACCGGTCTGCATTGTCTGCGATCGTGACACCAGGTTCCGATCTCAATTTTGGCAGAGTCTACAAGCAAACTTGGGAACAAGTCTGAACTTCAGCACGGCTTATCATCCACAAACCGATGGTCAGTCTGAGTGAACTATTCAAATCTTGGAGGATATGCTCAGAGCATGTATGTTAGACTTTAATCGATCATGGGAAGATCACCTACACCTTGTGGAGTTCTCGTACAACAACGGCTATCAAGCAAGCATAGGAATGGCGCCTTTTGCAGCATTGTATGGAAGGAAGTGTCGATCACCATTAAGTTGGGACGACATCGGAGATAGAGAATTGCTTGGACTAGAGATGATAGTAGCGACTGTTGATGTGGTACGAACTATCAGGGAAAGGATGCGCATAGCCCAAGATCGACAGAAGCACTGGGCTGATGCAAAGAGACATCACTTGGAGTTCCAGCCAGTTGATCATTTGTTCTTAAAGATATCTCCAAACCGCGGAGTGATCCGATTTGGAAGACGGGGTAAATTAAGTCCGAGATACATTGGACCGTTCGACATACTCGAACGAGTCGGTGAAGTGGCGTACCGCTTAGCGCTTCCACCTTCATTGGAAGGAGTGCATAATGTGTTCCATATATCCCAACTCAGAAGGTATGCGAGTGACCCCAGCCATATTCTTGATCATTCTGAGCTCACTATACATCCTGACTTATCTTGTGAGCAACAACCTGTGGAGATTCTGAATAGGAAAGTGAAGACACTTCGGAACAAGGAAGTCAACTTGGTCTGAGTGATGTGGATAAAAGACACTCTAGGAGAGTCCACTTGGGAAAGGGAAGATGAAATGCGTGCAAGATATCCACACCTCTTTGTAAACCAGTTCTCAAATAAAAGTTGTAAATTTCGACGACGAAATTTTTTTGTAAGGAGGGTAGACTGTAACAACTCCATTTTTAGTGTACAAAAATTTGCTTTAAAATTAATGTATACTTGGAGTATTTACTTCTGCTGTTATCACTTTAAGTATTTAATTCACTTCTTAATTACAAGAACGAGCTTGTAGCTCATTGGTAAGACCTTCCACTGCTGTTACAAAGCACCAGAGTTCAAATCCCATACCCCACATTATTTTTAATATTATTTTGTTTTAAATTTTATAGAAGTCCAAGTCAACACGTGATAACTCCAGAATTTCGCACTACACCTGAAAAACTAAATGTACCAAAGGATTAATCAGGCGACCCCCCACCTTCCCAGCTACCGACTCGGCCTGACTCGGCCGAGTCGGCCGGCGGACTGCCCGACTCGGGCCGGCACCGCAGGCCGGACTCGGCCGGTCGGCCGAGTCGTCAACACCAAAAAGGTGTCTCTTCATCTACCCTACCCCCTGCACGCTCTATTTATTCAGATCGTTTCCAGAGAGCTTTTAATACCTCGTTTACTCCATTTTTAATGAATTTTCATATATTTTTTACATTTTTTAATTTAAAACTCTTCACCTACCCTAACCCTATAAATTCCAACCCTACACACTATCCCCTCACCCCAAACTTTGAGCCAACTCTCAAGAATTTTCAAGAAAACTTGTGTACTTTGAAAACGAGCAAGAAGCGAAGCTACGACGAATTTTCCGGCGAATTTCCGACGACCATTCTAGGAGCTCCCGACGACGAAACGACGCACCGGCGACTCCTCCCGATCCATCTCCCTCTCCTTGTTGTCCTAAACCCGTAAGTCCCCATTTCTATCTTTCTTTTCTTTCTAAAAGATACGGAATTTCAAAACCCGACGGAATCGGAACAAATCCGATTTCCGATTCGGTTTCTTTATAAAACTTCACTTTTCTTTAATACAATTATGCTTAAACCCTTTCATGTTGACTATTAAACACTAATCAACCAAATTGATCAAGTTTCATATCATAAAAATAATTGCTATTTCATTTTACCGTATTTTTCATTTAAATACCACATAGTTTCAATTCTATATTTAACATCACAAAACTTGCTATACCTTTAAGTAGATCACGAGGTAATGACCTACCTCCTCACACACTCATATGCAACATAACACAATACCCTTGGGAATATAGAAAACGGGAAAACGACATCATTGCAAATAAATACCATTTACTTAATAAAACCGTTTTCTAAAAGATTTAGTATTTATACAATCTTTGCAAAGCGCCGTTACAACCCATTTTGGGAACCCGTTCGGGATGGTGTAGATTATCGCACATCCTCGGATTTAGTAGTGCGATATTCAGACCTCCGCAAGGAGCATTCGGTCTCGAAAGATTTAAAATACGTCATCTTAAGAAAACGAGATTTCTAGAATATTATAGATATATACAAAAATTATTTTCTTATAAATATATGTATATGTAACATAAAAATATCTATTTTGAAGTATTATAAATATTCCACCTTTTTCTAAAAATCACAAGAATCAATTTTACACTAAAATACCATGAATTCCATACAAAACCAATATTACAAATAAATACCACTTATTATGAAAATAGGATATTTTCATTAGAAATATCACAATATAAAATCTACATTCATTACAACTCTAAAGACGGTTAATAAATACTTGGAGTGTATTTTGAAAACCATACAAGAGTATTTTTACATAAAACCCCCTCAAGTTCTATAATTTACCCTAAGGACCCTAGTAAATATGGGTTTAAGCGGGACCAATCTCTTGAGCCTCAGGGAGTCAGAGAAGTGGGTGCATGCCTATGTAAGGTAGACAACTTAACAAACGGTGTTATCAATACAGTAATCGTCTTTGAAAAAGACACAAATCCTGCCGCCCATGTCAGCGGTTACCGATAACATCAAAACAATCAAGACTTCAATTTACTTCTCTAATTGTCTGACTCAGATCGAGTCTCATTATAATCTGATTTGAATATGATTTAAGTACAATCTACAAACTACAATCTACAATCTACAATCTACAATTTACAATATTACAATTCAATATGAATCCATGAATCCATTATTCCATATATTCAATCTATTAACTTGGCTGAACCGAACTATGGATATACATCCATTTACATGATTCTACAGTTATTCCATTTACATGATTATATAGTTACATCCGTTTACTGATATCATGGTTTTGGTCAGTCATCCAACTATACAATCTATACAATACAATACAACAATACAATCAAAATACTAAGGGATTTAAGGGGTAGATTGGTACGGAAGGTGTTAAAAGTGGCACGAGACAGTAAGATTAAGACACCTAACTTATATTCCGTTGCTGTTGTACCGTGGCTTAACGGTTTCTTGTACATTCCGTTTGCCCTGGTCTCTAGCATATAAAGAACCCTCTCGTATACACTGGCATCCTTCTGTACCAAGTTACAAACAACAGCGTTAACACAACATTACAACAATATAATACAACTTTAAAAGATACCTCTTATTCTGTCTATTTCTCCCTTATCTTTGGGACTTACCGAGTGATTCGCTGATGACATTTTCTTTCTTTCTTCTTTGAATGTCGTCAGGTGATCTGGACACTTCAGAGATTGAGCCCACTGCTGAAGACTTGGACCAGTTCAGTGAACACCCCGAGCTCTAGTCATTGTACACTTTCCATTCAGTACTTTTCATTTCTGTTATGCCATTGTTTAGACATTGATTTATTTCAGTTGTATTTACTTTCCATGCATTGTACAGAAAGAATGTGAATAAATAAAGTTGCTGTTTTTATTATATCTTGTCTCTTGTGCCTTATTTTTATATTCCTTAGATACGCTTAGCGTATTTACTTCACAGTAAATATGTAGCGGCCTCGTCGCGTTCTCTGCCCGTATACTAGGAAGCGGGGCGTGACACACTTAGACGAAGAGACCGGATTGTACGGAGATTGTAACTGATAGGCTCAGTATGGGTCAGTATGAGCTTGCTCGTCGGCATTCTTTTCGACAGGTATCTGGGTAGCCGTTACGTACAGCTAGTGCCGCTGATGTGCTTGTGGTTAAACCCATTGCTAGTGTACTATCGAGTTTTTAGAGTCCCATACAGAGGGCTTCTCTGATTCAGGCGAAACGATGTGGTGGCCGTATGTTTATACGTGTAGGGTTTCGATCGAATGATAATACTAGCCGGCTTAGGATTAAGCCGGATTATTAAATCAAGTATTGATTTAATAATTTACGTGTACATATTTCGATATGTATATTTTAGTGTTATCCAGATTTTTGATCGGACGATTGGTAATACTGGCGGTCTTAGATTAAGCCGATTCATTAAATCGGATGTTGATTTAATACTAGTATTATTTTAGTGGTATTATTCTATCTTTTGGGTGATCTTATTTTGATATGAATACGGGTATGTATATATGGTAGAATGTATTTCATATTTATACGGAAAGACATTCTAGAAGGAGGACACCTCATCATGTATTTTCCATTTTATTTGCAAAATGGAAATGATATTGAATATAGTGCCCTCAAGTCAATTATTGTAATCGTAAGCACATGATTGTGATGATTGAAGGAGGACTTATACGGGTAAAACAGTTTTACTCAAAATGATAGTATGCTATCTGGTTTGTCTTTATCATCATATACGTGCATTATGTGGTATTACAGATCACTATTACATATTGATAGAGCCCATAGGATTCTTGCTTAACTACCGGCATTATGATGGAGATCATATACATAGGAGCTGGGTGGTATATAAACACATCCTTAAATGTCCATAGTCGAGAGAGTATCGAGACTGGGCATCAATACTCCAAAGTAGACTAGTGTATACTTTTTGAGACCCCGACGAGGGGCGGTGGCCGGTCTCATAAGCCATTGGTATCAGTTAGTCACCTAAGATAGTATACGTGTGCTCATTGGGTTATGAGTTACACTGGACGGATTCACTGGGAATATGCTAGATGGTATTATACCTATTTTCAGATAGCAGTTCTCAGATGATATGAGTACAGATTAGTCTGTCGACCTGAGATCGTCGTTTTTCTTGTGAGAGTTCCCACTGTGCTTTGATTACTATCCTACCATGGCTCAAAGGAGTCGTGCAAACAGGTTTTAGTTGGGTACAGTCCCGAGCCACATGAAGGCAGTGAGCAGATCGTCGGGGATTCATCTCTCCCGGTATTTGGGGTTGATGTCGCGCTGTGGACGGGTGGCATCACCAGAAATCCTTAGCCAAGGTAGACGAGAATTACTGATTTGGATCAGTAGTTTCTCAGTGGGTGATGGGCTTCACACCGACACGAAATATCGCGTTATTAGGGGTCTAATTTTATCCACCCCCTAGACCCGATATGCGATACTCTTAGATGAACAGACCGAGCTGTATGGAGATTGTCACAGACAGGCTCAGTAGGGGTTCGAATGAGTTTGCTCATCGGCTTTCCTTTCGCTCAATACCTGGGTAGCCATTACGTACAGCTAGTGCCGCTGACGTGCTTATGGTTAAACCCATTACCAGCGTATTGATGAGACTTTAGATTCCCACACAGAGAGTTTCCCTGGTTCAGGAGAAATGATGTAGCCGTATTTTAATACGTGCAGGGCTCTGATCGAATGATTGTACTAGTTATCCGGACTTTCGATCGGACAGTTGATAATACTAGCCGGCTCGGGTTTGAGCCAGATTATTAAATCAGGTATTGATTTAATAATTTACGTATATGTATTTCGATATGTATATTCTAGTATTATGTTCTTTGTGTTATTCTATCTTTTTGGGTATTCATATTTTGGTACGAATACGGGGTTGTATATGCGTTGAGTGTATTCCGTATTATACGGAAAACATTCTAGAAGGTGGACACCTCATTTTGTATTATCCATTTATTAATTTAAATGGAAATGAGGTGTAAAGGTATTGAAGAGAGAATGGTGAGAACCATGCTTGAATAGTGTTGACAAATGAATTGTTAATTCATTTGTGCAAACTATTCAAGTATGGTTGCTATATTATATTTCGAAATTGAGTTTTACAAAACCATGCTTGTTGTTTTTCTCTCACTAGTTTTTTTACTTGAGTTTTTGCATGGTTGGTTTTTGAAAAAGACTCTCACCATTTTGCGCACCTCTCTTCACTAGCCTTTCTTGAGCTCCTCCTCCTTCTTCATCTTTTACCCTACCATCTCATGTGTTGAGAATCAAAGATAGAAAAGAGATAGATATTCACTTAGTGCAACTCACTACATCTCTAGGCACTTTAGATTAGCAACCTAGAGTCCCTAGTTGCTCCACTAGATTCTTATTATGGAGTTAGAGCCATGAACCATATCTCTCGGATGGATCATCTTCGACGGAGGAAGACCGGCGGCCAAGCTCGATCAACGAGACCTCAAGGAGCTAAGGAAGAGGGTAGAAGACTGAAGGACATGAATCTTTTGGTATAATACTTCTATTTCAGTAGTTAACCTCTTTATAGTTTGCTAGTTTTATGTTTGGTTGCGATTCTACGTAGTTGTTTCTAGCGCCAAGTTTCTAAACACCAAAATTTTTCGTTCTGCATCGGCCACGGTCGATGGCCAGGGCGCTAGGAACCTCAACAAATGAGGTGTAAAATAGGAAATGAGGTGTAATGGAGAGAATGGTATGAACCATGCTTGAATAGTGTTGGAAAATGAATTGAAAATTCATTTATGTAAACTATTCAAGTATGGTTGTATTATTTTTATTGAAATATGGTTTTTACAAAAGCACGTTTCATGATTTTCTTCACATGAGATTTTTCATTCTCAACACAAGATTCTCTCTCCTCACTTGCCTAGCTTTCTTGGTTTCCTTGTCCTCCTTCATCTTCATCTTTCTCCCTACCATATCAAGAGTTGAGAATTAAGGGAGGAAGAGAGATAGAAATACACTAGATAAATCACTACATCTCCTTACCAACCTAGTCTAGCAAACTAGGTCACTAAGTTGGTTCACTTATGAAGCTAAGCTTGAATCATAAACTCTCGGATGGATCATCTAAGACCGAAAAGGCCGGCCATCAATTCTAATCGAGATCACCTAAGGAGCTTAAAAAGAGGAGTAAAGACCCGAAGGACACGAGTCTCTAGGTATAACTCCTCATCACAGTAGATAGATTTCCTGTAGAAACCTAGTTTCGGTTTATGGTTAGATTCTAGGACAGGTTTTCTAGCGCCGGATTTTTAAAAGTTTAAGTTTTTCGTTCCGCAACGGTCGCGGTAGGTAGCCACGGTGCTAGGAAACCCAACATGGTATCAAAGTCGGTCCATAAACCTCAACTAACTAATTTGCACTAATTTAGAAGTTCGATCGACAAAATTATCCGAATCGTATTTCCAAAAACCCTACTTGCTGTTTGAATCTTGAAGTTATTCAAAAAATATTTTCAGTGAGCTTAAAAATTTGTGCAGGGTTTTTCTGAGCCAAGATTTTTTTTTGAGGTTTCAGTCACCAAAACGACCGCTAATCCGTGGCAATATAGCTCTTTTGGCCGCGGATCCGCGGCCAATTGGTGGCAAAAAGGCTCCAAATTTTATTTGGGGTTCTAGGTTCTGGAAATGTGATTTTTAGAATGTTTGGTTTCTGCCCAGATTTGTTTGTGTACTGGTTTGTACATGGGGTAAATGCGGAAAGTTTTAATCGATCGAAACTCTAAATTCTTACTTTTCTATGTTTTTGTTTCTGCAACCGTGAATATTATTGAGCAGTATAATCCGACTGATTGCTATATGTACAATCAGATGGGTTTACGAACATGATATTCACGTTGATGTTCTGTGTTGTACTGATGTTGTGGATGGATTGTCTGTTCCCCTCCGAAAGGCGGCGAACAGGAGCGCGATGTCCTGATGCTGAGATTCGGGGTAGATGCTATTTGGTTTTATCCGTCCACCTCTCCGAAGATGCCAAGTTGATTTATGGCACCGTGTATCGGAGGTTTAGACGGATGCGGCCGATGTAGCAGACTTCGTCAGATTCCCCCTCGCTTGAGGGTTTTTTTTATTGTGGGGACGCTCTTCCCTGCAAGCGCAAGCCCCTGCAGTTAATTACGCTACCGCATCGCGGTAACAACTTTCTCCTTCTCCAGAATTTCACTTCGTGTTGTGTGTGTTTGTTTTGTTTGTGGTTGCCCGTGGATTGTATACGGAGACTGAGTAATGCCGTCGCCCGTAGGACGTGGATTAGTCCAAATTCGTATTTACTTAGATTTGGGTTTGGTGTTTTTAGTTTAAGGATGCATTAGTCGCGTTGCGGCTAAGATCAACTTAAACGTTCATTAAGGATAGGATAGTCCTGTTTGAGACTAAGATCAACTTAACGTGATAATCCATTTAATATCTGGCCATCGGGACTCGTCACCTCTCTGACGTCGTTGAAGGATTACAACGGCAGATGTCAGAGGAGTTCAGAGATGTACCCTTGAACCAAGATTGATTTGGAGTTTTATAATTTATTTGAATGTTTAATTGAATGTTTAAGGATACGTTAGCCGTGTTTGGGGCTAAGATCAACTTAAACGGGATCGTTTAGATCCAACAAAAGAGCATTTTGAAGGCTCTATTGTTCCAGTTTAGGGACGTAGTGGTCCGTGTTCCAGTTTAGGGACATGGGGGTCCATTACCAGTTTAGGGACGTAGTGGTCCATCATTAGTTTAAGGACGTTTCGGTCCGACATTCCCATTTAGGGACGAATATTCGTTTAAGAACGTTTTGGTCCACGAGTTTGAGGACCCCGCAGTCCGTATTGATGTGTGGTCGTTGGGATCCGTCACCTCTCTGACGTCGTTGAAGGATTACAACGATGGGTGTCAGAGGAGTTCGGAGATGTACCCTCGAACCAAAGGTAAATTGATTTGAGAGAGCAATTTTGCTCAGTCAATTTAATTTGAGGACTTACGGCCAAAATTGGGCTAAGTCCAGTTTCAACATCTTTTGTCTTTGGCCTGTGCTAGGGCTTTGCCCCTTTTTAGTAATGCACTGCATTATTCTTGTTTTGGTTGGGCTCTGCCCTTTTATAAATGATGCAGAGCATCTGTTTTGTTTGGGCTCTGCCCCCTTTTTTTAAAATGCATAGCATTTTTTTATTAGGCCTGTTAGGCCTTTTAATTGGGCTCTGTCCCTTTTCTTTAATAATGCAGAGCATTAAATACTCTGACAGTGCCCCACGTGGCTTGCCAGGCGTTTTGCGCCAAGTAATGAGCGCAAACTCATATGATGGTGACACGTGTCACGCTCTGGTAAGCGCAAGCGCAACAGCGCAGTGCGCTACGCTAGTGCGTTGCGCTGTTGCGCTGCTGACACGTGGCGCGCTCTGGTGAGTTGCGCCAATTCCAGAGAACAAAACTCTATTTTAAGAGCGCGTAGCGCAAGTTGTTCTGTAGCTGACACATGGCGCTCTCTCAAGAGCGCAACAACGCAGTTTGGAAGTGCAAAACACTAATAATCTTTTAGATTCAAGAACGGAAGTGCAAAGCACTATTTGATTTCTTGATCTAATTTAGATCAAAGAAAAATAAGTTTTTCTTTTCGTTCCAAGAACCAGAGGTTCATAAAAGTGCAAAGCACTATTTTATATTTTTTTTATTTTGTTGTTTTCTTGTTTTTTAAAGAACCAGTGGTTCATAAGAAGTGCAAAACACTGTTTATTATGTAAAGAACATTGATCTGGTTTTTGGATCGATGATTTATTAAAAGAGATTTCTTTTCTCTCGTGAAGGTTTTTACCCTTTTCTTTGAAATTTTCTCAGATTTCTCTCTCTGCTTGAAGCTCTTGACTTTTTTCAAAAAAAAAAATGTTCATGCCTTTGAATTGAGGTCTGGGGTCTCTTTTATAGTGCCCATAAATTAGTTAATTTTGTTGAAGAGATCTTTCTCTGAGTGATTTGGGGAGTTTTCCCCACCGTTGGATCTTTAATCCAAGGGCTTCTGTTTTACAGAAGAAAATCTTCTTGTTTTAACAAGAATAGAAAGATTTCTTTAAAATCTTTATTCTGCTTTGGCGCAAATGCTCCAGCGCGTGACACGTGTCGCGCAGCGCAAAGCGCAGCGCATCTGCGCTGACACGTGTCGCGCAGCGCAACCGCGCTAGCGCATCTGCGCTGACACGTGTCGCGCAGGGCAGCGCCTGCGCAGCTGAAGCGTTGCTTCCTTTAATTTTGCTTAAAATAGAGGTTTGCTCCGATTGGGCGCGCCTTCTTGGGCGCTGCGCTGACGTATCAGCGCCTGACATGTGACGCGTTGCGCCCGAGATTTGAAGCGTTGCTTCAGAATTTTGAATTTTGAATTTCAACAGAGCTTTGCTCTGATTGGGCGAAACATTGTCGTGGCGGATAGCCTGTAGTGCAATGGTAGTTGTATAGTACAAATTCATTTGTCTATTTATTATTGCGGGGCAAGCGTCCGATATTTGGACTGTCGTTTCTGCCAGATTGTATATTCTTTTATTGGGGCACGATCGGGTTGAGGTCGATGTCACCATTGTATATATATTTTTCTTTCTTGTACTAAGATTACCCTACGGTGGAGGGCTCGAATAGCCGGATTCTAGAGGGTAACGGGCCCGCATCTCATGGCGTTGAGACGGAGGGGGCCTTACTCTATAATTGGCGGGCTCCTCGCCACACTCATAGGGGGTATAGAATGACCCATGGAGGGGTGCTTAAGTTACCGGATTCCGTGAAGTGCTGGGTGGCCCATTCACTTTGTTGATTGGGGTTGCCTCACTTCCGGGATTGGCGGGTAACTTTCCGCGCTCCTAGGGGTCTAGGTTTTTCATCGTATGGGCTATCCACATGACCGGGAACGTCGGGTCTCATTTGCGGCTCAAATGAAACCCAAGGCTCCAAGATTATCTGCTATTCCATGTTGCATATTGATGTTATGTGATGTTGCTTATATCATGCTTGGGACGAATGGTTATATATATATATATATTTATATATACTAGTAGATATTGTATATGTTTTGCATCAGCGCTAGTCCTGCCTCCGTTCTGCCGGTAGTTAAGTAATCTAATGGTGCTTGAAGGGCCCCGTGGCGAATGCGGATGACATATACGTACATTTTATTTTTGTTCTTTTCTGGTGTGATAGAAATTAATTGATGGGACCGCATTAATTTTAATTAATGTAAGAAAAAAAATCTAAAAGATATTGTTGGAACAAGTTTCGAAAAACTATAGTCATATTCTTTCGCTTTGCATAGTGTTATTCGGTTAGAAATATCCAGCACCTCATTCGAGGAGGCAAGAGCCTAGATCCCTTCGCGGAGAGTGACCTCTTGAGCAAAAGTTTTTGTTCCTATAGATTACTCGGTTTTTCTTCAAAACCATCAGTTTTCAAAATCGGAGCCTAAACCACTCCTTTTAAAAACTATTCGGTTCCTTCAACGATATCAAGTTTATTATGTTAAAGGGTTTTCGTCAAAAACCAGCCGTAGCCCTCCGTCGTTTCCTATGAGTAGTACTTAGTATTCGTGCTGCGTTTGTTGACCTTGTCAAGGTGTAGTGTACGGTAGCTGAGTGGTGCTTGTCTGTAGCATATGATGCGATTAACCAGGACCGTCGCATAGCCTTGTTGACCTTGTCAAGGGCTTATGCCAGTGGGTCTAGGGTAATCAAGATAATGACGGGTTGAACTTGACTAGCAACTTAAGATTTGTTGACCTTGTCAAGGTCATAGGTCGTTAGGAGGAAAAACCACATCGGGAGTTTCAAATATACAGGAAACATGCAAGTGTTGCATATCTTTTGAATTGTGGTGACTAGAGTGGCTTCCATCTAGGTTATCACGCGATGATAGTTGGATTCCGATCCCACTGATGAGTAGGATTACTCTTGGGAGATGTTTTTCACTTCATAATTAGCTAACCTATTAGGTGTCTAGAAAAGTGTTAACGGGGATACACCTTTGCAGAAACGAGGTTTATTTTAATTAGGTCTGTGCGAGAGCACGGGGAATACCAACACTCACCTGACTGAACGGTTAACGAACTTGTGAGATGCGAATGATCCCGACTAGTTTTCCTTTTAAAGATTTGAAAGAAAATTCAAGGAAACAGTGGGAGCCATCCTGATTAGATAAACTAATAACCAATCTGATTTTGTAAGAACGCACGCTGAGTGTTTCTTTTCTCTCTCTCCAGATAGCAACCATTTCACGCCCTAATCAAGATAATAAAATATTTGACTTGACCGAACTAGCTTATTACACTGGGCTGGGGAACGTCGGTTCGTCTCTAACTCGTGACAACTGTCATGAGTATGGGCAAGAAAAAGAGGACCGTTAGGAATTCCAGATAACCTTATTGAAGGAGAAGCATTCTAATGCATCTTCTTCGGGTCCATTTGTTATTGAAAACTGTTTTTCGGTCAACTCTATCTCTCGGGTACTAGATACCGAATCAGGATCTCACATATGTAATTTATTACAAGGATTGAGAAAAAGTAGAATGGTTGGACCGGGTGATATGTCTCTCAGAGTGGAGAACGGAGCACAAGTTGATGCTACCGCCGTCGGTGAATATCACCCAGTATTGCCAAGTGGCAATACTATGATTTTGAACAATTGCTACTATGCGCCTTTTATGCTTTGCAACATCATATCAGTTTCTTTACTTGATAAAGATGGATATAAGTTTGTTGTAGATAGAAATATCAAGAACATTTACCTAAATCAGGTATTGGTTGCAGAAGGTATACTGTATAATGGTATCTATGTTCTAAATCAAAATACAGTCTTCAATATACAAAACACACGCAATAGGAAGAGTTTAGATATGAACGAAACCTACTTGTGGCATTGTAGACTTGGTCATAACGGTGAGAAAAGACTAGGTAAGTTGCATAAAGATGGCTATCTAAATTCATTCGAATTTTCATCTTATGAAACTTGCCAATCTTGTCTCAAAGAAAAGATGACCAAATCTCCGTTCATCGGACACAGAGAAAGAGCTACAGAGCTCTTGGGACTCATACACAGTGATGTATGTGGTTTGATATCTATACATACGATGGGTGGGTTCTCATACTTCATTACATTCACTGACGATCTCTCTAGGTTCGGATATGTGTATCTTTTGAAACACAAATCTGAAACTTTTGGGAAATTCAAAGAATATATGAACGAAGTAGAAAACCAAACTGGCAAAAGTATCAAGATCATTCAATCTGATTGAGGAGGTGTGTGCTTAAGTACGGAATTCCGGAACTTTCTAAATGAGAATGGTATTCTCTCTCAGCTTACTTCTCCGTACACACCACAACACAGTGGTGTATCGAAGCGAAGGAACCATACTCTTTTGGACATGGTTCGCTCCATGATGAGTAGTTCTGATCTGCCTCTTTCGTTTTGGGGATATACGCTTCAAACAGTAGCATATTTGTTGAATCATGTTCCATTCAAATCAGTGCCTAAAACACTGTAGGGTGTTTTTCGTCACCCCATTGAGATGGGAATGCGCACGCGCTTGTCAGGCGCATTACAGATTTCCCCTGCCTAGGGTAGGATGGGGTTTATTGATTGCGGGGATCCAAATTTCCGGCAGCCGCGGACTAAGCTAGCGTTAATTACCCCTCGCCTTTGGGGCGAGAGAATCTCTAATTGACGGATCAAACAGATCATGCGGACTCAATGTGCAGTGTTGTGTTTTGAAGGGGTTTTGGATGTATCGGGGGCCCCGTAGAGTTTTTACGGGGGTTCCGCTACCCGAATAGTGGGCTGGGGGTTAAGAGGGCTAGCAGCCCCCTTGTGGGGTGTGGGACAGCGGCCCGTTAGAAATTTTTTCTAACGGGGGAGGTATATTTAGTATGGAGTGCATATATAAAAAAATGGGGGGGAAGCTTCTTAAAGACGCGTGCGTGGCACGTGGACGCATGGTGCCCGGGGTTACGTGCGCGCACATAGGCGCTTTAGTGCCCGGGGTCACGCGCGCGCACAAGATTATTGGGCTCTTTACCGCCCGGGGTCACGTGGCGCACACGTGACCATTGGGCGCCTTAGCGCCCGGGATTACGTAGCGCACACGTGACCGATGGGTACCTTAGCGCCCCGGGGTCACGTGGCACACAAGTGACCACGGGAAACACCCGTGGGAAGGTGCCTAGCCCCTAGGTTGGGGAGTTGAACTCCCAAGGGGTTTTTGGAGTTGAACTCCTAACAGAAACTAATTTATGGAGTTAAACTCCAACAGATCTAGAAAGGAGTTAAACTCCTAGGAATCTTTGGCTCTTCTTTTGAGTCTTGGATCTTTCCAAAGTTAGATTTTTGGAGCTGGGTCTCCTTCTTCCTTCTCTTGATCGGCAGGATCTTGAAGAAAAGTAAGTGAGACTTAAAAGTCTTCCCTTTTCGAGATCTGATTGGAGATCCGAGCTCCTCTTCGTGGATTTTGTGGTGAAAAACTATTTATTTTTGAGAAAGGAAGAGTTAAACTCTTGATTTAATTCAAAAAAGAGAATGAGGATTTTATACCCTTGAGAAAGGGGAAGAAGACACAAACCCTAGTTTTTGGGGAGAATGAAAATTGTGTTCTTTATTCATCATCATGTTACCTTATATAGACTTACAAATTTACATATAGTGTAACAACCCTAATTTTCTTATACACTTTTTCCTATAAAAATTTTTTCAAATATTTTTTCAAAAATTCATAAAGGGAATTTATTGCCTGAGCACAAGATTTAAGTAATTAATTAACAATTTAATTACAAGAAGGAGCTTGTAGCTCATTGGTAATATCTTGCATGGCTGAACCAAGCCACCAAAGTTCAAATCCCATGCCCCACATTATTTTTAATATTTATTTTGTTTTAAATTCTTCTTCAATATTGTGTCTCTTCATCTTCTAAACCCCCATGTACACTTCAAATTTCTAGATCGGTTTCAGAGACCTTTGAAATCCCCATTTACTCCATTTTAATGATTTTTAATACATTTTTACATTAAAACCTTTCATATACCCTATTTACTCCAATTTTTAATGATTTTATACATTTTTACATTAAAACCTTTCATATACTCTATTTACTCCAACTTTTAATGATTTTATATATTTTTACATTATTTTAAAAAAACCCTTCACCTACCCTATCCCTAGCCTACCCTATAAATACACCCCCTCCTCTCTTCTCATCCCAAAAATCCTAAGCTTACTCTCTCAAAATTTTCCAAGAGTGTGAGATTTGAAAACGAGTGCACGGCGAAGCTCCGACGAAATTCCGGCGGGAATTCCGGCGACGTTTTTAGAAACAACCGGTGACGAAGCAATGCATCGGCAACCCTTTAGTCCCCCTCACTCCTTAGTATAGATCGAAACCCGTAAGTCCCGTTCTTTTCTTCTTTCTACTTCTCAAAAATACGGAATTATGAAACCCGACGGAAATCGGAACAAACCGATTTCCGATTCGGTTTTTCTATAAAATCTCACTTATCACTAATTCCATAATACCTAAACCTATCCATGTTGACTATTAATCATATAACAATTAATTTGGACAAAGTTTCTCACATGAAATGATAACTTTTGCAATATCGTATTCTTTTTCACATTAATACCATAATGTTTATTTTTCTTCTTCTAATCAATTAAATCATTCCTAAACACCTTCATCTTGACCACTAAACTTGTAAAAATCAATTTGAATAAGTTTTCACACATGAAATGATAACCTTTTCAATTTACCGTATTTTCACTTTAATACCATGAAGTTTCAATTTCCATTTAACCCCTTAACCTTAATATACATTTAAAATAGAGCACGAGGTAATGACCTACCTCCACACGCACGCAAATGCAAACCCTAAAATGATATCATAAAAATTTAGAATACTATAAAATGAAATTTTCATTAAAATACCATAATCTTCATAAAATCATTCTTAAAGGTTTAGATTTGTTACATTTTTAAGTAAATATTTCTTACTAGGAAAATACGATAAGTTGTGGATATCGATCGTTTATCTAAACTGACTTTGTGGTGTCTAGGCTAGGCAAGTGAGCTTGGGTAACTTTAAAAGGCCCGCCTCACGATTCGTGAGCGGATCCCTCCCTCCTCACTTGTACTTACCTGGCCACAATTGGCGGTGAAGAGGCGATTTGAGGCTTCTAACGACTTGTCGTTTAGACCTTTTAGAAATAGGCTAGTCGGCTTAGGAAACCCTAGAATCTAAAATACGGAAAATTACACTTTTCAAGAAAATACCTTTTACTTTATAAAACCGTTTTCTAAAGAATTAGTATTTTACAATCTTTGCAAAGCGCCGCTACAACCCATCTTTGGGGAACCCGTTCAGGATCGTGCGGTTTATCGCGCACCCTCGGGCTAGTAGTGCGAGATTCAGATCTCCGCAAGGAGCATTCGGTCTCGAAAGGTTTAAAATACGACATCTTAAGAAAATGAGATTTGTGAAATAAAAAATATCTATTAAAATTATTTTTGTATAACATATGTAAATTTATCTTTTAAATACCTATTTTATTATAATATAAATTTTCCACCTTTTACTAAAAATCACAAAAGTATAAAGGTTACACTAAAATACCATGAACTTCAAATAATCAATATTACAGATAAATAGCCTTATTTATGAAACTAGGATATTTTCATTAGAAATGTCACAACATAAAATCCACAACTCTAAAGACGAATAATAAATACTTGAGGTGTATTTTGAAAAGTATATAAAAGTATTTTTACATAAAACCCCTCAAGTTTATAAATTACCCTGAGGACCCTAGTAGTTATAAGACTTCGTTTCACATTTCTGATTGTCTGACTCGGGTTTGAGTCTGATCAATCTGACTTGAATATGATTCAAGTCAATCCATAATCTACAAGTTTCCAATTCAATATGAACACATGAATCCATTAATACAATTACCAGTTTATACAACTTGACTGAACCGAACCATGGATATATATTCCTTTTACATGTTTTCCAGTATTCCATTTACATGACTCTACGGTTATAACCGTTTCCTGATATCATGGTTTCGGTCAGTCAGTCAATCAATCATACAACCAACACAATTTACAAGATAACAATACAAACAAGATATCGCGGGGTTTATGGGGTAGATTGGTACGGAAGGTGTCAAAGGAGGCACGCGACGGTAAGATTAAGACACCTAACATGTATCCAATTGCCGTTGTTCCGGGTTGTATAACGGAGCCTTGTACTTCCATTTGCCCCGGTCTCTAGCATACTGAGACTCCTCTCGTATACACTGGCATCCTTCTGTACCAAACTACAACAACAGCGTTAACACCATACTACAATAATATAACAATATAATAAACTGTAAAATCCACCCTCTCCCTCTCTCTCTTAATCTCTGTCTATTCTATTTCTTCTCTTACCTTTGGGACTTACCGAGCGACCTGTTCGCTGACGACATTCTATTTCTTTCTTCTTTGAATGTCGTCAGATGGTTTGGACCCGGCAGAAGTGGTACGCCCCGCTTCCTAGTGTACGGCGAAGGGGATGCGACTGGCTCAACTTCTGCCGGGTCCAAACCACCTGACGACATTCAAAGAAGAAAGAAATAGAATGTCGTCAGCGAACAGGTCGCTCGGTAAGTCCCAAAGGTAAGAGGAGAAATAAAATAGACAGAGAGTAAGAGAGAGAGGGAGAGGGTGGATTTTACAGTTGTATTATATTGTTATATTATTGTAGTATGGTGTTAACGCTGTTGTTGTAGCTTGGTACAGAAGGATGCCAGTGTATACGAGAGGGGTCTCAGTATGCTAGAGACCAGGGAAATGGAAGTACAAGGCTCCGTTATACAACCCGGAACAACGGCAAATGGATTCATGTTAGGTGTCTTAATCTTACCGTCTCGTGGCACCTTTAACACCTTCCGTACCAATCTACCCCTTAAACCCCGCGATATTTTGTTTGTATTGCTATCTTATAAATTATGTTGGTTGTATGATTGATTGACTGACTGAAACAATGATATCAGAAAACGCTTATAACCGTAGAGTCATGTAAATGGAATACTGGAAAACATGTAAAAGGAATATATATCCATGGTTCGGTTCAGTCAAGTTGTATAAACTGGTAATTGTTTTCATTGATTCATGTGTTCATATTGAATTGGAATATTGTATTTTATAGATTGACTTGAATCATATTCAAATCAGATTAATCAGACTCAAATCCGAGTCAGACAATCAGAACTGTGAATCGAGGTCTTTTAATTGCTAGGGTCCTTAGGGTAATTTATAAAACTTGAGGGAGTTTTATGTAAAAATATTTTTATATACTTTTCAAAATACACCTCAAGTATTTATTACTCGTCTTTAGAGTTGTAATGAGGGTGTATTTTATGTTGTGACACTTCTAGTGAAAATATCCTAGTTTTATAAATAAGGGTATTTATTTGTAATATTGATTATTTAAAGTTCATGGTATTTTAGTGTAAAATTTACTATTGTGATTTTTAGAAAAAGGTGGAAAATTTATTTTATAATAAAATAGATATTTAAATGATAAATTTACATATGTTTATACAAAAATAATTTTTAAATAATATTTTATATTCCAAAAATCTCATTTTCTTAAGATGTCGTATTTTAAACCTTTCGAGACCGAATGCTCCTTGCGGAGGTCTGAATCTCACACTACTAGGCCTGAGGGTGCACGATAAACCGCACGATCCCGAACGGGTTCCCCAAAAATGGGTTGTAGCGGCGCTTTGCAAAGATTGTAAAATACTAATCCTTTAGAAAACGGTTTTATAAAGTAAAAGGTATTTATTTGCAAAATGTAATTTTCCGTATTTTAGATTCTAGGGTTTCCTAAGCCAACTAGCCTATTTCTAAAGGGTCTAAATGACAAGTCGTTAGAAGCCTCAAATCGCCTCTTCACCGTCAATTGTGGCCAGGTAAGTACAAGTAAGGAAGGATGGATCCGCTCACGAATCGTAAGGCGGGACTTTTAAAGTTACCTAAGCTCACCTGTCTAGCCTAGACACCACAAAGTCAGGTTTAGATAAACGATCGATGTCCACAACTTATCGTATTTTCCTACTAAGAAGTATTTACTTAAAAGTGTATCAAATCTAAAACCTTTAAGAATGGTTTTATTAAGATTATGGTATTTTAATGAAAGTTTCGTTTTATCGTATTCTAAATTTTGATGATATCGTTTTAGGGTTGTATTTGCGTGTGTGTGGAGGTAGGTCGTTACCTCGTGCTCTACTTTAAATATATAGCAAGTTAAGGGGTTAAATGTGAAATTGAAACATAATGGTATTAAAGTGAAAAAATACGGTAAATTGAAAAAGGTTATCATTTCATGTGTGAAAACTTATTCAAATTGATTTTTACAAGTTTAGTGGTCAAGATGAACATGTTTAGGAATGAGGGAATTGATTAGAAGAAGAAAAATAAACTTTATGGTATTATTGTGAAAAGAATACGATATTACAAGAAAGTTATCATTTCATGTGAGAAATTTTGTCCAAATTAATTTTTATGTGATTAATAGTCATCATGGATATGTTTAGGTGTTATGGAATTTGTGACAAGTGAAATTTTGTAGAAAAACCGAATCGGAAATCGGTTTGTTCCGATTTCCGTCGGGTTTCATAAATTCGTATTTTAAGAAGTAGAAAAGAGAGAAGAATGGGACTTACGGGTTTCAAACTCTTCTAAAGAGTATAAAGGAACTAGGGAAAAGGCCGAGGTGTTGTTTCATCGCAGGTTGCTTCAAAGAACGTCGCCGGAAATCCGTCAGCGCTTCGCCGTGAACTCGGTTTCAAAGCACACTTTCTTGTGGAAATTTCAAGAGAGTAAATCTAAGATTTTGGAATGAGAGGGTAGGGGGTAGGGGTCTATTTATAGGGTAGCTAGGGTAGGGTAGGTGAAGGGTTTTGTTTATTAAAAAAAATTGTAAAAATTTAAAGAAAATCATTAAAATTTGGTAGTAATTAGGGTGTAATAAAAATTCTGGAACTGATATAATAATTTGGAGTTAACAAGGGGGTTTAGAATACAAAAAGGCACATCTTTCGTTTTGGGACCCCGACCGTCCGACCAACTCCGGCCGGCCGAGTTGGCCGATCCCGGCCGGGTTCGGCGACGGTTGGGTGCGGGGTTCTCTGACTAAGACTTTGGCATACTCCGTTTTTGTGGTTCAGTTCAACATTTGGGAGTTATGGCCTGTGGACTGTTGGGCTTCCAAGAATTTTTAAAGAAAAATAACTAAAAATATTGTGGGGCATGGGATTCGAACTCTGGTAGCTTGGTTCAGCAGTGTAAGGTATTACCAATGAGCTACAAGCTCTTTCTTGTAATTATTGTGTTATTTAATTACTTAAAATGATAGCAGCAAGAGTAAATACTCCAAGTATACATTAAATTTAAAGTAATTTCTTGTACACTAAAAATGGAGTTATTACATTCTTGTAGCTTGTAATTAAAAACAAAAATAATTACCTAAATCTTGTGCTCAGGCTAAAATACCCCTTTGTGGATTTTTGAAAAAAATATTTGAAAAATTTGTATAGGAAAAAGTGTATAAGAAAATTAGGGTTGTTACATTCTACCCTCCTTATAAAAATTTCGTCCTCGAAATTTGTAATAGGAAGGTGTAACAGTGCAAAGAAGTTTGGTGGCTGTAGTATAGATAGTGTATAAAAATAACAAAGAGATACAAGGGTGAAAAAGGCTTACCGGTGTTACCTTGACCTACAGTCTCGGCTTCTACGGCTTCTAATGTGAAGGTCTGTCGCCGTGGTACATTCCTTCTGGCTGGAGGCACATTCTGCCTTTGGGGCCTATTTCTCTGCCCTCTAGGCATGTCCCTCATGGCCTGTTGGAATTGGCGATCAGGCTGTGCATGTGGTGGAGCAGGTAGTGCAGGACGAGTTGCAGGAGCCTGGATGGTTGGCCGCTGCGGTTGGTTGGTGTGTGTGTGAGATGAGTTACTGTTGTAAGGACAGTTTCCAATGCCGTGGTTGGATACGCCACAAATTAGACATAGACCTTTTGCGCGCCTACAGTCCTTCCACGAATGTCCCTTCCTATGGCAGTAATGGCAAATTTCTTCAGTTCTCCTGGGTTCAAACGATGGCCTGGAAGAGGCTCCACCTGCCATTTGGTTGGCAGGACGTTTGACTCCTGCAGACTGAGGTCTGCCTCTTACTTTTATCACTTCCTCATAACTGCAGGCAGCTTCCAGAGCATCCTCGTGTTTCAGAAATTTTCCCGTGGCTAGAGCAGCCTGAAACTCCGTGTCCAGTCCTTGTTGGAAACGACGGGCTCTGATATCGTCCGTCGGTATCAAGTGTGCTGCAAATCGGCTCAATATGGTGAATTCAGCGTCGTATTCATCTACCGATTTATCCCACATTGAACCCTGTTGTAGATGAATAAACTGCTGCTCCATTGCAAACCTGGCAGTCACAGGGAAATATTTCGCGTCGAACTTCTCGCGAAACGTTTTCCATTCAATCAGCTGTACCAGACGGTTTTCTTCCGCCTTCCACCAATTGCGAGCATTATCCATGAGCTGTAGTTTTGCTACACGGACCTAAGCGTTGTCTGGCACTTGAGCTGCTGCCAGATCGTCTTCGATGCTTTGTGCCCACTCTTCCGTTTCAAGAGGGCTTTCTTTACCAGAGAACTGCTTGGGGTGTAAAGCCCTGAATTAATTTACTCCCGGTGCATCGGTCTCAGGACGGTTCAGAAGTTGTTGCTGTCCCTCGAGAAGACTGCGGATCGCCTCAAATAGCATTGTTTGCTCGGTGGGTGGTGCAGGAACAGCTGGTGTAAGAGGTAGTGCTGAAGGGGTGTTATTGACGTTGGTGCTGGTGTTGTTCGGAGAATCCATAACCCTGAAGAAAAATTTTGGGTTAGAACAGATTCAAGTACATGAAATGATAAGATTCAAGGAATAGATATGGCAAGATTCAAGGAATATGAATTGTAAAGAATGTTTTAGTTGCTGGTTCTTGTGTTATATTGCTTAGGTTGTTCACGCAGACCAGAACTGCATGATAGGAATTCATAGTGGACCTGCATGGGCCACCAACAAAACCTGTCACGCCCCGCTTCCCAGTGTACGGCGAAGGGGACACGGCGAGGTCCGCTACGTATGTACTCAGAAGTACATACGCTAAGCGTAGCTAAGCAATATAGAAATAAATACACAAGAGACAAGAGTATAAAAAGAACAGCAACTTTTATTTATTAGCATTCTTTTTACAATACATGAAAAGGAAATACAACTAAAATAAAGATGCCTAAACAGTGGCATATCAGGAAATGAAAAAGTACTGAAAAGAAAAGTGTACAATGATACTACAGTGCAGGGTCCTCAGTAAACTACTCCAACTCTTCTTGTGATGGCTCAACTTCTGCCGGGTCCAAATCACCTGACGACATTTAAAAAAGAGAGAAACAGAATGTCGTCAGCGAACAGATCGCTCGGTAAGTCCCAAAGGTAAGAGGAGAATAGATAGAGAGTAAGAGAGAGAGAGTGACTGTTATAGTTGTATTACATTATTATATTATTGTAGTATGGTGTTAACGCTGTTGTTGTAGCTTGGTATAGAAGGATGCCAGTGTATACGAGAGGGGTCTCAGTATGCTAGAGACCACGGCAAATGGAAGTACAAGGCTCCGTTATACAACCCGGAACAACGGCAATTGGATTCATGTTAGGTGTCTTAATCTTACCGTCTCGTGCCACCTTTAACACCTTCCGTACCAATCTACCCCTTAAACCCCGCGATATCTTGTTTGTATTGTTATCTTGTAAATTGTGTTGGTTGTATGATTGATTGACTGACCGACCGAAACCATGATATCAGGCAACGGTTATAACCGTAGAGTCATGTAAATGGAATACTGGGAAACATGTAAAAGGAATATATATCCATGGTTCGGTTCAGTCAAGTTGTATAAACTGGTAATTGTTTTCATGGATTCATGTGTTATATTGAATTGGAATATTGTATTTTATAGATTGACTTGAATCATATTAATGTCGGGACCCGGTTCTTGTTCACGGAACAAAGTACCACATGGAACAAAATGCCATGCCAATTATCATGCCAAGGGGGCGGGGGCCACCTCTTGAATCCGTGGAGGCCACCTCTTGAGTCCGTGGGACCCACCGTAGAACAATGGCGAATTTTCGGAACACATTCCGAAAGAGGACCGAACTGCATTATAAATGTAATGATACCACCTTCAATTACAGAGGCGCCTTTTAAGTGAACCGGAACTACAGGAGCTTGAGAACTCCATAGTTAAGCATGCTCGGGCCAGGGAAGTCTTGGGATGGGTGACCTCCTGGGAAGTGGCCCCTGGTCGGGTCCGATTCGCTCTAAAGGGAAAAACCGTGCGGTTTCGGCCAAATCGGACAATACCATCTGTACTGGGGCGTAGGGCGTTACATTTATGGTGGCCCATGCAGTTCCCTCAGTAGTAGGTCTGTGGTTCGAGGACGAACCATTGTTCAAAGGTGGAGAGAATGTCGGGACCCGGTTCTTATTCACGGAACAAAGTGCCACACGGAACAAAATGCCACGCCAATTGTCATGCCAAGGGGGCGGGGGCCACCTCTTGAGTCCGTAGGACCCACCGTAGAACAATGGGGAATTTTCAGAACACATTCCGAAAGAGGGCCGAACTGCATTATAAATGTAATGATACCACCCTCAATTACAGAGGCGCTTTTTAAGTGAACCGGAACTACAGGAGCTTGAGAACTCCATGGTTAAGCGTGCTCGGGCCTGGGAAGTCTTGGGATGGGTGACCTCCTGGGAAGTGGCCCCTGGTCGGGTCCGGTTCGCTCTAAAGGGAAAAACCGTGCGGTTTCGGCCAAATCGGACAATACCATCTGTACTGGGGCGTGGGGCGTTACATATAGCCCCTTGGGCTTTACAAAATGTCATTTTTCCTATCCAATGCCTCATGTGCTCTTTTCTTTTGCACATAAGCTATGGGCTTTTACAAAAATTTGGCTTTATGCCCATTTTGCTTACATTCATGCACAAAAAATTACTTCAAAATTATTTGTTACATGATTTTTATGTTGGCATGGGGAGGATGGCCGCGGGCTCGACTTGGGCATGGGCCCGCTTGACCTGGGCTTGGGCCTACCTGGCTCGGGGTTGACCTTGACTTTGAATTGGTCAACCGGGGTGCAAATTTTGACCCCCAACAAACACCATTCGAAATATGGAATGGCAAGAGACCATATCATAAAAGATTTAAGATATGGGGTTGTCTGGCTTACGTTAAAAAGTATAATCCGGACAAACTAGAGGCACGGTCAGTTCTATGTAAGTTTGTACGATATCCAAGAAATGGTTATGGATATCTGTTCTACCACATCGAGGAACAGAAGGAGTTTGTTGCTCAGCACGCCATTTTCTTAGAAATGGAGTTTCTTGCAAAAGAAACTAGTGGGAGCACTGTAGAACTGGAAGAAATTCCAGAAAGACAAACTAAAACTAAAGAATTAGTGGAACAAGAGGATTCAATAATCCCGGATGAATCTCAGCCACTCCGCAGATCTAGTAGGATTTCACGTCCGCCTGAGAGATACTACGGTTTTCTCATAAATGGGGATCGAGAGGATTGCATCTTGGAAGAAAATGATCTTACTTGTTATAAGCAGGCCATTAACAGTAAGGACTCTGTAAAATGGCTTGAGGTTATGAAATCCGAAATGGAGTCCATGTACACCAACAAAGTTTGGACTTTAGATGTTTCTCTTCCTGGGAGTAAAACCCGTTGGATGCAAGTGGATCTTCAAAAAGAAAATTGGTGCAGATGGACATGTGGAAACCTATAAGGCTAGACTTGTTGCAAAAGGCTTTCGTTAAAGACCAGGAGTGGACTATGACGAAACCTTTTCTCCAGTAGCTATGCTGAAATCCATTCGGATCCTACTTACCATTACAGCCTACCATGACTACGATATCTGGTAGATGGACGTAAAAACGGCCTTTCTAAATGGAAGTTTAGAAGAGTGCATTTATATGGATCAGCCTGTAACATTTCCGAAATACAAAATATTATTTTTGGAATTTAAATAATAAAATAATATATTTCACGAAAACTATTCGAGTATGAATTTGGGGTTTTCGTAAATTGGTATAATTATATATACCAATATTTGGAAAATAATTGGATATTGATATGAATTATTAATTATAAAGGTATTTATTGGATTTGAACACTTTATAAATAATTATGCAATTAATTATATGCAAGTTTATATTAAACTTGATTAATGCACTACTAATCATGATTAAGCCAAATACACTTTGTATTAACCACAGTTAATGCACCATGACATTATATTTTGTTTCATGTTTGTTTCATTTGTATTTGGGGTAATTGGTTTTTAAAAGAGAAAAAGAGAGAAGAAAAATAAAAGAAAAATAAAAGATGACATAGGGGATACAGAGGCATGGGCTGAGAGAGAGGGGGGGGGGTCTTCCCTTGATCATGGCACCTCACTTCACTCCCATTTCATTTCTTCAAACCTTCATCTTCTTCATCTCCTCATTCTCCATCTCCTCCTCCTCACTACCACCACAAAATCATCTCCAAAACTTCATGAAAACTTGTGTTTTCCTTAACAAAGAATGTGCACTACCACATCCTACAACCCTTAGTGAGCCCAAGTTTGGATTTTGAGGAATTTTAACCATCTAGGGTTTTCCTTGAGTTGCTTCCAAGAGGTAAAAGATTCACTTTCCTTCATTATTTCAAGTTCTTAGTCTCCTACACATGTTTAGAGTTCAATTATGCTAGATTAGTGAACTTGAAAAATTCTAAGATGAGATTTAGAAGATGTTTTGAGTTGTGTTGGTGTACTTGAGATTTAGTTAGTGACCACAACCCTTCTAGTGTTAGAATTCTGGACCAAACCGAGTTTAGAAGTCCCAAACACGAACTTAGGTTTTCCGATATCGGGTTTTGTGGAAAATGTGATAATGAATTAGGATCTGTTATAACTCGGAGACTCTGAAAATTAATTAGCAGATATAGTGAGTTGTGCAGACCCATAGGAAGTTACCCTAGAAGCCTGAGCCCAATCCCTCATTTTCTGGCCGTCGTTTTATTCGATTTGGCTGCAATTTGCGGCCCAATTTTGGAATTAGGGTGTGAAACTTGATCTGTAGCTCACTCATTAGATAACTGGACCTACCCTATATGCAAAAAAGTCTAATTAGTATTCGCCGACTTTCCAAATCGGCCTGGCTAGGCTCGCATCAATGACGGAATCGGTCATCGGCAACTTTTCTTCTCCTTAAGAAATATCTAGAGTCGTTTTACTTTATTTCTGGCAATATTTTGCGACTTTTGAAACTTGATTTTTGGATATTTGTGTTTTGACTCGGTCGTTTGACGTTTGTACGTCGACGTCGGGGGTTGTTTTGTTGTTCTTGCATGCGTGGACCATAAGTTCTAACTTATGTGCGTTTTGCTTGCCGTATTGGTTTTCAGATTTGATTTTGTTTACGATACGATATTCCTTGATTGTAGGTAGCTTCGCGTGGACTTCCGGGACGACGAAAGAGAGCAAGTTGTTCATCGACTTCGGCTAGAGCGAGGACAGTAAATGAGTAGATCTATATCTAAAGGGAAAGTTGGGTGGATGGCGTATAGCACCCCCACAACCATAGTAATGGAGAATCGATATATAGAATATATTTTGGAGAAATTTATGCTATGAACTTACGGATATGATCAAAAGATTTAGTATGAGATGATATGATAAATACAAGATGACTTGGATTAATATGTTGATATGATGAAATGAGAATATGATGAAATAAGATAACATGAACGGATATGCTTGATATGAGGATGTTGGGCGATATGAAAACATAGATACATATGTCAAGATATGTTATGAGATTGATGAGATATGATGTGAGATTGATATAGATAAGACATGAGATATCTATATATGTATGTGTATATATATGAGAATATGAGATGATGTTAGGTATTAGGACAATAGATCCTTATTCTGATTTGATGACACCGTACGATGGATTATACCGTACGTGATAGGATACCAGATGATTGATCCGCACTCTTGACTCGAGGATGATGTACGAGGATTATATCACATCTGATACTATGGGGCTGGATCACCGACTTATGGATTTGTCTTGATTCGGAGAATCATTGCTGCTAAACGCCTTAGTGGATAATGGGTTATATTTGATGTATCCATGGGTGGTTATATTTGATGTATCCATGGGTAGTTACATATCTTATTACCATTCATGTTATGCTGTATTATTTTCCGTGATATACGTACTATGTTCTCAGCACTTACCTGCATATGGCTTTGTCTACTAGTACACCTGCACTATTACCAATGATGCACATGTTACACTTACACATATTTGCTAGCTCATACATTCATCATCGATAATTGCCATGCCACTTACACAGTAGAACTGCTATATCACGGTATTATTCTTAACTGTAAAGTACAATTATTTGTTCAGTAATTATCACATGACATGCTTACATGATGATACTTGAGATGCTTACAGTACTGTTCTATATTTGCATATACTGTAGTTTATGGTTACATCCATTTAGATGCTATTTTCATGATATCTCTGGATTTGAGAATCACGGTTATATTCAAAGGAAATTATGAATTGTTTTAAAAACGCGGTTTCTCGTGATGTGATATTTCGTGTCCACCATGAGTTTTCTTGGTTTTGAGCTATGTGATACCCGATTTGAGGAGTGCGGAGGAACCGTCTATGGGTACATGGTGGACCCGGTAAGGTACCTTGGGGTAAGAAGATCGTGGAGTAGACGATGGGCCTGGCAGGGGATGCACTACCTATCGTTAATAGTTTGGACCCGGTGGTTATCCGGAGGATACCGACCGGAATCGTGAGATCAGATGGATATGAGGGCCGATCCGATGATGCGGTGCCTGAGATATGAGGATTTACGTGTCGATGCTGGACACAGGTTTTATGATGTTTTGAGTGTCGATGTTAGACACTCAGGTTTCATGATGTTGATGTGTCGTTGATAGACACACGTTGCTTGATACATATGCATACATGCATATATATTCAGATGACTATCATTGCATACTGATATTGGCACGACTCTATCGTACACATATGCATACATGATCACCCTAGATACCATAGTATTACCTTCATGATACAATAGGACCTAGGGATAGTTGTTCATTCGATTTCCACCTGCTGATATTTTCTACTCATGAGTTGGCAACTCACCCCCGTTGTGCCACAGTTTTCTTACAGGTTCGACCGCTTGGATCAGTAGTGGCATCGCTGGCACACAGCTTTCTTCTGGGTGTTTTCTTTGGTAGGTGCGATACACATTAGGATCGTGACCACTCTTGTACCTATTATTTCTATTGCATCTACTTAAAGCTCCATCAATCAGAAACCAGACTTTGTATATTTGGTAAACCTAAACACAGACTTGTATATTTGCGAGACTTAGAGCGAGATGGGTGTATGTCCGCTATTTGAGCTGGTTGATGCCTTGGTTTTACTTATTCTCTTTCTGTGTTTGATCTTCGCCGTAGGGTGTCGTATATATGCTTTATTGTGTGGTTGTGATTCCGCCAATTGGCGAAGAGCTAGCTCCCGCTTGGGGATGCCTATATTTTGCATGTATGTGGTTTTGGATCAAAATATACAAGGGAGGTGCTGCCCAAATTTCAAGGACGAAAATGTTTCAAGTTAGTATACAATCATTGCATTTTCATATGATATGACTTATACTTTTAAAAGAAAGGCTTGAATTTCTTATGCCGATATTTCAAAACTGCACCTCTACTATTTTCCGCAAAAAGGTTTAGATTTCTAGACTTCGGCTTACTTGAATTACGGCGGGGTCCTGTAGATTTCACGTAATTCTTGTACCGGTCACATACCAATTCCAGGTCATGACACAGCCGGAGGGACTCGTAGATAGTGGGAGCATCGGGAAGGTGTGCAAGTTGCTTAAATCTATTTATGGATTAAAACAGGTATCGCGGAGCTGGAACATCAGTTTTGATGAGGCAGTCAAGGAATTTGACTTCATCAAAAACGAAGATGAACATGTATTTACAAGAAGATTGTAGGGAGAACTATCGCATTCCTTGTCCTGTATGTGGATGACATTCTTTTGATAGGAAATGACATTCCTATGCTGCAATCAGTCAAGCTGTTCTTGTCACAAAAGTTCTCCATGAAGGATCTGGGCGATGCCTCCTACATTCTGGAGATTAAGATCTATAGAGATAGATCCAAGAGATTGTTGGGACTTTCACAGTCTAGGTAAATAGAAACCATACTAAAGAGATTTAGTATGGAAGATTCCAAGCGCGGTAATATACCTGCACGGAATCACCTTCTCTAAAGAGATATCTCCCAAGACTGATGAGGAGAGGGTTCGCATGAGCACCATACCCTACGCTTCGGCGGTAAGATCTATAATTTATGCGATACTATATACCAGACCAGATGTAGCTTACGCGCTTAACGTGGTGAGCTGATATCAGTCGAACCCGGGTGAGAATCATTGGACAGCTGTGAAGAACATTCTCAAGTACCTGAGAAGGATTAAGGAGATGTTCTTGTTTTACGGTAATGGAGACCTTCAGGTTGAGTCTCTTACCGACTCAAACTTCCAAACTGACAAGGATGACAGCAAGTCTGTCTCGGGTTTTGTGTTTACCCTCAACGGAGGGGCGGTGTGTTGGAAGAGCTCCAAACAAGACACCGTCACAGACTCGACGATGGAGACTGAATACATTGCTGCGAACGATACCCCAAAAGAAGCGATCTGGATGAAGAAGTTCATTACTGAACTTGAGGTGGTTCCGTCCATTGTTAATCCAGTACCTTTGTATTGTGATAACAATGGGGATATAGCTTTAGCGAAGGAAGCACAGTCCTATCAGAAATCCAGACACATCTTGAGGCAGTATCACCTGATCAGGGAGATCGTAGATCGCCAGGAGATCGAGCTCCGGAGAGTAGATATGAAAGACAACATGGTGGATCCATTTACCAAGGCCCTCCCTCAAGCGCAATTCGAGCGAATTTTTGAGATGTTGGGTATGCGATACGCCAACAACTTGCCCTAGAGCAGACGTTGGGTATTCAGTACGCCAATTTCAGGCCTTAGTGCAAGTGGAAGATTGTTGGATATGTATGCCTTAAAGGCTTGTATTGTATAGGATGCTAGGGATATGTATGTACAGGACAATCTTGGTTGGTTGTATATAGTATATTATCTGAGTTATCTTTGTCTTAATATGTGTATTTCTTTCTTTTACTGCTTTATATTGTTTACACATATTGATAAAGGCTCGATACAGTAGTATACTATTTTGGTTTGACTTTATCTTAGCATATGCATATGTTATAATCGATATCACATATGGCGGATACATGTTGATAAAACTCGTAAGATTTTGCTTGACTACCAGCGTTATGATGCTGATCATACTAGTGGGAGCTGGGTAGTCCGTAAGTACATCCTTAAAGATCCCAAGTTGTAGGAATATCGAGACCGAGCATCGATATTCCAAGTAGACTTGTGTATACGTCTCTAGACCCCGACGAGGGGTGGTGGTTGGTCCTACAACCATTGGTGTGATCACCTAAGATTGTATAAAGGTGCTCACTGGGGGTGAATACACTGGAAGGTCTCGCCAAGAACCTCTAGATGGTATTATACCTATCGTCGAATAATGGTTCTCAGGTGACATAACTACAAGTTAGTCTTAGGACCTGAGATCATCATTTGTCTCGTATGATTTCCTACCGTGCTTTGATCATTACCCTACCACGGCTCTACTGAGTCATACAAACAAGTTTGGTTGGATACGGTCTCGAGCCACATAGAGGCCGTGAGTGATTGTCAGGGATTCTTCTCTCCCGGTATTGGGAGTCGATATCGCACTGTGTCTGGTTGGCTAAAACCATAAGACCTTGGCTAAGACAGTTGGCTAGAACTATAATATATGCGATGCTGTGTACAAGACCAGATGTAGCATACGCATACAGTATGGTGAGCCGGTATCGGTCGAACTCGGGTGAGAATCATTGGACAGTTGTGAAGAACATTCTTAAGTACCTGAGAAGGACTAAGCAGATATTCTTGGTTTACGGTAATAGAGACCTACAGGTCGAGTCCTGTACCGATTCAAGCTTCCAGAGTGACAAGGATGACAGCAAGCCTGTCTCGGGTTTTGTGTTTACTCTCAATGGAGGGGCGGTGTGTTGGAAGAGCTCCAAATAAGACACCATCACAGACTCGACGATAGAGGCTGAATACATTGCTGCAAACGATACCGTAAAAGAAGCGGTCTGGATGAAGAAGTTCATTATTGAACTTGATGTGGTTCCGTCCATTGTTGATCCGATACCTTTGTATTGCAATAACAATAGGGTTATAGCTTTAGCGAAGGAACCACGGTCCCATCAGAAATCCAGACACATCTTAAAGCGGTATCACCTGATTAGAGAGATCGTAGATCGCCGGGAAATCGAGGTCCGGAGAGTAGATACGAAAGACAACACGGCGGATCTATTTACCAAGGCCATCCCTCAAGCGCAGTGCGGGCGACTTTTTGAGATGTTGGGTATGCGGTACGCCAACAACTGTCCTTAGAGCAGATGTTGGGTATTCAGTACGCCTATTATAGGCCTTACTGTAAGTGGGAGATTGTTGGATATGTATGCCCTAGAGGCCTGTATTGTATAAGATGCTAGAAATATATATGTACAGGAAAATCTTGCTCAGTTGTATATAGTATATTATTTAAGTTGTCTTTATCTTGATATATGTATTTCTTTCTACTGATACTTTATTTTGCTTGCACATATTGATAAAGACTCGATACAGTAGTATACTATCGTGGTTTGACTTTATCTTAACATGTGCATACGTTACACTCGATATAATATATTGTAGTCATATGTTGATAAAACCCGCAGGGTTTTGCTTGGCTACCAGCGTTATGATGGCGATCATACTTGTGGGAGTTGGGTAGTCCATAAGTATATCCTTAAAGGTCCCAAGTCGTAGGAGTATCGAGATCGGGTATCAATACTCCAGAGTAGACTTGGGTATATGTTTCTAGACCCCGAGGAGGGGCTGTGGTTGGTCCCATAACCATTGATGTGATCATCTAAGATTGTATACAGGTGCTTACTGGGGGTGAGTACACTGGACGGACTCGCCGAGAACCTCTAGATGGTACTATACCTATCATCAGACAGCGGTTCTCAGGTGACATCAGTATATGTTTTGATCACTACCCTACAACGACTCTACTGAGTCGTGCAAACAGGTTTTGGTTGGGTACAGTCCCGAGCCACATGGAAGCAGTGAGTGATTGTCAGGGATTCGTCTCTCCCAGTATTGGGAGTCGATATCGCTCTGTGTCCGGTTGGTTAGAACCATAAGACCTTAGCCAAGGCAGTTGAAAACTACTGATGGTTAGATCAGTAGTTTCTCGGTATAGTCCTGAGTCAAATCAACATGACTTATCAACTCAGTAGAGGTATGACGTTTACCACCCCCTAGACCCGATATGTGATACTCTTAGACGAAAAGATCGGACTGTACGGAGATTGTCACAGATAGGCTTAGTAGGGATTAGGATGAGCTTGCTCGTCGGCCTTCTTTTCGACAGGTACCTAGGTAGCTGTTACGTACAGCTAGTGCCGATAACGTGCTTGTGGTTAATCTTACTGCCAGCGTACTGTCGAGTCTTTAGAGTCCCACATAGAGGGTTTCTCTGATTCAGGCGAAACGATGTGACGGCCTTATGTTTATACGTGCAGGGTTTTGATCGAATGATAATACTAACTGGTTTAGGATTAAGCCGAATTATTAAATCAAGTATTGATTTAATAATTTACGTGTACATATTTAGATATGTATATTCTAGTGTTATCCAGATTTTCGATCGGACGATTGGTAATACTGGCGGGCTTAGGATTAAGCTGGTTCATTAAATCGGATGTTGATTTAATGCTAGTATTATTTTAGTGGTATTATTCTATCTCTTGGGTGTTCATATTTTGAGGTAAATACGGGTATATATATATATATATAGTAAAATGTATTTCGGATTTATACGGAAAGATATTTTAGAAGGAGGACACCACATAATGTATTTTCCATTTTATTTGTAAAATGGAAATGAGGTGTAAAATAGGAAATGAGGTGTAAATGAGAGAATAGTATGAACCGTGCTTGAATAGTGTTGGCAAATAAATTAAAAATTCATTTGTGCAAACTATTCAAGTATGGTTGTATTATTTTTATTTAAATATGGATTTTACAAAACCATGCTTCATGATTTTCTTCACATGAGATTTTTCATTGTCAACACAAGGTTCTCTCGCTTCACTTGCCTAGCACTCTTGGTTTCCTTCTCCTCCTTCATCTTCATCTTCCTCTCTACCATCGCATGAGTTGAGAACCAAGGAAAGAAGAGAGATAGAAATACACTAGATAAATCACTATATCTCCTTAGCGACCTAGTCTAGCAAACAAGATCACTAAGTTGCTTCACTTGTGAAGCCAAGTTTGAATCAAGAACTCTCGGGTGGATCATCTAGGACTGAGAAGGCTGGCCATCAAGTTTGATCGAGATCACCTAAGGAGCTTCAGAAGAGGAGTAAAGACCCGAAGGACACGAGTCTCTAGATATAACTTCTCATCACAGTAGATAGATCTCCTGCAGAAAGCTAGTTTCGGTTTAAGGTTAGATTCTAGGATGGGTTTTCTAGCACCGGATTTTTAAAAGTTAAAGCTTTTCGTTCTGCAACGGTTGCGGTAGGCAGCCAGGGCGCTAGTAAACCCAACACCCGTTATCTTGTTACTAATATTACTATCTTACTTGTACCTGTTCACTCGTGATATTTACCTTTGCCAACAATCCTGACTTGTTGTCCTGATGGATGTAACCTGTTGTCTAGACAGACATAGCCTGTACCTGCCTGTTCCTGTATTGGTATTAGGTAGATATTATTAATACCTGACTTGGAAAACAAAATCTGGGAAAATTGGAAAATCAAAAGTTTAACTGAAGTGTAACTTAAAAGAATATTACTTGATCCGTGGTTCCGGGGGGTAACGGATCAGAATCATTCATGATTCTAACTACTTGATCCATGGTTCCGGGGAGTAATGGAATAGAATCATTCTTGATTCATACATCTTGATCCGTGGTTCCGGGGGGTAATGTGATATATACTTTTGAGTTACATGGAGGAGTACATTCATTGGCTTCAAATACCCGTAGGATAGAAAACCTAGAAACAGACTTTAGGATATACGTGACATACCTATAGCCTGTTGTTCATCTCAGAAACCTACAATTTAATACCGCTCATTCATTATCTATTTTTTATATATATCGGTACTATTAACCAGTGTCTGCTCAGTAAATACAGATTGCAGGTATCCGTGACACAATACTGGAAACACACTCAAAATAACGGATAAAACGTTTGTGAGCCGACACTGCAACCGGAACTGCAAACCGATTGATACCCAAAGAGTTCTTTACCAAATAAATGTGTGCACACAATTTTGATCCAACATAATACAAGTGTGTACACAACTCTTTGGCATGGACCATGGTGGGGCTGCCAATGGAATACATGATATCATGAATTAGGCACATGGAGGGACAAGAGTTATAAATGCAAAAAGTTGTGATGTGACCAAAAGCTACAAAGTTTCCCTCCAAATCCCAGGGTGCAGACCAGGTTCTTGTAGACAAATCAAGCAGCACCAGTGGAATTGTCAAGAGAACACAAGACCACACAACCAACACGAGCCAAGTTGCTCGGATTTGGGCCGGCGACATGCCCAATATGCCCGATCTCACCGGCCCCACCATGTCCAAATGTCTCAAATTTTTGTCCGGCCTTCCTTTGCGGTCACATCAACTCAATTTTATTACTTGTTTAATCTTCTTTTGTGCCTATAAAAAGCAGATCAGTGAGCAAGGGAAGGGGTCTCACATTGTCACACTTTTGATTCACAACTCTTTTTTTGTTTTTTTCTGTTCTTGTACATAGCTTGTCCCCCTTGAGTTCTTTACCTTCTCTTGATCTTGCAAGCTCTTCATTGAGCTTGCAAGTTTAAGTTTTGGTTATTGAACTCAAGGAAAATATCTTCATTTGGAATCAATAAAGCTTTCATTTTGCCTTCATGTTGCCTTGAGTTCTTAGCTTTCTCTTGATCTTGCAAGCTCTTCATTGAGCTTGCAAGTTTAAGTTTAGTCTATTGAACCCATGGTTTGTAATTCGCTTTTGGTTCTTAGTATTTCTCTTCTTTTACTTACCTGCATTTTAATTCTTACCCTTTACTTACTTGCCTTTTATTACCTTGCAATTTACTTTCTTGTAATGTTGTGTATTCTTTTCTTTTATCATTTCTTTTGCTCTTTCTTTTGTTGTTTTGATGGTTGTGGATATGGTGTTGTTAGAAAAATGAATGGAATTGTAAGTTAAGCTTTTTTATTTCTCATTTACTTTGCACGATATTTTAAATTGAACTCCGCCCAAATCTGACGCAAGCGCTCCGTTAGGCATCCTACCCTACCAAGGTATCGATGAACCCTAATCGCGACCAGTTGCGTTCGGTTTGGCCGGAGGCGAAAACCAAGAGACAAGAATGGACGAATAAGGGTCAATAAGCCAGATTTCACTAATACCGTGCTTAAGTACCCTAATCCACGTTGTTGCAGATTGCTCTAACTTCAATAGTCAAATTCGGCACAAAGGATTGAGTGCGAAATTCACTAACTTATATTAACCTATCTAATCCTAACAATTTATACTTGCATATATACACTTAGGTTAGATACGAACATCTTCGCCCCGCGCATTAACTCGTCAAAAGAAGAACGTAAAACGCACAGTCTCTTTGCGGACAACCCGTACTCATTGCGGCTAGCTACCGAGCGAAACCGTCCTGATTATGGTAACTAAAACTATATCTATCAAATGGCGCCGTTGTCGAGAACACGGTAACGTTTTTATCCTTATTATTTCGGGTTAATCTTGTTAATATCATCTAACTCTATTCTTAAAAACAAAACAATTTTTTTTTCAAAACCAAAACAAAAATTAACAATTTTAACTTTTTTGTTTTCTGGATTTTTGACCTGCTAGCTCTCTGGATCTAAACAGAAAAGATTAGTAATAACATTGAAACACTAGTAGAACATAGAGACAGTAGAAGAAAATTGGAGCCCCAATTCACAGAGAAAACCGGCGAGACCCACCAAAATTCCAGCGCCGCCGGCCCAAGCACCCCCTTTGGCTCCAAAATTTTTCTTTCTGCTCTAGTGTTCTATTATTGTTCCATTTTTATTGTTTGATTTTTTTTATTTTGAGTGTTCAGGAGTTTGGGCATTCATATCGCTTTTTCGCACTAAAAATCTATTTTCCGACATTTGTAGATTTTGATGGATTTGCGAACTGTGATTATGTAGAGCAAAGTGTATATTTAAGGTTAAGATGATCGCGAAGTACAGTGCCAAAGATCGGGGTAGATTGACCCACGCAAGCGAACTTTTCAAGCTAGCCGGATTCACTTCAATGGGGGTTTCTTAACCCGAAAATTTATCGGTATGTAATTTACTAACACCTTCTTCTCAAATCCGACGCATCCAATATACTATCTTTGCAGGATTTTTTTAGCATTCGCTAGCGAACGCTAAAAGTGACTAACCCGTATTTGTTACAATGCCGAGCTTAAACATAAAAAAAAAGATTGTTTGATGTTTTGAACAAATTTTTTCATTAATTTGCGCATTGCATCCATTAATACGGATTTAAGGGCAAGCGAACCCCACAACATATGGTAAATATTTCATCACCTTTTCCGTGGCTCACAAATCATGAAATTGAGCATAACGTTTACCCACACAAATTTTAAAAGAAATTAGACTTTAAACCTTTAAGGACGTCGCGCTCATTAGGAGAAATTAACTGTGTTTAGAACACCGCTTAACGGTATATCGTTCACGGGGTGTCTAGGAAAGTGTTCATGGCGAAACTGCCAAAAGAGAAAGGGTTATCTAATTAAGGAGCTTTGTGAAAGCGTTGGAAAATCTCTCCTTATCTCTGCATTTACCTGGCCTCGTGTCAGTATATCTTGAGCCCGTTTCTCGACACAGTTTTATTTCGAAAAATCAAGTTCTTGAGCAGGTCTAGTTGACCTAGGTGAATCCTAGACCGATTAGGTGTGTTGTATTTTGTGTCATGATTATTTTTGTGTTTATATTTCATTCTTTTGTTGATAACTAACAAAAAAGCATAAAAAAAATCCGCATTCTTTTTCTTCTCCTTTTTCTTCTTTTCATATCATGGGTACCCCGCCTAAAAAAACTCTTGCCGAACTTTGGTACTCACAACCAGACATTATTTCGTATGGTTCTTGCTTTGGTCAAACGTTGAACGATCCCTCCATGCCCAAACTTTCTTTGAAAGATCGGATAGACGCGTCTAGGTCAAACAATTGGACTCCGCAATCCATTTTATATCAACCGTTTCAACCTACCCCACCTTCTTACGTTGATACCCCTTTTGAGAGTCCTGTTGTAATTCTAAGAACTATGTCTATTGCTGAACGTATTGAACAATCCCGTAGCCGATCTTTCACTCTTTTCACCACTTCCAATTCTTTAGATCAACAATTACATTCACCTTCTTATCCAAATGTTAATCCTACCCATATCCAACCGTTCAATTCCTATCCATCCCACCCGACTTTTACACCTTTCCTAGACATAGCTTCTGAACAGCCTTTTGGGAGTTTCCAGTATCCAACCGACTTTTAATCTTTTACTGAAACTCCTCCACAACTCATGTCTAGTCTAGAACAGTCATTGGAAGACTTTCAGGTAGCGTCGTACCAACAGATGATGGATTTGAATGCGTTCATGGCCGCCCTCATACAACCTAATGACCCGGTAGCTAGTTTCCAACTAGCTCCAAATTTTCCAATGTATGATGAGGCGGTAGGACAGATTAAGGATTTGAGTCGTGAGAGCGAGCGGTACACCCTTCCAAATCAAACATACCCGTCGCAAATTGAATCCCATAATTTCGGTTTTGAAAGTCTATCGAGTGTCCCAAATGAATCACAAATTGAAGATAGAATGATTAATGAGTTGTGCGATTTTGTAGTGTTTGATTTACCCGATTGTGAAGGGACCTTTCCAAGTGAAACCAATCCTAAACCTTTTGACCTCTACACCCCCACTCTAGAACCTGAATTGATTGAAATCCATGTTTTTGAAGAGGTGTCTGAGAAAATTGATTTTCACTTGATTAAGGATATAGACGCTGGGAATATTTTTGATGATGCACCCACAGTTTTGGATGAGTTTTTCTTACTAATTCATTATGTCCTTTCACTTCCGTGTGGACATCATCCCGAGTAATTAACTGTTTTTCCGAACTTCATATGCGTCTAGATATTGATGAAAAATGCATGGATGAGCAAATTTTTGAGGTGAATTTTGAGGATGAACCAGTTTTGCTTGATGAGTCGGATTTTCCAATTCATCCTGTTCCTTTCATTGACTGTGTACACCCTCTGGAACCTCTACCTGATATCCTTCCTCGATCCCTCCCCTCCATCCTTTCTATCGTTTCGATTTTGCAAGACACCGTATCACTCTCATTTCTAGTGTTTGGTTTACCAAGTTCAGTTTACCCATGTTTTCTCACGAATCTTGAGGGATTTGATCCCATTTCTCGACGGGTTGATAGATTAGTACAATCGCTTGCTACACATTGGTCATCACAAATTGTACCAATTTATTCACTCTATTTTCATCCTCAAGTTCATACTCCATTTGTTTTTCCATTCCGCCATTCTTCTCCTCATATACCGGGACCATATATCACTTCCTTACCCATACGGTCTCGCGTATTCTTCATTTCTTTCCACTCCCCATTCTTTCACCATCCCGGGCCTTATCCCGATAAAAATTTTGAATGGTCGGTTATCACTTTTGGCCTGTGTAAGGCCTTGTATAGATTGATACTGTTCTCTCCCCCCTAATCCTAAACTTCACCGCTTAAACAGTGGAAACACTGTTTCACTTAAGTTTGGGGGGATCTTTTTGTGTATATATTTTTGGTTTGCCTTTTGTTTTGTATAATATATAAAAATATATATAAAAATAAAAAAATACCAGGGGAGCACCGGCAATTTTGACCCTCTTGGTGTAGTCTGACAATGAGGGCACTGTCATGTTTAAGTTTTGGGGTGTGCTCGGTAAGCTTTCTACCTTCGCATTTATGTGTATATTTTACATTGGTATACTTATTTAAAAACCGATAAATATCAAAAAATTTTACAAAAATATAAAAACTTTGTCATCAAGTTAGCTAATAGGGTAACTTAGATTTTTATTCCGAAAATTTAGTTGATATGTTAGAAATAACTAAATCCTAAGCTTAGGAATTGAAAACCCTAAAAATAACCCTTTTTCTGTTTAACCTTGGTAATTATACGTCCTTGCAGTTTTTTTTATAGAAGTAGATAACCATGAGTTCAGTTCTTGAATTAAGTCGAGATGAAGGAAAAGTATTGAAAGCTTTATTGAAGGATAAGTCTGAAAAATAATTTCTATTATTGAGTCAAAATTTAGAAAGTATATACCCTACAAACTGCACATACACGTATCTTGAAACTTGAGATAGTAGATGATACCTAGAAATACTCTTGCCTGAAAACCTAGTATGAAAGAAAAAAAAAACGTTATTTAAAGCTAACCACCAAAAGAGCATCATTGAAAAATATATCCGGTCTTGAAAAAGAAAAATAAAGAAAAGGAAAAAAATAATAAATAAAGTCAAGACCTGGAAACTGCTATTTACGTTTTAAGCTCACACATTCAGTAATCGGCTGTTAGTGCTTCAAGTAGAATTAATAGTCGCATGAAAAGTGTGTGAGCAAAACCGTCCATCATTAATGAAAAGAAGTAGTATTAGGTATAAGGGCAATGATACTATGGCTTGAATTGAATTCTTAAGTGTAGAGGTGAAATTTTACACACACGTAGGGGTATACAATCGATATTTGGAGGAAAGATGGGGATGAAGAATAAGACTTATGTTTTCCGTAAAGTTGATAAAAATTTTTGATTGGAGACCGCACTTTAGAAGGAAAACTCAAGAGAAACCGAGATCTTTCTAAACTGTAAACGTATAGGATCTGAGGTTGAATAAATTAGAGACGTGAAACATAAGGGTTGGATATTTCTAATTTAGGATGATAGAATTTCTAACCTAGATAACAAACTATAGGAGTAGAATCAACGTTAACTTATGAAACTAGCTTGGCGGGATTTTATGGGCGTAATCCGCTGAAAATCCTCAAGAGACAACACTCCTCCTACTTGGGACACCTAAAGATTTAACGGCTTATTGCACGAGCTCAGTGCAATCGTGTTCCTTGCGAAAGTGAGGCTAGGATTTTGTTTTGCTCGGGACGAGCAAAAGATAAGTTTGGGGGTATTTGTTCATCTCAGAAACGTGCAATTTAATACCGCTCATTCATTATCTATTTTTTGTATATATCGGTACTATTAACCAGTGTCTGCTCAATAAATACAGATTGCAGGTATCCGTGACACAATACTGAAAACACACTCAAAATCACGGATATAACGTTTGTGAGCCGACACTGCAACCGGAACTGCAAACCGATCGATACCCAAAGAGTATTTTAGCAAATAAATGTGTGCACACAATTTTATCCAACATAATGCAAGTGTGTACACAACTCTTTGGCAAGGACCATGGTGGGGCTGCCCATGGCACACATAATATAATGAATTAGGCACATGGAGGGACAAGAGTTATAAATGGAAAAAGTTGTGATGTGACCAAAAGCTACAAAGTTTCCTTCCAAATCCATGGGTGCAGACCACCAGGTTCTTGTAGACAAATCAAGCAGCACCAGTGAAATTGCAAGAGAATATAAGACCACACAACCAACACGAGCCAAGTTGCTCGGATTTGGGCCGGCGACATGCCCAATATGCCCGATCTCGCCGGCCCTACCAAGTCCAAATGTCTCAAATTTTTGTCTGGCCTTCCTTTGCAGTCATATCAACTCATTTTTATTACTTGTTTAATCTTCTTTTGTGCCTATAAAAGGCAGATCAGAGAGCAAGGGAAGGGGTCTCACATTGTCACACTTTTGATTCACAACTCTTTTTTTTTGTTTTCTTTTATTCTTATACATAGCTAGTCCCCCTTGAGTTCTTTACTTTTTCTTGATCTTGCAAGCTCTTCATTGAGCTTGGAAGTTTAAATTTTGGTTATTGAACTCAAGGGTAGTATCTTCATTTGGAATCAATAAAGCTTTCATTTTGCCTTTATGTTGCCTTGAGTTCTTAGCCTTCTCTTGATCTTGCAAGCTCTTCATTGAGCTTGCAAGTTTAAGTTTAGGCTATTGAACCCATGGTTTGTAATTCACTTTTGGTTCTTAGTATTTCTATTCTTTTACTTACCTGCATTTTAATTCTTACCCTTTACTTACTTATCTTTTATTACCTTGCAATTTACTTTCTTGTAATATTGTGTATTCTTTTCTTTTTATCATTTCTTTTGCTCTATCTTTTGTTGTTTTGATGGTTTTGGATATGGTGTTGTTAGAAAAATGAATGGAATTTTAAGTTAAGCTTTTTCGTTTCTCATTTCCTTTGCTCGATATTTTAAATTGAACTCCGCCCAAACCTGATGCAAGCGTTCTGTTAGGCACCCTACCCTACCAAGATATCGGTGAACCCTAACCGTGACCAGTTGCATTCGGTTTGGCCGGAGGAGAAAGCCAAGAGACAAGAATGGACGAACAAGAGTCAATAAGCCGGATTTCACTAATACCGTACTTAAGTACCCTAATCCACGTTGTTGCAGATTGCTCTAACTTCAATAGTCAAGTTCGGCATAAAGGATTGAGTTCGGAATTCACTAACTTATATTAACCTATCTAATCCTACCAATTTATACTTGCATATATACACTTAGGTTAGATACGAATATCTCCTCCCCGCACATTAACTCTTCAAAATAAGAACGTAAAACGCACCGTCTACTTACGGACGACCCGTACTCATTGCGGCTAGCTACCAAGCTAAACCGTCCTGATTGTGGTAACTAAAACTGTATCTATCAAATGGCGCCGTTGCCGAGGACACGGTAACTTTTTTATCCTTATTATTTCGGGTTAATCTTGTTAATATCATCTAACTCCATTCTTAGAAACAAAACAATTTTTTTTTCAAAACCAAAACAAAAATTAACAATTTTAACTTTTTTGTTTTCTGGATTTTTGACCTGCTAGCTCTCTGGATCTAAACAGAAAAGATTAGTAATAACATTGAAACACTAGTAGAACACTGAGACAGCAGAAGAAAATTGGAGCCCCAACTCACGGAGAAAACCGGCAAGACCCACCAAAATTCCGGCACCGCCGGCCCAAGCACCCCCTTTGGCTCCAAAATTTTTCTCTTTGCTCCAGTGTTCCATTATTGTCCCATTTTTATTGTTTGATTTTTTTTTATTTTGAGTGTTCAGGAGTTTGGGCATTCATATCGCTTTTTCGCACTAAAAATCTGTTTTCCGACATTTGTAGATTTTGATGGATTTGCGAACTGTGATTATGTAGAGTAAAGTGTATATTTAAGGTTAAGATGATTGCGAAGTACAGTGCCAAAGATCCGGGTAGATTGACCCACACAAGCGAACTTTTCAAGCTAGCCGGATTGACTTCAATGGGGGTTTCTTAACCCGAAAATTTATCTGTATGTACTTTACTAACACTTTCTTCTCAAATCCGACGCATCCAATATACTATCTTTGCTGGATTCTTTTAGCGTTCGCTAGCAAACGCTAAAAGTGACTAACCCGTATTTGTTGCAGTGCCGAGTTTAAACATAAAAAAAAGATTGTTTGATGTTTTGAACAAATTTTTTCATTAATTTGCGCTTTTCATCCATTAATACGAATTTAAGGGCAAACGAACCCCACAACATACGGTAAATATTTCATCACCTTTTCCGTGGCCCACAAATTACGAAATTGAGCATAACGTTTACCCACACAAATTTTAAAAGAAATTAGACTTTAAGCCTTTAAGGACTTCGCGCTCATTAGGAAAAGTTAACTATGTTTGGAACACCGCTTAACGGTATATCATTCACGGGGTGTTTAGGAAAGTGTTCATGGCGAAACGCCCAAACGAGAAAGGGTTATCTAATTAAGGACCTTCGCGAAAGCGTTGGAAAACCTCTCCTTATCTCTGCAGTTACCCGGCCTCGTGATCACTATATCTTAAGCCCGTTTCTCGACACAGTTTTAATTCGAAAAATCAAGTTCTTGAGCAGGTCTAGTTGACCTAGGTGAACCCTAGACCGATTAGGTGTGTTGTATTTTGTGTCATGATTATTTTTGTGTTTATATTTCATTCTTTTGTTGATAACTAACAAAAAACATAAAAAAAATCCGCATACTTTTTCCTCTCCTTTTTCTTCTCTTCATATCATGGGTACCCCGCCTAAAAAACTCTTGACGAACTTTGGTACTCACAACCAGACATTATTTCATACGGTTCTTGCTTTGGTCAAACGTTGAACGATCCCTCCATGCCCAAACTTTCTCTGAAAGATCGGATAGATGCGTCTAGGTCAAATAATTGGACTCTGCAATCCACTTTATATCAACCATTTCAACCTTCCCCACCTTCTTACGTTGATACCTCTTTTGAGAGTCCTGTTGTAACACCAAGAACTATGTCTATTGCTGAACGTATAGAACAATCCCGTAGCCGATCTTTCACTCCTTTCACCACTTCCAATTCTTTAGATCAACAATTACATTCACCTTTTTATCCAAATGTTGACCCTACCCATGTCCAACCTTTCAATTCCTATCCATCCTACCCGACTTTTACACCTTTCCTAGACATAGCTTCTGAACAGCATTTTGGGAGTTTCCAGTATCCAACCGAGTTTTAATCTTTTACTGAAACTCCTGCACAACCCATGTCTAGTCTAGAACAGTCATTGGAAGACTTTCGGGTAGCGTCGTACCAATAGATGATGGATTTGAATGCGTCCATGGCCGCCCTCATACAACATAATGACTCGGTAGCTAATTTCCAACTAGCTCCAAATTTTCCAATGTATGATGAGGCGGTAGGACAGATTGAGGATTTGAGTCGTGAGAGCGAGCGGTACACCCTTCCAAATCAAACATACCCGTCGCAAATTGAATCCCACAATTCCGGTTTTGAAAGTCTATCGAGTATCCCAAATGAATCACAAATTGAAGATATAATGATTAATGAGTTGTGCGACTTTGTAGTGTTTGATTTACCCGATTGTGAAGGGACCTTTCCAAGTGAAACCAATCCTAAACCTTTTGACCTCTACACCCCCACTCTAGAACCTGAATTGATTGAAATCCATGTTTTTGATGGGGTGTCTGAGAAAATTGATTTTCACTTGATTAAGGATATAGACGCTGGGAATATTTTTGATAATGCACCCACGGTTTTGGATGAATTTTTCTCATCAATTCATCATGTCCTTTCACTTCCGTATGGACATCATCCCGAGTAATTAACTGTTTTTCCTGAACTTCATATGCGTCTAGATATTGATGAAAAATGCATGGATAAGCGAATTTTTGAGGTGAATTTTGAGGATGAACCGGTTTTGCTTGATGAGTCGGATTTTCCAATTCATCCTGTTCCTTTCATTGACCGTGTACACCCTCTGGAACCTTTACCTGATACCCTTCCTCGATCCCTCCCCTCCATCCTTTCCATCGTTTCGATTTTGCAAGACACCGTATCACTTTCATTTCCAGTGTCTGGTTTACCAAGTTCGGTCTACCCATGTTTTCTCACGAATCTTGAGGGATTTGACCCCATTTCTCGACGGGTTGATAGATTAGTACAATCGCTTGCTACACATTGGTCATCACAAATTGTACTAATTTATTCACTCTATTTTCACCCTCAAGTTTGTACTCCATTTCTTTTTCTCTTCCGCCATTCTTCTCCTCATATACCGGGACCATATATCACTTCCTTACCCATACGGTATCGCGTATTCTCCATTTCTTTCCACTCTGCATTCTTTCACCAGCCCGGGCGTTATCCCGATAAAAATTTTGAATGGTCGGTTCTCACTTTTGGCCTATGTAAGGCCTTGTATAGATTGATACTGTTCTCTCCCCCCTAATCCTGAACTTCACCGCTTAAACCGTGGAAACTCTGTTTCACTTAAGTTTGGAGGGCTCCTTTTGTGTATATATTTTTGGTTTGCCTTTTGTTTTGCATAATATATAAAAAAATATATAAAAATAAAAAAAATACCAGGGGTGCGCCGGCAATTTTGACCCACTTGGTGTAGTCTGACAGTGAGGGCACTGTCAAGTTTATGTTTGGGGGTGTGCTCGGTAAGCTTTCTACCTTCGCATTTATGTGTATATTTTGCATTGGTTTACTTATTTAAAAACCGATAAATATTGAAAATTTTTACAAAAATATAAAAACTTTATCGTCAAGTTAGCTAATAGGGTAACTTAGAGTTTTTTTCCGAAAGTTTAGTTGATATGTTAGAAATAACTAAATCGTAGGCTCAGGAATTGAAAATCCTAAAAATAACGCTCTTTCTGTTAAACCTTGGTAATTATACGTCCTTACAGTTTTTTCATAGAAGTAGGTAATTTTGAGTTCAGTTCTTGAGTTAAGTCGAGATGAAGGGAAAGTATTGAATGCTTTATTGAAAGATAAGTCTGAAAAATAATTTCTATTATTGAGTCAAAATATAGAAAGTATATACCCTACAAACTGCACATACACGCATCTTGAAACTTGGGATAGTATAGGATACCTAGAAATACTCTTGCCTAAAAACCTAGTATGAAAGAAAAAAAACGGTATTTAAAGCTAACCACCAAAAGAGCATCATTGAAAAATATATCCGGTCTTGAAAAAGAAAAATAAATAAAAGGAAAAAAATAATAAATAAAGTCAAGACCTGGAAACTGCTATTTACGCTTTAAGCTCACACATTCAGTAATCGGCTGTTAGTGCTTCAAGTAGCATTAATAGTCGCATAAAAAGTGTGTAAGCAAGACCGTCCATCATTAATGAAAAGATATAGTATTAGGTATAAGGGCAATGATACTATAGCTTGAATTGAATTCTTAAGTGTAGTAGTGAAATTTTACACACACGTAGGGGTATACAATCGATATTTGGAGGAAAGATAGGGATGAAGAATAAGACTTATGTTTTCCGTAAAGTTGATAAAAATTTCTGATTGGAGACCGCACTTTAGAAGGAAAACTCAAGAGAAACCGAGATATTTCTAAACTGTAAATGTATAGGATCTAAGGTTGAATAAATTAGAGGCGTGAAACATAAGGGTTGGATATTTCTAATTTAGGATGATAGAATTTCTAACCTAGATAATAAACTATAGGAGTAGATTCCACGTTAACTTATGAAACTAGCTTGACGGGATTTTATGGGCGTAATCCGCTGAAAATCCTCAGGAGACAACACTCCTCCTACTTGGGACACTTAGAGATTTAACGGCTTGTTGCACGAGCTCAGTGCAATCGCGTTCCTTGGGAAAGTGAGGCTAGGATTTTGTTTTGCTCGGGACGAGCAAAACATAAGTTTGGGGGTATTTGTTCATCTCATAAACGTGCAATTTAATACCGCTCATTCATTATCTATTTTTTGTATATATCGGTACTATTAATCAGTGTCTTCTCAGTAAATACAGATTGCAGGTATCCATGACACAATACTGGAAACACACTCAAAATCACGGATATAACATTTGTGAGCCGACACTGCAACCGAAACTGCAAACCGATCGATACCCAAAGAGTTCTTTAGAAAATAAATGTATGCACACAATTTTGATCCAACATAATGCAAGTGTGTACACAACTCTTTTGCATGGACCATGGTGGGGCTGTCCATGGCACACATGATATGATGAATTAGGCACATGGGGGGACAAGAGTTATAAATGCAAAAGGTTGTGATGTGACCAAAAGCTACAAAGTTTCCCTCCAAATCCCTGGGTGCAGACCAAGTTCTTGTAGACAATCAAGCAGCACTAGTGGAATTGCAAGAGAACACAAGACCACACAACCAACGCGAGCCAAGTTGCTCGGATTTGGGCCTGCGACATGCCCAATATGTCCGATCTCGCCGGCCCCACCATGTCCAAATGTGTCAAATTTTTGTCTGGCCTTCCTTTGCAGTCATATTAACTCATTTTTATTACTTGTTTAATCTTCTTTTGTGCCTATAAAAGGCAGAGCTGTGAGCAAGGGAAGGGGTTTCATATTGTCACACTTTTGATTCACAACTCTTTTTTTTGTTTTCTTTTGTTCTTGTACATAGCTAACCCCCCTTGTGTTCTTTGCCTTGTCTTGATCTTGCAAGCTCTTCATTGAGCTTGCAAGTTTAAGTTTTGGCTATTGAACTCAAGGGTAGTATCTTCATTTCGAATCAATAAAGATTTCATTTTGCCTTCATGTTGTCTTGAGTTCTTAGCCTTCTCTTGATCTTGCAAGCTCTTCATTGAGCGTGCAAGTTTAAGTTTAGTCTATTGAACCCATGCTTTGTAATTCGCTTTTGGTTCTTAGTATTTCTCTTCTTTTACTTACCTGCATTTTAATTCTTACCCTTTACATACTTGCCTTTTATTACCTTGCAATTTACTTTCTTGTAATGTTGTGTATTCTTTTCTTTTTATCATTTCTTTTGCTCTTTTTTTTTGTTTTGATGGTTGTGGATCTGGTGTTGGTAGAAAAATGAATGGAATTGTAAGTTAAGCTTTTTCGTTTCTCATTTCCTTTGCTCGATATTTTAAATTGAACTCCGCCCAAATCTGACGCAAGCGCTCCGTTAGGCACCCTACCCTACCAAGGTATCGGTGAACCCTAACCGCGACCGGTTGCGTTCGGTTTGGCCGGAGGCGAAAGCCAAGAGATAAGAATAGACGAACAAGGGTCAATAAGCCGGATTTCACTAATACCGTGTTTAAGTACCCTAATCCACGTTATTGCAGATTGCTCTAAGTTTAATAGTCAAATTCGGCACAAAGGATTGAGTGCGGAATTCACTAACTTATATTAACCTATCTAATCCTAACAATTTATACTTGCATAAATACACTTAGGTTAGATACGAACATCTCCGCCCCGAACATTAACTCGTCAAAATAAGAACGTAAAACACACCGTCTCCTTGCGGACGACCCGTACTCATTGCGGCTAGCTACCAAGCGAAACCGTCCTGATTGTGGTAACTAAAACTTTATCTATCAAATGACACTGTTGCCGAGGACACGGTAACGTTTTTATCCTTATTATTTCGGGTTAATCTTGTTAATATCATCTAACTCCATTCTTAAAAACAAAACAAATTTTGTTTCAAAACCAAAACATTTTAACTGTTTTGTTTTCTGGATTTTTGACCTGCTAGCTCTCTGGATCTAAATAGAAAAGATTAGTAATAACATTGAAACACTAGTAGAACACTGAGACAGCAGAAGAAAATTGGAGCCCCAACCCACAAAGAAAACCAGCGAGACCCACCAAAATTCCGGCGCCGTTGGCCCAAGCACCCCCTTTGACTCCAAAATTTTTCTCTCTGCTCCAGTGTTATATTATTGTCCCATTTTTATTGTTTGATTTTTTTTATTTTGAGTGTTCAGGAGTTTGGGCATTCATATCGCTTTTTCGCACTAAAAATCTGTTTTCCGACATTTGTAGATTTTGATGGATTTGCGAACTGTGATTATGTTGAGCAAAGTGTATATTTAAGGTTAAGATGATTGCGAAGTACAGTGCCAAAGATCCGGGTAGATTGACCCACGCAAGCGAACTTTTCAAGCTAGCCGGATTCACTTCAATGGGGGTTTCTTAACCCGAAAATTTATCGGTATATACTTTACTAACACCTTCTTCTCAAATCCGACGTATCCATTATACTATCTTTGTAGGATTCTTTTAGTATTCGCTAGCGAACGCTAAAAGTGACTAACCCGTATTTGTTACAGTGCCGAGCTTAAACATAAAAAAAAGATTGTTTGATGTTTTGAACAAATTTTTTCATTAATTTGCGCATTGCATCCATTAATACGAATTTAAGGGCAAACGAACCCCACAACATACGGTAAATATTTCATCACCTTTTCCGTGGCCCACAAATCACGAAATTGAGGATAACGTTTACCCACACAAATTTTAAAAGAAATTAGACTTTAAGCCTTTAAGAATTTCGCGCTCATTAGGAGAAGTTAACTGTATTTAGAACACCGCTTAACGGTATATCGTTCACGGGGTGTCTAGAAAAGTGTTCACGACGAAATCGCCAAAAGAGAAAGGGTTATCTAATTAAGGACCTTCGCGAAAGCGTTGGAAAACCTCCCCTTATCTCTGCACTTACCTGGCCTTATGATCAGTATATCTTGAGCCCGTTTCTCGACACAGTTTTACTTCGAAAAATCAAGTTCTTGAGCAGGTCTAGTTGACCTAGGTGAACTCTAGACCGATTAGGTGTGTTGTATTTTGTGTTATGATTATTTTTGTGATTATATTTCATTCTTTTGTTGATAACTAACAAAAAAACATAAAAAAAATCCGCATTCTTTTTCCTCTCCTTTTTCTTCTCTTCAAATCATGGGTACCCCGCCTAAAAAAACTCTTGCCGAACTTTGGTACTCACAACCAGACATTATTTCGTACGGTTCTTGCTTTGGTCAAACGTCGAACGATCCCTCCATGCCCAAACTTTCTTTGAAAGATCGGATAGACGCGTCTAGGTCAAACAATTGGACTCCGCAATCCACTTTATATCAACCGTTTCAACCTACCCCACCTTCTTACGTTGATACCCCTTTTGCGAGTCCTGTTGTAACTCCAAGAACTATGTCTATTGCTGAACGTATTGAACAATCCTGTAGCCGATCTTTCACTCCTTTCACCACTTCCAATTCTTTAGATCAACAATTACATTCACCTTCTTATCTAAATGTTGATCCTACCCATGTCCAATCATTCAATTCCTATCTATCCTACCCGACTTTTACACCTCTCATTGACATAGCTTCTGAACAGCCTTTTGGGAGTTTCCAGTATCCAACCGACTTTGAATGTTTTACTGAAACTCCTCCACAACTCATGTCTAGTCTAGAACAGTTATTGGAAGACTTTTGGGTACTGTTGTACCAACAGATGATTGATTTGAATGCGTCCATGCCACCCTCCTACAACCCAGTGTATTGTTTTCTTTTTGTCATTTCTTTTGCTCTTTCTTTTGTTGTTTTGATGGTTGTGGATATGGTGTTGTTAGGAAAAAGAATGGAATTGTAAGTTAAGGTTTTTCGTTTCTTATTTCGTTTGCCCAATATTTTCAATTGAATTCCGCCCAAACCTTATGCAAGCGCTCCGTTAGGCACTCTACCCTACCAAAGTATCGGTGATCCCTAACCACGACCGGTTGCGTTCGGTTTGGCCGGAGGCGAAAGCCAAGAGACAAGAACGGACGGACAAGGGTCAATAAGCCATATTTCTCTAATACCGTGCTTAAGTATCCTATTCCACGTTCTTGCCGATTGCTCTAAATTTAATAGTCAAGTTCGGCATAAAGGATTGAGTGCAGAATTCACTAACTTATATTAACCTATCTAATCCTAACAACTTATACTTGCATATATACACTTAGGTTAGATACGAACATCTCTGTCCCGCGCATTAACTTTTCAAAACAAGAAAGTAAAATGCACCATCTCCCTGCGGACGACCCGTATTCATCGTGGCTAGCTACCAAGCAAAACCGTCCTGATTGCGGTAACTAAAACTTTATCAATCACTTGCCATATAACACCAGTGATTGTTTTACTCATACCTTATTTTGCACGTGATATCCTATATAACACATTATTCAGTTGTTGTTATTATTATGATATTTATAGCGCACTGACGTCTGAGTTTTGCATTGCCCCGTTCCTTTAATTTTATCGCAGAAAGATCGAGAGTACTTTAACAGGCAAGCTGAGCACTGGGGAGATTTACTGATTTAGTTTAGTGATGCTTTAGATTTATTTTCTAGTTACGGTTTTAACGTTGTGATCCCATAAGGGACGAGACTAAGATATTATTTCTTGTTGGATCTTTATTTGTTTCTGCTATCTCTATAAGTCTACGGTAGCGTCCCGGCCGTCTGTCCGAGGCCAAAATGCGGAAACGAAATTTTTTTCAAAACTTGAAACCGGCGCTATTGCAGACTTTAATCCCTGATCGAACCATTAACTTATAACTAGCAAACTAGAGAAGGGTTAGAAAAGCTATACCGGTCGATCCGTGTCCTTCGTCTTTGGCCACCAACCCAAGCTCCTCGCGGCATCTCCAATCTCCGGTCTTCTCGTCGGAAGGGCACCACATCAATGAGCCTTTTTACGGGCTCCCGCTTCGTCCGAAGCAACTCGGACACGAAGTTTGCTAGCCGACGTGTCCAAGGTGAAATAGAGAATGTGTGCGATCACTTTATCTCAAGCATCCATTGATTCTCAACGCATGGGAGTGTATGGATGGAGGTTGAAGATGATGCCATTAGTGGAAATGGTGAGCTAGAGGAAGAAGAAGAAGAGGAGCCTTTTGTGTTATTGTGTTGAGATGATAAAATGAGAGCTAGCATAGGAAATCCAAGAGCAAACCCAAGCCTATACTGCTGTCCACTCTCTCTCCAAGCATCATATCAACACAATAAACAACTCCTAATGTGACATTAGCACAAATAAAGAGACCATGAGTCACTAAGTATGTCCATGTCACATTAATTTCACCTCATGATCATTTCCACTCACAATTTTCATATGTAAACATTATTCCAAATGTTTATAACAATAAAAAGATAAGGCAACATCTAAAGTAAACTCGTGACGGATCACAAGGATACTCCTCACCTGTATATACATACCTGCATCCGCATTCCGACTGAATGCGAATGCGATGAGACTAAAGTAATCCAACAAATCTAATACTAGGATCCGGCTTAAACCAAAACCCACTAGTATGATCCGTCCGATCATGATCCATACACTACTGCACGTATATGATCGAACCCTGCCATAATACCATACGGCCTCTACAACGTTTTGCCCGAAACTTGAGAAACAATCTGTAGGGGACTCTAAAGACTCATCAATACTTTGGCTATGGATTTAACCACTAGCACGTCAGTGGTACTAGCTGTACGTAACGGGCTACCAGGTATTGACCAAAAGGGAGGTCGATGAGCGAACTCATCCTGACATCCTACTGAGCCTGTCAGTGACAATCTCCGTACAGTCCGGTCCGTTCGTCTATGAGCATCGCATGTCGGGCCTAGAGGGTTGGTAAAAGTCAGACCCCCAAAAGTGGTACAAGTCGTGTCGGAGTGTGACCCAGAACACCCTGAGATACTACTCGAATACCTACCAGTAAATCTCCTGCCTTGGCCAAGGACTTCGTGTAATGGCTCTCCTAGACATAGCGCGATCTCACCCCCAATACCGGGAGAGACGGAACCCCTGCCGATCCGCTCACTGCCTCCATGTGGCTTGGGACTGTATCTAACTAAAACCTGTTTGCACGACTCCTTTGAGCCGTGGTAGGGTGGTAATCAAAGCACAGTGGGAACTCAACGAGACAAATGACGATCTCAGGTCGATGAACTAACCTGTACACATGTCACCAGGGAACTGCTATCTGACGTCAGGTATAATACCAACTAGGATGTTCCCGGCGAGTCATGTCCGGTGAACTCATAACCCAATGAGCATCTGTATACATCTTAGGTGATCCAACTGACACCAATGGCTTGTGAGACCGGCCACCGCCCCTCGTCGGGGTCTCGACTGTATACACTAGTCTACTTTGGAGTATCGATGCGCTGTCTCGAAAACTCTCTCGACTAGGGACCTTTTAAGGATGTTCTTATAGACCCCAGCTTCCACGTATATGATCGCCATCATACTACTGGCCGTCAAGAAAGAATCCTATGGGCTCTTTCAACGTGCAATAGTGACCTGTAATGTCACCTAAAGCAAGTACACGATGATAAAGATAAACCAGATAGCATACTATCATCTTGAGTAAGACCGTCCTACCGGTATAGGTCCTCCCTCAATCATTGCAATCACATGCCTGCGATCCAATAATTGACTTTGAGGGTATTATATCCAACAATCTCCCACTTGCACTCAAGGCTAATTATTGTTATGCCGCATACTCACAGCCCGTATGATACCGAACACCCAACTCCTCTACTAATCAGTTTCACAAAGCCCGTTTGCGAAACTATTGCATTCGAGGAATAGCCTCAGTGAGTAGATCCGCCCTAATGTTTCTTTCTATATCTCTATTTATCTCAAATTCGCGGAGAAAGCCATCTACCGAAATGAGCAATACCTATCTTAGAATATGTCTGGATATCTGATGGGACCTAGCTCATAAATGAACTCCAAATCCAAACTTCTTAGACTGTACCGTCAACTGAAGTTAATCAGTATCCTGCGCCATGCCTCTCTCAGTATCCGCTTGGACCACCTGTCCAAAATACTGCCCCTCATCAGAGGGAAAACTATAACTCTGACAGTCACTCTGTCATCCAGGTCACCTTGGAAGTCTGGAATGATAACTGTCTCCTAAAAGAGTCTGTTGTTATCATATCCCTAGAACATCAACTTATGTTCTAAAACTGCTTCCGAACGTTTCTCCAGAATAGGATTAATATCAACTTATTGCATCTAGTGCAAAAACAACATTTGGTGTGGTACTTGACATCTCATGATTGACTCAATTGCCTAAGCAAGCGATCTGCCTATCATGCACATCCCTCTCTACTTTAGTCTGTAAGACACCTTTAGAGAGGGTGACTCCATCACCTGCAGATACACTACCGTGCCAGGAGTCATCCATTCTAAAACACCTGTAGAATGCTGTCTAAGTATCCAGATTGGGAACTACCCAAATCTAGATCTAGAACTATAGATCTAGTAACCAGAATGTCTGATATAATATTCATGTCCTATGTGGAGAAACCACTGTGTGACAACCAAAGTATAACCGATCGTAGTATATGAATATCACTTCTTACTCTGTGTATGTCATCCAAATACTAGGACATTACACCCTACTACCTTCTTCACAGATCCATCCCCTATTCTGATGAAATTAAACCTATGACTGTCACATCAGAAATAGATGATCTATCTCCGCTATATCTGCTTTAGTCTATAAATAGACATAAGCTACTTGTCCACTATACTTCTGCTGCTCCCACTGACTACGACAACCCTCTGGCAGAGTCATATACACATATACTTCTAAAACTAGTTTAGAACGACGCTATACTCATCCTCCTGCCGGGTCTCACAGTCTGGAACAACAGCAATGGTGTACCACCCAGTTCTTTTTGTACACCAACGTTTGTATTTTCATAAAGTACTATTTACAAAAAATTATTTATTTTATTTATAATTATTTTATTTACTTTAAACCCCAAACCCTAATCCCATTCCCTCCTATTGTTGTGTCTCAGCCCACTTGCTCCATCTTATTTTTCTATTTCCTTCTCCCTAAAGCCAAGCCTAAGAAAATTTCACCTTAGGATTAAAACCATACCCAAGCCAATTAAAAGTTCCTCGGCCCTGAAAACCATAAACAATTTAATCCTCAGCCCAGCCAAGAAAACGAAACCTTATTTCTTTTATTCCCCAAAATTTTCCCCAGCCCACTTTCTATCTTTCATCTAAATTTAATTTCTGAGCAAACCCGAGCCCAGCCCACTCCTTTCCCCCTTCTCCCATTTGTTTTCTTTCCTCAGCCCGGCCCCTTCACCACTCCCTTCCCTAGTTCTTTTTTAATCTTAAAACCAAGCCCAACAGTTTATTATTTAAACTAATAACCCTTAAATCGCTGGCCCAGCCCACTCCCCTTATCTACAATTTAATCAAATAAATTAGACAAAACCCAAACCCTAACTCCTTTATTTTCCTTCATAATCCCCCGGCACTTCCCCATCGGCCCAGCCATAATATTCCTCAGCCCAGGAAAAAAAAATAATATGGAATTTATTTCAACTCCCCAAGCCCAGCTCTCCTCAAACCTGGCCCGCTTCATAACCATCTTCTCCCCACGTCCAAACTCCTTCCCGCTCATTTCCATTTTCGTGACCCACGTTCCCTATCGCGCGTCCCCACGTCGACGACGACTTGCGCCGTTACCCCACGCCCCCGCGACCTCGACCACGACTCCCTCGAGTTCCCTAACCTCTTCTCGTCTCCGACTCTTTTCTCCCTTTCCAACTCTCAAACCTCTTCTCTCTCCCTTCACGTCCTTGCGCCGACGACGACAAGGACAACCACTTTAAACCCCCTCATACTTCCTCCTTCGCTCTCCCCTCTTCAGAATTCACCCCCTCATTCGAGCCCGAGCTTCCCAGCACGCCCATCCCGACCTTCGTCTGCACCCTCACTTATTCACCGCACCCACTTCCTCACCGGGTTTCCCCACAACGAGCTCCCTCACCGCCGGCGACAACCTTACTTCCCTCTTTAACCCCAAGCTCTCCTCTCTCCTCTCTCCTCTCTCCACGAAACTCCCAAGAAAACCCATCACCGAGCACCCCTCGCTCGAACTCCAACTCTCCCGTATTTTGGGAAGCGGGGCCTTGTCAATCTCTCGTATTCCGTATTTTGGGAAGCGGGGCGTGACATTGGTTTTGTTGGTATCAGAGACAGGTTTGCTATGATTGGAATTGCAGTTTCCGAGTAGAGCCTGACAAGTTAAGTCACTCTTTCGGCCCAGATTGTGAACTGTTATCTTTGACTTGGATCTTTATTATTCATCATGCCATATTTTGGATTCCATCCGTTAGAATTTTGGGTGACTTAGTAGAGTTACGTGGTTGTAATTATGAACTGCAGCATAGCTACAATACTGTACTCTATTGGGTAACTTGGAGTTCTACATTTGTTTCCCGCTTGATTGAGTTTCACTCACCCGATATTCTTGTCCCATTGTCTATTCTATATCTTGTTCTGATTTTTCCCCTGTATTTTATGCCGTCCTAAAGTTGTTTTTTCAGGATCATGTCTTCCAACGACTCTTCCGCTATCTCCACTCAGCAGAATCAGACCGTGGAGATTCTAAATGCACTGCAAAGTCTGAAGGAAACCCAGGAGCAAACAAACGACCTGTTAGCTGAAGGACTAAGAAGGCAGATGACTCAGGCACCAGCGGAAGGCTCCAGTCGTAAAGGGATCCCTGTTGGATGAGGAAAAGAGGTGAAGATGAAGCGCCCACTTGTTTCTCCGTGACAGAAGCAGCAGAAGACCCAACGTTGTGGGTACTGCAAGAAGCCAGGATACCTTCAGAGGGAGTGTCGCCGCGCCAAAGGGAAATGCCTGATTTGCGGATCTAGCGAACACTTTATCAATAGTTGCCCTGAAAGGAAGGAGCTACAAGGAGGCAGTTCGTCCGCACTCTCCACTTCCACTAAGTGATGGTTATTTCATAGTTCGAGCTTCGAGGAATAGTACGGACCCAGCGCAGGATTCAACTCGCGTGACGAGATTGCAGCAGTCCAGAAATCAAAGAAGAATTATCACGTTTTCTGCTTTCAATAAGAATGTTGTCACCCTTTTGTAAATATGTCTTTTCATTTGAAATCTTGTATCTGTCGAACTTTTAGTTGAATGCAATGGAACTTTGAGTTGTGATGTATGTATCGTTCTCTTGCTTCTCGCTTTATTTATACTCTTCATTGCATCAACATTTTTTTAAAATTTTAATTTTTCAGTACTTACCTACCACATACTTTCCTTGTACTCCGTATCCTTGTTTTTCTTGATGTGTTTCTCTGTTTAATCACGACCCTTTCTTTCTAGCCATGGACCACCCTGGATCAGCGACGCCTCGAGATGAGAACATACGACCGTGTGTTTCCTTGGGCTGCATGCTGGTAAGATCAGATGACGTGATCAACGACCCACAGGTTGTTTTCGGAAACAGCGATTCCGAGGGTGAGGGATTCACAGCCCCAGAAGTTAACTTGATCAGTGACTCGGACGACGAAGAGGGGGACCTCGGAGAAGACCCATTAGAGGAAGATTCCGAGAGGGACCCGATAGAAGAAAATCCAGAAGGGGAAAACCTTGGGGAGAATCCAGAAGAAGAGAATCACATGGAAATAGACCTCGATGAAGAAGCTCCAGTCGAGACAGAAGGACCAGAAGAACAAGACCCCAGGGCAGAAGGACCGATCCCTGTGAGGCGATATAGAAATGGACGCCCCTATCTGAGCGCGCGAGCCTACCGTAACCTGCTGACCCTCCACAACCGCGACGGACGTGATTGAGCTTTCGTCTCCTCTGGCCAAATAAAATCTATGTATAGTTTAGGACTATCTTTTAATCGTCGTGGATGCCTTGTTCGGACTTTTCTGAAATGAAATGATTTGCTGAGCTCGCTAATCTCTGATTTTTGGTTCACATGATGCTTGATTGTTTCCCTTATACATTCATTCTCCTCCTGAGATCCCTGACTGTCCTCCCCTGCACCTTGTACTGTTCTGACACTCGTTTGGATTGAAAGTACCGCACCCCGATCTTTTGAATGGGCCACCCTTCATCCTCCGTATGTGCCTTGTTTGAGATTCCTCTGGAGGGGGAATTGATAGTGAAATTTCCGAGTTCACTAACTCTTCGGATTTTTGATTCACATGATGTATCGACCGTTTCCTTCTCATACATCCCTTCCCTTCCTGTGGTTCTTTGCTGCTCACCCTTACACCCTAGGCTGACCCGATCCCGGCCTCTTCGACCTTCAGTTTAAAGTGTCACACTCCGACCTTTTGAGTGGGCCATATTCCCTCGTAATCCCTTCCCTGGCTAGCTCAATACATCTTCATGTTATTTCCTGCTACCCTAACTATATTTAGGGACATCGTTATTCGAAAATTTAGTTTCTATTATTTTGTATTTATCAAAAATTTGCGTGTTATTGACTACTCCCATTTTACCCGTGTTAAATGGCTTACTATCCTTCACATTTTCAAATAGCGAAACCATATATCGCGCGTATTTTGTTCCATGTTTCTTATTTTCACTATGTGGGTTTCCTAAGTTATTTTAAAACTATTTGATCGAAGCATTATCCTAAAATACTTTAACCTATCGACAATTCCTTCACTATTGTATTGTTGTTACTTTATTTCCCGGGTATTGTGCTTATAATTACTATTATAAATGGTTATGCCTTATACTTATTATTTTAGCTTCGCTACTTTTGATATGCGAGGTGTGCACATGTTTAGGATTTCGATTTTATCTAGCACGCCTCGAATGTTATTATTCGTTATTGCTATTTTATTTTTGTACATATAGGTTTCCCTCATAATTGATTTCTGCCTTATACTTAATTAGACCTTCGATTTTTTCTTTTTAACTATTTAGAGAAAACCACTATATGTGAGTGTTCGAAGTCATAACTTTTCGCATGTTATCTTTAGCTTATCGCTTATTTTAAATTTCGAGGACGAAATTTTTGTAAGGGTAGTATGATATAATACCCAGTTCTTTTTATACACCAACGTTTGTATTTTCATAAAGTACTATTTACAAAAATTTAATTAGTTTATTTATAATTATTTTATTTACTTTAAACCCCAAACCCTAATCCCATTCCCCCCTATTGTTGTGTCTCAGCCCACTTGCTCCATCTTATTTTTCTATTTCCTTCTCCCTAAAGCCAAGCCTAAGAAAATTTCACCCTAGGATTAAAACCATACCAAAGCCAATCAAAAGTTTCTCGGCCCTGAAAACCATAAACAATTTAATCCTCAGCCCAGCCAAGAAAACGAAACCTTATTTCTTTTATTCCCTAAAATTTTCCCCAGCCCACTTTCTATCTTTCATCTAAATTTAATTTCTGAGCAAACCCGAGCCCAGCCCACTCCTTTCCCCCTTCTCCCATTTATTTTCTTTCCTCAGCCCGGCCCCTTCACCACTCCCTTCCCCAGTTCTTTTTTAATCTTAAAACCAAGCCCAACAGTTTATTATTTAAACTAATAACCCTTAAATCGCTGGCCCAGCCCACTCCCCTTATCTATAATGTAATCAAATAAATTAGACAAAACCCAAACCCTAACTCTTTTATTTTCTTTCATAATCCCCCGGCACTTCCCCATCGGCCCAGCCATAATATTCCTCAGCCCAGGAACAAAAAATAATATGGAATTTATTTAAACTCCCCAAGCCCAGCTCTCCTCAAACCCGGCCCGCTTCATAACCATTTTCTCCCCACGTCCAAACTCCTTCCCGCTCATTTCCATTTTCGCGACCCACGTTCCCTGTCGCGCGTCCCCACGTCGACGACGACTCGCGCCGTTACCCCACGCCCCCGTGACCTCGACCACGACTCCCTCGAGTTCCCCAACCTCTTCTCGTCTCCAACTCCTTTCTCCCTCTCCAACTCTCAAACCTCTTCTCTCTCCCTTCACGTCCCTGCACCGCCGACGACGAGGACGACCACTTTAAACCCCCTCATACTTCCTCCCTCGCTCTCCCCTCTTCAGAATTCACCCCCTCACTCGAGCCCGAGCTTCCCAGCACGCCTATCCCGACCTTCGTCTGCACCCTCACTTATTCACCGCACCCACTTCCTCACCGGGTTTCCCCACTACGAGCTCCCTCACCGCCGGCAACAACCTTACTCCCCTCTTTAACACCAAGCTCTCCTCTCTCCTCTCTCCACGAAACTCCCGAGAAAACCCATCACCTAGCACCCCTCGCTCGAACTCCAACTCTCCCGACACCTCTGCTCCGGCCACCTGCTGCACGCTGTTGCCGACAAGCCGCCGCCTCCAGCACCGAGATCCCAACCCAGAACCACCATCGCCTCGCCGTCATCGTCTTCCTTGGCTAAGACCTCATCATATCTGAACTCCATACCTGAACCCTAGCACATCTTGTCGCAACCTCATCACCGACTGCCACCTTCGCTGGAGCTCCTTGGACCATCACCGTCACCACTCCCTGCACCGCCACGTCGCTGCAGATCGTCGCCCGCAACACTGAGCCTCCAACTCCGACACGCTCGAGCCAAGATCGAGACCCTTGTCACTATTGTGCTGTGCCGGAATCGTCGTTTCCATGCCGCGCGTGTGTCATTGCCGCTGCCGTACGCCGCCAAACGTCTCCAGGCAAGTACCTTACTTGCTGCATGCTATATTATACTCGTTACATTTCACAATACTATAAATTCCACGGTTACGCTTCGTGAAACCTTATATAACATAAGTGTTCGATGCAAGATCTGAATGAAAACCTTTCCTTAATTTGACGGAAATCATTTGCATATTGTGTCCCGTCTGGCAATGAACACTGTGTAGAAATTTCACTGAAAAGTATGACCATTAACTACTTAAACGAACACCCCCAATTACACCCGTAAAAACTGGAATTTTCCCGCACCTGAAAATTGTTAAAATCACAATAAATTGTGTGCATATTAAAATGAGGCGTTCGAGGGCTCGAATCGAAGAGGACTCGACAACCTATAACCCTGTACAAGTTCTTAATTATTTCTGTACTGAGATTATGATGAGAATTGGTTAGGGGAGCGGCTCTGGACTGCAGTCCAGAGTAACTCTGGTTTTTGGTTTCTTCCCCGTAATGTTTACTACCTTGTTTCCTGGACTCGTATGTTGCGAAACCCTATATGTTATTGAAGATCAATCTATTAGCTAAATAACGCAATAAATTTCACCCCGTTATATCTTCGTTTGTTATTTAAACTGCAATTTAAAAGATCAGAACGTATAGCAGTCCCAAATAGAACCAGAACTGATACCCTAGTGTTGAACGGTGCTCAACTCCTGATGTACAGATGCGATTGAGAATCCGTCTGATGAATTAGAAACCTCATTGAAAACCCTAGATTTCATTCAACTATAGCGTCGCTAAATTCTGATCCCAACTGGGATTAAAATGCGTTGCGAAACGGACTTCCGATTCTGAAACCGGATTTCCAGCAGTGAACGCTTAAAATGAAATGGCCATATCTAGTGATCCTGAAACCCGATTGACATGAAACCAAATTTGCTGGATAGATAATCAAACCTACTACTTATCCCTTGTTCATTGTTTTGCTAAATTGGGCATGTATGATTTATGATAAATTATGCAAGTGGTAGGATACTGACATATGACATCTTAATCATGCCTTATATACTGTTTTCTCATCACATCATATATATATGTTATTGCATTGGTAACCTAGTGATCATGTGCATTACCCAGTGTTAGGTATTAGTGGTGATTGTGTCAAGTACGTTAGTGTTCGTGTATGAATGGATAAGTGAAAGTGACACGTACTTGTACACAATCAGTTGACCCTATCGATTTATTGCATTGTCGACGTCTGTGGGGCGTGTATAAGTGTGACTATAAGTGGTATGGGACACTTATGGAAGCACTTGTATGGGTGTCATAGGTAAGGCACCAGACACTGTCCATTTATCTTGGGTATCAGTCGGGACGTGCTTGATGTAGATCCTGTCTCCAGTTCTCGCGCAGACTTGTCATGGACCGACCGGTATTTGAGGTTATGGTTGGCGTTTGATGTAGACCACGGGGTGTGGGGTAGTATAAGTGTGAGTTCAACAGAATCTCGGGAGTCCCATGCCGGTATATATATATGGAGATATATGGAGATTTACAGGGATATTACATGATTATTAACGTGAGTTACATTTTGGGCCCATGGTCCCTTGCCCTTGGGTCCTACCCTTGGGTGGAGGACACTCACGAGTGGTTGACTCTCACACTTGGACTGATAGGCTTAGTGGCCTGTACAGTGAGACTTAGAGACTGATAGAGATAGTGACATTGACATACATTACTTACTGTATTGACACACCTGACATACTATTTTACTGCTTTACTGTTCACCTGCTCTTTTAGACACCGCATTGGCTACTTCATGTTCATATCTCTACTATCTTGATTTACTGTTATATATCCATTATTACTGTACGAGTTACCACTTGCACCTATGTTTATATTGTTATCATGTCGCTCTGACGACCTGAGTATGCATGCTCAGAGTGAGGAGTGGATCCAGCCTGGACCAGGACCAGACGTACATCACAGACATCTTGATCAGCTATCCAAAGCTATACTCTTTTGATCTCCATCAGGTTAGTTCCTTGTATCTGTTTTGTCTCAGTTACTGCATTTCTCATTACCTGTGCATTGTTTACTGATTACCACGTAAAGCTAGAAGCCGAAGTGTGACTACGGAGAGATATTACCTCGACCGTAGGAGCATGGCTGGCCTTGTCAACCCCTCGTATTCCGTATTTTGGGAAGCGGGGCGTGACAAATGGCAAGTCTGGGTAAACAAGAATCTCCCTGTCACCGTCCTTGAGGCTACCGGAGCACCTCTTGGGTGCCTGAGGTTACCCACCATATCTGCAGAGTGGCTAATGGAATGTCAAACCAGATTAAATTTTTAGGCCTTTTTAAATTTTCAGTAATCGTTTGCGATTCTGGAATCACTTCCAGTTCTACCATACTCCCACTACTGTTTTCTGAAAAAATCCATTTTTATTAAAACTGTGGCGAGTCAAGAACAATATCACTATTGATCTTCCAGATGGTAGAAAGTCAACCTTTGTCATAGCTCAGGTCGACCCACAAACTGCCATTACAGAAACGCGCCTTGAGTTATCCAGGGTCTGGTTTTAAGCATAAGCCGGACAACTTCCCGTACCTTAACATTGTTAAGATATGAACTATTTTATATCCAATATAGAATGAGAGGCACTGATTTAATTGAAACCAGATTCAAATCATGCAGCTGTCTCCAGTGCATGTCAACTAAATGGAGTGAGGCCGATCAGTATTACTCAACTTAGGAGTGCTTCCAATTATGAGTAACCTGAAAGAGAAGCAAGTTCTCTTAATCATTACTATTAACTGAATACCATACACAAGTATCTACATCTTCGATCACCTTGAAGAATCCTGATACTTGCAACACCTGGTTCTTTACTTTATTCTTATACCTATAAATTCTCAAAACTTAGACCTTGCATTTCTACGAAACACATGTCTAAGAACTAAAGAAGTCACAAGTAAACAGAATATAGTACGAGTACCAACCCCTCTGTCCTCATGGACACTGGACAAAATACAATACTCTGTATAAGTCCCCTGAGTCTAATAACTCATTCCTTGTGTGTCGTAGGTTGAAAACTGTACTTATAGTTAAGAAGAATTATACCGCTATTTAATGCTCCTTACCTAACCATCCACTGATATAGGTAAATGTCATAGACATAATTTCAAAAAGTTATATCTTATTTTATAAAAATAAATGTACAGATATATCAATTTGAAATTGGTGCATAACAACGGATATTCAAAACCAAATATTTGCCGTCCGGCAAAACAACCCAGGCGATTTTCTCAAATATCACCAATTACAATGAATCCCGTTATAATGAGGATGATCACCCAATTCCCAATAACTTACTCCCACTCATCATCTGTAAAACCATACAGATGTTAGAATCAAACCTGGTAAATACATACCCTGGAGTATGGACTAATTGGGAAATCAGTTTTCTTTTAACAATACACAGTGAAACCGAAACATGTAAATGTTTCGAAGGGGTATCCGGGTATTCTTAGTAACGCCTCTTCCATTATCAGATTCACAACTGTAACCGTATATTTCTTTGCCATCTCTCCAAATCCCTTTATATGTCTTTAGTCATTACCTTCTGTACACCACCTTTAGGCCAAATGGTTTTCTTCCTTCCCTACCGTTCGGCACTAGCCTATGGTTTGGAAGAAGACTATCCAATAAGCGTAATGGGTGTACTCTCCTAATTCTAGGAGTAGTCGCAACGCGAGAGAAGATAAAAATAAAAGACAACTGATTAAACCTTATTCCTATTTCTCCTGTACCAGAATCCATCCCCGAACTGGAACAAGTTCCTTCGAGTTCGTATATAACCATACGATGGAGTATCCAATAAACTGTGGATCTTCATAGTGATACGGGGTGTTCCGGAGAAATACAATGGTGAAGCAGGAGTGGCGATGAAATACTTGGTTTGGTCGTGAATAGCAGTCGCAATTTACTTTGCACTCTTACTAATCCTTTTATTTGTCTCTACTTAATACTTTCTGTACACCTTTTAGGCTAAATGGTTTTCTTCATTCCCTACCGTTTGGCACCTGCCTATGGTTTGGATGAAGACTGTCCACTTAGCGTAACAGGTGTACCGTCCTAATCCAAGGAGCACTCGCAATCTGAGAGAAGGTAAAAGGAAAAGACAACTGAATAGTCCTATTCATTTTCTTCAGAACCAGAAATCATCCTCGAATCTGGAACAAGTTCCTTCGAGTTCGTATATAACCATACGATGGTTTTATCCAATGGAAGTGGATGTTCGTAGTAATACGGGGTGTTCTGGAGAAAAGGGTAAAAGTAGGAGTGGCAATGAGGTATGCAGCTCTGATAATCCAAAAGCCAGTGTTTTAAGAAAGTTCGGTTAACTTGGTCACTGAGTTATAGTCTAGGGTCGGGTCATGGTCGCTGCCAAAGAGAGAGAAAAGAAACACTCTGCGTGCACTCTAACCTAGATCAGAATGGTTATCAATTTATCTAATCAGGAAACCTCCCACTGTAACCTCAAATTCTCCTCCAAACCTGAAAGAAGAATTAGTCGGGATCACCCGAGGAGTAAACCAACTCATCAGTGAGAATCGAGATCCAACTATCATCGCATGATAATGTGATGGAATCCACTCACGTTATCACACTCCAGAAGGTATGCGCATATCTGGCAAGTTTCAGTTTCTTTAGAAACTCCCGATGTGATTTTTACCCCATGCTCTTATGACCTTGACTTTGGCCAACAAATCATAAGTCACATGTTATGTTCTACCCGTCATTATCCATGTTAATTTGAACCCACCCGTACCTACCCTTGACTTTGTCCAACAAAACAGTACGACTGTCCCAAACCAACGCATCTATCTATGCAACAGAAAATTAACAAATAGATACCATACACTATGCCTTGACTTTGGCCAACAAACATAGCATGAATACTAAGTGCTACCCGTCTGAAATGACGGAGGGATACGAATGGTTTTTGGCGAAAAACCTTTAACGTAATGAACTTGATATCGTTGAAGGAACCGGATAGCTTTTTATAAAAATATAGCGGCGAAAACCTTTGCTAAAGAGGTCACTCCCGGTGAAGGGATCTCGGCTCTTTCCCCGTAGAATGAGGTGCAGGATATTCCAACTGAATACCACGATGCAAAGCAAAAAGGCAATCGGCTATAGTGAAATTATTACCCTGACGCAAACTTCTGTCCAAGGGGTCACTCCCGATGAAGGGATCTCAGCCCTTGCCTCGTCGACTGAGGTGCTGGATATTCATAACCAAATACCACTGTGCAAAACAAAAGAAAACGTCCTTGCAATAACAGCTTTTTGAAAAATATTCCAACAACATCAGAATAGGTTTGTTTAGTTTGCATTGATCCGAATCAATGCGGTCTCATCAATTAATCACACTACAAAAGAACGAAAATATGATATATGTATATGCCATCCGCATTCGCCACTGGGTCCCGTCATCACCCGTTAGGTTACTTAACTAACGACAAAGCGGGGACTGGACTAGCGCGGGTGTAAAACATATACAATATCTAGTAGTATATATATCAATATATAATAATCGCTCAAGGCGTGATAAAATGCAACATTACAGAAATGTGATAAGCATCACAGAACAATACAGATAATCTGGGATCCCCGGGTTTCCTTTGAGCCGCAAGTGAAATCCGACGTTCCCTTGGTCGTGTGGATAGCCTGTGCAATGAAACCTAGACCCCTACGAGTGCGGCAAGTTACCCGCCAAAACCTGAAGCGAGGCAGCCCCCTACAGGAAAGTGAATGGACCACCCAGCACTTCACAGAATCCGGTAACTTGAGCATCCCTCCTTAGGTCAACCTATACCCCCTACGAGTGCGGCGAATAGCCCGCCAATTCTAGAGTGAAGCCCCCTCCGTCTCAAAGCCATGAGATGCAGGCTCGTTGCCCTCTAGAACCCGGCTATCCGTGCACCCCACCGCGGGGTAATCCTAATACAGAAAGTAAAATATATACAACGGGTACATCGACCTCAGCCCTTTTGTGCCCCAAAAGAATAATATACAAACAGGCAGTGACGGCAGTCCACATGTCAGACACTCGCCCCGCAATATCAAATGTACAAATAATACCAAACTGTACTACCATTGCATCCAGGCTATCCACCACGACAAATCAACAACATCACAGCACAACACAGAACATCAACGTGAATGTCACGTTCGCAAATCCATCTAAAAGAGCTGTAGCAATTAGACAAGATTTACCGATCAAATGATATTCACGGTCACAGATAGTAATGTAAGTACTGCGAACTAGCTTATTTAAGATATTCGATCGACAAAATTTTCCGAAGTGGGCCCCAAGCACAAATCCAGTACTCAAAATAATCTGGGCCAAAAATAAAAATTCCAGAAACCCCAATTCCAAGATAAAAACCACTGTAGAAAATTTGGTGCAGAGAAGCCACAAAATGGTGGCGGAACCGCGGCCAAAACATGGGTATGGCCGCGGTTCCGCGGCGGTACCGTAGCATCATGCTACCAAATTTTAACAGACTTCTTAAAAAAGCCTTCCTGTTTTTCTGCAACTGTCACAACCCGAAAGAGCACGTGACGGGCCCTTGAATCCTATGAAGTCTATAGGACTCCATCTGATCCATGTAAGCCAAAAGCCCAGAAATCTAAAACCATTTAAGGAGTAAATAGGGAAAACTAGTTTTAAGAGGTAAAGAAAACATGTTTAAAAATCAAGTTTTTAAATAACTAAGCCGAATATGAATTTTTAAAATGTGTAATTTTTCCTGAAATTTTCGGCAGAGTTTCCTTTGTAAAAACTGGCCCCGAACGGGGTACAACAAGAATAATATATATGAACTGATAAAAGGCATCCCCAAGCAGGAGCTAGCTCTTCGTCAATCGACGGTCACAACCACGCAAGCAATAATAATATACAACGCCAAAGGGCGAGGATCGAAACCCAAAAAGAAACTCAAAACAGCCAGAAAACTGTAATACTACTAGCGCGACTCTAAGGTCGAAATAATACAACACTGTTTTCTAAGTCTGAAATAATATACAAGTTTTGGTTGATGGAAATTCTAGATACAATGAATAATACAGGAGCAATGGCGGATATGATACAAAAGAACCCACCTATCCAAGCAAGTCACCCAAGGAAGCAGTGTGCCAGAAATGCCGCTATGGAATCTGTACGGCAAACCTGCAAGAACTGGGGCCCAACGGGGGTGAGTTGCCAACTCGTGAATAGAAAATATCTACAAGCAGAAATCGAATGCATGACCCATCCTAGGTCAATACGATCAGATATATATAAACCTCAATATGAATATATGTGAAGCATGCTAAACTGGCAATGTAATCTCTATACATGAGTGTAGTGCCAAGTGTTCGTGCCAGTGCCTCAGGTAATAGCATATCATAAATATGAGGTATGATCAATGTAATCAATCTGCATGTACGTGGATCCTGTCCACTCGTCACCCAATGACAATAACCATCATGCATGTAAATATCATGAAGCATGTGCATGGAAATATGAGGATATAATCATCTGTGTCCCTCGTGACACGTCAAAATCATGGAACCGGAGTGCCTAGCATCGACACTCGAAAACATCTTGAAAACTGTGCCCAGCATCGGCACGTAAATCCTCATATATCGGGCTCCGTCAGTCCGGATCGGCCTACGGGCTCCGTCTGCGGTATCGGCCCTCGGCCCCGGCAGTACGCCCATATCCATCTATCGACTCTGGTCAGTATCCTCTGGATAACCGCCAGGTCCAACCAATTACCGGTAGGTAGTGGTCCCTCCGCCGGGCTCACCGTCTACTGCACAGCGAAACCGTTCTCGCCCCGGGGTACCATACCGGGTCCACTATGTACCCGCAATCGGCCTCATCCGCCTCCTCGAATCGGGTTTCACATGTCGCTCTCAGTACCGAGAAAACACATGGTGGACGCACTGAAATATCATATCAAGGGTAACCGGGTTTTTAAAACAATTATATATTCTCTTTAAAACACCCACGGTTCCCAAAACCAGAAATATCATGGAAACAACATATCTCAATGCGTATAATCAGAAAGCATCATGTATGCGACATGTAAGAAAGGTAAGCATATCATACGTCATGCAACATGGAATAGTAATGTGCACATGTCGAGGGGAACCGCTCTTTTAAAACGAATCAGTTTGAAGAACATCTTGCGGTTCCCAAATCTCTAATCAAGTCTGAATCATCTATGTTTGTATACAGGTATAAGTGTACAATATACCATGCAAAGATCATATCATGAATGCAACAGTACTACAGTGTAGTGGCATGGCAATTATCGATGATGAAGTGTGTGAGCCGGCAAATAGTGTACGTGGAACATACGCATCATCGATAATGGTGCTGGTGTCCTAACAGCATGATGATAATATAGCGATAAACATATGCAAGCAATGCGAATAGCAGGAATATGCGGAATCGAATAATCAACGCAACAGTAGAGAACCTGCCCCAATAAATATATCATGCAACCTTGCCTTTTGAAATAAGACGAATCAGGGCATTTGGTAAAATAAGGGCTACGGTGTTTTAAGAAAAGATGCGCCTTTTTAAATATCCGTATAAACCTTTTTGCTTATCTTTAAAATATCCCCGATTCGTTAGTTTTGAAATAGGTATGACTCGGGTCTAGTCTAACGCCTACTATGCGAACTACGAACCCACAGTCAAGTCAAAAGAGAGGGGTATGGAAACCACCTAAATCTGAGTCGATATCATACTATATCATCATATGACAGGCATCACTACCATCATATCACATCTCCAATACGAACTCTGTCATGTCGCCAAATCTCACGGCCTCAATCGAATCTCATCGACTCATCTCAATCCTACGTATCATCCTCAAAACCCGTATATAAACACATAGTCCCATACCCATGTGTAGATATACACCACCATATGCGCACAGATATATGAAAGAATGTATGCAAGTATGCGTGTATGTGTGAGTATGGGTGCGACCACTATTCTAGGGTTTCGCACTACTCAACCAATACATCCTTATCACCAATAATCCATTATTACCATCAATAACCCTAAACAACACATAATAAATATATGTGTGTATACATATTCGTATACATCACCACGGACTGCGGGGGTGCTATACGCCATCCACCCGACTTCTCCCCGTAGATATAATCTACTCACCTTGCTGCTCGTGTGCCAAAGCCGATGTCGCCATCTTCATCTCCTTTGCCTCAACATCACGCGGGGTACCTACAAGTATATCACAATGCTAAAGCACATGAAAATCACATCGGAAACCAAAACAGCACACGCTACTCCCATAGGTAAAAACCTATCGCTTCGCATGTAAACACGATCAACATCCACCTGTCGTTGACGTCCAAACGCCACCCGACAGGAACGAAACACCAAATACCAAAATCCATGCTAAAACAAGTCTCAAATCATGCACCAAGATAGGAAAATCATCCCAGATTTCACCCTAGATGGAATCAGTCAAAACTAGACATACCCAGGGTCAAGAATAGAGGAAATGGGGGCATGCACGCAAAACGAGGCAGATCCACCCTGCTCTGGCCACAATTTGCGGCCAGAAGGAATTAATTGGCGGCCTCAGTTTGGAGTTGGGGGCTAGGGTTTGGTGTGGTGGTTCTATAATGCCTGCACATCTCACTGCCAACTCAGTTTCATTTTTGGGGTCTCGGGGTGATAGCAGATTCCACAAAACACTCCCAGATTTCCAGTTTTTCCGATATCAGTTCCGTAATTCCGTATTCTGGTTCTATTTCCAGGTTTGGGTTCAAATTAGCATCACATAAGGGGTTCTAAGGTCACCACAATCCTCAATTCCATCTTTGATTTCAGTTTTACCCTAAACCCTAACTAGAAATCTCTAAAGTCCACAAAATGACACAATATCGATATGAAACTAGAATTGATGCACAAGAAATGAGATACTACTCTAATAGGTGCAGAAATTACCTCCTTTGGCAACTCAAGAAAATTCTTGAGTTGCTCAAAGTCCTCCAAATCCAATCTTGCTAGGTTCAATGTGTAGCTAGTGAGCTTGGGAGTAAGTTTTGTGAAGTGGGAATGGGGTTTTGGGTTGGATTTCATGGTGGATCTAGGGGTTTATGAAGAGGGAGAGTGAGGGGGAGAGGGCAGCAGCAGCTCAATGGGAGAGGGGAGAGTAAATGAGAAGGGAAATGATGGGGGCATGGTTTAAAAGGTGAGGGTTGACTTGTTCTCTCTCTCTCTCTCATCATCACATACTTTTTCTTTCCCTTTTCTTTTCTTCTCACTCAAATAGTAAATCCAAATGAACCATGGCAACAAAAAATGTAACATAAGTGTAACAAGTGTAAAAATGATATGTGCACATTTTTGCACAAAAATGCTAAAAATCCAATTAGCGATTTTTAATCGCGATTAACACTAAATTAGCATATAACTAGTCTTAAAAACTTTAAATTGGCATAATCCCATAAAATACCCTATTTTAGAATTTTCCAAAATTTTCCAAAATTTTTCCCCATTTATTTGTATTTAATTATACCCGAATATTAAAATATTCATTAAAATAATATTAAATTATAAAAATTCCCGAAAATAATATTTTATTATTTTGGAAATGTTACAGCAACACTCAAAATAATTTTTCGACCACAAAAAAATTCGACAGAATCTTCGTTTTTGAATTGCGGTTTCGGAAATTTTGTTCGATTGATATTTTAAGTACGTTAGAACAAGCTAGTAAAGGTTAATGGCGTGGCTCTGATACCATGTAAGTCTACGGTAGCGCCCCAGACGTCTGTCCGAGGCCAAAATGCGGAAACGAAAACTATTTCAAAACTTAAAACCGGCGCTATCGCAAACTTTAATCCCGGATCGAACCATTAACTTATAACTAGCAAACTAAAGAAGGGTTAGAAAAGCTATACCGGTCGATTCGTGTCCTTCGGTTTTTGGCCACCAACCCAAACTCCTCGCGGCATCTCCGATCTCTGGTCTTCTCGTCGGAAGGGCACCACATCAATGAGTCTTTTTACGGGCTCCCGCTTCGTCCGAAGCAACTCGGACACAAAGTTTGCTAGCCGACGTGTCCAAGGTGAAGTAGAGAATGTGTGCGATCACTTTGTCTCAAGCATCTATTGATTCTCAATGCATGAGAGTGTATGGATGGAGGTTGAAGATGATGCCATTAGTGGAAATGGTGAGCTAGAGGAAGAAGAAGAGGAGGAGCCTTTTATGTTATTGTGTTGAGATGATAAAATGAGAGCTAGCAAAAGAAATCCAAGAGCAAACCCAAGCCTATATTGTTGTCCACTCTCTCTCCAAGCATCATATCAACACAATAAACAATTCCTAATGTGACATTAGCACAAGTAAAGAGACCATGAGTCACTAAACATGTCCATGTCACATTAATTGCACCTCATGATCATTTCCACTCACAATTTTCACATGTAAACATTAATCCAAATGTTTACAACAATAAAAAGATATGGCAACATCTAAAGTAAACTTATGACGGATCACAAGGATACCCCTCACCTGTATATACATATCTGCATCCGCATTCCGACTGAATGCGAATGCGATGAGACTAAAGTAATCTAATAAATCTAATACTAGAATCCGGCTTAAACCAAAACCCACTAGTATGATCCGTCCGATCATGATCCGTGCACTACTGCACGTATATGATCGAACCCTGCCATAATACCATACGGCCTCTATAACGTTTCGCCCGAAACTTGAGAAACTGTCTGTGGGGAACTCTAAAGACTCATCAATATTTTGGCTGTGGATTTAACCACTAGCACGTCAGTGGTACAAGCTGTACGTAACGGGCTATCAGGTATTGACCAAAAGGGAGGTCGATGAGCGAACTCATCCTGACACCCTACTGAGCCTATCAGTGATAATATCCGTACAGTCCGGTCCGTTCGTCTATGAGCATCGCATGTCGGGTCTAGGGGGTTGGTAAAAGTTAGACCCCCAAAAGCGGTACAAGTCGTGTCGGAGTGTAGCCCAGAGCACCCTGAGATACTACTGGAATACCTACCAGTAAATCTCCTGCCTTGGCCAAGGACTTCGTGTAATGGCTCTCCTAGACACAGCGCGATCTCACCCCCAATACCGGGAGAGACGAAACCCCTGCCGATCCGCTCACTGCCTCCATGTAGTTCGGGACTGTACCCAACTAAAACCTGTTTGCACGACTCCTTTGAGCCGTGGTAGGGTAGTAATCAAAGCACAGTGGGAACTCACACGATACAAATGACGATCTCAGGTCGATTAACTAACCTGTACACATGTCACTAGGGAATTGCTATCTGACATCAGGTATAATACCAACTAGCATGTTCCCGGCGAGTCCTGTCCGGTGTACTCATAACCCAATGAGCACTTGTATACATCTTAGGTGATCCAACTGACACCAATGGCTTGTGAGACCGGCCACCGCCCCTCGTCGGGGTCTCGACTGTATGCACTAGTCTACTTTGGAGTATCGATGCCCTGTCTCGAAAACTCCCTGGACTAGGGACCTTTTAAGGATGTGTTTATAGACCCCAGCTCCCACGTATATGATCACCATCATACTGCTGGCCATCAAGCAAGAATCCTATGGGCTCTATCAACGTGCAATAGTGACCTGTAATGTCACCTAAAGCAAGTACACGATGATAAAGATAAACCAGATAGCATACTATCATCTTGAGTAAGACTGTCCTACCGGTATAGGTCCTCCCTCAATCATTGCAATCACGTGTCTGCGATCCAATAATTAACTTTGAGGGCATTATATCCAACAATCTCTCGTTATATTTGTTGTGGCGGTTGAACATGTGAAGGTTAGATATTTATTTGCTATTCTTGATATCTGATTGACAGCCGTAATGTGACTATGGAAGGATATTTTCTCGCCATTGGTAGCATGGATGGCTTTGTCATGTACCATATTTACGTATTTTGGGAAGCAGGGCGTGACAAGGTTTTATTGATATCAGAGCATAGGTTTTAGGTTTGCTGGGTTTGGTTTCTTTTTGTAGTTGGGTATTGTACCCAATACATTGACCTGAAAACCCGGAATTAGGAACGTGTCCTGCCACATTACTATCTTTCCATTCTTGAATCTATAGTTTATTGATTTCTTGTTTTATTGAATCATGTTTTCCGTTGCTAATCCGCTTCAGTGTTCTTGACTTCATAATCATAGCGGGAAGAGATCCACACGCTTATCAGAGGCGTGTAGACGACACCGATTTACTTGGGGTCGTACGTGGTATGCTAGAGAACTAGAAGCGTCAAACAGAGCTGAACCAGCGATAGACCGAGCCTTTCCAAGAGGGATTGAGCGAGGGGCAACAGACTCCTATCACAACAGCTGAGAGGGCAGCAGCTTGAAGAGCTGCACAACATGAGGGCACCATGGCGGGCTTCAAAAAGCTCGGTCTGGCCAGTTTACAAGATTGGAAGAAACATTGCCAGTAGAGCGGTGGCTGATGGATACTGAGAATCTTCTGTTTGCTGCACAGATTCCGGATGAGAAAAGGGTGAATGTGGTATGCATCCAGTTGGTAGATTACGCTCGCGAATGGTGGCTTGTTGAGAAAACCCGTTTGACAAAACTGATTAGCTGGGCGACTTTTCACGGAGTTTCTTAGAGAAGTTTTTTCCGCAATCTTCTAGATTGAAAATGGAAGAGAAGTTCATTAGTTTGAAACAGAATGGCAGATCCGTTGATACACATGCAGCTGAGTGGAGCCAGCTCAGTCGATTTGGAGGTCCCTAGGTTGCCAAAGAGGCAGATAGGGTAAGGCGATTCATGCGTGTAACGACCCTGAATTTTCTATACAAAATTTTTTTTTCTTTAAATACATAAAGGAGTTCCTTAGCCTGAGCACAATTTAAAAGTTATTCTTGTTTAAGAACAGCAAGAAATAACTTGTAGCTCATTGGTAAAGCCTTACACTGCTGTGACATAGCCCCTGTGTTCGAATCCCATCAGCCACATATTATTTTTCCTGATTTTTCTTTTAAACTTTTTGGAAGCCTAAAAGTTTACACGTGCACAATACGTAAAAATGAAAAGTCTGAGAAAACAAACACGTGTAAAATAAAATTTATACTGAGATGGACACGTGGAGAAGATCCGACAGCTCACCTCAACAAATTGGCCAGCGAGATTGGGATTTGGGCCGGTGACGGCGGGCATCCATAAGGGAAAAGTCCCCATACTCTGCTAACTTGACCCTTAGCTTACCCCCATTACCCATACACTATTTGTTTTCTCTGTAATTTAATAAAGAATTCAATTTCCCAATTAATCTAATTTTAAATACAATTTAATTCATTCTTTCAATTCCAAAACCCTAATTGCACACTATAAATACAACCCCATACCCTAGCCCCTCCTCATTCTGAAATTCCTAGCCAAAATTATTATTTTTTTCTAAGTACAAGTGGAGTAGAAGTGGAGTTAGCCCAAGGTCAACTTCCGACGAGGATCTACGTAAGTTCCGGCCACCCTATGACACCATGAAGGCTACCACCTTTTCTTCTACCTCTCCTCACTCTTTCTAACTAGTAAATCCCACCCCCTTCTTCTCTTTTTACATAAAAAGTCTCTTTTATAAAACATGTCGGAAGTGGAGTTAACACCGATATCTTCTTTAAAAACCTTATAAATTCCACTCTTCTTACATCTTCTTCATGTATATTCCTACACAATACTTATTAATCATGAAAACTAATAATTAAAAATAATATTCACCTAAAACGTCATGTTGTATAACTTTTACCTAGCTTTTACATGGAAATACCATGAACTTCATATATTCATCTTTTAGTTCTTTTGATAACTATTATCTCTAGAAAACTTCACGGGGTCATGACCTACCCCTCACATACACACATATTGACATAGCACGATATTCTTGGAAACCTACTTTTGTGGCGATTACAACATTTCATCAAAATACCATAAACTATAAAAACCCGGTTTTCTTTGAATTATGTTATCAAAATTCTTTGCGATTGTGCCTCTACAACCCTTTTTAAGGGACCCGCTATTGAATGGTGTGGATTATCGTATATCTTTGGGCTAGTAGAGCAAGATGCAGACCTCCTCACGGAGCATTCGGTCTTGAAAGATTTTTATACGATTTTTAAGAAAAACGATATTTTCTATTTAATAATAAAATTAATTTTTTATAAATATATAAATATTATCAAACCACATATTTTCAAGATATAATAAAATTCCATGTTTTCTAAAAAAAAATAAAAGAATGACAAGTTTCACCAAAATACCCTCAAGTTATTCAAAAGACAAGTTTTACACTTAAATACCATGAACTATCCAAACTAAGTTAATATTTACTAAAATACCTCAAATCTTAAAAGTTACATCCATGAAACCCTAAACACGAGGAATAAATACTTGAGGTTTATTTTGAAAGTATATAAAATATTTTTCATAAAACCCCCTCGAGTTATATAAATTACATTTAAGGACTTTAGTAAATATGGGTTTAAGCGGGATTAATTCTCTTGAACCTCGGGAAGCCGGAGAAAGTGAGTGCTTGCCTATTTTAGGTAGAAAAACTTAACGGTGTTATCAATGATAATTGTCGTAGAAAAGACACAAATCCTGTCGTAAATGTGCAGCAGTTATCGATAACTCCTAAACCTAATTCAGGAACCAAATCAGTTTTAAGTATCTGACTCAAGTCTGAGTCCAAATCAATCCGAGTCTAATCCAAATCAGAATCCAATTAACATGAATTCAATATATCCAACATGAATACTTGAACCTGAATCTGAATATCAGAACAAGATCAACATGCAAACATGACTTGACTTGACCGAACCATGGCTACATCTTGACTTGGTTACATGCCTACTTGATACATCCCGAAACTGTTTACATGAACAACTTATATCCATGGTCTTGGCAAGTCTGATAACTACAATTTATACAATATATATTTCAGGGTTTAACGGGGTAGACTGGTACAGAATATATTAGAAGTGGAATGAGATGATCACTAAAAGACACCTACCTGAACATCTGTGCCATTGTCCCGTGGGTTTTGACGGGGCCTTATACTACCGATTACCATAGTCCACAGAGCAAGTTGGACTCCTCTCGTATACACTGATACATTCTGTACCAAGTTATAAACAACTACGTTAGCATAACAAACATATACTTGTACCAATTATCAGTTCTGTTCCCTTTATTTGAACTATTCCTATCTCTCTTTTGGGACTTACCAAGCGCTAGTTCGTTGACGACATTCCTATTTCTTTCTTTCTTTGGAATGTTAGTCAGGAGGACCCGACTTTCAGGAGATCGATCCCAGCCATGAGCACTTGGATCAGTTCACAGAGGAGCCAGAATTTTAGCTTTTACTTTTACTTACCTTTTCATTTATATGCCACTGCTTGGGCATTTCTTTTATCATTGTAAATTTCCTTTTCAAATCAGTTGTAATGTAAGGAAAGAATATTAATAAAAATTGTTGTTTAATTATTACATCTCTTGTTATTCTTGTGTATTCATTTATATTGCTTATTTACGCTTAACGTATTTATTTCTGAGTAAATACGCTGCGTCCCGTCACGTCTACTTCCCCGTACACTGGGAAGCGGGGCATGACAATGCGTCATTTGGATGTGGAGATTCAGAGGCACATCATATCATTGGGATTGATCACCTTCTCACAAGTTCTCATGACAACTAGGGAACAACAGAGACTATCAATGAGAGTGAAGGATATTCAACAGAATGAGGTTGCGGTGCGGAAGAACCCGTATGCACCAACCAGAGCTCTTGGACATAAAGGCATTCCGGTTAACAGATAGGGGACAATACCTATAAAAAGGCCTTTTGTATCAGATCAAGAAAAAAGTGCGATTTCTGATTTCTGCCATCTACCCGGCCACATGCAGAAGGATTATCGGAAGAAACTTGAACTCTGTTTAGTTTGTGGATCAGTTGACCATACGATTGGTATGTGCCCTTCGAAACTATGGTTGAAAGGCGATGTCCAGAAAACACCACGAAAGCAGACTTATGGAAAGAAATAGATTACTCAGTGGCCTAATTAGGGACGGGCCTTCACCCAGATGGCCGAAGAGGCCAAAGCATCAGATGATGTTGTTTCAGGTATCCTACTTGTTTATAATTTTCCCGCATTGACATTATTCGATTCTGGTGCATCCTATTGCTTTATCTCGTCCAAATTTATTGGTGCACACTCTATTCCATACACGGCCCTATCTAGCAACTAGGATATACACATTGGGAATGGGAGAATTATATCAAGTAGTGAATATATGGGTTGTTTTATTGTTATTTGCGGACGGGAGCAGTTTGCAGATTTCTTAGTGATCGATACATGCAGTTATGATGTTGTCCTGGAAATGGACTTTCTTGGCATTTTCCATGCTCACATAGATTGTAAAGCAAAGAAAGTGATTTTCCAAATTCCCGAACATCCGGAGTTCGTATTCTTAGGGGCAGCAAATCTGTCAGGCGTGTCGAATTTTGGGTTAAGCCGACAAATGTCGTTTTTCGTCGATAGAAATAATCAAAGAGGAAGCACCAATAGTAGTTCGGGATTTCATGGTTGTGTTCGAGAGCATCTTGAGTTTACCGCCAAAACAAGATTTGGAGTTCACGATTGATTTTATTTCTGGAAAATCACCAATTTCAAAGGCTTATTATCTGATGGCACCGGTAGAACTGGAAAAAGTAAAGAAACGGGTTTTTGAATTATTAGAGAAGGGTTGGATTCGCAGCAGCGGTTTACCATGGAAGCTCAAGTTCTTTTAGTCAAGAAGAAAGATAGCACGCGGAGAATGTGCATCGACTATCGAGAGTTAAATCGGGAGACTATTAAGAATAAGTACCCAATTCCTCGCATAAGCGAATTATTTGATCAACTCAGTGGCGCGAGAGTATTCTTGAAGTTGGATTTGCGATCATGGTATCACCAAGTTCGGGTGAAAACGGAAGACATTTGCAAGACGGCGTTCCGAACTCGATATGGGCATTACGAGTATTTAGTTATGCCATTTGGAGTTACTAATACACCGGCAATATTTATGGATTTGATGAATCAGATCTTTTTATCATTTCTAGATCAATTCGTTGTGGTATTCATTGATGATATTCTGGTCTATTCGATGAGCAAAGAAGAGCATGAAGTACACTTAAGAATCGCGCTACAGACGTTGAAGCAAGAAAAGCTATATGCTAAGATGAGTAAGTGCAAGTTTTCACTCGATGAAGTGAAGTTCTTGGGTCATGTTACATCTAGAGATGGAATTGCAGTCGACCCCGAAAAGATTGCAGCTGTTCACAATTGGCCAATACCAAAGAATGTAGGGGAGATCAGAAGTTTTATTAGACTTGCTGAATACTATAGAAGGTTTATGGAGAACTTCGCTCAGATAGCAGAACCTTTAACTAAGTTAATACGAAAGGAGGTACCATTTGTTTGGTCTGAAAAGTGTGCATTAGCTTTTAAGGCGTTGAAGCAAGGGTTGACAATCGCTCCTATTTTGACAGTGCCAGATGGTTCAGCAGGATTAGTTATTCACAGTGACGTATCTGGGAAAGGCTTGGGAAGTAGTTTGATGTAACATAGAAAGGTTGTAGTTTATGTGTCAAGACAATTAAAGACTCATGAGAAGAACAACCCAACTCACGTCTTGGAACTAGCAACAGTTATTTTTGTGCTATAGATTTGGAGGCACTACTTATTGGGGGAAAAGATAGAGATATTTACTGATCATAAGAGCCTAAAATATGTGTTTACACAGAAAGAGCTCAACATGAGGCAGCGTAGATGGCTGGAGCTGATGGCGGACTATGATCTTGATCTAAAATACCATCCTGGGAAAGTTAATGTAGTACCGGATGCTTTCAGTTGGTTGCCAACAAAACGGATGTTGAATTCGCAGAAGGAGATTATAGCGGATTTTCAGAGATTCGAGTTAGAGTTCATACTACCAGATTCTTCAGGACAGTTAATACAGATGTAAGTACAATCATTTTTTATTGATAGTATTAAGGCAGCGCAGTTGCACGACCATAGAATGCAGAAATTTCGAGGACAAGTAGAGGAAGGAATTCGAACGGATTTATTTCATGAAGATGGCTCTTTAAGATATAGAAGTCGTTTGGGTGTGCCTAAATGAGAAGTTCGTAGAGAAGTCATGAAGGAGGCTCATAGTTCCGCATATTCCGTACATCCAAAAGGCACGAAAATGTATAGAGATTTGCGGCAACACTTTTGATGGGAAGGCATGAAAAGAGAGATCGCTCGTTACGTGTCGAGGTGTTTGGTGTGTTAGCAAGTCAATGCTGAACATCGAAGGGTAGCTGGTTTGTTGCAAGCACTTCCGATTCCTCAATGGAAGTGGGAATATATAACCATGGATTTCATGACAGCCTTACCACGAAGTCCAAAAGGTAATTACGCAGTTTGGGTGATTGTAGATTGACAGACTAAAGCAGCCCATTTCATACCATTTCGAGTTGGTCAGTCAACGGAGGCTTTAGCAGAGAGGTACATGCAGGAGATTGTGAGATTGCATGGAGTACCAGTAAGTATTGTTTATGATCATGACACCCGGTTCCTATCACATTTTTGGAGGAGTCTACAAGAAAGTTTGGGGACTCGCTTGAAGTTTATTACGGCCTATCATCCTCAAACAGATGGACAGTCCGAGAGAAAGATCCAAACTCTCGAAGATATGTTGAGAGCTTGCATATTAGACTTCAAGGGTTCGTAGGAGGATCATTTACATTTTGTGGAGTTCTCGTACAATAACAATTTTCTGGTGACTATACAAATGGCTCCATTTAATGTATTGTACAGCCGTAAGTATCACTCACTAGCATGTTAGGATGATATTGGAAAAAGAAGATTGTTGGGACCAGAACCGATTGAGCAAGCTGTGGAGAAAATTAACTTGATTCATGATCATATGATGGTGGCACAAGATCGAAAGAAAAGTTGGGCAGATACTGGAAGAAGACCTTTAAAGTTTGTTGTTGGTGACCATGTATTCTTGAAGATATCACCGACTAGGAGAGCAATCCAGTTTGGTAGTCGAGACAAACTTAGTTCTCGATTCGTAGGGCCTTTCGATATCATTGAGCGTATTGGAGAAATAGCTTATCGATTGGCTTTACCACCATTCTTAGCGGGTGTTCATAACGTGTTTCATGTATCTCAACTCCGCAAGTATATTTGAGATGAGACACACATCCTAGACCACTCGGAATTGACAGTGAGGGTGGATTTGACTTATGAAGAGCAACCGATGGCTATTATGGATCGACGAAAAAAAGGTTCTCAAGAATAAAGTGATCCCTCTTGTACTTGCTTCGTGGGGAAATCGTTCGCATGGAGAATCTACTTAGGAACGTGAAAACGAAGTCCGACAAAAGTTTCCACAGCTCTTTCTTTATATCTGTATCTACCTTGTTCTTCTCTTTTCCCGTTTCGCGAATTTTGAGTACGGAATTCTTTTTGTAGTTGAGTATAATATAACACCCTAACACGATCGTACGATATTAATTAGTATTTTAAATTTTGTTTTATTTATTTATTTAGGTTATGATTAGTTTGATAGTAGAAGTGTTTATCCGACCCGACCTGCTTTTTTGAACCCGCTATGGTGCTAGATTATCTTTTATTAATATTTATCCGCAAACTAAATCCATATGAATCTATACAACAAATATATAATATTTAAATTATATGTACATATTTCCTGGTAGCCATACATTAGGGATATATATATATATATATAAATATATATATATATATATTAATTGTCATCACGTCATTTAAGCATCTTATGTTTTTACATTGACATTTTTCTATTACAGGTAAATCTTAAACGCCCATTAAATTATACTATATTATTTTTAACCTTTATATATATATATATATATATATATATATATATATATATATATAAATTGTCATCACGTCATTTAAGCATCTTATATTTTTATATTGACATTTATCTATTACAGGTAAATCTTAAACGCCCATTAGATTATACTATATTATTTTTAACCTTTAGATATGATTAGATGGGCTACGTATGTATATTTGACTTCCAATATATATTTTAAGTGAGATTTTGTGAAACAGATTGGAGATTTGTTATTGTCTGTTATATACTATTAGTTACATATTAAACTATATAAATATATAATTTAACCTACACTATATATATACACATATACATATATAACTTATATTTTTCTTTTTAAAAAAAGCAACTCTCTCTCTCTCCCGCTCTTTTTCTTTTTCTTTCATCTTTCTCGTCGCCGCTGCCTCCGTCTCATACTCTCTCATCCCGACTCCATCACCCATCACCAACACCATTGTCTGCATCCTCACCCGTGCAATCTCCTCCATCATCTCACCATCATCGCCTCCATCACCTCACCACATCAGTTGCATCTTGACCGTTCAACCCTAGCCTCCAACCTTCAAACCCATCTCCCTTTTCGTCGACCTTGATCTTAGTCCCGACCACCATCATCGACATTTTCCTTCCCTTGACACCTCCACCAAACCATCACCTTCATCATCTTGTTGTCATCGTCCTCTTCCTCTTCATCTTCTTCCACGAACCCAAACCCAATCAACCCACTGCAACCCTTCTCCGTCCAGCCACCAACCACCCTGCCGCTAATCCCATCACCGTCGCCTCCTGCATTCGCCGACACCTCACGGCAACCAAAAACCTTAGCCGATCATCCTCTGGCCGAGTCTCCAAGCCAACTCTAATGCCAACGCTATCTTCTTCTTATTCTCGATCGTCAACAGCCATCCCCTTGCAACCGTGATCGTAGAGCTGAGCAAGCTTGGATTTTTGCATCATGTGCAGTTATTCCATATCCGTATTACACCGTTCATGTTCGTATCCGTATTCATCGTGACCAAGGCAAGTTTATAACTTGTTGCATGCTACTTTACGTATATCTATATCTATAATGTCATAGTTTATTATAAATTTACAGTTTTATTTATAAATAATCCATGTTTCATTACTTCTTTAACACTAACACATTTATAATTACAGTTTATAAAGTTATGCAAAATTACATCTATAACTAGAATTTATACAGACTATTCTAGTTTGGTTAATCGGATGTAGGAATTAATATGTTTATTTATTTTCATTAAGCTATTTATAGTACCGAGATAACCGTATTTCATCACGACCTGTTTGCACGATAATGTTACAATAAACACTTTATATAAAGTAATATATCTTGTTACTGATATTGTTATCTTGCTTGTACCTGTTTACTCGTGATATTTACCGTTACCAACAATCTTGACTTATTGTCCCGATGGACGTGGCATGTTGTCTTATTAGACATAGCATGTACCTGTCTGTGTTGGTATTAGGTAGATATTATTAATACCTGACTTGGAAAATGAAACCTGGGGAAATACGGAAATAAAAAATGTAACTTAAAAGGATATTACTTGGTCCGTGGTTTTGGGAGGTAACAGAACAGAATCATTCATGATTCTTCCTACTTGATCCGTAGTTCCGGGGGGTAACGGAACAAAATCATTTTTGATTCATACATCTTGATCCGTGGTCCTGGGGGGTAACGAGATATATACTTTTAAGTTACATAGAAGACTATATTCATTGGTTTCAAATACCTGTAGAATAGAAAACCTAGAAACATAGAGTTTATGACACACGTGACATACCTATAGCCTACCATATAACACCTGTGATTGTTTTACTCATATCTTATTTTGTACGTGACATCCTATATAGCCCACTGTTCAGTTGTTATTATTACTGTGATATTTGTGACGCATTGATGTCTGGGTTTTGCATGGCCCGGTTCCTTTAAATTTTTCGCAGGAAGATCGAGAGTACTTTGACAGGCAAGCTGAGCAGTGAGAAGCTTTGGTGATTTAGTTTAGTGATACTTTAGATTTATTTTCTAGTTACGGTTTTAACGTTGTGATCCCATAAGAGACGAGACTAGAATATTATTTCTTATTGGATCTTTATTTGTTTATGCTATCTCTCGTTATCATTTATTATGGCAGTTGGACATGTGATAGCTAGAAATATATTTACTGTTTTTGATATCTGATTGACAGTCATAATGTGACTATGGAAGAATATTTCCTCGCCATTGGTAGCATGGGCGTCTTTGTCACGTGTCGTATTTACGTTTTTTGAGAAGCGGGGCGTGACAAATAGTCATAACTATAGTTGATGGTGCATGCAGATGGAGGACTACCTATACCAAAAGGACATGAATCTTCCGTTGCTAGAAGAAAACCCCGAGAAGATAACCGATGAGGTGTGGAATCTTTTGGATAGGAAAGCCCTAGCGACGATAAGACTATCATTGACTCCGCGGATGGCTTTCAATATCTCAAAAGAGAAGACAATCATGACGCTCATAAAAACATTATCGAAGTTGTTTGAGAAACCTTCAAAATCAAACAAGATATTCTTGATGAAGAAGATTTTCTACATGTAGATGGTTGAAAGCAGTTCGGTGATTGGGCATCTGAACGAATTCAACAGTGTGACGAACCAGCTCGAGTCGGTTTCAATCGTCTTTGAAGATGAGATTCGAGCCCTATTATTCGTTTGTTCGTTGCCGGAGAGTTGGGAGAACCTAGTTATACCGATAAGCAACTCTATCTCGAGGACTCTCACGTTTAATGATGCGGTGAGTTGCATATTAAACGATGAGATGTAGAGAAAGGCCGTAATTGGGAGTTTGGAAACTTCTGCACTTTCGGTGGAGAATCGCGGCAGAACGATAGAAAGGAGAAAATGGAAGAAGGGCGGGTCTAAAAGCCGTAGAAAATCTCAAGGAAAAATCCAAGGAGCCTGTTGGAATTGCGAAAAGAAGGGCCCCAGAAAAAGTGATTGCAGACTTCTATAGAAAAGCTTAAATGAGAAGGCAGATGTAACGACTCTGTTTTAATGTACAAAATTTTTTAAAATTAATTTACTGAATGGAGTATTTGCAAGCCAGAGTATACTTTAAATATTAATCTGTTTGAAAACAACAAGAAAACACTTGTAGCTCATTGGTAAAACCTTGCACTGCTGTGATATAGCCCCTGTGTTCGAATCCTATTAGCCACATATTATTTTTAATGATTTTTATTTCAAATTTTTGGAAGCCCAAAAGTTTACACGTGCAATACACGTAAAAATAAAAAGGTACTGAAAATAAACATGTGGAAAATAATATATGAACAGCCAAGAACACGTGTCACGGATCCAGACTCCAACCCCACCTAAACGACCGGCGAGATGAACACTTGGGCCGGCGCCGCCGGTTTTCCCCGTCAGGATTGCCCCTAAATTTTGAACCCTAACCCTTTGGCCTCCCCCTACTACCCCAGTACCATTTGAATTTCCTGAAAATTAACAGAGGATTAAAATCACTCATTAATCCAATGTTTAAATGCATTTTAATTCCATTCTTCAATCCTCAAAACCCTAATTTCTTCTATAAATACCACATCACCTCCTAGCCCTCTCCATTCTGAAATACATTATCAAAATTCCTTCAATTTTTCGAAGTCAAAGAAGTGTACAAGTGGAGTTGGTCTAAGGTCACCTTCGGGCGACGATTCAAGAAGATTTCGGCGGCCCTGCGACTCCACGAAACTTTCAAATCCTTTCTATACCTCTCCTCTTTGCCCTAAACTTGTAAGTCCCCTCCTCTTTTTCCACATCGATTTTAATCATCAAAATTTAAAGTTTTAAATCGTTCTATTTGTTGTTATCAGAACAGTGCTTCCATAATTTAAGTTGATCGTAAAATTATTGCAAATGTTGATAATGTTGTGTTATGAGTTATATTCAAAATATAAGTATACATTAGTAGTTCAATTTCATTGTTGAGTTTTATTAGTTTATAATTGTATTATTATTATAATTACTTTCACATATATTATTATTTTTTTGAAATGTTCACATACAGTTTATATAAGCATCAAAATGTGCAAGTGTATTGATTGAGGTGTTATCAACATTAATTTTTTTATGGTAATATAAGTTTTTTTTTGTTATTTAGGTATTTGTGTGGAGCATAATTATTAATGTGTTTTAGTAGTTTGTTATTAATGTATGGTGTCTTGTTACAATTTTTCATATAATTCTTTTAACTTCATTTTAAGGTTATTCAGTTAGTGTTAGATAGTAGTATTATATATGTATAATCACAGTACGATTTTAATTATCGTGATAGTTATACATTACTTGTTTCTTTTCATTGATTGAGATTTTAATACATTAACCAATAAAAGTAAAATATCAAAAAATCAAATATTCAGAACATTTTCAAGTAGTTTATATTTATTAGTTTATATTAGTTTCATAATTTGTATGGTATCATATGATAGTTTACTTCTAACCATATTTGTTAATGTATTTCATTAGTACTCGCAACTTAATTTAAAAATTGTTTCTTTGCAGTCATTTGATTATATTTTTGTATTACTGATTAGTAAGTTTAGAATTACCCATATACACGTTTTTATTTGTCACTATTTCATACAAGTTTGTATTAAAATACCCTATAGTTTTAAAAATAGTATTTAACCCTTTCTTTTCATATGCAATTGTGGCTCTACAACCCATTTTAGGGAACCCGATCGGGATGGTGCGAGTTATCGCACATTTTCGGAACTAGTAGAGCGAGATAAAGACCTCCTCACGGAGCGTCCGATCTCGATGGAATTTTTAATACAATTTTTAAGAAAACGTGATTTTCTATTTAATAAATAAATTCTATTTTTAATAATTATATATATATATATATATTATCAAAACATCTATTTTATATTTATATAAATTCCATGTTTTCTAAACACAAGAATCACAAGTTTCATGAAAATACCATCAAGAATCTATACAGGTCAAATTTACACAAAAATACCATATAATATTAAAACTAGGTATTTATTTACTAGAATACCTCACTTTTAAAAGTTACATCCATGAAAACCCTAAACACGACAAATAAATACTTGAGGTTTATTTTGAAAGTATACTAAAACTATTTTTCATAAAACCCCTTCAAGTTATATTAAATTATATTAAGGGCCCTAGTAAATATAGCTTTAAGCGGGACCAATTCTCTTGAGCTTCAGGAAGCCGGAGAAAGTGGTGTAAGTCCATGCTACCTCTCCCGGTACTTTCGGGAATACGGAATTTGGTAAAAAACGATTTTCTTAAAGATGGTAACATGGACCTATAACCCGGATCTTGGTTAAACATCTATCTAACATCCTAACTAAGAGATTCTAGCTACTCGGTTAGGGGGTTATACCTAGCTTGTCTTGAACTCCTTCTTTTCAAGCTCCGATGGTGGTCCGATGGCTCCTTCTCGTCGTCTCCATACGCCGAAGATAGATCCACTTGAAAGCACCAACCTTTAGCTCCTTCTTCGTTCTTTGAAGAAACTAGTTCACTTGGTTTGCTAAACCTAGTGAACTAGAATGAGTAGAGAGGAAATAGAATGGGATTTTATCTATGGTTCTTGATTCTCAACTCATGAGACAAGAGAACCATAGATCAAGAGAGGGAGCAAGAGGTTGAGGGTGAGAGCAAGAGGAGAGCTCAAGAACAAGAGAGAGAATGAGCAAGAAAGAATGAGGCTCTCTTTTGTCTTTCACTCTCTCATAATCCAAAGTGATCATAACTCATCATATCAAAAAAAGTCTTATGTGATGGTTTGAAGCAACCATAACCATATCATTTCATGCACTCATTTTACACAAATGAGCAAGTAAACAAAAGTCTTTGCCATGAAATGATGGCTATGGTTATCATGATGGTCAACTAGTCAAGCCTAGTCAACCGGTCAACAAGTCAACAAAAGTCAACAAGTCAACAAAGTCAACAAGTCAACAACCATATCACCATAATACTTAATTAATATAATAGTTAATCGCATATCATATTCTCATTAGGGTTGAGCATAAAGTCAAATAGTCAACGGTCAACTGTCAACAACCCTAATGAGAATCCGCTGCCTCTGCCTCCCTGTCAACTGTGCATACACACCCGCATCCGCGTTCCGAGGAACATGAATGCAAACTGGATAGATCCAATCCCATAAGGTACACTAGGATCTGGCTTAAACCAAAGCCCGCTAGTGTAAACTGTCCGGACACTGTACGTGCACAAGTGCACGGATGTGACCGAACCCTGTCGCAAAACCATGCGACCTGTCGCAATACCATGCGACCTCTACTCTTTTGCCTAAAGGCGAAAAGCTTTCTGTGTGGGACTCTAAAGACTCGACACTATGCTGGCAGTGGGTTTAACCACAGACCGCAAGCGGCACTAGCTGTGCGTAACGGTCCCCAGGTAATGCCGACAAGAAGACCGACGAGGCGAAACCCATCTGAACTCCTACTGAGCCTGAGTATGACATTCTCCGTACAGTCCGGTCTGTTCTTCTGATACATCGCATGGCGGGCCTAGGGGGCGGTAAACGTCAGTCCCCCAATAGCGGTACAAGTCGTGCCGGAGCGAAGCCCAAAACGCCCTGAGATAACACTGGAAACCTACCAGTATATCTCGTTTGCCCTGGCCAGGGACTACTCGTGTAATGGCTCTCCTAGACACAGCGCGATGTCAACCCCCAATACCGGGAGAGACGAATCCTGTCTAACCGTCACTGCCTCCAAGTGCTTCGGGACTGCACCCAACCACTACCTGTTTGCACGACTCCTTTGAGCCGTGGTAGGGTAGTGATCAAAGTACAGTGGGAACACACTCGAGGCGGAATGACAGTGTCAAGTCAGCGGACTAAGCTGTACTCATGTCACCTGGGAACTGATAACTGACGATAGGTATAATACCAACTAGTCAGTTCCCGACGAGTCCTGTCCAGTGTACCCGTAACCTAACGAGCACCCGCATACTATCTCAAGTACGACGTACTGACGGCTGTGGGACAGACCGTCTCCCACACTGGGATGAGAAGCGCATGCGCTGGTCTACTCCGGAGTATCGATGCCCTGTCTCGATAGTCCTGCGACCAGGGACCTGCATAAGGATGTGCTTATAGATTACCCAGCCCCACTAGTGTGATGGCCATCACATCGCTGGTAATCAAGCAAAGATCCTAAGGGCTCTACTAATGTGTATAGGCGATATACAAAAATAAACACATGTACACATTGAAGTAGAAACAAACCAAGTAGCATACTACTATTTTGAGCAAGATTGTATATACAAGGTGAATATCCCAAGCATCCATTAAGTAATATACAAACCAGTATGATACAGTAATGGCCTCTAGGGCATATACACTAACAATCTCCCACTTGCACTAAGGCCATGTACTGGCGTATCGAAGACCTATCATCTCGATCAGCCGCTCGAACTGAGTCTGGGGCAGGGCCTTGGTGAATGGATCTGCAGTGTTATCTTCTGAAGCGACTCTCCGAACCTCGATCTCCTGGCGATCCACGATCTCCCTGATCAGGTGATACCGCCTTAAGATGTGCCTGGATCTCTGATGGGACCTGGGTTCCTTCGCTAAAGCTATAGCCCCGTTGTTGTCACAATACAGAGGTATTGGATCAACAATGGACGGAACCACCTGAAGTTCTTTCAAGAACTTCCTCATCCAGACAGCTTCTTTTGCAGCATCAGATGCAGCGATGTATTCCGCTTCCATCGTCGAGTCCGCAACGGTTTCTTGTTTGGAACTCTTCCAACACACCGCCCCTCCATTGAGGGTAAAGACAAAACCCGACATGGACTTGGAATCATCCTTGTCACTCTGGAAGCTGGAGTCAGCAAAGGCCTCGATCTGGAGATCTTTTCCGCCATACACCAAGAACATCTCCTTAGTCCTTCTCAGGTACTTGAGAATGTTCTTTACCGCTATCCAGTGTTTCTCCCCAGGGTTTGACTGATACCGGCTTACCACACTCAGTGCATAAGCTACATCCGGTCTGGTACACAACATCGCATACATTATAGAGCCTACCGCAGAAGCGTAGGGTATAATAGACATGCGATCCCTCTCCAAATCAGTCTTGGGAGACATCTCTTTAGAGAGGGTGATCCCGTGACAAGCCGGTAGGTTACCGCGCTTGGAATCTTCCATACTGAATCTCTTCAGTATGGTGTCGATGTACCTGGACTGTGATAGTCCTAATATCCTCTTGGATCTGTCACGGTAGATCCGGATACCCAGAATGTATGAGGCATCACCCAGGTCTTTCATGGAGAACCTGTGTGACAAGAACCCCTTGACAGATTGTAGCATAGGAATGTCATTTCCTATTAAGAGAATGTCATCCACGTATAAAACGAGGAATACTACAGTTCTCGCTACAAATCTACTATAGATGCAAGGTTCATCTGGATTTTTGATAAAGCCAAATTCTTTGACCGTCTCATCAAAGCAGATGTTCCAACTCCGCGATGCCTGCTTTAGTCCATAAATGGACTTAAGCAACTTGCACACCTTTCCGCTGCTCCCACTCTGAATGAAACCTTCTGGTTGGTCCATATAGACACACTCCTCTAAATTTCCATTTAGAAAAGCGGTCTTTACGTCCATTTGCCAGATCTCATAATCGTGGAAGGCAGCAATGGCAAGAAGGATCCGAATGGATTTCAGCATGGCTACTGGAGAAAAGGTTTCGTCATAGTCCAAGCCAGGTCTTTGACGGAAACCCTTTGCTACCAGCCTAGCTTTATAGGTCTCAACCTGCCCATCTACACCAATCTTCCTTTTGAAGATCCACTTGCATCCTACGGGTTTTACCCCGTCTGGAGCAATGTCCAACGTCCATACCTTGTTGGTGTACATGGACTCCATTTCGGTCCGCATTGCATCCAGCCATTTCACTGAGTCAACGCTCTGAATGGCCTGCTGGAAGCTAGTAGGCTCATCATAATCTATGATGCAATCTTCTCTATCCCCGTCTATGAGAAAACCGTAGTATCTCTCGGGCGGATGAGTCTGCCTACTACTCCTGCGGAGCGGCGTAGGAATGTCCTGTTCTGTTGAACCCTCTGGTTCCACTAAGCTTTCAGTAACAGTCTGTGGTTCTGGAACTTCTTCCAGTTCTATTGTGCTCCCACTTATCTGGGTTTCCAAAAACTCAGTTTCCAAGAAGCGGGCATGTTGAGAAACAAAAACCTTTTGTTCCTCAGCGGAATAGAAAAGATACCCCCTGAAGTTTCTTGGGTATCCCACAAACTTACACTGTACTGAACGTGCCTCAAGCTTGTCCGCATGCTGCTTTTTTACAAAAGCTGGACATCCCCATACCTTAAGATACTTAAGACAGGGTTTCTTCCCAGTCCACATCTCATATGGGGTGGTAGGCACAGTCTTGGTGGGAGCCTTGTTCAAGAGATATGCAGCTGCTTCCAGTGCATATCCCCAGAATGATCACGGTAATTCAGCGTTACTCATCATGGACCGAACCATATCCAATAGGGTTCGGTTCCGTCTCTCCGATACACCATTATGTTGCAGAGTGTATGGAGGAGTAAGCTGAGAGAGAATACCATTCTCTTTTAAGTAATTCAGGAATTCGGCACTTAAGTATTCTCCACCTCGATCCGATCTTAGAATCTTAATACTTTTGCCGGTCTGTTTCTCTACTTCATTCTTATACTCCTGGAATTTTCCAAAGGCCTCGGACTTATGTTTCATCAAGAAGAAATAACCGTACCTTGAGAAGTCATCCGTAAAAGTAATGAAGTAAGAATGTCCGCTTCGGGCATGTGTAGACATTGGACCGCATACGTCACTGTGTACGAGTCCCAAGAGCTCGCTCGCTCTTACTCCATGTCCAGTAAACGGAGTCTTTGTCATCTTTCCTTTGAGACAAGATTGACAAGTGGCATACGATTGATATTCGAACGCATTCAAATATCCTTCTGTATGTAACTTAGTCAACCTTCTCTCATTGATGTGACCCAATCTACAATGCCATAAGAAAGTCTGATTTATTTCTGGAGACTTTCTTTTGTGTGTATTCTGGACATTAAAAATCTGCGGTTGATTTAACACGTATATACCATTACTCAATGTACCTGACCCAATCAAAACTTGATTAAGGTGAATGTTTACAACATTACTTACAAACGCAAATTCATAACCTTCTTTAGAAACTAAAGATACAGAAATGATATTACAAGTTGCGTTGGGTACAAAAAAGCAATTACGCAAAACCAAAACATGTCCATCTGACATTCCCAGGTGATAGTCCCCCACGGCTTTAGCATCCATGCTAGCTCCGTTCGCAACTCTGAGGGTCATGTCACCTGCCTTCAAAACCCTACGGTTTCTCAACGCCTGCAAAGAATTACAGATATGAGATCCTGATCCGGTATCCAATACCCAGGAAGTAGAGTTTATTGAAAGACAGTTTTCAATAACATACACACCTGAAGCTGAAGCTGCAACCTGCTTCAATTCCTGTGTTCTGGCCTACCAGGCCCTGCAATCATTCTTCCAGTGTCCTTTCTTATGACAATAGAAGCATTCTTCCTTATCCACAAGCTTCCCCACTATCTTTGTTGCTTTACCTTTTCCCTTCGTATCCACTTTACTAACACCGCCCCTTGGTTTGGCGGGGGCCTTCTTCTTCTTTCCCTTGGCTTTCGCCTAGGACCTAGAAGAAGATGATCCTCCTACAAACAAAGTGGATGTATCCCTACCTTTCTGTAGGGTGCCCTCTGCGCTCCTCAGCATGTTGAGGAGCTCTGAAAGTTCAACTTCTTTTTCTTGTAAGTTGAAGTTCAGTATAAACTGGGCGTAAGTGGAAGGAAGGGACTGGAGAACTATATCCGTATATAGCTCACTCTCCAATGTGATCCCTAGGTCAGCGAGCTCCTCAATGAAGCCGATCATCTTTAGCACGTGCTCGGCTACTGATGATCCGACGGCCATTCTTGTCGAAAATAACTTTTTCGACGCTTCGTATCTTGCGATACGAGATTGCTCTCCATACAGTTCTTTTGTATGAAGCAATATGGATTCCATGTCCATATTCTCGTGCCTCCTCTGATGTTTGTTGTCCATCGAGGCAAGCAGGAGGCATTTGGCCTTCGCGCTATCAATCTCCCAAGTCTTGCGGATTTCCTTATCCGCGACGCTGGAAGTTGGACCAGGGACAGGGGGAGCTTTGGTGGTAAGAAGATACCCCAGCTTGTCGTAAGTGATTGCTATCTTGACATTCCTGAGCCAATCTTTGTAGTTTGGCCCTGTCAGTTTGTTTTTATCTAGGAGTAACTTAAGTCCAGTCATGTTGATTGGTCGCTGCAATTAGGAGAGAGAAGAAGAAACACTCAGCATGATGCTCTTGCAAGTTTAGAGTGGTTTTTAGTTTGTCTAAACAGGATGGCTCCCACTGTTTCTCGAATCCCTCCTCAAACCATAAAGGAAGAATTAGTCAGGATCAATCCCACCGTACAATACTTGCTTAACCGTTCAGCCAGGCCGGTGTCGGTACTTCGAGGGAGGTTTTCCAACGCTTTCGCGAAGTTCCTTAATTAAAGAACCTCTTTTCCCTGGGGGCGTAGCCCCGCTAACACCTTTCTAGGCACCTACTAGGTTTATAGCATTGATCGTTAAGTGAGAAATTTTCCAAGGAGTAGCATATACTCACAGTAGGATCGGGATCCAAATATCATTGCGTGACGAAACTGAAGGAATCCTACCAGAATCATCACACTCCAAATGGTATGCAAATCTAGCAAGTTTCAGTACTTATGAAACTCCCGATGTGAATTTTTGCCCCATGCTCTTATGACCTTGACGAAGGTCAACAAATCATAAGTCATATGTCAAGTTCTGCCCGTCATTATCCAGGTTAATTTGAATCCACCCGTATATACCCTTGACGAAGGTCAACAAGGTAATGCGAATGTTCCAAACCAACGCATCTATCTATGCTACATATGAATACCCAATAGCTACCAATCACTATGCCTTGACGAAGGTCAACAAACACAGCTTGAATACTATTGAATATTCATACGAAATGACGGAGGGCTACGAATGGTTTTGGCAAAACCGTGAACGTAGGGAACTTGATTTGGTCGATGGAACGAGATAGCTTTTAAAAGGAGTGGCTCAAGCTCCGCATTTAAAAGTTGGTTTTGAAAAGAACCGAGTGGTTTTTCGAAAGTGTTCCAACGACTTTAACTTGGTTTATTATCTTGCATTAGTTCTTTTAATGCGTGATATTCTTGCATTAGTTCTTTTAATGCGTCCCATCATTTAATCCTACCATTGCAGAAAACAACCAAAATATGACGTACGCTTATGCCATTCGCATTCGCCACGGGGCCCCGTCATTACCCGTTAGGTTACTTAACTAACGACAGAGCGGGGGCTGGGCTAGCGCGTCTGTAAAACATAAGCAACGCCTAAATAATATCATATATAGATATACTGCAATGATAAACATTTCAGATCACAGATGAATACATTGGATATACTAGGAATCTGTAATTTGTACGAGCCTGTAACAAAAGACAGATTACACGGTCGCGGTGAATAGCCAAATACCCCACCCAAGACCCCTACGAGTGCGGCAAACTACCCGCAAAGTACCCGAAGCGTAGTAACCTCCCTCATCTCCATGAGTAGGCGACTCGACACTTCGGCATACCCGGTAGTTTGTGCACCCCCTCCATGGGTCTATCCTAGGAGCAAAAACAGTAAAAAGAAATTATACAATGACGGCTACAACCCTGACCCGGTTGTGCGGCCATACAAATAATTATTACATCAATTTACAAATTTACATGAATTGAAAGAAAAAAAAACTCTCGTCTCACAACCCCCGGCTATTCATCCGCGACAATCCAACATATTCATATCCACATTCCAGCAACATTACAGATCACATATTTGTATAACCCCCACTAATCGACATATAGCGATTAGTAGACGTTCAATACAAATAACACATTACAGAAAACCCGTTAGCTTAAGTCTTTTAGAAGTTCGATCAAAAATACGGATTTTCGGGACCCCAAAATAAAATTTTCATTCTGGAAAATCTGGGCAGAAAATATATATTCCAAAAATCCCAAAATACCCCCAGAAGAACACTGCACCAAAAAGGAACCACGGCCGAGTCAACTCGGCCGCGAATCCGCGGCGGGAGCGTGCTCCCGCCGCGGATCCGCGGCGCTTTGACTCGATCGTGCGACCAATTTTGGTGGGTGTTCACAGAAAAGCCTGAGCCGATTTTAGGTGTTAAAATAATCAACTTTTGAACAGTGGAAAAATCGACAGAAACTGCAAAATTTTTGGGGTTTGTTTCGGGACTTTTTCGTTGATCGATCTTCTAGTTACTTGCTAACATGCTAGATAGAGTTTAACTAGGCTCTGATACCACTGTAAGTCCATGCTACCTCTCCCGGTACTTTCGGGAATGCGGAATTTGGTAAAAAACGATTTTCTTAAAGATGGTAACTGTTTCCTGATTTAAAATCAGGAAAGCTTCTGTGGAAAGCTTCTATGGAAAGCTTCAAAAGGGGGTCACGTGCTCACACGTGACTAGTGATCACGTGTTGGCACGTGACACCTAAAAACGTCGTTAAGGCAAGTTCAATTCCCTGACTGCGAAGAAGGAAAAGAAAAGCTTCAAGGAGAGTCGCGTGCTCCCACGTGACCAGGGTCACGTGTTGGCACGTGACGTTTAAATACAAGCGTCAAAGGCACGTCGGGTAACTGACCAAGTCAAGAAAAAGGCTTCAGAAGAAGTCACGTGCTCCCACGTGACCAGGGTCACGTGTCGGCACGTGACGTTCAAGGCAGCAAGCGCGTCTCCAGAACAACCAAGGAAAGAGAGCTCAAACAAAGGGTCACGTGCTCACACGTGACCAGGGGTCACGTGGTAGCACGTGATGTTTAAGCAGCAATCAGAAGACACAGCGCAGAAAGCTCGTTCCAAAGGGGGTCACGTGCTCACACGTGACCATGGGTCACGTGGTCACACGTGACCGACTTTCAAAGCCCATTTTTGACGACAGAATTAAATTCTGAAGGAAATTCGAATCTTTCCAAAGGAAAGTAATTATTTGGGACTAATCAAATTAAAGATTCAGAGATGATTAAAGATCATCTATCTATGGAAAATCTCGGCTTTGGGAAAGATTTCCCCCTTAAATCTAACCAAAATATCAAAGGAGAATCTCTGAATTCAAGATCCAATGGTGAATAAAATTCATCTAATAATCCAAAGGCCCAAAATGAATTATGGATGCAAATCAAATCTCCCAATGAAGATTCGTCAAAAAACTGATTGATGCGGCTGCCTCTCCTATAAATAGGAGCCAAGAGACAAAAAAAGGGATATACATGCGCAGAGAAGAAAAGAGAAAAGGAGAAGAGCTTTGATACTTCGAAAAGACTCAGATCTTCTGCAAAAAACCCTAGGTAAGAAAGGGAAGGCATTTTGAAAGAAGCAGAATTTAATTCTCAACAGAGTTTAACTCTGATAATATAAAAGCAGAAGAACTTATTTCTTCTCTCTTTGATAGAGGATCTGCAAAGTGCACATCTCCCCTTAAGGTTGAGAATTTAATTCTCAATGGGTTGAGATCCTGCCATGCAGATCCAAAACATAGAGAAGGAGTGCAAACTTGAGAATTTAATTCTCGCAGAACTATAGGAATTTAATTCCTCCAAAATAAAGTGGGGCTAGACCCTATATCATGGGAATTTAATTCCTTCAAAACAAAAAAAAAGAGAAACAGGGTTTAACCCTAATTAAAGAACTTAGTTCTGTTGAAACAACGATCATCATTTCCTCAAAAATTTTATTAGGGTTCAACCCTATTCAGCCCTTCACATAAACGGGGAATTTAACTCCCGCAGAAAATTCAGAGTTAAACTCTATTCCAGAATACAAGTCTTCAAAAGAAAGAAGGATTTAATTCCTCTGAAATTAAAAAGTCTCCGGAATTTAATTCCTGAAAAAAGGAGTAACAAATCCTCTGAAAAAACCACATTAAGGCAGGGTCACGTGTCACCACGTGACCCCCCCTCAAAAGCCCTACAGAAAACCCCTTTGAGGCAGCACCCCACGTGACCCACGTGACTTTCAGCAGAAGCCTTAACGCATAGGCATTTGAATGCCCATCACGTGCTGACACGTGATGCTATCAAAAGATGCAGTAATTTCAGCAGAACAAATGGAGGAAGGGCGCTCTCACGTGCTGCCACGTGACCCCTCTTGTCTTAGTGTTTAACACTAAATTGAAACTCTCGCACTCAGTGTTAAAATATTGTTGGGCCTTAGTGTTCAACACTAATTAAAAAGCTTTATCTGCAGTGTTCAACACTGATTACCTTAGTGTTTAAATACTAATCTGAGATCTTCATTTGCAGTGTTCAACACTGATCTGTTTTAGTGTTTAACACTAATTTGAGAAGCCTTATTGCTGGTGTTTAACACCAATTATTTCTTAGTGTTAAACACTAACTTGTTAACCGCATTCCCAGTGTTCAACACTGATTGCTCTATAGTGTTTAACACTAGGCTTTGGCCCAATTGGCTAAATGGATAGAGGCAAAGCCTCTCCTTCAATGGATCAGCAAAAAGTCAATGTTTCAGACCCGACTGGACTTAGCCCAAGCTGGCCATAAGTCCTCAATTTGTGATTAACTGGGCTAATGGGCTCATAACATAATTAATCAGTCTCGACCCCAAATTGGGTCAGGGACTATTAAATCCATTCCGGTTCTAGGGTACATCTCTTCACTCCTTTGAAACTTGGCATTGTAATCCCTCAATGTCTTCAAAGAGGTGACGGGTCCCGACGGCCACTCATGATATGGACTGTGGGGTCCTTAAACCCATGCCTAATGCAAAATTCCTGGTTACGTGGAACACGGATAATGTCACTCTTTGACCCCGTGGGAAACGTCCAGAGCGGATCCTGGTCCTCGCAGAGCACGGCAGTGAACCCGTGTGAAGCATCCAGAGCGGAGCCTGGTCCTCGCCAAGCACGGCAGTGAACCCGTGTGAAGCATCCAGAGCAAATACCGGACTGTGGGGTCCTTAAACCCATGGACTACGACGTCCTTAACCTTGACCGAGATGTCTTAAAACTAACAACGGACCGCAATGTCCTTAAACTACCCATGGACCGAAATGTCCCTAAACTACCCACGGACCGCAACGTCCTTAAACTACCCATGGACCGTAACGTCCCTAAACTAGAACAATAGGGCCCTCCATATGCTCTTTTGTCGGATCTAAACGGTCCCGTTTAAGTTGATCTTAGCCTCCAAAAATGGCTAACGCGTCCTTAAACCTTCAAACAGATTGGACTACGAATCCCCTAAATTAACTCCGGCTCGAGGGTACATCTCTGAACTCCTCTGACATCCGTCGTTGTAATCTTTCAACGTCGTCAGAGAGGTGATGAGTCCCGATGGCCATACATACGATGGACCACTACGTCCCTAAACTGGAACATTAGAGTCCAAACACTCTTCTGTCGGATCTAAACGATCCCGTTAAGTTGATCTTAGTCACAAAGTTAGACTAACGTATCCTTAACAAACGTTTGAGTTGATCTTAGCCTCAAGTATGGCTGACGTATCCTCAAACCAAACCCCCAAACCCAAATCTAAGATAATGCGGATTTGGACTAGTCCACGCCCTACGGGCGACGACATAACTCAGTCTCCGTAAACAATCCACGGGCAACAAAACAAACACCCACGACACGAAGTGACCATCTGGAGAAGGAGAAAGTTGTTACCGCAACGCGGTAGCGTAATTAACTGCAGGGGCTTGCGCCTGCAGGGAAGAGCGTCCCCACAATCAAAAACCCCTCAAATGAGGGGGAATCTGACGAAGTCTGCTACATCGGACGCATCCGTCTAAACCTTCGATACATGGTGCCATAAATCAACTTGGCATCTTCGGAGAGGTGGACGGATAGCACCAATTAGCATCTGCCCCGAATCTCAGGCAAGACGCGGTGTCGCGCCGTCTTTCGGAGGGGAACAGATTCTGGCACGCCCGGTGGGACCTTTTCCTCTTTCCACTCCACACTTCGTGTGTCGTGATTCGCGAACCAATCGCGGTTCGCTAATAGTTGCCCTTGGGTCTCAAGGTACTGAGAATTGGCATCTTGCTTATTGCAGAAAGCAAAGGATCGATGGCTTTCATCCCTGCGAAATCCTCCAACTGCTCAGACGGCAACTGCAGCCGACGCTCTGCCTCGCCAGGAGGTATAGCCTATGGACCCCAAGCTGCTTCGCTGTTCACAATGCCGATGGAACAGGTCACCCGCGCCACCACAGGATTGTTTTTTGGGACCATGATCCCGCCGACAAACTTTACCGTTCCAGTGCTGGCGAAGGAAACTCTCAAGAAGTCGGTCTTTGATCGTCTTACCCCTACCGCGGCTCCTCTCAACGAGTCGCCCAACGTCAACGCCTCGGTCTTCTCTAGACTGGGCCAGAAATCATGCGAGCTCATTACGGGGCCTACAATCTCAAAGAAGACTGCTTCTAAGAAAGTGAACGCTCCCATACCCGAAATCGCCAAGGCAACCTCTCCAGCCAAAAAGTCGGTCTTTACAAGATTGACGGCTCCGGCCTTTGCTCCCGCTTCCCAGAGGACATCGGTCTTCGATAGGTTAACGCCAACAACAACCCCCCATCCACACAGGGGGCATGAAGAAACCATTCTTACCGCTGACCCTGCACCGTCCGCTCGACACTCTCGACGTCGCCATTGGCGCCGAGTGAGGAAGGCTGGGGGCAACTCTCCCTCCGGATTGACCCCACCAGCCCCGGTGGCCGAAGTTAATGCCGCTGCTCCGACTGGGAACAGTTTTGAAATGCTAAATAAGGTGCGAAGGAATTCCCCTACGGCAGTACTGAAGAAATCTCCTCCCTTACTAAAAAAGGTGGTGGAAACAAAACCCGAACAGCCTCGATCTCCTCAACGGCTGTCTTCCAAAATTTATAAGGTTTGGCGACAAGCCCGAGATTCGATCATCGATCCAAACTTCTCCCGCCAGCACAAGAAACTGAAAATCCAACCTGAAGCTGGTCACCAGGCTAAACCCCAAAAGGCTGTTGATCAACTGACTCATAAAAGGAGGAGGCCAGAGAGGACCCCACAGCATGCAACGACGGCTAAAAACACTAGGCCTAGACGCCCTAAGTCTGGGGGCATGATGGTCCACACTGTATACATGGCCTCTGGAAAGGAGGAGAGCCGCACTTCTACAGGCCATCGACCACTAACCCGATCCGTAACAAAATCCCAGGAGCAGCAACAAAAGCTCCAAGAAATGATGAATGCTATGGCCGCGCTCACCGGGCCAAAGGAAAGCCCAGAAGCGTCCTCAGACGCACGCCGGGAGGAAGAAACCGACGCTGAATTCCTTCGCCGAACACTGGAGAAAAGGGACAAAGAGGCGGCTGAACAAGCAGCCAACATACAACGGATGGGCCTTCTCTTTCAAGATGTGATAGGAATGATGATCCAGCAAGACTTACCAGCTGAAGATCCTCCGATTATTCTGGAGGACGACCGAGGAGAGACGTCAAATCCACCTCCAGCCCTCTCGACGGCCAAGGAAGAGACGATCTCTAAGGCTGACTTGGCTGACTACATAGCCCAGCAAATCCGAGTTCATCGCGCAACTGAGGCAGCTGGTCAGACCGTGAAAACCGGGCGGCCGTATCCGAGCTGGTACGATCAAATCAAATACCCGCAAGGCTATACGATACCGAAATTCCATGTGTATAAGGGGACCGGCAATCCCCATCAACATGTCGCCCAGTTTCGGGCCCTATGCGGTAACACCGGCGGTGACGATAAATTGTTGCTTCGCCAATTCGTGGGCAGCTTGTCAGAAACAGCGTTCGAATGGTATTCAGAACTCCCGAACGATTCCATCAAAACGTTCGCTGAAATGGAGTTGTTGTTCACTCAGCGATTTGCAAGTGCCAGCGAACGCACTCCAATAACTGCACTTATTAACGCCAGGGTAAAACCGGGTGAAACCTGGGTCCAGTACGCTATACGCTGGCGGAACTTGTGGTCGAGATGTGAGCAGCGCATCGAGGAAGCACCTGCGGTGGGCATGTTCGTGGGAACTCTAGACCCTCACGCAACTATCTCCCAGTTTATGATGTTCTTTAAGCCAACCATATTCCAGGCTCTGATCGACAAGTTAGCTCAGATGGACCAGATGGGTCATAGACCACCTACACCGAAGTCGGAACCTCGGAATGACAAGGGTAAAGGAAGGGCAACCTTTGTCGCGAATGCCCAACAGCAACCTAACGCCCCGAAATCGACGGATCAACTGGAGGAAAGACGCCGGTACTATAATGAGAAAATGAAGCGTCCCTACTCGTTCCCACAAGACAAGACGAAGCGGTTATTCGAGTTGGCAATACGCAACAGACTTATAAACCTACCAAATCCAAGGCGACCACCACACCCCACCGAGGTGAATAACTCCAACTACTGCCCTTATCATCAGACGGTAAGTCATCCGATTGAAGATTGCTTTGTCTTCAAAGGATGGATCGAAGATCAATACCTCCAGGGGAAATTTGTACTGTCCGAAAAGTGGAAGGTGAACCCACCACAACCACATACTCCTAAGAAGGCCGATACACCGGGGGCAACCTGCTCCTTTATCGAAGAAGCTCCATGGGAGGTCGTGCTATCAACGAAGACCAAAAGAATGCTGAGAGACCTCCATGCATGCCCTGCGATCGAATGGAAGGACCCTCTTGAACCTCAAATTACCGAAGGGATGTTGAAGCCCCGCCCAATTATAAAGACTAACGATAAGAGCCGAAATACTCACGTCCAACCGTCAAAATCTTCGAAGAAAAAGAAGAAGAAATCCAAGAAGTCCGTGAAGCTTGGAAACGAGCACACGAACTTACAGAAGCAAATAGACGCGCTGGAAGAATACAATCAAAAGGCGCGAACTCCTGTCACACTGCAAGAGTTCCTCAACCATATCTTTCAAGAGGAAGATGAGGGGGAGAGCTCGTCGGATGAATCCGAAGGATATGTGGCGAGTTGTAACGTAATCTCCCACTCGTTTACCGATGATGGGAAAACTCCCGGCACTAAGAAGATGGAGGCAGAGCCTGTACCAGAGTGTCCATGGCCAACGGACGAAATGATCGACGCTTTTCTAGACAAGATTCGTCTAAAATGTAAAGCGGACCAGGAGCGTGAAATGACCACGCCGGAAAGAGCCAAATACGGACGACTGAACGGAAGAGTTGAACTACCTCCTCCAGAGCGAAAAGTATCCGAGGTAGACAAGAAGATATTCAAGACGAGAAAAAGGTTTGCCAAAGCCGTGTCAATGGGGATGAAGCTACCACCCTCGGAAGGAAACACACACGATGGGGTAGAGACGCACCCTGACTATTGCACATATCATCGGAAAATCTCACATCCCACGGAGGAGTGCGACGCCTTTAAGATATGGTGGCAAGGATATGTTGTTCGTCAGCCACATTTTAAGCGCATGAAACGCAAGAGCCGTCAGGAGCGAAGAGGTACTGTCGGAGGACATAACAAGACTACTGGCAACTGTTACATGGTTGACGCCAGAGGGTCACAAGTTCTCACCTTCGGGAGCGACTCTGATGAAGAAATGGCTCTGGGCCCTCTCTTTACAGAATCCGTTCTAGGAAAAAAGGAGGAATCAGAGGCCTGCGAGAACATCCAGCTGCGCAACCGCACGCTCCCGGAGAAGAATCTCGGTCCCGTCGGCCGAAAAGATAAGGGAAAGGAAAAGGTCATTGAAGATATCACTTTAGATGACCGGGTCATAAAAGAGCTAACTAACAAAGACCCTCCCAAAAAGGGTAAGGTGGACTATAACATCCTCGCGCACTTAAGGAAACTACCCTCTCAGCTTAGCATTCTTGATGCCCTTCTATTATCAAAAGAAGCGCGAGTCTCACTCATTAAAGCGTTGCAAGAACCTGAACAATTCCAGGCCGTTCTCGCCACTGAAAGGATGAAGGATGAACTGGAGGAAGTGCATACAGCCGATGTCACTTTCGGTGATGAAGACCTTCTCCTCGGGACGTGCGACCACAACCGTCCCCTATATGTCTCTGGATACTGCCATGACATCAAGATAGGTAAGATCTTAGTGGATAATGGATCCTCCGTCAACCTCCTTAATGTTCGGGTGTTGAAGGAAATCTGCATGAGTGTGCAACACCTCGCTCGTGACAAAATTACTATCTCCGGTTTCGACTCTCAATCGTCACGGACTCTCGGATCTGTAATACTGACGTTACGCTTCGGACTTCTCGTCACAGACATCAAATTCCATGTCATTGACGCCAAGACCTGCTACAACGCCTTGCTCGGCCGTCCCTGGCTACACGAGTACAACATCATCCCTTCTACACAACATCAGTGTATGAAATACTTCAAGGATGGTTTCGAGTACACTGTAACAGGCGAGTTAAACCCGTTTTCTGTGAACGAAGTCCGCAAATACGAAGATGCGAAATACTTTTTGCCAGATTTCGAGGATACAGAAAGGTGTCGCGACCCGAAGAACAAAACCGCCGCCACCATTCCCGTTTTTGGGAGCGATACCGAAGAAGAGGAGGAAATAGTGTATACGGGGCCATCCCAACGCAACAACCTGGGGGCACCCACCCCCGTACCGGTCTTCGGGAGTGATTCGGAGGACGAGGTTAACGTCGTGTTCTCCAATCGGCTGTCAATACAGGCACCCCTTTGCGATGACCATAGTCTGCAAATCACCATGGTACCGCAAGAACACTATAAGGATCTCGACGCGCTTCAAACCCACAGCGTGCAGGACCTGCAAACATTTTACGTCCCTCCCAAGCGAAGGGGTGAAAAGGTGATCCTATTCTATCAATCCTCAGAGTCGAAGGTGGAGAAAGAGATCTGGCACGGCGTGGATGTTACACTTGACAGGCTCCAACCCATTCGTCTGCCTAGATACTATACAAATGGATTGAAGAAGTTATTGAAGCGCCAAGGAGTACCCTTAAAACAGGCTGTTCGGCAGGCTCGGTTCTACAACAAGATTTGGGATGTCCCCGGGACTCAACGCAAATTGCCCAACGGGAAGATGGAAACATTCGGGCTTGGATACGCAAGAGCTGGAAAACGGGAACGGACTCACAGCAGCTACACTATATATACCTTTGATGAAGAGGAGGACGCCCTGTCAGGAGATGCCAACCACCCATCAAAACTAGACCCCGCGATTGAAGCACCGAGTCTGTCGTTTGAAGAACGAACGAACAAGCCTATCAGGAAAATAGGTCAGAGAGCTCGGGAAGATCACAACCACGAAGTGGCCATCTATGAGAAAGCCAGGACGCAACGTCTATTCCAACAAACTGCACAGGCTGCAAAAGATAAAGATGTTCACCATCGTCAACCCGTCATACGAAAGGCTCGACGCAGGGACGGGAATAAATTAAGAAGCGAAAAAAGAAGCCGACAACAACGACGCAGGATTAGAGGGTTACGGGAATTGCGCGGCTCGGACTCGTCCCTCATGGAAAAGATGAGTCGAGCATACTCCTTCCCTCGAGACAAGACGGAACGGTTACTCAAGCTCGCCCTAAAACATCAGATGATCACGCTTCCAGAGTCTAGGCATCCTGAGCAGGCTAGCAAGGTCTCTCATCCGGGTTATTGCTCTTATCACCGAGCCATAGGACATCCGACCGAAGATTGCTTCACCTTCAAGAACTGGGTCGAGGACCAGTACCGACGGGGCAGATTCGCTTTATCCGACGGTTGGAAAGTAACGCCGCCGCAAAGGCACGAGCCTAAAGCCACAAGAGCAGAACCGGATCCGCCTCAGTCTTGGGAGCGAGTTCGCACCTGTTATATGATTACGATATTAAAAGAAGAGCCCGAGAACGAAGATGACCTTCCCCGGTGCTTCGAGAACAGCGATGACGAGTTGATCTCGGAATTTCCGCCCGCTCCGAAAGAACTGGAAGACGGTATACATACTACCGCAGATAACCTCAAGAAGATCGAGCTGGGATCGGCAGACGACCCGCGGCCGACATTTGTCAGCGAGCTGTTATCCGAGGAAAAGGTGGCCGCGTTAAAGAACGTGCTCCTACGGCATAAAGACTGCTTCGCGTGGAACTACTCCGAGATGCCAGGATTGGATCCGGAGATTGCAGTGCATAGATTAGCAATATCCCCGGATATCAAGCCAGTCAAGCAGGCGCCAAGGAGGATGCGACTTGAGCTGGAGATGAGCATCAACGCCGAAGTCAAGAAGTTGATCGATTCCGGATTTATCCAAGAAGCCCAATACCCCGATTGGATCGCCAATATCGTCCCGGTAATGAAGAAGAATGGAACGGTGCGCATATGCGTGGATTTCAGGGATCTCAATAAAGCATGCCCAAAGGACGATTTCCCGGTGCCGGTAACCGAGCTAATGATAGATAACACGTCTACTCACGAGATCTTCTCCTTTATGGATGGTTCTTCAGGATACAATCAGATAAAAATGCATCCCGAAGACCAGAAGCACACCGCTTTCCGGACCCCTTTGGGTGTATTCTGCTACAGGGTTATGCCCTTTGGCCTAAAGAACGCTGGCGCCACCTACCAAAGGGCCATGACAAAAATCTTCGACGATCTCATACACGACATCGTCGAATGCTATATCGATGACCTCGTAGTGAAGAGCATGTCATACGAAGAGCATTTAAAGCATCTCGAAACCGTATTTCAACGCCTTCGGCAATACAATTTGAAAATGAATCCCCTCAAATGCGCGTTTGGAGTCTCCTCGGGTAAATTCCTGGGATTCATCGTTCGACACTGAGGTATTGAAATAGATCCGTCAAAGATTAAAGCGATTATGGAAATGCCCCCGCCAAGAACCCTCAAACAGTTGCGGTCTCTCCAAGGGAAGCTCGCATACATCCGGCGATTTATCGCAAATCTTTCAGGCAAATGCCGCCCCTACAGTCACCTGATGAAGAAGGGAACCCCATTCGTCTGGGATCAAAAATGCCAAGGCGCACTAGACGAGATCAAGCAGTACCTGCAGAACCCGCCGGTATTAGCTGCGCCGGTCAAGCGAAAACCCCTCATTCTTTATACAACCGCCCTCGAAGGTTCCTTGGGCGCATTATGGGCACAAGAGAATGACCAGGGGAAAGAAAGAGCACTTTACTACTTAAGTCGAGTGCTACTGGGGGCAGAAAGCAATTACTCGCCCATTGAAAAGCATTGCTTGGCATTAATCTTTGCAGTAACGAAGCTCAGGCACTATGCGTTGGCGCATGAAGTCCGTCTCATTTCAAAGGTGGATCCCCTTAAATACCTGATGTCAAAGGCTATATTGACGGGACGACTCGCTAAATGGGCCCTACTCTTGATGGAGTTTTCGATAACATATCAACCCCTCAAGGCAGTAAAGGGCCAGGCCATTGCCGACTTCCTCGCTGAGCACCCGATACCGGCCGACTCTCCTCTAAACTGTGATTTGCCGGACGAGCATGCATTTGATGCAATTGGCGGTGGAAGCACACGATGGGAACTCTATTTCGATGGAGCGTCCTCCACAAAGAAACAGAAACAGGGTAACCCGATCATCAAATCGGGGATAGGCCTTATCTTTGTAACTCCACAAGGAGGGATAATGCGCTTCGCCTTCTCCTTAACAGAGTCAAGGACAAACAATGAAGCCGAATACGAAGCTCTGATAGCAGGCCTCGAAATCGCCATCAACATGGGAATTGAAGACCTCCACATATACGGGGATTCTCAGCTGGTCGTTAGCCAAATAAATGGTGACTACCAAACATGCAAACCAGAATTGGTGAAATACGGCGTAAAGGTGCGACAACTGTTGGCCCAGATCCCCTCCTATATTCTAGAGAACATACCGCGCGCGGAAAACAGCAAAGCAGACGCGTTGGCCAAACTCGCTAAAGAACTGGCTGACGAGAACCTCGATGACGTCAGAATCGTGGTACAAAGCCGTCGAGTGCTCGCCCCGGCAGAAATACCTCCGGAATTATATAAAGAAAAGGGAGCGATTCAGCAAGCGACCCTACAAATAAAAGACCGTGAGAAGGCTGAGGACTGGAGGGAAGTCTTCATAGACTACTTTAAGTCCCACCGAATGCCCGAAGAGGCGTCCTCAAGGCATCAGCTTATGAAACGAGCTCTATCCTTCGCTTTCGTCAACGATACCCTGTACAAGAGATCGTTTGATTTTCTATGGCTGAGATGCTTGGGACCTGACGAAGCGGAACGAGTCGTTCGAGAAGTTCACGACGGACTTTGCGGTTCTCACCAAGCAGGCCCAAAGATGAAGTTAAAAATTAAACGGATGGGTTACTACTGGCCCACGATGATCCAGGACTGCCTCGAGTATGCAAAGCAATGCCACTCATGCCAGATCCATGGAGACTTCATCCACCAACATCCGAATCCACTACACCCAACGGTGGCCAGCTGGCCATTCGAAATGTGGGGGACTGACATAGTCGGCCCCATAGAGCCGGCATCAGCCCGGGGACATCGTTTTATCCTGGCGACAACTGATTACTTCTCCAAATGGGCAGAAGCGGTACCACTGAGGGAAGTGAGGACGGAGAACATTCTCCATTTCTTCAAAACACACGTCATCTATCGGTTCGGAACCCCGCGACGGATTATCTCCGATAATGGGCCGGCCTACCGAAGCCATAAGATTAGCCGCTTCGCACAGCAGCACAATATAGACTGGAGATATTCTTCAGTTTACAACCCACGAGCTAACGGTCTGGCCGAGGCTTTCAATAAGACCTTGACGAAGATCATGAAAAAGACCGTCTCCAGGAATAAGAGAGACTGGCACGAAAGGCTGCAAGAAGCCCTCTGGGCTTATCGAACTACATTCAAGACGGCCACGAACACAACGCCGTACACGTTGGTATTTGGGACGGAAGCAGTTCTCCCCCTCGAGATAGAGTTACCCTCTCTACGAGTAGCAGTCCACCACGAGCTGACGAACGAAGAAAATGCTCACCTTCGGCTTGAGGAGCTTGACGCCCTCGATGAAACCCGGCTCATAGCGCAACAATATCTAGAAGCCTACAAAGCAAAGATGACGCGCTCGTACGAAAGATTGACCAGGCCGAGGACATTCCGCCAAGGCGAACTCGTGCTAGTGGTCAAAAGACCGATGATCCCCAATCGTGCCAAGCGGGGAAAATTTGAGCCAAACTATGAAGGCCCGTACATCATAGACAAGGTCTACCAGGGTGGAGCCTACCTACTCATGGACATGCACGGTGAAAGGCCTTTCAGGCCAGTAAACGGCCGCTTCTTGAAGAAATACCATGCTTAATAAGCTGCAGCCTAGGTCAATGATGGATGACGACGACTATGTCCGCTCGCTATCTTCCTAAAGCTCAGACTTTACAAGCAGCAGCCGGCCTTCCTATATCGACGGACCGAAACGTCCTTAAACTATCGTCGGACCGAAACGTCCTTAAACTATCGTCGGACCGAAACGTCCTTAAACTAACAGCGGACCGAAACGTCCCTAAACTAATGCCGGACCGAAACGTCCTTAAACTAACAACGGACCGAAACGTCCTTAAACTAACAGCGGACCGAAACGTCCTTAAACTATCGACGGACCGAAACGTCCCTAAACTACCACCGCAACGTCCTTAGGTTGACGAGATGGATAAATAAAAAAAAAAATGATAAAAAAAAAAAAAAAAAAAAAAAAAAAACGGTATGTCCATAAGCAAAATGGGCACGGATGAAAACCCGAAAAGGGCTCCGTGAGTAAAAACAGCAGGGCTGCCGGCAAGTGTTCGTGAAAACCCGAAAGGGCGCGACCTTGTAAAAAAAAGAGAAGAGTAAAAATGATATAAATAAAAAAAAACGGTATGTCCATAAGCAAAATGGGCACGGATGAAAACCCGAAAGGGCTCCGTGAGTAAAAACAGCAGGACTACCGGCGAGTATTTGTGAAAACCCGAAAGGGCGCAATCTCGTTAAAGGACACTTACAGAGTCCTCTCGACCTTGTAAGGAGAAACCACCTGCGTGAGATCCTTACGACTCACAAAGGAGCAACACACTTAGGGATCCTCACGATTCCTAAGGAGAAAATACACTTACGAGATCCTCACGACTCGTAAGGAGAATTCTCTTATGGGACCCTCACGGCTCATGAGATTTGAAAGTCTTAAGTTACAGAAACCTGAACCTGTTCTTAAGCAAATCCTCCACAACCTCCAATACATGCCCTACAAGAGGCTCAATACTGACCCTTGTATACAATCCACGGGCGCGAATAAACACTTCCCCAACAAAGTCCAACCCTTATAGGTCCTCTCGACCCATAATGAGAAAGTCCTCTTGTAGGGTCCTTACGACAGACAGAGGAGCACACACTTAGGAATCCTCACGATCCCTAAGGAGAAAACACACCTACGAGATCCTCACGACTCGCGGGGAGAAATACCTTTGTGAGACCTCTACGGCTCATGAAGTCAAAAGCCTTGGTTAACAGGACCCTTAACCCTGTTTGCTGAGCCACCTTTGTTCATTATCGACAAAGGCAAATGATGATTCGCTCCTGGCAACATTCCAGTTGTAGCGGTACTGATGCCGAAATCGGTGTCCAAAATCCGAGCTTGCGGCGAAAAAGCTAGCAAGCCACACATGCCTACGAAATAGCCGAAATGATGGGGCAACTTGCAATAAAAAGCAGCAAGTAAAAATGTATGCATGAAAAATAGCCGAAATGATAGGGCAACTCGCAATAAAAAAAGCAGCGAGTAAAAATAAAACAAATAGCCGAAATGATTGGGCACCGCGAAAAATAGCCGAAATGATTGGGCAATCGCGACCTTCGCGATATAAAAAGCTGAAATGATAGAGCATCGCGGAAAGAATAAAAGAAATGATGGAAAAATGAAACCTTTTTGCCCTACAGGTGATACTACAACAATCCCTGTACACAATCCGGGGGCGCAAACAAAGAAAGAGTCGTACTCCTTCCCCCAGGTTTCACCAAAAAAGAAGAAGCCAGGTCTCGACGGGCCACAAGCGACCTAGAGATCATCCAAACACTCGTCTCGTAACAACGGACATGACTTCAAACAAAGCAGAGCAGCGGCAGCTCCCAATTCCATGGCTCGGTGGTATACATATCGCCAACAGTCAAACCTCCATTCCGTGAAATGCGGATACAATCGATAAAATTCCTGGTTACGTGGAACGCGGATAACGTCACTCTTTGACCCCGTGGAAAACGTCCAGAGCGGATCCTGGTCCTCGCAGAGCATGGTAGTGAACCCGTGCGAAGCATCCAGAGCGGAGCCTAGTCCTCGCCTAACGCGGCAGTGAACCCGTGTGAAGCATCTAGTGCAAACTTCCTGGTTATGTGGAACGCGGATAACGTCACTCTTTGACCCCGTGGAAAACGTCCAGAGCGGATCCTGGTCCTCGCAGAGCATGGCAGTGAACCCGTGCGAAGCATCCAGAGCGGAGCCTAGTCCTCGCCTAACGCGGCAGTGAACCCGTGTGAAGCATCTAGTGCAAACTTCCTGGTTACGTGGAACGCGGATAACGTCACTCTTTGACCCCGTGGAAAATGTCCAGAGCGGATCCTGGTCCTCGCAGAGCATGGCAGTGAACCCGTGCGAAGCATCCAGAGCGGAGCCTAGTCCTCGCCTAACGCGGCAGTGAACCCGTGTGAAGCATCTAGTGCAAACTTCCTGGTTACGTGGAACGCGGATAACGTCACTCTCTGACCCCGTGGAAAACGTCCAGAGCGGATCCTGGTCCTTGCAGAGCATGGCAGTGAACCCGTGCGAAGCATCCAGAGCGGAGCCTAGTCCTCGCCTAACGCGGCAGTGAACCCGTGTGAAGCATCTAGTGCAAACTTCCTGGTTACGTGGAACGCGGATAACGTCACTCTTTGACCCCGTGGAAAACGTCCAGAGCGGATCCTGGTCCTCGCAGAGCATGGTAGTGAACCCGTGCGAAGCATCCAGAGCGGAGCCTAGTCCTCGCCTAACGCGGCAGTGAACCCGTGTGAAGCATCTAGTGCAAAATTCCTGGTTACGTGGAACGCGGATAACGTCATTCTTTGACCCCGTGGAAAACGTCCAGAGCGGAGCCTGGTCCTCGCCAAGCACGGCAGTGAACCCGTGTGAAGCATCCAGAGCAAACACCGGACTGTGGAGTCCTTAAAATCCACGGACTATGACGTCCTTAACCTCGACCGTGATGTCTTAAAACTAACGATCAATCCCCCCGATTCCCTACGGATTTCGCCTTGGTTTAAGGGTACATCTCTTCACTCCTTTGATACCTGGCGTTGTAATTCCTCAACGTCTTCAAAGAGGTGGCGGGTCCCTGCAACCAAACACCGGACTGTGGAGTCCCTAAATCCACGGACTATGAGGTCCTTAACCTTGACCGTGATGTCTTAAAACTAACATCGGACTGTGGAGTCCTTAAATCCACGGACTATGAGGTCCTTAACCTTGACCGCGACGTCTTTAAACTACGATACCTCGAAAGATCCCTGACTCCGTGAAACGCGGATAAGGATGATCACATCCAACACTTGCAGGCCCTCACGACCTGTAAGGAAGAAAAACTCTCTTGTGGGATCCTTACGACTCTCAAGGGAAAACCCTTTTAAGAATCCTCACGATTCTTAAGAAGAACTCACACCTATGGGATCCTCTCGACCTGTAGGGAGAAAAACTCTTTATGAGACCCTTGTGGCTCGTAAAAAGCAAAAGCCTTAGGAAACAGATCCTAACCCTGAATCCTAAGCCACGGCCGTCCTGCAAGAAGATTAAGATAGAATATCCGCAGAATGCATTCAATGAAAAGGAGACACATCATTGGCAAGAAAAATGTATCTTTTATTCATAAACCAAAACGGGTACAAAGTACAATTTATGGAAGGAACAAAAAGAAAATACTCTCATCCATGAGTATGTACAAAAAGGAAGAAAAAGATACAAATGTTTCAGGCCGGCGGGCGATTCAGCAACTTGGTCAGCTCATCCTGCTTTTGCTGAGCCACGGCTTCATGACGCAAGATCTCCAGAAGACGAGCCTCCGCCTGAGCTTGCTGGGCCTGATATGAAGCGAGCCGGGCTTCAAGCTCTTTTTCAGTAACCTTATGAGCCTCAACCCTCTCGCGAGTAAACGTGACGGCTTTGTCAAGAGCCACCACCTCTTTGATGGACTCCTGTAGCACCCGCCACAGTTCATACGCTTTATTGGCCCTGGCTGTGAGATTGGCTTGAAGCTCGCCCAGCGCCTTAGAGGCTAGCTCCCTCTCCGAGAATTTGCGGCCAAGCCTCTTTTCACATGACGTCATATTTGCCGCACATCGTGCTATCAGACCTCGCAACTCCGCTTTTGCAACCACGGCTTCTGAGGAAAGGCGAGAACATTCAAGAGCATACAAACAAGCCTCCACCTTCCTGCAGAACTCCACCCAGACCCGCACCACCTCCTCGCTATGATAGGTGGCAAGAAAAGGAAGAGAGCCGTTGGCTTCAGCGGCAAATGCTTCGGCCGTGGTCGTACTACCAGCACGGAGTTCCTCGATGAAAGAAGATAGGGAGACAAGGCTCAATTGGGCCAATCGCTCTGAAGCCCGCAAGGCATAGGGGCCGGACGGCATCACAATGCGCGATTCCAGAGCCATGGAAACTGGCAGGGCTGTTCAAGTTTGGCAAGTGTTAGTAAAACTCTTAAACGCGGAACGAATGAGATTATAATAAAAATGTCACTCACCGATAGTCATGCAAGTAGGAGCCGAAGGTTCCCCTGGCCCTTCGACGACCTCGACCTCATCGTCGGCTTCCAAAACTATAAGAGACATCAATGTCATTTCGCAAAATAGTAACAATACTATGGTAAAAAAAAAAATGGCGAATGACACCAACCTTGCCCAGACGAGAGGACAATGCATTGAGGGGAGATCGCCTGCGGAGCTGCCATCTCCAATAAACGCTGAAATGACTGTCGGGGCGATAGATCCGCGATCGTGGCTGCCAAACCGCGCAATTCTGGGAAAAGATAAAAGGATTCAGACTATGAAAGGGTTGCTAAATTAAAACACAGAGGAATACCTTCAACAGTCCTCCCACTCTGAGCCGGGGGGATAGCAGCTTCAACGTTCTCCGTCATGACCTCAGGCTCCAACAAAGGGAGAGTAGTCCCGACTACCTCGCCCCCAGCCTTTGGGCCGCTCGCAGTAGGAGCCATTGGGGCGTAGGCCTCCAAAGGAGCCTCCTCCAAAGGGACAAGCACGCCCTGGCCAAGAACCGCCGCTGGAAATTCCACCGCGAGAGGAGCTTCGGCGGGCTTTAGCTTTAATAGGCCCGTAGGAAGCTCCCCCAGCGTCGAAGATTCTGCATAATCCAAATAAGAATAATGATGTATATGCACAGGCATAAATAGTCGGAGAGACTACAAAGGAAGCACAACGTACCTATACGCAAAGAAGCCCTCAATATGGCTTCTTCAAGCCGCTGCTCCTTCTCAAGGAGGTGGGCTCGCCGGGGTTCAAGCGTAGATTCATGACCGCCAGTCCACAGAGAGAGTGCATCAGCCGCGTCTTCTGAAGCGGCCTGCTTCAAAGCCCTTTCCCCCCATTCCTCTAAAGGGCCGATAAATCGCCGCCGAATCCACGAAGGGTCTTCGTAAAAAATTACAGCGGGATAAGACTTCTTCGGAACCTTGGCATTATGGGACGGGTCTTTCGAACGCCGTAAGGCCTCAGCCAGTTGTGCAGCCTCCTCGTCAGCCGAACTCGGGAAGAGAAGTCCCGTGTCTGACCCTTGCAAGGCCAAGGGTTCGTCTTCAACGACAGGCTCAGATTCCACCACAGAATCAAGCGGGGGAGTAGCCACTTTCCTCCGTCGTTTAGACCCAGAGCCGGCCGCTGAAGATAACCGCTTCCTCCCTCGCGAAGCCTTAGGGCGGCGCTGACCCACATCGCCTTCGGCACTCTCGTCCCTGTTACTTTCGCTCGGCGCCACAACCGAGGACAACGCCGCCGGTATCGACGCCACGGGGGACGGTACCGCTGCCGGCAGAGGTGCTACTACTGGAGCCCGTCTACCCCGCGATCGGGAACCCAAGGGCATACCAGCTGTTGGGGTAAGGTCCACCCCTGACTCTCCCGGAATGAGGGCGACGCCAATCTCCCTCAAAGGGAAGCGGACTGGAACCCTCGGTCGCAGTTTAGCTCTCGAAACCTGAGGAGGGGAGTCGTGACCAAGGAGAACCCTTCTTTCTTCAGCAATGATTGGGGTGATTCGATGAAGATACCAGCCCGTAAATGCACCTACGCATCGAGGCATATACTCGGCTTCAGGGACCATGAAATGAGAGCCGGTGTTCAACCGCATGAAATGATGGGCGGCATCGCGAACAGCGTCGAGCGAAGGGATCGGAGCGACTATAAAAGCCTCAAAAGGAACGCCTTGGTCGTATCCAAGCTGCCGGGCAAATCGGTGCGGATTGTACCGCATAAAAAGAGCTGCACTATCCTGGCGAAACACCAAGTAGCCTGGTCTAATTGAATACAAATGTATGGCCTCTCGGGGCTTCAGAGAAGGCGCGTCGTCCTTCGACTGATCCCAAAGTTGCTGAATGGGACCCGAAGGAGTAGACAGAACCCGATCATTAAAAACCAACCCGCCGGCAGTAGCGTGAGGGGAAATCAGCACCCGAATAGCCCCAAATTGAGTTGGATCGGCAGCAGAAGCACCCACCAGTCGCATGAGTCGCGGGAAGGTATAGGCGTCGTAAAAAGCGGGCCTCTGATGCATAGCAAAAGACCCCAGCACATGCATTTCGATCCACGACGTGAAATAATGAAGCGAAAAGTTCACTACGTCCACGCCAGGCGTAGAAGTATTAGCTGCGGTGCCTAATCCGTTATAGAGGTGCGCCAAGGCCGGGATGCCGATAGCCAACCTCGTCCCCTCAGCAATACGATGAGCCGGGTAGATGACCGAGGCTCTCATGAAGCGGCGATGCATGGGGATAACGAACCAACTAAGCCAGACGCTAACAAACCCCACAAAAAACGTCTCCTCGTCCATGCCTGGGGCAGCAATGGATTCAAAAGAGATCGGCGATATAATAGGGATGTAATACTGAGGTAGATCTGATTCGTTGGTCGGCAACCTCTTCGGGCCAAACCCAAAAGGGTCCCCGATGTTGGCAAACTTCGGGGCTGTCTTCGATAAGGCGTCCTCACGAAGGAAACGAGCAATGAAGCTCTTGAAAGTAACGCCCTGCTCTTCGGACTCGGTGAACAATCGGTCGAAGATACCTAGGGCCTTGATCAAACTGGGGCGCTTATGGCGAATGGCATTCTCAGCAGACAGACCGTCAACGGGGGCAGACTCGGGCTCAAAAACGTACTCGTCAGGAGGCAACAACTCCTCGTACAGATTACCCCTTATCGGCAACCCCGAGATATCATAGAATTCGGCCAAAGAAATCGAAACCTCTCGATCTCCCAGAATGAAAGTATTGGTAGGAAGATTCCACTGGTTCAAAAACGCCTTGACCCACCAGGCATGTGGGGACTTGTAATGGAATAGCGACGCGTATACGGCCTGATAAAGCCCAACTTTCTGCAATCGCGCCCGATGGGCAGAAAGGATGTAGCGAGCCCAAAGAAGGTAGCCCGTAGGATGCCTGGGAGTGAGCCCTATCTTATAAATCTGCCCCCACGGATGGGCCTCACCCTGGCAAATGCGCCGTCCCAAGATGTCTATAGCCGGGATCGGATGGTTCGGAATGCCGGTCGTCGAAGGCTCCAGTCTCCCCGTTGGAGTCCAATTGGGCATTTCCACGGCGAAAGCTGTCCTTGGAGGGTCCATCGGTAAAAATGGGAAAGTAGGCTCCGTTGGCACCGCGCAAAGAAAACTCCTGCGACCCTGAATAATCTGACTGTACCAAGGTCCCCATTGAAGAAGGTTGGCGCAGTTCGGGTCATGGGCTCTAATCATCGCCATCGCCTCTTCATCAGACGGTGACTGAGGAAAGGCCGCCTCCGAGCGAGAGAAAGGAAAACGTGGAGCAGAAGTCATCGCACCTGAAGACCAATAAAGGAAGACCGTTAGAAGAAAAGTCGGCAACGTGCATTCATGCATGAACATGAAGACTAGGTAAAGAAAGCAAAAAACAAAGATTCCTGGGACCATTGGCTACAAAACACATGGGCCCCGCAGAATCCAGATGACGGCACATCAATAATAAGGCCAAAACGCTACAATAAGACAAAGGGAATGTCCGCATTTAATAAAAGGTGGTAACCATGCATATTCCCCTCAAACAAGATCTGGCTAGGGCGCTACAGCGAACCCAACAAAATCAAGGGAATTAAATTCCCACAGAAGGCATCATTACAAAATCCCCATTGCATTAATGGCAGAAGAATCGCCTCGAGCCGAGAGACCCCAGAGATGCTCTGTGTGAAGAAATCGAGTTCTTCATTGGAATTTAATTCCTTATTAAGGAAAGGGAATTAAATTCCCAGAAACATTTTGAATGGAATTAAATTCCATGGGTTTGAACCACCATCACCGTCTCCTTAAGGGATCATCTGAACCCTAAGTGATCTACTACGGGAAGTCAAGTGGTCTCATATTTTGGTTAAATTACTTGGAGAAAAATGAGTTCTTCGGGAAACCCTCGATCTGGATTTTAAATCCAGAGAGGTCTGTCAAAACAAAGGTGCTTCGACTACCATTACCTGAGGAAAAAGGGCCCTTTTCGAACAGAGTTAAACTCTGAAAAATCTTAAAACAGAGAACTAAGCTCTGGAAGAAGAGGATTAAATTCTCAAGGAAAAGTTCTCAGGAGAAGAAGATGAGCAGAGTGAAGGCTCCTATGAAGAGACAGCGGTATTTATAGAAAACAGTGGAAACGCTTCGTCTCCCCAGATCCCTAGATGAATCCAACGGTCGCAAGAGATGACAGCGTTGCACTCACGTGCTGACACGTGAGACCAACGCTGTGGGGGCATTTGTTTCCTGATTTAAAATCAGGAAAGCTTCTGTGGAAAGCTTCTATGGAAAGCTTCAAAAGGGGGTCACGTGCTCACACGTGACTAGTGATCACGTGTTGGCACGTGACACCTAAAAACGTCGTTAAGGCAAGTTCAATTCCCTGACTGCGAAGAAGGAAAAGAAAAGCTTCAAGGAGAGTCGCGTGCTCCCACGTGACCAGGGTCACGTGTTGGCACGTGACGTTTAAATACAAGCGTCAAAGGCACGTCGGGTAACTGACCAAGTCAAGAAAAAGGCTTCAGAAGAAGTCACGTGCTCCCACGTGACCAGGGTCACGTGTCGGCACGTGACGTTCAAGGCAGCAAGCGCGTCTCCAGAACAACCAAGGAAAGAGAGCTCAAACAAAGGGTCACGTGCTCACACGTGACCAGGGGTCACGTGGTAGCACGTGATGTTTAAGCAGCAATCAGAAGACACAGCGCAGAAAGCTCGTTCCAAAGGGGGTCACGTGCTCACACGTGACCATGGGTCACGTGGTCACACGTGACCGACTTTCAAAGCCCATTTTTGACGACAGAATTAAATTCTGAAGGAAATTCGAATCTTTCCAAAGGAAAGTAATTATTTGGGACTAATCAAATTAAAGATTCAGAGATGATTAAAGATCATCTATCTATGGAAAATCTCGGCTTTGGGAAAGATTTCCCCCTTAAATCTAACCAAAATATCAAAGGAGAATCTCTGAATTCAAGATCCAATGGTGAATAAAATTCATCTAATAATCCAAAGGCCCAAAATGAATTATGGATGCAAATCAAATCTCCCAATGAAGATTCGTCAAAAAACTGATTGATGCGGCTGCCTCTCCTATAAATAGGAGCCAAGAGACAAAAAAAGGGATATACATGCGCAGAGAAGAAAAGAGAAAAGGAGAAGAGCTTTGATACTTCGAAAAGACTCAGATCTTCTGCAAAAAACCCTAGGTAAGAAAGGGAAGGCATTTTGAAAGAAGCAGAATTTAATTCTCAACAGAGTTTAACTCTGATAATATAAAAGCAGAAGAACTTATTTCTTCTCTCTTTGATAGAGGATCTGCAAAGTGCACATCTCCCCTTAAGGTTGAGAATTTAATTCTCAATGGGTTGAGATCCTGCCATGCAGATCCAAAACATAGAGAAGGAGTGCAAACTTGAGAATTTAATTCTCGCAGAACTATAGGAATTTAATTCCTCCAAAATAAAGTGGGGCTAGACCCTATATCATGGGAATTTAATTCCTTCAAAACAAAAAAAAAGAGAAACAGGGTTTAACCCTAATTAAAGAACTTAGTTCTGTTGAAACAACGATCATCATTTCCTCAAAAATTTTATTAGGGTTCAACCCTATTCAGCCCTTCACATAAACGGGGAATTTAACTCCCGCAGAAAATTCAGAGTTAAACTCTATTCCAGAATACAAGTCTTCAAAAGAAAGAAGGATTTAATTCCTCTGAAATTAAAAAGTCTCCGGAATTTAATTCCTGAAAAAAGGAGTAACAAATCCTCTGAAAAAAACCACATTAAGGCAGGGTCACGTGTCACCACGTGACCCCCCCTCAAAAGCCCTACAGAAAACCCCTTTGAGGCAGCACCCCACGTGACCCACGTGACTTTCAGCAGAAGCCTTAACGCATAGGCATTTGAATGCCCATCACGTGCTGACACGTGATGCTATCAAAAGATGCAGTAATTTCAGCAGAACAAATGGAGGAAGGGCGCTCTCACGTGCTGCCACGTGACCCCTCTTGTCTTAGTGTTTAACACTAAATTGAAACTCTCGCACTCAGTGTTAAAATATTGTTGGGCCTTAGTGTTCAACACTAATTAAAAAGCTTTATCTGCAGTGTTCAACACTGATTACCTTAGTGTTTAAATACTAATCTGAGATCTTCATTTGCAGTGTTCAACACTGATCTGTTTTAGTGTTTAACACTAATTTGAGAAGCCTTATTGCTGGTGTTTAACACCAATTATTTCTTAGTGTTAAACACTAACTTGTTAACCGCATTCCCAGTGTTCAACACTGATTGCTCTATAGTGTTTAACACTAGGCTTTGGCCCAATTGGCTAAATGGATAGAGGCAAAGCCTCTCCTTCAATGGATCAGCAAAAAGTCAATGTTTCAGACCCGACTGGACTTAGCCCAAGCTGGCCATAAGTCCTCAATTTGTGATTAACTGGGCTAATGGGCTCATAACATAATTAATCAGTCTCGACCCCAAATTGGGTCAGGGACTATTAAATCCATTCCGGTTCTAGGGTACATCTCTTCACTCCTTTGAAACTTGGCATTGTAATCCCTCAATGTCTTCAAAGAGGTGACGGGTCCCGACGGCCACTCATGATATGGACTGTGGGGTCCTTAAACCCATGCCTAATGCAAAATTCCTGGTTACGTGGAACACGGATAATGTCACTCTTTGACCCCGTGGGAAACGTCCAGAGCGGATCCTGGTCCTCGCAGAGCACGGCAGTGAACCCGTGTGAAGCATCCAGAGCGGAGCCTGGTCCTCGCCAAGCACGGCAGTGAACCCGTGTGAAGCATCCAGAGCAAATACCGGACTGTGGGGTCCTTAAACCCATGGACTACGACGTCCTTAACCTTGACCGAGATGTCTTAAAACTAACAACGGACCGCAATGTCCTTAAACTACCCATGGACCGAAATGTCCCTAAACTACCCACGGACCGCAACGTCCTTAAACTACCCATGGACCGTAACGTCCCTAAACTAGAACAATAGGGCCCTCCATATGCTCTTTTGTCGGATCTAAACGGTCCCGTTTAAGTTGATCTTAGCCTCCAAAAATGGCTAACGCGTCCTTAAACCTTCAAACAGATTGGACTACGAATCCCCTAAATTAACTCCGGCTCGAGGGTACATCTCTGAACTCCTCTGACATCCGTCGTTGTAATCTTTCAACGTCGTCAGAGAGGTGATGAGTCCCGATGGCCATACATACGATGGACCACTACGTCCCTAAACTGGAACATTAGAGTCCAAACACTCTTCTGTCGGATCTAAACGATCCCGTTAAGTTGATCTTAGTCACAAAGTTAGACTAACGTATCCTTAACAAACGTTTGAGTTGATCTTAGCCTCAAGTATGGCTGACGTATCCTCAAACCAAACCCCCAAACCCAAATCTAAGATAATGCGGATTTGGACTAGTCCACGCCCTACGGGCGACGACATAACTCAGTCTCCGTAAACAATCCACGGGCAACAAAACAAACACCCACGACACGAAGTGACCATCTGGAGAAGGAGAAAGTTGTTACCGCAACGCGGTAGCGTAATTAACTGCAGGGGCTTGCGCCTGCAGGGAAGAGCGTCCCCACAATCAAAAACCCCTCAAATGAGGGGGAATCTGACGAAGTCTGCTACATCGGACGCATCCGTCTAAACCTTCGATACATGGTGCCATAAATCAACTTGGCATCTTCGGAGAGGTGGACGGATAGCACCAATTAGCATCTGCCCCGAATCTCAGGCAAGACGCGGTGTCGCGCCGTCTTTCGGAGGGGAACAGTAACATGGACCTATAACCCGGATCTTGGTTAAACATCTATCTAACATCCTAACTAAGAGATTCTAGCTACTCGGTTAGGGGGTTATACCTAGCTTGTCTTGAACTCCTTCTTTTCAAGCTCCGATGGTGGTCCGATGGCTCCTTCTCGTCGTCTCCGTACGCCGAAGATAGATCCACTTGAAAGCTCCAACCTTTAGCTCCTTCTTCGTTCTTTGAAGAAACTAGTTCACTTGGTTTGCTAAACCTAGTGAACTAGAATGAGTAGAGAGGAAATAGAATGGGATTTTATCTATGGTTCTTGATTCTCAACTCATGAGACAAGAGAACCATAGATCAAGAGAGGGAGCAAGAGGTTGAGGGTGAGAGCAAGAGGAGAGCTCAAGAACAAGAGAGAGAATGAGCAAGAAAGAATGAGGCTCTCTTTTGTCTTTCACCCTCTCATAATCCAAAGTGATCATAACTCATCATATCAAAAAAAAGTCTTATGTGATGGTTTGAAGCAACCATAACCATATCATTTCATGCACTCATTTTACACAAATGAGCAAGTAAACAAAAGTCTTTGCCATGAAATGATGGCTATGGTTATCATGATGGTCAACTAGTCAAGCCTAGTCAACCGGTCAACAAGTCAACAAAAGTCAACAAGTTAACAAAGTCAACAAGTCAACAAAAGTCAACAAGTCAACAACCATATCACCATAATACTTAATTAATATAATAGTTAATCACATATCATATTCTCATTAGGGTTGAGCATAAAGTCAAATAGTCAACGGTCAACTGTCAACAACCCTAATGAGAATCCGCTGCCTCTGCCTCCCTGTCAACTGTGCATACACACCCGCATCCGCGTTCCGAGGAACATGAATGCAAACTGGATAAATCCAATCCAATAAGGTACACTAGGATCTGGCTTAAACCAAAGCCCGCTAGTGTAAACTGTCCGGACACTGTACGTGCACAAGTGCACGGATGTGACCGAACCCTGTCGCAAAACCATGCGACCTGTCGCAATACCATGCGACCTCTACTCTTTTGCCTAAAGGCGAAAAGCTTTCTGTGTGGGACTCTAAAGACTCGACACTACGCTGGCAGTGGGTTTAACCACAGACCGCAAGCGGCATTAGCTGTGCATAACGGTCCCCAGGTAATGCCGACAAGAAGACCGACGAGGCGAAACCCATCTGAACTCCTACTGAGCCTGAGTGTGACATTCTCCGTACAGTCCGGTCTGTTCGTCTGATACATCGCATGGCGGGCCTAGGGGGCGGTAAACGTCAGTCCCCCAATAGCGGTACAAGTCGTGTCGGAGCGAAGCCCAAAACACCCTGAGATAACACTGGAAACCTACCAGTATATCTCGTTTGCCCTGGCCAGGGACTACTCGTGTAATGGCTCTCCTAGACACAGCGCGATGTCAACCCCCAATACCGGGAGAGACGAATCCTGTCTAACCGTCACTGCCTCCAAGTGCTTCGGGACTGCACCCAACCACTACCTGTTTGCACGACTCCTTTGAGCCGTGGTAGGGTAGTGATCAAAGTACAGTGGGAACACACTCGAGGCGGAATGACAGTGTCAAGTCAGCGGACTAAGCTGTACTCATGTCACCTGGGAACTGATAACTGACGATAGGTATAATACCAACTAGTCAGTTCCCGACGAGTCCTGTCCAGTGTACCCGTAACCTAACGAGCACCCGCATACTATCTCAAGTACGACGTACTGACGGCTGTGGGACAGACCGTCTCCCACACTGGGATGAGAAGCGCATGCGCTGGTCTACTCCGGAGTATCGATGCCCTGTCTCGATAGTCCTGCGACCAGGGACCTGCATAAGGATGTGCTTATAGATTACCCAGCCCCACTAGTGTGACGGCCATCACATCGCTGGTAATCAAGCAAAGATCCTAAGGGCTCTACTAATGTGTATAGGCGATATACAAAAATAAACACATGTACACATTGAAGTAGAAACAAACCAAGTAGCATACTACTATTTTGAGCAAGATTGTATATACAAGGTGAATATCCCAAGCATCCATTAAGTAATATACAAACCAGTATGATACAGTAATGGCCTCTAGGGCATATACACTAACAAGTGGGTGCTTGCCTATTTAAGTTAGAAAACTAAAACGGGGTTATCAATGGTAATTGGTTTGGAAAAAGTCGCAAATCCTGCCGTCGATGTGCAACAGTTACCAATAACTCCAAAACCTAATTCAAAAATCCAATTCTGTTTAAGTGTCTGACTCAGACGGAGTCTCAGTTTAATCTGAATACAATCCATACATGAATACAATTCAAATATAACTCCAATACAACATGAATTTATATATACTGGAACTTGAACATGAATAACAGAATACTATCAAATATCAACATGACTCGACTGGACCGAACTATGGATATATATTGACTTGACTACATAACTATCCGTTTATATCCTTATCCATTTACATGAACAATTTATACTATGGTTTCGGCAAGTCTTATACAACAAATCATTATAATCAATACAATATGCATTACGAGATTTTTAAATGGTAGACTGATACGGAATATGTTAAAAGTGGCACGATGATGGTCACTATAATACACCTAACCTGAGCATCCGTTTCCGTTGTCCCGTGGGTTTTGACGGGACCTTGTACTCCATATATCTTAGTCCACGAAGCAAGTTGGACTACTCTCGTATACACTGGCACATTCTGTACTAAACTACAAACAACTACGTTAACACAACAAACATAACTATATATAATTTACCTGTTCTATTCTCTGTCTATTCTTCTTTATCTTTTGGGACTTACCGAGCGATTGTTCGCTGACGACATTCATTTTCCATTCTTTCTTTGGAATGTTGTTAGGAGGACCCGACTCTCTGAAGATCGAGCTCAGCCAGGATGATTTGGAGCAGTTCATTGAGGACCCAGAGCTCTAGTTCACTTGTATATACTTTTACTTTCAGTTCATGCCATTGTTTAGTTATTGCCTTCCAGTATTGTATTTACTTTCAGTGTATTATAAAGAATATTTAATCAATAAAAAGTTGCTGTTGATTTATATCTTTTGTCATTTCTTGTGTACATTTATTATATTGCTTATTTACGCTTAGCGTGTTTACTTCTGCGTAAATACGTCACGGGCTTCGTCACGTCCCCTTACCCGTACTTTGGAAAGCGGGGTATGATAGGTTTTGTTGGTGGCCCATGCAGATCAGTTTTGCATGATGTCATACCATGCATGGTCATTACTACATGGAAATCTAAACAATATATATCACAAGAATTATAAGAATCAGCAACTAAATGTTCTTCACATTTCATATTTTTTGAATCTATCGTAACCCTATTTTTCTTTCATGGTTATGGATCCCCTGAACAATACAAGCACCAACGCGAACGACAACACCACACCACCACCTCTTCCACTTACACCTACCATAGAAACTCCTATTAATGAGCAGACGGTATTACTCGAGGCGATCAAGAGCCTCTTAGAGGGACAACAACATCAGACTGCTATCCTAATGAATCGCCCCGAAGCTGAGACACCTGGAGTGAAACAATTTCGGACATTGCACCCTAAACAATTCTCTGGGTAAGAGAGCCCTTTGGAAGCAGAGGAATGGGCTCAGTAGATCAAAGACGATCTGGCAGCAGCACAAGTGCCAGAGTTCTCTTGGGTAAGAGTTGCAAAGTTACAACTAACTGACAATGCCAGGGTATGGTGGAAGGCGGAAGAAAGCCGTCTTGCCCAACCGATCAAATGGAGGATTTTTCGCGAGATGTTCGACGCGAAATATTTTCCCGAGACTACCCACTTTGATATGGAGTAGCAATTCATCCATTTGCAATAAGGATCGATGTGGACCAAATCTGTGGATGAGTATGATGCTGAGTTCACCATATTGAGCAGGTAAGATATGTCTTAAATATTCGAATTTCTAATATCACATACTACACAGCTAACACAAGACCGTAACAGGTTTGCGGCCCATCTCATACCGACAGCTGAGATCAGGGCTAGAAGATTTCAGCAAGGGTTGGACCCGGAGATCCAAGGTGCATTAGCTACAGGGTATTTCCCAACCCATGATCTGGCTTTGAAGGCTGCCCAAAAATATGAGGCAGTGGTGAAGAAGAAGGGCAGACCTCAATCTGCCGGTATGAAGTGCCCTGCTACTCAGATAGAAGGATGACCATCTTCCAGGCCACCGTTTGTATCCAGGAGACCGGGAGTATCTCTTAACCGGCCCAGTCCAGATTTCTGTTACTATTGCTAAAGAAATGGACACCTGGCGAAGAATTGCAGGCGTGCAAATCTCCTATGCTTAGTTTGTGGCCCATCCACACACGATATTGGATCTTGTCCTCATAGACTCAATCAGAATCATGCATCCAGACCAGCAATCACGTATCCGCAGTGGCCATCTATCCAGGCACATGCTCCTCGTCTTGGTCTCCTAGCTCCACCTCCTCATGGACCGACTGCACCTCCTCCTCGTCAGTTCCATCAAGCACAAAGAAACTTACCTCAAGGACAGAGCAATGGACAGAGGTATGCGTCTCCCGCAAAGAGGAATGTACCTAGGCGACAAGCTTTCACAATGACTGTGGAGGAAGCTGAAGCCATTGGTCAAGTCATCACTGGTAACTCCCTTTTCTTTCATATTTTCTTTAAACCTTTATACATATCAAAGCATCTTTTCCTGTACCTAAACATATCTCACACAACTTAGGTACAATCTTAGTGGCCTCACTTCCTGCACTAGCACTCTTCGATACTGGAGCATCACATTGCTTTATGTCGCAATGGTTTGTCCGAACTCATGCGATTCCAGTTAAACCGCTCGTATCCAGCTGGAATGTCAGTTTGGGGAATGCCATTCTAAAGGCAACTTTAGGATACGCCCTGTGTCCAGTAGTCTTCTGCAGCAGAGAATTCTATGCAGACTTTAAGGTGCTGGACATACCGAACTTCGATGTAATCTTGGGTATGGATTGGTTAGGAACTTTTTACGCTACCATCGACTGTCGTCAAAAGAGGGTAGTGTTCGAGATTGAGTGGAGACCGTACTCTAGAGCCTAGCACATACAAGGCTAATCCAAGGAAGGCCGTGGTTGCAACACTACATGCAGAGGAATAATTGAAGCCAGAGATAGTTCGAGAGTTCAACGATATATTTCCTGAAGACATATCAGGTTTGCCTCTCGATCGAGCTCTGGAATTCGGTATTGACTTAGTACCTGGTGCATAACCGGTGATCAAAGCACCGTATCGGTTAAGTCTAGAAGGATTGAAGGAGATCCGTACTCAGCTTGACGAACTTCTGCAACAAGGATGGATTCGTCCAGTACTTCAAGTTGGGGATCTCCATTTCTGCTTATGAAGAAGAAGGAAGGTTCATACAGAATATGCATTGACTACCGAGCTCTGAACGAAGTCATGATAAAGAACAAGTATCCGCTACCGCGAATCGAAGATCTGTTCGATCTGCTAGGTGGGTCTTGCGTTTTCTCAAAATTAAATTTTCGTTCGGGTTATCATCAGGTGAAGGTCAAAGAGTCTGATATTCCGAAGACGACATTCATGACTCGCTATGAACATTATGAGTTTCTCGTGATACCATTTGGAGTGACCAATGCACCAGCTATATTCATGAATCTGATGAACCAAGTTTTCCGAGAGTACCTAGACAGGTTGTTGTCATATTCATCGACGACATCCTGGTGTATTCTAAGAGTCGGAAGGAATACGCTGAACATTTGAGGATTGTCCTGGAGACTTTGCGACAGTATCAACTCTATACCAAGTACAGCAAGTGCGAGTTTTGGCTAAATCAAGTCGGATTTCTCGGGCATATTATTTCAGGTGAAGGAATTTTTGTGGATCCAGCTAAAGTATCAGCAGTAAGTGAATGGCTGACACCAAAGACAGTGAAAGACATTCGAAGTTTCTTGGGATTAGCGGGATACTACCGAAAATTCATAGAAGGCTTTTCGAAGATTACAACACTTTTGACCAAGCTCAAACATAAAGATGAAGCATTCGTGTGGTCAGAAGCATGCGAACACGCTTTTGTAGAACTCAAGTCAAAATTGACATCAGCACCTATTCTCATAAGACCAGACCAATCAGGAGGTTTCGTTGTGCATTGCGATGCATCTGGTAAGGGATTAGGATGTGTTCTACACCAGCATGGAAAAGTTGTAGCTTTTGCATCAAAATAGTTGAAGATTCATGAGCGCAATTATCCAACGTATGCTTTAGAGTTAGTAGCAGTTATATTTTCACTGATGATTTGGCGTCATTATCTTCTTGGAGAACGGGTAGATATATACACAGACCACAAAAGTCTAAAATATGTGTATACTCAGAAAAAGCTGAATATACGGCAGAGAAGATGGCTAGAACCTATGGCGGACTTCGACATCAACCTACAATATCATCAAGGGAAGGTGAATATAGTTCCTGATGCACTTAGTCGCCAGCCACTATCAATGAATCTCACCGCATAGTGGAAGCTACAACAAGATTTGCACGAGATGGAGATTGAAGTGGTTATGCCAGGTAATACTTCAAAATTGATGAACTTACAAGTTCAGTCTACTATTGTCAATCAGATCAAAACAGCTCAAGCAAATGATGCCAAGTTGCAAAAGATCAGAGAACAAGTAGAAAGTGGACTTAGAACATATATCATCATCCACGAAGACGGATCTTTGAGATACGGAAGCAGATTGTGTGTACCACAAGGTCATGTTAGGGAAGAGTTGATGAAAGAAGCTCACAGCTCTCCATACTCAATACACCATGGTGGTATAAAGATATACAAAGATCTGCGACAACATTACTGGGTACATGGAATGAAGCGTGAAGTAGCCAGAAACGTAACCAAATACTTGGTGTGTCAGCAAGTAAAAGCTGAATATCACAGAACTGCTGGTTTTCTTCAACCATTACCTATTCCAGAATGGAAGTGGCAACACATCACCATGCACTTCGTGATTGCACTTCCTCGCAGCACAAAAGGTAACGATGCGGTATGGATTATTATGGATCGACTCACAAAATCGGCTCACTTCATTCCATTTCAAGTTGGCCAATCTACCGAGACACTAGCAAAGAAATACATGGAAGTAAGTTTGAATCTAAGTAAGATTTAACTTTTCATGGTGTACTATTTCTGATACCCATGAACTCATGCAGGAGATCGTGAGATTACATGGAGTGCCGGTTTTCATTGTCTCCGATCGTGCACCAGATTCCGATCACAATTTTGGCAGAGCCTGCAAGCTAGTTTTGGAACGAGTCTGAATTTCAGCACAGCTTACCATCCATAAACAGATGGACTGTCTGAGCAAACAATTCAGATCCTAGAAGATATGCTAAGACCGTGTATGTTAGATTTCGGAGGATCGTGGGAAGATCACCTACATCTTATGGAGTTCTCATACAACAACAGTTACCAAGCGAGTATTAGAATGGCACCGTTAGCAGCTCTCTATGGAAGGAAGTCTCGTTCACCATTAAGTTAGGACGACATCGGAGATAGAGAACTCCTTGGACCAGAGATGATTGTAGCAACTGTGGATATAGTTCGCACGATCAGGGAAATAATGCGCTTAGTCCAAGAAAGAAAGAAGGACTGGGCTGATGCAAAACGCCGACACTTGGAGTTCCAACCAGGAGATCATTTCTTTCTGAAGATCTTTCCAAACCGTGGAGTGTTTCGCTTTGGAAAGAGGGGTAAGCTCAGTTCGAAATTTATTGGATCGTTCGACATACTCGAACGAGTCGGAGAAGTGGCATATCGTTTGGCACTTCCATCCTCATTGGAAGGAGTGCACAATACATTCCACATATCACAGCTTCGAAGATATGTGAGCGCCCCCAGTCACATTCTTGATCACTCCGAGCTCACTGTACAGACATGCTTATCTTATGGGCAGCAACCCGTTGAAATCCTGGACAGAAAGGTAAAGTCAGTTAGGAATAAAGAAGTAAACTTGGTCCGAGTGATGTAGAGAAAAAATTCACCAGGAGAATCAACATTGAAAAGAGAAAACGACATGCGTGCAAGATACCCTTACTTGTTTGTAAATTTGTTCTTAAATATTTGTAAATTTGGAGGACAAAATTTTTATAAGGATGGTAGAATATAACGACTCTGTTTTAATGTACAATTTTTTTTAAAGTTAATATACTGAATGGAGTATTTGCAAGCTTGAGTATATTTTAAGTATTAATTTGTTTGAAAAACAACAAGAAAACACGTGTAGATCATTAGTAAAGCCTCGGACTGCTGTGACATAGCCCTGTGTTCGAATCCCATAAACCACAAATTAATTTTAATGATTTTTCTTTTAAAGTTTTGAAAGCCTAAAAGTTTACAAGTGCAATACACGTAAAAATGAAAAGTCACTGAAAACAAACATGTGGAAAATGATATATGAACAACCAAGAACACGTGTCACGAATCCAGACCCCAACCCTACCTAAACGACCGGCGAGATGAACACTTAGGCCGGCGCCGTCGGTTTTCTCCATCAGGAATGTCCCTAAATTTTGAACTCTAACCCCTTGGCCTCCCCTCACTACTCTCGTACCGTTTGAATTTCCTGAATATTAACAAAGGATTAAAATCACTCATTAATCCAATGTTTAAATACATTTTAATTCCATTCTTCAATCCTAAAAACCCTAATTTCTCCTATAAATACTACATCACATCCTACCCTTCTCCATTCTGAAATCCATTATCAAAAATTCTTAAATTTTTCCAAATCAAAGAAGTGTACAAGTGGAGTTAGCCTAAGGTCACCTTCCGGCGATGATTCAAGAAGATTTCGGCGACCCCGTGACTCCACGAAACTCTTAAATCCTTCTTATACCTCTCGTCTCTACCCCAAACTTGTAAGTCCCCTCCTCTTTCTCCACATCGATTTTAATCCACAATATAATTTTTTTTCATTTAGGTATGTGTGTGGCGCATAATTATTAATGTGTTTTAGTAGTTTGTTATTAATGTATGGTGTCATGTTACAATTTTTCATATAATTATTTTAATTTCATTTTAAGGTTATTCATTTAGTGTTAGATAGTAGCATTATATATGTATAATTAAAGTACGTTTTAACTACCGTGATAATTATACATTACTTGTTTTTTTTTCATTGATTGAGATTTTAATACATTAACCAATAAACGTAAAACATCAAAAAAATCAAATATTCCGAACATTATCAAGTAGTTTATATTTATTAGTTTATATTAGTTTCACAATTTGTATGGTATCATATGATAGTTTACTTCTAACCATATTTGTTAATGTATTTCCTCAGTACTTGCAGCTTAATTTAAACATTGTTTCTCTACAGTCATTTGATTATATTTTTGTATTACTGATTAGTAAGTTTAGAATTACTCATATACACGTTTTTATTTGTCACTATTTCATACAAGTTTGTATTAAAATATCCTATAGTTTTAAAAATTGTATTTAACCCTTTCTTTTCCTTTGCAATTGTGCCTCTACAACTCATTTTGGGAAATCCGATCGGGATGGTGCGAGTTATCGTACATCCTCAGCACTAGTAGAGCGAGATACCGATCTTTTCCTGGAGCATCCGATTTCGATGAAATTTTTAATACAATTTTTAAGAAAACGTGATTTTCTATTTAATAAATAGATTCTATTTTTAATAATTATATAAATATATATATATATATTATCAAAAAATCTATTTTATATTTATATAAATTTCATGTTTTCTATTCACAAGAATCACAAGTTTCATGAAAATACCATCAAGAATCTATACAAATCAAATTTACACAAAAATACCATATATTATTAAAACTAGGTATTTATTCACTAGAATACCTAACTTTTAAAAGTTACAATCATGAAAACCCTAAACACGATAAATAAATACTTGAGCTTTATTTTAAAAGTGTACTAAAACTATTTTTCATAAAACCCGCTCAAGTTATATTAAATTACATTAAGGACCCTAATAAATATAGATTTAAGCGGGACCAATTCTCTTGAGCCTCAGGGAGCCGGAGAAAGTGGGTGCTTGCCTATTTAAGATAGAAAATTAAAACGGGGTTATCAATGGTAATTGGCTTGGAAAAAGTCGCAAATCCTGCCGTCCATGTGCATCAGTTACCGATAACTGCAAAACCTAATTCAGAAGTCCAATTCTGTTTAAGTGTCTGACTCAGACTGAGTCTTAGTCTAATCTGAATACAATCCATACATAAATATAATTCAAATATAACTCCAATACAACATGAATCCATATATATTGGAACTTGAACATGAATACCAGAATACTATCAAATATCAACATGACTCGACTGGACCGAACCATGGATATATATTGACTTGACTACATGACTATCCGTTTATATCCTTATCTATTTACATGAAAAATTTATACCATGGTTTCCGCAAGTCTTATATAACAAATCATTACAATCAATACAATATGCATTATGGGGGTTTTAAGGGGTAGACTGTTACGGAATGTGTTCAAAATGGCACGATGATGGTCAATATAATACACCTAACCTGAACATCCGTTTCCGTTGTCCCGTGGGTTTTGACGGGGCCTTGTACTTCATATACCTTAGTCCACGGAGCAAGTTGGACTCCTCTCGTATACACTGGCACATTCTATACCAAGTTACAAACAACTATGTTAACATAACAAACATAACTATATATAATTTACCTGTTCTATTCTCTCTTTATTCTTCTTTATCTTTTGGGACTTACCGAGCGATTGTTCACTGACGACATTCGTTTTCCCTTCTTTTTTTGGAATGTTGTTAGGAGGACCCGACTCTCTAGAGATCGAGCCCTGCCAGGACGATTTGGAGCAATTCATTGAGGACCCAGAGCTCTAGTTCACTTGTATATACTTTTACTTTCAGTTCATGCCATTGTTTAGGCATTGCCTTCCAGTATCGTATTTATTTTCCAGTGTATTGTATAGAATGCTTAATCAATAAAAAGTTGCTGTTGATTTATATATTTTTTCATTTCTTGTGTACATTTATTATATTACTTATTTACGCTTAGCATGTTTACTTCTGAGTTAATACGTCGCGGGCCTCGTCGCGTCTCCTTACCCGTACTCTGGGAAGCGGGGCATAATAGCAGATGAAAAGGAAGAAAATATGGTGTTTATCCAAGAACAACGGGAACAAGAGCTTTGTCTATCAGTGAGCAAGAACACAAAAGCGGATACTTGGTTCCTAAATTCGAGGGCTTATTTTCACTGCACTTCAGTCCGGCATCATTTTAGTGAGTATGTTCAAGATAATTTTGGACATGTAACGGTGGAAAACGGTCAGTGGTGTAAGATCGTTGGTAAAGGGACAATCATACTACAACCGCCAGGAGGAGGTCAGATCAAGCTGAAGAATGCGAGACACATCATAGATCAAAAGAAAAAGACTAATTTCTACAAGTCATCTAGACAACGAAGGTTATATGTCGATAATTGAAAATTCTCAATAGAAGATTTCCAAAGGATCGTTGGCGGACGTAAAGGGAAAATTGAGCGGTTCATTGTACTCATTTAGTAGGAGCAGTGGAGGTTCGGTTGTGTTGGCAGCAAGTTCAAAAGCAGATTTTGAGTTTTCATTGTAGCACAAGCAATTGAGCACCTCAACGAGAAAAACGTGAAAATTCTTCACGATATGGGGCTTTTTTCAAGGCTGAAAAAGGTGAAGTTGGAGCTGTGCAAGAGTTGTGTTTGTGGTAAGCAAAATGCACTCACATTTCAGATTGGAGGCACTGCTAAAAAGACTAAGAAGTTAGATATGGTGCATACGGATGTATGAGGTCCGGCCTTGGTGGAGTCTTATGGAGGAAGCCGGTACTTCATGACATTCATTAACGATGCAAGCCGGAAGACATGGGTGTATGCAATGAAGAAGAAGTCTGATGTGTTTGGTATCTTCAAATACTGGATTGCGCAAGTTAAGAACCAAACGGGGGCTAAGGTAAAATGCCTTAAGACCGATAATGGCGGAGAATACTGCATAGAGGAGTTCGAGGGGTTTTGCTCGCAAAAAAGTATTCGTTGGTTGAAAACGGTACCAGGAATGCCACATCAGAATGGCATCGCTGAAAGGATGAACAGGATGATCTTAGGGCGTGTGCAAAGCATGACTTTGGATGCGGATGTGCTAAAATTCCAATGGACAGCAGCGGTCGATGCTGCTATGTATCTGATCAACAGAAGCTTTACCGACTCAAGCTTCCAGAGTGAAAAGGATGACAGCAAGTCTGTCTCGGGTTTTGTGTTTATCCTTAATGGAGGGGCGGTCTGTTGGAAGAGCTCCAAACAGGACACCGTCGTAGACTCAACGATGTAGACCGAATACATTGCTACCAAAGATGCTTCAAAAGAAGCGATCTGGATGAAAAAGTCCATTACTGAACTTGAGGTGGTTCTGTCCATTGTTAATCTGATACCTTTGTATTGATATAACAATGGGGTTATGTCTTAGCGAAGGAACCACGGCCCCATCAGAAATCCAGACACATCTTGGGATGATATCACATGATCAGGGAGATTGTAGATTGCCAGGAGATCGAGATCCGGAGAGTAGATACGAAAGACAAGACGGCGGATCCATTTACCAAGGCCCTTCCTCAAGCGCAGATTGAGCGGCTTTTTGAGATGTTGGGTTTGCGTATGCCAACTGGCCCTAGAGCAGATGTTGGGTATTCGGTACGCCAATTACAAGGCTTAGTGCAAGTGGGAGGTTGTTGGATATGTATGCCCTAGAAGCATGTGTTGTATAGGATGCTAGGGATATGTATATATTGGATATGTATGCCCTAGAGGTCCGTATCGTATAGGATGCTAGGGATATGAATGTACATGACAATCTTGCTCAGTTATATAGTATACTATTTGAGTTGTATTTATCTTAACATATGTATTTGTTTTTCTTACTGTTTGCTATTGCTTATACATGTTTATAAAGACTCGTTACAGTAATAAACTATTTTGGTTTGTCTTTATCTTAACATGTGCATATATTATACTTGATATCACATATGGTTGATATATGTTGATAAAGCCCGTAGGATTTTGCTTGACTACCAGCATTATGATGGCGATCATACTTGTGGGAGCTGGGTAGTCCATTAGCAAATTCTTAAAGGTCCCAAGTCGCAGGAGTATCGAGACCGGGTATCGATATTCCAGAGTGGACTTGTGTATACGTTTCTATACCCCGACGAGAGGCGGTGGTTGATCCCACAGCCATTGGAGTGTGTAGGGTGTTTTTCGTCACTCCATTGAGATGGGAATACGCCCGCGCTTGTTAGGCCTACTACAGATTCCCCCTGCTTAGGATAGGCGGGGGTTTATTGATTGTGGGGATCCGAATCTCCGGCAGCCGTGGATTAAGCTATCGTTAAAAACCCCTCGCCTTTGGAGCGAGAGAACCTTCGATTGATGGGTCAAATTGGTCATGCGAACTCAATGTGTAGTGTACGTATGTTTTTCTAACGGGGGAGATATTTTTAATGTGGAGTGTATATAAAATGTGGGAGGAAATGGCGTCCAAACGACGCGTGAGCGCCAGCGCTTCACGTGCCTAGCACGCAGGCGCTGGGCGCTTGGGTACTGGCGCTAGCACTGGACGCTTGGCGCGAGCGCCTCACGTGTCCAGCACGTAGGCGCTGGGCGCTTGGGCACTGGAGCTAGCGCTGGACGCTTGGGCGCGAGCTCCTCACGTGCCCGGCACGTGGGCGCTGGGTGCTTGAGCGCAAACGCCTCACGTGCCCGGTATGTGGGCGCTGGGCGCTAGCGCCTTACGTGCCCGGCACGTGGACGGTGGGCACCCGTAGAAAGAAGGGGCTTTTAGCCCCGGAAAAAGGAGTTAAACTCTGAAAGAGAATTTTTTTATATTTATGGAGTTAAACACCTATATATAAAAAGGTTTGGTTTATGGAGTTAAACTCTAATAGATCTTGAATGGAGTTAAACTCTTAGAAATCTTTGAAAATGATCAAAGGGGTCCCCTTTCTTCTCCCCCTTGGCCTTGGATCTTCTTTTAGGCCTTGGATCTTTCCAAGGTGGGATTTTTGAATTTGGGTCTCATTCTTCCTCCTCTTCCGTTGGCCGAATCTTGGAGAAAAAGGGGGTTGTGATTTAAAAATCTCCCATTTTTGAGATCTGATTGAAGGTCTGAGTTTCCCTTCAAGGGTTTGATGGTGAAAAACTGTCTATTTTTAGAAAAGGAAGAGTTAAACTTTAGATTTAATTCAAAAAGGGGGAAGAAGGTTTTAGAATTTTGAGATAGGGGAAGGAGGCACGAAACCTAATTTTTGAGAGAGAGAAAAAGTTATTGAGATATTTTCATCATCTTTGCCTTTATAGGCTACACTTTACATATAACCCTTTGGATTTACAAGATGGCATTTTGCCCATCCTATGCCTCATGTGCTCATTTCTTTTGCCCATAAGCAATGGGGCTTACAAAAATTTGACTTTATGCCCATTTTTCTTACATTTATTCATAAAAAAAATACACCAAAATTATTTATTACAAATTTTTTGTTTTGGCATGGGGAGGCCGGCCGCTTCTGTCAGTTATATGTATGTCCTCGAGGCCATTACTGTACATACGATATATATTGTAGTGGATGCTTGGACATATATAGGGAGGACTTTCTTGCTCGACATGATACTATGCTATATGGTTGCTTTTTATCTCAACATGTACACTTATTGTCTCTCTTATTACATGTTGATAAAGCCTTTAGGATGAGTACTTGACTACCAGGATTATGATGTAGATCATACTAGTGGGGACAGGGTAGTCGGTAAGTACATCCTTCAAATATTTCTAGTCGTGAGAGTATCGAGACAGGGCATCGATACTCCAGAGTAGACTAGCGTATGCGCTTCTTGACCCATATGATGGGCGATGGATGATTCCATATCCATTGGTGTTTGACATCAGAGAAGGTATACGGGTGCTCAGTGGAGATTGGGTACACTGAACGGACTCGCTGAGAACTCCTAGATGGTATTATACCTATCGTCAGATAGCAGTTCTCTGGTGACACTGGTACAGGTTAGTCTGTCGACCCGAGATATGTTGGATATATGTATGCCCTAGAGGCCATTATATGTATAGTGGATGCTTGGACATGTATATATGTATATAGATGACTTTCTTGCTCGATATGATAGTATGCTATCTGGTTTATTTTATCTTGACATGTTCATTTGATCATGCATCTTATTCATTTGGTACATGTTGATAAAGCCCATAGGATATTTGCTTGACTACTGAGACTATGATGCAGATCGTACTAGTGGGACACCTGTAGTTTATAAGCATATCCTTTAACTGTTCCTAGTCGTGGGTGTATCGAGACGGGGCATCGATATTCTAGAATAGACTAACGTATACCATTCTTGTCCCATGTGATGGGCCATGGATGATCCCATATCCATCTGGTGTGATGAAACCAAAGATTGTATGCGGGTGCTCAGTGGAGACTAGGTACATTGAACGGACTCGCCGAGAACTCTTATGTGGTATTATATCTATCATCGGATAGCAGTTCTCAGGTGACACTGGTATAGGTTAGTCTGTAGACCTAATATCGTCATAGAGTCTTATGTGTCCTCTCACTGTACATTGATCTCCACCCTACCACGGCTCTATTGAGTCATGCAAACAGGTGGACTTCGGGTACAGTCCCGAGGCACATGGAGGCAATGAGCGATAGGAGGGGTTTCGTCTCTCCCGGTATTGGGGGTTGATGTTGTGCTATGCTCGATTGGCTATAACAGGAAGTCCCTGGCCAGGGCTGCTGAGCTTACTGATAAGTGTTATCAGTAGTTTCTCGATCTGTTATGAGCCATACACCGGCATGACTTATTGAGTTATTGGGGTCGACGACTCCATCCCTAGACTCGATATGCAGCATATCTGACGAAGAGACCGGACTGTATGGTAAGTGTTACCAGTTGGCTCGACGGGTGTTTTGACAGCTTCGCTGGTTTTCTTCTGATCGCTCAATACCCGGGTGGCCGTTACGTTTAGCTGACCGCTTACGTCTTGTGGGTGTTTGATATGATCATCACCTACTGCCGGCGTATTGATGAGTCTTAGAGTCCCACACAGGAGTTTCCTAGCTTAAGCGAAAAGATGTGTGCATATGAGATATGCGCGGGGACCCGATTAAATACGTGTATGTGATACCGAATATTAATCGGGCGTTTTTCTATTGGTCGGGTCGTATGTGATATGACTGGTTTGTTAAATCAAGTGTTGTTTTAACATTTGACTTTTAGCTTAATTCTTCATTAAATCATTTTCTTTGTTGATGTATGCATGCATGTATGCACATAATGATGCGCATGGACACATACATACATACATACATACATACATTGTATCATGGTTGATGATATACTAGTGGTGGTAATGCAAGACTCACATGGAAATAAATATGTATATATATTTATTTTTGAATTAAAGAAATAGAAAATCAATTCATGGTGGATATTTATCCTTGACCTTTCTCTTAACCTTAGCTCCCACCATGAGTTAACTTTCTATGATTCTTTTTCTCCAAAATAAATATCTAGATATTTGTTAACCCATGGTTAAGGATGAGAGTGGAAAATATTTATATTTTCTATTCTCATCTTTATCTTTCATCATATCATTATCTCTTGAGAAAAGCTTAGCCACCATTATCTTCTTCCTCCTCCAAGCTCTCTTGATTTTTCTAAAGAGTGAGGTTGATAAAAAGAAAGAGTTTTAATTATAGAATATAAACCACCTCATCATTTTACACCTCTCTAGTCTATTTGTGTAGGGTGTTTGCTATACTTCTTTCAAAGATCAAGTAAAGCAAGGAGCTTTGGGCAAAGGGACTTCGGGTGGATCATCGCGGACGAGAAAGGCCTCTAGCTATCCGTTCCATACTCTCAAAGGTCCAAGGAATCACCAAGGAAGGTCTAAAAAGATTGTAATCTCTTTACTTAATGATAAATTCTCATTTGTATGTGATACTTGTTCGTTGTTATCTTAAAATTCTAGTTAAGATTCTAGTTTAGTTTATTTAGTACCTTTAAAAATTTAATTGTGGCATGTGTGGTGCTTCCAAACTCTAGATTAGGTGCTAGGTAAACCTAACAAGATCGTCATAGAGTCTTGTGTAATTCCTACTGTGCTTTGATTTCCACCATACCACGTTCAAGAGATCGTGCAAAAAGGTGGTTTTTGGGTACATTCCCGAGTCACATGGAGGCAATGAGCGATAGAAGGGGATTCGTTTCTTCCGATATTGGGAGTTGATATTGCGCTATGCTCGATTGGCCATAACAGGTAATCCCTGGCCAGCGTTGCTATGATCTACTGGTATGTGTTATCAGTAGTTTCTCGAACCGTTATGGACCTTGCATCATGACTTATCAGGCTATTGGGGTCTGACGTTATACCACCCCCAGGCTGCGATATGCGACATATCTGATGAAGAGACCGGACTGTACGGTAGTGTTACTGATTGGATTCGCAGGAGTATGAGCAGGCTTGCTTGTTGATCTTTTGATCGCTCAATACCCGGGTGGCCGTTACGTTTAGCAGACCGCTTGCATCTTGTGGGTGTTTGATATGATCATCATCTACTGCCGGCGTATTGACGAGTCTTTAGAGTCCTACACAGAGATTTTCTGGTTCATGTGAAACGAAGTAGGAGCACATATGTGATATGTGCGGGACCGAGATTAACGCGCGTATTTGATACCGCATTCTATTCTCGCGATATGTGATATCAGTCGGTTATATGAGATATAGCCGGGTTATCGGATCAAGTGTTGATTCGATAAGTTGATACATTTTATATTAGTCGGTTGTATGTGATATAGCCGGATTATTAAATCAAGTGTTGATTTGATAATTTAATGTATAATTATATATTTGATATATTAACTTACATTAACTAATATTAGCTCACTTAAACATTTATTTTTCTCACTTATGTGCATATAGTATATATGTGATATATATTAATGTACATTTTTGTGTCATGCTTGATGCCACATACTTCATTGGAGTATGAGACTCACACCATGCTTATGTTAATGTTAGGGTTTTATTTATTTGAAGTTAATCAAAATTAGAAGGAATTTAGTCACATGGTTGAAGCTTGTAGAATCTTGTGGAACCATTGACCAAGTCCACTAATTTTGTTTTACTTGCAGACATTTATTAATCTAACCATTAATATTAGCTATGGTTTAATCTCTACATGAGTTAGTGTATAACACTAACTCACCCATGGTTGCCATTCTCACCTCATGAGTTTCATTCTCTTCTTCACTTCATCTTCTTCTTACTCAATGAAAAAGCTTTCTAGCTTTTGAAATAGTGAAAAAAATATTATGAGAAAAATTAATCTAAAGAAAGCCCAATTCCTACTTTATCATCCTCTACTATATTAACCATTTAGTTTAGGGTGTTTGCTTCACTAATCTACAATTAGTGAAGAGATAGTATGAGCTTGAGTTTTCTCGACGTAGATCATCTTCGGCCTCGAAGATTTCGACCAAGCTTGTTCATTTCTTCATGTGAACCCTTACTAGAGTTCGGGTGTTCACTACTTGGAGCGAAGGGACTACTACACGGAGCTTTAGAAATGAAGGATCGGTCTATAAAGGTTGTATTCCTCATTCACTTAAATGTAAAGTTGTTTACATTGTAATTCGTCTAAATCTCTAGTTAAAGATTCTATATTAGGGTTCTTTAGAATGGCAAATTTTTAAAAACTGTATGGACGATACCTCCTGAAACCTTGCTGCCGCCCTAGGGAATCATACGGTGGTATCAGAGCCAAGCTAGAGAATTAAACGATATTTGTTAGATTACGAAACCGAAACCACTCCGAAACTTAAAACAACGAAATCCAGTTTCTGTCGAATTTTAAATGGCCTCTAAAATTTTTTTAGCAACTGCAGAATGTTGTATGTAATATAATATGAACACCATACAAATTTAAAGCATTTCCACTTACTTTTGGCCGGCCACAAGGCCTCAAAAACTGAGCTCACCGGGTCAATCTGGGCTTTTTGGCTTCAAATTTTTAGGGTGTTTCAGTCTTTGGGTTTTGTTGTTTCAGGTGTTGCTTGTTTTTGCTAAATTTTCGCTAAATTTTCATGTGATGTTAACTTTCGGTAAAGGCAATTCGGAGTGTTTCGTAATCGTAATTCTAATATCTATTCGGGTTATTTAGACGACATTAAAAAGTTCGAACGGATATCAATAACCCATATTTTCTCTCGCTGGAAATTTTCCAAGAGTTGGATTTTTCCGAGTTTAAAATCTTCAGAAAATCATGCAAGCGATTCTGTGGACACTCTATAAAAACGATACCCAAACTTCACTTTTTGGATCGCGGAACCGCGGTCATACCCTAGGGTTTGCGGCAGTTCCGTGGCGACATGAGTGAGGCATGGGTCGGCTCTTCTACGGATGGTTCATAGGTGATGTGGCATGTTCTGGGTACTTTTTGAACTTCGCTCAAGTGTTGATCTCTTTGGGAAATTTTGGATGTTTGTTTATTCGATCGTCGTCTAGCTATCTGTGATTGTAATACAATATTTGGAATCCACATAATTAGTTATGAGATAACTAGTTTGAATTTTATAAATCTAACAGTTTAGTCTCATTTGATCGGTTGCTACAGAATTTTGATGTGGATCAAAAGTCCGTCGCAATTACGTAGTGTACGAAGATACTCGCTGGGTAACTTTACTAGATAGCCACGCCCCATAGCCTCAACGAAGTGACTGTGGGAGAACCCCGTTGCCAAAAGCATCCGTTCGGGTGCTCGCGACCGCGGTGTTCCGCCTTAGTGCACTTCATCGACGACATCGGGGTTGCGGCCATCTGCTAAAGTTTCCGACGAGCATTCGATCAAATTATCGGGAATCTTGTTCAATTACCAGACAGGTTATTGAAAAGTGTTTTCAATATCGAGACTAAAATGTGGGGTTTATAATTGTTAGGCATGTGATGTCTAAGGAATTCATTTGGTTAGGCATAAAATCCAAAGTTTGCGATACATTAGGTTTATGATGTCTAAGGTGGTTGCCTATTCCAATTGTTGTAGTTTTTCACTTTTCTTTTCTGCGACCGTAAGTGTAATATGTGGTGTGTCGCCAGTTTCGTTGCTATATGTTAACGACAATTGGGATACGCATATTTACTTACGTTGATGACATGTGATGTTATGTGTTGCTGTGATATGTTATATTGGATCATCGTGTTTTGAATAGCCGGGTTTTTTTTATGTGAGATGAGAGTTTTTCATTTTCATTTATGTAAAAGCTTGTATGTAATATTCTTTTATTGGGGCACTTCCGGGTTGAGGATGATGTCACCATTGATATATATTATTTACTTTTTCCGCATTAGGATAGACCCAAGGAGGAGAGCACAAGTAACCGGGTTCTAGGATCCAGTGGGAGATCATCTCGAGGAGTCGAGACTGGGTCTCCTACCTCTAGAATTGGTAGGGTTGCTTGCCGCTCTGGTAGGGGTCTAAGGATGTGGGTTTGGCTATTCATCGCGACCTTGGAATCCGTGATTTTTATTGGCTTAATTAAAACACGGAATTCCTAGTACATCCAATATTTCATATGTGTTCTTCTGCTGCTGATATTTTATGATGTGATCACTTGATATGTTGAGACGATTACTTATATTATATATATGAGATATAATAAATATTGCTGCTTTCGTTTCTTCTGTGATACTTAGGAAGTATAATTGATGGGACTTCATTAATGAGATTAATAAAAGAAAAAAAAATCTAAAGATGTTGTATAAACTTGTTTTAAAAACTAGTAGCTCTAGTTCTTACTTTGCATAGCGGTATTCCTTATAGAATATCCTGCACCTTATTCGATAAGGAAAGAGCCGAGATCTCTTCATCGAGAGTGACATCTTTAGCGAAATTAACAGATACTACAACCCACTCGGTTTGTCTTTTGATTGCTTCTATAGTTTTTGCTTTGCATAGTGGTATTTGTGAAATATCCTGCACCTCATTCGATAAGGAAAGAGCCGAGATCTCTTCACCGGGAGTGACCTCTTTCGCAAAACTAGTAAAAACTCAAAAACACTCCTTTTCAAAATCACTCGATTCTACAACGATATCAAGTTCATTACGCAAAAGGTTTTCTTAAAAACTTGTCGTAGCCCTTCATCATTTCAAATAAGTACTACTTAGTATTCGTGCTACGTTTGTTGACCATGTTAAGACGTAGTGTGCGGTAGCTGATTAGTGCTTATCTGCAAAAGCATATGATGCGATTGGATTAGGGTAATCGTATGACTTTGTGGACCATGTTAAGGGTCGTGCGGGTGGGTTTAATTCAATTAGGAAGGGTTGAACTTGGCTAGCGCTTATGATTTATTGACCATGTTAAGGTCATAAGTCGCTAGGGGAAAAATATTATCGGGAATTTCAAGTGTTGAAATTTGCAATAAGATTGCATACCTTCTATGAGATAGTTGAATCTCGATTCCCACTGCGAGTAAGAGTTACTCCTGGGCGAGTTTTGCACATTACAATTAGCCGATCAAGTAGATGTCTAGAAATGTGTTAACGGGGTTACGTCCCTGGGAAAATGAGGTTTATTTTAATTAGGTCCGTGCCAAAGCACGGGGAACCTCCCTCAAAATACCGACACTGGCCTGGCCGAAAGATTGGCGAACATGTAGGGTGTAATTAATCCCGGCTAGTCTTACCTTTTAGGGGTTGAAGGAAGATTTGATCAAAACAGTGGGAGCCATCCTGATTAGATAAAATAATAACTAATCTAATATTGCAAGAGCGCACGCAGAGTGTTTTCTTCTCTCTCTCTCTTGGTAGCGACCATGTCATGCCTTAATCAAGATAATAATTTGGATGCATCGACCGAACCTTCTTATTATACTGAGCTGGGGAACGTTGGTTCCGCTCTATCTTATAACTGTTATAAGTCCAAGCAGGAAATAGGGGATATCTGGAATCCCATACCACCCATTCGAAGAAAGTGCATATTGATGCATTTTCTTCGGGTGTGTTCATTACCAAGAATTGTTTTTTTCAGTATCTTCTACGTCTTGGGTATGTGATACCGGATCAGGATCCCACATATGTAATATGTTACATGGGCTATAGATAACTAGAGAACTGGAAATGGGTGATATGTCTCTAAGTGTAGAGAATGGTGCAAGTGTTGCAGCCACATCAGTTGGCAAATATCACCTTCTATTAATACATTGATTCTGAACGAATGTTATTACATATCGAACCTGATATACAATATTACATTGGTTTCTTTAATGAGTTAAAGAAGGATATAATACTGTATTGCAGGATAATGTTGTGACCATTTTCCTTAATCAAGAGTTGATTTGATCAGACACGTTATGAAATGGCATATATGTTCTAAATCAAACCACAGTTTAAAGTATCTAGAACGCACACAAGAGGAGTAGTTCAAAAATGAACGAATCTTTCTTGTGGCATTGTAGACTAGGTCATATCAATGCGACACGACCAGCTAAGTCACATAAGGATGGATATGTGAATCTGTTCGAATTTTCATCTTATGTTACTTGTCAATCTTGTCTCAAAGGTACAATAACCAAAACTGCGTTTATTGGAAACAGAGGAAGAGTTGTTGAACTCTTGGGACGGATACATGATGATGTATACGGTCCAATATCTACACAATGCCAGAGTTGGTTCTTTGTACTTCATTATATTCATCAACGATCTCTCAAGATTCGAACATGTTCCTGTTGAAACACAAGTCTGAATATTTTGAGAAATTCAAAGAATATAAGCTTGAAGTTGAGAACCAAATGGGTAGAAGTATTAAGTTCTTCGATGTGATCGGAGAAGGAGAATACTTGGGCATGGTGTTCCTGGAGTTTCTAAAAAGAGAATATGATTCTCTCTCAGCTTACTCCTTCGAGTACACCACAGCGCAACGGTGTATCAGGATGGAGGTAACGCACCCTATGAGATATGGCGCGCTCTATGATGAGTACTGTTGAGTTGCCTGTTTCCTTTTTTGGTGTTATGCACTTGAGAACCTGCATACCTATTGAATGGGATTCCATCCAAATCAGTGCCTACCACTCCATATGAGATATGGTATGGAAAGAAACCATCTCTTAAACGAGTTAAGATATGGGGTTGTCCGGGCTATGTTGAAAAGAAAAATCCGGATAAGCTCGAAGTAAGGTCAGTTCTGTATAAGTTTGTTGGATATCCCGAACATTCGCAAGGGAATATGTTCTACCACACTGAGGAGCAAAATGTTTTTTTTCCTCAGCATGCCACCTTTTTAGAAAAGGGATTTCTTGTGAAGAAATTAGTAGTCATGAGGTAGAAATGGAAAGAGTTTCAACTAAACATACTAACAGCTGATAATTTGGCGAAACCAATGGATTCAATAGTCTCCAACGAAGCTCAGCCTCTCCGCGAATTTGGTAGGCTTCTCATTCACTTGAGAGATACTACGGTCTTCTCGGTGACAGTGGGATTGCATCATGATAGATGATGACCCAACCAGGTTCAGACAGGCCATCACGAGTGGAGACTCTGTGCAAATGGCTGGATGCTATGCAATCAGAGATGGAATCTATGTACACCAACAAAGTATGACTATGAATGTTGCACCTGAAGGGATAAAGCCCATTGGGAGCAAATGGATCTTGAGAAGATTCTTGGTGTAGATGGAAAATTTGAGACTTTCAAAGTTATGCTTAAGTCCATCAGGATTAAAGCAGGCATCGCGGAGTTGGAACATCTGTTTTGATGTGGCGGTCAAAAAGTTTGACTTCATCAAAAAAGTAGATGAACCTTGTATATACAAGAAGGTGGTAGAGAGTAAGGTTGTCTTCCATGTTTTGTACGTAGATGACATAATCTTGATAGGAAAATGTTTCCTATGCTACACTCGGTCAAGCTCCTCTTATCACGAGAATTCTCCATAGAAGATCTGGATGATACCTACGACATCTTATGGATAATGATCTATGGTGATAGATCTAAGTGGATGTTCGGAGTGTCCCAAATTTAGGTACATTAACACCATACTAAAAGGATTTAGTATGGAGGATTCTAAGCGTAGTGGTTCGCCTACTTACGAAGGAATCACTCTTTCCAAAAAGATGTCTTCCGAGACTGATTTGGAGAGAGCTCGCGTGCAAGGGATACCCTATGCTTCGGCAGTAGGCTCTATCATGTGTGCTATGTTATGTACCAGACTGGATGTAGTTAACTCACTAGATGTAGTGATTAGGAATCAATTGGATCTTGGGAGAATCACTGGATAACCGTGAAGGACATTCTTAAGTACTTGAGAAGCATTAAAAGAATGTTTTTGGTTCGAGCTTCCTGAGTGATAAGGTCGACTGAAAGTCAGTCATAGGCATTGTCTTTACCCTCAGCGGAGGGACGGTATATTGGAAGAGTTCCAAGCAAGATACAGTGGCATACTAGACGATAAAGGCTGAATACATTGCTACCAACGATGCTGCCAAAGTAGCTGTCCGGGCATTTCTTGTTCATGTGATAAACATGGTTTCTACCATTGAGCATCCAATAACTGTTATTATAACAACAAATGGAGTTGTGGCTTTGGCCTAGGAACGCCGGTCCCATCAGCGATCCAGATATATTCTGAGGCAAGTATCACCTGATCAGGGAGATGGTTGATCACCAAGGGATCGAGGTGAGGAGAGTTGACGCGAAAGATAACACAGCGGATCCACTCACAAAGGCCTTACCCTAGAGAGACTTCAATAGGACGTTGAGTATGAGATACTATAACAAATGACCTTAGTGCAAGTGGGAGATTATTAGTTATATGTATGCTCTAGAGGCCATTACTGTATATACGATGTATATTGTAGTGGATGCTTGTGTAGGGTTCCTAGGCACACTAATGAGGTCTCACAAGGCATCAACCATGCCAATTTGAAATTTTACAAGTGCCGAGAAACCCTAATACGGATCGTTAACTAGAATTTTAGGCGAAAGAGAAACTAGTTAACAATTTAACTAAGTGATCGGAAATACAACCTTTGTAGATCCGGTTCTCCACCTCCATAGCTCCATGATGAAGTCTCCTTGCTGTCCAAATCAAATCCCGGACTCTAGCGTTGGCTTCATCGGAGAAATGGGCGGGCTAGGTCATCGACTACGATGCCGAAGATGATCTACGTCGAGGCATCACAAGATCAAGCTCCCACTTCACCAGGTCATGAAACTTGTGAAGAAAACACCCTATACTACTTGGCAAGAGGTAGAGGATGAAGAAATAGGAGATGGGTTCACTTTAGAATTGGATTTCTCACTCTATTCATCAAATCATCATTGATGGTTGCTAGCTTTTTCTTCTTAAAGAAGAAGAAGAAGAAGATGATTATTATGATAAGTTGATTAAAATTGCAAAAGAAAATGAATACTTATCATAATATGAACCATGGTTAGGTGTAGAGAATTGACTAAGGTTAGATGAATGGTTAGGGTTAAGCATGAAGACAAAATGGTCATTTTGGTCAAAGCTTCATGAAGGTTCAACAAGCTTCAAGAATGAAAGCAACCATTTTGTTTTCTTATCCCATTTCTTTTTAATCCAATTAAAAAGATAAATGAATGAATAACAAAATAAAAACCCTAACCATTTACTTAACCAAGGTTTAATTCTTTACACAAACCCTAGCAAACATGTATCATCAAACATGATACATCCAAGTGCACAAAAATATATCACATACAACTTGTGAACTTCAAGTGAGAAAATCCATTTAAAGTGAACAAAAACCAGTTAATGCAAAGTAATATATCAAATATATAATTATGCATTAAATCATTAAATCAACACTTGATTTAACGATCCGGTCATATCTCATATAACCGACTAATATCCTATGTATCGGCTTATCGAATCAATCCTTGATTCGATAACTAGGTTATATCGCATACAACCATATCGATACATTCATCGCGAGAATAGAATACGGTATCACATACACGCATTATTCTCGGTCCCGCACATATCTCATATGCGCTCCTATTTCGTTTCGCTTGAGCCAGGAAACCTCTGTGTAGGACTCTAAAGACTCGTCAATACGCCGGTAGCAGATGATGATCATATCAAGCACCCACAAGCCGTAAGCGGTCTGCTAAACGTAACGGCCACCCGGGTATTGAGCGATCAGAAGATCGACGAGCAAGCCCGCTCACACTCCTGTGAATCCAACCAGTAACACTTACCGTACAGTCCGGTCTCGTCGTCTGATATGTCGCATATCTCGCCTAGGGGTGGTAAACGTCAGACCCCAATAGCTCGATAAGTCGTGTCGATATGAGGTCTATAACAGTTCAAGAAACTACTGGTAACACTTACCAGTAAATCTCAGCAACCCTGGCCAGGGATTTCCGGTTGTAGCCAATCGAAAACAGCGCAACATCAACCCCCTATACCGGGAGAGACGAATCCCCTCCTATCGCTCATTGCCTCCATGTGACTCGGGACTGTACCCAAAAACCACCGTTTTGCACGCCCTCTTGGACGTGGTAAGGTGGAAATCAAAGCACAGTGGGAACCACACAAGACTCTATGACGATCTCGGGTCAACAGACTACTCTGTACCAGTGTCACCAGAGAACTGCCATCTGACGTAAGGTATAATACCATCTGGGAGTTCTCGGCGAGTCCGTCCAGTATACCCAGTCTCCACTGAGCACCCGTATATCATCTCCGATGTCAAACACCAATGGATATGGGATCATCCATCGCCCATCTGTATGGGTCGAGAAGGTATACGCTAGTCTACTCTGGTATATCGATGCCCCGTCTCGATGTACCCACGACTAGGGACCTTGAAGGATGTACTTATGGACTACCATGTCCCCACTAGTATGATCCGCATCATAGTCCAGGTAGTCAAGTACTCATCCTAAGGGCTTTACCAACATGTAACTGAGAGACAATCAGTGTACACGTTAAGGTAAAGAGCAACCGGATAGCATACTATCATGTCGAGCAAGAAAGTCCTCCCTATATATGTCCCAGCATCCACTACAATATACATCCTATGTATAGCAATGGCCTCTAGTGCATACATATAACTAACAATCTCCCACTTGCACTAGGGCCATCTGATAGCAGTGGTTGTAGTATCTCATACTCAACCATCCCATAAAAGTCTCTCTCTGCGAAAAGGCCTTTGTGAGTGGATCCGCCGTGTTTTCCTCTGAGTCTACTCCCCTAACCTCGATCACCCTGGAAATCAACCATCTCCATGATCAGGTGACACTGCCTTAGAATATGTCTGGATCACTGATGGGACCGGCGTTCCTTGGCATAAGCCACAACTCCATTGTCTCACAATGGTTGGAACGTAGTTCATCTCATGAACCAATATACACCCAAACATCCTCTTTGGTAGCATCTTGAGTAGCGATGTATCCTGCCTTTATCGTCTAGTTAGCCACGGTATCTAGCTTGGAACTCTTCCAACATACCGTCCCTTTACTGAGGGTAAAGACAATGCCTGTGACTGACATTCAGTCGTCCTTATTACCCTGGAACCCTTCCAGTGATTTTCCCCAGGATCGGTTGATACGATCTTACTACAACTAGTGAGAATCCTAACATCCAATTAGATCTATCTCATAGATCCAAAACCCAGGATTTAGGAGGTATCACTTTGATCTTATATGGAGAATCATTGTGATAAGCGGAGATTGACCGAGCGTAGCATAGGAAACTCCTTCCCTATCAAGAGTATGTCATCCACGTACTCTACGAGGATCATTACCATACTCCCTACTACCTTTTTGTTTATACAAGGTTCATCTACCATTTTGATGATGTCAAACTCTTTGACTAACACATCAAAACAGATATTCCAACTCCGCGATGCCTGCTTTATCCTATAAAGCATCTTGTACACGTTTCCGCTGCTCCCACTGTCTACGAAGCCCTCTAGCTGTGTACTTATAGACGTTCTCTTCTAAAACATCATTTAGAAAAGCAGTCATAGCATCCAACCGCCAGATATCGTAGTCATGGTATGTAGCCGTGGCAAGTAGGATCTGGATGGACTTAAGCATAGCCACTTGAAAAGGTTTCATCATTATCCACGCCTGGTCGATGACGAAAAGCTTTAACAAGTCTAGCTTTGAAAGTCTCAACTTTTCCATCTACACCAAGTAATCTTCTCAAGATATACTTGCTCCTGATGGGGATTTAACCCTTCAGATATAGCAACCAAAGTCCATACTTTGTTGGTGTATAAGGATTCCATCTCAGATCGCTAAGCATCCAGCCATTCTTACAGAGTCCTTACTCTCGATAGCCTGCTCGAAACTAGTTGGGTCATCATCTCATGATGCAATCTTCGCTCCTACTGTCATAGAGAAACAGAAGTATCTCTCAGGTGGGTGAGAAACCCTACAAGATCGGCGGAGAGGCTGAGGTTCGTTGGTAACTATTGAATCCTTTGGTTTTATCAAATCATCTGCTGTAGTTTGTATAGCTGGAACTTTTCCAGTTCTACATTACAGACCTTGCCTCGAGCTTGTCCGGATTTTTCTTTTAGACATAGCCCGGACAACCCCAAATCTTAACCAACTTAAGGTATGGGCTCTTCCCTTATCATATTACATATGAAATAGTAGGCAACTGATTTGATTTGAACCCTATTCAATAGGTATGCAGCTTCTCAAGTGCATGACTCCCAAAAGAAAATAGGAAACACAGTATTACTCATCATAGAGCACACCATATCACATAGGGTGCTATTTCTCCGCCCCGATATACCATCGTGCTATGGTGTATACGGAGGAGTAATGCTGAGAGAGAATCTCATTCTCCTTTAGAATAATCCAGGATTTCCGTGCTCAAGTATTCTCCTCCTCGATCTCATCAAAGGACATAATACTTATACCCGTGTTGGTTCTCTACTTCTAACTTATATTCTGTGAATATCTCAAAAGGTTCGGACTTGTGTTTCAACAAGAACATATGTCTGAATCTAAAGAGATTATCAGAGAATGTAATGAAGTACAAGGAACCGGTCTTGGCATGTGTAGACAGGGGACCTTACATACATCAACATGTATCATCCCAAGAGTTCACTAACTCTTTCTCTGTTTCCAATAAACAGAGCTGGTGTCATTATATCTTTGTGACATGACTGGCAAGTTTCACAAGATGTAGATTCAAACTGAATTAAATATGCATCTACATGTAACTTCAGCTAGTCGGGTCCCATTGATATGACCTAGTCTACAATACCTCAAGAAGGATTCGTTCATTTCTGAACTCATCCTCCTTAGTGTGTTCCGTATACTAAAGAACTGTAGTTTGATTTAGAACATCAATACTTTTAGATAACGTGCCTGAACCGATCAACTTTTGATATAGGCAATGTTCAAAACATTATCCAACTATACAAAATTTTATCATTTCTTTACTAATAAAGAGATAGATATGATTTTGTATATCAGGTTCGGTATTTAATAACATTCGTTCAGAATCAATGTATTTGGAATACAGGGTGACAGTGACCAACAGACTTGGCTGCAACACTTGCCCCGTTTTCTGCCTCATGAAACTTATCACCCGTTCTCAGTTTTTCTACCTTTTTGCAGCCCTATGTAACAAATTACATATCTGATATCCTGATCCGGTATCATATACTCAGGATGCGGAGGATACTGAGAAATAGTTCTTTGTAACGAACACGCCCGAAGATGATGCATCAGCATGCACTCTCTTCGTTTGGGCGGCACGGGAATTCTGGTAATCCCCAATTTCCTGCTCTGTCTTATAACAATTATAAGTTGGAGCGGGACCGACGTTCCCCAGCTCAGTATAACAAGCGGGTTCAGTCAATATTCCGTATTATTATATTGATTAAGGTGTGATATGGTCGCTACCTGGAGAGAGAGAGAAGAAAACACTCAGCGTGCGCTCTTGCAAGAATAGATTGGTTATTATTTTATCTAATCAGGATGGCTCCCACTGCTTTTTATCAAATCTTCCTTCAAACCCTAAAAGGAAAGACTAGCCGGGATTAATTACACACTACAAGTTCACCAATCTTTCAGCCAGGCCAGTGTCGGTACTTTGAGGGAGGTCCCCCGTGCTTTCACACGAACCTAATTAATGTAAACCTCGTTTTCCTAGAGGCGTAACCCCGTTGACACCTTTCTAGACACCTACTTGATCGGCTAATTGTAATGTGTAAAACTCTCCCAGGAGTAACAATTACTCGCAGGGGGTATCGGGATCCAACTATCTCATAGAAGGTATGCAATCTCATTGCAAATTTCAACACTTGAAATTCCCGATAAGATTTTGCCCCTAACGTGCTATGACCTTGACGAAAGCCAACAAACCATAGCCCGCTAGTCAAGTTCAACCCGTACATTTCTTGATTGAATTAAACCCACCAGCACGACCCTTGACGAAAGCCAACAAAGCCGCACGACTACCCTAATCCAATCGCATCGTATGCAGCAGATAAGCAGCATATAGCTACCGCACACTGCACCTTGACGAAAGCCAACAAATGCAGCACAAATACTATATACAACTTATCTGAAATGACGGAGGGCTACGACAGGTTTTTCTGAAAACCTATTGCGTAATGAACTTGATATCGTTGTAGAATCAAATGATTTTGAAATGGAGTGTTTTTGAGGCTTTTCTAGTTTTGCTAAAGGGGTCACTCCCGGTGAAGGGATCGTCGGCCCTTTCCTCGTCGAATGAGGTGCGGGATATATCATATATATCACTGTGCAAAGCAAAAACTCTTAAAAGCAATCAAAAGACAAACCGAGGGTTGTAGCATCTGCCAGTTATTGCTAAAGGAGTCACTCCCGGTGAAGGGATCTCGGTCCTTTCCTTATCGAATAAGATGCAGGATATATCATATATACCGCTGTGCAAAGCAAGAACTGTAGCTACCTGTTTTATTTTTGAAATTCGATTCTACAACATCTTTAGGTTTCTTTTTCTTTCATTAATCACATTAATGAAGTCCCATCATTTAAATACCTAAACATCACAGATAAATACGACGTATACTTATGCCATCCGCATTCGCCTCGATGTCCCCTCGTGCACCGTTAAGTTAGATAACTAACGGCAGAGCAGGGCAGGGCTAGCGCGGGTGTAAAACATAAGTAACACCTATATAATATATCATATATACTATATACTGTATCCATCACAGAACATATCACATGATCACATCACAGATATCGCAGCAGAAGAAACATATGAAATATTGGATATACTAGGACGTCCGTGTTTTCAATACGAGCCAGTACAAAACACGGATTCCACGGTCGCCATGAATAGCCAAACCCACACCCCTAGACCCCTACGAGAGCGGCAAGCAACCCTACCAATTCTGGAGTTAGGAGACCCGGACTCGACTCCTCGAGTTGGTCTCCCACTGGACTCCAGAACCCGGTTACTTGTGCTCCCCTCCTTGGGTCTATCCTAGTGCGGAAAAGTAAATAATATACAAAAGGTGACATCTTCCGCAACCTGGAAGTGCCCCAATAAAAAAATATTACATACAAGTTTTTACATGAATGAAAATGAAAAACACTCATCTCACATAAAAAACCCCGGGCTATTCAAACACGACGATCCAATATAACATATCCGGCAACACATAACATCACATGTCATCAACGTAAGTAAATATGCGCATCCCAATTGTCGTTGACATATAGCAACGAAACCGGCGATATCACATATTACACTTACGGTCACAGAAAAGAAAGTGTAAAACTACAACAGTTGGAATCCGCAACCTCCTTAGATATCGCATGCCTAAACCAATGAATTCCTTAGACATCACATGCCTAACAATTATAAACCCCGCATTTTAGTCTCATTATCGAAAACTCTTTTTAATATCAAGTCGGGCAATTCAACAAGATTTCCGACATCCTGATCGAATGCTCGTCGCAAACTTTAGTAGGCGGTCGCACCCCCGATACCGTCGACGAAGTGCACCAAGGCGGAACACCGCTACCGCGAGCACCCGAACGGATGCTTTCGGCGACGGGGTTCTCCTACAGTCACTTGGTCGGGGCTATGGAGCGAGGCTGTCTATTAAGTTTACCCGGCGAGTATCCGCGTACGCTACGTGATTGCGACGGACTTTTGATCACATTAAAATTCCGTGGCAACCGATCAAGTGAGACTAAACCGCTAGATTTATTACATTCATTCAGTTATCTCATAACTTATTGTGAATTCCAATTATTGTATCACATTCCGGATAAATAGAAAATGTTAAACTTTCCGATCGAACATTCGAACACCCAAGTTTTCCCAGATCAACACATGAAATAAGTTTAAAAACATTCACTTCATGCCTCAGTACCAACGGTCCAGCCGTAGAAGGGTCAAGCCAACGCCTCACATGTGGCACGTCGTACTGCCCCAAACCCTAAGATTCAAAGGGCAGTTCAAGAAGGTCACATAATCGAGTTAAGGTTTGTTGTCTTCTAGAGGAACCATCGCGTTACTTGCACTACTTAGAACGTCGTTAAACCACGGAAAAATCCAACACTTGGAAATTTCCCGACAGGGGAAAAATTGGGTATTTATATCCGGTCGAACTTTTTAACATATTCTAAAATATCCGGAAAAGCACGCAGACAAAATTAGAAAAATCCGATCGAATCATCGAAGCCCCAAAGCATCCCATAAAACTCAACTCTTGAGTAAAATATAAAAATTTCCAGAAGACTCAACACTCCAAGACAAGAATTACTGTGCAAGCCACGTGGTCTAACTCACTAAAATGGCCGCGGAACCGCCGCGAAACCCAGGGTGGGGCCGCGGTTCCGCGGCTCCTTGGTAGAGTTAGAGTCACGTGCCTCACTGTAACTCATAGAATTCCCTGCTGAATTTTTTGGCAATTTTTAATTCACAAAAATCCAAATTTTCAGAAAATTTCCAGAGAGCAAGAAAAGTTTGGGGTTTCGGGTTCGATCGGGTTTCTAACATCGTCTAAGCATCGCCTAAGGCTCTAGCTAGGCTCTGATACCACTGTAGGGTTCCTAGGCACACTAATGAGGTCTCACAAGGCATCATGCATGCCAATTTGAAATTTTACAAGTGCAGAGAAACCCTAATACGGATCTTTAACTAGAATTTTAGGCGAAAGAGAAACTAGTTAACAATTTAACTAAGTGATCGGAAATACAACCTTTGTAGATCCGGTTCTCCACCTCCATAGCTCCATGATGAAGTCTCCTTGCTGTCCAAATCAAATCCCGTACTCTAGCATTGGCTTCATCGGAGAAATGGGCGGGCTAGGTCATCGACTACTATGCCGAAGATGATCTACGTCGAGGCATCACAAGATCAAGCTCCCACTTCACCAAGTCATGAAACTTGTGAAGAAAACACCCTATACTACTTGGCAAGAGGTAGAGGATGAAGAAATAGGAGATGTGTTCACTTTAGAATTGGATTTCTCACTCTATTCATCAAATCATCATTGATGGTTGCTAGCTTTTTCTTCTTAAAGAAGAAGAAGAAGAAGAAGAAGAAGATTATTATGATAAGTTGATTAAAATTGCAAAAGAAAATGAATACTTATCATAATATGAACCATGGTTAGGTGTAGAGAATTGACTAAGGTTAGATGAATGGTTAGGGTTAAGCATGAAGACAAAATGGTCACTTTGGTCAAAGCTTCATGAAGCTTCAACAAGCTTCAAGAATGAAAGCAACCATTTTGTTTTCTTATCCCATTTCTTTTTAATCCAATTAAAAAGATAAATGAATGAATAACAAAATAAAAACCCTAACCATTTACTTAACCAAGGTTTAATTCTTTACACAAACCCTAGCAAACATGTATCATCAAACATGATACATCCAAATGCACAAAAATATATCACATATACAACTTGTGAACTTCAAGTGAGAAAATCCATTTAAAGTGAACAAAAACCAGTTAATGCAAAGTAATATATCAAATATATAATTATGCATTAAATCATTAAATCAACACTTGATTTAACGATCCGGTCATATCTCATATAACCGACTAGTATCCTATGTATCGGCTTATCGAATCAATCCTTGATTCGATAACTAGGTTATATCGCATACAACCATATCGATACATTCATCGCGAGAATAGAATACGGTATCACATACACGCATTATTCTCGGTCCCGCACATATCTCATATACGCTCCTATTTCGTTTCGCTTGAGCCAGGAAACCTCTGTGTAGGACTCTAAAGACTCGTCAATACGCCGGTAGCAGATGATGATCATATCAAGCACCCACAAGCCGCAAGCGGTCTGCTAAACGTAACGGCCACCGGGGTATTGAGCGATCAGAAGATCGACAAGCAAGCCTGCTCACACTCCTGTGAATCCAACCAGTAACACTTACCGTACAGTCCGGTCTCGTCGTCTGATATGTCGCATATCTCGCCTAGGGGTGGTAAACGTCAGACCCCAATAGCTCGATAAGTCGTGTCGATATGAGGTTTATAACAGTTCGAGAAACTACCGGTAACACTTACCAGTAAATCTCAGCAACCCTGGCCAGGGATTTCCGGTTATAGCCAATCGAAAACATCGCAACATCAACCCCTATACCGGGAGAGACGAATCCCTTCCTATCGCTCATTGCCTCCATGTGACTCGGGACTGTACCCAAAATCCACCGTTTTGCACGCCCTCTTGGACGTGGTAAGGTGGAAATCAAAGCACAGTGGGAACCACACAAGACTCTATGACGATCTCGGGTCAACAGACTACTCTGTACCAGTGTCACCAGAGAACTGCCATCTGACGTAAGGTATAATACCATCTGGGAGTTCTCGGCGAGTCCGTCCAGTGTACCCAGTCTCCACTGAGCACCCGTATATCATCTCCGATGTCAAACACCAATGGATATGGGATCATCCATCGCCCATCTGTATGGGTCGAGAAGGTATACGCTAGTCTACTCTGGTATATCGATGCCCCGTCTCGATATACCCATGACTAGGGACCTTGAAGGATGTACTTATGGACTACCATGTCCCCACTAGTATGATCTGCATCATAGTCCAGATAGTCAAGTACTCATCCTAAGGGCTTTACCAACATGTAACTGAGAGACAATCAGTGTACACGTTAAGGTAAAGAGCAACCAGATAGCATACTATCATGTCGAGCAAGAAAGTCCTCCCTATATATGTCCCAGCATCCACTACAATATACATCCTATGTATAGCAATGGCCTCTAGGGCATACATATAACTAACAGCTTGGACATATATAGAGATGACTTTCTTGCTCGACATGATAGGATGCTATATGGTTGCTCTTTATCTTAACATGTACACTTATTGTCTCTCTTATTACATGTTGATAAAGCCCTTAGGATGAGTACTTGACTACTAGGATTATGATACAGATCATACTAGTGGGGACATGATAGTCGATAAGTACATCTTTCAAATGTTCCTAGTTGTGGGAGTATCGAGACAGGGCATCGATACTCCAGAGTAGACTAGCGTATGCGCTTCTTGACCTATATGATGGGCGGTGGATGATCCTACATCCATTGGTGTTTATCATCAGAGAAGGTATACGGGTGCTCAGTGGAGACTGGGTACACTGAACGGACTCGCCAAGAACTCCTAGATAGTATTATACCTATCGTCAGATAGTAGTTCTCTAGTGACACTGGTACATGTTAGTCTGTCGACCCGAGATCGTCATAGAGTCTTGTGTGATTCCCACCGTGCTTTGATTTCCACCATACCACGTTCAAGAGATCGTGCAAAAAGGTGGTTTTTGGGTACAGTCCTGAGTCACATGGAGGCAATGAGCGATAGGAGGGTATTCGTTTCTCCCGGTATTGGGAGTTGAAGTTGCGCTACGCTCGATTGGCCCTAACAGGAAATCCCTGGCCAGGGTTGCCGAGATCTACTGGTAAGTGTTATCAGTAGTTTCTTGAATCGTTATGGACCTTGCATCAGACTTATCAGGCTATTGGGGTCTGACGTTATACCACCTCCAGGATGCGATATGCGACATATCTGACGAAGAGACCGGACTGTACGGTAGTGTTACTGATTGGATTCGTAGGAGTATGAGCAGGCTTGCTTGTTGATCTTCTGATCGCTCAATACCCGGGTGGCCGTTACGTTTAGCAGACCGCTTGCGGCTTGTGGATGTTTGATATGGTCATCACCTACTGCCGGCGTATTGACGAGTTTTTAGAGTCCTACACAGAGGTTTCCTGTTTGATGCGAAACGAAATAGGAGCACATATGTGATATGTGCAGGACCGAAATTAATGCGCGTATGTGATACCGCATTCTATTCTCACGATATGTGATATCGGTCGGTTATATGAGATATAACCGGATTATCGGATCAAGTGTTGATTCGATAAGTTGATACATTTTATATTAGTCGGTTGTATGTGATATAGCCGGATTATTAAATCAAGTGTTGGTTTGATAATTTAATGTATAATTATATATTTGATATATTAACTTACACTAACTAATATTAGCTCACTTAAACATTTCTTTTTCTCACTTGTGTGCATATAGTATATATGTGATATATATTAATGTACATTTATTTGTGTCATACTTGATGCCACATGTTTCATGGGTGTATGAGACTCACACCATACTTATGTTAATGTTAGGCTTTTATTTATTTAAAGTTAATCAAAATTAGAAGGAATTTAGTCACATGGTTGAAGCTTGTAGAAGCTTGTGGAACCATTGACCATGTCCACTAATTTTATTTTACTTGTAGATATTTATTAACCTAACCATTAATATTAGCCATGGTTTAATCTCTACATGAGTTAGTGTATGACACTAACTCACCCATAGTTGCCATTCTCACCTCATGAGTTTCATTCTCTTCTTCACTTCATCTTCTTCTTCCTTAATGAAAAAGTTTTCTAGGTTTTGAAATGGTGAAGAAATATTGTGAGAAAAATTAATCTAAACTGAGCCCAATTCCTACTTCATCATCCTCTATTATATTAGCCATTTAGTTTAGGGTGTTTGCTTCACTAATCTACAATTAGTGAAGAGATAGCATGAACTTGAATTTTCTCGACGTAGATCATCTATATATATTGGACATACCTTTTTTTTTCTTTTTTTCTTTTTTTTTTGCGAATCTTCATTGATGGTGGGACTTTAAATGTAGTCTCGCTGGTAGGACTTAGGGGAGATAGGGGTCATTTATACCCGTGGATTGTACACGGTTTTACAGGATGTATGATCCAGACCGTAGGGCCGGTGTGCTCAATTCTCCTGCGACTTGGAACATTCACGCGTAGTATTTCTTGAGATATTGACCATTGATGGGTGGTATGGGCCTTTCTCCATCGGCATTTATCAGCTGGTAGGATCCTCTATCAAACACTTTCTCGATGACGTATGGTCCTTCCCAGTTTGGCTCGAATTTTCCTTTGGCATGTCGATTGGGGATGATCGTTCTTTTGAGAACCAACACCAATTCGCCTTTCTTGAAAGCGCGGAGACGGGTTCTCTTGTCATAGGCCCGTGACATTTGGGCTCAGTACAGCTCCAGATTTTGCTGTACTGCGAGCCTCTTTTCTTCGAGGGTATTGAGCTCTTCGAGAGTGCAGCAGGTGGCCATCTCATAGAGCTAAGACCGGGCCGTCTCGCTTTAGAATTGACGGGTTGCTCGCCGCACTTGTAGAGGTTGTAGGATTCATCCCGCGGAGGGGTGCATAAGTTACCGGATTCTAGAAAGTGGCAGGTGATCGACTCATTTCATTGAGGACGTGTTACTCGGTTTTTAGAATTGGCAGGTGGCTTGCCGCCCTCGTAGGGGTCTAGGATCGACTATATACGAGCTATCCACACGACCAGAGAACATCGCGTTTCATTTACGGCTCAGTTGAAACGCGGGGCTCTAAGTTTATCCGCTATTCCATATTGTTGTTCACATGCATGTGATGAATCTTATCTGCCTATGATGATTATTATCTACCTGCGATGTTGATATATATTATATATTAGTAGATGCTTCTATATCTTTTGCATCCGCGCTAGCCCTGTCCCCGTCCTGCTGTAAGTTAAGTAGCCTTACGGTGAAAACCCTGGACTCCGTGGCGAATGCGGATGGCATATAAAAATATGCTATTTTGGTTGTTTCTGTTGTGGCTTAGAAACTAGATTTGATAGGACTGCATTTTGTTTTTAATGCAAAGGAAAACAAACCTATTTGATGTTGTCGGAACCAATTTTTAAAACTACTCGGTTTTCTTAAAAACAGCTGTCATATTTTTTTGCTTTGTATAAAGGTATTCAGTTAAGAATATCATGCACCTCATTTTATGAGGAAAGAGTCGTGATTCCTTCATGGGGAATTTTCTCTCATAAGCAAAGGTTTATGCTCATAGTTTTAAAAAGCGAAGTTTACCCCACTCCATTTCAAACCCATTCGAGTTCCTTCAACGATATCAAGTTCATTACGTTAAAAGTTTTTCGCCGAAAACCAACTTTAGCCCTCCGTCGTTTTCTACGAGTAATACTTAGTATTCGTGCTACGTATGTTGGCATTATTAAGGCGTAGTGATCGGTAGCTGAGTATTGCTTGTTTGTAGTTTTGTTTCCGATTATTTAGGATATTCGCATAGCTATGTTGGCATTGTCAAGCGTTATGCGGGTGGGTCTAAGTTAATCATGATAATGATGGGCTGAACTTGACTAGCGGCTTATGATATGTTGGCATTGTCGAGGTCATAAAGTCGCTTGGGGGTAAAAACCATATCGGGAGTTTCAAATATAAGGGAAACTTGCTAGGCATGCGCATACCTTCTGGAGTGTGGTGACTTGAGTGAATTCCGTCAGGTTATCACACGATGATAGTTGGGCCCTGATTCCCACTGATGAGTAGGTATTACTCCTCGGGAGATTTTCACTTCACTATTAACTAATCTATTAGGTGTCTAAAAAGTGTTAACGTGGTTACGTCTCTGCGGAAACGGAGTTATTAATTGGGTCCGTGCGAAAGCACGAGAGACCTCCATCGGAATACCAACACCGACCTGGCTGAACGATTAGCGAACTTGTAAAGTGTATATGATCCCGACTAGTTCTCCTTTTAGGGTTTGAAGTAGAATTCGAGAAAACAGTGGGAGCCATCCTAATTAGATAAAGTGATAACCAATCTAATCTTGATAGAGTGCATGCTGGGTGTTTCTTTTCTCTCTCTCTGGTAAAACGACCCATGACTTACCTAAAATTCATTAACCAAGTTAACCGAACCTTCTTACACACGTTGGTTTTGGATTGTCATGATTCACGACAAAATCGCTAATATTCCTGCTACTCCTACTTTCCCTTTGCATTTCTCCAGAATACTCTGTATCACTACGATGATCCATATTGCTTGGTAATGGCCGTCGCATAGTTATATACGAACTCGAAGAAATTATTTCAGTCGAGAATGGTCACTGGTTCTGGAGAATTTAGATTGTATTATTCGGCCGTCTGTTCTTTTTACCTCTCTTAGGTTGCGAGAGCTTCTTGTATTTGGAGAGTACACCTATTGCGCTTATTGGATAGTCTTCATCCAAATCTTAGGCTGGTGCTGAAAAGTAGGGAGAGAAGAAAACCAGTTAGCGTAAGTGTGGTTTACAGAAGATAAGATGTAGAGACATATAAAGGGATTGAAGTGAGAGCAAAATAAATTGCGACTACTATCATGAATCTGGATAATAAAAAATGCATTACTAGGAATATCCGGCCACCCCCTTGAAACATTTATATTTCAGAATTTCTGTGTACTTGTAAATGAAAACTGTTTTCCCAATTACTTATGACTTCAGGGTATGTATTTACCGGATTTGGATCTCATATCTATACGGTGTTACAGATGCTGGGAGTAGAATATTGGAAAATTGGCGATCTGATTCTCAATATCGGAATTCGTTTTAATTGGTGATATTAGATTGAATCGCCTGGTTTTGCTTAATGGCAAAATATTTGGTTTTGAATAACCGTTGTCATGCACCAATTTTTAAAATGATATATTTGTATTTTTATTTTTTAAAGTGAGATATAAATTTTGAAAATTGTGTTCTATACATTTACCTTTATTAGTTGAGAATAAGCTAAGATGCATTGAATAACGGTGTAAGACATTCTCGACCAAAATACAGTTTTTAACCTGCAAAACACGGAAATTGAGTTGGTATACTCTTAGGACTTATACATGAAGATGTAAGTTGTTCAATGTCTTTCTGGACAAGCGATTGGTACTCTTACTTCATTCAGGTTTATCTATGAGTTCTCTGGTCTTAGACACGCATTCGTTGTAATGCAAGATCCAAAAATTTTAAGAAGTTTATAGGTATAAGAATAAAATAGAGAACTATACGTTTAAATTATCAGGATTCTTCGAAGTGATTGAAGATATAAATACTAATGCTAGGTATTCCATCATAATAATATTGAGAACTTGATTCTCTCTCAGGCTACTCATCCGCGGGTTCACTCCTTGATGCATAATGTTGTATTGGCATTTTTCCATTTAGGTGATATGCACTGAAACAGCTGCATGATATTTGAATCCGGTTCCATCTAAATTAATACCTTTGATTCTATATAGACATAGATTGATTGCATATCTTGAGATTATTAAGATATGGAGTTATCTGGTTCTTGTTTAAAAGCAGAATCCGGAAAAACTCAAGACACGTTTTGGTAATGGCTGTTTGTAGATTATCCCAAGCATTCGCTAGGGTTTTGTTTCTACCATTTTCAAGATCAATAGTTACATTGTTCTTGACTCGCCACATTTTTATAAAAGGAATCTTTTTGCAAAACAAATTAGTGGGAGTATGGTAGAACTGGAATTAATTCCAGAACCATAAACGATTACCGAAAATTTAGTAGAACCTAAGGATTCAATTGGACTTGACAATCCATTAACCACTTCGCAGATTTTAGCAGGTGACCTCAGCTACCTGAGAGATACTTCAGTATTCTCGTAGACGGTGATAGGGAGGTCGACATCATGGTTATGATGGCCCTACTAGTTATCTGTAGGTCATAGGAAGTGGTAACTTCCAGGTGACCAGATGCTTTATATCTAAGATGGACTCCACGTACTTCAGCAAATTACGGATTTTGGATTTTGCTGGGTGCTCCTGAAGGGGTAAAACGCATTAGGAGTAAGTAGATCTTTCCAGATCTGTGCAGGTGGAAAGATATTAATCTAATAAAGCTAGACTTGTTGTAAATATTCTCATCAAAATATCCATTGTAGATTATGATGAGATTTTTATTTCAGTGTCTACACTAAAGTCCATACGGATATGACTTGACAGGGCTGCTACTCTAAACTATGATATATAGCTAAAAGTTGACTATAACGTCTTTCTAAATGGGAATTTGGAAGTTCATGTGTATATAACTCTGCCAGAAGGTTATCGTAGTCAGTGGGAGCAGTAGAAAGTGTGCAAGTTGTTTATGTCTAGAATTCTGGTGACTAGATCTATGGTTTTAGATCTAGATTTGGGAAGTTTCCCAATCAGGTACTTAGACTGCATTCTAAAAGTATTTTAGAATGGACGACTCCTAGTGTGGTGGTGTACCCGCGGGTGATGGAGTCACCCTTTCTAAACAGATATTTTCTAGACTGATTAGGAGAGGGACGGGCATGGATGACATATCATTTGCTTAGGCAATTGAGTCAATCATGCAATGTCTTGTACAAAACCAGATATTGTTTATACACTTACTGTAATAAGCAGATATTAATCCAATCCTGGAGAAACAAAGGGAAGCATTTATGAACATTAGAGGATGTTCTTGGTATATGATAATGACAGCCTCCTCCGGGAGGTGGTTATCAGTTTAGAATTCCAAGGTGACCTGGAAGACAGAGATGTTGTCAGAGTTTTGAGTTTTATCTCTTCTGAGGATCAGTATATTGATAGTGTTCCAATAAGTATACTGAGGTAGTTATGATTCAGGATGCTACTAATGACTCAACAGAGGATACAACCCAAGAGGTTTGTAGGATAAGATTGTTTATTTATGAACTTGGTCCCATCTTGTATCCAAAAAATTTTCTTGATGCAGGATATCACTCAGTTCGGGAGATTGTTCATCTCCGCGAAGTTGAAATATAGAGAGAGGAAATTGAAACATTGTAGTCGATTCACCCACTGAGGCTATTTCTCGAACACGGTTGTTCTTCAAATGAGATTTGAGAAATTGATTAATAGAGAAATTGGGTATTCGATAGCACACGGGATGTGGGTATGCGATACTGCAATAATTAGCCTTAAGTGTAAGTGGGAGATTGTTGGATATAGTGCCCTTAAGAAAATTATTGTAATTGCAGGCACGCAATTATAATAATTGAGGGAGGACCTATATAGGTAGAACAATCTTACTCGAAATGATAGTATATTATCTGGTTTGTCTTTATCATTGATGTGTATATGTTTTACTTGTTATTACATGTCCGTAATACATAATGATGAAGCCCATAGGATTCTTGCTTGACTACCAGTATTATGATGACGATCATATACGTGAAAGCTGGGTAGTCTATAAGCACATCCTTAAATGTTCCTAGTCATGGGGGTATCGAGACTGGGCATCGATATTCCAGCGTAGACTGGTGTATATGTTTCGACACCCCAACGAGGGGCAGTGGCCGGTCTCACAAGCCATTGGTGTTATATCACCTAAGATAGTATACATGTGCTTACTGGAGGTGAGTACACTGGACGGACTCGCCGAGAACTTCTAGATAGTATTATATCTATCGTCAGATGGAAGTTCTCGAGTGATATTAGTACATGTTAGTCTTTTGACATGAGATCCTCATTTGTCTCGTGTGAGTTCCCACTGTACTTTGATTACTACCCTACCACGGCTCAAAGGAATCATGCAAACAAGTTTTAGTTGGGTACAGTCCCGAACCACATGGAGGTAGTGAGAGGTTGTCGGGGATTCATCTCTTCTGGTATTAGGAGTCGATGTCGTGCTGTGTTTGGTAAGCTATCACCTCAAATCCGTGGCCACGGTAGATGAGATTAACTGATATGAGTTCAGCAGTTTCTTGGTTGGTGATGAGCTTGACTCCAACACAACTTATCGGGTTATTAAGGGTCTGACGTTTCCACCCCTAAACCCTATATGCGATACTCTCAGACGAAGAGACCGGACTGCACGGAAATTGTCATATTCAGGCTCAATAGGGTACGGACGGACTTAATTGTCGACCTCCCTTTCGACAGATACCTGGTTAACCGTTACGTACAGTTAGTACTGTTGACGTGCTTGTGGTTTTTGGATTTATCCAGTAAATCACTGTCAGCATATTGTCGAGTTTTTAGAGTTCCACACAGAGAGTTTTCCCGGTTCAGGCGATATAATTTAGATGACATATGTTGGTGCATATAGGGTGTCTAAATAAATACGTGTACAGACTATGCGAAATTTAATCGGACGGTTGATAATACTAGCAGTTTAGGATTAAGCCAGATTATTAAATTAGGTTTTCATTTAATAATTTATATATATTTTTTTAATATGTATATTCTAATATTATTGTTCACTATTCATTTTCTCTTTCTTGACTATTCATATTTTTGTACGAATACGCGTATGTATATTTCGATCCGTATACCGGGTTGTATTCCGTATTTATACGGAATTTCATTCTAGAAGATGGACACTTTATTTCTTGATTTTTCTTTTATAGAAAATCAAAATATGAGGTGGAGGATGAGGTATAAAGAAGTATGGTATAGAGAGGTATGGCTTGATTTTTATATGATATAATTTTTTGGATACAATATTCTTTCACGGTTGCAAATAATCAAGCCATTTTTTCCATGCTTGCTGGTTTTTCTTCACTTGAAGACTTAGCCATTTTCCGTGGCTTCTTTTTCTTCACCTCCTCCTCCATCTTCTAGGTAGCTCATTTGAGTTTAGAAAAGACAGAAATGATAGTGAAATATTTCTACATCCCCACTCTCAATTCGCAGCAACTTTAGAGCGTCGGTCGCTTCACTAGGTGAAACCGGAGTTTGGATCGTTTTTCCTCAGGTGGATTATTTTCAGGAAGGACGGTCTCCACTCAAGCTCGATCCGAACAGCTTACATGGAGTATGGAGGGGTCTTCCATGATTGGATGGACACGCGTCAAAAGTATTATTCTGTATCCTTACATACTTGGTTTGCTAGTTTAGGCATTTGGATCAATTCTATGTTTCAGGGTTCTTTCATGTTAGTTTGAAATCTTTATTCGCCAATCGCGTTTCCGCTGTGCCGCGAGCACCAGTGAACCCTACACCAACAAGTAAAATATATGTTTTTTTGTAATTTTGATTTTAATAAGAAACATTAGTATAACAGGTTTCATGAAATTAAAAAAAGCTTAAAAGTCGGTAACCTCCTCATGTTCGGTCTAAAAATTGTAAACCTTTTTAAAGTTAAATAAACACCTTAAAAATCTTTTAGGCCAACCAGGATAAAACGTAGTTTATTAAAGGAGGGTTCTAGTTTTTAACAATTATGAATAAAATATTTTATTTATTACCAAATATAACGTAATTGAATGCACAAATTCCAAAATTAATCTAATGGTGAAAAAATGAGAAGCATTTGTTTCTAAATCCTTCAGATAGAATACTAGTCAAATATATATCTATATATATATATGAGAATAATGGAGGAAAGAGGCCATAGGAGGGGATTTCCTCCTATGGCGTCGCAAAAATACAACCTCCATAATTTTTTCCGATGATCGGCATCCATCATCATCATCATTATCATCTAAGATGTGTATACACCAAATTGCATGCGATTCCACCACTTTTTCACCGTTGAATTAGCAATGTAAAAAGTTCTATTGTCGGTAAACCATTAATTTTGTACCAACTAAATCAACGGTGAAAAAATGGTATAATCACATGAAATTTGGTGTATCCATATCTTAGATGATAAAGATCGACCTGATGTATGCTGTTCGTCGAAAAAAATCATGGAGGGTGTATTTTTCCGACGCCATAGAAGGAAATTCTCTCCTATGGCACCTTTCCTCCATTAACCTCTATATATATATATAGAGAGAGAGAGAGAGAGAGCGAGAGAGAGAGCGAGCATAATGGAGGAAAGAGACCATAAGAGGAAATTTCCTCCTACAGTGTCAAAAAATTACATTCTCCCTCATTTTTCCCGACGATCGGCACCCATCATTTCATCATTATCATCAAAGATATGGGTACACCAAATTTCATGTGATTCTACAACTTTTTCACCGTTGATTTAGCAATGTAAAAAGTTATGTTGTTGGTAAACCGTTAATTTTGAACCTACTAAATCAACGGTGAAAAAAATATATAATCATATGAAATTTGGTGTACCCACATTTTGGATGATAACGATGAAGATGATGCGTGCCAATCGTCGGAAAAAATGAGGGAGGATGTATTTTTTCGATGCCATAAGAGAGAATTCCTTCATATGGTCTCTTTCCTCCATTATTCTCATATATCTATATATATAGATATATAGATATAAAGCTAGTTACCGATTTCAAGGGTTTTTTTTCCTCTAGAGGAAAATTGCAGGAAAGTCCCTCGTTTTTCCTATACTATATATCTATCTATCTATATTATATATTATATGAATATAAAATAACTTCCAATTTTTCAGCTCTTTTTAGATTTCCAGCGGAAAATTATATGGAAAACCCTCATTTTAAAAAAAATTCCACGGCTACAAAATTTTATAAATAAACTCCAATAATATAATTAAACTTCATCATAGAAAATTTTTATCTTGTGACAACCATTTTACTGCAGGTATATTGAGAAATTGTCACTTAATGCACTGTTCATTTTGCTTTCAAATATTTATACGGATGTAAACTTCGATAATCCATACTCTTTTCTGATATCTAGAGGATAATTACATGGAACACCTTCATTTAAAAATTTTGTGGTGGTAAAATTTCATAAATAAACTCCAATAATACACATTAATTTCGTTATAGAAAATTACATTTTAATTATGTCATGAATAATTTTTAATTTGTTGCTGCTATCTTACTGCTGTTATATTGGGAAATCGTTGCTCAATGCACTGTTCATTTCGCTTTCAAATATAAATATAGAAACTTCGATTTTTCATGATCCTTTTTTAGAATCTACCGGAAAATTAAATGGAAGATCATCATTTTCAAAATTATGCATCATTGTAAAATTTTGAAAATAAACGTTAATAATACACTTCAACTTTGTCGTGTAAATCTTTTAGCTTGCGACAATTGTCTTACTGCTGCTATATTTGGAAAACTTCGCATGATGCACGGTTCATTTTGCTTTCAATATACAGATAGAAACTTCGGTAACTCCACCCTTGCACAGGGGACTTTGTTAGTTAAAATAGAGAATTGTGGGTACCTTGTTATAGAAGTCAACATTCAGTGATATCTTTAAGCCATGATGGGTAGAGATATGTTTAGAGAAGAAATTGTTTGATATTTATTTTATTTGTATAAGAAGGTTGCAAATTTAAAGGTGATATTAGAACATTTTTCAATTTCCATAACAAAAATCAACCTGAGTATCAAAATTGCATGAAAACTGATCTGTATATCTTTAAGCCACGAAAGCCAAGATGAACGGTGTCGGTTATCAAAAAAAAGTTTATGAAAAATTGACTGTTGACATGTATAGGAGATATTCTCTATAGATTAAATGACAGGAAATACCCCTACTATTTACTCCAATAGAAGGAAATGCCCTTTACTTTCTAAAACCAGCACTTTGTACCCTTCAACTTTAATCGATTCCCAAATTGCTTTTTATATAAATATTTAATTAAAACATATTTCTTTCTTTCTCTTTTTTCTTATATACTCTTATTATTTTTCGATACTATCCAGAACTATCAAAATTCTTTAAGCTTTTTAAAATACTCTAAACTTATTAGGTGACTCTTAAGTTTATTTTTTCAAATCAATATATTTTTCAATTACCAATTTTGCTCTCATCATCATTGTCATCATCATCTTCTACTTCATAACCCAACAAAACCTCACATCATCTTCTTTTTTCTCATCCCTTAATCTCATTCATTCTAATTCTCTTTGTTCTTATAAACTCTGTGTTTCTTCTCCTCTTCTCTTCTTCTCTATTTACTTCTAAATTAAGAAACCCTAAAATAAAAGAACCTAAATTTTAAAAAATTCTAACCCAAAAGAAACCTAGAATTAATGCAAATTCTAACATAAAAAGTCCAAACCAATCTAAAAAATTGAGCATCTAAATCAATAAAATCTTATAAGAAAACCTAATTCGATCATGCAATTTTTATTTTGGGAATTTGAAAGCGTATAAGGAATAAAAAGGGATTGTGAGGATATTTACATTTTTTTATCGATAAATGTCAAAATTAATCATCATTAAATAATGTTGTAACTTAAATAATTTTGGGAGTGTAGGTAATATCGAAAAATAATAGGAATACATTAAATTTGCATAAAATTTTAGAGGGTATTTCAAAAAACCCTTGATATAAATATTTTAATTGAATATTTAAATGAAAGATATTTTGGGAATCAATTAAAGTTGAGTGGACAAAATGCTGGTTTTAAAAGGTCATGAGTATTTTCCGTCATTGGGATAATGTTAAGAGCATTTACTTTACTGCCGTTTAGCCTCTCTATACTCACATTTCTCATTAAGAACTTTGTCTGAAAAATTAGCCGGTTCTTTGCGGGCCTGTGATCTTATTTTTCTTTTATTTTTTATAACGGTGGTGCATAGAAGAATATTCCCTTCCATCCCTCCTGAAAGAAATATGGAAAGAAATATGAAAAGAAATTAAAGCTTGCATATACACTCTTGTATCTTCAATATTTATACATGCTCCAAAATTTCCGCTTATCTATTCTATTTTAACTCCTATTTTCTTGGTACTTTTTAATTCAATAACACATAAGTTTTAATATGTAATGCACAAAAGAGAAAATTATGTTAACAATTAGCTATAATATCTATATATATATATATATATATATATATATATATATATATATATATATATATATATATATTTTGAAGATAATGATATCTTCACAAAACTAAAATTTGGATAAAAGTGCATTTTTTATAGGTGATCTTAGAAGATATTTTCACATATGCACCTGTCATAATAAACTCAAGATGCGCATATGATATTTTCTCGTTATTTTTCAGAAAATATGAAAACTTCTTCAACTATTCTTGATTCTAGAGACGCTGACAAGCCGAGACTATAGAAGTTGTACAATCCCTTAAATTTTCTTTCGGCTATAAACTTTTAATCAAAATTTCAATTTAAAATGAGAGAAATACTTTCATAACTTTGGATAACTTTCAAAAAGATGTTAGCATTTCAATTAAAATATGGTTAAGAATATTTTCGCAACTTATAATATATATACTCGTGCAGCGTTCATACAAAAAATTCTTGTTTATAATCGCACGTGGAAAATTGATAGTTTATCATTTGATAAAGTTAAAGGTGTCTTGATTAAATATTTTAAATATGCCCAAGTCTATATCTCTAATGTCGATAACTTCTTAAATATGAGATCTCGTATGCGATTGAACTTTTTTCTTTGTGTGAAAGAGCAGAACTTGTCAAGGAGCCCGTCCCATGAAATTTATATACGATTCAACTTTAATACTTGGTAAATTCACAAGGAAAAATAATCACAATTGTATACGAGCATTCATAGTAAATTCACACAATTACCCACTTATCATTAACAAATTTTATCTGAATTGATAAGAAATAAAATCCCTAACAGGCTATGCAAATTAAATAACCACCCAAAATAACTCCCATTTAAATCTAATTACATCAATGAATTTGAGGAACTTCAACATTTATCAAATGTCTACAAAACATTATAGCTCATCTTTGATTGAAGCAACTCTTTCAATATTTTGGCCAACTCCACAATCACCAGAGGCACTCAAGCTCTGTAACCAAACCTCATCACGAACCGTTGCCTCGGAATCGTCGTTTCGATGCCAAGCCCAATATGCATGCGTTCGATTCACTACTTTCAATCTCCCATGCCCAAAACTTGCCTCTCGAAATAGAGAAAGAGGAGCAGATTTGTGATTCTTATCGAAGCTACAAATTAGTAAGAAATGTTAAGTAAACGATATAATTTGGGTAAATTACATCCAAATTTCATCCATGTTGCACTTTAATACCCTAACAATTTTTCCAAGTATATTCCGATCGTAGTTAATTATATCCTTAGTTGGCCTCCAATTTACTGCCCGTCAAATTCATCAACTTTTTCCGAATCTTACAAGTTTATTTTGTATGACTAGAGGTAAACTGAAGGTAGTTAAATAGTAAAGAAGCGTACATAAGGATATTTATACGCCGGGCGAAAAGGATTAAGGTATTAAAATGGAACATGGGTGAAAGTTTAGGAGGTTATAGCAATATCCGCATAAATTTATTTAATTTTTTCCCAAAGATAAATATATGTCGAGATTTTGAGATTCAAACTTACTCTAATGCAAGGCCTTCCCTATTCCCTCCATCACCAATGGTTATATGGATAGGGCCACAAGGATTGGCTGAGTTGTCGTAAACTCTTGTCTGCAATAAGTTAAAACGCAAAGTTAATCATTAGACCAAAAAGAAAATAAAATTGATAATTGGAATAATTGATATTGATGTAGATAGATTTCGATGTATATAGATAGCTTAGTCTATTCGCTACGTAGCTTTGGAAAAAATCTTAAATACAAAGTAGCTTATGTTTTTTCTTTAAATAGCTTACGCTTTTAGCAAATAGTATACGTTGCGCTATGCGTATGCTATTTTCATATAAGATTTTCTATCGAAGTTCTTAAGATTTCAGTATCTAATCCTAAACTATATAAAGACGGTCTCATTAAAGTTTTAATCTCTCAATTTGAAATCATATTTAGCAGCCATGTTTTTTAAATAAAAATTATTTAATTGGTTTTCGATAGGCTTAATGCTAGTATGAATCATATGTATGAACTCAAGAATTGAAAATTTTGAAACTATTGGTTTTTTAAAGGAATTTTGGGAAGCGGAGAAACTACAACCGCAAAATATATTGTTATGTTACTTATTGTTCTATATTCTTAAGTTAATTTTATATTTTATAATAACATAATTTATTGTAAATGAGATGATCATAGTGATAATTAATAATTTATGTAGCTTACTCTGCGCAACACATTTTGCACTTTTCGCTATATATTTGGCGGTGAAACACTATACTACACGCTATTGCTATTTTGAACACCGGCTCGTATGCATAGCTCAACCATTCAAAGAATGCTTATTGTCAATATCGAGCTGTATTTTGCTGCAAGGTAGCTTTTAAATTTCAATCTATAAGTGTCATTTCAAATTTTGGTTCTTCTTAGACAAAGAGCAATAAATACACATCTATCTAATATAAATACACATGTTACTAAAGCTTTAGTCCTGATATTGGTTGTCTCAAAACCTGTTAGGGTGCAAGAGGTTGGTAGGATGATTCTTGAAGATCTCTCTTATATTTGCATCGTACATGCTCCTAGAATTGAGAACTCGGCAACGATCACTCTTTGGTGGCGACGGCTCTCGCACACGAGTTTGGTCAAATCTATTAGAGTGTGAGCCCTTCTTGACCGTTTTCTATAACTGTGTCGTTTTTTATTCAGAGGGAAAAAAAAGGGAAATTGGTAGGCTTTATGTACCCTAGCAAGATTTATGTTGTCTTTGCATATCATAAGTGTAATAGAGACTAAGATTCTTACAAAAATAAATAAATAAAAAATAAATAAAGGTGTAAGAGAGACTTACAAAGCGTTCATAGGCATGAACATGTCCGACAAAAACAACATCAACCCTAGCCTCATAAAGCACCTTCTCCATGGCCTTCCTCATCGCCTCCCCTTCTCCTTGATGCGCCGAATTTGTATTATACCAAGGCGCGTGAAGCAAAACAATGATCCAAGGGGTTTTAGTCCGATCGATTCCCTCCAAATCCTTAACCAACCATGTATACTGATCCGAACTAGCATCGAAATCCGTATACGAGCCCAACATGACCACATGGACCGCACCCTGAGCCACATCAAACGAGTAGTACAAATTCGAGTTCGAGCCGCTTTCCTCAAATGGCATTTTGTATCGATGGTTATAAGAAGCGAAAGGATGGAACCAATGAAATAAAGGAAAGGCTTCGATCTCGTGGTTGCCTTGAGTCACCATCCATGGCCGAGAACTCGATAGTGGCTCGATTAATCGGCCGAATGAGTCCCATAAGGGTTGGTTTGTGTCGGCATATGAGAGGTCTCCGGGTAAGAGAAGCATGTCATAGTTTGTGGAGTTTATATGATTGAGCATAGTTGACGTCCATTCTGTTTGTCCTAGGTCCCCTGCGAAGCCAAAAAGTGGAATATAGCTATCTGGTTTCATTAATGAACTTACATTTTTTTTCCCATAGAAAAGATTGGATGATTATGCCCTATATTTTTTTTTTTTGCGCGTAAACAGAAGTTGATGACCTACTATGTAAAAGGAAAAAAAAGTAACCAACCTGCAATGGCAAACTCGATAGGAAGAGAAGCCGGCGGGGTCTTAAAACTATACATGTCACCAACACCGCCGCAACGATAGTAATAGACCGTATCAGGATCCAGTGGTCCAATCTTGACATTATGAATCGTGCCCGATTCATAAAAGAAGTATCGATAACTTGTCTGCTCACCGGTGGCTGACATGTCATACACGCCAGAAGTTCTGCCATATTCAACTAGCGAAGGTGCGTGTTTATCGTTAGTTATCCATGTAATTCTCATGTGATCTGCCCCTACCATCGAAATATGAACCTAAAGCAAGTGACCGAGACGAACTTGTTAGCATATGAACCGTGCAAGAGTTTTCGTTAGAATATAAAAATGTATCCCTTAAATCTCATCATAGCTTCAAAACTTTTAGTGCACTAGTAAAGACATTTAAGATGATATCATAATAATCCTAATTTAAGTCTCATTGGAGGCAGTTTAAAAGAGGATTAATTAAAAAGAAATTGCCGCTTAAAAGCAAGATTTTTGCTCAATAAGTACCCTCAGCTTTAAGGTTTTGGAACAGCGACAGGGACATTTTTAAGAATATGAGACATCACCGATCGGGTCTCATGAAAGGCAACCCGTCGGTAATGACTTATTGGAGTCACCGACAGGCACCAGTGGGCTATAAACAAATCCATAAATATTACTTAAAAATAGAAAAAATTCAGCAAATAACATAGAGATAAAGGTTCTAATTAAAACCTGTTGAGGATGTGAATCATGCTTCGAGCACCGCGTTGTGAGGATCCTTTTTGGCGATGGCCGAATGTACTCGCCATCGGCAATAGACCCAATGAAGAGGGAGATGATGGCTAAAGCTAATAAAGGCCAAGGCATACCCATTTCTATTTAGAAGTGATATAATTGACAATAAAGCGATGAAGCTAAGCTTAATTGGAGCATAAAGATATATAAGATTTAGAAGTTGGAAGCAAAAGGATTGTGTGGCTTTTCTATGGAGAATGCAGTAGCGTCAAGTAATGAAGAAGATTGGAGCCACAGGCATATAAGGATATGCTTTCAGCATTGCCATAGAATCTCTTTTCTTGGTCATTGTCGTAGTAGTTGCATAGTTGCGTACTTGCATGCCTACTAAGTCTCTCATTATCATTAAAATTGTTGTGATCCTCACCTGAGAAATCCTTAAGTCTATCTAAAAATCTAAGCCCTAAGATGCAAAATATAAAAATAAATCCCTCAGTACTCCTCACAACTTCAGAGTATTGATTCAGTGTGAAAGACTTTAACAGCGTATCCCAGCAAGTCAGGTTTAAGCACACTGTGCACATACTAGACGTAGGTTAGTTATTGAAAAAAAGTTTTTTTTCTTTTACTTAAACCCCCTCTCCCCTCCTGCCAAAAAAAAACTGAGCTAATTACTAAACCTTTCCAAAACTTGATAATTACTTATTACCTTAAAACGTTTAAGTTTTATCATTTTACCCCCTCCAAATATTCCGTCCAAAAATAACACAGCTATTAGAAAAGGCTATATAATATAGGAGGATTTGGTGAAAGGGAAGCGGCCGATGTAGGGTGGGGGGGATGAAGAGGCTCGGTTAGGGTCTGAGGAGACGTGGAGGCAGATGGAGAGGGGAGCCAAAGGCATGATTTGAGAATGGGGGCAAAGAGGTTAGGGTTAATATTTAAAAAGTTAGGGTTTGTGCGGTAGGAGAGGGCGAGAAAAGGTGCAAGTTTAATCCAACAAAAAGATATGGCATCAACTAAAGTAAACCCGTGACGGATCACAAGAATACCCCTCATCTGTATATACATACCTGCATCCGCATTCAAACTGACTACGAATGCAATGAGACGAAAGCAATCCAACAAATCTAATATTAGGATCCGGTTTAAACCAAAACCCACTAGTATAATCCGTCCGATCATGATCCGTGCACGAGTGCACGTATATGATCGAACCTTGCCATAAACCATACGACCTCTACAACGTTTCGCCCGAACTTAGGAAAACTTTCTGTGGGGGACTCTAAAGACTCATCAATACGCTGGCAGTGGGTTTAACCACAAGCACGTTAGTGGTATTAGCTGTACGTAACGGCTATCCATGTATTGACAAAAAAGGGAGGCTGATGAGCGAACTCATCCAGAAACCCTTACTGGGCCTGTCAGTGACAATATCCGTACAGTCCGGTCCGTTCGTCTATGAGTATCGCATGTCAGACCTGGGCTGGTAAACGTCAGACCCCCAAAAGCGGTACAAGTCGTGTCAGAGTGTAGCCCAGAACACCCTGAGATACTATTGGAATACCTACCAGTAAATCTCACTTGCCTTGGCTAAGGACTTCTTGTAATGGCTCTCCTAGACACAGCGCGATCTCACCCCCAATACCGGGAGAGACGAAACCCCTGCCGATCCGCTCACTGCCTCCATGTGGCTCGGGACTGTACCCAACTAAAACCTGTTTGCACGACTCCTTTGAGCCTTGGTAGGGTAGTAATCAAAGCACAGTGGGAACTCACACGAGACAAATGACGATCTCAGGTCGATGAACTAACCTGTATACATGTCACCAGGGAACTGCTATCTGACGTTAGATATAATACCAACTAGCATGTTCCCGGTGAGTCCAGTCTGGTGTACTCATAACCCAATGAGCATCTGTATACGTCTTAGATGAACCAACTAACACCAATGGCTTGTGAGACCAGCCACCGCCCCTCGTCAGGGTCTCGATCGTATACATTAGTCTACTATCGGAGTATCGATGCCCAGTCTCGAAACTCCCACGACTAGGGACACTTTAAGGATGTGTTTATAGACTACCCAACTCTCACGTATATGATCGCCATCATACTGCTGGTAGTCAAGCAAGAATCCTAAGGGCTCTATCAACATGTAATAGTGATCTGTAATTTCACCTGAAACATGTACACGATGATAAAGATAAACCAGATAGCATACTATTACCTCGAGTAAGACTGTCCTATTGGTATAGGTCCTCCCTCAATCATTGCAATCACGTGCTTGCGATCCAATAATTGACTTTGAGGGCACTATATCCAACAATCTCCCACTTGCACTTAAGGCTAATTATTGCGATGTCGCATACTCACAGCCCGTGTGATACCGAACACCCAACTCCTCTACTAAACAGTTTCACAAAACTTATTTGTGAAACTATTGTGTTCGAGAAATAGCCTCAGTGAGTGGATCCGCTCTGATTTTCTTTCTATGTCTCTCTTAATCTCAAGTTCGCGGAGAAAACCATCTCCCGAAATGAGCAATACATGTCTTAGAATATGTCTGGATATCTGATGGGACCTAGTTCATAAATGAACTCCATATCCAAACTTCTTAGACTGTATCGTCAACTGAATTTAATCAGTATCCTGCGCCATGCCTCCCTCAGTATCCGCTTGGACTACCTGTCCAAACCACTGCCCCTCGTCAAAGGGAAAACTATAACTCTGACAGTCACTCTGTCATCCAGGTGACCTTGGAAGCCTGGAATGATAACTGTCTCCCAAAGGAGGCTGTTGTTATCAAATGCCTAGAACATCAACTTATGTTCTAAAACTGCTTCCGAATGTTCCTCCAGGATTGGATCAATATATCAACTGATTGCATCTAGTGAAAAAACAACATCTGGTGTGGTACTTGACATCTCATAATTGACTCAATTACCTAAGCAAGTGATATGTCAATCATGCACATCCCTCTCCTCTTCAGTCTGTAAGACACCTTTAGAGAGGGTGACTCCATCACACCACCATGCCAGGAGTCGTCCATTCTAAATACCTTTAGAATACTGTCTAAGTACCCAGATTGGGACACTTCCCAAATCTATATCTAAAACCATAGATCTAGTAACCAGAATGCCTGATATTATATCCATATCCTATGCGGAGAAACCACCGTGTGACATCCGTCTTTAAAACGAGCCCAGAGCCCAGACGCTTCTGTCGAACGAGTGGAGCGTCGACAACCAAAGTATAACCGACCATAGTATAGGAATATCACTTCCTACTCTGTGTATGTCATCCAAATACCAGGACATTACACCCTACTACCTTCTTAACAGATCCGTCCCCTATTCTGATGAAGTCAAAGCCCATGACTGTCACATCAAAATTAGATGATCTATCTCCGCTATATCTGTCTTAGTCTATAAATAGACATAAGCTACTTGTCCACTATGCTTCCGCTGCTCCCACTGATTACGACAACCCTCTGGCAGAGTCATATACACGTGCACTTCTAAAGCTAGTTTAGAATGATGCTATACTCATCCTCCTGTCGGGTCCCATAGTCTGCAACAACAGCAATGGCAAGTTTGGGTAAACAAGAACCTCCCTGTCACCGTCCTTGAGGTGTAAGTCTACGGTAGCGCCCCAGCCGTCTTTCAGATGCCAAATGCGGAACAAAAACATTTTAACTGGCGCTATCACATACTATAACCCGGATCTGCCATTAACGCTAAACTAATAAACTACAAAGTGGATAGAAAAGGTTATACCGAACGATCCGAGTCCTTCGGTCTTTAACCATCATCCCACGCTCCGTTGCGGCTGCTCCGATCTCCTGGCTCCTCGTCGAGGTGGCACCACATCTACAGATCTTTAAACGGGCTCCCGTCTCTGAACCGAGGCAACTAGGTCATCAAGTTTGCTAAAAGAGATGACCAAGATTGATGTAGAGAATGAGTAGAATACTTTTTCTCGCTTCATCCGAAACCATGGATGAACGGTTAATGAAGTTGCTTTTTGAATGGAATGAAATGAGAAATTGAGCTATCAAATTTCCATGAATCAAAAACCATAATCTTTTTAATCAACAACCATCTATCTCATCTAGAATGGGCCGGCCACTATATGAAAAGGAGGAGAGTGAGTGCAGGAGCAAAGAGGGTGACCATTAGCAATCATACTTATCACAACTCATCACAACATTTAATGAAAAGAATGAGTCACATTAACACCTCATCATTCATTTAATGCATACAATGAATCATATAACACCTCACTAACCTAGTCACCTATTCTAGAAACTTCCTCATGACTCACCCTCAAGAAAAGATAAATCCGCATTAAACCGAATGTTTAAGACGGGTGATAGAAAACTGGCAAGTTCGAAAAACGATCCCGAAACGAATTTCAGGATAACCCCGTAACTGTATAAACATACCCGCATTTGTATTACGACCGAATACAAATGCAACTGAGACAAAGATATTATATCTACAAAGTATAATACATGGATCCGGCTTAAACCAAAGCCCACCAGTATTATCTGTCCGAAATATGACACGTGCGTAAACGCACGTGCATTTTCCGAACCCTGCCATAAAACCATACGGCCTCTACAACGTTTCGCCCGAACTTGGGAAACTATCTGTGGGGGACTCTAATGACTCGTCAGTACCCTGGCAGTGGGTTTAACCATAAGCACGTCAGCGGCAATAGCAGTGCGTAACGGCTGCCCATGTACTGACCTCAAGGGAAGCCGATGAGCGAACTCATCCTGGAACCCTACTGAGCCTAACAGTGACAATATACATACAGTCCGGTCCGTTCGTCTATGAGTATCGCATATTGGGCCTAGGGGGCTGGTAACGTCAGACCCCCAATAGCGGTATAAGTCGTGTCGGAGTGTAGCCCAGAACATCCTGAGATACTACTGGAGTACCTACCAGTAAATCTCCTATCTCGGCCGAGGGTTATGTGTAATGGCTCTCCTAGACACAGCGCGATCTCACCCCCAATATCGGGAGAGACGAATCCCCTGCCGATCCGCTCACTTGCCTCCATGTGGCTCGGGACTGTACCCAAAAAATACCTGCTTGCACGACTCCTTTGAGCCGTGGTAGGGTAGAAATCAAAGCGCAGTGGGAATTCACACAAGACAAATGCCGACCTTAGGTCGATGAACTAACCTGTACACATGTCACCAGGGAACTGCCATCTGACGCTAGGTATAAATACCAACTAGCAGGTTCCCGGCGAGTCCTGTCCGGTGTACTCATAACCCAATGAGCACCTGTATACATCTTAGGTGATCCAATTGACACCAGTGGCTTGTGAGACCGGGAGACCGGCCACCGCCCCTCGTCGGGGACTCGACTGTATATACTAGTCTACTCCGGAGTATCGATGCCCTGTCTCGAAACTCCCACGACTAGGGACCACTATTAAGGATGTGCTTATAGACTAGCCAACTCTCACGTATATGATCGCCATCATACTGTTGGTAGTCAAGTAAGATCCTAAGGGCTCTATCATCGTGTAATAGTGATCAGTCACCTGAACCTATACACGACTGATAAAGGAAAACCAGATAGCATACCATCATCTCGAGTAAGACTGTCCTACAGGTATAGGTCCTCCTCAATCATTGCAATCACGTGCCTGCGATCCAATAATTGACTTTGAGGGCACTATATCCAACAATCTCCCACTTGCACTTAAGACTAATTATTGCGATGTCGCATACTCACAGCCCGTGTGATACCGAATATCCAACTCCTCTACTAATCAGTTTCACAAAGCCCGTTTGTAAAATTATTGTGTTCGAGAAATAGCCTCAGTGAGTGGATCCGCCCTGATATTTCTTTCTATGTCTCTCTTAATCTCAAGTTCGCGGAGAAAGCCATCACCTGAATCGAGTACCTGTCTTAGAATATGTCTGGATATCTGATGGGACCTAGTTCATAAATGAACTCCAAATCTAAACTTCTTAGACTGTATCGATAACAGAACCTAATCAGTATCCTGCACCATGCCTCCCACAGTATCCTCTTGGACCACCTGTCCATAACACTGTCCCTCGTCAGAGAGAAAACTATAACTCTGACAATCACTCTGTCATCCATGTCACTTTTGAAGCCTGGAATGATAACCGTCTCCCGAAGGAGGCTGCCGTCATCAATTCCATAGAACATTCACTTATATTCTAAAACTGCTTCCTTATGTTTCTTCAGGATTGGATTAATATAAACTTATCGTATCTAGTGTAAAAACAATATCTGGTGTGGTACTTGATATCTCATGATTGACTCAATTGCCTAAGCAAGTGATCTGCCAATCATGTACATCCCTCTCCCCTTTAGTCTGTAAGACACCTTTAGAGAGGGTGACTCCATCATCTGCAGGTACACCACCATGCCAGGAGTTATCCATTCTAAATACCTTTAGAATACTGTCAAAGTACCCACATTGGGAAACTACCCAAATTTAGATCTAAAACCATAGATCTAGTAACCAGAATGTCAGATATTATATCCATATCCTTTGTGGAGAAACAACTATGTGACAAGCACAGTATAACCGATCGTAGTATAGGAATTTTACTTCCTACTCTGTGTATGTCATCCAAATACCAGGACATCACAGCCTACTACCTTCTTAACAGATCCATCCCCTATTCTGATGAAGTCAAACCCATGACTGTCACATCAAAAATAGATGATCTATCTCCGCTATATCTGCTCTAGTCTATAAATAGACATAAGCTACTTGCCCACTATACTTCCGCTGCTCCCATTGACCACAACAACCCTCTGGCAGAATAATATATACGTGCACTTCTAAAGCTAATTTAGAACGACGCTATACTTATCCTCCTGCCGGGTCTCATAGTCTGGAACAACAGTAGTGTCAAGTCTGGGTAAACAAGAACCTCCCTGTCACCGTCCTTGAGGCTACCGGAGTACCTCTCGGGTGTCTGAGGTTACCCACCATATCTGCGGAGTGGCTATTGGAATGTCAAACCCGATTGAATCTTTAGGTCCTATTAAATTTTCCGTAATCATTTGCGGTTCTGGAATTACTTCCAGTTCTACCATACTCCCACTACTGTTTTCTGAAAAAATCCATTTTACTAAAACTGTGGCGAGTCAAGAACAATATCACTATTGATCTTCCAGATGGTAGAAAGTCAACCCTCGTCATAGCCAGGGCCAACCCACAAACTGCCATTACAGAAACGTGTCCTGAGTTATCCAGAGTCTGGTTTTAAGCATAAGCCGGACAACTCCCCGTACCATAACATCATTAAGATATGAACCATTCTATATCCAAGATAGAAATTTTGGCACTTATTTAATTGGAACCAGATTCTAATCATGCAACTGTCTACAGTGCATATCAACTTAATGGAGAGAGGCTAATCAGCATTACTCAACTTAGGAATGCATCCAATTATGAGTAACCTGAAAGAGAAACAAGTTTCTCAAAACTTTTACTATCAACTGAATACCGATCACAATTATCTACATCTTCGATCTCTTTGAAGAATCCCGATACTTGCGATATCTAGTTCTCTACTTTATTCCTATACCCACAACTTCTCAAAACTTAGACCTTGTATTTCTATGAAACACTTGTCTAAAAACTAAAGAAGTCATAAGTAAACAGAACATAGTACGAGGACCAACCCCTTTGTCCTGATAGACACTGAACAGCATACAATACTCTGTATGAGTCCCCTGAGTCGAATAACTCAAAAGCTTGTGCGTCGTAGGTTGAAAACTGCACCCAGGCGATTTCCTCAAATATCACCAATTACAACAAATTCCGATATAATGAGGATGATCACCTTATTCCCAATAACTTACTCCCACTCATCATCTGTAAAACCATACAGATATGAGAATGAAACCTGGTAAATACATACCCTGGAGTAAGTATCTAATCGGGAAATCAGTTTTCCTTTAACAATGCACAATAAACTGAAACATGAAAATGTTTCATAGGGGTATCCTGGTATTCCTAGTAATGCCTCTTCCATAATCCAATTCATGACTGTAACCGTATATCTCTTTGCCATCTCTCCAAATCCCTTTATTTGTCTTTATTCATTTCCTTCTGTACACCTCTTTAGGCTAAATGATTTTCTTCCTTCCCTACCGTTCGGCAACAGCCTATGGTTTGGAAGAAGACTATCCAGTAAGCATAATAGGTGTACTCTCCTAAACCAAGGAGTACTCACAACTTGAGAGAAGGTGATGATAAAAGACAACTGAATAATACCTTATTCTATTTCTCCCGAACTGGGGAAAAAAGCAAAGGTGAAATAGGAGTGGCGATGAAGTACGCGGTTTGGTCGTAAATGATAGCTGTCGCAATTTACTTTGCTCTCTTTCTAATCCCTTTATTTTGTCTTTAGTTATTACCTTCTGTACACCCTACTTAGGCTAATTGGTTTTCTTCATTCCCTACCTTTCGGCACCTGCCTATGGTTTGGAAGAAAACTATCCAATAAGCGTAATAGGTGTACACACCTAAACTAAGGAGCCCTCGCAACCTGAGAGAAGGTGATAATAAAAGACAACTAAATAAACCAATTCTATTTCTCCTGAACCTGGATCCATCCTCGAAGAAGTCCCTTCGAGTTCGTATATAACCATACGATGGATCTATCCAATAGAAGTGGATGTCTGTAGTAATACGGGGTGTTCTGAGAAATGCAAAGGGTAAAAGAAGGAGCGGCAATGACTTATGCAACTTAGACAATCCAAAAGCCAGTATTTTAAGAAGGTTCGGTCAACTTGGTCACTGAGTCATAGTCTAGGGTCGGTCAATGGTCGCTGCCAAAGAGAGAGAGAAAAGAAACACTCTGCGTGCATTCTAACCTAAATCAGAATGGTTATTACTTTATCTAATCAGGAAACCTCCCACTGTACTGTCAAATTCTCCTCCAAACCTGAAAGAAGAATCAATCGGGTTCACCCGAAGAGTAAACCAACTCATCAGTGGGAATCGGGATCCAACTCTCATCGCATGATAACGTGAAGGTATCCACTCACGTTATCACACTCCAGAAGATATGCGCATACTTGGCAGGTTTCAGTTTCTTTAGAAACTCCCGATATGATTTTTGCCCCATGCTCTTATGACCTTGACTTTGGCCAAAATGCCATAAGTCGCATGCCAAGTTCTACCCATCATTATCTTATCAATTTGAACCCATCCGTACATGCCCCTGACTTTGGCCAATTGGCAGAACGATTGTCCCAAACCAACTCATCTATCTATGCAACAAATGAATACCCAGCAGCTACCAAACACTATGCCTTGACTTTGGCCAAAATGCATAGCTTGAATACTACTGAATACCCAAAAGAAATGACGGAGGGCTACAGCTGGTTTTTGGCGAAAAACCTTTAACGTAATGAACTTGATCTCGCTGAAGAAACCTGATAGTTTTTTATAAAAATATAGTGGCGAAAACCTTTGCTAAAGTGGTCACTCCCGGTGAAGGGATCTCGGCTCTTTCCCCGTGGAATGAGGTGCAGGATATTCCAACTGAATACCGCGATGCAAAGCAACATGTAATCGACTATAGTGAAGTTATTATTCTGACGCAAACTTCTGCCCAAGGGGTTATTCCCGGTGAAGGGATCTCGGCCCTTACCTCGTCGAATGAGGTGCAGGATATTCCAACCGAATACCACTGTGCAAAACAAAAGGAAATATCCTTGTAATAACACTTTTTAAAATTGTTCCAACAACATCCAAACAGGTTTGTTTTCCTTTGCATTGATCAGAATCAACGCAGTCCCATCAATTAATCACACCAGAAAAGAACGAAAATAAAATGTACGTATATGCCATCCGCATTCGTCACTGGGTCCCGTCATTACCCGTTAGGTTACTTAACTAACGACAGAGCGGAGACTGGACTAGCGCGGGTGCAAAACATATACAACATCTACTAGTATATACTAATATACAATAATCGCTCCAGGCGTGATAATATGCAACATTACAGAAAAATAATAAGCATCACAGAACAATACAGATAATCTGGGATCCCCGGGTTTCACAGAGCCGCTACTGAAACCCGACGTTCCCCTGGTCGTGTGGATAGCCTGTGCAATGAAACCTAGACCCCTACGGGTGCGGCAAGTTACCCGCCAAAACCTGAAGCGAGGCAGCCCCCTACAGCAAAGTGAATGGACCACCCTGCACTTCACGGAATCCGATAACTTGAGCACATCTCCTTGGGTCATCCTTTACCCCTTACGAGTGCGGCGAATAATCTGCCAATACTAGAGTGAGGCCCCTCTACCTCTCAAAGCCATGAGATGCAGACCCGTTGCCCTTCAGAACCCGGCTATTCGTGCACTCCGTCGCGGAGTAAAACCTAGTACAGAAATGAAAAATATGTACAACGGATACATCGACCTCAGCCCGGTCGTGCCCCAAAAGAATATTATACAAACAGGCAGTGACGACAGTCCACATGTTGGACGCTCGCCCCGCAATATCAAATGTACAAATAAATCCAAACTGCACTACCATTGCACACTGTTATCCACCACGACAAATCCGCAACATCACAGCACAACACAGAACATCAACGCGAATATCACGTTCGCAACTCCGTCTAAAAGGACTATAGCAATTAGACGCAATTTACCGCTCGAATGACATTCACGGTCAGAGATATAATGTAAGTACTGTAAACTAACACGTTTAAATTTCGGTCGACAAAACTTCCCGAAGTGGGCCCCACGTACATCTGTTGTACAGTAACAAAATCTGGGCCCAAAAGAAATATACCAGAAACCATAATTTTCTATGTAGACCCCCCAGAAGAAATTTGGCCCACTGAAGCACCAAGACGGCCGCGGATCCGCGGCCAAAGATTGGTATTAGCGGCGGCTCCGCGGCCGTATGGTCGAATCAGGGGCTCAAATTTTCACTGTGTTCTTAAAAAAGCCTGCACGATTTTCTGAGATGCTCAAAATAATTTTTAGGCCAGTTTTAAAATTCGACAGAAACCTTACATTGAAAATTGCGGTTTTCGAAATTCCGTTCGATCGATATTTTAAACGAGTTAGAACAAATTAGTAAAGCTTAATGGCGTGGCTCTGATACCAATGTAAGTCTACGGTAGCACCCCAGCCGTCTTTCAGACGCCAAACACGAAACAAAAATATTTTAACTGGCGCTATCGCATACTATAACCCGGATCTGCCATTAACGCTAAACTAACAAACTACAAAGTGGGTAGAAAAGGTTATACAGAATGATCCGAGTCCTTCGGTCTTTAACCATCATCCCACGCTCCGTTGCGGGTGCTCCGATCTCCTGGCTCCTCGTCGAGGTGGCACCACATCTACGGATCTTTAAACGGGCTCCCGCCACTAAACTGAGGCAACTCGGTCATCAAGTTTGCTAAAAGAGATGACCAAGATTGATGTAGAGAATGAGTAGAATACTTTGTCTCGCTTCATCCAAAGCTATGGATGAACGGTTAATGAAGTTGCCTTTTGAATGGAAAGAAATGAGAAATTGAGCTATCAAATTTCCATGAATCAAAAACCATAATCTTTTTAATCAACAACCATCTATCTCATCTAGAATGGGCCGGCCACTATATGAAGAGGAGGAGAGTGAGTGCAGGAGCAAAGAGGGTGACCATTAGCAATCTTACTTATCACAACTCATCACAACATTTAATGAAAAAAATGAGTCATATTAACACCTCATCATTCATTTAATACATACAATGAATCATATAACACCTCACTAACCTAGTCACCTATTCTAGAAACTTCCTCATGACTCACCCTCATGACTCACCCTCAAGAAAAGATAAATCCGCATTAAACTGAATGTTTAAGACGGGTGATAGAAAACTGGCAAGTTCGAAAAGCGATCCAGAAACGAATTTCAGGATAACCTTGTAACTGTATAAACATACCCGCATTTGTATTACGACCGAATACAAATGCAACTGAGACAAAGATATCATATCTACAAAGTATAATACATGGATCCGGCTTAAACCAAAGCCCACCAGTATTATCTGGCCGAAATATGACACGTGCGTAAACGCACGTGCATTTTCCGAACCCTGCCATAAAACCATACGGCCTCTACAACGTTTCGCCCGAACTTGGGAAACTATCTGTGGGGGACTCTAATGACTCGTCAGTACCCTGGCAGTGGGTTTAACTACAAGCACGTCAGCGGCACTAGCAGTGCGTAACGGCTGCCCATGTACTGACATCAATAGAAGCCGATGAGCGAACTCATCCTGGAACCCTACTGAGCCTAACAGTGACAATATACATACAGTTCGGTCCATTCGTCTATGAGTATTGCATATCGGGCCTAGGGGGCTGGTAACGTCAGACCCCCAATAGCGGTATAAGTCGTGTAGGGGTGTAGCCCAGAACACCCTAAGATACTACTGGAGTACCTACCAGTAAATTTCCTACCTCGGCCGAGGGTTTTGTGTAATGGCTCTCCTAGACACAGCGCGATCTCACCCCCAATACCGGGAGAGACGAATCCCCTGCCGATCCGCTCACTTGCCTCCATGTGGCTCGGGACTGTACCCAAAAAATACCTGTTTGCACGACTCCTTTGAGCCGTGGTACGGTAGAAATCAAAGCACGGTGGGAACTCACACGAGACAAATGCCGACCTCAGGTCGATGAACTAACCTGTACACATGTCACCACGGAACGACCATCTGATGCTAGGTATAAATACCAACTAGCAGGTTCCCGGCGAGTCCTGTCCGGTGTACTCATAACCCAATGAGCACCTGTATACATCTTAGGTGATCCAACTGACACCAGTGGCTTGTGAGACCGGCCACCGCCCCTCGTCGGGGTCTCGACTGTATACACTAGTCTACTCCGGAGTATCGATGTCCTGTCTCGAAACTCCCACGACTAGGGACCACTATTAAGGATGTGCTTATAGACTAGCCAACTCTTACGTATATGATCGTCATCATACTGTTTGTAGTCAATTAAGATCCTAAGGGATCTATCATCGTGTAATAGTGATCAGTCACCTGAACCTATACACGACTGATAAAGGCAAACCAGATAGCATACTATCATCTCGAGTAAGACTGTCCTACCGGTATAGGTCCTCCTCAATCATTGCAATCACGTGCCTGCGATCCAATAATTGACTTTGAGGGCACTATATCCAACATGAGGCTACCGGAGTACCTCTCGGGTGCCTGAGGTTACCCACCATATCTGCGGAGTGGCTAATCGAATGCCAATCCTGATTGAATCTTTAGGTCCTATTAAATTTTCAGGAATCGTTTGCGGTTCTGGAATCACTCCCAGTTCTACCATACTCCCACTACTGTTTTCTGAAAAAATACATTTTAATAAAACTCTGGCGAGTCAAGAATAATATCACTATTGATCCTCCAGATGGTAGAAAGTCAAACCGCGTCATAGCCCGGGTTAACCCACAAACAGCCATTACAGAAACATGCCTTGAGTTATCCAGAGTCTGGTTTTAAGCATAAACCGGACAACTCCATATACCTTAACATCGTTAAGATATGAGCCATTCTATATCTAATATAGAAACAGATGCACTGATTTAATTGGAACCAGATTCAAATCATGCAGCTGTCTCCAGTGCATGTCAACTAAATGGAGAGAGGCCGATCAGCATTACTCAACTTAGGAGTGCATCCAATTATGAGTAATCTGAAAGAGAAACAAGTTTTTCAAAACCATTACTATCAACTGAATACCATACACAAGTATCTTTATCTTCGATCACCTTAAAGAATCTTGATACTTGCAACACAATGATTCTCTACTTTATTCTTGTACCCATAATATCTCAAAACTTAGACCTTGTATTTCTACGAAATACTTGTCTAAAACTAAAGAAGTCACAAGTAAACAGAATATAGTACGAGGACCAACCCCTCTGTCCTAATGGACACTGGACAACATACAATAGTTTGTATAAGTCCCCTGAGTCTAATAACTCAAAATCCTGTGTGTCGTAGATTGAAAACTGTACTTATGGTCAAGAAGAATTACACCGCTGTTTAATGCTCTTTACCTAACCATCAACTGATATAGGTAAATGTCATGGACATAATTTCAAAAAGTTATATCTCACTTTATTAAAATAAACGTACAGATATATCAATTTGAAATTGGTGTATAACGACGGATATTCAAAACCATATATTTTCCGTCCGGTAAAATCCCAGGCGATTTCCTCAAATATCACCAATTACAACGAATTCCTATATAATGAGGATGATCACCTAATTCCCAATAACTTACTCTCACTCATCATCTATAAACCCATACAGATGTGAGAATCATACCTGGTAAATACATACCCTGGAGCAAGCTCTAAATGGGAAATCAGTTTTCTTTTAACAATGCACAGTGAAACTGAAACATGAAAATGTTTCGAAGGGGTATCCGGGTATTCCTAGTAATGCCTCTTTCATTATCCAGATTCATGACTATAACCGTATATTTCCTTGCCATCTCTCCAAATCCCTTTATTTGTCTTTACTCATTACCTTCTGTACACCCCCTTAGGCTAAATGGTTTTCTTCCTTCCCTACCGTTCGGCACCAGCCTATGGTTTGGAAGAAGACTATCCAATAAGCGTAATAGGTGTACTCTCCTAATCCTAAGAGTACTCACAATCTGAGAGAAGGTGATGATAAAAGACAACTAAATAAACCTTATTCCTATTTCTCCTGAACCAGAATCCATCCCCGAACTGGAACAAGTTCCTTCGAGTTCGTATATAACCATACGATGGATTATCCAATAACTGTGGATCTTCGTAGTGATACGGAGTGTTCTAGAAAAATGCAAAGGTGAAGTAGGAGTGGCGATCAGATACTCGGTTTGGTCGTGAATGATAGCAGTTGCAATTTACTTTGCCCTATTTCTGATCCTTTTATTTGTCTTTACTTATTACCTTCTGTACACCATACTTAGGCTAATTGGTTTTTTTCATTCCCTACCGTTCGGCACATGCCTATGGTTTAGAAGAAGACTATCCAATAAGCACAATAGGTGTATCCTCTCCTAATCCTAGGAGCCCTCACAACCTGAGAGAAGGTAAAGAGAAAAGACAACTGAATAATCCTATTCAATCTCTCCAGAACCAGAATCCATTCTCGAATCTAGAACAAGTTCCTTCGAGTTCGTATATAACCATACGATGGATTTATCCAATGGAAGTGGATGTTCGTAGTGATACGGGGTGTCCTGGAGAAATACAAAGGGTAAAAGAAGGAGTGGCAATGATGTATGCAACTCTGACAATCCAAAAACCAGTATTTTAAGAAGGTTCGGTTAACTTGGTCACTGAGTCATAGTTTAGGGTCGGGCCATGGTCGCTGCCAAAGAGAGAGAGAGAAAAGAATCACTCTGTGTGCACTCTAAACTAGATCAGAATGGTTAATTACTTTATCTAATCAGGATGTCTCCTACTGTAACCTCAAATTCTCCTCCAAACCTGAAAGAAGAATTAGTCGGGATCATCTAAAATCACCCGAGGAGTAAACCAACTTATCAGTAGGAATCGGGATCCAACTATCATCGCATGATAACGTGATGGAATCCACTCACGTTATCACACTCCAAAACTTATGCGCATGCCTGGCAAGTTTCAGTTTCTTTAGAAACTCCCGATGTGATTTTTACCCCATGCTCTTATGACCTTGACGAAGGCCAACATATCATAAGTCACATGTCAAGTTCCACCCGTTATTATCCAGGTTAATTTGAACACACCCGTACATACCCTTGATGAAGGCCAAAATATTAGTACGACTGTCCCAAACCAACGCATCTATCTATGCAACAGAAAAGCAACAAATAGCTACCATACACTATACCATGATGAAGGCCAACAAACATAGCATGAATACTAATTGCTACTCGTCTGAAATGACGGAGGGCTACGAGTGGTTTTTGGCGAAAAACCTTTAACGTAATGAACTTGATATCGTTGAAGGAACCGGATAGCTTTTTACAAAAATATAGTGGCGAAAACCTTTGCTAAAGAGGTCACTCCCGGTGAGGGGATCTCGGCTCTTTCCCCGTAGAATGAGGTGCAGGATATTCTAACTGAATACCGCGATGCAAACCAACAAGCATTCGACTATAGTGAAGTTATTATCCTGACGTAAACTTCTGTCTAAGGGCACACTCCCGATGAAGGGATCTCGGCCCTTGCCTCGTCGAATGAGGTGCTAGATATTCATAACCGAATACCTCTGTGCAAAACAAAAGAGAATGTCTTTGCAATAACAGCTTTTTGAAAATTGTTCCAACAATATCGAATAGGTTTGTTTTCCTTGCATTGATGTGAATCAACGCAGTCCCATCAATTAATCATACCAGAAAAGAACGAAAATAAAATGTACGTATATGCTATCCGCATTCGCCACTGGGTCCCGTCATCACCCGTTAGGTTACTTAACTAACGACAGAGCGGGGACTGGACTAGCGCGGGTGTAAAACATATACAACATCTACTAGTATATATAACAATATATAATAATCGCTCCAGGCGTGATAAATGCAACATCACAGAAAAGTAATAAGCATCACAGAACAATACAGATAATCTGGGAGCCCTGGGTTTCATAGAGCCACAACTAAAACCCGACGTTCCTCTGGTCGTGTAGATAGCCTGTGCAATGAAAACCTTGACCCCTACGGGCGCGGCAAGTTACCCGCCAAAACCAGAAGTGAGGCAGCCCCTTTCAGCAAAGTGAATGGACCACCCAGCACTTCACGGAATCCGGTAACTTGAGCACCCCTCCTTGGGTCAACCTATACCCCCTACGAGTGCGGCGAATAGCCCGCCAATTCTTGAGTGAATCCCCCACCGTCTCAAATCCATGAGATGCGGAGCCGTTACCCTCTAGAATCCGGCTATCCGTGCACTCCACCGCGGGGTAATCCTACTACAGAAAAGAAAAATATGTACAACGAGTACATCGACCTCAACCCGGTCCTGCCCCAAAAGAATAATATACAAACAGGCAGTGACGGCAGTCCACATGTCGGACGCTCACCCCGCGATATCAAATGTACAAATAAATCCAAACTGCACTAACATTGCACGCAAGCTATCCACCACGACAAATCCGCAATATCACAGCACAACACAGAACATCAACGCGAATGTCACGTTCGCAAACCCGTCCAAAAGGACTGTCGCAATTAGACAAGATTTACCGCTCGAATGACATTTACGGTCCCAGATAGTAATGTAATGCACTGCAAACTTTAAACAATGTTAGAAAATATCGACTTCGAAATAACCCCTGAATAGCTCAAACAAACTGATAAAACCATATCCAAACTGGGCTAAACAAACAATATCACTGAACTAACTTTCCAGAGACCAGACTGCACCCCAAAAACCAAACCCAGAAGCCTCAAACAGGCCGGCCTCCTCGGATTTCTTAGCCATGTGCTTGGCCAAAATCCGAAGGATTGGGGTCGTGTTTGGGGTGTAGGCTTGTGGTCATGTCAGTAGTCTTCTGCAAGTGTTTAAATAATTTTTGAAAACCAAATGAAAATCAATTGAAACTGGAATGCCAAGTGCAGTGTATCGGGTTTGTTTCGATTTTGATAATTTAACATTGTCTAAACAAGCTAGCTAAGGGTTAATAGCGTGGCTCTGATACCATGTAAGTCTACGGTAGCGCCCCGGCCGTCAATCCGAGGCCAAACACGGAAACAAAAACTTTTTACGAAACTGGCGCTACCGTAGGCTTTTACCCGGATCGTACCATTAACACTAAACTAGCTATCAACAAGAAGTTAGAATGACTATACCGATCGATCCGTGTCCTTCGGTCTTTAGCCACCATCCCAAACTCCTCGCGTCATCTCTGATCTCGCTCGATCTCCGGCCTCCTCGTCGAAGTGGCACCACATCAAGAAGTCTTTTTACGGGCCCCCGCTTCAAACCGAAGCAACTCGGACATGAAGTTTGCTAACCGACATGTTCAAGGTGAAGTAAAGAATGTGTGTGATAAATTTGTCTCATGACACTCTAGGATTTTCAACACATGAGATGGATAGAGTGGAGGTAGAAGAAGAAGCCATGGAGGAGAAAGTTGTGAGCACTAGAGAAGAAAAAGTGAAAAAGCTAATGTTGTGTTGTGAGATATATTTGAGAGAGAGAGAGATATCTCAAAAACCAAAACCCCCAAGCCAATACTTGGCTACCCTCTCTCTCCAAAATATCCCACAAAAACATCATGGCCACTAGAAATCAATCTATGTCACAATAAATGGCCACACAAACCAATACCATGAGTCATCATGTACATGTGGCATGAAAATATGCTTATGGACAAAACTTGCACTCACATTTTCCTCCACTAAACATTTAAACCAAAATGTTTAATCCAACAAAAAGATATGACATCAACTGAAGTAAACTCGTGACGGATCACAAGGATACCCCTTATCTGTATATACATATCTGCATCCGCATTCCGACTGAATACGAATGCAATGAGACGAAAGCAATCCAACAAATCTATTACTAGGATCCGGCTTAAACCAAAGCCCACTAGTATGATCCGTCCGATCATGATCCGTGCACGAGTGCACGTATATGATCGAACACTGCCATAAAACCATACGGCCTCTACAACGTTTCGCCCGAACTTGGGAAAACTTTCTGTGGGGGACTCTAAAGACTCATCAATACGCCGGCAGTGGGTTTAACCACAAGCACGTCAGTGGTACTAGCTGTACGTAACGGCTACCCATGTATTGACCAAAAAGGGAGGCTAATGAGCGAACTCATCCAGAAACCCTTACTGAGCCTGTCAGTGACAATATCCTACAGTCCGGTCCGTTCGTCTATGAGTATCTCATGTCGGGCCTAGGGGGCTGGTAAACGTCAGACCCCCAAAAGCGGTACAAGTCGTGTCGGAGTGTAGCCCAGAACACCCTGAGATACTAATGGAATACCTACCAGTAAATCTCACTTGCCTTGGCCAAGGACTTCGTGTAATGGCTCTCCTAGACACAACGCGATCTCACCCCCAATACCGGGAGAGATGAAACCCCTGCCGATCCGCTCACTGCCTCCATGTGGCTCGGGACTGTACCCAACTAAAACCTGTTTGCACGACTCCTTTAAGCCGTGGTAGGGTAGTAATCAAAGCACAGTGGGAACTCACACGAGACAAATAACGATCTCAGGTCGATGAACTAACCTGTACACATGTCACCAGGGAACTGTTATCTGACGTTAGGTATAATACCAACTAACACGTTCCCGGCGAGTTATGTCCGGTGTACTCATAACCCAATGAGCACCTGTATACGTCTTAGGTGAACCAAGTAACACCAATGGCTTGTGAGACTAGCCACCGCCCCTCGTCGGGGTCTCGATCGTATACACTAGTCTACTATTGGAGTATCGATGCTCAGTCTCGAAACTCTCACAACTAGGGACACTTTAAGGATGTGCTTATAGTCTACCCAACTTTCACGTATATGATCGCCATCATACTGCTGGTAGTCAAACAAGAATCCTAAGGGCTCTATCAATATGTAATAGTGATCTGTAATGTCACCTGAAGCATGTACACGATGATAAAGATAAACCAGATAGCATACTATCATCTCGAGTAAGACTGTCCTACCGGTATAGGTCCTCCCTCAATCATTGCAATCACGTGCCTGCGATCCAATAATTGACTTTGAGGGCACTATATCCAACAAGTATAACAGCTGCGTGTACTCGAAACGGCTTAAAAATGGCTCGTCGATATATCTACTCCTATATGTCGATGACATGTTAATTGCTGTTAAGAGCATGGAGAAAATAAAGGTTCTCAAACCTTCATTGAATGCAGAATTTGACAAGACGGATTTAGATGAAGCAACGAAAATTCTTGGGATGAAGATTTTTCAAGACAGGAAAGCTGGAAAGGTATGGCTATCCCCAAAAAATTATATTAAGAAGGTGTTGGAGAGATTCCGTATGAAAGATTCAAGACAAGTGAGTACCCTTATTGCCGGTCATTTCAATTTATCCACCAAGGAGTGTCCGAAATCAGAGGAGGAGAAAGAACAGATGTCTCGAGTGCCATATGCAAGCGCAGTAGGATCATTTATGTACGTTATGGTATGCACATATCCAGATATAACTTATGCGGTAAGTCTGGTTAGTCGGTACATGTCAAATCTAGGGAAGCTCCATTGGGAAGCTGTAAAGTGGATACTTCAGTATCTAAAGGAAGTAAAGATCTCGGTTTACTCTTTCGCAAGTCAGAAGATAAATCGATTCAGTTGCAGTAATATGTAGATACTGATTACGCTGGTGATTTAGACAAAAGAAGATCAACAACAGGCTATGTATATACAGTTGCAGAATCTCTAGTCGGTTGGAAGTCAACACTTCAGGATATTGTAGCGCTATTAACGACATAGGCAGAATACATGGCAGTAGTGGAAGTATCGAAAGAAGCCTTATGGTTAAAAGGTTTAGTTGGCGAGTTCGGATTCGAGAAGGGGTCGGTTCCTTTATTTTGCAACAGTCAAAGTGCCATTCACTTGGCGAAAAATCAGGTATACTACAGTCGAACGTAGCACATCGACTTGAGGTATCATAAGATATTGGAATGGGCCGAAAAGGAGATCGATTTGATAAAAATCGATACTAAGATAAATCCGGCGGATATGCTAACGAAGGTTATTCTACGGAGAAATTCAAGTCAGGTTTGGTTTCTATTCAGGTGCTCAAATGTGAGGAAGGTTTGCGAGGTCGGTAGGAGGGTCGCATCAGTCTCGTAGTTCTGAGGAAAAACTGTGACAGTTCGCAGTTTCAAGTTTTGGAGATGTGCCGGAAAAGGAAATGGGAAAAACTAAGGAATACAAGAAAAAGGCAACAAATCTTCAAGTTGGCCATAAGGATATACAAACTAAGGTGGAGATTGTTGTAAAGTTGTCTTGTATATCACGAAACTACACACTATCAGATTTCCGGTTCAGACGTCCGACCTCAATGGACAGATGTGTGCAGGCTCTCGTAAAGAAACCTTTGAACCGACTCAACATAAATATGAGCCGTCTCATAAGAACAAAGGAGAATATGTAATTCCAGACGTCTTGTGAGCCATATCAGAATTACACTGAACCGTCTCAAGATAAGAACAGACGTCTGCCCATTAAGATCAAACGTTTGTCATCAAGTTCGTCGTGAACCTTCAGGATTCGAGTTTATTTCGAAATTCAGGTTTCTGATTGCAGTTTCGTAAATTAAGGATTCCTATTATATTTCAGATTTGTTTTGGGTATAAATAGGATGCTAGGGTAAATTAAGTGAGACGAAAGGCGGCTCCATAAAGATTCAAGTAGGCCATTAAGAAGAACTTTTAGAGAGAAGAAAGTAGATCTCGTTGGATATCCTGAAGGAGAGGGTTTGTAATATTCTGTAAAGTTTTCTTTAAAGTTCGAATAAAGTATTCTCCTCTTTCCCCGTGGTTTTTCCCATTTGGGTTTTCCACGTTAAATCTCTTGTGCTGTTGTTAATTTTGATTTGTTTTTAGTTGTTATTCGTTAAAGGGATCTCAGGATCCATCGGGGTTTTTCCGCTGCGCGCCGCCAACAAATATGTCCTCATTAAGGTTGGTCAGTTAGGCTGGAGACATAAACACGGCTACCTGCTCATGCCACAAACGGTTGGGATCGTAGATATGTATTTGTCATGATCCAAATTGGGCTATCATATTTTCCCGTGTCAATGTTATTTTCTATTTTTGAAGTTATTCACTAACGAGGTGGCTTGTCTTTATATATGCTAGGTGTCAAAGATGAATAAGAAGTCTCCATTGGATATGAGCTATTGAGATTATTGAATTATTATTATGGTCAACAATTTTGCATAATAATGGGTCACATCACTAAGTTATTTGAGCCAAACACAGAAGCAAAATAAATTAATTACTCTTCCACTCCTTTGTCTGCATAGCATGGAGAATATCCTCTCCTTGAATCGAATGTGCCATTACTAATCAATATCTTGTGAATTCTTATTAGAGCTAAAACCAATAAGCTCAAATCTAAACTTAAGATTTGAATTAACCAGCAATTTTGATCAATAAAAAAGGGACACATGTATATAGTTATTCGCTTGAAATTCGCTACCGAATATTTTAGTCTATTAAACATCGCAGGCTCAGGATATTTCATATATAATAAGGACATAAATGAATCAGACACGAAACTAATAAAGATGCTATCATCTTCATATCATGTTGTCGTTTAGGATAGACAACACGATAGTTGGGGTTGGGGTTGGGGTTGGGGTTGGGGGGAGGGTCACAACATTAATGGAACATGGTTGAATTGAGGGCCAATGAATTGCTTGTGGCCTCAACAAACCCTGTTCATCTGTGTCATTTGATTCGGGAAGATGTGGCCATCATCAACAACAAATGTAAAAAATGAACACGCACCTGCAAGGCTACAAGTCATAAATCTGACTTTTTATGAGCATATTATTCTAACTTTAGTTTTGTTTGAGTAAATGTGAGCAAAATGGAAGGGGCAACATAAAATTTCTTTTTCTATATATCTGGCCACATGGTGAGGGAAAATATTCTCTTCTTGAATCGAATGTGCCATTCTTATATTTGGTTAGATATTATACTTAGCAATCTGATCGATGTATCAATTAGTCGGTACACGTCAAATGACAATTCATGTACAATTGCAATTCATCAAAGAGATTGAAAGTCAAAATTTACAAAAAGGCATGGAAAACGAATCTACAGCCACTCATTAAATAAGTTGAATAAGCTGTATAATTACTACGTATAAGAGAACCCATTAAAACCGTTCAAATTAAAACATCAAACACGATTTTGAGGAAGAAGACACTTTAAAATAATTATTGTCAATGATTAGATTTTATTTTGGACGGCGATTTAATCAAAGATTAAAAATTGTATGCTTGTGAGATGCCTTGTATGTTAAGGTGATGCTGACTTGTTTATGAGTTGTTAATTTTATTGTTTTGGGTCGCTGGCAGCCCAATATTAGCTCTTTTAGGCTGGAATATTAGTTAGCTTTACTCATTTGGATTGTGAATCAAAGAAATAAATATAAAAAGGGAAAAGATAAAGAGTCAACTTTACTCTCTTTTCTTTTTATCTTAAAACGAAAGCCGGAAGTCCCCGCGTTTCATTAACGGAGTTTTAATGAAACAGCGAGAAACAGAAACAAGCAAAACAAAAAAAAAACACAGTATAACCATATGGGAACAATCTCGTACAAACCAAAATCAAGCAAACAACATCCATACCATCCCAACATGAGGAACAAACCCCATACAAATCAAGTAAAAGGCCACATCAAAGGTCCCAAGTACATGAGCCAAAATGAATGCAGAACAATGCTAGACGCAATCGGTGCAGCAGAATAACTTACGGATCTATAATTCTAAATCTCTTTATAGACGAATAACAAAAAACTAGATGTTAACCACAATAATAAAAAACACAAGAGATTAATGGGGGAAACGGGAGGAAACTTTATTAGAACTTTAGAAAGAAAAGGAAACCTTACATAGAATTACAAAACCCTCTCCTTATAATCTCCTACAAGATCTTCCTCTCTCTCTCTCTACAAGTTCTCGTACAAAAGTCTCGATCCCTTATTGAGCCGATGACTCCCTTTAATTTTATAATCAAAAACTATCTTGTCCTAAATAATAACACTAAGATCCTATATACAGCCCATACAATCTGAGTTATAATAAGATCTTTCAATTTACAAATGTCACGCCCCGCTTCCCGGTGTGCAGTAAGGAGACACGACAAGTCACGCGACGTATTTACTCAGAAATAAACACGCTAAGCGTTTCTAAACAATATAAAGTAAAATGTACACAAGTGACATGAATATAAATGAACAACTTTTTTTATTTATTCAACATTTCTTTATAATACAACTGAAAATATAAATACAAGTCTAAAATGCAATGGCTAAACAATAGCATGAACCGAAAATAAAATGAGTATAAGTAAAGTCAATACTCAGGGTCTTCTGTGAACTGCTCAAAGTGCTCCTGGCTGGTCTCAAACTCCTCAGAGTCGGATCCTCCTGACAACATTCCAAAGAAGAAGAAAAATAGGAATGTCGTCAGCGAACAATCGCTCGGTAAGTCCCAAAGAAGGAAGGAGAAGAATAGACAGAGAATAGAACAGGTAAAGTTGATAATGTTATATTTGTTATTTTAACGTAGTTGTTGTAGCTTGGTACAGAATATGACAGTGTATACGAGAGGAGTCCAACTTACACCGTGGACTTTAGTAATCCGTAGTACAGGACTCCGTCAATAATACCACGGAACAATGACATTGATGTAATTACGTCTTTTAGTGACCACCTCGTGCCACCTTTAACATGTTCCGTACCAGTCCACCCCTTTATAAACCCCGTAATGTTTATTGTATTGATTGTACTGATTGTATTATATTATCTTGTAGTAAATGGAAGACTTGCCGAAACCATGATATCAGTAAACGGAATGTATATAAATGGATAGTCATATAATCAGAGTATATCTGTAGTTCGGTTCGGTCATGTTCATGTTGATATGGATTGTATCTGGTATTCATGGATTCATGTTGTATTGCAGTTATATTTGAATTGAATTCAAATCAGATTGATTTCATATTAGATTGAGACTCTGTCTGAGACTGAAATAACAGAAATTGAAGTCCTGAATTAGTTTTGATGTTATCGGTAACTGCTGCACATGGACTGTAGGATTTATGTCTTTTTCCAAGACAATTACCGTATTGATAATACCGTTTTTAGGTTTTCTACCTTATATAGGTAAGCACCCATATTCTCCGGCTCCTTGAGGCTCAAGAGAACTGGTACCGCTTAAACCTATGTTTACTAGGGTCCTTATTGTAAATTAATATAACTTGAGGGGGTTTCATGAAAAAAATAGTTTTGATATATTTTCAAAATACACCTCAAGTATTTGATTATCGTCTTTAGGGTTTTCATAATTGTAATTTTTATAAAGTGAAATATTCTAGTGGATATAACCTAAATTTCATTCTATATGGTATTTTAGTGTAATCTTGGAATGATATTGAATTGTAAAGGCAATCTCATAAAATTTGTGATTCCTTTAATTTAGAAAACATGGAATATATATATAATATATTTAAAGTAGATATTTTAATAATATTTATATATCTCTAATATTTATAAAAAAATAGAATTTATTTATTAAATAGAAATCACATTTTTCTTAAAATTGCATTAAAAATTCCATCGAGATCGAATTCTCCTTTCGGAGGTCTGCATCTCGCTCTACTAGGCCCCAGGACGTGCAATAAACCGCAACATCCCGATCAGGGTTCCCCAAAATGGGCTGTAGAGGTGTAATTGCAAAGAATTAATGAACACTCTTTTTAAAGAAAACGGTTTTGTAATAGTTTAAGATATTTTATTGTAACACGTAATGTTCCCATAAATATTGTCCAAAATTAAATCGTGCTATGTCCAACATATATGTTGTGATGAGGTAGGTCCTTACCTCATGAGTTTTCTAAAGGTAATACGGTAAAAAATGGATAACAATATTGTATGTAAACATGGTGGTATTTTACTGTAAAAATGAGATAAAAATTGCAACATGATTTATTTCGAGATGAAACTTGTTCTAATATGTTTAATTATGTTTGTTAAATATTATATGAGAGTATGGTTTTTTATGGTTTAAGAAAAATGAAATTTTAAAGAAAATCGAATCGGAAGTCGGATTAACTCCGCTTCCGTCGGGTTTTGAAGAATGAAATTTTTAGAATAGAAAAAGAAAAGGGAAGAGGGGACTTACAAGCTATAAGAATAGAGATGAGGTAGGATAAGACTATGGAACTTTCGGGGCGTCGTTTCGTCGCCGGAATCTCCTCGAAATTTCGTCGGAACTTCACCCTTTGCTAACTCCACTTGCACAACTTGGGACACGGAAATTTTATAGAGTTTTGGAAGGGAATTTCTGAGTGAGGATGTGTAAAATGGAGTGTGGTATTTATAGGGAGAATTAGGGTTTTGAGGGTTAAAGAATGCATTAAAAATTGGATTAAATAGTGTTTTATTATTCTCTGGATAAATTCAGAGTGAACAAACAACATGGGGTAGTGAGGTAGGTGAAGAGGTTCTAGGGTGAAGAAATAGGGACCATCCCCTACGGACGGTCCGGCGGTGCCGGTCAGGGAGACCATCTCGCCGGTCGAGATCTGTCGATGTGTGTGTAGGATTTGGCCACATGTTGGTGTCGCTTTATATACCCCAGTGCACATGTTTGTTTATTCTGTAACTCTTCATTTTACGTGTAGTGCACGTCTTAACCCTTGGGCTTCTAAAAGATTAAAAGAAAATACAATAAAAATATATGTGGTTGAGAGTATTCGATCATAGGGGCTACGTCACAGCAGTGCAAGGCTTTACTAATGAGCTACAAACTAATTCTTGCTGTTCAAAAGAAAATTAAATTTATAACTTATGCTCAGGCTTAGGTATCCCTTTCTGTATTTTGGAAAAAATTTGTACAGAAAATTTAGGGTTGTTACATTCTACCCTCCTTCTATAAATTTCGTCCTCGAAATTTATAGAAGGAAAGTGTAACAGATTCAAGAAAATCTTAATGATAGTTATGGTGATAGAACTAGTGATAATGCATAAAAATATTTAGAAGAACGAGAGATTTCAAAAGTGTTGGTAAGATTGAGGAAGGTGTGAAGGAATTACCAGGGTTATCTTGGTCTACAGTCTCAGCTTCTACGGCTGCTAATGTGAAAATTTGACGCCGGGGTACATTCCTCCTAACTGGAGGCACATTCCTCTGTCCTTGGGTATGTTTCTCAGTGCCTGTTGGTATTGGCGATTAGGCTGTGCAGGAGGTCCACGTGGAGGTGGAGCTGGAAGAGCAAGATGAGGTGCAGGAGCCTGAATAGCTGGTCGCTGCGGATAAGTGTTGTGAGTTAAAACTGAGTTGCGTCTATAAGGACATGTTCCAATTCCATGATTGGATGCACCACAAACTAAGCACAGACTTTTTGCGCGCCTACAGTCCTTCCACAAGTGTCCATCCCTCTGGCAGTAGAAGCAAAAATCTGGACTTGGTTGATTATCTGTTACTTCCGGTCTCTTCGGTTCAACAGTTAGTCTTGAAGAGGCTCCTCCTGCCATCTGAGTGGCAGAGCACTTTACTCCGGCAGATTGAAGTCTGTCCTTCCTCTTCACTCCTGCCTCGTATTTTCGGGCAGCCTTCAAAGCCAAATCATGGGTCGGGAAATCCCCTGTAGCTAAGGCAGCTTGGATTTCCTGGTCCAACCCTTACTGAAATCTTCTAGCCCTGATCTCAGCAGTTGGTATCAAGTGTCACGAATCTGTTGCGGTCTTGTGTTAGCTGTGTAGTACGTGATATTTGAATATCGAATATTGAGACATATCTTACCTACTGAGCATGGTAAACTCAGCATCATACTCATCCACTGATTTGGACTACATCGAACCATGTTGTAGGTGGATGAACTGTTGTTCCATTTTAAATCGGGAAGTCTCAGGGAAGTATTTCGCGTCGAACATGTCAAGAAAAGTCCTCCATTCGATAGGTTAGTCAAGACAGTTTTCTTCCGCCTTCCACCAAACTCGTGCATTTTCAGTGAGTTGCAGCTTCGCTACTCGAACCCAAGCTATCTCTGGCACTTGTGCTACTTCCAGATCATCCTCAATATTTTGAGCCCATTCCTCGGCTTCATGAGGGCTCACTTTTCATGAAAATTGTTTTGGGTGCAATGCCCGAAATTGCTTCATTCCGGGCGCTTCCGCTTCTGGTCGGTTCATCAAAATAACAGTCTGCTTCTACTGTCCTTCCAGGAGGTTTCGGATTGCCTCAAGCAGTACCGTCTGCTCATTGATCGGAGCAGCAACGGTAGGCGTAAGTGGTAAAGATGGTGGTGTGTTGTTGAAATTGGTACTGGTGTTGTTTAGAGAATCCATAAGCTTGAAAGAAAATTTTGGGTTACGATAGATTCAAAATATAAATTGTAAGATTCAAGAAATATGAATTGTAAAGAATGTTTTTAGTTGCTGATTCTTGTGTTATATTGTCACAACCCGGAAAAGGTACATGACTGGCACTTGAATCATGTGAAGTTATTGGACCACATCTAATTCAAGTAAGCCAAAAACCCAGAAATCTAAACATTTTTAGGGAAAAATAGTAGAGGTGCAGCTTTGAAATAAGGTACACTGAAATCAAGTTTATACTTATATATATATAGATAGATAGATAGATAGATAGATAGATAGATATATATATAGTAATGGATGAAACTCTATATTTGTATCTAACTTGAAAACCTTTTATCATTTAAAATTTTGGGCAGCACCTCCTTTGTATCTTTTAACCCGAAAAACGAATACATAAAATATATAACGTGCATCCCCAAGCGGGAACTAGCTCTTTGCCAAATGGCGGAACAACCATGCAAGATAATATAAATATACAACGCCGAAGGGCGATGATCAAAACTCAGAATGAAAGCGAGAAAACTAAGCATCATAAGAAAACCAGAAACAACAATAAGTACATAAGCGCGACTCTAAGGCCGAAAGAATAAACAACTGTGGTTTTCTAAGTCTACTAAATATACAAGTCTGGTTGATGGAGTTTATTAGATACAACTGAAATAAATAAAAGTATAACGGTGGTCACGATACAAGTGAACCCAACCACCAAAGTAATTACCCGGAAGGAAGTAGTGTGCCAGCGAAGCCGCCATCGAACCTGTACGGCAAAAGCTACAGAAACTGTGGCACAACGGGGGTGAGTTGCCAACTCATGAGTAGAAGATATCACCGAGTAGAAACCGAATGTACGACGATCTCCTAGATCATACAATAATGTACTCATAATATACACTAAAACATATAGTAGTGGCAAGGGTAATCATATAAACATAAGTGTAATACCAAGTACTCGTGTTAGTGCCTCAAGTAGCAGCATGTCACATATATGATGTACGAATGCATCAAGAATGAAATCAGAATATATCTGTACGAGAAAGATGTGTTCTTATCTCAGTAAGATTTGTTGTATAACAACTGGAGTATCATCAATGAAATCGACAGAAATCTGTGTCAAGATCGACACAAAATCCTTAAATCTTGGGCTCCGTCAGTCCGGATCGGCCCATATCATCCAATCTCACGACTACGGTCGATATCCTCCAGATATCCGCCGCACCAACTATCACCGGTAGGTAGTGCTCCCCTGCCAGGCCCATCGTCTACAACTCGAGCTTATTGCCCGGGGTACCTTACCGGGTCCACCAAGTACCCCCAAACAGATCATCCTACTCTTCGAATCGGGTCTCGAAAACCAAGCTCAGAACCGAGAAAACATCATGGTGGACATGAAATATCATATCAAGGAAAACCGCATCATCCTCTTTTTAAAATAATCATAAGTTTATAAAGCTTCACATGCGGTTTCCTAAATCCAGAAATCTTATGAAAGATCCAAAATCTCAAATCACGAGTCAGTGAACAGTGTATATCGGCGTAAAGCCACACAATAGCACATAACAGAGTGAATACAGGAATGCATCAGGTAATTAAGTAAGGAATGCAATATCTAGGCTAGCATAAGAGACCAAGCATACTAATAATATGTTTAAATTACCAGCTAGCAGGTTATACCAATAAAATAACGTTTTCTAAGGTGTACATGATATGGCAATTACCAATGATGATGTGTGTGAGCCGGCAAGCAAGTGTAAGTGCAACATACACATCATCGGTAATGGTGCTGGTGTCCTAACAGCCGAAATCATAAAAGCTAAACAAAGCAAATGTATATATATGAAGTGCGATGAGAGAAACATGAATATAATAGAAAATGAATAGCAAACACAACAATAGAGGATATACATATTGGTATACGAGTCATACAATTTTTGTGTTTTGAAATAACACGAATCGTGGTTTTTAGAAAAGTAGGGACTACGGTGTATCGAGAAAAGGGATGGCTTTTGAAAATACTCACGATTCGTTAGTTTTGAAAATAGGTATGTCTCAAGTCAGGTCTAGCATCTATTTAACAACTAAGAGACTAAACTAAGGAACTAGTCGGAGGGATAAAAAAATCTACATATATTCCGAGTCGATATACCTAGTAGTCGGCGATCCAGCCTCATAGCGTTACGTACTGTATAATACATAGTACGACATTCTCGAGTCAAGAGTGTGGATTAATCATCTTATTCGTCTCGTACGGTAATATCTATCGTACGGCATCCTCAAAATCGAGGGTGCGGGTCAAAATCATACATAATATCATTATTCGTACAATATCATGATCACGGATACGGTTCTAAAGTCTCGTACATTCAAATATCACCAATTCACATATTATCGCATGTATGAATACATATCGCCCAACGATCCATTATAATATCATATCGTATACAGTATCATGACTCGATCACATATCAAAGATCTCACGGCATCATCCCGATCATATCGGCTCATCTCCACAACATATACTATCCTCATCTCATGTGTATATGTGTGTGTGTGTGTGTGTATATATATATATATATATATATATATATATATATATATATACAAACATACACTCATATATATATACACACACACATATACAAAAACATAGATACCAAGTGTGTGCGTGTGTGCGACTAAGTAAACCGATAACTCACGACTAAGTGTAAACTATCCTACAAGTAGGCCAAATCTAATCTATAGTCTCCTAGTAACCCTATTTACTAGGTATCCAAGTCTCACATAAACGTAAATAATATATAACCTATTCTACGGTTGCGGAGGTGCTATACGCCATCCACCCGACTTCTCCCATAGATATATATCTACTCACCTTGATCTTCGCTTGCCGAAGTCGATGACGCTTATTTTCCCTTGTCATCCTGAAGTCCACGTGAAGTACCTACACATCACAAAATACATCGTATCACATCAAAATCCGATTCAAAAACCGACACGACACGTGAAGTGCTTATAGGTTAGAATGTATAGTCTACGAATACAAAAACAATCATAAAACCCTCGTTGTTGACGTACAAACGTCCAACGACCAAATCCACAATCAAATGCCAAAATCCATGTTTTAGAAATCAGAAAACCATTGCTATTATTAACGCAAACGCTCCCAGATTTTGCGTCAGGTAATTTGGGACTAAAAGAACAATACAGTGGCTAAGTTACGAGGAGTGTGAGTTATAGGCTAAAACCCAACATCAGAAGCCAAAATCTGGCCGAACAATAGTGCTACAGTAACCGCCCCCGCCGGCCCCACTTTTGAATTTTGGTCTCGTCTTTTGGTGGTGGTCTCCTATTGGTCTAACTAGGTCTCTTGGCTTATTTGATTTTCTTAAAAGGTTCCCAAGTTTCTCCAAATTCTCTGTAGACCTCAAAAAAACAACAAAACCGATGTGGGAAAATTCTAGGATCGTGGTTTGGGTTCAAGTCTCAGTTTTGGTCCAGAAAAGAAATCTCTAAGCTCATGTAAAACATCACTACACCTTAATTATATCTTCACAAGTCATGCTACACCTCAATTACATCTTCACAAGTCATGCTATCTCCTAACCTTCCTCTAGAAATTCTCAAAGTTCACTAAATCATATCGGTTTAACTCTAAACTATGATAAGGTATGAGGAAAACAAGATTCTATACTAATGGTGTGGAAATATATCTCATTTGGCAATTCAAGAAAATTCTTGAGTTGCTCAAACTCTTCAAAGTCTAATCTTGATACCTCCATAGGGTTGGTAGTGGGGTTAAGCACATTTTTTTGCGAAGTGGGTATGGAGTTTTTGTGAGGATTTTGGGGTAGCCATGGTGGTAGTGGAGGTGGATAGATGAAGAAGAATGAGGAAAAAGGAGGAAAGAAAATGAATACGAAAAAAAATGAGAAGGGTGTGTAGAAACTTCCTACTCTCTCTGTCTCTCAAAATATCTTCTCTTTTTCCTTTTTTTAATTACAAAACAAAAACAAAACCAAATCAAAAGAAAATGCAGTATGGTTTTCAAAACAAATTAAAAATGTAACAAGTGTTATGCAACATATCATGTTGCATGTCATACATATATCATACTTAATGAAAAAATTAGTAAACACTAATTGAGTTTAGTAAATAACCCATTTACAAATAATTGTATGATAATTCGTAAAATGCCCAAGCCACATAAATACCTTCAATCAATAATCCTTATTAATTTATCAAATATTTTCCAAATTATCGGTAAATAATTATACCCTTTCATTAAAACTAATTCTCATACTTAATAATATTCGTAGAAACTATTATTTTACTTATTTAATTTCCCAAAAATAATATTTTATTTTCTGAAATGTTACATATATTGCTTAGGACATCATGCAGAATTGACCCGCATGTCCATGCAAAGCTGACCTGCATATCTATACAGAGCTGACTCGCATGTCCATACAGAGCCGACCTGCATGGCCACCAATAAAACCTGTCACGCCCCGCTTCTCGGTGTACGGTAAGGAGACGCGACGGGTCACGCAGCGTATTTACTCAGAAGTAAACACACTAAGCATATCTAAGCAATATAAAGTAAAATATACACAAGAAATATGAATATAAACGAACAGCAACGTTTATTTATTCAACATTTCTGTACAATACAACTGGAAATATAAATACAAGTTTGGAATCCAATGCTTAAGCAATGGCATGAATTGAAAATAAAATGAGTACAAGTAAAGTCAATGCTCTGTGAACTGCTCCAAGTGCTCCGGCTGGTCTCGAACTCCTCAGAGTCGGGTCCTCCTGATAACATTTTAAAGAAGAAGAGAAATATGAACGTCGTCAGCGAACAATCGCTCGGTAAGTCCCAAAGAAAGATGGAGAAAAATAGACGGAGAATAGAACATGTGAAGTAGATAATGTTATATTTGTTATACTAACGTAGTTGTTGTAGCTTGGTACAGAATATGCCAGTGTATACGAGAGGAGTCCAACTTACACCGTGGACTTTGATAACCCGTAGTACAAGGCTCCATCGATAATACCACGGAACAACGGCATGGATGTAATTACGTCTTTTAGTGACCACCTCGTGCCACCTTTAACATGTTCCGTACCAGTCCACCCCTTTATAAACCCCGTAATGTTTATTGTATTGATTGTATTGATTGTACTGATTGTATTATATTGTCTTGTAGTAAATGGAAGACTTGTCGAAACCATGATATCAGTAAACGGAATGGATATAAATGGATAGTCATGTAATCAGAGTATATCCATGTTCGGTTCGGTCGTGTTCGTGTTGATATGGATTGTATTCTGGTATTCATGGATTCATGTTGTATTGCAGTTATACTTGAATTGACTTCAAGTCAGATTGATTTCATATTATATTGAGACTCTGTCTGAGTCAGACCGATATAACAGAAATTGAAGTCTTGAATTAGTTTTGATGTTATCGGTAACTGGTGCACATGGACGGCAGGATTTGTGTCTTTTTCCAAGACAATTACCGTATTGATAATACCGCTTTTAGGTTGTCTACCTTAGATAGGCAAGCACCCATATTCTCCGGCTCCCTGAGGCTCAACAGAACTGGTCCCGCTTAAACCTATGTTTACTAGGGTCCTTATTGTAAATTAATATAACTTGAGGAGCTTTTATGAAAAAAATAGTTTTGATATATTTTTAAAATACACCTCAAGTATTTGATATCGTCTTTAGGGTTTCATAGTTGTAATTTTAATAAAGTGAAATATTCTAGTGGATATAACCTAGATTTCATTCTATATGGTATTTTTGTGTAATCTTAGAATGGTATTGAATTGTAAAGCTAGTTTCATGAAATTTGTGATTCTTTTGATTTAGAAAATATGGAATATATATATAATATATTTAAAGTAGATATTTTGATAATGTAACAACTCCAATTTTTGTATACCTAAAATTGATTTAAATTTGAAGTATACTTGGAGTATTGATGTTGCTGATAACATTTTAAGTATCTACTTCCCTACAATAATTACAAGAAGGAGCTTATAGCTCATTGGTAATACCTTGCACTGCTGAACCAAGCCACCAGAGTTCGAATCCCATACCCCACATAATTTTTATATCATTTTGTTTTAATTTTTTTGGGAAGTCAAACGGTCAAACAACCATAACTCTCAAATTAATGCGGTATAAAAAAAATAAAGTACACCATAATTCCCCCCAGAAAATTCCCCACCCAATGAGACCCGACTCGGCCCCGACTCGGCCGAGTTGGCCGGCGACTTGACCGAATCGGCCGGCGTCGCCGGCCGTACTCGGCCGGTCGGCCGAGTCGTCAACACGGAAAATTTCCATGTTGACTTGGTCTTCACCCCTGCATACTTCAATTTTTCAGAACAGCTATCATTTTCCCATTACACCTCTTTTAATCCTAAATTTAATGAAATTTTAATGAATTTTTACATTTTTTAATATTTTTTTTAATCCAAACCCTAACCCTAGCCCAGCCCTATATAAACACCCCTACCCTCTACCATTTCAGCTCACAACTCTAAGTCCACTCTCCCAAATTCTTGAGAACTCGGTACAAAGAGCGAGAAGCGAAGCGCTGCCGAAACCGACGACGGATTCCGGCGATCGTCCTAGAACCTTCGCGACGTTTTCGACGCACCGACAACCATCACTTCTTTAGCCTCCTTAGTTTGTCCAAACCCGTAAGTCCCATCTCTTCTATCTCTCTTTTCTTTTAATAGAAAATACGACTTTTTGGAACCCGACGGAAATCGGAACAAACCGATTTCCGATTCGGTTTTTCTATAAATTTCCACTTGTCACCTAATCCATAATACCTACCTATATTCATGTTAACTATTAATCACCCATAAACCAATTTAAATAAAGTTTCTCACATGAAATGATAGCTTTCTTGTAAAACCGTATTCTTTTCATAAAAATACCACAAAGTTTATTTTTCTTGTTTTAATTAAATCCCTCACTCCTAAATATATTTATCTTGATCACTAAACTTGTAGAAATCAATTTGAATGAATTTTCACACATGAAATGATAATGTTTTCAAATACCGTATTCTTGCGCTTTAATACCTTCAAGTTTAATACATCATGTTTAACCTCTAAACTTCATTAAAACTTAAAATAAGTCACGAGGTAATGACCTACTTCTACACACACATAAATATAACCCTAATTGATAAACGTCAAAATATAGAATACGAAAATACATGACTTTTCACTAAAATACCATATTCTTTATAAACCTTTTTCTAAAAGCTTTAAGTTGTACACAATTCTAAATAAAATCTTTTAAAATAAAAGCACGATATGTCATGGACATCGATCGTTTATCTAAACTGTCTTGTGGTGTCTAGGCAAGTGTGTCTAGGCTAGTGGTTTTTAATTAGGCCCACGACTGTGGTTCCTTCCCACTTACCTGGCACTTACCTGGCCGCAATTGACGGTGAAGAGCCGATTTGAGGCTTCTAATGACTTATCGTTTAGACCTTAGAAATAGGCTAGTTGGCTTAGGAAACCCTAGAAAATAAAATACGGAAAGTTATACACTTTTACAAATAAATACCTTATATTTATAAAACCGTTTTTCTAAATGAATAGTATTTATTAAACCTAAGCAAAGCGCCGCTACAACCCACCTTTGGGGAACCCGTTAGGGATAGTACGGTTCATCGTGCACCCGTGGGCTAGTAGTGCGAGATTCAGACCTCCGCAAGGAGCATTCGGTCTCGAAGGGTTAAAATACGGCATTTAAGAATAATGTGATTTTGGAAAATAAAATATTTATTTAAAATTATTCTTGTATTAATATATATTTAAATACCATTTAGACACCTATTTTATTATAATATAAAGTTTCCACATTTTCCTAAAAATTACAAGATTAAAATTTACATTAAAATACCATGAGTTTCAAATAAATCAATTAATACTTTTATTAGGATATATTCACTAGAATAACACAAATAAAATTCACACTCATTATAACTATAAAGACGAATATTAAATACTTGAGGTGTAATTTGAAAACTATACAAAAGTACTTTTTGCATAAAACCCCCTTAAGTTTTATAAATTACAATAAGGCCCCTAACAAATATCGAACTTCAAATTACCTTTATTTTAGTCTGACTCGGGTTAGAGTCTGACTATTTCTGACTTGAATATGATTCAAGTCAATCTATATTCTTTTATATTCCAACTCAATTTGAATACATGAATCCCAGAATCCAGTTAACAATCTATTCATTTTGACTGAATCAAACCATGGATATTCATCCATTATCCTGATATTCCATTTACCTGATTATACAGTTACAACATGTTTACTGATATCATGGTTTTGGTCAGTCAACCAACTTACACAATACAGTACAACAATAATGTTAAAACACTACGGGGTTTAAGGGGTAGATTGGTATGGAAGGTGTTAAAGGTGGCACGAGGTGGTCAGATTAAGACACCTAACCTGAATCCTATTGCTGTTGTACCGTGGCATAACGGTTCCTTGTACTTTCCTTTTGCCCTGATCTCTAGCATATAGAGATCCCTCTCGTATACACTAGCATCCTTCTGTACCAAACTACAACAACAGCGTTAACACCATACTACTATAATATGACAATACAATACAATATTAAAAGTTACTCTCTCTCTCTCTCTCTTACTCTCTGTCTATTTCTTTCTTATCTTTGGGACTTACCGAGCGATCTGTTCGCTGACGACATTCTATTTCTTTTTTCTTTGAATGTCGTCAGGTGCGTTGGACCAAGCTGAGATTGAGCCCACCGGTGAAGACTTGGAGCAGTTTAACGAAGACCCAGAGCTCTAGATATTGTACCTTGTTCTTTCCAGTATTTTCATTTTCTGTTATGCCACTGTTTAGGCATCGCTTTCATTTCAGTTGTATTTTCTTTTCATGCATTGTACAAAGAATGTTATTAATAAAAGTTGCTGTTATTTCTATATCGTTTGTCTCTTGTGATTTACTTTATATTGCTTAGTTACGCTTAGCGTATGTACTTCTGAGTACATACGTAGCGGGCCTCGTCGCGTCCATTTCGTCGTACACTGGGAAGCGGGGCGTGACATGTTTTGTTGGTGGCCCATGCAGGTCAGAGCTGTATGAATCCCTGTCATGCAGTTCTGGTCTGCGTGAACAACCTAAGCAATATAACACAAGAACCAGCAACTAAAACATTCTTTAAAATTCATGTTCTTTGAATCTTGCAAATCTCTATTCCTTGAATCTTATCATTTCATGTATTTGAGTCTGACCTAATCCAAATTTTTCTTCAGGGTCATGGATTCCCCGAACAACACCAGCACCAACGTCAACAACACCCCTCCAGCACTACCTCTCACACCAGCTATTCCTGCACCACCCACTGAGCAAACGATGCTATTCGAGGCGATCCGCAGCCTTCTCGAGGGACAGCAACAACTTTTGAACCGTCCTGAGGCCGATGCACTGGGAGTAAAGCAATTCCGGGCTTTGCACCCAAAGCAGTTCTCTTGTAAAGGAAGCCCTCTTGAAGCAGAAGAATGGGCACAAAGCATCGAAGACGATCTGGCAGCAGCTCAAGTGCCAGACAACGCTTGGGTCCGTGTAGCAAAACTACAGCTCACGGATAATGCTCGCAATTGGTGGAAGGCGGAAGAAACCCGTCTGGTACAGCCGATTGAATGGAAGACATTTCGCGAGAATTTCGACGCGAAATATTTCCCTGTGACTGCTAGGTTCGCTATGGAGCAGCAGTTTATTCATCTACAGCAAGGATCAATGTGGGACAAATCGGTAGATGAATACGATACTGAGTTCACCATGTTGAGCCGGTAAGATATGTCACAATAGTTCAATTTTAAATATCATACTACACAGCTAACATAATTTTTAAACAGATTCGCGGCACACCTGATACCGACGGACGAGATCAGAGCCCGTCGTTTTCAGCAAGGTTTGGACACAGAGATTAAGGCTGCTCTAGCCACAGGAAAGTTTTTGACTCATGAGGAAGCCTTAGAAGCTGCCCGCAGTTATGAGGCAGTAATAAAAGAGAGGGGCAGACCTCAGACTGCAGGAGTCAAGCGCCCTGCCAACCAGATGGCAAGTGGAGCCACGTCCAGACCACCTTTCGTGCCAAGGCGACCCGGAGTACCAACCCATCGTCCTAGCCCATCCTTTTGCACCTACTGCAAGAGAATTGGATATATGATGAAGGACTGCCGTCGAGCCAACCGCCTTTGCTTAATCTGCGGTTCAGCTACTCACGGTATTGGGTCTTGTCCCCAAAGACAGAACCCAGTTGCTGCACCCAGACCAACAATTACTTATCAGCAGCGACCAGCTCTTCAGGCACCTGCTCCCAGACTTGCACTACCTGCACCATCCAGGGGACCACAAGCTGCACCACCTCCTCGACAATTCCATCAAGCTCAAAGGAACGTTCAGAGGAATGCTCCTCAGGCCAGGAGGAATGTGCCAAAGTGCCAGGCTTTCATGATGTCCGTGGAAGAAGCTGAGGCCACTGGCCAAGTCATTACTGGTAAATTCCTTCTCAAACTTATTTTTAGTCTTGTTTATCTACACACTTTCCTTATACCTAAAACCTATCCCATATACCTTAGGTACAATCCTAGTAGCTTCACTACCTGCACTTGCACTGTTTGATACTGGAGCATCCCACTGCTTTATGTCGCAACGGTTTGTCCGAACCCATGCGATTCCAGTCTCACCGCTTGTATCCAGCTGGAACGTCAGTTCCAGAAATGGTGTTCTAAAGGCAACTATGGGATACAGTATGTGTCCAGTCATCATCTGCAGTCGAGAGTTTTATGCCGACTTCAAGGTACTGGATATACCAAACTTCGATGTGGTTCTAGGAATGGACTGGCTTGGAACCTTTTATGCTACCATCGACTGCCGTCAAAGGAGGGTAGTATTTGAGATCCCAGATCATCCGGTCTTCTATTTCAAGAGTGGAGACCGTACACTGGAACCAAGTACCTACAAAGCGAAGCCAAGAGAAGCAGTAGTTGCAGCAGCTCAGGCAGAGGAAGAATCAAGACCAGAGGTAGTTCGAGAGTTCGATGATGTATTTCCTGACGATATATCAGGTTTGCCTCCCGATCGAGCTCTTGAATTCAGTATTGACTTAGTAGCAGGAGCACAACCAGTGATCAAAGCACCTTAAAGACTAAGTCCGGAAGGATTGAAGGAAGTCCGAACACAGTTGGACGAATTACTGGCGAAGGGATGGATTCGTCCCAGCACTTCAAGTTGGGGAGCACCTGTGCTATTGGTGAAGAAGAAGGAAGGTTCATACAGAATGTGCATCGATTATAGGGCCTTGAACGAAGTTACTATAAAGAACAAGTATCCACTCCCGCGCATCGACGATTTATTCGATCAGCTAAGTGGATCTTGTGTTTTCTCTTAACTAGATCTTCGTTCAGGTTATCATCAAGTGAAGGTCAAGGAAGCTGATATTCACAAAACAGCTTTCAGAACTCGCTATGGACATTACGAATTTCTAGTAATGCCATTTGGAGTGACCAATGCACCAGCAATCTTCATGAACCTTATGAACCAAGTCTTCCGGGAGTATTTAGACAGGTTCGTTGTCATCTTCATCGACGACATCCTGGTATATTCTAAGAATCGGAAAGAACATGCGGAGCATCTACGAATTGTCCTGGAAACTCTTCGTCAACATCAGCTTTATGCCAAGTACAGTAAGTGCGAGTTTTGGCTAAATCAAGTTGGTTTTCTTGGACATATCGTATCAGGAGAAGGAATTTCTGTGGATCCAGCAAAAGTTTCAGCAGTCAGCGAATGGCATACGCTAAAATCAGTGAAGGATATTCGAAGTTTCTTAGGTTTAGCTAGATATTACAGAAGATTCATTGAAGGCTTTTCGAAGATAGCAACACCCCTGACCAAGCTCACACGAAAAGATGAAGAATTTGTGTGGTCAGAAGCATGCGAGCAAGCTTTCGTAGAACTCAAGTCAAGACTGACATCAGCACCTATTCTCGTCATACCGGATCAATCTGGAGGATTCGAAGTGTATTGTGATGCATCCGGTGAGGGATTAGGATGTGTTCTACATCAGCACGGTAAGGTTGTGGCTTATGCTTCAAGACAACTGAAGACTCATGAGCGCAATTATCCGACACATGATCTGGAGTTGGCAGCCGTCATTTTTGCTCTCAAAATTTGGCGCCACTACTTACTTGGTGAATGAGTGAACATCTACACAGATCATAAAAGTCTGAAGTATGTGTTTACTCAGAAGGAGTTGAATATGCGGCAGAGAAGATGGTTAGAACTCATGGCGGACTTTGACATCAACTTGCAATATCATCCAGGAAAGGTGAACGTAGTACCTGATGCTCTTAGTCGCCAACCATTAGCAATGAATCTCACTGCCCAGTGGAAGCTTCAGTAAGACCTACATCAGATGGAGATTGAACTAGTCATGCCAGGTGATGTTTCGAGTTTGATGAATCTACAAGTTCAATCAACCATTGTCAATCAGATCAAAGCAGCTCAAGCCAGCTATGCTAAGTTGCAAAAGATCAGAGAACAAGTGGAGAATGGACTCAGAACAGATTTCATCATCCATGAAGACGGATCTTTGAGATACGGCAGCAGATTGTGTGTACCAAAAGGTCCTGTTCGGGAAGAGTTAATGAAAGAAGCTCACAACTCTCCCTATTCAGTACATCCTGGAGGTACAAAAATGTACAAAGATCTACGTCAGAATTATTGGTGGTATGGAATGAAGCGTGAAGTAGCCAGAAGTGTCGCAAAATGTTTGGTGTGTCAGCAGGTAAAGGCTGAGCATCACAGGACAGCTGGACTACTTCAACCGTTACCAATTCCAGAATGGAAGTGGCAGCACATCACGATGGACTTTGTAACTGCTCTTCCTCGCAGCACAAAGGGTAACGATGCGATTTGGGTCATTGTGGATCGACTTACAAAGTCGGCTCACTTCATCCCATTTCGAGTTGGGCAATCAACTGAGACACTAGCGAAGAAGTACATGGAGGTAATAATCTAAATTAGATTTACAAAAAAAAAACTCTTCATAATGTACTATCTCTGATACCCATGAACTCATACAGGAAATTGTAAGACTTCATGGAGTACCGGTCTGCATTGTCTCCGATCATGACACCAGGTTCCGATCGCAATTTTGGCAGAGTCTGCATGCTAGCTTGGGAACAAGTCTGAACTTCAGCACGGCTTATCATCCACAAACAGATGGTCAGTCGGAACGAACTATTCAGATCTTGGAAGATATGCTCAGAGCATGTATGCTCGACTTCAAGGGATCGTGGGAAGATCACCTGCATCTTGTGGAGTTCGCATACAACAACAGCTACCAAGCAAGCATAGGAATGGCACCTTTTGCAGCATTGTATGGAAGGAAGTGTCGATCGCCATTAAGTTGGGACGACATCGGAGATAGGGACCTTCTTGGACCAGAGATGATAGTAGCAACTGTTGATGTGGTTCGTACTATCAGGGAGAGGATGCGCATAGCCCAAGATCGACAGAAGCACTGGGCTGATGCAAAGAGACGACACTTGGAGTTCCAGCCAGGAGATCATGTATTCCTGAAAATATCTCCGAACCGCGGAGTGATCCGATTTGGAAGACGGGGTAAGCTAAGTCCGAGATATATTGGACCGTTCGACATACTCGAACGAGTCGGTGAAGTGGCATACCGTTTAGCGCTTCCACCCTCATTGGAAGGAGTGCATAACGTGTTCCATATATCCCAACTCAGAAAGTATGTGAGTGACCCCAGCCATATATTTGATCATTCCGAGCTCACTATACAGCCCGATTTGTCTTGTGAGCAACAACCTGTGGAGATCCTGGATAGGAAAGTGAAGACACTTCGGAACAAGAAAGTTAATTTGGTCCGGGTAATGTGGAGGAAAGACACTCCAGGAGAATCCACGTGGGAAAGGGAGGATGAGATGCGTGCAAGATATCTGCACCTTTTTGTAAACTAGTCCTCAAATAAAAGTTGTAAATTTCGAGGACGAAATTTTTGTAAGGAGGGTAGATTGTAACAACTCCAATTTTTGTATACCTAAAATTGATTTAAATTTGAAGTATACTTGGAGTATTGATGTTGCTGATAACATTTTAAGTATCTACTTCCCTACAATAATTACAAGAAGGAGCTTGTAGCTCATTGGTAATACCTTGCACTGCTGAACCAAGCCACCAGAGTTCGAATCCCATGCCCCACATAATTTTTATATCATTTTGTTTTAATTTTTTTGGGAAGTCAAACTGTCAAACAACCATAACTCTCAAATTAATGCAGTATAAAAAAAATAAAGTACACCATAATTCCCCCCAGAAAATTCCCCACCCAACGAGACCCGACTCGGCCGGCGACTCGGCCGAATCAGCCGGTCGGCCGAGTCGTCAACACGGAAAATTTCCGTGTTGACTTGGTCTTCACCCCTGCATACTTCAATTTTTCAGAACAGTTATCATTTTCCCATTACATCTCTTTTAATCCTAAATTTAATGAAATTTTAATGAATTTTTACATTTTTTAATATTTTTTTAATCCAAACCCTAACCCTAGCCTAGCCCTATATAAACACCCCTACCCTCTACCATTTCACCTCACAACTCTAAGTCCACTCTCCCAAATTCTCGAGAACTCGGTACAAAGAGCGAGAAGCGAAGCGCTGCCGAAACCGACGACGGATTCCGGCGATCGTCCTAGAACCTTCGCGACGTTTTCGACGCACCGACAACCATCACTTCTTTAGCCTCCTTAGTTTGTCCAAACCCGTAAGTCCCATCTCTTCTATCTCTCTTTTCTTTTAATAGAAAATACGACTTTTTGGAACCCGACGGAAATCGGAACAAACCGATTTCCGATTCGGTTTTTCTACAAATTTCCACTTGTCACCTAATCCATAATACCTACCTATATTCATGTTGACTATTAATCACCCATAAACCAATTTAAATAAAGTTTCTCACATGAAATGATAGCTTTCTTGTAAAACCGTATTCTTTTCATAAAAATACCACAAAGTTTATTTTTCTTGTTCTAATTAAATCCCTCACTCCTAAATATGTTTATCTTGATCACTAAACTTGTAGAAATCAATTTGAATGAATTTTCACACATGAAATGATAACGTTTTCAAATACCGTATTCTTGCGTACCTTTAAGTTTAATACATCATGTTTAACCTCTAAACTTCATTAAAACTTAAAATAAGTCACGAGGTAATGACCCACCTCTACACACATACAAATATAACCCTAATTGATAAACGTCAAAATATAGAATACGAAAATACAGGACTTTTCACTAAAATACCATATTCTTTATAAACCTTTTCTAAAAGCTTTAAGTTGTACACAATTCTAAATAAAATCTTTTAAAATAAAAGCACGATATGTCATGGACATCGATCGTTTATCTAAACTGTCTTGTGGTGTCTAGGCAAGTGTGTCTAGGCTAGTGGTTTTTAATTAGGCCCACGACTGTGGTTCCATCCCACTTACCTGGCACTTACCTGGCCGCAATTGACGGTGAAGAGGCGATTTGAGGTTTTTAATGACTTATCGTTTAGACCTTAGAAATAGGCTAGTTGGCTTAGGAAACCCTAGAAAATAAAATACGGAAAGTTATACCCTTTTACAAATAAATACCTTATATTTATAAAACCGTTTTTCTAAATGAATAGTATTTATTAAACCTAAGCAAAGCGCCGCTACAACCCACCTTTGGGGAACCCGTTAGGGATAGTACGGTTCATCGTGCACCCGCGGGCTAGTAGTGCGAGATTCAGACTTCCGCAAGGAGCATTCGGTCTCGAAGGGTTAAAATACGGCATTTAAGAATAATGTGATTTTGGAAAATAAAATATTTATTTAAAATTATTCTTGTAGTAATATATATTTAAATACCATTTAGACACCTATTTTATTATAATATAAAGTTTCTACATTTTCCTAAAAATTACAAGATTAAAATTTACATTAAAATACCATGAGTTTCAAATAAATCAATTAATACTTTTATTAGGATATATTCACTAGAATAACACAAATAAAATTCACACTCATTATAACTATAAAGACGAATATTAAATACTTGAGGTGTAATTTGAAAACTATACAAAAGTACTTTTTGCATAAAACCCCCTCAAGTTTTATAAATTACAATAAGGCCCCTAACAAATATCGAACTTCAAATTACCTTTCTTTTAGTCTGACTCGGGTTAGAGTCTGACTATTTCTGACTTGAATATGATTCAAGTCAATCTATATTCTTTTATATTCCATCTCAATTTGAATACATGAATCCCAGAATCCAGTTAACAATCTATTCATTTTGACTGAATCAAACCATGGATATTCATCTATTATCCTGATATTCCATTTACCTGATTATACAGTTACAACATATTTACTGATATCATGGTTTTGGTCAGTCACCCAACTTACACAATACAGTACAACAATAATGTTAAAACACCACGGGGTTTAAGGGGTAGATTGGTACGGAAGGTGTTAAAGGTGGCACGAGGTGGTCAGATTAAGACACCTAACCTGAATCCTATTGCTGTTGTACCGTGGCATAACGGTTCCTTGTACTTTCCTTTTGCCCTGATCTCTAGCATATAGAGATCCCTCTCGTATACACTAGCATCCTTCTGTACCAAACTACAACAACAGCGTTAACACCATACTACTATAATATGACAATACAATACAACATTAAAAGTTACTCTCTCTCTCTCTCTCTTACTCTCTGTCTATTTCTTCCTTATCTTTGGGACTTACCGAACGATCTGTTCGCTGACGACATTCTATTTCTTTCTTTTTTGAATGTCGTCAGGTGCGTTGGACCAAGATGAGATTGAGCCCACCGGTGAAGACTTGGAGCAGTTTAACGAAGACCCAGAGCTCTAGATATTGTACCTTGTTCTTTCCAGTATTTTCATTTTCTGTTATGCCACTGTTTAGGCATCGCTTTCATTTCAGTTGTATTTTCTTTTCATGCATTGTACAAAGAATGTTATTAATAAAAGTTGCTGTTATTTCTATATCGTTTGTCTCTTGTGATTTACTTTATATTGCTTAGTTACGCTTAGCGTATGTACTTCTGAGTGCATACGTAGCGGGCATCGTCGCGTCCACTTCGCCGTACACTGGGAAGCGGGGCATGACAGATAATATTTATATATCTCTAATATTTATAAAAAAAATAGAATTTATTTATTAAATAGAAATCACATTTTTCTTAAAATTGCATTAAAAATTTTATCGATATCGAATGCTCCTTGCGGAGGTCTGCATCTCACTCTACTACGCCCGAGGATATGCGATAACCCATACCATCCTGATCGGGGTTCCCCAAAATGGGTTGTAGATGTGTAATTGCAAGGAATTAATGAACACTCTTTTTAAAGAAAACGGTTTTGTAATAGTTCAGGCTATTTTATTGTAACTCGTAATGTTCCCATAAATATTGTCCAAAAGTAAATCGTGTATATCCAATATGTGTGTTGTGATGAGGTAGGTCCTTACCTCCTGAGTTTTCTAAAGGTAATACGGTAAAAAATAGATAACAATATTGTTTGTAAATATGGTGGTATTTTACTGTAAAAATGAGATAAAAATTGCAACATGATTTATTTTGAGATGAAACTTGGTCTAATATGTTTATTTATGTTTTTTAAACATTATATGAGAGTATGGTATTTTATGGTTTAAGAAAAATGGAATTTTAAATAAAATCGAATCGAAAGTCGGATTAACTCCGCTTCCGTCGGGTTTTGAAGAATGAGAGTTTAAGAATAGAAAAAGAGAGGGGGAGAGATGATGTAATACCCAGCCCCTTTTTATACCAATATCTGTATAGTTGTTATTTTTGAATTCTATTTGATTTATTTAAATTCTATTTCTTCTAAACCCTAAAATTTTTCATTATAACCAAGTTTCATTATATACCCCGGCCCGTTTCCATTTGTTTTTCAATTTAGATTTAATTTTCCTGAGCAGGCCCAGCTCACTCAGCCCACTCCCAAATTCTTAAATAAATTCCTTACTCCCCGGCCCGTTTCTCCCTCACCAGCCCACTCCTTTTTTTAATAATTCTTCAATTGTTTTTATATCCCGGCCCACTCCCCGCACCCACGCCCGCTTCAACCTCGACCCGACCCGCTCCTATTCATCCTTCTCCCCCAACGGCTATTTCCTGATTCCCGTGCGCGTTTTCTGCCGTTGCGTCCACGTCGCCGCCCGACACGCGCCGTGCCTCGCTCGCGAGCGTTACCACGACGCGCGCCCTCGACCTCTCATCGTCCCAACCCCTCACTCCTTCCTTTTCGCAAAAATCTTCGATCTCATTTACCACCCTCTCGTTACCACTGCGCACCCTTCGCCGCTCACCCCGACGGCGGCGACCGCAACCCCTCATCCTCCTCACCTTCATTCTCTCCTCTCCACCTCCTTCCTCCCTCACACCTCAACTCCTCCTTCTCTCAACACCTCGACCGCCATCACCCCCATCACAGAACCCCAATCCCTGCACACCAAACCCAACCCTGCACCCGAGCTCGACCACCCCTGTGCCGACGACCGACGAACTCCTCGTCTCGTCGTCGACGTACCTACATCTCGTCGACCGCCTCATCATCATCATCATCATCCTCAGTTTTCACCCCTCTTTCTCTCTCGCACTCTGTCTCTCTCTCTCTCTCTCTTTCTCACTCTGCCTCTCATCTCTCTCTCTCATCCTCACTGTCTCTCTCCTCCTTACTGTCTCTCTCTCTCCCTGCATCTCATCTCTCTCTAACTCTCAGCCCTCTCTCCCCCTCTGTCCCTCTTTCTCTTAACTCTCAGCTCTCTCTCTCCCTCAGTCTACTCTCTCTCTCTCATTTCTCTCTCTCTCTCTCTAGCTCTCTCTCTCTCTCTCCAAATCTCACCGTCGTTCCATCCTCTATCAACCTACTACCACCACACGACATTGTCCGAGCCCGCAACAGCCCATTCCCAAGCTCGAGCCAAGCCCAAGTCTAGCCGAGACTCGTCGCGTGGTTGCTACCTCGTGCCCGGGACGTGTCACTACTGCTTTGGCTGCCGCGCCATCAGTTCACCGTGTCCAGGCAAGTTCTATACTTGCTTCATGCTATTCTATTTATGTTACAAATCCAAATCATTTAAATTGCTATGTTACTATTCCTGAAAAGTACACTATTTACCCGCTCGACGTGTGTTCCCAATGAGAATCCTTTCCTAATTTGGCGGAACTAAATGGTGTTGTTTGGCCCGTATGGCTGTGAACCTAGTACATGAATTTCGTTGGATAATTTGATCGTTAATGACCAAAACAACTACCCCAAAGTTTAACCGTAAAACTGGAATTTCCTTGTACCTGAAAACTAATAAAATCGCCATAAATTATATACATACTAGAATGATGCGTTCGAGGGCTCAAATCGAAGCCAACTCAACGAACTTTGACCCTATACTAGTTTCCAGATATTCCTGTACTCAAACCATGATGATATTTGGATCGGAGTGCGACTCTGGACTGCAGTCCAGAGCGACTCCAGTTGTTGCTTGCTGTTCCGTAATGGATACCACAACATCTCCTTAACTCATATATTGAGGAACTCCGCTGATTATTATAGGTAAATCTGTTATCTAGACAACACAATTGGTTTCATTCTGTTTCGTTACCGTTTGGTATTTAATCTGTAATTTAATAGATCGGGACGCATAACAGTCCCAGCAGAATCAGAACTGACATACTAGTATTAGATAGTGTATAACTTCTGGCGTGCAGACGCGATTGAAGATTTGTATATTGCGTTGAAAACCTTACTGAAAACCCTAGATTTCATATAACTGTAGAGTCGCTAAAATCTGATCCCAATTGGGATTAAAATGCGCTGCGAAATGGATTTCTGATTCTGAAACCGGATTTCAAGCCGCGAGCGCTTAAAATGAAATGGTTATAATTAATGATCCTGGAACCCGATTGGCTTGAAACTAAATTAGATGGATAGATAACTGAACATACTGATTATTACCTGTTTATCGTTTCGCTAAACTGTACACGTACGTTTCATGATAAATCGTGCAAGTGATAGAATGCTATTTTATGACACCTTAATCATGATTCATATACTGTTTACGTATCATATCATACACATACCATTGTAGTGATAACCTAGTGATATCGTGCATTTACTCAGTGTTAGATTTTAGTGATGATTGTGGCAAGTACGTCAGTGTTCGTGTATCCGTGAATAAGTGAAAGTGATACGTACTTGTACACAATCAGTGACCCTATTATTCTATTGCATTGTCGACGTCTGTGGGATGCGTGTACGTGTGACTATAAGTGGTATGGGACACTTATGGAAGCGCTTGCACGGGTGTCACAGATAAGGCATTCGACACTGCCATTTATCTTAGGTATTAGTCGGGACATGCTTGATGGAGGTCCTGCCTCCAGTTCTCGCGCAGACTTGTCACGGATCGATTAGTATTTAGGGTTATGGTTAGCGTTTGGTGTAGACCACGGGGTGTGGGGTAGTTTAAGTGTGAGTTCAACAGAATCTCGGGAGTCCCATGCCGGTTTATATATTTAGGGAGTTATATGGAGATTTACAGGGTATGTGATATACACCGTGATATACATGTTACATGTTGGGCCCGTGGTCCCTTGCCCTTGGGTTCTACCTTTGGGTGGAGGACACTCGCGAGTGGTTGACTCTCACACTTGGACTGACGATAGGCTTAGTGACCTGTGTAGTGAGACTTAGAGACTGATAGGGATACTGGCATTTATATACCTTTTATACTGTGTTGATATACGTGACATATCGTTCTACTGCTTTACGGTTCCGCTGCATTGATTCCTGCACATTCATATTCATGCTGTCATTGATTTACTGTTTCACATATCTATTTAGAGTTGTCATATGATTTTATATATATTATATCGCTATTGTGTCGCTCTGACGACCTGAGTATGCATGCTCAGTGTGAGGAGAAGATTTAGCCTGGACCAGAACTAGACGTGCAATACAGACTTCTTGACTTGCTATTCAGAGTTATATCTTTTGTTTCCCTTCAGGTCAATTCATTTTACTGTTTTACTCCAGTTACTGCATTTCTCATTACCTGCGCATTATTTACTGTTTACCATGATAAACTAGAAGCCGAAGTGTGACTACGGTGGGACATTTCCTTGACCGTAGGAGCATGGCTGGCCTTGTCTACCCCTCGTATTCCGTATTTTGGGAAGCGGGGCGTGACAGATGACTTACAGGCTATAAGGATAGAGGGAAGGTAGGGTAAGACTATGGAACTGTCAGGGCGTCGTTTCGTCGCCAGAATCTTCTCGAAATTTCGTCGGAACTTTGTCCTTTGCTAACTCCACTTGCACGACTTGGGACTTGGAAATTTTATACAGTTTTGGCACGGAATTTCTGAGTGAGGAGGTGTAAAATGGAGTGTGGTATTTATAGGGAAAATTAGGGTTTTGAGGGTTAAATAATGCATTAAAAATATGCATTAAAAATTGGATTAAAGAGTGTTTTATTATTCTCTGGATAAATTCAGAGTGAAAAAACAACATGGAGGTAGTGGGGTAGGTGAAGAGGTGCTAGGGTGGAAAAAATGGGGACCATCCCCTACGGACGGCCCGGCGGTGCCGGTCAGAGAGACCATCTCGCCTGTCAAGATCCGTCGATGTGTGTGTAGGATTTCATCACGTGTTGGTGTCACTTTGTATACCCTAGTGCACATGGTTGTTTATTATGTTACTTTTCATTTTACGTGTAGTGCACGTGTTAACCCATGGACTTCTAAAAAATTAAAAGAAAATACAATAAAAATATATGTGGCTGAAAGGATTCGATCACAAGGGCATTATCACAGCAGTGCAAGGCTTTACCAATGAGCTACAAGCTAATTCTTGTTGTTCAAAAGCAAATTAAATTTATAACTTGTGCTCAGACTTAGGTATCTCTTTCTGTATTTTGGAAAAATTTTGTACAGAAAGTTTAGGGTTGTTACAACAAAACTGCCACCTGATACAGAGTGCTGCCAGACGTCTGAACCTAAGAGGGACAGACGTCCGTGTCTTCAAACGCTTCTTGCCAGACTGTGGGCAAACGTCTGAGGTTACCGCTTCAGATGTCTGTGTGTACTCTGGAAATCTGCAACCTTACTGTCAGACGTTTGAGCTTCAAAGCTCCAGACGTCTGGCCCTTCTCTGAATGCGCAGTCTTGCTGATATACAAGACATCCTTCACAACAAGGCCAAGTATACTTAGTAACCTGAGTTCACCAAAATCAAGTCCCAGCAACATGGAACCATCTATGTCTCCTCGTCCGTCTACGGTCCGTCCACTCGCCCATCCGTCCGAGTAGGGTCCGTAGTATCCACATCCTCTGCTAAACACAACCACGCCCTCTTCCGCGCACCCTTGGAAGCTGCACCTGCCCAGAAAAAAGTTATCGACTCAATCCAGCTGTAAATTCCGGATATAGTTCTATAATTGTTATTAAAAATTCTATTATTCCTTTCTTTCCAAATCAACCAGCTATAACTTTACTCTTATTAGCTTCATGTCTTCAGAATTCAAGCAAAAATATGAATTCTTGCTTGTTTTTTTTTCCTTTCTTTTTCTTTAAGGTAACTTGATACAAAATTCCACAAACACTATTCGGAAAAGAAAATTTGAATTTTTTTTTTCTTGTCTTTGTACCAAACAGATGTAAATGTTGAATAATATCTGCAGAGAAAGGTTGAACAATCAATCAAGCTACATATATATGTGAGTAGCGGTCAACACACAATCTCTATCACTATTCTTATAATGCAAATTCTAAAGATGTATTTAATTGATGACCTATCTTTTTATCAAAAGGTTCATAAAAATTATGAAAAAATCCTCAAATAAATTACCTTCGTTTTAATATTGCCACAACATGAACTTTTCAAAATTTGGAATCTCTCTTGCTCTCTTTTTTACTAACTTTGTAAAGCTATACATATCATTATTTTTATTTAAAACTAGATTTTAAACATAACCCAATCTATAGATTTTAAACATAACCCTTTGATCACAAATAGACATGATTAACCAGACTGACATCAGATTTGTGCAAAATTCTCAATCCCATCTTCCTCCAAATATAAATATTAAAATGTAAATTTTAAAATAAAAAAAGCTAAACAAATGTAAATAAAAATCAGAAAAATAAATGTAAATAAAAATCAAAAAGCATTGCACATGTCTTGCAAAATAAAAAAATGTAAATTAAAAAGCTAATTGCAAATGTCTTACTGCAATTTTGTGCAACTAGGAGAGCTATGTGTGTATGTCACACACCGAACCGTCTCAGAAGGGGGCCGATCACAAACAGCGAAGGATGGCTACGTGCCGGCGGCGGCAAGAATTGTTTATAGGATTATAAACATAAAGGCTGAACAAGGCATCCCATTTTTCGACGTGGGACTAAAAGAACATCCCCGTCCCAAAGCATGCACTCCTTTGATGTTATGCTCGGGCCAAGCAACACTCCAACAAAAACGACAAATTGAACCCAAATCCAAACCGTTGGACTTTGGGTCTTGACCTGGCCCAAACCATCCAACTAAGTGGGCGGGTGGGTCAAGGTCGAAGACCCAACACGCTCGCAAGCCCGTGCACATTGGGGCTCGGCTTAGGTGTTGTGAATAAGAAGATCACAAAGCGCGCGCGCACAATCGATAACGAGAAGAGAACAAATCATAGATAAGATAAAAATACGAGAACTTACTACAAAAAAAATAGGCGAAGGTGAAGCTTTATTAATAAACAAAATCCGGAGGAGTACAAATCGATGGAGAATTACAAATCCCTCTCAAACCCTATATCTCTCACAATTATCAATGGATTCTCTCTAATTAACAAAAGGCATCTACTCTAGGGTTGCTACAAACTATCATATTATTAAGATACAAAAGATATTCTTAAAAAAACTAATTTCCTAACTAAGGAAAATTGCGTCTGGCCTAACGGCAGACGTTTGCCCCAGAGATGGGCAAACCCTTAACCGATGAAAGTTGCTCTCCCCTAAAACGCCAGGGGATAGCTAGAGGTAACAGGGTTCCCGAAAGGGGTCGAAAGTTCAGTTAGAGTTCTCCGTTAGGATGCCTAGCGCGATATTGGTTTGAATGGTGCGGTAGCACATCCGTTTTCTTGCTCGGGTAGCATGACCAATAGGTATTCACAAAAACTCAAACTCTCGGTACAAAACTGCAGACGTCTGCCCTATAGATGGACAGACGTCTGCCAAGGTATTCACAGAAACTCCAACTCTTGGCACAGAACTGCAAACGTCTGCCCCAGAGATGGGCTGACGTCTGTAAAGGTATTTAGCGAAACTCCAAAAATAACATGGCAATGGCAGATGTTTGGTACAGACGTCTGACCTGAATACAACTGAAAAACTTTTGAGTCTTCGCTTCGTGATAATGCCGGAACTTAAGGAAATCTCTAGGGATGAATGTGAGGCATATCTAACAAATCTCCACCTTACCTCGCATTCCACAAACTTCTCCGTCAAAATAATTACAGCTCCACCTTCACCATAAAACCTCTTAATGGCTCGAATGAGTGCGACGCACTCCAATTATGTTTAAACAATGCTCAAACTTAACAATTGCAAAAGACTTCGTCAATATGTCGGCCAGATTGTCCGCTGTGCCCACCTTCTTCACAATAATCACTTCTTTTTCAATGACTTCTTGCACGAACCAATACCTCATGTCAGTGTGCTTTGTCCTATCATGATGCATCTGATCTTTCGTCAAATGAATAGCGCTTCGGCTATCATGATAGACTATTATGGAATCTTTTGGAATACCAAGTTCTGAAAATAGTCTATTCAACCAGATTGCCTCCTTAACGACCTCAACAATGACCATATACTCCGTCTCCGTCGTAGACAACTCTTCCGTAGGCTGTAACGACGCACGCCAACTGATGGCACATCTTCCCAAGGAGAACACATAACCGGTGATCGATATACGTCTGTCAAGATCACTCGCATAATCTGAGTCGCTGAATCCAACCAAATTCTCGTCGTTCCTTCCAAACACCAACCCTACGTCAGACGTACCTCGCAGGTATTGTAATATCCATTTTAACGCTTGCCAATGGCTTTTGCTAAGAGATGCCATATAGCGACTAACAACACTGAAGGCGTATGAAATGTCAGGTCGTGTGCAAACCATGGCATACATAACGCTACACACCACACTCGTATATGGAACATTCGACATATATCTATTCCCATTCTCTGTTTGCGGTGATGAACGAGCTGAAAGTTTAAAATGAGTTTCCAACGGAGTACTTACCGCTTTAGTGTCTGCCATGCCGAAACGCTCTAATACTTTCTCAACATATCATTGTTAAGACAAGTATAGCTGTCCTCCTTTGCAATCTTGCCTGATTTCCATACCAAGTATTTTCTTGGCCGCTTCCAAATCCTTGGTCACAAACTTTCCTTTCAACTGTTCCTTAAAAATCTAAATATCAACCATATATCTTGTTGCTATCAACATATCATCAATATAAAGTGCAAATATATGAAAGAACCAACGGCGAGCTTTTCGAATATACACAACCGTCGTCCATACTTCTCGTAAACCCAACTTCTTTCATGAAGGAATCGAACTTCTTATACCAAAGTCTTGATGACTGCTTCAAACCGTAGAGAGACTTCTCTAACAAGCAAACATGGTCTTCTTTACCTTCAACTTCAAAATCTTTGGGCTGTTGCATGTAGATTTTCTCCACCAAATCACTATGCAAGAATGCAGTCTTCACATCGAGTTGCTCAAGCTCCAAATCTTGTATAGCTACCAAACCGAGGAAAACACGTATAGAGGTGTGTTTAACAACCGGAGAAAATACCTCAGTAAAGTCAACTTTCCGCACTTGCGAATAGCTTTTAGCTACCAACTACGCCTTTTTTCTTGTATCAATCGTCCATTGGTCACCTTCTTTCTTTTTGAAACCCCACTTGCAGTCAACTATCTTCTTTCCTCTTTCAGACTTCACGAGCTTCCAAGTTTGGTTATTGTGAAGAAACCCAATCCCTTCATTCATACCGACTAGCCAAAGAGCTGCTTCATTGGATGAGATGACTTCTTTATAATTTGTCGGCTCGCTACTATCAACTGTCTCTGCAATAGACAACGCATACGCCACTAGGTCATCGCAGCTGTAACATCCTAGCACGATCGTACGTTATTTAACGATATTAATTAGTACTTTGAATTTCTTTTAATTATTATTGTTTGGGTTGTGATTGGTGTTTGGATAGTATGTGTGTTTATCGGACCCGACCCGCTTGCGTGAAATCCGTTATGAGTTGATAGTTAGATAGAATATATTTTATTGATATTTCTCAATAGACTAAACCTATATGAATCTCAAATACAATATTTAATATATATATATATATATATATATATATATATATATATTCTGGTAGCCATACATTATGGGTAATTTTATATTAATTGTTTGTATGTTTTTATCCTATTTAAATATCCCATGATATTTTATTGACGGTTATCTATTACATATAAATCCTAAACATCCTAAAATACTATGTATAATATATTAGATTAGAATATTTTTCTAACCATTATATTGGTTTAAGTAGGTTACGTATGTGTAGATAACTTCTGAATATATATTTTTGAGATTTAGTAAAGACGGATAGGGGATCATAATATCTTTATAAAATATTATTTAGTTATTTCATTATATACATATATATATATATATATATATATATATATATATATATATATATATATAATATACTTATACCTAATATAAAAAAGAAATATATTCCTTTTATTAAAAACCCATCTCTCTATCTTCCTCATCTCTCTCTTTTCCTCTCTTTTCCTTCTCATCTCCAAGCCCGACACCCTCATCGGCACCCTCTCTCTGACCATCACCTATAACCCACCCATCTTGCCATCATCACCCTCACCTCATCGCCGACTCCCACTCCCACGAGACCTCGTCGCCATCCTCCTCTCTAACCGCAGCACCCACCATTGCCGAGGCCTCCTCCCTCCTATTCTTTAACACACCTACGACCCTCACCTCTGCAACCCACCAATCCTCACCTCAAGACATCGACCACCCATCTCCTCCTTCCCTCTCCACCTTCACCGTCTCCACCTTCCTCCTCAAACCTAACTCAAACCGTAGCCGAGCACTTAAGACAAAACCATCATCGACAACACCCTTCTCCTTTGCAACCGACACCCTTTGTCGCGCCTGAACCCTAGACACGCCATCGGCTTCACCCATCAACAGAGAACCCATCTTGGCTACTACCCAATCATCGATCATCTCGAGAGCTCGCCGTCGATCAACCCCTGTCGACGCCATCTCATCCAAGTCCTCACCATCAACCGAGACCACCAAGACGAGCAGCAGACCAATCGTCATCGAACTTCATCTCCGAGCTGAGCAAGCTTGGATCTTGGTTTCGTGTTTCCGTTGTTCCGTGTTCGTTTTGCTCCGTTTGTGTTCGTATCCGCATTTGTCGAGACCGGGGCAAGTTTCTAATTTGCTACATGCTATAGTCTGCGTAGTATGTACACACACATTTATGTATTGTCGTAATAATATTATTATTATTGTTATATTGTTATATATATATATATAATTCGTATATCGTTAGATAGTTAACATTAACAAGTTATAATTGTAGTTTATATTGTTTATGCAAATTATATCAATTACTAATAACTAGTAATTATAACAAACTATTCTAATTTGGTCAAATCGATAAATTGAATTGTTAGGAATTGATATGGTTGTCTTTACATTGTATTTCACACCTAGATAACGGTTATAACCGTATTGATCATGATTTGTTTACACGATATTCTTATGAAATAAATGCTTCACCTGATTTAATATATTATCATTGACATGCTTGTAACCTGTCAAACTGTTACTATTTTTGTTATCATTTTAATACATGCTGCCTGTAATAGTTACTGATGCCAACAATCTCGACTTGTTGTCTTGATGTACGTGACCTGTTGTCTTGATAAACATAATTTGTACCTGCTTATTCCTGTGTTGACATCAGGTAGATATTATATTTATACCCGACTTGGAAAACGAAACCTGTGGAAATCAAAAGTGTAACTGAAGTGTAACTCAAAGAGATATTACATGTTTCCGTGGTTCCGGGGGTTAACGGAACAAAATCATTATTGATTTATACATTTTGAATCCATGGTCCCGGGGGGTAACGGGATATATCTTGCGTCCGTGGTCCCGGGAGGTAACGGGATATATACTTTTGAGTTATATGGAGGAGTATATTAATTGGTTTCAAATACCTGTAGGATAGATAACCTAGAAACACAGACCTTAGGATACGCGTGACATGTTTGACTACCTATAGCTTACTTGTTATATTACATGTGACTGCTTTTGTTTATACTCATACATCACTCTTGCATGTGACATCCTATATAGCATAATGTTCAGTTTATTATTATTATGATATTTATGATGCACTACCTTCTGGGTTTTGTATGGCCCAGATCCTTTGACCTTATCACAGGAGGATCAGGAATATTTTGACAAGATTGCCGAACAGTGAAGAGCTTTCCGTTTGTTTTAGTTTAGTGATACTTTAGATTTATTTTCTAGTTATGGATTTGTCGGTTATTGTTGTGATCCGTAAGGGATGAGCCTAGGATATTATTTTTTTCATTGGATCTTTATTTGTTTCCACTACTTTTCGTTATTATTTATTGTGACAGTTTGGATATGAGATAAATAAATGTTTATTTACTGTTCTGATATCTGATTGACAGCCATAATGTGACTATAGAAGGATATTTCCTCACCATAGGTAACATAGTTGGCTTTGTTACGTTCCGTATTTACGTAATTTGGGAAGCGGGGCGTGACAAGGTTTTGTTGGTATTAGAGCCTAGGTTTTAGGTTAGCTGGGTTTTGTTTAATTTTGTAATTGGGTATTGTACCCAATACACTGACCTGAAAACCCGAAATTAGGAACATGTCCTGCCACATTACGGCCTTGCCATTCTTGAATCTATAGTTTATTGATTCCTTAGTTTATTAAATCGTGTTTCCGTTGCTAATCCTCTTCAAATGTTCTTGACTTCATAATCGTGGCGGGAAAAGATATACGGGCATATCAGAGACGTATAGACAACGCCTCCCTACTTAGGGTCATACGCGGTATGTTGGAGAACCAGAAATGTGAGACAGGGCTGAACCAGCGATAGGCCGAGGCTTTCCAAGAGGGCTTGAGGACGGCCCAACAGACAGCTATCACGGCAGCTGAGAGGGCGGCAGTTCTTAGACCAGCTTAGCGTGAGGGTACTGTGGCGGAATTCAAGAAGCTCAGTCCGGCAACGTTTACAAAATACCACCACAAACCATTACCGGCGTAGGAGTGGATGGTAGATACATAAAATCCTTTAGTTGTTGCACAGACCCCGGACGAGAAAAGGGTGGATGTAGTACGTATCCAGTTGGTGGATTGTGCTCACGAATGGTGGCTTGTTGAGGAGACCCGTTTGGCAAAACCGATCAGCTGGACGACTTTTACATGGAGTTTCTTAGAGAAGTTCTTTCCGTAATCTTCTAAGGAGGAAATGGAAGAGAATTTTATTAGCTTAAAGCAGAACGACGGATCTATTGACACACATGTGGCTGAGTCGACCCGGCTCAGTTGATTTGCAGGGCCCTTGGTTGCCAACAAGGCAGATAGGGCAAGACGGTTCATGCGTAGTTTGGATGTGGAGATTCAGAGGCATATCACATCATTGAGGTTGACCGCCTTCTCCCAAGTTCTCACGGCGGTTAGAGAACAACAGAGATTATCAGTAAGAGTAAAAGGGTGTTCAACAGCAAGAGATTGTGGTGCGGAAGACCTTATATGTGCCAACCAGAGCTCCTGGACATAAGGGCATTCCGGTCAATAGACAGGGGACGGTATCTATGAAAAGGCTGTTCGTGTTAAATCAGAAAAGGAGTATGTTTTGTGATTTCTACCGTCTACCAGGCCATATGCAAAAGGATTGTCGGAAGAAACATGAACTCTGTTTAGTTTTTGGATCGGCTGACTATTCGATTGGTACATGCCTTTCGAAACTACAGTTGAAAGACGATGTCTAGAAAACACCACAAAAGCAGACTTATGGGCAGAAAGAGATTACTCAGAGGCCTAATTAGGGACGGGCCTTCACCCTGACGGCCGAGGAGGCCAAAGCTTCGGACGATATTGTTTCAGGTATCCTACTTTTCTATAATTTTCCCGCATTGGCATTATTTGATTCTGGTACATTCTATTACTTTATGTCGTCCAAATTTAATGGTGCACATTCTATTCCACACACGGCCCTATCTAGCAGTTGGGACATACACACTCGGAATGGGAGAATTATATCTAGTAGTGAATGCAAGGGTTGTTCTATTATCATTTGCGGACGGGAGTTGTTCACGGATTTCTTGGTGATAGATACTGGTAGATCTGATGTTGTGTTGGGAATGGATTTTCTTGGTATTTTCCACGCTCACATAGATTGTAGAGCAAAGAAGGTGATTTTCCAAATTCCCGGACATCCGGAATTCGAATTCTTGGGGGGCAGCAAATCAGTCAGGCCAGTCGAATTTAGGGCTAAGCCGGCAAATGCCGTTTTTCGTCGATGGAAGTAATTGAGGTGGAAACACCAGTAGTAGTTCGGGATTTCATGGATCTGTTCAAGGACATCTCGGGTTTACCGCTAAAACAAGATATGGAGTTCGCGATTAATCTTATTCCTGGAGCAGCGCCAATTTCAAAGACTTATTATCCGATGGTACCGGTAGAACTGGAAGAGGTCAAAAAACAAGTTTCTGAATTATTAGAGAAGGTTTGGATTCGCAGTAGTGGTTCACCGTGGGGAGCTCCAGTTCCTTTGGTCAAGAAGAAAAATGGCACGCGGAGAATGTGCATTGATTATCGAGAGTTAAATCAGATGACTATCAAGAATAAGTACCCAATTTCTCGGATAGGCGAATTATTCGATCAACTCGGTGGCACGAGAGTATTTTCAAAGTTGGATTTGCGATCGGGTTATCACCAAGTTCGGATGAAAACAGAATTCATTTTCAAGACGGCGTTCCGAACTCGATATGGACATTACGAGTATTTAGTTATGCCATTTGGAGTTACTAACTCACCGGCGATATTTATGGACTTAATGAACTGGATCTTTTCACCATTTCTAGATTAGTTTGTGGTGGTATTCATCGATGATGTTCTAGTTTACTCGAGGAGCAAAGAAGGGCATGAAGAACACTTAAGAATTGCACTACAAACATTGAGACAAGAAAAGCTATATGCTAAGTTGAGCAAGTGCGATTTTTGGCTTGATGTAGTGAAGTTCTTGGGTCATGTTGTATCCGGAGATGGAATCGCAGTTGACCCTGAAAAGATTGCAGCTGTTCACTATTGGCCGACTCCAAAGAATGTAGGGAGATCAGAAGAGATTTTGGGCTTGCTGGATACTATCCAAGGTTTGTGGAGAATTTCGCTCGGAGAGCAGAACCCTTAACCAGGATAACACGAAAGAAAGTGTTGTTTGCTTGGTCCGAGAAGTATGCGTTAGCTTTTGAGGCGCTGAAGCAAAAAATTGACAACCGCTCCTATTTTAACCATGCCAAATGGTTCCGGAGGATTAGTTATTCACAGCGACGCATCTGGGAAAGGCTTGGGATGTGTTTTGATGCAGTATGGAAAAGTTGTAGCTTATGCGTCAAGACAGTTAAAGACTCATGAAAAGAACTACCCAACTTACGACTTGGAACTAATAGTAGTTTGTTAGTGATATGTATGCCCTAAAGGCCATTATTGTAAATTATAGTGGATGCTTGGACACACACACACACACACACACACACACACATATATATATGACTTTTTTGCTCAACATGATAATATGTTATCTAGTTACTCTTTATCTTAATATGTACATTTGTTCTAATTTACTATTCAACTGATACATGTTAATAAAACCCTTAGGATGTTTTGCTTGACTACCAGGAATATGATGCAGATCATACTAATGGGGCCTAGTAGTCCGCAAACACCTTCTTGAAATGTTCTTAGTCATGAGAGTATCGAGACAAGGCATCGATATTCTAGAGTAGACTAATGTGTACGTTTCTTGACCCTATATTGGGCGATGGTTGATCCCACAACCATTGGTGTTTGACACCAAAGATTGTACGCATGTGATCATTGGAGAATGAGTACACCGAACGAACTCGTCGAGAACTCCTAGATAGTACCATACCTATCGTCGGACAGCGGTTCTATGGTGACATTTGTATAGGTTAGTCTGTAAAACCGAGATCGTCATAGAGTCTTGTGTGGTTCCCACTGTGGTTTGATTACCTCCCTACCACAGCTCTACTGAGTCATACAAACAGGTGGTAGTTGGGTACAGTCTCGAGTCATATGGAGGCAGTGAACGATAGGAAGGGTTTCTTCTCTCCCGGCATTGGGAGTTGACATTGTGCTATACTCTATTGGCTATAACAGCAAGTCCCTGGTCAGGGCTGATGAGATTTACTGATAAGTGTTATCAGTAGTTTCTCAATTGGTTATAGGCCACGCATCGGCATGACTTATCAAGTTATTGGGGTCTGACGATTCCACCCCCTAGACTCGATATGCAACATATCAGACAAAGAGACCAGACTGTAAGGTAAGTGTTACTTATAAGCTCTACGGGAGTTTTGACAAGTTTACTTGTTGATTTTCTATTCGTTCAATATCAGAATAGTCGTTACATGCAGCTAGTACCACTGATGGCTTGTAGGTGTTTGATATGATCATTACCTACTGCTAGCATATTGACGAGTCTTTAGAGTCCCACATAGAGGTTTCCTAGCTTAAGCGAAACGAAGTAGAGCATGTACAGAGATATGTGCGGGAGATTGATTAAATACAGATATTTGATACCGTATTCTAATCTAGCGTTAATTGATATTAGCCGGGTTATATATGATATAACCGGATTATTGATTTAATAATTTGATATATATATATATATATATATATATATATATATTAACTAATATTATGCTCACTTGATAGTTTTCGTCACTTTATATATTATTTGTATGTGATATAAATAATATATATAAATTTTGAATGGTTGATTATACACAAGAGTTGTGTGTGAGAGAATTACATTGTGTTTAGGATATGAAGATAATGATTTCCTTTTTGAATTTGTGAAAAGATTCAATGAGTCATTACTTTGGAACCTTGGAGAGTGTACGACTCATTTTCTCTGTTCATTTAATTCATATATGATTTTCATTTGCACTTATCCCCACAACACTTGCTCATTCTCATCTCCATCTTCATCTTCTTCATTTCATTTCTTGAGACACTATTCACTCAAGATAAAAGAGAAGAGAAGATTTTTTTAGTGAGCAAAATTCCAACTTCATCAACCTAAATCTTTCTAGCAAATTAGTTCAGGTTGTTATCTTCATTAATATTTTGATTAGTGAAGTATGACCTTGAGTGTGAGTTACCTCAAAGTAGATCATCTTCAACAAAAAAAACTTCGAGAAAGCTTGTTCATTTTTTCAAGTGGAGCCCTAGAAAGAGTTCAAGGGATTATTACAAGGAGCTTTTGAAGTGGATGACGTGGCTACAAAAGTTGTAGCTTCTCTTCACTTAGTATAGATCTCTAGTTAGCTTTCATTTGTAACCCTAAACCTTTAGTTAGATCCTAGTTTGTAGACTTAGCCTTCTAGATTTTTAAAATTGCATACTTGATATTGTTAAAACCCTAGTAGAGATACTAGGATCTACTTTCATGGTATCAGAGCCAAACTAGAGGCTTAGGTGATGTTTAGACGAAATTAAAGTGTCCGATCGACGTTTAATATCCGAAAATGCTAGTTTCTGTCCAATTTTTCAAACTTCGATATTTTTCAAATTAAAAATTATCAGAAAAACATGCATGCATTTATAAAGTGCCACAAGAAACGGAGATTCTAAAGCTTTCAAGTGGCCGCGGATCCACCGCCTAGGCCATGCTTTAGCCGTGGATCCGCCACCAACTTGTAGCTTTAGAACTCAAATTTTCTTCTGCTGCTTTATTTTGAGAAATTGGATATTCTGGGTATTTTAGTTGAGGCTCAAGTGGTTGAGATCTCTGCTAATTGTTGTTGATTAGAATGTCGATCGAATTGTTAATATCGTTTAAATGTTATGCTTGGTTGATACAATTTTTAGAATCCACATTAATTATTTTCTCGGATAGGAGTTATCAATATATAAATCTCAAGTTTTAGCCTTATTTGATGGATTACCATGGAGTTTAGATTTGGATAGAAACTCCATCGTAATTTCGTATTATCACGCCCCGCTTCCCAGTGTATGAAAACGGTGACGTGGCGGCCCGCAACGTATTTACTAAGAAATAAATACGTTAAGCGTAATTAAGCAATATATATATATATATAATGCATAAGAATGACAAGTGATATAAAAATATAAACAACAACCTTTATTTACATTCATCTTTACATACAACTGTTTTTGAAAAGGAAAGATACAATGAAATAAGTAGTGCCTAAACAGTGGTATACAAACTGAAAGTAAATACAAGAAGAGCTAGAAATCCGTCTGGGCAGAGAATTGGTCTAAGTCCTCCTGGTTAGGCTCGATCTCCTGAGAGTCCGGTCCTTCTGGTGAACATTCCAAAGAAAGAAAAGACAGGAATGATGTCAGTGAAGTAGCGTTCGGTAAGTCCCCAAAGAAGGAATGGAATAGAACAATTAATTTTAAATGAAACTGGTAAGTTGTAACGGTATATGCTTGTTATTCTAATATAGTTGTTTATAGCTTGGTACAGAACGTATTTGTGTATACGAGAGGAGTCCATCTTACCCCATGGACTATGATAACATACAGTACAATGCCCCGTCAAAACCCACGGGACAATGGCACGAGAGTTCATTTAGGTGTCTTTTAAGTGACCATCTCATGCCACGTTAATACGTTCCGTACCAATCTACCCCGTTATCCCTGCATAATGTATTGTATAGAGTTATATTTACAAGTCTTGCCGAAACCATGGATACAAGTTGTTTAAGTAGTCAGGTTCAGGATGTAATCATTTATTCAAGAAGTCATGTAAAGTTAAAACCATGGTTCGGTCAAGTCAAGTCAAGTATTCAGGTTTGATATTGAGGTTTGAATTCAAGTATTCAGGTTCACGTTCAAGTATTAATGTTAGACTTTGGATTCATGTTTGAATTGGATTCTGATTTTAGTTTGGATTCATGTTTGAGTTAGACTCAGACTTGAGTCAGACACTTGTAACTGATTTAGATCCTGAATTAGGTTCGGGAGTTATCGGTAACTACTGCACATGGACGACGGAATTTGTGTTTTTTCAAGACAATTACCATTGATAATTCTGTTAAGTTTTCTACCTTAAATAGACAAGCACTCACTTTCTCCGGCTCCTTGGGGCTCAAGAGAATTGATCCCGCTTAAATCTATATTTACTAAAGTTCTTAAATATTGTTTTATATAACTCGAGTGGGTTTTATAAAAAATATTTTTAATAAAATTTCAAAATAAACCTCGAGTATTTATTTATATTATTTAGGATTTTCATGGATATGAATTTTAAGGATTTGAGATATTTTAGTGATAATTGCTTAGCTTGGAAAGTTCATGGTATTTTATTGTAAAACTTGTCTTTTGTTGGTATATTGATGGTATTTTAGTGAAACTTGTAAATCTTTCATTTTAAAAATGTAAATTTATTATATTTTGGAAATATATGGATTTTGTAATTTTATATAATTATTAAAAAATTAATTTTATTTAATTAGAAAAATTCGTTTTTGTTAAAAACCGTATTTAAAACCTTTCGAAACCGAATGCTCTGTGAGGAGGTCTGCATTTCGCTCTACTAGCCCAAGAATGTGTGATATTCCGCACCATCCAATAGTGGATTCCCTAAAGAGAGTTATAGAGGTATAATCATAAAGAAATTTAAAATACAATTTAAAAGAATTCCGGTTTTTAAAGTAAGTGGTATTTTCTTGTAATAATGTCTTCGCAACAAAAAATACATTCAAAAAGTATCGTGCTATGAAACCAAGTGTGTATGTGAGAGGTAGGTCGTTACGTCGTGAAGTTTTCCTAAAGGTATATTTGTAACAAAAACTAAAAGAGGTGATATTTAAAGTTCATGGTATTTGAATGAAAAACTTAAATATAAGTTATTTTGCATGGAATTCTAGGTTAAAATTTATTCTAAACATTATGGTTTAAGCTTACAAGTGATGTGTACAAGTTAGATTGAACAAAGTATTAAAGAGAAAGAGTTTTCTAGGGTTTTGAAAAAGATATCGGTATTAACTCCACTTACCGATATATATTTTGAAATGGAATTTCAAAGAATAAGAAGAGGGATTGATAGGGACTTACTACTTGGTTATATTAAGAAGAGATAGAAGAAGAGACTGTTGTTGTCGTGGCGTCGCGGGAGCTCCGGAATAGTTTCGATTTTTCGCCGGAAGTTGATCGTTTGCTAACTCCTCTTTACTCCACTTGTATTTAGAAAAATTTTAAGAGTTTTGGCTAGAAATTTCAGAGTAATGCGGAGCCAAAATGTGGGGTGGTATTTATAGTGTAAAATTAGGGTTTTGGAATTAAAATGGTGAATTAAAATACATTAAAAAGATGATAAATGATGAAATGAAGGGTCTCTGTTTGATTGCAGGAAAATCAAACTGTGCAAGGGAGCTAGGGGTAGGGAAAGAGTCATTTGTGCAGAGCATGGAGGAGTTTGGGCCAAGATCGACCGTCAGTGCTGGTTTTTGAGGGAATTTGGCCGGTCGAATTGGGGCTTTGGGTTTTGGATTTGTGCCACGTGTACAACTCAGTGTTTAAACCCTTTTGCATATGTTTGATTTTTCTGACTTTTCATTTTTATGTGTATACGTGTAAACTTTTGGGCATCCAAAAAGTTAAAAAGTAAAATTAGAAAAAAAAATGTGTTTGATGGGGATCGAACACAGGGGCTACGTCATAGCAGTGCAAGGTCTTTACTAGTGAGATATAAGTTGTTTATTGCTGTTATTTAACAAAATTAACTTATAATTCAATCTCAGACTGTATAACTCATTTATGTATATTAAACTAGAAAATTCCGTACAGTAAATTCAGAGTCGTTACATTCTACCCTCCTTATAAAAATTTCATTCTCGAAATTTACATTTACAAAGAGACTAATTTACAAATAAGCAAGGGTATCTTCCATGCATGTCTTCTTCTCTTTCCCACGTTGATTCTCCTGCCGAATCTTTTCTCCACACCACTCGGACGAAGTTTACTTCCTTGTTCCGCAGTGTTTTCACCTTTCGGTTCAGGATCTCAACGGGTTGTTGCTCGCAAGTCAGGTCAGTCTGGACTATGAGCTCTGAGTGATCAAGGATATGGCTAGGATTGCTCACATATCTTCGTAGCTGAGATATGTGGAACACATTGTGTACTCATTCCAATGAGGATGGTAGTGCCAAACGGTATGCCACTTCTCCAACACGTTCAAGTATGTCGAACGGTCCTATGTATCTTAGACTGAACTTACCCCTCTTGCCAAAACGGATCACTCCTTTGTTCGGAGAGATCTTCAGAAAACATGGACTCCAGGTTGGAACTCCAGGTGTCGGCGTTTTGCATCAACCCAATGTTTCTATCGGTCTTGGGCTATACACATTCTTTCCCTGATCGTGCGAACTACGTCCACAGTTGCTACGATCATCTCTGGTTCAAGGAGTTCACGATCTCCGATGTCGTCCCAACTTAGTGGTGAGCGACACTTCCGTCCGTAGAGTGCTGCAAATGGTGCCATTCCAATACTCGCCCGATAACCGTTATTGTATGAAAACTCCACAAGATGTAGGTAATCTTCCCACGAACCTTCGAAGTCTAACATACAAGTTCTTAGCATGTCCTCCAGGATCTGAATTGTTCGCTCGGACTATCCGTCCGTTTGTGGATGGTAAGTCGTGCTGAAGTTTAGACTCGTTCTCAGGCTAGCTTGCAAACTCTGCCAGAATTGTGATCGGAATCTGGTATCACGATCGGAGACGATGCAAACCAGTACTCCATGTAATCTCACGATCTTCTGCATAGTTTCATGGGTAGCAAAAATAGTACATCTTGAAGGTTTAAATCTCACTTTAGATTTATGCTTACCTCCATGTAATTCTTTGCTAATGTCTCGGTAGATTGGCCAACTCGAAAGGGAATAAAGTGAGCCGACTTGGTGAGTCGATCTACAATAACCCATACTGCGTCATTACCCTTCGTGCTGCGAGGAAAGGTAGTCATGAAGTCCATGGTTATGTGCTGCCATTTTCATTATGGAATTAGTAACGGCTGAAGTAAGACCAGCAGTTCTGTGATGTTCAGCCTTTACTTGCTGACACACCAAACACTTGGCTACGCTTCTGGTTACTTCGCGCTTCATTCCATGCCACCAATAGTGTTGTCGTAGATCCTTATACATTTTTATACTACCGGGGTGTACAGAATAAGAAAAGCTGTGGGCTTCTTTCATTAACTCTTTTCGAACTGAGCCGTTTGGTATACATAATCGACTTCCATATCGCAAGAATCCATCTTCATGGATGATGAAGTCAGTTCAAAGTTCACTTTCTATTTGTTCTCGGATCTTTTGTACCTTGGCATCATTTGCTTGAGCTACTTTGATCTGATTGACAAGAGTGGATTGGACTTGTAAGTTCATCAAATACAAAGCGTTGCCTGGCATAACTACTTCGATTGCCAATCCGTGTAGCTTCCACTGAGCGGTGAGATTCATTGCTAATGGCTGACGGCTAAGTGCATCAGGCACTAAGTTCACCTTTCCAGGATGATACTGTAAGTTGATGTCGAAGTCCACCATGAGTTCTAGTTATCTTTTATGCCGCATATTCAATTATTTCTGAGTAAATACATACTTCAGACTCTTATGGTCAGTGTATATATCCACTCGTTCTCCCAGAAGATAGTAACGCCAAATCTTAAGTTCGAAGATAACGGCTGCCAACTCCAGATCATGTGTTGGATAGTTGCGCTCATGAATCTTCAGCTGTCTCGACACGAAAGCCACAACTTTTCCATGCTGATGTAGAACACATCCTAATCCCTTACCGGACGCATCATAATGTACGACGAATGCTCCAGATTGATTCGGTATTACAAGGATACGACCTGAAGTTAATCTTGATTTGAGTTCTACAAAAGCTTTTTCACATGCTTCTGACCACACGAATGCTTCATCCTTATGTGTGAGCTTGGTCAGGGGTGCTACAATCTTCGAAAAACCTTCAATGAATTTTCGGTAGTACCTGCTAATCCCAAGAAATTTCGTATATCTTTCACCGTATTTGGTGTCGGCCATTCGCTGACAGCTGACACCTTAGCTGGATCTACTGATATTCCTTAGCCTGAAACGATATGTCCGAGAAATCCGACTTGATCTAGTCAAAATTCACACTTGCTGTACTTGGCATAGAGCTGATGTTGTCACAATGTCTGCAGGACAATCCGTAAATGCTCAGCGTGTTCTTTCCGATTCTTTGAATACACCAGGATGTCATCAATGAAGATGACAACGAACATGTCTAAGTACTCTCGGAAAACTTGGTTCATCAGATTCATGAATATAGCAGGTATATTGGTCACTTTAAATGGCATTACGAGATACTCATAATGACCATATCGAGTCCTGAACGTCGTCTTCGGAATATCAGACTCTTTGACCTTCACCTTATGATAACTCGAACGAAGATCTAGCTTCGAAAATAGATAAGACTCACTTAGCTGATCAAAAAGATCATCGATGAGCGACAGTGGATACTTGTTCTTGATCGTTACTTCGTTCAGAGCTCGGTAATCTACACACATCCTGTATGAACCTTCTTTCTTCTTCACGAGTAATACTGGAGATCCCCAGCTTGAAGTACTGGGATGAATCCAACCTTTCTTTAGGAGTTCGTCCAACCGAATGCGGATCTCCTTCAATCCTTCTGGACTTAACCGATACGGGGCTTTGATTAAAGGTTGCACACCAGGTAGTAAATCAATGCTGAATTCAAGAGCTCGATCGGGAAGCAAACCTGTTATATCTTCAGGAAACACATTCTCGAACTCTCGAACTACCTCTGGTTTTTCTTCATCCGCCGGTAGAGTAAACACTTCTGCATTCTTTGGTTTAGCATGGAAGATTCCTGATTCCAACGTTCTGTCTCCACTCTTGAAGTAGAAAACTTGGTGATCCGGTATCTTAAATACTACCCTCCTTTAACGGCAGTCAATCATTGCATGGAAAACTCCCAGCCAGTCCATTCCCAACACAACATCGAAATTTGGGATGTTCAGTACTTTGGAATTTACGTAGAATTCTCGTCCGCAAACTACAACTAGACACTGATCAAATCCCATAGTTGCTTTTAATACTCCATTTTCGGGACTGACATTCTAGCTTGAAATGAGTGGCTTCTTGAGAATCGCATGCGTTCTCACGAATCGTTGTGACATGAAGCAGTGTGACGCTCCAGTGTCGAAAAGTGCGAGTGCAGGAAGGGTGGGAACTGGTATAGTATCTAAGTTGTGTGAGGTTAGGTTTTAGATACGGGAGAAATATAGAGGTATATAAGGATTGAAAAGATGAAAGGATTGGGAATTACCAGTGATTATTTGTCCAGTGGCTTCGACTTCCTCAACTGTCATTATGAAGGCCTAACGTCTGGGTACATTCCTCCTTGCTGGAGGCACATTCCTCTGCCCTTGAGGCATGTTTCTATGCCCCTGAGGCACGTTTCTCTGTGCCTGGTGGAACTGACGTTAAGGCTATGCAGGAGGTCCACGTAGAGGTGGTGCAGGTAGGGCTAGACGAGGTGCATGAGCTTGAATAGTTGGCTGCTGCGGAACTGTGATAGCGGGTCTAGGTGCTGGAGCTGGGTTGAGTCGATATGGACATGCTCCTATGGCGTGAGTGGATGCGCCACAAACCAAACATAAGCCATTTGCACGCCTGTAGTCTTTCGCCAGGTGTCCATTCCTCTTGCAGTAGAAACAAAAGTCTAGACTGTGGCCGGTTAAATGACCCCCCCGGTCCTGGGTGCAAAAGTTGGCCTGGAAGAGGCTCCTCCTGTCATCTGTATGACAGCGTGTTTCACACCGGCAGTCTGCGGTCTGCCCTTCTTCTTCACAACTGCCTCATAGCGTTAGGCAGCCTTCAACGCAAGATCATGGGTTAGGAAATCCCCTGTAGCAAGTGCATCTTGGATTTCCGGGTCCAACCCTTGCTGAAATCATCATTCCCGGATCTCAGCAGTAGGAATCAGGTATGCCGCAAACCTATTACGGCCTTGTGTTAGCAGTGTAGTGAGTGAAATCAGGAAATTTGAATATTGAGACAATCTCTTACCTGCTGAGCATGGTAAACTCAGTATCGTATTCATCCACAGACATACATCGAGTCTTGTTGCAAGTGGATGAACTGCTGTTCCATGTCAAAACGGGCAGTCTCATGGAAGTATTTCGCGTTGAACATATAGCAAAACGTCTTCCATTCAATCGGTTGGACGAGACGGTTTTCTTCAGCCTTCCACCAGAATCTGGCGTTGTCTATTAGTTGCAGTTTCGCAACTCTCACCCAAGCAATCTCTGGCACTTGTGCTGTTGCCTGATCATCTTCTATCGACTAGACCCATTCTTCCGCCTCCGGTGGGCTCTCTTTTCTGAGAAATGTTTCGGTTGCAGTTCCCAGAATTGCTCGACTCCGGGTGCCTCGACTTCTGGGTGGTGGATGAGGATAGCAGTCTGCTGCTTCTGACCCTCCAAGAGGCTCTTGATTGCCTCAAGTAGTACCGTTTGCTCGTTGATGGGAGCTGGAATGGTGGGTGGTGGTGGTAGAGTAGGCGGTGGAGTGTTGCCATTGACGTTCGTGCTGGTGTTGTTCAGTGAATCTATGACCTTGATAGAAAAAGAAAGGTTATGATAGATGCAAGGAATTTGAAATGTAAGGAATGTATAGTTGCTGATTCTTATAATTCTTGTGATATATTACTTAAGATTTCCTGCAGAACTGACATGTATGGGCCGCCAACAAAACCTGTCACGCCCCGCTTCCCAGTGTACGGAAACGGTGACGTGGCGGACCGCAACATATTTACTAAGAAATAAATACGTTAAGTGTAATTAAGCAATATATATATATATGTATATATATATATATATATATATATATATATATATATATAATGCACAAGAATGACAAGTGATATAAAAATATAAACAACAACCTTTATTTACATTCATCTTTACATACAACTGTTTTTGAAAAGGAAAGATACAATGAAATAAGCAGTGCCTAAACAATGGCATACAAACTGAAATTAAATACAAGGAGAGCTAGAAATCCGGCTGGACGGTGAACTGGTCCACGTCTTCCTAGCTAGACTCGATCTCCTGAGAGTCCGGTCCTCTTGACGAACATTCCAAAGAAAAAAAAGACAAGAATGTCGTCAACGAAGTAGCGCTCGGTAAGTCCCAAAAAAAAGAATGGAATAGAAAAAGTAATTGTTTCCCCCAATCAGAGCAAGGCTCTACTGAATTTTGAAAATTCAAAATTCGAAGCAACGCTTCGGTTTCCGTGCGCAGCGCGCAATTTGCCACATGGCAGAAGGTGATTCGGCGGCGTAACGCCCGAGACAGTGCGTCCCATCAGAGCAAGGCTCTTCAGAAAACAAAATTAAGACTTAAACTGCGCAAATGCACGGATGCGCGACACGTGTCTGCGCAGTTGCGCAATCGCAACTGCGCAAGCGCACGGATGCGCGACACGTGTCTGCGCAGTTGCGCAATCGCAACTGCGCAAGCGCACGGATGAGCGACACGTGTCACGCGCTGGTGAGTTGCGCAGCAACTGAATGAAAATTTAAGTGAATCTTTTCTGTTCTTCTGTAAAACAGGGACCCTTGGATCAGAGATCCAATGGTGGGAAAATTCCCAAAATTATTCAGGAAAGATCTTGGTAACAAATTTAACAAATTTGTGAGCACTATAAATAAGAGCCCAGACCTCATTCGAAAAAAAGAAGGAGAATTATCAAGAGAAGGATAAACTTCTGAAAAGAAAGAATTCTTGAAGATTGATCAAGAACAAAAAAAAAAGAGAAGGTAAAAATTTCTGAAGAAAAGAATATTAAAAAGTTAATAAAAAAAAAAAAGAAATAGTGCCTTGCACTTGATATGAACCCTGGGTTCTGCATGATCAGGAAAAAACAAGAAGAACTTGTTTTCCTTTGATCCAAATTCAGATCAAAAGTGCCATGCACTTGTGTTCTTAAACCTGAAGATTTCTAGGGTTTCTGCAACCCCTTATTTTGGGCCTGGCCCAAATTAAATTGCAATAATAAAAGGGCAAAGCCCTGTTTGGAAAATTCCTGAGTTTCTGCAAACTCATTATTTAAAAGGGCCTGGCCCAAACTAAATTGCAGAACAATAAAAGGGCAAAGCCCTGTTTGTAAAAATTCTTGTGTTCGTGCAACTCATTATTCAAAAGGGCCTGGCCCAAACTAAATTGCAATAATAAAAGGGCAGAGCCCTGTTTGGACTGATTCTTTCAGTCAGGCAGAGCCTAAAATGAATAAAAAATTGGACTTAACCCAATCCTGGCTGTAAGTCCTTAAATTAAATTGATTGAGCGAAATGGCTCTCCCAAACCAATTTACAACCGGTTCGAGGGTACATCTCCGAACCCCTTTGACACCCGTCGTTGTAATTCCTCAACGACGTCAAAGAGGCGACGGGTCCCAACGACCACTTATCTAAAATTGGACCGAAACGTCCCTAAACTAATATCGGACCGGAACGTCCCTAAACTAATGACGGACCACTACGTCCCTAAACTGGCGACGGACCGAAACATCCCTAAACTAAAATTGGACCGAAACGTCCCTAAACTAACATCGGACCGAAACGTCCCTAAACTAATGACGGACCACTATGTCCCTAAACTGGCGACGGACCGAAACGTCCCTAAACTAATAATGGACCACCACGTCCCTAAACTGGAATATGGACCGCCACGTCCCTAAACTGACACAATAGGGCCCAAACGCTCTTTTGTCGGATCTAAACGGTCCCGTCTAAGTTGATCTTAGCCCCAAATACGGTTAATGTGTCCTTAGATATTCAAATAAGTAATAAAATCCCAAACCAACTTTGGTTCAAGGGTACATCTCTGAACTCCTCAGACACTTGTCGTTGTAATCCCTCAACGACGTCAGAGAGGTGACGAGTCCCGACGGCCGGATAATTAAATCAATCACTACGTCAAGTCGAGCTTAGCCCAAAACAGGACTAACGTATCCTTGACGAACGTTTAAGTTGATCTTAGTCGCAACGCGACTAATGCATCCTTAAACTAAAAACACCGAACCCAAATCTAAGCAAAATACGGATTTGGACTAATCCACGTCCTACGGGCGACGATATTACTCAGTCTCCGTATACAATCCACGGGCAACCACAAATAAAACAAACACACACGACACGAAGTGAAATTCTGGAGAAGGAGAAAGTTGTTACCGCGATGCGGTAGCGTAATTAACTGCAGGGGCTTGCGCCTGCAGGGAAGAGCGTCCCCACAATCAAAAACCCCTCACCCTGAGGGGGAATCTGACGAAGTCTGCTACATCGGCCGCATCCGTCTAAACCTCCGATATACGGTGCCGTAAATCAACTCGGCATCTTCGGAGAGATAGACGGATAAAACCAAATAGCATCTGTCCCGAACTTCAGGCAAGACGTCTTCACGTCGTCGCCGTCTTTCGGAGGGGAACAGATTCTGGCACGCCCGGTAGGACCTTTTCCTCTTTCCACTCCACACTTCGTGTGTCGTCTTCGTGAACCAATCGCGGTTTGTTAAATGGTTGTCCTCGGATTTCAAGTTGCTAAGATTTGGTCTTTTGTCTGGCGCAGAACTCAAGATCCAATGGCCACCAACTGCACCAACTGCTCGAAGTGCCATTGCAGCGGACGTTCCACCTCACCGAGAGGTGTAGCATATGGGCCCCAAGCGGCTTCCTTCCTGACTCTGCCGGTAGACCAGGTGACTCAAGCCACCACCGGCTTGTTCTTCGGGACCATGGTCCCGCCTACAAGCTTCTCCATGCCGATATCCGCACCAGAAGCGAACAAGAAGTCGGTGTTCGACCGGCTCACTGCTACCATGACCCCTGTCAATGGGTCGCCCGCTACTAAGATGACAGCCTCTGTTTTCACCAGGCTAGGTCAGGATCATAAAGTGGCTGTCCCAAAGAGGGCAACGGCCACAGCTTCGGAAGTCGTTGAAGCGGCTTCTCCTATCAGAAAGTCAGTCTTCACAAGATTGACGGTTCCTACTCCTCCTTCAGCTGGTCAGAAAGCATCAGTCTTTGATAGGCTGACATTGGCAGCTGCCCCACACCCAAACAGGGGGCAACAGGAAACTATCCCGATTTCCGAGCCAATCCCAATGACTCGCCGTGCGCGACGTCGTCATTGGCAGCGAGTAAGGAAAACAGGGGGCAATTCCCCTTCAGGGCTAACCCCGCCTGCTCTAGTGGCGGAGGTCAACGCTGCTGTTCCAACTGCGAACAGCTTTGAATTACTGAGGAAAGTACGGAAGAACTCCCCAATCGCCGTATTGAAAAGATCTCCTCCGCCCATGGAGAAAGCTCCGGAAACAAAACAAGAACAGCCCTCTCAACGGCTGTCGTCCAAAATTTATAAAGTCTGGCGGAGGGTTTAGGACTCCGTGATTGACTCAGACCACTTCCCTCGCCAGAAAAGGGCGAAGGTGGAAAAAGACAAGAACCGCCCCGTTAAACAGCAGGGGGCAACAAATGCTAGAACGCTCGCTTCTACGGCTCCTTCAACCTCAAAGGTCCATAAAAGGAAGAGGCCAGAAAAAGCTCCCATGACACTGACAAAGTTTAAGAGCGATGAACCTAAACGCCCCAAATCAGGGGGCATAACAGTTCATACGGTTTATATGGCTTCAGGAAAGGAAGAAAGTCGTACTTCTACGGGCCACCGACCGCTTACCCGGTCAGTGACCAAGTCTCAGGAGCAGCAACAAAAGCTCCAGGAGATGATGACTACAATGGCTGCACTCACGGGGCCAAAAGAGAATCCTGAGACGTCCTTAGATGAACGCCAAGAGGAAGAGACCGACGCTGAGTTCCTCCGCCGAACACTGGAAAAGAGAGACAAAGAGGCTGCGGAACAGGCAGCCAACATAAAGAAAATGGCCCTCCTGTTCCAGGATGTGGTGGGTATGATGATTCAACCAGATCCACCTGTTGGAGATCCCCCAATCATTCTTGAAGATGATAGGGGAGAGACATCGAATCCTCCACCGGCTCTATCCGCAGCTAAAGAGGATACCATATCAAAAGCTGATTTGGATGAATATATTGCTCAACAAATACGGGTGCATCAGGCGGACGAAGCAGCCGACCACGTTGTAAAAACGGGACGGCCATATCCGGGCTGGTATGACCAAATCAAGTACCCGCCAGGTTACACAATTCCTAAGTTTCATGTCTACAAGGGGACCGGCAATCCCCATCAACATGTGGCCCAATTCAGGGCTCTTTGCGGTAATACCGGCGGCGACGACAAGCTTTTGCTTCGCCAGTTTGTTGGAAGTTTATCTGATACGGCGTTTGAATGGTATTCTGAGCTTCCCAACGACTCTATAAAAACCTTTGCGGAGATGGAGCTACTCTTCACCCAACGCTTTGCAAGTGCCAGTGAGCGTACCCCGATGACGGCACTGATCAATGCCAGGGTAAAACCCGGCGAGACATGGGTTCAGTACGCTATACGGTGGCGTAATCTATGGTCTAAGTGTGAACAGCGCATAGAAGAAGCCCCTGCGGTGGGAATGTTTGTTGGAACACTCGATCCACAAGCAACCATTTCACAATTTATGATGTTCTTCAAGCCGACTTCCTTCCAGGCTTTGATCGACAAATTGGCGCAGATGGACCAGATGGGCCATAAACCCCCTCTCCCGAAGCCGGATTCCCGAAACGACAAAGGAAAGGGAAAAGCGATCGTCGTCGCTAATGCCCAACAACAACCGAACGATTCGAAGCCGGTTGCTCGTCCAAATAATACACGCCCGTACGTACCCCTTAAGGACAGGATGGGACGTGCTTACTCCTTCCTCCGTGATAAAACAAGGAGGTTATTCGAGCTGGCATTGCGCAACAGGCTCATAAATCTGCCAGATCCAAAACGTCCGTCGCAACCAAGTGACGTTAACGATCCTAATTACTGCCCTTATCATAGAGTGTTGGGACATCCAATCGAAGACTGTTACGTCTTCAAAAATTGGCTGGAGAATCAGTACCGTCAGGGCAAATTTGCGCTATCTGACAAATGGAAGGTGAACCCTTCGCAGCCCCACACCTATAAGGGGACGAATACGCCAGGGGCAACGTGCTCCGTCATTGAAGAGGCTCCCTGGGAGGTTGTATTATCAGCCAAAACGAGGAGAATGCTAAATGATCTTCAAACCTGCCCAGCGGTCAAGTGGAAGAACCCCTTGGAACCGCAGGTTATTGAGGGGATGTTGAAGCCACGACCGACTCCGAAGACCGATGGTAGTAGTTCAAGCGTTCATAGCCAGCCGTTAAAATCTTCGAAAAAGAAGAAGAAGAAATCTAAGAAGCCCGTGAAGCCTGGCGACAAGCGCACGGACTTACAAAAGCAAATCGATGCGCTGGATGAATATAACCAAAAGGCGCGAACTCCCATCACGCTCCAAGATTTCCTTGATCACGTCTTCCAAAAAGAAGATGAAGGAGAAAGTTCATCGGATGAATCTGACGAATATGTAGCAAGCTGTCATATGATCTCCCATTCGACCACGAACGATGAAGGAACTTCTGGCACTGAAACGCTGGGGGCAAATGCCGAATCAGGAACCCCAGGGTTACCGGTTGAAATGATAAGCGCGTTTCTTAATGAAGCTCGGTTGAAAAGCAAGGCTGATCGAGAACGCGAGACGGCTATATTCGAAAGGGCTAAGCGTCAGCGACTTGAGGAAGGAGCTGAAATGATCCCGTTGGGGAGAAATGCCTCCACCGCTGACAAAAGCCAATTCAAGATAAAAAAGAAGTTTGCTAAGGCCATATCGATGGGCATGAAGCTACCACCCTCTGAAGAAAAAGTTACCGGCGTGGTAGAAATGCACCCCTCTTATTGCTTATACCATCAGAAGGTCTCGCATTCCACCCAAGATTGCAAAGCTTTCAATGGATGGTGGCAAGGATACGTCGCTAATCGACAACGATTTAAACGGGAAAAACGTAAAATTCGCCGAGAGCAAAGAAATACGACTAAAGAACTTGAAAGAACTGCCGGCAATTGTCACATGGTTAACACTACCGGGTCACAAGTGCCTACATTTGGGAGCGACTCCGATGAAGAGCTAGAGCTTGGTCCCCTCTTCGAAGAATCCACTTCGGGAAAAGAAAAAGAACCAAAGGCCTGCGAGAATATACAGCTGCACAATCGAACATTACCCGAAAAGAACCTCGGACCCTTGAATAAGAAAAACAAAGGGAAAGAGAAGGTCTCTGAAGACATCGCTTTGGATGACCAAGTTGCGGAAGAGTTAACCGCCAAGAATCCCCCAAAAAGGAATAAAGTAGATTACAATGTCTTGGCGCATCTGAGAAAGCTACCCTCACAACTCAGCATTCTCGATGCCCTATTGCTATCGAAAGAAGCGAGGGATTCTTTGATTAAGGCCCTACAAGATCCGGACCAGTTCCAAGCCTTCTTAGCCGAACAAAAGATGAAGGATGAATTGGAAGAGGTGCACACAGCCGACGTTGCTTTTGGTGATGAAGACCTTCTCCTCGGGACGTGTGAACACAATCGCCCCCTTTATGTCTCGGGATACTGCCATGACATAAAGATAGGAAAAATCTTGGTCGATAACGGATCGTCTGTCAATTTACTCAATGTGCGAGTGTTAAAGGAGATTTGCATGAGTGTCCAACACCTCGCCCGGGACAAAATCACCATCTCCGGTTTCGACTCTCAATCCTCAAAGACTCTTGGATCTGTGATATTGACGCTACGCTTCGGGGTGCTCGTCACAGACATCAAATTCCATGTTATAGACGCCAAGACGTGCTACAATGCTCTGCTCGGCCGACCATGGCTACACGAATACAATATCATCCCTTCTACACAGCATCAGTGCATGAAGTATTCTAGGGACGGCCTCGAGTACACAGTGGCAGGAGAGTTGAATCCATTTTCCGTGAACGAAGTTCGCAAGTATGAAGATGCCAAATACTTCCTACCGAGTTTCGAAGACACGGAAAGGTGTCACAAACCGGAGAAAAAAACTAACGCAACCATCCCTGTCTTCGGCAGTGACACCGAGGAGGAGGAGGATATAATTTATTCAGGTCCGTCCCAGTCCACCAGGCCAGGACCATCTGTTCCTTCATTGATCTTCGGTAGTGACTCAGAGGATGAAGTTCATGCTGTATTCCCCGCTCGGCCCTCAATACAGATTTCCACTGATGAAGAGCGAAGTCTGCAGGTAACCATGGTGCCGCTTGAACATTACAAAGAACTGGATGCACTCGACACCAACAGCGTAGAAGAATTGCAGACATTCTATATCCCTCCCGGAAGAAAAGGCGAGAAGGCAATCCTATTCTACCGTTCTGAAGAAAACAAGGTGGAAAAAGAAATTTGGCATGGCGCGGATCCCACGCTCGACAAGCTTCAGCCTATCCGTCTTCCCAGATATTATACCGAAGGTTTGAAGAAACTGCTGAAACGCCAAGGGATGTCCTTCACACAGACCATCAGAAAAGCCAAATTCTATGACAAGGTCTGGAACGTTCCCGGAACTCAATGCAAACTGCCTAACGGGAGAACGGAAACAAAAGGGCTCGGGTACATCCGGCCAAAGAAACGGGAGTTAATAAACAGCTGTTATGCCATGTATGACTTTGATGAAGAAGCGGACGCTCAATGGGAAGACGCTAATCCTGAATCAGCAAGAGTTCCTGATGCAAGACCTCCCAGTCCATCGTCTGAAGACCAGATGAGCAAACTTATAAAGGATGCGAGTCAAAAAGCCCGAGATGATCACGATCGTGAAATGGCAATCTATGAGAAAGCCAAGACACAGCGTCTCCTTCGACAGGCAGTAAAGAACGAAGATGTTACCCCACGTCAGCCTGCTACAAAAAGGGTTCGACGCGAAAGCGAAAACAAGTCGAGGGGCCGAAAAGGTGCTCGACAACCACAAGACAGAGCTAAGAAGCCACGCATTCGAGAGTCGAGCGTTATTGACCTAGCCCTTATGAAGAAAATGGGTCGAGCATACTCGTTTCCTCGGAACAAAACAAGGAAAATACTTGATCTTGCTCTAAAACATCAAATGCTTACTCTGCCAGAGTCTAAACACCCTGAGCAAGCAGGCGAAGTCTCCAACCCAAATTATTGCTCTTACCATCGAGTAGTAGGGCATCCGCTTGAAGATTGTTTTACCTTTAAGAATTGGGTTGAGGACCAATATCAGTTAGGCAAATTCGCGCTTTCTGACAACTGGAGGGTAGCACCACCACAGAAGCACGAACCCGAGGCTGCAAAAGAAAAACCAACTCCGCATTGGGATTGGCAGAAAATTCGCACTTGCCACGTGGTAACAATATTAAAAGAAGAATCCGAGGACATGAACGACTTCCCTTGGTGCTTTGAAAACAGCAGCGATGAGGTAATCTCAGAATTTCCCCCAGCTCCGAAAGAACTGGAGGATGGAATCCACACCACTGCAGATAATCTCAAGAAAATTGAGTTGGGGACGGAAAATGACCCGCGACCAACATTCATCAGCGAGCTGTTATCTGAAGAAAGGGTGACTGCGTTGAAGGATGTGCTTCTACAACACAAAGATTGCTTCGCGTGGAACTATTCCGAAATGCCGGGACTAGATCCAGAAATTGCTGTACACAAATTGGCGATATCCCCGGACATCAAGCCAGTCAAACAGGCGCCAAGAAGAATGCGACTCGAGCTTGAGATGAGCATCAACGCCGAAGTCAAAAAGCTGATAAACTCTGGCTTCATCCAGGAAGTTCAATACCCTGAATGGATCGCTAACATCGTCCCAGTGATGAAGAAAAATGGGACAGTGCGCATATGCGTAGACTTTCGGGATCTTAATAAAGCCTGCCCAAAAGATGATTTCCCAGTGCCAGTTACTGAACTTATGATAGACAATACATCCACTCATGAGGTTTTCTCCTTCATGGACGGCTCGTCGGGGTATAATCAAATAAAAATGCATCCTGAAGATCAGAAACACACAGCTTTCAGGACCCCTCTTGGGATATTTTGTTATAAGGTGATGCCCTTCGGTTTGAAGAACGCTGGTGCTACTTATCAGAGGGCCATGACGAAGATCTTCGACGACCTTATACACGAAATCGTTGAATGCTATATCGACGATCTCGTGGTTAAAAGCAAATCATACGAGGAACATCTCGAGCATCTGAAGACTGTATTTCAACGCCTTCGGCAGTACAACTTGAAGATGAATCCTCTTAAATGTGCGTTCGGGGTTTCCTCGGGCAAATTCCTAGGATTCGTCGTTCGACACCGAGGTATTGAAATAGATCCGTCAAAGATCAAAGCGATCATGGAAATACCTCCGCCGAGGACTCTCAAACAGTTGTGGTCTCTCCAAGGGAAACTCGCATACATACGGCGATTTATAGCCAACCTTTCAGGAAAGTGCCGCCCTTATAGTCACCTGATGAAGAAGGGAACCCCATTCGTTTGGGATCAAAAATGCCAAGGCGCACTGGATGAGATCAAGCAATACCTGCAGAACCCGCCGGTGTTGGCTGCTCCGGTTAAGGGGAAGCCTCTTATTCTTTATACAACCGCCCTCGAAGGTTCCTTAGGCGCATTATGGGCACAAGAGAACGATCAAGGGAAAGAAAGGGCGCTCTACTACTTAAATCGAGTGCTGCTGGGGGCAGAAAGCAACTATTCTCCCATTGAAAAACACTGCCTGGCATTGATCTTCGCAATAACAAAGCTTAGGCACTATGCGTTGGCGCACGAGGTCCGTCTGATTTCAAAAGTGGACCCTCTCAAATATTTAATGTCAAAAGCCATATTGACAGGACGACTCGCTAAATGGGCCCTGCTCTTGATGGAATTTTCCATAACATATCAACCTCTCAAGGCAGTAAAAGGCCAGGCCATCGCTGACTTCCTTGCTGAGCATCCCATACCTGCCGACTCTCCTTTAAACTGCGATTTGCCAGACAGACATGCATTTGACGCAATCGACAGTGGTGATACCCGTTGGGAGCTTTACTTCGATGGAGCGTCTTCGATGAAAAAGCACAAACAAAGTGCGCCAACGATCAAATCGGGGGTGGGACTCATCTTTGTGACTCCCCAAGGAGGAATAATGCGCTTCGCCTTCTCCTTAGCGGAGCCGAGGACGAATAATGAAGCTGAATATGAAGCTCTGATAGCAGGCCTTGAGATCGCCATTGATATGGGAATTGAGAGCCTCCTCATATACGGGGACTCCCAACTGGTCGTCAGTCAAGTGAACGGCGATTACCAAACATGTAAACCGGAATTGGTAAAATACGGTGAAAAAGTGCAGCAACTGCTAACCCAAATTCCCTCCTACACGTTGGAAAGCATACCACGCGCGGAAAACAGCAAAGCAGATGCACTAGCCAAACTTGCTAAAGAACTGGCTGACGAGAACCTCGACGACGTTAGAATCGTGGTACAAAGCCGTCGAGTGCTCGCCCCAACAGAAATATCTCCGGAATCGTCTGAAGAAAAAGGAGCGAAAGAGGAGACAACCCTGCAAATAAAAGACTGGGAAAATACCGGGGACTGGAGAGAAGTCTTCATAGATTACTTCAAGTTCCACCGAATACCTGAAGAAGCGTCCACAAGACATCAGCTCACGAAACGAGCTCTGTCTTTCGCCTTCGTCAATGATACTTTGTACAAAAGGTCATTCGATTCTCTGTGGTTGAGATGCTTAGGACCTGACGAAGTGAGAAGGGTCATCCAAGAAATTCACGACGGACTCTGCGGTTCCCACCAAGCAGGCCCTAAGATGAAGTTGAAGATAAAGCGGATGGGCTACTACTGGCCCACGATGATGCAGGATTGCCTCGAATATGCGAAGCAATGTCATTCATGCCAAATTCATGGGGACTTCATCCATCAGCATCCCAATCCATTGCATCCAACAGTGGCTAGTTGGCCATTCGAAATGTGGGGAACTGACATAGTCGGCCCCATCGAACCAGCATCGTCAAAGGGACATCGTTTTATCTTGGCGACGACTGATTACTTCTCCAAATGGGCAGAAGCGGTACCGTTGAGGGAAGTGAAAATGGAGAACATCCTCCATTTCTTTAGAACGCATGTCATATACCGGTTTGGAACCCCGAGAAGAATCATCTCTGATAATGGGCCAGCCTACCGAAGTCATAAGATTAGCCGCTTCGCACAGCAGCACAATATAGACTGGAGATATTCCTCAGTTTATAACCCCAGAGCTAACGGTCTAGCTGAGGCCTTCAACAAGACCTTGACGAAGATCATGAAGAAAACGGTGTCACGAAATAAGAGAGATTGGCACGAAAGATTGCAAGAGGCTCTTTGGGCGTATCGAACTACATTTAAAACGGCCACAAACACAACGCCATACGCGTTGGTATTTGGGACGGAAGCAGTACTCCCCCTCGAGATAGAATTACCCTCTCTACGAGTGGCAGTCCATTACGAGTTGACGGACGAAGAAAATGCTCACCTTCGGTTTGAAGAGCTTGACGCCCTTGACGAAATCCGGCTTCTAGCACAGCAAAATCTGGAAGCTTATAAAGCAAAGATGACGCGCTCATATGAAAGATTGAGCCGCCCGAGGACATTCCACCAAGGCGAACTCGTGCTAGTCGTCAAAAGGCCCATGATCCCCAATCGCGCCAAGCGGGGAAAGTTTGAGCCAAACTATGAAGGACCGTACATCATTGATAAGGTCTACCAGGGCGGGGCCTATCTACTCATGGACATGCACGGTGAAAGACCTTTCAGGCCAATAAACGGTCGCTTCCTAAAGAAATACTACGCTTAACGAGCCTTAGTTTAGGTCAATGATAGATGACGACGACTATGTCTGCTCGCTATCTTCCTAAGCTCAAGCTTTATAAGCAGTAGCCAGCCCTCTCAACGGCGGACCGAAATGTCCTTAAAACTAATAGCAGACCACAACGTCTTTAAACTACTACCGTAGCATCCTTAGGCTGACCAAAAAAAAAAAAAAAATTTATATATATATAATAAATAAAAACGGTATGTCCATAAGCAAAATGGGCACGGATGAAAACCCGAAAGGGCTCCGTGAGTAAAAACAGCAGGAATACCGGCGAATGTTTGTGAAAACCCGAAAGGGCGCAACTTCGTTAAAGAACCCTTACAGAGTCCTCTCGACCCTGTAAAGAGAAACCACCCGCGTGAGATCCTTACGACTCATAAGGGAACAACACACTTAGGAATCCCCACGATTCCTAAGGAGAAAATACACTTGCGAGATCCTCACGACTCGTAAGGAGAACTCTCTTATGGGACCCTCACGGCTCATGAGATTTGAAAGTCTTAAGTTACAGAAACCTAAACCTGTGCTTAAGCAAGCCCCCACAAACTTCCAATATTGCCCTACAAGTGGCTCAATATTGACCCTTGTATACAATCCACGGGCGCGAATAAACATTTCCCTAGCCAAATTTCATCCATAACTGGGAATACGTTCGAATGGTAAACAACCCTTATAAATCCCCTCGATTTATGAGGAGAAAACCCTCCTGTAGGATCATTACGACTTACAGAAGAACAAAACACTTAGGAACCCTCACGGTTCCTAAGGAGAAAATACACCTACAAGATCCTCACGACTTGTAGGGAGAAATACCTTTATGAGACCCTTACGGCTCATGAAATCGAAAGCCTTAGTCGACAGGTCCCTAACCCTGATCGCTAAGCCCCCCTTTATTCGACAATAACGGAGGCAAATGATGATTCGCTCATGGCAATATTCCAGTTGCAGCGGTGCTGATGCCGAAATCGGTGTCCAATTTCAGGTTTATAGCGAAAGCCAGTAGGCCGCTCATGCATACAAAATAGCCGAAATGATAGGGCAACTTGCAATAAAAAGCAGCAAGTAAAATGTATGCATGCAAAATAGCCGAAATGATCGGGCAACTCGTAATAAAAAGCAACGAGTAAAGATAAAATAAAAAAAAGCCGAAACGATTGGGCACCGCGAAAAATAGCTGAAATGATTGGGCAATCGCGACCTTCGCGATATAAAAGCTGAAATGATAGAGCATCGCGGAAATAAAATAAAACAAAAATAAGAAATGATGAAGATTCGGCCCTACAGTTAAGATCACATCGATCCCTGTATACAATCCAAGGGCGCAAACAGAGAAGAAACCATACTTCCCCAGCGGATTCCGTCGAACGATAAAGCTAAACCTCAATGGTTCATTTCGACCGAAGAAGCCAGTGACTTCAACACAAATTCCTCGACTCACGGATACAAACACTCCTTGACGAGAGCCTTCTGATCCGCGTCGACTCGCAGAGCCACCAGCGCCTCCGTGGGAACCATCGACTCGTTTCAAACCCCAAGGACACAAATAATCCTTGGCGCTTGGGAAACAAATAATCCCAGCAAATTCCTCGACTCACGGATACAAACACTCCTTGACGAGAGCCTTCTGATCCGCGTCGACTCGCAGAGCCACCAGCGCCTCCGTGGGAACCATCGACTCGTTTCAAACCCCAAGGACACAAATAATCCTTGGCGCTTGGGAAACAAATAATCCCAGCAAATTCCTCGACTCACGGATACAAACACTCCTTGACGAGAGCTTCCTGATCCGCGTCGACCCGCAGAGCCACCAGTGCCTCCGTAGGAACCCTCGACTCGTTTCAAACCCCAAGGACACAAATAATCCTTGGCGCTTGGGAAACAAATAATCCCTCGCAAAACTTCTCGACTCACGGATACAAACACTCCTTGACGAGAGCCTTCTGATCCGCGTCGACTCGCAGAGCCACCAGCGCCTCCGTGGGAACCATCGACTCGTTTCAAACCCCAAGGACACAAATAATCCTTGGCGCTTGGGAAACAAATAATCCCTCGCAAAACTTCTCGACTCACGGATACAAACACTCCTTGACGAGAGCCTTCTGATCTGCGTCGACTCGCAGAGCCACCAGCGCCTCCGTGGGAACCATCGACTCGTTTCAAACCCCAAGGACACAAATAATCCTTGGCGCTTGGGAAACAAATAATCCCTCGCAAAACTTCTCAACTCACGGATACAAACACTCCTTGACGAGAGCCTTCTGATCCGCGTCGACTCGCAGAGCCACCAGCGCCTCCGTAGGAACCATCGACTCGTTTCAAACCCCAAGGACACAAATAATCCTTGGCGCTTGGGAAACAAATAATCCCTCGCAAAACTTCTCAACTCACGGATACAAACACTCCTTGACGAGAGCCTTCTGATCCGCGTCGACTCGCAGAGCCACCAGCGCCTCCGTGGGAACCATCGACTCGTTTCAAACCCCAAGGACACAAATAATCCTTGGCGCTTGGGAAACAAATAATCCCTCGCAAAACTTCTCAACTCACGGATACAAACACTCCGTGACGAGAGCTTTTCTGACTCACATCTCGGGCAATAAGGATTTAAAAACTTACTTCCTGAACAATGGGACCCTGCAAGTCAATCCTAAATGGTCTCTTGCATACTATTCACGGGTCTCACTCTCTGAAGTCAATTCTCGACAAAGAGGGAAACAACCGCTTACGAGCCCTCTCGACTCGTAAGAAGGGCAATGGGATCCTGCAAGTCAACCCTAAATGGTCTCTTGCATACTATTCACGGGTCTCACTCTCTGAAGTCGATTCTCGACAAAGAGGGAAACAACCGCTTACGAGCCCTCTCGACTCGTAAGAAGGGCAATGGGATCCTGCAAGTCAATCCTAAATGGTCTCTTGCATACTATTCACGGGTCTCACTCTCTGAAGTCGATTCTCGACAAAGAGGGAAACAACCGCTCACGAGCCCTCTCGACTCGTAAGAGGGAGAAATTCTCTCATAAGATCCTTTCGACCTATGAGAGAAAACTACACTTGGGAATCCTCACGATTCCTAAGGAGAAAATCCACTTACGAGATCATCTCGATCCGTAGGGAGAAAAGTCTCTATGAGACCCTCACGGCTCATAGAGTTGAAAAGTCTTAGGCAGCAGATCCGAACCTGCGGCCTAAGCCATCGTTATATCTTGAAGAAACCAAAATGCTTACTCTGTTACCTGTCAATCATGTTTATCAAGACAGCATGCTGATAATAAGAGAAGGGAGAAAGCAAAGAAATGATACAAGACATTGCAAAAAAAAAAAATGTGTATCTTTATTTATTAACTCAATCAAGTACATGGCGAATCGTATAAAAGAATAAAGAATGTATACATCTTATTCAAAAAAAAAAAAGAAAATTACAAGTATATTGATACAATGGCAGCTACTGGGAAGGGAGCGTCTTGCACAGATGTAGCAATCGCTCGCATATCTCCTTCCACGCCTTCTCCTGCTCGGCTACCGCCGTCAACTCTGCCTCCACTTGGGCTCGTCGCCGCAAGACCAGTGCAAGCTGCTCCCTCACGCCCTGATAAGCAGCCTCCCGACTTGGGATATGGCGCTCAGCCACGTCAAGCTTCCTCTTTAAATTTAGCCCATGGGAGATGCGCTCCAAGAGACCCTCAAAGATAGTCTTCACTTGGGCAGCATTTGCCTCAACCTCAGCGCGCAGATGGGCCGTTTCATTTGAGGTCTTTTGGCATTCCCTTAGTCTCCGAGCTGCTTCTTGCTCCAAGTGGCGGGAGTGCGAAGTGCTTTGCTCGAGCCAAGTTGTGCGTTGGACGCTCAGAGCTAAAACTTCGGGAGCAGGGCGCGTCAACTCCAGCCGGTACAAGCAAGCCTCAATCTCCCTGCAGTGATTAACCCAAGATTCAACGACGCCTTCGCTGTGAAAAGTTACGAGCGCCGCTAACATGGGGTTAACATCCACAGCGAAATCTGCAGCGGAAGGGAGAGCGTCCATGCTGAGCTCGTCGATATACCCGCTCAGCATGCCTAGACTCATCACCGCACCCTTTGAAGACGGACGTCTCAAAAAGGGGCCTGCCGGTAAAAGGACGCGAGCCTCGAAGGGGACCGAAGCCGGAACAATAGCTGCAAAACAAAACAGGTTTAAACGACGGTTCAAAAGATGTTGAAGGATTACCAAAAGGAAATTTACCATACCAGGTACAGCGGACGGCAAAGCCGGGAGGGCCGGTAGCGCGACAGGGCTTGCATCCCCTCCTTCGATTTGTGGCACTGCAATAAAGAAAAGGAAAAGTCAGAAATCGTCCCATTGCTAGAAAAAAGGGGTAAACAAAGATATTACCGGCGCCACTAGAGGGAGAAGCGAGTTCGGATGGGAAAGAGAAGTGCGGGAGCAACACTTGATATAGGTGATCAAAAAGCACTCCTGCAAAGGCACAATAGTGTAACGTTAGTACAAAAGCCGCATTTTTGAAAGATTAATGCATGAGTCGTGAACCCATACCTTCCAACATCCGTGACGGTACAAGGGAAGACGGGGAGGTGACTACTGCCAAAGCAGTAGTTGACGGTGCCCCCTCGAGCAATGGAGCATCGGTACTGGCCGCACCTGCAAGAACAAGCTTGTTAGAAGAGATCACAAGATATACAAAAAAAAGGGAAACGCTGGTGACAAAAAATTTTTACCTGACGAGCTGCCAGCAGAAACTGAGGTAGTCCCTTCCTCCACTGACGGAAGACCACCGCCTGTAGCTTCATCACCCGACTCAAGGGGAACCGTTGTTATGCTCTCAAGCTCTGCAGGCGGCGGGGAACCATAGACAGGGAGGGCCAAGATAGGAACATTGCCAGATTCCTGAGAAGGAGCGCCTAGCTCGTCCTCAGGAATCATGGCCGCCTCACCTGCTGCTCCCTCAGGATCAGCGATTACAGCTGCCCCGTCCATCGGCACAACGAGGTCCCCAGCCTCAAGTACCTCGCCCTCTACCGCCTTCGGCTCGGTCGAGACAATCATCTCATCTGCCGCCACTTCGGGTACGGCATCAATGACTTTCTCCGCGGTAGGTTCCTCAATCTCGGCTCCAGGCCCCATGGCCTCGACAAAGTTGTCCACTGTCGGTTCGGGTTCGGCGAGTACCGCTTCTTCCGCTCCCTTGGGTTCGACGGTCGTCTCCGCCTCCCCCTCAGTTGGACTTGACCCTGCAAGATGAGATATGTATAAGCCAATAGTTTTACAAGTCATACAACAAGGCTCTGAAAGGAGTACTACCTGAAGCGGATTTATCATTGGCGTTCCGAACCGCGCGCGCAACTTGCCGATGAGCGGTAGACAGAGCCACAGGGGGCTCTTCAGAAGGAGTACTAGCGTGAGGAACAGTGCTAGGGCCCGCTCCTGCGGCCAGAGCAGCTCTGCGCGCCTTAGCTTCGCGTCTGGACCGCTTCCGCTCCTCTTGAGCCGATGAGACAGATGCCATCAGAGCTTCCTTGAGCGAAGCCTCCTCATCCGTGTAGAGGGATGCCTCCAGATTTTTCAGAGCATCCCTCGTTGTTGCATCAAGCCGAGGCTCTTGCGGCAGCTTCGACGGAGCTGGGACTTCGATGACGGGCTTGGGAAGGGTCCTTGCGCCGATTAATACAACCCCTGTAAAGAAACAAGAGAAGGTCAGGTCGACTATCATAAAAAGATAACGAACTTTCTGTATAAAAGAGAAAGGGATAAAACATACCGACGCTCGCTAGGGTACGTTTCTTCTCCTCCTCCTGGAAGGTCTTCAGAGAGGCAGCAATGGCCTCTTCAGTGGATACACCTGTTGAAAATGAGGCAAATATTAGCTAAAGATAATAATAAAAAGTGGGATAAAATGACAAATAAGGAGGCTGAGGATTACCTGACTCAGCGAGTCTGCTCAACATTGCTTCGAGCCTCGCCGATCGCTCCGAAGCTGCAATGGCGGCGGCTAGGTTGGTGTCCTCAGGGTCCACCACGAAACCCTCGTTGCTGCCATACTCACATATAGTCTCGGCAGGATGAGCCGCGGACTCTAAGTTAAGAATCGCGTCGAGGGATAAAGTGGACTTCTTCTTCTTTTGCCCGCCAGCCTTAGACCCACTGGGAGCAGCTTTGCGCTTGCCAGTTTTGGCAGTCACTTTCGGGCGGCGAGTCCCGATGTCCGCTCCTGCACCCGACTCCGGCGATGCCGCTTTAACAGTCTTTGTCGGAGCACGGGGCGCCGTTGGGGCATCCACCGTAGTAGGCAGTGGCAGTCCACGCGGAGGGGCCAACACCCGTGGTCGATCAGCTCCGGCCTCTTTCGTCGGAGGGATAACCTGAACCCTGGGCTGCAATGGAGCCTTGCGATTGCCGCCGGGAGGCGCAGCCCTACGATCGACCAATAGACGTTTCTCCATCAAGATGATTGGGCCCATCGCGTGCGCGTACCAGGCCACATACGAATTGAGTATCTTAGGGGTACAGCTGGGCTCACTGATAAAAAAGTAGGAGCCTGTATTGAGCCGGATGAAGTGATGCATCGCATTCCGTACTCCCTCTGGACCGACTGCAGGTGTTCTCAAGAAGGCTTCCAACGGGACTCCTTGGTTATAACTCGATTGCCGGGCAAATCGATGCGGGTTATACCTCATGAAGAGGGCCGTGTCATTCTGCCTAAATACCAAGTAGCCCGGCCGAATGGAATAAAGATGGAGGATTTCCCGAGCCTTCAACACGGAGACACCGCCCTTAAAGTCATCACGCAGCGGCACCACCGACTTAGTGGTCTCGGAACCCATGGTGATGACCTTATCCACAAAAGAGGTCTTCGCCCCGACTAGATGCGAACGCAGAAGCAGTCCCCTAGACTCCCGCGGAGGCGCAAACACGATGGAAGCCCCGACCAATCGCATGATTCTTGGAAGTGTGAATCTCTCAAAGAAGGGAGGAGTTTTGTGGGCACCAAACACTCCTCGAACATGCAGCTCCATCCAAGAAGTGAAGTAGTACATCGGGAAGTTAGCAGGCTGTACCCCAGGCTCATTAGCGTCCGCCGCTACGCTAAGTCCATTGTAGAGGTGAGCCAACCCGGCGATCCCCACTGATAACTGCAGACCGACCACCATTCGATGCGCCGGGTAAAAGACAGAAGACCGCATGAGGCGTGGGTGCATGGGAAGCGCGAAGCTGCACAGCTACAGACCTAAGAACCCGATGAAGAAGGTCTCCTCATCCATGCCAGGAACGGCGATCTCTGAGAAAGGGACGCTAGCAGTGCCGGGAAGGTAAAAACTTCGCTGATCAATTTCCGATGAAGGTCGGCGGTCCAGGCCGAAACCAAAAGGATCAGCAAGTTGGGCGAACTTCTCACCTTGCTCTGATAAAAATTCCGGGCGAATAAAACGAGCAATGAAGTCCGCGAAACTAACGCCTCGGTCGCCCAATTCCAAATGAAGCTCCTCGTAAATCTCCAACACCTTCACCAAGCCCGGATGCTGATGCTGGATGGCATTTTCCGGAGTCAAGTCGAGTACCACCTGCTTGGTGGCAAAGACGTACTCATCAGGAGGAAGCAGCTCTTCGTAGTGCTCCCCCCTCGCCGGTAAACCTGAAAGCTCAACGAATTCCTCTAAAGAAATGGAAACTTCCCTATCCGCTGCCAGGAAAGTATGTGTGGGGATATTCCATTGTTCAATGAAGGCCTTTGTCCACCACGTTGGAGGAGTAGGATACTCGAAAAGCGAGACGTAGACGGCGGAATATAAACCTATCTTCGTCAGGTGAGCTCTTTTCGCCGCTAAAATGTACCGGGCCCATGGCAGGTATCCAGCAAGCGGTCGCGGATTCAATCCAAAGTTGTAAGCTTGTCCCCAAGGGTGTGCTTCACCCTGACAGATTCGCCTTCCCAAGATATCTATGGCCGGCGGTGGCTGCACCGGAATAGCGCCGATTGCAGGCTGGAGAAGGTCGTCTGAATTCCAATTTTTTACCTCTACGGCATACTCCACCGGGGGTTTGTCTGCATAGGGTATCGTAACTATAGGTTCAAAAGGCGAGGCGGAACTAAAACTGCGGCGGCCTTGGATAATCTGGCTGTACCACCTTCCCCATAGGTGAGTCTCTTGCACTCAGGATCGTGATCTTTAATCAAGGCGAACACTACCCGGTCCACTGGTGCATGTGGGAACCCTCCTTCCGAGCGGACGAAGGGAAAAGACAAGTCGTCAGACATCTTTCCTGCATAAAAATATATATATCATTAGTGGCCTGACGTTTAAACCTTAAAAAAATAAAAAATAAAATAAAATATAATGATAAAAAAAAAATAATAATAATAAATAAAAATCTTGCTCCACACTGCGATGCAGCGGGTAGGGGACCAAAGGGGGACCCACAAAATCAAGATGACGGCGCATCATTTAATGAGACAATCCCACCATTGGATGAGACTATCAGTCAATAAAAAAGACCCCCAAGAGAATATCCTCATTGGGGGGGGACCCCTAGAGACAAGGAGAAGATCTCCTCTTTTCAGAGCAAAGCTCTATCACAGAGTGACATTTTTCAAACTCCTGTTTCAAAAGAATAAAACTTCTTAAAAAAGAGCCTAACTCTGTAGCAGTAATAAAAATTTATAACTCCTAAGAATTAAAATTTTGGGATCTTAAAGATCCATGGAAACTTTTAAAAAAAAGGTTTTCTAGTTGATTTATGAAGCAGGGCTCTGTTCATGGGTTAAAACCTAAGAACAGAGTCTCTGCAAATTTTTGAGAGCAAGGCTCTGTGAATAAAAACCCCAAAGGGGTTTCCTTTAGATCAAAGATCTATAAGAGCAAGGCTCTGTTGAAGAAACCCCAAAGGGGTTTCCTTTAGATCAAAGATCTATAAGTGCAAGGCTCTGTTAATTAAGTTTGATTTAAATTAAATTAATTTAATTTACCTAGAATGGTTCTAAGGATAGAACTTGGAAGTTCTTAAGGAATCGCAAGAGCAAGGCTCTTGAAGTTCTCAAGTAAGAGCAAGGCTCTGAAATTTAATTTCTTGAGAATGGTAAAAAAATTACCAAGGACCAAGGGTCCTATTTATAGGCGCCTGCGCCTGTTCACTTAACCCGTCAATCCGACGGTCAGGATCTTGCCACCGTTGCACTCACGCGCGCGCCATGTGAGCGCAACGGTGGGGGGGCATCTGTTTCCCCCAATCAGAGCAAGGCTCTACTGAATTTTGAAAATTCAAAATTCGAAGCAACGCTTCGGTTTCCGTGCGCAGCGCGCAATTTGCCACATGGCAGAAGGTGATTCGGCGGCGTAACGCCCGAGACAGTGCGTCCCATCAGAGCAAGGCTCTTCAGAAAACAAAATTAAGACTTAAACTGCGCAAATGCATGGCAGCGCGACACGTGTCTGCGCAGTTGCGCAATCGCAACTGCGCAAGCGCACGGATGCGCGACACGTGTCTGCGCAGTTGCGCAATCGCAACTGCGCAAGCGCACGGATGCGCGACACGTGTCACGCGCTGGTGAGTTGCGCAGCAACTGAATGAAAATTTAAGTGAATCTTTTCTGTTCTTCTGTAAAACAGGGACCCTTGGATCAGAGATCCAATGGTGGGAAAATTCCCAAAATTATTCAGGAAAGATCTTGGTAACAAATTTAACAAATTTATGAGCACTATAAATAAGAGCCCAGACCTCATTCGAAAAAAAGAAGGAGAATCATCAAGAGAAGGATAAACTTCTGAAAAGAAAGAATTCTTGAAGATTGATCAAGAACAAAAAAAAAAGAGAAGGTAAAAATTTCTGAAGAAAAGAATATTAAAAAGTTAATAAAAAAAAAAAAGAAATAGTGCCTTGCATTTGATATGAACCCTGGGTTCTGCATGATCAGGAAAAAACAAGAAGAACTTGTTTTCCTTTGATCCAAATTCAGATCAAAAGTGCCATGCACTTGTGTTCTTAAACCTGAAGATTTCTAGGGTTTCTGCAACCCCTTATTTTGGGCCTGGCCCAAATTAAATTGCAATAATAAAAGGGCAAAGCCCTGTTTGGAAAATTCCTGAGTTTCTGCAAACTCATTATTTAAAAGGGCCTGGCCCAAACTAAATTGCAGAACAATAAAAGGGCAAAGCCCTGTTTGTAAAAATTCTTGAGTTCCTGCAACTCATTATTCAAAAGGGCCTGGCCCAAACTAAATTGCAATAATAAAAGGGCAGAGCCCTGTTTGGACTGATTCTTTCAGTCAGGCAGAGCCTAAAATGAATAAAAAATTGGACTTAACCCAATCCTGGCTGTAAGTCCTTAAATTAAATTGATTGAGCGAAATGGCTCTCCCAAACCAATTTACAACCGGTTCGAGGGTACATCTCCGAACCCCTTTGACACCCGTCGTTGTAATTCCTCAACGACGTCAAAGAGGCGACGGGTCCCAACGACCACTTATCTAAAATTGGACCGAAACGTCCCTAAACTAACATCGGACCGAAACGTCCCTAAACTAATGACGGACCACTACGTCCCTAAACTGGCGACGGACCGAAACGTCCCTAAACTAAAATTGGACCGAAACGTCCCTAAACTAACATCGGACCGAAACGTCCCTAAACTAATGACGGACCATTATGTCCCTAAACTGGCGACGGACCGAAACGTCCCTAAACTAATAATGGACCACCACGTCCCTAAACTGGAATATGGACCGCCACGTCCCTAAACTGACACAATAGGGCCCAAACGCTCTTTTGTCGGATCTAAACGGTCCCGTCTAAGTTGATCTTAGCCCCAAATACGGTTAATGTGTCCTTAGATATTCAAATAAGTAATAAAATCCCAAACCAACTTTGGTTCAAGGGTACATCTCTGAACTCCTCAGACACTTGTCGTTGTAATCCCTCAACGACGTCAGAGAGGTGACGAGTCCCGACGGCCGGATAATTAAATCAATCACTACGTCAAGTCGAGCTTAGCCCAAAACAGGACTAACGTATCCTTGACGAACGTTTAAATTGATCTTAGTCGCAACGCGACTAATGCATCCTTAAACTAAAAACACCGAACCCAAATCTAAGCAAAATACGGATTTGGACTAATCCACGTCCTACGGGCGACGATATTACTCAGTCTCCGTATACAATCCACGGGCAGCCACAAATAAAACAAACACACACGACACGAAGTGAAATTCTGGAGAAGGAGAAAGTTGTTACCGCGATGCGGTAGCGTAATTAACTGCAGGGGCTTGCGCCTGCAGGGAAGAGCGTCCCCACAATCAAAAACCCCTCACCCTGAGGGGGAATCCGACGAAGTCTGCTACATCGGCCGCATCCGTCTAAACCTCCGATATACGGTGCCGTAAATCAACTCGGCATCTTCGGAGAGATAGACGGATAAAACCAAATAGCATCTGCCCCGAACTTCAGGCAAGACGTCTTCACGTCGTCGCCGTCTTTCGAAGGGGAACAGTAATGTTAAATGAAACTGGTAAGTTGTACATGTATATACTTGTTATTCTAACGTAGTTGTTTGTAACTTGGTACAGAAGGTATTTGTGTATACGAAAGGAATCCATCTTACCCCGTGAATTATGGTAACATGCAGTACAAGGCCCCGTCAAAATCCACAGGACAACGGCAGGAGAGTTCATGTAGGCGTCTTTTAAGTGACCATCTCGTGCTACGTTAATACGTTCCGTACCAATCTACCCCGTTATCCCCGCGTAATGTATTGTATAGAGTTATATTTACAAGTCTTGCTGAAACAATGGATACAAGTTGTTCAAGTAGTCAGGTTTAGGATGTAATCATGTATTCAAGAAGTCAAGTCAAGTTATAACCATGGTTCGGTCAAGTCAAGTCAAGTATTCAGGTTTGATATTAAGGTTTGAATTCAAGTATTCAGGTTCAGGTTCAAGTATTCATGTTAGACATTGGATTCATATTTGAATTGGACTTTGATTTGAGTTTGGATTCAGGTTTGAGTTAGACTCAGACTTGAGACAGACACTTGTAATTGATTTAGATCCTGAATTAGGTTCGGGAGCTATCGGTAACTGTTGCACATGGACGGCAGGATTTATATGTTTTTCTAAGACAATTACCATTGATAACTCAATTAAGTTTTCTACCTTAAATAGGCAAGCACTCACTTTCTCCGGCTATCTAAGGCTCAAGAGAATTGATCCCGCTTAAACCTATATTTATTAAAGTCTTTAAATATTATTTTATATAACTCGATGGGGTTTTATGAAAAATATTTTTAATAAAATTTCAAAATAAATCTCGAGTATTTATTTATATTATTTGTAACAACCCTAATTTTCTTATACACTTTATCCATACAAATTTTTCAATTGTTTATTTTTCAAAAATCCTTAAAGGGGTATTTATTGCCTGAGCACAAGACTTAAGTAATTAATTAGCAATTTAATTACAAGAAAGAGCTTGTAGCTCATTGATAATACCTTCCATTGCTGAACCAAGCCACCAGAGTTCAAATCCCATGCCCCACATTATTTTTAATATTTATTTTGTTTTAAATTTTATAGAAGCCCAACACTCCACACACGACAACTCCTAAAATTCCTACTAAACCTGAAAAACTAAATATACCAGAGGCTAAACCAGACGACCCCCCACCTCCCTGACCTCCGACTCGGCCGACTCGGACGGCGGACCGGCCGACTCGGCACGGCGCCGCCGGCCGGACTCGGCCGGACGGCCGAGTCGTCAACACAAAAAATTTGACTCTTGGCCTCCTCTATCCCCCTGTATACTCTATTTATTTAGATCAGTTTCAGAGAAGCCAGAAAGCCCCATTTACTCCAATTTTTAATATATTTTTACTTTTTTTCTTTTAAAATCCTTCATCTACCTTAACCCTAGCCTAACCCAATAAATACACCCCTACCCTGTACCCTCTCACTCACAATTCTGAGCCAACTCTCTAAAAAAATTTCAAGAATCTTGTGCACTTTGAAAACGAGCTCGAGGCGAAACTCCGAAGAATTCCCGGCGGAACTTCCGGCGATCGTCCTAGGAATTACCGGCGACGACGCAACACATCGGTGATTCCACTACTTCCCTTTCACTCTCTTGTGTAACCTAAAACCCATAATTCCCTTTTCTATCTCTCTTTTCTATTCTAAAAATACAAATTTACAAAACCCGACGGAATCGGAACAAATTCGATTTCCGATTCGGTTTTCTATAAAATTCCACTTCTCACTAATACAATCATACTTAAACTTCCTCATGTTGACTATTAAACACTAATCAAACAATTTGAACAAGTTTCATCACATGAAATAATAGCTATTTCAAATTATCGTATTTTTCACTTAAATACCACATTATTTCAATCCTTCATTTAACTCCATTAAACTTGCTATACATTTAAAGTAGAGCACGAGGTAACGACCTACCTCCTCACACACTCATATACAACCTAACCCGATACCATCGAAAACTTAGAATACGAGAAAACAAACATTTTCATTAAAATACCCTATACTAATTAAAACCATTTATAAAAGATTTAGTATCGATACATTTTTAAATAAATACCACTTATTAGGAAAATAGGACAAGGTTGTGGACATCAGTCGTTTATCTAAACCTGACTTTGTGGTGTCTAGGCTTGGCAAGTGAGAAAGGTAACTTTAAAAGGCCCGTCTCATGGTGACTCGTGAGCGGATCCCTCCTTTCTTCACTTGTACTTACCTGGCCACAATTGGCGGTGAAGAGGCGATTTGGGGCATCTCACAATATGTCGTTTTGGACCAGTTAGGAATAGGCTAGTTGACTTAGGTGACCCTAGAACATAGAATACGAAAAATTTACATCTTTACAAATAAATACCATTTACTTCATAAAACCGTTTTCTAAAGGATTTAGTATTTTACAATCTTTGCAAAGCACCGCTACAACCCATTTTGGGGAACCCGTTCGGGATGGTGCGTATTATCGCACATCTTCGGGTTTAGTAGTGCGAGATTCAGACCTCCGCAAGGAGCATTCGGTCTCGAAAGATTTAAAATAGGACATCTTAAGAAAACGAGATTTCTAAAATATTATATATATACAAAAATTATTTTCATATAAATATATGTATATGTAACATAAACATATCTATTTTTGAAGTATTATAAATATTCCAACTTTTCTACAATATCACAAGAATCAATTTTACACTAAAATACCATGAATTCCATACAATACCAATATTACAAATAAACACCTTTTATTATGGAAATATGATATTTTCACTAGAAATATCACAATGTAAAATCTATATTCATTACAACTCTAAAGACGATTAATAAATACTTGGGGTGTATTTTGAAAACTATACAAAAGCATTTTTACATAAAACCCCCTCAAGTTCTATAAATTACCCTAAGGACCATAGTAAACATAGGTTTAAGCGGGACCAATTTCTTGAGCCTCAGGGAGCCGGAGAAGTGGATGCTTGCCTATCTAAGGTAGACAAATTAATAAAAACAATCAGGACTTCAATTTACTTTGCTAATTGTCTGACTCAGAGTGAGTCTCAGTATAATCTGACTTAAATATGATTCAAGTACAATCTACAATCTACAGTCTACAATCTATAATCTACAATCTTCAATATTACAATTCAATATGAATCCATGAATCCAATTATCAATCTATACAACTTGACCGAACCGAACCATGGATATACATTCCATTTACATGATCTCCAGTTTACATGATTCTACAGTTACATCCGTTTACTGATATCATGGTTTTGACAAGTCATCCAATTATACAATTCAATTTACAAGACATTACAATGCAATACAATACTATCAATACAATAACTACACGGGGTATTGGGGTAGTTTATTCATGAATCCAACATAATCTCAAGAGTCCCCCTAGATCATGAATCCATGTCTACTAACACAAGCAAGCAATCATGAGGGCCCATGTTTCCATGCTCTTGGACTGTGGCCTGTTGAGTTTGGAATACTTTGACGACGGTCGAAGTCTCGCTACTAACATATCATTTGGGCCCGTGGTTCTCTACCCGTGGACTATGCCTTGTTGGGTTTGAGAACACTCTTGAGATTAGTTGACATTCACCCTTGAACTTACGATAACAACAACATTAACAATATAATAATATAATACAACTGTAAAAGCTACACCCTTTCTCTCTCTCTTACTCTCTGTCTATTCTATTTCTCCCCTTATCTTTGGGACTTACCGAGCGACCTGTTCGCTGACGACATTCTATTTCCTTCTTCTTTGAATGTCGTCAGGTGTTTCGGACCTTCTGAAGGCGGAGCCCAGCATCGAGGATGTTCCCATCCGAAAGACGGCGCGACGGACGTCTTGCCTGAAATTCGGGGTAGATGCTAATTGGTTCTATCCGTCTACCTCTCCGAAGATGCCAAGTTGATTTATAGCGCCATGTATCGAAGGTTTAAACGGATGCGTCCGATGTAGCAGACTTCGTCAGATTCCCCCTCGCTTGAGGGGTTTTTGATTGTGGGGACGCTTTTCCCTGCAGGCGCAAGCCCCTGCAGTTAATTACACTACCGCATTGCGGTAGCAATTTTCTCCTTCTCTAGATGATCACTTCGTGTCGTGTGTGTTTATTTTGTGTTTGGTTGCCCGTGGATTGTATACGGAGACTGAGTTATGTCGTCGCCCGTAGGGCGTGGACTAGTCCAAATCCGTATTATCTTAGATTTGGGTTTGGGGGTTTGGGTTTAAGGATACGTTAGTCTCGTTTGAGAATAAGATCGACTTAAACGTTTGTTAAGGATACGTCAGCCTAGTTTTTAGACTAAGATCAACTTAACGGGATCGTTTAGATCCGACAAGAGAGCGATTAAGGGAGCCCTGTTGTTTAGTTTAGTGACATTGCGGTCAATAGGTAGTTTAAGGAAATTGCGGTCCAATGTTAGTTTTAAGACATTGCGGTCAAGGTTAAGGACATCATAGTCCATGGATTTAAGGACTCCACAGTTCGGCGTTAGTTTTGAGACATCACGGTCAAGGTTAAGGACATCATAGTCCGTTGTTAGTTTTAAGACATTCCGGTCAAGGTTAAGGACATCATAGTCCGTGGATTTAAGGACTCCACAGTCCGGCGTTAGTTTTAAAACATCACGGTCAAGGTTAAGGACATCATAGTCCGTTGTTAGTTTTAAGACATTCCGGTCAAGGTTAAGGACATCATAGTCCGTGGATTTAAGGACTCCACAGTCCGGCGTTAGTTTTAAGATATCACGGTCAAGGTTAAGGACATCATAGTCCGTTGTTAGTTTTAAGACATTCCGGTCAAGGTTAAGGACATCATAGTCCGTGGATTTAAGGACTCCACAGTCCGGCGTTAGTTTTAAGACATCACGGTCAAGGTTAAGGACATCATAGTCCGTTGTTAGTTTTAAGACATTCCGGTCAAGGTTAAGGACATCATAGTCCGTGGATTTAAGGACTCCACAGTCCGGCGTTAGTTTTAAGACATCACGGTCAAGGTTAAGGACATCATAGTCCTGTTTCCTGATTTAAAATCAGGAAAGCCCACGGAAGAGGCTTCAGAAAAGGGTCACGAGCTTACACGTGACCAGCAGTCACGTGTTGGCACGTGACATCTAAAAGCATCGGCAAGGCAAATTCAGCTTCCCGACTACATCAAAGAAAAGGGCTTCAGAAAGGGTCACGTGCTCCCACGTGTTGGCACGTGACAATTAGAAATGGCTTCAAAGGCAAACCGGTTCCCTGATCAAATCAAGGAAAAGGCTTCAGAAGAGGTCACGTGCTCCCACGTGACCAGGGTTACGTGTTGGCACGTGATAATCAAAAGCAGCAGATTTGTTCTCCGGTTAAACCAAGAAAAAGGCTCCAGATGAGGGTCACGTGCTCACACGTGACCAGGGGTCACGTGGTGGCACGTGACGGTTAAGCAGCGACCAGAAAGCAGAGCGCAAAAAGAAAGAAGAGGGCTCGTTCCAAGGGGGGTCACGTGCCCACACGTGACCAAGGGTCACGTGGCCACACGCGACCGACTTCAAAACCCATTTGTTAACATAATTAAATTCTGAGAAAAGACCTCTCAAATCTTTCCAAAAGCAACCGATTGAATTAAGAATTTAAAGGTGATTAAATATCATCTATCTATGGGAAAATATCGAATTTGGGAAGATTTCCCCGTAAAATCTAACCGAAATAATAAAGGAGAATCTCTGGATTTAAAATCCAATGGTGAATAAAATTCACCTAATAATCCAAAGGTCCAAAACGAATGATGGATACAAATCAAATCTCTCAATGAAAGATTCATCCAAAACTAATTGACTCGGCTGCTTCTCCTATAAATAGGAGCCAAGAGACACACAAAAGAAAGATATATGCAGAGGGAAGAAAAGAGAGAGAGCCTTGATAATTTGGAGGAATTTGGATCTTCTGCAAAAGAAAACCCTAGGTAAGAAAGGGAAGGCTTTTTGAAAGAAAAGAGAATTTAATTCTCAACAGAGTTTAACTCTGATATAAAAACAGAAGAATATAGTTCTCTCTTTGGTGGAGGATCTGTAAAGTGCACATCTCCCCTTGAGTTGAGAATTTAATTCTCAATGGGTTGAGATCCTGCCATGCAGATCCAAAGCATAGAGAGGGAATGGAAGCACGAGAATTTAATTCTCACAGAACTATAGGAATTTAATTCCTTTAAAATAAAATTAGGGTTAACCCTGTGTTATGGGAATTTAATTCCTTCAGAATGAAAAGAATCAGGATTTAACCCTGGTTAAGAACTTAGTTCTGTTAAAACAACAGGAATTTAATTCCCTTAATCTCATTCCCCAGAATAATTCTTTAACAGAGAGTGGGAGTTTAACACCTTAAAGCTTTTATTAGGGTTTAACCCTATTCAGTTCTTCACATATATGAGGAATTTAATTCCTACAGAAAATTCAGAGTTCAACTCTATTCCAGAATATAAACCTTCAAAAGGAAGTAGGAATTTAATTCCTCTGAAATTATTGCCAGGGTTCAACCCTACGAGGAATTTAATTCCTGAAAGGGATTAACAGATCTTCTAAAAAAAACATACATAGAGGCAGGGTCACGTGTCACCACGTGACCCCCAAAAAGATCCACAGAAAAGCCCCTTTGAGGCAGTGCCTCACGTGACCCACGTGACCCTTGGCAGAGGCTTTAACATACTCCATTTAAACACCCGTCACGTGATGGCACGTGATGCTCCAAAAGATGCGATATTCTCAGCAGAACAAATGAAGGGAGGGCGCCCTCACGTGCTACCACGTGACCCCTCTTGCCTTAGCGTCTAACGCTAAATTGGAACCCCTGAATCCAGTGTTAAAACACTGTTCGGGCCTTAGTGTTCAACATTAATCAAAGAGCTTTATTTGCAGTGTTCAACACTGATTACCTTAGTGTTTAACACTAATTTGAGATCTCTGCTGCCAGTGTTTTGATCTGTTTTAGTGTTTAACACTAATTTGAAAGCCTTGTTGCTGGTGTTTAATACCAACTATCTTTTAGTGTTAAACACTAACTTATCAATCTCTTTCCCAGTGTTCAACACTGATTGGTCTTTAGTGTTTAACACTAGGCATTGGCCCAATTGGCTAAATGGCCAGAGGCAAAGCCTCTCCTTCAATGGACCAACAGAGGGCCAATATTTTGGACTTAGCCCAAACTGGCCATAAGTCCTCAAATCATCTTGAACTGAGCACATCTGCTCTTTCAACCCACTCATTGGTTCGAGGGTACATCTCTGAACTCCTCTGATATTTGTCGTTGTAATCCTTCAACGTCTTCAGAGAGGTGACGGGTCCCGACAACCACACATCAACACGGACTGTGGGGTCCTTAAACTCACGAACTAATGCGTCCTTAAACACACACATATGGACTGTGGGGTCCTTAAACCCATGGACTTATGCGTCCTTAAACTACAAATAGACCACCACGTCCTTAAACTGGCGATGGACCACCACGTCCTTAAACTGGCGATGGACCACCATGTCCCTAAACTGGTAATGGACCACTATGTCCCTAAACTGGAAACGGACCACTATGTCCCTAAACTGGAACAATAGAGCCCAAACGCTCTTTTGTCGGATCTAAACGATCCCGTTAAGTCGATCTTAGTCCCAAACTGGACTAACGTATCCTTAACAACCGTTTAAGTTGATCTTAGCTTCAAATATGGCTAACGTATCCTTAAACCTTCAAACAGACTTTAGTCCCAAATTGGACTATGGATCACCCAACTAATTTTGGTCCAAGGGTACATCTCTGAACTCCTCTGACACCTGTCGTTGTAATCCTTCAACGTCGTCAGAGAGGTGACGGGTCCCGACGGCCATACAATCAATGAACCACTATGTCCCTAAACTGGAACAATAGAGCCCAAACGCTCTTTTGTCGGATCTAAACGATCCCGTTAAGTCAATCTTAGTCCCAAACTGGACTAACGTATCCTTAACAAACGTTTAAGTTGATCTTAGCCTCAAATATGGCTAACATATCCTTAAACTTTCAAACAGACTGGACTATGAATCCCTCCAATCAATTTTGGTTCAAGGGTACATCTCGGAACTCCTTTGACACCTGTCGTTGTAATCCTTCAACGCCGTCAGAGAGGTAACGGGTCCCGACGACCATACATGCAATGGACCACTATGTCCCTAAACTGGAATAATGGAGCCCAAATGCTCTTTTGTCGGATCTAAACGATCCCGTTAAGTTGATCTTAGTCTCAAGTTAGACTAACGTATCCTTAACAAACGTTTGAGTTGACCTTAGCTTCAAATATGGCTAACGTATCCTCAAACCAAACCCCCAAACCCAAATCTAAGATAATACGGATTTGGACTAGTCCACGCCCTACGGGCGACGACATAACTCGGTCTCCGTAAACAATCTACGGGCAACAAAACATAAAATAGACACACACGACACGAAGTGACCATCTGGAAAAGGAGAAAGTTGTTACCGCGATGCGGTAGCGTAATTAACTGTAGAGGCTTGCGCCTGCAGGGAAGAGCGTCCCCACAATCAAAAACCCCTCAAGCGAGGGGGAATCTGACGAAGTCTGCTACATCGGCCGCATCCGTTCAAACCTTCGATGTATGGTGCCATAAATCAACTTGGCATCTTCGGAGAGGTGAACGGATAGCACCAATTAGCATCTGCCCCGAATCTCAGGTGAGACGTCCCACGTCTCGGCCGCCGTTCGGAGGGGAACAGATTCTGGCACGCCCGGTGGGACCTTTTCCTCTTTCCACTCCACACTTCGTGTGTCGTGATTCGCGAACCAATCGCGGTTCGCTAATGGTTGCCCTTGGGTTTCGAGATACTAAGACTTGGCGTCTTGCTCATTGCAGAAAGCAAAGGATCGATGGCTTCTACTTCTGCGAAATGCTCCAACTGCTCGGACTGCAATTGCGACCAACGCTCTGCCTCGCCAGGAGGTATAGCCTACGGACCCCAAGCTGCTTCGTTATTCACAATACCGGTGGACCAGGTGACTCAGGCCACTACCGGATTGTTCTTTGGGACTATGCTCCCACCGACAAGCTTTACGGCGCCGGTGCTGACAAAGGAAGCTCCCAAGAAGTCGGTCTTTGATTGTCTTACCCCTTCTGCGGCTTCTCTCAACGGGTCGCCCAACATCAGCGCCTCGGTCTTCTCTAGATTGGGCCAGAAATCCTGTGGACCCATCATGGGGCCTACAATCCTAGAGAAGGCTGCTTCTAAGAAAGTGACCGGTCCTGCTCCCGAAATCGCCAGGGCGGCTTCCTCGGCCAAAAAGTCGGTCCTTACAAGATTGACGGCCCCAGCTCCCGCTCTTGCTACCCAAAGGACATCGGTCTTTGACAGGCTAACACCAGCAGCGACCCCCCACCTATACAGGGGGCAAGACGAAGCCATTCTCACCGCTGAACTAACGCCGTCCGCTCGACACGCTCGACGTCGCCACTGGCGCCGAGTAAGGAAGGCTGGGGGCAACTCCCCCTCTGGGCTAACTCCATCAGCCCCGATGGCAGAAGTTAATGCTGCTGTTCCAACGGGGAACAGCTTCGAGATGCTAAATAAGGTGCGAAGGAATTCTCCTACTGCGGTGCTAAAGAGGTCTCCTCCCCCACTAAAAAAGGTTGTGGAAATAAAGTCAGAACAGCCCCGATCCCCTCAACGGCTGTCTTCCAAAATCTATAAGGTTTGGCGACAGGCCCGAGATTCGATGATCGATCCAAACTTCTCCCGCCAGCACAAGAAGCTGAAAATCCAATTAGAAGCCGGTCACCAGGCTAAATCACGAAGGGCTGTCTGGACGCCCACCTCAACGGCCCCCTCAACCTCCACTGCTCATAAAAGGAGGAAGCCAGAGAAGATCCCCCAGCCTGCAACGACAGCCAAAGGCACTAAGCCCAGACGCCCTAAGTCTGGGAGCATGATGGTCCACACCGTATACATGGCGTCAGGAAAAGAAGACAGCTGTGCGTCTACAGGTCATAGACCGCTCACACGGTCGGTGACCAAAGCTCAGGAGCAACAGCAAAAGCTCCAGGAAATGATGAATGCTATGGCCGCACTTACCGGGCCAAAAGAAAACCCAGAAACGTCTTCGGACGAACGCCAGGAGGAAGAAACCGACGCCGAATTCCTTCGCCGAATATTGGAGAAGAAGGACAAAGAGGCTGCTGAACAAGCAGCCAACATACAGCGTATGGGCCTCCTCTTCCAAGATATGATAGGAATGATGATCCAACAGGACCCACCCGCTGAGGATCCCCCGATCGTCCTTGAAGACGACAGGGGAGAAACGTCAAATCCACCACCGACCCTCTCAACGGCCAAGGAGGAGACAATCTCTAAGGCTGACTTGGTCGACTATATAGCCCAGCAAATCCGGGTTCATCATGCGACTGAGGCAGCTGGTCAAGTCGTAAAAACGGGGCGGCCATATCCAAGCTGGTACGACCAAATCAAGTACCCGCCGGGTTACACAATTCCCAAGTTCCATGTTTACAAGGGGACCGGCAATCCCCACCAACATGTCGCCCAGTTCAAGGCCCTTTGCGGTAACACCGGCGGAGATGATAAACTGTTGCTTCGCCAGTTCGTGGGCAGCTTATCAGAAACAGCGTTCGAATGGTATTCGGAACTCCCGAACGATTCTATCAAGACGTTCGCTGAAATGGAGTTGCTATTCACTCAGCGATTCGCAAGCGCCAGCGAACGCACTCCAATAACGGCACTGACTAACGCCAGGGTAAAACCAGGCGAAACTTGGGTCCAGTATGCTATACGATGGCAGAATTTGTGGTCGAAATGCGAGCAACGCATTGAGGAAGCGCCCGCGGTGGGCATGTTCGTGGGAACCCTAGTCCCTCACGCAACTATCTCCCAGTTTATGATGTTCTTTAAGCCAACCACATTCCAGGCTATAATCGACAAGTTGGCTCAGATGGACCAAATGGGTCATAGACCGTCTCCCCCGAAGCCAGAACCTCGGAATGACAAGGGTAAAGGAAAGGCTACCTTCATCGCGAATGCCCAGCAGCAACCCAATGCCCCAAAGCTGACGGATCAACTGGAAGAAGGACGTCGGTATTATAATGAGAAGATGAAGCGTCCCTACTCGTTCCCACGGGACAAGACGAAATGGCTATTCGAGCTGGCAATACGCAACAGACTTATAAACCTTCCAAATCCAAGGCGACCGCCACAACCCACTGAGGTGTACAACCCCAACTATTGCCCTTACCATCAAACGGTAAGCCATCCGATTGAGGATTGCTTCGTCTTCAAAGGATGGATTGAAGATCAATACCTCCAGGGAAAGTTTGCGCTGTCCGAAAAGTGGAAGGTGAACCCGCCACAGCCGCATACTCCTAAGAAGACGGACGCACCGGGGGCGACTTGTTCCTTTATTGAAGAAGCTCCATGGGAAATCGTGCTATCAGCTAAAACCAAAAGGATGCTGAGTGACCTTCATGCGTGCCCAGCGGTTGAATGGAAGAACCCGCTTGAACCTCAAATCATCGAAGGGATGTTGAAGCCGCGCCCAACTACAAAGATTCGTGGTGATGGCCTAAGTACTCACACCCAACCGTCAAAATCTTCGAAGAAAAAGAAGAGTAAATCCAAAAAGCCCGTGAAGCCTGGAAACAAGTGCACGGATTTGCAGAAACAGATTGACGCGCTGAAGGAGTACAATCAAAAGGCACGGACTCCCGTCACACTGCAAGAGTTCCTCAACCACGTCTTTCAGAAGGAAGATGAGGAAGAGAGCTCATCGGATGAATCCGAGGGATATGTGGCGAGTTGTCATGTGATTTCCCACTCGGAAGATGAAAAAACTCCTGGCACCGAGAAACTGAGGGCACACCCTGAGCCAGGACTTGTGTGGCCAACAGATGAAATGATCGACGCCTTTCTGGACGAGATTCGTCTAAAGAGTAAAGCAGATCAGGAGCGTGAGATGGCCGCATCGGAAGGAGCCGAACGCAGGCGACTAAACGAAAGAGTTGAAGTACTCCCGCCAGATCGAAAGGCATCCGAGGCAGACAAGAAGATATTCAAGATGAGGAAACGGTTTGCCAAAGCCATGTCAATGGGAATGAAGTTACCACCCTCGGAAGAAAACACGCTCAATGGGGTGGAGAGGCACCCTGATTATTGCGCATATCATCGGAAAATTTCACACCCCACGGAGGAGTGCGACGCCTTTAAGATATGGTGGCAAGAATATGTTGCTCATCGGCAACATTTTAAGCGCATGAAACGCAAGACTCGTCGGGAGCGAAGGAGTACTGCCGACGGGCACAACAGAACTATTGGCAGCTGTTATATGGTTAACGCCGGAGGGTCACAAGTTCTCACCTTTGGGAGCGACTCCGATGAAGAAATGGCTCTGGGCCCTCTCTTTAAAGAACCCGTTTTAGGGAAAGAGGAGAAATCGGAGGCCTGCGAGAACATTCAGCTGCGCAATCGCACACTCCCAGAAAAGAATCTCGGGCCCGCGAGTAGAAAAGATAAGGGAAAGGAAAAGGTCACTGAAGATATCACTTTAGATGACCAAGTCATGAAAGAGCTGGCTGCCAAAGACCCTCCTAGGAAGGGTAAGGTGGACTATAACATCCTAGCGCACCTAAGGAAGCTACCTTCTCAGCTTAGCATTCTCGATGCCCTCCTATTATCAAAAGAAGCGCGGGACTCACTAATTAAGGCGTTACAAGAACCTGAGCAATTCCAAGCCTTCCTCGCCACTGAAAGGATGAAGGATGAATTGGAGGAAGTGCATACGGCCAACATCACTTTCGGTGACGAAGACCTCCTTCTCGGGACGTGCGACCACAACCGTCCTCTATATGTCTCCGGATACTGCCATGATATCAAGATAGGCAAGATCCTGGTGGATAATGGATCCTCCGTCAATCTCCTTAATGTTCGAGTGTTGAAGGAAATCTGCATGAGTGTGCAACACCTCGCTCGTGACAAAATTACTATCTCCGGTTTCGATTCACAATCGTCACGGACTCTCGGATCCGTGATACTAACATTACGCTTTGGACTCCTCGTCACAGACATCAAATTCCATGTCATTGACGCTAAGACCTGCTACAACGCCTTGCTCGGTCGTCCTTGGCTACACGAGTACAACATCATCCTTTTTACACAACATCAGTGTATGAAGTACTTTAAGGATGGTTTCGAGTATACCGTAACAGGTGAGTTGAACCCATTTTCCGTGAACGAAGTCCGCAAATACGAAGATGCGAAGTACTTTTTGCCAGATTTCGAGGATACAGAAAGGTGTCGCAACCCGGAGAACAAAGCCGCCGCCACCATCCCTGTTTTCGGGAGCGATACCGAAGAAGAAGAAGAGATAGTTTATGCCGGGCCATCTCAACGCAACAACCCGGGGACGTCCGCCCCCATGTTGGTCTTCGGAAGTAACTCGGAAGATGAGGTTAATGCCGTGTTCTCCAATCGGCTGTCAATACAAGCACCCCCTAGCGATGATCAGAGTTTGCAAATCACCATGGTGCCGCGGGAACACTACAAGGATCTCGACACATTTCAAGCTCACAATATGCAGGACCTGCAAACATTTTACGTCCCTCCCAGGCAAAGGGGTGAGAAGTTAATCCTATTCTACCGATCCTCAGAGTCGAAAATAGAGAAAGAGATCTGGCATGGCACGGATGTTACACTCGACAGGCTCCAACCTATCCGTTTGCCCAGATACTACACAAATGGACTAAAGAGGCTATTGAAGAGCCAAGGAGTATCCTTAAAACAGACTGTTCGACAAGCTCGGTTCTACAACAGGATTTGGGATGTCCCTGGGACCCAACGCAAATTGCCCAATGGGAAAATGGAAACACTTGGGCTTGGATACGCGAGAACCGGAAAACGGGAACGGGCCCACAGTAGCTACGCCATATATACTTTTAATGAAGAAGAGGACGCCCCGTCAGGAAATGCCAACCCCTCATCAAAACTAGATCCCACGATTGAAATGCCGAGTCCGTCGTTTGAAGAACGAATGGACAAGCCTATCAGGAAAGTGGGTCAAAAAGCTCAGGAAGACCACAACCGCGAGATGGCCATCTACGAGAAGGCCAGGACGCAACGTCTATTTCAACAGGCTGCAAAAGACAAAGATCCTCATCCTTGTCAACCCGTTGTACGAAAGGCCCGACGCAGAGACGGAAATAAATCAAGAAGCGGAAAGAGGAGCCGACAACAACGACGCGGGATTAGAGAGTTACGTGATCGGGTATTGCGCGGCTCGGATTTGTCCCTCAGGAAGAAGATGAGTCGAGCGTACTCCTTCCCCCGAGACAAGACGGAGAAGTTACTCGAGCTCGCTATAAAACATCAAATGATCGCGCTTCCAGAGTCTAAGCACCCTGAGCAAGCTAACAGGGCTTCTCATCTGAGCTATTGCTCTTATCACCAAGCCATAGGACATCCTACCGAAGACTACTTCACCTTCAAGAACTGGGTCGAGGACCAGTACCAACAGGGCAGATTCGCTTTATCCGACGGCTGTAGGGTAACGCCGCCACAAAAGCACGAACCCAAAGCCGCAAAAGCAGATGCAGATCCACCTCAGTCCTGGAAGCGGATTCGCACCTGTTATACGATTACGATATTAAAAAGAAGAGCCCGAGAACATGGATGACCTTCCGTGGTGCTTTAAGAACAGCGATGATGAGGTGGTCTCAAAATTTCCACCAGCTCCAAAAGAACTGGAAGACGGCATACATACTACTGCAAATAACCTCAAGAAGATTGAGTTGGGATCGGCAGATGACCCGCGACCGACATTTGTCAGCGAGCTGCTATCTGGAGAAAGGGTGACTGCGTTAAAGAACGTGCTTCTACGGCATAAAGACTGCTTCAAGTGGAACTACTCCGAGATGCCAGGATTAGATCCGGAGATTGCTGTGCATAAATTAGCAATATCCCCAGATATCAAGCCAGTTAAGCAGGCGCCAAGAAGGATGCGACTCGAGCTTGAAATGAGCATCAACACCGAAGTCAAGAAGCTGATCGATTCTGGATTTATCCAAGAAGTCCAGTATCCCGACTGGATCGCCAATATCGTCCCGGTAATGAAGAAGAATGGGACGGTACGCATATGCGTGGATTTCAGGGATCTCAATAAAGCTTGTCCAAAGGACGATTTCCCAGTACCAGTAATCGAGCTAATGATAGATAACACGTCCACTCACGAGGTTTTCTCCTTTATGGACGGTTCGTCAGGATACAATCAGATAAAGATGCATCCCGAAGACCAGAAGCATACCGCTTTCCGGACCCCTTTGGGTATATTCTGCTACAGGGTTATGCCCTTTGGTCTAAAGAACGCCGGCGCTACCTATCAAAGGGCCATGACAAAAATCTTCGACGACCTCATACATGACATCGTCGAGTGCTATATCGATGACCTTGTAGTAAAGAGCATGTCATACGAAGAGCATTTAAAGCATCTGGAGACTGTATTTCAACGCCTTCGGTAATATAATTTGAAGATGAATCCCCTCAAATGCGCGTTTGGAGTCTCCTCGGGTAAATTCCTGGGATTCATCATCCGACATCAAGGTATCGAAATAGATCCATCTAAGATCAAGGCGATCATGGAAATGCCTCCGCCAAGAACCCTCAAACAGTTGCGGTCTCTCCAAGGGAAGCTCGCATACATCCGGCGATTTATCGCCAATCTTTCAGGCAAATGCCGTCCTTACAGCCACCTGATGAAGAAGGGAACTCTATTCGTTTGTGATCACAAATGCCAAGGTGCACTAGACGAGATCAAGCAGTACCTGCAGAACCCTCCGGTGTTGGCTGCGCCGGTCAAGGGAAAACCCCTCATTCTTTATACAACCGCCCTCGAAGGTTCCTTAGGCGCATTATGGGCATAAGAGAACGATCAAGGGAAAGAGAGAGCACTCTACTACTTAAGTCGAGTTCTGCTGGGGGCAGAAAACAACTACTCGCCCATTGAAAAACACTGCTTGGCGTTAATCTTCGCGATAACAAAACTCAGGCACTGTGCGTTGGCGCACGAAGTCCGTCTCATCTCGAAGGTGGACCCTCTTAAATATTTGATGTCAAAGGCTATACTGACGGGTCGACTCGCTAAATGGGCTCTACTCCTGATGGAGTTCTCAATAACGTATCGACCTCTTAAGGCAGTGAAAGGCCAGGCCATTGCCGACTTCCTCGCTGAGCATCCAGTACCTGCCGGTTCTCCTCTGAACTGCGATTTGCCGGACGAACATGCGTTCGACGCGATCGGCGGCGGTGATACCCGATGGGAACTCTATTTTGACGGGGCATCTTCCATGAAGAAGCGCAAACAATGTACCCCCATAATCAAATCGGAAGTAGGCCTCATCTTCGTAACCCCACAAGGAGGGATAATGCGCTTTGCTTTCTCCTTAACGGAATCGAGGACGAACAATGAAGCCGAATACGAAGCTTTGATAGCGGGCTTCGAGATCACCATTAACATGGGAATTGAAGACCTCTCTATATACGGGGATTCTTAATTGGTTGTTAGTCAAGTAAATGGTGACTACCAAACGTGCAAACCGGAGTTGGTGAAATACGGCGAAAAGGTGCAACAACTATTGACCCAAATTCCCTCCTACACTTTGGAAAGTATACCACGTGCGGAAAATAGCAAAGCAGACGCGTTAGCTAAGCTCGCTAAAGAACTGGCTGACGAGAACCTCGATGACGTCAGAATCATGGTACAAAGCCGTCGAATGCTCGCCCCAGCAGAAATATCTCCGGAATTATACGAAGAAAAGGGGGCGACTGAGCAGACGACTCTACAAATAAAAGACCATGAGAAGGCCGAGGACTGGAGGGAAGTCTTCATAAACTACTTTAAGTCCCACCGAATGCCCGAAGAAGCGTCCTCAAGACATCAGCTCATGAAACGAGCTCTATTTTTCGCTTTTGTCAACGACACTCTATACAAAAGATCGTTTGATTCTCTGTGGCTGAGATGCTTAGGACCTGACGAAGCAGAAAGAGTCGTTCAGAAAGTTCACGACGGACTCTGCGGTTCTCACCAGGCAGGCCCGAAAATGAAACTGAAGATCAAACGGATGGGTTATTATTGGCCCACGATGGTCCAAGACTGCCTCGAGTATGCGAAGCAATGCCACTCGTGCCAGATTCATGGAGACTTTATCCACCAACATCCGAATCCACTACACCCAACGGTGGCTAGCTGGCCATTCGAAATGTGGGGGACTGACATAGTCGGCCCCATCGAGCCAGCATCGTCCCGGGGACATCGTTTCATCCTGGCGACAACTGATTACTTCTCCAAATGGGCAGAAGCAGTACCGCTGAGGGAAGTGAAGACGGAGAATATCCTCCACTTCTTCAAGACGCACGTCATCTATCGGTTTGGAACCCCACGGCGGATTATCTCCGATAATGGGCCAGCCTACAGAAGCCATAAGATTAGCCGCTTCGCGTAGCAGCACAATATAGACTGGAGATATTCTTCAGTTTACAATCCACGAGCTAACGGTCTGGCCGAGGCCTTCAATAAGACCTTGACGAAGATCATAAAAAAGACGGTGTCCCGAAATAAGAAAGACTGGCACGAGAGGCTGCAAGAGGCCCTTTGGGCCTATCGAACTACATTCAAGACGGCCACGAACACAACGCCGTACGCGTTGGTATTTGGGACGGAAGCAGTGCTCCCCCTCGAGATAGAGTTACCCTATCTACGAGTGGCAGTCCACTATGAGCTGACGGACGAAGAAAATGCTCACCTTCGGCTTGAGGAGCTCGATGCCCTCGACGAAACCCGGCTCATAGCGCAACAAAATCTGGAAGCTTATAAAGCAAAGATGACGCGCTCATATGAAAGATTGACCCGACCGAGGACATTCCACCAAGGCGAACTCGTGTTAGTGGTCAAAAGGCCTATGATCCCCAATCGAGCCAAGCGGGGAAAATTCGAGCCAAACTATGAAGGCCCGTACATCATAGATAAGGTCTACCAGGGTGGGGCCTATCTACTCATGGACATGCACGGTGAAAGGACTTTCAGGCCAATAAACGGTCGCTTCCTAAAGAGATACTACGCTTAATGAGCCACGGCCTAGGTCAATGATAGATGACGACGACTATGTCCGCTCGCTATCTTCCTAAGCTCGAGCTTTATAAGCAGTAGCCGCCCTTCTCCATGTCGGACCGAAATTTCCTTAAACTAATAACGGACCGAAACGTCCTTAAACTAACGACGGACCGAAACGTCCTTAAACTATCAACGGACCGAGACGTCCTTAAACTAACGACGGACCGAGACGTCCTTAAACTAACGACGGACTGACACGTCCCTAAACTACTACCGCAGCATCCTTAGGCTGACGAAATGAATAAAAAAAGGAGAAAAATAAAAATATATAAAAAAAAATGATAAAAAAAAACGGTATGTCCATAAGCAAAATGGGCACGGATGAAAACCCGAAAGGGCTCCGTGAGTAAAAACAGCAGGGCTACCGGCGAGTGTTCGTGAAAACCCGAAAGGGCGCGACCTTGTAAAAAAAAAAGAGAAAAAGAATAAAAAAGCGGTATGTCCATAAGCAAAATGGGCACGGATGAAAACCCGAAAGGGCTCCGTGAGTAAAAACAGCAGGACTACCGGCGAGTGTTTGTGAAAACCCGAAAGGGCGCAACCTCGCTGAAAGACACGTACAGGGTCCTCTTGACCTTGTAAGGAGAAACCACCCGCGTGAGATCCTTACGACTCACAAAGGAGCAACACACTTAGGGACCCTCACGATTCCTAAGGAGAAAATACACTTGCGAGATCCTCACGACTCGTAAGGAGAATTCTCTTATGGGACCCTCACGGCTCTGAGATTTGAAAGTCTTAAGTTACAGAAACCTAAACCTGTTCTTAAGCAAGTCCCCCACAACCTTCGATACTGCCCTACAAGCGGCTAAATACTGACCCTTGTATACAATCCACGGGCGCGAATAAACATTTACCCAGCAAAGTCACACCTGTGACTAGGGATATGTCCATATAATGAGCAACCCTTGTAGGTCCTCTCGACCCATAAGGAGAAAACCCTCTTGTAGGATCCTTACGACTTACAGAGGAACATACACTTAGGGATCCTCACGATTCCTAGGGAGAAAATACACCTACGAGATCCTCACGACTTGTAGGGAGAAATACCTTGGTGAGACCCTTTCGGCTCATGAAGTCAAAAGCCTTGGCCGACAGGACCCTTAACCCTGTTTGCTAAGCCACCTTTGTTCAACGTCGACAGAGGCAAATGATGATTCGCTCCTGGCAACATCCCAGTTGTAGCGGTGTTGATGCTGAAATCGGTGTCTAAAATCCAAGCTTGCGGCGAAAAAGCTAGCAAGCCACACATGCTTACGAAATAGCCGAAATGATGGGGCAACTTGCAATAAAAAGCGGCAAGTAGAAATGTATGTATGAAAAATAGCCGAAATGATGGGGCAACTCGCAATAAAAAGCAGCGAGTAGAAAATAAATAAATAGCCGAAATGATTAGGCACCGCGAAAAATAGCCGAAATGATGGGGCAATTGCGACCTTCGTGATATAAAAGCTGAAACGATAGAGCATCGCGGAAAAAGAAATAAAATAAAAATAAAATTTATACCCTACAGGTGATGTTCCATCACGCCCTGTACACAATCCAAGGGCGTAAACAAAAAAGGGAATATACCTCCCCCCAGGTTTCACCAAAGAAAGAAGCTAAATCTCGATGGGTCACAAGCGACCTAGAGATCATCCCAACACTCGTCTCGTAATGACAGACACAACTTCAAGCTAAGCGGAACAACGGCAACTCCCAGTTCCATGGCTCGGTGGTATACATATCGCCAGCAGTCAAACCTCCATCCCGTGAAATGCGGATACAATCAGCGAAATTCCTGGTTACGTGGAACGCGGATAACGTCACTCTTTGACCCCGTGGAAAACGTCCAGAGCGGATCCTGGTCCTCGCAGAGCACGGCAGTGAACCCGTGTGAAGCATCCAGAGCGGAGCCTAGTCCTCGCCGAGCACGGCAGTGAACCCGTGTGAAGCATCTAGTGCAAAATTCCTGGTTACGTGGAACGCGGATAACGTCACTCTTTGACCCCGTGAAAAACGTCCAGAGCGGATCCTGGTCCTCGCAGAGCACGGCAGTGAACCCATGTGAAGCATCCAGAGCGGAGCCTAGTCCTCGCCGAGCACGGCAGTGAACCCGTGTGAAGCATCTAGTGCAAAATTCCTGGTTACGTGGAACGCGGATAACGTCACTCTTTGACCCCGTGGAAAACGTCCAGAGCGGATCCTGGTCCTCGCAGAGCACGACAGTGAACCCGTGTGAAGCATCCAGAGCGGAGCCTAGTCCTCGCCGAGCACGGCAGTGAACCCGTGTGAAGCATCTAGTGCAAAATTCCTGGTTACGTGGAACGCGGATAACGTCACTCTTTGACCCCGTGGAAAACGTCCAGAGCGGATCCTGGTCCTCGCAGAGCACGGCAGTGAACCCGTGTGAAGCATCCAGAGCGGAGCCTAGTCCTCGCCGAGCACGGCAGTGAACCCGTGTGAAGCATCTAGTGCAAAATTCCTGGTTACGTGGAACGCGGATAACGTCACTCTTTGACCCCGCGGAAAACGCCCAGAGCGGATCCTGGTCCTCGCAGAGCACGGCAGTGAACCCGTGTGAAGCATCCAGAGCGGAGCCTAGTCCTCGCCGAGCATGGCAGTGAACCCGTGTGAAGCATCTAGTGCAAAATTCCTGGTTACGTGGAACGCGGGTAACGTCACTCTTTGACCCCGCGGAAAACACCCAGAGCGGAGCCTGGTCCTCGCCAACCACGGCAGTGAACCCGTGTGAAGCATCCAGAGCAAATACCGGACCGTGGAGTCCTTAAAATCCACGGACTATAATGTCCTTAACCTCGACCGTGATGTCTTAAAACTAACGATCAACCACCCCGATTCCCTACGGATTCTGCCTTGGTTTAAGGGTACATCTCTTCACTCCTTTGATACCTGGCGTTGTAATTCCTCAACGTCTTCAAAGAGGTGACGGGTCCCTGCAACCAAACATCGGACTGTGGAGTCCCTAAATCCACGGACTATGAGGTCCTTAACCTTGACCGTGATGTCTTAAAACTAACATCAGACTGTGGAGTCCTTAAATCCACGGACTATGAGGTCATTAACCTTGACCGCGACGTCTTTAAACTACGATACCTGGAGAAACCCCTGACTCCGTAAAACACGGACAAGAGTGACCACATCTAGCACTTACAAGTCCTCACGACCTGTAAGGAAGAAAAAAATCTCTTGTGAGATCCCTTACGACTCTCAAGGGAAAACCCGCTTAAGAATCCTCACGATTCTTAAGAAGAACTTACACCTATGGGATCCTCTCGACCTGTAGGGGGAAAGACTCTTTATGAGACCCTCGTGGCTCATAAAATGCAAAAGTCTTAGGAAGCAGATCTTAACCCTGAATCCTAAGCCATCACTGTCCTGCAAGGAGATCAAGATAGAATATCCGCAGAATACATTCAATAAAAAGGGGACACACCATTGAGAAGAAAAATGTATCTTTTATTCATAAACCAAAATGGATACAAAGTACAATTCATGAAAGAAACAAAAAAGAAAGATACTCTCATCCATGAGTACGTATAAAAAAGGGGAAAAGATACAAGTCCTCAAGCCGGCGGGCGGTGCAGTAATTTTACCAGCTCATCGTTCTGTTGCTGAGCCACAGCTTCATGACGCAAGATCTCCAGGAGACGAGCCTCCGCCTGAGCTTGCTGAGCCTGATACGAAGCAAGCCGAGCTTCGAGCTCTTTCTCGGTGACTTTATGAGCCTCGACCCTCTCACGAGTGAACGTGGCAGCTTTATCGAGAGCCACCACCTCTTTTATGGACCCCTAAAGCACCCGCCAGAGTTCGTACGCTTTGTTGGCCTTGGCGATGAGATTAGCTCGAAGCTCACTCAGCGCCTTAGAAGCCAACTCCCTCTCCGAGAATTTACGACCGACCTCTTTCCTCGCACAACAATGTGTTCGCCACGTGTCGCCTTGTCAGGCCAATTAAGCCCACTGTCACGACCGCAGCCTCTGAAACAGGATAGGAACGCTCTGGACTGTATAAATAAGCTCCGGTTGATAGCAGTAGTCGAGCTAAAGAACGCGTACATCATCGGGTATGGGAAGCAATAAGAAAATTTCTGACTTTATCCTGTCAAGCATGCGTTCGCAATTATAAAAAAAAAGGAAACAATATGCGAAGCTCTGATGTGCATGCGACGTGATGATAATATTGGCGACTAAATAAAGTCTTCATAGGAAGAACACAAAGTTTATTTATGCAAGCGAAAACATACATACGAGTACCAAGCCTACATACAGGTTCAGCATAAAGCATACAAAAAAAAGGGGACTAATTTAAATATTCTACGCTAGCGGGAAAAGGTCACCAAACACGGGATCAGTAGCACAGGGGTTAACAAAGCAAAGAACGAAATTCTCCATCTCTCTCTCCGCTCTCTCCAGTACGTCAAAGCGACGGTTCTCGTGAGGAGTCGCTCCCCATCGATTGGTGCCATGTTCGTCCGCGAAAGCAAACATAATAGCTCGCCGGGCCCTTATTTGGCTCAGCAGGTGAATCGAGCAGTCCTTCAAAGCCTGAGTAATCAGGCACGCTTCGTGAAAGCCCTCGAGCTTCTCTTTAGCCGCATCAAGCATCGACAGGGTCATCTCTGCCGGGTGAGGAGGAATGTCGGCAAGCACGGCCGTGAGGATCATCCGGAGCCAGAGGGAACCCATTGGGAGGGGAGATCCCCTACGGATCGAGAGTTCATACATCGCCGAGTCGCATTCATCATCGGTAAGGAGTGGATCCACCAACCAAGCGGCGAAGCGGGAGATCATCTCCTCGATAGGAACTTCCCATGGCTGTCGACGAGCGTCTGGACGGTTGCAGGCCATGGCACTTAGTTCTCGAATTAAATCGCGTTAAAATGGGAATAAAAGTTCTCTGTGAAGAGAAAAGGAAAACCATTGCCTCAGATATAAAGGAGAGAATTAAGTGCTATGCGCGGAAAATCTTGCATGGTAAAGCTATTTCCAAAGCCCAAAAAAAAGCAGGGGCATCGAAAATCAAGGAGATGGAACTATTTCCAAGGCCCTCTTTCTGCATCTGATATTGTGCACTGAAAATATGGCATGGAAATTTTTTTTGAACAGCCCCATCAAGGGACCCGACGTGCAGAACACGTGAGGCCCAAACTTGATGTAAAAAAAAATGGATAGAGTAGCACCCTGCATATTAAAAGCATCAACACCAACAATAGCAAAATGATGAAATCCCAGAGAAAGGCATGCAAGCAGGGAAAGACATAATAAAACTTGTCACTCATACTTCAAGAAGTTCATACAAAATAAAGAGGACACGTTTACAATGGTAAGACTTCAGACGCGGGGCATGGGCTGAGAAACTCAAGATTAACTTTGTCCAAGATTCTCCAAGCATTTCGAACCTCCCGGGTATGCTTCCTCTCGCGATCGCAAGCGTCGGGGTCCTCACGAATATCCTCCACCCTCCGATAGGCGGCAAGTATGGCTGACTGCTGAAAGGCTTGGTGCAAGAGATCAATAAGGTGATCTCGCCTCCTCTTTGAGATCAAGCCCATCAGGTACACCGAATGTACCTTATCCTCAGCAGTGTCCAAGGCCCTGAGCGGTATGCCGGTGCAAAAGAGAGGAAGTGCCTCCCAGATCGCCAGCACGATCAGCCTCAGAAGAGAAGAGCGACGGGGGAGTAGCCGATGGTTGTACTCGTCAAAGCGGCTCATGATCTCGGCACACTGAGCATCGGTGAACTCCTGGTTCTGACTGCGGCCCAGTGCACGAATATTCCCATAGGAAATAATCTCGTCAAGACCATACATATGGGCATCCATGATACCTGAAATAAAGGTCATGAGAATTATTAGAAAGCTCTTGTTTAATTAATTGCAGAAGGACAACCTCGGGTCAAGATACCCCAAGAAACCTCCGTATGAAGAAACTGAGTTCTTCATTGGAATTAAATTCCTTACTAAGAAAAGGGAATTAAATTCCCAGAAACATTTTTGGATGGAATTAAATTCCATAGAGTTGAAACGCCATCATCATCTCCCCAAAGATCATCTAAACACTAAGAGATCTACAATTCGAAGGTTAGGTGGTTTCCTGTTCTTATGGAAAAACTTGAAGAAAAATGGGTTCCTTGTTAAAAAAGAGAAAAAACCCTTGTTTTGGATTTAAAATCCAAAGGAATGTGGAAGTTCGCTGTTTGTCCAAGAACATTACCTGAGGAAAAAGGGTCACCTGAACAGAGTTAAACTCTGAAGATTGTTTCAAGACAGAGAACTAAGCTCTGGAAGCGAGAATTAAAATCTCAAGGGAAAAAGTTCTCAAAAGAAGAAGATGAACAAAGTGAAGGCTCTTCTGAAGAAACATGAGTATTTATAGGAAGTGATGGAAATGTTTCATCTCCCCAAATCCCTAGAGGAATCCAACGGTCACAAAAGGTGACAGCGTCGCACTCACGTGCGGACACGTGAGAACAACGCTGTGGGGGCATTTATTTCCTGATTTAAAATAAGGAAAGCCCACAGAAGAGGCTTCAGAAAAGGGTCACGTGCTTACACGTGACCAGCAGTCACGTGTTGGCACGTGACATCTAAAAGCATCGGCAAGGCAAATTCAGCTTCCCGACTACATCAAAGAAAAGGGCTTCAGAAAAGGTCACGTGCTCCCACGTGACCTGGGTCACGTGTTGGCACGTGACAATTAAAAATGGCTTCAAAGGCAAACCGGTTCCCTGATCAAATCAAGGAAAAGGCTTCAGAAGAGGTCACGTGCTCCCACGTGACCAGGGTCACGTGTTGGCACGTGATAATCAAAAGCAGCAGATTTGTTCTCCGGTTAAACCAAGAAAAAGGCTCCAGACGAGGGTCACGTGCTCACACGTGACCAGGGGTCACGTGGTGGCACGTGACGGTTAAGCAGCGACCAGAAAGCAGAGCGCAAAAAGAAAGAAGAGGGCTCGTTCCAAGGGGGGTCACGTGCCCACACGTGACCAAGGGTCACGTGGCCACACGTGACCGACTTCAAAGCCCATTTGTTAACATAATTAAATTCTGAGAAAAGACCTCTCAAATCTTTCCAAAAGCAACCGATTGAATTAAGGATTTAAAGGTGATTAAATATCATCTATCTATGGGAAAATCTCGAATTTGGGAAGATTTCCCCGTAAAATCTAACCGAAATAACAAAGGAGAATCTCTGGATTTAAAATCCAATGGTGAATAAAATTCACCTAATAATCCAAAGGTCCAAAACGAATGATGGATACAAATCATATATCTCAATGAAAGATTCATCAAAAACTAATTGACTCGGCTACTTCTCCTATAAATAGGAGCCAAGAGACACACAAAAGGAAGATATATGCAGAGGGAAGAAAAGAGAGAGAGCCTTGATACTTTGGAGGAATTTGGATCTTCTGCAAAAGAAAACCCTAGGTAAGAAAGGGAAGGCTTTTTGAAAGAAAAGAGAATTTAATTCTCAACAGAGTTTAACTCTGATATAAAAACAGAAGAACATTGTTCTCTCTTTGGTGGAGGATCTGTAAAGTGCACATCTCCCCTTGAGTTGAGAATTTAATTCTCAATGGGTTGAGATCCTGCCATGCAGATCCAAAGCATAGAGAGGGAATGGAAGCACGAGAATTTAATTCTCACAGAACTATAGGAATTTAATTCCTTTAAAATAAAATTAGGATTAACCCTGTGTTATGGGAATTTAATTCCTTCAGAATGAAAAGAATCAGGATTTAACCCTGGTTAAGAACTTAGTTCTGTTAAAACAACAGGAATTTAATTCCCTTAATCTCATTCCCCAGAATAATTCTTTAACAGAGAATGGGAGTTTAACTCCTTAAAGCTTTTATTAGGGTTTAACCCTATTCAGTTCTTCACATATATGAGGAATTTAATTCCTACAGAAAATTCAGAGTTCAACTCTATTCCAGAATATAAACCTTCAAAAGGAAGTAGGAATTTAATTCCTCTGAAATTATTGCCAGGGTTCAACCCTACGAGGAATTTAATTCCTGAAAGGGATTAACAGATCTTCTAAAAAAAACATACATAGAGGCAGGGTCACGTGTCACCACGTGACCCCCAAAAAGATCCACAGAAAAGCCCCTTTGAGGCAGTGCCTCACGTGACCCACGTGACCCTTGGCAGAGGCTTTAACATACTCCATTTAAACACCCGTCACGTGATGGCACGTGATGCTCCAAAAGATGCGATATTCTCAGCAGAACAAATGAAAGGAGGGCGCCCTCACGTGCTACCACGTGACCCCTCTTGCCTTAGCGTCTAACGCTAAATTGGAACCCCTGAATCCAGTGTTAAAACACTGTTTGGGCCTTAGTGTTCAACACTAATCAAAGAGCTTTATTTGCAGTGTTCAACACTGATTACCTTAGTGTTTAACACTAATTTGAGATCTCTGCTGCCAGTGTTTTGATCTGTTTTAGTGTTTAACACTAATTTGAAAGCCTTGTTGCTGGTGTTTAACACCAACTATCTTTTAGTGTTAAACACTAACTTATCAATCTCATTCCCAGTGTTCAACACTGATTGGTCTTTAGTGTTTAACACTAGGCATTGGCCCAATTGGCTAAATAACCAGAGGCAAAGCCTCTCCTTCAATGGACCAACAGAGGGCCAATATTTTGGACTTAGCCCAAACTGGCCATAAGTCCTCAAATCATCTTGAACTGAGCACATCTGCTCTTTCAACCCACTCATTGGTTCGAGGGTACATCTCTGAACTCTTCTGATATTTGTCGTTGTAATCCTTCAACGTCTTCAGAGAGGTGACAGGTCCCGACAACCACACATCAACACGGACTGTGGGGTCCTTAAACTCACGGACTAATGCGTCCTTAAACACACCCATATGGACTGTGGGGTCCTTAAACCCATGGACTTATGCTTCCTTAAACTACAAATGGACCACCACGTCCTTAAACTGGCGATGGACCACCACGTCCCTAAACTGGCGATGGACCACCATGTCCCTAAACTGGTAATGGACCACTACGTCCCTAAACTGGAAACGGACCACTATGTCCCTAAACTGGAACAATAGAGCCCAAACGCTCTTTTGTCGGATCTAAACGATCCCGTTAAGTCGATCTTAGTCCCAAACTGGACTAACGTATCCTTAACAACCGTTTAAGTTGATCTTAGCTTCAAATATGGCTAACGTATTCTTAAACCTTCAAACAGACTTTAGTCCCAAATTGGACTATGGATCACCCAACCAATTTTGGTCCAAGGGTACATCTCTGAACTCCTCTGACACCTGTCGTTGTAATCCTTCAACGTCGTCAGAGAGGTGACGGGTCCCGACGGCCATACAATCAATGGACCACTATGTCCCTAAACTGGAACAATAGAGCCCAAACGCTCTTTTGTCGGATCTAAACGATCCCGTTAAGTCAATCTTAGTCCCAAACTGGACTAACGTATCCTTAACAAACGTTTAAGTTGATCTTAGCCTCAAATATGGCTAACGTATCCTTAAACCTTCAAACAGACTGGACTATGAATCCCTCCAATCAATTTTGGTTCAAGAGTACATCTCGGAACTCCTTTGACACCTGTCGTTGTAATCCTTCAACGCCGTCAGAGAGGTAACGGGTCCCGACGACCATACATGCAATGGACCACTATGTCCCTAAACTGGAACAATGGAGCCCAAATGCTCTTCTGTCGGATCTAAACGATCCCGTTAAGTTGATCTTAGTCTCAAGTTAGACTAACGTATCCTTAACAAATGTTTGAGTTGACCTTAGCCTCAAATATGGCTAATGTATCCTCAAACCAAACCCCCAAACCCAAATCTAAGATAATACGGATTTGGACTAGTCCACGCCCTACGGGCGACGACATAACTCGGTCTCCGTAAACAATCCACGGGCAACAAAACATAAAATAGACACACACGACACGAAGTGACCATCTGGAGAAGGAGAAAGTTGTTACCGCGATGCGGTAGCGTAATTAACTGCAGGGGCTTGCGCCTGCAGGGAAGAGCGTCCCCACAATCAAAAACCCCTCAAGCGAGGGGGAATCTGACGAAGTCTGCTACATCGGCCGCATCCGTTCAAACCTTCGATGTATGGTGCCATAAATCAACTTGGCATCTTCGAAGAGGTGAACGGATAGCACCAATTAGCATCTGCCCCGAATCTCAGGTGACACGTCCCACGTCTCGGCCGCCGTTCGCAAGGGAACAAGTCCGTTGTTAGTTTTAAGACATTCCGGTCAAGGTTAAGGACATCATAGTCCATGGATTTAAGGACTCCACAGTCCGGTGTTAGTTTTAAGACATCCCGGTCAAGGTTAAGGATATCATAGTCCATGAGTTTAAGGACCCCACAGTCCTTATCAATGTGTAGTCATCGAGACCCGTCATCTCTTTGAAGACGTTGAGGAATTACAACGCCAAATATCAAAGGAATAAAGAGATGTACCCTTGAACCAAGGTAGATTAAATAGTCTTCGGCCCAATTTGGGACCAAGACCAATTAATTATGTTATGAGCCCATTAGCCCAGTTAAGTTTGAATTGAGGACTTATGGTCAGCTTGGGCTAAATCCGATCATGTTTAGAATATTGGCTTTCTGTTGGTCCATTGAAGGAGAGGGTTTGCCTCTAGAAACTTAGCCAATTGGGCTAAAGTTGGTGTTAAACACTAAAGACCAACAGTGTTGAATACTGGGAATGAGATTGACAAGTTAGTGTTTAACACTAAAAGATAGTTAGTGTTAATCACTAGCAACAGGGCTTTCAAATTAGTGCTTATACACTAAAGTAAATCAGTGTTAAACACTGGCAATGGAGATTTCAAATTAGTGTTTAACACTAAGGCAGATCAGTGTTAAACACTGGAAACAGGGTCTTCCAAGTTGGTGTTCAACACTGAGAAAGTCAGTGTTAAACACTGTAAATAGAGTTTTCCAAATTAGTGTTTAAACACTAAAAAAATCAGTGTTGAACACTGGATATAGAGGTTTCAACTTTAGTGTTAAACACTAAGGCAAGAGGGATCACGTGGTAGCACGTGAGAGAGCCCTCAATTCATTTTATTCTGCCAAAAGTATTGAATACTTTAGAGCATCACGTGCTGTCACGTGATGGGCATTTAAATGTTTGTCTGTTAGAGCTTCTGCCAAGGGGTCACGTGGGGCACGTGAGGGGTTGCCTCAAAGCCCTTCTCTGTGGAACTTTTCAGGGGTCACGTGGTAGCACGTGACCCTGCTTCTTTGCATGTTTGTTTATCTTTTATCTTTTTTTGTTTTTTTAAGAATTAAATTCTTCATAGGGTTAAACCCTAATAATAGTTTTAGAGGAATTAAATTCCCACTTTCTTCTGAAGGATTATATTCTTAGATAGAGTTATACTCTAGTTTCTTTCCTGTAAGAATTAAATTCCTCATAGATGTGAAGAACTAAATTCCATCATAGGGTTAAACCCTAATTTCTTTTTTTTTAAAGGAATTAAATTCCTGTTATTTTGATAGAATTAAGTTCTTAATTAGGGTTAAACCCTGATTCAGTCCATTTTGAAGGAATTAAATTCGCATAACATAGGGTTGAACCCTAATTTTATCTCAAAGGAATTGAATTTCTATAGTTCTGTGAGAATTAAATTCTCAAACTTCCATTCCCCTTCTATGCTTTGGATCTGCATGGCAGGATCTCAACCCAATGAGAATTAAATTCTCAATTCATGGGGAGATGTGCACTTTGCAGATCCTCCGCTAGAGAAAGAACTAAGTTCTTCTTTTTTTATATAAGAGTTAAACTCTTTGAGAATTAAATTCTCTGTTTTAAGCCTCTCCCTTCTTACCTAAGGTTTTCTTTTGCAGAGGATCAAATTCTTCCCAAAATCTCAAGGCTCTGTTTCTCTCTCTCTGTATGTCTCTGTATCTCCCTGTTCTATTCTTCTTGGCTCCTATTTATAGGAGAAGGAAGAAAATCAATCAGTTTTAGTGAATCTTTCATTGAAAGATTTGATTTGTTTATTGAGAGATTTGATTTACATTCAATATTCATCTGGACCTTTGGATTATTAGGTGAATTTTATTCACCATTGGATTTTAAATCCAAAGATATCCCTTTGTTATTTCAGTTAGATTTTAAGGGGAAATCTTTCCAAGTTCAAGATTTTTCCATAAATATGTGACATTTAATCACCTTTAGATCTTTAATCCAACGGTTCCAAATAATCATTCTCTTTTGGAAAGATTTGAATACTTTCAGAATTTAATTCTGTTAAATAAAGAGGCTTTGAAAGCCGGTCACGTGTGGCCACGTGACCCCTGGTCACGTGTAGGCACGTGACCCCTGAAACGGGCCTTTCTTCTTCTTTTGTGCTCTGTTCTTTAGCCGCTGCTCAGCCGTCACGTGCCAACACGTGACCCCTGGTCACGTGTGAGCACTTGACCTTTTCTGGAGCCTTTTCTTTGATTTAAACAGGGAGCGAATCTGCCTTTTGCCGCTGCTTTTAAATGTCACGTGTCAACACGTTACCGCTGGTCACGTGCTAGCACGTGATGCCTCCTTCATAAGTTTTCCTGATTTTAAATCAGGAAACAGAGGACTTGGACCAGATTATTGAAGACCCAGAGCTCTAGCTTCATTGTACACATTTCATTCCAGTACTTTTCTTTTTCTGTTATGCCATTGTTTAGGCATTGTTTTCATTAGATGTATTTACTTTTCCATGCATTGTACAAAAGAATGTTAATAAATAATGTTGCTGTTCAGTCTATATATCTTGTCTCTTGTGTATTTACTTTTATATTGCTTAGATACGCTTAGCGTATTTACTTCACAGTAAATACGTCGCGGACCAGTCACGTCCTCCGTCCGTATACCGGAAAGCGGGGTGTGACATTATTTAGGATTTTCATGGATATGAATTTTAAGGATTTGAGGTATTTTAGTGATAATTTCTTAGCTTGGAAAGTTCATAGTATTTTATTGTAAAACTTGTCTTTTGTTGTTATCTTGATGGTATTTTAGTGAAACTTGTAAAATTTTCATTTTAAAAATGTAAGTTTATTATATTTTGAAAATATATGGATTTTGTAATTTTATATAATTATTAAAAAATTAATTATATTTAATTAGAAAAATTCGTTTTTCTTAAAAACCGTATTTAAAACCTTTCGAAACCGAATGCTCCATGAGAAGGTCTAAATCTCGCTCTACTATCCCAAAGATGTGCGATAATCCGCACCATCCAATAGCGGGTCCCGTAAAGAGGGTTGTAGAGGCATAATCGCAAAGGAATTTAAAATACAATTTAAAAGAAATCTGGTTTTATAGTAAGTGGTATTTTCTTGTAATAATGTCTTCGCAACGAAAAATACATTCAAAGAGTATCGTGCTATGAAACCAAGTGTGTATGTGAGAGGTGGGTCGTTGCCTCGTGAAGTTTTCCTAAAGGTATGTTTGTAACAAAAACTAAAAGATGTGATATTTAAAGTTCATAGTATTTAAATGAAAAACTTAAATATAAGTTATTTTGCATGGAATTCTAGGTTAAAATTTATTCTAAATATTATGGTTTAAGCTTACAAGTGATGTGTACAAGTTAGATTGAACAAAGTATTAAAGAGAAAGAGTTTTCTAGGGTTTTGAAAAAGATATCGGTATTAATTCCACTTACAGATATATGTTTATGGAATTTCAAAGAATAAGAAGTGGGATTGATAGGGACTTACTACTTGATTATATTAAGAAGAGGTAGATGAAGAGATTATTGTCGTCGTGGCGTCGCGGGAGCTCCGGAATAGCTTCGATTCTTCGGCAGAAGTTGACTGCTTGCTAACTCTTCTTAACTCCACTTGTACTTAGAAAATTTTTAAGAGTTTTAACTAGAAATTTCAGAATGATGCTGAGCCAAAGTGTGGGGTGGTATTTATTGTGTAGAATTAGGGTTTTAGAATTAAAATGGTGAATCAAAATGCATTAAAAAGATGAAAAATGGTGAAATGAAGGGTCTCTGTTTGATTGCAGGGAAATTAAACAGTGCAGGGGGGTTAGGGGTAGGGGAAGAGTCAAGTGTGCAGAGCACGGAGGAGTTTGGGCTATGATTGATCATCGGTGCCGGTTTTTGAGGGAATTTGGCCGGTCGAATTGGAGCTTTGGGGATCTGGATTTGTGCCATGTGTACAACTCAGTGTTTAAACCCTTTTGCGCATGTTTGATTTTCTGACTTTTTATTTTTATGTGTATTGCACATGTAAACTTTTGGGCTTCCAAAACTTTAAAAAGAAAAATCTGAAAAAAATAATGTTTCTGATGGGGATCGAACACAGTGGCTACGTCACAGCAGTGCAAGGGCTTTACTAGTGAGCTACAAGTTGTTTCTTGCTGTTATTTAACAAAATTAACTTATAACTCAATCTCAGTCTGTATAACTCATTTCTGTACATTAAACTGGAAAATTCCGTATAGTAAATTCAGAATAGTTACACGTTTTGTACACGAAGACTCGCCGGGAGATACTGATAGAGTGCCATGTCCCATAGCCCCGACAAAGTGACCATAGAAGAACCCCATGACCAAGAGCATCCACTTGGGTACTTGCAGCCATGGTGTCCCACCCAAGGCCACTTCGTCGACGGCCTCGGAGGGTGGGGTGCGGTCATCCCCTAACATTCCCAACGAGCCTTTGATTCATTCACCGGGAATCTTGTTGAATTCCCAAGGCTTTAACTTTGAAAATGGTTTTCAATTCGAGGCTTAAATGTAAGATTTATTGGGTTAGGCATGAAATTCGGACTATGAGATAATCCGGGTTTATGATGTCTACAGTTGCGGATTCTAATTGTTATATGTTTTATTTCTTTTCTGCGACGTAAGTGTAATATGTGGGAGTATCCACAATCTCGTTGTTATACGTCAGCGATATTAGGGATACACATATTTACTTATGTTGATGACATATGATATTATTGTGTTGCTGTATCGATATGATTTATTGGATCATTGTGATTAAATAACCGGGGGTTTATGTGAGATGAGAGTTTTTTCATTTTCATTCATGTAAATTATTGTATGTAATATTCTTTTATTGGGGAACATCCGGGAGTGAGAATGTAGTCACCTTGATGTATATTATTTACTTTTCCACATTAGGATAGACCCAAGGCGGAGGGCACAAGTAACCGGATTTTAGAGTCCGGTGGGTGGCCATCTCGAGGAGTCAAGACCGGTCGCCTAACTCTAAAATTGGTAAGGTTGATTGCCGCTCTCGTAGGGGTCTAAAGGTGTGGGCTTGGCTATTCATCACGACCGTGAAATCCGTGTTTTTCGTTAATGGCTTAATCTAAAATACGAAACTTTTAGTATATCCTATATTTCATACATCTGCTTCTGCTGTGCTATGATGTGATGTGATCATATAAATGCATAAGATGAATGCTACTTATATATTTGATATATTAGTAAACACTATATATGTTTTGCATCCGCGCTAGTCCTGACATCACCCTGCCGTAAGTTAAATAACCTTATGCTGAATACCCGGGTCCCTGTGGTGAATGCGGATGGCATATATATGTGTTTTATATTCATTTTTTCTGTGATGTTTAGGAAACTTAAATGATGGGACTTCATTAATAAGATTAATAAAAAGAAAAGAAGCCTAAAAATGTTGTAGAACCAATTTTTTCCAAAAAGGTAGCTCTACTTTTTGCTTTGCATAGAGGTATTCATTTATGAATATTCAGCACCTCATTCGATGAGGAAAGAGACTAGATCCCTTCATCAGGAATGACCTCTTTAGCAAAAACTAGCATATGCTGCAACCCACTCGGTTTATTTTGAAAACTACTCGATTTTTAATGCGAAGCTTAAACCACTCCTTTTCAAATCAATAAGTTCTACAATGATATCAAGTTAATTACGTTAATGGTTTTCATAAAAAACCAGTCGTAACCCTCCATCATTTCAAATAAGTAGAGTACTTAATAATCATGCTATGTTTGTTGATTATTCGTCAGGGCGTAATGTATGGTAGCTAAGTGATACTTATTTGTTACATGTGATGCGATTAGTTAGGACATTCGTATGGCTTTGCTGATTATTCGCCAAGGGTCATGCGGGTGGGTCTAAATTAATCACGAAATGAAGGATACAACTTGACTAGAACTTTTTGATTTGCTGATTATTCATCAAGGTCATAGAGTCCTCGGGGTAAAAATAATTATCAAGAATTTCAAGTGTTGAAATTTGCAATGAGATTGCATACCTTCTATGCGATAGTTGAATCCTGATACCCACTGTGAGTAAGCGTTACTCCCGAAAGAGTTTTCCACTTTACAATTAGCTAATCCAGTAGGTGTCTAGAAAGGTGTTAACGGGGTTATGCCTTTGCGGAAACGAGATTATTTAACTAGTTTCGTGCGAAAGCACGGGGAGACTCCCTCAGAGCACCAACACCTGCATGGCTTACCGATTAGCGAACTTGTAGGGTGTAATTAATCCTGCCTAATTTTTCCTTTTAGACTTTAAAGGAAGATTCGATAAAAATAGTGGGAGCCATCCTGATCAGATAAAATAATAACCATTCTATTCTTGCAAGAGCGCACGGTAAAGTGTTTCTTCTTTCTCTCCAGGTAACAACCATGTCACGCCTTAATCAAGATAATAATATGGTGTATTGACCGAACCTGCTTATTATACTAGACTGGGGAACGTTGGTTCCGCTCTAGCTTATGACAACCGTCATGAGTCTGGACAAGGGATAAAGGAATGCAAGGATTTCCACGCAACCCTATCAAAGAAGGAGCATTCTGATGCATTTTCTTCGGGTGTGTTAGTTATTGAGAACTGTTTCTCAGTTTTCTCTACGTCCTTGGTATTGGATACCTGATCAGGATCCCACATTTGTAATTTGTTGCAAGGGTTAAGGAAAAGTAGAGCACTGGTGTCGCTCCCCGCTTCCCGGTGTACGGATAAGGAGACGTGACTATGCCCGCAACGTATTTACTCAGAAGTAAACACGTTAAGCGTAAATAAGCAATATAATATAAATGTACACAAGAAAGATATAATATGTAAATAACCAGCAACTTTTTATTTATTAAATATTCTTTACAATACAACTGAAAATTAAATACAATGTGCAAAGCAATGCCTAAACAATGGTATGAACTGAAAGTAAAAGTATATACAAGTGACTAGAGCTCGGGGTCCTCGATGAACTGCTCCAAGTCTTCTGAGCTGGGATCGATCTCCAGAAAGTTAGGTCCTCCTGACAACATTCCAAAGAAAGAATAGAAAGGGAATGTCGTCAGCGAACAATCGCTCGGTAAGTCCCAAAGAGATAGAAATAGAATAGACAGATAAGAGAGGATATAACTGTATACTGTATATTTGTTATACTAACGTAGTTGTTTGTAGCTTGGTACAGAATATACCAGTGTATACGAGAGGAGTCTAACTATTCCGTAGACTAAGGTATACGGAGCACAAGGAACCGTTAAGCCACGGAATATCGGCAACAGGTATTCAGGTTAGATATATTAAAGTGACCATCATCGTGCCACTTTTAACACATTTCGTACCAATCTACCCCATTAAAAACCCCGTAATGTTTATTGTGTTGTTTTATATATGTAAGACTTGCCGAAACCATGATATCAATTGCTTATGTAAACGGATAAGGATGTAAACGGATAGTCATGTAATCAAGTCAATGTATATCTATGGTTCGGTCAGTTCAAGTCATGCTGATATTTGATAGTATTCAGTATATATGGATTCATGTTGTATTGGAGTTATATTTGGATTGTTTTCATGTATGGATTTTATTCCGATTAGACTGAGACTCTGTCTGAGTCAGACGCTTAAACAGAATTGGATTCCTGAAGTAGGTTTTGGAGTTATCGATAACTGCTGCACATGGACGTCAGGATTTGTGAATTTTTCCAAGCCAATTACCATTGATAACCCCGTTTTAGTTTTCTACCTTAAATAGGCAAGTACCCACTTTCTCCGGCTCCCTAAGGCTCAAAAGAATTGGTCCCGCTTAAACCTACATTTACTAGGGTCCTTATTGTAAATTAATAAACTTGAGGGGGTTTTATGAAAAATAGTTTGATATAATTTCAAAATAAACCTCAAGTATTTATCGTATTTAGGGTTTTCATGGATGTAATTTTTAAAAGTGAAGTATTCTAATGATTATAAATCTAGATTGAATAGTATATGTTATTTTAGTGTAAATTGGAATTGTATGGATTTGTGGTAGTATATTCATGAAATTTATGATTCCTTTGTTTAGAAAACACGGAATTTATTATATATATTTAAAATAAATATTTTGATAATATATATATATATATAATTAATAAAAATAGAATTTATTTATTAAATAGAAAATCGCATTATTCTTAAAAATTGTATTAAAAATTCCATCGAGATTGGATGCTCCGTGAGGAGGTCTGCATCTCGCTCTACTAGTACCGAGGATGTGCGATAACCCGCACCATCCAAATCGGGTTCCCCAAAATGGGTTGTAGAGGCTTAATTGTAAGGAATTCAATTAAAACAATCTTAAAGAATACGATTTTATTAGTTTAAGGTATTTTATTGTAAAATTGTATTAATCCCATAAAATACTGTTCCAAAAGCTATCGTGCTATATCATGATGAGTGTTGTGATGAGGCGGGTCATTACCTCGTGAGTTTTCTAAAGGTAATATGAGCAAATTTGATGAAAGATGTCGAATAGAAAGTTTGTGCTATTTAACCGTAAAAGTGAAATAAAAGTTGCATAGCATTGTATATTGAATTGAAACTTGCTCTAAATATTTTTTTATGATTACTAAACAAGTTATAACAATATTGGTGTTTAGTTATTAAGAAAAGTTATGTTTTAATCAAAATTAAAATCGAAAGTCGGAATAACTCCACTTCCAACGAGATTTGAAAAGAGGTCTTTTTGGAATAGAAAGAGAGGAAAGGAGAGGGTACTTACCATTTGAAAAGAGAGAGGGGAGGTATGGGAAAGGTTTGAGAGTTTCGTGAAGTCGCAGGGTCGTCGGATTTGTCCTGAGTCGTCGCCGGAAGATGACCTTGAGCTAACTCCACTTGTACAACTAATTTGACTTGGAAAAATTTGAGAGTTTTGATGATAGATTTCATAATGGAGAGGGCTAGGGTGTGGGATGGTATTTATAGGATAAAATTAGGGTTTAGAGAATTAAAAATGAGAATTAAAATATTGTTTTAATGGTGATTTTTAGTTCTCTGTTAATTTGCAGGAAAAACAAACAGAAGGGGAGTAGTGGGAGGAAGGCCAAGAGGTGTTAGGGAAAATTTGGAAGCATTCCCTACGGGGGAGACCCGGCGCCGCCGGCCCAATAGGCAATCTCACCGGCCACTTGTCTAGGGTTGTGGCTTGGATTATTGCCATGTGTTGGGATCTGTTCATATAGCATTTTCCACGTGTTTGATTTCTGAGACTTTTCATTTTTATGTGTATTGCACGTGTAAACTTTTGGGCTTTAAAAAAGTTTAAAAGAAAAATCATTAAAAATAATATGTGGCTGAAGGGATTCGAACACAGGGGCTATGTTATATCAGTGCAAGGTTTTACCAATGAGCTATAAGTGCTTCTTGCTGTTCTAAAACAAATTAAATACTTATAGCATATTCAGGGTTACAAATACTACATTTAGTACTTTAACTTTAAACAAATATCCGTACATTAAAAACAGAGTCGTTACAACTGGGGAAGGGTGCTATGTCTCTCAGAGTAGGAAACGAAGCAATTGTTACTGCTGAAACTGTCAGTGAATAACACCTTGTTTTGCCAACTGGTAATATATTAATTTTGAACGACTGTTATTTCGTACCGTCTATGATGTGCAATATAATATCCGTTTCTTTATTAGATAAAGATGGATCTAATTTTGCATTAGAGAAAAATGTTATGAACATTTTCCTAAATCAAGTGTTGATTGGGTTTAGTACGTTGTGTAATGGTTTATATGTTCTAAATCAAAATACAGTTCTAAACATACAGAACACACACAAGAGGAAAAGTTCAGAAATAAACGAAGCCTTCTTGTGGCATTCTAAACTTGGTCATATCAATGCGACAGAACTAGCTAAGTTATGTAAAGATGGATTTTTGGATCCGTTCGAATTTACTTCTTATGAAACTTGTCAGTCCTGTCTCAAAGGAAAGATGACCAAAACCCCGTTTACAGGACACGAAGCAAGAGCTACTGAACTCTTAAGACTGATACATAGTGATGTATGCAGTCCTATGTCTACACATGCTAGGAGTGGTTATTCCTACTTCATTACATTCACGGATGATCTATCTAGATTCGGACATGTGTTCTTGTTGAAACAAAAGTATGAAGTTTTTGAGAAATTCAAGGAATATAAGAGTGAAGTAGAAAACCATACATGGAGAAGTATCAAAATCCTCTGATCTGATCGAGGAGGCGAATGGTTGAGCACTGAATTCCGAAATTATCTAAAAGAGAACGGGATTCTCTCTTAGCTTACTCCTCCATACACCACAGCACAATAGTGTATCGGAGCGGAGGAATTGCACTATATTGGATATGATGCTCTCTATGATGAATAGCGTTGAGTTACCTCTTTCATTCTAAGGATATACGCTTGAGACAGCAGCAAATCAATTGAATCAAGTTCCATCCAAATCTGTATCTAAAACTCCATATGAGAAATAGAGCGGGAAGAGACCATTTCTTAAATTTGTTAAGATATGGAGTTGTCCAGCTTATGTTAAAAAGCAAAATCCGGACAAACTCGAGGCACGATCGGTACTATGCAAGTTTGTAGGATATCTAAATAAATCTCTAGGATATATTTTCTACCACACCGAGAAACAGAAGGTGTTTGTTGCTCGTCACGCTACTTTTTTAGAAAAGGAATTTCTTGCAAAAGAAATTAGTGAGAGCACGGTAGAGCTAGATGATGTTCCAGAAGTACAGACTGCAGATGAGAATTTGGTAGAACCGGAAGATTCAATAGCCCCCGATGAATCTCAGCCACTCCGCAGATCTAGTAGGGTTTTTCACCCACCTGAGATATTACGGTTTTCTCATAGATGGTGGGAGCGATGATTGCATCATGGAAGATAATGACCCGACTAGTTTCGAGCAGGCCATCACAAGTGGGGACTCTGTGAAATGGCTAGATGCTATGCGATCTGATATGGAATCCATGTACACCAACAAAGTATAGACTTTGGAGGTTGCTCCTGAAAGGGTAAAACCCATTGGGAGCAAATAGATCTTCAAGAAGAAGATCAGTATAGATGTAAAGGTTGAGACCTTCAAAACTAGACTTGTAGCAAAAGGTTTTCGTCAACGACCAGGTGTCGACTATGACGAGACCTTTTCTCCAGTGGCTATTTTTAAGTCCATCCGGATCCTACTTACTATTACTGCCTACCATGACTATGAAATCTAGCAGATGGATGTCAAGACCGTTTTTCTAAATGGTGATTTAGAAGAGAGCGTATATATGACACAGCCAGAGAGCTTCGTAGATAATGGGAGCAGCGAAAAGGTATGCAAAATGCTTAAATCAATTTACAGATTAAAGCGGGCATCGCGGAGCTGGAACATTTGTTTCGATATAGCAGTCAAAGAGTTTGACTTCATCAAAAACGTAGATGAACCTTGTATGTATAAAAATGTTGTAGAAAGTAAGGTCGTTTTCCTTGTATTGTACGCGAATGACATACTCTTGATAGGAAATGATATTCCTATGCTGCACTCGGTCAAACTCTTTCTGTCACAAAAGTTCTTCATGAAAGATCTGGGTGATACCTCCAACATCTTGAAAATAAATATCTATAAAGATAGATTTAAAAGGGTGTTGGGATTGTCCCAATTCCGGTATATAGACACCATACTAAAAAGATTTAGTGTGGAAGATTCCAAGCGTGGTAACTTACCCGCTTTCTCAGTAATTGTAAATCCCCGTTTCCATCAATGAAAATCTTTCTCTATTTCCCTAATTCCCCGAATATTTCCCTTTTTCTTTTTCCTCATAATTTATGTGAAATTAGTTGCTTAAGTCGTAGTATTTAAAATTCTTCCCAAAACAAATTTTATAATTAAACAAACCCAGCCAAAACAAACTTAAAACAAATAATAAAATCCCTTTCCCCGGCCCATTCCCTTACCCATGCCTTACCAAACCCAAACGCCCAAGGAAACCCGACCCGACCCGCTCCATCCTTTCTTCTCCACTAAACTTTCCCGCTTCTTTTCTTTCCGTTGCGCCCACGTCGTCGCCAACGTTCCTCACGTCGCCGCCCACCTCGCCAACGCCCCGCTCGCGCCGCACGTTTCCAAGCTCGTCGCCCACGACCGCGCGCCCCTCGAGATCCTCAACCCCTCCTCGTCTCTCCAACTCCCTCCCTCATCACTCTCGATCTCTCATTCCCAACTCCCAGCCTCACTCCCACAACCCATACACCCCGACGACGACGACGACTATCACCTCGTCGACTCCCTCTCTCCTCTCTTCAGAGCTCAATCCCAACTTCACCTCCCCTCGCCTAACCCCTCCTCACCTCTCTCAACCCACCGCCGAGCTCCCCTGCACCACATCGCCGATGAGCTCCCCACTGCCCCTGAAACACCTCGTCGACTCCTCTGCAGCCTCAGCACCATCACCTCCAAAACCCGAGCCCCCACTACCTCACTCCCTCGCTGCAACCCACTGCCTCCTCTCTCTCCTCGGCCACCTAGCCACGAGCCTCGAACCCCGCCGCGCCCATCGCCGGAGCGACCACCGCCGACCATCACCGACCCCAGAGCACTCACAGGAGATCCACAGCACCACACTCCGCTTCCAGTGATCGCGAGCCATCCCCGGACAACTCCGACGACGAACCCGAACGCGAGCCGAGGCCGTGAAACCAAACCGTGCCGTTCGTTGCGCGTTCGTGCCGTTGCCGCTTCCGTGCATCGCTAAAGCGTCTCCAAGCAAGTACCCTACTTGCTACATGATAGTTATTACTGTTACATTTCTAAAACCTATTAATCCCGTGTTTATAATTCGTGAAACTTATATGATATAAGTGTTTGATGCAAAACCCGAACGAAAACCTTTCATTAAACTGACGGAACTTGATTATATATGCTGGCCCGCATGGCAATGAATATTGTGGTGAAATTTGACTGGAAAACTTGATCGATACTGACTTGAACAATCACCCCCAATTACAACCGTTAAAACTGAAAATTTCGCGCGTCTGAAACTTGTTAAAATCATAATTAATTGTGTACACATTGAAATGATGCGTTCGAGGGCTCAAATCGAATCCGAATCGACGACCTGGAACCCTATAAAAGTTTGTAATTGTTTCTGTACTGAAAATACGACGAGAACTAGTTCGGAGAGCGGCTCTGGACTGCAGTCCAGAGCAGCTCTGGCTGTTGATTTCTATCTCGTAATGCTTACTACATTGCTGACTGAACTTTTATGTTGCGGAACCCTACACTTTATTGAATATGAAATTGTTATATAAATAACTCAAGTGATTTCACCCCTTTCTATCGTCGTTTACTATTTAAACTGAAATTTAAAAGAACAGGACGTATGGCAGTCCCAAACAGAAACAGAAATGATACCCTAGTGTTGAAAATCGTATAACTTCTGACATAGAGATGCGATTGATAATCCGTCTAGTGCGTTGGAAACCCTACTGAAAACAATAAATTTCATTCAACTGTAGCATCACTAAATTCTGATTTCAACTGGGTGAAAATTGTGTCGCGAAACGGACGTTCAGTTCAGAAACTGAATTTACTGCAGCGAGCACTTAAAATGAAACGGTTGTAACTTGAAGACCCGAAATCCGGTTGCGTTGAAATAAATTTTTATGAACTTCCAACTGAGTCTACTTGTTACCGTCTTTGTACCATTTCACTGAATTCTGAACGTATGATTTACTGCAATTTTTGTAAGCTCATGAGGTGCATAATAGTCCATATTACACTTGACTCGTTAACTGCATAAAGGCACATATATTACCCGATTGCCACCCTCATAGTGATAGTACGAGTTATTATTTCAGTGTACAATGCATTATCATACGTGAATGATATTGGTTTAGGAGTGTCAAGTACACCAATGGAAAAGTGAATGATTCGTGACAGTGATTAATACAGTGAACAGTGACAAAACCGTGTTATTGGTGCATACTTGTACACGACTAAATCATAATCATTAATAGTGTAAACCTGGAGAAAAGGGGGAAATCGAAGTGGAAAGAGTATCGTATTTAGCGGGGACCGTGATTTAGAGGATGATCATTCGAACAGCGGCTCTTATATATATTAGGTAGGATCTAGCGATCCGGCTGACAGGGTTATGTCCCGGGCGTGTGGACTGTTGTCTCGGGTATGTACGAGACCCTTGTTAAATATGATCCTCCTTTCCACAACTCGATTTCAAACATGACTTAGAGACTGATAGGGACACAGATCATACTTTGCATCATTTAGTGACATAGTGATTACCTGCATTTTACTTTCACTGTGATTACCTTATTTGCCTGTTTTATGCCATTATTATAATATTGCTATTACGTCGCTCTGACTACCTGAGTATGCATGCTCAGACCTCGAGGAAGAACCAGCGCAGGAGTCGGATTTACCCTTCGAGCTTGCGAAGATCTAGTTGAGAGCACCTCTTTCTTCTTTTCTGCTTTCCTTAAAGAGATCTTGTATTCGAACTCGGTTAGTAGTTCTTTTCTTGTTTATTTGTAAATTGTGGACAATGAACTTTGATGTAATATTTCAGTGATGTATTTCCTTTACTTCTGTGCTTTGTTTACTGATTACCATGTAATGCTAGAAGCCGAAGTGTGACTACGGCGGGATTATTCCCTGACCGTAGGAGCATGGCTGGCCTAGTCATCCCTCGTTTTCCGTATTTTGGGAAGCAGGGCGTGACAGTAATCACCCTCTCCAAAGAGATGTCTCCCAAGACTGATGAGGAGAGGGATTGCATGAGCATGGCACCCATATACTTCTACAGTCAGGTCTATCAGGTACATGATGTTATGTACCAGACTGGATGTAGCTTACGCACTTAGTGTGGTAAGCATGTATCAATAAGACCCAAAATCACTGGATAGCAGTGAAGAACATTCTTAAGTACTTGCGAAGGACTAAAGAAATGTTCTTGGTGTATGATAACGGAGAACTCCAAGTGGATTCCTTTACCGATTCGAGCTTTCAGAGTGACAAGGATGACAGCAAGTCTATCTCGGATTTTGTATTCACCCTCAACGGAGGGGAGGTATGTTGGAAGAGTTCCAAGCAAGATACTGTTGCAGACTTAACGATGGAGGCTGAATATATCGCTGCTAACGATGCTGCCAAAGAAGCTGTCTAGATAAAGAAGTTCATCACTGAACTTAGTGTGGATCCATCCATTATTGATCCAATACTCTTGTATTGTGATAACAATAGAGCTGTGGTTTTAGCAAAGAAACCCCGGTCCTATCAGTGATCCAGGCATATTCTGAGGCGGTATCACCTGACCCGAGAGATAGTTGATCGCCGCGAAATTAAGATCAAGAGAGTTAACACAAAGGACAACACGGTGGATCCACTTACGAAGGCCCTTCCCCGGACAAAGCTCGAGAGACTTTTTGGGGTGTTGGGTATGAGATACTACAACAACTGGTCTTAGGGCAAATGGGAGATTGTTAGTGATATTATGCCCTAGAGGCCATTATTGTAAATTATAGTGGATGCTTGGACACACACACACACATATATACAACAACAACAACAACAACTGAGCCTTTTATCCCAAGCATATGGGGTAGGCTACATGAACCAATATGAGAATCACGCCGGGTCCAGCATATTAATCCTCCGCCTCCACTCACTCCTATCGAACAATATACTTTCATTGAGTCCTTTGGCAACCATATCGTTTCGTATCACCTCCATCCATGTTTTCTTCGGTCTCCCTTTTGCCCTTTTGCCATTGTCCATATCGAGAGTATCTATTCGTCGAACCGGTGCTTCCATAGGTCTGCGTCGTACATGACCAAATCATCTTAGCCGGTTTTCCCGCATCTTCTCCTCCACAGGTGCTACACCAACTTTTGCACAAATATCCTCATTTCGCACCTTATCTTTTCTAGTGTTACCGCACATCCAACGAAGGATGCACATCTCCGCTACGTGCATCTTCTGTGTATGATGCTTCTTAAGATCCCAGCATTCTGTACCATATAATAAGGCAGGCCGAATAGCGCTCCGATAAAACTTCCCTTTCAATTTTAACAGAAAGTTACGATCACACAAAATCCATGTTGCACTCCTCCATTTCAACCAACCAGCTTGGATCCTTTGATTAACATCACTATCGATCTCCCCATTCTTTTGGATGATGGAACCTAGATATCTAAACTGGTCACTCGGTGATATCTCTAGCCCTTCCAATGTTATACCAATATGGTTTTAACTTCTCTGGTTACTAAATTTGCAATGCATATATGCTGTCTTGGACCTGCTCAATCTGAATCCTCGAGATTCCAATGTTTGCCTCCATAATTCCAATTTGGTATTAACCCCTGCTTTCGTCTCATTTACTAGAACAATATCATCAGCGAATAGCATACACCAAGGTATCTCATCTTGGATAGTTCTAGTAAGCTCATCCATCACGATGGTAAACAGGAATGGACTTAATGTAGATCCTTGATGTAAACCAATTGTAATCGGAAAATCACTCGTTAAGCCGCCGCAAGTTCTGACATTTGCCACTACTCCATCGTACATATCCTTGATTATGTCAATATACTTGACGGGGACCCCCTTCTTCATCATTGTCCCCCATAATACCTCTCTAGGTACCTTGTCGTACGCTTTTTCTAAATCAATAAATATCATATGCAAATCTCTTCTCCTCTCTCGAAAACGCTCGACAAGTTGACAAAGCAAATAAATAGCCTCTGTCGTTGATCGTCCAGGCATGAACACAAACTGATTCTCTGTTATCTTAATATCCTTCCTTAGCTTGTGTTCAATCACTCTCTCCCAAAGTTTTATGGTATGACACATAAGTTTTATTCCACGGTAGTTTGAGCAACTTTGAATGTCACCCTTGTTCTTGTAGATAGGTACAAGGATACTTTTCCTCCATTCATTTGGCATCTTTTTTGTCTGCCAAATCTTATTAAACAGATCTGTCAGCCATTTAACTCCTATTTCTCCTAAGCATCTCCAAATCTTGATAGAAATCCCGTCAGGACCAACCGCTTTTCTTAAACTCATTCTGTTCAAAGCTTCTTTAATCTCAGGCAGTCTTATTTTACGCATGAGATCACGGTTTATATCTTGAGATTGAATGACAAATCCATCCAAATTCTTAGTAAAGATCTCACTGAACAATTTGTCAAAATAATCTCTCCATCTTTCCTTGATATCCTCATCTCGAACTAAAATCTTCTGATTTTCATTTTTGACACACTTCACCGCACATAAGTCTATAGTCTTCCTTTCTCGCATCCGAGCAATCCGGTATATATCATTTTCATCCTCATTAGTGTCTAATTTTTCGTACACCTCCTTGTAGACCTTAGATTTAGCTTCCCGAACAGCTTTCTTAACTTCTTTTTTAGTCATTTTATACTTCTCAAATCTTTCCACATCTCTACTTTTCTTCAAATCTTTATAAGAATCCCTTTTAATTTTAATAGCAGTCTTTACTTCTTCATTCCACCATGATGTGCCCTTAGATGGTGGAGCACCACCTCTCGACTCACCAAGTAGATCTCTAGCTACTTTCTTGATACAACTAGCCATTTTGTTCCATGTTCTGTCTGAATTATCTTCCGACTGACAATCCGCTTCTTGGACTACACGATATATATATATATATATATATATATATATATATATAGGAATTTCTTGCTCAATATGATAGTATACTATCTGGTTACTCTTTATCTTAACATGTACATTTGTCTAGTTTACTAATTCACTGATACATGTTAATAAAACTCTTAGAATGTTTTGCTTAACTACCAGAAATATGATGCAGATCATACTATTGGGGCCTAGTAGTCCACAAGCACATCCTTGAAGTGTTCTTAGTCGAGAGAGAATCGAGACAGGGCATCGATATTCTAGAGTAGACTAGTGTGTACGTTTCTTGACCCTGTATGGGGCGATGGTTGATCCCACAACCATTGGTGTTTGACACCAAAAATTTTACGCGGGTGCTCATTGGAGAATGAGTACACCGAACGGACTCGCCGAGAACTCTTAGATGGTACCATACCTATCGTCAGATAACAGTTCTCTAGTGACACTTGTACAGGTTAGTTTGTAGACCCGAGATCGTCATAGAGTCTTATGTAGTTCCCACTATGCTTTGATTACCTCCCTACCACGGCTCTACTGAGTCATGCAAATAGGTGGTGGTTGGGTACAATCCCGAGTCATATGGAGGCAGTGAGCAATAGGAGGGGTTTCGTCTCTCCCGATATTAAGAGTTGATATTGTGTTATACTCGATTGGTTATAATAGCAAGTCCCTAGTCAGAACTGATGAGATTTACTGATAAGTGTTATTGTCAGGACCGGGTTCTTGCTCATGGAATAAAGTGCCATGCCAAGTGTCATGCTAAGGGGCAAGGTCCACCTCTTGAATCCGTGGGGGCCGCCTCTTCAGTCCTTGGGCCCCACTGTAGAATAAAGGGGAATCTTCGGAATATATTCCGAAAGGGAGCAAATCTATACTATAAATGGAATTATACCACTCTTCAATACAGAGGCTCTTTTTAAGTGAACTGGCACTATAAGAGCTTGAGAACTCCATAGTTAAGCGTGCTCGGGCTAGAGAAGTCCTGGGGTGGGTGACCTCGTGGAAAGTGGCCCTCGGTCGGGTTCGGTTCGTTCCGAAGGACAAAACCGGGCCAGAGCGGACAATACTCTCTGTATTGGGAGTGGGGAGTGACAGAATGGTATCAAAGCTGGTCCTTCAATAGTGGATCTGTGGTTCGAGGACAAACCATTGTTCAAAGGTGAGGATGATGTCGGGACCCGGTTCTTACATACGGAGCAAAGTGCCACTTGGAACAAAGTGCCACGCCAAGTATCATGCCAAGGGGCGGGGGCCACCTCTTGAGTCCGTGGGACCCACTGTAGAATAATGGGGAATTTTCGGAATACATTCTGAAAGAGGGCAGATCTATACTATAAATGGAATGATACCATTCTTCAATACAGAAGCGCATTTTAAGTGAACCGACACTACATGAGCTTGAGAACTCCGCAGTTAAGCGTGCTCGGGCCAACGAAGTCCTGGGATAGGTGACCTCCTGGGAAGTGACCTTTGGTCTGGTCTGGTTCGCTCCGAAGGACAAAACTATACGTCTTTGGCCAGAGCGGACAATACTCTCTGTATTGGGAGTGGGGCATGACAGTTATCAGTAGTTTCTCGATTGGTTATAGGCCACGCATCGGCATGACTCATCGAGTTATTGAGATCTGATAATTCCACCCCCTAGACTCGATATGCTATATATCAGACGAAGAAAACGGACTGTACGGTAAGTGTTACTTATAGGCTCTACGGGAGTTTAAACAAGTATACTTGTTGATCTTATATTCATTCAATACCTGGGTCAATACGTCTGTAAAGGTATTTACCGAAACTTCAGAAACAACAGAGCAATGGCAGCCTAGACGTCTGTACCAGACGTCTGTCCTAAAGACAACTGCAAAACCTTCGAGTCTTCGCTTCGTGATAACCCCTGATCTTAGGGAAATCTCTATAGATGAATGTAAGGCATATCTAGCATTAGGCAAGTCGACTACAACCGACAAGGTGTGGGTTCTAGGTCCAGTAGCGGAGTCTAGGGTTCAGGCTTCAGCTAATCTTGGTCTTCTGTTTCATCTTCATATATTCCGGGCCAATTAAGATGGTTGAGATAATTAGACAATGGCTAGGATTTACCTCCTCCTTCAAAAGCTATGTCTTTTGAGTTCTATTCTTCATCCCCATTTCGCTAACCTGCTGCCGTGGGTTAAAGCCCTTCTCTTGTCTCTATAAAACTCCAAAGGTTTATATCCCATCATCAATTAACTTTTTTTTCTTCTTTTTACCGAGAGAATTCTTTTTTCCTGTCTCTGTTGATTTCATTTTATTCTGGTCCTAATTATGATTGTCTAATTAGCAACATATGTCGTTTTACACGATTCGTTTATCGAACTCGAATGGTCGGATCGTACATAATCATATCATATTGGAATCATTTCCATTTTAATTGGGTTAATATACTTTTACAACACAGAATACTGTACTATTGATCCCTCCAAAACTTAGCTACTCAACTTCAAACCCAACCAACCAAACAGCTTGTTTTGTCAGCAAAACATCTATCGCATGCACGTGTACGTGCAAAAACCCTAGTTACTAGCTTGGAGTAGTGCTTAACTTTGGGAATTTTGTGTGTGTGTGTGTGGTGGTGGTGGTGGTGGTGGTGTCGGTGGTGTCATCAGCCGTTAAATGCAGACAATTTTCCACTGCACAAATGCTCCATGGCTACTAGACAAACAACCAAAAAAATTGTTCAAGTAGTCAAGAAAAGAGATGCCTCTCAAAATGTCAATGTCATTATTGAAGCACACGAAGGACTAGCTTGAATCACGGGTCTGAACACGACAAGTTAATTAAGCCCGCTAAAGTCAAGCACCATCCACCGCATATTCTCTATTGATGACCCATGATCATTGAAATCTTCAATAATTGCTCTCATTATATATATACTAGAATTTGTGCACGTGCGTTGCACGTGTTTATAAAAAAAATTGGGATGGAGAGAGAGAAATGTGGAGGATTCTAGAGTCTTATTTATTTATTTATCTTAAAAGAAAGGAGAGGGATGAGGTGAAGGGCTTGAGAGGTGAGAGAGATGATGTGGAGGGCTTGAGAGATAAGGATTTCTCTCGGTTTTTCATTTTTTCCTGGAAAAAATAAGAAGGGTGGACCTCTGACCAAGAGTATTTGAATTATACATAAAGATATGGTCCCTGTCTCTTGAAAATTTAATAGGGGGTCTTGGATCCTAGTAGATACCATTGCAAGTGCTACCGAGAGTTGGGTATTTAATCGTAAAATGACAAGGTTTGAGTTCACACTTTACTTTTCCCTTTTGCATGCTGACCCTTCTGACATTCAATACAGGAGCTATGTTTTTTTGGTTAAGTGCTAAACTTGGTATCAAGAGATTTCGACCAACCTAGAAGAGACCTAGCTAGAAGAGACATAAGAGAGCTCTCTCTCATCTTAGTCAAAAAGTCAACTTTCCATAAACTTTTTGTTGATCTAACACCTACTGTCTTGATCTTCATAAGATAAAGTGAGCGTGTGACTTTGATATAATTTGACCATTGATATAAAGAGTAAATTTATTAGATTATCGATACAATTAGATTAGGAACCATCCAATTCAAAAGCGATGTGTTACGAAACTGCATAATATTTTAATATTCATCTTCTTTTAGAAATGTTAATCAAAATGAACAAAACACCAATCATAAAAAATAATTGAATTGTAACAAATCTAGAAGAGAAGTAGGTTAGCTCACCCCCAATATTAGATTTGGAACCATATCAAGTAATCCATTGGTGGGGCTTGGAGTAGCCCATGGAAAAGACCAGGGTTCAAGTCCGGATACCCCTTAACGAGGGATGGCTAATTTATCCTGCCTTTCTTTCATATCAAATGCCTAGTCCATCTATATATAGTCTCAAATTGATAAATTGCAAATTAAACATTTAGTGGCGGCTGTAGTTCTATATAAATGCAATTCGGACAGAAAAGATGTACAATTCATTTGTCACTAAAATTCTTTATTTTCAAAACCCTTAGCAAATAATTTCTTGAAGCTGTACTCTTCCGACCTTATCATAATGAACATATTTATCCATTTAAACTAGGTTGAAATTTGATGCATTTGAGGTAATATTCAATGTAGTGGCAAAGACTTCAAGATATAAGACGGAAACGGGCTTAAATCTCAGCAAATTTGAAACCTCAAAGGGTACAACTTATAATATCGTTGTGCAAAAATACATATTCAATGTATAAAAAAATAAGAAAACTCTTAAAAATTGCTTAACAAAATTTGCAACCGTCAGGCTTTCCCTGAACCGATTGCTTCAAAAAATGAAAGAAGCGAACACGACAACGGTACGAGGCCCCTGTTACAGAACACGTGGCACCCTCCAATAAATCTACGTGTCCAATCACCACCTCAAAAGACAAAACCGTAGGGAAAAAGGGTGTGAAAGTGATGGGACTGTCTCCAAATCCAACCCAAAATGGAAAATTAATAAATGCAATTAATAGTGTGTGTAATATATTCTATTTATTCCAATTTCCATCTATAAATACACAAATTAATTTGCCTCTTTTCTCTCTCTCTCATTTCTCAACAACTGTGATTGTGATGGCTTTTCATCATCTCCTTCGCTTGATCTTGATCTTAGTTGTGATTTTTGTGTTGTGTTCAATTGATGGGTCCCTCTGTTATCAGCGCCCCAAGGCAAGAGAGACCCTCTCTGTTCCTCTTGACGATGATGCTGATGAACTCACCCCTCAACAGGTGTGTCCCTTCCGTTTTCTCTTTTTTTGATTTTTATCCGAAAGACAAGCAGACGTGTGTTCCCATTTGATTTCTTTTGATTTTCTTTTTTTGGATTTTTTTTTCCAACCAGAGAATTGTGCCATATGTGCATGCAATTGTAACTCTCCTTGAGAAATGCCAACTTTTGGCATCAAATATAGGGAATAGAGCATCTTAGATTAGAAATTCATGTTAGTTTTATCAAGGAACTATCAAAAGTTTTTATGTGACATAAATATCAAATTTAGGTAGATATATCCCTCTCTCTTTTGACAAAAAATTCTATTAGATGGAGAAAAAGAGAATTATTTTCATTCATTTGATTGTATACATATACAATGTTGGTGTAACCGAAAATAGAAACAAATAAATTTGAATCCCTATAGAGAATCGGTTATGATCATGATTTGCTAACAATAATTGGGACCTAGTTATAAGAAAACAATCCAGAATATACACAGTTGATTTATTTGAAAAAACAATTTGGATAAATCTAAGCATTGTTATATTTTTTTTTCTTTCCAATTTGTTTTTGAAATGAGTACATGCATCATCTATGAACGGTAATGGATACAGCTGTATCCAGGGATAAGAGAATTTTTAATATTATAACTATATGCATTTCATTTTCAGAAGGTCTCCATGGTGCTGGTTTTGTAATGCATGCATAAATGCATTCATATTTGATGGTTACAATAACATTTAGGATGAATAGCACTTGTAGAAATCGGCTCTGCATTTATGAATTTCTTACTGTATCTCTGGATACCAGCTATGCTTATACCAATTTCCTCTCCAATATGAGAGTACATAGATTAGATCCCAAAAAAATACTATATCTCCTGATATTTGATTATATTCAATGCGGCATACTATATCTCCAATATGAATGCTGCATGTTTTTAAATTTTTTTATTCACTAAATTAAATTACACTATATTTTCAGTAAATTCCCTTAAAACTTTGGTCTTAGGGGACCATATTTAACTAAAATACCCTTAAATCTTATAAGGAATCTTAAGGTAATTTTTTTTAAACATTAGGGTAGCTTAGTGAAATTTAGCCTTATAATTTTCCAGAAAACCATACAACACTATAGTGCAAACGTTGTGCGTTCAATCCAAGGTAAAATCTTGCCTCAAACTAATGTTAATCACACAAGGATAAGGTAGTTTAGTGAAAAGAATGATAGTTAAGGGTAGTTTGGTTTAATTTTAGCCTAAACCATATAAACCCCGACACTAACATCTATCATGTAATGGATTATGCCCAGGTCCATATATCTCAAGTAGGAGCAGACAAGATGAGAGTAACATGGCTCACCGATGGCGATGCTCCATCGATTGTTGAATACGGAACCTCGTCGGGCCAATACCCTTTCTCAGCCGCCGGCTCCGCTTCTAAGTACTCTTATATGCTTTACAAATCGGGGCTGATTCACGATGTGGTTATAGGTCCCTTAACCCCCAGCACCGTTTACTACTATCGTTGCAGCTCTAATGCCGCACGCGAGTTCTCTTTCAAGACTCCGCCGTCGAAACTCCCAATCAAATTTGCAGTCGTTGGTAATATGAATTTTCTATTCTCTTCTAATTTTTCCTCATCCTCCATAAAAATGACCAGAATATCCTTTGAACAGGTGACCTAGGCCAAACCGGCTGGACCAACTCGACCCTAGCACACATCTCAGCCTCCGACTATGACATGCTCCTACTCCCCGGCGACCTCTCCTACGCCGACTTCTTCCAACCCTTATGGGACTCATTCGGTCGCCTGGTCGAACCTCTCGCCAGCTCTCGCCCATGGATGGTTACTGAAGGAAACCACGAGATCGAAAAAATCCCAATTTTTGAAAGCCCGTTCCAAGCCTTCAACGCCAGGTGGCGCATGCCGTATGAGGAAAGTGGCTCGACTTCGAATTTATATTATTCGTTCGATGTGGCTAGTTCGGTCCATGTGGTCATGTTGGGCTCGTACACAGATTTCGATGCGGGGTCGGATCAGTATAAATGGTAATTGTGCTGAAAGCTCCCAATCAAATGGCATTGCATGTCTGAACAAATAAGTGACGAAGATAATTGATTGGTTGTGATCTCTAACAGGTTAGCAATGGATCTGGCGAGGATCGATCGAACGAAGACGCCGTGGATTTTGGTTTTGATCCATGCGCCATGGTATAATTCTAACGAGGCACATCAAGGGGAAGGGGAGGAGATGAGGAAAGCGATGGAGGATTTGTTGTATCGTGCCAGTGTCGATGTTGTGTTTGCAGGTCATGTGCATGCCTATGAGCGATTTGTAAGTATGATAAGATCTAAGGGTTTAAAATTCCAGCCATTTAGATATGAACTGTGATATTTAAATAGCCTTGATAAAAATTAAAAAAACGCATATATATGATTTCAAGAGGCTAAATTACACTATAAGTCTATGAAACTCTTAACTATTGTTGTTTTTAACTTAAATCCTATCAGTACGTAATATCTTAACTTTAGCAATACTGTCTGTTTTTTCCGCATCAGACACGCGTGAACAACAACAATGCCGATGAGTGTGCGCCTTTGCACATAACGATCGGAGATGGAGGCAACAAAGAAGGACTGGCTACGAATTACATTGATCCTGCACCAAAGGTTTCATTATTTAGGGAGGCGAGCTTCGGGCATGGAAGGCTCGAAGTCGTGAACGGGACTCATGCGCTTTGGACTTGGCATCGTAACGATGACGATGAAGCTATTGTTGCAGATCAAGTTTGGTTGACTAGCCTATCATCAAATCCTGCATGTAGCAAATAGAATTAGTCATACCGATTTGTTCTTAGTTAGATAATTATACCAATACAGCTTTCATTATTATTTTAACTGGATATTGTTTTCATTCCTTCTTTAATTGGAGATCCTATTACTATCGATTTTGTTTCGAATATCATTTCATTGAAATAAGTTGATGTTTCCTTATCTTCTGATCACTAATTGATTAATCGTCAAAAAAGTGTGTTCGAATAGCTAGCCGCGATGAGTACGGGTCGTCTAGAGGGAAACGTGAACTCTTTCTTGCTTTAGATAAGTTGATAAAAGATGATTGATTGTTTGACGTTATATTTTAAAACGGATATAAGATTTATAATGAAAAGGCTTCTAGTGTTTATAGGACTTAGTAGTAATGGATGAATAATTAAAAATGGCTCTTTTATCTTTTAATAGTTTAAAATTAGATCGATAGTGATAAATATAGATTGGAGTTTTTTTGGAAGAAACTAAGGTTTCCCCACTATTAACCCTTGTCCCTTCATTGATCTCTATTCATGTCGAGCCCTTAACAAAACAAGTGTTAAATCAATCTCAAATCGTGGTCGAGCCTATCAATAAATTGGTAGCGCGCCCGATAAGGAGATTAACATTCATTTTGTTAAAATTTATAAACTTTAACATGTATAAAAAAAAATTAAAAGATTTTCCCATCCATGATTCTACCCTATCCTACGACCCCTATCAAGTTAGGAATTACTCATTCATGGTTAATGATTTAGAAAAAGGGTTGAAGAAGAATGAAAGCATGATTAAGATGCAGAAATATAAGTTCAAAAATTAAATGCAAAAAGAAATAAATAAAAACTATCTTTATTAATCAACTATTGCATTTACAATTCTCCTTAGAAAGTAGAATACAAGAACCCTAATTGCTCTAAATCTCTTTCTTGTTTGAGGTAGATGAATAGATGATGATCACTCGGATGCATGGATCTTTTCATCTTTTCGGTGATTATTTTCAATGTACAGCTCTCGATCTCTTATATAGTCCTTAAAACCAGAAATCCTAAATTGCATATAGAAATATATGTAATTAAAATCATAATACCAAAATCTCAAATCCAACGGCTCAGATTTGACCGCTGAACCGCCGCAAAATACCACGTTTGGCCGCCCTTCCGCCGCGCTTTGGTGGGATCATGACTTGGGATTTTTTCTGGCTTCTTGTGTTGACATGTGGAGATCCTTTCGATGTCTAGATTCTGAAAATAATACTCTGAGTCTCTGCCGTTGCTAAATCTCTCGATTTACTTCTAAATTTTGGCAGATTCGATTCAGATATCCCGATTTGACTCAGATCTCTTACTTGGATTCCAGACCGAACTAATACCTGCACAATATCTCAAATCAAAGTGTTTAGTAGTATTTGGTATTTTTGAGATATTATCCTAACCATTTATATGATATAATATTTTAAGAATGTTGATTAGAAATATTTGATATGATCTGCATATTTTAATTATTAATATTTCATTTAAATATTATATGTATATATTTTCCCTCATTATATTAATTATAATGTAGAAACATATAATAATAATATTTTTACAAATAAACCCACATATGTTTTATATTTACAATAAACACATTTTAGTATTTAACAATAGTAGGGAAAATATTCATTGAAAAGTGCAATATTTTAGACTAATCAAATATCCCCAAATTTATCTTTGATCGTCCCGAGCAAACTAGTTATTAAAGAGAAAAAACTAACTAGCACACTTTCGTAAGCAACACGATTGCATTTAGCACGTGCAACAAGCCTTTAAACCTTTAGGTGTTCCTACTAGGAGGAGTGTTGTCTCGTAAGGCTTTTCAACGGATTACATCCACAAAATCCTATAATAAAAGAAAGAAAATGAAAGTTGCTGTAATACCCAGTTTTTGTACACCAATATCCGTATTTTTATAAAGTGTTACTTACTAAATTTATTTATATTTATAATTATTTCATTTATTTTAAAAACCCAAACCTATTGTCTATTTCGCTTTTATTTCCCTTTTCCCTTTTTATTTCTCCCGAGCCCAGCCCACCATCACTCCCCCTCCCTTTCCCAATTTCTTTTATCCAAGCCCGAGCCCGGCCCATCTCTCCCAACCCGACCCGCTTCCCTTCTTTCCCACTCCCTCTTTCTTTTTCCGCTTCTTCTCGTTCTTCCTCACGTCCCCACCGTTCATCCCCACGACCCCACTCCTTGTCGCGACCACGTCCCCGCTCCTTTACGCACGACCGCACGCACGCGCTCACTTCCCTCCCTCGACGTCATCTCTCTCTCTGTCTCTCATACGAGCCCGAGCCTCCCTCGCATCACCTCCACTGCCTCCTCGCCCAAAACTTTCCCCAGCCATCCAGCCCCGACCTCGTCTTCAACCTCCACACCTCGCCGCCACCTTCCTCTTCCCATCCCCGACGACGAACCCTGCACTAAGAAACCCCACAACCACGACACCCATCCCTCGTCGCCTTCGTTGCCGCCTCACCTTCGACCTCGCTTGCATCCCTCACCTCCAAAATCGACCTCCTCCGCCGACACCCTCGCCGGCATCCCCTACTCCCCTCCTATCCGAGCACCCCTAATTGTTGTTGTTGCTTGTGTCGTAGCCGCCGTTGCCGCAGTGCCAGGCCACCATGCCAATTTCCCTGAACGATCGTGCCCGCTTCATGCCCACTGCTTGCACCCGCGCTCACATCGCCTGAGCTCTCATCTCTGGCGCCCCTGGACCTCCGTAGCCTCTCCTAGCTCTCTTCGGTGCACCGTCGATCACTTCCAGCGGACCCATCACCTTCACCGCAGCACCAAAGCTAGCCCAAGTTTCAAACCGAGCCCCGGTCATTTCATCGAACACCTGTATCCGTCGCAATCGCCGCTATTCTATCCACCGGCATCGCCGTCCAAGCCATCGCCACCGTCATTGTGCCCATCGCCGCAGTCAACGCAGCGGCCGTCACAACGCCAGCGCACGTCCGTCACACCCACCGAGCCATCGAGTCCAAAAATCAAGCTCCACCGAGGCCAACTCTTGTCATGCTCGAGTCGTGAACGCGCCGTTGCCGCTACCGTAGCCGTGGTTCACCACTGTGTCGTCCACTGCTATCATATCACCGATCGTCGTCGTCAGACAAGTATTACATATTTGCTTCATGCTATATATAATCATTTCAATTACGATTCAATATTATTATAAGTATTTGACACTAAACTTTATGTGAGAACCTATCTTTAAATGGCTGAACTTGTGATCATTAAACCCGATTATTATTTACAGAGGTACTGCGGAAATTTGGTTGAAAATCAATATCGTTTCACCTATAAAATGTTACCCCCGATAATCATTGCGAAATCAGAGTTTTCCTAAACACGCTAGATCGTTAAATTCATATTAAATCTTTTACAAATCGGATTTTAGCGTTCCATGGCTTGTGTCGAAGCTAACTGATTAACCTACAGTACTCTATAGTTGATCACTGAATTTTAACAAATTATGATAGAGATAACTGAGGAGAATTACGATTCTGGACTGCAGTCCAGAGCAGTAATCCCAGTTAACCCTTGTTTTTAAATCACTGTATATCCTTGGTAAAATATGAAAACGTGCGGAACCCTATATAGTTACGTAGAAAATCAAGTTAGCTTTCTTACTCCACTGGTTTCACTGGATTCCTATGCTGTATGATATTTTTAACACATTTTATAATGTCGACATGTCCAGCTGAATTCTGCAGTGACAGATTTTACACATCAATCTAAACCTGGCCATAACTCCCTGTGGATATAGGATATTATCGATCTGTCTGGTGAGTTGGAAACCTAACTGATAAACCTAAATTTCGTTCAACTATAACGTCACCAAATTTCGATCCCAACCGGGATTAAAACTTGTTACGAAACGGACTTCCAGTTCTGAAACCGGATTTTCAGCAGTGAACACTTAAATTGAAATGACCATATCTAGCGAACCTGAAACCCGATTGATGCGAAACCAATTTTGATGGATAGATAATTAAACATACTGCTTACCCCCTTTATATTGTTTCACTTAATTCTGCATGTATGATTTATAGAAAATTATGCAAGTGGTAGGACACTGACTGATGATATTCTATTCATATCGTAATCATTGTATCCCCATCATATCATGTAGATGTCATTGCATTGGTAACCTAGTGATCGTGCACATTAACCAGTGTTAGATATTAGTGTTTGATTGTGGCAAGTACGTTAGTGTTAAGGCGTGAATGAATAAATGAAAATGATACGTACTTGTACACAATCAACGGACCCAGTTAATTTATTGCATTGTCAACGTCTATGGGACATGTATAAGTGTAACTATAATTGGTATGGGACGATTATGGAAGCACTTATATTAGTGTCGTAGGAAAGGCACCAGATACTGTCCATTTAACTTGGGTACCAGTCGAGACATGCTTGATGGAGATCCTGTCTCCAGTTCTCGCGTAGACTTGTCATGGACCGACTAGTATTTGAGTTTATAGTTGGTATTTGATATAGACCACGGGGTGTGGGGTAGTTTGAGTGTGAGTCCAACGGAATCTCGGGAGTCCCACTGCCGGCATATACAGTGATTCTGGGAGTCATATAGGTGATATTACTGATTATTATCGTGCGTGATTCGGGCCCGTGTTCCCTTACCCCTGGGGCCTTACCCTTGGGTGGGAGATACTCACGAGTGGTTGACTCTCATACTTGGACTGACGATAGGTTTAGCGACCTGGACAGTGAGACTTAGAGACTGATAGGTTTAGTGACATGCATTGCTTACTGACTCGATACACCTGCCTTACTGTTTACCCGCTTTACCGTTTGCCTGTACTGGCTCCTTCATGCTCATATCATCACTTCATGCTTGCTGTTTCATATTCATCATTATTACACATGTTATATATGTATTTCTATTTATTGCTATTGTGTCGCTCTGACGACCTGAGTATGCATGCTCAGAGTGAGAAGTGGATTTAGCTTGGATCAGGATCTGATGTACCTCGAGGATACTGCGGACATCTGGATCAGCGACTCAGCGACATCTTTCCTCGATCTCTATCTGGTTAGTTTTCTGTATTTGTTTGATTTAGTGACTGCATTTCTCATTACCTGTGCATTGATTACTGATTACCACGTAAAGCTAGAAGCCGAAGTGTGACTACGGCAGGATGTTTTCTTGACCGTAGGAGCATGGCTGGCCTTGTCAACCCCTCATATTTCCGTATTTTGGGAAGCGGGGTGTAACAGTTACATACAAAGATAAGGAACATATAAAAGAAAAACTTGAAAATAAGAGTTTCAAACTACAAAAACTTTTTCGTTGACATGAGCCCTATCTTAATAGTCGTGAAAAGATATCAGAAATCATATCATCCCTCAATAAAATATCGTCTTTAGTTTTCCTCCCTACTTTTCTTCTAAATATCGATCATATACTCTTACGTATGTGTAAAAGACATCTCTACACTTAGAGAATTCTATTCAAGTTATCATACTCTTGTCCATCTTCCTTAGTACTTTTTAGTCGGTGAATATTTTAGATGGAATCGCTCACACATTTTTCATGCGACCGTTAATACTTCTTGAGATACTAACCAACCGATTACCAAATGTGCTTACTCATTAAGGTGTAATTAGCAATATCCTAGTCTTACAACACCTAAGATTTAGCAGTGGCTCCCAAACCATTTGGTCTAAAACACTAGGTGATAAGGCACCCTCGCTATATTTTTTTTATGCTGCCTTAAGTAATTACAAAAACCAGTGTTTATTTTTCACCATATATATTTTGTTGATTTATATATATTTTTCTTCATACTAAGACTTTTAGACAAGAGCATTTCAAGGTATGCTCTACTATCCCAAATTTCAAGATGTGTGCAAGTGCGTATAGTAGGGTATCAACGTTTAGATATTTGGACCCAAGAATAGGGACTATTTTTCAGACTTATTTCTATCTTCAGATTAGTGATTCCCTTCATCTTAATAACCCTTGGGACAACAGCTCATGACTACCTATTACTAGTTTTGTTTTAAAAAATCTAATTTTCTTGTATTTCTTAAATCTCTTCCTATCTTTCATATGTATTTTTCACTTCCTAACTTTTATTATCAAGAAATTTTAGTACTCTTATTTAGTATAATGCAAAATGATACGTGAAAAAGCACAAACCTTCCCCAAACCTATTTGCAGCAGTGTCCTCACTGTTGTCATCTTTTAATATCAAGACCTGTAGACTTGGGAGGAAAAAGCTCTTAATTATTAGCAAAATGGGACAAAAGTCAATGACAATGAAATCCTCCCCCAAACATATTTTTGGCTCACAATTGTATAAAAAAATTCTTTTCTTTCAAGAGCCAAAATATTTTTCTCCCCCTCCTAAACTTGAGTGAAACGGTATTAAGCATTTAAAATTATAAGAGGGGGGTAAATTTATTGGTCTATGCAAAACTTTACAAAGACCAAAAGTCAACACCAACCATTCAAATATTTTATCAATATAACACCATGGTTGGTAGATGATCATGTCACAGATAGACGTGAAGAAATGGGGAGGAGATAAGAGGTGTGATCGAAAGGATATACGTCTCGGTTGGTAGAGACGAAAAGGTGAGTATGAACGAAAACGAAAAAGTGAGTATGAACGAAAACGAAAATGTGAATGATTAGAAATGGATGGAATAGTCATATTCTCGCATGGGATAAGAAGAAGGGATGGTGGTTCAACTTCTCTGGCCTTAAATGGAGGCGCACGAATTTCCAATGGAGATTGATTCATCACAACATCCAAGTCTTTAAGAAACGCGAATTTTTCAGCGAATTTTTTTTCGAAACTTTCATCGATGATGATCCCATCGAAAATAAAAGAATCAGTGGAATAAGCAGATTCTCTAGGAAGACTGAAAGTTTCAAGGTCAATTTTTTTCACGCCAGAATTCAACACAATTGATTTGTTATAAATTATGGAGATAGGAGCCTCGAAAAGCTCATCTACCTTATTTTCAAAAGCATCTAAATCAAGTGGTCTTTCAAGAACCATAGAACTCGAAATATCGGAGTGTAATTCATCAAAACTCGGTGGAGTTGAAAGAAGATTAGAAGAACCAAAGAAATTAAGTGATAAAATGGATAAACAAACTTGTGTGTCGAGTGTTGTTGAACCAGTTGATGGGTTCCATAACACTCTAACTAGGATTTATGGGGCATCAAGTATGCAATTTTAAAAACCTAGAGAGCTATGCAACCTATACCAAGGATCTAACTAGAAAATTAGGAGTAAGCTAGCATGTAATCAAACATTATATCTAAGTGAACAAGGAATACAACCTTTGTAGACCGGTCCTTCACTTCAAAGCTCCATGTAGTAGTCTCTTCGCTGCAAGTAGTGATCTCCCGGACTCTAGTAAGGCTCCACAAGATGAAATAAACAAGCTTACTTGAACTCTTCGAGGCCGAAGATGATCTACGTCAAGCAGACACTAACTCAAGCTATCTCTTCACTAATTAAGAATTAGTGAAAGCAAACAAGCTAAACTAAATGGCTAATCAAGTGTAGATTGATGAAGTAGGAATTTTGCTCACTTTAGAAATATTTTTCTCATTAAATTTCTTCACTTTCCAAAAAGCTAGAGAGCAAAATTGGAATGAAGAAGATGATGAAGATGAGAATGAATGGGTGAGAATAGCAACCATGAGTGAGATAATATCTCATATTAACTCATGTAGAGACTTAACCATGGCTTAAGATAATAGTTGGGTTAATAAATATCTTAAGTAAAACAAAATTGGTGGACTTAGTCAATGATTCTACAAGCTTCCACTAAGCATCAACCATGACTAATTTCCACCCAATTTTGAATTACATTAAATAAATAATAACCCCTTAATTATTTTTAGCATGGTTTGAGTCTCATACACCCATGTACAATGTATCATCAAGTATGATACAAAAACAATACATTAATATATATCACATATATATTAAATGTATAAGTGAGAAAAAAATGCTTAAGTGAGCTAATATTAGTTAATGTAAAATTAATATATCAAATATATAATCATACATTAAATTATTAAATCAACACTTGATTTAATAATCCGGCTATATCAAATATAACCGACTAATATCATTTGTATCAACTTATCGAATCAACACTTGATTCGATAACCCGGCTATATCACATATAATCGACTGATATCATATATCGCGAGATTAGAATACAATATCACATATACGTATTAATCTCGGTCCCGCACATATCACATATATGCTCCTACTTCGTTTTGCCTGATCCACGAAACCTCTGTGTAGGACTCTAAAGACTCGTCAATATGCCGGCAGTAGGTTATGATCATATCAGTCACCCACAAGCCATCAGCGGTACTAGCTGGACGTAACGGCTACCTGAGTATTGAGTGATCAGAAGATCAACAAGCAAGTCTGCTGATACTCCTGCGAATCCAATCGGTAACACTACCGTACAGTCCGGTCTCTTCGTCTGATATGTCGCATATCCAACCTGGGGGTGGTAAACCTCAGACCCCAATAACCTGATACGTCATGCTGATGTGAGACCCATAATGTTTCAAGAAACTACTGATAACACTTACCAGTAAATCTTAGCAACCCTGACCAAGGATTTTCTGTTATGGCCAATCGAGCATAGCGCAACATCAACCCCCAATACCGGGAGAGACGAAATCCCCTCCTATCGCTCATTGCCTCCATGTGACTCGGGACTGTACCCAAAAACCACCGTTTTGCACGTTCTCTTGAACGTGGTAAGGTGGAAATCAAAGCACAGTGGGAATCACACAAGACTCTATGACGATCTCGGATCTACAGACTAACATGTACCAGTGTCACCAGATAACTGCTATCTGACGTGAGGTATAATACCATTTAGGAGTTCTCGGCGAGTCCTGTTCAGTGTACCCATTCTCCACTGAGCACCCGTATACAATCTTTGATGTCAAACACCAATGGATGTAGGATCTTCCATCGCCCATCATATGGGTCAAGAAACGTATACGCTAGTCTACTCTGGAATATTGATGCCCCGTCTCGATACTAGGAACAATGGTAGGATGTACTTATAGACTACCCTGGCCCCACTAGTATGATCTGCATCATAATTCTGGTAGTCAAGTACATATCCTAAGGGCTTTATCAATATGTAACAGAGAGACAATAAGTGTACATGTTAAGATAAAGAGTAACCAGATAGCATACTATCATGTCGAGTAAGAAAGTCCTCCCTATATATGTCTAGACATCCACTATAATATACATCATATGTACAATAATGGCCTCTAGGGCATACATACAACTAACAATCTCCCACTTGCAGTAGGGCCAGTTGTTGTAGTATCTCATACCCAATGCCCCATAAAAGTCTCTCTAATGAAAGGCCTCTGTGAGTGGATCCACCGTGTTATCCTTCGCGTCAACTCTCGTTACCTCGATCCCTTGGAGATCAACCATCTCCCTGATCAGGTGATACTGCCTCAGAATAAGTCTGGATCGCTGATGGGACCAAGGTTCCTAGGCCAAACCCACAACTCCATTGTTTTCGCAATAACAGTTATTGGACGCTCAATGGTAGGAACCATGTTCATCTCATGAACAAAAAATATCCAGACAGCTACTTTGGCAGTATCGTTGGTAGCGATGTATTCAGCCTTTATCGTCTAGTTTGCCACGGTATATAGCTTGGAACTCTTCCAACATACCGTCTCTCCACTGAGAGTAAAGACAAAGCCTGAGAATGACTTTCAGTCGTCTTTATCACTCTGGAAGCTCGAATTGGTAAAGAACTCCCACTAGAGTTTACCGTTACCAAATACCAAGAATATTTCTTCAGTGCTTCTCAAGTACTTAAGAATGTCCTTCGCAGTTGTCTAGTGATTCTCTCAAGATCCGATTGATTCCTGATCACTACACCTTATGAGTTAGCTACATCTGGTCTGGTATATAATATCGCATACATGATAGAGCCTAGTGCTGAAGCATAGGGTATCCCTTGCACGCAAGCTCTCTCCAAATCAGTCTTGGAAGACATCTTTTTGGAAAGAGTGATTCTTAAGTAAGTGGGTGAACCACCATGGTTAGAATCTTCCATACTAAACCCCTTTAGTATGGTGTTAATGTACCTGGATTTGGGACACTCCCAACATCCACTTAGATTTATCACTATAGATCATGATCCACAAGATGTAATAGGTATCATCCAGATCTTCCATGGAGAATCTTCGTGATAAGAGGAGCTTGACCGAGTGTAGCATAGGAAACCATTTCCTATCAAGAGTATGTCATTCACGTACAATACGTGGAAGACAACTTTACTCTCTACAACCTTCTTGTATATACAAGGTCCATCTACCTTTTTTATGAAGTCAAACTCTTTAACTGCCACATCAAAACAGATGTTCCAACTCCATGATTCGTGCTTTAATCCTGATGGACTTAAGCATAGCCACTGGAGAAAGGGTTTCATCCTAATCCACACCTGGTTATTGACGAAAACCTTTTACTATAAGTCTAGTTTCGAAAGTCTCAATTTTTCCATTTACACCAAGAATCTTCTCAAGATCCATTTGCTCCTGATGGGTTTTACCCCTTCAGGTGCAATATTCAAAGTCACACTTTGTTGGTGTACATAGATTCCATCTCAGATCGCATAGCATCCAGCCATTTCACAGCGTCTCTACTCGTGATGGCCTGCCTGAACCTAATTGGGTCATCATCTACCATGATGCAATCCTCGCTCCCACCATCACTGAAGAAACCGTAGTATCTCTCAGGTGAATGAGAAACCCTTACCATATTCGAGGAGAGGTTGAGGCTTGTTGGAGACTATTGAATCATTTGGTTTCACCAAATCATCAGCTGTTAGTTTGTCTAGCTGGAACTCCTTCCAGTTCTACCTCATTACCACTAATTTCTTCCATAAGAAATTCCTTTTCTAAAAAGGTGGCATGCTGAGAAACAAAACACCTTTTGCTCTTCAGTGTGGTAGAAGATATACCCTTGCTAATGTTCGGGATATCCAACAAACTTATACAGAAGTGACCTTGTCTCGAGTTTGTCCGGATTCTACCTTTCAACATAGGCCGGACAACTCCATATCTTAACTCGTTTAAGATATGGTCTCTTCCCATTCCATATCGCATATGGAGTGGTAGAAACTCGATTTGGTTGGAACCCTATTCAATAGGTATGCAGCTTCTCAAGTGCATAACCCCCAAAAGGAAACAGGCAACAGCAGTACTCATCATAGAGCGCACCATATCTAATAGGCTGCGTTTCCTCCGCCCTGATACACCATTGTGCTGTGGTGTACACGAAGGAGTAAGCTGAGGGAGAATCCCATTCTCTTTTAAATAATCCAGAAACTTCATGCTCAAGTATTCTTCTCTCCGATCATATCGAAGGACTTAATACTTTTACCCGTCTGGTTCTCAACTTCAAACTTATATTTCTCGAATTTCTCAAAAGTTTCAGACTTGTGTTTCAACAGGAACATATGTCTGAATCTTGAGAGATGGTCAGTGAATATAATAAAGTACGAGGAACCAATCCTGGCATATGTAAACATGTGACCGTATACATCACCATGTATCAGTCCCAAGTGTTCAGTAACTCTTTCTCTGTTTCCAGTAAACGGAGTATTGGTCATTTTACTTTTGAGACAAGACTGGCAAGTATTATAAAATGAAAATTCATACGGATTCAAATATTCATCCTTATGTAACTTAGCTAGTCGTGTCGCATTGATATGACCTAGTCTACAATACCACAAGAAGGATTCGTTCATTTCTGAACTACTCCTCTTGTGTGTTCTACATACTTTGAATTGTGGTTTGATTTAGAACGTATATGCTATTATATAACGTGTTTGATCTAATCAACTCTTGATTAAGGAAAATGTTCACAACATTATCCTGCAATACAAAATTATATCCTTCTTTAACTTAATAAAGAAACTGATGTAACGTTGTATATCAGGTTCGGCATATAATAACATTTGCTCAGAATCAATGTATTTACCACTTGGTAATACAAGGTGATATTTGCCAACTAATTTGGCTGCAACACTTGCACTATTCTCTACATTTAGAGACATATCACCCAATCCCGTTTCTCTACCTTTCTGTAGCCCATATAACAGATTACATATATGCGATCCTGATCCGGTATCTCATACCTAGGACGTAGAGAATACTGAGAATCGGTTCTCGATAACGAACACACCCGAAGAATATGCATCAACATACTTTTTTCTTGATTAGGTGGCATGAGAATCCTGGTATTCCTCTACTTCCTGCTCAGACTTATAATAATTATAAGGTAGAGCGGAACCAACGTTCCCCAGCACAGTATAATAAACAGGTTCGGTCAATATATCCATATTATTATCTTGATTGAGGCATGTCACGGTCGCTACCAGGAGAGAGAGAGAGAGAGAAGAAAACACTCAGCGTATGCTTTTGCAAGATCAGATTGGTTATTATTTTATCTAATCAGGATGGCTCCCACTGTTTGTATCAAATCTCCCTTCAAACCCTAAAAGGTAAAACTGGCCGGGATTAATTACACTCTACAAGTTCGCCAATCTTTCGGCCAGGCCAGTGTAGGTACTTTGAGGAAGGTTCCCTTGCTTTCGCACGGACCTAATTAAAATAAACCTCATTTTCCCAGGGACGTAACCCCGTTAACACCTTTCTAGACACCTACTTGATCGGCTAATTGTAATGTGCAAAACTCTCCCAGAAGTAACTCTTACTCGTAATGGGTATCGGGATCCAACTATCTTATAGAAGGTATGAAATCTCATTGCAAATTTCAACACTTGAAATTCCCGATAATTTTTTGCCCCTAGCTTCCTATGGCCTTGACGGAGGCCAACAAACTATAAGCTGCTAGTCAAGTTCATCCTGTACATTTCATGATTGAATTAAACCCACCCGCACGACTCTTGACGGAGGCCAACAAAGTCGCACAACTATCCTAATCCAATCGCATCATATGCTGCAGATAAGCACTAGTTAGCTACCGCACACTACGCCTTGACGGAGGCCAACAAACGTAGTATGAATACTAAGTAGTACTTATCTGAAATGACGGAGGGCTACGACGGGTTTTTAAGAAAACCTTTTACGTAATGAACTTGATATCGCTGTAGAAACAAGTGATTTTGAAAAGGAGTGTTTTTGAGGATTTTGCTAGTTTTGCTAAAGAGATCACTCCCGGTAAAGGGATCTCGGCTCTTTCCTCATCGACTGGGATACTAAACATTCATGAATACCACTATGCAAAATAAGAACTAGAGAAGCAATCAAAAGAAAAAACCGAGTGGGTTGTAGTATCTACTAGGTTTTGCTAAAGAGGTCACTCCCGGTGAACGGATCTCAGCTCTTTCCTCATCGAATGAGGTGTTGGATATTCTACAAGGAATACCGCTATGCAAACCAAAATATTAGATCTACCCTTTTTGAAAATTTGATTCTACAACATTTTTAGGTTTCTTTCTTTTTCATTAATCTCATTAATTAAGTCCCATCATTTATGCTTCCTAAGCATCACAGAAAAAACGAAAATAGAACGTACGCTTATGCCATCCGCATTTGCCGCAGTGTCCCGTTATGCACCGTTATGTTACTTAACTAACGACATAGCGGGGCAGGACTAGCGCGGGTGCAAAACATAAGCAACGTTTATTATATATCATATATATAATAACAACATTCATCTCAGTATATAAAGTGATCACATCACAGAATATCAGCAGCAGAAGTCCACATATGAAATATTGGATATTCTAGAAATTCCGTGTTTTAAATTAAGCCAGTAAAAAACACAGATTCTACGGTCGTGATGAATAGCCAATCTCACATCCCTAGACCCCTACGGGAGCGGCAAGCAACCCTACCAATTCTAGAGTTAGGAGACCCGGTCTCAACTCCTCGAGATGGTCTTCCACTGGACTCTAGAACCCGGTTAATTGTGCTCCCCATCTTGGGTCTATTCTAATGCAGAAAAGTAAATAATATACATCAATGGTGACATCATCCTTAACCCGGAAGTGCCCCAATAAAAGAATAGTACATACAAGTTTTTACATGAATGAAAATGAAAAAATCTCATCTCATGCAAAAAACCCCGGCTATTCAAACACGACGGTCCAATATAACATATCACAGCAACACATAATATCAAATGTCATTAACGTAAATAAATATCCCATTTGTCGTTGACATATAGCAACGAAACCGGCGATACACTACATATTACACTTACGGTCGCAGAAAAGAAAGTGAAAACTACAACAATTGGAATCCGCAACCAACTTAGATATCATAAACCCAATGTATCACATACTTCGGATTTCATGCCTAACCATATGAATTCCTTAGACATAATAAACCCGGAATATCACATATTCCGAATTTCATGCCTAACAATTATAAACCCCGTATTTTAGTCTCGATATTGAAAACTCTTTTCAATAACAAGTCGGGCAATTCAACAAGATTCCAGATAACTTGAACGAATGCTCGTTGGAAACATTAGTAGACGGCCGCACCCCCGATGCCGTCAACAAAGTGCACTTAGGCGGAACACCGCGGCCATGAGTACCCGAATAGATGCTTTAGGCAACGGGGTCCTCCTACAGTCGCTTGGTCGGGCTATGGGGCGTGGCTATCTAGTAACGTTATCCGGCGAGTATCCGCATACATTACGTAATTGCGACAGACTTTTGATCCACATCAAAATCCCGTGGAAACCGATCAAATGAGACCAAATTGCTAGATTTATAAAATTCAAATTAGTTTTCACAAAACTAATTATTGTGCATTCTAAATATTGTATTACAATTCACAGATAGCTAGACAATTTTAAACTTTTCGATTGAATTAACAAACACCCAAAATTTCCCAGAGAGCTCAACACTTGAGCACAGTCTAAAAATTACCCAGAACATACCACAGCACCTATGGACCAACCGTAAAAGGGCTGACTCATGCCTCACTCATAGCGCCGCGGAACTGCCGCAAACCCTAGGGTTTGGCCGCGGTTCCGCGGTCAAAGAGTCGAGTTTGGGTATCATTCTTCTAAAGGGTCCATAGAATTATTTGCATGATATTTGAATAATTTTTATAACTTGGAAAAATCCAGCTTTTGAAAAGTTTTCAAGAGAGGGGTGAAAAAATGGGTTTTTGATATTCGTTCAAACTTTTTAACGCCGTCAAAGTTACCCGAGACGATATTAAAATTACGACTACGAAACACTAAACTCCAGAGCCCCAAAACATAAAAAAAAATTCGAAGCCAACCCTTCATCAAGTTTCGACCAGAATTTTAAAGTGGTGTTGTGTCGGGGGTTTCAGAGTTGTTTGGGTTTCGCAATTCATCTAACAACTTCTAATGTTCTAGCTCAGCTCTGATACCAATGATGGGTTTCATAGCACCCTAACTAGGATTTATGGAGTATCAAGTATGCAATTTTAAAAAACCTAGAGAACTATACAACCCATACTAAGGATCTAATTAGAAAATTAGGAGTAAGTGTTCACACCATAATATTGCATTATTATATTCCTCATTCTTATTCGTTTTATAAATAAATAGGTGCTTTTGACGCATGTCTGCTACATATTATAGGTTACAGGTTCTTGGATCTAAAACAGTGAAAAAGAGAAAAGACGATGCAAAAGTGGAACTGCAACCAACAAATAGAAGGATCTTGATCAAGCCTACATAAAGATCAGTTCACAAAGTACAAGGCAACGCAAGGTCTAAGATTTCGTCTCGAAGCAACGGTTAATATCCACTACACTATTCACTGGAGATCTGGAAGAAACCTCAAAGCCCATTTGATAAAAGTACAGAATAAATAGGAAGCCCAAAATGACTAGAAGCTACAGCAGAAATACCAAAGCCCAGTTCTCCTTGTTGACCGCGGAACAGCGGCCAAACCAACTGGTTTGGGAGTCACTGCTAAAAGCCTTGGGTGTTGCAAGACTAAGAATTACGCTCTAATGTGCAAACACATCTTGTAATCGGTCGTTGGTACCTCAAGAAGTATTAATGGTCGCATGAAGGATGTGTAAGCAAAATTCATTTAAAAATTCACCAATTAAGAAGTGCTTTGGACAATGGACAAGAGTATGATTGCTTGATTTGAATTTCCAAGTGTAGGGGTGATATATACACACACGTAGGGGTATTTGATTGGGATTTAGATAAGAGATAGGAATGAAGAATAGAACTTGTATCTTTAGTAGAGTTGATAAAAATTCCTAAGTGGAGATGGAACCCTAGAAGGAAAACTTAAGAGATACCAAAAGCTAAGTAAGTCTACAGAACATATATAATCTTAAGTTAAATGATGAGGAAGTGTGAAGAATATGGGTAGATAGTTTACGAGTCGACGATAATAGAATTCCTTGTTAGAAAACCTAATTGGAGAATTAAAATTAATGGGCCGAATTGATAGGATTTTGTGGGTAGTATCCGCTAAAAACCCTCAGGAGACAACACTCCTCCTACTAGGGACACCTAGATGTTTAACGGCTTGTTGCACGAGCTCAGTGCAATCGCGTTTCCCTGCGAAAGTGAGGTTAGGTTTTTGTCGAGAATAAAACTAGGTTTGCTCGAGAACGAGCAAAAGATAAGTTTGGGGGTATTTGTTCACACCATAATATTGCATTATTATATTCCCCATTCTTATTCGTTTTATTAATAAATAGGTGTTTTTGACGCATGTCTGCTACATATTACAAGTTACAGGTTCTTGGATCTAAAACAGTGAAAAAGAGAAAAGATGATGCAAAAGTGGAACTGCAACCAACAAATAGAAGAATCTTGATCAAGCCTACATAAAGATCAGTTCACAAAGTACAAGGCAACGCAAGGTCCAAGATTTCGTTTCGAAGCACGGTTAAAATCCACTACACTATTCACTGGAGATCTGGAAGAAACCTCAAAAGCCCATTTGATAAAAGTACAGAATAAATAGGAAGCCCAAAATGACCAGAAGCTACAGCAAAAATACCAAAGCCCAGTTCTCCTTGTTGACCGTGGAACCGCGGCCAAACCAGGCCTCGGGCCGCGGTTCCGCGGCTATGTTGCGTAGATAGGAGCTGGAATTTTTACCATAATTTTGGGGCGGCTTTGACTGGTCAACCTTGGGTTATTTTGGTAAATGCAGACGTGCGAATCAATTGTAACCTAGGCTTTCTATGAATCTATAAATAGGGACCCAATTCATTGTATTCTTTTCATGCCTCCCTATGCCTCTTTTCACTTCATAAATTCAGATCTGTACTGTGTTCATGTTTGGAGAGAGCCATCAATAAAAATTAGTATGTTCCTTTTATTTCTTTGCTTTAGTTTACTTTTAATTTAGAATGTCTTTTAATCCCCTGATGAGCGAGTAGTCTCCTCGCTTGTTAGGGTTAGTTTTAAGGGAAGGTTTGAGAGATGAGATCTCTCACCCCTTTCTTGCCCCTTTACACATAAGAATTAGAACTCCATGCATACACGCACACACCGCTCCCTGCGGCACCTTACCCCTCGAGATAACGGTGATACCGTAGTATAAAGGACCGGTTGCGCGTGTTTTCCATGGAGGTTAGGGTAAGGATCGATAAAGGAAGGACAAGAACCTAGAGGAAGAAACATCTTCCCAAATGATTCTAATCCACTTTATTGATAATTACTATAACACCTAATAGATCTATAATAGGGCATTGAAAGCGGTAAGGAAACCTTTAATCTCTCAACTTCTCCTAAACCTAACCATAGCAAGACTTAGATCTAGATAATCTTAGTATAACTTAATTTGGTAGTTTTTAGATTTAATAAATCAATCCGACACCCATCGGAATTAACTCGTTAGCGTGATTAGGAAAACACAAAATCCCTGTGGACCGACCCATACTCACCGGCTAGCTACCAAGCGACGCCGTTCTTGATTGCGGTAATTATATTTTTGATCATAAAATCCTACACTAATCAAATGGCGCCGTTGCCGGGGATGGCGTGTTATTTCCTTTTTGCAATTTCGGGTTAATCAAAATTAAAAAAATCATAAAAATCTGAAAAATCAAAAAAATATAAAAATATATCATCTGTTATTTTTGGAAAGGGTATTTTTGGGAGAATTTTGCAGGATCTACAAACAACTTCGGATCTGGAAATTTCCAGAAGGCGAAACAGAAATCAGAAGACCAGAACAGAGGAGGATTTTCAAAACAGAACAGTGGAATTTTTCCCGCACCCTGAACCTTCCACCGCGCCGCTAAACCGCCGCGCTAACCCACTTAGGATCGCGGAACCGCCGCCGTCTAGTCAACTCAGAACGTCAGAAAAATTCTTGGGACTCGTGCCGACTACCCCGCCGCGGAACCGCGGTGGGAACCTGCCTCCGGCCGCGGAAGGGCGGCGCCTTCGTGACATCATACTCTGGAATTTGCACTGTAAGCTTCGCTTTTCTCTTCTCTGCAAATCTCGATATATATCTTCTGAAAACTGCCTGCAGAATTATTTGCACCTTAAAAATCCTTTCCCTTCCAAATAACAAATCTTATGCAGGATTCTTTGTGATATGCTTAAAATAATAACTGATTGCAAGTGATCGTTTCTGATTTGCATATCCTTAATTTTTTTGCTAAATTTTTTTTTCTAAATAAAGAGAAAAAGAAAAAAGAAAACTTTTTATTAGAAAACTTGCAAACTTTTGTCGCTAAGAATCCTTGCACCACAAATCTTCTTTCTTTTCTCATTCTTCTATCATGGGTACCCCACATCATAAATCACTTGCCGAACTTTGGTATCCCGAACCTAACTTTGCTTCGTACGTCAATTGTTTCGGTCGATTTAAAGAAAATCCTTCCATACCAAAAATATCTTTGAAAGATCAAATAGAAGCGTCTAGGAGAAACAGTTTGACGTTGCAACCCACTTTGTGTCAACCTTATCAACCTTCACCACCTTCGTACGTTGACACCACTTTTCCAAGTCCTGCTGTAACTCCTAAACCGATGTCCATTGTTGAGCATATTGCTCAATCTCGTAGCCGATCTTTCACCCCTCTCCACTCATCTAGTTCTAGGAATCAACAAGTCCATTCACCTTTTTATCCACATGTTGACCCTACTCCTGTCCAACCATCCAATTCCTACCAGTCCTACCCGACTTTCTCACCTTCACTAGATATTGCCTCTACACAGCCTTTTGGGAGTTTCACGTATCCAAACAGTTTTGAATCTTTTACCGAAACCCCTTCACAACCCATGTCTAGTTTGGAACAGTCGTTGGAGGCGTACATAGCAGCAACAAACAGAATGATTAGGAATGTGGATGCGTCCATTACCGCCCTTATGCAACCTAATGAACCGGAAGCTAGTTTCCAACTAGCTCCAAATTTTTCAATTTATGAGGAGGCGGTTGGACAGAGTGCGAATTTGAGAGGATTTCCAAATCAAACCTACCCACACCCAATTGAATCCAACAACTCCAATTTTCAAACATGTGTCCAAAATGATGAGTTGTGCGACTTTGTAGTGCTTGATTTGCCAGATTATGAGGAACCTCTTTCGAGTGAAACCACACCTAATCCGTTTGACCTTTACACCTCCACTCTAGAACCTAAATCGATAAATATCCATGCTTTTGATAAGGTGTCAGAAAAAATTGATTTTCACTTGATTGAGGATAAAGACGCCGGGAATATTTCGGATGATGAACCTGTCGATTTGATTGAAATTTTATGTCCAATTCATCATCCCGAGTCATTAAATATTTCTCCCGAACTTCATATGCGTCTTGATTTTGATGATAATGGCATGGATGAGCTAAATATTGAGGAGAATTATGAGGATAGTATTGAGGAGAATAATATTGAGGTTGAACCATTTTTGTTTGATGTGTCGAATTTTCCAATTCATCCTCTTGCACCTTTGACTAAATCACCCTCCCTCCTTTCCATCGTTCCGACCACGCCTAATATCACGCTTGAAGACTGTGAGCTTGAAAATTTTTCCTTTGAATCTGACACAGTCCTCACTGCCGATAACACTTACGAGTGTTTCACTTTTTCGGACGATTTGATGACTCACCGCCCGAGTTTGACTTCTTTGAATTTTCAGATGAGTTAGTTGAACCATCAGACTCGGTTGCTTACAGTCATTTCGAACCATTGTTGAAATCATTCAAGTTCGAAACAGTTTACTACGGTGAGAATGAGACTATCCCTAATTCACTCCCTTTCGTCCTTCCTATCGTTCCGACCGTACAAAAGACCGTTACGCTTTCATCTCTAATACCAAGTTCGGCGTACCCATGCTTTCTTGCGAATCTTGAGGGATTTGACCCCATTTCTCGACGGGTTGATAGGTTAGCACAATCGCTTTTAACACATCGGTCATCACAAATTGCGCTAATTTATTCACTCGATTTACACCCTCAAGATCGTACTCCACTTCTTTCTCCTTTCCGCCATTCTTCTCCTCCACCGAGACCAAATTCTATCCTTCTTCCCACACGGTCTTGTGTGTTTCTCATTTCTTTCCTCTACACCCCATTATTTCACCAACTCAGCCATTACCACGATAAGATTTTTGAATGGTTGGTGCTAACCTTTGGCTTGTGTAAGGCCAAGCTTAAGTTTGGGGGGAACCTTGTTGTATATATGTATATATATTTTTGTTTTTTTTTTCTATAAAAAATTCAAAAATTCAAAAAAATAAAAAAAATTATAAATAAATAAACAGGGGCGTGCCGACATTTTGACCCTCTTGGTGTAGCATGACAGTGAGGACACTGTCAAGTTTAAGTTTGGGGGTATACTCGGTAAGTCTTCTTCCTTCGCATTCATGTGTATATTTTTTGCATTTGCATACTTATTTGAAAATCCATAAAAATTGAAAATTTTCAAAAATTATAAAAAGTAATGTATTCAATTTTGGCATATTTGATTTAAGTTTGACAAATAGGTTAACTGGTTAGGAACAACTAGATCTTAGACTTAGTAAATTAAAAACCCTAAAAATAACCTTCCTTAGAGTTTAACGGTAGAAAGTATATGTCTTCGTAGCTTATTTAGAAATAGGCAAATTTTGAGTCCACTTCTTGGGCTAAGTCGAAACAAAGGAAAAATATTGATATTTTATTAGAGTATAAGTTCGAAAAATAATTCCTAGCTTAAGTCTAGATTCTGAAAATGTATACCCTACAAATTGCACTAACACGAACCTTGAAACTTGGAATAGTAGAAGAGACGTTGAAATGCTCTTGTCTAAAGTCCTTAGTATGATGAAAATAAAAAAAAATATACAAGTGTGAATAAAAGAAAAAAAATGAACACTGGTTTTTGTGATTACTTAAGGCTGCAAAAATAGAAAAATATTTAGCGAGGGTGCTTCATCACCTAGTGTCTTAGACCAACTGGTTTGGGAGTCACTGCTAAAAGCCTTGGGTGTTGCAAGACTAGGAATTACGCTTTAATGTGCAAACGCATCTTGTAATCGGTCGCTGGTACCTCAAGAAGTATTAATGGTCGCATGAAGGATGTGTAAGCAAAATTCATTTAAAAATTCACCAATTAAGAAGTGTTTTGGATAACGGACAAGAGTATGATTGCTTGATTTGAATTTCCAAGTGTAGGGGTAATATATACACACACGTAGGGGTATGTGATTGGGATTTAGATAAGAGATATGAATGAAGAATAGAACTTGTATTTTTAGGAGAGTTGATAAAAATTCCTAAGTGGAGATGGAACCCTAGAAGGAAAACTTAAGAGATGCCAAAAGCTAAGTAAGTCTACAGAACATATATAATCTTAAGTTAAATGATGAGGAAGTGTGAAGAATATGGGTGGATAGTTTACGAGTCGACGATAATAGAATTCCTTGTTAGAAAACCTAATTGGAGAATTAAAGTTAATGGGCCGAATTGATAGGATTTTGTGGGTAGTATCCGCTGAAAACTCTCAGGAGACAACACTCCTTCTACTAGGGACACCTAGATGTTTAACGGCTTGTTGCACGAGCTCAGTACAATCGCGTTTCCCTGCGAAAGTGAGGTTAGGTTTTTGCCGAGAATAAAACTAGGTTTGCTCGAGGACGAGCAAAAGATAAGTTTGGGGGTATTTGTTCACACCATAATATTGCATTATTATATTCCCCGTTCTTATTCGTTTTATTAATAAATAGGTGTTTTTGACGCATGTCTGCTAAATATTACAGGTTACAGGTTCTTGGATCTAAAACAGTGAAAAAGAGAAAAGACGATGCAAAAGTGGAACTGCAACCAACAAATAGAAGGATCTTGATCAAGCCTACATAAAGATCAGTTCACAAAGTATAAGGCAACGCAAGGTCCAAGATTTCGTCTCGAAGTACGGTTAAAATCCACTACACTATTCACTGGAGATCTGGAAGAAACCTCAAAGCCCATTTGATAAAAGTACAGAATAAATAGGAAACCCAAAATGACCAGAAACTACAGCAGAAATACCAAAGCCCAGTTCTCCTTGTTGACCGCGGACCGCGGCCAAACTAGGCCTCAGGCCGCGGTTCCGCGGCTATGTTGCGCAGATAGGAGCTGGAATTTTTACCATAATTTTGGGGCGGCTTTGACTGGTCAACCTAGGATTATTTTGGTAAATGCAGACGTGCGAATCAATTGTAACCTAGGCTTTCTATGAATCTATAAATAGGGACCCAATTCATTGTATTCTTTTCATGCCTCCCTATGCCTCTTTTCACTTCATAAATTCAGATCTGTACCGTGTTCATGTTTGGAGAGAGCCATCAATAAAAATTAGTATGTTCCTTTTATTTCTTTGCTTTAGTTTACTTTTAATTTAGAATGTCTTTTAATCCCCTAATGAGCGAGTAGTCTCCTCGGTTGTTAGGGTTAGTTTTAAAGGAAGGTTTGAGAGATGAGATCTCTCACCCCTTTCTTGCCCCTTTACACATAAGAATTAGAACTCCATGCATACACGCACACACCGCTCCCTGCGGCACCTTACCCCTCGAGGTAACGGTGATACCGTAGTATAAAGGACCGGTTGCGCGTGTTTTCCATGGAGGTTAGGGTAAGGATCGATAAAGGAAGGACAAGAACCTAGAGGAAGAAATATCTTCCCAAATGATTCTAATCCACTTTATTGATAATTACCATAACACCTAATAGATCTATAATAGGGTATTGAAAGCGATGAGGAAACCTTTAATCTCTCAACTTCTCCTAAACCTAACCCTAGCAAGATTTAGATCTAGATAATCTTAGTATAACTTAATTTGGTAGTTTTTAGATTTAATAAATTAATCCGACACCCATCGGAACTAACTCGTTAGCGTGATTAGGAAAACACAAAATCCCTGTGGACCGACCCGTACTCACCGGCTAGCTACCAAGCGACGCCGTTCTTAATTGCGGTAATTATATTTTTGATCGTAAAATCCTACACTAATCAGTAAGCTAGCATATAATCAAACATTACATCTAAGTGAACAAGAAATACAACCTTTGTAGACCTGTCCTTCACTTCAAAAGCTCCGTGTACCCTTCGCTACAAGTAGTGATCTCCCCGACTCTAGTAAGGCTCCACAAGGTGAAATGAATAAGTTTACTTGAAGTCTTCGAGGCCGATAATGATCTACGTCGAGAGAACACTAACTCAAGCTACCCCTTCACTAATTAAGAATTAGTGAAGCAAACAACCTAAACTAAATGGCTAATCAAGTGTAGGTTGATGAAGTAGGAATTTTGTTCACTTTAGAAATATTTTTCTCACTAAATTTCTTCACTTTCCAAAAATCTAAAGAGCAAAATTGGAATGAAGAAGAAGATGAAGATAAGAATGGAATGAGAATGAATGAGTGAGAATAGCAACCATGAGTGGGATAATATCTTATATTAACTCATGTAGAGATTTAACAATGGCTTAAGATAATGGTTGGGTTAATAAATATTTTAAGTAAAACAAAATTGGTAGACTTAGTCAATGATTCTACAAGCTTCCACTAAGCATCAACCATGACTAATTTCCACCCAATTTTGAATTACTTTAAATAAATAATAACCTCTTAATTATTTTTAACATGGTTTGAGTCACATACACCCATGTACAATGTATCATCAAGCATGATACAAAAACAATACATTAATATATATCACATATATATTAAATGTATAAGTGAGAAAAAGAAATTCTTAAGTGAGCTAATATTAGTTAATGTAAAATTAATATATCAAATATATAATCATACATTAAATTATTAAATCAACACTTGATTTAATAATCCAGCTATATCAAATATAACCGACTAATATCATTTGTATCAACTTATCGAATCAACACTTGATTCGATAACCCGGCTATATCACATATAACCGACTGATATCATATATCGCGAGATTAGAATACGGTATCACATATACGTATTAATCTCGGTCCCGCACATATCACATATATGCTCGTACTTCGTTTCGCCTGAGCCACGAAACCTCTGTGTAGGACTCTAAAGACTCGTCAATACACCGGCAGTAGACTATGATCATATCAGTCACCCACAAGCCGTTAGCGGTACTAGCTGGACATAACGGTTACCCGGGTATTGAGTGATCAGAAGATCAACAAGCAAGCCTGCTGATACTCCTGTGAATCCAATCAGTAGCACTACCGTACAGTCCGGTCTCTTCGTCTGATATATCGCATATCCAGCCTGGAGGTGGTAAACCTCAGACCCCAATAGCCTGATACGTCATGCTGATGTGAGGCCCATAATGTTTCAAGAAACTACTGATAACACTTACCAGTAAATCTTAGCAACCCTGACCAAGGATTTTCTGTTATGGCTAATCGAGCATAGCGCAACATCAACCCCCAATACCGGGAGAGACGAAATCGCCTCATATCGCTCATTGCCTCCATGTGACTCGGGACTGTACCCAAAAACCACCGTTTTGCACGTTCTCTTGAACGTGGTAAGGTGGAAATCAAAGTACAGTGGGAATCACACAAGACTCTATGACGATCTCGGATCTACAGACTAACATATACCAGTGCCACCAAAGAGCTGCTATCTGACGTGGGGTATAATACCATCTAGGAGTTCTCGGCGAGTTCTGTTCAGTGTACCCAGTGTCCACTGAGCACCCGTATACAATCTTTGATGTCAAACACCAATGGATGTGGGATCATCCATCGCCCATCATATGGGTCAAGAAACGTATACGCTAGTCTACTCTGGAATATCAATGTCCCGTCTCGATACTCCCACGACTAGAAACAATGGAAGGATGTACTTATAGACTACCCTGGCCTCACTAGTATGATCTGCATCATAATCCTGGTAGTCAAGTACACATCCTAAGGACTTTATCAACATGTAACAGAGAGACAATAAGTGTACATGTTAAGATAAAGAGTAACCAGATAGTATACTATCATGTCGAGCAAAAAATCCTCCCTATATCTGTCCAAGCATCCACTATAATATACATCACATGTACAATAATGGCCTCTAGGACATTCATACAACTAACACCAGATATGGGAAATGAAGGCCGAATATCGTTTTGCATATCGAATAGGTCGGTGGTAAGAATATGATCGGTTAAATGTACATGAAGATGTTCACTTTCAATGGAAGGGACATGATGGGTAGCAGAATCCAACTCATCCAACATAACGGGTTCATCTTCAACGATATTCTCATCACCGCTCTCATTAACACTTTCGGTCAAATCAAACGAATAGGTATTTAAAAATTCATCAATTATACTATTCTTAATCGATAAATCACTTGGTTCACTTGATGGAGTTGGAAGGTTTGAAATATCAAGTGTAGTCGAATAATGATTGGTTTGATTTGAATGGTGTAAAGCTCTCTTTCATGCTCACTATTAGAAAAGTCAAACATGTTATTCTCGGGCACCTCATCACTTAGACTATGAAGCGATTGAACATCGAATATATTCGGTTGGAGTGCAGGATGGAAGGTGTCGAGATCAAAAGAATCGGTTTTGTTTTGACTTTGATGGATCTCATGTTCTTTTTCACTACTCAATTCCAACTCTACTTCAAGACTAGACATGGGTTGTGAAGAAGTTCCAATGAAGGATTCTCTTTGAACCGTGGAACTTCCTAATTGATTTTCAGAAGCACTGTCTAGATAAGGTGAGAAAGTTGAGCATGATTGGAATGTGTCTAATTATTGGTTACGGGCAAGTTCAATGTATTCCGCAATTGACATTGTAGGTTGTTTTTCGTCACCCTATTGAGATAGGAATACGCGCGCGCTTGTCAAGCGTACTACAGATTCCCCCTGCCTAGGGTAGACCGGGGTTTATTGATTGTGGAGATCCGAATCTCCGGCAGCCGCGGACTAAGCTGCCGTTAATTACCCCTCGCCTTTGGAGCGAAAGAACCTCCGATTGACGAGTTAAACCGGTCATGAGAACTCAATGTGCAGTGTTGTGTTTTGAGGGGGGGTTTGGATATATCGGGGGCCCCGCAGAGTTTTTACGGGGGTCCCGCTATCCGGATAGTGGGCTGGGGGTCAAGGGGACTAGCAGCCCCCTTGCAGCGTACGGGGCAGCGCCCCGTTAGAAATTTTTTCTAACAGGAACAGTGTGGTGGAGTATGTGTGTGTGTGTGTCTGCATATATGTATATATACATATACATATATATATATATATACATATACATATAAGGGAAAGGGCATCCAAAGGATGCGTGGGCCATCGCTCCACGTGTCTAGCACGCGAGCGCTGGACGCTTGAGAGCTGGGCGCTCGACCGCTAGCGCATCATGTGCCGGGCACGTGGGCGCTGGGCGCTCGAGCGCTAGCGCTTCACGTGCCCAACACGTGGGCGCTAGGCGCTTGAGCGCAAGGCGCTCGAGCGCTAGTGCTTCATGTGCCCGGCACATGGGTGCTGGACACTTGAGCGTTTGGACGCTAGGCGCTCGGGCGTTAGCGCTTCACATGCCCGGCACGTGGGCGCTGGGTGCTCGGGCACTTAAACGCAAGGCGCTCAAGCACTAGCGCATCACGTACCCGGCACGTGGGCGCTGGGCGCTTGAGCGCAAGGCGCTGGGCGCTTGAGCGCAAGGTGCTCGAGCGCTAGCACTTCACGTGCTTGGCACGTGGGCATTGAGCGCTTGAGCGCTTGGGCGTTAGGAGCTCGGGCGCTTGGGCGCCAGCGAGAAAAGGGGGGTTTTAGCCCCAAAAATAGGATTTAAACTCCCGAAAAAGGATTTGGAGTGGAGTTAAACTCCTAAGATATTTTTGGAGATGATGAAAAGGGCTTCTCCCTTGAGCTCTGGGTCTTCCCCAAAGTGGGATTTTTGGAGATGGGTCTCCTTCCTCCTCTTCTGTCGGCTGGATCTTGAAAAACAAGAAGTATGGGATTTTAAAAATCTCTTATTTTTGAGATCTGATGGGAGATCTGAGTTCCCCTTTGTGGGTTTTGTGGTAAAAAACATTTAGTTTTGGAAAAGGAAGAGTAAAATTCTTGATTTAATTCAAAAGAAAGAAGAAGATTTTGAGGAAGGAGAAGGAGGCACAAGAACCCGAGTTTTTTTTGAGAGAAATGAAAATTAACTTAGATATTTTCATCATGTTGCCTCTTATAGGCTTATAAATTTACACATAACCCCTTGGGCTTTACAAAATGGCATTTTGCCTATCCCATGGCTCATGTGGCATTTCTTTTTGCACATAAGCCATGGGCTTTACAAAAATTTGGCTTTATGCCCAGTTTGCTTATATGCGTACATAAAAAAATTACATCAAAATTATTTATTACATGAATTTTTTTATTTGCATAGGGGAGGACGGCTGCTTCATGTTCGTGCTCGACTCGGGCATGGGCCCACTTGATCTGGGCTTGGGCCCACCTGACTTAGGGTTGACCTTGACATTGACTTGGTCAATCGGGTGCAAATTTTGACCCCAACAAAGTACCCCCCATCAATAAATGCACACCGCGCATATGAGTTGTGTGAATGAAATTGATGGATCTTGAAGCTGGACTTCGAGGTGGAACATCATTCCGGGGGCAGAGCATCCCTCGAGGAGCATGATTTCTGGGGATCGGAGCATCATTCCGATTTGCAGAGCATAATTCCAGGGTTGGAGCATAATTCCGATTTGCGGAGCATAATTCCGATTTGCGGAGCATAATTCCAGGGTTGGAGCATCATTCCGAAGAGTCGGAGCATAATTCCGATTTGCGGAGCATAATTCCAGGGTCGGAGCATCATTCCGAAGAGTCGAAACATAATTTCGAGGATCGAAGCATAATTCTGAGGATCGGAGCATAACTTCGGGGATCGGAGCATGATTCCAAGGATCGGAGCATCATTCTGAAAAGCGGCAGACATTCTGACCGAAGCATAATCTCGATGCAGAGGTTGATTTCCAGGCGAAGCATAATTCCGACAGGGAAGGCAGATACGCCGAGGCGAAGGTGATTTCGACACGGGGTACACTCTGAGACGAAGCATGATTCCGACGCAGAACTTGTTTGCTGACTTGATTCCGAGACGAAGCATAATTCCGACAGGAAAGGCAGATACGCCAAGGCGAAGCATGATTTCAACACGGGGTACACTCTGAGACGAAGCATGATTCCGGCGCAGAACTTGTTGGTCGACTTGATTCCAAGGCGGAGCTTAATTCCAACGAGGAGGTCGCTGGTTGATTCCGAGCCGAAGCATAATTCCGACAGGGAAGGCAGATACACCGAGGCGAAACTTGATTTCGACACGGGGTACATTCTGAGACGAAGCATGATTTCGACGCAGAGCTTACTGGTCGACTTGATTCCGAGGCGGAGCTTAATTCCGACGGGGAGGTCGTTGGTTGACTTGATTCCAGGGCGGAGCATAATTCCGACGAGGAAGTCACTGGGACGCATGCCCGGCACGGAGTGTCTGTGGTCGACGTTTCCCCGGCACGGAGTGTCACTGGTTTTGATGTAGAAGATAATTCCCAGGCGAAGCATAATTCCGACAGGGCAGGTGGATACTCCGAGGCGAAGCATGATTTCGACACGGGGTACATTCTGAGACGAAGCATGATTCCGCCGCAGAGGTCGTCGGTTTGATTTGATTTGGGTTGACATCAGCATCGCTATACTGGAATATGGTACCAGAAGGGAATCATCATTTTCCATGAGAGGATTTAGGGATTTTGGTTTTGGTCGGCATCTGCATTGCTGCACTGGAATAATACCAGGAGCAACTCATCATCTGCCCCGGTAGGATTTGGGAAGCGATGGCTTAGGAGACAGGTTTAGATCCCTATCACCTAAGGCTTTTCAATTTTATGAGCCGTAAGAGTCTCACAAAGCATTTTCTCCCTACGGGTCGTAAGAATCCCGTAAGTGTATTTTCTCTTTAGGAGTCGTGGGGACTCCTAAGTGTGTTGCTCCTTTATAAGTAGTAAGGATCTCACGCGGGAATTTTCTCTTCACAAAGTCGAGAGGACTTTGCGAGTGCATTTCTTCTCTTTTTCACGAGTTTGCGCCCTTTCGGGTTTTCACCAACTCACCGGCAGTCCTGCTGTTTTTACTCACGGAGCCCTTTCGGGGTTTCATCCGTGCCCATTTTGCTTGTGGACATACCTTTTTTATTTTTTTATTTATCTTTTTTTTTAATCTTCATTGCCGGTGGGACTTTGAATGTGGTCTCGCCGGTAGGACTTGGGAGAGATTGAGATCGTTTTACGCCCGTGGATTGTATACGGTTTTGCAGGATGTATGATCCAGACCGTAGGACCAGAAACATTTCGGGACTTTGTTGGCATCTGCATCGCTGCACTGGAACATGGTACCAGGAGCGACTCATCATTCGCCATTGGGGTATGGGATTTGGAATTTGGTTGGCGTCTGCATCGCTGCACTGGAATATGGTACTAGGAGCGACTCATCATTCGCCATTGGGACATTCAGAGTTTAGTTGGCGTTTGCATCGCTGCCCTGGAATATGGTACCAGGAGCGACTCATCATTCTCCGTTTTAGGATTTGGAATTTGGTTGGCGTCTGCATCGCTGCACTGGAATATGATACCAAGAGCGACTCATCATTCGCCGTTTTTTTGTGCCGTGATTGCTCTATCATTTCAGCTTTTCTTATCGCGAAGGTTGCGATTGCCCTATCATTTCGGCTATTTATTCGCGGTTGCCCCATCATTTCGGTTTATTTTCATTTTTATTTTTACTCGCTGATTTTTATTGCGAGTTGCCCCATTATTTCGGCCTTTTATTTATATACATATATATATATACATATATATATATACATATTATTTACACATTTTTACATCCCTAGTTTAACGATTTAGAGGTCGATTATTCTCAGTTTAATGACGTGGTGGTCGACTGTTTTTAGAGAAAGGCAGATGCCTGAGAGAATCAATTTCACGAAGAACTTTGGTCTCCGTTTGTATGAAATTGGCGGTCGCGGCTTGACTGTTTGTTAACACGCCTTTGGACAGTTCTATCTCTCCTGCCTTGTATTGCTTTTCAACCCAATCTTTGAAGACGAAGCAGTCCTCAATAGCATGACCTATCACTCTGTGATAGGGGCAGTATTTGGGGTCCTCGGTCATATTCGCTTCCTGTGGTCTTTTTGACTCTGGCAGTTGTAGACCGCTCCTCAGGGCGTCTTTGAATATTTTACGGATTTTGTCCCTTCTTAAGGAATAGACCTTATCCAGTTTCTCTTTCAGTGGATATTCTCCTCCCTCTCCGAACACTGGCTTCCGAGGCTGGTTGGCACTAGGCCCGCCCATCTCTCGCTTATTTCGGTTAGCCGAAGTGTTGAAAGATTCAGAATCGTCGGGATTTCCGCCTTTGCGATTATCGTCCCTTCGGTTTCTCCAGGACCTATTGTTATTTTGGGAATCCGAGGAGGACTCCTGCTTTGAGCGCTCCAGCATCTGAACTTTCCTGGTCAGCTCTTGGAATTTTTTGAGACCCGCGGTGCATAGAAACGGGGCTATCCAATTGTTGAGATTTCCGACAAGGAGACTGACAGATTGGTCCTGCTCTATCGGCGGTTCACATTTGACGGAGAGGTTGCGCCATCGGGTTATAAAATCCATGATGTTTTCGTTGTTCTTTGACTTGGTCCTTACGAGCTCGGCAATGGTGATCTTATCGCCGACTCTCATGAACCTCTGCCGAAACAGAGACTCCATTTGGACGAAAGTTGTGACGGATCCATCCGGTATGCTCGCGTACCAGTCGAAAGCAACGTCGGCCAAGCTATTAACGAACTGGCGGAGGAGAAGCGCATCATTGCCTCCGGTATTCCCGCATGAGGCTTTAAAGTGGGCGATGTGCTAATTCGCATTTCCCGTCCCATCGAATCTTCCGAATTTAGAAAAGACATAGCCGCTGGGAAATTCTACCAGATCATACTGAGCAGGATATGGTCTCCCGCTACTGCTAACATCTTTTTGCGCTTCGGCTTCAGCTACCAATGTTTTGACTTTGCGGGCAACCAAATCCATGATTTGATTTTGAGTTAGCGGGCTACTGTCATCGGTAGCCAAGACATTTCCCGAGATAGGATGCGACTGATTTTCATGCGGTTCGCCCACTTTTGGATTTGAGGGAATAGGCGTCGGCTGCCCTGGGACACCGTTTCCCGGTTCATGAGCAAAGCCCTGTGCCTGATTGGGTGGCTGAGAGGCGAGTTGGGCCATAAGCCGCAAGATGACATTCGTTAAGTCATCAATTTTGGAGTAAAGTTTGGCCATCTCCTTATTTTTACTTCTGAGCTGTTTTCAGAGCTCTTGGAGAAGTTGCTGCTCTGCGTTCTTGGGACGGAAAGTTGGCTCATCTTCGCTTTCCGAGCCCGACTCCTTATGAACTGAGGGCTCTCTTTGCCTATCAGCCTCACCAGGAGGATTTTCATCACCCTCCGAAGGATGCTGGTCTTGAGAAGTGACAGCTATATTCACACCAGATTGGATTTGAGATGTGGTGGCCCCATCCTTGCTTTTGCTGCGAAGGTTGTCGCTGGGACGCATGCCCACTATGTAGACGATGTGGATAACACATTCATCCATCCTTTCATCACTGGCAGCTGGTTTCGCGGAGCGGTCCGGGTTTTGGAAATTCATAAATTTTAACATGGCCAGAACCCTGGCCCTTTTGTTGGCTCTGTATCTGAGCCGCTTCTGCCTCAGCTTCTCTGTCTTGAACGCTTGGCAGGCTTCTGCTTTTCGGGAAGCCGCCATAGGCCGAGTGATGGGGAGGCTTGAGAAGACATCCGCCCACGTGTCCGTCGAAGGCATCGCCTGGGCTTGCCCGTGACGTCTGGCAACCTCTTTTGTTCTGACGGCTTTGCCCCCAGCTGGGGCCATGGAAAACCGTTCAGACACCGATTTGCGTTTGGGTTGGGGTGCCTTCGAGATCACCACATTTGGCCTTTTGCCTTTCAAGGCCGGTTTGTCGGTTAACGGAGCTTGAGGAGCAGGGATGGCATTAGCCGAGACAAACAGAATAGACCCAAATTGAAGCAGCGGTTCTTCCCACTGTCGTCCGAGACTGGCCAGGAGGACCGTCCTGGAATCCATCTTCATCGTGTAGGAGATGGGAGCTGAGTTCATCTTTGGAGACATTGTTGAAAATTGATTGCTTGGAAACCTGCATGAAAGAGCATTATTTTAGTATAAATATAGATATGTATATTGATTGAGTTCGCATGAACATTTAACCCGAAATATGGGAGGAGAGATTGGTCCCACCGGGCGTGCCAGAATCTGTAGGGTGTTTTTCGTCACCCCATTGAGATGGAAATACGTGCACGCTTGTCAGACGTACTATAGATTCCCCCTGTCTAGGGTAGACCGGGGTTTATTGATTGTGGAGATTCGAATCTCCGGCAGCCGCGGACTAAGATGCCGTTAATTACCCCTCGTCTTTGGAGCGAAGGAATCTCTGATTGACGGGTTAAACTGGTCATGCGAACTCAATGTGCGGTGTTGTGTTTTGAGGGGGGGTTTGGATATATCGGGGGGCCCGCAGAGTTTTTACATATATGTATATGTGTGTGTGTGTCTGCATATATGTATATATACATATACATATATATACATATATATATATAAGGGAAAGGGCATTCAAAGGATGCGTGGGCCAGCGCCCTACGTGCTTAGCAAGCGAGCACTGGGCGCTCGATGTGCCCGGTACATGGGCACTGGGCGCTCAAGCGCTAGACGCTCGAGCGCTAGCGCATCACGTGCTCGACACGTGGGCGCTAGGCGCTTGAGCGCAAGGTGCTCGAGCACTAGCGCTTCACGTGCCCGGCACGTGGGCGCTTGAGCACTTGGACGCTAGGCGCTCGGGCGCTAGCGCTTCACGTGCCCGGCACGTGGGCGCTGGGCATTTGAGCGCTTGGGCGCTCGAGCGCTTAAACGTAAGGCGCTCGAGCGCTTAAACGCAAGGCGCTCAAGCGCTAGCGCATCACGTGCCCGGCACGTGGGCGCTGGGCGCTTGAGCACAAGGCGCTCGAGCGCTAGCGCTTCACACGCCCGGCACGTGGGCGTCAGGCGCTTGAGCGCTTGGGCGTTAGGCGCTCGGGCGCTTGGGCACCGGCGAGAAAATGGGGCTTTTAGCCCCATAAATAGGATTTAAACTCCCGAAAGAGGATTTGGAGTGGAGTTAAACTCCTAAGATATTTTTGGAGATGATGAAAGGGGCTTCTCCCTTGACCTCTTGATCTTCCCCAAAGTGGGATTTTTGGAGATGGGTCTCTTTCCTCCTCTTCTGTCGGCTAGATCTTGAAGAACAAAAAGTATGAGATTTTAAAAATCTCTTATTTTTGAGATCTGATGGGAGATCTGAGTTCCCCTTTGTGGGTTTTGTGGTAAAAAACTATTTAGTTTTGGAAAAAGAAGAGTAAAACTCTTGATTTAATTCAAAAGAAAGAAGAAGGTTTTGAACCTTGAGAAAGGAGAAGAAGGCATAAAAACCCTAGTTTTTTTTTAGAGAAATGAAAAGTATCTTAGATATTTTCATCATGTTGCCTCTTATAGGCTTATAAATTTACACATAACCCCTTGGGCTTTACAAAATGGCATTTTGCCCATCTCATGACTCATGTGCCATTTCTTTTTGCACATAAGTCATGGGCTTTACAAAAATTTGGCTTTATGCCCATTTTGCTTACATGCATACATAAAAAAATTACATCAAAATTATTTATTACATGATTTTTTTTATTTGCATAGGGGAGGCCGGCCGCTTCATGTTCGGGCTCGACTCGGACATGGGCCCACTTGATCTGGGTTTGGGCCCACCTGGTTTGGGGTTGACCTTGACTTTGACTTGGTCAACCGGGTGCAAATTTTGACCCCAACAGATATGCGTTTATGATTTGCCGTATTAGCCTGAAAAGAAATGTTAAGAAGAGATGCCTTTAATTGTTAGTTACGGGCAAATTCAATGTGTTCCGCAATCGACATGCGTTTATGACTTGTCCCATTAGCCTCAAGAGAAGTGTCAACATGAGAGCGTGTGAAAGTTTGGTACTGTGGATAAAAATTAAAAGGGTGTATCTAAGTTTCATAAACAGGATTAGGATCAATATTGTGATATGAAGAATATTGAGATTGGTTGGTTAGTTAACGATTGGCAATTGCTATTTGTTCAGTAATGGTCATGGGTGTAAAAGATGTAATATTCATCTCAAAACGAGTATCAATATTTTCATATGGAAATGATGGTGTTTGTTGTCCTAATAGTTTTGGATTAGTGAAAGAATTGAAACTTTGGCTATCAGCCTTCGCAATATGCTCAGCGATGGACATGTATTTAGAAGTTCCCTCACTCGTCTTAAACGAATTATCAACATAAGAAGATATTGAATTTTGATGCGGTTGATAGGACATTGAGTGAGGTATCCAACTTTTCTTTTCCGCGTGCTCTATCCTATCTTTTAAAGACATGGTAGAGTCGGATTTTGTACCGAAGCAATTACGAAAACAAGAGATATCTGGTTCTGGATAGCAAAGCTCGGCAAGAGTTCGTCTGTTTGGGTTATCCATTATAAAAAAAGTGAAGAAAATAGGGTGAAATAGTAATGTTTTAAGCTCTTTTTGGATTTTAGAATTTTTTTTGGTTTTGAAAGAGGGACTCGACAAATGTGCACACAATACCTAAAACTAGTGTTACCTAGGTCAATTTACTAGACCGCTCCTAGATTCCAAAGGGCAAGTCGCAGGATCAATTCTCTACTATCTCCTTATCAATCTTATAGCCAGGTAAGTGCCAGGTAAGTGTGAGGTATCCGTGTAGGGTTCCTAGGCACACTCAAGAGGTTCCACAAGGCATCAACCATGCCAAACAAAAATTTTCCGGTGCCGAGAAACCCTAAACTAGATCGTTAACTAGAGATTAGGCGAAAAGTAAAGCTAGCAAACGACTTTGCTACTAAGTGAAAGGGATTACAACCTTTGTAGATCCGGTCCACCACTTCTTTAGCTCCGTGTTGACGTCCCTCCGCTGCGATCATCGGATCCCGGACTCTAGAAATGGTTTCGTCGGAGAAATGATCGAGCTAGGTCATTGACTTCGAGGCCGAAGATGATCTACGTCGGGGAGACTCAAACTCAAGCTATTCCTTCACTCGGTCGAAAACTTTGTGAAGAGAACACCCTATACTACATGGCAAGTGGTAGAGGATGAAGAAATAGGAAGTGGGTTCACTTTAGAATTGGATTTCTCACTCTTTTTCTCATGATGCCATTAGAGCTAGCAAGCTTTTTCAAGCTTGATGAAGATGAAGAAGAAGAAAAAGGAATTATATCCAAATGAAAACTTATCCAACAAATAATGGCACCATGGTTGAGTTAAGCCCTCATGCTTAACTCATGTAGAGAATTAACCAAGGCTTTAGGTTAAAGGTTAGGTTAAGGAATATCAAAAGAAATGACAAAAGAGTGGACTTTGTCAAAGCTTCTCCAAGCTTCTTTAAGCTTGATAATTTTGACTAAGTTAAACCCTTTGTTAAATCTTAAGATGAAACAATAACCCTAATCTTTACCCTAATCTTGGTATGGGTCTCATACACACATCTTGTATGTATCATCAAACATGATACAAACATATGTACACAAATATATATCATATATACACTTATGCACAAACTAGTGAGAAAACAAATCTTAAGTGAACCAATACTAGTTAATGTAAAGTAATATATCAAGTATATAATTATACATTAAATTATTAAATCAACACTTGATTTAATGATCCGGTCATATCGCATATAACCGACTAATATCAATAGTAACAACTTATCGAATCAACACTTGATCCGACAACCCGGTTATATCGCATACAACCGATCAATGTCACAAATCGCGAGAATAGAATACAGTATCACATACTGGTATTATTCTCGGTCCCGCATATATCTCATATGCGCTCCTATTTCATTTCGCTTGAGCCAGGAAACCCCTGTGTAGGACTCTAAAGACTCGTCAATACGCCGGCAGTAGGTGATGATCATATCAAACACCCACAAGCCGCAAGCGGTCTGCTAAACGTAATGGCCACCCGGGTATTGAGCGATCAGAAGATCAACGAGCAAGCCCGCTCACACTCCTGTGAATCCAACCAGTAACACTACCGTACAGTCCGGTCTGTTCGTCTGATATGTCGCATATCTCGTCTAGGGGTGGTAAACGTCAAACCCCAATAACTCGATAAGTCGTGTCGATATGAGGCTCATAACGGGTCGAGAAAGTACTGGTAACACTTACCAGTAAATCCCTAAAGCAGCCTTGGCCAAGGACTTCCTGTTATAGCCAATCGAACACTGCGCAACATCAACTCCCTATACCGGGAGAGACGAAACCCCTCCTATCGCTCATTGCCTCCATGTGATTCGGGACTGTACCCAAAAGCCACCTTTTTGCACACCCTCTTGGACGTGGTATGATGGAAATCAAAGCACGGTGGGAATCACACAAGACTCTATGACGATCTCGGGTCTACAGACTAAGCTGTACCAGTGTCACCAGAGAACTGCCATCTGACGTAAGGTATAATACCATGTGGGAGTTCTCGGCGAGTCCGTCCAGTGTACCCAGTCTCCACTGAGCACCCGTATATCATCTCTGATGTCAAACACCAATGGATATGGGATCATCCATCGCCCATCTGTATGGGTCGAGAAGCTACACGCTAGTCTACTCTGGTATATCGATGCCCCGTCTCGATACACCCACGACTAGGGACTTTGAAGGATGTACTTATGGACTACCATGTCCCCACTAGTATGATCTGCATAATAGTCCAGGTAGTCAAGTACACATCCTAAGGGCTTTACCAACATGTAACAGAGAGACAATCAGTGTACACGTTAAGGTAAAGAGTAACCAGATAGCATACTATCATATTGAGAAAGAAAGTCATCCCTATATATGTCCAAGCATCCACTACAATATACATCCTATGTATAATAATGGCCTCTAAGGCATACATATAACTAACAATCCGCTATACGAATCACCGAAATAGCGAGTCTAATTAAGTAACCGCTTTGCTTAGTCACACTTGCCTTAAACACCACAAGAAAAATATGGATAAGCAATAGATTATTCACGACCTTGCTCTGTCCTAATTGAGCGCGGATGTCCTTAGGGGCTAGGGCTAGATATTTTTTATTAATATAGGGTTATGCGTATGCACGTTTATGATTTGTGGGGCTTAGGAAGAGTGATGAAATCCCTACCTAATCTGAATTTGGGTTTATTGTCCTTTAATGTCCGTTTTAGATATGCAAAACAAACCAAAATCTAAAACACGCAAAAATATTTTTAGTGGTGATATTTGCAAAAAAAATCCTGCAGGTAAAATCAATTTATTGGAGTTTTATAGGAGAGAGAAAGATAGTAGGAAATTACCACAGAAGTTTAGAGGCCCAATTCCACCAATGTGCCGCGGTTCCGCCGCCAAACCTATCAAAATGCCGCGGTTCCGCCACCTACTTGGAGGATCTTCTGCTAATTTTTCTTCAGGGCCCTCCTATACTCCTCTGGTCCAAATTGAAATCTCTGAATCTCTATTTGTTTACTCCAGTTACTCCAGATTCTCTTGCAAAGTTCGTATAATAATCGTTAAAAGCGCAATATGCAGTTTTGTTTATTTTATGTTTGCTGGATTTTATAAGAAATCAACCCGAACAATAAGAAAAAAATTACGACCATTTTCCTGACAACGGCGCTATTTGATTGATTATGAAAAAAGTGTGTTCGAAAATAACCGCAATCAAGACGGTGTCGCTAGTAGCTAGCCGCGATGAGTACGAGTCGTCCCCAGGGAAATATGAACTCTTTTCTTGTTTTAGACGAGTTGATGAAAGATGATTGATTGTTTGTCGTTATATTTTAAAACGGATATAAGATTTATAATGAAAAGTCTTGTAGTGTTCATAAGACTTAGTAGTAATAGATAAATAATTAAAAATGACTCTTTTATTTTTTAATAGTTTAAAACTAGATCGATAGTGATGAATGTAGATTAAGATTTTTTGGAAAAAACTAGGGTTTCCCCACTATTAACTCTTATCCTTTCATTGATCTTTATTCATGTCTGGTCCTTACCAAAACAAGTGTTAAACCAATCTCAAATCGTGATCGAGCCTATCAATAAATTGATAGCGCGCCCGATAAGAAGGTTAACATTCATTTTGCTAAAATTTATAAGCTTAAACACGTATAAAAAGAAATTAAAAGATTTTCTCATTCATGATTCTACCATATCCTACGAACCCTTGCAAAATATAAATTATTCTCTCATGGTTAATGATTAAGACGAAAGGTTGAAGAAGAATGAAAGTATGATTAAGATGCAGAAATATAAGTGCAGAAATTAAATGCAAAAAAAATAAAATAAAAACTACATTTATTAATCAACTATTGTATTTACAATTCTCTTTAAAATGTAGAATACAAGAACCCTAGTTTGTTCTAGATATCTCTCTCTCGTTGGAGATAGATGAGTAGATGATGATCACTCGGATGCGTAGATTTCTTGGTCTATTCGGTGGTGATTTTCAATGTACAGCTCTCGGTCCCTTATATAGTTTTTGAAACCAGAAACCCTAGATTTCATATAGGAATATATGCAGTTAAGATCATGACCCCAAAATCTCACATCCAACGGCCCATATTTGACCGCTGAACCGCCGCAAAATGCCATGTTTAGCCGCCCTTCTACCGCGTTTTGGTGGGATCATGACTTGGGATTTTTTTTGCTTCTTGTGTTGACATGTGGAGATCCTTTTAATATCTAGATTCTGAAAATAATACTCAGTCTCTTCTATTGCTAGATCACTCGATTTGCTTCTAAATTTTGGTAGATTCGGTTCTGATATCCCGATTTGACTCGGATCTCTTACTTAGATTGCACACATGAGCTAATACCTGCACAATATCTCAAATCAAAGTATTTAGTAGTATTTGGTATTTTTGAGATATTATCTAAACCATTTATATGATATAATATCTTAAGAATACTGATTAGAAAATTTTTGATATGATATGCATATTTTAATTATTAATATTTCATTTAAATATTATATGTATATATTTTCCCTCATTATATTAATTATAATGTAGAAACATATGATAATAATTTTTCTACAAATAAACCAACATATGTTCTATATTTACAATAAACACCTTTTAATATTTAACAATAGTAAGGAAAATATTCATTCAAAAGTGCAATATTTTAGAGTAATCACTGATCCTAGTGTTTCGGCAAGCTAAACTAACTTTGCAGCTCCTAACAAAAAAAATTGTTAAACGATTACATCTTGCCTGAATTTTTATAGAACTTGATTAGTTAAGCATCTTTGTCATCTTTTCCATCAAAATGGAGTTGCTTGTAGACCAAGACTTCATACAAAGATTTAGACTTTCTGAGAAAACTTAAGTTGAAATCATGAAATCCTAAATGATCGGGGGCAGCGATGTTTTTCTAGACCAGTGAATTGAGGGAAAATATGATAATAGATACATAAAAGTTAAAAGGGAATAAAATGATTATAGATATACAAAATTATATTAATCCTAAGGGAATAATATGGTTACAGGCCTCCTCCTGTAATATCACTACTTGTTGAGTGTTTTAACCCGGAAACATTGTTATGTGCTTGTGTGTGGTGTACGTGTGTGTTATGTGCTTAGATTAGGGCCGGCCAGAGCAACCAAAAAAAAATCCCTGAAACATTTCCCGATCATGTAGTCTCCAGGTAAGTATATTAATGACATTTATATGGGGGAATACAGTGATTTGGGTGACTTCTGCTGCTTTTTCCTTTCCTTTTTCCTCCCCCAATCTGTCTAAGGGGTGATTTTTGGTTGAATAGTGTCCCAGGTTTGCTTGTGGGCCTTTATTGCATTTCTGTACAAACTGAATATTTTCCCTTCTAATGAATTTCTTGAGACGGATGTAACAACCCAGCTCTTTTCATGAATAAAAAAAAGGTACAAATCAAACGACGAGTGTGCTTAACCGCTTATAGTGTTTGTCTATTGGCCTTGCACGGCACATCAATTGGATCTGTATTTTAGCACAGGTGTTAATGAACACACTATCCATATGATTTAACATGATGAACAAATAAAAACAAACATCATGAATTCATGACATACAAAATCATCGCCGTAGAGTAAGAGACTGTGAGTACTTCTTGTTTGTGTCTATGATTATTTCGTTAGCATGGTATAAACTATTAGCAAATTATTAGTATTTCACTAATCAATTTGTTGGAAAGTGACTTGTCTCCTTTCCTACTTTCACACCTTCCCATGCCTCAAAATTAAGACTTTGTATATAAGGCCAAATGAAAACGAAGTTATTTATACTCCTGCTTTGGGATACCTATCCTTCTTGTTTATAAATTGCACTCAGCTCTCTCTTCCTCTTAAACTTTCTTCTTTACTCTATGGCCTTGTTTCAGAGAATGGCACCTCAAGTTTCTTCGATTGTCATCTTAAGCTTCGTGTCACTGCTTTTGCTTCCGGGTTCTTTGTCATACGAACGCCCGAGAGCAAGAGAAACCCTCTCCATTCCCCTTGCTGACGACGCCGATGAGTTAACTCCCCAACAGGTAAATTCCTCAAGTTTCTTTCAATCCGTCTCTTTATTAAATCTTTACTATTTCTAGAGAAAGGTGTTGATCACTAATAATTATAGTCATCATTTAAGCCTTTTCCTATCATAATACGATAGTTTACATAGAAAAATCTCGATAAAAGATTTTCGATTGATTTTTAGCCTTGTTGTGTATGCCTCACATTCCAATCCCTATTTGATTTCCTTGTTTGATTCGACAATATCACGGAAATTGTTTAGACACCTGTCGGCGCTCTGAATGTCCGCATACTCTGGGCAGACGTCAAACTAGAATACATCAGACTTCTGCGAGCGTTTTGTATTTTCCAAACTTAATGCCCAGACGTCCGAAGCCACTTCTTCAGACGTTTGAAGCCACTTCTTCAGACGTCTGGAAACACTCTGTTGTTTTGGAGACTTCTTAGGAAGACGACTGGCAATACCTTTTTTAGACGTCTGCCGTGTGTTGGACTGGATAATTGTTAGTTAAAAAGATTAGTTATTTTGATCTCTTCTTTCGATACTATATATATTGTAGTATTTTGTAATCCTAGGTCTGATAGCTTTTATGATATTTTGAGAGAACCCTTTTGTAATTTGTGAGAGCTAAGGTTTTCGAGGGATTTGTGATTCATCCACCGTTTGTATTCCTTTGTGTTTTGGTGATTAATAAAAGTTTCGCCTTCTTCTTTTGATTAATACTTTTATTTCTTATTTGTTTGTGATTGGTTTGATTACTTCTCTATATCAATTATGTTATTGCTTCGTGATCGTTTTGCCGCAACAAGCCTAATATTAGCTCTCTCATTGGTGTGAAATCTTCAATTTTTCCTATATCGGAATCAATTGTTAAAACATTTCCACCAAGGAAAACTAGGGAAGATAGTGAGATTATGTTTTATTATCGCCTAGTAATTTGCAATCATATTATTCATGCACAATACTATATTTTGGTAACATCAGCTAAAACCTTTCAAATGTTTAAGCTAGGACAGTAACAATTGATGGTGACATTTTTAATTTTGGTCAACAGAAGCAAGAAGTTACAGATACAGGCAGTTGAACAACCATCACCATATGCCTTCTTGAAAAATATAGTCCCATAAAATGAAACTTAGGTTGGTGAGAAATTATTTAAGGTTTAGTAGGGAAAAAATATACTATTGTTCCATAAACTCAGTAAATCTTCCTGTCAAAATTCTAGCTGTTTAAATGACAGCTGTTGGACTTGTTTGTGCTGCTAAGAGCAGAATTTGAGTGTTGTTGAGGGGTTTGGGCTATAAGTTATTGTATATGGCAAACTATAGGGAGGTTATGTGAAATCAACCCATGTAAATAATGTATAAGAGCAAGAATAGAATTATTCAAAATATAAGGGTAAGATTTCTTACTTGTTGCTATTTTAAATGGCCAGGTGCATGTATCGCTCGTAGGGAAGGGTAAAATGAGAGTGACATGGATCACCGATGACGATGCTCCTTCAACTATTGAATATGGAACATCTTCTGGTGTATACCCCTTCTCTGCATCCGGCTCTGCTTCGTCCTACTCGTATGTTCTTTACAAATCGGGACTGATTCATGATGTCGTCATCGGACCCTTGGATCCCGATAAAGTTTACTACTATCGGTGTAGCTCTAATCCAGCCCGAGAGTTTTCTTTCAAGACGCCGCCTTCACAACTCCCTATCAGATTTGCCATCATTGGTAATTCATCTCTCAATTTTTGGATGCCCCTATACCTGCAAAAAGAATGTTATTTTTAGAGAAAATATGATACCACTTTTGCTCATTGTTGCATAACAGGCTTATAGTTAATTGCAAGAAACCCCCCTCTCTTTTCCCGAAAACAGGATACAGCCCAATTTTCAAAAGCCTTAATTTACCCCTGCATATGTTGATTTGAAAAATACTCTTTCATGGCATTTTCTGCTTTTTCAGCAAAAATGCATATCTAATACATTTACTTAAGGGTATTTTAGTGTGATTTAGCCTAATATACACATACAGATACACATACATGTAAGTGATACAACCATTCGATGGAACAGGGGACTTGGGCCAAACAGGTTGGACAAACTCAACCCTATCACACTTAAGTGCCTCAAACTACGATATATTGCTACTTCCCGGCGATCTCTCCTATGCTGACACTGACCAAAAATTATGGGATTCATTTGGTCGACTAATCGAACCTCTATCAAGCAACCGGCCTTGGATGGTAACACAAGGCAACCATGAAATCGAAAAAATACCGCTGATTGAAAAAACACCTTTCAAGGCCTACAACGCGAGGTGGCGCATGCCTTATGACATAAGCGAATCAAAGTCAAACCTCTACTATTCTTTCGATGTAGCTGGCGGGGCCGTGCATGTCATCATGTTGGGCTCGTACACGGATTTCGATGCGGGCTCAGACCAATACAAGTGGTTAGTGGAGGATTTGTCGAAGGTAGCTAGCAGTCGGACTTGGGTTGTGGCGCTGATCCATGCACCGTGGTATAATACCAATGAGGCGCATCAAGGTGAGGGCGAGGACATGAGGGTAGCCATGGAGGAGTTGCTATATAGGGGCCGTGTCGATGCTGTCTTTGCTGGTCATGTGCATGCCTACGAACGATTTGTAAGTATAAGCTCTTGATAATGATCTTATTACCTATATTGGTATCAATGGTCATAGCAATGGATGAATGTGTCGCTAACAGTTTCACATTTACAGACACGGACGTTCAACAACAAGGAGGACGATTGCGCACCGGTGCATATAACGATCGGTGATGGAGGTAACCGGGAAGGATTGGCAACAGATTTCATAGACCCTCAGCCTAAGATCTCGTTGTTTAGGGAGGCAAGTTTCGGGCATGGAGAGTTCGAGATCGTCAACAATACGCATGCAACTTGGGCATGGCATCGCAACGACAACGATGAGTCTATCATAGCAGACCAAGTATGGCTAACAAGCTTGTCTTCCAAAAAAACATGTAACAAATAGAAATGATACTAGCATTTCTTTGTTAATTAGCCCCGTCCATATAATTGGCTTGCTTCTATGACTTGTTTTCACCATTCTTTACCTCCAAAATAACTCATTTTATAAATTAGATTTTTGAAATACCGAGTTACAATCGCCCGGGGAGGTGCTAATTAACAACAATTGCCGGGGGAGGGGCGGGGAGAGGGTTTTAAACAAATTCTTGCTAATTTACAATCTAATTAACAACAATCGCCGGGGGAGGGGCGGGGAGAGGGTTTTAAACAAATTCTTGCTAATTTACAATGTAATTAACAACACACCAAAAATTATAGCAATACTCATAAATATGAATGCAATAATGTATAAAGTTCTGAGAGGAAACACAGACACGGTGATATACAGAGATAAGAAATACTGTCTGATTAATTGAAAAAAATTCACTTGCTAGGAGTATAAGAGTTTCAATGATTTGTGCATGTTCTATTCTTAAAATAGTTCATGAACCAATTTCATCTATATGAAATTCATATTCAATTATAAGATGTAAAACAGTCAAACTAAACTTCTATCTACATCGCAAATAGAGGCGATCCCCTATGCATCACTCTATTAAAAAAAAATACAAAATATTTTGAAAGCATGCTTCACATGACATCGTAAATATATAAATTTAAAATGTAGTATAATATGCAATACCATAATTAACTCTCGTAGTTCTAATAGCGAGAAATTTTATAAAATACGTGTAGAGTGTTTTTCTTCACCCTATTGAGATAGGAATGCGCGTATTTGTCAGGCGTATACAAATTCCTCCTGTCTAGAGTAGGCTAGGGTTTATTGATTGTAAGGATCCAAATCTCCGGCTGCCGCCAACTAAACTGTCGTTAATTACCTCTCGCCTTTGGAGCGAAAGAATCTCCGATTGACGGGTAAAACCGATCATATGAACTCAATGTGCAGTGTGCGTGCGTTATGTTTTGAAGATATTTTGGACGTATCGAAGGGCTCGCAGAGTTTACGGGAATTCCACTATCCGAATAGCAGGCTGGGGGTCAAGAGAGCTAGTAGTTTCCTTGCGGGATGCAGGGCAGCACCCCTTTAGAATTTTTTTCCAACGGGAAGTGTTTCGGGTATAAAACGTGTGGTAAAAAAAAGGATGAGGAGCGTCCTAAGGATGCGTAAGATGGCACGTGGTTGCTGGGTGTTAGCGGGTCACGTGTCCGGTGCGGGCACCAGCGGGTCACGCCCAGCGCGTGGACGCTGGGCGTCAGCGGAAAAAGGGGTTTAGCCCCTGGAATGGAAGTTCAACTCGAGAAAGATTTTGGAGTTAAACTCCTAGAAGAAGAAAGATTTTTATTTGGAGATAAACTCCTAAAAAATCTGGAATTTGGGGTTAACTCTTTTGAGAATTTGAATTTTGGAGTTGAGCTCCTCAAAATTGGTTTGGAGTTGAGCTTCTCAAAAATTGGTTTGGAGTTAAACTCCCAAAACATTTTCGGATATGATGAAAAAGACATCTTTCTTCTCCCTTGATCCCTGATCCCTCCGTGAGTTTAAAAACCTCACAGTTAAGGTTAAGAACATCATAGTCCAAGAGTTTAAGGACCCCACAGTCCGTAGTTTAGAGACGTCATAGTCTGTGAAATGTGTGGTTGTCGGGACCCGTCACTTCTTTGAAGACGTTGAGAGATTACAACGACAAATATCAAAAGAGTGAAGAGATGTACCCTTGAACCAAGGTTGATTGGGGATCTGTAATCCAATTTGGAGCTAAGATCAATTAATTAGATTATGAGCTCATTGGCTCAGTTAAATCTGAATTGAGAACTTATGGCCAATTTGGACTAAGTCTAATTAGATTAGAAATATTGGCTCTTTGTTGGACTATTAAACATTTGTCTAGATTCAAGCCCACATTATTTAGCAATGCTAAACCAGAGTTTGAGGGCTCTGATACATTTTTGTCTTTGACTGAGCATTAAACATTATAGCTCTGAGTTTTATTCAATTTTGAGATTTAGTTAAAGGAGAGGTTTTTTGCCTCTGGAAACTTAGCCAATTTGGCTAAAAAATTAGTGTTAAACACTAGAGGACAACAGTATTAAACGCTGGAAATGAAATGCTCAGAGTAGTGTTAAACACTAGAAGACAACAGTGTTAAACACTGGGAATAAAACTCTCAAATTAGTGTTAAACATTAGATAGGAAGGGGTCACGTGGGGACACGTGAGGGCACCCAAAGGTGGGGCCAGATCTCCTTTACTTTGTTCTGCAAATAAGTTTTAAACACTTTTAATTTTCTGACCATCACGTGTGGGCACGTGATAGGCACTCATGCACTGATTTATTAAGGCTTTTATTAGGGGTCACGTGAGAACACGTGAGGGCGCTCAAATTAGAATCTGCCTTTGCTTTTATTCTTGTTGTTTTGGAGGTCACGTGGGAGCACGTGAGGCATTGCTTCAGTGCTAATTCCTTTGGAGGATCTTTTCAGGGGTCACGTAGGGACACGTGACCCTAGTTCTTTACATGCATGGAGATCTTTCAAGTCTCTTTATTTTTTTAAGAATTAAATTCTCTGTAGGGTTAAACCCTAATTATGTTTTTAAAGGAATTAAATTCATATGTATGTGAAAGAATTAAATTCTTATATAGGGTTAAACCCTAGTTCTGTCTTGGAGGAATTAAATTCCTATGATTTTGAGAGAATTAAATTCTCAAATAGGGTTAAACCCTGATTATGTTTTTCTTGAAGGAATTAAATTCCTATAAATTGGAAGAATTAAATTCTCAAATAGGGTTAAACCCTAATTTTATCTTGAAGGAATTGAATTCCTGTGAATTTGGGGGAATTAAATTCTCTAACCCTAATTCTCCCTCTAAGTTTTGGATCTGCATGGCAGAATCTCTCCGATGAGAATTAAATTCTCAACATGTGGGGAGATTTGCTTCTGCAGATCTTCAACCAGAAGAAGAACTAAGTTCTTTTGCAGAAGAGTTAAACTCTTAGATTGAGAATTAAATTCTCTTTTTTGTTTTGTGAAGTTTTGATTCCTTTTCCCTTTCTCATCTAAGGTTTCTTTCTTGAGAATTAAATTCTCCTTTTTTCTCTCTCTGCTATTTGCCTTTAGAAACTTCAAGATCCCAAAATTCTATATACGGAGAATGAAAGTGGTTATTGATTTTCTAATCATGTTTGTCTTTTATAAACTACATACTTTACATATAGCCCCTTGGCTTTTTCCAAGTGGCACTTGTGCCTCCCCATATCTTATATGCTTATTTCTTTTTTTGCATAAGTCATAGGGTTTACAAAATTTTGGTTTTTTGCCCATTTTCCATATATTTATTTCTAACCAATTATATTAAACTAATTTATTGCTTCATTCTTTTTATCATGGGGCCGGTCCCTTCCATGCTCGGTCTTAACTTAGGCTTGGACTCGGGCCCACTTGGCTTGGGGTTGACTTTGATTTTGACTTGATCAACCGGGGTATAATTTTTGACACCAACAATACCATCGGATTTTTAGGGTTTTTTAAATAGTGGCATTAAACATTTAAAATGCCAACTTTAAAAATGCCATGAACCCCCTAAATTGGCAATGATATTTCGCTAGCTTGTTTAAAACACGAGTATATTGAATAACTCCAAAATGATTTTGTACGTATACTAAGATCCCCATGTTTTTTTTACGAAAACACCGTGTCAAAATAATCCCTTCAAGTGGGTTCATGGCATTTTTAAAGTTCAGTTGTGCCATCTGAAACCCCCTTAAAATTCGATGGAGCTTTATAATATTTACCCTTTTAATAAATTCTTGATGGTGAGATGCTCTAATGTTATCAATAAACAAGAATCAAGCTAATTATGTAAAGTATCAAAATATTTGTCCCCCCCTACACCATAAGTCCACAACCAACCATAATGAATGTGAATCAAATTCAAATAACGGCTACTATGACGAGCGATTAGGCTTTAAGACTTACGGATCAAAGGAGAGAGTATAGAGAGCTCTATAGTTTCCGATTCTCGAAAAAAGAAGACCATTTTCTGGTGAAATTTCAGAGACTTCGTAGAAAGATTTGAGGATTCGTCTAATTAGAGATAGATGAAGAGAGTAGCCGAGCTAGGGTTTTAAAAAATGGAGAGGCATTTTTTTTCTTTCTGAATTTTTCAGAGAAAAGGGGAGGAGATGAGAAGGCGATTGGTTTTGAACGAGTTTGAATGTTTCGCAAAATTTGAAATTGGCTGAAAATTTTGTAGATTGCTCCCGCTCCCTCTGTTTAGTTTGGGGGAGGGGGAGGGCTAAATGGAAAGTAATATCTTTAACATTTACACAAATAGTAGGAAATACCCGTAACGTTTTCAAACGAGCACTTTGCTGCTTTTGACTTTAATCAATTCCTAAATTGCCCTCTATATATAGATATTTAATTAAAATACATTTCTTTTTCTTTCTTTCTTATATACCCTCATTATTTTTCTATATTACCCACAATTTTCAAAATTCTTTAAGTTTTATTAAATTGCTCCTAAATCTATTAATTAAAAATGACTATTAAATTTATTTTTAAATACCGGCTTTACTCTTGTCGTCGTCACCATCTTCTTTATTACAACCTAACAAAACCCTACCTTCATTTTCTTTCTTCCCATCTCTCAGTCTCATTCGTTATAATTATCTTCTCTTCCTCTTTGTTTTCATAAGCATTTTATTTTTTTCTCCTCAAATTACTTTCAAATTAAGAAATCATATGTAAAAGTATCCAAAATTTATGCCATGTTTAGTTGGACTGTTGCGAAAAGAACTTTTAGCAAAAAAATTGTTGAAGAAAGCTCCTTAGGCAAAAGTGCTGTTGTAAAAGTTGCCTTCTGATTTGAAAAACTGGTTTGTTCAAAAGGTTGTTAGGAGCTACAGAAGTGTTGTTGGCTGTTTAAATGACCATAAATGGCATCATTTTTCTTAATATCTGAAAGAAATCAGTGGAAAAAAACATCATTTTTTTAATTAACAATTTACTTTCAAAAGATTCACAAAGATCAAAAGAAATGCACAAAAATATTTGCAGAAAAATATTTAAGATCCATCCTCTCGGTCTATAAATTCTTCATCGAAGTCGAGAGGCTTCGATCGCCTGGTGCATGAAGCTCAAAACTTGGATCTCGTTGATCAACCTCTCGATGATCGCGTCGAGCTCGGGGGCCTCGATCGCATAGTGTTCTTCGTCATCGTCATCGATTAGTCTAAAATATTGTACATTTGTATGAATATTTTCCCCACTATTGTTAAATACTAAAAGATGTTTATTGTAATTATAGAACATATGAGGGTTTATGTATAAAAAGTTTATTATCATATGTTTCTACATTATAATTAACATAATGAGAGAAAATACGTGTGAAATCTTAGTAATTAAAATATGCATATCATATCAAATATTTCTAATCAATATTCTTAACATATAATATCATATAAAATGGTTAGCATAATATCTCAAAAATACCAAATACTACTAACACTTTGATTTAAGATATTGTGTCGATTAGCTCAGGCCTGGAATCCAAGAGATCCGGGATAAATCAAGATGTCGGAATCAAATCTGCCGAAATATTGAAGCAAATCGTAAGATTTAGCAACGGCAGAGACTCAGAGCATTATTTTCAGAATCTAGATATCAAGAGGATCTCCAAATATCAATACAAAACACCACAAAAAATCCCAAAATCCCATACCACTAAACCGCGGCAAAACCGCGGCCAAACAAACCAATATGCGGCGGTTCCGCGGCGGATCTAGGGCCGTAGGATCTGAGATTTTGGTGGTTTGAATCTGCATATTTTATTATATGGAATCTAGGGTTTCTAGTTTCTGTGACTATATAAGGGACCGAAAGCTTCACATTAAAGATCATCATCGAAGAGATCAAGAGATCCAAGAGGTCCACGTATCCGAGTGATCATCAGCTATTCATCTACCTCCAACAAGAAAGAGATCTAGAGCAATTAGGGTTCTTGTACTCTACTTTCAATGGATTTGTAAATGCAATAGTTGATTAATAAAAGTAGTAGTTATTTAATTCTTTTTGCACTTACTTTCTGCACTTACATTTCTACATCTTAATCATGTTTTCATTCTTCTTCATCCTCTCTTCTAATTTAACCATGAGCAAGTAATTCCTAGCATGCTAGGGTTCATAGGATAGGGTAAAAAATGGATGATAAAATCTTTTAACGTTTTTTTATACATTTTAAAGTTTATAAAATTTAGCAAAATAAATGTTAACATTCTTATCGGGCGTGCTACCTATTTATTGATAGTCACGACCACGATTTGAGATTGGTTTAACACTTATTTTATTAAGGGCTAGACATGAATAGAGATAAATGCAAGGACTAGGGTTACTAGTGGGGAAACCCTAGTTTCTTCCAAGAACCCTCATCTACATTCATCACTATCGATCTAGTTTTAAACTATTAAAAGATAAAATGAGTCATTTTTAATTATTCATCCATTACTACTAATTCCTATGAACCCTACGAGCCTTTTCTTTATAAATTCTATATCCGTAACGACAAACAATCACCCTTCTTCAATCAACTCGTCTAAAATAAGAAAAAGGGTTACATTTCCCTGCGGACGACCCGTACCCATCGCGGTTAGCTACTAGCGACACCGTCTTGATTGCGGTTATTTACGAACACACTTTTCAGCATGATCAATCAAATGACGCCGTTGCCGGGGAAACGGCTGTAATTTTTTTTCTTATTATTCGAGTTGATTTCTTATTAAATCCATAACATAAAATAAACAAAACCATATCTTGTGTATCTAACGATTATTATGCGAGTTTTGCAAGAGAATCTGGAGTAACTGGAGCAAGGAAATAGAAATTCAGAGGCTTTCAACGTATCCCAGAGGAGAAGAGGAGGGCACTGAAGAAAAATTAAGAGAAGATCACATAAACTTGCGGCGGAACTGTGGCGGCTTTGGTGGTTTTGCGACGGAACCGCGGCAAATTGGTTGAGTTGGGCCTCCAAAATCTTCAGGTAATTTCCTAATATCTTTCTCTCTCCTCTAAGATCCAATACTCTGATTTTCTTGCAGGATTCTTTGCAAAAAGCGCCGCTCAAAAAAATCTTTTTGCGTGTTTTAATATCGGTTTGTTTGTGCATATCTAAACCAGACATTAAGAGGCAATAACCCAAATCCAGATTAGGTAGGGATTTCATCACCCTTTCTAGGACCCACAAATCACAAAATGAGCATACTTTAATTAAAAAATATCTAGACCAAGCTTCTAAGGACCGTTGCGTTCAATTAGGACAGAGGAGGGTCGTGGGCAATGTATCGCTTATCCGCATTTCTCTTGTGATGTCTAGGCATGTTTGACTAAGGAAAGTGGTTACTTAATTAGGCCCGCTATTTCGGTGATTCGTATAGCGGATACCTCCCACTTACCTGGCCACAAGAGTGATAAAGAGGTGGTAGAGAATTGATCCTGTGACTTGACCTTTGGAAGTCTAGGAGCGGTCTAGTGACTTGATCTAGGTGACCCAAGCTATAGGGATTGATTGTGCATTTTGTGATTTGTTGAGTCAAGCCTCACGTCCAACCTTTTTCAAAACAAACCTTCTGACAATCGTTCTCACATACACTGCCACGTGCGCTAAACCCGCTTAGTGCATGATCGGCTGGACACGGGATTCTAGTGCCCGTCTAATCCATGTTTTTTCTATCGACTCCAAAGTCGGTACTTCTTCATCTTCTATTTCTCATCCATCCACCATATCTTCCGAGATAGACGGATCTCCATCAGATTTTAACAATACCACCCTGCCACCATCCGTAGATGCGCAGAATCCACCGTGCATCTCTCTCCAAGAAAGATGCTACCCCATACACGGACCCCTTCCTACTTGTCTATCTCTTCCACCGACCAATGGGGGTAATTTCTAAATTAAACCCCACTTCATCAACTTATTGCCCAAATTCCACGGGCTTGAATCCGAAGACGCATACGTTTTGATAACCAAATTCGAGAACGTATGTGCAATGATGAGCACAACCCAACTTTCAGTGGATGCTATGCGATTACGTCTTCTCCCTTTTACCTAGCAAAAAAATGGCTTTATAGCACTACTGCACATTCTATCGCTAAGTGGGATGAATTCGTTATAGAATTCCTTAAGAAGTTTTATCCAAATCACAAAACCGCCCGTGCTCGAAGCGAGATTAACCAGTCTACCCAACTTCCCAACGAACCATTCTGGAAATGGTTTGAACGGTTTAAGGATCTTCTTGTACAATACCCTCATCACGGAATTGATAGATGGCAACTTTGCCGAATTATATACGAGGGTGTTAATCCTGCCACGAAACAAATGCTTGAAACCATTTATCAATACCATTTCATGTCAAAAGACGATGGCGAAGCTTGGCAATTTCTGGAAGATCTCTCCGAACAAACCTCACAATGGGAGAGCACTGGACCAACATTGTCTTTATCTAGGGCAGGTATTCATCAGCTTGACGTTTCCATTGCAGTGAAAGCCGAAATGGCCGCGATGCAAAAGAAACTCGAAGCTATCGAAAACAAAGTCTTGTCAACCTTCCTAAACCAAGTTATGCTCCCTAAAACCGTGTGTGTTTGCTATTTTGACCCATCACATTTAACGGAAGAATGTCCTTTGAATCCTCCGTCTCAAGATCATGAACAAACCAATGCTGCTTTTCAGCAACAATCTAGAAACGATCCTTATTCTTCCACATACAATCAGGGATGGAGGAATCATCCTAATTTTGCTTAGAACCAAAACCAATCTCAAAATCAAAATCAGTTCCCAATCCAAAATAATCATCAAAGGCTTCTTCCACAGCAACAACCACCACACAAAATTCAGCAACCCTTTCAACCGCAATTTCTTAAATATCTGGCCAACAACTTTGCTCCTTATAATAATATTTCAACTGCCGATACCAATTAAACCTCTGCACTCGAACGAAACTTAGAAATGTTTATTAAACTATCAACACAAACGACGACTAATTTAACGTCGTCTATCCAAACGTTGGTGCAACACACTGCTTCCCACGGTGAAAGCATAAAATCGATAGAAGCATAACTTGCATAATAAAATGTCGCAATGAGTGAGAGAGAGAAAGAGAGACTTTCATCTCAACCTCTACCAAATCCCAGCCACTCACAAAGCGCGAATCTCATCCTTCAAAATCATAATGTGAGTGTCGTAACTATGTTGAGATCGGGAAGAGTGCTGAATAACAATGTGGGTGAACAAGTTGAAGTTGATGACATTGATGAAAGATCGGCTACTACTTCTACTCCTATTTCGTCTAATCCAACATTTTCTTCCAAGCTTATTCTCTGTCTTCCACTAGGCTCAAACCCTCAGCCCATTTCCTTGAAGGAATTACCATCTACGATCATCCCAAATTCAATTTTGGGATCCATTCCACCCCCACAAACTTCTCCTCAAAAGTTGGACCCAACCCTTATTGATAAAGCTCCTTTTCCACACAGGTTGAGGGCCAACAGACCCAAATAGAGAAGATTGTGGACATTTTAAAACAAGTTAACATAAATATTCCTCTCCTGGATACTATCAAACAAGTTCATTCCTATGTGAAAATTTTAAAGGACTTGTGCACTAGGAAAATAAAAATTCAAGTACCTAAAAAAGATTTCTTAGCGAGTAATATGAGAAATTCTCTTACCCAATTGGTGCCTACGAAACGTGAGGATGCTGGTTGTCCTACAATATCTATAACTATTGGGGGTAAAAATATCAATCGTGCTCTACTCGATTTAGGTGTTGTATTAACTTACTTCCGTATTCTGTTTATGAGCAATTAGGCATAGGAGAGTTAAAACCTACGCATTGCATTCTCCAGATGGCCGATCAATCTATCGCCCAATCTTGGGGTGAGCTAGAGGACGTGTTAATCAAAGTCGGGAAATTTATATTCCCCGTGGACTTTATAGTTATAGATACACAGACTGTGGCAAACCCATGGAACCAAATTCTTGTGATTCTAGGTCGACCTTTTCTAGCAACTTCCAACGTGATAATCAATTGTCGTAACGGTTCTATGAACCTATCCTTTAGGAAGATAACAATTGAGCTTAATATCTACAAGCTAGGAAGTCAACCCTCCGAAGCCTACACTCAGATAGTTGATGTATGTTCTGTCGAAAAGATAGTGTACACCGCCGAAAACAGAGACGAAACCGCGTAGGTCGTTTTGCCTAAATTTAGGGGCAGATGCTATTTGGTTTTATCTGTCCACCTCTCCGAAGATGCCAAGTTGATTTATGGCACCGTTCATCGGAGGTTTGGACGGATGCGGCCGTTGGAGCAGACTTCGTCAGATTCCCCCTCGTTGTGAGGGTTTTTTGATTGTGGGGACGCTCTTCCCTGCAGGTGCAAGCCCCTGCAGTTAATTACGTTACCGCATAACGATAGCCACTTTCTTCTGCTCCATAAGTTCACTTCATGTCGTGTTTGTTTGTTTTATTTTTGGTTGCCCGTAGATTGTATACGGAGACTAATTTGTGTCGTCGCCCGTAGGGCGGGGATTAGTCCAAATCCGTGTATTCTTTTATTTGGGTTTGGTTTGACTTAAGGATCGTTAATCTCGTAAGATCAACTTAAATGTTTGTTAAGGATACATTAGTCCAATTTTATACTAAGATCTACTTAACAAGGTTTTAGGATCATTCAGATCCAACAAAAGAGCATTTAGGTTCTATTGTTTTAGTTTAAGGACGTTTCGGTCCGTTATTAGTTTAAGGATGTTTCAGTCCGTAGCTAGTTTAAGGACGTTGTGGTCCGTTGTTGGGATGTACCCATCGGTTTGGGAGTGCACCAAAGAGTTGTTGGTTGTCGGGACCCGCCACCTCTATGAAGACGTTGAAGAATTACAACGACTATCAGAGGTGTGGCGGGATGTACCCTTGAACCAATTTCCAGATTGAGGGGAGATGTGGGATGAATATCCATCGGAAGATCATTAGTCGTGTTTGGGACTAGGATCAGTTTAGGAAAACATGAGCACGGGGGCTCGATCTATTTGGAGATCGAAGATGTTTTAATCTCAAGAAGACTTAGCCAACTTGAGGCTGGAGTTGACTTCCCATATTGTTAAGCACCAGTATACGTTCAGCACTCACGTGTTCCTACATGAGGTTCTAAAGCAGTGTTAAACACTGAATTTTGGGCGGCGCTCACGTGTGGCACGTGAGGCATCTCAAAGCTGGCGCTGTACATTGGGTTCAAGTCCCCGTTTATATATAAGTGTTAAACACTTAATTCTTGTGGCACTCACGTATGAGCACGTGAGGCGTCCCAAAGTTGGGTACTGTCTTTTTGGGTTTTACTTCCTTCTTCTTTTATAAGAGCTAAGCATTCGGCTCACGTGTGAGCACGTGAAGCGTCCGAAATGGGAACTGTTCTCTAGATTTTATTTCTCTTTCTTTTACAAGTGCTAAGCACTTGGACCCTATGGTGCTCACGTACGAACACGTGAGGCGCCTTCAACATGCGAGCGATGTTTTTGGGTTTATTCCCTTTTTCATATAAGTGTTAAGCACTTGGTTGGGGGTCACGTGGAAAGCACGTGACTGCCCTAGGAGACACTTCTTGTTCTTCTTTTAGGCGCTCGCGTGGGAAACACGTGACTACCCTAGGAGGCATTTCTTGTTCTTTTTAAATGCTCGCGTGTGAAACACGTGACTACCCTGAAAGGCAATGCTCGCGTGTGAAACACGTGACTCGGTCTCAGACATTCTTTTTTGTTCATCAGAGGTGCTCACGTGGGGAAACCCGTGAGGTTTCGTTATAGTGTTGAACACTAATGAATTACTAGTCTTTCCTTCTATGTGCATGAAGATCTTGATCTTATATTAACGATGCCGGGATCCGAGTTTAAAGAATTTCAAGTCTCTGGTCTTATAAGAATTAAATTCTTTACAGGGTTAAACCCTAATTTTATCGAGGGAATTAAATTCTTTAAACTTAGTTATTTCCCCTAAGTTTTGAATCTGGATAACAGAATCTTCCCGATGAGAATTAAATTCTCAACTTATGGGGAGATCTGCTTCTGCAGACCTCAACCAGATAAAGAACTAAGTTCTTATATGAAGGGTTAAACCCTTAAACAAGAGATAAGATAATCTCTGTATTTTCTTCTTACCTAGGGTTTTTTGTTTAAGAAGGGGATCTTCTTCTTTTAGAGAATTGAATTCTCTTTCGTTTTTTCTCTTTCTCTTTTTGAGTCGTCTTTTTTCGCCTTTCCTCTCTGTGTCCTTCTTTCCTCCTCTCCTTACTCCTATTTATATGAGAAGAAAAAAAATCAATTTGTTAAAAAAATCCCTCATTGAGAGATCATGATTGATTCCATGATCTTTTAGATCAATCGGTGAATTTTATTCACCGTTGGATTTTTAATCCAAAGGTTCTCTGTGTAACAGAGAAGATTTCTTATTTATTTAACAAGATTATGAATATCTTGTTAGTTTTAACAAGATTCGAATTTTATTCTATCATATCTTTTTAGTTTAACAAGATCAGAAATATATTTTCTTAATATAGAATTTAATTCTATCATGTGGATATCTCGTTAGTTTAACATAGAATTTTATTCTTATCATATGAATATCTTGTTGGTTTAACAAGATTAGGAAAATATTTTCCTATGATAGAATTTTATTCTACCAGATGATCACCGTTGGATTTTTGATCCAAAGGTCCTCTGTTTAACAGAGAAGATCTTTCTAGTTTGAGAAAGATCAGAAAAATATTTCCCAAATAGATTTTAATTCTAGAATTTGCTAGGAACATTTTAAATTGAGGCGCTCACATGCTTTTCATATGAGTAGCAAGAGAACTCATGTGTTTAATATGTGACCCCTAGTGTGGGTTTTAGCCTGTTTATTTTCAGCGCTCATATGCTTTGCATATGAGCACTGAGCGCTCACGTATTTTACATGTTAGGCATGTTTGGCCATTAGTTGTTTTATTTAGTTTATTTTCAGCGCTCATATGCTTTACATATGAACGCTCACGTGTTTAGCACGTGAGACTTGTTTGGCCATTAGTTATTTATGTTCAGCGCTCATATGCTTTGCATATGAGCGCTCACGTGTTTAGCACGTGAGGCCTATTTGGCCCTTGTTGTTTTATTTAGTTTATTTTCAGCACTCGCATGCTTTACATATGAGCGCTCACGTGTTTAGCACATGAGGCATGTTTGGCCATTAGTTATTTATGTTCAGCGCTCATATACTTTGCATATGAGCGCACACGTGTTTAAAACGTGAGGCGTGTTTGGCCCTTAGTTGTTTGTTTTCAGCGCTTATTTGCTTTGCATATGAGCGCCCACGTGTTTAACATGTGAGGCCAAATTTTTAGGACTCTCCCCCCTTTTTTATAAGGGAACAAGTATATTTTAGCCAAAAAATTTGGCGGGAACAAATTCCACCCACTGCTTCGCCCACGTAAGTATGTACGTGGGTGAAGTAGTGCAGAGTTATGCATGGCCATAAAATCGAGGGCTTAGAAGACAAGTTTAGGGTCTTTGTAGCCTAAGACTTTTTTATCTTCATGAGCCGTAAGGTTCTCAAGAAGGTTTTTTCTCCTTACAAGTCGAGAGGATCTCATAGGTGCATATTCTTCCTAGAAATCGTGAGGATTTCTAAGAGTTCATCGCCTCCGTGAGTCGTAAGGATCTCACTCGGGCATTTTTCCTTACGAATCGTAAGGACCCGTAAGTAGTTTCTTTATTTCATTGGCGAATGTGGCCCGTGGATAGTGTACAAGAGTCAGTTTGGACCTTCTTATAGGGCAACGATGGCTTAAGAAACAGGTTTGGATCTGCCGCCTAAGACTTTTCAACTTTATGAGCCATGAGGGTCTCATAAAGGGTTTTCTCCCTACGAGTCTGTTGGGGTCAAAATTTACACCCCGGTTGACCAAGTCAAAATCAAAGTCAACCCCAAGCCAAGTGGGCCTAAGCCCAGGTCAAGTGGGCCAATGCCCGGGTCGAGCCCGAATATGAAGCGGCCGGCCTCCCCCATGCCAAAATAAAAATTTTGTAACAAATAATTTTGGTGTAATTCTTTTTTTTTTATTATTTTATTTTATTTTATGAATAAATGTAAGAAAAATGGGCATAAAGCCAAATTTTTGTAAAACCCATGCCTCGTGTGCAAAGAAATGAGCACATGAGGTATGGGATGAGCAAAATGCCATTTTGTAAAGCCCAAGAGACTATATGTAAAGTGTGTAGGCTATAAATGCAAACATGATGAAAATATCTAGGACAACCTTTTCCATTCTCAAAAATTCAAGGGTTTATGCCTCCTCCTTTCTCAAGGTTCTAAAAACCTTCCCCCTTTTTAAAATTAAATCAAGAGTTTAACTCTTCTCTTTTCCAAAAAGAAATAGATTTTCACCACAAAACCTACAAAGGGGTACTCAGATCTTCCATCAGATCTCAAAAAAGGGAGACTTTTAAATCTCACCCCTTTCTCCAAGATCCGGCCACCGAGAGGAAGAAGAAGGAGACCCATCTCCAAAAACCCATCTTGGGAAGATCCAGGGCCAAAAGGGAAGAGAAACAAAGGGGGCCCTTTGATTATTTCTAAAGATTCCTAGGAGTTTAACTCCATTCAAAATCTATTGGAGTTCAACTCCATAAATTAATCTCTTTTTAGGAGTTTAACTCCAGAAGTCAAATCGGGAGCACAGCTCCCAGTGCAGGGACAAAGTCTCTTTTCCTGCTGACGCCTAGCGCCCATGTGCCAAGCGCGTAGGGCGTCAGCGCCCAGCGCCCGCGTGTGTCATGACCCAAAATTTAGCACGTGACCGGCAATTAAACCACGTGACGTCAACAGGCGTAACGCAATTTAAGTAAACCGAAACCCAAAAATCTAAACCATCAAAAGGAAGCAAGTGATAAAAATATTCTTAAAAACATTTGGAAAATCTCAAGTAAAATCTTAAGTTTAAGTGTATTTTCTTAAGAATTTCGGCAGCACCTCCTTTGTAAAAACTAGCCCTGAAACGGGTACAAACATATGATAAAAGTAAAGCATCCCCAAACGGGAGCAAATCACGCCCAAAGTCGAAAACAACCACCACAAGCATATATATGACGCCGTAGCGAAAAAATAGACAATATAAAGAGAAAACAACATAAAGAGATAAAACTGCATAAGAAAGGGCGGCTCACACGAGCACGACACCCAGAGTCACAAAATATACAATATCGTTTCTCACAACTCGTTTCTAAATCAATACATGAAAGTGGTACATGGAGAGTACTATATACAATAAGATGTACAATAGATGAAGTCGGATAACCGCAAACCTAACTATACCAAACGGGCTCACAGCAAACCGTAGCGGTATCCGCAAAATAGAGATAATAAGCAGCCCTGCCTCGACTACTCTGAGGGTCAAGCCTGCAAAACACTGTGGCACAACGGGGGTGAGTTGCCAACTCGTGAATAGTAAGTAATATCATACAGATAATCGCAGGTATGCATGTACATCGATGATCTATCACATGCAATCTGATAGCATAAGTGTGGCAATATAGATATGCAACAATCATGATCAAGGTACTCCATCAGGTACTACAAATACATGAACAATGCATATCTAATAAATGCTGAATATGGTATAAAACATATCATCATCGTAGAAAAACCGGTGTCCATCAACGACACCCCAAATCCCAATAACTCAGGCGCCGTCACTTTGATCGGCCCTCATATCTGTAAATATCATGGAACCTGAGTGCTCAACATCGGCGCTCGAAAACATCATGAAAACTTGTTCCAACATCGACACGCAAATCCACATAACTTGGGCTCCGTCTGTCCGGATCGGCCCACGGGCTCCGTTAGTCCGGATCGGCCCATATCCATCTCACGACTCCGGTCGGTATCCTTCGGATAACCGCCAGGTCCAACCAATCACCGGTAGGTAGTAGTCCCTCTGCCAGGCTCATCGTCTACTGAACAACATCCCTTTCTTGTCCTGGGGTACCATACCGGGTCTACCATGAACCCGCAAACGGATCATCCAGCTCCTCGAATCGGGTTTCTAACACAAGTCTCAGAACCGAGAAAACTCATGGTGGACGCACTGAAATATCATATCAAGAGAAACCGGGTTTTCAAAACAATGCATAATTTCTTGAAATATCCCCATGGTTCTCAAATCCATAAATCACATGAAATCCGTATCTCAATGCGTAAATCCATGAAATATGATATATGCAACATAAAACAATAATATGAGCATATCAAGGGAAAACCGCTCTTTTAAATGAATCCAGTTTTTAAATATATCATGCGGGTTCTCAATTTCTCCAAAATCAAATGCAACATCATATAAAGGTGTACATGTAGCTATGTATGCACGATGCATTTCATATGCGCAATAGAACAAGAATCAACGTCTTAATGTCAATAACAAATACAATACCACATATGTGTATAGGTTGTGCGTGTCATGGCAATTACCGACGGTGTGGGTATAGCATACAATTTAGTGTTCGTGCAACATGAACCGTCAGTAATGGAGCAATGTCCACTAGGTACTAAGTTAAGGCACAACAAGTAATAGTATGCAATGATGCTCATGCATAATCAACATATATGCATATAAACATGCGTCTATAATATCATATCTAGCCCTGACGCATAATTCCATACGGGCGATTTCTCCGTAGATGTTAAATCTACTCACCGATGATCTCGAGCTAGGCAAATCCAACCACCTGCTTCCCTTTCATCGTGGCGTCCGAAGTCCCCGCACTCGCCCCTAATATCACACAAAACATAGCAAGTGCGACTTAGAAATCGACCAATAGTACGTACAAACTACGTTTAGACCGACGCACCGACTCCAACAAACTCTCAAGTATTCGCTTAGCGGCTAACGTGTGTAGCGACGTTCTAATTCAAACCTAAGTGCAGCAAGCTACACCAACAACATGAACCGTGTCGGGTATCGTAACACGCGTAGTCGAAACACTAAAAAACTAGCAAAGTGTTCCCAGATTTTACCTACTGTCAATACATAAAAATCTAGCAGTACCAAACACCTAGGATAGCACACAGACAGCTACCCACAAAATCCCAACGCCCCAGTCTCCCCAACAACCGAGCTCGTTGGAATTTGCCCATGTCTCGCTGGCCAAAACAGGCGGGATTGGGTTCGGGTTTCAGTTAAACATTCAGGGCATCTAACACAACATTACTATATTTCTAGATTTTCCAGTAACAACTTGTGGTCATAGCAGATCACAGACACCCTAAAATGACACTAAAAATACGATATGTGCACTATATCTTCAGTGTTCTAAACAACATCTACTAGGCAATACAACATTAAAAGGTCTTATTTAACAGTTAGGGATCGTTACCTATCCACACTTACTCAAAAATCCTAACTTTCCATACTCCAAGTTATCTTAGTGGCTTAATCTTGACTTGTGAAGGGTTTTAGTGGGGTTTAGTGAAGATTTGTTTTGGGTTTTGTGAGGATTTTAGTTAGGGTTTCAGTTGAGGGGTGAGGGAAAATGAGAGGAAGAAACAAGTGGGAATGAAGAGAGAATGAGGATGTATGAGGGTTAAGGGAAATGAGAGTGTGAGTGTGGGATTGAAGGAATGAGGGTGTGAGTTTAGTATGAGCCATGTCCCCTTCTTCTCTCTCCTCATTTAATGCAAGTTATGCTTACCTCATGCCTCACGATTCCATGTCAACCCTCTCTCTCCCTCTCTCTCCCAAGTCAACCAAATTCAAACCTTAATTTTAAAACTAAATAATTTAAATAAATACATATTACAACTTAATAGAATAGGGTTAGGTGCCATGGCTACTTAAGCATGGTTAACCCTAGGTTAACGTGCACAAGTGTGTGCAAGCCCAAAATAAATAATAATAAAATATTAATTAATTTTTATAAAATATGTGAAAACTATTTTGGTAAAATTTTTACTAAAAACCCACATTATCGCTTAATTAACACTAATCGCATTCTAAGGTGTTACAATCTTCCCCCCTTAAAGAAATTCGTCCCCGAATTTAAAAATCTTACAATGCGTACCTTCAAAGAGATGAGGGAATTTCTTCCGCATCTTGCTCTCGGTCCACGCCACTATTCTGGCCACGCCAAAGAATCTTCACAGATGGCAAGACGTTTGACCGAAGTTTCTTCACCTGCCGATCCAATATAACTACCGGCTGCTCGGTGAATGAAAGATCGTGCTCTACCTGAACGGTCTGGTGCTGAATCATATGAGAAGGGTCATGAAGGTACTTGCGAAGTATCGACACATGGAATACGGGGTGAACATCCGGAAAACTGGGCGGAAGTGCCAAACGATAGGCAACGGTGCCAACTCACTCAAGGATCTCAAAAGGATCTACAAATCTAGGACTAAGCTTCTCTTTCTTCCCAAATCTCATCACGCCCTTCATCGGAGAAAACCGTAGGAATACATGATCCTCCACTGCGAACTCAAGCCTGCGACGACGACGGTCGGCATAAGACTTCTGTCTGCACTGGGCTGCTCTCATCCTATCCTGAATCAACTGAATTTTCTCCGTAGTCTCTTGAACTAGCTGGGGTCCCAAAATCCTGCTCTCACTGAGTTCGGTCCAACAGACTGGCGATCGACACTTTCTACCATACAAAGCCTCAAAAGGTGCCATTTGAATCGTCTCTTGATAACTGTTATTGTAGGAGAACTCTATCAACGGCAAGTGACGATCCCAACTGCCACCAAAATCAAGCACGCACGCACGAAGCATATCCTTCAGAGTCTGTATAGTCCGCTCTGACTGACCATCGTTCTGCGGATAGAAAGCGGTGCTAAAACTCAATCTGGTACCCAAAGCTTCCTAAAGTTTCTGCCAAAGACGGCTAGTGAACTGGGTGCCCCTGTCGGATACGATGCATGTGGGAATGCCGTGCAAACGCACAATCTCATCAATGTACAACTGAGCATATTGAGCATAACCGAAAGTGGTCTTCACTGGAAGGAAGTGAGACACTTTCGTCAACCGGTCAACAATCACCCAAATGGAGTCATACCCTCGACTGGACCTGGATAGACCCACAACGAAATCCATGGAGATCTGTTCCCATTTCCACTCCGGAATGGGTAAAGGTTGCAACTCTCCTACCGGTCTCTGATGCTCAGCCTTGACTTGCTGACAAGTCAGGCACCTCGAAACGAAATCCGAAATATCACTCTTCATCCCTGCCCTCCATTAGATATTTCTCAAGTCACGATACATCTTGGTGGAACCTGGGTGAACACTATAAGCTGACTGATGTGCATGCTCTAGGATCTCACGTCTCAACCCATCGGTATCAGGTACACACAAATGAGTCCCAAAACGTAGCACACCCTGGTCATCAATCAAGAACTCCGAATCTCTACCCTGCCGAACATGCTCAAGAATCTCAGACAAACGGGCATCGGCGGGCTGTGCCTCACGAATACGATCTAGTAGAAGTGGACGGGCACGGACTTGAGCAAGCTGTCCCCAGTGGAAATGAACTCAAACTGTACTCTACTGTCGCACAAGATCTGCCAATCTGCAGAAGACTGCCTCTGAACTGCGCTCAACTGGGACAAGCTACCACCGGGCCTACGACTCAAAGCATCGGCTACCACATTCGTCTTGCCCGGGTGATAAAGGATCTCACAATCATAATCCTTCACGAGCTCCATCCAACGGCGCTGTCTCAAATTCAGATCCCGCTGTCGGAAGATATACTTTAAGCTCTGGTGGTCAGTGAAAATCTGACACGACTCGCCGTATAAGTAATGTCTCCAAATCTTAAGCGCAAAGGTTCAGACTGAAATCTTTGTCTTTCTGGGGACCACCGCGGCCATCTCAAGATCATGAGTGGGATAATTCTGCTCGTGTTTCTTCAACTGCCGAGAAGTATAAGCGATAACTCTATCATGCTGCATCAATACACAACTGAGCCCCACTCGAGAAGCAGCACAGTAAACGACAAAGCCGTCCAATCCAGAAGGCAAATATAAAACTGGTGCAGTCGTCAACCGAGTCTTCAACTGCTAAAAACTCAACTCGCATGCCTCAGTCCAAAGAAAAGGAACCCCCTTCCTGGTCAGTCCGGTCAGCGGTGCAGCGATACTCGAGAAGTCCGGCACGAAACGGCGGTAGTAACCGGCTAAGCCCAAAAAGTTGCGGACCTCTGTCACTGATACAGGTCTGGGCCAAAGCTGTATGGCCTCGAACTTCCTCGGGTCCACACGAATACCGTCTCCCGTAACCATATGACCCAAGAAGTTAACACTATCAAGCCAGAAGGCACACTTCGAGAATTTAGCAAACAGCCGGTGCTCTCTCAATGTCTGCAAAGCAATCCACAAGTGCTGCTCATGCTCCTCTCGACTCTTGGAATAAAACAGAATGTCATCAATAAACAAAATAATAAACTGGTCGAGGAACGACCTGAAAATCCGGTTATTAAATCCATGAACGCTGCTGGGGCATTGGTGAGTCCGAATGACATCACCAAAAACTCATAATGTCCGTAGCGCGTACGAAAAGCAGTCTTCGGAATGTCATCATTCCGAACCCGCAACTGATGATAACCCGATCTCAAATAAATCTTAGAAAAATGTCCCGCGCCTTTGAGCTGATCGAACAAATCGTCAATGCGAGGAAATGGATACATATTCCGCACTGTAACTCGGTTCAATTGACGATAATCAATGCACAATCTCAAACTGCTGTCCTTCTTCTTGACGAACAGAACAGGAGCTCCCCAAGGCGAAACACTCGGACGCACAAGTCCCATATCAAGAAACTCTTGCAGCTGATCCTTAAGCTCCGCCGGGACCATCCGGTAAGGCGGTATAGAAATAGGCCCTGTGCCGGGGATCAAATCACTGCAAAACTAAATCTCACGCTCTGGTGGCAATCCAGGTAACTCATCGGGAAATACGTCGGGAAACTCTCTCATGATAAGAACCCGGTCCAACGAATCTACCGTGGCTCCGGTATCACGAATGAAAGCTAAGAATCCCCGACATCCTCTCCTCAAAAGCCGACTAGCACAAAGGGCTGAAATCAAACTGTGAGGGGCGGCACCACGGTCCCCCTGCACAACAAGAACTGACTTGCCGGGAAAACAAAACCTGACTGTCTTCTCGCGGCAGTCCACAGACACATAGCAAGTAGCTAACCATTCCATGCCAAGGAAAACGTCAAAGTCCAACATCTCAAGAAGGATCGAGTTGACGGACGAATCTCTATCTCCAATACGAACAACACATGACTGAAACACGTGTCGCACAACAAACGACTCGCCAACGGGAGTAATCATGACAAGCAGCTGATCTAGCAAACACGACTCTCGGTCCAACCTCGGTACGAAGTGTGTAGAAACATACGAGTGCGTAGATCCCGGATCAAACAAAATGTGTGCATCGAAGGAATATACTGAAAGAGTATCTGAAACCACTGCATTGGACGCCTGCGCGTCCTAATGAGTCAAAGAAAATACTCGTGCCTTCCCTCTACCGGCAACTGGTTGTCCTCCGCCTCTGCAACCCCGTCCTTTCTAAACAAACCCTCCGCGACCATGACCTCTCTGAGCATAAGTCTGACGCGGAGCAACAACAGGCGCAAGAGGCAACGCTCTCTGAGGTGGAGAAGGTGGTAAGGTAACATACGATATGGCTGCCTCATCCTCACGTGGCTCAGTACAATCTCTGACGCGATGATAAAAACTGCCGCACCGGAAACATCCAGACGATGACTGCTGACTCTCCTGGGGATAAGAGCTAAACAACTGGCCTCGTCCCAAACCTCTTCTACTCCCACGACCTGAAAGAAATCTGTCACGGCGTCTAAACATCTATCTCCGAGCTGATACACCAGTACGAACCCTCTTCGGTTCCAGAACAACCGACGTCTCGGAAAGACGCTCCTCAACCAGTAGGGCTACGTCCACTGCGGCTGCATGTGTATCACAATGCTGGGTGCTGATAGTGAGAAACAACTGGGTATGCAGGCCTCGCACAAATCTCTTGATCCGCATCTCCTCAGTGTCCACCAAATATGGAGCATACACAGATAGCTGGGTAAACTGAACATCGTACTCTGCCACCGTCATACCCGGAGTCTGGCGTAACGACTCAAAACTGCGAGCTTGAGCATTCCTGACGCTCTGTGGAAGAAAACGGGCAAGAAAAACCGTCACGAACTCATCCCGGGTCATAGGAGAAAGACCTGCGGCTCTGCCCCTCTCTAAAGACTCGCACCAGGTCTGGGCAAGACCATCCAGATGAAAACTTACGAACTCTACCCATCTCGCGTCGGAGCATCTCAGCGAACGACAGATCCTGGCTATCCTATCGATAAACAACTGCGGATCCTCAGCTTCATCGGTGCCGGTGAAAACAGGAGGCTTCAGCCTCATGAACTCAGATAATGATACGGTGATAACCTCCATAGCTGCAGGTATGACTGCCTGAACCGTAGGCACCATCGCAGTCCCCGTAACAGGTGGGACAACCTCCTGTCTCTGCATTCGACTGGCCTCCACTAACGATCCCATCATCTGGTGCAAATCCTGCATACCGGCCTCTAGCCTAGTAATACGATCTATCGAAGGTGGATCAATCTGCTCCTGTACAACGGGCGTACCGCCCTAATCAGTCCTCGTCTCCGACGAGCCTACCCTGACCTCGGCTCTCACGGCCGCTCTCTGCGCCCTCGTAGTCTTCGGCGGCATAATGGCTGGAAATGAAAACATGATTCGATAAGAACAAAGAAATTGAATCACAAGGATGTATATAATCAAGGATGGAATTTCAACCAACAAGTCCTAAGGTCACTTAGGTGGAGTACCGTGTCGTAAGTATGCCGCGGAACATACACACGCTACGTCACTCTGCTTAAGCTACCTACTCCATCATACCAAGATTGTCCTACACTCCGAAAGGTAAAATCTAGCATTCTGATACCAACTTTGTCATGACCCAAAATTTGGCATGTGACCGGCACTTAAATCACGTGACGTCAACAGGCGTAACACAATTTAAGTAAGCCGAAACCCAGAAATCTAAACCATCAAAAGGAAATAAGTGATAAAAACATTCTTAAAAACATTTGGAAAATCTCAAATAAAATCTTAAGTTTAAGTTTATTTTCTTAAGAATTTCGGCAGCACCTCCTTTGTAAAAACTAGCCCCGAAACGGGTACAAATATATGATAGAAGTAAAGCATCCCCAAACGGGAGCAAATCACGCCCAAATTCGGAAACAACCACCATAAGTATATATACGATGTCGTAGCGAATAAATAGACAATATAAAGTGAAAACAGCATAAAGAGATAAAACTGCATAAGAAATGCCGGCTCACACGAGCACGACACCCAGAGTCACAAAATATACAATATCGTTCCTCACAACTCGTCTCTAAGTCAATACATGAAAGTGGTAGATGGAGAGTACTATATACAATAAGATGTACAATAGATGAAGCCGGATAACCGCAAATCCACCTATACCAAACGGCCTCACAAAATAGACATAATAAGCAGCCCTGCCGCGACTACTCTGAGGTCAAGCCTGCAAAACACTCTGGCACAACGGGGGTGAATTGCCAACTCGTGAATAGTAAGTAACATCATACAGATAATCGTAGGTATACACGTCAACGATGATCTATCACATGCAATCTGATAGCATAAGTATGGAAATATGGATATGCAACAATCATGATCAAGGTACTCCATCAGGTACTACAAATACATGAACAATGCATATCTAATAAATGCTAAGTATGGGATAAAACATATCATCATCGATGAATCATCATCGTGGAAAAACCGGTGTCCATCAACGACACCCCAAATCCCAATACCTCAGGCGCTGTCACTCTGATCGGCCCTCATATCTGTAAATTTCATGGAACCTGAGTACCCAACATCGGCACTCGAAAACATTATGAAAACCTGTGTCCAACATCGACACGCAAATCTACATAACTTGGGCTCCGTCTGTCTGGATCGGCCTATATCCATCTCACGACTCTGGTCGGTATCCTCCGGATAACCGCCAGGTCCAACCAATCACCGGTAGGTAGTAGTCCCTCTGCCAGGCTCATCGTCTACTGCACAACATCCCTTTCTTGTCTCGGGGTACTATACCGGGTCCACCATGAACCCGCGAACGGATCATCCAGCTCCTCGAATCGGGTTTCTAACACAAGGCTCAGAACCGAGAAAACTCATGGTGGACGCACTGAAATATCATATCAAGAGAAACCGGGTTTTCAAAACAATGCATAATTTCTTGAAATATCCCCACGGTTCTCAAATCCATAAATCACATGAAATCTGTATCTCAATGCGTAAATCCATGAAATATGATATATGCAACATAAAACAGAAATATAAGCATATCAAGGGAAAACCGCTCTTTTAAATGAATCCAGTTTTTAAATATATCATGTGATTCCCAATTTCTCTAAAATCAAATGCAACATCATATAAAGGTGTACATGTAGCTATGTATGCACGATGAATTTCATATGCGCAATAGAATAAGAATCAACGTCTCAATGTCAATAACAAATACAATACCACATATGTGTATAGGTTGTGTGTGTCATGGCAATTACCGACGGTGTGGGTGTAGCATACAATTTAGTGCTCGTGCAACATGAACCGTCAGTAATGGAGCAGTGTCCACTAGGTACTAAGTTAAGGCACAACAAGTAATGGTATCCAATGATGCTCATGCACAATCAACATATATGCATATAAACATGCGGCTATAATATCATATCTAGCCCTGACACATAACGCCATATGGGTGATTTCCCCGTAGATGTAAATTTACTCACCGATGATCTCGAGCTAGGTAAATCCAACCACCTGCTTCCCTTTCTTCGTCGTCCGAAGTCCCCGCACTCGCCCCTAAAATCACACAAAACATAGCAAGTGCAACTTAGAAATCGACCAATAATACGTACAAATTACGTTTAGACCGACCCACCGACTCCAACAAACTCTCAAGTGTTCGCTTAGCAACTAACGTGTGTAGCGACGTTCTAATTCAACCCTAAGTGCAGCAAGATACACCAACAACGTGAATCGTGTCGGATATCGTAACGCGCGTAGTCGAAACACTAAAATACTAGCAAAGTGTTCCCAGATTTTACCTACTGTCAATACATAAAAATCTAGCAGTACCAAACACCTAGGATAGAACACAGACAGCTACCCACAAAATCCCAACGCCCCAGTCTCCCCAACAACCGAGCTCGCCGGAATTTGCCCATGTCTCGCAGGCCAAAACAGGTGGGATTGGGTTCGGGTTTCAGTTAAACTTTCAGGGCCTCTAACACAACACTACTATATTGCTAGATTTTCCAGTAACAACTCGTGGTCATAGCAGATCACAGACACCCTAAAATGACACTAAAAATACGATATGTGCACAAAACTATATCTTCAGTGTTCTAAACAACATCTACTGGGCAATACAACATTAAAAGGTCCTATTTAACAGTTAGGGATCGTTACCTATCCACACTTGCTCAAAAATCCTAGCTTTCCATACTCCAAGTGATCATAGTGGCTTAATCTTGACTTGTGAAGGGTTATAGTGGGGTTTAGTGAAGATTTGTTTTGGGTTTTGTGAGGATTTTGGTTAGGGTTTCAGTTGAGGGGTGAGGGAAAATGAGAGGAAGAAACAAGTGGGAATGAAGAGAGAATGAGGGTGTATGAGGGTTAAGGGAATTAAGAGTGTGAGTGTGGGATTGAAGGAATGAGGGTGTGAGTTTAGTATGAGCCATGCCCCCACTCTTCTCTCTCCTTATTTATTGCAAGTTATGCTTGCCCCATGCCTCATGATTCCATGTCAACCCTCTCTCTCCCTCTCTCCCCCAAGTCAACCAAATTCAAACCTTAATTTTAAAACTAAATAATTTAAATAAATACATATTACAACTTAATGGAATGGGGTTAGGTGCCATGGCTACTTAAACATGGTTAACCCTAATTAACCCTAGGTTAACATGCACAAGTATGTGCAAGGCCAAAATAAATAATAATAAAATATTAATTAATTTTTATAAAATATGTGAAAACTATTTTGGTAAACTTTTTACTGAAAACACGCATTATCGCTTAATTAACACTAATGGCATTCTAAGGTGTTACAGCGTGCCAAGCACGTGAGGCGCTGACACCCACCCGTCCTTTGGACGCTATTCTCCCTTTTTTTCCATACACACACACTTCACGACACTTTCTCTGTTAGAAAAAATTTCTAACGGGGCGCTGCCCCGCACCCCGCAAGGGACCCCCAGCCCGCTATCCGGGTAGCAGGATCCCCATAAAAACTCTGCGGGGCCCCCGATATATCCCAAACCCCTTCAAACCACAACACTGCACATTGAGTTCGCATGATCAGTCTGACCCGTCAATCGGAGGTTTCCTCGCTCCAAAGGCGAGGGGTAATTAACGGCAGTTTAGTCCGCGGCCGCCGGAGATTCGGATACCCATAATCAATAAACCCCTACCTACCCTAAGCAGGGGGAATCTATAGTACGCCTGACAAGCGCGCGCATATTCTCATCTTAATGAGGTGATGAAAAACACCCTATAGAGTCGAGAGGATCCCGCAGGTGTATTTTCTCCTTAGAAGTCGTGAGGATCTCCTAAGTGCATTTTCTCTTGAGAGTCGTAAGGATCTCACAAGAGAATTTTCTCCCTTACAAGTCGAAAGAACTCATAAGTTTTTTTTTTCCTCGTTGTCAATATTCAACTTTGGAGAATATAGCCCGTGGATAGTATACAAGAGTCAGTTTGGACCTGCTTGTAGGGCCACAGTGGTTAGGAAACAAGTTGATATCCCCGTTGTCTAAGGCTTTTCACCTTCATAAGCCGTGAGGGTTTCATGAAGATGTTTTCCCTACGAGTCGAGAAGTTCTCGCAGGAACAATGTTTTCCTTACGAGTCGAGAAGTTCTCGCAAGAATATCCTAACGTCACAGTTAACCTCTTCTCTTTACGACAGAGGTCCGTTAAGGTCTGTGGTACTAGGCTTTTTGTTCGTCGTACCGTCGCGTTGGCTGATGCATTCCCCGATATGCAGTCTTGCTGTTCGAGTAGCCCCACGACTGTCGTGTCTATGATCCCTTCGGGGGCTGGACAAGACGTCTTCAAGTAATCTCCCAGGTCATATTACCGTCGGAAGAGCAAGCCTTAGGGATTTTCCATGCCGCTTTTTACTTGAGGTTAGGCCTAGTTTGGGAGCCCCGATGAGTCATAACTACTCTGCGCTGGTGTGGGATGATCTTCGATAGTCTTTCAGGTTTTATTTGAGTTACCGTCAAGTCCCTGAAGCTAGGGATTTTCCTTTGCTTCGTTTATTGACATTGTGTCTGCTGTAACGAGACGAATGTCGAGATTGTCTCTAGGTTGTCTGTGAACCGTCGAGGCTTGGAACTAGGGACTTTGCCATGGCTCCGAGGTAGTCTCTAAGTTGTTGGTGAACCGTCGAGGCTTGGAACTAGGGACTTTGCCATGGCTCCGTTGTTTTGACCCTGGGGTCTGTTGTTGACGTCATGTTTGCATCCTGTTGGAGTGAGAAGAAACGCCGTTGTTGATCTTTTGGCTGTCAGTGAACCATTGAGATTTGGAACTAGGGACTTTGCCATGGCTCCATTTTGTTGACATTGCATCTGCATCTTGGAACTAGGGACTTTAGCATGGCTCCGTTTTGTTGACGTCGCGTCTGCATCTTGGAACTAGGGACTTTGCCATGACTCCGTTTTGTTGACGTCACGTCTGCATCTTGGAACTAGGGACTCTGCCATGGCTCCATTTTGTTGACGTCGCGTCTGCATCTTGGAACTAAGGACTTTTCCATGGCTCCGTTTTGTTGACGCTGCGTCTGCATCCTGGTGGAGTGAGAAGAAACGTCGTTGTTGACACTATGTCTGCTGTAACGAGACGAGTGTCGAAGTGGTCTCTAGGTTGTTGGTGAACCGTCGAGACTTGGAACTAGGGACTTAGCCATGGCTCCGCTTTGTTTTGACCCTGGACGTCGCGTCCGCATCCTGCTGGAATGAAAAAGTACGCCGGGTAGTCTTTAGGTTGCATGTGAACCATCAAGACTTGGAGCTAGGAATTTGCCATGGCTCCACTTTGTTTCGACCCTGGGGTTTCCTGTTGACATTGGGCCAACCTGCTATACTGAGAAGGAATGCCAGGTTGGAGCTAGGGTTTTGCCATCACTCCTTGGAGCTTTGTTGACGTCACGTCTGCACTCTGTTGGAATGAGAAGGAATGCCGAGCTGATCTTTAGGCTGTAGATATTGGCGTCGAGATCTAGCTCTCCTTCTAACGGAGCCTGGTGGGAAAACATGATTCCTTTTTCGTTTATACCCATGGATTGTATACAGGGGTTGATGTGGACTCACATGCAGGGCAAAAGTTTCATCATTTTTTTATTTCTTTCCACGATGCTCTATCATTTCAGCTTTTTTTATATCCAGAAAGTCGCGATTGCCCAATTATTTCGGCTTTTTTTATTGCGATGCCCAATCATTTCGGCTATTATTTTCTCTTTTACTCGCTGTTTTTTATTGCGAGTTGCCCAAACATTTCGGCTGTTTTTTATATGCATATATTTTTCTCGTTGATTTTTATTGTGAGTTACCCCATCATTTCGGCTATTTCATATGCATTTTTTGCTCGCTGATTTTTGGTTGCGAGTATGGAACTTGAGATCTGATACCAATCTTAGCATCAACACCGCTGCGACTGGAATATTGCCAGGAGCGAATCATCATTTGCCATGAAAGGACTTAAAAATGGACACATGTTCAGGCATCAGCATCGCTACCACTAGAATATTGCCAGGAGAGAATCATCATTTGCCCTTGTTGATCTGAACAAAGGTGGTTTAGTAAACAGGGTTAGGGTCTGTCGACTAAGGCTTTTGACTTTATGATCCGTAAGGGTCTCATAAAGGGTTCTCTCCCTACGAGTCGAGAGGATCTCGTAAGTGCGTTTTCTCCCTAAGAATCGTGAGGATTCTTAAGTGATATTTTCTCTTGTAAGTCGTAAGGATCTGACACGAGTGTTTTCTCCTTACAAGTCGAGAGGACTTATAAGTGTCGTTCACCATATGGGGAAATTTTTCGCCAATGGTTGAACTTGATACGGGAGTATTTATTCGTGCTTGTGGATTGTATACAAGGGTCAATATTGGACCGCTTGTAGGGCAACTTGGGAAGTGCGATGGCTTAAGAACAGGTTTAGGTCCCTGTATCTTAAGGATTTTGAATCCTATGAGCCGTGAGGGTCTCACAGGGGGGAATTCTCCTTACGAGTCGTGAGGATCTCGTAAGTGTAATTTCTCCTTAGGAATCGTGGGGATTCCTAAGTGTGTTGGTCTTTTGTGAGTCGTAAGAATCTCACGCAGGTGTTTTCTCCTCACAAGGTCGAGAGGACCTTGCAGGTGTCTTTATTTTAACGAGATTGCGCCCTATCGGCTTTTCATAAACTCGCTGGTAGCCATGCTGTTTTTACTCATGGCGCCCTTTCGGGTTTTCATCCATGCCCATTTTTCTTGTGGACGTACCGTTATTTTTTTAACAACGAGATTGCGCCCTTTCAGGTTTTCACAAGCTCGCCGGTAGCCCTGTTGTTTTTACTCACGGCACCCTTTCGGGTTTTCATCTGTGCTCATTTCGCTTGTGGACGTACCGTTTTTTTATACAACGAGATTGCGCCCTTTCAGGTTTTCACAAGCTCGCCGGTAGCCCTGCTGTTTTTACTTACGGCACCCTTTCGGGTTTTCATCCGTGCCCATTTCGCTTGTGGACGTACCGTTTTTTTACCCCTCTTTTCGCCAATAGAACTTATGGGAGACTTCGCCACCGGGGCAGCTGCGCGGCCGGCGGTACTTAAGTTGCAGTCCTCGCCGCTGGGACTTGTGGACTTTGTTCCCTTTTGAAAAATAAATAATAAATAAAAAAGCAATGGGAAAATTCCCCAAATGGAGCATCACGTGCCCACACGTGATGCGTCTTGGAGCCAAAATTATAAGCACTTAACAAATAGGACTGAAGTTGGGCCTCACGTGCCACACGTGAGCACCTATATACAAAGTATATAGGCGCCTTCATAAAACAAATAGCAGGCCAGAAAGCGCATCACGTGCCAACACGTGATAGTGCTGCATATAGGCAAACCGGCCAAGTGCCACTGGGTCACGTGCTACACGTGAGGATTCCTAATATCTTCTGACCCGATAGAATTAAATTCTATATAAAAGGGATCAGAACCCTATTTTGGAAATATTTTTCTTAATCTTTCTAAACAAGAAAGATTGTGCTCTGTAAATCAGAGCATCGTTGGATCAAAAATCCAATGGTGATTAAAAATCATCAAGATACAGAATTAAATTCTGGTTGAGAAAATACTTCTCAAATCTTTCTAAAACAAGAAAGATTGTGCTCTGTAAATCAGAGCACCGTTGGATCAAAAATCCAATGGTGATTAAAAATCACCAAGATACAGAATTAAATTCTGATTGAGAAAATAATCCTCAAATCTTTCTAAATAAGAAAGATTGTGCTCTGTAAATCAGAGCACCGTTGGATCAAAGATCCAATGGTGATTAAAAATCACCAAGATACAGAATAAGTTCTGTATGGGAAAATATTTTCCCAATCTTGTTAAAAACAAGAAAAATGTCTTCTGTAAAACAGAAGTCCTTGGATCAAAGATCCGACGGTGGATAAATTCTCCAAATCAATTAAGAGATCTCTCAATGAGAGATTTCCTCAACTAAATCAACAAATCAGCCTCCATTGTATAAAGGCCCCAAGATTTCAAGTCTAAAAAAAAAAGAAGAACCTCCCCATAAACTTCAAGTTCAAAAAAGAAAACAGAGAGGAAAACCCCTTGAAAAGCAAAAAAGAAAACAGAATTTAATTCTCTAGAGAGAAAAAGATCTCCTCAAAAAGAAAGAGAAACCCTAGGTAAGAGAAAAAAAGAAACATAGAGAATATCTTACCTCTTCTTCGCCTCCCCAAGAGTTGAACTCTTCTAAAAAGAACTTAGTTCTTTCTCTGGTTGAGATCTGCAGAAGCAGATCTCCCCACAAGTTGAGAATTTAATTCTCATCGGGGAGATTCTGTTATGTAGATTCAAACCCAGGGGAAAGAACTAAGTTCAAAGAATTTAATTCTTACAAGAATATATAGGAATCTAATTCCTCTAGTAAAACTAGGGTTTAACCCTATATAAGAATTTAATTCTTATAAAACAATGGGCTAGAAAGTCTCAAAACTCAAGATCTCCATGCATGTAGAAAGATTAGCACCCAACATGATAATGGCACATCACGTGCTCCCACATGAGCACCCTTGATGAACAAAAGAGAACAATTGAGAGCAGCTCACATGATCCCACGTGACCCCCCTAAAAGTGCTTAGCACTTCCAGAAGAAAAAGGGTATAAACCCAAAGACAGTTACCACTTTTTTTTAGCGCCTCACGTGACCCCACGTGACCCTCTAAAAGTTCTTGGTATTTTTTTAAAGAAAAGGGAATAAACCCAAGGAAACAATGTCTAACTCTGAGGCACCTCACGTGCTCACACGTGATGGCCACAAGAATGAAACGTTTAACTCTTATATAAAGGTGGGGAATAAAACCAAACGAACATCACCACTTTTAAAAGCATCACGTGGGACACGTGAGTACTTTCAAATTCCAGTGTTTAACACTGCCTCAAAGTATCACGTGGGGTCACATGATCGCTAAAAATATATTAAGGAACCAACTTCAACCATAAATTGGTTAAGTTCTTCCTGAGATTAAATCTCCAAGCAAACCGAGCCTCTATACTCAGAACTGACAACTCCTCGATTTGGTATTTGGTTCAAGGGTACATCTCTTCACACCTCTCAAACATGTCGTTGTAATTCTTTAACGTCTTTAGAGAGGTGGAGGGTCCCAATAACCACTAACTCTTGGCGCACCCCTAAATTGATGAGCCAGAAACTCTATAGACTATGATGTCCTTAAACCCTGTTTACCCCAATCAGAGCAAAACTCTGTTCAAATTCTAAGGCGGGAAATGAAGCAACGCTTCTGATTCCCCCAATCAGAGCAAGGCTCTACTTTGAAAATGTAAATTTTAATAAATGCAGCGACGCTTTAGATCCCCTGCGCTACACGCAGAGCGCCGCGTGTCAAAATCTGGCACGCCAGCGCAGGGAGTGCAGCGCCTAAGGCAGTGCTCCCAATCAGAGCAAGGCTCTACCATAAAACAAAATTAAAAGAAGCAACGCTTCAGATGATCTGCGCTCTGCGCTGCGCGCCATGTGGCAGCGCAGTTGAGCTGCGCTCTGCGCTGCGCGACACGTGGCAGCGCAGTTGCGCTGCGCTGTGCGCTCCACGACACGTGTCAAGCGCTAGGGCTTTTGCGCCAAACAGAATTAAAATTCTAGTAAAATCCTTCTGTTCTTGTTAAAACAAGAAGATTGCCTTCTATAAAACAGAAGCCCTTGGATCAAAGATCCAACGGTGGGGAAAATTCCCCAAATCACTCAGAGAATGATCTCGTTAACAAATTTAACAAACTTATGGGCACTATATAAAGACCCCTAGACTCCAACTCAAAAAAATTAATCATTGTGAGAGATCAAGAACTTCAAAATAGAGAGAACTTGGAAGAAAATTCAAGAAAAAGGTAAAAACCTTTATAAAATAGAAGAATTTCTTCTGAATAGATCACTGATCTAAAAACAAGATCAATGATCTTCAATAAAAAATAAATAAATAATAACAGTGCCTTGTACCTTTATTCTTGAATCCAAAATTGGATCAAGTTATTGAAACAGTGCCTTGCACTTGCAAAACTGCACTGTTGCGCTCCTGGGTTGGCGCAAGTCACCAGAGAGCGCCACGTGTCAGCACCAGAATCATTTGCGCTCTGTGCTTTTAAGATAGAGCTTTGCTCTCTGAAATTGGCGCAACTCACCAGAGCGCGACACGTGTCAGCATCGCAAGCGCAGCGCACTGGCGCAGCGCACTGCGCTTGCGTGACACGTGTCACCACCACAAGCGCTTGCGCTCAATGATTGGCGCAAAGCGCCTGACAAATGCATTGCATTGTTTACTGAAGGGCCATGCCCAAATTAAAAAGGCCTAGCAGGACAAAATAAAATGCAATGCATTAAAAGGGCAGAGCCCAAACAAAATAAAAATGCAATGCATTAAAAGGGCAGAGCCCAAACAAGATAGATGCTCTGCATCGTTTATAAAAAGGGCAGAGCCCAAACAAAATAGATGCTTTGCATCATTTATAAAAAAGGGCAGGGCCCAAACAAAACAAAAAAATATGCAGTGCATTATTAAAAGGGGGCAAAGCCCTAGCACAGGCCTAATAGGCCAAAAACAAATAAAAATGTTGAACATTTTTTTAACCGGACTTAGCCCAATCATGGCCGTAAGTCCTCAAATTAAATTGACTGAGCACGGCTGCTCTCCTGAATCAATTTACATCTGGTTCGAGGGTACATCTCCGAACTCCTCTGACTCCTATCGTTGTAATCATTCAACGACGTTAGAGAGGTGACGGGTCCCGACAACCACACATCAACACGGACTGTGGGGTCCTTAAACTCATGGACTTATGTGTCCTTAAACCCAGATACGGACTGTGGGGTCTTTAAACCCACGGACTTATGCGTCCTTAAACTACAATGGACCACCACGTCCCTAAACTGGAACATGGACCCCTATGTCCCTAAACTGGAACATGGACCACCACGTCCCTAAACTGGCAATGGACCGCAATGTCCTTAAACTACCTATGGACCACTACGTCCCTAAACTGGAACAGTAGAGCCCTCAAATGCTCTCTTGTCGGATCTAAACAATCCCGTTTAAGTTGATCTTAGCCTCAAATACGGCTAACGTATCCTTAAACCTTCAAACAGATTTTAGTCCCAAATTGGACTATGGATCACCCAATCAACCTTGGTTCAAGGGTACATCTCCGAACTCCTCTGACACCCGTCGTTGTAATCCTTCAACGACGTCAGAGAGGTGACGGGTCCCGACGGCCATATATTAAATGGATCATCACGTTAAGCCGATCTTAGTCTCAAACAGGACTAACGTATCCTTGACGAACGTTTAAGTTGATCTTAGCCTCAATATGGCTAACGTATCCTTAAACTAAAACACCAAACCCAAATCTAAGTAAATACGGATTTGGACTAATTCACGTCCTACGGGCGACGGCATAACTTAGTCTCCATATACAATCCACGGGCATCCACAAACAAAACAAACACACACGACACGAAGTGAAATTCTGGAGAAGGAGAAAGTGGCTATCGCGATGCGGTAGTGTAATTAACTGCAGGGGCTTGCGCCTGCAGGGAAGAGCGTCCCCACAATCAAAACCCCCTCAAATGAGGGGGAATCTGACGAAGTCTGCTATATCGGCCGCATCCGTCTAAACCTCCGATACATGGTGCCATAGATCAACTTGGCATCTTCGGAGAGGTAGACGGATAAAACCAAATAGCATCTGCCCCGAATTTAAGGCAAAACGTCTTCACGTCGTATTGGCCGTCTTTCGGAGGGGAACAGATTCTGGTACGCCCGGTGGGACCTTTTCCTCTTTCCACTCCACACTTCGTGTGTCGTCTTCGCGAACGAATCGCGGTTTGTTAATGGTTTCCCCAGGGTTTCAAGTTACTAAGATTTGGTCTTTTGTCTGGCGCAGAAATCAAGCATCAATGGCCTCCAACTGCTCGAGCTGCTCGAAGTGCCAATGCAACCGACGCTCCACCTCACCTGGAGGTGTAGCATATGGGCCTCAAGCGGCCTCCGTCCTTACTATGCCTGTGGAGAAAGTGACTCAGGCCACCACCGGCCTGTTTTTCGGAACCATGATCCCTCCTGCAAGCTTCACCCTGCCAATACCCATACCGGAAGCTTCAAAGAAGTCGGTCTTCGATCGACTTGCTACTCCCACGGCCCCTCTCAACGGGTCGTCCAACTCCTCGGTCTTCACCAGACTGAGTTTGAACTCCAAAGGGCCCTCCAAAAAGCCCATGATACCTGAGAAGGCCATCCCAAAGAAGACGGCTGCTCCCGAAGTCGCCAAGGCGTCTTCTCCTGTCAAAGAGTCAGTCTTTTCAAGGCCGACTATTCCGGCTTCTGCCCCTGCTCGAGGATCTGTCTTTGACAGATTGAATATTGCCACTCAGAGGACGACCTCCGTCTTTAAGAGGCTGACACCAGCAGCGCCTCATCTGAACAGGGGGCAAAAAGAAGCCGTCTCTATCGCCGAGCCAATCCCAACGGCTCGTCATGCTCGACGTCGCCACTGGCGCCGAGTAAGAAAGGCTGGGGGCAACTCCCCCTCGGGGCTAACTCCACCCGCTCCAATGGTGGAAGTTGATGCTGCTGTTCCAACTGGGAACAACTTTGAACCACTTAGAAGGGTACGAAAGAACTATCCAACTGCTATACTGAAAAGATCTCCTCCACCTGAGGAGAGAGTTCCGGAAACGAAGCTGGAGCAGCCCCCTCAACGGCTGTCCTCCAGGATTTATAAGGTCTGGCGAAGAGTTCAGGACTCGGTAGTCGACCAAAATCACTTTCGCCAACAGAAAAGGGCAAAAGTGCAAGAAGAAAAGAACCATCCGAACAAACAGCAAAGGACGACTACCACCAGGGTGCCTGCTGCAACGGCCCCCTCAACTTCAACGGCCCATAAGAGAAGGAGGCCAGAGAAAATTCCCACGCCCGCGGCAAATGCCAAGGACAGCGAGCTCAAACGCCCTAGGTCTGGGGGCATGGTGGTTCATACCATGTACATGGCGTCTGGTAAAGAGGACAGCCGTGCATCTAACCGGCCGCTTACACGGTCAGTAACCAAAGCTTAGGAGCAATAGCAAAAGCTCCAGGAGATGATGAACGCAATGGCCGCACTCACCGGGCCAAAAGAAAGACCCGAAGCGTCCTCGGATGAACGCCAAGAGCAAGAAACTGACGCTGAATTCCTTCGTCGGATATTGGAGAAGAAGGATAAAGAGGCTGCTGAACAAGCGACCAACATAAAGCGTATGGCCCTCCTGTTCCAAGACATGGTGGGGATGATGATCCAACAAGATCCTCCAGCTGAAGATCCCCCAATCGTCCTTGAAGACGACAGGGGAGAAACGTCAAATCCTCCACCGGCTCTGTTAACAGCCAAGGAGGATACAATCTCAAAAGCTGACTTGGACGAGTATATAGCCCAACAAATACGGGTTCATCATGTGACTGAGGCAGCTGGTCAGGTCGTAAAAATAGGAAGACCATATCCGAGCTGGTATGATCAAATAAAGTACCCGCCGGGCTATATAATACCCAAATTCCACGTCTATAAGGGGACGGGCAATCCCTACCAGCATGTTGCCCAGTTCAGGGCGCTCTGCGGCAACACCGACGGTGATGATAAGTTGTTGCTTCGCCAGTTCGTTGGCAGCTTGTCAGATACAGCGTTCGAGTGGTACTCTGAGCTCCCAAACGACTCTATCAAGACCTTCGTGGAGATGGAGCTGTTGTTTACCCAGCGTTTTGCAAGCGCCAGTGAACGCACCCCGATGACAGCATTGATTAACGCCAGGGTGAAACCAGGCAAGATATGGGTCCAATATGTTATACGGTGGCGGAACTTATGGTCAAAATGCGAGCAACGCATTGAAGAAGCTCCTGCAGTGGGTATGTTTGTGGGAACCCTTGATTCGCAAGCAACCATCTCGCAATTTATGATGTTCTTCAAGCCGACTACCTTCCAGGCCCTGATCGACAACCTAGCGCAAATGGATCAGATGGGCCATAGACCTCCTCTTCCAAAGACAGACTCCCGAAATGAAAAGGGGAAGGGGAAAGCGATCATTATCGCCAATGCTCAACAACAGCCGAGTAACTTGAAGCCGGTTGTCCGTCAAAATAATATGCGTCCGCATGTACCCCTTGAGGAGAGGCTAGGACGTCCTTACTCGTTTCCCCGAGATAAGACGAGAAGATTATTCGAGCTGGCGTTGCGCAACCGACTCATAAATCTGCCGGATCCAAAACGTCAGTCGCAACCAAATGATGTCAATGAACCCAACTACTGTCCCTATCACCGAGTACTGGGTCATCCGATCGAAGATTGCTACGTCTTGAAGAATTGGCTTGAAGACCAGTACCAACAGGGCAAGTTCGCGTTATCTGACAGATGGAAGGTGAATCCATCGCAGCCTCACGCCTCTAAAAGGATGAATATGCCGGGGGCAACGTGCTCTCTCGTCGAAGAAGCCCCATGGGAGGTTGTGCTGTCCGCTAAGATGAAGAGGATGTTGAACGATCTTCAGACATGCCCTGCAATCAAGTGGAAGAACCCGTTGGAACCGCAGGTCATTGAGGGGATGTTGAAGCCGCGTCCAACTCCAAAGACCGATGGTGGTGTCCCAAGCGCTCACAGCCAGCCGTCAAAATCTTCAAAGAAGAAGAAGAAGAAATTCAAAAAGCCCGTGAAGCCTGGCGACAAGCGCACGAACTTACAAAAACAAATTGACGCGCTGGAGGAATACAACCAGAAAGCACGGACTCCCATTACACTCCAAGAGTTTCTCAACCACGTCTTTCAAGAGGAAGATGAAGGAGAAAGTTCGCGGATGAATCGGAAGAATACGTAGCGAGCTGTCATGTGATTTCCCATTCGTTCACGGACGATGAGGAGACTCCTTGCACTGAAAAGCTGGGGGCAGATCCTGAACCAAAAATTCTGGGGCCATCAGATGAAGTAATTGACGCATTCCTCAACGAAGCTCTGTTGAAAAGTAAAGCTGATCGGGAACGCGAGAAGGCTATATTTGAAAGGGCCAAGCGCCAGCGACTTGATGAAAGAGTTGAGGCGCTCCCGCTGGAGCAAAATACATCCACCGCGGATAAAAGCAAATTCAAGACGAGGAAAAGGTTTGCTAAGGCCATATCAATGGGCATGAAGCTACCATCCTCTGAAGGAAGCATTACTGGTGAAGTGGAAATGCACCCCTCCTACTGCTTGTATCATCGGAAAATTTCACACCCCACCGAAGAGTGCGAAGCTTTCGATAGATGGTGGAAAGGATATGTTGCTCACCGACAACATTTTAAGCGGGAGAAACGCAAAACTCGTCGAGAGCGGAAAAATACGACCGAAAGGCTTAACAGAACTACCGGCAATTGTCGCATGGTTAACACCGCGGGATCACAAGTGCTTACATTCGGGAGCGATTCCGATGAGGAGCTGGCTCTTAGCCCCCTCTTTAAAGAAACCACCTCGGGAAAAGAAGAAGAACCGAGGGCCTGTGGAAATATCCGGTTGCGTAACCGTATGCTTCCCGAAAAGAATCTCGGACCCCCAAACAAAAAAGATAAAGGGAAAGAAAAGGTCTCTGAGGACATCACCCTGGATGACCAAGTCGTAGAAGAGCTAACTGCCAAGGACCCGCCACAGAAAAATAAGGTGGATTACAACGTTTTAGCGTATCTGAGGAAGCTACCCTCACAGGTCAGCATTCTTGACGCCCTTTTACTATCAAAAGAGGCGAGAGATTCGTTAATAAAGGCACTACAAGAGCCAGAGCAATTCCAAGGTTTCCTCGCCGAAGAAAAGATGAAGGATGAGCTGGAAGAAGTGCATACGGCCGATGTCACATTTGGTGACGAGGACCTTCTCCTAGGGACATGCGAACACAATCACCCCCTTTATGTCTCAGGATACTGCCACGATATAAAGATAGGCAAAATCCTGATCGACAATGGATCCTCCGTTAATCTCCTCAACGTGAGGGTGTTAAAGGAAATCTGCATGAGCGTCCAACACCTTGCTCGGGACAAGATCACCATCTCTGGGTTCGACTCCCAATCATCAAAAACTCTTGGATCTGTGATACTGACGCTACGCTTTGGGATACTCGTCACGGACATTAAGTTCCACGTCATAGACGCTAAGACGTGCTATAATGCTTTGCTTGGCCGACCATGGTTACACGAGTACAACATCATCCCTTCTACACAACATCAGTGTATGAAGTATTTTAAGGATGGTCTCGAGTATACCGTGACGGGAGAACTAAACCCATTCTCCGTGAACGAAGTCCGCAAATATGAAGACGCCAAATACTTCTTACCGGATTTCGAAGACACGGAGATGTGTCACAAACCGGAGAACAAAGCTAATGCCACCATCTCTGTCTTCGGCAGTGATACCGAGGAGGGAGAGGAGATGATTTATTCGGGCCCGCCCCAATACAACAAGTCGGGACCATACGCTCCTACATTGATCTTTGGTAGTGATTCGGAAGACGAGGTCCATACTGTATTCTCTGCTCGACCTTCAATACAAACGTCCGCTGACGAAGAGCAAAGTCTGCAAGTCGCCATGGTGCCGCGTAAACACCATAAAGAACTGGATGCACTTGATACCTACAGCGTAGAGGAGCTGCGGATGTTCTATGTCCCTCCCAGACGAGAAGGCGAAAAGGCAATTCTATTCTACCGCTCTGAAGAAACCAAAGTGGAGAAAGAAATCTGGCACGGTGCGGATCCTACGCTTGACAGGTTTCAGCCCATCCATTTGCCTAGATATTATACAGAAGGCTTGAAGAGGTTGCTGAAGCGCCAGAGGATACCCTTTAAACAAACCGCTCGGAAATCCAAATTCTATGACAGGGTCTGGAACGTCCCCGGAACTCAGCACAAGCTGCCTAGTGGGAGGATGGAAACAATCGGGCTTGGATACATTTGATCCAAGAAACGAGAGCTGCTCCGCGACTGCTACGTCGTACATGACTTCGATGGAGAAGCGGATGATCAATCGGAGGACGTTAATACTGAACCAGTAAAAGTTCCTGACTCAAAGGTGCCCAGTCCGTCGTTCGAAGAGCAAATGGACAAGCCAATAAGGGAAGCTGGTCAAAAAGTCCGAGACGACCACAACCGCGAAATGGCAATCTACGAGAAAGCCAAAACGCAACGCCTCCTCCAACAGGCTGTGAAAGATGAAAATGCCGCTCCCTGTCAACCCGTTATAAAAAAGGCTCGACGCAGAGGCAGAAATAAGTCGAAAGGCAGAGAAGGTGCTCAACAACAACAAAGCGGGACTAAGAAGCCACGCAAACGGGAAACGAGCGGTTCCGACCTATCCCTTGCAAAGAAAATGAGTCGAGCATACTCTTTTCCTCAAGACAAGACGAAGAGAATACTTGACCTCGCTCTGAAACATCAGATTCTTACGCTGCTGGAGTCCAAAAACCCCGAACAAGCAGGCGAAGTCTCTCACCCAAACTATTGCTCTTACCATCGAGTAATAGGGCATCCTCTCAAGGACTGCTTCACCTTTAAGGATTGGGTCGAAGATCAGTATCAGCTTGGCAAGTTCGCTCTGTCCGACGCGTGGAGGGTAACGCCGCCACAGAAGCACGAACCCAAAGCCACGAGAGCAGAACCAACTCCACATTGGTCTTGGAAGCGAATTCGTACTTGCCACATGATAACAATATCAAAAGAAGAGCCTGAGAATATGGATGACTTTCCCTGGTGCTTCGAAAATAGCAACGATGAGGTGATCTCAGAATTTCCGCCAGCACCGAAAGAGCTGGAGGATGGAATACATACCACTGCAGATAACCTCAAGAAAATTGAGTTGGGGACGGCGAACGACCCGCGACCGACATTCGTCAGCGAGCTACTATCTGAGGAAATGGTGGATTCATTAAAGGACCTGCTTATGCAGCATAGAGATTGCTTCGCATGGAACTATTCCGAAATGCCGGAACTAGATCCAGAAATTGCTGTGCACAAATTGGGGATATCCCCGGACGTCAAGCCAGTCAAGCAGGCACCAAGAAGAATGCGGCTCGAGCTTGAGATGAGCATCAACACCGAGGTCAAGAAGCTAATCGACTCTGGCTTTATTCAGGAGGTTCAATATCCTGAATGGATCGCCAACATCGTCCCGGTGATGAAGAAAAATGGGACAGTGCGCATATGCGTAGACTTCCGGGATCTCAATAAAGCCTGCCCGAAGGACGATTTCCCAGTACCAGTCACCGAACTGATGATAGATTACACATCCACTCACGAAGTTTTCTCCTTCATGGACGGCTCATCAGGATATAATCAGATCAAGATGCATCCCGAAGACCAGAAGCACACGGCGGACTCCTCTGAGAATATTCTGTTATAAAGTAATGCCTTTCGGTCTAAAGAACGCTGGTGCTACTTATCAGAGGGCCATGAAGAAGATCTTCGATGACCTTATACATGAAATCGTCGAATGCTATATCGACGACCTCGTAGTAAAAAGCAAATCATATGAGGAACATCTTGAGCATCTGAAGACCGTATTTCGACGCCTTCGACAATACAATTTGAAGATGAACCCTCTCAAGTGTGCATTCGGAGTTTCCTCGGGCAAATTCCTGGGATTCATCGTCCGACACCGAGGAATTGAGATAGATCCGTCAAAAATCAAGGCGATCATGGAAATGCCTCCGCCAAGAACTCACAAGCAGTTGCGGTCTCTCCAAGGAAAGCTCACATACATACGGCGATTTATAGCCAACCTTTCAGGAAAGTGTCGTCCTTACAGCCACCTGATGAAGAAGGGAGCCCCGTTCGTTTGGGATCCAAAATGCCAAGGGGCGCTAGACGAAATCAAGCAGTACCCGCAAAATCCTCCAGTGTTGGCTGCTCCGGTTAAAGGAAAGCCCCTCATTCTCTATACGACCGCCCTCGAAGGTTCTTTAGGTGCATTATGGGCATAAGAGAATGACCAGGGGAAAGAAAGAGCACTCTATTATTTGATTCGAGTTTTACTGGGGGCAGAAAGCAACTACTCCCCCATTGAAAAACACTGCCCGGCGTTGATCTTTGCGATTACAAAACTCAGACACTATGCGTTGGCACATGAAGTCCGTCTCATTTCGAAGGTGGACCCCCTTAAATATTTGATGTCGAAAGCCATATTGACGGGGCGACTCGCTAAATGGGCCCTGCTCTTGATAGAGTTCTCGATAACGTATCAGCCTCTCAAGGCAGTGAAAGGCCAGGCCATCGCCGACTTCCTCGCTGAGCATCCGATACCCGCCGATTCTCCTTTGAATTGCGATCTTCCAGACGAACATGCGTTTGATACGATCGACGGTGGTGATACCCGATGGGAGCTTTATTTCGACGGAGCATCCTCCATGAAGAAGCGCATACAAAGTACGCCCATAATCAAATCAGGGATAGGCCTCATCTTCGTGACTCCGTAAGGAGGGATAATGCGCTTTTCTTTCTCCCTAACAGAGCCGAGGACGAACAATGAAGCCGAATACGAAGCTTTGATAACAGGCCTCGAAATCGCCATCGACATGGGAATTGAAAACCTCCTTATATATGGAGACTCCCAACTAGTCGTCAGTCAAGTAAACGGTGATTACCGAACGTGCAAACCAGAGTTGGTGAAGTATGGTGAAAAGGTGCAACAACTGTTGACCCAAATCTCTTCCTACACTTTGGAAAGCATACCGCGTGCGAAAAATAGCAAAGCGGACGCATTAGCCATGCTCGCTAAAGAAATGGCTGATGAGGATCTCGATAACATCAGAATCGTGGTACAAAGCCGTCGGGTACTTGCCCCAGCGGAAATATCTCCGGAATCATCCAAAGAAAAGGGAGCGACTGAACAGACGACCTTGCAAATAAAAGAACGAGAAAAGGCTGAGGATTGGAGGGAAGTCTTCATAGACTACTTTAAGTCCCATCGAATGCCCGAAGATGCATCCTCGAGACATCAGCTTATGAAACGAGCTATGTCTTTCGCCTTCGTCAATGATACTTTGTATAAGAGGTCGTTTGATTCTCTGTGGTTGAGATGTCTGGGACCTGATGAAGCGAAAAGAATCGTTCAGGAAGTTCACAACGAACTCTGCGGTTCTCACCAAGCAGGCCCAAAGATGAAGTTGAAGATCAAACGGATGGACTACTACTGGCCCACGATGATTCAAGACTGCCTTGAGTATGCGAAGCAGTGCCACTCATGCCAAATTCATGGGGACTTCATCCACCAGCATCCAAATCCACTACATCAATCGGTGGCTAGCCGGCAGTTCGAAATGTGGGGAACTGACATAGTCGGCCCCATCGAACCAGCATCGTCCAGGGGACATCGTTTCATCTTGGCGACGACTGATTACTTCTCCAAATGGGCAGAAGCAGTACCATTAAGAGAAGTGAAGACAGAGAATATCCTCCATTTCTTGAAGACGCACGTCATATATCGGTTTGGAACTCCGCGACGGATCATCTCCGATAACGGGACAGCTTATAGAAGCCACAAGATCAGTCGCTTCGCGCAACAACACAATATAGACTGGAGATATTTTTCGGTTTATAATCCGCGAGCTAACGGTCTAGCTGAAGCCTTCAACAAGACCTTGACAAAGATCATAAAGAAAACGGTGTCCCGAAATAAGAAGGACTGGCATGAGAGACTGCAAGAAGCTCTCTGGACGTATCGAACCACGTTCAAAACGGCCACGAACACAACGCCGTACGCGTTGGTTTTCGGTACAGAAGCGGTACTCCCCCTCGAGATAGAGTTACCCTCTCTACGAGTGGCAGTCCATTACTAGCTGACGGACGAAGAAAATGCTCACCTTCGGCTTGAGGAGCTTGATGCCCTTGATGAAACCCGGCTCATAGCGCAACAAAATCTGGAGGCTTATAAAGCAAAGATGACGCGCTCATATGAAAGATTAACTCGACCGAGGACATTCCGCCAAGACAAACTCGTGTTAGCGGTCAAAAGGCCTATGATCCCCAATTACGCCAAGCGGGGAAAATTCGAGCCAAACTATGAAGGCCCGTACATAATAGACAAGGTCTACCAGGGTGGAGCCTATCTACTCATGGATATGCACGGTGAAAGGCCTTTCAGGCCAATAAACGACCGCTTTCTAAAGAAATACTACGCTTAATGAGCCATAGCCTAGGTTAATAATAGATGACGACGACTATGTCCGCTCGCTATCTTCCTAAGCTCAAACTCTATAAGCAGTAGCCGGCCTTCTCCTGACCGGACCGAAACGTCCTTAAACTAACAACGGACCGAAACTTCCTTAAACTAACAACGGACCACTACGTCCTAAAACTAACAACGGACCGAAACGTCCTTAAACTAACGATGGACCACTACGTCCTAAAACTAGCTAATGACCGAAACGTCTTTAAACTACTACCGCAGCATCCTCAGGCTGACGAGATAAAAAAAAAGAGTATAAAAAAATATATATAAATAAAAAAAACGGTATGTCCATAAGCAAAATGGGCACGGATGAAAACCCGAAAGGGCGCCGTGAGTAAAAACAGCAGGGCTACCGGCGAGTGTTCGTAAAAACCCGAAAGGGCGCGACCTCGTTAGAAAAAAGAATAAAGAAAAAATAAAGAAAAAAAGAGAAAAAAAACGGTATGTCCATAAGCAAAATGGGCACGGATGAAAACCCGAAAGGGCTCCGTGAGTAAAAACAGCAGGGCTACCGGCGAGTGTTTGTGAAAACCCGAAAGGGCGCAACCTCGTCAAAAGACACTTGCAGGGTCCTCTCGACCTTGTAAGGAGAAACCACCCGCGTGAGATCCTTACGACTCACAAGGGAGCAACACACTTAGAGATCCTCACGATTCTTAAGGAGAAAATACACTTGCGAGATCCTCACGACTCGTAGAGAGAACTCTCTTATGGGACCCTCACGACTCATAAGATTTGAAAGTCTTAAGTTACAGAGACCTAAACCTGTGCTTAAGCAACCCCCACAACCTTCGATTCTGCCCTACAAGTGGTCCAATACTGACCCTTGTATACAATCCACGGGCGCGAATAAACATTTCCCTAACCAAGTCCCATCCGTGACTGGGGATATATACGCATGACGAACAACCCTTATGAGTCCTCTCGACTTACAAGGAGAAAACCCTCTTGTAGGATCCTTACGACTTACAGAGGAACATACACTTAGTAATCCTCACGATTCCTAAGGAGAAAATACACCTACAAGATCCTCACGACTTGTAGGGAGAAATACCTTTGTGAGACCCTTACGGCTCATGAAGTCAAAAGCCTTAGTCGACAGGACCTTAACCCTGTTCGCTAAGCCACCTTTTCTCAACATCTACGGAGGCAAATGATGATTCGCTCCTGGCAATATCCCAGTTGTAGAGGTGCTGATACCGAAATCGGTGTCTAATTTCATGTTTATGACAAAAAGCCAGTAGGCCGCACATGCATACGAAATAGCCGAAATGATGGGGCAACTTGCAATAAAAAGCAGCAAGTAAAAACGTATGTACACAAAATAGCCGAAATGATTGGGCAACTCGCAATAAAAAGCAGCGAGTAAAAATAAAATAAACAGCCGAAATGATTGGGCACCGCGAAAAATAGCCAAATGATTGGGCAATCACGACCTTCGCGATATAAAAGCTGAAATGATAGAGTATCGCGGAAATAAAACAAAAAAATATATATAACTTTTTCCCTACAGTTGAGATCGCATCGATCCCTGTATACAATCCAAGGGCGCAAACAAAGAAGGAACCACATCCTCCCAGCAGGCTCCGCCAGAAAGCAAAGCCAAATCTCGACGGTTCACCAACAGCCTAGAGACAACCGCGACATTCGTCTCAATACAGCAGATGCAGTGCCAGCAAACGAAGCGAAGATCAAATTCCTAGCTTCACGGTCTTGACGGTAACTCATATAAAACCTGAAAGACCACCACAGATCACATCAATTCAGGGAAACTAGCGTCCTTGATGAGAGCCTCCTGACTCGCGTCGGCTCGCAGAGAAACCAATGTCTCCGTGAGAAATTCCCGATTCGTCTCAACCCCGAAGAAACCAGTATCTTTGGCAAAATCCTTCGACTCAGGGAAACAAGTGTCCTTGATGAAGAAAATCCTGATTCGCGTCGACTCGCAGAGAAACCAGTGTCTCCGCGGGAAATTCTCGATTCGTTTCAACACCAGGGAAACAAGTGTCCTTGGAAAATACCTCGATTCAGGGAAACTAGCGTCCTTGATGAGAGCCTCCTGACTCGCGTCGGCTCGTAGAGAAACCAGTGTCTCCGTGAGAAATTCCCGATTCGTCTCAACCCCGAAAAAACCAGTGTCTTCGGCAAAATCCTTCGACTCAAGGAAACAAGTGTCCTTGACAAAGAAAATCCTGATTCGCGTCGACTCGTAGAGAAACCAGTATCTCCGCGGGAAATTCTCGATTCGTTTCAACACCAGGGAAACAAGTGTCCTTGGCAAATACCTCAATTCAGGGAAACTAGCGTCCTTGATGAGAGCCTCCTGACTCGCGTCGGCTCGCAGAGAAACCAGTGTCTCCGTGAGAAATTCCCGATTCGTCTCAACCCCGAAGAAACCAGTGTCTTCGGCAAAATCCTTCGACTCAGGGAAACAAGTGTCATTGACGAAGAAAATCCTGATTCGCGTCGACTCGCAGAGAAACCAGTATCTCCGCGGGAAATTCTCGATTCGTTTCAACGCCAGGGAAACAAGTGTCCTTGGCAAATTCCTCAACTCAGGGAAACTAGCGTCCTTGATGAGAGCCTCCTGACTCGCGTCGGCTCGCAGAGAAATCAGTGTCTCCGCGGGAAATTCCCGATTCGTCTCAACTTGCAAGATAAAGCCTCAGGCAGCAGGGGTTAAAAAACTTGTTTCCTGAGCAATGGGACCCTGCAAGTCAGTCTAAAACGGTCTCTTGCATACTATTCACGGGTCTCACTCTCCAAAGTTGAATCTCGACAAGGAGGGAAACAACCGCTTACGGGTCCTCTCGACTCGTAAGAGGGAAAATTCTCTTATAGGATCCTTACGACTTATAAGAGAAAACACACTTAGGAGTCCTCAGGATTCCTAAGGAGAAAACCCAGCTACGAGATCCTCTCGATCCGTAGGGAGAAAAGTCTCTATGAGACCCTCACGGCTCATAGAGTTGAAAAGTCTTAAGCAGCAGATCTGAACCTGCGGCCTAAGCCATAGCTATCTCGTGAAGAAATTAAGGTGCTTACTCTGTTATCTGTCAATTATGTTCATCAAGACAGCATACGGATAATAAAAGAAAGAAGAAAGCGACAGAAAGAACATCTGATTGGAGTTGGATCAAGCATTCGAGACACACTCATTCATGCATGTGCAAAAGACTCAGAACGAGGAATAAGACAAACTGAAATAAAAATTTTCATTCATATTCCAAAAGGGTTCTTACAATCATAAAGAAATAAGTAACAACATTATTTGAAATGGTTACAATGGTATAACCTTGGACCCAGGAATGGATTGAGGAACTCGAAAGTAACCTTATCTATGACTTTCCAAGCCTCGCGGACCATCCTAGCGTGCTTTCTTTCGCGAGCACAAGCGTCGGGGTCCCCTCTGATGTCTTCTTCCCTCCGATAAGCAGCGAGTATAGCGGACTGTTGGAAAGCCTGGTGCAGGAGATCGACAAGATTGTCTCGCCGTCTCTTCGAGGTTAGGTGCATCAGATACACCGAGTGCACCTTATCCTCAGTAGCATCCAATGCCCCAAGCGGCACGCCGGAACAAAATAGGGGAAGTGCTTCCCAAATGGCTCCCACGATCAGCTTCAGGAGAGAGGAGCGTCGAGGAAGCAGTTGACCATTGTACGCGTCGAAGCGACTCATGATCTCGGCACACTCGGCGTTGGTAAATTCTCGGTTCTGAGAACGGCCGAGTCGGCGGATGTCTCCGTAAGAGATGATTTCATCAAGGTCGTACATATGGGCATCCATTGCTCCTGTAAAAGAAGATTAACAGAATTAGTAGACAGACTGATTAAGCGAATCCTTGTTAAAAACAAGCACAGAGAGTTAAACTCCTCGAGAGCCATGCTCTGCGAACAGGGGTGACACCTATCAAATTCAGTAATGAGGAGAATTTGAAGAAAATCCCCTAAAAACATTGAGAGCTTTGCTCTGAGAAGATAATAATAATAATAATATAAAAATGTCATCTTTAATTTCCAAGATCCACGAAGAATTCTTAAGAGTTCTTCTATACGATTTGGAAGGAGCAAAGCTCCATCAACAAATTAAGAAAGTACAAGGAAAATCTTCTAAAGAGCAAAGCTCCATTAATGGAACCTTAATAGAATTCTCTTTAGTTCTCTTTTGATCCTTTCAGACCTATAGAGCAAAGCTCTGCCAAGAGGAACCCTAAGTGGGTCTTCTTTAGATCAGGGATCTATTGAGAGCAAGGCTCTTAAAAATTGATTTAATTTAATCCAAATTAATTTTTACCTAAAAATTGTGTAGAGTTTTAACTCTTAAAGGTGCTTGAACAGAAAGAGCAGGGCTCTGGGCAAAATGCTTATGAAGGGATGAAAATCATCTTAGGGGGCCAAAGGCCCTATTTATAGGTATCAAGTGCCCTTTCGGCTTCCAAAAGTTAAGTTGCCGTAACGCTTGGAATTCTGCCACCGTTGCGCTCACATTTGGGGCCACGTAAGCGCACCAGCGGGGGGGGGGGGCATTTGTTTACCCCAATCAGAGCAAAGCTCTGTTCAAATTCCAAGGCGGGAAATGAAGCAACGCTTCTGATTCCCCCAATCAGAGCAAGGCTCAACTTTGAAAATGTAAATTTTAATAAATGCGGCGACGCTTTAGATCCCCTGCGCTGCGCACAGAGCGCCACGTGTCAAAATCTGGCACGCCAGCGCAGGGAGTGCAGCGCCCAAAGGCAGTGCGCCCAATCAGGGCAAGACTCTACCATAAAACAAAATTAAAAGAAGCAACGCTTCAGATGATCTGCGCGCCACGTGGCAACGCAGTTGCGCAGCGCTCTGCGCTGCGCGACACGTGGCAGGCGCTAGGGCTTTTGCGCCAAACAGAATTAAAATTCTAGTAAGATCCTTCTGTTCTTGTTAAAACAAGAAGATTGCCTTCTATAAAACAGAAGCCCTTGGATTAAAAATCCAAAGGTGGGAAAAATTCCCCAAATCACTCAGAGAATGATCTCGTTAACAAATTTAACAAACTTATGGGCACTATATAAAGACCCCTAGACCCCAACTCAAAAAAATTAATCATTGTGAGAGATCAAGAACTTCAAAATAGCGAGAACTTGGAAGAAAATTCAAGAAAAAGGTAAAAACCTTTATAAAATAGAAGAATTTCTTCTGAATAGATCACTGATCTAAGAACAAGAACAATGATCTTCAATAAAAAAATAAATAAATAATAACAGTGCCTTGCACTTTTATTCTTGAATCCAAAATTGGATCAAGTTATTGAAACAGTGCCTTGCACTTGCAAAACTGCACTGTTGCGCTCCTGGGTTGGCGCAAGCCACCAGAGAGCGCCACGTGTCAGCACCAGAATCATTTGCTCTATACGCTTTTAAGATAGAGCTTTGCTCTCTGAAATTGGCGCAACTCACCAGAGCGCGACACGTGTCAGCATCGCAAGCGCAGCGCACTAGCGCAGCGCACTGCGCTTGCGTGACACGTGTCACCACTACAAGCGCTTGCGCACAATGATTGGCGCAAAGCGCCTGACAAATGCATTGCATTGTTTACTGAAGGGCCAGGCCCAAATTAAAAAGGCCTAGTAGGCCAAAATAAAATGCAATGCATTAAAAGGGCAGAGCCCAAACAAAATAAAAATGCAATGCATTAAAAGTGCAGAGCCCAAACAAGATAGATGCTCTGCATCATTTATAAAAAGGGCAGAGCCCAAACAAAATAGATGCTTTGCATCATTTATAAAAAAGGGCAGGGCCCAAACAAAACAAAAAAATATGCAATGCATTATTAAAAAGGGGCAAAGCCCTAGCACAGGCCTAATAGGCCAAACACAAATAAAAATGTTGAACATTTTTTTAACTGGAATTAGCCCAATCATGGCCGTAAGTCCTCAAATTAAATTGACTGAGCATGGCTGCTCTCCTGAATCAATTTACATCCGGTTCGAGGGTACATCTCCGAACTCCTCTGACTCCTATCGTTGTAATCCTTCAACGACGTTAGAGAGGTGACGGGTCCCGACAACCACACATCAACAAGGACTGTGGGGTCCTTAAACTCATGGACTTATGCGTCCTTTGTAGGGTTCCTAGGCACACTCAAGAGGTTCCACAAGGCATCAACCATGCCAAATTCAAAAATTATATCCCGAGAATCCCTAATATAGATCGTTAACTAGAGTTTAGGCGAAACAAAATGAAAGTAAATCACATTTACACTAAGTGAACGGAAATACAACCTTTGTAGATCCGGTCCTCCACTTCCTTAGCTCCGTGATGATGTCCCTCCGCTGCGATCATCGGATCCCAGACTCTAGCGATGGTTTCGTCGAAGAAATGATCGGGCTAGGTAGTCGACTTCGATGCCGAAGATGATCTACGTCGAGGCAACTCAAGATCAAGCTCCAACTTCACCAAGTCATGAAACTTGTGAAGAAAACACCCTATACTACTTGGCAAGTGGTAGAGGATGAAGAAATAGGAAGTGGGTTCACTTTGGATTTGGATTTCTCACTTGGAATCATCACTTGACATTTTTCAAGAGAGCTTTTCTTTTTCTTCACTTGAAGAAGAAGATGAAGAAGAAGAAAAAGAATGAATAATCATTTTAAAATAAAAATTCAAGTGAATACTTATCATCTTGCAACCATGGGTGAAGTTTACTCATGTAGAGAATAAACTAGGGTTTAGTTTTAATGGTTAGGTTAAGCATAAAACAAAAATGGTAGACTTATTCAAAGCTTCATGAAGCTTCAACTATAAAACAAAGCAAGCCACCATTTCCCTTTTTGCCAAAAATGAATTAAAGAAAATAAATAAAACATGTAAAACCCTAACCATTAACCTAAACATGGTATAAAGTAAACACACACCCAAGTTTGCATGTATCATCAAACATGATACAAACTAGTGCACAAACATATATCATATATACAATGTGCACATTCAACTGAGAAAATAATCTTAAGTGAACCAATACTAGTTAATGTAAAGTAATATATCAAATATATAATTATACATTAAATCAACACTTGATTTAACGATCCGGTCATATCGCATATGACCGACTAATATCCAATGTATCGACTTATCGAATCAATCCTCGATTCGATAACTAGGTTATATCGCATACAACCAATCGATACATTCATCGCGAGAATATAATACGGTATCACATACACGCATTATTCTCGGTCCCGCACATATCTCATATGCGCTCCTATTTCGTTTCGCTTGAGCCAGGAAACCTCTGTGTAGGACTCTAAAGACTCGTCAATACGCCGGCAGTAGGTGATGATCATATGAAACACCCACAAGCCGCAAGCGGTCTGCTAAACGTAACGGCCACCCGGGTATTGAGCGATCAGAAGATCGACGAGCAAGCCCGCTCACACTCCTGTGAATCCAACCAGTAACACTTACCGTACAGTCCGGTCTGTTCGTCTGATATGTCGTATATCTCGCCTAGGGGTGGTAAACGTCAGACCCCAGCAGCTCGATAAGTCGTGTCGATATTAGGTCTATAACAGTTCGAGAAACTACTGGCAACACTTACCAGTAAATATCAGCAACCCTGGCCAGGGATTTCCGGTTATAGCCAATCGAACACAGTGCAACATCAACTCCCTATACCGGGAGAGACGAATCCCCTCCTATCGCTCATTGCCTCCATGTGATTCGGGACTGTACCCAAAAACCACCATTTTGCATGCCCTCTTGGACGTGGTAAGGTGGAAATCAAAGCACAGTGGGAATCACACAAGACTCTATGACGATCTCGGGTCTACAGACTAACCTGTACCAGTGTCACTAGAGAACTGCCATCTGACGTGAGGTATAATACCATCTGGGAGTTCTCGACGAGTCCGTCCAGTGTACCCAGTCTCCACTGAGCACCCGTATATCATCTCTGATGTCAAACACCAATGGATATGGGATCATCCATCGCCCATCTGTATGGGTCGAGAAGGTATACGCTAGTCTACTCTGGTATATCGATGCCCCGTCTCGATATACCCACGACTAGGGACCTTGAAGGATGTACTTATGGACTACCATGTCCCCACTAGTATGATCCGCATCATAGTCCAGGTAGTCAAGTACACATCCTAAGGGCTTTACCAACATGTAACAGAGAGACAATCAGTGTACACGTTAAGGTAAAGGGCAACCAGATAGCATACTATCATGTCGAGCAAGAAAGTCCTCCCTATATATGTCCAAGCATCCACTACAATATACATCCTATGTATAGCAATGGCCTCTAGGGCATACATATAACTAACAATCTCCCACTTGCACTAGGGCCATCTGATAGCAGTGGTTGTAGTATCTCATACTCAACCATCCCATAAAAGTCTCTCTCTGGGAAAAGGCCTTTGTGAGTGGATCCGCCGTGTTGTCCTCTGAGTCTACTCTCCTAACCTCGATCACCCTGGAGATCAACTATCTCCATGATCAGGTGACACTGCCTGAGAATATGTTTGGATCACTGAAGGGACGGACGTTACTAGGCATAATCCACAACTCCATTGTCACACAATGGGAGAAACTAAGTTCATCTCATGAGCTAATATACACCCAGACAGCCTCTTTGGTAGTATCTTAAATAGTGATGTATCTTGCCTTTAATCGTCTAGTATGTCACGGTATCTAGCTTGGAACTCTTCCAACATACCGTCCCTTTACTAAGGGTAAAGACAATGCCTGTGACTGACATTCAGTCGTCCTTATCACCCTGGAACCTTTCCAGTGATTCTCTCCAGGATCGATTGATACCCTCTCACTATATCTAGTGAGTATCCTAACATCCAATTAGATCTATCTCATAGATCCAAAAACTAGGATTTAGTAGGTATCACTTTGATCCTATTTGGAGAATCATTGTGATAAGCGGAGATTGACCGAGCGTAGCATAGGAAACTCCTTCCCTATCAAGAGTATGTCATCCACGTACTCTACGAGGATCACCACCATACTCCCTACTATCTTTTTGTATATATAAGGTTCATCTACCATTTTGATGAAGTCAAACTATTTGACTACTACATCAAAACAGATGTTCCAACTCCGCGATGTCTGCTTTATCCTATAAAGCATCTTGTACACGTTTCCGCTGCTCCCACTGTCTACGAAGCCCTCTGGCTGTGTACTTACAGACGCTCTCTTCTAACACCGCCAGATATCGTAGTCATGGTATGTAGCCGTGGCAAGTAGGGTCTGGATGGACTTAAGCATAGCCACTAGAAAAGGTTTCATCATTATCCACGCCTGGTCGATGACGAAAACTTTTAACAAGTCTAGCTTTGAAAGTCTCAACTTTTCTATCTATACCAAGTAATCTTCTCAAGATATACTTGCTCCTGATGGGGATTTAACCCTTCAGATATAGCAACCAAAGTCCATACTTTGTTGGTGTACATGGATTCCATCTCAGATCGCTAAGCATCCAGCCATTCTTACAGAGTCCCTACTCTCGATGGCCTGCTCGAAACTAGTTGGGCCATCATCTCATGATGCAATCCTCGCTCCCACTGTCATAGAGAAACAGAAGAATTTCTCAGGTGGGTGAGAAACCCTACTAGATCGGCGGAGAGGCTGAGGTTCGTTGGTAACTATTGAATTCTTTGGTTTTATCAAATCATCTGCTGTAGTTTGTATAGCTGGAACCTTTCCAGTTCTACATTACAGACCTTGCTTCGAGCTTGTCCGGATTTTGCTTTTAGACATAGGCCGGTCAACCCCAAATCTTAACTAGCTTAAGACATGGGCTCTTCCCATACCATATCTTATATGGAGTGGTAGGCTGTGATCTGATTCGAACCTAATTCAATAGGTATGCAGCTTCTCAAGTGCATAACCCCCAAAAGGAAATAGGTAACTCAATAGTACTCATCATAGAGCGCACCATATCGAATAGGGTACAATTGCTCCGCCCTGATATACCATCGTGCTATGGTGTATACGGAGGAGTAATGCTGAGAGAGAATCTCATTATCCTTTAGAAAAGTCCAAGAATTCCGTGCTCAAGTATTCTCCTCCTTGATCACATCAAAGGACATAATACTTATACCCGTTTTGGTTCTCTACTTCTAACTTATATTCTGTGAATATCTCAAAAGGTTCGGACTTGTGTTTCAACAGGAACATATGTCTGAATCTTGAGAGATTATCAGAGAATGTAATGAAATACAAAGAACCGGTCTTGGCATATGTAGACAGGGGACCTACATACATCAACATGTATCATCCCAAGAGTTCACTAACTCTTTCTCTGTTTCCAGTAAACAGAGCTATGGTCATTGTATCTTTGTGACATGACCGGCAAGTTTCACAAGATTTAAATTCAAACTAATTTAAATATGCATCTAAATTTAACTTCAGCCAGTCGGGTCGCATTGATATGACCTAGTCTACAATGCCTTAAGAAGGATTCGTTCATTTCTGAACTCTTCCTCTTTTGTGTGTTCCGTATACTAAGAACCGTAGTTTGATTTAAAACATCAATACTTTTAGATAACGTGCCTAAACCGATCAACTTTTGATATAGGAAATGTTCAAAATATTATCCAACAATACAAAATTTTATCATTTCTTTACTAATAAAGAGACTGATATGATTTTGTATATCAGGTTCGGTATCTAACAACATTCGTTCAGAATCAATGTATTTGGAATACAAGGTGACAGTGACCAACAAACTTGGCTGCAACACTTGCACCGTTTTCTGTCTCATAAAACTTATCACCTGTTCTCAGTTCTCTACCTTTCTGTAGCCCTATGTAACAGATTACATATCTGGGATCCTGATCCGGTATCAAATACCCAGGACGTAGAGGATACAGAGAAACAGTTCTTTGTAATGAACACACCCGAAGGAGATGCATCATATGCACTTTCTTCGTTTGGGCGGCATAGGAATTCTGGTATTCCCCTATTTTCTGCTCGGTCTTATAACAATTATAAGTTGGAGCGGGATCAACGTTCCCCAGCTTAGTATAACAAGCGGGTTCGGTCAATTCATCCATATTTTTATCTTGATTAAGGCGTGATATGGTTGCTACCTGGAGAGAGAGAGAAGAAAACACTCTGCGTGCGCTCTTGCAAGATCAGATTGGTTATTATTTTATCTAATCAGGATGGCTCCCACTGTTTTAATCAAATCTTCCTTCAAACCCTAAAAGGAAAGACTAGCCGGGATTAATTACACACTACAAGTTCGCCAATCTTTCAGCCAGGCCAGTGTCGGTACTTTGAGGGAGGTCCCCCGTGCTTTCGCACGAACCTAATTAATGTAAACCTCGTTTTCCCAGAGGCGTAACCTCGTTAACACCTTTCTAGACACCTACTTGATCGGCTAATTGTAATGTGTAAAACTCTCCCAGGAGTAACTCTTACTCGCAGCGGGTATCGGGATCCAACTATCTCATAGAAGGTATGCAATCTCATTGTAAATTTCAACACTTGAAATTCCCGATAATTTTGCCCCTAGCAGCTATATGACCTTAACATAGTCAACAAATCATAAGTGCTAGTCAAGTTCAACCCGTCATTTCCTGATTGAATTAAACCCACCCGCACGACCCTTAACATAGTCAACAAAGTCGCACGACTACCCTAATCCAATCGCATCATATGCTTATACAGATAAGCACTAATCAGCTACCGCACACTACGCCTTAACATAGTCAACAAACGTAGCACGAATACTAGCTAGTGCTTATCTGAAATGACGGAGGGCTACGACAGGTTTTTAAGAAAACCTATTGCGTAATGAACTTGATATCGTTGTAGAATCAAATGATTTTAAAATGGAGTGTTTTTTAGGCTTTTCTAGTTTTGCTAAAGGGGTCACTCCTGGTGAAGGGATCGTCGGCCCTTTCCTCGTCGAATGAGATGCTGGATATATCATATATATCACTGTGCAAAGCAAAAACTCCAAAAGCAATCAAAAGACAAACCGAGAGTTGTAGCATCTGCCAGTTATTGCTAAAGGGGTCACTCCCGGTGAAGGGATCGTCGGCCCTTTCCTCGTCGAATGAGGTGCTGGATATATCATATATATTACTGTGCAAAGCAAAAACTGTAGCTACCTGTTTTATTTTTGAAATTCAATTCTACAACATCTTTTAGGTTTCTTTTATTTTCATTAATCATATTAATGAAGTCCCATCATTTAAGTACCTAAACATCACAGATAAATACGACGTACACTTATGCCATCCGCATTCGCCTCGATATCCCCTCATGCACCGTTAGGTTAGGTAACTAACGGCAGAGCGGGGCAGGGCTAGCGCGGGTGTAAAACATAAGTAACGTCTATATAATATATCGTATATACTATATACAGTATTTATCACAGAACATATCACATGATCACATCACAGATAACGCAGCAGAAAATATCATATGAAATATTGGATATACTAAGACGTCCGTGTTTTCAATACGAGTAAGTATAAAACACGGATTCCACGATCGTGATGAATAGCCAAACCCACAACGCTAGACCCCTACGAGAGCGGCAAGCAACCCTACCATTTCTAGAGTTAGGAGACCCGGACTCGACTCCTCGAGTTGGTCTCCCACTGGACTCCAGAACCCGGTTACTTGTGCCCTCCTCCTTGGGTCTATCCTAGTGCGGAAAAGTAAATAATATACAAAATGTGACATCTTCCGCAACCTGGAAGTGCCCTAATAAAAGAATATTACATACAAGTTTTTACATGAATGAAAATGAAAAACACTCATCTCACATAAAAAAAACCCGGCTATTCAAACACGACGATCCAATATAACATATCCAGCAACACATAACATCACACGGCATCAACGTAAGTAAACATGCGTAACCCAATTGTCGTTGACATATAGCAACGAAACCGGCGATATCACATATTACACTTACGGTCACAGAAAAGAAAGTGTAAAACTACAACAGTTGGAATCCGCAAACTCTTTAGACATCGCATGCCTAATCAAATGAATTCCTTAGACATCACATGCCTAACAATTATAAACTCCGCATTTTAGTCTCATTTATCGAAGACTCTTTTCAATATCAAGTCGGGCAATTCAACAAGATTCCCGACATCCTGATCGAATGCTCGTCGCAAACTTTAGTAGATGGCCGCACCCCCGATGCCATCGACGAAGTGCACTAAGGCGGAACACCGCTGCCGCAAGTACCCGAACGGATGCTTTCGGCGATGGGGTTCTCCTACAGTCACTTGGTCGGGGCTATGGGGTATAGCTGTCTATTAAGTTTACCCGGCGAGTATCCGCGTACGCTACGTGATTGCGACGGACTTTTGATCGCATCAAAATTCCGTGGCAACCGATCAAGTGAGACTAAAGTGCTATGTTTATAACATTCAAATCAGTTATCTCATAACTTTTTGTGGATTCCAAATATTGTATCACATTCCGGATAAATAGAAAATGTTAAACTTTCCGATCGAACAGTCAAACACCCAAGTTTTCCCGAAAACAGCTCAACACTTGAAACAAGTTTAAAAACATTCACTTCATGCCACAGTACCAACGGTCCAGCCGTAGAAGGGTCAAGCCAACGCCTCACATGTGGCACGCCGTACTGCCCCAAACCCTAAGGTTCAAAGGGCAGTTCAAGACGGTCACATAATCGAGTTAAGGTTTGTTGTCTTCTAGAGGGTCCATCGCGTTACTTGCACTACTTAGAACGTTCTTAAACGACGGAAAAATCCAACACTTGGAAATTTCCCGGCAGGGGAAAAAGTGGGTATTTATATCCGGTCAACTTTTTAACATGTTCTAAAATACCCGGAAAAACAAAGACAAAGTTAAAGATTCCGATCGAATCGTCGAGTCCCCAATACACCCCAGAAAACTCAACTCTTGAGTATAAATTAAAAATTCCCATAAAATACAGCAACTCTAGTTAGGGATTACTGTGCAAACAGAAGTGAAAAAGGCCACTGTATTGCCGCGGAACCGCCGCCCAACCTAGGGTAAGGCCGCGGTTTCGCAGCGGTTTAATGGATTTGGACCCACGAATTTCACAGTAATTCCTATAAAACCCTGCTGAATTTTTTGGCTATTTTTAATTTGGAAAAATCCACATTTTCAGAAAATGTACAGAGAAGGGTTTGAATTAGGGTTTTGGGGTTCGATCGGGTTTCTAACTTCGTCTACACTTCACCTAAGGCTCCAGCTAGGCTCTGATACCACTGTAGGGTTCCTAGGCACACTCAAGAGGTTCCATAAGGCATCAACCATGCCAAATTCAAAAATTATATGCCGAGAAACCCTAATATAGATCGTTAACTAGAGTTTAAGCGAAACAAAATGAAAGTAAATCACATTTACACTAAGTGAACGGAAATACAACCTTTATAGATCCGGTCCTCCACTTCCTTAGCTCCGTGATGATGTCCCTCCGCTGCGATCATCGGATCCCAGACTCTAGCGATGGTTTCATCGAAGAAATGATCGGGCTAAGTCGTCGACTTCGATGCCGAAGATGATCTACGTCGAGGCAACTCAAGATCAAGCTCCAACTTCACCAAGTCATAAAACTTGTGAAGAAAACACCCTATACTACTTGGCAAGTGGTAGAGGATGAAGAAATAGGAAGTGGGTTCACTTTGGATTTGGATTTCTCACTTGGAATCATCACTTGACATTTTTCAAGAGAGCTTTTCTTTTTCTTCACTTGAAGAAGAAGATGAAGAAGAAGAAAAAGAATGAATAATCATTTTAAAATAAAAATTCAAGTGAATACTTATCATCTTGCAACCATGGGTGAAGTTTACTCATGTAGAGAATAAACTAGGGTTTAGTTTTAATGGTTAGGTTAAGTATAAAACAAAAATGGTAGATTTATTCAAAGCTTCATGAAGCTTCAACTATAAAACAAAGCAAGCCACCATTTCCCTTTTTGCCAAAAATGAATTAAAGAAAATAAATAAAACATTTAAAACCCTAACCATTAACCTAAACATGGTATAAAGTAAACACACACCCAAGTTTGCATGTATCATCAAACAAGATACAAACTAGTGCACAAACATATATCATATATACAATGTGCACATTCAACTGAGAAAATAATCTTAAGTGAACCAATACTAGTTAATGTAAAGTAATATATCAAATATATAATTATACATTAAATCATTAAATCAACACTTGATTTAACGATCCGGTCATATCGCGTATGACCGACTAATATCCAATGTATCGACTTATCGAATCAATCCTCGATTCGATAACTAGGTTATATCGCATACAACCAATCGATACATTCATCGCGAGAATATAATACGGTATCACATACACGCATTATTCTCGGTCCCGCACATATCTCATATGCGCTCCTATTTCGTTTCGCTTGAGCCAGGAAACCTCTGTGTAGGACTCTAAAGACTCGTCAATACGCCGGCAGTAGGTGATGATCATATGAAACACCCACAAGCCGCAAGCGGTCTGCTAAACGTAACGGCCACCCGGGTATTGAGCGATCAGAAGATCGACGAGCAAGCCCGCTCACACTCCTGTGAATCCAACCAGTAACACTTACCGTACAGTCCGGTATGTTCGTCTGATATGTCGCATATCTCGCCTAGGGGTGGTAAACGTCAGACCCCAGCAGCTCGATAAGTCGTGTCGATATTAGGTCTATAACAGTTCGAGAAACTACTGGCAACACTTACCAGTAAATCTCAGCAACCCTGGCCAGGGATTTTCGGTTGTAGCCAATCGAACACAGTGCAACATCAACTCCCTATACCGGGAGAGACGAATCCCCTCCTATCGCTCATTGCCTCCATGTGATTCGGGATTGTACCCAAAAACCACCGTTTTGCACGCCCACTTGGACGTGGTAAGGTGGAAATCAAAGTACAGTGGGAATCACACAAGACTCTATGACGATCTCAGATCTACAGACTAACCTGTACCAGTGTCACCAGAGAACTGCCATCTGACGTGAGGTATAATACCATCTGGGAGTTCTCGACGAGTCCGTCCAGTGTACCCAGTCTCCACCGAGCACCCGTATATCATCTCTGATGTCAAACACCAATGGATATGGGATCATCCATCGCCCATCTGTATGGGTCGAGAAGGTATACGCTAGTCTACTCTGGTATATCGATGCCCCGTCTCGATATACCCACGACTAGGGACCTTGAAGGATGTACTTATGGACTACCATGTCCCCACTAGTATGATCCACATCATAGTCCAGGTAGTCAAGTACACATCCTAAGGGCTTTACCAACATGTAACAGAGAGACAATCAGTGTACACGTTAAGGTAAAGGGCAACCAGATAGCATACTATCATGTCGAGCAAGAAAGTCCTCCCTATATATGTCCAAGCATCCACTACAATATACATCCTATGTATAGTAATGGCCTCTAGGGCATACATATAACTAATATCCTTAAACCAAGATACGGACTGTGGGGTCCTTAAACCCACGGACTTATGCGTCCTTAAACTACAATGGACCACCACGTCTCTAAACTGGAACATGGACCCCTATGTGCCTAAACTGGAAATGGACCCTTATGTCCCTAAACTGGAACATGGACCACCACGTCCCTAAACTGGCAATGGACCGCAATGTCCTTAAACTACCTATGGACCACTACGTCCCTAAACTGGAACAATAGAGCCCTCAAATGCTCTCTTATCGGATCTAAACAATCCCGTTTAAGTTGATCTTAGCCTCAAATACGGCTAACGTATCCTTAAACCTTCAAACAGATTTTAGTCCCAAATTGGACTATGGATCACCCAATCAACCTTGGTTCAAGGGTACATCTCCGAACTCCTCTGACACCCGTCGTTGTAATCCTTCAACGACGTCAGAGAGGTGACGGGTCCCGACGGCCATATATTAAATAGATCATCACGTTAAGTCGATCTTAGTCTCAAACAGGACTAACGTATCCTTGACGAACGTTTAAGTTGATCTTAGCCTCAATATGGCTAACGTATCCTTAAACTAAAACACCAAACCCAAATCTAAATAAATATGGATTTGGACTAATCCACGTCCTACGGGCGACGGCATAACTTAGTCTCCGTATACAATCCACGGGCATCCACAAACAAAAAAACCACACACGACACGAAGTGAAATTCTGGAGAAGGAGAAAGTGGCTATCGCGATGCGGTAGTGTAATTAACTGCAGGGGCTTGCGCCTGCAGGGAAGAGCGTCCCCACAATCAAAAACCCCTCAAATGAGGGGGAATCTGACGAAGTCTGCTACATCGGCCGCATCCGTCTAAACCTCCGATATATGGTTCCATAGATCAACTTGGCATCTTCGGAGAGGTAGATGGATAAAACCAAATAGCATCTGTCCCGAATTTAAGGCAAGACGTCTTCACGTCGTATTGGCCGTCTTTCGGAGGGCAACAAACCTAATGGACCGTAACGTCCCTAAACTAAACTCTAAGGACTATGATATCCTTAAACCAAAAACTCTATGGACTATGATGTCCTTAAACATGGACTATGATGTCCTTAAACCCAATGGACCGCAACGTTCCTAAACTAAACTATATGGACTATGATGTTCTTAAACCTAATGGACCGCAACGTCCCTGAACTAAACTCTATGGACTATGATGTCCTTAAACCCAATGGACCGCGACGTTCTTAAACTAAAACGATAGAGCCCAAATGCTCTTTTGTTGGATCAAAAATGATCCTGAACCCCCGTTAAGTAGATCTTAGTCCAATACCGGATTAACGTATCCTTAACGAATATTTAAGTTGACCTTAATCTCAAACGAGATTAACGATCCTTAAATCAAACCAAACCCAAATCTAAGAAAATATGGATTTGGACTAATCCCGGACCTACGGGCGACAACACAAATTAATCTTCATATACAATCTACGGGCAACCTAAAACAAAAAAAAACCACGACACGAAGTGAACATCTGGACCAGGAGAAAGTGGTTATCGCTACGCGGTAACGTAATTAACTGCAGGGGCTTGCACCTGCAGGGAAGGGCATCCCCACAATCAAAAACCCGTCGCAAACGAGGGGAATCTGACGAAGTCTGCTACAACGGCCGCATCTGTTTAAACCTTCGATACATGGTGCCATAAATTAACTTGGCATCTTCGGAGAGGCAGACGGATACAACCAAATAGTATCTGCCCCCAAAATTCAGGCCAGACATCCTAAACATTCCGGTCACGTCTTTCGACGGTAAACAGATTCTGGCACGCCCGGTGGAACCTTTTCCTCTTTCCACTCCAAACTTCGTGTGTCGTATTTCGCGAACAAATCGCGGTCTGCTATGGTTGCTTATGGATTCAAGGTTCTAAAATTTGGTTTCTTGCTCCCATGCAGAGAAAAGAAGATCAATGGCTTCCAAATGTACCTGCAACAATAACTCTGGATCCGTCCCGTCTGGAGGAGTAACTTACGAGCCCCAAGCGGCCTCCATCTTCGCAATGCCGGTGGAACAGGTGACACAGGCCACCACTTGGTTGTTCTTCGGGACCATGATCCTGCCAACAAGCTTCAGCATCCCGATGCCGTCACAGGAAACTCCGAAGAAGTCGGTCTTCGATTGGCTTGCAACTACCGCGGCCCCTTTCAGCGGGTCATCCAAGTCTAATACCTCAGTCTTCGACGGGCTGAGCCTAAGCTCAAATGGGCTCGCGAAGAGGCTCGCAATACCGGAGAAGGCTATCCTAACTCCTGCTGCAGATGAAGTCGTCCAAACTACTTCCCCTACTCGAAATTCGGCCTTCAACAGGTTGACCATTCCTTCCCAGTGGATGTCAGTCTTTGACAGACTAGCGTTAATAACAGCCTCTCCTCAAAGCAGGGGGTAGGACGAAGCTACTCTGACGATAAAGGTGATCCCGGCTACACGACATGCTCGATGTCGTCACTGGCGCCGAGTGAAGAAAACTGGGGCAATTCCCCTTCTGGACTTACCCCACCAGCTCCAATGGTGGAAGTCGATGCTGCTGTTCCAACTGGGAACAACTTTGAGCCGCTCAGGAGGGTGCGCAAGAATTTTCCAACAGCCGTGCTGAAAAGGTCTCCTCCATCTATGGAAAACATTACAAAGGCAAACCCGGAACAGCCCTCTCAGCGGCTGTCCTCCAAAATCCACAGGGCCTGGCGAAAAGTCCAAGACTCTGTAATCGACAAAGGCTACTCCCGCAAATCGAAGAAAATGAAGGTCTGGCAAGAGGAGAATCACCCCGCCGTCGTACCACGGAAAGTATCGTCTGCGACAGCCCCCTCAACTTCGACCGCCCATTAAAGGAGAAGACCGGAGAAGATCCCCATGTCTGCGACAAATCTCAAAGGAACTGAATCTAAACGCCCCAAGTCTGGGGGCATGTTAGTGCACACCATTTACATGGCTTCCAAAAAATAAGAAAGTCATGCTTCTGGGGGTCATCGACCACTTACATGATCAGTAACTAAGGCTCAAGAGCAACAGCAGAAACTCCAAGAGATACTGACGAAGATGGCCGCACTTACCGGGCAGAAAGAAAGCCCGGAAGTATCGTCAGATCAACGCCAGGAGCAGGAAACCGACGCCGAGTTCCTCCGAAGAATGCTCGAAAAGAAAGATAAAGAAGCCGTGGAACAAGCGGCTAATATAAAACAAATGGCGCTCCTGTTCCAAGATATGGTGGGGATGATGATCCAGCTGGACCTTCCAGCCGAAGATCCCCCAATAATCATTGAAGACGACAGAGGGGAGACATCAAACCCTCTTCCGGCTTTATCAGCGGCCAGGGAGGAGACGATCTCGAAAGCTGCGCTTGATGACTACATAGCTCAACAAATATGAGCTCATCAGGCAAGTGAAGCTACTATCCAAGCTGGTACGATCAAATTAAGTACCCGACGGGATATACAATCTCTAAATTTCACGTGTATAAGGGGACATGCAATCTCCATCAGCACGTCGCTCAGTTCAGGACTCTATGCGGCAATACTGGAGGTGACAACAAACTGCTGCTTCGCCAATTCGTCGGCAGCTTAGCGGAGACGACATTTGAATGGTACTCGGAGCTTCCGAATGACTCCATCAAAACATTCATAGAAATGGAGTTGCTATTCACCCAGCGTTTTGCAAGCGCCAGCGAACGCACCCCGATCATGACATTGATCAATGCCAGGGTGAAGCCAGGAGAGACTTGGGTTCAGTATGCAATTCGGTGGCGGAACTTATGGTCACGATGCGAACAACGCATAGAAGAAGCTCCTGCCATGGGCATGTTCGTGGGGACCCTTGATCTGCAGGCAACTATATCCCAATTTATGATGTTCTTCAAGCCAACCACTTTCCAAGCCTTGATCGACAAGCTGGTCCAAATGGACCAGATGGGCCACAGACCGTCCTCCTCAAAATCGGAGCTTCAAAATGAAAAGGGTAAAGGTAAAGCTACATTTGTCGCTAACGCTCAGCAGCAGCTGAGTGATCCGAAACCAGCTGCTCGCCAAAACGATAAACTGTGATCACTCGGAGAAAAGTTGAGACGTCCTTACTCATTCCCTCAGGATAAAATGAGAAGACTGTTTGAACTGGCAGTGCGCAACAGGCTTATCGCTCTACCAGATCCGAGACGCCCACTGCAACCGGGCGACGTCAACAATCCCAATTACTGACCCTACCACCGAATAGTGGGCTACCCAATCGAATATTGCTTCGTCTTCAAAAATTAGATTGAGGACCAGTACCAACAAGGCAAATTCGCGCTGTCTGAAAACTGGAAGGTAAACCCACCACAACCGCATGCTCCTAAAAAGATGGATACGCCGGGGGCGTCATGCTCATTTATAGAGGAAGCTCCATGGGAAGTCGTTCTTTCGGCTAAAACTAAAAGAATGCTGAAAGATCTTCAAGCATGTCCGGCGATTAGATAGAGAAGCCCGCTAGAGCAAGAAATCATTGAGGGGGGTGCTGAAACCGTGCCCAACATCGGGAGTTGGTAGCAATGGGCAAAATACCCAGGCCCAGCCGTCGAAGTCTTCGAAGAAGAAGAAGAAGTCCAAAAAGCCCGCGCAGTCTGATGACAAACACACGGATTTGCAAAGGCATATTGACGCACTGGAGGAATATAACCAGAAGGTGCGAACCCCGGTCACACTCCAAGAGTTTCTCAACCATATCCTTGAGAGCGGATATAATGACAACGATGAGGGAGAAGGCTCGTCAGAAGAACCCAAGGATTATGTGGTAAGTTGTCACATGATCTCTCATTCACCAATAAATGACGGAGAAGCTCACTCGGCATCAGAAGGTAATGTAGAGGAGCTGGGGACAGGATCGGTGCCAAAATCCTAGGAACCGTCAGACGAGATGATTGACATACTGCTGAACGAAGCCCGTCAGAAGAGCAAAGCTGATCAAGAGAGTAAAATGGCCATATTCGAAAGGGCCAGGCGTCGGCATCAAGTTGAAGAAGTCATGGTAGGGATGATTCGCAAAGCACTCCAACCAGACCGAAGCACGCCTGCAGCGGACAAAAACATGCTTAAGACAAGGAAACGGTTCGCTAAAGCCCTGTCAATGGGAATGAAGCTGCCATCTTTCAAAGGGAATACTCCTAACGGTATACACTTTGACGAAGCGGATGCACACCCTAACTACTTCTTGTACCATCAAAGGATTGCACACCCTACCGAAGAATGCATGGCCTTTAAAAAGTGGTGGCAGAGATACGTTGCTCACCGACAACATTTTAAGCGGATGAAGCGCAAAACTCGTCGGGAGCAGAGAAGCACGACAGATGAGCACAAAAGAACCGCCGACAACTGTCATATGGTTGATTCCGGGGGATCGCAAGTTCTCACCTTCGGAAGCGATTCTGATGAAGAAATAGCCCTCGGCCCTCTCTTCAAGGAATCCACCTCAGGAAAAGAGGAGGAGATAAAGAACTGTGAAAACATTCAGCTGCGTAGTCGTACGTTGCCCGAAAAGAATCTCGGACCTACAAATAAGAGATCGAACAAAAACGATAAGGGGAAGGAAAAAGTCCCTGAGGATATCGCCCTCGATGATCAAGTCGTCGAAGAGCTGACAGCCAAGGACCCGCCTAAGAAGAACAAGGTGGATTACAATGTTCTGGCACACCTGAGAAAGATACCCTCGCAGCTAAGCATTTTGGATGCCCTTCTTTTGTCTAAAGAAGCACGAGATTCTCTGATCAAGGCATTACAAGAGCCTGAGCAGTTTTAAGTTTTCCTTGCCGAAGAAAAGATAAAGGACGAGCTGGAAGAAGTGCACACAGCTAACATCACTTTCGGCGATGAAGATCTCCTCCTCGGAACGTGCGAGCACAACCGTCCCTTGTATGTCACCGGGTACTGCCATGACATCAAGATAGGGAAAATCTTAGTTGACAACGGGTCTTCTGTCAACCTCCTAAATGTGAGGGTGCTAAAAGAAATCTGCATGAGCATTCAGCACCTCGCTCGGGATAAAATCACCATCTCCGGGTTCGACTCCTAGTCATCACGGACGCTCGGGTCTGTAATACTGACATTACGCTTTGGGCTGCTCGCCAGTGACATCAAATTTCATGTCATTGACGCCAAGACCTACTATAACGCTTTGCTCGACATGCCTTGGTTATATGAATACAACATCATCCCATCTACACAACATCGATGTATGAAGTATTTCAAAGATGGTCTCGAGTATACCGTGACGGGGGAATTGAACCCATTTTCTGTAAATGAAGTCCGAAAGTACGAAGATGCAAAGTATTTCCTGCTAGACTTTAAAGACACAGAAAGATGCCATAAACCGGAGAATAAGTAAAAAGCTATCACCACTATTCCGGTCTTCGGGAGAGATACCGAGGAGGAAGAAGAGATAGTCTATTCGGGGTCACCCCAATGCAACAGGCCGGGACCATCCACCCCTATTCTGGTCTTTGGCAGTGACTCTGAAGACGAAGTCAACGCGGTGTTCTCGGTCGTACCGTCAATGCAGGCCCTCGCTGGAGATGATTAGAGTTTGCAAATTGCCATGGTTCCGTGGCAGCACTACAGAGAGCTTGATACGCTTGAGATATATAGCGTGCAAGAGCTGCAGACATTCTACGTCCCTCCCAGGCAAAGAGGTGAGAAGGCGATCCTTATTTACAAATCCACAGAAACTAGAGTGGAGAAAGAAGTATGGCACGGTGCCGAACCTGTGCTCGATAGCTTTCAACCGATCCGTCTTCCTAGATACTACGCAGAGGGACTGAAAAGGCTATTTAGATGCCAAGACGTACCTTTCAAACAGACTCCTCGATAAGCTCAGTTCTACAACAAGATTTGGAACGTCCCCGGAACTTAGCGAAAATTGTCCAACGGAAAAATGGAAATGATTGGGCTTGGATATGTCCAGTCTGAGAAACGGGAGTAATTCCATGGCTGCCATGTCATAAATGACCTCGATGAAGAAGGCGATGCTCTTTTCAAAGATGCTAACGTTGAACCAGAACGAGGTCCTGCCATAAAAATATCGAGTCCGTCGTTTGAAGAATAGATGGACAAGTTAATAAGGGAAGCGAGTCAAAAGGTTCGGAACGACCACAGCCGCGAAATGACCATTTACGAGAAAGCCAAGACGCAACGCCTCCTTCGGCAGGCTACGGAGTATGACAATGCCCTTCACCATCATCCCGCCATGCATTCCCAAGATAAGAAAAAGGCACGACGCGGAGGCAAAAACAAGTTAAAGAATGGAAAAAATGTTCGACCGCGGCAAAACGGGTCCAAGAAGCCACGCGATCGAGAAAAGGTCAGCCGGAATCCATCGCTGATGAAGAAGATGGATCGGGAATATTCCTTCCCTCAAGACAAGACAAGGAAGATATTCGACCTCATCGTAAAACATCAAATGATTACGCTCCTGGGGTCCAAGCACCCCGAACAAGCAAACAAGGTCTATCAACCAGTTTATTTCTCCTATCACCGAGCAATAGGACATCCTCTTGAAGACCGTTTCACCTTCAAAAACTGGGTCGAAGACCAATACCGACTCGGCAGGTTCGCTCTATCCAATAGTTGGAGGGTAGCCCCACCATAAAGGCATGTTCCAAAAGCAATGTATATGGCGAGAGTAGAACCAGATCAACACCGGTCTTGGAAACGATCTCGTACCTGTCACGTGATAACGCTGTCGGAAGAAGGAGAGCGCGAGAATATGGATGACCTCTCCAAGTGCTTCGAAAATGAGAATGAAGACGAGCTGATCTCAGAATTTCCACCGGCGTGAAAAGAGCTGGAAGATAGAATACACACCACAGAAGACAACCTGAGAAAAATCGACTTGGGGACGGCAAACGACCCGCGACCAACGTTTGTCAGTGAGCTATTGTCCAAAGAGCAGGTGGCTACGCTAAAAGACGTGCTCATGCAGTATAAAGACTGCTTCGCATGGAACTATTCCGAGATGCCGGGGCTAGATCCAGAAATAGCTATGCATAAATTGGCAATATCTCCGGACGTCAAGCCAGTCAAATAAGCACTAAGAAGAATGTGGCTCGAACTTGAAATGAGTATCAACGCCGAAGTCAAGAAGCTAATCGACTCCGGCTTCATCCAAGAAGTTCAGTACCACGACTGGATCGCCAACATTGTCCCAGTGATGAAGAAAAATTGGACGGTGCGCATCTGCGTAGATTTCCGAGACCTCAATAAAGCTTGCCAGAAGGATGATTTTCCCGTGCCGGTTACCGAGTTGATGATAGATAACACGTCCACTCACGAAGTCTTCTCCTTCATGGACAGACCATCAAGGTACAATCAAATAAAGATGCATCCCGAAGACTAGAAGCATACCGCTTTCCGGACCCCTCTAGGCATATTCTGCTACAAAGTGATGCCTTTCGGTCTAAAGAACGCCGGCGCTACCTACCAGAGGGCCATGACGAAGATTTTCGATGACCTCATATATGAAATCATCTAATTCTATATCGATGACCTCATAGTGAAAAGTAAATCGTACGAGGAATATTGGGAGCATTTGAAAACAGTGTTCCAACGTCTTCGCAAGTATAACCTATAGATGAACCCTCTAAAATACGCATTTGGGGTCTCCTCAGGCAAATTCCTAGGATTCATCATACGGCATCGAGGCATCGAAATAGACCCGTCAAAGATCAAGGCGATTATGGAAATGCCTTCGCCAAGAACTTTAAAACAATTGCAGTCTCTACAAGGGAAGCTCGCGTATATTCGACGGTTCATAGCTAGCCTCTCCAGCAAATGCCGCCACTACAGTCATCTGATGAAGAAGGGAACCCCATTCGTTTGGGATCGTAAATTCCAAAGTGCACTGGACGAAATCAAGCAATATCTGCAGAACCCACCGGTACTGACCGCTCCAGTCAAGGGAAAGCCCCTCATCCTGTACACAACAACCCTTGAAGGTTCGTTAGGCGCACTATGGACACAGGAAAATGACCAAGGGAAAGAGAGAGCCCTCTACTATTTGAGTCGAGTTCTCCTAGGGGCAGAAAACAACTACTCCCCTATCGAAAAACACTACCTGGCGTTAATCTTCGCGATAACGAAGCTTCGGCGTTATACATTGGCGCATGAGGTCCATCTCATATCAAAAGTGGATCCTCTCAAATATTTGATGTCAAGTGCCATACTAACGGGACGGCTCGCTAAATGGGCCCTACTCTTAATGGAATTCTCGATAACATACCGACCTCTCAGGGCAATAAAAGGCCAGGCCATCGCCGACTTCCTCGCTGAGCATCCGATACCTGCCGATTCACCCCTAAATTACGAATTGCCAGAAGAGCACACGTTTGACACGATCGACGGGGAAAGAGGAGGGAGTGATACCTGATGGGAACTCTACTTCGATGGGGCATCTTCCATAAAGAAGCGAAAGCACACCTCCCCCATAATCAAATCTGGGGTAGGCCTCATCTTCGTGACTCCACAAGGAGGGATAATACGCTTTGCCTTTTCCTTAATAGAGCCGAGGACAAACAATGAAGCAGAATATGCGGCTTTGATAGAAGATCTTGAGATCGCTGTCGACATGGGAATCGAAAACCTCCTCATATACGGAGACTTCCAGCTGGTCGTTATTCAAGGAAACGACGACTATCAAACTTGCAAACCAGAGTTGGTAAAATACGGCGAGAGAGTGCAACAATTGCTGACTCAAATCCCCTCCTACGCCCTAGAAAGTATACCGCGTGTGGAAAATAGCAAGGCAGATGCGTTAGCCAAGCTCGCTAAAGAACTGGCTGATGAAAATCTCGATGACGTAAGGATCGTTGTGCAAAGCCGTCGGGTTCTTGCAGCAACGGAAATATCCCCGGAGTCATCTGAAGAAAAAGAAGTGATCAAGAAAACAACCCTACAAATAAAGGACCAGGAAAAGGCTAAGGATTGGAGAGAAGTCTTTATAGACTACTTCAAATTCCGTCGAATACCTGAAGATGCATCCTCAAGACATCAGCTCATGAGACGTGCTCTGTCTTTCGCCTTCGTCAATGATACTCTGTATAAGAAATCGTTCGACTCTCTGTGGCTAAGATGCCTGGGACCGGAAGAAGCAAGGAGATTCGTCCAAGAAACTCACGACGGACTCCGCGGTTCTCATCAAGTCGGGCCAAAGATGAAGCTGAAGATCAAAAGAATGGGCTTCTATTGGACCACGATGATTCAGGACTGCCTCGAATACACGAAGCAGTACCACTCGTGCCAAATTTATGGAGACTTCATCCACCAGCATCCAAACCCACTACACCCAACAGTGGCTAGCTGGCCGTTCGAAATGTGGGGAACCGACATAATTGGGCCCATCGAACCAGCGTCATCCAAAGGACATCGGTTCATATTGGTGACAACTGATTACTTCTCTAAGTGGGCAGAAGCCATACCACTAAGAGAAGTGAAGACGGAGAACATCCTCCATTTCTTCAAGACACACGTCATCTATCGGTTCGACACTCCGCGACGGATTTTCTCCGATAACGGGCTGGCCTACAGAAGTCACAAAATCAGCCGCTTCACACAGCAACATAATATAGACTGGAGATACTCTTCGGTCTACAATCCCCGAGCTAACGGTCCAGCTGAGGCTTTCAACAAAATCTTGACACAGATTATAAAGAAGACGGCGTCCAAAAATAAAATGGACTGGCACGAGAGACTGCATGAAGCTCTTTGGGCGTATCGAACTACGTTAAAAACGGCTACGAATACAACTCCGTATGCATTGGTATTCGGCACGGAAGCAGTACTCCCCTTAGAAATAGAGCTATCCTCTTTACGAGTGGCGGTTCATTACAAACTAACAGACGAAGAGAATGCTCATCTTCGGCTTGAGGAGCTCGACGCCCTCGATGAAACTCGTCTCAAGGTGTAACAAAACTTGTAGGCTTACAAAGCAAAGATGACACGCTCATACGAAAGACTGACTAGGACGAGAACATTCCGCCAAGGCGAACTCGTGCTAGTTGTCAAAAGACCTATGATCCATAATCGTGCCAAACGGTAGAAATTCAAGCCAAACTATGAGGGTCCGTACATCATAGACAAAGTCTACCAAGGCGGGGCTTACTTGCTCATGGATATGTATAGCGAAAGACCCTTCCGGTCAATAAACGGCCGATTCCTTAAGTAATACTACGCCTGACGAGTCACAGCCCAGGTTAATGATAGATGACGACGCTTGTGTCCACTCGCTGTCTTCCTGAGTACCAAACTCTGTAAGTGTTATCCGGCAAAACTTCGCCGCGAAAAACTAAGTACGAACCGAAACATTCCTAAACTAATAATGGACCGCAATGTCCTGAAACTAGCTACGGACCGAAATGTCCCTAAACTAATAATGGACCGCAATGTCCTGAAACTAGCTACGGACCGAAACGTCCCTAAACTAACTGTAACATTTCAAAAAAAAAAATATATTATTTTTGGGAATTTTATAATTTAATACTATTTTATTGAATATTTTAATATTTTGGTATAATTAAATACAGAAAAATTTGGAAAAAAATTATGGAAAATTCTAAAATAGGGTATTTTATAGAATTATGCCATTTTTAAGTTTTTATAATTAGTTATATGCTAATTTAGAGCTAATCGCGATTAAAAATCGCTAATCGGTTTTTTAGCAATTTTGTGCAAAACATGCACATATCTTTTTTTTCTTACACTTGTGCATTTTCTACCATGGTGTTTCTTTTGGGGTTACTATTCTTGTGAGAAAGGAATTTGGAGAAGAAAAGAAAAGAAAAGGATTTGATTAAAGAAAAGAGGTATGGTAAGAGAGAGGGGGTAGGTGAGGGTGTTGACTTGGCCTTTCTCTTCATTCTTCCTCTCATTTTCTCTCTCCCTCTTCCTCCATCTCCTACTGCAGCTGCTGCCCCTCTTCATCCTCCCCTCTTCAAGCCCCAAATCACCTCAAAAACATCACCAAAACCCTACCCTCATTTCATTAAAAGTGTGCACAAGCTCAAGATCTACACATTGGACCATGAAAGCAAGGATTTTGGCCACTAGGGGCAACTCAAGAAAATTCTTGAGTTGCCAAATGAGGTATTTACCGAACCCTTAGCTTAGTTTTAGCATTACTTATACCTCATGTGGTGATAGAACCGATATTGTGTGTTTTGTGGATTTGAGGAAAACCTAGTTAGGGTTTGAGGGAATTTTGTCTTGTAATGTGAAATTGAGCTCAGTAGAGGCTGCTGCACAAACACTATAGTGCTATAATTGAGACCCAAACCTGAGAATTAAGACCCGAAATATGGATTTAGAAACCGATATCGGAAATTGTGTGAAATCTGTGAAGGTTATATTGAATCTTCTATCAACCCGAGACTCTGAAAATTATTTTGGTTGGACAGTGATATGTGCAGGCACCCAGGAAGCTATCACCAGAACCCTAGCCCCTAATTCCATGACCCGGCCTCAGATTTAATCCAATTGGCCGCAATTTGCAGCCAGACCTGCATCATTTTTTCTCGTTTTGGTTTTGGTGCCCCCTTACCAGTAGATTAGACCCCTGGCATGTATAGATTTGTCTAATTTGACCTAGGGTGAAATCTGGAGCCTATTTCCTTAGTTGCTGTTTTGGATTCGTGTTTCCGTGTTCCGTATTTTTAATTCTGAATTTGTGTATTGCGTTTTACCTCGAATACTTGGCGTTTATACGACGATATCGAGTATTGATTGATGGTTTTGAAAGCGTAGTCCATAGGTTCTAACCTATAGGCCTTAACGTATCGTTTTGGGTTTCGTATGCCGTTTTTGTTTTGAATTGGTTTTAATACGCATTTACGATACGTTGATGTGTAGGTACCCCCATGAAGACTTCGGGACGACAAGTAAACGCGTGGCGACGTCGACAAATGAAGACGCAAGGTGAGTAGATTATATCTATGGGGGAAAGTCGGATGGATGGCGTATAGCACCCCCGCAGTCCGTAGTTGATATACTATATATATATATTATATATGATAGTTATAGAATGTCATGGATATTGTGTTAGGTGTACTATGGTTGGATTAGGGTATAGAAGTAAACTAGTATAGTTCCTAGTCGCGAACCCTAGAATAGGTTACACCTATACGCACACCCTTGTATATTCATTATACTTGCACTGTGTTTGATGATATTGGATGACATTGGAGATGAGTCGGTGATATTGGGCATAGTGCCGCGAGATCGGTGTTTTGATATGATTCGTATTTGGGATACGGCGTGTGATTTTTAGCGGGCCTTTGGGCATGTGTTTTACCCCCCGCATTCATACTTATATAGATGGTATCGATTTGTACTAGACTTAGATCAGTACCCCAGATTATGTGATATGATGATAAGAATACCAGATAATTGATGAGATAATGTGATATTGACCCGTACCCAGTTATTGGGATGCCGTACGACGATTTACGGTACGAGCTTTATATTGATGATAGATCTGCACTCATGACTTGAGGATGTCATATGATATACTGTATCGTATGCGATACTACATAGGCGGGATCACCGACTATTATATATACATATCGACTCAGATTTAGGTGGTTTCTATACCCCTCCCGATTGACTTGATACTTAGATCTGTAGTTTGCATAGTAGATGTTAGACTATACCCGAGTCATACCTATTTCAAAAACTACGAATCAGGAATATCTTAAAGATAAGTAAAGGGATTCTACGGGTATTTTCAAAAGACGTATCTTTCTTAAAAACACCGTAGCCCTTATTTTACTAAAAATCCTGATTTGTCTTATTTCAAATGGCATAACTACATGACATATACATATTGATGTAGATTCTTCACTGTTGGGTTGATTATTCGATTCCGCAACGCATTGCATGTGCTTATTGCTATATTGCAATCATTCTGTTAGAACACCAGCACCATTATCGATGATGCATATGTTCCACGTACACCTGCTTGCCGGCTCACACACTTCATCATCGATAATTGCCATGTCACTACACAGTAGAATTATTGCATCAGGATATGACCCATGTATGTGCATACTATTATTCCATGTTATATGATATCCTGTTATACTTGCATTTCATTAATATGTCACATACATCATGCTTTCTGATTATACGCATTGAGATATTCGTTTTCATGATATTTCTGGATTTGTGAATCGTGGATAATTTCAAAAGAGAGTATGTACTTTTTTGAAAACCCCGGTTTCCTTGATATGATATTTGCGCAGCCACCATGAGATTTATCGGTTCTGATTATATACCCCATACGAGGAGTGGGTGTCGTATGAGGGTACATGGTGGGGCCCGGTATGGTTCCCCTCGGCAAGATGATCGATGGACTTTGACGATTGAGCCTGGAGTTGGGCGAGTACCTACCGGTGATTGTATTTGAGCTCGGCGGATATCCGGAGGATACCGACCGGAGTTGAGAGATGGATATGGGCCGACCCGTGCTGCCGGGGCTGAGGGCCGATACCGCAGATGGAGCCCGATGTATGAGGATTTACGTGCCGATGCTAGGCACAGGTTTCATGATGTTTTCTATGATTCTGATTATATCCTCATATTTACATGTATGATGCTTATTGTCATTGGGTGACAGGGGGACGGGCTCCACATATATACAGACATTGATCACATACACACTTTTATTACATTGATCATACTTCATTTGTATATATAACAGGGTATGAGGGCGCTGTTATATATACCCTTACACTAATATTAGTGGAATGGGACGCTAATATATGTGTATTGATATCCATTTTGATACTTCATCATATTTACTTCATGCAGACATACCTTATATTTATGACATGTTATTACCTAAGGCACTGGTACGAGTACTTGGCACTACCTACATGTTTAGATGTTACATTGCCACCTTATCATGCTTCAGACTTACTCTTTGAGATTTATAATATATCTGATCGTTTTGACCTAGGATTATGTCATGCATTCGATTTTCTTCTTGTAGATATTTTCTATTCACGAGTTGGCAGCTCACCCCCGTTGTGCCACAGTTCTTGCAGGTTTTGCCGTACAGGTTCCATAGCGGCATTTCTGGCACGCTGCTTCCTTGCGGGTGAATTGTATTTGGTAGGTGGGTTCTTTTGCATCAAGAACCACCATTGTACATGTATTATTCCTTTGTATCTAGAATTCCATCAACCAAAACTTGTATATTATTTCAGACTTAGACACTAGTGATGTATTAGTTCGACCTTAGAGTCGCGTGTAGTTGTATTACGGTTTTCATGTTATTTGAGTTTCTTTTTGAGATTTGATCATCGCACTTTGGCGTTGTATATTATATTGCTTGCGTGGTTGTGACCGTCGATTGACGAAGAGCTAGCTCCCGCTTGGGGATGCCTTTTATCACTGCATATATATATTATTTTTGTTGTACCCCGTTCGGGGCCAGTTTTTACAAAGGAAACTCTGCCGAAATTTTTAGAAAAGACTACACATTTTAAAAATGCATATTCGGCTTAGTTATTTAAAAGCTTCGATTTCAAAACATGTTTCTTTACTTATTAAAAAAACCAGTTTCTTTATTTACTCCTTAAAATGGTTTTAGATTTCTGGGCTTTTGGCTTACTTGGATCAGATGGCGTCCTATAGACTTCATATGGTTCAAGGGCCAGTCACGTGCTCTTTCGGGTCGTGATACTAACAATGGACCGCAATGTCCTGAAACTAGCTACGGACCGAAACGTCCCTAAACTACTACGAACCGCGGCATCCTTAGGCTAACGCGGCAAAAAAAATGGTATGTCCATAAGAGAAATGGGCACAGATAAAAACCCGAAAGGGCTCCGTGAGTAAAAATAGCAGGGCTACCGGCGAGTTTGTGAAAACCCGAAAGGGCGCAGACTCGTAAAAGAAATTCATGCACACTTGTAAGGTCCTCTCGACCTTGTAAGGAGAAAATACCTGCGTGAGATCCTTACGACTCACAAGGGAGCAACACACTTAGGGATCCCCACTATTCCTAAGGAGAAATTACACTTACGAGATGCTCACGACTCATAAGGAGAATCCCCTTATGAGACCCTCACGGCTCATAGGATTCAAAAGCCTTAAACTACAGGGATCTGAACCTGTTCCTAAGCCATCACATTCCCCAGATTGCCCTACAAACGGTTCAATATTGACCCTTGCATACAATCCACGGGCACAAATAAACGTCTCCCCCACCAAGTTCTACCAATGGCGTAAAATGTCCTCATGTAATGAACGACACTTGTAAGTCCTCTCGACTTATAAGGAGAAAATACTCTTGTAAGATCCTTACGACTTATAAGAGAACACGCACTTAAGAATCCTCACGATTCCTTAGGAGAAAACGCACCTACGAGATCCTCACGACTCGTAGGGAGAAACACCTTTATGAGACCCTTACCGCTCATGAAGTCAAAATCCTTAGTCGACAGGATCCTAACCCTGTTTGCTAAGCCACTTTTGTTCGAATCGACAAAGGCAAATGATGATTCGCTCCTGGCAATATCCCAGTTGTAGCGATGATGATGCCTAAATCGGTAACAAATTCCAAGTCCTTTCGCGGCAAGTGGTGATTCGCTCCTGGCAATATTCCAGTCGCAGCGATGCTGATGCTAAGAGTGGTATCAGATCTCAGGTCCATACTCGCAACAAAATCAGCGAGCCAAAAATACAAAATATATATATATATATATAGCCGAAATGATTGGGCAACTCGCAATAAAAAGCAACGAGTAAAAAAGAAAAATAGCCGACATGATTGGGCACCGCGAAAAATAGCCGAAATGATTGGGCAACCGCGACTTTCGCAATATAAAAAGCTGAAATGATAGAGCATCGTGGAAGGAAATAAAAAAATAAAAGAATGAAACTTTTGCCCTACAGGCGAGTCCATATTGACCCCTGTACACAATCCAAGGGCATAAATGAAAAGGGAACTACATTTCTTAACAAACTCTGTCAAAGGGAGAGTCAGATCTCGACGGCAACATCTGCATCCCAGAAGATCAACACGGCATTCCTTCTCGACACCGCAGAAAGCGGAGCAAGTCAACCAATGACCTCCCGCCGGAACAATGCTTCGACCCGGAAACAAGTCAACCAATGACCTCCCCTCCAGAACAATGCTTCGACCCGGAAATAAGTCAACCAATGATCTCCCCGCCGGAACAACGCTCCATCTCGGAAACAGGTCAACCAATGACCTCCCCGCCGGAACAACACTCCGTCTCGGAAACAAGTCAACCAATGACCTCCCCGCCGAAACAACGCTTTTACCCGGAAACAAGTCAACCAATGACCTCCCCGCCGGAACAACGCTTAACGCTCCGTCTAGGAAACAAGTCAACCAATGACCTCCCCGCCAGAACAACGCTCCGTCTCAAAAACAAGTCAACCAATGACCTCCCTGCCGGAATAACGCTCCGTCTCGGAAACAAGTCAACCAATGACCACCCCGCCGGAACAACGCTCCGTCTCGGAAACAAGTCAACCAATGACCTTCCCGCCGGAACAACGCTCTGTCTCGGAAACAAGTCAACCAAACAACGCTCTGTCTCGGAAACAAGTCAACCAATGACCTCCCCGCCGGAACAACGCTCCGTCTCGGAAATAAGTCAACCAATGACCTCCCTGCCGGAACAACGCTCCGTCTCGGAAACAAGTCAACCAATGACCTCCCCGCAAGAACAATGATCCGTCTCGGAATCAAGTCAACTAATAATCCCTTGGTTCGTCTCGACTCGTAGGGGAAAGCCTTAGGCAATGGGGATAAGGACCTGTTTCTTAAGCACTGGGGCCCTGCAAGTCGGTCAAGATGGGCCATTGCATACTATTCACGGGCCACACTCTCCAAAGTCGAATCTCGACAAAGAAGGAAACAACCACTTACGAGTCCTCTCGACTTGTAAAGAGGAAAAATTCTCTTGTGAGATCCTTACGACTCTCAAGAGAAAATACACACTTAGGAATCCTCACGATTCCTAAGGAAAAAATACACTTAGGGGATCCTCTCGACTCGTAGAGAGAAAATTCTTTATGAGACCCTCACGGCTCATGAAGTTGAAAAGTCTTAGGTAGCAGACCTGAACCTGTTTTCTAAGCCATCGCTGCCCTGCAAAGGAGATCAAGATAGTCTATCTACAAAATACATTTACCCAAGGGACACACCAATATGAAATAAAATATGTCTTTTATTCATGAATCCAAATGAATATAAGGTACATTTCATAAAAGAATTAAAAGACACTCTCATTCAGGAGTAAATACAAAAAGGAGAATATAAAAAAATATATATCTTCAAGCCGGCTGACGTGCAATAAGTTCGTCAATTCATCATTCTTCCGCTGGGCTTCGGCTTCAAGCTTTGTTATTGCCACAAGACGGGTCTCCGCCTGAGACTGTTGAGCCTGATACGAGGCGAGCCGACTCCCAAGCTCCTTTTCAGCAACTTTATGAGCTTCAACCATCTCGCGGGTAAAGATAATGGCTTTATCAATAGCTACCACCTCCGTGATAGCTTCTTGAAGCACCCGCCAAAGTTCGTACGCACGGGTGGTCTTAGCAGTGCGTTGAGCTTGAAGTTCCCCCAAAGCATTTGAAGCTAGCTCCCTCTCCAAAAATTTCCGGTTGAGTCTCTTTTCGCAAGACTAAAGATTAGCGGCGCACCGCTCAATCTACCCCCGCAGGCTCACCTTGGCAGTTAAGAGCTCAGAAGGAAGGCGTATACACTCGAGATTACATAAGCAAGCCTCCACCCTGCGACAATACTCAACCCAAACATGCACCAATGTCTCATCATGATAAGTAGCAAGGAAGGGCAAAGAAGTATTGGATTCGGCAGCAAATTCTTCGGCCGTACCAGAACTTCCAGCCCGAAGATCTTCAATAAAGGCCGACAAGGAGTGAATGCTTTGTCTCGCCATCTTTTCAGACGCATGTCGGGCATATGGTCCCGGTGGCATAGAGATTCGGGATTCTAACGGAGCCGGAGCTGGCAAAGCTGTCAAAGTTTATGACTAGTCAGCGACACTAGCAAACATGGAATAAAAAAACAATACCAAGGATAGAGTTTTACTTACCCACGGCCATGCAAGGAGGGTTTGAAAGATCCCCAGGCCCATCAAGAATCTCCACTTCATCATCAGCTTCCAGAACTGCAGAGGACATGCTAGCATCATCGTAAAAAACGTGATAATAAAGCAAAAGGGTCAAAGAACACAAACCTTGCCTGGAAGAAAGGACGATGCTTTGCGGGGATATCGTCCGTAGGGCAGCTATGTCAAGTAAGCGTTGGAAGGACTTCCTGGGAGATAGGTCCACAATAGAAACCGCAAATTCCCGTAGTTCTGAAAGGAAGGAAAGGTTCAGATAATGGAAAGACTATTAAAACAAAATATAAGAAGACTACCTTCGATGCTCTTCCCGCCTTGAACCAGAGGGATAGCAGCTTCGGCAGCCTCCTCCATGCCCTCGAGAACATCACCGGAGATATTTGCTGGTGTGACAGCTTCTAATTGAGGGGCAACAGCCGCCACTTCAGGCTCCAATGAAGGGACGACGGTCTCAACTACCCTTTCCACAATCTCCAAGCCATCACCAGAAAGATCCATTAGATCTACGGCCGGTAAAGTCACCTCTTCTGGAAGAACAAGCACTGAAGGAACATAGGCTACCAGCGGAAGCTCCACGGCAGGAATAGCAGTTATAATGATCTCCTCCGCACCTACTAGTGCCTCATCGGAGACATTTATAGAATCCACATTCAGAACGCGACTTGGGCTCAAATCCTCTGTCGTTGCTGAAATCCCTGCAAAGTTTTCTCAAAGATAAGAAGATATGAGAGCGTTACAAACTACTTGCCAAAAGGAAAATAAGGAAAACGTGGTTACCAATATGCCAGGACGCTTCTATTATAGCTTTTTCAAGCCGTTGTTCCTTCTTGAGGAGATGTGCTCGCCGAGCTTCGAAAGCAGATTCATGGCCACCGGTCTTCAATGCCAGCTCATCTTCGGAAGCCGCTGAGATAGGCTGCTTGAGGGATATCTCGTCTTCCTATCGCAGAGGACCCATATGTACTCTCCGTAGCGATGGAGGATCTTCATAGAAGATAACCGGGGGATAGGGCCTTTTAGGGATGTGCACATTCTCGGTCTCATCCTGCAAACGCCTTAAAGCTTCAGCCAATTGGCGGCTTCCACAGCGGATGAGCCAAGGTAAATAAGACCGTCATCCGGCTCTTGCATAGAAATGGGTTCGTCTTGAACAATAGGCTCAGATTCCAGCAAAAGGTCAAGCAAGCCAGCAACTATTTTCTTCCTCCTTTTCGAACTGGAGCTAACACTGGAAGAGGATCGCTTCCTCCCCTTTGGTGCTTTGATACGGCGCTGCCCAACCTCGCCTTCAATATCCTTTTTTGGCAGAACTACCGGTGATGACATCGCCATTGATGACGCCGCAACTGATGAAACTACTGCTGGCGCCTTATCGGAAGCCTTTGCCTGAGCTCTAGTGCGCATGGGTATACCAACTGTGGGAGGAGTCGATTCCGCATCCGCCGCCTCAGGGATAAGTAAGACACCATTACTCCTCAATGGAGGGCGAACCACTGTCCGCGGTCGCGGTGGAACTCCCGTGGCTTGGGTCGAGGCGGGAGCTCTATATCCGAAGAGTATCCGCTTCTCCTCGGCAATGACGGGACCAACTCGATGACGGTACCAACCTGTGAAAGACCCAACACGCCTTGGAAGATGATCAGCCTCGGGGATCATGAAACGGGAACCAGTGTTCAGCCGCATAAAATGATGGATAGCGTCGCGAATACCCGTTAGTGATGAAGTAGGCTCGACTAAGAACGCCTCAAAAGGAACACCTTGGTTATAACCCAACCGTTGGGCAAAGCGGTGAGGATTATACCGCATAAAAAGAACCACGTTACTCTGACGAAATACCAAGAAACCCGGCCTAATCGAGTATAGATGCATAATCTCCTTTGGCTTTAAGGATGGTGCTCCCCCTTTCGATAAATCGAATAGTTGCTGAACAGGTCCCGAAGGAGCATAGAGGACTCGATCGTTGAATATCATCCCACTTTCGTTAGCATACGAGTTAAGCAACACACGAAGGGCCCCTAGCCGAGTTGGATCAGGAGCAGAAGCGTCCACCAACCTCATGAGCCGCGGGAAGGTGTAAGCGTCATAGAAATCTGGCCTCCGATGCGCTGCGAACGCTCCCAATACATGCATCTCGATCCACGACGTAAAGTAGTGGAGGGAGAAACTCACAACATCTACACCCGGGGTCGAAGTATTGGCCACAGCGCTTAGCCCATGGTATAAGTGTGATAGCCCCGCAATGCCCACGGCCAGTTGTGTCCCTTCAGCCACACATGAGCAGGATAGATGACCGAAGCTCTCATGAAGCGACGATGCGTTGGAATGGCGAACCAACTGAGCCAAAAGCTGATAAAGCCGACAAAGAAGGTCTCTTCGTCCATTCCGGGAGCCGCAATCGAATCAAAGGACACGGCCGACAAGATCGGGATATAAAACTGCGGTAAATCTTCTTCTTTGGCCGGCAGTCTGTCTAGCCCAAACCCAAAAGGGTCATTGATGTTCGCAAACTTTGGAGCTGTCTTGCACAAAGCATCTTCGCGGATAAAGCAGGCAATGAAGCTCTCAAAAGTGACGCCATTCCCTTCCGACGCTGTGAACGGTTTCTCAAAAATAACCAAAACCTTGATTAAGCTAGGGTACTTATGGCGGACGGCGTTTGCAGTCGTCAAGCCGTCAAGCGAAGCCGGCATCGTCTCAAACACATACTCATCGAGAGGCAGCAACTCTTCATAATGCTCTTCCCTGATTGGTAGTCCTAAAACCTTGCGAAACTCTTCCAATAAAATAGAGACCTCGCGATTCCCTAGCAAGAAGGTGTTGGTGGGAAGAATCCACTGGTTCACAAAAGCCTTAACCCACCAGACATGAGAGGACTGATAATGAAAAAGGGATGCATACACCGCCTGATAGAGCCTGACCTTCTGCAATCGCGCACGATAGGCGGACAGAACATATCGAGCCCAGGAAAGATAGCCTATTGGGTGGTGAGGGGTAAGCCCTATCTTATAAATTTGTCCCCAGGGTTGAGCTTCACCCTGACAAATGCGACGCCCCAAAATGTCTATGGCCGGCAAAGGCTGGTTGTGTATCCCAGTTGTCGATGGATCAAGCCGGCCTATAGGAGTCCAATCAGCCGCCTCCACCGCAAAAGCAGTCTGCGGACGCTCCATCGGCAAAATTGGGCGAAGAGGCTCTGTTGGCACTTCGCAAATAAAGTTGCAGCGGCTCTAGACGATATGTCCATACCAAGTTCCCCTCAAGAGCAAACTGGTACAGTCCCTGTCATGGGCCCTGATCATCACCATTGCTTCTTCGTTCGACGGCGATTGTGGAAAAGCAGCGTCTGAGCGAGTAAAAGGAAAGTATGGAAGAGAAGCCATTGTTCCTGAAATAAAGAGAGGAAAAACTATTAATGCAACTTATACGTATGTGTGTGTGTCTATATATATATATATATATATATATATATAAACAACAGAAGAAAACGATAAGAAGTTTATTCCATGGGACCATTGATTGCAAAAATAATGGACCCCACAAAATCAGAATGGGGGCTCGCCAATCATGAGGCAGGGTAATCATGGTGAGAATAAAAAAATCTCAATAAATGCATATTGGAGTTTAAACGACTTGGGACATCCTCACAAAAGAACACCCATTACAAACTCTGTCAAATGGGTGAAAAGAAAGGAAAAATCCTTTGAAAAAGATTTTCAAAAACACCGGGGAATCAAATTCCCGAAGGGCCCTCTTGATCTTTCCGAGCTAAGCTCTTCGGTGAGGATTTAAATTCCTTTTATGTGATGGAATTAAATTCCAGAAACCCCATGACATTAAGGTCTACTATTCAAAGATCACGTATTATGGTGGATATAAAATCCAGAAATTTTTAATAAAAAGGGTTTTTCTGATGTTCAAGATCTTTACCTAAAAAGGGTTTATTTTTACAACAGTGTTTTACTCTGGAATTGCAATGGCAGAGAACTAAACTCTGAAGAGGAGAATTAAATTCAAAGAAAACAAAGAAGGAAGAAGATGAAAGAACAGTGGCTTCCCAAAAGCAAAACCCTTGCATTTATAATACATGACAAGGGCGGTTCACCTCCCTGTTCCCCAAGGCCATCCGACGGCTGTAAAGGTGACAACGTTGCACTCACGTGCAAGACACGTGAGAATAACGTTGTTGGGGCATTTGTTTCCTTTTGAAAAATAAATAATAAATAAAAAACCAATGGGAAAATTCCCCAAATGGAGCATCACGTGCCCACACGTGATGCGTCTTGGAGCCAAAATTATAAGCACTTAATAAATAGGACTGAAGTTGGGCCTCACGTACCACACGTGAGCACATATATACAAAGTATATAGGCGCCTTCATAAAACAAATAGCAGGCCAGAAGGCGCATCACGTGCCAACACGTGACACTGCTGCATATAGGCAAACCGGCCTAGTGCCACTGGGTCACGTGCTACACGTGAGGATTTCTATATCTTCTGACCCGATAAAATTAAATTCTATATAAAAGGGATCAGAACCCTATTTTGGAAATATTTTCCCCAATCTTTCTAAACAAGAAAGATTGTGCTCTGTAAATCAGAGCACCGTTGGATCAAAGATCCAATGGTGATTAAAAATCACCAAGATACAGAATTAAATTCTGATTGAGGAAATACTCCTCAAATCTTTCTAAAAAAAGAAAGATTGTGCTCTGTAAATTAGAGCACCGTTGGATCAAAGATCCAATGGTGATTAAAAATCACCAAGATACAGAATTAAATTCTGATTGAGGAAATACTCCTCAAATCTTTCTAAACAAGAAAGATTGTGCTCTGTAAATCAGAGTACCATTGGATCAAAGATCCAATGGTGATTAAAAATCACCAAGATACAGAATAAGTTCTGTATGGGAAAATATTTTCCCAATCTTGTTAAAAACAAGAAATGTCTTCTGTAAAACAGAAATCCTTGGATCAAAGATCCGACGGTGGATAAATTCCCCAAATCAATTAAGAGATCTCTCAATGAGAGATTTCCTCAACTAAATCAACAAATCAGCCTCCACTATATAAAGGCCCCAAGACTTCAAGTCTAAAAAAAAGAAGAAGAACCCCCCTATAAACTTCAAGTTCAAAAAAGAAAATAGGGAGGTAAACCCCTTGGAAAGCTAAAAAGAAAAGAGAATTTAATTCTCTAGAGAGAAGAAGATCTCCTCAAAAAGAAAGAGAAACCCTAGGTAAGAGAAAAAAGAAACATAGAGAATATCTTACCTCTTCTTCGCCTCCACAAAAGTTGTACTCTTCTAAAAAGAACTTAGTTCTTTCTCTGGTTGAGATCTGCAGAAGCAGATCTCCCCACAAGTTGAGAATTTAATTCTCATCGGGGAGATTCTGTTATGTAGATTCAAACCTAGGGGAAAGAACTAAGTTCAAAGAATTTAATTCTAACAAGAATATATAGGAATCTAATTCCTCTAGTAAAACTAGGGTTTAACCCTATATTAGAATTTAATTCTTATAAAACAATGGGCTTGAAAGTCTCAAAACTCAAGATCTCCATGCACGTAGAAAGATTAGCACCCAACATGATAATGGCACATCACGTGCTCCCACATGAGCACCCTTGATGAACAAAAGAGAACAACTGAGAGCAGCTCACGTGATCCCACGTGACCCCCCCCAAAAGTGCTTAGCACTTCCAGAAGAAAAAGGGTATAAGCCCAAAGACAGTTACCACTTTCTTTTGGCGCCTCACGTGACCCCACGTGACCCTCTAAAAGTGCTTGGTATTTTTTTAAAGAAAAGGGAGTAAACCTAAAGAAACAATGTCTAACTCTGAGGTGCCTCACGTGCTCACACATGATGGCCACAAGGATAAAGTGTTTAACACTTATATAAAGGTGTGGAATAAAACCAAGCAAACAACACCACCTTTAAAAGCATCACGTGGGACACGTGAGTACTCTCAAATTCCAGTGTTTAACACTGCCTCAAAGCATCACATGGGGTCACGTGATCGCTGAAAATATATTAAGGAACCAACTTCAACCACAAATCGGTTAAGTTCCTCCTGAGATTAAATCTCCAAGCAAACCGAGCTTCTATGCTCAGAACTGACAACTCCTCTATTTGGGATTTGGTTCAAGGGTACATCTCTTCACACCTCTGATACATGTCATTGTAATTCTTCAACGTCTTCAGAGAGGTAGAGAGTCCCAATAACCACTAACTCTTGGCGCACCCCTAAATTGATGAGCCGGAAACTCTATGGACTATGATGTCCTTAAACCCTATGGACCGTAACGTCCCTAAACTAAACTCTATGGACTATGATGTCCTTAAACTAAAAACTCTATGGACTATTATGTCCATAAACATAGACTATGATGTCCTTAAACCCAATGGACTCTATGACTATGAAGTACTTAAACCCAATGGACCGTGACGTTCTTAAACTAAAAAGATAGAGCCCAAATACTCTTTTGTTGGATCAAAAATGATCCTGAACCCCCGTTATGTAGATCTTAGTCCAATACCGGATTAACGTATCCTTAACGAATATTTAAGTTGATCTTAATCTCAAACGAGGTTAACGATCCTTAAATCAAACCAAACCCAAATCTAAGAAAATACGGATTTGGACTAATCCGCGCCCTACGGGCGACAACACAAATTAGTCTCCGTATACAGTCCACGGGCAACCTAAAACAAAACAAACACACACGACACGAAGTGAACATCTAGAACAGGAGAAAGTGGTTATCACTACGCAGTAACGTAATTAGCTGTAGAGGATTGCGTTTGCAAGGAAGATCGTCCCCACAATCAAAAACCCCTCGCAAACGAGGGGGAATCTGACAAAATCTGCTATAACGGCCACATCTGTTTAAACCTTCGATACATGGTGCCATAAATTAACTTGGCATCTTCGGACAGGTAGATAGATAAAACCAAATAGTATCTGCCCCCAAAATTCAGGCCAGACGTCCAAAACGTCACGGTTGCGTCTTTCGGCGGTAAACAGACTTGAATTCCACCATTGCTGTGTTTGAGACGATGCATTTAGTTTAAGAACATTATGGTCTATTGTTAGTTTAGGGACATCTCGGTCCGTTGTTAGTTTAGGGACATCTCGGTCCATTGCCAGTTTAAGGACGTAGTGGTCCATTGTTACTGTTTCCTGATTTAAAATCAGGAAGCTTCTGTGAAAAGCTTCAGAAGAGGGTCACGTGCTTACACGTGACTAGCGGTCACGTGTTCGCACGTGACACCTGAACGCATCATTCAAGCAAGTTCAGTCTCCTGACAAAGTCGAAGAAAAGGGAGCTTCAGGAAGGGTCACGTGCTCCCACGTGATCAAGGTCACGTGTCGGCACGTGACATTTAAATTCAAGCAGCAAAGGCGCACTTTGATTCGCTGATCAAGTCAAGAAAAAAAAGCTTCAGAAGAGGTCACGTGCTCCCACGTGACCAGGCTCACGTGTCGACACGTGACGTTCAAAGCAGCAAACTCGCTCTCCAATTGAACCAAAGAAAGAAGCGCCAGACAGGGGTCACGTGCTCACACGTGACCAGGCGTCACGTGGTAGCACGTGATGGCTACAACAGCAACCGGAAGATAGCGCAGAAAGGAAGAGGATTCTTCATTCCAAAGTGGGTCACGTGGTCACACGTGACCGGCTTTCAAAGCCCATTTTTGACGACAGAATTAAATTCTGAAGGAAATTCGAATCTTTCCAAAGGAAAGTAATTATTTGGGACCGATCAAATTAAAGATTCAGAGATGATTAAATATCATCTATCTATGGAAAATCTCGGGTTTGGAAAGATTTCCCCCTTAAATCTAACCAAAATAACAAAGGAGAATCTCTGGATTCAAGATCCAATGGTGAATAGAATTCACCTGATAATCCAAAGGCCCAAAATGAATAATGGACGCAAATCAAATCTCAATGAAGATTCGTCAAAAAACTGATTGATTCGGCTGCTTCTCCTATAAATAGGAGCCAAGGGACACAAAAAAGATAGATACGCAGAGAAGAAAAGAGAGAAGGAGAAGAGCTTTGATACTCAGATCTTCTGCAAAAACCCTAGGTAAGAAAGGGAAAGACATTGGAAAGAAAGAGAATTTAATTCTCAACAGAGTTTAACTCTGATATGTAAAAACAGAAGAACATATTTCTTCTCTCTTTGATAGAGGATCTGCAAAGCGCACATCTCCCCTTAAGGTTGAGAATTTAATTCTCAATGGGTCGAGATCCTGCCATGCAGATCCAAAACATAGAGAAGGAATGCAAGCTCGAGAATTTAATTCTCACAGAACTATAGGAATTTAATTCCTCCAAAATAAAAGTTAGGGCTGGACCCTATATCATGGGAATTTAATTCCTTCCGAACAAAAGAAGAAACAGGGTTTAACCCTAAGTAAAAAAAAACCAGTTCTGTTGAAACATCAGGAATTCAATCCCCTTAATCATAATTTAACAGAGGATGGAAGTTTAAACTCCTTAAGAAACTTTTATTAGGGTTTAACCCTATTCAGCCCCTCGCATATATGAGGAATTTAATTCCTACAGAAAATTCAGAGTTAAACTCTATTCCAGAAAAAACAAAGTCTTCGAAAGGAAGTAGGAATTTAATTCCTCTGAAAATCTACAGCTCGAGGAATTTAATTCCTGAAAAAGATTAACAAAGACTCCAAACAAAATACATGAAGGCAGGGTCACGTGCCACCACGTGACCCCCTCAAGAGATAAACAGAAAGCCCCTTGAAACAGCACCCCACGTGACCCACGTGACCCTTGACAAAAGGCTCTGATACATAGGCATATGAATGCCCGTCACGTGATGGCACGTGATGCCCTGAAAGATGTAGCAATGTCAGCAGAACAAACGAAGGGAGGGCGCTCTCACGTGCTGCCACGTGACCCCTCTTGCCTTAGTGTTTAACACTAAATTAAAACTCTCAAACCCAGTGTTAAAACACTGTTGGGCCTTAGCATTCAACGCTGATTAAAAAGCTTTATTTGCAGTATTCAACACTGATCTGTTTTAGTGTTTAACACTAATTTGAAAAGCCTTGTCACTGGTGTTTAACACCAACCATCTCTTAGTGTTAAACACTAACTTGTCAACCTCATTCCCAGTGTTCAACACTGATTGCTCTGTAGTGTTTAACACTAGGTTTTGGCCCAATTGGCTAAAGGGATAGAGGCAAAGCCTCTCCCTCAATGAACCAACAAGAAGTCAATATTCCAGACCTGACTGGACTTAGCCCAAGCTGGCCATAAGTCCTCAATTTGTGATTAACTGGGCTAATGGGCTCATAACATAATTAATTAGTCTTGACCCCAAATTGGGTCAGGGACTATTCAAGCCGTTCCGGTTCTAGGGTACATCTCTTCACTCCTTTGATACTTGGCATTGTAATCCCTCAATGTCCTCAAAGAGGTGACGGGTCCCGATGACCATTCATGATATGGACTGTGGGGTCCTTAAACCCATGCCTAATGCAAAATTCCTGGTTACGTGGAACACGGATAATGTCACTCTCTGACCCCGTGGGAAACGTCCAGAGCGGATCCTGGTCCTCGCAGAGCACGGCAGTGAACCCGTGTGAAGCATCCAGAGCGGAGCCTGGTCCTCGCTAAGCACGGCAGTGAACCCGTGTGATGCATCCAGAGCACATACCGGACTGTGGAGTCCTTAAACCCACGGACTACGACGTCCTTAACCTTGACCGAGATGTCTTAAAACTAACAACGGACCGCAATGTCCTTAAACTACCCACGGACCGCAATGTCCTTAAACTACCCATGGACCGCAACGTCCCTAAACTAGAACAATAGAGCCCTTTCCTATGCTCTTTTGTTGGACCTAAACGGTCCCGTTTAAGTTGATCTTAGCCTTGAAGATGGCTAACGCGTCCTTAAACCCTCAAACATACTGGACTACGAATCCCCCAAATTAACTCCGGCTCAAGGGTACATCTCTGAACTCCTCTGACATCTGTCGTTGTAATCCTTCAACGTCGTCAGAGAGGTGATGGGTCCCGACAGCCATACAGACGATGGACCACTATGTCCCTAAACTGGAACATTAGAGTCCAAACACTCTTTTGTCGGATCTAAACGATCCCGTTAAGTTGATCTTAGTCACAAAGTTAGACTAACGTATCCTTAACAAACGTTTGAGTTGATCTTAGCCTCGAGTAGGGCTGACGTATCCTCAAACCAAAACCCCCCCAAAGCCAAATTTAAGATAATGCGGATTTGGGCTAGTCCATGCCCTACGGGCGACGACATAACTCAGTCTCCGTAAACAATCCACGGGCAATAAAACAAACACCCACGACACGAAGTGACCATCTGGAGAAGGAGAAAGTTGTTACCGCAATGCGGTAGCGTAATTAACTGCAGGGGCTTGCGCCTGCAGGGAAGAGCGTCCCCACAATCAAAAACCCCTCAAACGAGGGGGAATCTGACGAAGTCTGCTACATCGGTCGCATCCGTTTAAACCTTCGATATATGGTGCCATAAATCAACTTGGCATCTTCGGAGAGGTGGACGGATAGCACCTACTAGCATCTGCCCCGAACCTAACGCCTCAGACGTCCCGACGTCCCGGCCGCCGTTCGGAGGGGAACAGATTCTGGCACGCCCGGTGGGACCTTTTCCTCTTTCCACTCCACACTTCGTGTGTCGTGATTCGCGAACCAATCGCGGTTCGCTAATAGTTGCCCTTGGATTTCAAGGTACTGAGAATTGGCATCTCGCTTATTGCAGAAAGCAAAGGATCGATGGCTTCCACCCCTGCGAAATCCTCCAACTGCTCAGATGGCAATTTCAGCCGACGCTCTGCCTCGCCAGGAGGTATAGCCTATGGACCCCAAGCTGCTTCGCTATTCACAATGCCAGTGGAACAAGTCACTCGCGCCACCACAGGATTGTTCTTTGGGACTATGATCCCGCCGACAAACTTTACCGCTCCAGTGCTGACGAAGAAAACTCTCGGGAAGTCGGTCTTTGATCGTCTTACCCCTGCCGCGGCTCCTCTCAACGAGTCGCCCAACGTCGATGCCTCGGTCTTCTCTAGATTGGGCCAGGAATCCTGCGAGCTCATCACGGGGCCTACAATCTCAGAGAAGGCTGCTTTTAAGAAAGTGGCCGTTCCCGTTCCCGAAATCGCCAAGGCGACCTCTCCAGCCAAAAAGTCAGTCTTTACAAGATTGACGGCTCCGGCCTTTGCTCCCGCTTCCCAGAGGATATCGGTCTTCGATAGGCTAACGCCAACAACAACCCTCCATCCACACAGGGGGCAAGAAGGAACCATTCTTACTGCTGACCCAACGCCACCCGCTCGACGCGCTCGACGTCGCCATTGGCGCCGAGTAAGGAAGGCTGGGGGCAACTCTCCCTCCGGGCTGACTCCAGCGGCCCCGGTGGCAGAGGTCAATGCTGCTGTTTCAACTGGGAACAGCTTTGAAATGCTAAATAAGGTGCGAAGGAATTCCCCCACGGCAGTACTGAAGAGGTCTCCTCCCTTATTGAAAAAAGTTGAGGAAACAAAACCCGAACAGCCCCGATCTCCTCAACGGCTGTCTTCCAAAATCTATAAGGCTTGGCGGCAGGCCCGAGACTCGATCATCGATCCAAACTTCTCCCGCCAGCACAAGAAGCTGAAAATCCAACCTGAAGCCGGTCACCAGGCTAAACCCCAAAAAGCCGGTGATCAACTGACTCACAAAAGGAGGAGGCCAGAGAGGACCTCACAGCATGTAGCGACGACTGAAAGCACTAAACCCAGACGCCCTAAGTCTGGGGGCATGGTGGTGCACACTGTTTACATGGCCTTTGGGAAAGAGGAAAGCCGCACTTCCACGGGCCACCGACCCCTAACCCGATCCGTGACGAAAGCCCAGGAGCAGCAACAAAAGCTTCAAGAAATGATGAATGCTATGGCCGCGCTCACCGGACCAAAAGAAAACCCAGAAACGTCCTCAGACGCACGCCGGGAGGAAGAAACAGACGCTGAATTCCTTCGCCGAACACTGGAGAAAAGGGACAAAGAGGCTGCTGAACAAGCGGCCAACATACAACGGATGGGCCTTCTCTTCCAAGATGTGATAGGAATGATGATCCAGCAGGACTCACCCGCCGAGGATCCCCCGATCGTTCTTGAAGACGACCGAGGAGAAACGTCAAATCCACCACCAGCCCTCTCAACGGCCAGGGAGGATGCAATCTCTAAGGCTGACTTAGCTGACTACATAGCCCAGCAAATCCGAGTTCATCATGCGACTGAGGCAGCTGGTCAAGTCGTGAAAACGGGGCGGCCGTATCCGAGCTGGTACGATCAAATTAAATACCCGCAAGGCTATACGATACCGAAATTCCATGTGTATAAGGGGACCGGCAATCCCCATCAACATGTTGCCCAGTTCCGGGCCCTCTGCGGTAACACCGGCGGTGACGATAAATGGTTACTTCGCCAGTTCGTGGGCAGCTTATCAGAAACAGCGTTCGAATGGTATTCAGAACTCCCGAACGATTCCATCAAAACGTTCGCTGAAATGGAGTTATTGTTCACTCAGCGATTTGCAAGTGCCAGCGAACGCACTCCAATAACCGCACTTATTAACGCCAGGGTAAAACCGGGCGAAACCTGGGTCCAGTACGCTATACGCTGGCGGAACTTGTGGTCGAGATGTGAGCAACGTATCGAGGAAGCACCCGCGGTGGGCATGTTCGTGGGAACCCTAGACCCCCACGCAACTATCTCCCAGTTTATGATGTTCTTTAAGCCAACCACATTCCAGGCTTTAATCGACAAGTTGGCTCAGATGGACCAGATGGGTCATAGACCACCTACACCGAAGTCGGAACCTCGGAATGACAAGGGTAAAGGGAGGGCAACCTTTGTTGCGAATGCCCAACAGCAACCTAACGCCCCGAAACCGGCAGATCAACTGGAGGAAAGGCGTCGGTATTATAATGAGAAAATGAAGCGTCCCTACTCGTTCCCACGAGACAAGACGAAGCGGTTATTCGAGCTGGCGATACGCAACAGGCTTATAAACCTACCAAATCCAAGGCGACCGCCGCAACCCACCGAGGTGAATGACTCCAACTACTGCCCTTACCATCAAACGGTAGGCCATCCGATTGAAGATTGCTTCGTCTTCAAAGGATGGATTGAAGACCAATACCTCCAGGGGAAGTTTGTACTGTCCGAAAAGTGGAAGGTGAACCCACCACAGCCGCATGCTCCTAGGAAAGCGGATACACCGGGGGCAACATGTTCTTTTATTGAAGAAGCTCCATGGGAGGTCGTGCTATCAACTAAAACCAAAAGAATGCTGAGAGACCTTCATGCGTGCCCTGCGGTCGAATGGAAGGACCCTCTTGAACCTCAAATTATCAAAGGGATGTTGAAGCCCCGCCCAACTACGAAGACTCGCGGTAATGGCCCAAATACTCACGCCCAACCGTCAAAATCTTCGAAGAAAAAGAAGAAGAAATCCAAGAAGCCCGTGAAGCTTGAAAACGAACACACGAACTTGCAGAAGCAAATCGACGAGCTGGAAGAATACAATCAAAAGGCGCGAACTCCTGTCACACTGCAAGAGTTCCTCAACCACATCTTTCAAGAAGAAGATGATGGAGAAAGCTCGTCGGATGAATCCGAAGGATATGTGGCGAGTTGTAATGTAATCTCCCACTCGTTCGCCGATGATGGGAAAACTCCTGGCATTAGGAAACTGGAGGCAGAGCCTGTACCAGAACGCGCATGGCCGACAGATGAAATGATCGACGCTTTTCTAGACGAGATTCGTCTAAAATGTAAAGCGGACCAGGAGCGTGAGATGACCACATCGGAAGGAGCCAAATGCGGGCAACTGAACGAAAGAGTTGAACTACCCCTGACAAAGCATAAGGCATCCGAAGCAGACAAGAAGATATTCAAGACGAGAAAAAGGTTTGCCAAAGCCATGTCACTGGGGATGAAGCTACCGCCATCGGAAGGAAACACACACGATGGGGTGGAGAGGCACCCTGATTATTGCGCATATCACCGGAAAATCTCACACCCCACGGAGGAGTGCGACGCCTTTAAGATATGGTGGCAAGGATATGTCGCTCGTCGGCAATATGTTAAGCGCATGAAACGCAAGATCCGTCGGGAGCGAAGAAGTACTGTCGATGGGCAAAACAGAACGACTGGCAACTGTTGCATGGTTAACGCCAGGGGGTCACAAGTTCTCACCTTTGGGAGCGACTCTGATGAAGAAATGGCTCTGGGCCCTCTCTTTAAAGAATCTGTCTCGGGGAAAGAGGAGGAATCGGAGATCTGCGAGAACATTCAGCTGCGCAATCGCACACTCCCAGAAAAGAATCTCGGGCCCGTCGGCCGAAAAGATAAGGGAAAGGAAAAGGTCATTGAAGATATCACTTTAGATGACCAGGTCACAAAAGAGCTAACTACCAAAGACCCTCCCAAAAAGGGTAAGGTAGACTATAACATCCTCGCGCACCTAAGGAAGCTACCTTCTCAGCTTAGCATTCTTGATGCCCTCCTATTATCGAAAGAAGCGCGAGACTCACTAATTAAGGCGTTACAAGAACCCGAGCAATTCCAAGCCTTCCTCGCCACTGAAAGGATGAAGGATGAGCTGGAGGAAGTGCATACGGCCGATGTCACTTTCGGTGATGAAGACCTCCTTCTCGGGACGTGCGACCACAACCGCCCCCTATATGTCTCTGGATACTGCCATGACATCAAGATAGGCAAGATCCTGGTGGATAATGGATCCTCCGTTAACCTCCTTAATGTTCGGGTGTTGAAGGAAATCTGCATGAGTGTGCAACACCTCGCTCGTGACAAAATTACTATCTCCGGTTTCGACTCTCAATCGTCACGGACTCTCGGATCTGTAATACTGACGTTACGCTTCGGACTTCTCGTCACAGACATCAAATTCCATGTCATTGACGCCAAGACCTGCTACAACGCCTTGCTCGGTCGTCCTTGGCTACACGAGTACAACATCATCCCTTCTACGCAACATCAGTGTATGAAGTACTTCAAAGATGGTTTCGAGTACACCGTAACAGGCGAGTTGAACCCGTTTTCTGTAAACGAAGTTCGCAAATACGAAGACGCGAAATACTTTCTGCCAGATTTCGAAGATACAGAAAGGTGTCGCGACCCAAAGGACAAAGCCGCCGCCACCATTCCCGTTTTTGGGAGCGATACCGAAGAGGAGGAGGAAATAGTGTATACAGGGCCATCCCAACGCAACAACCTGGGGGCGCCCACCCCCATACCGGTCTTCGGGAGTGATTCGGAGGACGAGGTTAACGCCGTATTCTCCAGTCGGCTGTCAATACAGGCACCCCTTTGCGAGGACCATAGTCTGCAAATCACCATGGTACCGCGAGAACACTATAAGGATCTCGACGCGCTTCAAGCTCACAGCGTGCAGGACCTGCAAACATTTTACGTCCCTCCCAGGCGAAGGGGTGAGAAGGTGATCCTATTCTACCAATCCTCAGAGTCGAAGGTGGAGAAAGAGATCTGGCACGGCACGGATGTTACACTCGACAGGCTCCAACCCATCCGTCTGCCTAGATACTATACAAATGGATTGAAGAAGTTATTGAAGCGCCAAGGAGTACCCTTAAGACAGACGGTGCGGCAGGCTCGGTTCTATAACAGGATTTGGGATGTCCCCGGGACTCAACGCAAATTGTCCAACGGGAAGATGGAAACACTCGGGCTTGGATACGCAAGAGCCGGAAAACGGGAACGGGCTCACAGCAGCTACGCTATATATACCTTTGATGAAGAGGAGGACGCCCTGTCAGGAGATGCCAACCGTCCATCAAAACTAGACCCCGTGATTAAAGCACCGAGTCCGTCGTTTGAGGAACGAATGGGCAAGCCTATCAGGAAAGTGGGTCAGAAAGCTCGGGAAGACCACAACCGAGAAATGGCCATCTACGAGAAGGCCAGGACGCAATGTCTATTCCAACAGACTGCACAGGCTGCAAAAGATAAAGATGTTCACCATTGTCAACCCGTCATACGAAAGGCCCGATGCGGGGACGGAGATAAATTAAGAAACGGGAAAAGAAGCCGACAACAACGACGCAGGATTAGAGGGTTACGGGTACTGCGCGGCTCGGATTCGTCCCTCGTGAAAAAGATGAGTCGAGCATACTCCTTCCCCCGAGACAAAACGGAACGGTTGCTCAAGCTCGCCCTAAAACATCAGATGATCACGCTTCCAGATTCTAGGCATCCTGAGCAAGCTAGCAAGGTCTCTCATCCGAGTTATTGCTCTTATCACCGAGCCATAGGACATCCTACCGAAGACTGCTTCACCTTCAAGAACTGGGTCGAGGACCAGTACCGACGGGGTAGATTCGCTTTATCCGACGGTTGGAGAGTAACGCCGCCGCAAAAGCACGAGCCCAAAGCCACAAGAGCAGAACCGGATCCACCTCAGTCTTGGGAGCGGGTTCGCACCTGTTATATGATTACGATATTAAAAGAAGAACCCGAGAACGAAGATGACCTTCCCCGGTGTTTCGAGAACAGCGATGATGAGTTGATCTCGGAATTTCCGCCCGCTCCGAAAGAACTTGAAGACGGTATACATACTACCGCAGATAACCTCGAGAAGATCGAGCTGGGATCGGCAGACGACCCGCGACCGACATTTGTCAGCGAGCTGTTATCCGAGGAAAAGGTGGCCGCGCTAAAGAACGTGCTCCTACGGCATAAAGACTGCTTCGCGTGGAACTACTCCGAGATGCCAGGATTGGATCCGGAGATTGCGGTGCATAGATTAGCAATATCCCCAGATATCAAGCCAGTCAAACAGGCGCCAAGGAGGATGCGACTTGAGCTGGAGATGAGCATCAACGCCGAAGTCAAGAAGTTGATCGATTCCGGATTTATCCAGGAAGTCCAATATCCCGACTGGATTGCCAACATCGTCCCGGTAATGAAGAAGAATGGAACGGTGCGCATATGCGTGGATTTCAGGGATCTCAATAAAGCATGCCCAAAGGACGATTTCCCGGTGCCGGTAACCGAGCTAATGATAGATAACACATCCACTCACGAGGTCTTCTCCTTTATGGATGGTTCGTCAGGATACAATCAGATAAAGATGCATCCCGAAGACCAGAAGCATACCGCTTTCCGCACCCCTTTGGGTATATTTTGCTACAAGGTTATGCCCTTTGGCCTAAAGAACGCTGGCGCCACCTATCAAAGGGCCATGACAAAAATCTTCGACGATCTCATACACGACATCGTCGAATGCTATATCGATGACCTCGTAGTGAAGAGCATGTCGTACGAAGAGCATTTAAAGCATCTCGAAACCGTATTTCAACGCCTTCGGCAATACAATTTGAAAATGAATCCCCTCAAGTGCGCGTTTGGAGTCTCCTCGGGTAAATTCCTGGGATTCATCGTTCGACACCGAGGTATTGAAATAGATCCGTCAAAGATTAAAGCGATTATGGAAATGCCTCCGCCAAGAACCCTCAAGCAGTTGCGGTCTCTCCAAGGGAAGCTCGCATACATCCGGCGGTTTATCGCTAATCTTTCGGGCAAATGCCGTCCTTACAGCCACCTGATGAAAAAGGGAACCCCGTTCGTTTGGAATCACAAATGTCAAGGTGCACTAGACGAGATCAAACAATACTTGCAAAATCCTCCGGTGTTGGCTGCCCCAGTGAAAGGAAAGCCTCTCATTCTTTACACGGCCGCCCTTGAAGGTTCTTTGGGCGCATTATGGGCACAGGAGAATGATCAGGGGAAAGAAAGAGCACTTTACTACTTAAGTCGAGTGCTGCTGGGGGCAGAAAGCAATTACTCGCCCATCGAAAAACATTGCTTGGCATTAATCTTTGCAATAACGAAGCTCAGGCACTATGCGTTGGCGCATGAAGTCCGTCTCATTTCGAAGGTGGACCCCCTTAAATACCTGATGTCAAAGGCTATATTGACGGGAAGACTCGCTAAATGGGCCTTGCTCTTGATGGAGTTCTCGATAACATATCAACCCCTCAAGGCAGTAAAAGGCCAGGCCATTGCTGACTTCCTCGCAGAACACCCGATACCGGCCGACTCTCCTCTGAACTGTGATTTGCCGGACGAGCATGCATTTGACGCAATTGGCGGTGGAAGCACACGATGGGAACTCTATTTCGATGGAGCGTCCTCCATAAAGAAACAGAAACAGGGTAGCCCGATCATCAAATCGGGGATAGGCCTTATCTTTGCAACTCCACAAGGAGGGATAATGCGCTTCGCCTTTTCCTTAACAGAGTCAAGGACAAACAATGAAGCCGAATACGAAGCCCTGATAGCAGGCCTCGAAATCGCCATCAACATGGGAATTGAAGACCTCCTCATATACGGGGATTCTCAGCTGGTCGTTAGCCAAGTAAATGGTGACTACCAAACGTGCAAACCAGAATTGGTGAAGTACGGCGAAAAGGTGCAACAACTGTTGGCCCAGATTCCCTTCTATACTCTGGAGAACATACCGCGCGCGGAAAACAGCAAAGCAGACGCGTTGGCCAAACTCGCTAAAGAACTGGCCGACGAGAACCTCGATGACGTCAGAATCGTGGTACAAAGCCGTCGAGTGCTCGCCCCGGCAGAAATACCTCCGGAATTATATAAAGAAAAGGGAGCGATTGAGCAAGCGACCCTACAAATAAAAGACCGTGAGAAGGCTGAGGACTGGAGGGAAGTCTTCATAGACTACTTTAAGTCCCGCCGAATGCCCGAAGAAGCGTCCTCAAGGTATCAGCTCATGAAACGAGCTTTATCTTTCGCTTTTGTCAACGACATTCTATACAAGAGATCATTTGATTCTCTATGGCTGAGATGCTTGGGACCTGACGAAGCAGAAAGAGTCATTCGGGAAGTTCATGACGGACTTTGCGGTTCTCACCAAGCAGGCCCAAAGATGAAGTTAAAAATTAAACGGATGGGTTACTACTGGCCCACGATGATCCAGGACTGCCTCGAGTATGCGAAGCAATGCCACTCATGCCAGATCCATGGAGACTTCATCCACCAACATCCGAATCCACTGCACCCGACGCTGGCTAGTTGGACATTCGAAATGTGGGGGACTGACATAGTCGGCCCCATTGAGCCAGCATCATCCCGGGGACACCGCTTTATCCTGGCGACAACTGATTACTTCTCCAAATGGGCAGAAGCAGTACCACTGAAGGAAGTGAAGACGGAGAATATCCTCCATTTCTTCAAGACGCAAGTCATCTATCGGTTCGGAACTCCACGACGGATTATCTCCGATAATGGGCCGGCCTACCGAAGCCATAAGATTAGCCGCTTCGCACAGCAGCACAATATAGACTGGAGATATTCTTCAGTTTACAACCCACGAGCTAACGGTCTGGCCGAGGCTTTCAATAAGACCTTGACGAAGATCATAAAAAAGACCGTCTCCAGAAATAAGAGGGACTGGCACGAAAGGCTGCAAGAAGCCCTTTGGGCTTATCGAACTACATTCAAGACGGCCACGAACACAACGCCGTACGCGTTGGTATTTGGGACGGAAGCAGTTCTCCCCCTTGAGATAGAGTTACCCTCTCTACGAGTAGCAGTCCACCACGAGCTGACGAACGAAGAAAATGCTCACCTTCGGCTTGAGGAGCTTGACGCCCTCGATGAAACCCGGCTCATAGCGCAACAACACCTAGAAGCCTACAAAGCAAAGATGACGCGCTCGTACGAAAGATTGACCAGGCCGAGGACATTCCGCCCAGGCGAACTCGTACTAGTGGTCAAAAGACCTATGATCCCCAATCGCGCCAAGCGGGGAAAATTTGAGCCAAACTATGAAGGCCCGTACATCATAGACAAGGTCTACCAGGGTGGAGCCTACCTACTCATGGACATGCACGGTGAAAGGCCTTTCAGGCCAGTAAACGGCCGCTTCTTGAAGAAATACCATGCTTAATAAGCTGCAGCCTAGGTCAATGATGGATGACGACGACTATGTCCGCTCGCTGTCTTCCTAGGCTCAGACTTTACAAGCAGCAGCCGGCCTTCCTATAACAGCGGACCGAAACGTCCTTAAACTATCGTCGGACCGAAACGTCCTTAAACTAACAGTGGACCGAAACGTCCTTAAACTATCGTCGGACCGAAACGTCCTTAAACTATCGTCGGACCGAAACGTCCTTAAACTAACAGCGGACCGAAACGTCCTTAAACTATCGACGGACCGAAACGTCCCTAAACTACCACCGTAACGTCCTTAGGTTGACGAGATGGATAAATAAAGAAAAAAAAAATGATAAAAAAAAAAAACGGTACGTCCATAAGCAAAATGGGCACGGATGAAAACCCGAAAAGGGCTCCGTGAGTAAAAACAGCAGGGCTGCCGGCAAGTGTTCGTGAAAACCCGAAAGGGCGCGACCTTGTAAAAAAAAAGAGAAGAGTAAAAATGATATAAATAAAAAAAAACGGTATGTCCATAAGCAAAATGGGCACGGATGAAAACCCGAAAGGGCTCCGTGAGTAAAAACAGCAGGACTACCGGCGAGTGTTTGTGAAAACCCGAAAGGGCGCAACCTCGTTAAAGGACACTTACAGAGTCCTCTCGACCCTGTAAGGAGAAACCACCTGCGTGAGATCCTTACGACTCACAAAGGAGCAGTACACTTAGGGATCCTCACGATTCTTAAGGAGAAAATACACTTACGAGATCCTCACGACTCATAAGGAGAATTCTCTTATGGGACCCTCACGGCTCATGAGATTTGAAAGTCTTAAGTTACAGAAACCTGAACCTGTTCTTAAGCAAATCCCCCACAACCTCCGATATTGCCCTACAAGAGGCTCAATACTGACCCTTGTATACAATCCACGGGCGCGAATAAACATTTCCCCAACAAAGTCCAACCCTTATAGGTCCTCTCGACCCATAATGAGAAAGTCCTCTCGTAGGATCCTTACGACTTACAGAGGAGCACACACTTAGGAATCCTCACGATCCCTAAGGAGAAAACACACCTACGAGATCCTCATGACTCGCGGGGAGAAATACCTTTGTGAGACCCTTACGGCTCATGAAGTCAAAAGCCTTGGTCGACAGGACCCTTAACCCTGTTTGCTGAGCCACCTTTGTTCGTCATCGACAAAAGCAAATGATGATTCGCTCCTGGCAACGTTCCAGTTATAGCGGTGCTGATGCAAAAATCGGTGCCTAAAACCCAGGCTTGTAACGAAAAGCTAGCAAGCCACACATGCCTGCAAAATAGCCGAAATGATGGGGCAACTTGCAATAAAAAGCAGCAAGTAAAAATGAAGGCATGAAAAACAGCCGAAATGATGGGGCAACTCGCAATAAAAAGTAGCGAGCAGAAAATAAATAAATAGCCGAAATGATTGGGCACCGCGAAGAATAGTCGAAATGATTGGGCAATCACAATTTTCGCGATATAAAAGCTGAAATGATAGAGCATCGCGGAAAAAGAAATAAAATAAAAATAAAATTTATGCCCTACAGGTGATATTCCATCACACCCTGTACACAATCCAAAGGCGTAAACAAAAAGGGATCATGCTTCTCCCCCAGGTTTCATCAGAAAAAGAAGCCAGGTCTCGACGGGCCACAAGCGACCTAGAGATCATCCAAACACTCGTCTCGTAACAACGGACATGACTTCAAACAAAGCAGAGCAGCGGCAGCTCCCAGTTCCGTGGCTCGGTGGTATACATATCGCCAACAGTCAAGCCTCCATCCCGCGAAATGCGGATACAATCAGTACAAACTTCCTGGTCACGTGGAACGCGGATAACGTCACTCTTTGACCCCGTGGAAAACGTCCAGAGCGGATCCTGGTCCTCGCAGAGCATGGCAGTGAACCCGTGCGAAGCATCCAGAGCGGAGCCTAGTCCTCGCCTAACGCGGCAGTGAACCCGTGTGAAGCATCTAGTGCAAACTTCCTGGTTACGTGGAAAGCGGATAACGTCACTCTTTGACCCCGTGGAAAACGTCCAGAGCGGATCCTGGTCCTCGCAGAGCATGGCAGTGAACCCGTGCGAAGCATCCAGAGCGGAGCCTAGTCCTCGCCTAACGCGGCAGTGAACCCGTGTGAAGCATCTAGTGCAAACTTCCTGGTCACGTGGAACGCGGATAACGTCACTCTTTGACCCCGTGGAAAACGTCCAGAGCGGATCCTGGTCCTCGCAGAGCATGGCAGTGAACCCGTGCGAAGCATCCAGAGCGGAGCCTAGTCCTCGCCTAACGCGGCAGTGAACCCGTGTGAAGCATCTAGTGCAAACTTCCTGGTCACGTGGAACGCGGATAACGTCACTCTTTGACCCCGTGGAAAACGTCCAGAGCGGATCCTGGTCCTCGCAGAGCATGGCAGTGAACCCGTGCGAAGCATCCAGAGCGGAGCCTAGTCCTCGCCTAACGCGGCAGTGAACCCGCGTGAAGCATCTAGTGCAAACTTCCTGGTCACGTGGAACGCGGATAACGTCACTCTTTGACCCCGTGGAAAACGTCCAGAGCGGATCCTGGTCCTCGCAGAGCATGGCAGTGAACCCGTGCGAAGCATCCAGAGCGGAGCCTAGTCCTCGCCTAACGCGGCAGTGAACCCGTGTGAAGCATCTAGTGCAAACTTCCTGGTTACGTGGAAAGCGGATAACGTCACTCTTTGACCCCGTGGAAAACGTCCAGAGCGGATCCTGGTCCTCGCAGAGCATGGCAGTGAACCTGTGCGAAGCATCCAGAGCGGAGCCTAGTCCTCGCCTAACGCGGCAGTGAACCCGTGTGAAGCATCTAGTGCAAACTTCCTGGTTACGTGGAAAGCGGATAACGTCACTCTTTGACCCCGTGGAAAACGTCCAGAGCGGATCCTGGTCCTCGCAGAGCATGGCAGTGAACCCGTGCAAAGCATCCAGAGCGGAGCCTAGTCCTCGCCTAACGCGGCAGTGAATCCGTGTGAAGCATCTAGTGCAAACTTCCTGGTTACGTGGAAAGCGGATAACGTCACTCTTTGACCCCGTGGAAAACGTCCAGAGCGGATCCTGGTCCTCGCAGAGCATGGCAGTGAACCCGTGCAAAGCATCCAGAGCGGAGCCTAGTCCTCGCCTAACGCGGCAGTGAACCCGTGTGAAGCATCTAGTGCAAACTTCCTGGTCACGTGGAACGCGGATAACGTCACTCTTTGACCCCGTGGAAAACGTCCAGAGCGGATCCTGGTCCTCGCAGAGCATGGCAGTGAACCCGTGCGAAGCATCCAGAGCGGAGCCTAGTCCTCGCCTAATGCGGCAATGAACCCGTGTGAAGCATCTAGTGCAAACTTCCTGGTTACGTGGAACACGGATAACGTCACTCTTTGACCCCGTGAAAAACGTCCAGAGCGGAGCCTGGTCCTCGCCAAGCACGGCAGTGAACCCGTGTGAAGCATCCAGAGCAAACACCGGACTGTGGAGTCCTTAAAATCCACGGACTATGACGTCCTTAACCTCGACCGTGATGTCTTAAAACTAACGATCAACCCCCCCGATTCCCTACGGATTTCGCCTTGGTTTAAGGGTACATCTCTTCACTCCTTTGATACCTGGCGTTGTAATTCCTCAACGTCTTCAGAGAGGTGGCGGGTCCCTGCAACCAAACCCCGGACTGTGGAGTCCCTAAATCCACGGACTATGAGGTCCTTAACCTTGACCGGGATGTCTTAAAACTAACATCGGACTGTGGAGTCCTTAAATCCATGGACTATGAGGTCCTTAACCTTGACCGCGACGTCTTTAAACTACGATACCTTGAGAGATCCCTAACCCCGTGAAACACGGAAAAAGGTGATCACACCCGGCACTTGCAGGCCCTCGCCACCTGTAAGGAAGAAAAACTCTCTTGTGAGATCCTTGCGACTCTCAAGGGAAAACCCGCTTAAGGATCCTCACGATCTTTAAGAGGAACTCACACCTATGGGATCCTCTCGACCTATAGGGAGAAAGACTCCTTATGAGACCCTCGTAGCTCATAAGATGCAAAGGCCTCAGGAAACAGATCCTAACCCTGAATCCTAAGCCACGGCTGTGCAAGAAGATTAAGATAGAATATCCGCAGAATGCATTCAATGAAAAGGGGACACATCACTGAGAGGAAAATTGTATCTTTTATTCATAAACCAAAATGGATGCAAAATACAATTCAAAGCAAAAAAGGGCAGATACTCTTATTCATGAGTATGTACAAAAAAAAAAAGGGGGTTCTACACTAACGAAAAAGATCACCAAACACAGGATCAACGGCACAGGGGTTGATGAAGCAAAGGACAAGATTCTCCATCTCTCTCTCCGCTTTCTCCAGCACATCGAAACGACGATTCTCGCGAGGAGTCGCTCCCCATCGGTTGGTGCCGTGTTCGTCCGCGAAAGCAAACATAATGGCTCGCCGGGCCCTTATCTCGCTCAACAGACGAATTGAGCAGGCCTTCAAGGCCTGGGTAATCAGGCACGCTTCATGAAAGCCCTCGAGCTTTTCTTCCGCCGCATCAAGCATTGCCAGTGTCATCTCCGCTGGGTGAGGAGGAATGTCGGCAAGCACGATCGTGAGAATCATCCGGAGCCAGAAGGAACCCATCGGGAGGGGAGATCCCCTACGGATCGAGAGTTCATGCACGGCTGAGTCGCATTCGTCGTCAGTAAGGAGCGGATCCACTAGCCGAGCGGCAAAGCGGGGGATCATCTCCTCGATGGGCACTTCCCATGGCTGCCGACGAGTGTGTGGACGGTTGCAGGCCATAACGCTCAGATACTCCTCAAATTAAATCACGTCGATATGGGAATGAATTTTTCTGTGAGGAGAAAATAGGCTATGGCCTCAAGAATATAAAGAGGTGCATTAAGTACCATGCGCGAAAAATCTTGCAGGCGAAAGATGTTTCCAAGGCCCAAAAAGGAAAGGCATCGAAAATCAAGGAGAAATAACTATTTCCAAGGCTCTTTTTTTTATGCATCTGATACTGCGCGCTAAAAATGCGGCATGGAAAATTTTGTGAACAGTCCCATCAAATGGTCCCACGTGCGGAACGTGTGAGACCCAAATTTGACGTGCACTAGAAAATAGAATGGCACCATGCATATTAAAGGCATCAGCAACAACAATAGTGAAATGATAAAATTCTAGGAAAAAGGCGTGCAAACATGGGAGAACATAATAAAACTCGCCGCTCATACTTCAAGAGATTCATACAAAATATAGAGGACACATTTACAATGGAAACACTTCAGATGCGGGGCATGGGTTGAGAAACTCAAAATTAACTTTATTCAAAACCTTCCAAACATTGCGAACCTCCCGAGTATGCTTTCGCTCACGGTCACAAGCATCGGGATCCCCGCGGATGTCCTCTATCCTCCGATAGGCGCCCAGTATGGCTGATTGTTGAAAAAGCTGATGAAGGAGATCAATGAGATCATCCCGCCTCCTCTTTGAGATCAAGCCCATAAGGTACACCGAATGCACCTTATCCTCGGCAGCGTCTAAGTCCCCGAGTGGTATGCCAGCGCAAAAGAGAGGAAGGGCCTCCCGGATCGCCAGCACGATCAGCCTCAGAAGAGAAGAGCGACGGGGAAGTAGTCGATGGTTGTACTCGTCAAAGCGGCTCATGATCTCGGCGCACTGAGCATCGGTGAACTCCTGGTTCTGACTGCGGCCCAGCGCACGAATGTTCCCATAGGAAATGATCTCGTCAAGACGATACAGATGGGCGTCCATGATACCTAAAATAAAAGTCACTAGCATCATTACAAAGCCCCCATTGCATTAATTGCAGGAAGAACAACCTTGGACCAAGAGACCACAGGAAGCCTCTGTGTGAAGAAATCGAGTTCTTCGTTGGAATTAAATTCCTTATTAAGAAAAGAGAATTAAATTCCCAAAAACATTTTTTGATGGAATTAAATTCCATGGGTTTGAACCGCCATCATCATCTCTTCAAAGATCATCTAAACCCTAAGAGATCTACAGTTGAAAGATTAAACAGTTTCATGTTCTTATGGAAAATATGAAGAAAGAAGGGTAAAAACCCTTGTTTTGGATTTAAAATCCAGGAAAATGTGAAGGTCCATCGTTGTCCAAGAACATTACCTGAGGAAAAAGGATTCCTTTTGAGCAGAGTTAAACTCTGAAAATATTTTAAAACAGAGAACTAAGCTCTGGAAGAAGAGAATTAAATTCTCAGAAAAAGTCCTCAGAAGAGGAAGATGAACAAAGTGAAGGCTCCTATGAAGAAACAGCGGTATTTATAGAAGACAATGAAAACGCTTCGTCTCCCCAGATCCCTAGAGGAATCCAACGGTCACAAGAGGTGACAGCGTTGCCCTCACGTGCAGACACGTGAGAACAACGCTGTGGGGGCATTTGTTTCCTGATTTAAAATCAGGAAGCTTCTGTGAAAAGCTTCAGAAGAGGGTCACGTGCTTACACGTGACTAGCGGTCACGTGTTCGCACGTGACACCTGAACGCATCATTCAAGCAAGTTCAGTCTCCTGACAAAGTCGAAGAAAAGGGAGCTTCAGGAAGGGTCACGTGCTCCCACGTGATCAAGGTCACGTGTCGGCACGTGACATTTAAATTCAAGCAGCAAAGGCGCACTTTGATTCGCTGATCAAGTCAAGAAAAAAAAAAGCTTCAGAAGAGGTCACGTGCTCCCACGTGACCAGGCTCACGTGTCGACACGTGACGTTCAAAGCAGCAAACTCGCTCTCCAATTGAACCAAAGAAAGAAGCGCCAGACAGGGGTCACGTGCTCACACGTGACCAGGCGTCACGTGGTAGCACGTGATGGCTACAACAGCAACCGGAAGATAGCGCAGAAAGGAAGAGGATTCTTCATTCCAAAGTGGGTCACGTGGTCACACGTGACCGGCTTTCAAAGCCCATTTTTGACGACAGAATTAAATTCTGAAGGAAATTCGAATCTTTCCAAAGGAAAGTAATTATTTGGGACCGATCAAATTAAAGATTCAGAGATGATTAAATATCATCTATCTATGGAAAATCTCGGGTTTGGAAAGATTTCCCCCTTAAATCTAACCAAAATAACAAAGGAGAATCTCTGGATTCAAGATCCAATGGTGAATAGAATTCACCTGATAATCCAAAGGCCCAAAATGAATAATGGACGCAAATCAAATCTCAATGAAGATTCGTCAAAAAACTGATTGATTCGGCTGCTTCTCCTATAAATAGGAGCCAAGGGACACAAAAAAGATATATACGCAGAGAAGAAAAGAGAGAAGGAGAAGAGCTTTGATACTCAGATCTTCTGCAAAAACCCTAGGTAAGAAAGGGAAAGACATTGGAAAGAAAGAGAATTTAATTCTCAACAGAGTTTAACTCTGATATGTAAAAACAGAAGAACATATTTCTTCTCTCTTTGATAGAGGATCTGCAAAGCGCACATCTCCCCTTAAGGTTGAGAATTTAATTCTCAATGGGTCGAGATCCTGCCATGCAGATCCAAAACATAGAGAAGGAATGCAAGCTCGAGAATTTAATTCTCACAGAACTATAGGAATTTAATTCCTCCAAAATAAAAGTTAGGGCTGGACCCTATATCATGGGAATTTAATTCCTTCCGAACAAAAGAAGAAACAGGGTTTAACCCTAAGTAAAAAAAAACCAGTTCTGTTGAAACATCAGGAATTCAATCCCCTTAATCATAATTTAACAGAGGATGGAAGTTTAAACTCCTTAAGAAACTTTTATTAGGGTTTAACCCTATTCAGCCCCTCGCATATATGAGGAATTTAATTCCTACAGAAAATTCAGAGTTAAACTCTATTCCAGAAAAAACAAAGTCTTCGAAAGGAAGTAGGAATTTAATTCCTCTGAAAATCTACAGCTCGAGGAATTTAATTCCTGAAAAAGATTAACAAAGACTCCAAACAAAATACATGAAGGCAGGGTCACGTGCCACCACGTGACCCCCTCAAGAGATAAACAGAAAGCCCCTTGAAACAGCACCCCACGTGACCCACGTGACCCTTGACAAAAGGCTCTGATACATAGGCATATGAATGCCCGTCACGTGATGGCACGTGATGCCCTGAAAGATGTAGCAATGTCAGCAGAACAAACGAAGGGAGGGCGCTCTCACGTGCTGCCACGTGACCCCTCTTGCCTTAGTGTTTAACACTAAATTAAAACTCTCAAACCCAGTGTTAAAACACTGTTGGGCCTTAGCATTCAACGCTGATTAAAAAGCTTTATTTGCAGTATTCAACACTGATCTGTTTTAGTGTTTAACACTAATTTGAAAAGCCTTGTCGCTGGTGTTTAACACCAACCATCTCTTAGTGTTAAACACTAACTTGTCAACCTCATTCCCAGTGTTCAACACTGATTGCTCTGTAGTGTTTAACACTAGGTTTTGGCCCAATTGGCTAAAGGGATAGAGGCAAAGGCTCTCCCTCAATGAACCAACAAGAAGTCAATATTCCAGACCTGACTGGACTTAGCCCAAGCTGGCCATAAGTCCTCAATTTGTGATTAACTGGGCTAATGGGCTCATAACATAATTAATTAGTCTTGACCCCAAATTGGGTCAGGGACTATTCAAGCCGTTCCGGTTCTAGGGTACATCTCTTCACTCCTTTGATACTTGGCATTGTAATCCCTCAATGTCCTCAAAGAGGTGACGGGTCCCGATGACCATTCATGATATGGACTGTGGGGTCCTTAAACCCATGCCTAATGCAAAATTCCTGGTTACGTGGAACACGGATAATGTCACTCTCTGATCCCGTGGGAAACGTCCAGAGCGGATCCTGGTCCTCGCAGAGCACGGCAGTGAACCCGTGTGAAGCATCCAGAGCGGAGCCTGGTCCTCGCTAAGCACGGCAGTGAACCCGTATGATGCATCCAGAGCACATACCGGACTGTGGAGTCCTTAAACCCACGGACTACGACGTCCTTAACCTTGACCGAGATGTCTTAAAACTAACAACGGACCGCAATGTCCTTAAACTACCCACGGACCGCAATGTCCTTAAACTACCCATGGACCGCAACGTCCCTAAACTAGAACAATAGAGCCCTTTCCTATGCTCTTTTGTTGGACCTAAACGGTCCCGTTTAAGTTGATCTTAGCCTTGAAGATGGCTAACGCGTCCTTAAACCCTCAAACATACTGGACTACGAATCCCCCAAATTAACTCCGGCTCAAGGGTACATCTCTGAACTCCTCTGACATCTGTCGTTGTAATCCTTCAACGTCGTCAGAGAGGTGATGGGTCCCGACAGCCATACAGACGATGGACCACTATGTCCCTAAACTGGAACATTAGAGTCCAAACACTCTTTTGTCGGATCTAAACGATCCCGTTAAGTTGATCTTAGTCACAAAGTTAGACTAACGTATCCTTAACAAACGTTTGAGTTGATCTTAGCCTCGAGTAGGGCTGACGTATCCTCAAACCAAAACCCCCCCCCAAAACCAAATTTAAGATAATGCGGATTTGGGCTAGTCCACGCCCTACGGGCGACGACATAACTCAGTCTCCGTAAACAATCCACGGGCAATAAAACAAACACCCACGACACGAAGTGACCATCTGGAGAAGGAGAAAGTTGTTACCGCAATGCGGTAGCGTAATTAACTGCAGGGGCTTGCGCCTGCAGGGAAGAGCGTCCCCACAATCAAAAACCCCTCAAACGAGGGGGAATCTGACGAAGTCTGCTACATCGGTCGCATCCGTTTAAACCTTCGATATATGGTGCCATAAATCAACTTGGCATCTTCGGAGAGGTGGACGGATAGCACCTACTAGCATCTGCCCCGAACCTAACGCCTCAGACGTCCCGACGTCCCGGCCGCCGTTCGGAGGGGAACAGTTACCATTTTGGAGGCAACAGTTAGATTAAGGGCATTTTGGTCCGTTGAAAGGTTTCGTTTAGCAGCCTGTCTATTGGGTGGGTCTTTTGGCAGCTATAGGGATTTTGGCTCCGGTCCTGCCCCCAGTTCCTCTGCGTTGCTTTCAGACGCCAAGGGAGCTTCTTTTCCATTTAATGACGAATGGGAGACCATGTCGAAACTTGCCATATAGTCTTCGGTTTCTCCCGACGAGCCATTTCCCTCATCATCATCACTATCTCCGTTCTCAAGCATATGGTTGAGAAACTCTTTGAGGGTGACTGGGGTCCGCGCCTTCTGGTTGTACTCTTCCAGCGCGTCAATGTATTTTTACAGGTCCGTGCGCTTGTCGTCAGGCTGCGTGGGCTTCTTGGTCTTCTTCTTTTTCTTCGAAGACTTCGACGGCTTAGCCTGGAGGTCTTGCCCATCGTTACCAGTTTTCGGTGTTGGGCGCGGTTTAAGCATCCCCTCAATGATCTCGGGCTCCAGCGGGCTTTTCCATATGATCGCCGGACATGCTTGAAGATCCTTCAGCATTCTTTTAGTTTTAGCTGAAAGGACCACATCCCAAGAAGCTTCTTCTATAAACTAGCATGATGCCCCTGGCGTATCCACCTTTTTAGGAGCATGCTTCTGAGGCGGGTTCACCCTCCAGTTCTCTGACAGCGTGAATTTAGCTTGATAGTACTGGTCCTCGACCCAGTTCTTGAAGATGTAGCAATCCTCAATGGGGTGGCTCACATTTGGTGATAGGATGTCACGACCCGCAAGGTACGGAACGTGATCGGCACTTAAGTTACGAAACGTCTCAAGGCGCCCGTAAAATAAGTAAGCCGAAGCCCAGGAAACAAAACCTGATTTAGAAATAGAGTGAAGGAAAAACCAATTTATTTAAAGCACATTAAATCACATCAAGTCCTTTTTAAAAACAACTTTCCTTTTTCCAAAAATTCCGGCAGAGTCTCCCTTGTAAAACAAGCCCCCAAAAGGGTACAAACAGGAGTATAAATGCATAACATGAAAAATGGCATCCCCAAGCGGGAGCTAGCTCTTCGCCTCAAGGCGGTCACGAATCCCACGCAATGTAAAATAACAATGTGCATAAGTAAGCATGAAAAGCACAAGTAAAATAACATGTCGACTCAAGTGAGCTCGACCCCAAATATAACATAAAGTCCACAAGTCTCGCAACCTCGTCTCTAGATCAATATACAATAATCCAAATAACTGGTACAGCTGAAATAGTAGATGGAGTACTCTAGATACAAGGAATATATAAGGTGGTACAAAATGATAACAACCCACCTATTAGCAAAAGCCTCGAGTCCAAGCAAAAAGGGCAAACGAAACTAATGTGTCCGCCGCTACAGTACTGACGGAGCGGACCTGCAGAAAAGCTGTGGCACAACGGGAGTGAGTTGCCAACTCGTGAGTAATAAATAACGTTTATAAAGGCTATCGCATGCATGCACACAAGTATCCTAGCATCTCTAAAACAGATATGGTAGGGTATACTAGCAGGTATGTATGCAGCATGAATATACTAGCATGTATGTATGCAACATAAATTAACTCATGATCTCAATAGGTAACTATAAGAATCATTCCTTCTTTTTGAAACTCTTTTTAAATACCAGCATAATATCCGTAGAATCAACAAGAATCCATGTCCAGCAACGACACCTCAAAACTGTCTCAAACCTCATATATCCATGTCATAGAATCTCTGGCCCCAGCCGTCCGGCTGACCCATCTCAAATGTCAATATCTCATCATCTCGCGGCCACGGTCGGTATCCTCTGGATATCCGCCGTGCCAAATGAAGTCACCGGTAGGTAATCCATCCCCTTCCAGGCTCAATGCCATCTCCTGCGATCTTCTTGCCCCGCGGTACCACATCGGGCCCACCATGTACCCGAGACGGTGCATCCACCTCCTCGAAACGGGTCTCGAAAACCACAGCAAACTCATGGTGGACGACACATTACATCACTAGAAAACCGCAACTTTTAATATTTTAAAAGATAATAAATTTGTAAATCTTGCGGCTTTCCCCCGAAATCCAGAAAGATCATAAAATCTCAAGAAACCGTCATGGGTGAATATGTCAATGATAATGAATGCATATGGTATCAATGTTCAAGTTGCAATGTATGATTAATAACTAGGCATGAACAAATGATATAATGATGTATATGCACATGAATAGCAATTGTACGATTTTATTTTAAAGATTTATTGCGATAGCACAGGTCTAAGCATTAATTATTAATATATTTCAGATTATAAGTTATCTAGTGTCGTGACATGGCAATTATCAGGGCGTGTGTGTACACATGAATAGTGCTCGTGCAGCATATAAAAACCCTGGTAATGGTACATGTGTCCTACAGAATGAGTTCGCACATGAATGTAAAATATATAGATCCTGAACGTAGCAATTATCACGCAAATATTATAATTTCTAACATCACTAGCAATCTTTTGGTTTACTAATTCTAGCGGGCGACTTGCGCCACCCATACGATTGTCCCCTGTAGATGTTACATCTACTCACCCGTGATCTCGCGCTAGGTGTATCTGACCACCTGCTTTCCTTTCTCCGCGGCACTCGAAGTTCCCACCGGCGAACCTATAATTTACAAAAGTCACACACATAAGGCAAATCCTGCAAAAACGGAATATATTGATCAAAAGAATAACGCGTGCGTGAAACTAAACGCGCGTGCACACGGTGCGTCGCGACGTGCGTAAACTCACCAGAACCCACTCCGACACGCCGACACGCTGTGTCGCGCAGCGCGCCACAGAACCACGCGGATCACGCACGTGTCGCACAAGTTTAAAAACGTCGATAAATGGTTTTAGGCTCCAGATTTTGACTCTGGTCCCAACACAAAAAGTTACAGATACCAAAAACCCTAGCTACCCAGCATAAACCCACACACCAAAACCCAACATCCCACCCCCTGTTCTGGCCGCAAATTGCGGCCAGTTACAATAAATTTGCGGCCAGAAATTGGGGATGGGTCCCCGTGCTTTGTGTGTGTGTGTCTGCTAAGGTTACCATGCTACAGTCTCCTCAATTTTATTCTGAAAGCCCCGGGTCAAAAGCAGATTCCAGAAAGGCTTTAAAATCCATAAAAACGCTAAATTACGCCGACTCGAAACTTTTCAGGTATATCTATGAAATCTGGGGCAAATCTATGGTTAACTGGTCTCAACAGCACCTAATTAGGTTATACTAACAATCTGAACCATCATTTTGCCACTCTCACTCAAATTTACCCTAAACTAGCACTAATTCACATAATAACACTAAACTAAACTAAATAACCATAACTTAGCAAGATAGAAGTCGGGTTAAAGGGTTATACCTCTAGAGATCCTAGATGAAGGAGAAGAGAAGAAGAAGAAGAAGAAGAAGAAGATGTCGTTGCTGCTGCTGCTGAGTTGCTGATGCTGCTGCCACTGCTGATGTTGCTGATGCTGTTGCTGGTGCTGCTTCAGCTGCTGATGCTGAAGCTGCTTGCTACTTCTGTTGTTGTTGTTGTGTTGTTATTGGTGTTGTTGTGGTTATTGTTGTGTTGGTGTAGCTGTTGCTGCTTACTGCTGTTGTTTATGAAGTTGGGGCTGCTGATGAGGCTGTTGTTGCAGCTGCTGTTGTCAAGGCTGCTGCTGTTGTTTGCAATGATATTAGGGACTGGTGTGGCTGTTGTTATGATGGTGTGGTTGTTGTTATGATGGTGTTTCTGCTGATGCGGCTGAGGTTTTGGTGATGTGTGTGTGTGTGAGAGGGAAAGATGTGAGTGAGGTGAGTGTTTGAGGGATGAAGCAAAAGATTTTGACACAACCCAAGAGCCACCTTTCTCTCTCTCTTAATAAATGCTAGCATGCACATCCATCATGCCCTCTCTCTCCTCAACACAAGTCAACCCTAACCCTAATCAATTTAAACAAAACCAAAACCCTTAATTAAAACTAATTTACTTAACCAAGTGGGTTAGACCACCATGGTTGTCTAAACATGGTTAACCCACAATTCTCATCTAACCTGGTAACCCTAGACTTAACCCAAGTTAACATGCACAAGTGTGTGCAGTCGAGATAAAATTCTAATAAAATAACCATAAAACCAGATAAATTATTAGAAACCCATTTTGGTAAACTTTTTACCAAAAACCTCACATTAACACACAATTACCACTAAACACAAACTCAGGTGTTACATAGGAGCAGTAGTTGGGGTTGTCGACGTCACCAGGCTGCAGTGGACGTCTCGGATCTAGCAGAGTATTAAGTCTGTTGCGCACTGCCAGTTCGAACAGTCTCCTCGTTTTATCCCAGGGAAACGAATAAGGACGTACTAGCTTCTCTTCGAGGGATCGACGTGGGAGTGTGTCGCTTTGGCGAGCAACCGATTTTGGATCACTCGGTTGTTGCTAAGTATTGGCAACGAAGGCCGCGTTCCCTTTACCCTTTGCATTCCGAGGGTCCATTTTTGAAGAGGGAGGCCCGTGGCCCATCTAGTCCATTTGGGCCAGCTTGTCGATCAAGGCCTGGAAGGTGGTCGGATTGAAGAACATCATAAATTGGGATATAGTCGCCTGAGGATCAAGTGTCCTTACGAACATGCCCACGGCAGGAGCTTCTTCTATGCATTGTTCGCATTTTGACCATAGGTTCTGCCACTGAATTGCGTATTGAACCCAGGCCTCTCCTGGCTTCACCCTGGCATTGAATAATGTCATGATCGGGGTGCGCTCGCTTGCGCTTGCGAACCGCTGTGTGAATAGTAATTATATCTCCGTGAATGTTTTGACAGAGTCATTTGGGAGCTCCGGGTACCATTCAAACTCCGTCTCGGACAGGCTGCCAACGAACTGGCGAAGCAGCAGTTTCTCGTCGCATCCAGTATTACCACACAAAGCTCTGAATTGAGCAATGTGCTGGTGTGGATTGCCCGTCCCCTTATACACATGGAACTTAGAGATCGTATATCCTGACGGGTATTTGATTTGATCGTACCAGCCTGGATAAGGTCGCCCAGTTTTGATGACTTGGCCGGCTGCTTCACTCACTTGATGAGCTAGTATTTGTTGAGCTATGTAATCATCAAGGGTAGCTTTGGAGATTGTTTCCTCCCTGGCTACTGATAAGGCAGGAAGAAGGTTTGATGTTTCTCCTCTGTCGTCCTCGATGATTATCGGTGGATCTTCGGCTGGAGGTTCTGGTTGGATCATCATTCCAACCATGTCTTGGAACAGGAGGGCCATCTGTTTTATGTTGGCAGCCTGTTCCGCAACCTCCTTATCCTTTCTTTCCAGCACCCTCCGCAGGAATTCTTTATCATTCTCCTGCTCCTGGCGTTGTTCAGACGTCGATTCCGGGCTTACTTTTTGCCCAGTGAGTGCTGCCATTTTCGTCAGCATTTCTTGGAGCTTTTGTCGCTGCTCCTGAGCTTTTGTCAACGACCGAGTGAGTGGTCGATGACCTATGGAAGCACGGCTTTCCTATTTCCCGGAAGCCATGTACACCGTGTGCATGATCATGCCCCCAGACTTGGGGCATTTGGGTCCAGTGCCTTTGGAATTCGCCGCAGGCAGTGGGGTTTTCTCCGGGCTTCTCCTTTTGTGGGAGGTTGAAGTCGGAGGGGCCATTGTAACAGGCACCAATGTAGATTATGCCTTCCATGGTACGACGGAGGGATGGTCCTCCTCTTGCTGAGCCTTCGTTTTCTTCAGTCGGCGAGAGTAGTCTTTATCGATCACAGAATCTTGGACCTTCCGCCAGACTCTGTGGATTTTGGAGGGCAGCCGCTGAGGGGTTTCTCCGGCTTTTCCCGCATCATGTTTTCGGCAGGCGGGGGAGAATTCTTCAATACAGCACTTGGGGAGTTCTTTCGCACCCTCCTGAGCGGATCGAAGCTGTTCCCAGTTGGAACAGCAGCACCAATTTCCACCATTAGAGTTAGTAGGGTAAGTCTAGAGGGGGAACTGCCCCCAGCTTTCCTCACTCGGCGACGTCGAGCATGTCTTGCAGACGGGATTGCCTCAGTTGTGGAAGCGGCTTCTTCATGCCCCCTGCTCTGATGAAGGGCTACTGCTGGTACCAGCCTGTTGAAGACTGACGTCCGTTGAGAGGGGACGGTCAATCTATCGAATGCCGACCTTTTGGTAGGGGAAGAAGTCTTGATGAATTCGCTGGAAGCAGGAATTGGAACGACCAATCTTGCGAAGACCGATCCTTTAGCAAGAGAAGCCTTGTCGACGACTTCTCTCGCCGGAGCTGGAACGGCTATCCGTTTCAGGATAACCCCCCAGGTATCGCGAGCCTCTTTGCGGGCCCACTTGAGTTATGGCTCGGCCTGTTGAAGACTGAGGCGTTAGAATTAGACGACCCGTTGAGAGGGTCCGTGGAGATTGCAAGTCGATCGAAGACCAACTTCTTGGGAGCTTCTTGTGATGGCACCGGGGCGCTGAAGCTTGTCGACGGGATCATGGTCCCGAAGAACAATCCAGTGGTGGCCTGAGTCACTTGTTCCACTGGCATTGAGAAGATGCAGGCCGCATTTGGCCTGTACGTCACAACTCCAGTAGGGACGGAGCGGGAGTTGCTGCTGCAGGTACACTTAGAAGCCATTGATCTTCTTTTCTCCGCACAGGAGCAAGACACCAAATCTTAGTACTTCGAATCCAGGGGCAACCATAGTAAACCGCGATTTGTTTGCAAACACGACACACGAAGTGTGGAGTGGAAAGAGGAAAAGTTCCCACCGGGCGAGCCAGAATCTGTTCACCGCCGAAAACGGAGACGAAACCGCGTAGGTCGTCTTTCCTGAATTTGGGAGCAGATGCTATTTGGTTCTATCTGTCCACCTCTCCGAAGATGCTAAGTTGATTTATGGCACCGTGTATCGGAGGTTTGGACGGATGCGGCCGTTGTAGCAGGCTTCGTTAGATTCCCCCTCATTGTGAAGGGTTTTTGATTGTGGGGACTCTCTTCCCTGCAGGCGCAAGCCCCTGCAGTTAATTATATTACCGCATAGCGATAACCACTTTCTCTTGCTCCAGAAGTTCACTTCGTGTCTGTTCCCCTCCGAACACAGAGACGCGACCGCGTAGGTCCATCTTTCCTAAAATTCGGGGCAGATGCTAATTGGTGCTATCCGTCCACCTCTCCGAAGATGCCAAGTTGATTTATGGCACCATGTATCGAAGGTTTAAACGGATGCTGCCGATGTAGCAGACTTCGTCAGATTCCCACTCATCTGAGGGGGTTTTGATTGTGGGGACGCTCTCCCCTGCAGGCGCAAGCCCCTGCAGTTAATTACGCTACCACATCGCGATAACAACTTTCTCCTTCTCCAGATGGTCACTTCGTGTCGTGGGTGTTTATTTTGTTTGTGTTTGCCCGTGGATTGTATATGGAGACTAAGTTATGTTGTCGCCCGTAGGGCGTGGACTAGTCCAAATCCGTATCTTTCTTAGATTTGGGTTTGGGGGTTTGGGTTTAAGGATGCGTTAGTCTCATTTGAGACTAAGATCGACTTAAACGTTCGTTAAGGATACGTTAGTCTTACTTTAGACTAAGATCAATTTAACAGGATCGTTTAGATCCAACAAGAGAGAAATTGGGCTATATTGTTTTGTTTAGTGACATTGCGGTCGATAATTAGTTTAAGGACATTACGGTCCATTGTTAGTTTAAGGACATCTCGGTCCATTATTAGTTTAAAGACATCGCGGTCGAGGTTAAAGACAACATAGTCCATGGGTTTAAGGACCCCACAGTCCAATGTTAGTTTAAAGACATTGCAGTCAAGGTTAAGGACATCATAGTCCGTGAGTTTAAAGACCTCACACTCAAGGTTAAGGACGTCATAGTCCATGGGTTTAAGGACCCCACAGTCCAATATTAGTTTAAAGACATCACGGTCGAGGTTAAGGACATCATAGTCCGTGAGTTTAAGGACCCCACAGTCCAATATTAGTTTAAAGACATCCCGGTCGAGGTTAAGGACATCATAGTCTGTTGTTAGTTTTAAGACATCACGGTCGAGGTTAAGGACATCATAGTCCATGGGTTTAAGGACCCCACAGTCCGTGAAATGTGTGGTTGTCGGGACCTGTCACCTCTTTGAAGAGTTGAGGAATTACAACGATAAATATCAAAGGAGTGAAGAGATGTACCCTTGAACCAGGGTGGATTAAGTGATCTGTAGTCCAATTTGGAACTAAGATCAATTAATTATATTATGAGCACATTGGCTCAGTTGAATCTGAATTGAGGACTTATGGCTTACTTGGGCTAAGTCCAATTAAGTTTGAAGTGTTGGCCCTCTGTTGGACCATTAGACATTTGTCTGGATTCGAGCCCATATTATTTAGCAATGCTAAACGAGAGTTCGAGGGCTTTGGCAACATTTTTATCTTTGATTTCCTCAATTTTGAGATTCATTTGAAGGAGGGACTTTTGCCTCTGGAAAATTAGCCAATTTGGCTAAAAGTAGTGTTAAACACTAAAGAGCAACAATGTTAAACACTGGAGACAGAACTCTTAAATTAGTGTTAAACACTAAAAGACAATCAGTGTTAAACACCTAAATTAGTGTTAAACACTAGAACATAACGGTGTTAAACACTGAAAATAAGGTTTTTGAATTAGTGTTAAACACTAAAAGATAGTCAGTGTTAAACACTGGGAATAAAGCTCTCGAATTAGTTTTAAACACTAAAGAAAAGGGGTCTCGTGTGGACACGTGAGGGCGCCCAAAAGTGGGACCAGATCCCTTTTTACTTCGCTCTGCAATTAAGTGTTAAACACTTTTTTTTTTTTTTGAGCATCACGTGCTGGCACGTGATGGACATTTATGCACTGATTGTTAAAGCATTTACTAAGGGGTCACGTGGGAGCACGTGAGAGCGCCCAAAGCCTAGATTTCCTTTGCTTTTTCTTTTTGTGCTTTGGAGATCACGTGGGAGCACGTGAGGCGTTGCCTCAGAGCTTTTTTCCTTCTCATTTTTGAGGATCTTTTCAGGGATCACGTGGGGACACGTGACCTTAATTCTTTTGCATTCGTGAAGATCTCTTTATCTTTAAGAATTAAATTCTCTGTAGGGTTAAACCCTAATTATGATTTTGGAGGAATTAAATTCCTATGAATTTGAGAGAATTAAATTCTCAATTAGGGTTAAACCCTAGTTCTGTCCATCTTGCAGGAATTAAATTCCTATAATTTTAGGAGAATTAAATTCTCATATAGGGTTAAACCCTAATTCTGTTCATCTTGAAGGAATTGAATTCCTGTGAGTTTTAAGAGAATTAAATTCTCATATAGGGTTAAACCCTAATTTCATCTTGGAGGAATTAAATTCCTATAAATTTGGGAGAATTAAATTCTCTGAACTCAATCCTTCCCCTAAGTCTTGGATCTGCATGGCAAAATCTCAACCCGATGAGAATTAAATTCTCAACCTATGGGGAGATTTGCTTCTGCAGATCTTCAACTAGAGGAAGAACTAAGTTCTTTGCAAAAGAGTTAAACTCTTAGATTTTTGAGAATTAAATTCTCTGTTTGAAGTTTGATCCCCTTTTTTTTCTCTCCTAGGGTTTTCTTTGTTGAGAATTAAATTCTCCTTTCTTTTCTCTCTGAAATTTCAAGATTCCAAAATTCTATATCTCCAAAATTCTCTCTCTCTTTTCCTCCTCTTGGCTCCTATTTATAAAAGAAGGAAAAGAATCAATTTGTTTAATAAATCTTTCATTGAAAGATTTTGTTTGTTTTCATAATTAATATGATCCTTTAGATCATTCAGTGAATTTTATTCACCGTTGGATTTTCAATCCAAAGATATTCTGTTTGTTATTTTCGGTGAGATTTAGGGAAATCTTTCCTTGTCTTAAGATTTTTCCATCAATTGGTGATATTTAATCACCCCTGGATTTTTTAATCCAACGGTTCCCCATAATCCTTTTCCATTTGGAAAGATTTTAGGGAAATTTAGAATTTTAATTCTATTAAACTGTAAGGCTTTCAAAGCCTGCCATGTGCTGGCACGTGACCCTTGGTCACGTGTGAGCACGTGACCCTTGGTTCCTCCTTCAGCCGTTTGTTTTTATTTCTGTTTTAACTATCACGTGTCAACACATGACCATTGGTCACGTGTGAGCACGTGACCCCCAATTGGGTCCTCCTTCAGCCGTTTGTTTTTACTTTTTCTTGACAGATTTTAATTCTGTAAAAACGTCACGTGTGAACACGTGACCTTTGGTCACGTGTGAACACGTGATACCTCATTGATGTAACTCCTGATTTTTAATCAGGGAACAAATTCCCCCACAGTGTTGCTCTCACGTATATGCACGTGAGTGCAACGCTGTCACTTTTGTGACCGTTGGATCCGTCTAGGGAATCGGGGAGATGAAGTATTTCCATCACATCCTATAAATGCAGGGGTCTCTTCAGAAGCGCCTCCACTCTTTGCTCATCTTCTACCTTGCAAATTTTTTTCTTTTGAGAATTTAATTCTCCTTTCCAGAGCTTAGTTCTCTGCCTCGAATATTTTCAGAGTTTAACTCTGTTGAAAGACTCTTTCTTCAGGTAATAACTTTGGATGATCGAAGAACTTTCATACATACAAAACTCTTTGGATTTTAAATCCACACCAAGAGTTTTCCCCTTTAATCAAGAACCCATTTTTAAGTTCTTTGAAAAAAACACAGAAACCCATTCAATCTTTAATCAACAGACCCTTTAGGGTTTCTCTGATCTTCAGGGGGCTAATAGTGGTGTTTGTCTTTTCCATGGAATTTAATTCCATCTAAAAAATGTCTCTGGGAATTTAATTCCCCCCCCTTTTTTAACATGGAATTTAATTCCTATGAAGAACTCAGTTCTTCCCATAGAACTCCTTGGGTTTTCTTGCCATGAGTTGTCTTCTTCACGACCAAGAAGAAGAAGTTTGTAGTGGTGCTCTTCTGGGAATTTAATTCCCTTGATTTTGTTTGATTTGTCACAGAGTCCCAGATGGATTTCTCTTAGGGGGATGTGTAAGGTCATTTGAAATCCACTGTTTATTTAATGAGAATCTTCCTTTCGTCTCATTATAATTGCTTCGCCTCATCATTAGCCAGCCACCATCTTGATTTTGTGGGACCCATGTGTTTTGTAACCAATGGTCCCATAAAATGATTCTTCTGTTGCTGTCTTTATATATATATATATATATATATATATGTATATATATATATATATATATTTATAATCATATATATATATACACTTTTGGCTTCGCTTTAACAGTTTCCCCTTATTTTATTTCAGGTACAATGGCGTCTGTTCCGTATTTCCCTTTCACCCGCTTGGAGGCCGCTTTTCCCCAGTCTCCATCTGACGAGGAAGTGATGGCAATGATCAGGGCTCACGACCCGAATTGCACTAACTTACTTCTGTGGGGGACCTGGTACGGTCACATCATCCGGGGTCGCCGGAGTTTCCTTTGCGAAGTACCGATGGAGCCTACCTATCCGTTCCTGCCGATGGATCCTCCAAGGACAATCTTTGCCGTGGAGATGCCTAATTGGACTCCGATGGGACGACTTGAGCCTTCGACGACGGGCATCCCGAATCATCCTATCCCGGCCATAGATATTCTGGGACGCCGCATTTGCCAGGGCGAGGCCCAACCGTGGGGGCAGATTTACAAAATAGGGCTCACCCCTCGACACCCCACGGGCTATCTTCTTTGGGCTCGGTACATCCTGTCCGCCCATCGCGCGCGACTGCAGAGGGTCGGACTTTATCAGGCAATATATGCCTCGCTCTTCCACTACCAATCTCCTCACGTCTGGTGGGTTAAGGCGTTCTTAAACCAGTGGAATCTCCCCACCAACACTTTTCTCCTAGGGGATCGCGAAGTTTCGGTTTCTTTGGAAGAATTTCGCGAGATCTCGGGGCTGCCAATCAGGGGGACACTTTATGAGGAATTGCTGCCTTCTGACGAGTACGTCTTTGAGACTGAGCCCGCAATGCTCGACGACTTGTCTACTGAGAATGTCGTCCACTACAAGCGCCCGAGTTTGATCAAGGCCCTGGGTATCTTTGACAAACTGTTCACAGAGTCGGAGGAGCAGGGCGTCACCTTTAAGAGCTTCATCGCTTCCTTCCTTCGCGAGGGTGTCTTATCAAAGACGGCTCCGAAGTTTGCGAACATCAATGACCCCTTTGGGTTTGGTCTCGATAGGCGGCCGACTAAGGAAGAGGATTTACCGCAATATTACATTCCTATTATATCGCCGGTATCTTTCGAATCGATTGCAGCTCCCGGCATGGATGAGGAGACATTCTTTGTGGGTTTCATTAGCGTCTGGCTCAGCTGGTTCGTCATCCCCATGTATCGCCGCTTTATGAGAGTCTCGGTTATCTACCCGGCTCATCGCATTGCTGAGGGAACACGGTTGGTCGTATGCATCCCAGCGCTGTCGCATCTTTATCACGGGTTAGGCGCCGTGGCTAATACCTCAACTCCAGGTGTGGATGTGGTAAACTTTTCTCTTCATTACTTTACATCTTGGATTGAGATGCACGTGTTGGGGGCCTTTGTTGCACACCGAAGACCCAAATTTTACGACGCTTACACTTTTCCGCGATTGATGCGGCTGGTGGGTGCTTCTGCTCCTGACCAAACTCAGTTCGGGGCCATTCGTGTATTGATCGCTCCTTACACTATCTCAGGCGGACTGGTGTTCATTGACCGGGCCTTATCTTCTCCTTCAGGTCCAATTCAACAACTCTGCGACCAGTCGAAAGATGAGGTGCCTTCTCTGAAGCCCCGGGAGGCCACGCACTTGTACACGATCAGACCAGGTTATCTGGTATTCCGTCAGAACAGTGCGGCCCTCTTTATGCGGTACAATCTGCATCGCTTCGCCCGGCAGCTTGGATATGATTGTTAGTGTATATGCCCTAGGGGCCATTATTGTATCATACTAGTTTGTATATTACTTAATGGAAGCTTGGGATATTCACATGTATATAACAGTCTTGCTAAACATGGAAGTATGCTACTTGGTTTTTCTATCTTAATATGTGAGTATACGTATTGATAGAGCTCTTAGGATCTTACTTGACTACCAGCGTTGTGATGGCAGTCACACTAGTGGGGGCTGGGTAGTCTACAAGCACATCCTTATACAGGTCCCTAGTCGTTGGATTATCGAGACAGGGCATCGATACTCCGGAGTAGACTAGTGTGTACGCTTCTCATCCCAGTTGGGGAGATGGTCTGTCCCACAGCCGTCAGTACGTCGTACTGGAGATAGTATGCAGGTGCTCGTTAAGTTACGGGTACACCGGACAGGACTCACAGGGAACTGTTGGTTGGTTTTATACCAGTCGTCGGTGAACAGTTCCCAGGTGACATGAGTACAGCATAGTCCGCAGACTTGACACTGCTGCTTCGCCTCGAGTGTGTCCCACTGTTCTTAGATTGCTACCCTACCACGGCTCAAAGGAGTCGTGCAAACAGGTAGCAGTTGGATGCAGTCCCGAGCACTTGGAGGCAGTGGCGGTTAGACAGGATTCGTCTCTCCCGGTATTGGGGGTTGATATCGCGCTGTGTCAGAGAGCCATTACGCAAAGTCCCTGGCCAGGGCAAGCGAGATTTGCTGGTAGGTTCCAGTAGTTTCTCAGGGTGTAATGGGCTTCCCTCCGACACGACTTATACCGCTATTAGGGGACTGACGCTTGCCGCCCCCTAGGCCCGATATGCGATAGTCTTAGACGAACAGACCGGACTGTATGGAGATTGTCACATCAGACTCAGTAGGAGTTCGGATGGGTTTCCTCATCGGCCTTCTTATCGACATCTACCTGGGGACCGTTACATACAGCTAGTGCCGCTTGCGGTCTGTGGTTAAACCCACTGCCAGCGTAGTAGTCGAGTCTCTAGAGTCCCACACAGAGAGTTTCCCTACTCCAGGCGAAACGATATAGAGGTCGTATGGTTTTACGACAAGGGTTCGGACGCATACGTGTGTTTACACACGTACGACTTTCGGACAGTTTTTACCAGTCGGCTTTGGTTTAAGCCAGTTACTGGTATCCGGTTATTGGATTTATACAGTCTAAAATTTTTCCATATTTTTGCGAAAAGAAGGGGCGTTCTCGTAATTGCGCGAGAAGCTTCTAGAAGGTGGTGATTAAGGAGGTTTAGGTGGCATATACAATGAATGTGATTAGTGAGTCATATGGATGATTCATCCATGTCATTAATGCATCATAAATGCTTAATGACTCATGGAGATGAATCATCACTAGATATTATTAAGCATGGTTGTTAAATTGTTTTATTTTCTTTTCTTGATAAAAAGAAATGCTTGATATATATTATCATAACTCATTATTCTCACTTCATTATTATCTTCACCTTCTCTCTCCTCAAGCTCTCCCTCTTCAAACCCTAATCCTCCCCTCTCATGTGTTGAGTACAAGGATTAGTTAGACTAATTAAACCATAACCTTCACTCTATATCACCTAGCTTCTTTGATTAGCACTTGAAGAAAGTTAGTTGCCTCAAGTTTAGAGGCTAAGCTTGGAGTAAAGCTCTCGGGTGGATCATCTACTACTTCGAGAAGGCCGAGGAGGAGGTGGAGTTCGCAAAGACGAAGGACACGATTCGTTAGGTATAATCCCTAAACATAGTAGTATAGAACTTCTATGTTTCTTGTTAGTTATCGTTTAGCTTCGATTCATGCGGTTAGTCGATGTTTAGCATATAAACAAGTTCGTTTTTCATATTTCCGCCTCCCCGCAAGTCGTGGGGTGTTGTACATCGACTTACAGTGATATCAGAGCCTCGCTAAACAATAAATAACTTACTTACAAATTTGTATGAATTTCGAACGGAAAAAACGAAACCGGAAAAGCCCGAAATCATGGTTTTCTGTCGAATTTTAAATGAAGTCCTAAAATTTTTCAGGGAGGTTCAGAAAGCTTAAAAAGACAGTATAAGAACACCCAAGAAATTTGGGCCCCTGAATCACCTAAAGAGCCACGGAACCGCGGCGGATCGCACCGATTCGCCGCGCTTCCGCCGCCGAGTTGGCGATTCAGGAACCCAATTTTCCTGTGTTGCTTCTCTGTGATATTTGGTATTTTCTGGAAGTTTTTATTTTTGCTCAGGTTTAAGATTTACAGAGAAGTATTGGAGCAAAATTAAAAGTGTTTAATCGATCGAAATTATACAGTATTTGCTTGTTGGATTATATCTGTGTTTGTATAATGTGTTCGTAAACCTCCCCTAACTGCTAGTATGTCGGTTGGCAGGGGGTTGCACATTTCTGTAATGGATTTTATCTGTTTGTGTATATGAACTGTGTTGGACTGTTGTGATGTATAGCCGGGGTTATGTGATGGGTTATTATTTAATTCATTTGATGTAAATGTAATTTGTTGTAATATTATTTTGCGGGGCACATCCAGGTTGCGGTTGTAGCCACCGTTGTATTATTTCATTTTACTGTTTTTTGCTCCTAGGACAGACCCAAGGTGGGGTGCACAAACTGCCGGGTGGGTAGTTTGCCGTACCCGTTGGGGTCTTGGGTGGGATAATGGCTATTCATCACAACTGTGTAATCCGTCTTTTGTTGCAGGCTCAAAACAAACACGGATTGCTTGCAAATCCAATAAAGTTCATCTGTGATCTGGAATGCCTATTATTGCGTCTGACGAATGTACAATATCTATATATGATAGCTATTTAGACGTCACTTATGTTTTACACCCGCGCTAGCCCAGCCCCCGCTCTGTCGTTAGTTAAGTAACCTAACGGGTGATGACGGGACCCCGTGGCGAATGCGGATGGCATAAGAGGACGTTGTATTTTCGTTGTTTTCTGCAATGATAGGTTAATGATGGGACGCATTATTTATAATGCAAAGAAAATAAACCAAAAGTTTAATCGTTGGAACAATTTAAAAGAAACCACTCGGTTAATTTTAAAAACAGATATTTTTAAATGCGGAGCTTTAACCACTCCTTTTAAAAAGCTATCAGGTTCCTTCGGTTATATCAAGTTCACTACGTTCACGGTTTCGCCAAAACCATTCGTAGCCCTCCGTCATTTCATCTGGGTATTCAGTAGTATTCAAGCTATGTATTTTAACCAACGCCAAGGCATAGTGTTTGGTAGCTGCTGAGTATTCATTTGTTGCATAGATAGATGAGTTAGTTTGGGACAGTCGTATGATCATTTTGGCCAACGTCAAGGATATGTACGGATGGGTTCAAATTAACAAGATAATGATGGGTAGAACTTGACATGTGACTTATGATATTTTGACCAACGTCAAGGTCATAAGAGCATGGGGCAAAAATTTATATCGAGAATTTCTAAAGAAACTGAAATTTGCAAAGAGTTGCATACCATTTGGAGTTTGATGAATGTTGGTAGGATTCCTTCAACATTATCATACGATGATATTTGGATCCCGATCCTACTGTGAGTATATGCTACTTATCAGGATATTCGTCACTTAACGATCAATGCTATAAACCAAGTAGGTGTCAAGAAAGGTGTCAGCGGGGTTAAGCCCCCAGAGAAAAGAGGTTATTTAATTAAGGAACTTCGCGAAAGCGTTGGAAAACCTCCCTCGAAGTATCGACACTAGCCTGGCTGAACGGTTAAGCAAGAATTGTACGGTGAGAATAGTCCTGGCTAATTCTTCTTTTATGGTTTGAGGAAGGATTCGAGAAACAGTAGGAGCCATCCAGTTTAGATAAACTAAAAACCACTCTAAACTTGCAAGAGCATCATGCTAAAGAGTTTTCTTCTCTCTCTCCTATTTGCAGCGACCCTGAAAATGAATGGACTTAAGTTACTTTTAGAGAAAAATATACTGACAGGGCCAAACTATAAAGATTGGCTGCGGAATGTCAAAATGGCTTTGACCTATGACAAACTGGGGTACGTCCTCACCGCTACGACACCTGCTGTCCCTGGTCCCAAATCCAGTAATGCGGATAAGGAAATCCGCAAAACCTGGGATTTAGATTGCGCGAAAGCCAAGTGCATCGTGCTTGCCTCAATGAACAATGAACATCAGAGGAGGCACGAGGATATGAACCTAGATGTCATATTTCTCCATACAAAGGAACTTTATGGAGAGCAATCTCATATAGCAAGATACGAGACCTCTAAGAACTTGTTTCGAGCGAGGTTGGCTGTCGGGTCATCGGTAGGAGAACATGTCCTAAAGATGATCGGCTATATTGAAGAGCTCGCAGACCTTGGGACGACTTTGGATAATGAGCTCTATACAGACCTTATTCTCCAGTCCCTTCCTCACACCTACGCCCAGTTTATCCTGAACTTCAACCTTCAAAGAAAAGAAGTTGAACTTCCGGAACTCCTGAACATGTTAAGGAGTGCAGAGGGCACCTTGCAAAAAGCAAGGGAAACACCCGCTATGTTTGTTAGCGGTACATCTTCTTCCGGGTTCAAGGCTAGAGCCAAAGGAAGGAAGAAGAAGGCCGCCACCAAACCTAGAGGAGGTGTTAGTAAGGTGGGAGGGAAGGGAAAGAAAAAGTTTGCGGTACCGGTAGTTGGCCAGGATGAGTGCTTCCATTGTCACAGGAAAGGGCACTGGAAGAAGGATTGCAAGGCGTGGAACGCCAAGAACCAGGAACCGAAGCAAGCTGTGGCTTCGACTTCAGGTGTGTTTGTAATTGAGAATTGTCTGTCGATCAACTATGCTTCCTGGGTATTGGATACCGGATCAGGATCTCATATTTGCAATTCATTGCAGGCACTGAGAAACCGTAGAGTGCTGAAGGAAGGTGATATGACCCTAAAGGTTGCTAACGGAGCTAGCGTGGGAGCTACGTCCATCGGGGATTATCACCTGGGATTGACGAGTGGACATATTTTGGTTTTACATAACTGTTTTTTTTGTACCAAGCTTAACGTGTAATATCATATCAGTTTCCTTGTTATCAAATAAAGGTTATGATTTCACGTTTGTAAGAGATGTTGTTAACATCCACCTTAATCATGGTTTGATTGGGTCCGGTACACTAAATAACGGTATATATGTTTTAAACCAACTCTAAATTTTCAACGTCCAGAACACACTAAAAAGAAAGTCTCCAGAATTAAATAAAGCTTTCTTATGGCATTGTAGACTGGGTCACATCAATGAGAGAAGGTTGACTAAGTTGCATAGAGAAGGATATTTGGACTCGTTCGAATATCAAACTTATGACACTTGTCAATCTTGTCTCAAAGGAAAGATGACAAAGACTCCATTTACTGGACAAGGAGTAAGAGCGAGCGAGCTCTTAGGACTCATACACAGTGATGTATGCGGTCCAATGTCTACACATGCAAGAGGTGGTTTTTCCTATTTCATTACTTTCACGGATGATTACTCAAGGTACGGATTCATTTATCTGATGAAACATAAATCCGAGGCTTTTGAGAAATTCCAAGAGTATAAGAATGAAGTAGAAAACCAAACCGGCAAAAGTATCAAGACACTTAGATCTGATCGAGGTGGTGAATACTTGAGTGCCGAGTTCCTAGGTTACCTAAAAGAGAAAGGAATTCTCTCTCAGCTTACTCCTCCATACACTCCACAGCATAATGGTGTATCGGAGAGACGGAATCGAACCCTATTGGATATGGTACGATCCATGATGAGTAATGCTGAGTTACCGCGATCTTTCTGGGGTTATGCGCTAGAATCAGCGGCATATCTTTTGAACACGGTTCCTACCAAGACTGTGCCTACCACGCCATATCAGATGTGGAGTGGGAAGAAACCCTATCTTCAGTATCTGAAAATATGGGGATGTCCAGCTTTTGTTAAAAAGCAGCATGTGGACAAGCTCGAGGCACGATCAGTAAAGTGTCAGTTTGTGGGATATCCAAAGAACTCCAAGGGGTATCTATTCTATTACGCAGAGGAACAAAAGGTGTTTGTTTCTCGTAATGCCCATTTTCTAGAATATCAGTTTTTAGAAAAGGAAATAAGTGGGAGCGAAATAGAACTGGAAGAAATTCCAGAACCACAAACTGCTACTGAAAGTTTGGTAGAACCGGTAGTTCAAGAAGAATAGGACATTCACGCACCCCTCCACAGGAGTAGTAGGCCGTCTCATCCGCCTGAGAGATACTACGGTTTTCTCATAGATGGGGATAGAGAGGATTGCATCATAGATGATGATGAACCTACTGACTTCCAGCAGGCCATCCAGAGCGGCGACTCGGTACGATGGCTAGATGCAATGCGGACCGAAATGGAGTCCATGTACACCAACAAAGTATGGACTTTGGACTTTGCTCCAGATGGGGTAAAACCCATAGGATGCAAATGGATCTTCAAGAAAAAGATTGGTGTAGATGGACAGGTGGAAACCTATAAGGCTAGACTTGTTGCAAAGGGTTTTCGTCAAAGACCTGGTTTGGACTATGACGAAACTTTTTCTCCAGTGGCTATGCTCAAATCCATTCGGGTCCTTCTTGCTATTGCTGCCTTCCATGATTATGAAATCTGGCAAATGGACGTAAAGACAGCTTTTCTAAATGGAAATTTAGAAGAGTGCGTCTATATGGATCAGCCAGAGGGTTTCAATCAGAGTGGGAGCAGCGAGAAAGTATGCAAGCTGCTTAAGTCCATTTATGGACTAAAGCAGGCATCGCGGAGTTGGAACATCTGTTTTGATGAAACAGTCAAAGAATATGACTTTATCAAAAATCCAGATGAACCGTGCATATATAGTAAAGTTGTAGCCAGAAGTGTCGTATTCCTCGTCTTGTACGTGGATGACATTCTATTGATAGGAAATGGCATTCTTATGCTACAATCTGTCAAAGGATTCTTGTCACACAGGTTCTCTATGAAAGACCTGGGTGATGCCTCTTACATTCTGGGGATCCGGATCTATCGTGATAGATCCAAGAGGATGTTGGGACTTTCGCAGTCCAGGTATATCGACACTGTACTGAAAAGATTCAGTATGGAAGATTCTAAGCGCGGTAATCTACCGGCTTGTCACGGAATCACCCTCTCCAAAGAGATGTCTCCCAAGACTGATTTGGAAAGGGAACGCATGTCTATTATACCCTACGCTTCTGCGGTAGGCTCTATAATGTATGCGATGTTGTGCACCAGACCAGATATAGCTTACGCACTGAGCGTGGTAAGCCGGTATCAGTCAGACCCAGGGAAGAAGCACTGGATAGCAGTAAAGAACATTCTCAAGTACCTGAGAAGGACTAAGGAGATGTTCTTGGTTTATGGCGGAAAAGACCTCAGGTTAGAGGCCTTTGCTGATTCCGGCTTCCAGAGTGATAAGGACGATTCCAAGTCCATGTCGGGTTATGTCTTTACCCTCAATGGAGGGGCGGTGTGCTGGAAGAGCTCCAAGCAGGACACCGTTGCTGACTCGACGATGGAAGCGGAGTATATAGCTGCTTGCGATGCCGCAAAAGAAGCAGTCTGGATGAAGAAGTTCCTAACAGAACTTCAGGTGGTTCCTACCATAGTTGATCCAATACCTCTGTATTGCGACAACAACGGAACTATAGCTTTAGCGAAGGAACCAAGGTCCCATCAGAAATCCAGACACATCTTAAGGCGGTATCACCTGATCAGGGAGATCATTGATCGTCGGGAGATCGAGGTTCGGAGAGTTGCTTCTGAAGAGAACATTGCTGATCCATTCACAAAGGCCCTACCTCAGATTCAGTTCGAGAGACTACTCGAGATCATCGGTCTTCGATATGCCAGTACATGGCCCTAGTGCAAGTGGGAGATTGTTAGTGTATATGCCCTAGGGGCCATTATTGTATCATACTAGTTTGTATATTACTTAATGGAAGCTTGGGATATTCACATGTATATAACAGTCTTGCTAAACATGGTAGTATGCTACTTAGTTTTTCTATCTTAATATGTGAGTATACGTATTGATAGAGCTCTTAGGATCTTGCTTGACTACCAGCGTTGTGATGGCAGTCACACTAGTGGGGGCTGGGTAGTCTACAAGCACATCCTTATACAGGTCCCTAGTCGTTGGATTATCGAGACAGGGCATCGATACTCCGGAGTAGACTAGTGTGTACGCTTCTCATCCCAGTTGGGGAGATGGTCTGTCCCACAGCCGTCAGTACGTCGTACTGGAGATAGTATGCAGGTGCTCGTTAGGTTACGGGTACACCGGACAGGACTCACAGGAAACTGTTGGTTGGTTTTATACCAGTCGTCAGTGAACAGTTCCCAGGTGACATGAGTACAGCATAGTCCGCAGACTTGACACTGCTGCTTCGCCTCGAGTGTGTCCCACTGTTCTTAGATTGCTACCCTACCATGGCTCAAAGGAGTCGTGCAAACAGGTAGCAGTTGGGTGCAGTCCCGAGCACTTGGAGGCAGTAGCGGTTAGATAGGATTCGTCTCTTCTGGTATTGGGGGTTGATATCGCGCTGTGTCAGAGAGCCATTACGCAAAGTCCCTGGCCAGGGCAAGCGAGATTTGCTGGTAGGTTCCAGTAGTTTCTCAGGGTGTAATGGGCTTCCCTCCGACACGACTTATACCGCTATTAGGGGACTGACGCTTGCCGCCCCCTAGGCCCGATATGCGATAGTCTTAGACGAACGGACCGGACTGTATGGAGATTGTCACATCAGACTCAGTAGGAGTTCGGATGGGTTTCCTCATCGGCCTTCTTATCGACATCTACCTGGGGACCGTTACGTACAGCTAGTGCCGCTTGCGGTCTGTGGTTAAACCCACTGCCAGCGTAGTAGTCGAGTCTCTAGAGTCCCACACAGAGAGTTTCCCTACTCCAGGCGAAACGATATAGAGGTCGTATGGTTTTACGACAAGGGTTCGGACGCATACGTGTGTTTACACACGTACGACTTTCGGACAGTTTTTACCAGTCGGCTTTGGTTTAAGCCAGTTACTGGTATCCGGTTATTGGATTTATACAGTCTAAAGTTTTTCCGTATTTTTGCGGAAAGGAGGGGCGTTCTCGTAATTGCGCGAGAAGCTTCTAGAAGGTGGTGATTAAGGAGGTTTAGGTGGCATATACAATGAATGTGATTAGTGAGTCATATGGATGATTCATCCATGTCATTAATGCATCATAAATGCTTAATGACTCATGGAGATGAATCATCACTAGATATTATCAAGCATGGTTGTTAAATTGTTTTATTTTCTTTTCTTGATAAAAAGAAATGCTTGATATATATTATCATAACTCATTATTCTCACTTCATTATTATCTTCACCTTCTCTCTCCTCAAGCTCTCCCTCTTCAAACCCTAATCCTCCCCTCTCATGTGTTGAGTACAAGGATTAGTTAGACTAATTAAACCATAACCTTCACTCTATATCACCTAGCTTCTTTGATTAGCACTTGAAGAAAGTTAGTTGCCTCAAGTTTAGAGGCTAAGCTTGGAGTAAAGCTCTCGGGTGGATCGTCTACTACTTCAAGAAGGCCGAGGAGGAGGTGGAGTTCGCAAAGACGAAGGACACGATTCGTTAGGTATAATCCCTAAACATAGTAGTATAGAACTTCTATGTTTCTTGTTAGTTATCGTTTAGCTTCGATTCATGCGGTTAGTCGATGTTTAGCATATAAACAAGATCGTTTTTCATATTTCCGCCTCCCCGCAAGTCGTGGGGTGTTGTACATCGACTTACAATGATCAGGGTGTCCCATTCGAGGCTTTTACAGTCGCGCCCGCCCCTTCACCCGAAGCCGTTCGTGATGCTGCTCATCACTTCGTGAGGCTGAATACTGGTTCCCGCTTCATGATTCCTGAAGCCGACCACATTCCCCGATGTGTGGGGTCCTTCATGGGCTGGTACCTTCATCGGGTCAGCCCGATTATTGCTGAGGAGAAGAGGGTGCTTCTTGGATATGGCGCTCCTGCTCCAGTTCAAGCCACGGGAGTTCCGTTGCGACCGTGCACACCGGTCCGCTTTTCCCTGAGGGATACCAGTGTTGCGCTCATTCCGGGGGAGTCGGAGGTGGACCTCACTCCCACAATTGGTATGCCATTGGAGATCCAGGCTCAGTCGAGGGGTAAAAGGGCGCCAGTAGCAGTACCACCGCCCGCGGCATCTACAATGGCTGTGTCGTCCTCAGTCGCAGCGCTAAGCGAGGGCGTTAGGAGTGAGGGCGTTGAAGGCGAAGTGGGTCGGCGTCGTGCCAAGGCTCTACAGGGGAGGAAAAGGTCGTCCTCGGCGGTCGGCTCTGGATCCAAGCGGCGGAGGAAAGTGGCTACCAACTTGCTCGACTCTTTAGTAGAGTCTGAGCCCATTCTTCAGGACGAACCGTTGGCCATGCAAGAGTCGGATGCTGGCCTACTTTTTCCAAGTTCAACTGCCGAGGAAGCCGCACAATTGGCTGAGGCTATAAGACGTTCTCAAGACGAGTCGGAGAACGTAAGGATTCCAAAGAAGCCTTATCCCGCCGTCATCTTTTATGAAGACCCTCCGTGGATCCGGCGACGATTTATCGGCCCTTTGGAGGAATGGGGCGATAGGGCTCTTAAACAGGCTGCTTCGGAGGACGCCGCGGACGTGCTTTCATTATGGACCGGTAGCCACGAATCCACCCTCGGACCTCGGCGAGCACACCTCCTTGAGAAGGAGCGCCGGCTTGAGCAAGCTATATTGCAAGCTTCATTGCGCATCGGTATGTTCCTGTATCTCTTTGTGATACTTCATATTCTCTGCACATATATATATATATATATATATATATATATGTATTCTTACCCTTATGTAAACTGTGCAGAGACTTCGGCGATGGCGATGATTCCCACGGGTTTACTGACCGTAGGGCCTGTTGATACCCCCAGTGAAACGCTGCTCGGTGTGGAGGCGGTTGATGAAACCATCCCTCTCGCGATAGAGCCTCCTGCGGTAGTTCCTGCTCCTGAAGCACTTGCTCCCTTAGGAGAGGCACCTCTGGTGGTTGCCGTTCCGATGGGCCTACCTGAGGGCGGCCCAGAGGCTAGGATGGAGGTGGTCGAGGCTACTCTCCTTTCGTTGGAGTCTGCAGCGGCAGCCGCTACTCCTTCCTCGGAGGCCGTTACACCAGCCCGCGTTCCTACTATTGTGCCCGAGGTTGCGGCGGAGGCCGTTGAAGCTGCTGTCCCTCCAGCTCAGAATGGGAGGAGAGTTGAAGGTAACCTTTTACATTTCAAATCAGTAATCTTTCCGTTATCTGAACTCTTTCGTCTTTTCAGAATTGCACGGGTTGGCGGCTTCGATTGCCGACTTGTCTCCCAGGCAGTCTTTTCAGCGCCTGTTGGAGATGGCTGCTTCACAAGCGATATCTCCTCAGCGCATCGTCCTCTCTTCTGGGCAAGGTTAGTATTGTCCGCCTTCTTTTCATAGCATTATCACTATTTCATAAAATGACATTGATGTCTTTTACAGTTCTGGAGGCCAATGACGAGGTTGAGGTTCTTGAAGGGCCAGGAGAGTCTTCAGCTCCTTCTTGCATGACTGTGGGTAAGTAAAGTCCCAACATTGTTCCTTTTGCTCTTGATTCATAAGTTTCACTGACTGTTTATAAATCTGAACAGCCCTCCAGTTCTCACCGCGCTGGAGTCGCGCATCATTATGCCACCCGGCCCCTATGCTCTGCGAGCCTCGGAACGTTTGGCCAAGTTAAGCCTCGCCTCTCTGTCATCTTTGATCGAGGAGCTTCGTGCTGGCAGCGTAATTACGGCCGAAGCATTTGCTGCCGAAGCTAACGGCTCCCTTCCCTTTCTTGCCACCTATCATAGCGAAGCGGTGGTGCAAGTCTGGGTTGAGTTCTGCCGGCAGGTAGAGGCTTGCTTGCATGTGCTTGAGTGTACCCGCCTTTCTTCAGAGGCTGTGGCTGCGAAGGAGAGCTTGTGAGGTCTGATAGAGCGGTGCACGGCAAACATGGTGTCTTGCGAGAAGAGGCTCGGCCGCAAATTCTCGAAGAGGGAGCTGGCCTCTAAGGCGCTGAACGAGCTCCAAGCCAACCTTACGGCCAAAGCCAACAAAGCGTATGAACTCTGGCGAGTGCTTCAAGAGGCCATCAAGGAGATGGTGGCCATCGATAAAGCCGTGGTGTTCACTCGCGAAAGGGTTGAGGCTCACAAGGCTACCGAGAAAGAGCTCGAAGGCCGGTTTGCCTCATATCAGGCCCAGCAGGCTCAGGCGGAGGCCCGTCTTTTGGCGATATTGAACCATGAAGGCGAGGCCCAGCGAAAGAGGGATGAGCTGGCCAATCTGCTAAATCGCCCGCCGGCTTGAAGACTTGTAGATGTACATTTGTGTTCTTTCTTTGTACATACTCCTAAATAAGAGTATATGTTTTTTTTTCTTTTGCTTCTCTCGCGAATTGTACTTTGTATTCATTTTGGTTCATGAATAAAAGACATATTTTCCTTCTCAATGATGTATCCCTTGTTATTGAATGTATTTCTGTGGGTAGTCTATCTCAGTTCCTTTGCAGGACAATGATGGCTTAGGATTCAGGGTTAAGATCTGCCTCCTAAGACTTTTCAACTTTATGAGCCGTGTGGATCTCATAAAGAATTTTCTCCCAACCGGTCGAGAGGATCCCGTAAGTGTAATTTCTCCTTAAGAATTGTGAGGATTCCTAAGTGTGTTTTTCCATTGAAAGTCGTAAGGATCTCACAAGAGAATTTACTCCTTTACGAGTCGTGAGGACCCGTGAGTGATGGGTGAAGTTGCCCTTATCCGCATTTCACGGAGTCAGGGGTTGCTCTGGATGCTTCCCACGGGTTCACTGCCATTTTATGCAAGGACCAGGCTCCGCTCTGGACGTTTTCCAGGATACCGTAGTTTAAAGACATCACGGTCGAGGTTAAGGACATCATAGTCAGTGGATTTAAAGACTCCACAGTCTGTTGTTAGTTTTAAGACATCACGGTCAAGGTTAAGGACATCATAGTCCATGAGTTTAATGACCTCACAGTCCAATGTTAGTTTTAAGACATCACGGTCGAGGTTAAGGACATCATAGTCCATGAGTTTAGCGACCTCACGGTCTAATGTTAGTTTTAATACATCACGGTCGAGGTTAAGGACATCATAGTCCATGCGTTTAAGGACCCCACAGTCCGATGTTAGTTTTAAGATATCACGGTCGAGGTTAAGGACATCATAGTCCGTGAGTTTAAGGACCTCACAGTCCAATTTTTGCTCTGGATGCTTCCCACGGGTTCACTGCCGTGTTCGGCGAGGACCAGACTCCGCTCTGGATGCTTCACACGGGGTCATTACCGTGCTCTGCGAGGACCAGGATCCGCTCTGGACGTTTTCCACGGGGTCAGGAGTGACATAATCCGCGTTTCATGTAGCCAGGAATTTTCCCTGGATGCTTCCCACGGGTTCACTGCCGTGCTCTGCGAGGACCAGGCTCCGCTCTGGATGCTTCACACGGGTTCACTACCGTGCTCTGCGAGGACCAGGATCTGCTCTGGACGTTTCCCACGGGATCAGGAATGACATAATCCGCATTCCACGTAGCCAGGAATTTGCTCTGGATGATTCCCACGGGTTCACTGCCGTGTTCGGCGAGGACCAGGCTCCGCTCTGGATGCTTCACACGGGTTCACTGTCGTGCTCTGCGAGGACCAGGATCCGCTCTGGACGTTTTCCACGGGGTCAGGAGTGACATAATCCGCGTTCCACGTAACCAGGAACTTTTGACATAAAGTGTGCCAGAATGACTTGGTCATCTAGGGCAAAAAGTTTCATTCTTTCATTTTTTTCCTTTCCGCGATGCTCTATCATTTCAGCTTTTTACATCGCGAAAATCGCGATGGCCCAATCTTTTCGGCTATTTTTCGCAGTCCCCAATCATTTCGGCTATTTGTTTTATTTTTACTCGCTGCTTTTATTGCGAGTTGCCCAATCATTTCGGCCATTTTGCATGCATACATTTTTTACTTGCTGATTTTGTTTGCAAGTTGCCCCATCATTTCGGCTATTTCGTATGCATGTGTGGCTTGTCAGCTTCTTCCTGCAAGCTCAGAATTAGACACCGATTTTGGCATCAGCACCGCTACAACTGGGATATTACCAGGTGCGAATCATCATTTGCCTTCGTCGATGTCGAGCAAAGGTGGCTTAGTAGACAGGGTTAGGATTCTGTCGACTAAGGCTTTGACTTCATGAGCCGTAAGGGTCTCATAAAGGTATTTCTCCCTGCGAGTCGTGAGGATCTCGTAGGTGCGTTTCTCCTTAAGAATCATGAGGATCCCTAAGCGCATGTTCTCCTATAAATCGTAAGGATCTTACAAGAGTGTTTTCTCCTTATAAGTCGAGAGGACTTACAAGGACTGTTTACTGTGTAAACATATCTCTAGTCACGGATGGGACTTTGTTAGGGAAATGTTTATTCGCGCCCGTGGATTGTATACAAGGGTCAGCATTGAGCCGCTTGTAGGGCAATATTGGAGGTTGTGGGGGCTGCTTAAGAACAGGTTCAGATCCCTGTAGCTTAAGACTTTTGAATCTTATGAGCCGTGAGGGTCCCATAAGAGGGTTCTCCTTACGAGTCGTGAGGATCTCGCAAGTGTAATTTCTTCTTAGAAATCGTGGGGATCCCTAAGTGTGTTGCTTCTTTTTGAGTCGTAAGGATCTCACGCAAGTGGTTTCTCCTTACAAAGTCGAGAGGACCTTGCAAGTGTCTTTTAACGAGATTGCGCCCTTTCGGGTTTTCACAAAACTCGCCGGCAGCCCTGCTGTTTTTACTCACGGAGCCCTTTCGGGTTTTCATCCATGCTCTTTTTGCTTGTGGACATACCGTTTTTTTTTCTTCCTTTTTTTTATTCTAACGAGGTTGCGCCCTTTCGGGTTTTCACAAGACTCGCCGGTAGCCCTGCTGTTTTTACTCACGCAGCCCATTCGAGTTTTCATCCGTGCCCATTTTGCTTATGGACATAACGTTTTCTTTTTTTTCTTTCTTTTTTTTTATTCTTTTTTTTTGTATCAGCTTTGGGATGCTGCAATCCACCGTAGTTTATCGACATCTTGTTCAACGGCTAGTTTTAGGACATGGTGGTCCGTTGTTAGTTTAAGGACGTTTCGGTCTGTCGTTAGTTTAAGGACATTTCGATCCGTTGTTAGTTTAAGGACGTTTCGTTCCGTTGTTAGTTTAAGGACGTTTCGGTCCGTTGTTAGTTTAAGGACGTTTCGGTCCGTTGTTAAGGAAGCCGGTTACTACTTACAGAGTTTAGGCTTAGCAAGATAGCGAGTGGACATAGTCGTCGTCGTCTATCATTGACATAGGCCGTGACTCGTCAAGCGTAGTATTTCTTCAGGAAGCGACCGTTTATTGGCCTGAAAGGTCTTTCACCATGCATGTCCATGAGTAGATAAGCCCCACCCTGGTAGACCTTGTCTATGATATACGGGCCTTCATAGTTCGGCTCGAATTTCCCCCGTTTGGCACGATTGGGGATCATAGGTCTTTTGACCACAAGCACGAGTTCGCCTTGGCGGAACGTTCTCGGCCTAGTCAATCTCTCATATGAACGCGTCATCTTTGCTTTATAAACCTTCAGATTTTGTTGCGCTATGAGCCGGGTTTCATCAAGGACGTCGAGCTCCTCAAGCCGAAGGTGAGCATTCTCTTCGTCCGTTAGTTCGTAATGAACTGCCACTCGTAAAGAGGGCAGCTCTATCTCGAGAGGGAGTACTGCTTCCGTACCGAATACCAATGCGTACGGCGTTGTGTTTGTGGCCGTTTTGAACGTAGTTCGATACGCCCAGAGAGCTTCATGCAGTCTCTCATGCCAGTCCTTTTTATTTCGAGACACCGTCTTTTTCACGATCTTTGTCAAGGTCTTGTTAAAAGCCTCAGCTAGACCGTTAGCTCGGGGATTATAGACTGAGGAGTATCTCCAGTCTATGTTATGCTGTTGCGCGAAGCGGCTGACCTTGTGGCTTCTGTAGGCTGGCCCGTTATCGGAGATGATCCGTCTCGGAGTTCCAAATCGATAGATGACATGTGTCTTGAAGAAATGAAGGATATTCTCCGTCTTCACTTCCCTTAGCGGTACTGCTTCTGCCCACTTAGAGAAGTAATCAGTTGTCGCAAAAATGAACCGATGTCCTCTGGACGATGCTGGTTCGATGGGGCCGATTATGTCAGTTCCCCACATTTCGAACGGCCAGCTAGCCACCGTTGGATGTAGTGGATTTGGATGCTGATAGATGAAGTCCCCGTGAATCTGGCACGAGTGGCATTGCTTCGCATACTCAAGGCAGTCCTGAATCATCGTGGGCCAATAGTAGCCCATTCTTTTAATCTTCAGCTTCATCTTCGACCCGGCTTGGTGAGAACCGCAGAGTCCGTCATGAGTTTCTTGGACGACTTTTTTTGCTTCTTCAGGTCCCAGGCATCTCAGCCATAAAGAATCAAATGATCTCTTGTACAGAGTATCATTGACGAAGGCGAAAGATAGGGCTCGCTTCATGAGTTGATGTTTCGAGGACGCGTCTTCAGGCGTTCGACGGAATTTGAAGAATTCTATAAAGACTTCTCTCCAATCCTCAACCTTTTCTTGGTCTTTTACTTGTAGAGCCATTGGCTTGGTCGTTCCCTTTTTCTCGGACGACTCCGGAAATATTTCTGCCGGTGCAAGAACCCGACGGCTTTGTACCATGATTCTTACGTCATCGAGGTTCTCATCGGCTAATTCTTTAGCAAGCTTGGCTAATGCATCCACTTTGCTATTTTCCGCACGCGGTATGCTTTCCAAGGTGTAGGAAGGGATTTGGGTCAGCAGTTGCTGTACCCTCTTGCTGTACTTCACCAGTTCTGGTTTGCACGTTTGATAGTCGCCGTTTACTTGACTAACGACCAGTTGGGAATCTTCGTATATGAAGAGGTTTTCAATCCCCATGTCAATAGAGATCTCGAGACCTGCTATCAAAGCTTCGTATTCGGCTTCATTGTTTGTCCTCGGCTCTGTTAAGGAGAAGGCAAAGCGCATTATCCCTCCTTGTGGAGTTACGAAAATGAGGCCTACCCCTGATTTGATTATGGGGGTGCTTTGCTTGCGCTTCTTCATAGAAGACGCTCCATCGAAGTAAAGTTCCCATCGGGTATCACTTCCGTCGATCGTGTCAAACGCATGTTCGTCTGGCAATTCACAGTTCAAAGGAGAATCGGCAGGTATCGAATGCTCAGCGAGGAAGTCGGCGATGGCCTGTCCCTTCACTACCTTAAGAGACTGATACGTTATTGAGAATTCCATCAAGAGCAAGGCCCATTTAGCGAGCCGCCCCGTCAATATGGCCTTTGACATCAAATACTTGAGAGGATCCACCTTCGATATGAGACGGACGTCATGCGCCAATGCATAGTGCCTGAGCTTCGTTATCGTGAAGATTAATGTCAGGAAGTGTTTTTCGATGGGAGAATAATTGCTTTCTGCCCTCAGTAGAACTCGACTCAAATAGTAGAGGGCTCTCTCCTTCCCTTGGTCATTCTCTTGTGCCCATAATGCGCCTAAGGAACCTTCGAGGGCTGTTGTATAAAGAATGAGAGGTTTTCCCTTGACCGGAGCAGCCAGCACTGGTAGATTCTGAAGATATTGCTTGATTTCGTCCAGCGCGCTCTGGCATTTGTGATCCCAGACGAACGGGGTTCCTTTCTTCATCAGGTGACTGTAAGGACGGCACTTTCCTGAGAGATTAGCTATAAATCGCCGGATGTACGCAAGCTTTCCTTGGAGAGACCGCAATTGCTTGAGAGTCCTTGGCGGAGGCATTTCCATGATCGCCTTGATCTTTGACGGGTCTATCTCGATGCCTCGGTGTCTGACGACAAATCCCAGGAATTTGCCCGAGGAAACTCCGAACGCGCATTTGAGAGGGTTCATCTTCAAGTTGTATTGCCGAAGGCGTTGAAACACAATCTTCAGATGCTCTAGATGTTCCTCGTATGATTTGCTTTTCACCACGAGGTCATCGATATAGCATTCGACGACTTCATGTATATGGTCATCGAAGATCTTTGTCATAGCCCTCTGATAGGTGGCACCGGCGTTCTTTAGACCGAAGGGCATCACCTTGTAGCAAAATATACCCAAGGGGGTCCGGAAAGCGGTGTGCTTCTGGTCCTCGGGATGCATCTTTATTTGGTTGTATCCAGACGAGCCGTCCATGAAGGAGAAGACTTCGTGGGTGGACGTATTGTCTATCATTAGCTCAGTGACCGGTACTGGGAAGTCGTCTTTCGGGCAGGCTTTATTGAGATCCCGAAAGTCTACACATATGCGCACTGTCCCATTTTTTCTTCATCGCCGGGATGATGTTGGCGATCCAGTCAGGATACTGCACCTCTTGGATGAAGCCAGAGTCGATTAGCTTCTTGACCTCTGCGTTGATGCTCATCTCAAGCTCGAGCCGCATTCTTTTCGGCGCTTGTTTGATTGGCTGACATCTGGGGATATTGCCAATTTGTGGTCAGCAATCTCTGGATCTAGTCCTGGCATCTCAGAATAGTTCCATGCAAAGCAATCTTTATGCTGCATAAGCATGTCTTTTAATGTGGCCACCCGTTCTTCAGACAGCAACTCACTAACAAATGTCGGTCGTGGATCACTTGCCGTTCCTAAGTCAATTTTCTTGAGCTCATCTGCAGTGGTATGTATTCCATCTTCCAGCTCTTTCGACGCCGACGAAAACTCCGAGATCATCTCATCGTCATTGTTTTCGAAGCACCATGGGAGGTCATCCATATCCTCGGGCTCTTCTTTTGATAGCATTATCATATGACAAGTACAAGCTCGCTTCCAAGACCGATGTTGATCTGGTTCTATTCTTGCTATATGCATGGCTTTTAGTTCGTGCTTCCGTGGCGGATTTATCCTCCAACTGCTGGATAGAGCGAACTTGCCGAGCTGATATTGGTCTTCGACCTAATTCTTGAAGGTGAAGCAGCCTTCGAGGGGATGTCCTATCGCTCGGTGATAAGAGCAATAGTCTGTGTGAGAGATCTCGTTGGCATGCTCGGGGTGTTTGGACTCCGGAAGCGTAATCATTCGATGTTTTATGGCAAGATCAAGTATCTTCCATGTTTTGTTCTGAGGAAAAGAGTATGCTCGACTCATATTCTTTATAAGGGACGAATCCGGATTGCTCGATTCCCGATCGCGTAGCTTCTTGGTCCCGCTTTGTCGCTCTCGAACGCTTTTCCCGCTCTTTGATTTATTCTTGCCTCTGCGTCGGGCTTTTTGCATGACGGGTTGATAAGGAAGAGCATTTTCATCTTTCGCAGCCTGTTGAAGAAGGCGTTGCGTCCTGGTTTTCTCGTAGATGGCCATTTCGCGATTATAGTCATCTCGAACTTTTGACCCGCTTCCCTTATAAGCTTGTCCATTTGTTCTTCGAACGACGAACTGGGCATTTTCACGCCGGGAGCTCTTTCTGGTTCAGGGCTAGCATCTTCCCACTGAGCATCCCCTTCTTTATCAAAGTCATATATGACGTAGCAGTCGCGGAGTAACTCCCGATTCTTAGATTGAACATAGCCAACCCCGATCGTTTCCATTTTCCCGTCGGGCAACTTTTGCTGAGTTCCAGGGACGTTCCAGATCCTGTTATAGAACCGTGCTTGTCGAGCAGTTTGTATAAGGAGTACACCTTGGCGTCTCAAGAGTTTCCTTAGTCCGTCTGTGTAATATATGGGCAAACGGATGGGCTGGAGCCTGCCGAGTGTGGAATCCGCGCCATGCCAGATTTTCTTCTCCGCTTTAGTTTCCCCGGATCGGTAGAATAGGATCGCCTTTTCACTTTCTCGCCTGGGAGGGACATAGAACGTCTGCAGCTCTTCCACACTGTAGGTATCAAGCGCGTCTAGTTCTTTATGATATTTGGGTGGAACCATGGCAACTGGCAAACTTTGCTCTTCATCAGTGAATGTTTGAATTGAAGGCCGAGCGGAGAATATAGCATGGACCTCATCTTCCGAGTCACTGCTAAAGATCAACATAGGAGCGGACGGTCCTGGTTTGTTGCACTGGGGCGGACCTAAGTAAACTATCTCTTCTTCCTCCTCGGTATCACTCCCGAAGACCGGAATGGTAGGGATAGCTTTGTTCTCCAGTTTATGACATCTCTCCGTGTCCTCGAAATCTGGCAAGAAGTATTTTGCATCTTCGTATTTTCGGACTTCGTTCACGGAGAATGGGTTTAGCTCACCTGTTACAGTATACTCGAGACCATCCTTGAAATACTTCATACACCGGTGTTGTGTAGAAGGGATGATGTTGTACTCGTGTAACCAAGGCCGGCCGAGCAAAGCATTATAGCAGGTCTTGGCGTTAATGACGTGAAATTTAATATCCGTGACGAATAGTCCGAAGCGTAACGTCAGCATCACAGACCCGAGAGTCCGTGATCACTGAGAGTCAAAACCGGAGATGGTGATTTTATCATGAGCGAGGTGCTGGACGCTCATGCAGATTTCCTTCAACACTCGCATATTGAGGAGATTGACGGAAGACCCATCGTCGACCAGGATTTTGCCTATCTTGATATCGTGACAATATCCGGAGACATATAGGGGACGGTTGTGCTCACACTTCCCGAGGAGGAGATCTTCATCGCCGAAGGTAATATCGGCTGTGTGTACTTCTTCCAGCTCGTCCTTCATCTTTTCTTCGGCGAGAAAAGCTTGGAATTGCTCCGGCTCTTATAGCACCTTGATCAATGAGTCCCTTGCTTCTTTTGATAGTAAAAGAGCATCGAGAATGCTGAGCTGCGAGGGTAACTTCCTCAAGTGTGCCAGAATGTTGTAGTCCACCTTACTTTTCCTTGGCGGGTCTTTGGCGGTCAGCTGTTTCATGACTTGGTCATCTAGGGCGATTTCCTCAGAGACCTTTTCTTTTCCCTTATCTTTTCTGTTTGCGGGTCCGAGATTCTTTTCGGGCAGCGTACGATTGCGCAGCTGGATATTTTCACAGGTCTTTGATTCTCCCTCCTTTCCCGAGGTGGATTCCTTGAATAGAGGGCCAAGAGTCATCTCTTCATCGGAGTCGCTCCCGAACGTGAGAACTTGCTATCCCCCAGCGTTAACCATGCGATAGTTGTCGGTACCATGCTCTTCGGTAGTATTTCTTCGCTCCCGATGAGTTTTGCGTTTCATCCGCTTAAAATGTTGCCGGTGAGCAACATATCCCTGCCACCATCTTTTAAAAGCGTCGCATTCTTCGGTGGGGTGAGAAATCTTTCGATGATATGAGCAGTAGCTAGGATGCATCTCTGCTTCATCGACAGTGTTTCCTTCGGAGGGTGGTAGCTTCATTCCCCTCGATATGGCTTTAGCAAACTTTTTCCTCATCTTGAACTTGTTTTTATTCATGACGGATGTCCCTTGATTCGGCGGAAGTGTCTTGACTCTTTCGTCCAGTCGCCGACGCTTGGCCTTTTCAAATATGGCCATCTCACGCTCCCGATCGGCTTTACTTTTCAGATGATTTTCACTCAGGAATGCGTCGATCATTTCGTCTGATGGCCCTGGAAGTTCCGGTTCAGGACCTGCCCCCAGTCTCTTGGTACAAGGAGCTTCTTCATCATCTATCGATGAGTGAGAGATCACATGGCAACTTGCCATGTAATCTTCAGATTCATCTGACGAGTCTTCTCCATCATCTTCGTCCTCAAGGACGTGGCCGAGGAACTCTTGGAGTGTGACCAAAGTCCGTGCCTTCTGGTTATACTCTTCCAGCGCGTCAATCTGTTTTTGTAGGTCCGTGCACTTTTCGCCAGGCTTCACGGGCTTCTTGGATTTCTTCTTCTTCTTTGAAGATTTTGACGGCTAGGTGTGAACACTTTGGCTATCACCACCAATCTTTGGAGTTGGGCGCGGCTTCAGCATTCGCTCGATGATCTGGGGTTCCAGCGGATTCTTCCACCTGATTGCCGGGCATGTCTGGAGATCGTTTAGCATTCTTTTGGTTTTGGCTGAAAGAACGACCTCCCATGGAGCTTCTTCAACAAAAGAGCACGTTGCCCCCGGTGTGTCCATCTTCTTAGGAGTGTGCGGTTGTGGTGGGCTTACTTTCCACTTCTCAGACAACGCAAACTTGCCTTATAGGTACTGATCCTCGATCCATCCCTTAAAGACGAAGCAATCTTCAATCGGATGGCTTACCGTTTGGTGGTAAGGGCAATAATTGGGATTATTAGCCTCGCCGGGTTGCAGTGGTCGCTTAGGATTTGGCAGGTTGATAAGCCTGTTGCGCATCGCCAGCTCGAATAGTCTCTTCGTTTTGTCCCGTGGAAACGAGTAAGGACGCTTCATTTTCTCATTATAATAGCGCCGTCTCTCTTCTAGTTGATCCGTCAGTTTTGGGGCACTGGGTTGCTGTTGGGTATTCGCAACGAAGGTCGCCTTCCCTTTACCTTTTTCGTTTTGCGACTCCGGCTTCGGAGGAGACGGTCTATGCCCCATCTGATCCATCTGGGCTAGCTTGTCGATTAAAGCCCGGAATGTGGTCGGTTTGAAGAACATCATGAACTGTGAAATAGTGGCATGAGGGTCTAGGGTGCCCATGAACATGCCCACCGCTGGTGCTTCTTCGATGCGTCGTTCGCACTTCGACCACAGATTCCGTCATTGGATTGCGTATTGAACCCACGTCTCGCTCGGCTTCACCCTGGCATTGATCAATGTTGTTATTGGGGTGCGTTCACTAGCACTTGCAAATTGCTGGGTGAACAACAACTCCATTTCTGCGAAAGTTTTGACGGAGTCATTTGGAAGTTCGGAGTACCACTCGAATGCCGTCTCCGATAAGCTGCCGACGAATTGGCGAAGCAAGAGCTTATCATCGCCACCAGTATTGCCACGGAGGGCCCTGAACTGAGCAACATGTTGATGGGGATTGCCCGTCCCCTTGTACACATGCAATTTCGGGATCGTGTAGCCTGGCGGGTACTTTATCTGATCATACCAGCCTGGATACGGTCGCCCAATTCTAACAACTTGGCTGGCCGCTTCATTTTCCTGGTGAACTCTTATTTGCGGAGCAGTTTTGGAGATTTTCCTGGTGAACTCTTATTCTAACAATATAGTCATCCAGTGCAGCTTTGGAGATTGTCTCCTCCTTGGCTGTTGACAGAGCCGACAGAGGATTCGATGTTTCTCCTCTGTCATCTTCAATTATTACTGGAGGATTTTAGGCTGGAGGGTCCGGCTGGATCATCATGCCCACCATATCTTGGAATAGAAGGGCCATTTGCTTTATATTGGCCGCTTGTTCCGCAGCCTCCTTGTCCTTCTTTTCGAGCATTCTCCGAAGGAATTCAGCATCAGTCTCGTGTTCGTGACGTTGTTCCGATGACGCCTCCGGGCTTTCTTTTGGCCCGTTAAGTGCGGCCATTGCAGTCATCATCTCTTGAAGCTTCTGCTGTTGTTGTTCCTGAGCCCTTGTTATTGATCGGGTGAGCGGTCGGTGGCCCGTCGAAGTGCGGCTTTCCTCTTTTCCGGAAGCTATGTAAACAGAATGTACCACCATGCCCCCAGACTTAGGGAGTTTGGGCTCGGTGTTTTTGTGGTCTGCCACGTTTACAGGGGCTTTCTCTGGCCTCCTTTTCTTTTGAGTAGTCGACGTGGAGGGGGGCGTTGTAGCGGGCACCCAAGTGGTTGTTGTCTTTTGCGGCTTACTGGGACGGTTCCCTTCCGGCTGAACCTTCGACGTCTTCTGTCGGCGGAGGTAGTCTTGATCGATCACTGACTCTCGAACTTGTTGCTAGATTTTGTAAACTTTAGAAGACAGTCGTTGAAGGGACTGTTCCGGCTTCATTTCTATGACAGTCTCCACCGGTGGAGGAGATCTTTTCAGTATGACAGAAGGCGAGTTCCTACGCACCTTGTTCAGCAGTTCAAAGCTGTTCCCGGTCGGAACAGCAGCATTGACTTCCACCATTGGAGCTGGTGGAGTTAGCCCAGAGGGGGGGTTGCCCCCAGCCTTCCTCACTCAGTGCCAGTGGCGACGTCGAGCGTGTCGAGCTGTTGGGGTCGGTTCAGTGATGGGGATGGCTTTGTCTTGCCCCCTATTCAGATGAGGCGCCGCTGGTGCCAGCCTCTTGAAGACTGACGACTTTTGAGTAGCGGTATCCAATCTGTCAAAGACAGACCTTTAAGCAGGAACGGGAGCCGGAATAGTCAGTCTTGTAAAGACCGACTCTTTGGCAGGAGAAGCCGCCTTGACGATTTCGGGAGCAGGGTTGGTCACTCTTTTCGGAATAACCTTTTCTTGAGGTGCAGGCTTCATCACGGGCCCACCTGAACTTTGGCCCAATCTGGAGAAGACCGAGGCGCTGGAGCTGGACGACCCGTTGAGAGGGGCCGCAGTAGTTGTAAGCCGGTCAAAGACCGACTTCTTGGAAGCTTCCGGTGTTGGCACAGGGGTGCTGAAACTCATCGGTGGGAGCATGGTCCCAAAGAATAAACCAGTGGTGGCCCGAGTCACCTGGTCCACTGGCATCGTGAACAGGGAAGCCGCTTGGGACCCGTAAACTATGCCTCCAGATGAGGCAAAACGTGAATTGCAGTTGCAGCTAGAGCACTTTACGCAGGTGGATGCCATTGTTTTCTGCGCCAAGAAAGACACTAAATCTTAGTACCTCGAAACCCAAGGGCAACCATTAGCAAACCGCGATTCGTTGGTGAACACGACACACGAAGTGTGGAGTGGAAAGAGAAAAAGGTCCCACCGGGCGTGCCAGAATCTGTTCCCCTCCGAACACAGAGACGCGACCGCGTAGGTCCGTCTTTCCTGAAATTCGGGGCAGATGCTAATTGGTGCTATCCGTCCACCTCTCCGAAGATGCCAAGTTGATTTATGGCACCGTGTATCGAAGGTTTAAACGGATGCGGCCGATGTAGCAGACTTCGTCAGATTCCCCCTCGTCTGAGGGGGGTTTTAATTGTGGGGACGCTATTCCCTGCAGGCGCAAGCCCCTGCAGTTAATTATGCTACCGCATCGCGATAACAACTTTCTCCTTCTCCAGATGGTCACTTCGTGTCGTAGGTGTTTGTTTTGTTTGTGGTTGCACGTGGATTGTATACGGAGACTAAGTTATGTTGTCGCCCGTAGGGCGTAGACTAGTCCAAATCTGTATCTTTCTTAGATTTGGATTTGGGGGGTTTGGGTTTAAGGATACGTTAGTCTCATTTGAGACTAAGATCGACGAAAACGTTCGTTAAGGATACGTTAGTCTTACTTTAGACTAAGATCAACTTAACAGGATCGTTTAGATCCAACAAGAGAGCATTTGGGCTCTATTGTTTTGTTTAGTGACATTGCGGTCGATAATTAGTTTAAGGACATTACGGTCTATTGTTAGTTTAAGGACATCTCGGTCCATTGTTAGTTTAAAGACATCGCGGTCGAGATTAAAGACATCATAGTCCATGGGTTTAAGGACCCCACAGTCCAATGTTAGTTTAAAGACATTGCGGTCAAGGTTAAGGACATCATAGTCCGTGAGTTTAAAGACCTCACAGTCAAGGTTAAGGACGTCATAGTCCATGGGTTTAAGGACCCCACAGTCCAATATTAGTTTAAAGACATCACGGTCGAGGTTAATGACATTATAGTCCGTGAGTTTAAGGACCCCACAGTCCAATGTTAGTTTAAAGACATCCCGGTCGAGGTTAAGGACATCATAGTCCGTTGTTAGTTTTAAGACATCACGGTCGAGGTTAAGGACATCATAGTCCATGGGCTTAAGGACCCCACAGTCCGTGAAATGTGTGGTTATCGGGACCCGTCATCTCTTTGAAGACGTTGAGGAATTACAACGACAAATATCAAAGGAGTGAAGAGATGTACCCTTGAACCAGGATGGATTAAGTGATCTGTAGTCCAATTTGGAACTAAGATCAATTAATTATATTATGAGCACATTGGCTCAGTTGAGTCTGAATTGAGGACTTATGGCCTACTTGGGCTAAGTCCAATTAAGTTTGAAGTGTTGGCCCTCTGTTGGACCATTAGACATTTGTCTGGATTCGAGCCCATATTATTTAGTAATGCTAAACGAGAGTTCGAGGGCTTTGGCAACATTTTTATCTTTGATTTCCTCAATTTTGAGATTCATTTGGAGGAGGGACTTTTGCCTCTGGAAAATTAGCCAATTTGGCTAAAAGTAGTGTTAAACACTAAAGAGCAACAGTGTTAAACACTGGAGACAGAACTCTCAAATTAGTGTTAAACACTAAAAGACAATCAATGTTAAACACCCAAATTAGTGTTAAACACTAGAACATAACGGTGTTAAACACTGAAAATAAGGTTTTCGAATTAGTGTTAAACACTAAAAGATAGTCAGTGTTAAACACTGAGAATAAAGCTCTCGAATTAGTGTTAAACACTAAAGAAAAATGGGTCAAGTGTGGACACGTGAGGGCGTCCAAAGGTGGGACCAGATCCCTTTTTATTTCGCTCTGCAATTGAGTGTTAAACACTTTTTTTTATTTTGAGCATTACGTGCTGGCACGTGATGGACATTTATGCACTGATTGTTAAAGCATTTGCTAAGGGGTCACGTGGGAGCATGTGAGAGCGCCTAAAGCCTAGATTTCCTTTGCTTTTTCTTTTTGTGCTTTGGAGATCACGTGGGAGCACGTGAGGCGTTGCCTCAGAGCTTTTTTCCTTCTCATTTTTGAGGATCTTTTCAGGGATCACGTGGGGACACATGACCTTAATTCTTTTGCATTCGTGAAGATCTCTTTATCTTTAAGAATTAAATTCTCTGTAGGCTTAAACCCTAATTATGATTTTAGAGGAATTAAATTCCTATGAATTTGAGAGAATTAAATTCTCAATTAGGGTTAAACCCTAGTTCTGTCCATCTTGCAGGAATTAAATTCCTATAATTTTAGGAGAATTAAATTCTCATATAGGGTTAAACCCTAATTCTATTCATCTTGAAGGAATTGAATTCCTGTGAGTTTTAAGAGAATTAAATTCTCATATAGGGTTAAACCCTAATTTCATCTCGGAGGAATTAAATTCCTATAAATTTGGGAGAATTAAATTCTCTGAATTCAATCCTTCCCCTAAGTCTTGGATCTGCATGGCAAAATCTCAACCCGATGAGAATTAAATTCTCAACCTATGGGGAGATTTGCTTCTGCAGATCTTCAACTAGAGGAAGAACTAAGTTCTTTGCAAAAGAGTTAAACTCTTAGATTTTTGAGAATTAAATTCTCTGTTTGAAGTTTGATCCCCTTTCTTTTTCTCACCTAGGGTTTTCTTTGTTGAGAATTAAATTCTCCTTTCTTTTCTCTCTGAAATTTCAAGATTCCAAAATTCTATATCTCCAAAATTCTCTCTCTCTTTTCCTCCTCTTGGCTCCTATTTATAGGAGAAGGAAAAGAATCAATTTGTTTAATAAATCTTTCATTGAAAGATTTTGTTTGTTTTCATAATTAATATGATCCTTTAGATCATTCAGTGAATTTTATTCACCGTTGGATTTTTAATCCAAAGATATTATGTTTGTTATTTTCGGTGAGATTTAGGGAAATCTTTCCTTGTCTAAGATTTTTCCATCAATTGGTGATATTTAATCACCCCTGGATTTTTTAATCCAACGGTTCCCCATAATCCTTTTCCATTTGGAAAGATTTTAGGGAAATTTAGAATTTTAATTCTATTAAACTGTAAGGCTTTCAAAGCCTGGCACGTGCTGGCACGTGACCCTTGGTCACGTGTGAGCACGTGACCCTTGGTTCCTCCTTCAGCCGTTTGTTTTTATTTCTATTTTAACTATCACGTGTCAACACGTGACCGTTGGTCACGTGTGAGCACGTGACCCCCAATTGGGTCCTCCTTCAGCCGTTTGTTTTTACTTTTTCTTGACAGATTTTAATTTTGTAAAAACGTCACGTGTCAACACGTGACCTTTGGTCACGTATGAACACGTGATACCTCATTGATGTAACTCCTGATTTTTAATTAAGGAACAGTGTCGCGTATGTTTATTTTATTTTTGGTTGCCCGTGGATACGGAAACTAATTTGTGTTGTCGCCCATAGGGCGGGGATTAGTCTTGTTTCTCCAATAAAAGAGCAAATCTCTGTTCAAAACTAAAGAGGCAGCGCCTCACGTGTTTACCACGAGGGCGCCAGCGCCAGAGTTAAAAATTCTTAAAAGAGCAAAGGTCTGTTCAAAACTCAAGAGGCAGCGCCTCACATGTTTGCCACGAGGGCGCTAGCGCCAGAGTTAAAAACTCTTACTGGTGCTGCACGTGCACTGCACGTGAGCGCCGGCCCCTGGTAGAATTAAATTCTACTCTTTGATTAAACAGAGCCATTGGATCGAAAATCCAACGGAGATGGTAAATCATCAGAATGCAGAATTAAATTCTGTTGAGGAAATATTTCTCAAATCTTTCTAAACAAGAAAGATTACTCTCTGTAAAACAGAGTACCGTTGGATTAAAAATCCAATGGTGATTAAAGAATCACCGATCTACAGAATAAATTCTGTATGGGAAAATATTTTCTTAATCTTGTTAAAATCAAGAAAAATTTCTTCTGTAAAACAGAAGTTCTTAGATCAAAGATCCAACGGTGGGTAAAATACCCAAATCAATTAGGATATTTCAATGGGAGATTTCTTCAACTAATCAACAGATTTGCCTCTACTGTATAAAGGACCCAAGACTTCAAGTCTAAGAAGGAGGAACCCCCCTCATAAACTTCAAGAAAAAAAAGAGAAAGCTTTGAAAGAACAGAGAATTAAATTCTCGAGGAAGACGAACTCTCTTATTGGAAATTTTAAGTAAATAAAATTAGATAAAGATCATGTGGATCATTCGAGAAAAAAAAGAAGAGAGAGAACTCAGGAGTGCTTAGCACTCAGTGGGCAGTGCCCAGCGCCCCACGTGCCCCTCACGTGGGCGCCATAAAATAAGGAGTGCTTAGCACTCAGTGACTGGCGCTCAGCGCCCAGCGCCTCACGTGTCTCTCACGTGGGCGCTACAAAATAAATGAGTACTTAGCACTCAGTGAGCGACGCCTACCGCTCAGCGCCCAGCGCCTCACGTGACCCTCACATGGGCGCCACAGAACATGCGGGTGATTAACACTCATCATTCGGCACGTATCACCTAGTGCCTCGCGTTCTTTGCATGTGGGCGCTTTAAAGAGTGCTCAGCACTCCACATAAAGAGACAAAAAAGAGAAGAGTAAAGTGTCCAACACTTATTTGGCAAATCCCCCATGACTGAAAACCCCACATGGTTATGTGTGAGCGTCAGAACTCACATAAGTGCTCAACACTTTTTGCAAGAAAAGAGGACTGAGCCCAAACCAGTGCTTAGAACTTCTTCCAAATAAAAGAAAACTGAGTGGGACAAGTCCAAGTTGGCTAGGTCCCAAATTCAGCTCAATTGAGCCCGTGGACTCATCGTTTCCCAAACATGACTCGTGAAATCAAAAAAAAAAACAAAACCGAGCCCCCAACTGCTCGTCTACATTTAAGTCGATCTTGATCTCAAAATAGATCAACGATCTTTAAATCAAACCAAACCCAAATCTAAGAATATACGGATTTGGAATAATCTATTCCCTACGGGCGACAACATAAATTAGTCTCCATATACAATCCACGGGCAACCAAACATAAAACAAACACACACGACACGAAGTGAACTTCTGGAGCAGGAGAAAATGGTTATCGCGATGCGATAACGTAATTAACTGGAGGGGCTTGCGTCTGCAGGGAAGAGCGTCCCCACAATCAAAAACCCCTAGCAAACAAGGGGGAATCTGACGAAGTCTGCTATAACGGCCGCATCCGTCCAAACCTCCGATACACGGTGCCATAAATCAACTTGGTATCTTCGGAGAGGTGGAAGGATAAACCCAAATAGCATCTGCCCCCAAATTCAGGCAAGACGATCCATCCCGGTTCGTCTCTGTTTTCAGCGGTGAACAGATTCTGGCACGCCCGGTAGGACCTTTTCCTCTTTCTACTACACACTTCGTGTGTCGTGTTCGCGAACAAATCATGGTTTACTATGGTTGCCCCTGGATTCGAGGTACTAAGATTTGGTGTCTTGCTCCTGTGCAGAGAGAAGAAGATCAGTGGTTTCCAAGTGTACTTGCAACAGCAACTCCCACTCCATCCCTGCTGGAGGAGTGACATACGGGCCAAATACGGCCTACATCTTTTCAATGCCGGTGGAACAGGTGACTCAGGCCACCACTGGACTGTTCTTTGGGACCATGATCCCGCCAGCAAGCTTCAGTGCCCCAGTGCCATCACAGAAAGCTCCAAAGAAGTCGGACTTCGATCGACTTGCAACCACCACGGCCCCTCTCAACGGGTCGTCCAAGTCTTTCACCTCAGTCTTCAATAGACTGAGCCAAAGCTCCAGTGGGCCAGCAAAGAGGCTCGCAATACCTGAAGGGGTTGTCCCAAAACAGATAATCATTCCAGTTCTAGCAGATGAAATCGTCAAAGGGGCTTCTCCTGCTAAAGGACCGGTCTTCGCAAGATTGGTCGTTCCAACTCCTGCTTCCGGCGAAGCCATCAAGACTGCTTCCCCTACCAAAAGGTTGGCCTTCAAAAGATTGACCGTCCCCTTTCAACGGACGTCAGTCTTCAATAGGCTGGCACCAGCAGTAGCCCTTCATCAGAGCAGGGGGCATGACGAAGCCACTCCCACAACTGAGGCAATCTCGTCTGCAAGACGTGCTCTACGTCGCCACTGGCGCCGAGTGAGGAAAGTTGGGGGCAATTCTCCCTCTGGACTTACTCCACCAGCTCCAATGGTGGAAGTTGACGCCGCTGTTCCAACTGGGAATAGCTTTGATCTGCTTAGGATGGTCCGAAAGAACTCATCGACCGCGGTACTGAAGAAATCGCCCCACATGTTGAAAACATAGTACAGGCGAAGCCGGAGCAGCCCCCTCAGCGGCTGTCATCCCGAATCCACAGAGTCTGGCAGAAAGTCCAGGATTCTGTGATCAACAAGAACTACTCTCGTCGACCGGAGAAAATGAAGGTTCGACAAAAGGAAAGTCATCCTTCTAGCATGCATCGAGGGACTTCTCAGGTGCCTGTTATAGTAGCTCCTTCGACTTCGACTTCTTGCAAAAAGAGAAGGCCAGAGAATCTACCACCACCGGCGGCAAATCCCAAGGATAATGGATCCTAACGCCCTAAGTCTGGGGGCATGATCGTGTACACGGTGTACATAGCTTCTGGGAAAGAGAAAAGCCGTACTTACATGGGTCATCGACCACAAACTCGGTCGTTGACGAAAGCTCAGGAGCAGCAACAAAAGCTCCAGGAGATGCTGATGAAAATGGCGGCACTCACTGGGCAAAAAGAAAGCCCGGAATTGATGTTTGAACAACGCCAGGAGCAGGAGACTGATAGATAATTTCTGCTAAGGGTGCTCGAAAAGAAGGATAAGGAGGCCGCGGAACAGGACGCTAATATAAAGCAGATAGCACTTCTATTCCAAGATATGGTTGGGATGATGATCCAGCCGGAACTTTCTGCCGAAGACCCTCCGATAATCATCGAAGACAACAGAGGGGAAACGTCAAACCCTCCTCCGGCTGTCTCAGCAGCCCAGGAAGAGACAATCTCCAAGACTGCCCTTGATGACTACATAACTAAATAAATACGAGCTCATCAAGCGAGTGAAGCAGCCGGCCAAGTCGTCAGAACTGGGCGACCTTATCCAGGCTGGTACGATCAAATCAAGTACCTGCCAGGATATACGATCCCTAAGTTCTATGTGTATAAGGGGATGGGAAATCCACACCAGCACGTTGCTCAATTCAGAGCTTTGTGCGGAAATACTGGAGACGACGACAAACTGCTGCTTCAGCAATTCGTTGGTAGCTTGTCGAAGACGGCATTTGAATGGTACTCCGAACTCCTAAATGACTCTGTCAAAACATTCACGAAGATGGAATTACTATTCATACAGCGGTTCGCAAGCGCAAGCGAGCGCACCTCGATCACGGCATTAATCAATGCCAGGATGAAGCCAGGAGAGACCTGGGTTCAATACGCAATTCGGAGGCGGAACCTATGGTCAAAATGCAAAGAACGTATAGAAGAAACTCCTGCCATGGGCATGTTCATAGGGACTCTTGATCCTCAGATGACAATATCCCAATTTATGATGTTCTTCAAGCCGACCACCTTCCAGGCCTTGATCGACAAGCTGGACCAGATGGGCCATAGGCCGTCATCTTCAAAAACGGATCCCCGGAATAAAAATGGCAAAGGGAAAGCGACCTTTGTTGCCAACACTCAACAGCAACCAATTGACCCGAAACCGGTTGCTCGCCAAAGCGACACACGCCCACGCTGATCGCTCGAAGAGAAGCTAGGATGTCCTTACTCGTTTCCCCGGGATAAAATGAGGAGACTGTTCGAACTGGCAGCACGCAACAGACTTATCACTCTGCCGGATCCGAGACGTCCACTGCAGCCTGGTGACGTCAACAGTCCCAACTACTACTCCTACCGTAAAGTATTGGGCCACCCAATTGAGGATTGCTACATCTTCAAAAATTGGGTCGAGGACCAGTACCAACAAGGCAAGTTTGCGCTGTCCGAAAACTGGAGGGTGAACCCGCCACAGAAGCACGCTCTTAAAAAAGTGGACACGCCATGGGCATCATGCTCGTTTGTAGAAGAAGCTCCATGGGAAGTTGTCCTTTCAGCTAAATCTAAAAGAATGCTGAAGGATCTTCAAGCATGTCCGGCGATCATATGGAAAAGCCCGCTGGAGCCCGAGATCATTGAGGGGATGCTTAAACCGCGCCCAACACCGAAAGCTGGTAACGAGGGGCAAAACACGCAGGACAAGCCTTCGAAGTCTTCGAAGAAAAAGAAGAAGACCAAGAAGCCCGTGCAGCCTGATAACAAGCGCACGGACTTGCAAAAATATATCGACGCACTGGAGGAGTACAACCAGAAGGTGTGGACCCCAGTCACTCTCGAAGAGTTTCTCAACCATATCCTTGATAACGGAGACAGTGACAATGATGAGGGGAGCGACTCGTCAGAAGAACCCGAAGATTATGTAGCGAGTTGCCACATGGTCTCTCATTCGTCGTTAAAAACGAAAAGACCCCCTCGGAGTCAGAAAACGGTGCAGGAAAGCCGAGGGCAAGACCGGTGCAAAAATCCCTGGAGCCTTCAGACGACCCAATTGACAGGCTACTAAACGAAACCCTTCAAAAGAGCAAAGCTGACCGAGAACGTGAAACGACCATATACGAAAATGCCAAGCGTCAGCGTCAAAATGAAGAAGCTGCAACGAGGAAGAGTCACAAAGTACTCCAACCAGATCGAAGCACACTCGCGGAAGACAAAAGCAGGTTTAAGATGGGGAAACGGTTCGCCAAAGCCTTGTCAATGGGGATGAAACTGCCACCTTTTAAAGGAAATACTCCCGGGAGTACGTGCCTCGATGAAGCGGATGTACATCCAAACTACTGCTTATACCATCAGAGAGTTACACACCCCACCGAAGAGTACAATGACTTCAAGAAGTGGTGGCAGGGATACATTGCCCACCGACAACACTTCAAGAGGATGAAGCGTGTAGCTCGTCGACGGCGAAAAAGTGTGACAGATGAGCGCGGAAAAACGACTGGCAACTGTTATATGGTTGATACTAGTTCGACAAAAGGGAAAACTTGAGTTCTCACGTTCGGGAGCAATTCTGAGGAAGAAATAACCCTTGGCCCTCTTTTCAAAGAATCCACCTTTGGAAAAGAAGAAGAGGCGAAGAAATGCGAAAACATTCGGCTATGTAACCGCACGCTTCCTGAGAAGAACCTCGGGACAACAAACAAAGGTTCGAGCAAAAGAGACAAGGGAAAGGAAAAAGTCCCTGAGAAAGTTGCCCTCGATGATGGAGTCGTCAAAGAGTTTGCAGCCAAAGACCCACCTAAGAAAAACAAGGTGGATTACAATGTCCTGGCACACCTGAGGAAGATACCCTCACAACTGAGCATATTGGATGCTCTCCTCCTGTCCAAAGAGGCACGAGATTCTCTAATCAAGGCACTGGAAGAGCCTGATCAGTTCCAAGCTTTCTTTGCGGAAGAAAAGATGAAGGACGATCTGGCAGAGGTTCATACAGCTGACATCACACTCGGCGATGAAGATCTCCTCCTCGGAACGTGCGAGCACAACCGTCCTTTATATGTCACTGGGTACTGCCACGACAAAAAGATAAGGAAGATTCTGGTTGACAATGGGTCCCCCGTCAACCTTCTCAACGTGAAGGTGCTGAAAGAGATTTGCATCAACGTTCAGCACCTGGCTCGGGACAAAATTACCATCTCCGGCTTCGACTCGCAGTCATCACTGACGCTGGGGTCCGTAATATTGACATTACGCTTTGGGATGCTCGTCACTGACATCAAATTTCATGTCATAGACGCCAAGCCCTGCTGCAACGCTCTGCTCGGCCAGCCTTGGTTACATGAGTACAACATCATCCCTTCTACACAATATCAGTGTATGAAGTACTTCAAAGACGGCCTCGAGTACACAGTTACAGGGGAGCTAAAACCGTTCTCCATAAACTAAGTCCGCAAATATTAAGACGCCAAGTATTTCTTACCAGACTTCGAAGACACAGAAAGATGTCGTAAACCGGAGAATAAACAAAAAGCCGTCGCCACTATCCCGGTCTTCGGGAGCGACACCGAGGAAGATGAGGAGATAGTCTACTCGGGGCAACCCCAAGGCAATAGGCCAGGACCTTCTACTCCTATTTTGGTCTTTGACAGTGACTGTGAGGACGAGGCCAACACCATGTTCTCCACTTGCCTGTCAGCACAAACCTTCGTTGGAGCTGATCAGAGTTTACAAATTACCATGGTTCCACAGCAGCATTGCAGGGAACTTGATGCGCTCGATACATATGGCGTGCAAGAGCTGCAGACATTCTACGTCCCTCCCAGGCGAAGAGGTGAAAAGACGATCCTATTTTATCAGTCTACGGAGACCAGAGTGGAAAAGGAAGTCTGGCATGGTGCCGAGCTTACGCTTGACAAGCTTCAACCGATCCGTCTGCCTAGATATTATGCAGAGAGATTAAAGAGGCTATTAAAATGCCAAGGTGTACCCTTCAAACAAACCGCTCGACAAGCCCAGTTCTATAACAAGATTTGGGACGTTCCCGGGACTCAGCGAAAGATTTCCAACGGGAGGATGGAGACGACTGGGCTTGGATATGTTTGGTCCAAGAAACGGGAGTGATTCCATGGTTGCCATGTCATAAATAACTCCGATGGAGAAGCGAATACATTTCCAGATAGCGCTGATGTCGAAACAGAGCGAAATCCCACTGTACAAATACTAAGTCCGTCATTCGAAGAACAAATTGACAAGTTAATAAGGGAAGCGGGTCAAAAGGTTCGGAATGACCGCAGCCGCGAAATGGCCATTTACGAGAAAGCCAGGACGCAACGTCTCATTCAGCAGTCCACGGAAAGAGAAGACTGCGATGCCCTTCATCCTCAGCCTGCTGTGCGCTCTCGTGGCAAGGAAAAAGTCCGACGCAGAGGCAACAACAAGATCAAGAACAGGAATTCAAAAACAGCGAAGCAGATCCAAGAAACCACGCGATCGAGAAAAAGTCAGCTGGAATCCGTCTTTTATGAAGAAGATGGGTCAAGAATACTCTTTCCACCATGACAAGACAAGGAAAATATTTGACATTGTCATCAAGCATCAAATGATGATGCTCCCGGAGTCTCGGCACCCCGAGCAAATAAATGAGGTCCATCATCCGGCTTATTGCTCCTACCACCGAATAGTAGGACATCCCCTTGAGGACTGCTTCACCTTCAAAAACTGGGTTGAAGACAAGTATCAACAAAGCAAGTTTGCTATATCCGACAGTTGGAGGGTAGCCCCACCACGAAAGCATGAGCCAAGAGCAACCTACACTGCAAGGAAAAGTCTAGATCAGCATCGGTCTTGGAAACGAACTCGTACCTGCCACGTGATTACATTCTCAAAGGAGAGGGAGCATGAGAATATGGACGACCTGTCCCAGTGCTTCGCAAATGAGGATGAGGACGAGGTGGTTTTAGAATTTCCACCGGCGCCAAAAGAGCTGGAAGATGGGATACACACCAAAGCGGGCAACCTGAGAAAAATAGAATTGGGGACGGAAAATGAGCCGAGGCCAACGTTCGTCAGTGAGCCGCTGTCTAAAAGCAGGTGGCCATGCTAAAGGACGTGCTTATGCAGTATAAAGACTACTTCGCGTGGAACTGTTCCGAGATGCCGGGACTAGATCCGGAAATAGCTGTGCATAAACTGGCTATATCACCGAACGTCAAACCAGTCAAACAGGCGCCAAGAAGAATGCGGCTCGAACTCGAGATGAGCATCAATGCCGAAGTCAAGAAACTAATCGACTCCGGCTTCATCCAAGAAGTTCAATATCCTGACTGGATCACCAACAATGTCCCAGTGATGAAGAAAAATGGGATGGTGCGCATTTGCGTGGAATTTCGGGATCTCAACAAAGCTTGTCCGAAAGATGACTTCCCAGTACCTGTTACCGAGCTGATGATCGATAACACGTCCACTCATGAGGTCTTCTCTTTCATGGATGGATCTTCAGGCTACAATCAAATAAAAATGCATCCTGTAGACCAAAAGCACACCGCCTTCCGAACCCCGCTAGGCATATTCTGCTATATGGTGATGCCCTTCGGTCTGAAGAACGCCGGTGCTACCTACCAGAGGTCCATGACGAAGATCTTCGATGACCTCATACATGAGATTGTCGAATGTTATATCGACGACCTCGTGGTGAAAAGCAAATCGTACGAGGAGCATTTGAAAATAGTGTTCCAGCGTCTTCGGAAATATAATTTGAAGATGAACCCTCTGAAATGCGCGTTTGGAGTCTCCTCAGGCAAATTCCTAGGATTCATCGTGCGACACCGAGGCATCGAAATAGACCCATCAAAGATCAAGGCGATTATAGAAATGCCCTCGCCAAGAACTCTTAAGCAATTGCGGTCTCTACAAGGAAAGCTTGCGTATATCTGACGGTTCATAGCCAACCTCTCCGGAAAATGACACCCCTACAGCCATCTAATGAAAAAGGGGACCCCGTTCGTTTGGGATCGTAATGCCAAAGTGCACTGGACGAAATCAAGCAATATCTGCAGAACCCACCGGTACTGACCGCTCCGGTCAAGGGAAAGCCCCTCATCCTGTATACAACGACCCTTGAAGGTTCTTTAGGCGCGCTATGGGCACAGGAAAACGATCAAGGAAAGGAAAGAGCTCTCAACTATTTGAGTCGAGTTCTCCTGGGGGAAGAAAATAATTACTCCCCTATCGAAAAGCATTGCATGGCACTGATCTTCGCGATAACGAAGCTTCGACATTATGCCTTGGCACATGAGGTCCATCTCATATCGAAGGTGGATCCTCTCAAATATTTGATGTCAAGAGCCATACTAAAGGGAAGGCTTGCCAGATGGGCCCTCCTCTTGATGGAGTTCTCGATAATCTATCGACCCCTCAGGGCGGTGAAGGGCCAGGCCATCGCTGACTTCCTCGTTGAACATCTAATACCAGCTGACTCTCCCTTAAATTGCAAATTTCCAGATGAACACGCGTTCGACGCAATCGACATGGAGGAGGAAGTAAATAAGTAGTATCCGGCAAAACTTCGCCCCGAAGCTGGCCATGGACCGAGATGTCCCTAAACTAACAATGGACGTAATATCTTTAAACTAATACGTCGCCTTAAACACGGCGATAGTGGAATTCAAGTCCACAGGTCCCATCGGCGAAGACTGCAACTCAAGTCCCGTTGGCTGCACAGCTGCCCCGGTCATGAAGTCCTCCATAAGTTCCATTGGCGAACAGAGGGGTAAAAAAAATGGTACGTCTACAAGCGAAATGGGCACGGATGAAAACCCGAAAGGGCACCGTGAGAAAAAACAGTAGGGCTACCGGCGAGTTTGTGAAAACCTGAAAGGGCGCAATCTTGTAAAATTTTCACTTACGAGATCCTCTTAACTCGTAAGGAGAACCCCCCCTGTGAGACCCTCATGGCTCATAGGATTCAAAGTCTTAAGTTATAGAGATCCAAACCTGTTCTTAAGCTATCACACTCCCCAAGTTGCCCTATAGGCGGTCAATATTGGCCCTTGTATACAATCAACGGGCATAAATAAACGCTTCCCCGACCAAGTTCCACCAATGACGAGGAATGTCCTCATGTGGTGAACGACACTTATAAGTCCTCTTGACTTGTAAGGAGAACACACTCTTGTAAGATCCTTATGACTTGCAGGAGAAAATATCACTTAGGAGTCCTCACGACTTCTAGGGAGAACCTACACATACGGGATCCTATCGACTCGTAGGGAGAAAACCCTTTATTAGACCCTTACGGCTCATAAAGTCAAAAGCCTTAGTCGACAGGATCCTAACCCTGTATACTAAGCCATCTTTGTTCAAATTAGCAAAGGCAAATGATGATTCGCTCCTGGCAATATTACAGTAGTAGCCATACTGATGCCTGAACAGGTGTCAATTTTTTTTAAGTCCTTTCACGGCAAATGATGATTCGCTCCTGGCAATATTCCAGTCGCAGCGGTGTTGATACCAAGATTGGTATCAGATCTCAAGTTCCATACTCGCAACAGAAATCAGTGAGCCAAAAAAATGCATATGAAATAGCCGAAATGATGGGGCAACTCGCAATAAAAATCAGCGAGCAAAATATATGCATATAAAAACAGCCGAAATGTTTGGGCAACTCGCAATAAAAAACAGCGAGTAAAAAGAAAAGAATAACCGAAATGATTGGGCACTGTGATAAAAAAAAACCGAAATAATTGGGCAATCGCGACTTTCGCGATATACAAAAGCTGAAATGATAGAGCATCGCCGAAAGAAATAAAAAAATGATGAAACATTTGCCCTGCAGGTGAGTCCACATCAACCCCTATATACAATCCATGGGCATAAACGAAAAGGGAGCTACGTTTCCCCACCGGGCTCTATCAAAGGAATTGCCAAATCTCGACGACAACATCTACAACCTAGAAATCACCCCGGCGTTCCTTCTCACTCCAGCAGGATGCAGATGCAACGTCAACAACCGACCCCAGGGTCAAAACAGCGGAGCCATGGCAAAGTCCCTAGTTCCCAGTCTCGACGGCAACATCTACAGCCTAGAGATCACCTCGGCGTTCCTTCTCACTCCAGCAGGATGCATACGTAACGTCAACAAGCGACCCCAAGGTCAAAGCAAGCGGAGCCATGGTAAAGTCCCTAGTTCCAAGATGCAGACGCGACGTCAACAAAACGGAGCCATGGCAAGTCCCTAGTTCCAAGATGCAGACGCGACGTCAATAAAATGGAGCCATGGCAAAGTCAAAGTCCCTAGTTCCAAGATGCAGACGCGACATCAACAAAATGGAGCCATGGCAAAGTCCTTAGTTCCAAGATGCAGACGCAACGTCAACAAAACGGAGCCATGGCAAAGTCCCTAGTTCTAAATCTCGACGGTTCACAGACAGCCTAGAGATCAACAACGTCGTTTCTTCTCACACCAATAGGATGCAGACGCAACATCAACGAAACAACGGAGCCATGGCAAAGTCCCTAGTTCCAAGTCTCGACGGTTCACCGACAACTTAGAGACTACATCGGAGTCATGGAAAAGTCCCTAGTTCCAAATCTCGACGATTCACCAACAACCTAGAGACTACGTCGGAGCCATGGCAAAATCCCTAGTTCCAGGTCTCGACGGTTCACAGACAACCTAGAGACAACCTCGACATTCGTCTCGTTACAGCAGACGCAATGCCAGCAAACGAAGCAATGGAAAATCCCTGGCTTCAGGGTCTTGATGGCAACTCAAATAAAACCTGAAAGACTATCGGAGATCATCCCACACCAGCACGGAGTGGTTATGACTCATCGGGGCTCCCAAACTGAGCCTAACCTTAAGTAAAAAGTGACATGGAAAATCCCTAACGATTGCTCTTTCGACGGTAATATGACCTGGGAGATTACTTGAAGACGTCACGTCCATCCTCCGAAGGGATCAGAGACACGACAGTCGCGGGGCTACTCGAACAGCAAGACTGCATATCGGGGAATGCATCAGCCAACGCGACGGTACAACGGACAAGACCTTAGTACCACAGACCCTAACGGACCTCTGTCGTAAAGAGCAGGGGTTAACTGTGACGTTAGGACAGGTTTGCCCACAAGCCCAAGGGAGGTAAACTAAACAAGTTCCGAACTGAGTTCATAAACTAGAGACTCTGGGATGAGTGAATAAACTACAAGCTCCGAAATGAGTGAATAAACTAGAAAGCTCTGAAATAAGCTCATAAACTACAAACTCCGCAATGAGTATATAAACTACTTTATACCAAGTCAAGACAACAAAAGAAAGAAATGCCAGTATGAAATAAGATATATCTTTTATTCATGAATTCAAGTGAATACAAGATACATTTCATAAAGGAAGCAAAATGAATACATGTTATTCATGAATCACAAGTTTACAACCGGTACAAGAAAAGAGGTAAAATGACAGTTATTAAGGAGGAGGCGTCTTCAACAAATCGACAAACCGCTCGCGTTCTCCTCTCAATCCTTTCTCGTGGTCAGCTACCGTGGCCAACTCCGCTTCAATTTGAGTCCGCTGCTGCAAACAGGATGAAAGCTTTACATCAATTTCTAGCATGGCAGTTTCACAGTCCTGCGTGACCCGTTCGAGGAAGTCAAGCGTCCTCCTTAGCGTCAACCTTCCGAAATACATCGCTGGAGGTTGTTGAAAATAGCTTTTAACTGCGCAGCATCCGCTTCAACCTGGGCGCAAAACCGGACGGATTCGTCGGAGGCCGCCTCATGTTCCTTTCTTCTCAGAACCGCCTCTTGTTCAAAAAGGCAAATGAAAGGAACACTATGCTCTAACTACGCAGCCCGCTGAGAGTTCGAGGCCAACACCTCAGGAGCGAGACGCTTAAGCTCAATCTCGTGCAGGAAAGCCTCGATCATCCTGCAGTAATCAATCGAAGAACCGACAAGATCTTCATTATGGAAGTTCATGAGCGTCGCCAGCATTGGATTGACTTCGACGGCAAAATCCGTAGAAGAAGTGAGGGCCTCAGCATTGAGATCTTCAATAAACTCGCTTAACGTTCGCCGGCTATTCGCGGTGCCCCTGGAGGATGTACGTTTAGAGAAGGGCCCCGCGGGCATTGAAATGCAAGACTCAAAAGGAGCTGGAGCCGGTGTAATCGCTGCAAAATGAATTACGGTCAAATTTCGACTCGGGAGACAAAGAAAACACCTGAGGGATGGAATCTATCGTATCGGCCGTGGCAGGCGGTAGAATAGGGAGTACCGGGGGAGCGGCTATTCTTTCGCTTCCTCCTCCGACCCGTGATACTTTGGTAAATAGAAGGAAGGCTTAGCAACAATAATTCTACTCATAAAAAAGGGGGAGAAATATTAGGTGAAGAATATACTGACTAATACCAGAAGGTGCGACGATTTCCGACTGAAAAGAAAAGTGTTGGTTTAACACCTGATACAAATGGTTGAAAAGCACTCCTGCAGAGTTGCGACAATATATAGTCAATACAAGGAGGAATGTATCCACGGTGAAACAAATAAGTGAGAAACCTATACCTTCCAAGATTTGAGGAGGTGCCGAACAAAGTGAAGGGACAGCGACCGTCAAAATAGCGGCCGATGACACTTCTTCAGCCGGCACAGCTTCAGGGTTCGTCGCTCCTATACTCATGACAAATGAAATATCATTAGAAGGGCATGACAAGATTGAAAAACTCAAAAAAAACAACCCAAGGACTACCTGATAGATCAGGGACCGAAACCGCGCCGGAAGCGTTACCAGGTGTAACGGCTTCCTCGCTCTCTCTCGGGGGAATAGATTCTGCACCCATAGCTTCATCCCCTGACTCGACAAGGGCCGTCGTAATGCTTGCGACACCCGCTGATACCAAGGAGCCACAAGGAGAAAGAGCGGCAGTCTGGACAGTCCCAGATTCCCAAGAAAGAGTGACTACTTCGGGCTCTATAATCATCGACGTTTCACCTGCCATACCATCGTCAGGACTCGGCCCTGCTTAAAAGGAAATACGTATGTCAGAATTCGAGGATCAAACTCGAATAAAAGACTAGGCGTTACGTTACCTTGAAGTAGCTTTCCAGTTTCTTTTCGAGCTGCACGTGCAACCTGTCTATGGGCGGTAGACAGGGCGGAAGGAACATCCGCCGAAGAAAGGTCAGCAGGAGGAATACTGCTTCAGCCTGCACCTACAGCCAAAACAGCATCGCTTTCCCTCGCCGCATGCTTCCCGCGCTTCCTTTCAGTCCGAGCAGTGAGAACTGACCTCCTTAAGACCTCCGATAGGGGGACGTCATCGTCCGAACCGAGCTCTGCCTCCGGAGTCGCCACGGCATCCATCATCGGCTGCTTCAGCAACGCCTCCTATGGTGACTTTGGGGTGACCGTGACCGTAGTAGCTGGCTCTAGAAGCCTTGCTGCATCGCCACTTGGGATTGGCACTGCACTTGGAATGACCTGAGTTAAGATAGTTCCTACAGTGGGGCGAAGAGAAGGGTCAGATCATGAATAAAAAGAGTAAAAGCGTAATAAAACGAATTATACCAAGGCCCAAAGAAGCGTGGAGCCTCTCTTCCTCCTCGAACGTCCTGAGGGAAGCCGCAAGAGCCTCTTCAGCAGAAATACTTGTTAAATAAACGTCAATAGAAGTATAATAAAGAGAAAAGGGATAGCCGCAGAAGAATATAACTAAAGTATACCTGACTTCACGATAGTGATCAACGCCGCTTCCTCACGAGCCAGTCGCTCGGAAGCCATGAGGGCAGCCTGTAGATCAGTATCGGTCACAGACACGTCGAACAAACCCTCATTGGTTCCATATTCGCACAAGCCCTCGCTGTAGGGAGCATGTGGCTCCTGGACGAATGCGACATCGGCAGAAAATAGAGACTTCTTCTTTTTCTGCGAGCCAACACCAGCGGCCGATGGCAAGAGCTTGCGCTTGACAGGAATTTTCGGGCGGCGGGTCCCGATTTCCGTACCAGCGCCAGATTCTGGGGATGCCACGGCTATCGCAGTTACGGGAACATCAGATTGAAGCCTCTCAGGGAAGACTCGAGGGACTACGGCTGTAGTAATTTCCCTCAAGGAAGGACGAACGACGGTCCGTCGCTTTAAGGGGACAGATGGATTACTAGCGGGGACTGCATCCTTATGATCGAACAATAATCGCCTTTCTTCCCTGATAACAGCACCTATCGCATGTTGGTACCACGCCACGTAAGCGTTCGAAGCTTTCGGCACATAGCTCGGCTCGTTGATGAGAAAATTGGACCCCGTATTTAGTCGCATAAAGTGGTGCAGCACGCTGCGAATACCCTCTTCCATAGCGACAAGCTTGGCTAAGAATGCCTCAAGAGGAACACCTTGATTGTAACCCGACTGTTGAGCGAAACGGTGAAGGTTGTACCTCATGAACAGTGCCGAGGCGTTTTGTCTGAACACTAAAAAGCCCAGCCTAATAGAATACAAGTGTAAGATTTCCCGAGCTTTCAACGTGGGAGCCCCGTCTTTGAAAGTGTCACGCAGCGGTTGCACCACCTTGGTAGATTCCTTACCGATAGTCAAGACTCTATCGACAAAGGTCATGCTATCCCCAACCATGAGTGGGCGGAGGACCAGTCGCCCATGTTAGTGATATGTATGCCCTAGGGGCCATTACTATATATACGATGTATATTGTAGTGGATGCTTGGACATACATAGGGAGGACTTTCTTGCTCGACATGATAGTACGCTATCTGGTTGCCCTTTATCTTAACATGTACTCTGATTGTCTCTATGTGATATGTTGATAAAGCCCTTAGGATGAGTACTTGACTACCAGGACTATGATGCAGATCATACTAGTGGGGACAGTGTAGTCGCTAAGTACATCCTTCAAATGTTCCTAGTCGTGGGAGTACCGAAACAGGGCATCGATACTCCAGAGTAGACTAGCGTTTGCGCTTCTTGACCCATATGATGGGCGATGGATGATCCCATATCCATCGGTGTTTGACATCAGAGAAGGTATACGGGTGCTCAGTGGAGACTGGGTACACTGGACGGACTCGCCGAGAACTCCTAGATGGTATTATACCTCACGTCAGATGGCAGTTCTCTGGTGACACTGGTACAGGTTAGTCTGTAGACCCGAGATCGTCATAGAGTCTTGTGTGATTCCCACTGTGCTTTGATTTCCATCATACCACGTCCAAGAGGGTGTGCAAAACGGTGGCTTTTGGGTACAGTCCCGAATCACATGGAGGCAATGAGCGATAGGAGGGGTTTTGTCTCTCCCGGTATAGGGAGTTGATGTTGTGCTGTGTTCGATTGGCTATAACTGTAAATCCCTAGCCAGGGTTGCTGAGATTTACTGATAGGAGTTATCAGTAGTTTCTCGAACTATTATGGACCTCATATCGACACAACTTATCAAGCTACTAGGGTCTGACGTTTACCACCCTTAGGCGAGATATGCGACATATCAGACGAAGAGACCAGACTGTACGGTAGTATTACTGGTTGGATTCACGGGAGAATGTACAGGCTTGCTTGTTGATCTTTTGATTGCTCAATACCTGGGTGGCTGTTACGTTTAGCTGACCGCTTGCAGCTTGTGGGTGTTTGATATGATCATCACCTACTGCCGGCGTATTGACGATTCTTTAGAGTCCTACACAGAGGTTTCCTGGCTCAGGCAAAACGGAGTAGGAACACATATGTGATATGTGCGGGACCGAGAATAATACGTGTATGTGATACCGTACTAGATTCTCGCGATATATGATATCGGCCGGGTATATGTGATATAGCCGGGTCATCGGATCAAGTGTTGATTCGATGAACTGATACAGATTATATTAGTCGGTTATTTGCGAAATAGCCGGATTATCGGATCAAGTGTTGATTCGATAATTTAATGTATAATTATATATTTGATATATTATATTACATTAACTAATATTAGCACACTTAAAGATTCTTTTTCTCACTCGGGTAATACATTGATATATATGTGATATATGTTAAATGTATTATTTTATTTTGTTACAATAAATATTGTATATGTGAAATATAATATTGTAACAAGTTAGGGTTATAAATGCAACATGTTTTGTGGAGATTAAACATGATTAGGGTTTGATTTGGGTTAACACTTTCATGAAGCTTCTAGAAGCTTTATCTTTTGTTTTAAGCAAAGATATTTTGTTATGATATTTTTGTAGATATTTATTAACCCAACCCAACCCTTTACCATAGTTGATTCTCTACATGGATTAAGTCTTCATACTTAACCCATGGTTGCATTTCTAACCACACACAATTCATTATTCATCACAAAAGGTTTTGATCTTCTTCTTCTTCCTCTGATGAAAAGCTTTCTAGCTTTTTCATTTGTGATGTTTATATGTGAGAAATTGAAAACAAAAGAGTGCTAAATTCCTACTTCATCATCCTCATCTATTCTAACCGCTTAGATTAGGGTGTTTGCTTTGCTAATACTTGATTAGCAAAGCAAGAGCTTGGGTTTGAGTTTCTTCAAGGTAGATCATTTTTGTTATTGAAGATCGGAAGCAAACTTGCATCTTTCTCTTCATGGAGCCTCTCTTGAGTCCGGATACTCGATGATCGCAGCGAAGGGACCTCAACACGGAGCTTTAGAAGTGAAGGAACGGACTACAAAGGCTGTAATCCCAAAACTCTTAGAAGTAAAGATGTTTACTTGCATGTTAAACCTTAATTATCTAGCAAAGATCTTGGTTAGGGTTGTTCGGCACGTCTAAATTTTAAATCGGGTATGGTTGATGCCTTATAGACCCTTATGACAGTGCCTAGTAACCCTACATATACGTGCACTTGTGCACGTATCATGATTCGGACGGTTAATACTAGTGGGCTTTGGTTTAAGACGGATCCTAATATTAGATTATTGGATCATTTTCGTCTCTTTGTATTCGTATTTTTCGGAATACGGATACGAGTATGTATATACGGTGAGGGGTATTCTTGTAATTTATTATAAGAGTGGTTCTAGAAGAAGAAACCTCATTTGTTTATAACCATTTTGGATTAAATGGTTAATGAGGTGGAGGATGAGGTGTTATTAGCATTTATTGAAGCATGGCTCACTTGGTGACTCATAGGGTGACTCATGAAGTGACTCAAGCTTTGGTAAATTATTGAAGCATGCTTGATTTATTTGGTTTGCTTCAATAATTCACAAGACCTGGAGATATTTTTCATGGATGAAAAAATGTTGTACACTCTCATCTCCTCATGCTTCCTTCTTCTTCCTCAACCCTTAATGTCTCATGTGTTGAGAAATCTAGGGTATTATGAGACAAATCAATCCATCATCACTTTCTACATCTTCTAGGCTATCTAGTTTAGCGAACTAGGTACCCTAGTTACTTTAGTATTGAGGTTGGAGCTCGAACTATATACTTTCGGGTGGTTCATCGTCGATGGAGGGAGACCGGAGGCCAAACTCGATCCATGACGCCTCAAGGAGCTTATGAAGATGGTAGAATACCGAAAGACATGGATCATTCGGTATAACCATTCTAACTCTTTAATTTGCTACCTTATAGGTTTATGGTAGATCCGGATTATCAGGTTGTTCTAGCGCCAGTTTATAAAAATTTTGTTCCGCAAATGGTCACGGTAGATGGCAGGGCGCTGGCATAACCCAACACCGGGGCCTACTTACTTGGGGTTGACTTTGACTTGGTCAACCATGGTGTAATTCTTTACCCCAACAGGAGTTTTCAATAGCAATTGTCTTAGAAAAAACACAAATCCTGATGTCCATGTGCAGCGGTTGTCGATTTCTCCCGAACATAAGATTTTTAACAGTTTAGAACAATCTATATGAAAAAAACTTGAACTCGAATCTAAACTTGAGCTCGAACTCAAATACAAACTCGAACTCTCACCCAACTCGAATCTAAACCTGAATATGAACTCGAACCCAATCTACTCGAACTAACTTGACTCAAACCAAGATTGCAATTGACATGACTCACATATTACTCGACTCACTCGACTTCATTCTACGCCTTTTGCAATCTATGGTTTCGATCAAGACATATTATAATCAATCAATCAAATTTAATTAAGTATACGATACAGTTATAAACTATTTATACTCGGAGTGTTTGGGATAGTTTCTTGTGTGAATCCAACGGAGTTTCAGGAGTCCCGTATTAATCTCTTTTTTATTTTACTTGAATATCAGTCGAGTTGACTCATCCACAGCCTAAAGTCCCGATCCTAACACATGAAATGTGCCCGTGTTTCCTTACCCCTGAAGCCCCACTCTTGAGCTCATGAATACTTCTACGGCTGCGTTGACGTTCACACTTGGAACTTAACGTTAACATAATGATCATGTAGAGACCTATAGTACATATTTACCCATGAACATATACTTTTACTCTTCCTATATATATATATATATATTCAGTCTACACTTGTCATTCTTTTACTCTTACTTTATCCTTGGAATTTACCGAGCGCTAGTTTGCTGACGGGCATTCCATCCACTTTTCTTCTCTTGGAATGTTCGTCAGATATGGTCAAAACGGAGAACGTGGAGGCCACAGAGGAGGACTATAACCGGATCGCTACTCAGGACTAGCTCAGCTTCACTTTCCTTCAGTTTGTGTATGTCACATATTTAGACATTTTCTTTTATTGTAATTACTTTCCAGCTGAAACTTATGTACTTGTAAATATTAGAAGTAAATGTAAATAAAGATATTTGTTGAAAAATTTTAGAGTCTCCGTTTATTCTTACATTGTGTATTATTATTTCAATATACTTAGTATATTTATTTAGGGAACTTTTCTGGATAAATATGTCGCGGGCTTACCACGTCACCGTTTCCATCTACTGGGAAGAGGAGCGTGACAACGTCCAACCCAACGGACCCTTAGAATGTTTTAACCCAAAAGCAATATAGAATTATGCAAACCCTAATATAAATAACCAAACCAATCTACACTTAAAAATATAACACCTAAATCAATCAAATGCTATAAAAAAAAACTTAACTCGATCCATCAATTTTTGTTTTAGGAATTTGAAAGTGTGTAAAGAATAAGAAGAGATTGCAATGATATTTACATTTTTCTTAGGATTTTTATCAAAATTAACCATCATTTAATGATCGATATTGTATTTAAAAAATTTTGGGAGGTGTAGATAATATCGAAGAATGCTGGGTGTAAATCAAATCTGTATAGAATTTTAGGGGGTGTTTAAAAAATTCTTGATATAAATATTTTAATTAAATATTTATATGAAGCATATTTTGGGAATAAATTAAAGTTAAGCGAGTAAAGCGCTGCTTTTAGAAAATCAGGGATGTTCCTTGCTATTGAGGTATATGTTAAGGGTATTTCATGCCATTTAGAAAAAAAAATAATTTCTTTATATAGGCCCCCTAAAATATTGCTATTTTGAAAAACACCCACTAAAACTTCATATTTTTAAATACGCCCCCTAAAACTCTAAATTGGCCCGTATGCTTAATTATTTTTCCTAACAATGTTATAAATCTCCATTAAGAAGCTAAAATGACAATTTTGTCCTTCTAATGTCTTTATATTTTCATTGGAAAAAGAGAAAAAATGAGAGATTGTTAAATAATGTTAGAGAATCGAAAAAAGAAAATATGAGTTTTGCATTAAAAAAAATGAGAAAGTAAAATGGTTTATACTTCGGAGAGAGGAGAGAGAGATATTATTAAATAACGTTATAGAGGATTGAAGTAGAAAATATAGGTTGTGCATTGAAGAATCAAAAAAAAGAGTAATAAGGTTTTTGCATGAAAGGTGAAAAGGAGTGAGAGTTTTAAAGAGTTTGGAAGAGTAAGATAGATGGGTTATATATAAAAACGAAAAAACGAGAGTTTTAATGGCATATAAGATTTTTTTATCTCATATTCATCATATTAAGTCTAATTCAATTATTAATTGCAGTTAGGTTGAGAGAGAAAAATGGTGTTTTTAATTAACGGAAAAGTTTAGTGATTGTACTAAAAAATATAAAGTTTCGGGGATGTTTTCCAAAATACCAATTTTTTAAGGGGCGCATATTTAAAAATCCCAAAAGAATATCGAGGAATAAGATCCAATGAAAAATCTACCGACAAAAAAGCAACCCTCACGATCATTATGTATCTGCTGCTGTAAAGCCCACATTCGGCCATGTTGAACACAAACGCTCTGCCGTCTCATCTCCAAACTCATTCCAATTATTTTCTTTGTTCTCGGAAAAAGATCTGCGGACTTAGAAAATTTCGTAATGATAATAATAGCAAGAAGTCATGTGGTGGACAAGTCTTAGCGCAAAGAGCTTAACATTTTATGCTGCAACATAATATTTTGGATAAGTTCCCAGTCGATCCGACTACGAACAAGCCATGGGTGATAATTTGTCGGACCCAATCCAACTCCAAATAAGCCAGCTGCAATATAATATAAAATACATTATTCTTTTATTTTTATTTGTGATTTGATCTGCGCCTAACATTCGTGTATAAACAAAAGACTGCGCGGTCATCCAACTTAAGAAATGAAAGTAGATTATTTCTTAAATGTAATACTCAACATCCTCTCCGTCATATAAAACAATTTATTTATTAAAATCAAATTTATTTTAGGCAAACCCTTATACGGGCATTTATATTTGTTTATTTCGCTCAGTTAATATTCGAAACAAATTTATCGCCATTACAATATAAGATTTAATTTAAAATTTTATTTTCCATTTGGATCTGAACTCGGTACCAATACAACAACAACTGAGTCTTTTATCCCAGCACATGAATCTTCCGCCTCCGCTCACTCCTATCGAACAATATACTTTCATTGAGTCCCTTGGCAACCATATCGTATCGTATCAGCTCCATCCATGTTTTCTTCGGTCTCCCTTTTGCCCTTTTACCATTGCCTATATCGAGAGTATCTATTCGTCGAACCGGTGCTTTCATAGGTTTGCGTCGCACATAACTAAACCATTTAGCCGGTTTCCCCGCATCTTCTTCTCCATAGGTGCTACACCAACTTTTGCACGAATATTCTCATTTCGCACGTTATCTTTTCTAGTGTTACCACACATCCAACGAAGCATGCGCATCTCCGCTACGTGCATCTTCTGTGTATGATGCTTTTTAGGAGCCCAGCATTCTGTACCATATAATAAGGCAGGCCGAATAGCGCTCCGATAAAACTTCCCTTTCAATTTTAACGGAAAGTTACGATCGCACAAAATCCCTGTTGCACTTCTCCATTTCAACCAACCAGTTTGGATCTTTTGATTAACATCACTGTGGATCTCCCTGTCGCACTCCGGACCAATACCTAGGCTAAAAAATATATACCAATTCAAAATCTCACTCACATGAGTTTTGTTAAAGCCTTGTTATATGGAATTCTTAAAGTATTCCTTAGCCACACATATTATTATTTACATTTAATACTGGAATAGTCCATGCAGGACCCCTAAGATCCTAGAATTTTTTAAAAACCCTTTCAAGCGTCTGTCTAATCTGGGCAATTCCTCAAATATCGTGCATTTATGGAAAATCACGTCGGCAGAAAAGGCTAACTAAACCTCTCTGCAGGCATTAAAAGCAGAGGGATAGCTGGATCAAAACGGAAAGGAAAGGAAGTAAGATATGGGATGCCGAGGTAATAAATGCCCAACCCTCCGTTTTTTTTTGAACCCGTTCTTGGGGAAAAAATGATTAATATTTTTAAAAACAAGCCCCAGGTATTGAAGCCCACTAAATAGACGTTAAGAGAGGCCCCGGACCTAACATCTTTAGGTTGAAAAAAAAAACAGTTTACCCCTTTAGCCAACAGTGGAGGACTAAACTCTTTAGAGAGAGAATCATATGGAAGAGCTAGCTTGGTGTGCGCTCTCGGTAGAAAGTAATCTAAATGGTAATTCTATATTAGCATGAAATATTATCTTCCTTATTTAGGTATAAAAGATATTTCCGGAAATATAGGATTATCATGGTAATCAAATGAACCCATTTTATGGTAATCATATTCCTCCAGAACATATGTCTATCCTTGATTATCACGAAATATTTCCGCCTAACATAAAATGAGCCATGACCATCTGCCGCCGGCTTCCCTCGCCACCTGCCGGCCGACCGGCTCAGCCACCCATCGTCGGTCATCCGTCGGCCGGTCCACGGCCGATCAGCCATTCGCCGTCGGCCGGCCGCCGGTCATTGCCGATTGTTCTCCAGTCGGTCATCGCCGATCGTTCACTGATCGTTCATCCGCCAGCCGTAGTCCATCGTCTGTCGACCGTCGGCCCGCCAGCCATTGACGGTCCGCCGCCGATCGGCCGTTAGTCGCCGGGCTCGTTGCCATCCACCAACCCTTCTTCGATCTCGCTGTCCATCGACGGTTGCATATACATATATTTTTCTGGAATGATTAAGATATGCCAAGCACGTTAATGCAAATTTCTTGAAATTAGATGACCGGCTATTCTATTTCCGAAAATGGAAGGATTCCTGATAATCTTTCATTTTATATACCAAGCGCAACCTAGAGGTGTTGAGAAAAACAAATTTTGATCACGTTCGGTTTAGCTTGGGAGAATGTAGGTAATTTAGTCAAATCTCAATAAATTGTCCATTTATCCAGAGTTAATCGTAACTCATGGGTTAAACAATCAAAGGGTCTCTTTTATAAATAGTATTCTTTGGAGCTTTTTTTCAAATCAGCTAAATATTTTGGGGTCCTATAACAAAAACCCCACATTATTATCTCTTTCCCTGATAATTCGGACGAATATGTTTAGTTGCAAGATTGTGTTGGATTTGATACTATTTGGATTAACAAATCTAAGGATTCAATGATTTTGTGTTTGATTGGACTAGAATTGGAAAGTTTGGATTTGCTTGTATTTTATGAGAGGGCCACCAAAACAAAAACAAAGGAGGCATGAATACTCTAATATTTGAGGATTTACAAGGAATTTTACTATTGGTACTTTAATAATATTTTTATTTATTTAAATCTTACTTTCTTTCCATCAGATATGGATTATAAGTTGTATAAATTCAATACTAAGAATCTAATCCCAACACAAAATTCAATACTAGGAATCTAATCCCAACACAAAATTAATTGATTCAAAAATGTTTTTTTTGAAATAAGGTATTATAAAATTAAAATTATTAAAATAAAATGATTTTTTTAAAATTTATCGAAATAGGACGGTTTTGAGCCCGACCCCTCCCGGTGTTTAGAGGGCGGGTTCTAGAAACCCGTCCCCTACCCTATACAGGAGAGGGCGGGTTCCCCTATATTGGGAAGAGGCGGGTTCTGGGGGTAGAGGGTGGGTTCCCAGAACCCGCCCTATTTTATTTAATTTTTTTAAAAATAAAAACAGAAAATCAAATAAATATCGAATAAAATTTGTATAATATTAGTGTTGTTTAAATATGATTCTGGTATACACTCGAATAACTAAATGAATCCGTCAAATTTATAATACAAAAATATCATATCGGTTAAGATTTGATTTTTTTAATGAATTTGTCAATTGCACTTTTTGGAATCCAAATTTCAACCGAACAGCCCCCAGCTCCTTTCATATCTCTAAGTCAATCCAGATGCGTCTCTCTCCAATTAGGGTTAGGGTCATCTCTTGATCCCCAAGTTCTAGCGAATTCCTATCTCCAAACTCCATGAAGAGCTCTGCTGATGATCTCGTAGCCCCCGATTCATGGGAGTCGGTGGATCTAGAGGAGAGCGTGAAGAGATTGATGATCTCGTCCCAGAAAACGACCGATCTGCCGTCTCCGGCGTCCACGTCAGCGCCGGAACCAGCCGATGCGGCGGCGGGTGCGAGATTGAGCGGCGGCAGATTGACTTCGGATGATGATCGGATGCAAGTGGATCAATTTCTTAGAGAGGCCTTGGAGAAGCCTAGGGAACGGATATCTGGTGAGTTTGATGATTCTGTTAGATGTTAATCTAAGGTTTTTGATATGTAAATTTTTATTCTTTGATGGAAAATTTGTTAGGTTTATCTGTTTATTGATATACATAAGCATCTTGTAGTTGTGTGTTAAGAGTATAACTGTAATCAAGTTTGTGCTGTTTACTTATTGATTGGAACTAGATATCTGTGGAGTTGCAATCATGAACATTGATATTATTTGTGCGTTTAAAATTCACTGCAAAGTTTGATGAAAATATGCTACAGAAATAATATGCACAGTTCTTACGCTATTGTAAGCATAGTCACAAATTCGCCGTTCGGGAATAATTCGATGAGGTCGAAAATTCGGATTCGGAGAACTATTCGGAAAAAATCGGCAGGTATTCGGGAAAGATTCGGTAAGTGTTCGGGAAATGTTCGGGAAGGATTTCGAGCAATAAATTAATATATGAGACGCTAGGTTTTGATTTTGTGAATTATTTACAGTTTTTTGAATTATTCGCTGTTTTTTCACATAATTCGGGAATAATTCGCGAATTATTCGCGAATAATTCGCGAATTATTCGGCCAGTTCGGCAATGGAGAATAATTCGGCGAATAATTCGTTTGATCAAAAATTCGCGAATTATTCGCGAATTCGGCGAATAATTCGCGAATTATGTGACTATGATTGTAAGTGAAGATTATGTATGACACTACTTAAATCTACAGATGATTCGTACATAGTGCTCATCCTTTAGTGAAATCACAAAGGTTTGAATTCACAACAATAAATTGAGTATTTCACCTTGAGCAGGGACTGGCTAAGTTCATTAGTGAGCTATTTTACTCGACTTTGGGTTTGGTTTGGGTTATGCAAGGAAATAAGGATAAGTCGAAGTAGAATTTTGCTTGGATTGGATTCAATTTTATCCATATAGTTCATACGTGTGGATTTGGTTCTTGGTAAAATAGCCTATATTCATCGCCGTTGCTTGTGATTTCTTGCTGCTAGAGTACACAGAAGATCTCTCTCTCTCTCTCTCTCTCTCTCTCTCTCTACACACACACACACACACACACACGAGTGATCTATTGCAAACCGGTCCGCGTTTTTAAAAAAATGGGAACTCTCAATCCACAACATATTTGAAAGATCCGAACCGTTCAAGTTGATCACCCTGTCCTCAAATGCATGTGTATGAAAAATCAAAGGGTTTGAAGACCTCTAGCCCCTGCATCAAATGAGTGCAAAATGAATGTCTTTCAATATAGCAACATAAACTCCATCCGATACATAGGCTAGAGGTCTTCAAGCCCTTTGATTTTTCATACACGTAGACTTGAAGCTAGGGTGATCAACATGAACGGTTCGGATTGTTCGAATATGTCGTGGATCGAAAGTTCCCGTTTTTAAAAAACGCGGACCGGTTTGCAATGGAGCGCTCTCCTACACACACGTTGTTGTGATATCATCCCGCAACTTTTGTTGCTTGTTCCACTACTAGCATTGTTCATTCTACATTCTTCTTCTTCACACTTTCTAAGCTTTTGGTTCCAACGAGGTTTAGAGTGGATGTTTAGTTCGTTTGCATCCGGATAGATTTTCTAGTTCAGTTCTACATTTTGAGGTCCTTCTTAGCGCATTCTAGACAACAATTATCTATCATTGTGTTTATGCACGGTTCTACATCGCACATAAGAGAGAGAAAGTTTTATTAGTATTTCTTTAGTTTTGTTTACCGTATTTGAATAATCGCATGCCCCTTTCTAATAAATTTCTACGTTTCAGTTTTGCGAATGGAGCAAGATATTATAAGGTTTGTTCGAGATCCTGCTCGACAAGAACTAGAGTTCGAAGACCTTCCAACCTCGTATCTTCGGTTGGCAGCACACCGTTTGGCTCAACATTATTGCCTGCAGTCAATTGCCATGCCAAACAACATTCTACCTGATGGGTCCGGTTCTAGAATTATTCTTCTTAAGACTTCTTACTCTAAGCTCCCTCAAATTCGTCTCGCGGATATTCCTATCAATCTGCGACAGGAAGAAACCAAAAGCGTTGTCAAGGTTGCAATCAAGAAGAGACCACAGAAAAGCTCGCACACTATTAGTGGTTCAAATTTCCAATACTCCAAGTCCAGCAGTGCAAAAAGTGTTGAGGCAAGAAAAGAAGAGTATAACAAAGCACGTGCTCGAATATTCAGCCATACTGGTAGCAGCACAATGGCAAAAACAGAAGTAGGGCCGCACTCGCAGGCCGGCTTCCTGCCATGCTCTTTTTCCCCAGGGGGATCAGATGAGAAGTCCTTTGATTTAGATCCTGAATTTAATCTTCCAAAGGATTTATGTGACTCTTTTGAAGATGGAAACAGATTGGATAGTAATAGGGGTACCGAGCAAGAATTTGATGTTAGAAGATATAGTGGTACCAATAGAGTGGCTATTTTCCGGGATCGTGAGGGTGATCGGAAGGACCCCGACTATGATAGGAGTTATGACAGGTAATTTACAGATATGGTACCCTCTTTTGGCTGCATCTGATACTTTTGTATAATTCGAGTGCTTGCTTTGACAAATCCACCAGGGAAGTTTGAGCATTTGCTCTTACAGTTAAGAGAGCACCCCCACATTCGCTTAAAAAATTGCTTAATAATATAAAACAAGAAGCCCTTAAAATTTTGGGATTTGTTAACATGTAACTTTGAGATTCAACCAATCGGCAACTGCTCTTAGCTTGCAGATGGGGCTATAATAAAATAAAAAATGCTGTTCTCTTCCATATTTGTTTTTAATATCGATACTGGTTTGCAATGTTTACAATATTTGCTATACATTCTTCATGTTCTGTGAAAAGCAGTCAGTATCAATACATAATTATCTAGGTCAATGTGCTTGGACTTGTTGAACATTTTGGGAGAAAAAAAAAAGACACTAAAAATGACTTGTTGATCATTAAAGGAATCTTATTAAATATAGCTTGTTTACAAAATATCAGCTCTGTGTGATCGAGTGTACAGCAGTCCCTATAGTTTATAAGGGATAAGTTACTTTCATGGTTCATGTAATCAATTTGACATTGCCTATAAGATTACCTTTTAGAGCTGAATTTGGTATATCCTGCTACTGATAATAAGTAAACAGTTTGTTTATGTCAAAATTATCCTACTGCTTCTTGTTGTTTGCAGGTATATGCAAAGATTTGATCCTGGGTTTGGCTTTAACGGAGGACATTATACCATGCAACCTATGTATTCCCCTGCTGTGAGCTACAACACAGAATTCCCTCAGATTGGGCCAAGTCACAGACCACAAGTTTCTATCGACCACCAACCTCGGCCTATCACACACCACATGCATGGGCCCTGGTCGGATGCATCGGTGCCTTCTCCAATTGGATATCGTTCTCAAGAAGGCATGATACCTCCATTTAACATTGGTTTTATAGGTTCTCGCCCATCGCCAGTCTATGTGCATTCTTCTCAGTATCCTGGCCCTCAACATCATGGAATGCCATTTGTTCATCAGCATGAATATGCTCAACCTTTTCCTCAGGTGTGTTAAATTTGGTATCATAATTATTGTTATAGTTGTTAATTGGTCCAGTGATTAAGTTGTAAAGTTCGATTTTTCTTTTCCTACTTGTTGCACTTCTGTTATTGGTATAGCTGCCAATCAAGTGAACGATTTTAGTTTTATTAGAAAAATAGGGGAAGAAGTAAACAAACATGCCAATATTTAGACAAGCTGGAAGTACTTACATGTTCAGTCAGTTCCTTATTTCTGAAAAACAAAGTAAGGTCTATCGCCTGTAGATAAAACTGCTCAGAGAAGGATCCACCTAGCCTTCGCGAGATTAATCTTGTAATTCCAAATTTTGTCAGTTCAATTAATTTCAGCTGTTTCTCTTATTAAAAAAGGTCTTGTATGTTTTACTTGGTGCAACTCCATCACTTGTATGCTTTCCAAGACTCTGACATTTGGAATTTTTCTGCAGGCTCATCAGCAACAATCTGAATCAAATTCTGGACTGGCCCGGCCCCATTAAGGGGTTGGGCATGCCTGCACCTGCCAGTACAACCCTTGCGGTCAGAGATAGGGTCATTGGCCTTTTTTTCTGTGTTGGCTGGCAGGAGATTTGCAGGCATACAGAACCAAGGCTGGCTGGAGAAATGCATACGCTATATGTTGAAATGATCAACGTTCAATTTCAGTCTTGGTTCTTTTTGAATGCTTCTTGCACTAACAGATGCATTAAGTTCGGGTCCGGCTTTGAGATGCTCTCTTACTCGCAACGGCTCAGGATCGTTGGTGCACAAGTTTGAAAGATTGGTGGTTACAGGTCTCATAAGGGATATTTCATACACCCCGTTACATCCTTTGAGCTGGGGAATGAATATGTGGGTCACATTTGCACAATTTTTTGTCGATTGGCAACTTGGCAGGTATTTGCAGGTTCAGAGAAGCAAGATTAGTTTTGGTACCATTCAGCAAACGAGTTCTCTATTGTTAGAACAGTGTAGGTTTTATGTGACGGAAATATCTTTTAAGAAATTGTTTTGAGGGGGTTTATATGCATATAGAAGAAAGATGAATGTATATTATTTGCTTAAAATGCTTCTCGTTGCAAATTTATTGTTTTTTAAGAATTTATGTGAAAAAAGTAATTGGTGAACTGTATAAATTGCGCCATTTATAGAAGATAACCATTCCTTTTTCTTTCTTTCACCAAAGAATTTTGTATGTTGCAGATTGATGCGACACGGAATCTAAATAGTAGGCTGTGTCTGTGTGGCAGTCAAATAGCTTGTATGGAGAAAATTAGAAGTCAAATATCACCCCTTTATAATTTCAGCACTCAGCTTTGTTGATACTTTCTTGTCCACTAATGCCAGGTGGAATTTGCGTTTCAGATGTATCATTGCTCTTAAAGGTTCAAAAATAGCTCTTGCCAGGATAAGAGAAGTCATTGTCTGGAATTTGGATGCAGGGTACAGGTTTGATTTTGAACAACTTGCAACTTAATTCCTTGCCTTTTTCGAATTTGTATAGTTCTCTAAATGCGAGTGTCGCAAATTATCTTTGCAGTAGCACCAGAGGCAGACCGCTGCTCTTTTTATAGCAATGAATTTGTAAATGTTGTGGACTCGGACATGATTCCTGTAATGTGTCAAGTCTCATGCAGCTGACAGCCTGATAGGTATGCGGTGCTTAAATCAACCTAGATATATATTCTTCGTTTTTCCTTCTGCTGGGACAAAAATAATTATATGATTTGTAGTTATTTCGTCTTCTGTTTGTAAATTGTATATACGTTGCAAATGGTTTGCCCTGTTTAATTGACTGTATCGTGTCTATACTTGGCATGTTGAAAGAGATCGATCCATTTTATTCCTTCAATGGAAGCTTTAGCCCTTAAACTAAGTTATAGTTAGATTCTTACCTGAATAAAAAGAATTCCTCTATTTTCTTTGAAAGGTGTATCTGATGCTTAGATTATTTTCTATGTCATATTACTGTTTAGCTAGCTATATTTTCTTCATCTGCCTCAGTATCAGTGGTTGTCTATTTCCAAGATTTGAACGTTACATAAATCTTAGTCGTACGATAGTTGTGATTTGAATTGATTTTCTTTTGAACACACAATAACTTGATCTCCTAATCTCGTATCGGAAAGGGATAAAGAAGACAGAAAAAGAAAGAAACTTATCTGCTAGTCTCATTTCATAATAACCCATGAGACAATCACAAGGGATTGATTTTAATGGGGTCTGCTATGAAGAGAGGCTCTCCACAAAATTTTACACCCTTCCAAAAGTTGTGTCAAATTTCCATCCAAGGAAACTATGGACTAGAGAAGGGAGACATCCCCAATATTCTTCATACCCCAAAGGTTTTTTTATTTGTTAAAGAATGAAAGACGATAGATTTGCAATAGGGAATCTTGTTTATCTACAAGACAACATATAAAATTGCAGTGAAATGGGGTACTGTTTTGCAGCCATCAAAGATATGAGTTGTATTTTTCACTTTGCACTAATTGTATGTTCCATGATTGCAGGTGACTGGGGGCATTTTCATGCCTAGCCTCAACAAGTTGGAGTATTGACTTTGCCAAAAATCCAGGGCAGATCAAAATTTGGTATCGAGACGGAAAGGGAGACGAAAAGGGTTGTTTGTTCAGCTATGGATAAGTTAATAAAGAGTGCTTCTTTACAGTTAAGAATTATTCGATTAAAGTTTATAATAGCCTCATCAATTATCCTAAGCAGAGCCCAGAACGCAAGTGTATATATATATATATATATATATATATATATATATATATATATATATATATATATTTTATATCTTTTTTGGTATTGCCCATAGCTTTCCTCAAGTGTGCAGAAGTATTCATTTGTTCTCGTCGAAAAATTGTCGGATTTTTCAGTGAATTTAAGATATTTAGTTATTGATAGATTGGATTCAGATGCATACAGGAAATTGTAGCTCGATGTCAAACTTTTAATAATTGTGAGTTAATATAGCTGGGAAAGTGTATGTGTTATTCAGAGTATGCTTGCTATGTCTCAGAACACTGATATCTCATTTTCTGTTCCTCAAAGTTTTGTTGTAGTACTAGAAAATCATTTACTGCAGATAACCCAAGAAAAGGGAAAGAAAACATGCAAATGCCAGTATGCCATGTCCATTTCCTTATCAGTGTATGGAAAATTCAATTCTAAAACGACTTTCCATACAAATTTGCCTCACTTCTTCCTTCTAAAATTTATTCTACACCTTTTGATTAATGCTTAATATATATAAGGGAGTGATCCATTGCAAACCGCTCCGTGTTTTTTGAAAAACGGGGACTTCCGATCTACTATATATTTGAGCGATCCAATCCGTTTAAGTTGCCTTATCCTCAAATATACAAATATACGTGTATGAAAAATTAAAAGATTTGAAGACCTTTTGCATATGTATCGATGGGTGCAAAAATGAACGTGTTTCAATAATGTAACATAAACTCCATCCGATGCATATGCTAGAAGTCTTTAAATCCTTTGATTTTTTATATACGCATATTTGGATAGGGTGATCAACTTCAACAGTTCGGATTGTTCAAAATTGTCGCGGATCGAGAGTTTCTGTTTTTAAAAAACGCGGATTACTCTCTTACCTATATATAGTAAATTTTCATACCAATTTATTATATTTTATTACCCTCCCTTTGTTAGGATGAAAAGTACAAATATTTATAGGCATGAATTCATGGGTCAAGTGTAAGACTAAAGGTAAATCAACTCGGGAATAAAAGATTAAATAAGAACTAAAAAATAACATAATATGGCACTTACTTTAAAGCCCTGTTTAGGAATAGACTTGAGGTTATATCTGGAATTTCATACATTTATCTAAACTTAACCTCAAATTTTCAAATATGTTATCTATGACTTTCATTCAGGAGTTTTGGATTTGTAGATTCCAAAACTGGGAAAGTTGGAGTTTTCTAGACTCCAAAAAAGAATAGGAGCTAAAAAAGCACTTAATTTGTAAAGTTACACTCTTAAGTAGGAAAAATTATTCCCTATACGTCCGGACAAAAGAGATAAGAAGTAGTGGTACAGCCCTACATGTTGACGATGGCTGCACGAAATCCCTCCCCCCCCACCCCACCTCACCTCCGGAGCATTACACTCCGTAGGGAATAATTTATCCTTCAGTAATAGTAGGCCTTGCAAACCAAAGTTTGCATGGCCTCTACCAACACTTACAAATAAACTCCCGTTATTCTAACTCCTTTCCAAACCGGTATTATTATTATTATTAGAATTACACTTGCTACCACTATAGCATAACTCAAAAAAAAAAAATGAAAAATATAATGTTTGCATATCAAATTCAATGGATTTCAAGACGGAATTCTCAAAAAAGAAGAAGAAAAGGAGAAACTCACCAAAAACCCTCATTTAAAGAACGACTTATTTACTGAAAACTCCCAACAAGTTTAGGCTATTTTAATAAAACTACCATTACTTTTAAAATTATTAAGAAACTATCGAAAATAAAGGTGCCACGTCACTTAAACCGCCACGTCAGCAATTTTTTAAAACCCTAAAATAACCCCTCGATAACTTAATCCTAATTTTACAAAAATTAAAAATAAAACAAATAAAAACATCTCCTTCCTCCTACAAAAATTAAAAATAAAACAAATAAAAACATCTCCTTCCCCCTCCTTCCTCCGGCCACCATCATCGTCGTGGCGCTGATACCACCGTCTCCCTCTACTGCCTCATCCTCATCCTCATCCTTCCGCCGGCGACCCCCGCCCCCTTTCCCCTCCTCCGGCGACCCCGTACCGGCGACCCCTTCCCTTCCTCCGGCGATCCTCATGCCATTTCCCTTCCTCCGGCAACCCCTGTGCCCCTCCTCCACCGCATCCTCGACCCCTACTACCTCCACCGCCTTTACTTCTTTTTGCTCTTGTTCTTCTTCATCTTCATCCTCCTCCTCCTTCTCCTCCGGCGACCCCCGCCCCTTCCTCTATCGCCTCCATGTTGAAATTAACTTGATTTGAACTCGGGGTATGAAGGGTCATGAGTTATTTTATTCATGGATGAGTTATTGATGCACTATTTAGTGGTAGTAATTAAAAATATGAAGAGTCATATGTTATAGACATAAACGTGTAGGTTATGAGTTATGGAGGAACAAGGGTCATTACTTGTGACAATAAATGGTGTAGGTTATAAGGGTTGAAGTATAAAGAGTCCTGTAATTCTTATATATGTGTTGTCATTTGAGTTGTGATGTGTGTCAAAAAAATTAAATCAATACAAAAGACATTTTTCTCCTTTATATCCTCTTCCAATTTCCTTTCAAAGTTATAATTCCAATTATATTTTGAAGACAAAATGGTATCGGAGCTAGCGAAAATGATGACCAATGGGATGGTGCCATTCGTTATTCATTGCCTCACCAAAAAAAATTACGAAAATTGGAGTATTCAAATGAAGGCTTTATTGAGGTCCCTTGATGCTTAGGACGTTGTTGTACAAGGCTATGATAAGCTTGAAGATGAAGCTGTGCTATCGGTTGGCCAAAGAGCAACCAAAAAGACAATAGAGCTCTCCATTTTATTTATCAAGAAGTTGATGAATCGACATTTGAAAAAATTTCTAATACCACGAATTCGAAGCGGGTTTGGGAGATCCTTCAAAACTCCTACAAATGAGCGGAGAAGGTGAAGAATGTTTGTTTGCAAACTCTCCATAGAGAATTTGAAGATTTGGAGATGAAAGAAAATGAATTAGTCTTCGACTATTTCACTAAAGTTTTAACCGTTGTGAATCAGCTCCGAAGAAATGGTGAAAAAATTTAAAGATGTCCGCGTTATAAAGAAAATACTTCGGTCCCCTCCTTCGAAGTATGATTATATTGTTTGCGCGATAGAAGAATCCAAAATTTGGAAAGTATGACCATCGACGAGCTTATGGGTTCATTGAGTGCCCATGAGAAAAGATTCACCGAAAGGCAAGAGTCGGTGGAGAAACTACTTCAAACAAAACTTAGCTTGAAGAGAGGACGTGCAGGTTCAAAAGAAGAAAGCTACGGCGGTCGAGGCTATGGAGGAGCTCTTGATCATGGTCGTGGTCGCTGACGTGGCGGTGGAAGAGGCAGCAATCAAAACTTTGAAGAAAAATATCATGGCACCAAAGTTTCAAGAGGGCGTGGAAGAGTAATGTTCAATGAAGAAGGGAGATCTCATGTGTAGTGGTTCAGCTGCAAAACGTATGACCACTATGCTTCAAAATGTTGGAAAAATCAAGTTGATGAAAAAACGAATTATGCCGAAAAAGAAGAAAACGCGGATCATGTTCTCTTATTGGCTTTGGAGATGGAGATGAAGATAAAGAGGACATTTGGTATTTGGACTCTGGCGCTAGCAATCATATGTGTGGGAAAAGAAGCATGTTTATGGATTTAGATGAATCGGTCAATTGTTATATTTGGAGATTCTTCAAAAATTCCCGTAAAAAGAAAAGGTAAAATTTTCATTCGCCTTAAAAATGGTGCAAATCAAATTATCTCAAATGTTTATTATGTCCATAATATGAAAAGAAACAGTTTAAGCTTGGGACAACTCTTAGAGAAGGGTTATGATATTCATATGAAAAATCATAATCTTCTCTTAAGAGATAATAAAATGAGATTGATAGTAAATGTACAAATATCAAAAAATCGGATGTTCATCCTTAATATTCAAAAGGGAGATGTGGCCATCTTAATTTTGGCGGTCTTAGCATGTTTGAATGCTTCCATAGAAAACCCGTCTTGGCGATGACATTTAAGATTTTGCCATTTTAATTTTGGCGGACTTAGCATATTGGCGAAACAACATATGGTGAAAGGATTGCCTCTTATTAATCATCTGGAGCAATTTTGCGAATGGTGTCTTTTCGGAAAGCATCATAGGGTTAGCTTTCCAAAAGAAACTTCATCTCATGCGTCAAAACCCCTTTAACTCGTCCACACGGATGTTTGCGGTCCAATAACTCCCACTTCTTTTGGTGAGAATAAATATTTTCTCACTTTCACCAATGATTTTTCTCGAAAAACTTGGGTTTATTTTTTGAAAAATAAATCCGAGATATTTTTTGTATTTAAATCATTTAAAGCTAACGTAGAGAAAGAAAGTGGTTATTATTTGAAATCTATTAGATCACATCGCAGCGGCGAGTTCACTTCAAAAGATTTTGAAACATATTGTGAAGAGCATGGGATCCGTCATTTTCTTACGGCTCCTTATTCACCTCAGTAAAATGGAGTGACTGAGATAAAGAATCGCACGATTCCAAATACGGTGAGAAGTATGTTGAAAAGTAAGAAGACGCCTTAAACCTTTTGGGTTGAAGCAGTTGCTTGTGCTACGTATATTTTTAATCGGTGTCCAACTCAAAACTCTACAAAACATTACTCCGCAAGAAGCATGGAGTGGCTACAAGCCCAATGTCATCCACTTCAAAGTATTCGACAGCATTTGCATATGCTCATGTTCCTGAGCAAAAGAGAAGCAAGTTAGATGATCGCAGCATGCTCTTTATATTTGTTGGCTACGATTCAAAAACCAAAGGATATGTTAGGATTTTTATATTCCAAACAATTCAGAAAGATCTTTTAAGAAGAAAAGAAAAACACAATCAAACATTAAGAAATAATTATCTTTCAACTTCTCTTTTTTATTCAACTTCAATACGAATTACAAAATCTCTCTCCTTTCAAAACTTCTATTCAACTCTTCTTCTTCTCCTCTTCATAAAATAGCCAAATCAATCTATATTTATAGACCTAGACAATGATGCTTAGTGATAACATTGATTTAATTATAATTTATTTCTAAATAACTAACTAAATCTTATCTCCAAACAAATTTTCAAATATCTTCATAATTAATATCATTCAACCAACAATTTAAATTTAGATCTAATCTAAATCTAAATCCGTAACTTTCTCTCCTAAAAAATTTGAATATATGACAAATCTTAACAGGATATAAGCTATACGATCCTTGCAGCAAAAAGGTTATTGTTAACCGAGATGTTGTATTCGATGAAGAAAAATCATGGGAGTGAAATGAATATGAAGAATGTACCAATTCAACCACTTTAATTGGCAAAGAAGATAATATTTCAAAAGAAACAGATACTCCATCACTACCATCCACTCCGTCGCCTGGTGACTCTCCAACTTCGTCCACCTCTTCAACTAGCACATTATCTCAAAGGAATCAAAAGATGAGATCTTTAGCCGAGTTATACGAGATAACAGAAAATCAAAACAATCTCTTTTTTTTTTTTGCTTTTTTGCCGATTATGAGCCTTTAGATTTTGAAGAAGCAATTCAAAGCATAAGGTGGAAAGAAGCAATGGATGAGGAGATCAAAGCGATCGAGAAAAATGACACGTGGGAGCTAACCTCTCTTCTGAAGGTAAAAAGGCAATCGGAGTAAAGTGTGTGTGTAAGGAAAAGAAAAATGCTCAAGGAGAAGTTGAAAGGTAAAAAGCAAGATTAGTGGCCAAGAGCTACAAGCAACAAGTCGGAATTGATTATGATGAAGTATTTTTTCCGGTTGCTCGTATTGAAACTCTAAGATTAATTATTTCTTTGGCTGCGCAAAATAAATGGCAAATCTTTCAACTGGATGTAAAATCAACATTTCTAAATAGCTTTCTTGAAGAAGAGGTTTACGTTGAACAACCTCTTGGCTATATTAAAAAGGGACATGAATCAAAAGTTTTGAAATTGAAGAAGGCGCTTTATGGATTGAAGCAAGCACCAAGGGCGTGGAATAGCATGATCTATGTATATTTTAAAGCAAACAATTTTATTTAATGTCCTTTATGAGCATACTTTATACACAAAAAAATTTCAAAATGGAGATTTTTTAGTTGTTTGCTTGTATGTGGATGATCTCATATTTACAGGAAATAATCCTCTCTTGTTCAAGGAGTTCAAAGACTCCATGATTCAAGAATTTGAAATGACGGATATTGGGCTCATGTCTTATTATCTCGGCATTGAGGTTAAACAAGATAAAGATGGGATTTTATCTCTCAAAAAGGTTATGCAGGGTCTATATTCAAAAAATTCAACATGGAGGAATGAAATCCGGCATGCACGCCTATAGAATGTGATATCAAATTGTCAAAATATGACGGCGGAACCAAAATCGGTCCCACTTACTTCAAAAGCTTGGTTGGGAGTCTATGGTATCAGACATGCACAAGGCCTAATATTCTTTATGGAGTTGGGTTTTTTAGTAGATACATGGAGGGGTCTAAATATTCTCATTTGTTGGCAGTAAAGAGGATTATCCGGTACATTAAAGGTGCAATAGCTTATGGCTTGTTTTATTCAAGTTCTAACAATTTTGAGTTTTTTGCATACACTAATAGTGATTGGGCCGGAGATATAAATGATCGAAAGAGTACAACCGGTTATACATTTTTCATGGAAAATACCACATTTACATGGTCTTCTAACAAGTAACCGATTGTTACTCTTTCCATGCATGAAGTCGAATACGTTGCTGCATCAACTGAAGTTTGTCACGCTATTTGGATAAGAAGCTTGCTCAAAAATCTCCGATTTATCCAAGATAAACCAACAAAGATCTATGTGGACGACAAATCCACCATTGCACTCGCCAAAAATCCAGTGTACCATGAAAGGAGCAAGTATATTGACACTCGCTATCATTTCATCTGCGAGCGTGTCAAGACAAGGAGGTCGAGCTTGAGTTTGTTAAGTCTTAAGACCAAGTTGCTAATATATTTACAAAGCCGCTGAAGTTTAATACATTTTCTTTGTTGCGGAGCAAGCTTGGCATGAGAAAACAAGTTTAAGGGGAATGTTAAAATTAACTTGATTTGAATTGGGGATATGAAGGGTCACGAGTTCTTTTATTCATGTATGAGTTATTGATGCACTATTTGGTGGTAGTAATTAAAAATACGAAGAGTCATATATATGTTATAAAATAATTGTGTAGGTTATGAGTTATGGAGTAATAAGGGTCATTACTTGTGATAATAAATGGTGTAGGTTATGAGTTGTGGAGTATAAAAAGTTATGTAATTCCTATATATATGTGTTGTTATTTGGGTTGTGAAGTGTGCCGAAAAGATTAAATTAATACAAATGATGTTTTTCTCCTTTATATCCTCTTCCAATTTCTCTTCAAAATTGTAATTCCAATTATATTTTGAAGACACTCAACGACCCCCACCGCCTCCACCTCTCCTTCTTCTTCTCATCCTCTAATCACGCCCCCTTCCCTCTCTTCCGACGAGCCGCGTCCTTTCCTTATCCTCCCACTACAGGAAACTATAGTTATTTCCACGCCTAAAACCCGTCGAAATAAACTTGTTTTGTTGGGACACCCTAAGAAGCCACGGATAACATTCATTGCAATATATGGTGTCGCAATAGTTTATTTTCTCGGGAAATAGGTGTCGCAATAAAAAACCCTATTTCGACAGTATATGACCGTCGAAATAAATGTTATTTCGACAGATATACGCCGTCACAATAAACAATATTATATATATATATATAATGTTTTCTGAATATATTTAAAATAAATTAAAAAATATTTTGACATGCCAGGCACGTCAAAATATAGATTATTTCGACGCATCTGGCACGTCGAAATAAGTTTAAATTAAAAAAAATTAAAACAGAACAAAAATTTGCACCTTAAAATAAATTAAAAACTATTTCGACATGCCAGGCAAGTCGAAATATAGATTACTTCGAAGCACATCAAAATAAGTTTAAATTAAAAAAAATTAAAACAAAACAGAAATTTTTTAATCCAATTACATCCAATCCATTCCATTCAAATATCAATTACATCAAATCTATTTCATTCAAATATCGATTCCATTCCATTCAAATATCGATTCTAATCCATTCCATTCAAATATTGATTCTAATCCAAAATCTATTCCATTCAAATGTAAATTATCCAAATACAATTGTTGGGGTCAAAAATTGCATCCCGGTTGACCAAGTCAAAATTAAAGTCAACCCTAAGTAAGCGGGCACAAACCCAGATCAAGTGGGTCCATGCCCAAGTCGAGCCCCATGGCCGGCCTCCCCCATGCCAAAAAAAGAAAATTATGTAATAAATAATTTTGATGTAAATTTCTATGAATAAATGTAAGGAATATGGGCATAAAGCAAAATTTTTGTAAAGCTCATGGCTTATGTGCAAAAAGAAATAGCACATGAGGTATGGGATGGGCAAAATGCCATTTTGTAAAGCCCAATGGGCTATATGTAAATTTATAAGCCTATATAAAGTAACATGATGATGAAATAAAGATAACTTTTCATTCCCCTCAAAATCTAGGGTTTTGTGTCTCTTCCTCCTTCATCAAGGTTCTAAACCTTCTTCCACCTTTTCAATTAAATCAAGAGTTTTACTCTTCTTTTTCCAAAATTAAATAGTTTTTCACCACAAAACCCACGGAGGGGAGCTCAGATCTTCCATCAGATCTCAAAAAGGGAAGATTTTTTAAATCTCATCCCCTTTCTCCAAGATCCGTTCAACCGAGAGGAAGAAGAAGGAGACTCATCTTCAAAAATCCCATCTTGGGAAGATCCTGGGCCAAATGGGAGAAACAAAGCAGTCCCTTTTGATCATTTCTAAATATTTTTAGGAGTTTAACTCCATTCAAGATCTATTGGAGTTCAACTCCATAAATTAATCTCTTTTTAGGAGTTTAACTTCAGAAGTCAAATCGGGAGCACAGCTCCCAGTGCAGGGACAAAGTCCGTTTTCCTGCTGACGCTCAGCGCCCGTGTACCAAGCACGCTGGGCGCTAGCGCCCAGCCCTCGCATGCCAGGCATGTGGGGCGTTGGCGTCCAGCGCCTAGCGCCCAGCGCCCGCGTGCCAGGCACGTGAGGCGCTGGCGCTCACGCGTCCTTTGGACGCCCTTTCCCCCTCATTTTATATATACTCCACACTAAAAATACATCCCACGTTAGAAAAAATTTCTAACGAGGCGCTGTCCTGCATCCCGCAAGGGGGCTGCTAGCCCTCTTGACCTCCAGCCCGCTATCCGGGTAGCGGGACCCCCGTAAAACTCTGCGCGGCCCCCGATATATTCAAAACCCCTTCAAAACACAACACTGCACATTGAGTTCGCATGGCCTGTTTGACCCGTCAATCGGACATTCTCTCTCTCCAAAGGCGAGGGATAATTAACGGCAGCTTAGTCCGCGGCTGCCGGAGATTCGGATCCCCACAATCAATAAACCCCAGCCTACCCTAAGCAGGGGGAATCTGTAGTACGCCTGACAAGCGCACGTGTATTCCCATCTCAATAGGATGACGAAAAACACCCTACAACAATTACAATAGATATTACGCATTCCATTACAATCATAATATCATAAATTTACAAAAGCGGGAAATGAAATCACAAGGGAGGACGGACACGGGAGGGAGAGTCGATCACGAAGGAGGAGTTCATGGATCTCCAGGGTAAACCCCCTGCGATTAAAAGTTTAAAATATATGATTTAGTATGGATATTTATAGTAATTAAGTAAATGTGTGTGTGCTTTTCTGTGTGTGGGTTGTTGGGGTCAAAAATTACACCCCGGTTGACCAAGTCAAAGTCAAAGTCAACCCCAAACCAGGTGGGTCCAAGCCCAGTTCAAGTGGGCCCATGCCCAAGTCGAGCCCCATGGCCGGCCTTCCCCATGCCGAAACGAAATCATGTAATAAATAATTTTGATGTAATGTAAGAAAAATGGATATAAAGCCAAATTTTTGTAAAGCCCATGACTCATATGCAAAAGAAATGAGCATTTGAGGCATAGGATGAGAAAAATGCCATTTTGTAAAGCTTAAGGGGCTATATGTAAATTTGTAAGCCTATAAAATACAATATGATAATGAAATAAAGCATACAATTCATTCTCCTCAAAAACTAAGGTTTGTGCCTCCATCTTTTCTCTCCCAAGTTCTTCCTCTTCCTTTTCATTTTCCAATTGAATCAAGAGCTTAGCTTTTTTTTTTTAAAACTAAATAAAGTTTCACCATAAACCCACCTCCGAAGACCCCATCAAGAGAAGAAAAATGGTCTCTTTTCTTTATCATCCAAGATCTAAATCTTGGAGTTTCAAGAGAACCCATTTTGGGTTTCTTCTCAAAAGAGAAAGGAGAAAATCTTTTGGAGTTTAACTCCACAAATAATTTTTTTTTGAGTTTAACTCTATAATAAAACCTTTTTTTTGGAGTTTAACTCTATAATAAAACCTTTTTTTTTGGAGTTTAACTCCGAATAAAATTGTTTTGGGAATTTAACTCCAAATAAATGTTTTTTGGAGTTTAACTTCATCACAAAAAAAAAGATCTTTTGGGAGCCCCTGCTCTCTCTCACGTGAGGAAGAGAGAACTCCCACCAAGTGGGAGCTTTCTCCCCTCTCACGTAAGGGGGAGGCTCCCCATTTAGTGGAGTTTAACTCCACACCAAATAAAGATCTTTTTGGAGTTGAACTCCATTTAAAATTATTTTGGAGTTTAACTCCACATTAAATTTTTTTAGGAGTTTTACTCCATTTAAAATTCTTTTGGAATTTAACTCTACATTAAATCTTTTTAGGAGAAAGTACACCTACGAGATCCTTTCGACTCGTAGGGAGAATACTTTTGGAGTTTCTCCTTAGGAGTCGTAGGGACTCCCAAGTGTGGAGTTAAACTCCCATGTTACAGCTGTAGGGTTACTTAGTGCGGAAGCAAGGTTTTGAAAGGTATCGTCCATGCCGTTTTCAAAAATTTGTCGTTCTAAACAACCCTAACTCTAGAATCTTAACTAGAGATTTAAACAATACTAGCAATGCAAACAACTTTACATCCAAAGTGAATGAGGAATACAACCTTTGTAGACCGGTCCTTCACTTCTAAAGCTCCATGTAGTAATCCCTTCGCTCCAAGTAGTGAACTCCCGAACTCTAGTAAGGGTTCATATGAAGAAATGAACAAGCTTGCTCGGAGTCTTCGAGGCCGAAGATGATCTACGTCGAGGAGACTCAAGCTCATGCTATCTCTTCACTAAATTAGGGTTTAGTGAAGCAAACACCCTAAACTAAATGGCTAATAGTAGAAGATGATGAAGTAGGAAATGGGCTCACTTTAGATTTGTTTTTCTCACAATATTTTCTCACTTAGAAAAAGCTAGCAAGCTTTTTCTCATGAAGAAGAAGAAGAAGTGATGAAGAGAAATGAAACTCATGAGGTGAGAATAGCAACCATGGGTGAGTTAGTGTCATACACTAACTCATGTAGAGAATAAACCATGGCTAAACAATAATGTTTAGGTTAATAAATATCTACAAGTAAAACAAAATTAGTGGACTTGGTCAATGGTTCCACAAGCTTCTACAAGCTTCAACCATGTGACTAATTACCAACTAATTTTGATTAATTTTAAATAAATAAAATCATACGTTATCATAAGCTTGGTATGAGTCTCATACACCCATGTTGCATGTGGTATCAAGCATGACACATATAATAATGTACATTAATATATATCACACATATACTAAAGCGCAAAGTGAGAAAAAGAAATGTTTAAATGAGCTAATATTAGTTAATGTAAATTAATATATCACATATATAATTATACATTAAATTGTTAAATCAACACTTGATTTAATAATCCCGCTATATCACATACAACAGACTAATATCAACAATCTATCGAATCAACACTTGATCCGATAACCCGGCTATATTACATATAACCGACCGATATCATATATCGCGAGAATAGAATGCAGTATCACATATGTGCATTAATCTCGGTCCCGCACATATCACATATGTGCTCCTACTTCGTTTCGCATGAACCGGGAAACCTCTGTGTAGGACTTTAAAAACTCGTCAATACACCAGCAGTAGCCGATGATCATATCAAACACCCACAAGTCGCAAGCGGTCCGCTAAACATAACGGCCACCCGGGTATTGAGCGATCAGAAGATCAACAAGTAAGCCTGCTCATACTCCTGCGAATCCAATCAGTAACACTACCGTACAGTCCCGTCTCTTCGTCAGATATGTCGCATATCACAGCCTGGGGGTGGTATAACGTCAGACCCCAATAGCCTGATAAGTCATGCCGGTGCAAGGTCCATAAAGGTTCGAGAAACTACTGATAACACTTACCAGTAGATCTCAACAACTCTGTCCATGGATTTCCTGTTATGGCCAATCGAGCATAGCACAACATCAACTCCCAATACCAGGAGAGACGAATCCCCTCTTATCGCTCATTACCTCCATGTGACTCGGGACTGTACCCAAAAACCACCTTTTTGCACGATCTCTTGACCGTAGTATGGTGGAAATCAAAGCACAGTGGGAATCACATAAGACTCTATGACGATCTTGGGTCGACAGACTAACCTGTACCAGTGTCACCAGAGAACTGCTATCTAACGATAGGTATAATACCATCTAGAAGTTCTCGGCGAGTCCGTTCAGTGTACCCAGTCTCCAATGAGCACCCGTATACCATCTTTGATGTCAAACACTAATGGATGTGGGATCATCCATCGCCCATCATATGGGTCAAGATGCGTATACGCCAGTCTACTCTGGAATATCGATGCCCTGTCTCGATACACCCTCGACTAGGAATAATTATAGGGTGTACTTGTGGACTACCCTTGGCCCCACCAATATGATCTTCATCATAGTCCTGGTAGTCAAGTACACATCCTAAGGGCTTTGTCAATATGTGAGAGCAAGACATCATCACTTATACAAGTCAACATGTTAAGATAAAGAGCAACCAGATAGCATACTATCATGTCGAGCAAGAAAGTCCTCCCTATATATGTCCAAGCATCCACTACAATATACATCCCATGTACAGTAATGGCATCTAGGGCATACAGATAACTAACAATCTCCTACTTATACTAAAGCCATCTGTTGTAGTATCCAATACCCAACAATATAGCAGTGGTTGTAGTATCCCATACTCAACCATCCCAAAATCTCTCAAATAGTATTTGGGGAAGCAGGCCTTGGTGAGTGGATCCGCCGTGTTGTTCTTCGTGTCAATTCTCCTGACCTCGATCCGTTGGAGATCAACCATCTCCTTGATCAGGTCATACTAGCCTCAGAATATGTCTGGATCGCTGATGGGACCGGTGTTCCTAAGCCAAAGATACAACTCCATTGTAGTCACAATAACAGTTATTGGACGCTCAATGATAGGAACCTTGTTCATCTCATGAACAAGTAATGCCCAGACAGCCACTTTGGAAGCATCGTTGGTAGCGATGTATTCAGCCTTTATCGTCTAGTATGCCACGATATCTAGCTTGGAACTCTTCCAACATACCATCCCTCCACTGAGGGTAAATACAATACCTGTGACTGACTTTCAGTCGACCTTATCATTCTGGAAGCTCGAACCAAGAACATTCATTTAGTGCTTCTCAAGTACTTAAGAATGTCCTCCACGGCTGTCCAGTGATTCTCCCAAGATCCGATTGATTCCGGATCACTACTCCTAGTGAGTCAGCTACATCTGGTCTGGTACATGTTGGAGATAGTGCTCTCAGAGTCAATTATTGGATCACAGGCACGTGATTGCAATGATTGAGAGAGGACCTATACCGTTAGAACAGTCTTGCTCAAGATGATAGTATGCTATCTGGTTTACCTTTATCATCGTGTACTGCTTTAGGTGACCTTACAGGTCACTATTGCACGTTGATAGAGCCCCTAGGATTCTTGCTTGACTGCCAGCAGTATGAGGGCGATCATATACGTGGGAGCTGGGGTCTATAAGCAAATCCTTAAAAGGTCCCTAGTCGTGGGAGTTTCGAGACAGGGCATCGATACTCCAGAGTAGACTAGTGTATACAGTCGAGACCCCGACGAGGGGCGGTGGCCGGTCTCACAAGCCACTGGTGTCAGTTGGTTCACCTAAGATGTCGGGTGGTCTTGAAGCATACCGACACGAGTTATACGGTTATTAGGGGTCTAACGTCCACCACCTCCCTAGACCGTACATGTGATACTCTTAGACGAACAGACCGGACTGCGCGGATATTGTCACCGACAGGCTCAGTAGGATTTCAGATGGGTTACCTCATCAGCTTTCTTATCGACAACTACCTGGGGACCGTTACGTACAGCTAGTGCCGCTTGCGGTCTGTGGTTAAACCCACTGCCAGCGTAGTACTTGAGTCTTTAGAGTCCCACATAGAGATTTCCCAAACCCAGGCGAAAAGATATAGAGGTCATATGGTTTTACGACAAAGGTTCGAACGCGTACGTGTTTAAACGCACGTGCGACATTCGGACAGTTTTTACTAGCTGGCTTTGGTTTAAGCCAGATTCTAGTATCAGGTTATTGGATTTATACAGTCTAAAGTTTTTCCGTGTTTTCACGGATGAGAGGGGCGTTCTCGTAATTTTCCGAGAAGCTTCTAGAAGGATGTGACATGGAGGGAGAGGTGGCATTTTCATTTAATGATTTAGTGACTCATTGTGAGTGATTCATCATGTCATTAATGCATTATTAAATGCTTAATGACTCACATAATGAATCACCCACTTGCATTTATGAAACATGATGAATAATCTCATATTATTCATTTCTTTTTATTCATTATGTTTCATATATCAAGTGAGAAGCTATTTCATTATTATTATTATTATCATTATCATCTTCTCACTCTCTCTCTTCAAGCTCTCTCTCCTTCACCAAAGCCTAATCCTACCCCTCATGAGTTGAGAACAAGGATTAGGAAAGACTAATTACTCCATAATCTATCTCTACATCACCTTAGCTACTCTATTTAGCAACTAGAGAAACTAAGTAACCTCAAGTTTAGAGGTTATAGCTTGGATTAGGGTTCTCGGGTGGATCGTCTATCACGGAAGAAAGCCGAAGAGGACGTGGAGATCCAAAGAGGCCGTAGATAACATTAAGACGAAGGACTAGAACTGTTTGGTATAATCTCTTAACATATTAGTTTAGAACTCTATAGCTTTTGTTAAAACTTGTTTAGCAAACGATTCATACGGTTATTCGATGTTTAATCATAGAACAAGATTGTTATTCATATTTCCGCCTCCCCATAAGTATTGGGGTGTTGAACATCGACTTACATCTATCATTGTTGGATATATATGCCCTATAGGCCTACATTGTATAGGATGCTTGGGATATGTATGTACATGACAGTCTTGCTTGATATGATAGTACGCTATTTGGTTTGACTTTGTTTTAACGTATGATATATTTTACTTGGTATTTATATATATATGTTGATAAAGCCCATAGGGTGTTTGTCTGACTACCGGCGTTGTGATGGCAGTCATACTAGTGGGAGCCGGATAGTCAATAGGCACACCCTTAGATGTCCCTGGTCGCAGGAGTATCGAGATTGGGCATCGATACTCCGGAGTAGACTAGTGTATACATATCTAGACCCTGACGAGGGGCGATGGATTGGTCCCGCAACCATTGGTGGTGTTCACCTAAGATTGTATACAGATGCTCACTGGGTGTGAGTACACCGGACAGGACTCGCCGAGAACTGACTGGATGGTATTATACCTAACGTCAGATAGCAGTTCTCAGGTGACATGTGTGCAGATAGTCCGTTGACTTAAGGTCATCATTTGTCTCGTGTGAGTTCCCACTGTGCTTTGATTATTACCCTACCACGGCTCAAAGGAGTCGTGCAAACAGGTTTCAGTTGGGCACAGTCCCGAGCCACGTGGAGGCAGTGAGCGACTGTTAGGGATTCGTCTCTCCCGGTATAGGGAGTTGATATCGCACTGTGGTCGGTTGGTCATTACCATAAGTCCCTGGCCAGGGCTGATTGAGAATTACTGATGGAATGATCAGTAGATTCTCGGGTGGTCTTGAACCATACCGACACGACTTGTACGGTTATTAGGGGTCTGACGTCCACCACCTCCCTAGACCGTACATGTGATACTCTTAGACGAACAGACCGGACTGCGCGGATATTGTCACAGACAGGCTCAGTAGGATTTCAGATGGGTTACCTCATCAGCTTTCTTATCGACAACTACCTGGGGACCGTTATGTACAGCTAGTGCCGCTTGCGGTCTGTGGTTAAACCCACTGCCAGCGTAGTACTTGAGTCTTTAGAGTCCCACATAGAGATTTCCCAAACCTAGGCGAAAAGATATAGAGGTCGTATGGTTTTACGACAAAGGTTCGAACGCGTACGTGTTTAAACGCACGTGCGACATTCGGACAGTTTTTACTAGCTGGCTTTGGTTTAAGCCAGATTCTAGTATCAGGTTATTGGATTTATACAGTCTAAAGTTTTTCCGTGTTTTCACGGATGAGAGGGGCGTTCTCGTAATTTTCCGAGAAGCTTCTAGAAGGATGTGACATGGAGGGAGAGGTGGCGTTTTCATTTAATGATTTAGTGACTCATTGTGAGTGATTCATCATGCCATTAATGTATTATTAAATGCTTAATGACTCACATAATGAATCACCCACTTGCATTTATGAAACATGATGAATAATCTCATATTATTCATTTCTTTTTATTCATTATGTTTCATATATCAAGTGAGAAGCTATTTCATTATTATCATTATCATCTTCTCACTCTCTCTCTTCAAGCTCTCTCTCTCCTTCACCAAAGCCTAATCCTACCTCTCATGAGTTGAGAACAAGAATTAGGAAAGACTAATTACTCCATAACCTATCTCTACATCACCTTAGCTACTCTATTTAGCAACTAGAGAAACTAAGTAACCTCAAGTTTAGAGGTTATAGCTTGGATTAGGGTTCTCGGGTGGATCGTCTATCACGGAAGAAAGCCGAAGAGGACGTGGAGATCCAAAGAGGCCGTAGATAACATTAAGACGAAGGACTAGAACTGTTTGGTATAATCTCTTAACATAGTAGTTTAGAACTCTATAGCTTTTGTTAAAACTTGTTTAGCAAACGATTCATACGGTTATTCGATGTTTAATCATAGAACAAGATTGTTATTCATATTTCCGCCTCCCCATAAGTATTGGGGTGTTGAACATCGACTTATAGTGGTATCAGAGCCTAGCTAAACAGTATTTAACACACTTGCAAATTTGTATGAATTTCGAACGGAAAAACAAACCGGAAAAACCCCGATATCATGTACTTTCTGTCGAATTTTAAATGAGGTCCAAAAATTTTTCAGGGACCTTCAGATTGACCTAAATGAATGTATTAGAACACCCAAGAAAATTGGGCTCATGAATCGTCCATAGCGCCGCGGAACCGCGGCCGATCCCACCGATCCGCCGCGATTCCGCCGCGCTTTGGACGATTCATCATCCCAAGTTTCTTGTGTTGATTCTCTGTGATATTTGGTGTTTTCTGGTAATTTTTATTTTTGCTCAGGTTTCAGATTTACAGAGAAGTATTGGAGCAAAATTAAATGTGTTTAATCGATCGAAATTATACGGTATTTGCTTGTTTGATTATATCTGTGAAATGTTTTATGTGTTCGTAAACCTCCCCTAACTGCTAGTATGTCGGTTGGCAGGGGGTTGCACATATCTGTGATGTTATATATAACTGTTTGTGTATATAAACTGTATTGGACTGTTGTGGTGTTTAGCCGGGTTTAGTGATGGGTAATTGTATTAATTCATTTGATGTAAATGTAATAAGTTGTAATATTATTTTGCGGGGCACATCCAGGTTGCGGTTGTAGCCACCGTTGTATTATTTCTTTTTACTGTTTTTGCTCCTAGGATAGACCCAAGGTGGGGTGCACAAACTACCGGGTATTTTGAAGTGTTGGGGCAGACCGCTTCACTTCTGGTACTTGGCGGGTAGTTTGCCGTACCCGTAGGGGTCTGGGGTGAGAAAATGGCTATTCATCACAACTGTGTAATCCGTCTTTCATTGCAGGCTCAAAAGAAATGCGGATTGCTTGAAAATTCAATATTGTTTATCTGTGATCTGGAATGCCTATTATTGCGTCTGACGAATGTACAATATCTATATATGATAGCTATTTAGACGTCGCTTATGTTTTACACCCGCGCTAGCCCAGCCCCCGCTCTGTCGTTAGTTAAGTAACCTAACGGGTGATGACGGGACCCCGTGGCGAATGCGGATGGCATAAGAGGACGTTGTATTTTCGTTGTTATCTGTAATAATAGGTTAAAGATGGGACGCATTATTATTAATGCAAAGAAAATAAAACCTAAACTGAATCATTGAAACAATTTCTAAAAACCACTCGGTTTTCTTGAAAAAGCAAATTTTAAATGCGGAGCTTAAACCACTCCTTTTAATAAAAGCTATCTTAGTTCCTTCGATCAAATCAAGTTCACTACGTTAACGGTTTTTTGCCAAAAAACCAGCCGTAACCCTCCGTCGTTTCAGATAGACAGCACATCGTATTCATGCTATGCTTGTTGGCCTACGTCAAGGCATAGTGTATGGTAGCAGTGTGTGTGCCTATTTGTTGCATAGATAGATGCATTAGTTTAATAAAGATGTACACCTTGTTGGCCTACGTCAAGGGCTTGTACGATGTATTTAAATTGATCAGGACAATGACGGGTAGAACTTGACTTGCGTCTTATGACTTGTTGGCCTACGTCAAGGTCTATAAGAGCTTGGGGTCAAAATCACATCGGGAGTTTCAAACATAAAGGAAACTTGCAGATTTAGCTTACCTTCTGGAGTGTGGTGACTAGAGTGGCTTCCATCTAGGGCATCATGCAATGATAGTTGGATCCCGATCTCACTGATGAGTAGGATTACTCTCGGGAATTTCTCTCACTTAACAATCAATGCTATAAACCAAGTAGGTGCCTAGAAAGGTGTTAGAGGGGCTACGCCTCCAGGGAAAAGAGGTTCTTTAATTAAGGAACTTCGCGAAAGCGTTGGAAAACCTCCCTCGAAGTACCAACACCAGCCTGGCTGAAAGGTTAAGTAAGAATTGTGACGTGTGATTAAATCCTGACTAGTTCTTCTTTTAGGTTTTGAAGAAGGATTTTAGGAAACAGTGGGAGCCATCCTGTTTAGATAAATTAATAACCAATCTAAACTTGCAAGAGCGTATGCTGAGTGTTTCTTTTCTCTCTCTCTTGCAGATACCATGACTGGACTAAAACTATTACTTGAAAAGAATATACTGACCGGGCAGAACTATAAAGATTGGCTAAGGAACGTCAATATTGCGCTGACTTATGACAAAGTTGCATATGTTACCACCGCTGTTCCTTCCCTTATCCCAGGACCAGATTCCTCAGTTGCGGACAAGGAAGTTCGTAAAACCTGGGATCTAGACTGTGAGCGAGCTAAGTGTATCGTGCTGGCGTCCATGAATAATTAACTCCAGAAACAGCACGAGAGTATGGATATTGCATCCATATTCCTCCATTGCAAGGAATTGTATGGTGAACACTCCCGTATCGCAAGGTACGAAACCTCAAGGAAACTCTTCCAGATGAGGCTAGCTCCAGGATCGCCTGTTGGAGAGCACGTCCTCAAAATGATCACCCTCATTGAGGAACTTGCAAACCTGGGATGCGTGCTAGAGAATGATTTGTATATCGACTTGATTTTGCAGTCCCTTCCCCACACCTTCTCTCAGTTCGTGCTGAACTTCAACATGCACGAAATGGAAGCGGATCTTCCAAAACTCCTCAATATGTTGAGGGTAGCAGAGACCTCCTTGAAAAAGGAGAAGACCCCCGTTCTGTATGTTGTCCAATCATCTTCTTCTAAATCTAAAGCGAAAGCTAATGGGAAGAAGAAGATGAAAGCCACCAAACCGAAGGGTGGGGTCAAGAAGGTGCAGGGAACGAATAAGGCAGGAAGGGTGAAGGCAGAAAAGAACGAGTGCTTCTATTGTCACAAGCAAGGGCACTGGAAGAAGGACTGTATGGCCTTCAAAGCCAAGGACATGAAGCAAGTTGTTGCTTCTGCTTCAGGTGTGTTCGTAATCGAAAATTGTCTTTCAGTAAACTCTACTTCATGGGTACTTGATACAGGTTCTGGTTCTCACATCTGTAATTCTTTGCAGGATCTGAGAAATAGTAGAGTACTGGGGGCAGGTGATATGACTCTCCGGATGGGCAATGGAATGCATGTAGATGCAGTTGCAATAGGGGAATATCACCTAGGGTTGAATAGTGGACACATTTTGGTATTGTAGAACTGTTTTTGTATTCCCAGTATGTTGTGTAATATTATATCAGTATCTTTGTTGTCTAATAAAGGATATAATTTTGCGCTTGAAAGAAATGTCATGAACATTCTCCTAAATCAAGAACTGATTGGGTTTGGCACACTGGAAAACGGCATATACATACTTAATCAACCTTAAATTTTCAATATTCAAAACACGCGTAAACGAAAGGCTCCAGATTCGAATCAAGCCTTCCTATGGCATTATAGACTTGGTCATATAAATGAAACAAGGTTGACTAAGTTACATAAAGATGGATATCTAGATTCGTTTGAATATTCATCATATGCAACTTGTCAATCATGTATCAAAGGAAAAATGACCAAATCTCCGTTCACCGGACACGGAGAAAGGGCCACTGAACTCTTGGGACTAGTACACAGTGATGTATGTGGTCCGATGTCTACGCATGCACGAAGCGGTCACTCCTACTTCATAACTTTTACTGATGACTTCTCTAGGTATGGACATATATTCTTAATGAAATATAAATCCGAGGCCTTTAAGAAGTTTAAGGAGTATAAAAATGAAGTAGAGAAACAGACTGGTAAAAGCATCAAGACACTTCGATCTGATCGAGGTGGAGAATACTTAAGTACCAGTTTCCTTGAATACTTAAAAGAGAATGGAATTCTCTCTCAGCTTACTCCGCCTTATACACCTCAGAATAATGGTGTATCAGAAAGGAGGAATCGCACGCTATTAGATATGGTGCGTTCAATGATGAGTAGTGCTGAGTTGCCACTTTCCTTCTGGGGATTTGCTCTAGAATCAGCCGCATACCTATTGAATAGAGTTCCAACTAAGTCTGTACCTACCACTCCATATGAAATGTGGTGTGGGAAGAGACCATATCTCAAGTATATCAAGATATGAGGGTGTCCGGTATATGTTAAGAAGCATAATCCGGACAAGCTCGAGGCACGATCGATTTTGTGCAAGTTTGTAGGATACCCCAAGCATTCAAGGGGGTATATGGTCTACCACACTGAAGAACAAAAGGTGTTTGTCACTCGCCACATTGTCTTCTTAGAAAACGAATTTCTTGCAAAAGAAATTAGTGGGAGTGCGGTAGAACTGGAAGAAATTCCAGAACCTCAAACTGCAACCGAGGACTTAGAAGAATCTCAGATTTTAATAGAACATGACGAACCAACGCTACTCCGCAGATCTAGTAGGCTTTCTCATCCTCCTGAAAGATACTATGGTTTTCTTCTTGATGGGGATCGAGAGGATTGCATCATCGATGATGATGAGCCTACTAGTTTTCAGCAGGCTATCACGAGTAGCGACTCAATGAAGTGGCTGGATGCAATGAGATCCGAAATGGAATCCATATACACCAATAAAGTATGGGCTTTAGAAGTTGCTCCTCCTGGGGTAAAACCAGTTGGGTGCAAATGGATCTTCAAAAAGAAGATTGGTACATTTGGACAAGTGGAAACCTACAAAGCTAGACTAGTAACAAAAAGTTTTCGTCAAAGACCAGGATTGGACTATGGTGAAACTTTTTCACCAGTAGCTATGCTTAAATCCATTCGGATCATGCTTGCCATTGCTGCCTTCCATGACTATGAAATCTGGCAAATGGATGTAAAAACAGCTTTTCTAAATGGACATCTAGAATAGAGTGTTTACATGGATCAACCAGAAGGTTTCTTAGACAGTGGGAGCAGCGGAAGAGTGTGCAAATTGCTTAAATCCATTTATGGGTTAAAGCAAGCATCGCGGAGTTGGAACATCTGCTTTGATGAAACAGTCAAGGAATTTGACTTTATCAAAAATGTAGATGAACCATGTATTTATAGGAAGATTGTAGAAGGAGCAGTAGTCTTCCTCGTTTTGTACGTCGACGACATACTACTGATAGGGAATGATATCCCTATACTACAATCAGTAAAGCTCTTCTTATCACAAAAATTCTCCATGAAAGACTTGGGAGATGCATCATACATTCTGGGTATTAAGATCTATCGTGATAGATCTAATAGAACATTGGGACTTTCACAGTCCAGGTATATAGACACTATACTAAAGAGATTTAGTATGGAAGATTCCAAGCGCGGCAATATGCCCGCTTGTTACGGAATCACCCTCTCCAAAGAGATGTCTCCAAAGACTGATGAAGAGAGGGCTCGCATGGGCATTATACCCTACGCTTCGGCGGTAGGATCAATAATGTATGCGATGTTATGTACCAGACCGGATGTAGCTTACGCACTTAGTGTAGTAAGCAGGTATCAGTCTGACCCAGGTGAGAAACATTGGATAGCGGTGAAGAACATTCTCAAGTACCTGAGAAGGACTAAGGAGATGTTCTTGATTTACGGTAATGGGGACCTCCAGGTAGAGGCTTTTACCGACTCCGGCTTCTAAAGTGACAAAGATGATTCTAAATCCATTTCGGGTTTTGTGTTTACCCTCAATGGAGGGACGGTATGTTGGAAGAGTTCCAAACAAGATACCGTCGCAGACTCAACTATGGAGGCTGAGTATATAGCTGCTAGTGAAGCCGCAAAAGAGGCCGTCTGGATGAGGAAGTTCATTTTTGAACTTCAGGTGGTTCCGTCCATTGCCAATCCAATACCTTTGTATTGCGATAACAATGGCGCTGTAGCTTTAGCGAAGGAACCAAGGTCCCATCAGAAATCCAGGCATATCTTAAGGCGGTTTCACCTGATCAGGGAGATCGTGGATCGTCGGGAGATCGAGATACGGAGAGTGGACACAAAAGACAACACGGCAGATCCATTCACCAAGGCCATTCCTCAAGTACAGTTCGAGAGGTTATTTGAGATGTTGGGCATGCGGTACGCCAGCAACTGGATCTGGTAGAGACAATGGGTACTCATTCCAGCAATTATAGGCCTTAGTGCAAGTGGGAGATTGTTGGATATATATGCCCTAGAGGCCTACATTGTATAGGATGCTTGGGATATGTATGTACATGACAGTCTTGCTTGATATGATAGTACGCTATTTGGTTTGACTTTGTCTTAACGTATGATATATTTTACTTGGTATTTATATATATATGTTGATAAAGCCCATAGGGTGTTTGTCTGACTACCGGCGTTGTGATGGCAGTCATACTAGTGGGAGCTGGATAGTCAATAGGCACACCCTTAGATATCCCTGGTCGCCGGAGTATCGAGATTGGGCATCGATACTCCGGAGTAGACTAGTGTATACATATCTAGACCCTGACGAGGGGCGATGGATTGGTCCCGCAACCATTGGTGGTATTCACCTAAGATTGTATACAGATGCTCACTGGGTGTGAGTATACCGGACATGACTCGCCGAGAACTGACTGGATGGTGTAAGTCCACGTTGCGACCCCCGGTTCTTACGGGGAGGCGGAAACGGTATAAAAATCAAATTTTGGCGCATGGGGCAACATGGACTAAACAAAGTCGGGATCTTTTCTAAACTAAACTAGCAAACTTGCTAAAGAGAGTTAGCTACTCGGAAAGATGGTTATACCTAAACTTGAACTCCTTCTTCTTCAAACTTTGCAGAGGTTGATGGTTCTTTCCTCGTCGCCTTCTTCCGTCGAAGATGGATCCACCTGAGGGTTCAACCTACGGGCTCTTCCTCGAACTTTGAGTGAACTAGAATCTCCGGCTTGCTAAACCCTAGATCCTAGAGTGAGTAGAGAGTGTCTAGGGGTTGTTTTCTTTTCAAGGTGAGGGGTTCTCAACACATGAGAAGGAATCACCTTGAGCTTGAGGAAGAAGAAGATGAAGTGAGGAGAGAGAATGGTTATGAAAGAAAATGAGCTCTCTTTTTCCTTTTTGCAACCATATCAAAAGAAAAAGAATTATCTAATTAGTAATAATAATTCAAATGAGAATAGTTGATGGTAGTTTTGGAATGACCACTATCATGCTTCATTAAATGAATGTAAGCATGAATCAAGGAGTATCTTTCAAAGCATGATGGTGGTCAACATTCAACCATGGTCAACAAGTCAACCATGGTCAACAAGTCAACAAAATCAACCATAACAATATTTCATTTAATTACTATTATTAATTGATATTTCATAAATCTATTAGGGTTTGGAAAATGACGACTGTCAACTGTGCATACGCACCCATTCCGAAACCCTAATGAAATACCTCATCCTCCGCCTCAAGCAACTGTGCATACACACCTGCATTCTTGTTCCGAGGAACAAGAATACCAAGATATAAAAGCAACCCCAAAAACTTATACCAGTATCTGGCTCAAACCAGAGCCTGCCAGTATAATCCGTCCGGACTCCAAACGTGCACAAGTGCGCGGATGAGAACGAACCCTGCCGCAAAACCATGCGACCTCTACTCTGTTTTGCCCAGAGGCGAATACCCTCCGTGTGGGACTCTAAAGACTCGACACTACGCTGGCAGTGGGTTTAACCACAGACCGCAAACGGCACTAGCTGTGCGTAACGGTCCCCAGGTAGATGCCGACAAGAAGGCTGACGAGGTGAACCCCATCTGAACTCCTACTGAGTCTGAATGTGACCTTCTCCGTACAGTCCGGTCTGTTCGTCTGATACATCGCATGTCGGGCCTAGGGGGCGGTAAAACGTCAGTTCCCCAATAGCGGTACAAGTCGTGTCGGAGTAAAGCCCAAAACACCCTGAGATAACACTGGAAGCCTACCAGTATATCTCGCTTGCCCTGGCCAGGGACTACTTGTGTAATGGCTCTCCTAGACACAGCGCGATGTCAACCCCCAATACCGGAAGAGACGAATCCTGTCTAACCGTCACTGCCTCCAAGTGCTTCGGGACTGCACCCAACCACTACCTGTTTGCATGACTCCTTTGAGCCGTGGTAGGGTAGTGATCAAAGTGCAGTGGGAACGTACTCGAGGCGAAGTGCCAGTATCAAGTCAGCGGACTAAGCTGTACTCATGTCACCTGGGAACTGATAACTGACGATAGGTATAATACCAACCTGTCAGTTCCCGATGAGTCCTGTCCAGTGTACTCGTAACCTAACGAGCACCCGTATACTATCTCCAGTACGACGTACTGATGGCTGTGGGACAGACCATCTCCCACACTGGGATGAGAAGCGCATACGCTAGTCTACTCCGGAGTATCGATGCCCTGTCTCGATAGTCCTGCGACTAGGGACCTGTATAAGGATGTGCTTATAGATTACCCAGCCCCCACTAGTGTGACTGCCATCACAACGCTGGTAATCAAGCAAAGATCCTAAGGGCTCCACTAATGCGTATAGGTGATATCGCAAAATAAGCACATGTACACATTGAAGTAGAAACAAACCAAGTAGCATACTACTATATTGAGCAAGATTGTTTATACAAGGTGAATATCCCAAGCTTCCATTAAGTAATATACAAACTAGTATGATACAGTAATGGCCTCTAGGGCATATACACTAACAATCTCCCACTTGCACTAAGGCCATGTACTGGCGTATCGAAGACCTATCATCTCGATCAGCCGCTCGAACTGAGTCTGGGGTAGGGCCTTGGTGAATGGATCTGCAGTGTTTTCTTCTGAAGCAACCCTCCGAACCTCGATCTCCTTGCGATCCACGATCTCCCTGATCAGGTGATACCGGCTTAAGATGTGCCTGGATCTCTGATGGGACCTGGGTTCCTTCGCTAAAGCTATAGCCCCGTTGTTGTCGCAATACAGAGGTATTGGGTCAACAATGGACGGAACCACCTGAAGTTCTTTCAAGAACTTCCTTATCCAGACAGCTTCTTTTGCGGCATCAGATGCAGCAATGTATTCCGCTTCCATCGTCGAGTCTGCAACGGTTTCCTGTTTGGAACTCTTCCAACACACCGCCACTCCATTGAGGGTAAAGACAAAACCCGACATGGACTTGGAATCATCCTTGTCACTCTGGAAGCTGGAGTCAGCAAAGGCCTCGATCTGGAGGTCTTTTCCGCCATACACCAAGAACATCTCCTTAGTCCTCCTTAGATACTTGAGAATGTTCTTTACTGCTATCCAGTGTTTCTCCCCAGGGTTTGACTGATACCGGCTTACTACACTCAGTGGATAAGCTACATCCGGTCTGGTACACAACATCGCATACATTATAGAGCCTACCGCAGAAGCGTAGGGTATAATAGACATGCGATCCCTCTCCAAATCAGTCTTGGGAGACATCTCTTTAGAGAGGGTGATCCCGTGACAAGCCGGTAGGTTACCGCGCTTGGAATCTTCCATACTGAATCTTTTCAGCACGGTGTCGATGTACCTGGACTGTGAAAGTCCTAATATCCTCTTGGATCTATCACGATGGATCCGGATCCCCAGGATGTAAGAGGCATCACCCAGGTCTTTCATGGAGAACCTGTGTGACAAGAAACCCTTGACAGATTGTAGCATAGGAATGTCATTTCCTATTAAGAGAATGTCATCCACGTATAAAACAAGGAATACTACAGTTCTCGCTACAAATCTACTATAGATGCATGGTTCATCTGGATTTTTGACAAAGTCAAATTCCTTGACCGTCTCATCAAAACAGATGTTCCAACTCCACGATGCCTGCTTTAGTCCATAGATGGACTTAAGCAACTTGCACACCTTTCCGCTGCTCCCACTCTGAATGAAACCCTCTGGCTGATCCATATAGACACACTCCTCTAAATTTCCATTTAGAAAAGCGGTTTTTACGTCCATCTGCCAAATCTCATAATCGTGGAAGGCAGCAATGGCAAGAAGGATCCGAATGGATTTCAGCATAGCCACTGGAGAAAAGGTTTCGTCATAGTCCAAGCCAGGTCTTTGACGGAAACCCTTTGCTACAAGTCTAGCTTTATAGGTCTCAACCTGTCCATCTACACCAATCTTCCTTTTGAAGATCCACTTGCATCCTACGGGTTTTACCCCGTCTGGAGCAATGTCCAACGTCCATACTTTGTTGGTGTACATGGACTCCATTTCGGTCCGCATTGCATCCAGCCATTTTACCGAGTCAACGCTCTGAACGGCCTGTTGGAAGCTAGTAGGCTCATCATAGTCTATGATGCAATCCTCTCTATCCCCGTCTATGAGAAAACCGTAGTATCTCTCGGGCGGATGAGACTGCCTACTACTCCTGCGGAGCGGCGTAGGAATGTCCTGTTCTTTTGAACTTACTGGCTCTTCCAAGCTTTCAGTAATAGCTTGTGGTTCTGGAATTTCTTCCAGTTCTATTGCGTTCCCACTTATCTGGGTTTCCAAAAACTCAGTTTCCAAGAAGCGGGCATGTTGAGAAACAAAAACCTTTTGTTCCTCAGCGGAATAGAACAGATACCCCCTGGAGTTCTTTGGGTATCCCACAAACTTACACTGTACTGAACGTGCCTCGAGCTTGTCCGCATGCTGCTTTTTTACAAAAGCTGGACATCCCCATATCTTAAGGTACTTAAGACAGGGTTTCTTCCCACACCACATCTGATATGGAGTGGTAGGCACAGTCTTGGTGGGAGCCTTGTTCAAGAGATATGCAGCTACTTCTAGTGCATAGCCCCAGAAAGATCGCGGTAACTCAGCCTTACTCATCATGGAACGAACCATATCCAATAGGGTTCGATTCCTTCTTTCCGATACACCGTTGTGTTGCGGAGTGTATGGAGGAGTACGCTGAGAGAGAATTCCATTCTCTTTTAAATAGTCCAGGAACTCGGCACTCAAGTATTCACCACCTCGATCCGATCTTAGAATCTTAATACTTTTGCCTGTTTGTTTTTCAACTTCATTCTTGTAATCCCGAAATTTCTCAAAGGCCTCGGATTTGTGCTTCATTAAGAAGACATGTCCATACCTAGAGAAATCGTCTGTGAAAGTAATGAAGTATGAATAACCGCTTCGCGCATGTGTAGACATTGGACCACACACGTCACTATGTATGAGTCCCAAGAGCTCGCTCGCTCTTTCTCCGTGTCCAGTGAACGGAGTCTTTGTCATCTTTCCCATGAGACAAGATTCACAAGTGGCATAAGACTGATACTCGAACGGATCCAAGTATCCTTCTTTATGTAACTTAGTCAACCGTGTCTCATTGATGTGACCCAGTCTACAATGCCATAAGAAAGCCTGATTGATATCTGGAGACTTTCTTTTGTGTGTGTTCTGGACATTGAAAATCTGTGGTTGGTTTAATACGTATATACCATTGCTCAATGTACCTGACCCAATCATAACTTGATTAAGGTGAACGTTTACAACATTACTTACAAACGCAAATTCATAACCTTCTTTAGAAACCAAAGATACAGAAATGATATTACAAGTTGCGTTGGGTACAAAAAAGCAATTACGCAAAACCAAAACATGCCCATCTGACATTCCCAGGTGATAGCCCCCACGGCTTTAGCATCCATGCTAGCTCCGTTCGCAACTCTGAGGGTCATGCCACCTGCCTTCAAAAACCTACGGTTTCTCAACGCCTGCAAAGAATTACAGATATGAGATCCTGATCCGGTATCCAATACCCAGGAAGTAGAGTTTATAGAAAGACAGTTTTCAATAACATACACACCTGAAGCTGAAGCCGCAACCTGCTTCAGTTCCTGTGTCCTGGCTTTCCAAGCCCTGCAATCTTTCTTCCAGTGTCCACTCTTGTGACAATAGAAGCATTCCTCTTTACCAACAAGCTTCCCCGCAATCTTTGTTGCCTTTTCCTTTCCCTTCGTACCCACTTTACTAACACCGCCTCTTGGTTTGGCGGGGGCTTTCTTTCTCTTTCCCTTGGCTTTCGCCTTGGATCTAGAGGAAGAAGATCCTCCTACAAACAAAGCGGGTGTTTCCCTACCCTTCTGTAGGGTGCCCTCTGCGCTCCTCAGCAGGTTGAGGAGTTCTGAAAGTTCAACTTCCTTTTCTTGTAAGTTGAAGTTCAGTATAAACTGGGCGTAAGTGGATTGAAGGGACTGGAGAATTAAATCTGTATAGAGTTCACTGTCCAACGTGGTCCCAAGTTCCGCGAGCTCCTCAGTGTAGCCAATCATCTTAAGTACGTGGTCCGCTACCGATGATCCGACGGCCAACTTTGTCGAAAATAACTTCTTCGACACTTCGTATCTTGCGATATGAGACTGCTCTCCATATAGTTCTTTTGTATGGAGAAATATGGACTCGAGGTCCATATTCTCATGCCTCCTCTGATGTTCGTTGTCCATAGAGGCAAGCACGAGGCACCTGGCCTTCGCGCAATCAATCTCCCAAGTCTTACGGATTTCCTTATCCGTGATACTGGAGGTGGGACCTGGGACGGAGGGAGCTTTGGTGGTAAGAAGATACCCCAGCTTGTCGTAAGTGATTGCCAATTTGACATTCCTGAGCCAATCTTTGTAGTTTGGCCCTGTCAGTATGTTTTTATCTAGAAGTAATTTAAGTCCAGTCATTTCGATTTGGTCGCTGCAGGGGGAGAGAAGAAACACTTAGCACGATGCTCTTGCAAGTTTAGAATGGTTTTTAATTTGTCTAAACAGGATGGCTCCCACTGTCTCTCGAATCCCTCCTCAAACCACAAAGGAAGAATTAGTCGGGATCAATCCCACCGTACAATACTTGCTTAACCGTTCAGCCAGGCCAGTGTCGGTACTTCGAGGGAGGTTTTCCAACGCTTTCGCGAAGTTCCTTAATTTCAGAACCTCTTTTCCCTGGGGGCGTAGCCCCGCTAACACCTTTCTAGGCACCTACTAGGTTTATAGCATTGATCGTTTAGTGAGAAATTTCCCGAGGAGTAGCATATACTCACAGTAGGATCGGGATCCAAATATCATCGCGTGACGAAAATGAAGGAATCCTACCATAATCATCACACTCCAAATGGTATGCAAATCTAGCAAGTTTCAGTACTTATGAAACTCCCGATGTGGATTTTTGCCCCATGCTCTTATGACCTTGACAAAGGTCAACAAATCATAAGTCACATGTCAAGTTCTGCCCGTCATTATCCAGGTTAATTTGAACCTACCCGTATATACCCTTGACGAAGGTCAACAAGGCAATACGACTGTCCCAAACCAACGCATCTATCTATGCTACATATGAACACCCAACAGCTACCAATCTCTATGTCTTGACGAAGGTCAAAAAACACAGCTTGAATACTATTGAATATTCATACGAAACGACGGAGGGCTACGAATGGTTTTGGCGAAACCGTGAACGTAGTGAACTTGATATAATCGATGGAACGAGATAGCTTTTAGAAGGAGTGGCTCAAGCTCCGCATTTAAAAGTTAGTTTTGAAAAGAACCGAGTGGTTTTTCGAAAGTGTTCCAACGATTTTAACTTGGTTTATTATCTTGCATTAGTTCTTTTAATGCGTGATATTCTTGCATTAGTTCTTTTAATGCGTCCCATCATTTAATCCTACCATTGCAGAAAACAACCAAAATATGACGTACGCTTATGCCATTCGCATTCGCCACGGGGTCCCGTCATCACTCGTTAGGTTACTTAACTAACGACAGAGCGGGGGCTGGGCTAGCGCGGCTGTAAAACATAAGCAACGCCTAAATATAAAGCAATGATAGACATTACAGATCACAGATGAATACATTGGATATACTAGCAATTCGCAATCCGTTCGAGCCTGCAATGAAAAGCGGATTACACGGTCGCGGTGAATAGCAAATACCCCACCCAAGACCCCTACGGGTGCGGCAAACTACCCGCCAAGTACTTGGCAGTTTGTGCACCCCTCCATGGGTCTATCCTAGGAGCATAAACAGTAAAAAGAATTATACAATGACGGCTACAACCCCGACCCGGTTGTGCGGCCATACAAATAATAATATTACATCAATTTACATTTACAAATGAATGGAAGAAAAACAAAAAGCTCATCTCACATCCACCCCGGCTATTCACCCGCGACAGTCCAACAGATTCATATACACAATCCAATATCAAACACAGATCATGTATAACCCCGACCAATCGACTTATAGCGATTAGCCGACGTTCAATACATGCAAACATCACAGATATAACCATCATAGTCAAAGTGCAGTGAAGTTCGGAAAAAAATACGGAATTATAGGACCCCAAAAGTAAATTTCTGTTCTGAAAAATCTGGGCACATATAATATATCTTAAAAATCCCAAAACCAACACAGAGACACACTGCACGAAAAACGATGACGAGAGGACAACAAACGGCGGTGGTTCCGCGGCAAATACCTACCTCATGCCGCGGAACCGCGGCGGTTTGAATGAATCAGGGGATCGTTTTTCTTGGGTGTTCACACAAAACCCTGAGCCGAATTTAGGTGTATAACAAATCTTGTTTTGACCAGAAAAAATTTTAACAGAAACTTAGGGTTTTGGTTTTTTCCGGTTTTGCGATTTTTCGTTTCCGAACTTCGTTACACTTCACTACCAAGCTAGTTTAAGTTTAGTTAGGCAATGATACCACTGTAAGTCCACGTTGCGACCCTCGGTTCTTACGGGGAGGCGGAAACGGTATAAAAATCAAATTTTGGCGCATGGGGCAACATGGACTAAACAAAGTCGGGATCTTTTCTAAACTAAACTAGCAAACTTGCTAAAGAGAGTTAGCTACTCGGAAAGATGGTTATACCTAAACTTGAACTCCTTCTTCTTCAAACTTTGTAGAGGTTGATGGTTCTTTCCTCGTCGCCTTCTTCCGTCGAAGATGGATCCACCTGAGGGTTCAACCTACGGGCTCTTCCTCGAACTTTGAGTGAACTAGAATCTCCGGCTTGCTAAACCCTAGATCCTAGAGTGAGTAGAGAGTGTCTAGGGGTTGTTTTCTTTTCAAGGTGAGGGGTTCTCAACACATGAGAAGGAATCACCTTGAGCTTGAGGAAGAAGAAGATGAAGTGAGGAGAGAGAATGGTTATGAAAGAAAATGAGCTCTCTTTTTCCTTTTTGCAACCATATCAAAAGAAAAAGAATTATCTAATTAGTAATAATAATTCAAATGAGAATAGTTGATGGTAGTTTTGGAATGACCACTATCATGCTTCATTAAATGAATGTAAGCATGAATCAAGGAGTATCTTTTAAAGCATGATGGTGGTCAACATTCAACCATGGTCAACAAGTCAACAAAATCAACCATAACAATATTTCATTTAATTACTATTATTAATTGATATTTCATAAATCTATTAGGGTTTGGAAAATGACGACTGTCAACTGTGCATACGCACCCGTTCCGAAACCCTAATGAAATACCTCATCCTCCGCCTCAAGCAACTGTGCATACACACCTGCATTCTTGTTCCGAGGAACAAGAATACCAAGATATAAAAGCAACCCCAAAAACTTATACCAGTATCTGGCTCAAACCAGAGCCTGCCAGTATAATCCGTCCGGACTCCAAACGTGCACAAGTGCGCGGATGAGAACGAACCCTGCCGCAAAACCATGCGACCTCTACTCTGTTTTGCCCAGAGGCGAATACCCTCCGTGTGGGACTCTAAAGACTCGACACTACGCTGGCAGTGGGTTTAACCACAGACCGCAAGCGGCACTAGCTGTGCGTAACGGTCCCCAGGTAGATGCCGACAAGAAGGCTGACGAGGTGAACCCCATCTGAACTCCTACTGAGTCTGAATGTGACATTCTCCGTACAGTCCGGTCTGTTCGTCTGATACATCGCATGTCGGGCCTAGGGGGCGGTAAAACGTCAGTCCCCCAATAGCGGTACAAGTCGTGTCGGAGTGAAGCCCAAAACACCCTGAGATAACACTGGAAGCCTACCAGTATATCTCGCTTGCCCTGGCCAGGGACTACTTGTGTAATGGCTCTCCTAGACACAGCGCGATGTCAACCCCCAATACCGGGAGAGACGAATCCTGTCTAACCGTCACTGCCTCCAAGTGCTTCGGGACTGCACCCAACCACTACCTGTTTGCACGACTCCTTTGAGCCGTGGTAGGGTAGTGATCAAAGTGCAGTGGGAACGTACTCGAGGCGAAGTGCCAGTATCAAGTCAGCGGACTAAGCTGTACTCATGTCACCTGGGAACTGATAACTGACGATAGGTATAATACCAACCTGTCAGTTCCCGACGAGTCCTGTCCAGTGTACTCGTAACCTAACGAGCACCCGTATACTATCTCCAGTACGACGTACTGATGGCTGTGGGACAGACCATCTCCCACACTGGGATGAGAAGCGCATACGCTAGTTTACTCCGGAGTATCGATGCCCTGTCTCGATAGTCCTGCGACTAGGGACCTGTATAAGGATGTGCTTATAGATTACCCAGCCCCCACTAGTGTGACTGTCATCACAACGCTGGTAATCAAGCAAAGATCATAAGGGCTCCACTAATGCGTATAGGTGATATCGCAAAATAAGCACATGTACACATTGAAGTAGAAACAAACCAAGTAGCATACTACTATATTGAGCAAGATTGTTTATACAAGGTGAATATCCCAAGCTTCCATTAAGTAATATACAAACTAGTATGATACAGTAATGGCCTCTAGGGCATATACACTAACAGATGGTATTATACCTAACGTCAGATAGCAGTTCTCAGGTGACATGTGTGCAGATAGTCCGTTGACTTAAGGTCATCATTTTTCTCGTGTGAGTTCCCACTGTGCTTTGATTATTACCCTACCACGGCTCAAAGGAGTCGTGCAAACAGGTTTCAGTTGGGCACAGTCCCGAGCCACGTGGAGGCAGTGAGCGACTGTTAGGGATTCGTCTCTCCCGGTATAGGCAGTTGGTATCGCACTGTGGTCGGTTGGTCATTACCATAAGTCCCTGGCCAGGGCTGATTGAGAATTACTGATGGAATGATCAGTAGATTCTCGGGTGGTCTTGAACCATACCGACACGACTTGTACGGTTATTAGGGGTCTGACGTCCACCACCTCCCTAGACCGTACATGTGATACTCTTAGACGAACAGACCGGACTGCGCGGATATTGTCACAGACAGGCTCAGTAGGATTTCAGATGGGTTACCTCATCAGCTTTCTTATCGACAACTACCTGGGGACCGTTACGTACAGCTAGTGCCGCTTGCGGTCTGTGGTTAAACCCACTGCCAGTGTAGTACTTGAGTCTTTACAGTCCCACATAGAGATTTCCCAAACCCAGGCGAAAAGATATAGAGGTCGTATGGTTTTACGACAAAGGTTCGAACGCGTACGTGTTTAAACGCACGTGCGACATTCGGACAGTTTTTACTAGCTGGCTTTGGTTTAAGCCAGATTCTAGTATCAGGTTATTGGATTTATACAGTCTAAAGTTTTTCCGTGTTTTCACGGATGAGAGGGGCGTTCTCGTAATTTTCCGAGAAGCTTCTAGAAGGATGTGACATGGAGGGAGAGGTGACATTTTCATTTAATGATTTAGTGACTCATTGTGAGTGATTCATCATGTCATTAATGCATTATTAAATGCTTAATGACTCACATAATGAATCACCCACTTTCATTTATGAAACATGATGAATAATCTCATATTATTCATTTCTTTTTATTCATTATGTTTCATATATCAAGTGACAAGCTATTTCATTATTATTATTATTATCATTATCATCTTCTCACTCTCTCTCTTCAAGCTCTCTCTCTTTCACCAAAGCCTAATCCTACCCCTCATGAGTTGAGAACAAGGATTAGGAAAGACCAATTACTCCATAACCTATCTCTACATCACCTTAGCTACTCTATTTAGCAACTAGAGAAACTAAGTAACCTCAAGTTTAGAGGTTATAGCTTGGATTAGGGTTCTCGGGTGGATCGTCTATCACGGAAGAAAGCCGAAGAGGACGTGGAGATCCAAAGAGGCCGTAGATAACATTAAGACGAAGGACTAGAACCGTTTGGTATAATCTCTTAACATAGTAGTTTAGAACTCTATAGCTTTTGTTAAAACTTGTTTAGCAAACGATTCATACGGTTATTCGATGTTTAATCATAGAACAAGATTGTTATTCATATTTCTGCCTCCCCACAAGTATTGGGGTGTTGAACATCGACTTACAGTGTGCAAATTAGATATGTGGAGGGGGTTTCTTGTAAATGAGGGATTATGATAAACAAAGCATCTTTGCTTTTTGTTCTCATCATGGCTAGCATTTAATGTGATAGGAAATGATAGGATTTTGGTGTGACCATAATTCCTCAATATCAACACATTTCTTATGGTCACCTTGATACATCCCTACACTCACCCCCTTGTGGTTTTTTCCCCTCCTCATTATTCATTTGGCCGACCATTCTTTTGGGGAGAGAGAGGATTATTTTTGGTGGGGAGAAAATGATTCATCTCATTCTATGCTTGTATCAAAAATCCAAAAGCTTATTCCCTCTTGTTCATCATTTTTCTCCTCCATCACATTAAGGCAACTTCATAACGCCATTAAGACAATGGATTCTACACTTCATCTACAGTATTCTTGGACACGTCGACTCGCCAACTTCGTGCCCGAGTTGCCTCGGTCCAGAGGTGGGAGCCCATAAAAGAACCCGGCGATGTGGTGCCCGTTCCGACGAGGAGATGAAGACCGGAGATTCCGCGAGGAGATCGGAGTGGAGGCCGAAGACCGAAGGACACGGATCGCTCGGTATAGCTTCCTTCCCTTTTCTAGTTTGCTAGATGTAGGTTAATGGCCTGATCTGGGTTTTTAGTGTGCGGTGGTGCCGGTTTACAAGTTTCGTAAAAGTTTCGTTTCCGCATTCCGGCGTCGGATTGACGGCTGGGGCGCCGCTGTGTACTTACATTGGTATCAGAGCCACGCCATTAACCTAATCTAGCTTGCTCTAACGTGTTTACATGTTCGATCGATCGGATTTTCCAAAAACCGCGTTTTTCATGCATCAGTTTTCTGTCGAATTTTTTCAGTGCTCAAAAAATTATTTGGTACATTGTAAAAATACGAGCAGGGTTTTTTAAGCATTCTGTGAAAATTTGCTCGCGTGAAGTCACTTTTCCACCGCGGAACCGCGGCCAAACCCATGCATTGGCCGCGGTTCCGCCGCCACTTTGACTGTTCATTGCATCAAATTTTTACAGTGGACTTCTGAGTTGAAAATGGGGTTTTTGGAATATTCTTTTTGGGCCCAGATTTTCTTTGAGTGCTACAGCTGTGCTTGGGGCCCACTTCGGGAATTTTGGTCGATCGAAAATTTTAAACATGTTAGTTCACAGTATTTACATTATATCTGCGACCATGAATGTCATTTGATCGGTAAATCCTGTCTAACTGCTATAGCCCTTTAGACGGATTTACGAACGTGACATTCACGTTGATGTTCTGTGTTGTGATGTGATGTTGCGGATTGGTCGTGGGGATAGCCTGGATGCAATGGTAGTACAGTTTGGTTTATTATGTACATTTGATATTGCGGGGCGAGCGTCCGACATGTGGACTGCCGTTACCGCCTGTTTGTATATTATTCTTTTGGGGCACGACCGGGCTGAGGTCGATGTACCCGTTGTATGTATATTTTACTTTCTGTACTAGGATTACCCCACGGTGGGGTGCGCGGATAGCCGAGTTCTAAAGGGCAACGGGTCCGCATCTCATGGCGTTGAGACGGAGGGGGCTTTACTCTAGAATTGGCGGGCTATTCGTCGCTCTCGTAGGGGGTATAGGTTGACCCAGGAGGGGTGCCCAAGTTACCGGATTCCGTGAAGTGCTGGGTGGTCCATTCACGTAGTTGAAGGGGGCTGCCTCGCTTCAGGTTTTGGCGAGTAACTTGCCGCGCCCGTAGGGGTCTAGGATTTCATTGCACAGGCTATCCACACGACCAGGGGAACGTCGGATTTCAGTAGCGGCTCTATGAAACCCGGGGATCCCAGATATCTGTATTGTTCTGTGATACTTATTACATTTCTGTGATGTTGTATTTTATCACGCCTTGATCGAATATTATATATTGATATATATACTAGTAGATGTTGTATATGTTTTGCATCCGCGCCAGTCCAGTCCCCGCTCTGTCGTTAATTAAGTAACCTAATGGGTGATGACGGGACCCAGTGGCGAATGCGGATGGCATATACGTACATCATTATTTTAGTTCTTTTGTGGTGTGATCAATTGATGGGACTGCATTGATTCGGATCAATGCAAGCTAAACAAACCTATTTTGATGTTGTTGGAACAATTTTTCAAAAAACTGTTATTGCAAAGGCGTTTTCTTTTGTTTTGCACAGTGGTATTTGGTTATGAATATCCAGCACCTCAGTCGACGAGGCAAGGGCCGAGATCCCTTCACCGGGAGTGACCCCTTGGACAGAAGTTTGCGTCAGGGCAATAACTTCACTATAGTCGTTTACTTTTGCTATGCATCGTGGTATTCAGTTAGAATATCCTGCACCTCATTCCACGGGGAAAGAGCCGAGATCCCTTCACCGGGAGTGACCTCTTTAGCAAAGGTTTTCGTCACTATATTTTTATAAAGCTATCCAGTTCCTTCAACGATATCAAGTTCATTACGTTAAAGGTTTTTCGCCAAAAACCATTCGTAGCCCTCCGTCATTTCATATGGATAGTCAATAGTATTCAAGCTGTGTTTGTTGGCCAAAGTCAAGGCACAGTGTTTGGTAGCTATTGGATATTCATATGCAGCATAGATAGATGCGTTGGTTTGGGACAGTCGTACTGCCTTGTTGGCCAAAGTCAAGGGTAGGTACGGGTGGGTTCAAATCAACCTGGATAATGACGGGTAGAACTTGACATGTGACTTATGATTTGTTGGCCAAAGTCAAGGTCATAAGAGCATGGGGTAAAAATCACATCGGGAGTTTCTAAAGAAACTGAAACTTGCCAGATATGCGCATACCTTGTAGAGTGTGATAACGTGAGCGGATTCCGTCACATTATCATGCGATGATAGTTGGATCCCGATTCCCACTGATGAGTTGGTTTACTCCTCGGGTGATCCCGACTAATTCTTCTTTCAGGTTTGGGGAAGAATTTGACGTTACAGTGGGAGGTTTCCTGATTAGATAAAGTGATAACCATTCTGATTTAGGTTAGAGTGCATGCTGAGTGTTTCTTTTCTCTCTCTCTTTGGCAGCGACCATGACCCGACCCTTAACTATGAATCAGTGACCAAGTTAACCGAACCTTCTTAAACACTGGCTTTTGGATTGTCAGAGTTGCAAACCTCATTGCCACTCCTACTTTTACCCTTTTCTCCAGGACACCCCGTATTACTACGAACGTCCACTTCCATTGGACAAAACCATCGTATGGTTATATACGAACTCGAAGGAATTTATTCGAGGATGGTTTCCGGTTGTGGAGAAAACGAATAGGACTATCCAGTTGTCTTTTCCTTTTACCTTCTCTCAGGTTGCAGGTACTCCTTGGTTTAGGAGATAGTAAACATATTACGCAAATTGGATAGTCTTCTTCCAAACCTTAGGCTGGTGCCGAACGGTGGTGTTCCCCTCTGAATGGCGGCCGAGACATGGACGTCTTGCCTGAGATTCGGGGCAGATGCTATTTGGTTTTATCCGTCCACCTCTCCGAAGATGCCAAGTTGATTTATGGCACCATGTATCGGAGGTTTAGACGGATGCGGCCGATGTAGCAGACTTCGTCAGATGCCCCTGCAGTTAATTACGTTACCGCATCGCGGTAACAACTTTCTCCTTCTCCAGAAATTTCACTTCGTGTCGTGTGTGTTTGTTTTGTTTGTGGATGCCCATGGATTGTATATGGAGACTGAGTTATGCCGTCGCCCGTAGGACGTGGATTAGTCCAAATCCGTATTTACTTAGATTTGGGTTTGGTGTTTTAGTTTAAGGATACGTTAGCCCTGTTGAGGCTAAGATCAACTTAAACGTTCGTCAAGGATACGTGAGCCTAATCTCCAGACTCAGATCAACTTAATGGGAAGAGCATTTAGGGGCTCTATTGTTCCAGTTTAGAGACGTAGTGGTCCATTTAATGTATATGGCTATCGGGACCCGTCACCTCTCTGACGACGTTGAAGGATTACAACGACAGGTGTCAGAGGAGTTCGGAGATGTACCCTTGAACCAAAGTTGAATAGGGAATATGTAGTCCGATTAAATGTTTAAGAATACGTTAGCCAGATTTGAGGCTAAGATCGACTCAAACGGGATCGTTTAAATCCGACAAAAGAGCGTTTGGAGGCTCTATTGTTCCAGTTTAGGGACGTAGTGGTCCATAGGTAGTTTAAGGACCTTGCGGTCCATTGGTTTAAGGACGTTTAAGTCCGTGGGTTTAAGGACCCCACAGTCCTTATCTTAGTTTAAGGACGCATAAGTTCGCGGGTTTAAGGACCCCACAGTCCGTGTTGATGTGTGGTTGTCGGGACCCGTCACCTCTCTGACGTCGTTGAAGGATTACAACGATAGGTGTCAGAGGAGTTCGGAGATGTACCCTCGAACCGGCTGTAAATTGATTTATGAGAGCAGCCGTGCTCAGTCAATTTAATTTGAGGACTTACGGCCATGATTGGGCTAAGTCCAGTTGGGAACATTCAATGTTTTTATTTATCTTTGGCCTATTAGGCCTGTGCTAGGGCTTTGCCCCCTTTTAATAATGCACTGCATTTTTATTTTGTTTGGGTTCTGCCCTTTTATAAATGATGCAGAGCATCTTCTTTATTTGGGCTCTGCCCTTTTAATGCATTGCATTTTATTTTGTTTGGGCTCTGCCCTTTTAATGTATTGCATTTTATTTTGGCCTGTTATGCCTTTTTTAATTGGGCTTGGCCCTTCAGTAAACAATGCAATGCATTTGTCAGGCGCTCTGCACCAATCATTGAGCACAAGCGCATGTGGAGGTGACACGTGTCACGCTCTGGTGAGCGCAAGCGCAACGGCGCAGTGCGCTGCGCCAGTGCGTTGTGCTGTTGCGCTGCTGACACATGGCGCGCTCTGGTGCGTTGCGCCAATTTCAGAGAGCAATGCTCTAACTTAAAAGTGCATAGCGCAAGTGGTTCTGGTGCTGACACGTGGCGCTCTCTGGTGGCTTGCGCCAACCCAGGAGCGCAACAGTGCAGTTTTAGCAAGTGCAAGGCACTGTTTCAATAACTTGATCCAATTTTGGATTCAAGAAAAGAATTTTTTAGATTCCAGAACCAATGGCTCATAAAAAAGTGCAAGGCACTATTATTATTTGTTTTTTTTATTGAAGATCATTGATCTTGTTCTTAGATCAATGATCTATTCAGCAGAAATTCTTCTATTTTATAAAGGTTTTTTACCTTTTTCTTGAATTTTCTTCAGAGTTCTCTCTGTTTTTGAAGTTCTTGATCTCTCACAATATTGATGATTTTTTGAGTTGGGGTCCAGGGGTCTTTATATAATGCCCATAAATTTGTTAAGTTTGTTAAAGAGATCATTCTCTGAGTGATTTGGAGAATTTTCCCCACCGTTGGATCTTTGATCCAAGGGCTTATGTTTTACAGAAGGCAATCTTCTTGTTTTAACAACAACGGAAGGATCTTATTAGAATTTTAATTCTGTTTGGCGCAAACGCCCCAACGCGTGACACGTGTCACGCAGCGTGTCGCGCAGCGCAGCTGCGCTGACACGTGTCGCGCAGCGCAGCGCTTGCGCAACTGAAGCGTTACTTCCTTTAATTTTCGTTTTAAATAGAGCCTTGCTCTGATTGGACGCGCTGCCTTGGGTGCTGCGCTGACGTATCAGTTTTTGACACGTGGCGCGTTGCGCGCAGCGCAACGAATTTGAAGCATTGCTTCTAATTTTGAATTTTTGAAATTCAAACAGAGTTTTGCTCTGATTGGGGGAAACAAATGCCCCCCCACCGTTGCGCTCACGTGAGTGCAGCGGTGGCAAGATCCTAGCCATTGGATCAACCGGTGAGGTGAAAGGGTGCAGGTGCTTATAAATTGGACCCTTGGTCCTTAGAAAATTTTTACCATTTTCCAAGAACTTGATTTTCAGAGTTTTGCTCTTGCTTAAGAATTTCAGAGCCTTGCTCTTGTTTCTTTCCAAGAACTTCAGAGTTCAGAACTTAGAACATTTTAGGTAAAATTAAATTAAATTAAATTTAATTAATAGAGCCTTGCTCTTATAGATCTTTGATCTAAAGAAAGCTCCTTTAGGGTTTCATCAACAGAGCCTTGCTCTCAAAAGTCTATAGATCTACAGAGATCTTGTTCATGGGTTTTAACCCATGAATCAGAGCTTTACTCATGGATCAAATGTAGATTTTTTTTTTATAAATTTTCATGGATTTTTTAAGACTCCAAATTTTTAATCTTTAGGAGTTAAAATTTTCTTTTTATGTATCTCTCCATCATTTTTACAGAGCTAGGCTCTATTTTTGGAAATCTTATTTTCTTGAGACCAGAGTTTGACAAATGTCACTCTGTGACAGAGCTTTGTTCTGAAAGAGGAGATTTTCTCCTTGTCTCTAGGGATTTCCCATTAAGGAGAATATTCTCTTGGAGATCTCTTCATTAATCGACAGTCTCATCCAATGATGGGGCTGTCTTATTAAATAATGCACTGTTATCTAGATTTTGTGGGTCCCCGTTTGGTCCCCTACCCACTGCATTGCAGTGTGGTGTAAAATTTTTAAAAAGTCAAGCGTTGGAATTACAACACTGACGGCTGACTTTTGTCCTTCTGCAGAAAACATGTCTTTCGATACCTCATTCTCGTTTGTTCGTTCGGAAGAAGGATTCCCCGGAGCACCCGTAGACCGTGAAGTCCTAGCTATGATCAGGGACCACGACCCGGAATATAAGAATCTTCACCTTTGGGGCTCGTGGTACAACCAAATTATCATGGGTCGACAAAGCTTTTCGTGTGCAGTACCATCGGAGCCTATTACAGCGATCCACTATGCCAGCCCACCCCTGGTGCAGTATGCCGTGGAGATGGTCGATTGGACTTCAAAGGGCCTTCTTCATCCTGCTATAGATGCAATTCCGGTTCAGCGTCGTATGGTTTTGGATATCCTGGGACGCCGTATTTGTCAAGGCGAAGCGCGACCTTGGGGGCAATCATATAACATAGGTCTGATCCCCCGCCATCCGATCGGCTATTTGCCATGGGCTCGCTACATTCTGTCGGCGAAGAAGTCGCAGTTGATAAGGCTAGGGTTGTACACTGCAGTTTATGTTTCCCTCTTCCAATATCCCACGCTTCCCACCTGGTGGTTTAAGGCCTTTGTGGAGCAGTGGAACATCCCTACCCACACTTTCCTCGCAATGGACCGGGAAGTGTCGATTTCTTTGGAGGAATTCACAGAGGTCTCCGGCTTACCGGTTATAGGGGAGCACTATGAGGTGTTGCTTCCTACAGACGAATATGTCGCTAAGCCGGTAATAAGGGGCCTCACTCCAGAAAATGCTGTTCAACATCAATTTCCAAGTTTGATCAAAGTGTTGAACATCTATGAGGCCATTTTCATCGAACGTGGGAGCCGCGGAGTTAGCTTCGAGGATTTCATCGCTCGATTCCTTCACCCAAACGTCCTCTCGGCAGAAGCTGCTAAGTTTGCCACACTTGATGACCCTTTCGGTCTAGGTTTGGACAACCTGCCGGCGAAGGAGATAGGCCAAAAGGGTTTTTTCCTTCCTGACTCCCCAATTGTGTCTTTTACGGAAGTTTCAGCCCCCGGGATGGACGAGGAAGCCTTCTTCTTAGGATTTCTTGGGCTGTGGCTGAGTTGGTTTGCGCTCCCGATACATTCTCGCCATATGTGGCCCTCTGTCTTTTACCCAGCTCACTGGATGACCATTGGGGTAAAAGTGGCCGTTAGGATCGCCGGCTTGGCACACCTGTATCACGGCCTTAGTTAAGCGGTGGATGCTAATGAGCCTGGGGTACTACACGTGATCTTCCCGATGCACTACTTCGTATCATGGCTCGAGCTACATACATTAGGCGTCTTCGGTATGCATAAAAGGCCCTCGTTCTATGACAGGTGCAGCTTCCCTCGAATTATACGACTGATCGGCGCCTCAATTGTGACTCCATCGCCACGGAATGTCAGGGGTTTGCTACTTCGCCCCCACACCACTGGAGACGGGATGTCTTTCATCGACAAAGTGCTGACCATTGGAAAGGCGTCCACCACCATAGTGCGGCCATTGCAAGACACTTTCAAAGATGGGGCCTCAGTTCTGACGGCCTGGGAGACCCTCCATCTATATTCTATCAGACCGGGCTTCCTGGTGTTTAGGCAGAACGGTGCGGCGATTTTCATGAGATACAACCTGCATCGTTTCGTCCAACAACTGAGCTACAATCAAGGGGTACCATTGGAGGCTTTCCTATTGGAACCTGCTGCTATTGAAGAAGGGATGGAGAACGCGCTGCATCATTTCATGCGTCTGAACACGGGTTCTCATTTTTTTATCAGCGAGCCGTCTTGCGCTCCACGACTCCTCAATGTATATACAGAATGGTACAATCATTCGACGGGCGCCGTTATAAAAGAAGAAAAGCGATTGCTGGTCGACCGTAAGGGTGTGCCTCCCGGTAGCGATCGCAAAGCTCCTCTGGTGCCAAGGACCCCGGTAGTTCCTCCGCCGAAAGATGCTAGAGTTGGACCACCGCGTGTGCAGAGTCCTCCACACGGATTGCCGCTTCCCGATACTGTGGATGCACCACCAGCGCCCCGTGATCCAGCGGAGACAGTAGTTGTGGCTTCGCCGGAGTCTGGTGTGGGCGCGGACATCGGGACCCGCCGCCCCAAGGCGCCTGCAAAGCGCAAGTCGATCCCGGGTGCACCTAGGGCTGGTGGGCAGAAGAGGAAAAAGAAGTCGCTCTTCGCAGCTGACGTTGCGTTCGGTCAGGAACCCCACGCTCCCTATAGCGAGGACCTGGGTGAGTACGGGACCAATAAGAGATTAGTCATGCCGCCGGATGACACGGACTTGGCGGCCGCCATCGCAGCTTCAGAGCAATTAGCGAGGCGCGACGCGTGGCTAGCTAAGCTTGCGCAATCGGGTAATCACTAGTCGCATTTTTTATTGCATCATATCTTTATTATTGCCTTTGACTAACATTTTTCCCTTCTTTTCTTCAAACAGGTATCACCACTGAAGAAGCCATTGCTGCTTCCCTCAAAACCTTCCAAGAGGAGGAACGACTCAGAGCGTCCTTAGGCCTTGGTACATTTCGATTCATCAAGTCTTTATTCTCCTTTTGTTATGGTCAATCTAATCCCCTTTTTTTTATCGCAGGAACCACAATGCCGGTCCCGCCAAGTGACGTGAAGACTCTTCCCGGACCAGCCGCTGATGTTTCAGCCTCTTCGGGGCTACCGCGAGAGACCCGACTTGAAGAGCCGATGAGAGATGCCTTGAAGGCTCTGGAGGCAACTCTAAACGAGGACGACGACACCTTGATGAAGGAAGCGTCGAAGAGGTCCATCGCGACGGCCCGGGAGGAGAGAAAGCGGTTGAGGCGCGAAGCGAAGGCACGCAGGGCTGCTTTCGCCATTGGAGCGGGCCCAAGCACCGTCCCTCATGCTGATACTCCCTCAGAAGAGCCCCCGGTCGCCTTGTCTACAGCTCACAGACAGGCGGCGCGTGCAAATAGGGAGGCTAACGATAAGTCCACCTCAGGTAATATTCTTTTCAAAATTTTGTTGTAAGAATTATAAATCTGTCAGTTCTTATATATTCTGTCCTGCAGGGCCAAGTCCAACCAAGGAGGAGGCGGAGACCGTCGAACCTGAGGGGCCAAAGGAAGAGGTATTGGTCGAACCCGAGCCGATGGCGGACGACACAACCGGGATTGCCGGGCTCGAGCTAGTGGCTGACGAAATGGTCACGTCCACTATGCCTGAGAAGGTGGCCGATGCCGAGCCCGAGGCAGCAGCGGACGAAGCGCTTGAGACCGATGACCCCGTGGCAACGGTGGACGAGACAGCCGTGACTGCTGAGCCCGAGGGAGCAGCGGGTGAGGTGGACATGATTCCTGAGGACAAGCCAACCGCTCTTTCTCAAGAGTCTGGCAATGCTCCGATCATTGCTCTCCCCGCCTACGGCCCTCCACCGTCTCCTGGCCTTGCGAGCACGACGACGGCCCCCGTGGAGTCTGGGGATGAGGCCACGGGTGGTGGACTTATGTCGATGGAGGAGGGAGACGCCTCCGTCTCGGCTGGAGGCTCATCAGGTAAATTTCGGATTACTGTCCTTTTTTTTATCTTGGAATCTTTTCTGACAGGTTTATCCTTGTTTTTTAACGCAGGTGCGGCCAGTGCCGATGCTCCATTGCTCAAGAGAGCGCCTTCAACTACTGCCTTGGCGGTGGTCACCTCTCAGCCCTCCCTTGTACCATCGAAGATGTTGGAAGGTATGGGTTTGCAACTTATTAGTTTTATCTTTCAGACGCATAATTTATATACTAAAGTCGTACTGTTGTGTCTTTTCAGGAGTGCTTTTTGACCATCTTTATCAGGTGTTGCTCCCACACTTCTCCTTCCCATCTGAACTCGCTCTCCCTCTAGTGGCGCTGGTGAGTATAGTTTCCGACTGATATCTTTCTTTTTCAGTGATGGAATTATTTCTAACTTTTTCTCGTCCTGATTGCAGTGCTACAAATTGAAGGAGGGGATGAAAGATCGGCCGCGCCACCGGCCCTTCCGGCCTTGCCACCTGCTGCAGCTGGTATAGCAAACTATCGCATTGATGACCCCTTTTTTATCTTTCTTAAACTGTCATCTAATCGTATCTTGTTTTTTCAGCTGTCGTTCCGATCTCGGCGCCTTTCGAGTCTCGTGTCATAATGCCGGCAGGCCCTTTCCTGAGACGTCCGTCCTCGAAAGGCGCCGTGAATAGTCTGCGCATGTTGAGCGACTACATTGAGGAACTCGACGTCGAGACTCCTGCATCTGCCGCAGATTTTGCTACGGCGGTTAACCCAATGCTGATGATACTCGTAAACTTCCATGACGAGGGCATCGTCGCGTCTTGGGTTAATCACTGCAGGGAGATCGAGGCTCGCCTGCATCAACTGGAGTTCATGCACCCTGCTCCTGAGACCTTAGCCGCAAGCTATCAAAAAGCAGCGTGGATCGAGCAAACCGCTTCTTACGTCCACCACTTGGAACAAGAAGCAGCTTTAAGGCTGAGGGAATGTCAAGAGTCTTCAAGCGAGACTGCTCGCCTACGTGCTGAAGTTGAGGCGAACGCTGCCCAGGTGAAGGCCATCTTCGAGGGTCTCCTAGAACGCATCTTAAATGGGCTGAACTTGAAGCAGAAACTTGACGCTGCCGAGCGTAATGCCCAAGGCCGCGAAGCAGCTCAGCGGGCTGTTGGGGAGCAGCTTGCATCCCTCTTTCAGCAACGGGCTCAAGTGGAGGTAGAACTGGCGGTGGTGGCCGATCAGGAAAAGGCGTGGAAGGAAATGTGCGAACAACTGATAGGGCTATTTAAGACGCTTCCTTCCCAGTAGCTGCCTTTGTATCAATGTACTTGTAAAATTTTTCTTTTTCAAATAATATGTATCCATTATTTATTCTTTTATACGATTCACCTTGTATTTGATTGAAGTTAATAAATAAAGATACACATTTTTTCTTTGCAATGTCTTGTATGCTCTTTTGCTTTCTCCCTTTCTCTCATTATCAGCATGCTGTCTCAACAAACACGGTTGACAGATAAAAGAGTAAGCATCTTAGTTTTTTTTTATAAGAAATAGCGAGGGCTTAGGCCGCAGGTTCAGATCTGCCGCTTAAGACTTTTCAACTCTATAAGCTGTGAGGGTCTTATAGAGACTTTTCTCCCTACGGATCGAGAGGATCTCGTAGGTGTATTTTCTTCTTAGGAATCGTGAGGATTCCCAAGTGCGTTTTCTCTTATAAGTCGTAAGGATCTAATAAGAGAATTTTCCCTCTTACGAGTCGAGAGGACCCGTAAGCGGTTGTTTCCCTCCCTGTCAAAATTCGACTTTGGAGAGTGAGACCCGTGAATAGTATGCAAGAGACCGTTTTAGACCGACTTGCAGGGTCCCAGTGCTCAAGAAACAAGTTTTTTTTAATCCCTGCTGCCTGAGGCTTTATCTTGCAAGTTGAGACGAATCGAGAATTTCCCGCGGAGATACTGGTTTCTCTACGAGCCGATGCGAATCAGGAGGCTCTTATCAAGGATGCTAGTTTTCCTGAGTTGAGGTATTTGCCAAGGACACTTGTTTCCCTGGGGTTGAAATGAATCGAGAATTTCTCGCGGAGACGCTAGTTTCTCTGCGGGTCGACGCGAATCAGGAGGCTCTCGTCTAGGACACTGGTTTCCCTGAGTCGAAGGATTTTGCCGAAGACACTGGTTTCTTCGGGGTTGAAACGAATCGAGAATTTCTCGCAGAGACGCTAGTTTCTCTGCGGGTCGACGCGAATCAGGAGGCTCTCCTCAAGGACACTGGTTTCCCTGAGTCGAAGGATTTTGCCGAAGACACTGGTTTCTTCGGGGTTGAAAAGAATCGAGAATTTCTCGCGGAGACGCTAGTTTCTCTGCGGGTCGACGCGAATCAGGAGGCTCTCGTCAAGGACACTGGTTTTCCTGAATTAAAGGATTTTGCCGAAGACACTGGTTTCTTCGGGGTTGAAACGAACCGGGAATTTCCCGCGGAGATACTGGTTTCTCTGCGAGCCGATGCGGATTAGGAGGCTCTCATCAAGGACGCTAGTTTCCCTGAGTTGAGGTATTTGCCAAGGACACTTGTTTTCCTGGTATTGAAACGAATCGAGAATTTCTTGCGGTGATGCTAGTTTCTCTGCGGGTCGACGCGAATCAGAATTTTCTCGTCAAGGACACTGGTTTCCCTGAGTCGAAGGATTTTGCCGAAGACACTGGTTTCTTCAGGGTTGAAACGAACCGGGAATTTCCCGCGGAGACACTGGTTTCTCTGCGAGCCGACGCGAATCAGGAGGCTCTCAAGGACGCTAGCTTCCCTGAGTGTCGAACTGATCGGTGGTGGTCTTTCAGGTTTTATATAAGTTACCGTCAAAACCGTGAAGCTAGGAATTTGATCTTCGCTTCGTTTGCTGGCACTGCGTCTGCTGTATTGAGACGAATGTTGCGGTTGTCTCTAGGCTGTTGGTGAACCGTCGAGATTTGGCTTAGCTTTCTGGTGGAGCCTGTTGGGAAGGTGTGGTTCTCTCTTTGTTTATGCCCTTGTATTGTATACAGGGATCGATGTGATCTCACCTATAGGGCAAAAGTTTCATCATCATCATTTTTTTATTGCTTTATTTCCGCGATGCTCTATCATTTCAGCTTTTATATCGCGAAGGTCGCGATTGCCCAATCATTTCAGCTATTTTTCGCGGTGCCCAATCATTTCGGCTATTTATTTTATTTTTACTCGCTGCTTTTTATTGCGAGTTGCCCCATTATTTCGGCTATTTTGTATGCATACGTTTTCTTTACTTGCTGCTTTTTATTGCAAGCTGCCCCATCATTTCGGCTATTTATTATGCATGTGCGGCTTGCCGGCTTTTCACCTTAAACCTGAAATTAGACACCGATTTCGGCATCAGCACTGCTACAACTGGGATATTGCCAGGAGCGAATCATCATTTGCCTCTGTCGATATCGAACAAAGGTGGCTTAGCGAACAGGATTAAGGTCCTGTCGACTAAGGCTTTTAACTTTATCAGCCGTAAGGGTCTCACAAAGGTATTTCTCCCTACAAGTCGTGAGGATCTTGTAGGTGTATTTTCTCCTTAGGAATCGTGAGGATTCCTAAGTGTATGTTCCTCTGTAAGTCGTAAGGATCCTACAAGAGGGTTTTCTCCTTGTAAGTCGAGAGGACTTATAAGGGTTGTTCGTCATGCGTACATATCCCTAGTCATGGATGGGACTTGGTTAGGGAAATGTTTATTCGCGCCCGTGGATTGTATACAAGGGTCAGTGCTGAGCCACTTGTAGGGCAATATTGAAGGTTGTGGGGGTCGCTTAAGCACAAGTTTAGGCCTCTGTAACTTAAGACTTTCAAATCTTATGAGCCGTGAGGGTCCCATAAGAGAGTTCTCCTTACGAGTCGTGAGGATCTCGCAAGTGTATTTTCTCCTTAGGAATCGTGAGGATCCCTAAGTGTGTTGCTCCCCTGTGAGTCGTAAGGATCTCACGTGGGTGATTTCTCCTTACAAGGTCGAGAGGACCTTGTAAGTGTCCTTTAACGAGGTTGCGCCCTTTCGGGTTTTCACAAACACTCGCCGGTAGTCCTGCTATTTTTACTCACGGAGCCCTTTCAGGTTTTCATCCGTGCCCATTTTGCTTATGGACGTACCGTTTCTTTTTTATTCTTTTTTTTTACGAGGTCGCGCCCTTTCAGGTTTTCACGAACACTCGCCGGTAGCCCTACTGTTTTTACTTACGGAGCCCTTTCGGGTTTTCATCCGTGCCCATTTTGCTTATGGACATACCGTTTATTATATTTTTTTATATTTTTTTTATTCATCTCGTCAGCCTAAGGATGCTGCGGTAGTAGTTTAAGGACGTTTCGGTCCTTCTTTAGTTTAAGGACGTTTCGGTCCGTCGTTAGTTTAAGGACGTTTCGGTCCGTCGAGGAGAAGGCCGACTACTACTTATAGAGCTTGAGCTTAGGAAGATAGCGAGCGGACATAGTCGTCGTCATCTATCATTGACCTAGGCTGTGGCTCATTAAGCGTAGTATTTCTTCAGGAAGCGACCGTTTATTGGCCTGAAAGGCCTTTCACCGTGTATATCCATGAGTAGATAAGCTCCACCCTGGTAGACGTTGTCTATGATGTACGGGCCTTCATAGTTCGGCTCGAATTTTCCCCGCTTGGCACGTTTGGGGATCATAGGCCTTTTGATGACTAGAACGAGTTCGCCTTGGCGGAATGTTCTCGGTCGGGTCAATCTTTCATATGAGCGCGTCATCTTTGCTTTATAAGCTTCCAGATTTTGTTGCGCTATGAGCCGTGTTTCATCAAGGGCATCAAGCTCCTCAAGCCGAAGGTAGCGTTTTCTTCGTTCGTCAGCTCGTAGTGGACTGCCACTCGTAGAGAGGGTAACTCTATCTTGAGGGGGAGTACTGCTTCCGTACCGAATACCAATGCGTATGGCGTTGTGTTCGTGGCCGTCTTGAACGTAGTTCGATACGCCCAAAGAGCCTCTTGCAGTCTCTCGTGCCAGTCCTTCTTATTTCGTGACACCGTCTTCTTCATGTTCTTTGTCAAGGTCTTGTTGAAGGCTTCAGCTAGACCGTTAGCTCGTGGGTTATAAACTGAAGAATATCTCCAGTCTATATTATGCTGCTGCGCGAAGCGACTGATTTTGTGGCTTCTGTAAGCAGGCCCGTTATCGGAGATGATTCGTCTCGGAGTTCCAAACCGGTAAATGACGTGCGTCTTGAAGAAATGGAGGATATTCTCCGTCTTCACTTCTCTCAGCGGTACTACTTCTGCCCATTTAGAGAAGTAATCACTCGTCGCCAGGATGAAACGATGTCCTCTAGACGATGCTGGTTCGAGAGGGCCGACTATGTCAGTTCCCCACATTTCGAACGGCCAGCTAGCCACCGTTGGATGTAGTGGATTTGGGTGTTGATGGATGAAGTCCCCATGAATTTGGCATGAGTGGCACTGCTTCGCATACTTAAGGCAGTCTTGAATCATCGTAGGCCAGTAGTAGCCCAGCCGTTTGATCTTCAACTTTATCTTTGGGCCTGCTTGGTGCGAACCGCAGAGTCCGTCGTGAACTTCCTGAATGACTCTTTTCGCTTCGTCAGGTCCCAGGCATCTCAGCCACAGAGAATCAAATGACCTCTTGTATAGAGTATCATTGACGAAGGCGAAAGACAGAGCTCGTTTCATGAGCTGATGTCTCGAGGACGCATCTTCGGGCGTTCGACGGTATTTGAAGTAGTCTATAAAAACTTCTCTCCAATCCTCAGTATTTTCCCGATTTTTTATTTGCAGGGTCGTCTACTCAGTCGCTTCCTTCTCTTCGGGTGATTCCGGAGATATTTCCGCTGGGGCAAGCACCCGACGGCTTTGTACCGCAATTCTGACGTCATCGAGGTTCTCATCAGCCAATTCTTTAGCGAGCTTGACTAATGCATCCGCTTTGCTGTTTTCCGCACGTGGTATGTTTTCCAAAGTGTAGGAATGAATTTGGGTCAACAATTGTTGCACCTTTTCGCCGTACTTCACCAACTCTGGCTTGCACGTCTGGTAGTCGCCGTTTACTTGACTGACGACCAGTTGGGAGTCTCCATATATGAGGAGGTCTTCAATTCCCATGTCGATGGCGATCTCGAGGCCTGCTATCAAAGCTTCGTATTCGGCTTCATTGTTCGTCCTCGGCTCTGTCTAGGAGAAAGCAAAGCACATTATCCCTCCTTGTGGGGTCACGAAGATGAGGCCTACCCCTGATTTAATCATGGGCGTACTTTGTTTGCGCTTCTTCATGGAAGATGCTCCATCAAAATAGAGTTTCCACCGGGTATCACCACCGTCAATTGCGTCAAACGCATGTTCATCTGGCAGATCGCAATTCAGAGGAGAATTGGCAGGTACCGGATGCTCAGCGAGAAAATCGGCAATGGCCTGGCCTTTCACTGCTTTGAGAGGTCGATAGGTTATCGAGAACTCTATCAAGAGTAGGGCCCATTTAGCGAGTCGACCCGTCAATATGTCCTTCGACATTAAATATTTAAGAGGGTCCACTTTCGAGATGAGACGGACTTCATGCGCCAACGCATAGTGCCTGAGCTTTGTTATCGCAAAGATCAACGCCAGGCAGTGTTTTTCAATGGGAGAGTAGTTGCTTTCTGCCCCTAGAAGAACTCGACTTAAGTAGTAGAGTGCTCTTTCTTTCCCCTGGTCATTCTCTTGCGCCCATAATGCGCCTAAAGAACCTTCGAGGGCGGTCGTATAAAGAATGAGGGGCTTTCCCTTGACCGGAGCAGCCAGCACTGGCGGATTTTGCAAGTACTGCTTGATTTCGTCTAGCGCACCTTGGCATTTTTGATCCCAAACGAATGGAGTTCCCTTCTTCATTAAGTGGCTATAAGGACGGCACTTGCCTGAAAGATTGGCTATAAATCGTCGGATGTACGCGAGCTTTCCTTGGAGAGACCGCAGCTGTTTGAGAGTTCTCGGCGGAGGCATTTCCATGATCGCCTTAATCTTTGACGGATCTATCTCGATACCTCGGTGTCGGACGATGAATCCTAGGAATTTTCCCGAGGAAACTCCGAATGCACACTTGAGAGGATTCATCTTCAAGTTGTATTGTCGAAGGCGTTGAAATACGGTCTTCAGATGTTCTAAATGCTCCTCGTATGATTTGCTTTTAACCACGAGGTCGTCGATATAACATTCGACGATTTCATGTATAAGGTCATCGAAGATCTTTGTCATGGCCCTCTGATAGGTGACACCGGCGTTTTTTAGACCGAAGGGCATCACCTTGTAGCAGAATATTCCCAGAGGGGTCCGAAAAGCGGTGTGCTTCTGGTCTTCGGGATGCATCTTTATCTGATTATATCCAGATGAGCCGTTCATGAAGGAGAAAACCTCGTGAGTGGACGTGTTATCTATCATCAGCTCAGTGACTGGCACTGGGAAATCGTCCTTCGGGCAGGCTTTATTGAGATCCCGAAAGTCTACGCATATGCGCACTGTCCCATTTTTCTTCATCACCGGGACGATGTTGGCGATCCATTCAGGATATTGAACCTCCTGGATAAAGCCAGAGTCGATTAGCTTCTTAACCTCGGCATTGATACTCATCTCAAGATCGAGTCGCATTCTCCTCGGTGCTTGTTTGACCGGCTTGACGTCCGGAGATATCGCCAATTTGTGCACAGCAATTTCTGGATCTAGTCCCGGCATTTTGGAATAATTCCATGCGAAGCAATCTCTATGCTGTTCAAGGACGTCTTTTAACGCAGCCACCCTTTTTTCAGATAGCAGCTCGCTAACAAATGTCGGTCGCAGGTCACTCACCGTCCCCAACTCAATTTTCTTAAGGTTGTCTGCAGTAGTGTGTATTCCATCTTCCAGCTCTTTCGGTGCCGGTGGAAATTCTGAGATCACCTCATTGTTGCTGTTTTCGAAACACCAGGGAAGGTTATCCATGTTCTCGGGCTTTTCTTTTGATATTGTTATCATGTGACAAGTGCGAACTCGCTTCGACGACCGATGTAAATCTGGTTCTGGTTTCGTGGCTTTGGGTTCGTGCTTCTGTGGCGGCGTTACCCTCCAACTGTCAGATAGAGCGAACTTGCCGAGCTGATACCGATCTTCCACCCAGTTCTTGAAGGTGAAGCAGTCTTCGAGAAGATGCCCTATCACTCGGTGATAAGAGCAATAGTTTGGGTGTGAGACTTCGCCTGCTTGTTCGGGGTGTTTAGACTCCGGCAGCGTAAGCATCTGGCATTTTATAGCTCGGTCAAGTATCTTCTTCGTCTTGTCCCGAGGAAAAGAGTACGCTCGACCCATTTTCCTCATGAGGGATAGATCGGAACCGTTCGATTCCCGCTTGCATGGCTTCTTAGTCCCACTTTGTTGCTGTTGAGCGCCTTTTTCGCCTTTCGACTTATTTCTGCCTCTGCGTCGAGCTTTTTTTATAACAGGTTGACAGGGAGCGGCATTTTCATCTTTAACAGCCTGTTGGAGGAGGCGTTGCATTTTGGCTTTCTCATAGATGGCCATTTCGCGGTTATGGTCGTCTCGGACTTTTTGACCAGCTTCCCTTATGAGCCTGTTCATTTGTTCTTCGAACGACGGACTGGACGCTTTTGCATCAGGAACTTTTACCGGTTTGGAATTAGCGTCTTCCCATTGAGCATCCGCTTCTTCATTGAAGTCATGTACGACGTAACAGTCGTGGAGTAGCTCTCGTTTTTTGGACTAAATGTATCCAAGCCCGATTGTTTCCATTCTCCCACTGGGCAACTTGTGTTGAGTCCCGGGAACGTTCCAGACCCTGTCATAGAACTTAGCTTTTCGAGCGGTCTGTTTGAAGGCTATCCCCTGGCGCTTCAGCAGCCTCTTCAAGCCTTCTGTATAATATCTGGGGAGTCGGATGGGCTGAAGCCTGTCAAGCGTAGGATCCACGCTGTGCCAGATTTCTTTCTCCACTTTGGTTTCCACCGAGCGATAGAATAGAATTGCCTTTTCGCCTTCTCGCCTGGGAGGGACATAGAACGTCCGCAGCTCCTCTATACTGTAGATATCGAGCGCATCCAGCTCTTTATAATGTTTAAGCGGCACCATGGCGACTTGTAGACTTTGCTCTTCGTCAACGGACGTTTGTATTGAAGGTCGAGCAGAGAATACAGCATGGACCTCATCTTCCGAGTCACTACCAAAGATCAACGTAGGAGCGGATGGTCTTGGCTTGTTGTATTGGGGTGGACCTGAATAAACTATCTCCTCTTCTTCCTCGGTATCACTCCCGAAGACAGGGATGGTGGCATTAGTTTTGTTCTTCGGCTTGTGACACCTCTCCGTGTCTTCGAAATCCGGTAAGAAGTATTTGGCATCTTCATATTTGCGGACTTCGTTCACGGAAAACGGATTCAGTTCTCCCGTCACGGTATACTCGAGACCATCCCTAAAATATTTCATACACTGATGCTGTGTAGAGGGGATGATGTTGTACTCGTGTAACCATGGTCGGCCGAGCAGAGCATTGTAGCATGTCTTAGCATCTATGACGTGGAATTTAATGTCCGTTGTTCCCCTCCGAACGGCGGCCGAGACGCGGGGACGTCCAGACCTGAGGTTCGGGGCAGATGCTAATTGATGCTATCCGTCCACCTCTCCGAAGATGCCAAGTTGATTTATGGCACCCTGTATCGAAGGTTTGAGCGGATGCGTCCGATGTAGCAGACTTCGTCAGATTCCCCCTCACTTGAGGGTTTTTTTTTTGATTGTGGGGACGCTCTTCCCAGCAGGCGCAAGCCCCTGCAGTTAATTACGCTACCGCGTTGCGGTAACAACTTTCTCCTTCTCCAGATGGTCACTTCGTGTCGTGTGTTTTTGTTTTATTTATGGTTGCCCGTGGATTGTATACGGAGACTGAGTTATGTCGTCGCCCGTAGGACGTGGACTAGTCCAAATCCGTATTTATCTTAGATTTAGGTTTGGGGGTTTGGTTTGAGGATACGTTAGCCATATTTGAGGCTAAGATCAACTCAAACGTTTGTTAAGGATACGTTAGTCTAACTTGAGACTAAGATCAACTTAACGGGATCGTTTAGATCCAACAAAAGAGCATTTGGGGCTCTATTACTCCAGTTTAGGGACATAGTGGTCTATTGAATGTATGGCCGTCGGGACCCGTCACCTCTCTGACGACGTTGAAGGATTACAACGACAAATATCAGAGGAGTTCAGAGATGTACCCTTGAACCGAAGTTGATTTGGGGGATTCATAGTCCAGTCTGTTTGAAGGTTTAAGGATACGTTAGCCATATTTGAGGCTAAGATCAACTTAAACGGGATCGTTTAGATCCGACAAAAGAGCGTTTGGGCTCTATTGTTCCAGTTTAAGGACATAGCGGTCCATTGCTAGTTTAAGGACATTGCGGTCCGTAGGTAGTTTAAGGACATTGCGGTCCATAGGTAGTTTAAGGACATTGCGGTCCAGGTTAAGGACGTCGTAGTCCATGGGTTTAAGGACCCCACAGTCCATTGTTAGTTTTAAGACATCTCGGTCGAGGTTAAGGACGTCGTAGTCCATGGGTTTAAGGACCCCACAGTCCGTTGTTAGTTTTAAGACATCTCGGTCAAGGTTAAGGACGTCGTAGTCCATGGGTTTAAGGACCCCACAGTCCGTTGTTAGTTTTAAGACAATTCGGTCAAGGTTAAGGACGTCGTAGTCCATGGGTTTAAGGACCCCACAGTCCGTATCAATATGTGGTCATCGGGACCCGTCACCTCTTTGAAGACGTTGAGGGATTACAACGCCAAGTATCAAAGGAGTGAAGAGATGTACCCTGGAACCGGAGTGGATTAAATAGTCTTTGGCCCAATTTGGGATCAAGACCAATTGATTATGTTATGAGCCCATTAGCCCAGTTAATTACGAATTGAGGACTTATGGCCATCTTGGGCTAAGTCCAATCATGTCTGGAATATTGACTTCCTGTTGGTCCCTTGAAGGAGAGGCTTTGCCTCTATCCATTCGGCCAATTGGGCCAGTGTCTAATGTTAAACACTAAAGACGAATCAGTGTTGAACACTGGGAATAAGATTGATAAGTTAGTGTTTCAACACTAAAAGATAGTTGGTGTTAAACACCAGCAACCAGGCTTTCAGATTAGTGTTGAACACTAAAACAGTCCAGTGTTAAACACTGGCAACAGGAGTCCCAAACTAGTGTTGGACACAACGGTAATCAGTGTTGAACACTGCAAATATAGTTCTGTGCTTAGTGTTGCACTAAGGCCAAACAATGTTTTGTCACTGAATTCAGGGGTTCCGTTTTAGTGTTTAATCACTAAGGCAAGAGGGGTCACGTGGCAACACGTGAGAGCGCCCTCCCTTCACTTGTTCTTCTGAGACTATGCATCTTTTAGAGCATCACGTGCCATCACGTGACGGGGATTCAAGCGCTTATGTGTTAAAGCTTCTGTCAAGAGTCACGTGAGTCACGTGAGGCACTGCCTCCAGAGGGCTTTCTGTAGATCTTTTTTTTGGGGGGGGGGAGCGTCACGTGGTGGCACGTGACCCTGCCTCTATGTATGTTGTTTAGAAGATCTGTTAATCTTTTTTCAGGAATTAAATTCCTCGTAGGGTTAAACCCTAATAAAAAGCTTTAAATTCCAGAGGAATTAAATTCCTACTTCCTTTTGAAGATTTATATTCTGGAATAGAGTTGAACTCTGAATTTTCTGTAGGAATTAAATTCCTCATATATGTGGAGAACTGAATAGGGTTAAACCCTAATAAAAGCTTTAAAGAATTAAATTCCCATTCTCGGTTAAAGAATTATGATTAAGGGAATTAAACTCCCGTTGTTTCAACAGAACTAAGTTCTTAATTAGGGTTAAACCATGTTTCTTTTTGTTCTGAAGGAATTAAATTCCCATAACACAGGGTCAAGCCCTAGTTTTATTTTAAAGGAATTAAATTCCTATAGTTCTGTGAGAATTGAATTCTCGTGCTTCCGTTCCCTCTCTATGCTTTGGATCTGCATGGCAGGATCTCAACCCATTGAGAATTAAATTCTCAACTCAAGGGGAGATGTGCACTTTACAGATCCTCCATCAAAGAGTTGAAATATGTCCCTCTGTTCTATATTAGAGTTAAACTCTGTCGAGAATTAAATTCTCTTTTCTTTCAAGAAGCCTTCCTTCTCTTACCTAGGGTTTTCTTTTTGCAGAAGATCCAAATTCCTCAAAATATCGAGGCTCTCTCTCTTTTCTTCCTTCTGCCTGTCTATATTTTTGCGTGTCTCTTGGCTCCTATTTATAGGAGAAGCAGCCGAGTCAATTAGTTTTTTTTGACGAATCTTCATTGAGAGATTTGATTTGCATCCATCATTCGTTTTGGACCTTTGGATTATTAGGTGAATTTTATTCACCATTGGATTTCAAATCCAGGGATTCTCCTTTGTTATTTCTGTTAGATTTAAAGGGGAAATCTTTCCAAGTTCAGGATTTTTCCATAGATAGATGATATTCAATCATCTTTAAATCTTTAATTCGGTTGGTTCCAGATAATCGCTTTCCTTTGGAAAGATTTGAATCTCTTTCAGAATTTAATTCTGTTAACAAAATGGGCTTTGAAAGCCGGTCACGTGTGACCACATGACCCTTTTGGAACGAGCCTTCTTCCTTCTTTTTACGCTGTGTCTTCTGGTTGCTGCTTAACTATCACGTGCCACTACGTGACAACTGATCACGTGTGAACACGTGACCCTGGCATGGAGCCTTCTTCTCGATTTAACCGGAGAATGAGTCTGATGTTTTGAGTGTCACGTGCCAACACGTGACCCTGGTCACGTGGAAGCACGTGACCTCTTCTGAAGCCTTTTTCTTGATTTGCTCAGGGAGCTGTTGGGTTTTGAAGCCACTTTTGATTGTCACGTGCCAACACGTGACCCAGGTCACGTGGGAGCATGTGACCCTTTCTGAAGCCCCTTTTCTTTGATGTATTTGGGAAACTGAATTTGCCTTGCTGATGCTTTTAGGTGTCACGTGCCAACACGTGACTGCTGGTCACATGTAAGCACGTGACCCTCTTCTGAAGCTTTTTCCATAAGCTTTTCTGATTTTAAATCAGGAAACAAATGCCCCCACAGCGTTGTTCTCACGTATCCGCACGTGAGTGCAACGCTGTCACCTTTTGTGACCGTTGGATTCCTTTAGGGATTTGGGGAGATGAATCATTTCCATCGCCTTCTATAAATACCCATGTCTCTTCAGAAGAGCCTTCACTTTGCTCATCTTCTTCCCTCGAGAGCTTTTTCCTTTGAGAATTTAATTCTCGTTTCCAGAGCTTAGTTCTCTGTCTCAGACATTTTTCCAGAGTTTAACCCTGTTGAAGGATCCCTTTTCCTCAGGTAATAATGTTGAACGGCTGAAGCACCTTCGTTAAAAGAACTCTCTGGATTTTAAATCCACATTAAGGATTTCACAAAGAACCCATTTTTTTTTTAAATTTCTTTAACCTCCATCAGTAGATCTCTTGGGGTCGGATGATCCTTGGGGAGATGATGATGGCGATTCAACTCCATGGAATTTAATTCCATCCCAAAATGCTTTCTGGGAATTTAATTCCCTTTTCTTAATAAGGAATTTAATTCCAATGAAGGGCTCGATTTCTTCACACGGAGGCTTTTTGGGGTCTCTTGGCCCGAGGTTGTTCTCCTGCAATTAATGAAATAGGAACTTTCTAATGATTCTCATGACCTTTATTTCAGGTATCATGGATGCCCATCTGTATGGTCTTGACGAGATCATTTCCTATGGGAATATTCGTGCACTGGGCCGCAGTCAGAACCAGGAGTTCACCGATGCTCAGTGTGCCGAGATCATAAGCCGCTTTGACGAGTACAACCATCGGCTACTCCCCCGTCGCTCTTCTCTTCTGAGGCTGATCGTGCTGGTGATCCGGGAGGCACTTCCTCTCTTTTGCACCGGCATACCGCTCGGGTCCTTGGACACTGCTGAGGATAAGGTGCACTCGGTGTACCTGATGGGTTTGATCTCAAAGAGGAGGCGAGATCACCTCATCGATCTCTTGCACCAAGTCTTTCAGCAGTCAGCCATACTTGCCGCCTATCGGAGGGTGGAGGACATTCGTGAGGATCCCAACGCTTGCGACCGCGAGAGGAAGCACACTCGGGAGGTTCGAAATGCTTGGAGAATCTTGGACAAAGTTAATCTTGAGTTTCTCAACCCATGCCCCGCGTCTGAAGTCTTACCATTGTAAACGTGTCCTCTTTATTTTGTATGAACTTCTTGAAAGATTCAGTGACAAGTTTTATTATGTTTTTCCATGTTTGCATGCCTTTCTCTGGGATTTTATCATTTTGCTACTGTTGTTGTTGGTGCTTTCAATATGCAGGGTGTTACTCCATTTTTCTTTTGTTTTAGTGTACATCAGGTTTAGGCCTCACGTATTCTGCACGTGGGGTCCCTTGACGGGGCTGTTCACAAAATCTTCCCATGCCCTATTTTCAGTGCACAATATCAGACGCAGAAAAAAGGGCCTTAGAAATAGTTCCATCTCCTTGATTTTCGATGCCTTTCCTTTTTTGGGCCTTGGAAATAGCTTCACCATGCAAGATCTTCCGCGCACAACACTTAATGCACTTCTTTATATTCTTGAGGCCATAGCCTATTTTCTCCTCACAGAGAAATTCATTCCCATATTGACGTGATTTAATTTGAGGAGTATCTGAGTGCTATGGCCTGCAACCGTCCACACGCTCGTCGACAGCCATGGGAAGTGCCTATCGAGGAGATGATCCCCCGCTTTGCTGCTCGGTTAGTGGATCCACTTCTTACCGACGACGAATGCGACTCAGCCTTGCATGAACTCTCGATCCGTAGGGGGTCCCCCCTCCCGATGGGTTCCTTCTGGCTCCGGATGATTCTCACGGCCGTGCTTGCCGACATCCCTCCTCACCCGGCGGAGATGACCCTGGCGATGCTCGACGCGGCGGAAGAAAAGCTCGAGGGCTTTCATGAAGCGTGCCTGATTACTCAGGCTTTGAAGGGTTGCTCAATTCATCTGCTGAGCCAGATAAAGGCCCGGCGAGCTATTATGTCTACTTTCGCGGACGAACACGGCGCCAATCGATGGGGAGCGACTCCTCGTGAGAACCGTCGCTTTGATGTGCTGGAGAAAGCAGAGAGGGAGATGGAGAATTTTGTCCTCTGCTTCGTTAACCCCTGTGCCGTTGATCCCATGTTTGGTGACATTTTCCGTTAGCGTAGAAAATTTTAAATTAGTCCCTCCCTTTTTTTTTGCTTTATGCCGAACTTCCATGTTGGCTTGGTACTAGTATGTATGTTTCCGCTTGCATAAATAAACTTCATATTCTTCTCATGAGAATTTTCTTTAGCTGCAAATGCTATCATTACTTTCTTGCGCATCAGACCTTTTTGGGTATTATGAACGTTCATGCGATTGCAAATGCTATTATTATTATTATTTTCTTTTTGAATACTCATATGATTGCGAACGCATGCTTGAAATATGTCGGAAATCTTTCTTGTTGCCTTTCACGTCAGGTGATGTGAGCGCGTTTTAGATCGATTATTCCCGTCGACTGGGAGCCCATTTATACGGTCTTGTAAATGTCTTGTTTCCAAGGCTGTGGTCACGAAAGCGAGCTTACGTAGCCTGATAGAGCGACACGTAGCGAACATATTGTTGTGCGAGAAGAGGGTTCGGCCGTAAATTTTCGGAGAGAGAGCTAGCTGCTAAGGCGCTGAGCGAGCTTCATGCCAGCCTCACAGCCAAAGCCAACAGGGCATACGAACTCTGGCGGGTGCTTCGGGAGTCCATAAAAGAGGTAGTGGCTCTCGATAAAGCTGCCACGTTCACTCGTGAGAGGGTCGAGGCTCATAAAGCCACCGAGAAAGAGCTCGAAGCTCGGCTTGCTTCGTATCAGGCTCAGCAAGCTCAGGCGGAGGCTCGTCTTCTGGAGATCTTGCGTCATGAAGCTGTGGCTCAGCAACAGAACGATGAGCTGGTAAAATTACTGCACCGTCCGCCGGCTTGAGGACTTGTATCTTTTCCCCTTTTTTGTACGTACTCATGGATAAGAGTATCTTTCTTTTTTGTTTCTTTCATGAATTGTACTTTGTATCCATTTTGGTTTATGAATAAAAGATACATTTTTCTTCTTAACGATATGTCCCCTTTCATTGAATGCGTTTGTGGACAATTTATCTTGATCTCCTCGTAGGGCAGCGATAGCTTAAGACTCAGGGTTAAGATCTGCTTCCTAAGACTTTTGCATTTTAAGAGCCACAAGGGTCTCATAAAGAGCTTTTCTCCCTACAGGTCGAGAGGATCCCATAGGTGTAAGTCCTTCTTAAGAATCGTGAAGGTTCTTAAGTGGGTTTTCCCTTGAAAGTCTTAAGGATCTCACAAGAGAGTTTTTCTTCCTCGCAGGTCGTGAGGACCTGCAAGTGTTGGATGTGGTCGCCCTTATCCGTGTTTCACGGGGTCAGGGGTCGCTCAAGGTATCGTAGTTTAAAGACATCACGGTCAAGGTTAAGGACCTGATAGTCCGTGGATTTAAGGTCTCCACAGTCCGATGTTAGTTTTAAGACATCACGGTCAAGGTTAAGGACCTCATAGTCCGTGGATTTAAGGACTCCACAGTCCGATGTTAGTTTTAAGACATCACGGTCAAGGTTAAGGACCTCATAGTCCGTGGATTTAGGGACTCCACAGTCCGATGTTTGGTCGCAGGGACCCGTCACCTCTTTGAAGACGTTGAGGAATTACAACGCCGAGTATTAAAGGAGTGAAGAGATGTACTCTTTAACCAAGGGAGAATCCGTAGGGAACCGGGATGGTTGATCGTTAGTTTTAAGACATTGCGGTCGAGGTTAAGGACGTCATAGTCCGGTATTTGCTCTGGATGCTTCACACGGGTTCACTGCCGTGCTCGGCGAGGACCAGGCTCCGTTCTGGGCGTTTTCCGCGGGGTCAAAGAGTGACGTTATCCGCGTTCCACGTAACCAGGAATTTTGCACTAGATGCTTCACACGGGTTCACTGCCGTGTTCGGCGAGGACTAGGCTCCGCTCTGGATGCTTCACACGGGTTCATTGCCGCGCTCTGCGAGGACCAGGATCCGCTCTGGATGCTTCACACGGGGTCAAAGAGTGACATTATCCGCGTTCCACGTAACCAGGAATTTTGCACTAGATGCTTCACACGGGTTCACTGCCGTGCATGGCGAGGACTAGGCTCCGCTCTGGATGCTTCACACGGGGTCAAAGAGTGACATTATCCGCGTTCCACGTAACCAGGAATTTTGCACTAGATGCTTCACACGGGTTCACTGCCGCGCTCGGCGAGGACTAGGCTCCGCTCTGGATGCTTCACACGGGGTCAAAGAGTGACATTATCCGCGTTCCACGTAACCAGGAATTTTGCACTAGATGCTTCACACGGGTTCACTGCCGTGCTCGGCGAGGACTAGGATCCGCTCTGGATGCTTCACACGGGGTCAAAGAGTGACATTATCCGCGTTCCACGTAACCAGGAATTTTGCACTAGATACTTCACACGGGATCACTGCCGCGCTCGGCGAGGACTAGGCTCCGCTCTGGATGCTTCACACGGGGTCAAAGAGTGACATTATCCGCGTTCCACGTAACCAGAAATTTTGCACTAGATGCTTCACACGGGTTCACTGCCGTGTTCGACGAGGACTAGGCTCCGCTATGGATGTTTTCCACGGGGTCAAAGAGTGACGTTATCCGCGTTCCACGTAACCAGGAATTTTGCACTAGATGCTTCACACGGGTTCACTACCGTGTTCGGCGAGGACTAGGCTCCGCTCTGGATGCTTCACACGGGGTCAAAGAGTGACATTATCCGCGTTCCACGTAACCAGGAATTTTGCACTAGATGCTTCATACGGGTTCACTGCCGCGCTTGGCGAGGACTAGGCTCCGCTCTGGACGTTTTCCACGGGGTCAAAGTGTGACGTTATCCGCGTTCCACGTAACCAGGAATTTTGTCGATTGTATCCGCATTTCACGGGATGGAGGTTTGACTGTTGGCGATATGTATACCGCCGAGCCATGGAACTGGGAGTTGCCGCTGTTTCGTTTAGCTTGAAGTTGTGTCCGTCGTTACGAGACGAGTGTTGAGACGATCTCCAGGTCTTATTTGGCACGTAGAGATTTGGCTTCTTCTTCTTTGGTGAAACCTGGGGGGGGGGAAGAGTGCGACCCTTTCTTTGTTTGCGCCCCTGGATTGTATACAGGGATTGATGTAGCATCACCTGTAGGGCAAAAAGTTTCATTCTTTCATCATTTTTTTTTATTCTTTCCGCGATGCTCTATCATTTCAGCATTTTATATCGCGAAAATCACGATTGCCCAATCGTTTCGGCTATTTTTCGCGGTGCCCAATCATTTCGGCTATTTACTTTATTTTTACTCGCTGCTTTTTATTGCGAGTTGCCCAATCATTTCGGCTATTTTTCATGCATACATTTTTTTTACTTGCTGATTTTTATTGCAAGTTGCCCCATCATTTCGGCTATTTCGTATGCACGTATGGCTTGCTGTTTTTTTTATATCGCGAGTGTGGAACTTGGGATCTGATACCAATCTTAGCATCAGCATCGCTGCGACTGGAATATTGCCAGGAACGAATCATCATTTGCCATGAAAGAACTTGGGATTTGATACCGGTTTAGGCATCAGCATCGCTGCAACTGGAATATTGCCAGGAGCGAATCATCATTTGCCTCTGTCGATGTTGAACAAAGGTGGCTTAGCAAACAGGGTTAAGGTCTGTCGACTAAGGCTTTTGACTTCATGAACCGTAAGGGTCTCACAAAGGTATTTCTCTCTACAAGTCGTGAGGATCTTATAGGTGTATTTTCTCCCTAGGAATCGTGAGGGTTCCTAAGTGCATTGTTCCTCTGTAAGTCGTAAGGATCCTACGGGAGGGTTTTCTCCTTGTAAGTCGAGAGGATTTACAAGGGTTGTTTACCATGCAAACATATCCCTAGTCTCGGATGGGACTTAGTTAGGGGAATGTTTATTCGCGCCCGTGGATTGTATACAAGGGTCAATATTGGACTACTTGTAGGGTATCATCGAAGGTTGTGGGGGATTGCTTAAGCACAGGTTTAGGTCTCTGTAACTTAAGACTTTCAAATCTTACGAGCCGTGAGGGTCCCATAAGAGAGTTCTCCTTGCGAGTCATGAGGATCTCGTAAGTGTATTTTCTCCTTAGGAATCGTGAGGATCCCTAAGTGTGTTGCTCCTTTGTGAGTCGTAAGGATCTCACGCAGGTGGTTTCTCCTTACAAGGTCGAGAGGACCCTATAAGTGTCTTTTGACGAGGTTGCGCCCTTTCGAGTTTTCACAAACACTCGCCGGTAGTCCTGCTGTTTTTACTCACGGAGCCCTTTTGGGTTTTCATCCGTGCCCATTTTGCTCATGGACATACCGTTTTTTTTATTCTTTTTCTTTTCTTTTTTTTTTTACAAGGTCGCGCCCTTTCGGGTTTTCACGAATACTTGCCGGTAGCCCTGCTGTTTTTACTCACGGAGCCCTTTCAGGTTTTCATCCGTGCCCTTTTTGCTTATGGACATACCGTTTTTTCATCATTTTTTTTATATTTTTCTTTTTCTCCTTTTTTTTTTATCTCGTCAGCCTAAGGATGCTGCGGTAGTAGTTTAGGGACGTTTCGGTCCGTCGTTAGTTTAAGGACAATTCGGTCCGTCGTTAGTTTAAGGACGTATCGGTCCGTGGTTAGTTTAAGGACGTTTCGGTCCGTTGTTAGTTTAAGGACATTTCGGTCCGTTGTTAGTTTAAGGACATTTCGGTCCGTTGTTCAGGGGAGGGCCGGCTACTACTTGTAAAGTCTAAGCTTAGGAAGATAGCGAGAGGACATAGTCGTCGTCATCTATCATTGACCCAGGCTGTGGCTCATTAAGCATAGTACTTCTTTAAGAAGCGGCCGTTTATTGGCCTGAAAGGCCTTTCACCGTGCATGTCCATGAGTAGATAGGCTGCACCCTGGTAGACCTTGTCTATGATGTACGGGCCTTCATAGTTTGGCTCAAATTTTCCCCGCTTGGCACGATTGGGGATCATAGGTCTTTTGACCACTAGTACGAGTTCACCTTGGCGGAATGTTCTCGGCCTGGTCAATCTTTCATACGAGCGCGTCATCTTTGCTTTGTAGGCTTCTAGATGTTGTTGCGCTATGAGCCGGGTTTCATCGAGGGCATCAAGCTCCTCAAGCCGAAGGTGAGCGTTTTCTTCGTCCGTCAGCTCGCAGTGGACTGCCACTCGTAGAGAGGGTAACTCTATCTCGAGGGGGAGCACTGCTTCCGTCCCAAACACCAACGCGTACGGCGTTGCGTTCGTGGCCGTCTTGAATGTAGTTCGATAAGCCCAAAGGGCTTCTTGCAGCTTCTCGTGCCAGTCTCTCTTGTTCCGGGAAACGGTCTTTTTTATGATCTTCGTTAAGGTCTTATTGAAGGCCTCGGCCAGACCGTTAGCTCGTGGGTTGTAAACTGAAGAATATCTCCAGTCTATATTGTGCTGCCGCGCGAAGCGGTTAATCTTATGGCTTCTGTAGGCTGGCCCGTTATCGGATATAATCCGCCGTGGGGTTCCAAACCGATAGATGACGTGCGTCTTGAAGAAGTGGAGGATATTCTTTGTCTTCACTTCCCTCAGCGGTACTGCTTCTGCCCATTTGGAGAAGTAATCAGTTGTCGCCAGGATGAAACGATGTCCCCGGGACGATGCTGGCTCGATGGGGCCAACTATGTCAGTCCCCCACATTTCGAATGGCCAGCTGGCCACCGTTGGGTGTAGTGGGTTCGGATGTTGGTGGATAAAGTCTCCATGAATCTGGCACGAGTGGCATTGCTTCGCATACTCGAGGCAGTCCTGGGTCATCGTGGGCCAATAGTAACCCATCCGTTTAATTTTTAACTTCATCTTTGGGCCTGCTTGGTGAGAACCGCAGAGTCCGTCGTGAACTTCCTGAACGACTCTTTCTGCTTCGTCAGGTCCTAGGCATCTCAGCCATAGAGAATCAAACGATCTTTTGTATAGAGTGTCATTAACAAAAGCAAAAAATAGAGCTCGTTTGATGAGCTGATGTCTTGAAGACGCTTCTTCGGGCATTCGGTGGGACTTAAAGTAGTCTATGAAGACTTCCCTCCAGTCCTCGGCCTTCTCGCGGTCTTTTATTTGTAGGGTCGCCTGCTCAGTCGCTCCCTTCTCTTTATATAATTCCGGAGGTATTTCTGCCGGGGCGAGCACTCGACGGCTTTGTACTACGATTCTGACGTCATCAAGGTTCTCGTCAGCCAGTTCTTTAGCAAGTTTGGCCAACGCGTCTGCTTTGCTGTTTTCTGCACGCGGTATGTTTTCCAAAGTATAGGAGGGAATTTGGGTCAATAGTTGTTGCACCTTTTCGCCGTACTTCACCAATTCTGGTTTGCACGTTTGGTAGTCACCATTTACTTGACTAACGACCAATTGGGAATCCCCGTATATAAGGAGATTTTCGATTCCCATGTCGATGGCGATCTCGAGGCCTGCTATCAGAGCTTCGTATTCAGCTTCATTGTTTGTCCTCGGCTCTGTTAAGGAGAAGGCGAAGCGCATTATCCCTCCTTATGGAGTTGCGAAGATGAGGCCTATCCCCGATTTGATCATTGGGATACCCTGTTTCTGTTTCTTTACGGAGGATGCTCCATCGAAATAGAGTTCCCATCGGGTACTACCGCCGCCAATCGCATCAAATGCATGCTCGTCTGGCAACTCGCAGTTCAGAGGAGAACCAGCAGGTACTGGATGCTCAGCGAGGAAGTCGGCAATGGCCTGGCCTTTCACTGCCTTAAGAGGTCGATACGTTATTGAGAACTCCATCAGGAATAGAGCCCATTTAGCGAGTCGACCCGTCAATATAGCCTTTGACATCAGATATTTAAGAGGGTCCACCTTCGAGATGAGACGGACTTCATGTGCCAACGCATAGTGCCTGAGCTTTGTTATCGCGAAGATTAACGCCAAGCAATGTTTTTCAATGGGAGAGTAGTTGCTTTCTGCCCCCAGCAGAACTCGACTTAAGTAGTATAGTGCTCTTTCTTTCCCTTGTCTTTCCTACTCGCGGGCCCGAGATTCTTTTCTGGGAGTGTGCGATTGCGCAGCTGAATGTTCTCGCAGGCCTCCGATTTCTCCTTTTTCCCTAAAACAGATTCTTTAAAGAGAGGGCCCAGAGCCATTTCTTCATCAGAGTCGCACCCAAAGGTGAGAACTTGTGACCCCCTGGCGTTAACCATGTAACAGTTGCCAGTAGTTCTGTTGTGCCCATCGACGGTACTTCTTCGCTCCCGACGGATCTTGCGTTTCATGCGCTTAAAATGTTGCCGATGAGCAACATATCCTTGCCACCATATCTTAAAGGCGTCGGACTCTTCCGTGGGGTGTGAGATTTTCCGATGATATGCGCAATAATCAGGGTGCCTCTCCACCCCATCGTGCGTGTTTCCTTCTGAGGGTGGTAGCTTCATTCCCATTGACATGGCTTTGGCAAACCTTTTCCTCGTCTTGAATATCTTCTTGTCTACTTTGGATGTCTTTCGCTCTGGCAGGGGTAGTTCAACTCTTTCGTTCAGTCGCCTGCGTTTGGCTCCTTCTGAAGCGGCCATCTCACGCTCCTGATCCGCTTTACTTTTTAGGCGAATCTCGTCTAGAAAAGCGTCGATCATTTCGTCTGTTGGCCATGCACGCTCTGGTACAGGCTCTGCCTCCAGCTTCTTAGTGCCAGGAGTTTTCCCATCATCGGTAAACGAGTGGGAGATTACGTTACAACTCGCCACATATCCTTCGGATTCATCCGACGAGCTCTCTCCATCATCTTCCTCTTGAAAGATGTGGTTGAGGAACTCTTGCAGTGTGACAGGAGTTTGCGCCTTTTGATTGTATTCTTCCAGCGCGTCGATTTGCTTCTGCAAGTTCGTGTGCTCGTTTCCAAGCTTCACGGACTTCTTGGATTTCTTCTTCTTTTTCTTCGAAGATTTTGACGGTTGGGCGTGAGTATTTGGGCCCTTATCGCGAGTCTTCGTAGTTGGGCGAGGCTTCAACATTCCTTCGATAATTTGAGGTTCAAGAGGGTCCTTCCATTCGATCGCAGGGCACGCATGAAGGTCTCTCAGCATTCTTTTGGTTTTAGTTGATAGCACGACCTCGCATGGAGCTTCTTCAATAAAAGAACAGGTTGCCCCCGGTGTATCCGCTTTCCTAGGAGTATGCGGCTATGGTGGGTTCACCTTCCAATTTTCGGACAGTATAAACTTCCCCTGGAGGTACTGATCTTCAATCCATCCTTTGAAGACGAAGCAATCTTCGATCGGATGACTTACCGTTTGATGGTAAGGGCAATAATTAGGGTTATCCACCTCCGTGGGTTGCGGAGGTCGCCTTGGATTTGGTAGGTTTATAAGTCTGTTGCGTATTGCCAGCTCGAATAACCGTTTCGTCTTGTCTCGTGGGAACGAGTAAGGACGTTTCATCTTTTCATTATAATACCGGCGTCTTTCTTCCAGTTGATCTGCCGGTTTCGGGGCGTTAGGTTGCTGTTGGGCATTGCGACAAAGGTTGCCCTTCCTTTACCCTTGTCATTCCGAGGTTCCGACTTCGGGGGAGGTGGTCTATGACCCATCTGGTCCATCTGAGCCAACTTGTCGATTAAAGCCTGGAATGTGGTTGGCTTAAAGAACATCATAAACTGGGAGATAGTTGCGTGGGGGTCTAGGGTTCCCACGAACATGCCCACTGCGGGTGCCTCCTCAATGCGTTGTTCGCATCTCGACCACAAATTTCGCCAGCGTATAGCATACTGGACCCAGGTTTCGCCTGGTTTTATCCTGGCGCTAATCAGTGTTGTTATTGGAGTGCATTCGCTGGCACTTGCGAATCGTTGAGTGAATAACAACTCCATTTCAGCGAACGTCTTGATAGAATCGTTCGGGAGTTCCGAATACCATTCGAACGCTGTTTCTGATAAGCTGCCCATGAACTGGCGAAGCAACAGTTTATCATCACCGCCGGTGTTACCGCAGAGGGCCCGGAACTGGGCAACATGTTGATGGGGATTGCCGGTCCCCTTATACACGTGGAATTTCGGTATCGTATAGCCTGGCGGGTATTTAATTTGGTCGTACCAGCTTGGATACGGCCGGCCCGTCTTTACGACTTGACCAGCTGCCTCAGTCGCATGATGAACCCGGATTTGCTGGGCTATATAGTCAACCAAGTCAGCTTTAGAGATCGTCTCTTCCTTGGCCGTTGAGGGGGCTGGCGGTGGATTTGACGTTTCTCCTCGGTCGTCTTCAAGAATAATTGGGGGATCCTCGGCGGGTAGGTCCTGCTGGATCATCATTCCTATCATATCTTGGAAGAGAAGGCCCATACGCTGTATGTTGGTTGCTTGTTCGGCAGCCTCTTTGTCCTTTTTCTCCAGTATCCGGCGAAGGAATTCAGCGTCGGTTTCTTCCTCCTGGCGTGCGTCTGAGGACGTTTCTGGGCTTTCTTTTGGCCCGGTAAGTGCGGCCATAGCATTCATCATTTCTTGGAGCTTTTGCTGCTGCTCCTGGGCTTTGGTCACCGAAAGTGTAAGCGGTCTATGACCCGTGGACGCGCGGCTGTCTTCTTTTCCTGACGCCATGTATACGGTGTAGACCATCATGCCCCCAGACTTAGGGCGTCTGGGCTTAGTGCTATTAGCTGTCATTGCAGGCTGGGGGATCTTCTCTGGCTTCCTCCTTTCATGAGCCATGGAGGTTGAGGGGGCCGTTGAGGTGGGCGTCCAGACAGCCTTTCGGGGTTTAGCCTGGTGACCAGCTTCTGGTTGGATTTTCAGCTTCTTGTGCTGGCGGAAGAAGTTTGGATCGATGATCGAGTCTCGGGCCTGTCGCCAAACCTTATAGATTTTGGAAGACAGCCGTTGAGGGGATCGGGGCTGTTCTGATTTTATTTCCACAACCTTTCTTAATGGGGGAGGAGACCTTTTTAGCACTGCAGTGGGAGAATTCCTTCGCACCTTATTTAGCATCTCGAAGCTGTTCCCAGTTGGAACAGCAGCATTAACTTCTGCCATCGGGGCTGATGGAGTTAACCCGGAAGGGGAGTTGCCCCCAGCCTTTTTTACTCGGCGCCAATGGCGACGTCGAGCGTGTCGAGCGGACGGCGTTGGGTCAGCGGTAAGAATGGTTTCGTCTTGCCCCCTGTGTAGGTGGGGGGTCGCTGTTGGTGTTAGCCTGTCAAAGACCGACGTCTTTTGGGTAGCAGGGGCGGGAGCTGAAGCCGTCAATCTTGTAAAGACCGACTTTTTGGCCAGAGAAGCCGCTTTGGCGATTTCGGGAGCAGGAGCAGCCACTTTCTTAGAAGCAGCCTTCTCCGGGATTGCAGACCTCATGATGGGTCTACCGGATTTCTGGCCCAATCTAGAGAAGACCGAGGCGCTGATATTGGGCGACCCGTTGAGATGAGCCACGGCAGGGGTAAGACGATCAAAGACCGACTTCTTGAGAGCTTCCTTTGTCAGCACTGGCGCCGTGAAGCTTGTTGGTGGGAGTATAGTCCCGAAGAACAATCCGGTAGTGGCCTGAGTCACCTGGTCCACCGGCATTGTGAATAACGAAGCAGCTTGGGGTCCGTAGGCTATACCTCCTGGCGAGGCAAAGCGTTGGTCGCAATTGCAGTCTGAGCAGTTGGAGAATTTCACGGAAGTAGAAGCCATCGATCCTTTGCTTTCTGCAATAAGCGAGACGCCAATTCTTAGTATCTTGAAACCCAAGGGCCACCATTAGCGAACCGCGATTGGTTCGCGAATCACGACACACGAAGCGTGGAGTGGAAAGAGGAAAAGGTCCCTCCGGGCGTGTCAGAATCTGTTCCCCTCCGAACGGCGGCCGAGACGCGGGGACGTCCAGACCTGAGGTTCGGGGCAGATGCTAATTGGTGCTATCCGTCCACCTCTCCGAAGATGCCAAGTTGATTTATGGCACCGTGTATCGAAGGTTTGAGCGGATGCGTCCGATGTAGCAGACTTCGTCAGATTCCCCCTCACTTGAGGTTTTTTTTTTTGATTGTGGGGACGCTCTTCCCTGCAGGCGCAAGTCCCTGCAGTTAATTACGCTACCGCGTTGCGGTAACAAATTTCTCCTTCTCCAGATGGTCACTTCGTGTCGTGTGTTTTTGTTTTATTTATGGTTGCCCGTGGATTGTATACGGAGACTGAGTTATGTCGTCGCCCGTAGGACGTGGACTAGCCCAAATCCGTATTTATCTTAGATTTGGGTTTGGGGGTTTGGTTTGAGGATACGTTATCCATATTTGAGGCTAAGATCAACTCAAACGTTTGTTAAGGATACGTTAGTCTAACTTGAGACTAAGATCAACTTAACGGGATCGTTTAGATCCAACAAAAGAGCATTTGGGGCTCTATTACTCCAGTTTAGGGACATAGTGGTCCATTGAATGTATGGCCGTCGGGACCCGTCACCTCTCTGACGACGTTGAAGGATTACAACGACAAATATCAGAGGAGTTCAGAGATGTACCCTTGAACCGAAGTTGATTTGGGGGATTCATAGTCCAGTCTGTTTGAAGGTTTAAGGATACGTTAGCCATATTTGAGGCTAAGATCAACTTAAACGGGATCGTTTAGATCCGACAAAAGAGCGTTTGGGCTCTATTGTTCCAGTTTAAGGACATAGCGGTCCATTGCTAGTTTAAGGACATTGCGGTCCGTAGGTAGTTTAAGGACATTGCGGTCCATAGGTAGTTTAAGGACATTGCGGTCCAGGTTAAGGACGTCGTAGTCCATGGGTTTAAGGACCCCACAGTCCATTGTTAGTTTTAAGACATCTCGGTCGAGGTTAAGGACGTCGTAGTCCATGGGTTTAAGGACCCCACAGTCCGTTGTTAGTTTTAAGACATCTCGGTCAAGGTTAAGGACGTCGTAGTCCATGGGTTTAAGGACTCCACAGTCCGTTGTTAGTTTTAAGACATCTCGGTCAAGGTTAAGGACGTCGTAGTCCATGGGTTTAAGGACCCCACAGTCCGTTGTTAGTTTTAAGACATCTCAGTCAAGGTAAGGACGTCGTAGTCCATGGGTTTAAGGACCCCACAGTCCGTATCAATATGTGGTCATCGGGACCCGTCACCTCTTTGAAGACGTTGAGGGATTACAACACCAAGTATCAAAGGAGTGAAGACATGTACCCTGGAACCGGAGTGGATTAAATAGTCTTTGACCCAATTTGGGATCAAGACCAATTGATTATGTTATGAGCCCATTAGCCCAGTTAATTACGAATTGAGGACTTATGGCCATCTTGGGCTAAGTCCAATCATGTCTGGAATATTGACTTCCTGTTGGTCCCTTGAAGGAGAGGCTTTGCCTCTATCCATTCGGCCAATTGGGCCAGTGTCTAATGTTAAACACTAAAGACGAATCAGTGTTGAACACTGGGAATAAGATTGATAAGTTAGTGTTTCAACACTAAAAGATAGTTGGTGTTAAACACCAGCAACCAGGCTTTCAGATTAGTGTTGAACACTAAAACAGTCCAGTGTTAAACACTGGCAACAGGAGTCCCAAACTAGTGTTGGACACTACGGTAATCAGTGTTGAACACTGCAAATATAGTTCTGTGCTTAGTGTTGCACTAAGGCTAAACAATGTTTTGTCACTGAATTCAGGGGTTCCGTTTTAGTGTTTAATCACTAAGGCAAGAGGGGTCACGTGGCAACACGTGAGAGCGCCCTCCCTTCACTTGTTCTTCTGAGACTATGCATCTTTTAGAGCATCACGTGCCATCACGTGACGGGGATTCAAGCGCTTATGTGTTAAAGCTTCTGTCAAGAGTCACGTGAGGCACTGCCTCCAGAGGGCTTTCTGTAGATCTTTTTTTGGGGGGGGGGGAAGGTCACATGGTGGCACGTGACCATGCCTCTATGTATGTTGTTTAGAAGATCTGTTAATCTTTTTTCAGGAATTAAATTCCTCGTAGGGTTAAACCCTAATAAAAAGCTTTAAATTCCAGAGGAATTAAATTCCTACTTCCTTTTGAAGATTTATATTCTGGAATAGAGTTGAACTCTGAATTTTCTGTAGGAATTAAATTCCTCATATATGTGGAGAACTGAATAGGGTTAAACCCTAATAAAAGCTTTAAAGAATTAAATTCCCATTCTCGGTTAAAGAATTATGATTAAGGGAATTAAACTCCCGTTGTTTCAACAGAACTAAGTTCTTAATTAGGGTTAAACCATGTTTCTTTTTGTTCTGAAGGAATTAAATTCCCATAACACAGGGTCAAGCCCTAGTTTTATTTTAAAGGAATTAAATTTCTATAGTTCTGTGAGAATTGAATTCTCGTGCTTCCATTCCCTCTCTATACTTTGGATCTGCATGGCAGGATCTCAACCCATTGAGAATTAAATTCTCAACTCAAGGGGAGATGTGCACTTTACAGATCCTCCATCAAAGAGAGAAGAAATATGTCCCTCTGTTCTATATCAGAGTTAAACTCTGTCGAGAATTAAATTCTCTTTTCTTTCAAGAAGCCTTCCTTCTCTTACCTAGGGTTTTCTTTTTGCAGAAGATCCAAATTCCTCAAAATATCGAGGCTCTCTCTCTTTTCTTCCTTCTGCCTGTCTATATTTTTGCGTGTCTCTTGGCTCCTATTTATAGGAGAAGCAGCCGAGTCAATTAGTTTTTTTTGACGAATCTTCATTGAGAGATTTGATTTGCATCCATCATTCGTTTTGGACCTTTGGATTATTAGGTGAATTTTATTCACCATTGGATTTCAAATCCAGGGATTCTCCTTTGTTATTTCTGTTAGATTTAAAGGGGAAATCTTTCCAAGTTCAGGATTTTTCCATAGATAGATGATATTCAATCATCTTTAAATCTTTAATTCGGTTGGTTCCAGATAATCGCTTTCCTTTGGAAAGATTTGAATCTCTTTCAGAATTTAATTCTGTTAACAAAATGGGCTTTGAAAGCCGGTCACGTGTGACCACGTGACCCTCTTGGAACGAGCCTTCTTCCTTCTTTTTACGCTCTGTCTTCTGGTTGCTGCTTAACTATCACGTGCCACCACGTGACAACTGATCACGTGTGAACACGTGACCCTGGCATGGAGCCTTCTTCTCGATTTAACCGGAGAATGAGTCTGATGTTTTGAGTGTCACGTGCCAACACGTGACCCTGGTCACGTGGAAGCACGTGACCTCTTCTGAAGCCTTTTTCTTGATTTGCTCAGGGAGCTGTTGGGTTTTGAAGCCGCTTTTGATTGTCACGTGCCAACACGTGACCCAGGTCACGTGGGAGCACGTGACCTTTTCTGAAGCCCCTTTTCTTTGATGTATTTGGGAAACTGAATTTGCCTTGCTGATGCTTTTAGGTGTCACGTGCCAACACGTGACTGCTGGTCACATATAAGCACGTGACCCTCTTCTGAAGCTTTTTCCATAAGCTTTTCTGATTTTAAATCAGGAAACATCCGTGACGAGTAGCCCAAAGCGTAGCGTCAGTATCACAGATCCAAAAGTTCTCGATGATTGGGAGTCGAACCCGGAGATGGTGATCTTGTCCCGAGCAAGGTGTTGTACGCTCATGCAGATTTCCTTTAACACCCGCACGTTAAGTAGGTTAACAGACGACCCGTTATCGACCAGGATTTTGCCTATCTTTATATCATGGCAATATCCTGAGATATAGAGGGGGCGAATGTGTTCGCACGTCCCAAGGTGAAGATCTTCATCGCCGAAAGTGATATCGGCCGTGTGCACTTCCTCCTATTCATCCTTCATCTTTTCTTCAGCCAGAAAAGCTTGGAATTGCTCCGGCTCCTGTAGTGCCTTAATTAACGAATCTCTCGCTTCTTTTGATAGTAAAAGGGCGTCAAGAATGCTGAGCTGCGAGGGTAGCTTCCTCAGATGCGCTAGAACGTTGTAATCCACCTTATTTTTCTTTGGCGGGTCCTTGGCAGTTAGCTCTTCCATGACTTGGTCATCTAGAGTAATATCCTCAGAGACCTTTTCTTTCCCTTTATCTTTCTTGTTTGAGGGTCCGAGATTCTTTTCGGGTAGTGTCCGATTACGCAGTCGGATATTTTCACAGACTTTCTGCTCTTCTTCTTTTCCCGTTGTGGACTCTTTAAAGAGGGGGCTAAGAGCCAGCTCTGTAAGTCGATGTAGTACACCCCAGTACTTGTGGGGAGGCGGAATTTTCAAAAACGATCATGTTTAAAGAACGAACATCGACTAACCGCTTGAATCGAAGCTAAACTATAAATAACCGAACATAAAGAGTTTCTTATCAATTGTGTTTAGGGATTATACCTAATGAAACCGGTCCTTCGTCTTTGTGTCCTCCTTTGTTCTCCTCGACCTTCTCTAGGTAGTAGACGATCCACCCGAGAGCAAAACACCAAGCTACACCTCTAACTTGAGGTAACTAATCTACTTGGATTGCTAATCAAAGAAGAAAGGATGATATAGAGTGAAGGTAATGGATGTTTAAGTCTAACTAATCCTTTGATCTCAACACATGAGGATTAAGGATTAGGGTTTGAAGATGAGAGCTTGAGGAGAGAGAAGATGATAATGATAATGAGATGAGATTGTGAGTGTATCATAATATATTATGAAGCATTCTTATTTTAGAATAATGAATAATAGAAATGAATAAGCATGCTTCATAAATGCAAAGTGGTGATTCATTAAGCATGTGTCATTATCATTTATGGTGCAATAATGATAATGATGAATCACCCTCATGACTCACAATCTTATCCAAAGTAACCTCCTTAGTCATATCTTCTAGAAGCTTCTCGCACAATTACGAGAACGCCCCTCCGATCCGCAAAAATACGGAAAAACTTTAGACTGTAAAAATCCAATAACCGGATACCAGTAACTGGCTTAAACCAAAGCCGACTGGTAAAAACTGTCCGAAAGTCGTACGTGCGTAAACGCACGTATGCGTCCGAACCCTTTGTCGCAAAACCATGCGACCTCTATATCGTTTCGCCTGGAGTAGGAAACTCTCTGTGTGGGACTCTAGAGACTCGACTACTACGCTGGCAGTGGGTTTAACCACAGACCGCAAGCGGCACTAGCTGTACGTAACGGTCCCCAGGTAGTTGTCGATAAGAAGGCCGATGAGGAAACCCATCCGAACTCCTACTGAGTCTGATGTGACAATCTCCATACAGTCCGGTCCGTTCGTCCAAGACTATCGCATATCGGGCCTAGGGGGGCGGCAAGCGTCAGTCCCCTAATAGCGGTATAAGTCATGTCGGAGGGAAGCCCATTACACCCTGAGAAACTACTGGAACCTACCAGCAAATCTCGCTTGCCCTGGCCAGGGACTTTGCGTAATGGCTCTCTGACACAGCACGATATCTACTCCCAATACCGGGAGGGACGAATCCTGTCTAACTGCCACTGCCTCCAAGTGCTCGGGACTGCACCCAACTGCTACCTGTTTGCACGACTCCTATGAGCCGTGGTAGGGTAGCAATCTAAGAACAGTGGGACACACTCGAGGCGAAGTAGCAGTGTCAAGTCTGCGGACTATGCTGTACTCATGTCACCTGGGAACTGCTCACTGACGACTGGTATCAAACCAACCAACAGTTCCCTGTGAGTCCTGTCCGGTGTACCCGTAACCTAACGAGCACCTGCATACTATCTCCAGTACGACGTACTGACGGCTGTGGGACAGACCATCTCCCCAACTGGGATGAGAAGCGTACACACTAGTCTACTCCGGATATCGATGCTCTGTCTCGATAATCCAACGACCAGGGACCTGAATAAGGATGTGCTTGTAGACTACCCAGCCCCCACTAGTGTGACTGCCATCACAACGCAGGTAGACAAGCAAGATCCTAAGAGCTCTATCAATACGTACACTCACATATTAAGATAGAAAAACCAAGTAGCATACTACCATGTTTAGCAAGACTGTTATATACATGTGAATATCCCAAGCTTCCATTAAGTAATATACAAACTAGTATGATACAGTAATGGCCTTCTAGGGCATAAACACTAACAATCTCCCACTTGCACTAGGGCCATGTACTGGCATATCGTAGACCAATGATCTCGAGTAGCCTCTCGAACTGAATCTGAGGAAGGGCCTTCGTGAATGGATCAGCAATGTTCTCTTCAGAAGCAACTCTCCGAACCTCGATCTCCTGACGATCAATGATCTCCCTGATCAGGTGATACCGCCTCAAGATGTGTCTGGACTTCTGATGGGACCTTGGTTCCTTCGCTAAAGCTATAGCTCCGTTGTTGTCGCAATACAGAGGTATTGGATCAACTATGGTAGGAACCACCTGAAGTTCTGTTAGGAACTTCTTCATCCAGACTGCTTCTTTTGCGGCATCGCAAGCAGCTATATACTCCGCTTCCATCGTCGAGTCAGCAACGGTGTCCTGCTTGGAGCTCTTCCAGCACACCGCCCCTCCATTGAGGGTAAAGACATAACCCGACATGGACTTGGAATCGTCCTTATCACTCTGGAAGCCGGAATCAGCAAAGGCCTCCAACCTGAGGTCTTTTCCGCCGTAAACCAAGAACATCTCCTTAGTCCTCCTCAGGTACTTGAGAATGTTCTTTACTGCTATCCAGTGTTTCTCCCCTGGGTCTGACTGATACCGGCTTACCACGCTCAGTGCGTAAGCAACATCTGGTCTGGTACACAACATCGCATACATTATAGAGCCTACCGCAGAAGCGTAGGGTATAATAGACATGCGTTCCCTTTCCAAATCAGTCTTGGGAGACATCTCTTTGGAGAGGGTGATTCCGTGACAAGCCGGTAGATTACCACGCTTAGAATCTTCCATACTGAATCTTTTCAGTACAGTGTCGATATACCTGGACTGTGAAAGTCCCAACATCCTCTTGGATCTATCACGATAGATCCGGATCCCCAGAATGTACGAGGCATCACCCAGGTCTTTCATGGAGAACCTGTGTGACAAGAATCCTTTGACAGATTGTAGCATAGGAATGTCATTTCCTATCAATAGAATGTCATCCACGTACAAGACGAGGAATACGACACTTCTGGCCACAACTTTACTATATATGCACGGTTCATCTGGATTTTTGATAAAGTCATACTCTTTGACTGTCTCATCAAAACAGATGTTCCAACTCCGCGATGCCTGCTTTAGTCCATAAATAGACTTAAGCAGCTTGCATACTTTCCCGCTGCTCCCACTCTGATTGAAACCCTCTGGCTGATCCATATAGACGCTCTCTTCTAAATTTCCATTCAGAAAAGCCGTCTTTACGTCTATCTGCCAGATTTCATAATCATGGAAGGCAGCAATAGCAAGAAGGACCCGAATGGATTTGAGCATAGCCACTGGAGAAAAAGTTTCGTCATAGTCCAAACCAGGTCTTTGACGAAAACCCTTTGCAACAAGTCTAGCCTTATAGGTTTCCACCTGTCCATCTACACCAATCTTTTTCTTGAAGATCCATTTGCATCCTATGGGTTTTACCCCATCTGGAGCAAAGTCCAAAGTCCATACTTTGTTGGTGTACATGGACTCCATTTCGGTCCGCATTGCATCTAGCCATCGTACCGAGTCGCCGCTCTGGATGGCCTGCCGGAAGTCAGTAGGTTCATCATCATCTATGATGCAATCCTCTCTATCCCCATCTATGAGAAAACCGTAGTATCTCTCAGGCGGATGAGACGGCCTACTTCTCCTGCGGAGGGGTGCGGGAATGTTCTGTTCTTCTTGAACCTCTGGTTCTACCAAACTTTCAGTAACAGCTTGTGGTTCTGGAATTTCTTCCAGTTCTACTTCGCTCCCACTCTTCTGATTTTCTAAAAATTCAGTTTCTAAGAAGTAGGCATGACGAGAAACAAAAACCTTTTGTTCCTCTGCGTAATAGAAATAATATCCCTTGGAGTTGTTTGGATATCCCACAAGCTTACACAGTACTGAGCGTGCCTCGAGCTTGTCCACATGCTGCTTTTTTACAAAAGCTGGACACCCCCATGTCCTAAAATGTTTTAGACAGGGTTTCTTCCCACTCCACATCTGATATGGTGTGGTAGGCACAGTCTTGGTTGGAACCTGGTTCAAAATTATATGCCGCTGATTCTAGCGCATAACCCCAGAAAGATCGCGGTAACTCAGTATTACTCATCATGGATCGTACCATATCCAATAGGGTTCGATTCCGTCTCTCCGATACACCGTTATGCTGTGGAGTGTATGGAGGAGTAAGCTGAGAGAGAATTCCTTTCTCTTTTAGGTAACCTAGGAACTCGGCACTTAAGTATTCTCCACCTCGATCAGATCTTAGTGTCTTAATACTTTTGCCTGTTTGGTTTTCCGCTTCAGAGGATGGTAGCTTCATACCCATTAACATGGCTTTAGCAAACCTTTTCCTCGTCTTGAATTTGCTTTTATCCGCAGTGGGTGTATTTTGCTTTAGCGGGAGTGTCTCAGCTCTTTCGTCGAAGCACTGGCGCTTGGTCCTTTCAAATATGACCGCCTCGCGTTCCCGATCAGCTTTACTTTTTAAGAGAGCTTCATTGAGGAATGCGTCAATTACTTCATCCGATGGCCCCAGACTTTTTAGTTCTGGATCTACCCCCAGCTTTTCAGTGCAAGGAGTCTCCTCATCGTCCGTGAACGAATGGGAAATCACATGACAGCTCGCTATATATTCTTCAGGTTCATCCGACGAACTTTCTCCCTCATCTTCCTCTTGAGAGACGTGGTTGAGGAACTCTTGGAGTGTAATGGGAGTCCGTGCTTTCTGGTTGTATTCCTCCAGCGCGTCAATTTGTTTTTGTAAGTCCGTGCGCTTGTCGCCAGGCTTCACGGGCTTCTTTGATTTCTTTTTCTTCTTCTTTGAAGATTTTGACGGCTGGTTATGAGTGCTTGGGCCACCACCATCGATCTTTTGAGTTGGACACGGCTTCAACATTCCTTCAATGATCTGAGGTTCCAACGGGTTTTTCCACCTAATCGCTGGGCATGTTTGAAGATCGTTTAGCATCCTCTTTGTCTTGGCTGATAGTACAACCTCCTAAGGAGCTTCTTCAACGAGAGAGTATGTTGCCCTCGGCATATTCATCCTCTTAGAGGTGTGGGGCTGTGGCGGATTCACCTTCCATCTGTCGGACAATGCGAACTTACCCTGTTAGTACTGGTCTTCAATCCAATTTTTGAAGACGTAGCAATCCTCGATCGGATGACCCAGTACTCGATGATAAGGACAGTAGTTGGGCTCATTGACATCATTTGGTTGTGACGGACGTTTTGGATCCGGCAGACTTATGAGTCGGTTGCGCAACGCCAGCTCGAATAATCTTCTCGTTTTATCTCAGGGAAACGAGTAAGGACGTCTTAGCCTCTCCTCAAAGGGTGCGTGCGGACGCATATTATTTTGACGAACGACCGGCTTCGAGTTGCTTGGCTGTTGTTGAGCATCAGCGACAACGATCGCTTTCCCCTTCCCCTTCCCCTTCTCATTTCGGGAGTCCGGCTTTGGGAGGGGAGGTCTATGGCTCATCTGATTCATTTGCGCTAGCTTGTCGATCAGGGCCTGGAAGGTAGTCGGCTTAAAGAACATCATAAATTGAGCGATGGTTGCCTGTGGATCGAGGGTTCCCACAAACATACCCACTGCAGGAGCTTCTTCAATGCGTTGCTCGCATTTTGACCATAAGTTTCGCCACCGTATAGAATATTGGACCCATGTCTCGCCTGGCTTCACCCTGGCATTAATCAATGCCGTCATCGGGGTGCGTTCGCTGGCGCTTGCAAAACGCTGGGTAAACAGCAGCTCTATCTCCGCGAAGGTCTTGATAGAGTCGTTTGGGAGCTCAGAGTACCACTCGAACGCTGTATCTGACAAGCTGCCGACGAACCGGCGAAGCAACAGTTTGTCATCACCGCCGGTGTTGCCGCAGAGCGCCCTGAACTAGGCAACATGCTGGTGGGGATTGTCCATCCCCTTATAGATATGGAACTTGGGAATTGTGTAGCCCGGCGGGTACTTGATCTGGTCGTACCAGCTCGGATATGGTCGTCCCGTTTTTACGACCTGACCGGCTGCTTCAGTCGCATGATGAACCCGTATTTGTTGGGCTATATACTCGTCCAAGTCAGCTTTGGATATTGTCTCCTCCTTGGCTGTTGACAGAGCCGGTGGAGGATTTGACGTTTCTCCCCTATCATCTTCAAGGACGATCGGGGGATCTTCGGCTGGAGGATCTTGTAGGATCATCATCCCCACCATGTCTTGGAACAGGAGGGCCATACGCTTTATGTTGGATGCTTGTTCAGCAGCCTCTTTATCCTTCTTCTCCAATATCCGACGAAGGAATTCGGCGTCAGTTTCTTACTCCTGGCGTTCATTCGAGGACGTTTCAGGGTTTTCTTTTGGCCCAGTGTGTGCGGTCATCGCGTTCATCATCTCCTGGAGCTTTTGCTGTTGCTCCTGAGCTTTGGTCACTGAACGTGTAAGCGATCGATGACCTGTAAATGCACGGCTGTCTTCTTTACCAGATGCCATGTAGATGGTATGAACCACCATGCCCCCAGACTTAGGGCGTTTGGGTTCACCACCTTTGATATTCGTCGTAGTTGTGGGGACTTTCTCTGGCCTCCTTCTCTTATGGGCCGTTGAAGTTGAGGGGGCCGTTGCAGCAGGCACCTTGGTGGTGGTTGTCCTTTGCTGTTTGTCTGGACGGTTCTTTTCTTCTTATACTTTTGCCCTTTTCTGCTGACGAAAGTGATTATGGTCGATTACCGAGTCCTGAACTCTCCGCCAGACCTTATAAATCCTGGAGGACAGCCGTTGAGGGGGCTGCTCCAGCTTCGTTTCCGGAACCCTCTCCGCAGGTGGAGGAGATCTTTTCAGTGTAGCAGTTGGAGAGTTCTTACGTACCCTCCTAAGTGGTTCAAAGCTGTTCCCAGTTGGAATAGCAGCATTAACTTCCACCACTGGAGCAGGTGGAGTTAGCCCTGAGGGGGAGTTGCCCCCTGTCTTCCTCACTCGTCGCCAATGGCGACGTCGAGCATGACGAGCCGTTGGGACTGGCTCAGCGATAGAGACAGCTTCTTTTTGCCTCCTGTCTGAATGAGGTGCTGCCGGTGCCAGCCTCTTAAAGACTGAGGTCGTCCTTTGAGTGGCAATATTCAATCTGTCAAAGACAGACCCTCGAGCAGGGGCAGGAGCTGGAATAGTCAGCCTTGAAAAGACTGACTCCTTGACAGGAAAAGCCGCTTTGGCGACTTCGGGAGCAGCCGTCTTCTTCTGGATGGCCTTCTCAGGTATCATGGGCTTTTTGGCAGGCCCTTTGGAGTTCAGACTCAGTTTGGTGAAGACTGAGGAGTTGGACGACCCGTTGAGAGGGGCTGTGGGAGTAGCAAGTCGATCGAAGACCGACTTCTTTGAAGCTTCTGGTACGGGTATTGGCAGGGTGAAGCTTGCAGGAGGGATCATGGTCCCAACAAACAGGCCGGTGGTGGCCTGAGTCACTTTCTCCACAGGCATAGTAAGGACGGAGGACGCTTGAGGCCCATATGCTATACCTCCAGGTGAGGTGGAGCGTCGGTTGAATTGGCACTTCGAGCAGTTCGACCAGTTAGAGGCCATTGATGCTTGATTTCTGCGCCAGGCAAAAGACCAAATCTTAGTAACTTGAAACCCAAAGGCAACCATTAACAAACCGCGATTCGTTCGCGAAGACGACACACGAAGTGTTGAGTGGAAAGAGGAAAATGTCCCACCGGGCGTGCCAGAATCTGTTCCCCTCCGAATGGCGGCCGAGACATGGACGTCTTTCCTGAGATTCGGGGCAGATGCTATTTGGTTTTATCCGTCCACCTCTCCGAAGATGCCAAGTTGATTTATGGAACCATGTATCAGAGGTTTAGACGGATGCGGCCGATGTAGCAGACTTCGTCAGATTCCCCCTCGCTTGAGGGGTTTTTTTGATTGTGGGGACGCTCTTCCCTGCAGGCGCAAGCCCCTGCAGTTAATTACGTTACCGCATCGCGGTAACCACTTTCTCCTTCTCCAGAAATTTCACTTTGTGTCGTGTGTGTTTGTTTTGTTTGTGGATGCCCGTGGATTGTATACGAAGACTAAGTTATGCCGTCGCCCTTAGGACGTGGATTAGTCCAAATCCGTATTTACTTAGATTTGGGTTTGGTGTTTTAGTTTAAGGATATGTTAGCCCTGTTGAGGCTAAGATCAACTTAAACGTTCGTTAAGGATACGTGAGCCTAATCTCCAGACTCAGATCAACTTAACGGGAAGAGCATTTAGGGGCTCTATTGTTCCAATTTAGGGACGTAGTGGTCCATTTAATGTATATGGCTATCGGGACCCGTCACCTCTGTGACGATGTTGAAAGATTACAACGACAGGTGTCAGAGGAGTTCGGAGATGTACCCTTGAACCAAAGTTGAATAGGGAATATGTAGTCCGATTAAATGTTTAAGGATACGTTAGCCAGATTTGAGGCTAAGATCGACTCAAACAGGATCGTTTAGATCCGACAAAAGAGCGTTTGGAGGCTCTATTGTTCCAGTTTAGGGACGTAGTGGTCCATAGGTAGTTTAAGGACATTGCGGTCCATTGGTTTAAGGACGCTTAAGTCCATGGGTTTAAGGACCCCACAGTCCGTATCTTAGTTTAAGGACGCATAAGTCCGCGGGTTTAAGGACCCCACAGTCCGTGTTGATGTGTGGTTGTCGGGACCCGTCACCTCTCTGACGTCGTTGAAGGATTACAACGATAGGTGTCAGAAGAGTTCGGAGATGTACCCTCGAACCGGCTGTAAATTGATTTATGAGAGCAGCCGTGCTCAGTCAATTTAATTTGAGGACTTACGGCCATGATTGGGCTAAGTCCAGTTGGGAACATTCAATGTTTTTATTTATCTTTGGCATATTAGGCATGTGCTAGGGCTTTTCCCCCTTTTAATAATGCACTGCATTTTTATTTTGTTTGGGCTCTGCCCTTTTTTAAATGATGCAGAGCATCTGCTTTATTTGGGCTCTGCCCTTTTAATGCATTGCATTTTATTTTGTTTGGGCTCTGCCCTTTTAATGCATTGCATTTTATTTTGTTTGGGCTCTGCCCTTTTAATGTATTGCATTTTATTTTGGCATGTTATGCCTTTTTTAATTGGGCTTGGCCCTTCAGTAAACAATGCAATGCATTTGTCAGGCGCTCTGCGCCAATCATCAAGCGCATGTGGAGGTGACACGTGTCATGCTCAGGTGAGCGCAAACGCAACGGCACAGTGCGCTGCGCCAGTGCGCTGTGCTGTTGCGCTGCTGACACATTGCGCGCTCTGGTGAGTTGCGCCAATTTCAGAGAGCAATGCTCTAACTTAAAAGCGCATAGCGCAAGTGGTTCTGGTACTGACACGTGGCGCTCTCTGGTGGCTTGCGCCAACCCAGGAGCGCAACATTGCAGTTTTAGCAAGTGCAAGGCACTGTTTCAATAACTTGATCCAACTTTGGATTCAAGAAAAGAATCTTTTAGATTCCAGAACCAATAGCTCATAAAAAAGTGCAAGGCACTTTTATTATTTGTTTTTTTATTGAAGATCATTGATCTTGTTCTTAGATCAATGATCTATTCAGAAGAAATTCTTCTATTTTATAAAGGTTTTTTTCCTTTTTCTTGAATTTTCTTCAGAGTTCTCTCTGTTTTTGAAGTTCTTGATCTCTCACAATGTTGATGATTTTTTGAGTTGGGGTCCAGGGGTCTTTATATAGTGCCCATAGATTTGTTAAGTTTGTTAAAGAGATCATTCTCTGAGTGATTTGAGAAATTTTCCCCACCGTTGGATCTTTGATCTAAGAGCTTCTGTTTTACAAAAGGCAATCTTCTTGTTTTAACAAGAACGGAAGGATCTTACTAGAATTTTAATTGTGTTTGGAGCAAACGCCCCAGCGCGTGACACGTGTTACGCAGCGCAGAGTGCAGCGCAACTGCGCTGACATGTGTCGCGCAGCGCACAGCACAGCGCAACTGCGCTTGCACAACTGCGCGACACGTGTCGCGCAGCGCAACTGCGCTTGCGCTGACACGTGTCGCGCAGCTGTGCTTGCGCTGACACGTGTCGCGCAGCGCAGCGCAGCTGCGCTGACACGTGTCGCGCAGCGCAACGCCTGCGCAACTGAAGCGTTGCTTCCTTTAATTTTCATTTTAAATAGAGCCTTGCTCTGATTGGGTGCGCTGTCTTGGACGCTGCGCTGACGTATCATCTTTTGACATGTGGCGCATTGCGCGCAGCGCAACGAATTTGAAGCGTTGCTTCTAATTTTGAATTTTTGAAATTCAAACAGAGCTTTACTCTGATTAGGGGAAACAGGTGGGGAATGAAGAAAACCAATTAGCATAACGATGGTGTACAGAAGGTATTAAGTAAAGACATATCAAGGGATTAGTAAGAGGGCAAAGTAAATTGCAACTGCTATTCATGACCAAACCAAGTATTTCTTCGCCAATCCTAAATCACCTTTGTATTTCTCCAAGACACTCCATATCACTACAAAGATCCAAAGTTTATTGGATACTCCATCGTATGGTTATATACGAACTCGAAAGGAACTTGTTCCGGTTCGGGGATGGATTCTGGTTTAGGAGAAATAGGAATAAGGTTTATTCGGTTGTTTTTTATCTTTACCTTCTCTCAGGTTGTGAGTGCTCCTAGGATTAGGACAGTACACCCATTATGCTTATTGGATAGTCTTCTTCCAAACCATAGGCTGGTGCCGAACGGTAGGGAAGGAAGAAAACCATTTGGCCTAAAAGGGTGTACAGAAGGTAATGACTAAAGACATATAAAGGGATTTGGAGATATGGCAAAGAAATATACGATTTCAGTTGTGAATCTGATAATGGAAGAGGCATTACTAGGAATAGCCGGATACCCCATCGAAACATTTCAATATTTCAGTTTCACTGTGTACTGTTAAAAGAAAACTGATTTCCCAATTAGCCCTTACTCCAGGGTATGTATTTACCAAGTATGATTCTCACATCTGTATGGTTTTACAGATGATGAGTGGGAGTAAGTCATTGGGAATTAGGTGATCATTCTCATTATATCGGAATTCGTTGTGATTGGTGATATTTGAGGAAATCGCCTGGATTGTTTGCCGGACGGCAAATATTTGGTTTTGAATATCCGCTGTTATGCACCAATTTCAGATTGATATATCTGTACGTCTATTTTTATAGAGTGAGATATACCTTTTTGAAATTATGTCTATGACATTTACCTATATTAGTGGATGGTTAGGTAAGGAGCATTAAACAGCGGTGTAATTCTTCATAACCAAAGTACAGTTTTCAACCTACGACATACAGGGAATGAGCTATTAGACTCAGGGGACTTATACAGAGTATTGTATGTTGTCCAGTATCCATGAGGACATAAGGGATGGTACTCGTACTATATTCTGTTTACTTGTGACTTCTCTGGTTCTTAGACATGTGTTTCGTAGAAATACAAGGTCCAAGTTTTGAGAAGTTATAGGTATAAGAATAAAGTAGAGAACCAGGTGTTACAAGTATCGGGATTTTTCAAGGTGATCGAAGATGTAGATGCTTGTGTATGGTATTCAGTTGATAGTAATGATTAAGAGAACTTGCTTCTCTTTTAGGTTGCTCATAGTTGGAAGTACTCCGAAGTTGAGTAATACCGATCGGCCTCTTTCCATTTAGTTGACATGCACTGGAGACAACTGCATGATTTGAATCTGGTTCAATTAAATCAGTGCCTCTGTTTCTGTATTGGATATAGAATAGTTCATATCTTAACGATGTTAAGGTACGGGGAGTTGTCCAGCTTATGCTTAAAACCAGACTCTGGATAACTCAAGGCACGTTTCTGTAATGGCAGTTTGTGGGTTGACCCGGGCTATGACGAGGGTTGACTTTCTACCATCTGGAAGATCAATAGTGATATTGTTATTGACTCGCCACAGTTTTAATAAAAATGGATTTTTTCAGAAAACAGTAGTGGGAGTATGGTAGAACTGGAAGTGATTCCAGAACCGCAAACGATTACTGAAAATTTGATAAGAACCTAAAGATTCAATCTGGTTTGACATTCCATTGGCCACTCCGCAGATATAGTGGGTAACCTCAGGCACCCGAGAGGTACTCCGGTAGCCTCAAGGATGGTGACAGGGAGATTCTTGTTTACCCAGACTTGCCATTGCTGTTGTTCCAGACTGTGAGACCCGGCAGGAGGATGAATATAGCGTCGTTCTGAACTAGCTTTAGAAGTGTACGTCTATATGACTCTGCCAGAGGGTTGTCGTAGTCAGTAGGAGCAGCGGAAGCATAGTGGATAAGTGGCTTATGTCTATTCATAGACTAAAGCAGATATAGCAGAGATAGATCATCTATTTCTGATGTGACAGTCATATGTTTGACTTTATCAGAATAGGGGATGAATCTGTTAAGAAGGTAGTAGGGTGTGATGTCCTGGTATTTGGATGACATACATAAAGTAGGAAGTGAAATTCCTATTCTACGATCGGTTATACTTTTGTTGTCACACAGTGGTTTCTCCAGATAGGATATTAATACAGTCCTGGAGAAACATTCGGAAGCAGTTTTAGAACATAAGTGGATGTTCTAGGGATATAATAACGTCAGCCTCATTCAGGTGACGGTTATCGTTCCAGGCTTCCAAGGTGACCTGGATGACAGAGTGACTGTCAGAGTTATAGTTTTCCCTCTGACGAGGGGCAGTATTTTGGACAGGTGGTCCAGGTGGATACTGAGGGAGGCATGGCGCAGGATACTGATTAAGTTCAGTTGACGATACAGTCTAAGAAGTTTGGATTTGGAGTTCATTTATGAGCTAGGTCCCATCAGATATCCAGACATATTCTAAGACAGGTATTGCTCATTTCGGGAGATGGCTTTCCTCGTGAACTTGAGATAAAGAGAGACATAGAAAGAAACATTAGAGCGGATCCACTCACTGAGGCTATTCCTCGAACGCATTAGTTTTGCAAGCGGGTTTTGTGAGACTGATTAGTAGAGGAGTTGGGTGTCCGGTATCACACGGGCTGTGAGTATGCGACATCGCAATAATTAGCCTGGAGTGCAAGTGGGAGATTGTTAGAGATAGTGCCCTCAGAGTCAATTATTGGATCACAGGCACGTGATTGCAATGATCGAGAGAGGACCTATACCGTTAGAACAGTCTTGCTCAAGATGATAGTATGCTGTCTGGTTTACCTTTATCATCGTGTACTGCTTTAGGTGACCTTACAGGTCACTATTGCACGCTGATAGAGCCTCTAGGATTCTTGCTTGACTGCCAGCAGTATGAGGGCGATCATATACGTGGGAGCTGGGGTCTATAAGCAAATCCTTAAAAGGTCCCTAGTCGTGGGAGTTTCGAGACAGGGCATCGATACTCCAGAGTAGACTAGTGTATACAGTCGAGACCCCGATGAGGGGCGGTGGCCGGTCTCACAAGCCACTAGTGTCAGTTGGTTCACCTAAGATGTATACAGGTGCTCATTGGGTTATGAGTACACCGGACAGGACTCGCCGGGAACATACTAGTTGGTATTATACCAGACGTCAGATAGCAGTTCCCTAGTGACATGTGTACAGGTTAGTTCATCGACATGAGATTGTCATTTGTCTCGTGTGAGTTCCCACTTGCTTTGATTACTACCCTACCACGCTCAAAGGAGTCATGCAAATAGGTTTTAGTTGGGTACAGTCCCGAGCCACATGGAGGCAGTGAGCGGATCTTCAGGGGTTCGTCTCTCCCGGTATTGGGGGTGGGGTCGCGCTGTGTCTAGGAGAGCCAATACACGAAGTCCTTGGCCAAGGCAGGAGATTTACTGGTAGGTATTCCAGTAGTATCTTAGGGTGTTCTGGGCTACACTCCGACACGACTTGTACCGCTTTTGGGGGTCTGACTTTTACCAACCCCCTAGGCCCGCCATGCGATGCTCATAGACGAACGGACCGGACTGTACGGATATTGTCACTGACAGGCTCAGTAGGGTGTCAGGATGAGTTCGCTCACAGACGTCCCTTTTGGTCAATACCCGGTAGCCCGTCACGTATGGCTAATACCTCTGACGTGCCAGTGGTTAAATCCACAGCCAAAGTATTGACGAGTCTTTAGAGTCCCCCACAGACCGTTTCTCAAGTTTCGGGCGAAACGCTGTAGAGGCCGTATGGAGATATGGCAGGGTTCGATCATATACGTGCGGTATTGCACGGATCATGATCGGACGGATAATACTAGCGGGCTTTGGTTTAAGCCGGATCCTAGTATTGTACAGTGTAGATTTTGTCTCTTTGAATTTGTATTCAGTGGGAATACAAATGCGGGTATGTATATACAGTCGCGGGGTTTTTCTGTAATTTATTACGGGATCGGTTTTCTGAAGTTGCCAGTTTGCATTCCGTTTCGGCCAATTTTTCTTTGTTCCTTCACGGCCGGATTTTTCCGATGGAGGGGGCTATTTGCATGTGTGCAAATTAGATATGTGGAGGGGGTTTCTTGTAAATGAGGGATTATGATAAACATAGCATCTTTGCTTTTTGTTCTTATCATGGCTAGCATTTAATGTGATAGGAAATGATAGGATTTTGGTGTCACCATAATTCCTCAATATCAACACATTTCTTATGGTCACCTTGATACATCCCTACACTCACCCCCTTGTGGTTTTTTCCCCTCCTCAATATTCATTTGGCCGGCCATTCTTTTAGGGAGAGAGAGGATTATTTTTGGTGGGGAGAAAATGATTCATTTCATTCTATGCTTGTATCAAAAATCCAAAAGCTTATTCCCTCTTGTTCATCATTCTTCTCCTCCATCATATTAAGGCAACTTCATAACCCCATTGAGACAATGGATTCTACACTTCATCTACAGTATTCTTGGACACGTCGACTCGCTAACTTCATGCCCGAGTTGCCTCGGTCCAGAGGTGGGAGCCCGTAAAAGAACCCGGCGATGTGGTGCCCGTTCTGACGAGGAGATGAAGACCGGAAATTCCGCGAGAAGATCGGAGTGGAGGTCGAAGACCGAAGGACACGGATCGCTCGGTATAGCTTCCTTCCCTTTTCTAGTTTGCTAGATGTAGGTTAATGGCCCGATCCGGGTTTTTAGTGCGCGGTGGTGCCGGTTTACAAGTTTCGTAAAAGTTTCGTTTCCGCATTCCGGCGTCGGATTGACGGCCGGGGCGCCGCCGTGCACTTACAGTACATACCATCGTATGCATGATAGATCCTAATGCCGAAGCATAGGGTATCGGTTGCACACGATCTCTCTCCAAATCAGTCTTGGAAGACATCTTTTTGGAGAGAGTGATTCCTCAGTAAGTGGGTGAACCACCACGCTTAGAATCTTCCATACTAAACCCCTTTAGTATGGTGTTAAAGTACCTGGATTTGGGACATTCCCAATATCCACATAGATCTATCACCATAGATTATAATCCACAAGATGTAGTAGGTATTGTTCCCCTCCGAATGGCGGCCGAGACGTGAGGACGTCTTGCCTGAGATTCTGGGCAGATGCTATTTGGTTTTATCCGTCCACCTCTCCGAAGATGCCAAGTTGATTTATGGCACCGTGTATCGGAGGTTTAGATGGATGCGGCCGATGTAGCAGACTTCGTCAGATTCCCCCTCGCTAGAGGGGTTTTTGATTGTGGGGACGCTCTTCCCTGCAGGCGCAAGCCCGTGCAGTTAATTACGCTACCGCATCACGGTAACCACTTTCTCCTTCTCCAGAATTTCACTTCGCGTCGTGTGTGTTTGTTTGTTTGTGGTTGCCCGTGGATTGTATACGGGGACTAGGTTATGCCGTCGCCCGTAGGACGTGGATTAGTCCAAATCCGTACTTACTTAGATTTAGGTTTGGTGTTTTAGTTTAAGGATTCATTAGCCGTATTGAGGCTAAGATCAACTTAAACGTTCGTTAAGGATACGTTAGTCCTGTTTAAGACTAAGATCAACTTAACGTGGTGATCCACTTAATGTATGGCTGTCGGGACCCGTCACCTCTCTGACGTCATTGAAGGATTACAACGATAGGTGTCAGAGGAGTTCAGAGATGTACCCTTAGACCAAAGTTGATTAGGGGATATGAAGTCTATTTGAATGTTTAAGAATACATTAGCCGTATTTGAGGCTAAGATCAACTTAAACGGGCTCATTTAGCTCCGACAGAAGAGCATTTAAGGGGGGGCTCTACTGTAGTGGTCCATAAATAGTTTAAGGATATCGCGGTCCATTGCCATTTTAGAGACGTGGTGGTCCCTGTTCCAGTTTAGGGACGTGGTGGTCCGTCATTAGTTTAAGGACGTTTCGGTCCATAAGTTTAAGGACCCCGCAGTCCGTATGGGTGTGTGGTCGTCGGGACCCGTCACCTCACTGACGTCGTTGAAGGATTGCAACGATAGGGGTCAGAGGAGTTCGGAGATGTACCCTCGAACCGGATGTAAATTGATTTAAGAGAGCAGCTGTGCTCAATCAATTTATTTTGAGAACTTACGGCCATGATTGGGCTAAGTCCAGTTTCAATATTCTTTTGTATTTGGCCTATTAGACCTGTGCTAGGGCTTGGCCCCTTTTTAGTAATGCACTGCATTATTTTTGTTTTGGTTGGGCTCTGCCCTTTTATAAATGACGCAGAGCATCTATTTTGTTTGGGCTCTCCCCCCCTTTTTTTAAGTGCATAGCATTTTTGATTAGGCCTGTTAGGCCTTTTACTTGGGCTCTGCCCCTTTTCTTTAATAATGCAGAGCATTAAATACTCTGACAATGCCCCACATGGCTTGTCAGGCGCTTTGCGCCAATTAATGAGCGCAAGCTCATATGGTGGTGACACGTGTCACGTTCTGATGAGCGCAAGCGCAACAGCGCGGTGCGCTGTGTCAGCGCGCTGCGCTGTTGCGCTGCTGACACGTGGCGCTTCCTGGTGGCTTGCGCCAACACAGGAGCGCAACAGCGCAGTTTTTCAAGTGCAAAGCACTGTTTTTATCTTTTGATTGATTTTAAATCAAACAAAACAAGTTTTTCTTGTTTTTAAAGAACCAATGGTTCATAAGAAAGTGCAAAGCACTATTATTATTCTTTTTACTTTTTATTGAAGATCATTGATCTTCTTCTCAGATCAATGATCTGTTTTTAAGAGAATTTTCTCTTTTTTTTCCTAAAGGTTTTTACCTTTTTTGTTCTTGAGGGATTCTCTTCAATTCTTCAGGGTTCTCAATGATGATCTTGATGATATTGAATTGAGGTCTAGGGTCCTTTATATAGTGCCCATAAATTAGTTAAATTTGTTAAAGAGATCTTTCTCTGAGTGATTTGGGGAATTTTCCCCACCGTTGGATCTTTGATCCAAGAGCTTCTGTTTTACAGAAGACAATCTTCTTGTTTTAACAAGAACCGAAAGATCTTTCTGGAATTTAATTCTGTTTGGCGCAGATGCATCAGCGCTTGACACGTGTCAAGCAGCGCACAGCGCAGCGTAACTGCGCTTGCGCAACTGTGCTGACACGTGTCGCGCAGCGCAGAGTGCAGCGCAACTGTGTTAGCGCAACTGCGCTGCCACGTGGCGCGCAGCGCAGAGCGCAGATTACCTGAAGCGTTGCTTCCTTTAATTTTGTTTTAAATAGAGCCTTGTTCTGATTGGGCGCGCTGCCTTGGGCGCTGCGCTCTCTGCGCTGGCGTGCCTGATTTTGACACGTGGCGCCCTGCGTGCAGCGCAGAGGATCTGAAGCGCTGCTTCATTTATTAAAGTTTAAATTTTCAAAGTAGAGCTTTGCTCTGATTGGGGAAAGATGAAGCATTGCTTTATCTCCCGCCTTGGAATTTGAACAGAGCTTTGCTCTGATTGGGGTAAACAAATGCCCCCTCCCCCACCGTTGTGCTCACGTAGCCCCAAACGCGAGCGCAACGGTGGCAGAATTCCAACCGTTGCGGCAACTTTTGGAAGTTGAAAGGGCACTTGACGCCTATAAATAGGACCTTTGGCCCTCTACAGATGATCATCATCTCCAAAAATTTTTATTTTCAGAATCTCAGACCCTTGCTCTCTTGTTTAACACTTTTAAAAGTTCAAACTTTAGAGAATTTTTAGGTAAAAATATTAATTTCGGTTAAATTAAATCAATTTTAAGAGTCTTTCTCTCAATAGATCCCTGATCTAAAGAAGACCCATTTAGGGTTTCACTTAGCAGAGCTTTGCTCTAAAGGGGTCTAAAGAGAACCAAGGGGAAACTCTATTAGAGTTCCATTAATAAAGTTCTGTTCTTCTGAGAGGATTTTATTTGTAACTTCTTGATTCATTGATGGAGCTTTGCTCCTTTTTTTTAAAATCATATAGCAAAACTCTTACGAGTTGCTAATTTTGTCGATCTTCTTTTATAGGAGCAATGGACGCCCACATGTACGATCTCGACGAGATCATCTCTTACGGGGACATCCGCCGACTTGGCCGTTCTCAAAATCGGGAGTTCACAAACGTGGAGTGTGCTGAAATCATGAGCCGCTTTGACGCATATAACGGTCAACTGCTTCCTCGACGTTCCTCTCTCCTGAAGCTTATCGTGGGAGCCATCTGGGAAGCGCTTCCCATATTCTGCTCTGGCGTGCCGCTTGGGGCGTTGGATGCTGCTGAGGATAAGGTGCACTCGGTGTATCTGATGCACCTAATCTCGAAGAGACGGCGAGACAATCTTGTCGATCTCTTGCACCAGGCTTTCCAACAGTCCGCCATACTCGCTGCTTATTGGAGGGAGGAGGACATCAAGGGGGACCCCGACGCTTGTGCTCGCGAAAGAAAGCACACTAGGATGGTTCGCCAAGCTTGGAAAGTCTTAGATAGGGTTACTTTCGAGTTACTCGGTCCATGTCCTGGGTCTGAGGTTATACCATTGTAGACATTTTAATAATGTTGTTATTTATTTCTTTATGATTGTAAGAACCCTTTTGTACTATGAATGGAAAATTTTTTATTTCAGCTTGTCTCATTTCTCGTTCTGAGCCTTTTGCACACACATGAATGGATGTGTTTCGAACGCTTGATCAAATGCAAATCGAATGTCCTTTCTGTCGCTTCCCTCTTTCTTTTATTATCAGTATACTGCTTTAGTAAACATGGTTGATAGGTGATAGAGCGAGCATCCTGTATTGGCTTCTTCAAAAGGCAGCGATGGCTTAGGCCGCAGGTTCAAATCTGCCGCCTAAGACTTTTCCACTCTATGAGCCGTGAGGGTCTCATAAAGACTTTTCTCCCTACAGATCGAGAGGATCTCGTAGGTGTATTTTCTCCTTTGGAATCATGAGGATTCCTAAGCGCGTTCTCTCGAAAGTCGTAAGGATCTCACAAGAGAATTTATTCCCTTACGAGTCGTGAGGACCCGCAAGTGATGGGTGAAGTTGTCCTTATCCTCACGGAGTCAGGAGTTGCTCTGGATGCTTCCCACGGGTTCACTGCCGTGTTCGGCGAGGACTAGGCTCCGCTCTGGATGCTTCGCACGGGTTCACCGCCGTGCTCTGCGACGACCAGGATCCGCTCTGGACGTTTTCCACAGGGTCAGGATTGATATAAGCCGCTTTCCACGTAGCCAGGAATTTTTTCTCTGGATGCTTCACACGGGGTCAGGATTGACATAAGCCACGTTCCACGTAGCCAGGAATTTTGCTCTAGATGCTTCCCACGGGTTCATTGCCGTGTTCGGCGAGGACTAGGCTCCGCTCTGGATGCTTCGCACGGGTTCACTGCCGTGCTCTGCGAGGACCAGGATCCGCTCTGGACGTTTTTCTATGGGGTCAGGATTGACATAAGCCGCTTTCTACGTAGCCAGGAATTTTTGCTCTGGATATTTCACACGGGGTCAGGATTGACATAAGCCGCGTTCCACGTAGCCAGGAATTTTGCTCTAGATGCTTCCCACGGGTTCACTGCCGTGTTCGGCGAGGACTAGGCTCCGCTCTGGATGCTTCGCACGGGTTCACAGCCGTGCTCTGCGAGGACCAAGATCCGCTCTGGACGTTTTCCACGGGGTCAGGATTGACATAAGCCGCTTTCCACGTAGCCAGGAATTTTTGCTCTGGATGCTTCACACGGGGTCAGGATTGACATAAGCCGCGTTCCATGTAGCCAGAAATTTTTGCTCCGGATGCTTCACACGGGGTCAGGATTGACATAAGCCGCGTTCCACGTAGCCAAGAATTTTTTCTCCGGATGCTTCACACGGGGTCAGAATTGACATAAGCCGCGCTCCACGTAGCCAGGAATTTTTGCTCCGGATGCTTCACACGGGGTCAGGATTGACATAAGCCGCGTTCCACGTAGCCAGGAATTTCTGCTCCGGATGCTTCACACGGGGTCAGGATTGACATAAGCCGAGTTCCACCTCCAGGAATTTTTGCTCCGGATGCTTCCCATGGGTTCACTGCCGTGTTCGGCGAGGACTAGGCTCCGCTCTGGATGCTTCGCACGGGTTCACTGCCGTGCTCTGCGAGGACCAGAATCTGCTCTGGACGTCTTCCACGGGGTCAGGATTGACATAAGCCGCTTTCTACGTAGCCAGGAATTTTTGCTCTGGATGTTTCACACGGGGTCAGGATTGACATAAGCCGCGTTCCACGTAGCCAGGAATTTTTGCTCTGGATGCTTCACACGGGGTCAGGATTGACATAAGCCGTGTTCCACGTAGCCAGGAATTTTTGCTCTAGATGCTTCCCACGGGTTCACTGCCGTGTTCGGCGAGGACTAGGCTCCGCTCTGGATGCTTCGCACGGGTTCACTGCCGTGCTCTGCGAAGACCAGGATCCACTCTGGACGCTTCGCACGGGTTCACTGCCGTGTTCTGCGAGGACCAGGATCCGCTCTGGACGCTTCATACAGGTTCAGGATTAACATAAGCAGCATTCCACGTAGCCAGGAATTTTGCTCTAGATGCTTCCCACGGGTTCACTGCCGTGTTCGGCGAGGATTAGGCTCCGCTCTGGATGCTTCGCACGGGTTCACTGCCGTGCTCTGCGAGGACCAGGATCCGCTCTGGACGTTTTCCACGGGGTCAGAATTGACATAAGACGCTTTCCACGTAGCCAGGAATTTTTGCTCTGGATGTTTCACACGGGGTCAGGATTGACATAAGCCGCGTTCCACGTAGCCAGGAATTTTTGCTCCGGATGCTTCACACGGGGTCAGGATTGACATAAGCCACGTTCCACGTATCCAGGAATTTTTGCTCTAGATGCTTCACACGGGGTCAGGATTGACATAAGCCGCGTTCCACGTATCCAGGAATTTTTGCTCTGGATGCTTCCCACGGGTTCACTGCTGTGTTCGGCGAGGACTAGGCTCCGCTCTGGATGCTTCGCACGGGTTCACTGCCGTGCTCTGCGAGGATCAGGATCCGCTCTGGACGCTTCGCACGGGTTCAGGATTGATATAAGCCGCGTTCCACATAGCCAGGAATTTTGCTCTAGATGCTTCCCACGGGTTCACTGCCGTGTTCGGCGAGGACTAGGCTCCGCTCTGGATGCTTCGCACGGGTTCACTGCCGTGCTCTGCGAGGACCAGGATCCGCTCTGGACGTTTTCCACGGGGTCAGGATTGACATAAGCCGCTTTCCACGTAGCCAGGAATTTTTGCTCTGCATGTTTCACACAGGGTCAGGATTGACATAAGCCGCGTTCTACGTAGCCAGGAATTTTTGCTCCGGATGCTTCACACGGGGTCAGGATTGACATAAGCCGCGTTCCACGTATCCAGGAATTTTTGCTCTAGATGCTTCACACGGGTTCAGGATTGACATAAGCCGCATTCCACGTATCCAGGAATTTTTGCTCTAAATGCTTCCCACGGGTTCACTGCCGTGTTTGGCGAGGACTAGGCTCCGCTCTGGATGCTTCGCACAGGTTCACTTCCGTACTCTGCGAGGACCAGGATCCGCTCTGGACGCTTCACACGGGTTCACTGTCGTGCTCTGTGAGGACCAGGATCCGCTCTAGACGCTTCGCACGGGTTCAAGATTGACATAAGCCGCATTCCACATAGCCAGGAATTTTGCTCTAGATGCTTCCCACGGGTTCACTGACGTGTTCGGCGAGGACTAGGCTCTGCTCTGGATGTTTCGCACGGGTTCACTACCGTGCTCTGCGAGGACCAGGATCCGCTCTGGACGCTTCGCACGGGTTCACTACCGTGCTCTGCGAGGACCAGGATCCGCTCTGGATGCTTCGCACGGGTTCAGGATTGACATAAGCCGCGTTCCACGTAACCAGGAATTTTGCTCTAGATGCTTCCCACGGGTTCACTGCCGTGTTCGGCGAGGACTAGGCTCCGCTCTGGATGCTTCGCACGGGTTCATTGCCGTGCTCTGCGAGGATCAGGATCCGCTCTGGACGTTTTCCACGGGGTCAGGATTGACATAAGCCGCTTTCCACGTAGCCAGGAATTTTTGCTCTGGATGTTTCACACGGGGTCAGGATTGACATAAGCCGCGTTCCACGTATCCAGGAATTTTTACTCTAGATGCTTCACACGGGGTCAGGATTAACATAAACCGCGTTCTACGTATCCAGGAATTTTTGCTCTTGATGCTTCCCACGGGTTCACTGCCGTGTTCGGCAAGGACTAGGCTCCGCTCTGGATGTTTCGCACGGGTTCACTGCCGTGCTCTGCGAGGACCAGGATCCGCTCTGGACGCTTCGCACGGGTTCATGATTGACATAAGACGCGTTCCACGTAGCCAGGAATTTTGCTCTAGATGCTTCCCACGGGGTCAGAATTGACATAAGCCGCGTTCCACGTAGCCAGGAATTTTTGCTCTGGATGCTTCACACGGGGTCAGGATTGACATAAGCCGCGTTCCACGAAGCCAGGAATTTTTTGCTCTGGATGCTTCACACGGGGTCAGGATTGACATAAGCCGCGTTCCACGTAGCCAGGAATTTTTTGCTCTGGATGCTTCACACGGGGTCAGGATTGACATAAGCCGCGTTCCACGTATCCAGGAATTTTGCACTAGATGCTTCACACGGGTTCACTGCCTTGTTCGGCGAGGACTAGGCTCCGTTCTGGATGCTTCACACGGGTTCACTGCCGTGCTCTGCGAGGACCAGGATCCGCTCTGGACGTTTTCCACGGGGTCAAAGAGTGACATTATCCGCGTTTCACGTAACCAGGAATTTGTTGATTGTATCCGTATTTCATGGAATGAGGGTTTGACTCTTGGTGATCTGTATATCGCCGAGCCATGGAACTGGGAGTTGCCGCTGTTCCGCTTCACTTGAAGTTGTGTCTGTTGTTACGAGACAAGTGTTGAGATGACCTCTAGGTCATTTGCGACTCGTCGAGATTTGGCTTCTTCTTATGATGAAACCTAGGAGAGGAGTATGGTCCCTTCTTTGTTTACGCCCTTGGATTGTATACAGGGTTTGATGTAACATCACCTGTAGGGCATAAATTTCATTTTTCATTTTGTTTCTTTTTCCGCGATGCTCTATCATTTCAGCTTTTATATCGCGAAGGTCGCGATTGCCCTATCATTTCGGCTATTTTTCGCGGTGCCCCATCATTTCGGCTGTTTATTTTATTTTTACTCGCTGCTTTTTATTGCGAGTTGCCCCATCATTTTGGCTATTTTCATGCATACATTCTTACTTGCTGATTTTTATTGCAAGTTGCCCCATCATTTCGGCTATTTCGTATGCATGTGCGGCTCGCTGGCTTTTTGCCGTAAATCTGAAATTAGACACCGATTTCGGCATCAGAACCGCTACTACTGGGATATTGTCAGGAGCGAATCATCATCTGCCTCTGTCGATGTCGAACAAAGGTGGCTTAGCGAACAGGGTTTGGGTCCTGTCGACTAAGGCTTTTAACTTCATGAGCCGTAAGGGTCTCATAAAGGTATTTCTCCCTACAAGTCGTGAGGATCTTGTAGGTGTGTTTTCTCCCTAGGAATCATGAGGATTCCTAAGTGTATGTTCCTCTGTAAGTCGTAAGAATCCTACAAGAGGGTTTTCTCCTTGTAAGTCGAGAGGACTTACAAGGGTTGTTCATCATGCGTACATATCCCCAGTCACGGATGGGACTTGGTTAGGAAAATGTTTATTCGCGCCCGTGGATTGTATACAAGGGTCAGTATTGAGCCACTTTTAGGGCAATATCGAAAGTTGTGGGGTTTACTTAAGCACAGGTTTAGGTCTCTATAACTTAAGACTTTCAAATCTTATGGGCCGGAAGGGTCCCATAAGAGAGTTCTCCTTACGAGTCGTGAGGATCTCGCAAGTGTATTTTCTCCTTAGGAATCGTGAGGATTCCTAAGTGTGTTACTTCTTTGTGAGTCGTAAGGATCTCACGCGGGTGGTTTCTCCTCACAAGATCGAGAGGACTTTGCAAGTGTCTTTTAACGAGGTTGCGCCCTTTCGGGTTTTCACAAACACTCGCCGGTAGTCCTGCTGTTTTTACTCACGGAGCCTTTTCGGGTTTTCATCCGTGCCCATTTTGCTTATGGACGTACCGTTTTTTTTTCTCTTTTTTTTTACGAGGTCGCGCCCTTTTGGGTTTTCACGAACACTCGCCGGTAGCCCTGCTGTTTTTACTCACGGAGCCCTTTCGAGTTTTCATCCGTGCCCATTTTACTTATGGACATACAGTTTTTTTTATATTATTTTATTTTTATTTTATTTTTATTTTTTTTATCTCGTCAGCCTGAAGATGCTGCGGTAGTAGTTTTAAAGACGTTTCGGTCCGCTTGCAAGTTTTAGGACATTTCGGTCTGCCGTCGCCGTATTTGAGGCGAACATCTAGTTTATTGACTTTTCGGTCTAAGGGGCTTTCTCTATGAATGAGCATGATGCCCCCAGCGTATCCACCTTTTTAGGAGCATAAGGCTGTGGTGGGCTCACCTTACAGTCTTCTAACAGCACGAAGTTTCCCTGCTGGTGTTGGTCTTCAACCCAGTTTTTGAAGGTGTAGCAGTTTTTGATCAGATGACCCAATATTTGGTGGTAAGGGCAGTAATTAGGATCATTGACGTCATTCAGTTGTAGCCGGTGTTTTGGTTCCGGTAGAGTGATAAGCCTGTTATGCATTGCCACTTCGAACAGCCTCCTTGTTTCACCCTGGGGAAATGAGTAAGGATGTTTCAACCTCTCTTCGAGGAATGAGCATGGTCGCAGATTGTTTTGGCGAACAACCGGTCTAGGGCCACTCGATTGCTGTTGAATGTTGGCCTTGAGGGCTGTTTTTTCCTTTCCTTTATCTCTTGTGTTCGACCCTTTGTTTATGGGGCCGAGATTTTTTCCGAGTAGCGTGCGATTGCACGGCTGAACATTCTCGCAACTCCTCAATTCTTTCATTTTCGAAATAGATTCCTTGAGGAGAGGGTTGAGGGCAGCTTCTTCCTCAGAGTCGCTTCCAAAGGTGATAATTTGAGATCCCTTGGAGTCGGCTATATGACAGTCGGCGTCGGCTCTTTTGTGCTCATCTATCGCATTTTTTCGACGTCTACGAGCTTCACATTTTGTCCTGTCGAAGTGTTGCTTTTGAGCGACATACCCTTGCCACCAACAGTTAAAGGATTCGCAGTCTTCAGTAGGATGTATGATCTTCTGATGATATAAGCAGAAGTTAGGATGCATCTTTACTCCACCGAAAGTATTTTCTCCAGAGGGCGGTAGCTTCATTCCCGCTGATAGGGCTTTGGTGAACCTTTCCTCGTCTTGAATTTGTTTTTATCTGCAGTGGATGGCTTTTGATTTGACGGGAGTGTCTTGGCTCTTTCCAGTATGGCCATCTCACACTCTTGATTGGCTTTTGCTTTCAGACGAATTTCATTCAGGAAGATATTGATCAACTCGTCTGACGGCTGTAGAATTTTCGGCTCAGGGTTCGCCCTTGGTTTCTCGGCGCAAGGAGCCTCTTCATCATCCGCCAGTGAATGAGAGATCACATGACAAGTCGCTACGTAGTCTTCGGATTCGTCTGATGAGTTTTCTCCATCGTTTTCGTCCTTGACAAAAGAACAAGCTGCCCCCATCGTGTCCGTCTTCTTTGGAGTGTGCGGCTGTGGTGGATTTACCTTCCACTTTTCAGATAGGGTAAACTTGCCTTGTAGGTATTGATCTTCAATCCATCCCTTGAAGACGAAGCAATCCTCAATCGGATGGCTTGCCGTTTGATGATAAGGGCAATAATTGGGGTTATTCGCCTCGTTGGGTTGTGGCGGTTGCCTTGGATTCGGCAGGTTGATAAGCCTGTTGCGCACAGCCAGCTCAAACAGCCTCTTCGTCTTATCCCGCGGGAATGAGTAGGGGCGCCTCATTTTCTCAATATAGAACCGCCGTCTCTCTCCCAATTGATCCGCTAGCTTTGGGGTGCTGGGTTGCTGCTGAGCATTCGCAACGAAGGTTGCCTTCCCTTTACCCTTGTCGTTCTGCGGTTCTGGCTTTTGGGGAGAAGGTCCGTGACCCATTTGATCCATTTGGGCCAGCTTGTCGATCAAAGCCTGGAATGTGGTCGGCTTAAAGAACATCATGAACTGTGAGATAGTGGCATGAGGGTCTAGGGTACCCACGAACATGCCCACTGCAGGCGCTTCTTCAATGCGTTGTTCGCATTTCGACCACAAGTTTTGCCAGCGTATAGCGTACTGGACCCACGTCTCGCCCGGCCTTACCCTGGCATTAATCAACACTGTTATCGGGGCCCGTTCGCTGGCGCTCGCGAATCGCTAAGTGAATAGCAACTCCATTTCAGCGAACGTCTTGACAGAATCGTTCGGGAGTTCGGAATATCTTTCGAACGCTGTTTCTGACAAGCTGCCGACGAATTGGCGAAGCATCAATTTGTCATCGCCTCCAGTATTGCCGCATAAGGCCCTGAATTGAGCGACATGCTGATGCGGATTCCCTGTCCCTTTATATATGAGGAACTTAGGTATTGTATAGCCCGGCGGGTACTGTATCTGATCATACCAGCCCGGATATGGTCGTCCTGTTTTGACGATCTGACCGGCTGCCTCAGTCGCATGATGAACCCGTATCTGCTGGGCTATATATTCGTCCAAGTCAGCTTTGGAGATTGCCTCCTCCTTGGCTGTTGACAAAGCCAGTGGAGGATTTGACGTTTCTCCCCTGTCGTCTTCAAGGACGACCGGAGGATCTTCAGCAGGAGGGTTTTGCTGAATCATCATCCCTACCATATCTTGGAAGAGAAGCCCCATTTGTTTTATATTAGCCGCTTGCTCTGCGGCTTCTTTGTTCTTCTTTTCGAGGACTCTGCGTAGGTAATCAGTGTCAGTTTCTTGTTCATGACGCTGCTCCCATGATGCCTCTGAGCTTTCTTTTGGCTCGGTAAGTGCGGCCATTGCAGTCATCATCTCCTGAAGCTTTTGCTGCTGCTCCTGAGCTTTGGTCACAGATCGGGTGAGTGGTCGGTGACCCGTCGGAGCACGGCTTTCCTCCTTACCAGAAGCCATATAAACAGTGTGCACTACCATGCCCCCAGACTTGGGGCGTTTGTGTCCATCGCTTTTACGGTTCGCCTTGTTCACAGGGGCTTTTTGCGGCCTCCTTTTCTTTTGAGTGATTGACGTTGAGGGTGTCGTTGCAGTGGACACCCGAGTAACCGTTGCTTCTTTCGACCTGACAGAGTAGTCTTCCTCCTGCCGAACCTTCGTCTTTTTCTGTCGGCGGAGATAGTTTTCATCAATCACCGACTCTTGGACCTGTCGCCAGACCTTGTAAATCTTAGAGGACAGCCGGTGAGGGGGCTGATCTAGCTTCTTCTCTGGAGTATTCTCCACAGGTGAAGGAGTTCGCTTCAGCACTGCAATAGGAGAGTTTCTGCGCACCGTCTTCAGCAATTCAAAACTGTTCCCGGTTGGAACAGCAGCATCGATCCCCACCGTTGGAGCCGGCAGAGTTATCCCAGAGGGGGAGTTGCCCCAGCCTTCCTCACTCAGCGCCAGTGGCGACGTCGAGCGTGTCTTGCGGATGGAGTTGTTTCAGCTACACGGGTGGCTTCGTCATGCCCCCTGCTTTGAGAAAAGACTGTTATTGGTGCTAACCTATCAAAGACTGACACCCGTTGAGAAGCGATATCTAATCCGTTAAAGACATATCTCTGGGCAGGGGAAACAGCTTTGAGGACTTCGCCTCGAGCAGCAACCGGAATGGTCAGCCTTATAAAGACTGACTTCTTGGAAGGAGGAGCCTTTCCAATGATTTTGTCCGCTTGAGCCGGGATGGCTATCCGCTTTGGGATGGCAACTTCGGGTATCGCGGGCTTGTAGACGTTCTAGCCCAGTCTGTTGAAAACTGAAGTAGTGGAGTTGGGCGACCCGTTGAGAGGGGTCGCGGCAGTGGTAAGTTGATCAAAAACCGACTTCTTTGAAGCTTCCGGTATGGGTACTGGCAGGGTGAAGCTTGCAGGAAGGATCATGGTCCCGAAAAACAGGCCGGTGGTGGCCTGAGTCACTTTCTCCACAGGCATAGTAAGGACGGAGGCCGCTTGAGGCCCATATGCTACACCTCCAGGTGAAGTGGAGCGTCGGTTGCATTGGCACTGCAAGCAGTTCGAGCAATTTGAGGCCATTGATGCTTGATTTTTGCGCCAGGCAAAAGACCAAATCTTAGTAACTTGAAATCCAAAGGCAACCATTAACAAACCGCGACTCGTTCGCGAAGACGGCACACGAAGTGTGGAGTGGAAAGAGGAAAAGGTCCCACCGGGCATGCCAGAATCCGTTCCCCTCCGAATGGCGGCCGAGACGTGAGGACGTCTTGCCTGAGATTCGGGGCAGATGCTATTTGGTTTTATCCGTCCACCTCTCCAAAGATGCCAAGTTGATTTATGGTACCGTGTATCGGAGGTTTAGACGGATGCGGCCGATGTAGCAGACTTCGTCAGATTCCCCCTCGCTAGAGGGGTTTTTGATTGTGGGGACGCTCTTCCCTGCAGGCGCAAGCCCCTGCAGTTAATTACGCTACCGCATCGCGGTAACCACTTTCTCCTTCTCCAGAATTTCACTTCGCGTCGTGTGTGTTTGTTTGTTTGTGGTTGCCCGTGGATTGTATACGGAGACTAGGTTATGCCGTCGCCCGTAGGACGTGGATTAGTCCAAATCCGTACTTACTTAGATTTGGGTTTGGTGTTTTAGTTTAAGGATTCATTAGCCGTATTGAGGCTAAGATCAACTTAAATGTTCGTTAAGGATATGTTAGTCCTGTTTAAGACTAAGATCAACTTAACGTGGTGATCCACTTAATGTATGGCTGTCGAGACCCATCACCTCTCTGACGTTATTGAAGGATTACAACGATAGGTGTCAGAGGAGTTCAGAGATGTACCCTTAGACCAAAGTTGATTAGGGGATATGAAGTCTATTTGAATGTTTAAGAATACGTTAGCCGTATTTGAGGCTAAGATCAACTTAAACGGGCTCATTTAGCTCCGACAGAAGAGCATTTAAGGGGGGACTCTACTGTAGTGGTCCATAAGTAGTTTAAGGATATCGCGGTCCATTTCCATTTTAGAGACGTGGTGGTCCCTGTTCCAGTTTAGGGACGTGGTGGTCCATCATTAGTTTAAGGACGTTTCGGTCCATGAGTTTAAGGACCCTGCAGTCCGTATGGGTGTGTGGTCGTCGGGACCCGTCACCTCACTGACGTCGTTGAAGGATTGCAACGATAGGGGTCAGAGGAGTTCGGAGATGTACCCTCGAACCGGATGTAAATTGATTTAAGAGAGCAGTTGTGCTTAATCAATTTAATTTGAGGACTTACGGCCATGATTGGGCTAAGTCCAGTTTCAATATTCTTTTGTCTTTGGCCTATTAGACCTGTGCTAGGGCTTGGCCCCTTTTTAGTAATGCACTGCATTATTTTTGTTTTGGTTGGGCTCTGCCCTTTTATAAATGACGCAGAGCATCTATTTTGTTTGGGCTCTTCCCCCTTTTTTTAAATGCATAGCATTTTTGATTAGGCCTGTTAGGCCTTTTACTTGGGCTCTGCCCTTTTTCTTTAATAATGCAGAGCATTAAATACTCTGATAATGCCCCACGTGGCTTGTCAGACGCTTTGCGCCAATTAATGAGCGCAAGCTCATATGGTGGTGACACGTGTCACGTTCTGATGAGCGCAAGCGCAACAGCGCAGTGCACTGTGTCAGCGCGCTGCGCTGTTGCGCTGCTGACACGTGGCGCTTCCTGGTCGCTTGCGCCAACACAGGAGCGCAACAGCGCAGTTTTTCAAGTGCAAAGCACTGTTTTTATCTTTTGATTGATTTTAAATCAAACAAAACAAGTTTTTCTTGTTTTTAAAGAACCAATGGTTCATAAGAAAGTGCAAAGCACTATTATTATTCTTTTTACTTTTTATTGAAGATCATTGATCTTCTTCTCAGATCAATGATCTGTTTTTAAGAGAATTTTCTCTTTTTTTTTCTAAAGGTTTTTACCTTTTTTGTTCTTGAGGGATTCTCTTCAATTCTTCAGAGTTCTCAATGATTATCTTGATGATATTGAATTGAGGTCTAGGGTCCTTTATATAGTGCCCATAAATTAGTTAAATTTGTTAAAGAGATCTTTTTCTGAGTGGTTTGGGGAATTTTCCCCACCGTTGGATTTTTGATCCAAGAGCTTCTGTTTTACAGAAGACAATCTTCTTGTTTTAACAAGAACCGAAAGATCTTTCTGGAACTTAATTCTGTTTGGCGCAGATGCACCAGCGCTTGACACGTGTCAAGCAGCGCACAGCGCAGCGCAACTGCGCTGACACGTGTCGCGCAGTCGCGCAGCGCACAGTGCAGCGCAACTGGGCTGCCACGTGGCGCGCAGCGCAGAGCGCAGATTACCTGAAGCGTTGCTTCCTTTAATTTTGTTTTAAATAGAGCCTTGCTTTGATTGGGCGCGCTGCCTTGGGCGCTGCGCTCTCTGCGCTGGTGTGCCTGATTTTGACACGTGGCGCCCTGCGCACTGCGTAGAGGATCTGAAGCGTTGCTTCATTTATTAAAGTTTAAATTTTCAGAGTAGAGTTTTGCTCTGATTGGGGAAAGATGAAGCGTTGCTTCATCTCCCGCCTTGAAATTTGAACAGAGCTTTGCTCTGATTGGGATAAACAGGTATCATCCAGATCTTCTATTGAGAATCCTTGTTATAAGAGGAGCTTGACCGAGTGTAGCATAGGAACCCATTTCCTATCAAGAGTATGTCATCTGCGTATAATACGTAGAAGACATCCTTACTCTCTACAACCTTCTTGTATATACAAGGTTCATCTACATTTTTGATGAAGTCAAACTCTTTGACTGACACATCAAAACAGATGTTCCAACTCCGCGATGCGCATTGATCCTGATGGACTTAACCATAGCTTTGAAAGTCTCAACTTTTCCATTTACACCAATGATCTTCTCAAGATCCATTTGCTCCCAATGGGTTTTACCCCTTCAGGTGCAACATTCAAAGTCATACTTTGTTGGTGTATATGGATTCCATCTCTGATCACATAGCATCCAGCCATTTCACAAAGTCTCTACTTGTGATGGCCTGCCTGAACCTAGTTGGGCCATCGTCTACCATGATGCAATCCTCGCTCCCACTGTCACCGAGAAGACCGTAGTATCTCTCAAGTGGATGAGGAACCCTACCAGATTCACGGAGAGGCTGAGGTTCGTTGGAGACTATTGAATCCTTTGGTTCACCAAATCATCAGCTGTTAGTTTGTCTAGCTGGAACTCCTTCCAGTTCTACCTTATGACCACTAATTTCTTCACAAGAAATTTATTTTCTAAAAAGGTGGCATGCTGAGAAACAAAACACCTTTTGCTCCACAGTGTGGTAGAAGATATTCCCTTATAAATGTTTAGGATATCCTAACAAATATATACAGAACTGACCTTGCCTCGAGCTTGTCCGGATTTTTCTTTTCAACATACGCCGGACAACCCCATATCTTAACTCGTTTAAGACATGGTCTCTTCTCATACCATATCTCATATGGAGTGGTAGGCACTGATTTGGATGAAACCCCATTCAATAGGTATGCAGCTTCTCAAGTGCATAACCCCAAAAGGAAACAGGTAACTCAGCAGTACTCATCATAGAGCGCACCATATCTCATAGGGTGCGATACCTCCGCCCCAATACACCATGGTGCTGTGGTGTATACGAAGGAGTAAGCTGAGAGAGAATCTCATTCTCCTTTAAATAATCCAGGAACTCCATGCCCAAGTATTCGCCTCCTCGATCACGTCGAAGGACTTAATACTTCTATCCATTTGGTTCTTAACTTCAAGCTTATATTCCTTGAATTTTTCAAAAGTTTCAGACCCGTGTTTCAACAGGAACACATGTCGGAATCTTGAGAGATAGTCGATGAATGTAATGAAGTACAAAGAACCAACTATGGCATTTGTAGAAATAGGACTGTATACATCATCGTGTATCTGTCCTAAGAGTTCAGTAACTCTTTGTATATTTCCAGTAAACGGAGTATTGATCATTTTACCTTTGAGACAAGACTGGCAAGTATCATAAGATGAAAATTCGAATAGATTCTAATATTCATCCTTATGTACTTAGCAAGTCGTGTCGCATTGATATGATCTAGTCTATAATGCCACAAGAATGATTCGTTTATTTCTGAACCACTCCTCTTGTATGTGTTATAGATACTTTGAACTGTGGTTTGATTTTGAACGTATATGCTATTATATAACGTGCCTGATCTAATCAACTCTTGATTCAAGAAAATGTTCACAACATTATCCTCCAATACAAAATTATATCCTTCTTTAACTTAATAAAGAATCTGATGTAATGTTGTATATCAGGTTCGGTATGTAATAACACTTGTTCAGAATCAATGTATTAATACAAGGTGATATTTGCCAACTGACTTGGTTGCAACAATTGCACCATTCTCTACACTCAGAAACATATCACCCAATCTCAGTTCTTTACCTTTCTGTAGCCCATGTAACAAATTACATATGCGGGATCCTGATCCGGTATCACATACTCAGGACGTAGAGGATACTGAGAAACAGTTCTCGGTAATGAACACACCCGAAGAATATACATCAATATGCACTTTCTTCGATTGGGTGGCATGGGAATCCGGATATTCCCTTATTTCCTGCTTGGACTTATAACAGTTATAAGATAGAGCGGAACCAACGTTCTCTAGCACAGTATAGTAAGCAGGTTCGGTCAATGCATCCATTTTATTATCTTGATTAAGGCATGACATGGTCGTTACCAGGAGAGAGAAGAAAACACTCTGCGTGCGCTCTTGCAAAATCAGATTGCTTATTATTTTATCTAATCAGGATGGCTCCCACTGTTTTTATCAAATCTTCTTTCAAACCCAAAAAGGTAAGACTAACCGGGATTAATTACACTTTACAAGCTCGCCAATCTTTCGGCCAGGCCAGTGTCGGTACTTTGAGGGAGGTTCCCCTTGCTTTTGCACGGACCTAATTAAAATAAACCTCGTTTTCCCAGGGGCGTAACCCCGTTAACACCTTTCTAGACACCTACTTGATCAGCTAATTGTAATGTGTAAAACTCTCTTAGGAGTAACTCTTACTTGCAGTGGGTATCGGGATCCAACTATCTCATAGAATATATGCAATCTCATTGCAAATTTTAACACTTGAAATTCCCGATAATAGTTTTTACCCCAGTGTCCTATGACTTTGACGGAGGCCAAACTATCCATAAGGCGCTAGTAAAGTTCAACCCATTCATTTCTTGATTGAATTAGACCCACCCGCACGACCCTTGACGAAGGCCAAACTACTTCGTACGAATACCCTAATCCAATCACATCTCATGCCGCAGATAAGTACTAATCAGCTACCGTACACTACACCTTGACGAATGCCAAACTACCGCAGCACGAATACTAAATACTACTTATCTGAAATGACGGAGGGCTACGACAGGTTTTTAAGAAAACTGTTTACCCTAATCAGAGCAAAGCTCTGTTCAAATTCCAGGACGGGAAACGAAGCAACGCTTCTGTTTCCCTTAATCAGAGCAAAGCTCTGTTTAAAATTCAAACAATGATAAAGGAAGCAACGCTTCAGCAGACTTGCGCTGCGCGACACGTGGCAGCGCAGTTGCGCTGCGCTCTGCGCTGCGCGACACGTGGCAGCGCAGTTGCGCTGCGCTCTGCGCTGCGCGACACGTGTCAAGCGCAGGTGCGCTTGCGCCAAACAGAATTAAAATTCTGAAAGATCTTTCTGATCTTATTAAAACAATAAGATTCCCTCCTGTAAAATAGGAGCCCTTGGATCAAAAATCCGACGGTGGGGAAGAATCCCCAAATCACTCAGAGAAAGATCTCTCTAACCAATTCAACAAATCATTGGCACTATAAAAAGGTCCCTAGACTTCAAGTCTGGAGAGGAGAAAAACATAGAAAAATATTGAGAACTCCTCTAGAAAACTTTGAGAAGAAACTCAGAGAGATAAAAAAAAAGGTAAAAACCTTTGAGGAAAAAAAGAAGAGTTTCTTCTAAAAAGATCATTGATCTAAGAACAAGATCAAAGATCTTCAATAAAAAAATATAATAATAATAAAGGCATTGCCTTTTGTTGAACCCTCGGTTCTGGAATCTTTGGATTCTTTTCTTTGATCCAAAATTGGATTAAAATAGTGCCCTGCACTTGAAAAATCTGCACTGTTGTGCTCTCGGGTTGGCGCAAGCCACCAGAGAGCGCCACGTGTCAGCCCCAGAACGATCTGCGCTATGCGCTTCTAAAACAGAGCACTACTCTCATGAATCGGCGCAAGTCACCAGAGCACGCCACGTGTCAGCAGCGCAACAGCGCAGCGCAACAGCGCAGCGCACTGTCACAGCGTACTGCGCTAGCAAACTTGCGCTCACCAGTGCGTGACACGTGTCACCTCTACATGGACTTGCGCCTTGCACTCCTCAATTGGCGCAAAGCGCCTAACAAGCCACGTGGCACTTTGTCAGAATAATTAATGCAGCGCATTATTAAAGGGCAGAGCCCAATTAAGAGGTCCAATGGACCAAAACAAATGCTCTGCATTATAAAAAAGGGGACAGAGCCCAATTTAAAAGGCCTAACATGCCAGAATAAAATACAGTGCAGGGGCAGAGTCCTAATTAAAGCCTAATAGACCAAATGCAAATAAAATGTTGCACCTTCTCAACTGGACTTTGCCCAATATTGGCCGTAAGTCCTCAAATTAAATTGAACCGAGCCCAAATGCTCTCTCAAGTCAATCAACTTTGGTTCAAGGGATGTTACATTTCTGAACTCCTGTGACATCCATCGTTGTAATCCTTCAACGTCGTCAGAGAGGTGATGGGTCCCAACGGCCATACATTCAATGGACCTCCACGTCCTTAAACTGGCAATGGACCACCATGTCCTTAAACTGGCAATGGACTACTATGTCCCTAAACTAGAACAATAGAGCCAATGTCTCTCTTGTCGGATCCAAACGATTCTGTTAAGTTGATCTTAGTCTGGAGATTAGGCTAACGTATCCTTAACAAACATTTAAGTTGATCTTAGCCTCAAATATGGCTAACGTGTCCTTAAACTAATATCCGTCCCCAAAATTGGAATGTTGGACCACTATGTCCCTAAACTGGAACAACAGAGACCCCAAATGCTCTTTTGTCGGATCTAAACGATCCCGTTTAAGTTGATCTTAGCCTCAAATATGGATAACGTATCCTTAAACCTTCAAATAGACTTTAGTCCTAAATTGGACTATGGATCCCCCAATCAACTTTGGTTCAAGGATACATCTCTGAACTCCTCTGACATCCGTCGTTGTAATCCTTCAACGTCGTCAGAGAGGTGATGGGTCCCGACGGCCATACATGCCATGGACCACCATGTCCCTAAACTGGGAATCGACCGCAATGTCATTAAACTAAACAATAGAGCCAATTGCCCTCTTGTCGGATCTAAACGATCCCGTTAAGTTGATCTTAGTCTGGAGATTAGGCTAACGTATCCTTAACAAACGTTTAAGTTGATCTTAGCCTCAAATAGGGCTGACGTATCCTTAAACCAAAACCCCAAATCCAAATCTAAGAAAATACGGATTTGGACTAATCCACATCCTACGGGCGACGGCATAACTTAGTCTCCGTATACAATCCACGGGCATCTACAAACAAAACAAACACCCACGACATGAAGTGAAATTCTGGAGAAGGAGAAAGTTGTTACCGCGACGCGGTAGCGTAATTAACTGCAGGGGATTGCGCCTGCAAGGAAGAGCATCCCCACAATCAAAAACCCCTCAAGCGAGGGGGAATCTGACGAAGTCTGCTAAATCGGCCGCATCCATCTAAGCCTCCGATACACGGTGCCATAAATCAACTTGGCATTTTCGGAGAGGTGGACGGATAAAACCAAATAGCATCTGCCCTGAATCTCAGGCAAAATGAGCCTACGCGGTCGTGTCTCTGTGTTCGAAGGGGAAAAGATTCTTGCACACCCAGTAGGACCTCTTTCTCTTTCCACTCCACACTTCGTGTGTCGTGTTCGCGAACGAATCGCGGTTTGCTGTGGTTGCATGTGGATTCGAGGTACTAAGATTTAGTGTCTTGCTTCGTGTAGAAAATAGAAGATTAATGGCTTCAAACTGCACTGCCTGCAACTGCAACTCTTGCTCCGTCCTTACTGGAGGAGTGACTTATGGGCCCCAAGCGGCCCCCCTTTTCAAGATGCCAGTGGAGCAAGTAACTCAAGCCACCATGGATTATTCTTCGGGACCATGCTCCCACCGTTGAGCTTCAATGCCATAAAGACGTTGCAAGAAGCCCTAAAGGAGTCGGTCTTTGATTGGCTTACCACTGCCGCGACCCCTCTCAACGGGTCGCCCAACTTCAATACCTCAGTTTTCAATAGACTGGGCCAGAACGTCTACAAGCCCGCGATACCCGAAGCTGCCATCCCAAAGCGGATAGCCATCCCGGCTCAAGCGGACGAAATCATTGGAAAGGCCCCTCCTTCCAAGAAGTCAGTTTTTACAAGGCTGGCCATTCTGGTTGCTGCTCCAGGCGAGGTCCTCAAAGCTGCTTCCCCTGCCCAGAGGTCTGTCTTTGACAGATTAGACATTGCTTCTCGACGGGTGTCAGTCTTCGATAAGCTAGCACCAATAACAGTCTCTCCTCAAAGAAAGGGGCACGACGAAGTCACCCTTATAGCTGAAACAACTCCATCCGCACGACACGCTCGACGTCGCCACTGGCGCCGAGTGAGGAAGGCTGGGGGCAATTCCCCCTCTGGGATAACTTCGCCAGCTCCAACGGTGGGGATCGATGCTGCTGTTTCAACCGGGAATAGCTTTGAATTGCTGAACACGGTGCGCAGAAACTCTCCTACTGCGGTGCTGAAGCGAACTCCTTCACCTGTGGAGAATACTCCAAAGAAGAAGCTAGAGCAGCCCCCTCAACGGCTGTCCTCTAAAATTTACAAGGTCTGGCAACAGGTCCAAGAGTCAGTGATTGATGAAAACTATCTCCGCCGACAGAAAAAGATGAAGGTTTGGCAGGAGAAGGATTACTCCGTCAAGCCACAAAAAGCAACAGCTACTTGGGTGCCCAATACAACGGCCCCCTCAACTCCAACCACTCAAAAGAAAAGGAGGCCGCAAAAAGCCCTTGTGAACATGGCGAACCGTAAACGCGCTGAGCACAAACACCCCAAGTCTGGGGGCATGGTGGTGCACACTGTTTATATGGCTTCCAGAAAGGAGGAAAGCCGTGCTTCGATGGGTCACCGACCGCTCACCCGATCCGTGAAGAAAGCCTAGGAGCAGCAACAGAAGCTTCAGGAGATGATGACTGCAATGTCCGCACTCACCGGGCCAAAAGAAAGCTCGGAGGCATCATCAGAACAGCGGCACGAACAAGAAACTGACGCCGACTTCCTACGCAGAGTCCTCGAAAAGAAGGACAAAGAAGCCGCAGAGCAAGCAGCTAACATAAAACAAATGGCGCTCCTCTTCCAAGATATGGTAGGAATGATGTTACAGCAGGATCCTCCAGCTAAAGACCCTCCGACCATTACTGAAGACGATAGAGGGGAGACATCCAATCCTCCTCCGGCTCTTTCAGCAGCCAAGGAGGAAACCATTTCCAAGGCCGCACTGGATGACTATATAGCTCAACAAATACGAGCTCATCAGGCGAGTGAAGCGGCTGAGCAAATTGTTAGAACCGGATGACCCTATCCGGGCTGGTACGACCAAATCAGTTACCTGCCAGGATATACGATCCCTAGATTCCACATGTATAAGGGGACAGGGAATCCACACCAGCATGTCGCTCAATTCAGGGTCTTATGCGGCAACACTGGAGGCGACGACAAATTGCTGCTTCGCCAATTCGTCGGCAGCTTAGCAGAAACAGCCTTTGAATGATATTCGGAGCTACCTAACGACTCTGTCAAAACATTTGCGGAGATGGAGCTACTGTTTACACAAAGATTCACGAGTGCTAGCGGACGCACCCCGATCACGGCATTGATCAACGCCAGGGTAAGGCCAGGCGAAACTTGGGTCCAGTATGCGATACGGTGGCGTAATCTATGGTCAAAGTGCAAGCAGCGCATCGAAGAAGCTCCTGCCGTGGGCATGTTCGTAGGTACTCTCGACCCTCAAGCGACCATATCCCAATTCATGATGTTCTTCAATGCGACCACTTTTCAGGCCTTGATTGACAAGCTAACCCAAATGGACCAGATGGGTCATAGACCACCTCCTTCAAAGACAGAGCCTTGGAATGAAAAGAGCAAAGGGAAAGCAACCTTCGTTGCCAATACTCAACAAACGGCCGAGCAACTTAAAGCCGGTTGTTTGCCAAAACAATATACGTCCACGCCCATCCCTCGAGGAGAGACTGGGACGTCCTTACCCATTTCCTCAGAATAAAACAAGGAAACTGTTTGAGCTGGCAGTGCGCAACAGATTCATCAATCTGCCGAGTCCGAAATGTCCGCTACAGCCAGGCGATGTCAATGATCCTAATTACTGTCCCTACCATCGAGCAGTAAGTCATCCGTTCAAAAATTGCTTCGTCTTCAAAAACTGGGTTGAAGACCAATACTAACAGGGCAAGTTCGCGTTGTCCGAAAACTGAAATGTGAGCCCGCCACAACCACATGCTCCGAGAAAGATAGATATGTCGAGGGCATCATGCTCATTCATAGGGAAAGCCCCATAGACCGAAAAGTCAGTAAACTAGAGATTCGCCTCAAATACGACGACGGCGGACTACAACATCCTAAAACTAGCTGACGACCGAAACGTCTTTAAACTACTACTGCAGCATCCTCAGGCTGGCGAGAAAAAAAAATAAAGAATATAAAAAAATAATATAAAAACGGTATGTCCATAAGCAAAATGGGCACGGATGAAAACCCGAAAGGGCTCCGTGAGTTAAAACAGCAGGGCTACCGGCGAGTGTTCGTGAAAACCCGAAAGGGCGCGGCCTCATTAGAAAAAAGAATAAAGAATAAAAAAAATAACGAAAAAGAACGGTATGTCCATAAGCAAAAGGGGCACGGATGAAAACCCGAAAGGTCTCCGTGAGTAAAAACAGCAGGGCTACCGGCGAGTGTTCGTGAAAACCCGAAAGGGCGTGACCTCGTTAGAAAAAAGGATAAAAAGAATAAAAAAACGGTATATCCATAAGCGAAATGGGCACGGATGAAAACCCGAAAGGGCTCCGTGAGTAAAAACAGCAGGGCTACCGGCGAGTGTTTGTGAAAACCCGAAAGGGCGCAACCTCGTTAAAAGACACTTACAGGGTCCTCTCGACCTTGTAAGGAGAAACCACCCGCGTGAGATCCTTACGACTCATAGGGAAGCAATACACTTAGGGATCTCCATGATTCCTAAGGAGAAAATACACTTACGAGATCCTCATTACGCGTAAGGAGAACTTTCTTATGAGACCCTCACGGCTCATAAGATTTGAAAGTCTTAAGTTACAGAGACCTAAACCTGTTCTTAAGCAACCCCCACAACCTTTGAAATTCATGCCCTACAAGCGGCTCAATACTGACCCTTGTATACAATCCACGGGCACGAATAAACATTTTCCTAACCAAGTCCCACCCATGACTAGGGATATGTCCATATGGTGAACAACCTTTGTAAGTCTTCTCAACTTATAAGGAGAAAACCCTTTTGTAAGATCCTTACGACTTACAGGGGAATATACACTTAGGAATCCTCACGATCCCTAAGGAGAAAACACACATACGAGATCCTCACGACTTGTAGGGAGAAATACCTTTATGAGACCCTTACGGCTCATGAAGTAAAAAACCTTAGTCGACGGGATCCTAACCCTGTTCGCTAAGCCACCTTTGTTCGACATCGACAGAGGCAGATGATGATTCGCTCCTGGCAATATCCCAGTTGTAGCGATGCTGATGTCTAAACCGGTATCAAATTCCAAGTCCATTCATGGCAAATGATGATTCGCTCCTGGCAATATTCCGGCTGTAGCGATGCTGATGCTGAAATTGGCACCAGATTCCAAGTTCCACACTCGCGACAAAAATCAGCGAGCTAAAAATGCATATGAAATAGCCGAAATGATGGGGCAACTCGTAATAAAAAGCAGCGAGTGAAAATAAAATAAATAGCCGAAATGATGGGGCAACTCGCAATAAAAAGCAGCGAGCGGAGTGGTCACCACCTTGACGTTCGTCTCGATACAGCAGACGAGATGTTACCCCAGCGTTCTTCCTCCAATTGGATTCAGACGCAATATCACCAAAAGGAGCCACGGCGAAGTCCCTAGTTCCAAACCTCGACGGTTCACCAACAACCTAGAGACAACCGCTACATTCGTCTCGATACAGCAGACGCGATACCAGCAAACGAAGCAAAGGCCAAATTCCTAGCTTCAAGGTCTTAACGGCAAGTCATATAAAGCCTGAAAGACAACCGGAGATCATCTCACACCAGTGCGGAATGGTCAACACCTCGACGTTCGTCTCGACACAGCAGACGCAACATCATCAAACAGCAGAGCCACGGCAAAATCCCCCGTTCCAAACCTCGACGGTTCACCAGCAACCTAGAGACAACCGCGACATTCGTCTTGATACAGCGGACGTAATGCCAACAAACGAAGCAAAGGCCAAATTCCTAGCTTCAGGGTCTTGACGGCAACTCATATAAAACCTGAAAGACTATCAGAGATCATCCCATACCAGCGCGGAGTGGTTATGACTCATCGGGGCTCTCCAAAATGAGCCTAACCTCAAGTAAAAAGCGGCATGGCAAAATTCCTAACGCTTGCTCTTCTGACGGTCAAACTGCCAAGGAGGATTGCTTGAAGACGTCTTGTCCAGGCCCCGAAGGGATCAGAGACACGGCAGTCGCAGGGCTACTCGAACAGCACGATTGCCTATCGAGGAATATATCAGCCAATGTGACGGTACGACGGGCAAAACCCTAGTACCACAGACCCTAACGGACATCTGTCGTAAAGAGCAGAGGTTAACTGTGACGTTAGGATATGCTTGCGAGAACTTCTCGATTCGTCTCGACTCGTGAAGAAATTGATGTCTTTGCGAGAACTGCTCGATTCGTCTCGACTCGTGAGGAAAAGCTTTAGGCAGCAGGGATTAAAAAACCCGTTTCCTAAGCACTGGGATCCTGCAAGTCGGCCCAAAACGGTCTCTTGCATACTATCCACGGGTCTCACTCTCCAAAGTCGAATCTCGACAGAGAGGGAAACAACCGCTTACGGGTCCTCTCGACTCATAAGGGGGGAAAAATTCTCTTATAAGATCCTTACGATTTATAAGAGAAAATACACTTAGGAATCCTCACGATTCCTAAGGAGAAAATACACCTGCGAGATCCTCTCGATCCGTAGGGAGAAAAGTCTTTATGAGACCCCCACGGCTCATAAAGTTGAAAAGTCTTAGGCAGCAGATCTGAACCTGCCGCCTAAGCCATCACCACCTCCTGAAGGAGCTAAGACAGGATGCTCGCGCTGTCATCTATTGACCATGTTTACTAAGACAATATGCTGATAATCAAAGAAAGAAGAAAGAACATCCGATTTGCATTTGATCAAGCGTTCAAGACACACTCATTCATGCATGTGCAAGAGACTCAGAACGAGAAATAAGACAAGCTGAAATAAAAATTTTCCATTCATATTGCAAAGGGTTCTTACAATCATAAAGAAATAAACAAAAACATTATTCAAATGATTACAACTGTATGACCTCAGATCCAGGGCACGGATTAAGGAATTCAAAAGTAAGGCCATCTAGAGTCTTTCTGGCTTTTCTGATTATCCTCGTGTGCAGCCTCTCGCGCTCACGTGTGTCAAGGTCTTCGGCAAGGCCCCCCATTCTTCGATAAGCAGCAATTATCGTCGTCTGTTAAAAGATTTGATGCAGAATGTCGATGAGGCTATCTCGCCGTTTCTTCGAGATCAGCCCCGACAGATACACTGAATGCATCTTGTCTTTGGCATCATCCAGCGTGTTAAGCGGCATGGCCTCGTGAAACCCCGGGAGTGCTCTCCAAATTGCTCCCAGCACGACTTTCAAGAGAGCAGAACGGCGAGGAAGCAGCCAACCAACACGTGTGTTCAGATGACCCATAACCTCCGCACACCGGGCATCTGTACACTCCTGGTTTTGGTGACGGCCCTGTATGCAGATGTCCTCATAGGTGATGAATTCGTGCAGACTGTATAGATGAACAGCCATAATGCCTGAAGGAAACATCATTGGAAGATTAGCAATGAGTAAAAGACACAGGGAGTTAAACTCCTCGAGAGCAATGCTCTGCAGACAGGAGTGACACCTGTCAAAATCAGTTATGAGGAGAATTTGAAGAAAATCCCCCAAGAACATGAAGAGCCCTGCTCTAAAAAGATGATATAATTCATCAAAAATAAAATTTCATCTTAAAACCTCCAAGATGCATGAAATAGCATCTTAAAAGTTCCTTTATATGATTTGGAAAGAGCAAACCTCCATTAATGAAATGATAAAATACAAGGAAAATCTTTTAGAGAGCGGAGCTCTATTAATGGAACCCTAATAGGGTTCTCCTTAGTTCTTTTTAGACCCCCTTAGAGCAAAGCTCTGCTAAGTGAAACCCTAAATGGGTCTTCTTTAGATCAGGGATCTATTGAGAGCAAGGCTTTTAAAATTGATTTAATTTAATCTAAATTAATTTTTACCTAAAATTCTCTAGAGTTTGAACTTTTAAAAGTGCTTAAACAAAAGAGCAGGGCTCTGAACAAAATTCTTATAAAGAGATGAAAATCATCTAAGGGACCAAAGGTCCTATTTATAGGCATTGAAGAGCCGTTTCAACTTCCAAGGGATGGCGCGACGGTTGGAATTCTGCCACCGCTGCGCTCACGTTTGGGGCCACGTAAGCGCAACGGTGGGAGGGCATTTGTTTATCCCAATCAGAGTAAAGCTCTGTTCAAATTCCAGAGCGGGAAACGAAGCAACGCTTCTGTTTCCCCCAATCAGAGCAAAGCTCTGTTTAAAATTCAAATAATAATAAAGGAAGCAACGCTTCAGCAGACCTGCGCTCTGCGCTGCGCGACACGTGGCAGCGCAGTTGCGCTAGCACAGTTGCGCAGCGCAGAACTGCGCTAGCACAGTTGCGCTGCGCTCTGCGCTGCGCGACACGTGGCAGCGCAGGTGCGCTGCGCTCTGCGCTGCGCGAGACGTGTCAAGCGCAGGTGCGCTTGCGTCAAATAGAATTAAAATTCTGAAAGATCTTTCTGATCTTATTAAAACAATAAGATTCTCTCCTGTAAAACAGGAGCCCTTGGATCAAAGATCCGACGGTGGGGAAGAATTCCCAAATCACTCAGAGAAAGATCTCTCTAACCAATTCAACAAATCATTGGCACTATAAAAAGGTCCCTAGACTTCAAGTCTGGAGAGGAGAAAAACACAGAAAAATATTGTGAACTCCGCTAGAAAACTTTAAGAAGAAACTCAGAGACATAAAAAAAAAGGTACAAACCTTTGAGAGAAAAAAAGAAGAGTTTCTTCTAAAAAGATCATTGATCTAAGAACAAGATCAAAGATCTTCAATAAAAAAATATGATAATAATAAAGGCATTGCTTTTTGTTGAACCCTCGGTTCTGGAATCTTTGGATTCTTTTCTTTGATCTAAAATTGGATTAAAATAGTGCCCTGCACTTGAAAAATCTGCACTGTTGCGCTCTCGGGTTGGCACAAGCCACCAGAGAGCGCCACATGTCAGCCCCAGAACGATCTGCGCTATGCGCTTCTAAAACAGAGCACTACTCTCATGAATCGGCGCAAGTCACCAGAGCGCGCCATGTGTCAGCAGCGCAACAGCGCAGCGCACTGTCGCAGCGCACTGCGCTAGCAGACTTGCGCTCACCAGAGCGTGACACGTATCACCTCTACATGGACTTGCGCCTTGCGCTCCTCAATTGGCGCAAAGCGCCTGACAAGCCACGTGGCACTTTGTCAGACTAATTAATGCAGCGCATTATTAAAGGGCAGAGCCCAATTAAGAGGCCCAATGGACCAAAACAAATGCTCTGCATTATAAAAAAGGGGACAGAGCCCAATTTAAAAGGCCTAACAGGCCAGAATAAAATACAGTGCAGGGGCAGAGTCCTAATTAAGGCCTAATAGGCCAAATGCAAATAAAATGTTGCACCTTCTCAACTGGACTTAGCCCAATATTGGCTGTAAGTCCTCAAATTAAATTGAATCGAGCCCAAATGCTCTCTCAAGTCAATCAACTTTGGTTCAAGGGATGTTACATCTCTGAACTCCTCTAACATCCGTCGTTGTAATCCTTCAACGTCGTCAGAGAGGTGATGGGTCCCAACGGCCATACATTCAATGGACCTCCACGTCCTTAAACTGGCAATGGACCACCACGTCCTTAAACCGGCAATGGACCACTATGTCCTTAAACTGGAACAATAGAGCCAATTTCTCTCTTGTCGGATCCAAACGATCCTGTTAAGTTGATCTTAGTCTGGAGATTAGGCTAACGTATCCTTAACAAACGTTTAAGTTGGTCTTAGCTTTAAATATGGCTAACGTGTCCTTAAACTAATATCCGTCCCCAAAATGGGAATGTTGGACCACTATGTCCCTAAACTGGAACAACAAAGCCCCCAAATGCTCTTTTGTCAGATCTAAACGATCCCGTTTAAGTTGATCTTAGCCTCAAATATGGCTAACGCATCCTTAAACCTTCAAACAGACTTTAGTCCCAAATTGGACTATGGATCCCCCAATCAACTTTGGTTCAAGGGTATATCTCTGAACTCCTCTGACATCCGTCGTTGTAATCCTTCAACGTCGTCAGAGAGGTGATGGGTCATGACGACCATACATGTCATGGACCACCATGTCCCTAAACTGGGAATCGACCGCAATGTCATTAAACTAAACAATAGAGCCAATTGCTCTCTTGTCAGATTCAAACGATCCCGTTAAGTTGATCTTAGTCTGGAGATTAGGCTAACGTATCCTTAACAAATGTTTAAGTTGATCTTAGCCTTAAATAGGGCTGACGTATCCTTAAACCAAAACCCCAAATCCAAATCTAAGAAAATACGGATTTGGACTAATCCTCGTCCTACGGGCGACGGCATAACTTAGTCTCCGTATACAATCCACGGGCATCCACAAACAAAACAAACACCCACGACACGAAGTGAAATTCTGGAGAAGGAGAAAATTGTTACCGCGACGCGGTGGTGTAATTAACTGCAGAGGCCTGCGCATGCAGGGAAGAGCGTCCCCATAATCAAAACCCCCTCAAGCGAGGGGGAATCTGACGAAGTCTGCTAAATCGGCCGCATCCGTCTAAGCCTCCGATACACAGTGCCATAAATCAACTTGGCATCTTCGGAGAGGTGGACGGATGAAACCAAATAGCATCTGCCCCGAATCTCAGGCAAGACGAGCCTACGCTGTCGCGTCTTTATGTTCGGAGGGGAACAAAAACCTTTGCGTAATGAACTTGATATCGTTGTAGAATCGAGTGATTTTGAAAAGGAGTGTTTTTTAAGCTTTTACTAGTTTTGCTAAAGAGGTCACTCCCGGTGAAGGGATCTCGGCTCTTTCCTTATCGAATAAGGTGCTGGATATTTCGTATATACCACTATGCAAAGCAGAAACTATAAAAGCAATCAAAAGACAAACCGAGTGGGTTGTAGTATCTGCCAGTTTCGCTATAGAGGTCACTCCCGGTGAAGGAATCTCGGCTCTTTCCTTATCGAATAAGGTGCTGGATATTCTACAAGGAATACTGCTATGCAAAGCAAGAACTAGAGCTACCGGTTTTTAAAACAAGATTCTGCAACATCTTTAAGTTCCTTTTTCTTTCATTAATCTCATTAATGAAGTCCCATCAATTATGCTTCCTAAGTATCACAAAAGAAACGAAAGCAGTAATATTTATTATATATCATATATATAAAATATAAGCATTCGTCTCAACATATAAAGTGATCACATCATAGAATATCAGCAACAGAAGAACACATATGAAATATTGGATATACTAGGAATTCCGTGTTTTATTTAAGTCGGTAAAAAACACGGATTCTACGGTCGCGATGAATAGCCAAACCCACATCCCTAGACCCCTAGGAGAGCGGCAAGCAACCCTACCAATTCTAGAGTTAGGAGACCCGGTCTCGACTTCTCGAGATGGTTTCCCACTGGACTCTATGTAACGACCCCAATATTACTATACCATCGTGTTTTCTTTCTTTAGTAAAATATTGTATTTATTTATTCGTAGTATTTTTCCGTATATTTTGTTTTCTATTATATATATATATATATTATTTTATTATTCCATCTATATTTTTTCCAAATCTAATTCTTTAAACTAAATCTTAACCTATTTCAAATTAAACGGAAGACCTGACCCAGCCCATAACCCAAATACAATCTCATTTTCATTTTCTTTTATAAAACTATGAGCCCAAAAGCCCACTTTCTTTTCAAGAAACAACATATATTTAATTCTAATTAAATATGTGCATGAACAACCTTGTAGCTCATTGGTTAAGTCCTTGCATTGTTATTCCATAAGTCACATGTTCAAATCCCCATTCTTGCAATTATTTTTTTATCATTTTTTTATTCTTCTCATAACCTACAAATGAGACCTTTTATTTCCAAAATGAATGGTGACCTTTCATTTCTCTTTTAATTCCCATATTGAATGCATATATTATGATATATAATTCACCATTACACCATCTTTATTTGTCCTCCTCCTTCTTTTTCTTCCTCACATTTTTCTATCTCTTCCTTCTCCCTCTTCATCTAGAGTCCTAGAAGAAGAACACAAAGAAGTTTTCAAGAAGGTCTCACTAGTAACGCAAGGCTATCGGCAGATAGACAAGCCCGGTGATAATACCGGCTTGTGTATGTAAGTCTCTTCTCTCTCTCCCCCTTCATCTCTTTATTCTCCTCTTGTCATATCTCGTGAACCCGCTATTCTTTTCATATCATAATCCATAAGATAAGATAAACATAAACATATACATATATATAAGTTTAGATATATATGGTTTTATATGGTTTAATAATACCTTATTATCTCCTGTTCAAATTAAAGTGTTCTCAATTCTTTGTTCATGACTATGAATGTTTATTATGAGTTGTGAGAACATAAATTTTATACCACAATATATCTACGATATCTCATAGAATCGGTTTGCTTATTAAAAGAAAAGGAGAAGCTTGCATAAAAAAAAATACTAGTTAATCTTTTTGACGATTTTAGCATACATATCAATACCTTTACCTTTAAAATAAATTTTAGAAATTAATTTTTACTTATGGAAATTTCAGGAAATTTATATATGATAGAATATATTTTTCTGTACACGTTGTAAAAATTTTAGATCGAATCGCTTAACGGTTTAGAAATTATATCGTTTTTATTCACTGTTCGTAAAACAGAAAATTGCAGTTATCAGTCAACTTCTAGGACACATAACTTGATATACCGGTATCCAATTTGAGCAAACTCAGGTGTTTTTGATATCTACATTGAATTATCTAGATTTTCATAGTTTTAAGTTTTTACTGAAAACTAACATAAGATAATGAAAACTGCGTTACAATATTAAGCAACGGATCTGGACAGAATATGTCCTGATTCGAACACTATTTTTAAATAAGACATAACTCGAAATCCCGATATCCGTTCATGAAAAAATTTAGATATGTTGATGCATAATTGATAAAGCTATAATTTTCTGTATATTAGCTTACTTAGAAATGCATAAAATAACCCGATATAGGATTTGCAATATAACATAAAGTTGATGTTCATTACATTTGTCTCTTGTGTATATTTCTTTTATATTGCTTAGTTACGCTTAGCGTATTTACTTCTGAGTAAATACGTAGCGGCCTCGTCGCGTCCTCTGCCCATATACTGGGAAGTGGGGCGTGACACTCTAGAACCCGGTTACTTATGCTTTCTCCCTTGGGTCTATCCTAATGCGGAAAAGTAAATAATATACATCAATGGTGACATCATTCTCAACCCGGAAGTGCCCCAATAAAGGAATATTACATACAAGGTTTTACATGAATGAAAATGAAAAACTCTCATCTCACATAAAAAATTCCGGCTATTCAAAACACGACGATCCAATATAATAAATCACAGTAACACATAACATCACATGTCATCAACGTAAGTAAGTATGCGTATCCCAATTGTCATTGATGTATAGCAATGAAACCGGCGATGCACCGCATATTACACTTACGGTCGCAGAAAAGAAAGTGAAAAACTACAACGATTGGAATCCGCAACCATCTTAGACATCATAAACCCAATGTATCACATACTTTGGATTTCATGCCCAACCATTTGAATTCCTTAGACATCACATGCCTAACAATTATAAACCCCGCATTTTAGTCTCGATATTGAAAACACTTTCCAATAAGCTATCGGGTAATTCAACAAGATTCCCGATAATCTGATCGAATGCTCGTCGGAAACATCAGTAGACGGCCGCACCCCGATGCCGTCGACGAAGTGCACTAAGGCGGAACACCGCGGTCGCGAGCACCTGAACGGATGCTTTTGGCGACGGGGTTCTCCTACAGTCACTTGGTCGGGGTTATGGGGCGTGGCTATCTAGTAAAGTTACCTGACGAGTATCCGTGTACACTACGTAATTGCGACGGACTTTTGATCCACATCAAAATTCCGTGGCAACCGATCAAATGAGACTAAACTGCTAGATTTATAAAATTCAAACTAGTTATCTCATAACTAATTATATGGATTCCAAATATTGTATCACAATCACAGATAGGTAGACGATGTTAAACTTTTCGATCGATTAAACAAACACCCAAACTTTCCCAGAGAGCTCAACACTTGAGCGGGGTTCAAAAAGTACCCAGAACATGACACAACTCCTATGAACCATCCGTAGAAGGGCCGACCCATGCCTCACTCGTGTCGCTGCGGAACTGCGGCAAATCATAGGGTCTTACAGTGGTTCCGTGATCCAAAAAGTCGAGTTTGGATATCGTTCTTCTAGAGGATCCACAGAATCGCTTGCATGATTTTCTGAAGATTTTAAATTTGGAAAAAATCCAACTCTTGGAAAATTTCCAGCGAGGGAAAATATGGGTTATTAATATCCGTTCGAACTTTTTAACATCGTCTAAATAACCCGAATAGATATTGCGATTACGAAACACTCTGAATTGCCTTTGCAGAAAGTTAACATCACATGAAAATTTAGCAACAACTAGCAACACCTGAAACACCAAAATCCAGATCCTGGAACACCATGAAAATTTGAAGTCAAAACTCCCTAAAAGACCTGGTGAGCTCGGTTTTAGAGCCTATGTGGCCGGCCAAAATCAATCAAAATTGCTTCAAAATTCTATGGTGTTCATGTTATATCACATACAACATTTTGTAGTTGCTAAAAAAACTTTTAGAAGCCATTTAAAATTCGACAGAAACTAGGAATGTGTATCGGGTGTTTCGGAGTTGTTTCGGTTTCGTAATCTAACAAACATCGTTTAAATCTCTAGCTTGGCTCTGATACCACTGTAGGGTTTCCTAGATCGGCAGCATGGTTTCGGGAGGTATCGTCCATGCCGTTTTCAAAAATTTTCCGTTCTAAACAACCCTAACCCTAGAATCTTAACTAGAGATTTAAACAATACTAGCAATGCAAACAACTTTACATCCAAAGTGAATGAGGAATACAACCTTTGTAAACCGGTCCTTCACTTCTAAAGCTCCGTGTAGTAGTCCCTTCGCTCCAAGTACTGAACTCCCGAACTCTAGTAACGGTTCACATGAAGAAATGAACAAGCTTGCTCGAAGTCTTCAAGGCCGAAGATGATCTACGTCGAGAAGACTCAAGCTCATGCTATCTCTTCACTAAATTAGGGTTTAGTGAAGCAAACACCCTAAACTAAATGGCTAATAGTAGAGAATGATGAAGTAGGAAATGGACGCACTTTAGATTTGTTTTTCTCACAATATTTTCTCACTTAGAAAAAGCTAGCAAGCTTTTTCTCATGAAGAAGAAGATGAAGTGATGAAGAGAAATGAAACGCATGAGGTGAGAATAGCAACCATGGGTGAGTTGGTGTCATACACTAACCCATGTAGAGAATACATCATGGTTAAACAATAATGATTAAGTTAATAAATATCTACAAGTAAAACAAAATTAGTGGACTTGGTCAATGGTTCCACAAGCTTCTACAAGCTTCAACCATGTGACTAATTACCAACTAATTTTGATTAACTTTAAATAAATAAAACTATACATTATCATAAGCTTGGTGTGAGTCTCATACACCCATGTTGCATGTGGCATCAAGCATGACACATATAATAATGTACATTAATATATATCACATATATACTAAAGCACAAAGTGAGAAAAAGAAATGTTTAAGTGAGCTAATATTAGTTAATGTAAATTAATATATCAGATATATAATTATACATTAAATTATCAAATCAACACTTGATTTAATAATCCGGCTATATCATATACAACCGACTAATATCATAATGTACAATCTAGCAAATCAACACTTGATCCGATAATCCGGCTATATCATATATAACCGACCGATATCACATATCGCGAGAATAGAATGTGGTATCACATACGGGCATTAATCTTGGTCCTGCACATATTATATATGTGCTCCTACTTCGTTTCACATGAACCGGAAAACTTCTATGTAGGACTCTAAAGACTCGTCAATACGCCAGCAGTAGGTGATGATCATATCAAACACCTATAAGCCGCAAGCGGTCTGTTAAATGTAACGGCCACCCGGGTATTGAGCGATCAGAAAATCAATAAGCAAGCCTTCTCATACTCCTGCGAATCCAATCAGTAACACTACCGTACAGTCCGGTCTCTTCGTCAGATATGTCGCATATCACAGCCTGGGGGTGGTATAACGTCAAACCCTAATAGACTTATAAGTCATGCCGATGCAAGGTCCATAACGGTTTGAGAAACTACTGATGACACTTACCAGTAGAAGCAATCCTGGCCATGGATTTCTTGTTATGGCCAATCGAGCATAGCGCAACATCAACTCCCAATACCAGGAGAGACGAATCCCCTCTTATCGCTCATTGCCTCCATGTGACTCGAGATTGTACCCAAAAACCACCTTTTTGCATGATCTCTTGACCGTGGTATGGTGGAAATCAAAGTACAATGGGAATCACATAAGACTCTATGACGATCTCGAGTCGACAGACTAACATGTACCAGTGTCACCAGAGAACTGCTATCTGACGATAGGTATAATACCATCTAGAAGTTCTCGGCGAGTCCGTTCAGTGTACCCAGTCTCCACTGAGCACCCGTATACCATCTTTGATGTCAAACACCAATAGATGTGGGATCATCCATCGCCCATCATATAGGTCAATATGCGTATACGCCAGTCTACTCTGGAATATCGATGCCCTGTCTCGATACAACCTCGACTAGGAACGATTATAGGGTGTACTTATGGACTACCCTTGGCCCCACTAGTATGATCTCCATCATAGTCCTGATAGTCAAATACACATCCTAAGGGCTTTGTCAACATGTGAGAGCAAAACAACATCACTTATACAAGTCAACATGTTAAGACAAAGAGCAACCAGATAGCATACTATCATGTCGAGCAAGAAAGTTCTCCCTATATATGTCCAAGCATCCACTACAATATACATCCCATGTACAGTAATGGCCTCTAGGGCATACATATAACTAACAACAGTGTCCCCTGTGAACACAAGGTATACAATTAGCTTGTTTGGGGCATGCGGCATCCTTCGCCAGATATCACTGGCCTATGTGGGTCCTCTCCCACTCCGTGTCTATTTCTAGGAGGACTGCCCCTCGTCCCCGGTAGACCGATTAGAACCTGACATATTGATCAGTCGAAAATATTGTATTTTTAACACGTCAATTTCCCTATCATTTGCACTCATCTAGTAGTGTTCGGTTTGCATATTACACATATTAGCAAAACAGCCGTAAAATACCAGATTACCTGTGTTGTATACTAAAACCGGCATTTTAAGGGAAATTGAGTGTTTATCATGGCATCGCATCATTCTTGTGTAGCGCAACACTTGTTTCGAAGTCTGTGCAGGAAATTCCAAGAACCGAGCCAAAATTGTCAAAGTGCTGATCAAAATTACGCCAACTCAAAGACTTGAGAGCTGGTAGTAATCTAGAAGGAATTGTGAGAATAAACATATCAGGAAAATACCATTATGTCAAGAGGAATCATCATACAGAACATCATTTACAGAAGGCCTCACGTGACCGCGGATCCGCGACTGGAGCAGGCACGTGCCGCGGATCCGCGGCATGATGATGTCATCAGCAAAGGAAATTTTCCCCATGTGCTTATTTCTAACGGCAAAGCTTCCAGAACTCTCCAGAAACTCCACGTGCTTCATCTAGAAGGCTCGGCCTAACAACCTAGTTCTAGAAGCATCCCTCCAACAAACTATTTCTAGAAGCCTCTCTCTAAAAAACTTTTGGAGGGAAATTTGAAATTTGAATTCTAGATCTAGGGTTTTGATGGCTTATAAAAGGAAACCTAGATCTAGGGTTTTGATGGCTTATAAAAGGAAACCTAGATCTAGGGTTAAAGGGCTAATCTCCAATCTTCATCTTCCACCCACAAGTTGAGTGACACAGCTTGTGCCTCAAACCCTAACCCTAATCCAAATTCCAAAGCCAAATTCAAGATCCCGAGTACCATTCAAGCGAGAAGCCTTCAACCTTTTAGGAGCGGAGCCGATCTTCAATCGAGCAAGTATCCAAGCCGATCCGCGACTCAAGGAGACGAGCGAAGCCAAATCGACGATCGAGTTCTTCCTCTTGTAGTTCTTGAGCGAATTGTAACGGAATTGTTGATAAATAAAAGGTGAAATTCTTTAATCTTACTTTCTTTAAATTCTTGCATCATGATTCGATCTCAATTTGTGATTGTGGTTCTTGTTGTGATGTTTGAGTAAAACTCCGCTCGTAAAGGAGTCGAGACAATCAATAGAATGATGATGTAACAAATCTTAAAACGATTCTTAAGTCCTACGAGTTTTGTAAACCCTAGCAAATTGAAGAATCGACGACCTAGTTTCGTTGCGATACTTTCTTGATTTGTGTTCGCTCGAAATTAGGGATCCACGATCGATTCTTGAATTTACTAGAGGCTAGAATGTGAATGAAATCGACGAAGGAACAAGGGATAGATGATGAAACCCTAGTTTCACAAGAAATCCCTAATTCTCGTTGATCATCATCGATCTAGTATCAATTCATCGATGGATAAGAATATGTAATCGCTAGATTTCATCACATCTATAGATCCGATCGATTTCTACGAGCCTCACTTCGATTCTTGATATTTGATTTGGAAATCATCACAAATTCTCAATTCTTGATTTTATTGTTTTTTGATTTAGACTAGATTTTACTAATTCTTGAACTTCAATTCTTTAAATCATGAATTGTTTCTTTTCTTTTCTTTAATTTTCGACTCATCTAATTCGAAATACGAACGATTACACTTTCCCTGTGGACGATCCGCACTTACTAACGTGCTACAATCGACACCGTTATTGATTGTGGTCAAATAATTTTTGGTTGTGATTTTTATACATTTTCTACATACACACCGGAAATAGAATTCAATCAAATGGCGCCGTTGCCGGGATAGTGCGCTAATTCGTTTGTTTTTGAAATTTGAGTTGAAAAGTTTATTCCATCAATATTTTTAGATCTAAATTCGCACAAACACTAAACGTGTTGTTGTGATTTGTTGCGAGAAAATCTGGAATCTGTGGAGCTGTGGAAAAATTTATCTGAATATTCCAGAGAGCTTAGAAGGTCAACAGAAGCTTGTGCACAAAATTCTGTGCAGTGACCCCACAATACAACCGCGTTTCCGCGGCATTTGGCTGCTCTCACCGCGTTTCCGCGGCTGTTCAGGCAGATCACTGTACCAAATTCACTCAGGTATCTTCTTACTTTCTTATCTCTCTCTCTATCTGCTCCAATAACAAATTTGCTGCAGGTTTCTTTGCAAATAATTCGCAGCGCCGCAAAAAGCAATAAAAATTGTGCGTGTTTTGATTTTTTGGTTGTTTGCATATTAATACGGAAATTAAGGGGCACGGCCAAATCCAGATTAGGTGGGGAGTTCATTACCCTTCCTAAGCCCCAAAAATCACAAACTTGCATCTGCATTACCCTCATTAACTAAAAAAGATCTAGAGATGACTCTAAGGACCGTCGCGTTCACTTAGGACAGAAGAAGGCCGTGGGTAATTAATTGCTTATCCGCGTTTCTTTTGTGGTGTCTAAGGCAAGTGTGTCTAAAGCTGGTGGTTATTAATTGGGCCCACTACTTACGTAGTGGAGTACCTTCCCACTTACCTGGCACTTACCTGGCCACAGGAGAGACAAAGATGCAGTGGAGGATTGATCCTGCGACTTGTCTTTTGGCAGTTAGGAGCGGTCTAGAGCCTTGACCTAGGTGACCACTAGACTTAGGGTTGCTTGTTGCATTTGTTGTGATTTGCATCATTTTTTTCAAAAATCCGTATATTTTTCAAAACAAACACCAATCACATCATCATTTCCCCTAATTATATTCACGCTGCCACTTGTACTAAACCTTTTTAGTGCAAGATAGGCTGGACACGGGATTCTAGTGCCCGTTTAGTCTGCGTCCCCCCGATCGACTCCGAAGTTGGTATTTCTACATTTACCTTTTCTTTACCCACCACCACACCCACATCGATGGATCCTTCTCCATCGAATTTCTTTACCACTACTCTGCCGCCGTCCGTTGGTGCGCAGAATCCACCCCGCATCTCTCTCCAAAATAGGTGCTATCCTATGCGAGGTCCTCTTTCGACCTGCTTATCCATTCTACCAGCCAACGGGGACAATTTTGAAATAAAACCCCAATACATCAACTTTCTACCAAAATATCACGGTCTCGAGTCTGAAGACGCATATGCCTTTATTACCAAATTTGAAAATGTATGCGCTATGATGGGTACTTCACAGCTTTCTGTGGATGCTATGCGTCTTCGTCTTCTCCCATTTACCTTGTGCGATATAGCCGAGAAGTGGCTGTATAACACCACCGCACATTCCATTTCAAACTGGGAAGAATTCGTCAAAGCATTCCTAAAGAAATTTTACCCCAATCATAAAACAGCTCGAGTCCGTAGCGAAATCAATCAATTCACCCATCTTCCAAATGAAACATTCTCAAAATGTCTTGAACGCTTCAAGGATTTGTTAGTTCAATGTCCTCATCACGGAATCCCCAGATGGGATCTGTGCCGAATCATTTATGAGGGCATTAATCCTAACACAAAACAGACCTTTGAATCCATGTGTCAAGGCAATTTTATGACCAAAGATGATGGGGAAGCCTGGAAATTTCTAGAAGATTTCGCTGAAAAATCTTTACGGTGGGAGAGTCAATCGTTTAGGGGTGGCAATAACCAATCGGATGTTTCCATAGGAGTTAGAGCTGAAATTTCAGTTATACACAAGAAACTCGAGACTATGGAAAACAAATTTTTAGCTGCCGTCCTAAATCAAATATCACTCTCCAAAACTGTATGTGGATGCTGTTCTGATCCTTCTCATCTCACGGAAGAATGTCCAATAAATTCTCCGTTTCAAGGTCACGAGCATACCAATGCTGCTTTCCAACAAAGACCTAGAAACGATCCATTTTCTTCCACATATAATCAGGGTTGGAGGAATCACCCTAACCTTGCTTGGAACCAATCACAAACTCAAAACATGGTTCCAACCCAAAACAATTTCCAAAGGGTCCCTCCACCACAACAGCAACCACTTCTATTGAGTCAGCACCCCTATCAATCACAAAACTTCCAAAATCCGGCCAACACTTTTGCACCACATGAAAACTCTTTGCAATTGACCGATACAGATAATACCTCTGCACTAGCACAAACCTTGGATACTTTCATGAAACAATCCATCCAAGGGACGGCAAAAATGCAATCTTCCTTCGATAATGTGATGAAGATCATTGTCTCTCAAAATGAGAATATTAAATCGATGGAAGAACAAATTGCAAAATTAAAAGCCGAAATGAGTACAAGAAAGAAAGGGAAACTTCCAGCTCAACCTTTGCCCAATCCTGGATATTCACATCATGTGAATGCAATCACGTTGAGATCTAGAAGAGTGCTTGACAATCACGTTAGGGAAGAGATTGATGACACTGAAAAATCTATCAATGATACCCCGGCTGAGACCTTTCCTTCCACTTCTACTTCTAATTCTGACCCCAGTTCTTCTACCCCACCACCTTCTTGCGAGCCTATTCTCCATTTTCCCAAAGGCTCGCCACCTCAGCCCACCTCTTCTACTCTTCCACAGACGATCCCCACTCCTATTCTGGGATCACGTCTACACACACCACCTTCTCGTATGATGGACCCAGCGCTTATTGCTAAAGCACCTTATCCTAATCGGTTAAGAGCTAACAAATCGAGTCCACATATGGAGAAGATTATAGACATGTTTAAGCAAGTTAACATCAACATCCCTCTCCTAGATGGTATACAACAAGTTCCGTCCTATGCGAAAACTCTTAAGAACTTGTGCACTAGGAAGAGGAAGACTCAAGTGCCCAAGAAGATATTCATGGAAAAAACTGTAGACACAGCTTTCCCCCAGCAATTACCGAGGAAACGTAAGGACCCTGGCTGTCCTACTATTTCCATTTCTATCGGGGAAAAACACATTAACCGTGCTCTACTAGACCTTGGCGCTAGTGTTAACTTGTTTCCATACTCGGTTTACGAGCAACTAGGTATCGGAGTGTTAAAGCCCTCGAGCATAACTCTCCAGATGGCTGACCGATCAATCACCAAACCTAGGGGTGAACTGGAGGACGTGTTAATAAAAATCGGGGAATTTGTATTCCCTGTAGACTTTATTGTACTTGATACACAGCCTGTAGCGAACCCATGGAATCAAATTCCGGTGATTTTAGGTCGCCCCTTTTTGGCCACTTCCAATGCTATCATCAACTGTCGTAATGACTCTATGACCCTATCTTTCGGGAATAGGTCAATTGAGCTGAACATTTACAAGTTGGGAAGTGTACCCTCCGAACCTACTGCTCAGGTTTGTTCTGTCGACTTAATGGATGTCGACAGCAGCGAATTAGATGATCCTCATGGTACTGATCTAGACTCTTTTCATACGTTGTTGTTTGACCCAACTATGTATCATATACATACAAACTCTTCCACCGAGTTGTCCGGGTCAACAACTAACACTGATTATGAACTGCTTTTAGAGTCTGAAGATCAACCTGCACTTTATGATGACATTATTCTCCGGGGTATTGATGGAACTTTTGAGGAAATCTTCGCTGATGAACTCGCATTTTTGAATGACACGGGTGTTGAGATGAATCATCTCCCAATCAATGAAATTGAACCTCCACCCTTTCTTCTGGACTGTAAAAAGAATGTGAGTAATCCATCACATTCACTGCATCGTCTCTCCAAAATGAGACGCACATATATTCTATTCCACCACTTACCCTTTCCCCACTTCATCTTCCACCAACCTGAGCACTACATTGACAAAATCTTCGAATGGTTGGTGTTAATGTTCGGTCTTTGCAAAGCTTGGCATCGACCAATGATTCTTGACCCCCTTATGTGATTTTCAAAGATTAACATGGCTTAACTCAAGTTTGGGGGGGGGGTACAATCTGGCTCTTGAAAAGAAAATTTTTACTCAAAATTATGAGCCAAAAATAAGTTTGGGGGAGGATATTCACTTAAATATTTTGCCCCTATTAATACATTTCCTCCCAAGCTTACAGGTTTTTTGAGATATAGCGGATGGCAACATTGAGGACACTGTTGAAAACAAGTTTGGGGGAGGTTTGTGCTTATTTTCGCATTATTTGCATATCACTTCGCATAAGCACAAAACATTTTTGAAAACCTATAAAAATTTCAAAAATTTCAAAAATAAAATATAAAAAAAATTTGTACATAAATAAGATAATAAAAGATTAGATAGTGAAAAATTACATCCAAAAGATTAGAAAAATTTAAGAAAACCTAGAAAATTAGAAGTTTTCTTATACGAACTAGTAATAAGTAGTTATGAGCCGTTGTCCCAAGGGTTAATAAGATGAAAGAAGTCAATAATCTGAGGGTAAAAATAAGTCTGAAAAATAGTTCCTATTCTGGAAGCCAAACATTTTGAACGTTGATACCCTACTATACGCACTTACACACGTCTTGAAACTCGGGATAGTAGAGGATACCTTGAAATGCTCTTGTCTAAAAGCCAAAGTATGAAGGAAATAAAAAAAAATGAAGAAAATATAAAATGGTGAAAAAATGAACACTGGTTTTGTTATCGCCAAGGCAGCAATAAAAAAATATAGCGAGGGTGCCTCTTCACCTAGTGCCCTAAGGCCAACTGGTCTGGGAGTCACTGTTAAGCCTTAGGTGGTGCAAGACGAGGAAAAACACCAAATAAGCAAGCACAGGAGTAATCGATCGGTTAGTACCTCAAGAAGTATTAACGGTCGCATGAAAGTGTGTGAGCAAATTCATCTCAATATTCATTAATTAAAAAGTACTGAGGTGGATGGACAAGAGTATGATAGCTTGAATTGAATTCTCCGGGTATAGGGATGTCTTTTACACACACGAAGGGTTATATGATCGATATTTGGATGAAAGATAGGAATGAAGAATAAATATGATGTTTTATTGAGGGATGATGTGATTTCTGACATCTTTTCATGACTATTAAGATAGGGCTCATGACAACCAAAAAGCTAGCATAGTTGGAAACTCTAATTTTCAAAGTCTTTCTTTTACAGTTCTTGTATTTAAATGTAATATTCACGGTCTTCCTTTTATTATTGGATTTTGTGGGTGCAATCCGTTGAAAACCCTCAGGAGACAACACTCCTCCTACTAGGGACACCTAGAGATTTAAAGGCTTGTTGCACGTGCTCAGTGCAATCGTGTTGCCTACGAAAGTGTGCTAGATATTTTTTCTCTTTCTTTATTTTCTCCTTCTCTTTTTAATAAAACAGTTCGCTCGAGACGACCGAAAATAAGTTTGGGGGAATTTGATCAGTCGAAAATATTGTATTTTTAACACGTCAATTTCCCTATCATTTGCACTCATCTAGTAGTGTTCGGTTTGCATATTACACATATTAGCAAAACAGCCGTAAAATACCAGATTACCTGTGTTGTATACTAAAACCGGCATTTTAAGGGAAATTGAGTGTTTATCATGGCATCGCATCATTCTTGTGTAGCGCAACACTTGTTTCGAAGTCTGTGCAGGAAATTCCAGGAACCGAGCCAAAATTGTCAAAGTGCTGATCAAAATTACGCCAACTCAAAGACTTGAGAGCTGGTAGTAATCTAGAAGGAATTGTGAGAATAAACATATCAGGAAAATACCATTATGTCAAGAGGAATCATCACACAGAACATCATTTACAGAAGGTCTCACGTGACCGCGGATCCGCGGCTGGAGCAGGCACGTGCCGCGGATCCGCGGCATGATGATGTCATCAGCAAAGGAAATTTTCCCCATGTGCTTATTTCTAACGGCAAAGCTTCCAGAACTCTCCAGAAACTCCACGTGGCTTCATCTAGAAGGCTCGGCCGAACAACCTAGTTCTAGAAGCATCCCTCCAACAAACTATTTCTAGAAGCCTCTCTCTAAAAAACTTTTGGAGGGAAATTTGAAATTTGAATTCTAGATCTAGGGTTTTGATGGCTTATAAAAGGAAACCTAGATCTAGGGTTAAAGGGCTAATCTCCAATCTTCATCTTCCACCAACAAGTTGAGTGACACAACTTGTGCCTCAAATCCTAACCCTAATCCAAATTCCAAAGCCAAATTCAAGATCCTGAGTACCATTCAAGCGAGAAGCCTTCAACCTTTTAGGAGAGGAGCCGATCTTCAATCGAGCAAGTGATCCAAGCCGATCCGCGACTCAAGGAGACGAGCGAAGCCAAATCGACGATCGAGTTCTTCCTCTTGTAGTTCTTGAACGAATTGTAACGGAATTGTTGATAAATAAAAGGTGAAATTCTTTAATCTTGCTTTCTTTAAATTCTTGCATCATGATTCGATCTCAATTTGTGATTGTGGTTCTTTTTGTGATGTTTGAGTAAAACTCCGCTCGTAAAGGAGTCGAGACGATCAATAGAATGATGATGTAACAAATCTTAAAACGATTCTTAAGTCCTACGAGTTTTGTAAACCCTAGCAAATTGAAGAATCGACGACCTAGTTTCGTTGCGATGCTTTCTTGATTTGTGTTCGCTCGAAATTAGGGATCCACGATCGATTCTTGAATTTACTAGAGGCTAGAATGTGAATGAAATCGACGAAGGAATAAGGGATAGATGATGAAACCCTAGTTTCACAAGAAATCCCTAATTCTCGTTGATCATCATCGATCTAGTATCAATTCATCGATGGATAAGAATATGTAATCGCTAGATTTCATCACATCTATAGATCCGATCGATTCCTACGAGCCTCACTTCGATTCTTGATATTTGATTTGGAAATCATCACAAATTCTCAATTCTTGATTTTATTGTTTCTTGATTTAGACTAGATTTTACTAATTCTTGAACTTCAATTCTTTAAAGCATGAATTGTTTCTTTTCTTTTCTTTAATTTTCGACTCATCTAATTCGAAATACGAACGATTACACTTTCCCTGTGGACGATCCGCACTTACTAACGCGCTATAATCGACACCGTTATTGATTGCGGTCAAATAATTTTTGGTTGTGATTTCTATACATTTTCTACATACATACCGGAAATAGAATTCAATCACATATCTAAAACAACTTCATGACATATAGTTTAGTATGTTAGATAACAAAATAATAGTGAAAATTAATGTTGAAAAGAATATCATACAGGAGCAACAAATGGTGGAAATAATATACGGAAAAGCAGATGAAATGTAGGATATACTGTTGATTGTCGTAAAGATACAATAATCTGTAAGTCACATTACTTAAGTTATGAGTATCATACAAGAATGAGTTAATATATTAAGATATTTAAAATCTTAATTAGACTTCAGGTTCGACGACCACCGATGGCACATCAGAGACTATTTCCGGTTCTATGTCCATCCTTGATAAACTGTTGTTGAATTCGAGAGGAATATCATCATCTTGTATAACCGGGGTTGTAAGACAACTAATCTCCCTTACACCACTTTCACCCATATTATAATAGTCTCGTGGATTCATCACAACAATAATATCCCACTGGGCATTCCTAGGCTCTGCGACGTAAAAGCATTGGCGGGCTTGGCTGGCGAGGATATAAGGCTTTGTGCCAAAAGCGAGTTTCGATGAATTGAGTAAAAGTAGGTCATTTTCAACTTTGAACCCAGTATATCGATGATGGACATCGTACCACATGTGTTGGGGTCAAAAATTGCACCCCAGTTGACCGGGTCAAAGTCAAGGTCAACCCCAAGTAAGCGGGCCCAAACCCAAGCAAGTGGGCCCATGTTCAAGTTGGAACAAAACAAAAACACACACACCAACGTATCGCATTGAGTTCGCATGTCCAGTTTGACCCGTCAATCGGAGGTTCCCTCGCTTCAAAGACGGGGGGTAATTAACGGCAGTTTAGTCCGCGGCTGCCGGAGATTCGGATCCCCACAATCAATAAACCCCAGCCTACCTTAGACAGGGGGAATCTGTACTGCGCCTGACCAGTGTGCGTATTCCCATCTCAATGGGGTGACGAAAAACACCCTACAACAGGCATTTGAACAGGACATCCGTCTGTTCATGATAACGCACCCGAACTATTGTTTAAGCACCCTGTAATTGTCCAATTTTCTCGTAGTTGGATTTGAATTTCTAGAAGATGAATATCCAGTAACCGTGGATGTGATAAAGACGTCGCAATTCTAAAACTTTTTATTTTTATCTCGTTTTCTGATGTGAAATCTAAACCCGTTAATAATGTAATTGGAGAGGTGCTCGGCTTTTTCATCTAGACCATACGTTAGCGATTTTATATCTTCTGATACAGGTCTAGCATTGAGATTTCTTTCAACCTATTAAGATAAAACGGATTAAGTTGTGTGTGTGTGTATCAATATGAGTTATAGTTTGGTTTTTATAGTTTACAACTTACAAGTGCTTTCAACTAAGCAGGAAAGTGTTTATGTCGCTCTTTATCGATATTCCATTGAGGAGGTCGTTTAGTAGGTGGACGGTGTTGAGCATTCTAAACGCTGTATATATCGCAAATAAACATTTAATTTTTACTTGAAGATTTCTATAATTATATTAAGAAAAAAATAATAAATACTTACCCAATAAAACTGTTCGCATCTGAACAGTTGAATAAAACGTAACGGTGAATCATGCCGAGCTGCTCAGACGTAATGTGACCCGACTTCACTTTAACCAGTTCCTTTCCTTGGGACCGGAAGACGGATATTACGGGTCTATTGTCAACCATATCTTCATTACGTCTGGCTTGTTAAATGCAGTCTCAGCACCCTGTTGGATATATGTATGCCCTAGAGGCCATTATGTGATAGTGGATGTATCTATACATGTATATATATTCAGTTTGCATTCTTGCTCGACATGATAGTATGCTATCTGGTACTTCTTTATCTGACATGTTTATTTGATCATGCTTTTATTCATTCATACATGCTGATAAAGCCCTGAGGATATCGGCTTGACTACTCTGATTATGATGGAGATCATACTAGTGGGACATCTGTAGTCTATAAGCATATCCTGGAACGTCCCTAGTCGTAGGTATATCGAGATGGGGCATCGATATACCAGAGTAGACTAGCGTATATGATACTAGACCCATACGATGGGCAATGGATGTTCCCACATTCATCGATGTTTGACATCAAGATCATACACGGGTGCTCAGTGGTGACTGGGTACACTGGACGGACTCGCCGAGAACTCCTATATGGAATTATATCTATCGTCGGATAGCAGTTCTCAGGTGACACTGGTACAGGTTAGTCTGTAGACCCGAGATCGTCATAGAGCCTTGTGTGTTCTCCCACTGTACTTTGATTGCCACCCTACCACGGCTCTACCGAGTCGTGCAAACAGGTAGCCGTTGGGTACAGTCCCGAGACACACGAAGGCAATGAGCGATAGGAGGGGTTTCGTCTCTCCCGGTATTGGGAGTTGATGCTGTGCTGTGCTCGACTGGTTATAACAGCAAGTCCCTGGCCAGGGCTGCTGAGATTTACTGATAAGTGTTATCAGTAGTTTCTCGATCTGTTATAGACCATTCACCGACGCGACTTATTGAGTTATTGGGGTCGACGTGACCATCCCTAGGCTTGATATGCAGCATATCTGACGAAGAGACCGGACTGTACGGTAGTGTTGCCGGATGGCTCGACGGGAGTTGTAGCAGGTTCGCTTGTTGTCTTCTGATCGCTCAATACCCGGGTGGCCGTTACGTTTAGCTGACCGCTTGCGGCTTGAGGGCACTTGATATGATCATTACCCTCTGCCGGCGTATTGACGAGTCTTAGAGTCCCACAGAGGAGTTACACAGTCCAGGCGAAACGTTGTGGTGCGCATATGCGATATGCGCATGCACCCGATTGAAATGTGCGTATATGATACCGAACATTGATCGGGTGAACTGCTTTTGGTGGGGTCATATGAGATATTACCGGATTGATAAATCATGTGTTGATTTATCATTTAACCATTAGTTTTCTCACTCAAAACCTTTCTAGGGTTTGATGGATGTATGCATGCATGCATGTGTTTCTATTTTTCTTTTCTAGTTTCATGCACATGAAGATGTGCATACATGTACACATACATACATCAAACCATCATGGTTGATTATATATGCAAATGGTGGCAATATAAGCCTCACACCATAGATTAAACTATGGATAATTATTTAATTTTGGTTTTAAAAGAAAATGAAAAGGAAAGGATAATTATGCTAGTTTCTACATGCTTCTTTTAACCTAACCATTCTCACCCACCACTAAACCATGGTTATCTTTTCCTTTATCATTCTAAACCCAAGTTAAATTAATCATCCATCATTTAATCATGGTTAGAGTCAAGAAGGATTAAATATATATAGTGATATTTATTTTCTTTTGAAAGTTAACCTAATGGTTATCATTTTATCTCTTGAAAGAAAAAGCCACCATTTTCATCCTCCTTCATCTTCTCCTCTCTAGTTCTTTTCTAGTGAGTGAAATACAACAAAAGAAAGGTTTTTGAAGTGAGATCCAAAGCCACAACAACATTCTACACAAGCTTAGCCGTTTTGTTTAGAGTGTTATCTTCGGTTTGACGAAGTAGCGAGCTTGGACGGATATCTCCGCGGTGGATCATCGTGGACACAAGGGGAGTTCAAGAGGACCTCGTTTCAACACCAAAGAGCCTAAGGAGCGAATCAAAAACGGGAGCTACAAAGGTTGTAGCCTTCAAACCCTAACTTTTGTTAGCTTTAAGATTAGTAAACCCTAATTTTCTAGGATCTATCCTTTGCATGTTAGTTTAGCACCTTAAAAATTAAAACTTTGGGTCATGTGATGCTTCAAAACTCTTTATAGGGTGCTATACTAACCTTACATTGGTATCAGAGCCGACCTAGAACGTTAGGCGACCTTTTTGCGAAGTGAAAAGTCCGATCGAACCAAAATACGGATTTATGGGATGCTCTCTGGAATTTTTTTAAAAAACTGATCTTTTTCAATATTAAAAATTCTCAAAAAATAGAGCAGGTAAAAATTAGACGATCTGGAAAATCCGTACCCATGAACAGTAAGTTGGACCGCGGAAGCGCGGCATAAGCAAGCTTATGCCGCTCTTCCGCGGCCATATGAGGGGCCCTCTGACAAATTTTTGCACAGTAATTTTCTTTACCTGCTACAGTACATTTTGAGAGTATTTAATCTGAATCTGCTGTTGAAAATTCTGGAGATGGTTTTGAACTAGTTGTTTCGATCGGAATTTTCATTTCGTATTTCTTTTCCGGGTAAACTAGAAAGTATTGAAGTGTTTGAACGAATATCATTTACTCAATATTCGCGGGGTTTAAATAGTTTGGAGATGTGTGCAAGTCTTTTTTGCGGTGGTCCCTCTAGAAGACAACAAACCTTAACTCGATTATGTGACCGTCTCGAACTGCCCTTTGAACCTTAGGGTTTGGGGCAGTACGGCGTGCCACATGTGAGGCGTTGGCTTGACCCTTCTACGGCTGGACCGCCGCTACTGTGTCACACTCCGGTTTTTTGAACCCTGCTCAAGTGTTGAGCTTTAGTGAATCTTGGGTGCTTGGCAGTTCGTTCGAAAACTTTAATACTGTCTGTTTATCTGGAATGTGATACAATATGTGGAATTCAAATAGTGTAGACATGAAATACGAAATATGTGATATTTCGCATTTATGATGTCTAAAGAGAATCTGGATTCCAAATATTGTAGTTTTACACTTTCTTTTCTGTGACCGTAAGTGTAGTATGTTAGATATCGCCGGTTTCGTTACTATACATCAACGACAATCGGGATACGCATACTTACTTACGTTGATGATATGTGATATTATGTGTTGCTGAGATATGATGTGCAGGATTGTCGCGATCGAATAGCCGGGGGGTTTTTTGTGAGATGAGAGTTTTGTATTTTCATTCATGTAAATTCAAATGTAATGTAATATTCTTTTATTTGGGGCACTTCCAGGTTGCGGTTGTGTCACCAGTGTTGTATATTATTTACTTTTCCGCATTAGGATGGACCCAAGGAGGAGAGCACAGGTGACCGGGTTCTGGGGTTCAGTGGGAGGCCATCTCGAGGAGTCGAGACCGGGTCTCCTAAACTCCAGGATTGGTAGGGTCACTTGCCGCTCTCGTAGGGGTCCAGGGTGTGGGCTTGGCTATTCATCGCGACTGTGGAATCCGTATTTTCTATTCTGGCTAAATACTAAATACGGACGTCCTAGTATATCCCACGTTATATCTATATTTCTGCTGCCTGTGTTCTGTGATATCTGAGACGAATGACTTATTATATATATGATATATAGTAGACGTTGCTTATGTTTTACACCCGCGCTAGTCCCGTCCCGGTATGCCGTTAGTTAAGTAACCTAACGGTGCATAACGGAACATTGCGGCGAATGCGGATGGCATAAGCGTACGTGTTATTTTCGTTTCTTTTCTGTGATTGGCTTTAGGACTTAAATGATGGGATTACATTAATGTGATTAATGTAAAGAAAATAAACCTAAAAGATGTTGTAGAATCGGATTTAAAAACTACTCGGCTATTTATGAAAAAGCTATATTTCAAAACTGCGGAGCTTAAGCCACTCCTTTTGAAAAACTGCTTGATTCTACAACGATATCAAGTTCAAAGCGTTAAAGATTTTCTTAAAAATCATTCGCAACCCTCCGTCATTTTAGGAAGTAGAGTACTTAGTATTCGTGCTACGTTTGTTGACTTTAGTTAAGGCGTAGTGTACGGTAGCTAAGTGATGTCTTCCTATACTGCATATGATGCAGATTAATTAGGACATTCATACGACTTTGTTGACCATAGTTAAGGGTCATATGGGTGGGTCTAATTAATCAAGAAATGACGGGTAGAACTTGACTGGTACTTATGATTTGTTGACCATAGTTAAGGTCATAAGTGCTAGGGGTAAAAATTACATCGGGAATTTCAAGTGTTGAAATTTGCAATGAGATTGCATACCTTCCATATGATGGTTGGATCCCGATCCCACTGTGGGCAATAGTTGCTCCTAGGAGAGTTTTGCAGTTTATAATTAGCTAACTCATTAGGTGTCTAGAAAGGTGTTAACGGGGCTCCGCCTCTAGGAAAACGAGGTTTACTCTAATTAGGTCCGTGCGAAAGCACGGGGAACCTCCCTCAAAGTACCGACACTGGCCTGGCTGAACGGTTAGCGAAGTTGTAGACTGTAATTAATCCTGGCTAGTTTTTCTTTTTAAGGTTTGAAAGAAAAACTTGATAAAAAGCAGTGGGAAACATCGATTAGACAAGATAATAAACCAATCTAATCTATGCAAGAGCTTTCGCTGAGTGTATTCTTTTCTCTCTCTTAATGGCAGATACCAATGACTGGACTTAAGCTTCTACTAGATAAAAACAAACTGAACGGGACCAACTATAAAGACTGGCTAAGGAATCTGAAGATCGCCTTGACTTATGATAAAGTATCATATGTCCTCACGGCTTCAGCCCCGCCCGTCCCAGGCCCAAAATCCTCAGTTGCGGACATAGAAGTCCGCAAGACATAGGACGCTGACTGTGCCACGGCCACATGCCTCGCGCTTGCATCGATGGATAACACACATCAAAAGCAGCACGAGGACATGGACATTCACGGGATACTGCTCCATACAAAGGAGTTGTATGGGGAGCAGTCCCGCGTATTACGATACGAGGCATCAAAGAAACTGTTTCACATGCGGATGGCCCCTGGCACACCAGTAGCAGACCATGTTTTGAAGATGATAGCTCTTATAGAAGAGCTTGAGGACCTCGGATGGACTATGGACAATGAACAATATGTAGATATTATTCTGCAGTCCCTCCCCTCCACCTTTGCTCAGTTCATAGTGAACTTCAACATGCATGGCATGGAGAAGGACCTCCCTGAACTCCTTAATATGTTAAGGAGTGCAGAGAGCACTATGAAGTCAGCAAAGACTCCCGTTATGACGATTGGACAGTCTTCTTCTTCTCGCCCGAAAGCTAAGGCCAAGGGAAAGAAAAAGAAGAAACCCACTAATCCTAAGGGCGGAGTCAAAAAGGTAAAAAGAAAGGGAAAGTCCACGGCTGGAGACCCAGGGAAAGGCGAGTGTTTTCATTGCCACAAGACAGGACATTGGAAGCGCAACTGCACGGAGTACCTAAGTCTTAAGAAGAAGCATGGTGATGCTTCTGCTTCAGATGCGTTTGTGACTGAAAACTGTTTTTCTATAAACTCTGCTTCCTGGGTATTGGATACCGGTTCAGGTTCTCACATTTGCAATTCTATGCAGGGGCTGAGAAATAGCAAGGTTTTGAAGACAGGTGACCATACTCTCCGCGTTGGAAATGGTTCCAATGTACATACAGTCGCAGTGGGAGAGTATCACTTGGGGTTGCCGTCTGGATGTATTTTGATTTTGAATCCATGTTATTTTGTACCTGATATGCTATGTAATATAATATCCGTATCTTTGTTGGACAATGAAGGATATAATTTTGTGTTGCAGAACAATGTTATGAACATTCACCTAAATCAAATGTTGGTTGGGTATGGTACACTTAATAACGGAATATATGTCCTAAATCAACACACAGTTTTCAGTATACAACACACTAATAAAAGAAAAATTTCAGAATTAAATGAAGCTTTTCTTTGGCACTGTAGACTTGGTCATATTAACGAAACAAGACTAAACAAGTTACATAAAGATGGATATTTAAACTCTTTTGAATATAAATCTTATGCGACTTGCCAGTCTTGTATCAAGGGTAAAATGACCAAAACTCCGTTTACCGGATACGGAGAAAGAGCTACTCAGCTCCTGGGCCTCATACATAGTGATGTATGTGGGCCTATGTCTACACAAGCTAGAGGCGGTTTTTCATACTTCATTACATTCACCGACGATTTCTCAAGATTCGGTCATGTATTTTTATTAAAGCACAAGTCCGAAGCTTTCGAGAAATTCATTGAATATAAACAAGAAGTAGAAAAACAAACCGGCTTGAGTATTAAGATGCTTCGATCAGATCGAGGTGGTGAGTATCTCAGTACAGAATTTGCAAACTTCCTAAAAGAGAATGGGATTCTCTCTCAGCTCACTCCTCCTTACACACCACAGCACAACGGTGTGTCAGAACGACGGAATAGGACCCTATTAGATATGGTCCGGTCCATGATGAGTGATGCTGAGTTACCAGTCTCGTTTTGGGGGCATGCGTTGGAGACTGCAGCGTTTCTGCTAAACAGGGTTCCGACCAAAGCCGTGTCTACCACGCCATATGAGATATGGAATGGGAAGAGACCATCTCTTAAGAGAATTAAGATTTGGGGTTGCCCGGCCTATGTTAAAAAGCAGAATCCGGACAAACTCGAGACACGGTCAGTCATGTGTAACTTTGTGGGATATCCAAAGAATTCTTATGGATATCTGTTCTACCACAAAGAGGAACAAAAGGTGTTTGTTTCTCAGTATGCCACATTCTTGGAAAAAGAGTTTTTCACAGATAAAGATGATGGCAAGGTAGTAGATCTGGAAGAGGTTCTGGAGACACAAACTACAAATGACGATTTGGTTGAACCGGCTGTTGCAACAGAAACTGAGGAACCTCAGCCACTCCGTAGGTCTGGTAGGACTTCTCGCTCACCGGAGAGGTACTACGGTTTCCTCATTGATGGTGACAGAGAAGACTGTATCATGGAAGATGATGATCCTACCAGTTTTCAGCAAGCTATCACGAGTGGTGACTCTGTGAAGTGGCTGGATGCCATGAGATCCGAAATGGAGTCTATGTACACCAACAAAGTATGGACTTTGGACATTGTACCCCCTGGGGTAAAACCTGTAGGGTGCAAATGGATCTTTAAAAGAAAGATTGGTGTGGATGGGCAGGTAGAGACCTATAAGGCAAGACTTGTGGCGAAAGGTTTTCGTCAAAGACCAGGTCTGGACTATGATGAAACTTTTTCGCCCGTAGCCATGCTTAAATCCATTCGGATCCTACTTGCTATTGCTACTCACTACGACTATGAAATCTGGCAGATGGACGTTAAAACAGCATTCCTGAATGGAGATTTAGAAGAATGCGTTTATATGGATCAGCCAGAGGGCTTCATTGACAGTGGGAGCAGCGAGAAAGCATGTAGATTGCTTAAATCCATTTATGGGTTAAAGCAGGCATCTCGGAGTTGGAACATCTGTTTTGATGATGTTATCAAAGAGTTTGATTTCATCAAAAATCCAGATGAACCTTGTGTTTATAGGAAGGCTGTAGGAAGAGCTGTCACATTCCTCGTATTGTACGTGGATGACATTCTTATGATAGGAAATGATATTCCTATGCTACAGTCGGTCAAATCATTCTTATCACTGAGGTTCTCCATGAAGGACCTGGGTGATGCCACATACATCCTGGGCATAAGGATCTATAGAGATAGATCCAAAAAGTTATTGGGATTGTCCCAAACCAGGTACATCAACACCATCCTAAAAAGGTTTAGTATGGAAGACTCCAAGCGGGGTGCCTTACCCGCTTGCCATGGAGTCACTCTCTCCAAGGATTCTTGTCCAAAGACCGATGAAGAGAGAGCTCGCATGAGCATTATACCTTATGCTTCGGCAGTAGGATCTATAATGTATGCGATGTTATGTACACGCCCAGATGTAGCTTATGCACTTAGTGTTGTAAGCAGGTATCAATCCAACCCAGGGGAGAACCACTGGACAGCTGTGAAGAACATTCTTAAGTACTTACGAAGGACTAAAGAATTGTTCTTGGTGTATGGTAATAAAGATCTCCAAATGGAGGCCTTTACCGATTCGAGCTTCCAGAGCGATAAGGATGACAGCAAATCTATCTCAGGGTTTGTATTTACCCTCAATGGAGGGGCGGTAAGTTGGAAGAGTTCCAAACAAGATACCGTTGCAGACTCTACGATGGAAGCTGAGTACATTGCTGCAAATGATGCCGCCAAGGAAGCCGTCTGGATGAAGAAGTTCGTCTCGGAGCTAGGAGTAGTTCCAACCATTATTGATCCAATACCTTTGTATTGTGACAATAATGGGGCGATGGCGTTAGCCAAGGAGCCCAGATCCCATCAGCGGTCCAGACACATCCTGAGGCGCTTTCATTTGATCCGGGAGATTGTAGATCGCCGCGAGATCGAGATTAAGAGAGTAGACACAAAGAACAACGCCGCGGATCCATTCACCAAGGCACTCCCTCAGCCGCAGCATGAGCGACTTTTTGAGATGTTGGGTATGAGATACGCCAATAACTGGCCTTAGTGCAAGTGGGAGATTGTTGGATATATGTATGCCCTAGAGGCCATTATGTGATAGTGGATGTATCTATACATGTATATATATTCAGTTTGCATTCTTGCTCGACATGATAGTATGCTATCTGGTACTTCTTTATCTGACATGTTTATTTGATCATGCTTTTATTCATTCATACATGCTGATAAAGCCCTGAGGATATCGGCTTGACTACTCTGATTATGATGGAGATCATACTAGTGGGACATCTGTAGTCTATAAGCATATCCTGGAACGTCCCTAGTCGTAGGTATATCGAGATGGGGCATCGATATACCAGAGTAGACTAGCGTATATGATACTAGACCCATACGATGGGCAATGGATGTTCCCACATTCATCGATGTTTGACATCAAGATCATACACGGGTGCTCAGTGGTGACTGGGTACACTGGACGGACTCGCCGAGAACTCCTATATGGAATTATATCTATCGTCGGATAGCAGTTCTCAGGTGACACTGGTACAGGTTAGTCTGTAGACCCGAGATCGTCATAGAGCCTTGTGTGTTCTCCCACTGTACTTTGATTGCCACCCTACCACGGCTCTACTGAGTCGTGCAAACAGGTAGCCGTTGGGTACAGTCCCGAGACACACGAAGGCAATGAGCGATAGGAGGGGTTTCGTCTCTCCCGGTATTGGGAGTTGATGCTGTGCTGTGCTCGACTGGTTATAACAGCAAGTCCCTGGCCAGGGCTGCTGAGATTTACTGATAAGTGTTATCAGTAGTTTCTCGATCTGTTATAGACCATTCACCGACGCGACTTATTGAGTTATTGGGGTCGACGTGACCATCCCTAGGCTTGATATTCAGCATATCTGACGAAGAGACCGGACTGTACGGTAGTGTTGCCGGATGGCTCGACGGGAGTTGTAGCAGGTTCGCTTGTTGTCTTCTGATCGCTCAATACCCGGGTGGCCGTTACGTTTAGCTGACCGCTTGCGGCTTGAGGGCACTTGATATGATCATTACCCTCTGCCGGCGTATTGACGAGTCTTAGAGTCCCACAGAGGAGTTACACAGTCCAGGCGAAACGTTGTGGTGCGCATATGCGATATGCGCATGCACCCGATTGAAATGTGCGTATATGATACCGAACATTGATCGGGTGAACTGCTTTTGGTGGGGTCATATGAGATATTACCGGATTGATAAATCAAGTGTTGATTTATCATTTAACCATTAGTTTTCTCACTCAAAACCTTTCTAGGGTTTGATGGATGTATGCATGCATGCATGTGTTTCTATTTTTCTTTTCTAGTTTCATGCACATGAAGATGTGCATACATGTACACATACATACATCAAACCATCATGGTTAATTATATATGCAAATGGTGGCAATATAAGCCTCACACCATAGATTAAACTATGGATAATTATTTAATTTTGGTTTTAAAAGAAAATGAAAAGGAAAGGATAATTATGCTAGTTTCTACATGCTTCTTTTAACCTAACCATTCTCACCCACCACTAAACCATGGTTATCTTTTCCTTTATCATTCTAAACCCAAGTTAAATTAATCATCCATCATTTAATCATGGTTAGAGTCAAGAAGGATTAAATATATATAGTGATATTTATTTTCTTTTGAAAGTTAACCTAATGGTTATCATTTTATCTCTTGAAAGAAAAAGCCACCATTTTCATCCTCCTTCATCTTCTCCTCTCTAGTTCTTTTCTAGTGAGTGAAATACAACAAAAGAAAGGTTTTTGAAGTGAGATCCAAAGCCACAACAACATTCTACACAAGCTTAGCCGTTTTGTTTAGAGTGTTATCTTCGGTTTGACGAAGTAGCGAGCTTGGACGGATATCTCCGCGGTGGATCATCGTGGACACAAGGGGAGTTCAAGAGGACCTCGTTTCAACACCAAAGAGCCTAAGGAGCGAATCAAAAACGGGAGCTACAAAGGTTGTAGCCTTCAAACCCTAACTTTTGTTAGCTTTAAGATTAGTAAACCCTAATTTTCTAGGATCTATCCTTTGCATGTTAGTTTAGCACCTTAAAAATTAAAACTTTGGGTCATGTGATGCTTCAAAACTCTTTATAGGGTGCTATACTAACCTTACACACCCTCTACATATATAGAACAGAATGTCATACATTCCTCTGCGAAAAACCCTTCAGCGATCGACCCTTCAAGCCGACTCCTATTACGGATATACCATTTTATTTTGTACATGAACCTGACGAATGCAAACAAATTTAATTCGTTTTATTATAAATATTCGATTTATTACGAACAGCAAAGAGTTAATGAGTTAGTTTTACCTATCGAACGGATACATCCATCGATAATTCACGGAATCACCTAAACGTGCCTCTTGAGTAAGGTGAACCATGAGATGCAACATTACGGTGAAAACGGAAGGCGAAAACAACATCTCCATTGTACAAAGTATGCGAGATATTTTATTCTCCATGATTCTAAAATAATTTTCCGAGTAATCTTTGGAGCATAAATCTCTGATGAAATGACACAAATCAGTCACAACTGATACAACGTCATTATCTGGTAACGCCCTAACAGCAATGGGCAACAATTGCTGTATGATCACATGACAGTCGTGACTTTTCAGAACGACGAGGTTTTTTTTTTTTCAAGTTTACGTATTTACTGATGTTCGCAGAATATGCATCCGATACCTTTACTTGTTTAAGTACCTTAAGGAAACTCAGCTTCTTATTGTCGTACATCGTGTGCTTTGCTGGTGGAATCGCCCATTTACCATTCCCTTTAGAAATTGGATGCAATTCTGGCCGCAAATTCTTTATAGCAAACCATCGTCTTATCGCAAGTGTGTCTCTGTTCTTAAATTTGGTATTTAACAAGGTACCCAGCAAGAGCTCGCAGACATTTTTCTCGATGTGCATGACGTCCAAGTTATGGCGAAAATTAAGAAATCGTAAATACGGCAAATCATTAAATATAGATCTCTTTCTCCAGTTATTTGATATTTTAGTCGGAATAGTATGCTTATGTTTTTTTACCAAAAACAACATTTATGTGCTCTACATTCTCAAACGTCTTTATCCCATTTAGCTTAGGAGGAGAGGGCCAATGCTCCTGCTCACCATTGAACTTGATTCCATTGCGTCGATAAGGATGATCGGTATCTAGACAACGACGATGTCCAGTATAACATGAAATCCGATTTACTGGCGTTTCACAGACGGTGTACTCTTGACAACATGGGCAATCACGGTGACCTTTCGTACTCCATCCCAACAATATGGCATATGCAAAGAAATCGTTTATTATCCAAAGCAACGCCGCGCGTAGTGTGAATCTCTCTTTTCTGTGGACATCATAAGCATCAATGCCGGTCTCCCACAGCTCATTTAACTCATCGATCAACGGTTTCAAATAAATATCGATATTAATACCAGGAGAGTTGCTTCCAGGGATTAATATAGGCATTTGGATGTAAGATTGTTTCATACTCATCCACGGCGGGAGGTTATAAACTACTAGTGTAACGGGGCATATGCTGTGAGATGCACCTCCTTTAAACGATTCCAAGCCATCATCCAATAATTCAGGTCTCACATTACGAGCTTCCGCAGCGAACGCTTGATATTGAGCGTCAAATCTTTGCCATTCCTCACCATCGATGGGATGCTGTAAGACTCCATCCTTCCTGCGACCATCTGCATGCTATGTCATATGTTCGGCGGTTTTAGATGAAAGAAATAATCTCTGTAGTCTTTTCTTAATAGAAAAAAACACAACACCTTTAGCGGAATTTTTGGAATTGACTCATCGTCCCTCGAGGGCCTTTTAGGTAAGATCCACCTCGATTCCCCACAAGTTCTATACTTATTTAAATTCTTGTCATCATCTGTCATGAATAACATGCAGTCATTTGGACATGCATTGATTTTTTGATAATTGAAACCGATGTCGGTAATAATCTTTTTCATCTCTTGAAAATTGGCGGAAAGATCGAAATTTGGATAAGCCTCTTTCTCTATCTTTAGAAAGGTCATCGACTGACTTGTTGCTCTATAAACTTTTGTATTCAAGATGAAACATGCGAACTATCCAACCCAATTTCGTCATTGCCGCACCCTTGTAAAGAGATTTCTTAGCATCCTCTATATACTTAAAAAAAATTAGCAGATTCGGCATCTGGAATTGCATCATCCGAAGGGGTATCATCGTTCATGCCATCATACAACTTGTCCATCATATCATTTAAACCTGTGATTGCCGAGATTCTCATAAGAGGCAACAACAGACGATGTGCACCGATTCTATAATCTACGACCTCTTCATGCAAGTGCCAGATAGTATAATCTATACAGAATCCGTTAGCAAGTATATGCAGTCGAACCACCTCTCGACTATCACTTCCACTGTTATAACATTTTCTACAGGGACAGGCGATCCGGCTACCGCCCACTCTTGACGAGAATTATATAAACTCTTCTACACCATTATGGAATTCAGGATCAAACTTGTTCTTATTTATTCAAGTCTTATCCATTCTTGTTCGATACGTAAATCCTAAAACAGTTCACAATTATTTATTATATCATAACAAACATTTTCAAATCATACACGATATTAACAATTTTAAACCGCATTGAGAAGGTTAAGAACGAGATGGTTATAGACAAAGAAAAGAATAACAACAGTGTCTCCGAAATACATTTTAGTGATTTATCGTGTCCGGATATATTAACGGTTTTATCTTGGATACCAAGGGGTAATGGCTGTCGAGGATAAAGTTTCTATCTTATTAAAAATGTATAACACACACACCCTCTGCACTTATACTTTCATTCGCTTCGAGAAAATTTCGGCAGCACCTCCCCACTGTTCTCCGAGTACACTGCAATAGAAGAGATAAATATCTCAATACTGATAATATTGAGATGATCATCTCAATTATATTTGTACACCGAGAACCAGCGGAAAAGTACTGACAAAACTCATCTCAAAACGAATGAAAAACATAAGTATGCAGGAAAGTGTATACGTTATACATTCTTAACTTGTCCAAAACGGAACAAATCTATTAGTTATAGTGCGACTAGTATTCTCTTCGTATAAACTACGAGATGGTTGTCAACAAAAAACGATTATCGTTCGAGGTTAACAACACACGCGTAGTTTTATGTCACGAAGATAACCGTACACATATAACTGATAGACGGGTTTTAAGTCACGATATTTTTTATTGTGAGATACTCGATGACGATATATACCGGTTTACTTTTTGTCATCATGGAGTATTATGCACTTAATTAGATTGGTTTTGATGGTTATGGTTTCGGTATCATCGGTTATTAAAGTATTCAGTTTAGGGTTTTGAAATTTTCAGTTTGATTAATGAATTGCTCAGACAATTGACATTATTAACAAAGCATCTGCATTCATTAAAATAAATACGCATCCATGCAACCAAAATTACATAAAGGTAAGTCTCACTCACTCTCACTCTTACACACACAAACACATGTCCATACAAAAAAAAATTAAATGAAACAAAAAATCATGTATATAGCCAATTGGTTTATTGCATGTCAAAAATCTATGTTTTCGGTTTAATTAATATTTAATTGGTGACTTAATTTAGGTATGATGACTTAGGCTAATTTTAGCACTTATGTATTAAAAGTGATAAAGTCGTGTACCGGAAACTGACGTATATATAAAGCGAACAAACATGAGCAATCACGCCGACGTCAACCCTACAAGCACACAAATTTTTAGTTACATATGTTTCCATTCTCTATAAATAACAACAATATATATATACTCCTAACTATAATTAACTAAAATTAACAACATAACCCAAACCCTAAACCTAAAATTAACCAAAATTTTCAACAAATAAACTAACCTAACCCTAACCCTAACCAAAACCCTAAAATTAACAATAACCCTAAATAAAATTAACCCTAAAGTTAACAAAATATTAATCATAACCCTAACCCTAATAACCCAACACTAACCCTAATCTTAAAATTAACCATAAAAATAATTCAATCCTTAAAATTAACCACAGCCCTAACACTAAAATTAAATAAAAATTAATCCTAACCTCAATGATAACCCTAATAAGAAAATTAATCGTAACCCTAACGCAATCCTTAACCCTAACCATAACCTAAAATTAACCGTTAACCCTAAAAAAAATTAACAAAATATTAACAAATTAACAGAAAAACTAACCCGATTTTATAGCCCGAGACGAGTGGGCACGTAGAGGAGGGGGCTCGAGGCCTGGTGGAGGGAGAGGGAAGAAGAGGAGACGACGTAGGAGAAGAAGGCGGATCAGGTGGAGGAGAGAGATGATCTGAGACGGATTTGGTGGTGGGTTGGTAGGGAGAAGGGAGGCTGGTAGAGGGATAGAGAAAAGTGGAGGAGGAAGATAGGGAACTTTTTTGGAGGGTTAAGGGAAAAGATTGGGGAAATAAAAATTTTAGTAAAAGGAAAAGGAGGAGGTCATGGGAGATATTTGTCGACTTTAGTCAACAATTTTTTTCGTCCTTATATACTTGTGGAAATAATTGTTAACCGAAGCCAACAAAATTTTAATTATTTGTTATTTATTTCGACGGCATCTACACGTCGAAATAAATGATAAATAATTGGCCGTCGAAATTTGCCCCCTTTTCTTATAGTGTCCGGCGACCCCCGTCCTTCCCCTGACCTCGCCTCCCCCATGACCCCGGCTGCCCATATTAACATAATAATTAATTATTTAGTTAATATTTATTAATTATTAAAATTATTTGAAATGTAATTTATAATTCTTTGATTATATGGTGGTCATTTGACATTAGCAGCAACATTGACTGTATGAAAGTTTCTTGATAGTTTTAATGGTAATTGTAGTTTTGTTAAAATGACCCAAACTTGTTGGGAGTTTTTAGTAAACAAGCCTTAAAGAACTATCACAATTACCCATTCTCTAGATACAAAATATGAAAATTTCAAGGTGGTTATATTAAATCCAGTGAATTTCAAGGGGGTGTTCATAATAAAAACCCAAACCAAACTAAAAGCCCTTCCTTTTCTCCTTCTCCAGCCCACATTCCCTTCTCGCTCGACGTGGCGAATGCTCGAGCTCCTGATTGCATAAGGTTAGGGTTTATTCGATTTTTGTTCTATTTGTTTCTATTCGTGCAGATTGTTAGGGATTCATCTTTGTATTTCTTTGGGCTGATGCATTTGATCGAACACGATACGAGTACTCGAGCAGTTTTGGGTTAGTTTTGCTTCAATTTGGGTTATTATCCCTTGAAATTTCTTTGCTTTGATCAATTTTACTCTAGAATTGTGAAGGGGTGTTTGTGAAAATCTGTTGGATTATAAGCTGAAAGAAAGTTAAAGTTTTGATTTTGAACGGGATTTGTGCATTTATTTTGATATTAATGTTGTAGTGTTTCCATTTTTTAAAGTTTCATTTTTGAATATTCAGGCTAAAAATATGGCAAACGCTATATGATAGTCATTATTTATCAATTCATGTCAAGTTTTAAGGAATGAAAGTTGAGTCTCTACGTGCAATTAATAGTTTTCAAATCCACTGTAGTTGTTTTACTGAATGTTGTGGTCTAATTTGAATTCTCATTTGTGCTTATCAAGTGTTTGATTGTTTGCTTCTGAGAGTTATAGCTATTTTGTGTGTGTGTGTGTCTGTGGTGTGGGTGTGTGTTGGGGGGGGGGGGGGTCTTATCTTTGTTGTTCAGAACTAAATCCATGTATAGATGATGCCCTTGAGAACGCAGTTATGAATATGAATAATTTTTTTTTATTTTATTGCATGCACATTTCAGGTCCAGAAAAATGGAACGATAAGGAACTGGAGTAATTTTTTTTATTCAAGAACAATGTTGGGTAGCAAATTGGGAACCCTGATTCGAAGAAGCAAAACCCTAATCCTAATCTCTCATCTCAAGGGATCTCCTTCTAGGGTTTTAAATGAACCGTCTCTTCTCTCTTCCAAATTCGCCACAGCTGCTCGCCCTTGGGATTCATCTCTCTATAGATACAGTTCTCTACATGGGTTCAAAACCCTTCCCAAGGTTCTATTCAATCATTAATAAGTTTTTTTTTCATTCTGCAATTGGTAGCTATTCTTAATAGTTTGTGAGAAAATGTAAGCATCTTAGGTTTTGAAAGCTATGACAATCTGGTTCTGTTTGATTTTCTAGAGAGCGTCAATTAGAGGTCGTTTCATTGAAAAAGTATCTTTATTTATTTTGAGGATTGGAAATAATTACAATAAGGGCATTATCTCTCTAAATCCTCAAAAAGGATTTGTGATGATAATTACAATAAGGGCATTATCTCTCTAAATCCTCAAAAAGGATTTGTGATGATCCCATTCACTCACTAATAATGTAAAGAACTTTGAACATACCAATCATTAACCATGATTCTAAAGTATATGATGAACACACATACAACATATAGAAAAACTTGTTCCTGTCTTTGACAATTATTCTGCATTATAGCAACATATCAAATGCAATGAATGTTTCCTAGATGTAAAATTTGATTTAGGTGTCATTATCGGATTATCCTTTAACGACTCATGTTTTCTTTATGAGATCACTATTTTTGTAGTATCACTGTCTATTCCTATGAAATGTATAAGTATATACAAATATATGTTGCTGTCTTGAGATCATTTGTTCAGAATCAGCTAGTATCACGAAGAATGAGTTACATAGAGACTTTACACTTAAGTTTATTTCTAATCGCTGACTTGAAATTTTCATATCTTAAATATTCAGACCTTATTCGGTCCATCTGCAAGGAAAATGACCACCTCTGCAGCCATCTTAAGTTCAAGCAAAGCTGAAGCCACAAATTTGGGACTAAAGATGCTTGTTACTGAAGGACCTCATGCTCAGAAAATGGTTGGGATATGGCTCTTTGGTTGTGCTGCTTGGGTTTTTAGCATGGTGGTGCTTGGTGGTGTTACTCGCCTAACTCGATCAGGTTTATCGATGACCGATTGGAAATTTACCGGTGGTTTGCCACCATTAACAGAAGAAGAGTGGTTGCTTGAATTTAACAAGTATCAGCTGTCTCCTGAGTACAAGCAGTAAGCTATGGTTAATTCAGAATTTGACATGTTTATTTCATTGAATTTTTCTCAAATCATTTAAGTGTTTTGTATTTGGATATGCATATGGATGTCGGTAATATATTAATGTTTGTTGGAGCAGTTTGATGACTTTCCTTGTTTAGACTATGTATATATTCTTTCTAAAAACCCTCATCGCATTTTTTTGACTCATATAGTATTTTTCAATGTTATGTTGATCCGGAAATATTCTATTTTCTGTTTTATATCATATTGTTTCATATGCTGCCATCAGCTTATTAAATTGTTCTTACGGATCAGGTTTATTTTACAATGTTTTGTTAATCAGGAAATAGTGTAGCCAAACCCATTAGGTTGATTGATATACATCAGTCATCATGGGGCATTAAATTGTATAGCTAACGGATTCTGAAATTGTGTTATAATATTCAAGTAAGAAGGCTTACGACGACGACGACAGCAGCAGCAGCAGCAGCAGCAATAGAAACAGAAGCATGAAGCCTTCCAAAATTTCAGGGTGGTTATATGAGTCTTTTCTTCCATTAAGAAATGTTTAGGGAGCTCTACTTTCAGATGTTTCATTGACTAAAGATTGTTTTACTCCTAAAGTAACGCACCTATCGGCCTTCATTGCACATGCCACTAACTTCTTACAATGCACCCATTTCTAATTCTCTCTGAGTTCTACCACTCATTCATCTTAGCACTTTTATTTTGGCTACAAACATTTTTTGGACTTGTTATTCTTAATTGCCAGCATTGACTTATAGAGCAGTGCTGATCTTATGGCCGTCATATAAAATTTTCCTTTTATTTCATGGGTATTCTATGATTGTATAATACTCCAAAAGTACTTCTCCACTATAAGTATCCCACTTTAATTCTATGAACTACATTACCCTCAATCTTGCCACACTGACGAATGATTGATCCGAGGAAGGAATGTGAAGTTTAATGCCATATGATTTTTGCGTGTTTTGACTTTTTGATAGAAGAATCAGTTTGGAAAGTTCATTTCTTAATGGTTGACTTGTTATGCGATTTTCTTTTACAGTGTAAACAAAGGAATGAGCATGGCGGATTTTAAGTTCATCTATTGGATGGAATATGCACATCGGATGTGGGGAAGGGGATTAGGTGTTGTATTTGTGCTGCCTTTCACATATTTTCTTGCGAAAGGATTTATCACTCGCCCGCTTGGACTGAGACTCTCTGCCCTTTTCGCACTTGGTGGCGGCCAAGGGTTGATTGGTTGGTGGATGGTGAAGAGCGGTCTGGAGGTGCCAGAAGCTTCTATTCTTTTTGCTAAATTGCAGGATATACCCCACTTTTGGCAGCACATATACTCCTCTGTTTTCAAACCCTGCACTTTACACCCTCCAAATTTATTGGAGTCGATGGCTCCCGATTAGTCTATTTTTTATTTCCAAAATGCCCCTAAACCCCCATTATTTTTCTGCAATTGTTTCATTTACGGTTTGCAATTAATATTCTTGGTGATAGGGATTTTAGGAATAAAAAAAATTGACCGACGGAAAAAAGATATTGGATTCTAAAATAGGGGGTGAAGTGTACGGTTTTGAAAAGAGGGGTATTTCTTGCTATATGGCCAAAAGTGGGATACTTCCTGCAATTTGGTCATTCTTCTCTTAGATCTTAGTGGACAACTGGAAGAGAAAAAAAACATCGATCCTTTTCCTTTATATTTTCTAGGAACCAGCATCAGAATATGTACAGCCAAGAGTCAGCCCTTACCGTCTTGCAACTCACCTCACATCTGCTTTTGTTATTTACTGCGGCATTTTGTGGACTGCGCTCTCAGTTGTAATGCCTGAACCACCAAATGGATCAATGGAATGGGTGCATGGTGCTGCAAAGGTTCGAAAAATGGTGTTGCCTCTTAGTCTTCTAGTGGGCATTACTGCTTTCTCCGGCGCTTTTGTTGCCGGAAATGACGCGGTGAGCAAAAACAACCCCCTCCGATTTTCATGCATTTGCTATCTTATAAGTAACTATAAGTTATTAACATTCTCCATGCTGGCTCATTATTAGGGCCATGCTTATAATACGTTCCCCAAGATGGGTGACTCATGGGTTCCCGATGACATTTTTAGCATGGAGCCCCTTATTCGCAATTTTTTCGAGAATACATCTACTGTGCAGGTAATACATGAAGTGTATTCTTTCCATATTACAAGATGATTTGTTATTTGTTGTGATGATAAGATCAAGTATAAACCTTGACATTAATTTAGGAAAAATATAGACTTTTAAGGTTTTTGTTTATATTCAGTATATATACAAGGCTTAATGTTACTGAACTACAAAAAGATATACCTGTTTTTACACTAAACTACCAAAAAAAAATTAGATGAAACTGCAAAAAGCTTCATGCTACATTACCCAACTTAGTAAATTATACCTGTATTTTGTTATGATAACGGCGGCAACGAAAATGTAATATGTTGTTATTATAGTATAATACAATACGGGAAGTGTTAATAAGAAAGCTTTTGATAGTTACTTGTAATATATAAAGCAAGGTTTAAAATCTCGAGATTGGTATCGGTATTTGGACGGTCACATTTGGGATCGGAATCGGTCATCTTGGCCGTTTCGGATCGGAATTATTTGATTAATATCGTTTAAATAAAGAGCTTAAAAATTAGTAAAAATTCTTATGTAAATAGTAAAAGTAACAATAATTAATTTGAGGAATTCTCTAGTAATTAATGATACCTAGTGCGGTTGTTTTAATATCTAGGAAATAATACAATAAATTTTTTGATATATTTTTAAGTTATTAGTCAAATAAGCCTTGATAACCCATCTATTATTAAACATATTAACTCATTAACAAATTTGACACTAGTACCCACTAATCAAATGGTAAACACATTATTACTTGGTATCGGAAGGTATCGGTATCGGAACTTGGACGTTTCATGTTTGAATCGGAATCGGCCATCTCGGATCGGTTTCGGTCGAGATTTCAAACCATGATATAAAGGTTTCGGAACTTTAGTGAAAGAACATGTATAGTTTTTGGCAGTTTACTGAAACCAAACCTGCATATAATTCAGCACTGAGCCTTATGGTTGCTTATAATTCGTTTTTTAGTGGTGAAATATATGCTTGTTGTAGTTCATTACTGAACTAATGTAAAATAACTATTAGCCATCTAGCTTAATGACATCCTGTCGGTGTAAGCTTTGTGTTCCACAATCTTCTATTACTATTAAACTTTTTTAAATTTATTATTTTCTATTAATTGGTAGTAAATATTAACTGGAAACAATGCAAAGCTGTATTATATTCTTGGGAAAATTTCAACGGCTCGAGTCCCAACGTAGGATTTGGGTAGTATGTTTCATTTACTATGAATGAAATGCTCTTAATCATTCAGTTCGTATTAGTTGATCTTAAATGTCATCGCTATCATGTTATGTTACAGCTCAATCATCGCATTCTTGCAACGGCGACATTGCTTTCAGTTGGCAGTTTGTGGTTGGCTTCAAGAAAAATAGAAATGCATCCTGCCGTGAAATCTTTAATTGGAAGTACGCTAGGGATGGCATCCCTTCAGGTAACTATAATCTCTGTGAGATAATTATTTATTTTTGTGAAGTGTCACATTTTAGGTTCAAGCATATAGATGCTCTTCATATAAACCTCATCCCTTAACTATCTTATTAGCTCCAACATCGTTGGAGTCAATCAGTTGAGATATAAGTATAATTTAAGTGAAATTGTGATTAACCCAACCCAAGACTAGAGGTATAGACAAAGGATGTTATATATTGTTACCCTAAAATTTATGCAAACCTTTCCTTAATATAGATCATGACACTTTCTTATGCTGTATCTTACAAGTAACCTTTGTGTGAAGGCATTGTCGTTGTAGTCATGGTATGATAATGAGTGAATGATTCTATGCAAGTCATTTTTGGAATTTTCTTTAGATCTCTTATATCATACATTTCCGATTTTATTGAGTAGATCATTCATATTCCTTTACGGAGATGAATCACGATGACCGACTCGTTGCTAATAGATTAGCCACCTCATTGGAACTTTTAACTTGATACATCTTTTGAAATTTGTTTATGAACTAAACTCAGAAGAATCAAATGTAATCATCTTTTGAAGCTTGCCGATAACCTTTACAAGTGGCTATTAACCTGACATCAAATGGTTTTTTAAAGTAGTGCCAAATTCTAAATCACCTGGTCATGTCCCGAAAATCCTCTAAATATTTCCCCTCAGACGAAAAGTCTTTAAAAAGGTTGAAGGTTATAGATTTGATATTAGGGGTCACTGATAAAAATTTAAGTGTACAAGAAAAAATATACACTAATTGTGATATGTTTTGGAAAATTGCAGGTGACTCTGGGTATTTCGACGCTACTGTCTTATGTTCCAGTTTCTCTTGCCTCAGCTCACCAAGCTGGAGCATTAACTTTGCTGAGCCTTGTGATTCTTTTAGCTCACACTCTAAGAAAGCCATCTCCAATTGCTCTTAAATCTCTGGCTTCTTCTATGCCAAAAATCAAGGGCTAATCACAATCGGTTTGCATGCTTCATTCAGCTAAGTGCGAATATAATGATTGAAGGATCTCAAAGTTTTGAAGAGAATCGATAAGTATATTATGCTCAAAGAGGAGAAAATTAATGGTAACCAGACTATCGATTGATCACTGTGATCGGTTTTTTTATTAAAAAAACATATTTCTCACTTTTTAATTTGTAAAATAAGAAATCAAATTGTCAAAGCATGCTCTCGCATGTTCTCAGAGCTATTATTCGAGCTGGCCTGTCATATTTACACATAAAACGTCAAAGTCGATGGTTTCGACGTTTGAATGAATGAATACAAACCTAGATGTTATTATTTTACCAAACTACTCATTTTTGTAAAACAAAAGACGTTCTTATCTTGCCCCATTAATTATTGTTGGGTTGAAATGGTTAATGATGTTATCTTGTTTGATATGTTTGAGAGATTGAAATGCATTTGATGATGAGAACTATTTTATTTTGGCAATGTGTATAATTTGGTCCAAGCGTGTGAACCCTATCTTACTCAAACCATGTGATTACTGTGTTTTTTTCTTTCAGGCATTTAAACTTGTCCATGGCCTTATAGTGATTATTGGCTTTTGGTCATGATGACTCCTGTTTTCTTTTTCTTGTACCCAATCTAAAACCATTTAGTTATTTGCTCTCATGTGTGAAAACTTTGTAATTTATCTCCATGCTTAAATCCTGTAAGTATAATGTTATTATAGGCATGATGATCAATAACTGCAATTTTCTACAGGTGAATCAAATGAATTACTAGGGAGTTTTTTTTTCCTTTTGTTTCTTTTTCCTTTTTATAATTGCTTTTGAGTTGAAAGCACTTCATTATAAAAATTTATGACCCTTTTACTTATAGAATAGTTCCTCATAGTCTAGAAGATTTTAGATAAGCTGTTTAGGATCATATATATCCATTTGTCCTTTCCATACATTTCTTAGACACTAAAAAGTTAGCAATGCTTACATATGAGCATGCAGTAAAAAAATTTGTGGAGATTTGTTTCATGGTTGAATACATGTATTCGAATAACATACATTGTGAGAATGATAAATCAGAAGGAATGATAACATTCGAAGACACTATTGTTGAAGCCTTCACCGTTGCACAAAATTTTTTGAAGTTATAATGAATGTCAAGCAATTTATTTTGACATTCTAACAAACTTCCATGGGACAAGCAAATTTTCTCTCTTGCATGTCGAAATCTGGACTTTCTTAAACTGTATATCTAATACCGATCGCTTTTAAATTATCTTAAAGCTAACACTTCCAAAAATTTGAAGAAGCAGGGTTTAGAGATATAATTTAATTAGGTCATGTGACTGAAGTTGGCTGTGCACATTTTACTGGTGTGGGTCTCATCCCAACTTAAGAGCCAGCCAAATGCGAGTGAAGTTAGCAGCCAATTTTAGCTGTGAACTTCGTAGCTATAATTTTGCCTAATTTAATGTTCTAACAGCTGAGGATAAAGGTTGATGTACAAAGATGATACTATCATCATCTTCAAAGCTACCCTTAAAAGGCCTTATTATTATTGTTCATCATGAGTGGGCCATGTGGGGGTCATTAAGTAATGAACTTGATGCCCCCTTGCTAGCTCTCTCTGAACATAGCAATCCTTCTATTGCCTTTTTGCCTCTCTCATAGTTAAGATATTATGCTCTCTCTCTTCCAAAGCCCTCTACTAAGGAATTCTTTCACCAAAATAGTAATCTCTCATATCAAGTTCTCTCATATCCTTCTATTGCCTTTTTGCCTCTCTCAAGTTTTCTAGCAAACAAGAAAAGAAAAGCTAAGAGATCTTTCACTCTGGATCTTTGTCCTTTCAACTTTCCCCCTTCTACATTTGCTATGGAAGTTAAGTCTGTTATGATGGAGGAAATGACTCCATTGCCCCTCAATTACTATTGTTGAGAAGCTATCAAGTGCTTCACTTTGAGTGCTTGCTCATTATTATTTTTACTACATATTATTATGCTTTCTGGAGCCATGCAAAAGATCTCTTGGAGCTTGTAAGAAGAAGACATAATTATTGAAATCCTAAGCAACTCCATTGTGATTTTTGTAGCATAGCAATAGAAGTCATCAACACAATATTCCATCAATATATATGCACAAAATTTATTTTCAAGCAAATAGAGGTCTTTGGCATCATTTTTTTGGCCCCAGACCAGATATATCATAATTGCTATTGTATATTTCCTTCATTTATAGTATAGGAACTTCAGTTAAATATAAAATTCTAAAAATGTTAAAAGTTAATCTATATATTTATTTTCTCAATAAAATGCGTCTTCACATATAAACCTACATAAAAACGTGCAAAATCCGTGAGCTAACATGAGAGGCAAAATCGGTCTTCAACACATAGCCCATGGATTCAGAAAATTGATTCCTCCAACCAAGTCTTTCTCAAAAAGCACCAATTATCCCGACGAGGTGCTATCCTGGAAATGACCTGTGTACATGGCCTCGCTTGAACCTGCACAAACCTGCACGGGCAGTTTAGTCATTTTGCCATGGGCGATCACGCTAAACAACCATCGCACACCTGGCGCAAAATAGAAAAGGAGCCAAGAAACAGGAAGAGAAAATGATGAAAAATTCCAAAATCCAATTCACAAAAAGTGAGAATCCTATGAAAAGAGACATTACCGAATTGTATATGATAAGCCTCTAAGAAACGGCAACATCATCAAACGAGGGGCCCATGTAGAGTGACCGTTCTACCCCTAAGAAATCCTCAAGTCTTGAGGGCAAACCTGTCATTTAGGCACACCCCATGCATGCATGCAACTTTGCTATAAAGGGAAGAACTTACGGTTTGGGGACCACCAATTCCATGAGGAAAAGCATGCCAAGTCTCCTCACGAAGCCCAGGTCATAGATCCCGCCGTCCGAAATGACCGTTCAACCCTCGAAGAATCTGCAAAGTTTTGCACGGCGCGGCTCTATCCTTAGAAAGATAGAGCAAGAATAGCCTTTTTGTTCAAGGCTAATTGTTCTGCATTCGCAAGCCCCAATCCTGAGATGGGTCCCACCAAACTTAACCCCAAGGACTAGTTCTTGTTGAATCCTCTTTCGCTTGTGACCGCAACGCCATGACTGTTTGCGATCTACACCTCACTCAACACTTGGAGCCTTTTAACCAGCTTATTTCAAGCTCGTATCTAATATTCACTGGTGGTGGTGGTCATGTCTTACTTCATAAACATTGGATGGTATGCTAGTTGAACAGTTATATATATATATTTTGATTATGACAAAAATGATTTTGATGCAAGTAATTCTTTTCGCCATTATGTGCATAAACCCTGATTCATAGGCAGATTTCTTGTATACCATCTCAAGTCTCTCTGCCATTGTACGTTTCCTGTTGAGTTTAAACTCAAACGATATATTGAGTTGCATAATTTTGGGGGACCAAATTTCTAGCAATCACGAGAATTTACCATCCCAAATAAAGTTTCGAAATAACAATAAGAAAAATAACAATAACAATGGCAAAAAAAAACAAAAGAGCATTGATGCTTGCAAGTGATGATTGTTCCGGGCCCGGCTCAAACCCATCATTGCGAATCTTGGGCCGACTGAAACCTCGCCATCATCACAATCATTTTACGACCCAGTAAACCCCATGTAATTACGATACAACCCCTCCACATCACGTGACTCGCGGCTCCCCCTCATCATGACTCATGAGCCCAGACATTGAAAAGTCTCGCCCCCTTTGCATCCCACACATGCATGATTCCTGTGCACACACAACTCTCAACTCAATCCTTCTTTCTCTCTCTTGAAAATTTTTCCTCTCTCTCTAGAATTTTCAACTATATATAGAGGCAAGCACCCCACAACCCATAAGCCCATCCAAACTCAAAAAAACACAGCTCATATTGCTCTCCCCTCCTCTTTGTAATCGCAAGCTGCTGCTGCTGCTTCTTCTTCTCTCTCTCTCTCTCAATCTCAAGTTGAAGCACACAAGCAAGCAACAAGCATCACAAAAAGGCGATTGCTTTAGGGAAGAGAAACGCATGCTTAAATTTTGCAACTTCTTAGCTTCCTATTTTGGAAACTTGGTACCTTTGTTGTTTTGGTGTACTAGCACATATAAAGGAGAGAGAGGGCTGTGGTACTTAATAGTACTTGGTTTCTCCTTTTTTTATTGTACTGTCTACTTTCTAACGATTTCTTATTCTTTCTTTGGTAGGCAAAGGTATGAGGCTTGGTTTTAAATTTTAATCTATGATTGGTTTTTGTTGTCCTATTGTGAACTTTAATATTTGTCTTGCTTCTTAGTTTGTATGATCAAAAAGTTAGTGTTATTCATTCAAACCGCCAAATTTCATAAAATTTGCATTCTCCTGCACCAATTGGGAGGCTCTTTTGGTATAACTTTCATTTCGGTGGGAGGTCACTGGTTCGATTCGCCAGAAGGGATCACATCCCAAAAAACACAACCTATCCCTACATATAAGTAGTTAATTTCGTGAATTACATATTTTATGATAATTTCAAAACTTTATTATAGATTCTCCTTTTTGGATATGCTATTCTAATCCATAACCTATTGAAAACTACTTCTGTACAGTAAAGTATTTAGTCATGCAAGTTTAATATAGTTGCATTTATATTTAATAAACATACAAGAAGGTCTTTTTAGGTTGCATAAGAGTCATTAGATTTGTTGAGAGACTTGCGCTATCATCATATGGGTCCTATTTAATATTCCAGCTTAAGAACAGAAGTAATTGCATAAATACCTTCATAATTCATCAATACTCTGTTCAACACTCACCTAAACCAGTAAATCAAATGTAAAGCTTTCTAAGTGTTTGATGTTAAAATAAAAACTGCTACTGTTTTCAGATGGAGAGGATCAACTCAAAGCTCTACCTGCAGAACTGCTACATAATTAAGGAGAATGAGAGGCTAAGAAAGAAAGCTCAGCTCCTCAACCAAGAGAACCAAGCTCTGCTCTCTGAGCTCAAGCAGAAGCTGGCAAAATCCAATGCCAACAACAACAACAACCCAATTCCTAGCCTCAATGCAAATTCCATGGACAACAGGGGATCCATCAATGGAAAGAAGTCCTAAAAGTGAAAGAATTAAGGAATTAAAGAGAGGTCTTCTTTGTTTACTCTTTTTTTTTTCTTTTTCTTTTGAGGGATTAGTACTTGTGTGTGATAGGTTTAAGAATCTATGTAGTTGCATCTCTTTGGCCAAGAGGGCAGTTATAATATAGTCTCTCGTGTTAATTTAGAAGGGTACTTTTCTCTGTCCTTGTGATTAATGTCTGCGGTAAAATTCAGTAATACATACTTTAACATTATATAAAAATACTCGGGCCAACATATAAAACAAATTATATAAGAAGTATTCTAGCACCAAAAAGGCAAGCTTCAGTTTACCTAGGAAGTAACTATAATTTAATTGCTTACCTGCAATAGCACATGTCATGAACTTTTAAGATCTCAATTCATCATTAGCATGGAAATGTCCTTCATCTTCATCGAGAAAGCAACAATCTAAAAGCTTTAAAGAAATATATAAGAGCCCATTTTCCATAACAAATCACCCTATATATGGAAAAAAAATGAATATGAAAATTTAGACAACTTAATAACTATAACTTCAACTCATGGTAACAAGAAGCAAGCTTTGTCCGAGAGTTCTTGCAGTTTTCAGCAATCATACAGATAATTATGTTCAGAATTTCATCAAATAAAGTTATTTTAGAGCAACTCTAACCAAATTCTGCAAACCTACTACGTAATTTCATAGAAAGCAGTCTATATAGGGGGAAAAATATGTAGGAAGCCGTCGAAGATTGAGTTTCAATTACATGGCGGAGGCAACAAAGTTAATTTGTGACATGTACGCAGTTCCTATTAACTTATTTAATGGATAGACAAACAAATAAACTATAGACATTACAGGAAATTATTTATATAGCAACGGTGAAATTGAATTGCATCGATTCCTCCAGCCCTGTATTGTAGCTTAACAAATATGATACTAAATCATATATAAATATTGCGCTGACATTTTTTTTTTCAAAATTATTAAGAAAGGAAGTAACACAATCTCCACAAACCAAAGTTCTTGCGATAAAATTTCCCGAGAGGTCGTTGGTTCGATTTTGAAGGGTTCGCATTCAAAAAATAAAATACACAATCCCACAAAAATGCTTCCCTCTGAAAATTACTGCAGGCTTTTTAACATGGTATCCTGAGGTTTCTCTGAAAAGGGAGGGGGGGGGGGGGCGTTTCTCTGAGGATTTTGTCTGTCGAGTTTAAAAAGGTTAATGATGAGACATGATGAATGAGTGCCAGATTTCACATGAGGTCAAAGTATTTTTAAGTATAGAACAGACTTTAGGAAGATTGTTTATCACATTAATAAGAAATAAGAAACGAGTCCTTAACATGAGAGGGATCAATGGCCCATCCGTACCAAACAAGTTGACCATAATGCACAATACTTGAGTTCAATGTCCTATCAAAGTCCCACTTGAGCACTACTTGCAATGTTTGCTTGGCTTTTGATTTAAAAATGCGGCATATGCTACAGTAAAAACAACGATAACAACAATTTTTTAAACCTGCAACAATTTTTGCCGGATGCAATCCTCTTATGAATCGAACCAGTGATTTCAATTCAGTGAGGTAAGTTTTACCGCCGGGCTACTACCCATCAGTTAAAGTTGCAACATTTGCTGCGATCAAAATAGCTATAGCACATCAATATATGAATTTTTTCGCCCCTAAATTTTTTCCAAGAAAAAAGAGGAAAAAGAAAAGGTTATTTTACCATAATTTTAATATGAATATTGTTTGTTACGTTTGGAGAGGTTCCTTGTGACCATTTGATTCGAAAAGAAGTGCGGCTTGCCAGAACTCTTAAGATTTCCAGTACAAAATAAATTGCTTTAAACGTGGTAAGAGGTGGGCTTATATTAGGAATAAGTCGACGCACTACAAAACCTGTTGAAAATAAGTATGATGGGATAAAGAGAATAACAGAATTGAAACAAATTCATATAAAATAGAGATTCTAAACAGCACATCGATTTAAAGTAGTTTCGACTTTTTGCTCTTCCTTGCTAGAATATGGAAAATGACTAAATCGATGCAAATATGTTTCAATTATATTGATAAGACTTGTTGAAGCGCAAAATGTCATCTGTAGGAAGATAAAGTTATAAGGATACAAGCACTAAGCAAAACCTCGAAAAAACTAGATCTCAAAGAAATCTGATGCAAATTTACAGCATTTGATACTTAAGTTTTTTATATCTGTCAAAGCTTAAGGTGGAGATAGAATAATTTGTCCCTACTCTCTCAAGATGCATCTGTAAGACTAGGAAAGTATTAGAATATTGGGTAATTCACATATAATTACCAGACATAATTGTGGATTCAATCACAAACATATATAAGTTTATATTGCAGGTAAGATGACGCTTATTATGACAGAAAATAAACGTTATATTGCATTCATGTGATTAAGAACATCTAGAAAGAAGGCTTATATAATTGTTCGTCTTTGGGTAAAGGAATTTTTTAATAGCCTATGCATGGGACAGAACTGTATAAAATGAACTCAGATTTGATATCAAGCCGATAAAAGGAGGATTAATCTAAGACCTGAAGTTGTATCAGAAATAGATGAATGAGGCAGACTGGTATTTATCAGAAATAAATAACTGAGGCAGAATCTTCATCAAAAAATAAATCAGGCAGAATAATATTGTCAATGAGAGCTGACGAGTGCCTCAATCAACGGTCATGATATTGGGATCCTGACCAAATACGCTTCCACAAGAGATCCACAACCTGTATCATTTCTCCCGATGAATTTCTAGGCAGGAGCTGTAGGTCAGGCAAAACAAAATTTTAATTAAATTTCAATAAAAATAGAAATCAAGAATTTGAAAGTATATTTTTATTATGCATTATTTTGCTCTTCCGCGTGCATATGGAAGAATTGTGGAAATCAAGAACAAAAACAGTGTTATGTTGATTATAAGCTCAGGTAGATTTAAAAGGTCTTTTTTCTAAAGAAAATTGCCTGATTTCGTAAGCATATTTTTGAATAAATTTTCTAAGTAGCTTGGTTTTGAAGACGAGAGATTATCGTTTGCAATCTCAAGCAGTACAGATATCATTTTTACTGTAGACAAAATAGTTAATAATTATCTATTATGCAGTAAATTTGACCCTGTTAATTAGTGATGAAAAAAGAAGTTGCATCATAGAACAAGATAAAGTAGTACCTGTCAAGATGTATGGGTAATGTCGGAATGCAAAGCATGTCTCTTCACTTGGGCAAGCTTATGCACATAAGAGCCGTCCCCAAATTTTTGTATCAATCACCATCCTTCGGGCAGAAAGACCTCGGTTTCAATTTCAATCACAGGCTATGCAGTAAATTCATGAAAACCCCTACCACATATCTGCAGTAACGAAAGTATATAAACTCATCTCCTTTGTTAGAGGATAAATGTAGTTTTTAAGAAATTCGAAAAGGCCTAACCTTTATATGAATGTGACAATAAAGGACATTTTCTAAGTTATCATTCATGCTCGGCAATCGGGATCCTGCAACAACCAGTTCTGCACAGGTTCAACAGCAAGACATTTTAAGGAATTCAAAATTAAAAATGAAGTAGAAGAGAATAATGAATCAGGGAAAGGTTTAGGGTTACCAGTGGCATTGAACTGTGAACTAAATATGTTGAGCACTTCTCTTGGGTTTTGGAAGAGCACAACTCGAGTTAGAAAACCATTAAAATTGTGTATATTTACCTGTAAGTGACTTGCTTTTCAAAAATGCTAACATAAAATATATATTTCTACACGCACAAAAAATTAGAGAAAGATGCCTGCCAAACACAGACAGGAAGATATTTGATGGAATTGAGTCAAAGGTTAAAATATTGAAACTGCTTCTATGAATTCAAGTATTGTCAAGTACCCATACCATCGAGTGCGAGCTTTGTTACTATATCTTAACAGGTAATTGATACAATATCATACATATCAGCTACAAATATAAAGATGCATGCAAATATCATCTGAACACTACCAGAATCCAGAAGCCATCATAAACGCCACAAAAGACCTAGTAAATTGACGAAAACATTAGAGGCTTTGATGTCACATGATTTCAAAGGGAAGGAATATAGCAAGAAGAAGATGCCCTTCAACTATTGGAGATATTTTCTTCTCTTCAGCTCCAACTACAGTAGACATGCCAACAAAGACATCTATGTAGACCATCATTGTAAAGGTTTGGGCTTGAGGCAGGGAAAAGAAGCCAAAAGAAACAAACTGTGCCAGCAGCAAAGGCAATGGTAACTACACCTGAAAGTATCGATGGAGTTGTTTCAGATAGTGATGAAGCATAGCAGTCACCAAATAAATAATTTTTTTTCTTTTTCTTTTTTTTCCCGGGGGGGGGGGGGGGGGGAGGGGATCTATTTGGTTGCGTGATTACTTACTTCCAGTTCTCAATTCTTATGAATGTCATATTTAAATGAGATCTAGGTGCATGTTTTAGCTGACCCCTGTACAATTATTGAGAATAAAAGTAGATTTTATATTTCCTTGAGATAATGATAATGCCTGATCAACATTATCCTCAGAACTTGATCCCAGATCCATGCAACATGTGCGCCAATCGGCAATAATCAAAATTGGAAGGATGGGGAGGGAAGGGGGGGGGGGGGCTGAACCTTTTCTGTCTCTCAAATGTAAAAGCAAATACTGCCTAGCCCTGATATTAGTATCCAATTTTACGTGCAAGAATTATCTAATGCATGCCATCAGATAATAAGTATGCTGCATCAACTTGTTTAATTAAGCCTGAAGGTTGGATTCACAGACCTTTTGTGCCTGATGAAGAAAAAACAGGGAGTCCCATTATATTGCAGAATATATGTGCCACAATGGGAGATACAAGGTTTCCTGTACATTAGAGAGTAATGTATTAGCATATTCTTAAGTGATAACAAATTGAAGCATAAATATCACACATTATGGACTTCAGATGGTAACAGGAGACTTCAAGTAAATACAATTGTGTCTATGAAGCATTTGATCCAATTATGGAGGTTGATATTATAGTAATCTTATGGCATCAAGAGTTTCATTATCATCTTTTGACAAGGAATTTAGCTTGAACATAGGGTTGGTTGTGGAGGAGATTCCATGAGAACATTGGCCAAATTTGAAGAAAGCTGCCAGCTAAATGCGAAGCTTCTTAATTAGCATGTGACTTCTGGTGTAGTAAAGAAATGTATGAGAAAGGCCAGTAAAACCTTAAAAAGGTGCAGTAAATTTCAGTGTGAAAAAATTATAAACTAAATATGGACTTGTGAAAATTTTTCTGGTGTAGTAAAGAAATGAAAGAGAAAGGTCAGTAAAACCTTCAAAAAGTGCAGGAAATTTCAATGTGAAAAAATTATAAATTAAATATGGACTTGTGAATACAACTGAGTGCAAGGACAAACCATTATCGGTATGCCATAATGCCTATTGCACTACACCATCATCAACATCATCCAAGTTGTTTCCTATTTTTTGTAAAGAAAAAAAATGAGGATTAGATATGGGGATCACAGCTCTGAATATATTTATGAATTGTGAGAATCCACAGGAAGATTAAATATATTTTTGATTTAGTTCTCAACTTAATATCAGACCACTGGCTGCAAATCCATATGGGGTAATATTGAGCGGGATTGTTGCCACAAAAAACCATAATGAACGAAAAGGGAATCTACCACTGGTAATGAAGCTCAAGCTTATGTACTCAATGAGCAGCCTTCCACAATTCTTTTTAACCAAGAAAACGCTTAATAAAGTATATACGGTGCCAAGTTAATCTAAAAGAATGCAATTTGTCATGTCATGTGGGTTGGATTATGCAAAGAAACAATACAGTCCCAAAAATGTTCATATATATTGTAAGGCGGCCAGCACAAATATCTATTAAATGAAAATCCAACAACAACACGCTTGATAAGTCACTGTGGAAACGGAGAAGAAAGGTCACAGGCATACATATATGAAAAAAGACAGCATCCAAGAAATCTGAGAACACTAACCTGTTCGAATGAAGAGGAAAGCTGCATACCACCCGAAAATCACAGTATAACCGAGCTGGAGACCTGGTAAGTAATATATACAACAAAAGACCAACATTTTTTACACATTAAATAAGTTTGCCACAGTAAGTATCTCGTAGTAATGGTGCAACCATATAAAAGAAATTACACATTGCCACTAGCATTACTAAAGTTTAGGCTGTGGGAAATATGCCAGCCATTTTTAAATGCACCACCTAGGAAATGCAACTTGTCATATCATGTTAATTATCTGCAACTAGTTGAAAGATGGCTTTAACCGTTATTTTAGTGTATTCTAATGCTACTCTTTCGGATAACCCATCATATGGATAGCTTCCAAGAACTTGACAGCGTTAGTTGTTGGTTGTCAGCATTTGATATATTCACAATTTAACCTGCAATGGTAGGAGTAAAATTAACAATGAACTGAATCCAATACAAATCACCTCCTCCTAGAATAGAGAGAGATCTAGGAATCTGCTCGGTTCATTATGTAAGACAAGAGGGATATGAGCAAGGTTCAAGGTTCGGCAGATATCGGTCAACCCTTGGGTTTCGGAAGATTGGTTTCGGTTGGAACCAAACCAACTTCAAAACTCAGTATCGGTCTGTATCGGTCGGTATCGGCCGGTAATGGCCAAAATTGATCGATATATGCCGATATTAGGAAAAAGATAAAAAAAAAAAGGAAGATAGAAAATAAGAAATGTCAGTTATAATCTTCAAATTACATGCCATTTTCTTTTATATATCTTGCTAAATAGTCATCCCTTCGATGCTATCTTTTAAGTTTTAAATCCTATATATAAACCTTGGATATGAGTATGACTAATTCCAGCAACCTGCTGTTAAGCTGAAATGTTACTATTAAAATTTGAATTTACACACGAACGAACGAGGTGGTTATATATTTATTTATATACATTTACATGTATACACCACATGAATATCAACCGAAACCAAAACCTATACTGAAACCAAGAGAAACTCAACGATACCGAGCAAACTTTGAGGAACCGAAGCCGATACCGAGTTCTCGAACCTTGGATATGAGTATGACTAATTCCAGCAACCTGCTGTTAAGCTGAAATGTTACTATTAAATTTGAATTTACACACGAACGAATGAGGTGGTTATATATTTATTTATATGAGGACACACGGGCTTTCAACATAGACAGGTTCCATCCAAAAGACCCAAGTCCTATGGAGGTTTGTCTTATCTTATATCTTATATCCTTGTACCTCCCATAGTTTTCCAATGTGGGACCTATATTATCCACATATCTCAACACTCCCCCTTGCGTGCGTGCAACGTGGTTGTCAACATGAAATGTACAACACATGTAGAGGTCAGTTTCTCAGAAGCAAGTAGACGCTCTCTCAAAGGTGCAACACGGCACAAAGAGGCTAATCTATTAAATGCAGATGGCTCTCTCGGAGGTGCTATTAAGTTCCCAGATCCACTAGCGCTCAACCTAGCTTTGATCCATATTAAATTTTGAATTTACACACGAACGAACGAGGGTGGTTATATATTTCTTTATATGAGGACACACGGGCTTTCAACATAGACAGGTTCCATCCAAAAGACTCAAGCTTTATGAAGGTTTGTCTCATCTTATATCTTATATCCATCTACCTCCCATAGTTTTTCCAATGTGGGACTATATTATCCACATATCTCAACAGTTACCATGACAAATATGAACCTTTATCAGCGTAATATTGACATGTAAGCTTGTCAAAATCATAACCTGAGAATATATTCAATGGTCATATAAGTATTATATAAGACCAGGATTGGACCAGCCTATTGTAGCCTAAACACTACCAGATTCTTCATTTCGAATGTAAACTAAAAATAGGTCTGGTGATATAAGATTTGTTTCTTTATTAATTGGCATACTGCACCATAGCATACTATACCATAGCAACGAGTCAAAAAAAACACTTAAAACCAATACCCGTCAAGCTTTATACTGACCATATGATCTAAATTGTTTTATAAATGCATTGCCAAATACCATAAATATATGCAGTTTGAGAGAGGGGGGCACAACTGATACACAATTGTTAAAGCAAAAATAATACACGCATTTACCGCAGCTTCTGATGCGTGTGGCATGGGAAGGATATATTAGTAACGGGATATTGGTTAGCATATGCATATAGGCACCCATATATGATTTTTTTTAAAATAATAAATTTTGTCAATGGATGAAAAATCATGTTATCTGTATGGCTTCTCAGCTGCAGAACAACAGATATATACGAGGATGGCTAGAAATAACTTGGAACTTAAGCTTATGCTTAGAGGAAAATGTTAATACGATAGCATCAATATCATAAATGTTCCCCAAAAAACGTAAAAACGAAAGTTATATTCTGAATAACTTATTAAGTATGCTGAAACAAGCCTTAAAATCACATCAAGGTATAATAAAGTACCTATAACAAGGAAAGCTTTCAGAAAGGGGTACTTCTGTTGATAATAAAGCTCCAGAAAATGGTTTAAGTGTGCTGCAAAAATGAGACATCATATGAGCCAAAGTCTGAGAACATCCCATCAAATCCTTGCAGGTAATTTGTTTTCAGAAACAATAAGATGAGAGGCACGAAACAATAGCAAGGGCCCTCATTCTAATCATCTTATGCACGGAAATATATAGCAAGTATATCAAGATCAAACTTTATAAACATATATAGGTCAGTCACGAACCAACAATCACCAAACGACAGTATTCAAAATTATCACATGGAACATTCAAATTAGGGTCACTAAAGACCATAGGGATATAAACGGATCGGATACACGTGTAACCATATCCGTATTAGGTAGTCGTTGGCGGATAAAAATATAGCTACGGATAAAGAAAACCACTACCTGTATTTGAAAAAATTCGGATACGGATACTGATATAAAAAGAATATCGTAAAAATTATATTCATACTTGGTATAAAAAGTCGGATATTAAATCGGATGCAGATACGGAAGGAATATATGTGCTTCCATATCTGTATCCGGTTATCGCTGGCGGATACGAACGCGAATATAGATAGTCATCGGATATGAAAATCAATATCCGTATTTGATAAAAATCGAATACGAATGCAGATTTCATTTGGATTATCCGTATCCATTTACATCCCTAAAGACCAACCATCCAAAAATTGAAGATAGAGTCGTATGAAGAGTATATATGAGAAATTTGCTACAAGATGCACATTCAACTCTGAAACATGTAATTTCCTATAAAGGTAAAAAAATTCCTATTGAGGCTTTCTTTAAAACGGACCCGTTTAGTGCTTCATGAAGAACTTGCTATTTCATAACATATAAACATAACAAATGAAGTAAAAGATCAGCAGGGGTTATGTGGTTGATAAGAAGTGTACCTAATTACCTAAGCTGAAGAAGACTGGGCTAAGAAATATAATTTTGTAAGTTTTAAATCCGCCGCAAAGAAGCAAGGGAATCATACATGCCCTAAAAACCAGCTCCTCTGTGAATGGTGCCTGCTCAGAATGGAATTTCCAACAGTTAATGGGTCAACGATATCTTGGACTTTATATTAAATAAAATGCAGCCATTTATAGCACAAAAATGATGCAAATATTACTCGTTATATGGTGTATGATGCAAATAAGCAAAACATGAAAACCTTTCTAGATTTCGTTTGGCATCATCGTATTAAGAAACCATTGCAAAATGTACTTGATGAGCATCTCCTCTATTACACTTAAGACATGTGTTTAAGGCCTATTTCCCGTATTTCACTAAGCCGTTTAACAAAGCACAATTAGTTGAACTGTGTTGTATTTTGCTCTTTACTCTATATGTGTCATAGCTGAACACATTTCAACTTTTCCTTCCAGTTCCTTGCAGGATATTAGGAGGGCACCAACCAAAAGCCAATCTTTGTTCATAGTTTCCTCATCGGAGAATTTGGCAGTGGCAAATCGGTCACAAAACTTTGTCAAATATTTAATGGATCTTGCTTCGTAAACGGCCAATATAGATATGTTGGTAATTAAATGTTCAGGCTTACATGCTCCATATTCCAGTGCTCTCTCCCTTGGTTGATATGGTAACAACATATATGCAATGTTTTTAAATAGTGAATAAACCAGAATCAAGCACAAATCCAAAAGAGTTATGTGATGCACGAAACAATTAAATTTAAATCCAAAAAAATTACAACATTTCTAAAGTTAATCATCACTTACCACAACATAATTACGCCAAGCCATCACATTGCGCGCCGTCGCCCACATCCTCTCACCAACATTCCACGAACAAGAACCCAATCCAACTCTTCTCCGATAACTAATCACCGTAACTAACTTCGACGCTAGCGATCCAGCGTACACCAGTGACGTCAACAGCAAAGGAAACACCACAGCTCGCCACTGTCTCAATCAATTCAAACGCCCATCAGCAACCTCCATTAGAGATAGACATAAAACAATTCGAGAAATCGAGATCACACTACCATGTAGCCATCGAATCTGATGCCGTAAACGCCTAACGTCGAGTTCACATCCCTATATCGTCCGATCTAGCAGAATCACAGCAGCTGGTAAAATCGTAAGCTTTTGAAGATCTAGGGTTAGGTTTAAGGTTTTTGAGGCTTACGCCGATGAGAGAGGCGGTGAGAGCAACGGAGATGGCGGTGGAGATGAAGGCGCAGGCGAACCTACGGAGCATGTAGTTGTCGAGAGAGGTCGGAGGTGGGAGGCGGAGGAGGAGAGTGGGGGCATAGAGTATAGCCACGTAGGATATCGCCATGGCGGCGCACGCCGTCAGGGCTAACGGTGCGGAGACAGAGGCGGAGACGGTGGCGGTTGACATCGTTGATGGTTGCGCAATCGCTGGGCTTGTGTTTGGTTGATTGGGATGAAAAAGCGACAGGCCAAGCCGCCCGGCCCAAGTGTTCCTGCTCTAAAAATGGGTAAATTAAAATACCCTAAAGCATCGTGTCTTCTCACTGCGTTAAAGTAATTTTTATTACAGGCAAAATGTAAAAAAAAAAGCACTTTTTTCCGTTGTCAAAAACCCCTTGGACTCAAAACTGTAGTCAAAACCTCCTAAAAAGGTTTTTAGTCGTTAAAAAACCCCTTACATGTCATATCTAGTAGTTTCTTGCTTTATCTAGTTTTCTATGACATCTAGCATTTTCCTGCGGTATCTAAGCAGTAGCCAGTAATATTTAAGCAGTTGCATATAATATCTAAACCGTTTCCTATGATATCTAAACCATTTGTTTGAATTGGTTAGATATAACAGATTACCATGTAGATACGGCAGTCAAAATCCTTCCAAGGAATTTTGACTACCATTTCGAGACCACGAGGTTTTTGGCAACGAAAAAGTGCTTCATTTTTTTTACAATTTATCCTTCTATTAATGTAAAATACCTTACTGCTAACTTTGAAGGTATTTTAGCCAGAAAATTCCTTACAAAACCTCATTTTAAGGCCACTTATTTTAGTGACAAAACAATAGTTGAGGGTATTTCAGTGTGATTTACCCTGAAAATTTTATAATAAAAACTTTTGGAAATGAGAAAAGGAAGAAAATGAAAAGAAATTAAATTGGTTAGGATCCATTGGTGAGAAAGGTAGTTACCAAATAATTCTCATGCTTAATGGACAGACATGAAGACTCGGAAAGTTTGTAACATGTATCTGATTTTTTTTATTACAGTATTACAGTTTTAATTAAATAACGGTTCTTCGGACATAATATTCTTGAAGCTCCAATTCGGCCCCATCTTTAATTGCTTTAAATACTCGGTTAGAACAAGCCTAAAGTAAACATTGGTGCAAACTATGCGTCGCAGTCTCACAACAATTTTTCTTTTCTGTATAGTTCATATCAATTGATGAACGGATAAGTCATGATGAGTGTCGTATAACTTAGTAGGAAAGCCTCTTTGCGGTTAGCAAGAGGTCTAGTGTTCAGACCCCGCGTGCAACAGATTATTTATGACATATTATATGTTCAAGAAATAAAGAATCGTAAAAAAAACAAACGGACATGTCTATTTGTATGCGGGTCAGTTTACAATTAGCTATTGACTGCCTGAGAAAACGGATGCAAGATATGAATAGCAGTAATGGTATAACATAAAAGTCGTTCTGCCTATTTCTAGCTCAATTTTAGAATGGAATCATGGGGACACACTTCTACCCTCTTTCCATGAATTGAACAAGTCAAGAAAAGCTCAAGTCACCTTGCATATATATCACTCACGTAAACTATGAAGAGTTGATATACATGTGTGCAATCTCACATATAAGCCATGTAATTCGCTTGCTGTGGCAACAATGTCGTAAACCATCTTCTAAAAGTTTCAGTGTAGCATACCGTCACACACTCACAGTATCGTTCTTCGAGCATGCATGCACGTTATGAACATCTAGCAAAATGAATTCTAGAAACGGAAGGAGGACAAGCACAAGTCAATAATTCCACATATACGGAAAAAAATACGGATACTAAAAGACCCTGAACCATCTTCAACTCTCCCCCGAAACAATATAGAAGCTGGAAATCACTTACCTCCAACACTGTTTACCATTCAATTCAGTACTTCCACTAAAAGAAAATATATGCTCACCCCTCATGATCCAACAGTTTAACTATTGGTAAAAAAAGATAGCAACAAAGCACATCCAAAATTACATTTACCGGACACAAGGAGTAACTGCGATGAGCTAAGAACGACGTGTAGTTCAGACAAGCCAAGACCGGCCACAACTTAAACAGGAAAACGACTTTAAATAGGAAAACAAGAAACGAAGAACAAACAGACAAGAGAGGTCCATCTTCTAACACATGCCAACTTCAACTTCAGAGGAACACCGACACATGATTTATGGCCTACTTTCAGCACCAAAACAGATCATTCACATATACTGACAAAGTGTCCATATTTACCAAGCTATATACATAGACCAGTGACCACCCAAAAAGAGACTCGAAGCAAGTCATCAAAACCTCAGCAAGAACTCGCAAACCACGATAACTTCTACTCTGCAGTGTCCATCTCCATATCCATCTCCTCATATTTCACCCCAACCAAGAACTTTATGCTCACCTACAACACAGTTCAATCCATTCAATCACTCCTTGTTTATATTTGACTAAATTGCATAAAAATGTCCCAATTTTTGGCCATCTAGCAGGAAACACTCTTTCAAAACCTGCAAGTTGCCGCCATCCGAGTTTAACTACATCCGTTAAATCATTTTTATTCCAAAAATATCCCTAAACTTTCATCATTTCCGATTGTTTCATCATCGGTTCGTGACTATTAGTTTTAATGAGACATACTTTGGAAATAAAAATTTATAGCAAAAAATCTTAACATTAAGTTATAGTGGGCAACTACAAGTTATCAAAAGAGGGGTCCTTTTTGCTATACGGCCAAAAATGAAGCAAAATTACCTGCTTCGGATCATAAGCAGCATACTCATTGTACTCCAATGGGCTATCATCACAACCAGATGAAACCAGCATACCACACGGAACTTTCATACCATCCTTCCATGAGAAATGCTCAGAATCATCAGTTTTCTTTCTCTTGAGTCCCTTCACTGCTATCTTCTTCTCTTCTAGTTCTTTTGTGTCCTGCTTTTGACAACAGATGCAGATTATGATCTTAACGATGGGAATTGAGTCTCTATGAAGTTGCCAGAGAATGAATTACCTCAGGAGTATTCGACATTTCAGTAATTTGATCGCCAAGCGATACAGCAGCCAAGATTAAGAAACCTTCGGGCCTGTCAACTGCTGTGAAACCATACCTTGCAGCCTCAGCAGCTGCATCTGAGCATACAATTGCTTTCCCAAACTGTCATTCCAAAATGTTTAAAGATGAACTTGATTATAAGCTGTATTTAATATATGAACACAATATATGGCAACTACATTCGATTCCGTGCATGCATGTCTTGAGAACCCAAGTTGTTAGCATGTGTTAATAGCAAGCATTAGACAGATTTTCCCCCCTTGCTAATAATAGTAATATAAAGAGGTTCATACAAACATTACAATTCAGAAAATTGAACTAAAGATCAAGGACGTTTCGCCCCCTCTGTGCTACCTATATCGTAAAATCCATTGTTCTTGGATTAGTTTATGCGCCTCGGGTGCCAATCATGGCACCCAACCAGCTCCTAAGCAATAGACAGTTTAGACATACAGATCAAGGGTCATATGTCATGAAACGAGGATTGTGCAATTAGCTATGGGATATGGAAAATTCATGGAATATCTGTTTATCTGTATACACATGTAAATGTCATGATAGGACAAATCAATGATAAGTAAAAGTTTATCATCTACAACTACCTCATGATACTTGTATCCTCGGATTTTTCTATAACAACAGTTGGAATGGGAGCACATGCCAACATATGTTCCAAATAAATAACTATCAAAACCTTACCACACATAATTTTGTTTTCTTTCCATACTTTACCCCGAATGAGATGACATCAGAAGACAACAGTTATAAGATGACTTCAGAAGATAAACGTCTACTGCGATATTCATGCTTACCATGTAACCTGGTGCTGGGATTGAACAGATGGTGCTGGGATTGAACAGATAGCTGGCAAAAACCCTTTGTGCAGATGCCTCAGCAAATTGGAACTTCTAGTCCCTAGAGGTAAGATATATAAACAATCAAATCTCAAGACAAATAGAAATTCAGTGCAAGGTTTGAGAACTCGGTTTCGGTTTCGTTCTCTCATATTATTAGTTTCGCTAGGTTTAAGCTAGTTTCGCTAATCTCGGTTCGGTTTTCGGTTTCGACGGTAACACAACATACATAAGTGTAGATATATTAAATATTTAAATTTACTCTTCTATAGTACAAGACAATTGTCCTAGTATTAAAAAATCCAATGCAAAATATATTGAAAAGTGTACTTAGATAAGTATTAATATAGTGTTTGGGTTCAATTTTTTTGCGGTTTTCTGACAACAAAGGCCTATTATGATCACAATAACAGTAAAAATGGTATAAAAAATAAGTTTTTAAAGGTTTTGGCAAACGATATTGTATGGTCGGTTTCGTATCGATCTCCACCGAAATCGATACGAAACCACCACGTATCAGTGGTTTCGGCCGAAACCTCGCCTCTTTTGTTTCAACAGCAAATATATTCTCAACTGATGCACTATAGCTCACATCCCCAAGCTTAACGGGCTCATAAGTTTTCTCAAGATACTTGAAAACCATCTTATAGTCCTTAGACTCCTTGTCCAATGGAATAATTGAGCAACCCAATTTCTTGTAACGATCAGATAATGGATCATCGAGAGTATCAGATAATGGATCATCGAAAGTGGCATCAGTCATGTCTCCAATCAGGCGTGATGCCACGTGTATATCCCGTACAGTTTCAAGCGATGCAGCTGCCCGTGTTCCAAGAAGTAACATATTGAGACCAGATAAGAAAGAAGAAATATCTTAAATCTTGAAACGACATGAATTTCTATGGCTATCCAATTTTGGAATATTGGTCCCCGTTAACTGATGTATTCAGAGTAGTTGTTAATGTATTGAGATCGTCAAAACTAGCTTCAATGGAAGTAGAATAAGAATTGCTGTCTTCCAACTCCGATCATCTTCAATTTTATTATTCACTCTGTTTATCGATCCGTACGTAGCATCGATTCAGGTAAAATTGCAAAATTGCGCAGCTCGTAACCTGTTGGGCATTCCCGATTTTCCAAAAGCCAGAGGAATCTGATCTGTTGAGACATGCTATTTTCTGTTGCTGGAATATATATATGCACATAACAAATAACAGCATAAACGAAGAAGACAAATTATTTGCAAGTGTTCAAACATATGATTGCTGGTCTTCGCCACTGATGTATGCCTGATGTACCTAGATTCTAATATAGGATATGGTCCTTATCGAGGAAGGTGCAATAATAACATTATGATATTAATTTTTTTAATAGTAGGTCTACCTCACAGACGACATCATAGATAAGTATCCATCATAAATTAAGGGGGGGATAGGGGGACCTACATGATCGGCGAGTTCTTGGAAATCCCTGATGGTAAATGAACGACTGGAGTGCATCAGATAGAACCATCTGTTGCTGAGGTCGAGCTGGATCATGTTGCCTTTATCATCGGAACCAGGATCGGTCTTCAGACTTTCCCGAAACTTCAATAATAGCTCCTCACCTGCAACCATGACCAACTGATGTGGTAATGTCCGGAGATAGAATATAAATAGTGTAGAATAAAAGCAAATTAGAAATTGACGGATGTGAGATCTCGACAAGATGTTACCTTCCGTAGATCTGCTGCGAGCGACGATGGACGGCTGAGATTGAGTTGAAGGTTGTCTGTGGATCTCAATGGGTTTGGGATGGCTGAGGCCAAGCTACCTGCAAGGAAGTCCCGGGGTGGTTGTACCACCGAGTAACCTCCGACGATCAAGTTAGACCGGATATTTGAGCAGAGTAACGACCTAGTGAGGAAAGAATGACTTACTTGAACCGTCTGAAAGAGCGGTTTATATAGGGGTGGTAACAGACAGGCAAGCGCGAGAATCACGCCGGCCATTACGCTCCCGGCATCACGCCTGCGTGATAGGCAGGATCCCGCATTAATGACGAGACAGGCTCGTTAATGGGGATCATGATGGCGTGGAACGCGGGACGTGGCCGGCGGATATCTCGCGCATGGCGACATTTGCGGGGTTGAAGCGGTTGCGCCTGCGATTGGTGCCGTTGGTCGGTCCATGAGACCAAGGAAGATGAGCTCGGCGGAGGCCGGGGTATCTTGGTTCTGCGATAGCGCGGAGACGAGCTGAGAGGGCCGAGGAGGTAAATTGTGCAGGGGGCTCGGAGGTGAGCCAACGGTTGTTTGTAAGGCAGGCACAGGAGTGGTGTGGTCGGTCGCAGAAGATCGGCCACGTCTATGGACCGCAGACCCGGGGTATTCTACCGACATACCGTTCCTGGTCCTTTCTTGCTAGCTTCGGGACACGTCATCTGCCATGTGTCACGATCTGGGAAATCGACGATATCGAGCATCATCATTAGCCCCCCACTCTCGTCCCGACTATTTCACGGGTCGGGTCGAGAGTGGTCTGCCGGGGCACCCAAGGTGAGCTCCTTTTCGTAGATATCGTAAGCGTGCATTCCCGGCCATCAGCAGTATTTTCTTGATGACGTCAGCGGATCAGGGGTCAGATCTTACATTAAAGAGGATGCGCCGGATCGTGCGTACGCTCACCGAAGCGGCATCCCACGTGTCTGGCGCTGGTTGGCTGACGCGATGGGCCGCAGATTTTCGGCGTCCGATGGGATGCGATTAATGCGCGTGCGACAAGTGGAGCGATGGTGGCCGTCGAATGCAATGAGTCATTTCGGCGGGAGATGACTGTCGCCGTTGGATGTATACACCGGCAGCTATAAATAGAGGTGGGGTCCCCATCCGGGCCCATACCTCTTCATAATTTCCTCGTACAGAGTCTCGTTAGCTCGGCGCTCTCTTTTTTAGGTCGGATCTCTGTGTTTTCTCTTCCGATGACTCATCCTCTCCATCAGGTTAGATGTCTTCTTATGAAGAGTCTGTAGAAATAGATCGGGTAGAGTCTAGGTAGCCCCCTGTAGATCCTTCATTTTCTTCTTCTGCTTCTTCTTCTTTTGAGTCGAGTCTGTCCCCTCCCCCCGGCAGAACAAATGGACCGATCTAGGATTCTTGCTGCCCTCGGTGCCCTGTCCCAGAAGAGAGCCGGGGACGTGGCCGTGCCTCGGGCTGACCCGAGTTTCGCACCAAGGGAGTCACCGATGACGAGGCCATCCGTCTCGACCCGAGCCCCCGATGATTGTCGCGGCAGCAGCCAGAGGCGTCCACGGGTTTCCGAACCCCGGACGAAGGAAGCGGAAGATGACGAAGACGGGATTCCTCTTAAGAGGAAGAAGACGGTCTCTCATACGCCACCAACTGAGATTCCCGAGGGGATTCCTGTGCAAGAGGGGGACGCCTGTTTCGTACTCCCGTCCGGGCTTTCCGTTGCCGCCAGCCTGCTCGCTGATATAGAAGAGTTGGCAGGAGGCAAGATTCCGCGGGGGACCCTGAGGGCCCAAGTGGCAGCTATAGCTCAGGAGGCGGTGCAGGTACGTACTCCCTTATGTGTTATTTTGAGCGCCCTTTTCTCAGTTCGAGCGTCTTTAAGTCTCTCTGGTGTTTTTCATTAGGTCCTTCAGCACTGCGCCCTCGTTGCTCGCATGGAGGCCGAGGAGAATGCCCATGCTATGAGGTTGGCGAGGGAGTCTTCTTCGGAGGCCGAGGACTTGCGACTCGAGCTGCGTCTGGAGAGGGAAAGAATGTCCGTCCTCGAAGCCTAAGTGGCCGCTGGGGAGCTCACCGTCTCAAAGTGCCGGGAGTCCTATCACCGGCTAAGTGAGTCCCACCGAGCCATCGAGGCTAAGTAGGCGGAGTTGGCTGATCGCTATGCGCAGTGAAGAGGGCGAGGGATGCCAGCAGACGGGGTGCCGAGGCTGCACTTCAGGCGGCGAAGGTTGCCGAGGTTCGAGCTCGAAAGGCGGTGGCCGATTACAAGGGGTCGGACCAGTTTTACGCCGACCTCGGCGAAGCCTCTGCCATTGTATGGCATGAAGCTCTTGATGCTGTCAAGGCACAGTTTCCGGAGTTTGCTGACGGTGAGCTCCGCGCTCGGGTCCCACTTTCGGTGGTCATGCCTCCGGCAAATGGTGATGAGGGAGGGGCTGCTGCTGGAGCGGAAGCCCCGGCTCCTGGGGATGGTACCGAGGAAGGTGAGGTCTAGGCGGGGTTTGCGGCCTGAACTTTTTGGCTTTCCCTTTCTCTCTCTCTTTTTGTATGCCTCCGGGCAATCTGGTAAGGCTGGGGAGCCCAGAGTACCTTGTAAAAGAGTACCTTATAAAAGATTTTGGAAGTTCGAATGAAACTTAGTCTTTTTCTTCTGCGTGACAATGCTTTCCCCTGTGATACCACTGCAGGGTTACCTAGGACGGCAGCAAGGTTTCGGGAGGTATCGTTCATGCCAAATTAAAATTTTGCCATTCTAGTTAACCCTAAACATAGAATCGTTTACTAGAAATCGACGGAATATTATGCAAACGACTTCGCATATGAAAAGTGAGCAAGGAATACAACCTTTGTAGACCGGTCTTTCACTTCATTAGCTCCATGTAGTAGTCCCTTCGCTGCGATCAAGAAGTCCCGGACTCTAGAGAGGCTCCGATGAAGAAACGAACATGCTTGTTTCGAAGTCTTCGAGGCCGAAGATGATCTACGTCGAGGAGACAATAACCCAAGCTATCTCTTCACTAAGTATGGAATTAGTGAAGCAAACACCCTATACTAAATGGCAAGTAGTAGAGGATGATGAAGAATGAATTTTGTTTACTTTAGATTTCATATTCTCACTCAAAATCATCACCATTGAAAAAGCTAGAAAGCTTTTGTCAAGAAGAAGAAGAAGAACAAGTGATGAAAATAAATTATTGTGTGAGGTTAGAAATACAACCAAGGGTTAAGCATGTCATGCTTAACCCTTGTAAAGAGTTAACCATGAGCTAGGGTTAAAGGTTAGGTCAAAAAACATCTTAAGCTAGACAAAGAGAGTGGACAAAGTCAAAGATGCCTTGAAGCTTCTACAAGCTTTCAACAAATATCAACCATGACAAATATCCACAATATTTGAATTACTTAATGATAAATTATAAACCCTAATCTTAACCCTAGCATGGTTTAACCCTCATTAACCCTAGTTGCATTTGTAACCTAGCTTGATACATTTAACATATATCACATATACATCAATGTATCCAAAGTGAGAAAAGAAATCTTAAGTTAGCTAATATTAGTTAATGTAATGTAATATATCAAATATATAATTATACATTAAATTATTAAATCAACACTTGATTTAATAATCCGGCTATATCACATATAACCGACCAATATCAAATGTAACATCTTATCGAATCAACACTTGATCCGATAACCCGGCTATATCACATATAACCAATCATGCCACACGTCGCGAGAATACAATACGGTATCACATACTCGTATCAATCTCGGTCCCGCACATATCACATATGTACTCCTGCTCCGTTTCACTTGAGCCAAGAAACCTCTTTGTAGGACTCTAAAGACTCGTCAATACGCCGGCAATAGGTGATGATCATATCAAACACCCACAAGTCGCAAAAGGTCTGCTAAACGTAACGGCCACCCGAGTATTGAGAGATCAGAAGATCAACAAGTAAGCCTGCTCATACTCCTGCGAATCCAATCAGTAACACTACCGTACAGTCCGGTCTCTTCGTCTGGTATGTCGCATATCTCGTCTAGGGGTGGTAAACGTCAGAACCCAGTAACTCGATAAGTCGTGTCGATATGAGGCTCATAACGGGTCGAGAAACTACTGATAACACTTACCAATATATCTCTGAAGCAGCCTTGGACAAGGACTTCCTGTTATAGCCAATCGAGCACAGCGCAACTGTCACGCCCCGCTTCCCAGTATACGACGAAGGGGACGCGACCGGTCCGCTACGTATATACTCAGAAGTACATACGCTAAGCATATCTAAGCAATATAAAATAAATACACAAGAGACAAGATATAAACTAAACAACAACTTTTATTTATTAACATTCTTTTGTACAATGCATGAAAAGGAAATACAACCGAAATAAAAACGATGCCTAAACAGTGGCATAACAGGAAATGAAAAGTACTGAATGGAAAAGTGTACAATGAAACTAAAGTGCTTGATCTTCGGCAAACTGCTCCAGGTCTTCTGCAGAAGGCTCGATCTCTGCCGGGTCCAAACCACCTGACGACATTCAAAGAAGAAAGAAATAGAATGTCGTCAGCGAACAGGTCGCTCGGTAAGTCCCAAAGATAAGAGGAAAGTAGAATAGACAGAATAAGAGAGTATCTTTTAAAATTGTATTATAGTGTTGTATTGTTGTGTTAACGCTGTTGTTTGTAGCTTAGTACAGAAAGATGCCAGTGTATACGAGAGGGGTCTCTATATGCTAGAGACCAGGGCAAACGGAATGTACAAGGAACCGTTAAGCCAAGGTACAACAGCAACGGAATATAGATTAGGTATCTTAATCTTACCGCCCCGTGCCACTTTTAACACATTCCGTACCAATCTACCCCTTAAACCCCGTAGTGTTTTATTTGTATTGTTTTGTAATGTAAATTGAATTGAGTGTATAATTGTAAGACTGACCGAAACCATGATATCAGTAAACGGATGTATTCGCAGAATCATGTAAGTGGAATAACTAGTGAACCATGTAAATGGAATGTATATCCATGGTTCGGTTCAGTCAACTCGTATAGATTGATAATTGGATTCATGAATTCATGTTGAAGATTGTAGATTGTAAATTGACTTGAATCATATTCAAGTCAGATTAATCAGACTCAAACCCGATTCAGACAATTAGAAATGTAAGTCAAAATCTTGATTATTTCTTAATCCTATAATTGCTAGGGTCCTCATGGTAATTTATAAACTTGAGGGGTTTTTATGTAAAATATACTTTTATATACTTTTCAAAATACTCCCCAAGCATTTATTATTCGTCTTTAGAGTTGTAATGAGTGTGGATTTTATATTGAGATATTTCTAGGGAAAATATCCTAGTTTTATAAATAAAGGTATTTATCTGTAATATTGATTTATTTGAAATTCATGGTATTTTAGTGTAAATTTATTCTTGGGATTTTTAGAAAAAGTGGAATATTTATATCATAACAAAATAGGTATTTTAATGATAAATATACATATATTTATAATAAAAATAATTTTAATATATATATTTTATATTCTAAAAATCTCATTTTCTTAAGATGTCGTATTTTAAATCTTTCGAGACCGAATGCTCCTTACGGAGGTCTGAATCTCGCACTACTAAGGCCGAGGGTGCGCGATAAACCGCACCATCCCGAACGGGTTCCCCAAAGTGGGTTGTAGCGGCGCTTTGCAAAGATTGTAAAATACTAAATCCTTTAGAAAACGGTTTTATGAAGTAAGTGGTATTTATTTGTAAAGATGTCAATTTTTCCGTATTCTATGTTCTATGGTTTCCTAAGTCAATTTAACTATTCCTAACTGGTCTAAACGACAAGTTGTGAGATGCCTCAAATCTCCTCTTCACCGCCAATTGTGGTCAGGTAAGTACAAGTGAAGAAATGAGGGATCCGCTCACGAATCATCGTGAGACGTGCCTTTTAAAGTTACCTTTCTCACTTGCCTAGCCTAGACACCACAAAATCAGATTTAGATAAACAACCGATGTTCACAACTTATCGTATTTTCATAATAATTGTTATTTATTTAAAAAGTGTATCAAAACTAATCTTTTAGAAATGGTTTTATTAAGTATATGATATTTAAATGAAATTGCTTGTTTTCTCGTATTCTGGGTTCTCAGGGGGTGTTGCATATGAGTGTGTGAGGAGCTAGGTCATTACCTCGTGATCTACTTTAAAGGTATGGCAAGTTTGATGGGGTTAAATGAAGGATTGAAACAATGTGGTATTTAAGTGAAAAATACGATAATTTGAAATAACTATCATTTCATGTGATGAAACTTGTTCAAATTTTTTGATTAGTGTTTAATAGTCAACATAAGAATGTTTAAGTATGATTGTATCAGTGAGAAGTGGAATTTTATAGAAAACCGAATCGGAAATCGGATTTGTTCCGATTCCGTCGGGTTTTGTAATTTCGCATTTTGAGAGTGGAAAAGAGAGCTAGAAAAGGGACTTACGGGTTTTAGATTAAACAAGGGAGTGAGAGGGAACTAGAGGGATCGCCGATGTATTGCGTCGTCGCCGGTAGTTCCTTAAAACGATCGCCGGAAGTTCCGCCGGGAATTCGTCGGAGCTTCGCCTCGAGCTTGTTTTCAAAGTACACGACTCTTGGGAATTTTTTTAGAGAGTAGGCTCAGGATTTTGGGGTGAGAGGGTAGATGGTAGGGGGTGTATTTATAGGGTAGGCTAGGGTTAGGGTAGATGAAAGGTTAAAATGAAAAATGTGATAAAATGTATTAAAAAAATGTATTAAAAGTGGAGTAATTGGGGTTTTAAAAGAGCTCCGGAAGTGGTTTGAGGCTGAAATTTTGCAGGTGCATAGGGAATATGAAAAGACACAACTTTCATGTTGGGGCTCGCCGGAATCGGTCGTGACTCGGTCTGAGGACTGAGTCAGACCGAGTCAAGGCCGATTCCCGGCCGAGTCAGGCGGCCGAGACCCCCCCGACGGTTCATCTAACTCCTGGAAATGTTACATCTTTGGGTGTAGTGGGGTTTTTGTGAGATATGCACGTGTAAACTCTTGGTATTCTAAAGGTTTTAAAAAAAATTAATATTAAAAATAATGTGGGGTATGGGATTTGAACTCTGGTGGCTTGGTTCAGCAGTGCAAGGTATTACCAATGAGCTACAAGCTCCTTCTTGTAATTATGGTGTGAAATAAATACTTAAAAATATATCAGCAATATTAAATACTCCAAGTATACTTTGAATTTAAATCAATTCTTTGTATATTAAAATTGGAGTTGTTACAGTCTACCCTCCTTACAAAAATTTCATCCTCGAAATTTACAACTTTTATTTGAGGGCTAGTTTACAAAGAGGTGAGGATATCTTGCACGCATATCATCTTCTCTTTCCCAAGTGAACTCTCCCGGAGTGTCTTTCCTCCACATTACCCGGACTAAGTTAACTTCTTTGTTCCGAAGTGTCTTCACTTTCCTGTCCAGGATCTCCACAGGTTGTTGCTCATAAGACAAGTCGGGCTGTATAGTGAGCTCGGAATGATCGAGAACATGGCTGGGGTCACTCACATACTTTCTGAGTTGGGATATATGGAACACATTATGCATTCCTTCCAATGAGGGTGGAAGCGCTAAGCGGTATGCCACTTCACCGACCCGTTCGAGTATGTCGAACGGTCCAATGTATCTCGGACTTAATTTACCCCGTCTTCCAAATCAGATCACTCCGCGGTTCGAAGATATCTTCAAGAATACGTGATCTCCTGGCTGGAACTCCAAGTGTCGTCTCTTCGCATCAACCCAGTGTTTCTGTCGATCTTGGGCTATGCGCATTCTTTCCCTGATAGTACGAACCACATCAACGGTCGCTACTATCATCTCTGGTCCAAGGAGTTCCCTATCCCCGATGTCGTCCCAACTTAATGGTGATCGACACTTCCTTCCATACAATGCTGCAAAATGTGTCATTCCTATGCTTGCTTGGTAGCTGTTATTGTACGCGAACTCCACAAGATGCAGGTGATCTTCCCACGATCCTTTGAAGTCTAGCATACACGCTCTGAGCATATCCTCCAAGATATGAATAGTTCGTTCCGACTGACCATCTGTTTGTGGATAATAAGCCATGCTGAAGTTCAGACTTGTTCCCAACCTTGCTTGCAGACTCTACCAAAATTGCGATCGAAACCTGGTGTCACGATCGGAGACAATGCAGACCGGTACTCCATGAAGTCTCATAATTTCCTGTATGAGTTCATGGGTATCAAAGATAGTACATTATGAAGAGTTTAAATCTTAAATAGATTATTACCTCCATGTACTTCTTTGCCAGTGCCTCAGTTGATTGGCCAACCCGAAATGGGATGAAGTGAGCCGATTTCGTGAGTCGATCCACAATGAACCATATAACATCGTTACCCTTTGTGCTGCGAGGGAGAGCAGTCACAAAATCCATCATGATGTGTTGCCACTTCCATTCTGGGATTGGTAACAGTTGAAGTAGTCCAGCTGTCCTGTGATGTTCAGCCTTTACTTGCTGACACACCAAACATTTTGCGACGCTTCTGGCTACTTCAAGCTTCATTCCATGCCACCAATAATTCTGACGTAGATCTTTGTACATTTTGGTACCTCCAGGATATACTGAGTAGGGAGAGTTGTGAGCTTCCTTCATTAACTCTTCCCGTACAGGACCTTTTGGTACACACAATCTGCTGCCGTATCTCAAAGATCCGTCTTCATGGATGATGATATCTGTTCTGAGTCCATTCTCCACTTGTTCTCTGATCCTTTGCAACTTAGCATCACTTGCTTGAGCTGTCTTGATCTGATTGACAATGGTTGATTGAACTTGTAAATTCATCAAACTTGAAGCGTTACCTGGCATGACTACTTCAATCTCCATCTGATGCAAGTCTTGTTGAAGCTTCCACTGAGCGGTGAGATTCATTGCTAATGGTTGGCGACTAAGAGCATCAGGTACCGCGTTCACCTTCCCTGGGTGATATTGCAAGTTGATGTCAAAGTCCGCCATGAGTTCTAACCATCTTCTCTGCCACATATTCAACTCCTTTTGAGTAAACACGTACTTCAGACTTTTATGATCTGTGTAGATGTTCACTCGTTCACCAAGTAGATAATGGCGCCAAATCTTGAGAGCAAAGATGACGGCTGCCAACTCCAGATCATGCGTCGGATAATTGCGCTCATGAGTCTTCAGTTGTCTTGAAGCATAAGCCATAACCTTACCGTGCTGATATAGAACACATCCTAATCCCTTACCGGATGCATCACAATGCACTTCGAATCTTCCAGATTGATCAGGTATTACGAGAATAGGTGCTGATGTCAACTTTGACTTGAGTTCTACGAAAGCTTGTTCGCATGCTTCTGACCACACAAATTCCTCATCTTTACGTGTGAGCTTGGTCAGGGGTGTTGCTATCTTTGAAAAGCCTTCAATGAACTTTCTATAATATCCAGCTAAACCCAAGAAACTTCGAATATCCTTCACTGACTTTGGTGTAGGCCATTCGCTAACTGCTGCAACTTTCGCTGGATCCACAGAGATTTCTTCTCCTGATACGATATGTCCAAGAAAACCAACTTGCTTTAGCTAAAACTCACACTTGTTGTACTTGGCATAGAGCTTATGTTGTCGAAGAGTTTCCAGGACAATTCGTAGGTGCTATGCATGCTCTTTCCGACTCTTAGAATACACCAGGATATCGTCGATGAAGATGACAACAAACCTGTCTAAGTACTCCCGGAAAACTTGATTCATTAGGTTCATGAATTTTGCTGGTGCATTAGTCACTCCAAATGGTATCACTAGAAATTCGTAATGTCCATAGCGAGTTCTGAAAGTTGTTTTGTGAATATCAGCTTCCTTGACCTTCACTTGATGATAACCTGAACGAAGATCCAATTTAGAGAACACACAAGATCCACTTAGCTGATCGAATAAATCATCGATGCGCGGAAGTGGATACTTGTTCTTTATAGTGACTTCGTTCAAGGCTCTATAATCGATGCACATTCTGTATGAACCTTCCTTCTTCTTCAGAAGTAGTACATGTGCTCCTCAACTTGAAGTGCTGGGACGAATCCATCCTTTCGCCAATAATTCGTCCAACTGTGTTCGAACTTCCTTCAAACCTTCCAGACTTAATCTATAAGGTGCTTTGATCACCGGTTGTGCTCCTGGTACTAAATCAATACTGAATTTAAGAGCTCGATCGGGAGGTAAACCTGATATATCGTCAGGAAATACATCGTCGAACTCTCGAACTACCTCTGGTCTTGATTCTTCTTCCGCTTGAGCTGCTGCAACTAATGCTTCCCTTGGCTTCGCTTTGTAGGTACTTGGCTCCAGGGTACGGTCTCTGCTTTTGAAATAGAAGACCGGATGGTCTTGAATCTCGAATACTACCCTCCTTTGACGACAGTCGATGGTAGCATAAAAAGTTCCAAGCCAATCCATTCCTAGAACCACATCGAAGTTCGGTATGTCCAGTACTTTGAAGTCAGCATAAAACTCTCTGCTGCAGACGACGACTGGACACAAGCTGTATCTCATAGTTGCCTTTAGAACGCCATTTTCTGAACTGACATTCCAGCTGGATACAAGCGGTGAGACTGGAATCGCATGGGTTCGGACGAAACGTTGCGACATAAAGCAGTACGATGCTCCAGTATCAAACAGTGCTAGTGCAGGTAGTGAGGCTACTAAGATTGTACCTAAGGTATATGGGATATGTTTTAGGTATAGGGAAAGTGTGTAGATAAACAAGACTAAAGGAAAAGTTTGAGAAGGAAAGTTTACCGGTGATGACTTGGCCAGTGGCCTCAGCTTCTTCTACGGACATCGTGAAAGCCTGGCGCCTTGGTACATTCCTCCTGGCCTGAGGAGCATTCCTCGGAACGTTCCTTTGAGCTTGATGGAACTGACGAGGAGGTGGTGCAGCTTGTGGTCCTCTGGGTGGTGCAGGTAGTGCAGGTCTTGGAGCAGGGGCTTGGATGGCTGGGCGCTGTGGGTAATTGTTTGCTGGCCTGGGTGCAGCAACTGGGTTTTGCCTTTGGGGACAAGACCCAATATCATGAGTAGCTGAGCCGCAGACTAAGCAAAGGCGGTTGGCTCGCCGGCAGTCTTTCATCATATGTCCAGCTCTCTTGCAGTAGGTACAAAAGGCTGGGCTGGGACGATGGTTCGGTACTCCGGGTCGCCTTGGCACAAAAGGTGGTCTGGACGAGGCTCCACCTGCCATCTGGTTGGCAGGGCGCTTAACTCCTGCAGACTGAGCTCTGCCCCTTGTTTTTATCACTGCCTCATAACTGCGGGCAGCTTCTAGAGCATCCTCATGAGTCAGAAATTTTCCCGTGGCTAGAGCAGCCTGAATTTCCGTGTCCAAACCTTGTTGAAAGCTACGGGCTCTGATCTCGTCAGTCGGTATCAAGTGTGCCGCGAATCTGTTTAAGGATTGTGTTAGCTGTGTAGTATGTGATATTTAAAAATTGAACTATTTTGACATATCTTACCGGCTTAGCATGGTGAATTCAGCATCGTACTCATCTACTGATTTGTCCCACATCGAACCTTATTGTAGATGAATGAACTGCTGCTCCATGGCAAACCTGGCAGTCACAGGGAAGTACTTCGCGTCGAACTTCTCGCGAAAAGTCTTCCATTCAATAGGCTGTACAAGACGGCTTTCTTCCGCCTTCCACCAGTTGCGAGCATTGTCCGTGAGCTGCAGTTTCGCCACACGGACCCAAGCTATGTCTGGCACTTGTGCCGCCGCCAGATCATCCTCTATGCTTTGTGTCCATTCCTCAGCATCAAGAGGACTTCTCTTTCCGGAGAACTGCTTGGGATGTAAAGCCCTGAATTGCTTTACCCCAGGAGCGTCAGTCTCGGGACAGTTCAGGAGTTGTTGCTGTCCCTCGAGAAGGTTGCGGATCGTCTCAAGTAGCACTGTTTGCTCGGTGGGTGGCGCAGGGACAGCAGGAACGATTGGTAGTGGAGGTGGAGGTGTGTTGTTGACGTTGGTGCTGGTGTTGTTCGGAGAATCCATAATCTTGAAGAAAATTTGGGTTAGGACAGATTCAAGTACATGAAATGATAAAATTCAAGAAATATGAAATTGTGAGATTCAAGGAACATGAATTGTAAAGAATGTTTTAGTTGCTGGTTCTTGTGTTATATTGCTTAGGTTGTTCACCCAGAACAGAACTGCATGATAGAGTTTCATACAGTTCTGACCTGCATGGGCCACCAACAAAACCTGTCACGCCCCGCTTTCCGGTATACGGCGAAGGGGACGGGACCGGTCCGCTACGTATATACTCAGAAGTATATACGCTAAGCGTATCTAAGCAATATAAAACAAATACACAAGAGACAAGATATAAACTGAACAACAACTTTTATTTATTAACATTCTTTTCTACAATGCATGAAAAGGAAATACAACCGAAATAAAAACGATGCCTAAACAGTGGCATAACAGGAAATGAAAAATACTGAATGGAAAAGTGTACAATGAAACTAAAGTGCTGGATCTTCGGCAAACTGCTCCAGGTCTTCTGCAGATGGCTCGCTCTCTGCCGGGTCCAAACCACCTGACGACATTCAAAGAAGAAAGAAATAGAATGTCATCAGCGAACAGGTCGCTTGGTAAGTCCCAAAGGTAAGAGGAAAGTAGAATAGACAGAATAAAAGAGTATCTTTTAAAATTTTATTATAGTGTTGTATTGTTGTGTTAACGCTGTTGTTTGTAGCTTGGTACAGAAGGATACCGGTGTATACGAGAGGGGTCTCTATATGCTAGAGACCAGGGCAAACGGAATGTACAAGGAACCGTTAAGCCACGGTACAACAGCAACGGAATATAGATTAGGTTTCTTAATCTTACCGCCTCGTGCCACTTTTAACACCTTCCGTACCAATCTACCCCTTAAACCCCGTAGTGTTTTATTTGTATTGTAAATTGAATTGAGTGTATAATTGTAAGACTAACCGAAACCATGATATCAGTAAACGGATGTATTCGCAGAATCATGTAAGTGGAATAACTGGTGAACCATGTAAATGGAATGTATATCCATGATTCGGTTCAGTCAAGTCGTATAGATTGATAATTGGATTCATGGATTCATGTTGAAGATTGTAGATTGTAGGTTGACTTGAATCATATTCAAGTCAGATTAATCAGACTCAAACCCGATTCAGACAATTAGAAATGTAAGTCGAAATCTTGATAATTTCTTAATCCTATAATTGTTAGGGTTCTTAGGGTAATATATAAACTTGAGGGGGTTTTATGTAAAATATACTTTTATATACTTTTCAAAATACTCCCCAGGCATTTATTATTCGTCTTTAGAGTTGTAATGAGTGTGGATTTTATATTGGGATATTTCTAGGGAAAATATCCTAGTTTTATAAATAAAGTTATTTATCTGTAATATTGATTTATTTGAAATTCATGGTATTTTAGTGTAAATTTATTCTTGGGATTTTTAGAAAAGGTGGAATATTTATATCATAACAAAATAGGTATTTTAATGATAAATATACATATATTTATAATAAAAATAATTTTAATATATATATTTTATATTCTAAAAATCTCATTTTCTTAAGATGTCGTATTTTAAATCTTTCGAGACCGAATGCTCCTTGCGGAGGTCTGAATCTCGCACTACTAAGACCGAGGGTGCGCGATAAACTGCACCATCCCGAACGGGTTCCCTAAAGTGGGTTGTAGCGGCGCTTTGCAAAGATTGTAAAAAACTAAATCCTTTAGAAAACGGTTTTATGAAGTAAGTGGTATTTATTTGTAAAGATGTCAATTTTTCTGTATTCTATGTTCTATGGTTTCCTAAGTCAATTTAACTATTCCTAACTGGTCTAAACGACAAGTTATGCCTCAAATCGCCTCTTCACCGCCAATTGTGGCCAGGTAAGTACAAGTGAAGAAAGGAGGGATCCGCTCACGAATCATCGTGAGACGGGCCTTTTAAAGTTACCTTTCTCACTTGCCTAGCCTAGACACCACAAAGTCAGGTTTAGATAAACGACCGATGTCCACAACTTATCGTATTTTCATAATAATTGGTATTTATTTAAAAAGTGTATCAAAACTAATCTTTTAGAAATGGTTTTATTAAGTATATGGTATTTAAATGAAATTGCTTGTTTTCTCGTATTCTGGGTTCTCAGGGGGTGTTGCATATGAGTGTGTGAGGAGGTAGGTCGTTACCTCGTGATCTACTTTAAATGTATAGCAAGTTTGATGGGGTTAAATGAAGGATTTAAACAATGTGGTATTTAAGTGAAAAATACGATAATTTGAAATAACTATCATTTCATATGATGAAACTTGTTCAAATTGTTTGATTAATGTTTAATAGTCAACATAAGGATGTTTAAGTATGATTGTATTAGTGAGAAGTGGAATTTGATAGAAAACCGAATCGGAAATCGGATTTGTTTCGATTCCGTCGGGTTTTGTAATTTCGTATTTTTAGAGTGGAAAAGAGAGTTAGAAAAGGGACTTACGGGTTTTAGATTAAACAAGGGAGTGAGAGGGAACTAGAGAGATTGCCGATGTATTGCGTCGTCGCCGGTAGTTCCTTAAAACGGTCGCCGGAAGTTCCGCCGGGAATTCGTCGGAGCTTCGCCTCGAGCTTGTTTTCAAAGTACACGACTCTTGGAAATTTTTTTAGAGAGTGGGCTCAGGATTTTGGGGTGAGAGGGTAGATGGTAGGGGGTGTATTTATAGGGTAGGCTAGGGTTAGGGTAGATGAAAGGTTAAAATGAAAAATGTGATAAAATGTATAAAAAATGTATTAAAAGTGGAGTAATTGGGGTTTTAAAAGAGCTCTGGAAGTGGTCTGAGGCTGAAATTTTGCAGGTGCGTAGGGAATATGAAAAGACATAACTTTCATGTTGGGGTCGTCGCCGGAATCGGCCGACTCGGCCGGGACTCGGTCTGAGGACTGAGTCAGACCGAGTCAAGACCGATTTGGCCGATTCCCGGCCGAGTCAGGCGGCCGGGATCCCCCCTGACGGTATATCTAACTCCTGGAAATGTTATATCTTTGGGTGTAGTGGGTTTTTTTAAAGATATGCACGTGTAAACTCTTGGTATTCTAAAGGTTTTAAAAAAAATCAATATTAAAAATAATGTGTGGTATGGGATTTGAACTCTGGTGGCTTGGTTCAGCAGTGCAAGGTATTACCAATGAGCTACAAGCTCCTTCTTGTAATTATGGTGTGAAATAAATACTTAAAGAGATATCAGCAACATTAAATACTCCAAGTATACTTTGAATTTAAATCAATTCTTTGTATATTAAAAATGGAGTTGTTACAGCAACATCAACTCCCAATACCGGGAGAGACGAAACCCCTCCTATCGCTCATTTCCTCCATGTGATTTGGGACTGTACCCAAAAGCCACCGTTTTGCACGTTCTCTTGAACGTGGTAAGGTGGAAATCAAAGCACAGTGGGAATCACACAAGAATCTATGACGATCTCGGGTCTACAGACTAACCTGTACCAGTGTCACCAGAGAACTGCCATCTAACGTTAGGTATAATACCATCTGGGAGTTTTCGGCGAGTCCGTTCAGTATACCCAGTCTCCACTGAGCACCCATATACTGTCTCTGATGTCAAACACCAATGGATATGGGATCATCCATCGCCCATCTTCATGGGTCGAGAAGTTATACGCTAATCTACTCTGGTATATCGATGCCCTGTCTCGATATACCCCCGACTATGAACATTTGAAGGATGTACTTAGCAACTACTCTGTCCCCACTAGTATGATCTCCATCATAGTCCTCGTAGTCAAGTACTCATCCTGAGGGCTTTATCAACATGTAACATAGAGACAATCAACGTACGTATTAAGATAAAGAGCAACCAGATAGCATACTATCATGTCGAGCAAGAAAGTCCTCCATATATATGTCCAAGCATCCACTACAATATACATCGTATGTACAGTAATGGCCTTTAGGGCATATATATATAACTAACAAGTACTTGAGCTTTTCAGTTCTGACCTCGATCAAGCGTTAGGCCGCAGGTCGATGACCCATGTTTTAGATAACGATCGCCCTTCGAGTGCTTGTCGGTTAACCATTGTGAAAGAAGGTCGGTGTCCTTCAGCCCCCGGAGTTGAAGTGGCGATCGTTTACTTGAACAGCTTGGGGGAACCTTTGTTGTAGGAAGGTTGGTGCTTTCTGAAGAATTGGCTGAGTGTTGTTGCTGCTCGGGGCCTCTTGGCGAGGGTTTTGATCCTTAGCTCGGGTTGGGCCGTAAGAGGCATGCTAAGGGTGGACCGAGCAGGGTTGTTGCCCGGTGGCCTCTTGGCAAGGGCTTAGATCCCTGGCGTCGTGGGGTAGTGAACTACCATTCAGGGATAGCCAAGCAGGATAGTCGTTCGGCTGCCTCTTGGTAAGGGCTTCGATCCTTAGCGTAGGAGGGGCCGTAAGAGGCCTGCTAAGGATGGGCCGAGCAGAGTTGCTTCCCGGTGCCTCTTGATGAGGGCTTTGATCCCTGGCGTCATGGGGTAGTGAACTACCGGCCGGAGATAGCCGAGCAGGGTAGTCGCTCGGCTGCCTCTTGGTGAGGGCTTCGATCCCTGGCACTGTAGGGTAGGGAACTACCAGCCAGGGATAACTGAGCAAGGGTGAGCCCGGTTGCCTCTTAATGAGGGCTTTGATCCTTAGCGCGGAAGGGGCCATAAGAGGCCTGCTAAGGATGGGCCGAGCAGGGTTGCTGCCCGGTGCCTCTTGGTAAGGGCTTTAATCCTTAAGGACGGGCCGAGCAGGGTTACTGCCCGGTGCCTCTTGGCGAGGGCTTTGATCTCTAGCGTTGTGGGGTAGGGAACTACCAGCCAGAGATAACTGAGCAAGGGAGAGCCCGATTGCCTCTTGATGAGGGCTTTGATCCTTAGCGCGGGAGGGGCTGTAAGGGGTCTGCTAAGGACGGGCCGAGCAGGGTTACTGCCTGGTGCCTCTTGGCGAGGGCTTTGATCTTTAAGGACGGGCCGAGCAGGGTTGCTGCCCGGTGCCTCTTAGCGAGGGCTTCGATCCCTGGCGTTGTGGGGTAGGGAACTACCAGCCAGGGATAACCGAGCAAGGGCGGGCCCGTTTGCCTCTTGGCGAGGGCTTAGATCCCTGGTGTCGTGGGGTAATGAACTATCATCCAGAGATAACCGAGCAGGGTAGCCGCTCGACTGCCTCTTGGTGAGGGCTTCGATCCTTAGCGTGGGAGGGGCCATAAGAGGCCTGCTAAGGATGAGCCGAGCAAGGTTGCCGCTCGGCTGCCTCTTGGTGAGGGCTTCGATCCCTGGCGTTGCGGGGTAGCGAACTACCAGCCGAGGATAACCGAGCAAAGGCGGTCCTGGCTGCCTCTTGGTGAGGGCTTCGATACCTGGCGTTGTGGGGGTAGGGAACTACAAGCCAGGGATAACCGAGCAAGGGCGAGCCCGGTTGCCTCTTGGCGAGGGCTTAGATCCCTGACGTCGTGGGGTAGTGAACTACCATCCAGGGATAGCCGAGTAGGGTAGCCGCTCGGTTGCCTCTTGGTGAGGGCTTCGATCCCTGGCGTTGTGGGGTAGCGAACTACCAGCCAGGGATAACCGAGCAAGGGCAAGCCCAGTTGCCTCTTGGTGAAGGCTTTGATCCTTAGCGCAGGAAGGGCCGTAAGGGGCCTGCTAAGGATGGACTGAGTAGGGTTGTTGCCCGGTCATGCAAGGATTCACCCGACCCTCCCTACGTGTGAGCATCGGGAAGGGTAACAGTCACGGACGACACGTGTCAGGAATGTATGGGGAAAGGCAGAATGTTTCGGGAAGTCACGTCAGTTTCGCCACGTGGTGGTGTGGCATTGGAGTAGTTGCTGCGATTCCTAAGTTTCGCGCCGGTAAGCGCGAGAATCCGGGTCCTTGAAGATTCTGTTTGAAGTTATAAATAGGGAAGGAGATGGCAGCTCTTTCGGCGCCGCTTACTTTTGAGATGACCAGGCGCGTGTATTTGATCAAAGAGATCATTACCCTTGGTGATGTCTCTTCGTACGACCAATCTCTGGCTAAGGAGGGGTACCGGGGAGTGGTTCAACGCCTCGAGGATCACTTCGGCCGGCTTCTCTCACGGCGGTTGTCCCTGCTTTAGATGTTGATGTACGTGATCTGGAGGAAGTCCCCGGGGTTGGACAACCCCTTCACCGAGGAGCTTCTGGACGAGGCGCTCGATAAGGTGCATTCGATCTTCCGGTTCGGCCTTATCTCGAAAGCCAGGCATGACCGATCCTTGTCTCTGATTCTAGAGTGTTTCAAGATGAGGTACGTCGTGGGCCAAGGCTTAAAGGGCGGAGCGTCGGGTGCTTCTGTGGCGTCCCGGGTCTGCGTGCAGCGTCGACAGGAGCGGGCTGCAGCGGCTAGGGCCCGGCTAATGGAAATCTACTCTGAGTATCACCAGGAGTACTTCCTTGATCCCGTTCCACCTTTATTGTAACTCTTTCTTTTTCTGTAAGGCTGAGGAGCCCATAGTACCTTTTTGAATGAATAAAATTCTTCTTTACACAATGTCCTAGCATTCCCTTCTTATTATTTAAATAGAAAGGACTTTAGAAAAGTTTGCATTGTCCTTGTGAGAGAAGAAATACACGCTCGTAGATGTTCCCCTCACTGGTACAGCTTGAGCTTCTCAGCGTTGTAAGGCCGTGGAAACTTGCGCCCGTCCGCGTCTTGCAAGCGGTAGGCTCCGCCGGGAAGGACCTCGGAAACGAGGAAAGGACCCTCCCATTTCGGGGAAAACTTATGCAGCCCGCCTTGATCGGTGAACTCGTTTCGCCTCAGGACCGGGTCTCCGATCTTGAAGAAGCAATGCTTGACTCGCGCTTTGTAGTATCGGGCGGTTTGCTGTTGATAGGCGGCAGCTCTGATCTGAGCCCGGTCTCGTTTCTCCAGCAAGATGTCTAGGTTGGTCCGGAGGGCCGTGGTGTTTACTTTGTTGTCGAAGTGTTCGACCCGATGACTGGGTAGCCTGATCTCTGCTGGGACCATTGCCTCGGTCCCGTAGCAAAGGCTAAAAGGGGTTTCCCCTATGGGGGGTCTTGTTTGACGTGCACAGGGCCTATAGGACCCGAGGTAATTCCTCGACCCAACTGCTTCGGCGTCCTTATAGGCGGGTCCGGAGACTTCGGAGGACGTCCCGATTAGCGACTTCGGCTTGCCCGTTGCATTGAGGATGTGGGACCACGGCGAACTTCATAAGGATGTGATACTCATTGCAGAATTCCTTCATTTTCTCATTTTCGAAGTTCGTCCCGTGGTCGGTGATGATACACCTCGGGATGCCGAACCGGAGTATCACGTTGTTCTGCAGGAACTTGATTATCATGGTGGCATCCGGTTTTCTGATGGGGATGGCCTCGATCCACTTCGTGAAGTAATCCACTGCGACGAGGACATACTTGTGCCCGCCCGTACCGGTAGGGAACTGGCCTATCATGTCCATTCCCCACTGGACGAACGGCCATGGGGAGGTTAGGACGGTCAGCTCGGTAGCCGGAAGGCGAGGTATGCTTCCGTGGAGCTGGCAACTTTTGCATCTCCTGACGAGCTTCTGGGCGTCTTGGTGAATAGTTGGCCAGTAATACCCCTGGAGCAATGCCTTCTGGATTAAGGTGTGGGCCCCTTGATGTGCGCCGCCGACCCCTTCGTGGATTTCACGGAGGACGTAGTCGGCTTCGTGGGGGTCGACGCACCGGAGCAGGGGCTGAGTGAAGGACTTCTTGTAAAAGTTCCCATTGCTCTAGACAAAGTGATGGGCTTTGGCTCGGAGACGGCGGGCTGCTCCCCGATCTTCTGGGAGCGTACCTTCCCTTAGGAATTCCATGAGGGTCTTCCTCCAGTCCCGGTCTTCTTCCTGGGCTGTGTACACATGAAGTATTATCGCCCCGTCTTCCACGCTGGGTCGTGGCAAGATCTCGAAGAGGATAGATCGCTTGTTGTTGGCCGAGTAGGATGAAGCCAGCTTACTCAGGGCATCGGCTTGGGAATTGAGCTGTCTGGGTATTTGCTCTACCAGGACTTCGTCGAAGTTCTTTCGAAGTCTTCTTACCTCGGCCAGATACTTCACAATTAGAGGTTCCCGAGCCTCGAAATGGCCGGTCACTTAGCCAACGACTAGGGCTGAGTCATTGCTGATCTGAATTGTTTTCAGCCCCAGCCCGGAGGCCATGCGCAGTCCAGCCAGCAGGGCCTCGTATTCTGCCGTGTTGTTTGAGGCCTTGAACCCGAGCTTCAGAGAATACTCCATTTCTGCCTCATTCGGGCCTCGAATGATGAGGCCGGCACCACAGCCTTCCTCGGTCGAGGACCCGTCGACGTAAATGATCCACTCAGGGACTTAGTCGGGCCTCCCCTCGATTGAGGGTTGAGCCGCGAGGGTCGACGTGGACTCCGGCTCCTTACTGTGGATGGTGCACTTGACGATAAAATCAACCAGGGCCTGTGCTTTGATGGCCTGACTCGGGCGGTATTTTATATCAAACTGTGACAGCTCCCACCTCCACTTCTCTAAGCGGCCCGAGGATTCGGGTGAGGCGAGGATAGCCCCCAGCGGGCGCTCGGTAAGAACGAGGATGGTGTGCGCCTGGAAGTAGTGTCGTAGCTTCCTTGAGGCCACAATGAGTGCCAAAACGATCTTTTCTATGGCTGGATACCTCGTTTCTGCGTCTTTGAAGACATGGCTCACGTAGTATACCGGATTCTGCACTCCGTCGACCTCTCGGACGAGCATTGAGCCCGCTGCTTGGTTGGATACCGCCAGATATAGTGATAGCTCGTCTCCTTCAACTGGTCGGGTGAGAAACGGTGGCGTCACAAGGTGCCTCTTTAATTGGTCAAAGGCGGTCTGGCACTCCTCTGACCACTCGAACCTCGGGATCCTCCTTAGAGCTTTGAAGAACGGCATGCACTTCTCCCCAGACCTTGACATGAAACGGCTCAGAGCAAATACCCGCTCTGTTAGTCGCATGATCTCGACGTTGGTCTTGGGCGCAACCATGTTGAGGATAGCGTCGATTTTTTCTGGGTTAGCTTCGATTCCACGGTGGGTGACCATGAAACCGAGGAACTTTCCCCCGGTGACCCCGAATGCGCACTTGGCGGGGTTCGGTTTCATCTTGAACTTGCGGAGTACTTCGAAGGCCTCGCCTAAATCCTTGGCATAGTCGACCGACGAGATCGATTTGACGAGCATATCGTTGACGTAAACTTCCATGTTCCTCCCGATCTGTGGCTTGAACATGCAGTTGACCAATCGTTGGTACGTAGTTCCGGCGTTCTTGAGGCCGAAGGGCATCACCTTGTAGCAGTATACCCCCCAGTCCGTTGTGAATGCGGTAAGATCTTCGTCTGCTGGATTCATACGGATCTGATTGTAGCTAGAAAAGGCATCCATGAAGCTCAATAGCTCGTGGCCTGCCGAGCTGTCGACGAGCTGATCTATCCAAGGAAAGGGATAGTTGTCTTTGGGGTAGGCCTTATTGAGGTCGGTGAAGTCGACGCACATGCGCCACTTCCCGCTTGACTTTTTGACTAGAACTACGTTCGCCAGCCACTCTGAATAGGGTACATTCCGAATGAAGTTGGCGGCGAGGAGCCGATCTATTTTGTCCTCGATAGCCTTCTGTTTGACTGGGGCGAAGGTTCGCTTTTTCTGCCTGACGGGTCGGGCCGTAGGATCTACCCCGAGCTTATGAGATATGATTTTGGGGTCGATCCCAGGCATGTCAGCAAGTGCCTAGGCGAACACGTCGGAGTTGTTTCTGAGGAAATGAACCAGGTCATCTCGCTGAGTTCCTGTCAGAAGCGATCCAATCTGAACGATTTTTTCGTCGTCCCCTTCTATGAGGGGGACCCTGTCAGGGGCTCCACCGGGGTTCCACGGACCTCTTTTTGCTCGTCTTGGGTGTCCAGGGAACCCCTGATGTCACCTTCACCCTCGACATCGTCGGTTGGCCACTCAGACGAAGATGTAGCGGTGAAGCAAACCATTGCAATCCGCTGGTCTCCATAGACTCGACCTATCCCGCCCTGGTCGAGAGGGAACTTCATCGCCAGGTGGTAGGTCGATATCCGGGCCCGGAGGGAGTTTAGCATTGGGCGGCCGAGGAGGATGTTGTAGGCCGATGGGACTCTCGCTACGATGAATTCCACAGGCACCGTTCGCGTACGGCCGACCTCCCCGACGTTAAACTGCAGAGTGATTACCCCTTCCGCTGGGATGGAGTGGTTGGTGAATCCTGAAAGGACGTGGGAGGTCGGCCTTAGGTCTGCTGGGGTGAGCCCCATGCGCAGAAAGCAGTCGTAGAAGAGAATGTCCCCCGAACTTCCCGAGTCAACCAGTATCCTATGCACCTCGTATTGGTGGACCCGAGCCGTAATCACCAGAGGGCTGTTGTGGGGCAGGGATATGCCGTGGAGGTCCCCGTCGTAAAAAATGATCATCTCGGTCTCCCTGGCTTTCTTCCTCGGACGGCTGTTGGCCTCTACGATCGGCGTGGGGTGCTGAGCCTCGTAAGTACTCGACGTACCCCCCGCCGACATGACCATGATTTTTGATGAGTCCCGGTTCCTTTTGATGAGGTTCCTTAGGTCCCCTGGCGGGGTAGTCGTCGAGCTGCCGTGATGAGTCCCGTCCGCGTGACCCCGTTAAGGGAGGGGGTGTCGGTCATGGCTGGGCACAGGCGAGCTGACAGACATCTCCTCGGGAGGGACAGGGGGCGCGAAGGGGCTCGGAGCGAGGCGCTCTGGCGACAGGCCTCGGTGTTGAACTGTGGGGCGCCCAGCGGGTCATGGAATATGTTGGCCCGGAAGACCTGCGGTCGTGGGAGGCAGCGAGGCGGTGGTCGGCAGTGCCGACGCGAGCAGAGTCTTCTCTCCCTCTGTAGGGGTCCCGGTCCTAAGATGGAGGAGCGACGACCTGGGGAGCCTGCCCTGCCATTTGGACACGGACGAGCGCATCCACGACGGACGCGGGTCGATCTAACCGGACGGCTAGGGCGTTGATGGCGTTCGGGGGAGAAGATTCGTCCGCGCCTCCGTTGTGGGGGAGGCGGCGGCTAGCGCTTGGATCGTCACGGTGATCGCTCGCCATTGAGTTGAGATCGGAAGGTGAACTTTGTTCAGTGGAATCAATATTTTCCCACAGACGGCGCCAGCTGACGGATGTCGGATCTCGTCAAGATGTTACCTTCCGTAGATCTACTGCGAGCAACGATGGACGGCTAAGATTGAGTTAGAGGTTGTCTCCTGAAGCGTCTAGATCTCAATGGGTTTAGGGTGGTTGAGGCCGAGCTACCTGCAAGGAAGTCCCGGGATGGTCGTACCACCGAGGACCCTCCGACGATCAAGTTAGACCGGATATTTGAGCAGAGTAACCACCTAGTGAGGAAAGAATGACTTACTTGAACCGTCTGAAAGATGGGTTTATATAGTGGTGGCAACAGGCAGGCAGGCGCGAGAATCACGCCAGCCGTTACGCTCCCGGCATCACGCCCGCGTGATAGGCGGGATCCCGCATTAATGATGAGACAGGCTCGTTAATCGGGGATCGTGATGGCGTGGAACGTGGGACGTGGCCGGCGGATATCTCGCGCAAGGCGAGGTTCGCGAGGGTGAGGCGGTTGCGCCTGTGATTGGTGCCGTTGGTCGGTTGATGAGACCGAGGAAGATGAGCTTGGTGGGAGGCTCGGGGACGAGCGGGAGGCTGAGGTATCTTGGTTCTGCGATAGCCCGGAGACGAGCTGAGAGGGTCTGTTCGCCGCCGAAAACTGGGAAGACAAACGTCTAGCATGAATTTAGGGGTAGATGCTATTTGGTTTTATCCGTCCACCTCTCAGAAGATGCCAAGTTTATTTATGGCACCGTGTATCGTAGGTATAGACGGATGCGGCCGTTGTAGCAGATTTCGTCAGATTCTCCCTCATTTGAGGGTTTTTTTTTATTGTGGGGACACTCTTCCCTGCAGGCACAAGCCCCTGCAGTTAATTACGCTACCGCATCGCGGTAACAACTTTCTCCTTCTCCAGATGGTCACTTCGTGTCGTGTTTGTTTGTTTTACTTTTGGTTGCCCGTGGATTGTATACGGAGACTAATTTGTGTTTTCGCCCGTAGGGCGTGGATTAGTCCAAATCCGCATTTTCTTAGATTTGGGTTTAGGTTGGGTTTAAGGATAATCTCATTGAGATTAAGATCAATTTAAACGTTTGTTAAGGATACGTTTGTCTAATTTTAAACTAAGATCTACTCGACGGGGGTTCGGAATCATTTAGATCCGATGACAGGGTATTTGGGCTCTATCGTTTTAGTTTAGGGATGTTGCGGTCCATAAGTTTAAGGACATCATAGTCCATGGAGTTTAAAGACATCATAGTCCATGAGTTTAAAGACCTCATAGTCCAGTTTAAAGACATCATAGTTTAGTTTAAAGACCTCATAGTCTGTAAAGTTTAAGGACATCATAGTCTATACGTTTAAAGACCTCATAGTCCATAAAGTTTAAGGACATCATAGTCCATGAGTTTAAGGACCTCATAGTCCAGTTTAAAGACATCATAGTCTAGTTTCAAGATCTCATAGTATGTGGGGTTTAGTTTAGGGACGTTGCGGTCCATTGAGTGTCTGGTTGCTGGGACCAGCCACCTCTCTGAAGACGTTGAAGAATTACAACGGCATATATCAGAGGTGTGAAGAGATGTACCCTTAAACCAGTGAATGTTCATTCAAGATTTGAGAATCTTGTTTGGGACTAAAGCCAATAGGTTCGGTCAATTTGGGGTTTGGCCAATCTTAGGCTCAGCCCCTTTAATCATTTTTATTTGGGATTGATCCCATTTCTGCATCAGCGATGCTGAACAATAATGTGGGCTCTGACACCCCTTATTCTTTTGTTTTATTTGAAGTGTTAAACACTAGCGTATGTCTGGTGCTCACGTGGGGTCACGTGATGCCTTAAAGTAATGTTAAACACTAAAAGCTTAAGGCGCTCACGTCAGGTCACGTGAGGCGCTTGGAAAATAGGCCTAGCTTCTTTAGAATTACCCATTTTCTTTTCTGAGTGCTGAGCACTATTGGGGCCATGTAGGATCACATGAGGCGCACTTACATTTGATTTATCCTCCCTTCTTTTCTGAAAGTGCTTAGCACTATAAAGGGGTCACGTGATATCACGTGAGGCGCCCTAAATATAGAGACCGCCTTATTTCATCTCATGAAAGTGCTAAGCACTATAAAGGGGTCACGTGTTATCACGTGAGGCGCCTCAAATTGGGATCTGTTTTAGGTTTACTCCCCTTTTATACTTTTGAAGAGGCTAGTTCAGGGGTCACGTGGGAGCACGTGACCTGATATCAATTGTTCTCTTTTGATCATTGAGGGGGGGGGGCTCACGTGGGCGCACGTGATCTGACATTTATCATGTTGGGTACTGATCTCTTTTACGTTCATGGAGAGTTAAATCCTTTGTTTAAGAATTAAATTCTTTTATAAGGTTAAACCCTAGTTTTATTTAAAGGAATTAAATTCATATATGTTACGTTGAAAGAATTAAATTCTTTAAACTCAATTCTCCCTATGTTTTGAATCTGCATGACAGATCTCCCCGATGAGAATTAAATTCTCAACTTGTGGGGAGATCTGCTTCTGCAGATCTTCAACCAGAGGAAGAACTAAGTTCTTCTCCCTCCTTTTTTATGATGAGATGCTCCAATCTCTCCTACTCTTATGAAAAACTTCTGTCTTTGTAGATCTATGATCTAGAAAAAGAACTAAGTTCTTCTTTTCTTTATGAGATGCTTTGATTTCTCTGTTTTTTATACCTTGAAGAAATTTTCTTCTTCTGAGCTTGCTCTTCTCTTTTTCTTTTTGAAGTTTATAGGAGGTTCCTCTGTGTTATTTGGAAAGAGAGATCATTGGTCGTTGGGACCCACCATCTCTCCGACGACGCTGAGGGATTACAGCACCATATATCGAAGGTGTGGAGGGATGTACCCTTTGAATCATGTCCCACTTATCAGGAGGAAGAATATGTTGAAACTTAAACTCCTAACTGCTGAAAAAGGCCTTTTTGCGTTCGCGTACTACATCGCACGTGTTGGGCGCACGTGCGTCGGACGTAGCGGTTGCACATCATGGGGGGGCAGCTAAAGCCCTAACATGGAGAACTAAGCTCCTTTGAAAATTGAATTCTCGCACGTGCGTTGCACGTGGTGCGCACGTGCGTTGCGCATATGCACATTATGGAGGGGCGGTTAAGGCCCTAACTTGGAGAACTAAGCTCCTTTGAGAATTAAATTCTCCCACGTGCGTTGTACGTGTTTGGCTCACGTGCGTTGCATGTGGCGCGCATGTGGCGGGCGCACATGGGGCTTGCGCATATGCAAATTATGGGGGCAGCTATGGCCCTAACTTGGAGCACTAAGCTCCTATGGAGAACTTATCTCCTTTGAGAATTGAATTCTCCCATGCGCGTTGCAATGTTTGGCACATGTGCGTTGCACATGGCACGCATGTGGCAGGCGCACGTGCATTGCACGTGGCGCACATGGCGCTTGCGCATATGCGCATTATGGGGGGCAGCTATGGCCCTAATTTGGAGCACTAAGCTCCTATGGAGAACTAATCTTCTTTGAGAATTGAATTCTAATCCATTTCTAAGAGGTATCCCTTTTTATTTATATGAGAGTGGTAGAGAAGAGATCTCTCTTTTTCCCGATGTGGGACTAAAAATTCATTCCACATGTAGTAGAGCATTACTTTAGATTACACGTGCGTAGTACATTTGCTCATAACTTTTGATCCCGGATGAATTATGAGGCCTATAATATATCAAATCGAAGGATTTTTCAAGACGCTTTCGATACCATCAGAATTTAGGTGATTCTCATTTGGGAGTTTGTCAAAATACAGCCAGGAAAATAATGGTTTGCGTTTTCTTCCTTAGATTACACGTGCATAGCACATTTGCTCATAACTTTTGATCCCGGATGAATTATGTTTCCCCAATTAGAGCAAAGCTCTGTTCGGAATTCAAAATTTGAATTAAAGCTGCGCTTTTATAAAAGCGCTTCGCTACAACTAGCGCACCCCGTGCAAAGCACGTGTGCGCTAGCGCTAAGAGCGCTGCGCTCCAATTAGTGCACCATAGACAGAGCGCATAAGCGCTAGCGCTGCAACTAAATGTTCCTCACCGTTGGATCAAATATCCAACGGATATGATTAAATCATCAGTTAACAAGAATAAAATTCTGTTGAATCTTTCCAAACAGAAAAGATTGTGCCCTGAATTTGGAATACCGTTGGATCAATGGCCCAATGGTGATTAAAAATCACTAAAATACAGAACAAATTCTGTAAAGAAGGAAAGATTTCTCAATCTTGTTAAAACAAGAAGATTATCTTCTGTAAGTCAGTAGCCCTTGGATCAAGGATCCAACGGTGGGGAAATTCCCAAATCAATTGGAGAATAAATCTCTTTAACTGATTCAACAAATCAGCTTCCCCTATATAAAGGACCCAAGACTTCAAGTCTGAAAAGGAGGAACCCCCCCATAAACTTTGAGAAAATCTCAAGAAGAAGAAATAGCTCTCGGTGAAAGAAGATTTTTCTTCAAGGTAAAAAGAATGGTAATGAACAAAGAGATCAAATCATCTCATAATTAAAGAGAAGAATTCTCTTCTTAAAAGATTATAAATCTACAAAGACCAAGGCCTTTTATAAAGAGATCAAAAAGATCTTATCATAAAATAAAGAAGTACTTACTTCACAGATCATAGATCTATAAGACAAATTGTCTTTCTGAGATCATGAACATCTCATTATAAAGGGGGGAGAATTATTCAATTCTCTTAGGATCACAGATCCATAAAGGCAAAGCCTTTCATCGAAAAGAGATTGAAATATCTCCTATAAGTTAAGAACTTTGTTCTTGGAATCTTGAGACAAAATCTCTTATCAAAGAAGATAATCTTCAGAGCGCAAAATTAACCTAAGTAGAGCCTTAGCGCTCCTAATTTAAAAGTGCCTTAGTGCTCTTTATTAGCGCAAAGCGTTGCAGTGCCATAGCACTTCAAACAACAGCGCACTGCGCTCATTAGCTAGCGCTAAGCGCTAAGCGCACCACGTGCTCCTCACGTGTGCGTTGCATTACTAAAGACGCTTCGCGCTCATTATATGGCACCAGCACTAAGCGCCTCAACGCTTCAATTATAGCGCATCAGCACTCTTCATTTAGCGCAAAGCGCTAAGCGCATCTGCGCTCTTCACTTAGCGCAAAGCGCTAAACGCATCAGCGCTAAACATCTGGCGCAAAGCGCCAAGCGCATTAGCGCTTTAACCATAGCGCACTGCGCTCATCGACTGGCGCTAGTGCCAAGCGCGCTATATACTTTTATGTGCGCTTGGGCAGAACATAAATTGTTCTTTGGATAAGCCCCAGAGCTATGATGAATGCTTAGCGCTCAATAAAAGACAAACATTTTCAGAATTTAAATCAATGCTCCGCATTGTTAAAAGGGCCAAGCCCAAACAAATGCTTAACAGCCCAAAACGAATGTTAAACATTTTAACTTGATTGGACTTAGCCCAAATTGGCCATAAGTCCTCAATTCAGACTTAACCGAGCTATTGTGCTCATAATATAATTAATTGGTCTTAGTTCTAAACTGGGCTACAGATCATTTAATCCACCTTGGTTCAAGGGTACATCTCTTCACTCCTTTGATATTTGTCGTTGTAATTCCTCAACGTCTTTAAAGAGGTGACGGGTCTCGACAACCATACATTTCACGGACTGTGGGGTCCTTAAATCCATGGACTATGATGTCCTTAATCTCGACTGTGATGTCTTTAAACTAACACCGGACTGTGGAGTCCTTAAATCCACGGACTATGATGTCCTTAATCTCGACCGTGATGTCTTTAAACTAACACCGGACTTTGGAGTCCTTAAATCCATGGACTATGATGTCCTTAACCTCGACCGTGATGTCTTTAAACTAACATTAGACTGTGGAGTCCTTAAATCCACGGACTATGATGTCCTTAACCTCGACCGCGATGTTTTTAAACTAACATTGGACCGAGATGTCCGTAAACTAACAATGGACCGTAATGTCCTAAAACTAATTATCGACCGCAATGTCACTAAACTAAACAATAGAGCCCAATTGCTCTCTTGTCGGATCTAAATGGTCCCGTTAAGTTGATCTTAGTCTAAATTTAGACTAACGTATCCTTAACAAACGTTTAAGTTGATCTTAGTCCCAAATGAGGATAGCGAATCCTTAAACCCAACCCCCAAACCCAAATCTAAGAAAGATATGGATTTGGACTAGTCCACGCCCTACGGGCGACAACATAACTTAGTCTCCGTATATAATCCACAGGCAACCAAACACAAAACAAACACCCACGACATGAAGTGACCATCTGGAGAAGGAGAAAGTTGTTACCGCGATGCGGTAGCATAATTAACTGCAGGGGCTTGCGCCTGTAGAGAAGAGCATTCCCATAATCAAAAACCCCTCTGACGAGGGGGAATCTGACGAAGTCTGCTACATCGGCCGCATCCGTTTAAACCTTCGATACATGGTACCATAAATTAACTTGGTATCTTCGGAGAGGTGGATGGATAGCACCAATTAGCATCTGTCCCGAATTTCAGGCAAGACGTACATCACGTCTCCGCCGCGTCTTTCGGAGGGGAACAGATTCTGGCACGCCCGGTGAGAAATCCCTCGGGCAGAGGAGTAAAACTCCCATTGAGAGCAGCGCTCTTCACTAGACAGACATCTGTCAAAGTCTAATGATGAAGGAATAAAATTCCTCAGGAAGAGCCTTGCTCTGAAAAGATGATGGAATAATCTATCAAAAATAAAATTTCAATTTGATCTTCAAGATCCATGAACAAACTCTTAAGAGTTCTTCTATATGATCTGAAAGGAGCAAAGCTCCATCAATGGATTAAGAAATCATAAGCAAGATCCTTTTAGATCTATGATTCCAAGAGAGCAAAGATCTATTAATAAAACCCTAAAAAGGATTTTCTTTAGATCAAAGATCTATGAAGAGCAAAGCTCTGTTAATGGGTGAAACCCTAAAAGATGTCTCAAAAAGATTTAATCTTTTACCTAATCCGACAAAGTTCTGTCCTTAAAAATTCTTAAGAAGAAGAGCTGCGCTCTGAAGAATAAAATAAATTTTCAAGAAGGATTGAAGATGAACAGAAGTCATCTCAAGGGCCAAGGGTCCTATTTATAGGCACTAAGCGCCGTTTCAGTTCCTTGGGTGATCCAAGAGTCGAGATGTTGCCACCACTGCACCCACGTGTGGGCCCCGTGAGCGCAACGGTGGGGGGAGAGCATTTGTTTCCCCAATTAGAGCAAAGCTCTGTTCGAAATTCAAAATTTGAATTAAAGCTGCGCTTTTATAAAAGCGCATCGCTACAACTAGCGCACCCCGTGCAAAGCACGTGTGCGCTAGCGCTAAGAGCGCTGCGCTCCAATTAGCGCACCATGGGCCAAGCGCACCATGGGCAGAGCGCATAAGCGCTAACGCTGGAACTAAATGTTCCTCACCGTTGGATCAAATATCCAACAGATATGATTAAACCATCAGTTAATAAGAATATAATCTGTTGAATCATTCCAAACAGAAAAGATTGTGCCCTGAATTTGGAATACCGTTGGATCAATGACCCAATGGTGATTAAAAATCACTAAAATACAGAACAAATTCTGTAAAGAAGGAAAGATTTCTCAATCTTGTTAAAACAAGAAGATTATCTTCTGTAAGTCAGAAGCCCTTGGATCAAGGATCCAACGGTGGGGAAATTCCCAAATCAATTGGAGAATAAATCTCTTTAACTGATTCAACAAATCAGCTTCCCTTATATAAATGACCTACGACTTCAAGTCTGAAAAGGAGGAACCCCCCCATAAACTTTGAGAAAATCCCAAGAAGAAGAAATAGCTCTCGGCAAAAGAAGATTTTTCTTCAAGGTAAAAAGAATGGTGATGAACAAAGAGATCAAATCATCTCATAATTAAAGAGAAGAATTCTCTTCTTAAAAGATCATAGATCTACAAAGACCAAGGTCTTTTATAAAGAGATCAAAAAGATCTTATCATAAAATAAAGAAGTACTTACTTCACAGATCATAGATCTATAAGACAAATTGTCTTTCTGAGATCATGAACATCTCATTATAAAGGGGGAGAGAATTATTCAATTCTCTTAGGATCACAGATCCATAAAGGCAAAGCCTTTCATCAAAAAGAGATTGAAGTATCTCCTATAACTTAAGAACTTTGTTCTTGGAATCTTGAGACAAAGTCTCTTATCAAAGAAGATAATCTTCAGAGCGCAAAATTAACCTAAGTAGAGCCTTAGCGCTCCTAATTTAAAAGTGCCTTAGTGCTCTTCATTAGCGCAAAGCGCTGCAGTGCCATAGCACTTCAAACAACAGCGCACTGCGCTCATTGGCTAGCGCTAAGCGCTAAGCGCACCACGTGCTCCTCACGTGTGCGCTGCATTACTAAAAGTACTTCGCGCTCATTATATGGCACCAGCACCAAGCGTCTCAACGCTTCAATTATAGCACATCAGCACTCTTCATTTAGCGCAAAGCGCTAAGCGCATCTGCGCTCTTCACTTAGCGCAAAGCGCTAAACGCATTAGCGCTTAACATCTGGCGCAAAGCGCCAAGCGCATTAGCGCTTTAACCATAGCGCACTGCACTCATCGACTGGCGCTAGTGCCAAGCGCGCTATATACTTTTATGTGCGCTTGGGCAGAACATAAATTGTTCTTTGGATAAGCCCCAGAGCTATGATGAATGCTTAGCACTCAATAAAAGACAAACATTGTCAGAATTTAAATCAATGCTCCGCATTGTTAAAAGGGCCAAGCCCAAACAAATGCTTAACAGTCCAAAACGAATGTTAAACATTTTAACTTGATTGGACTTAGCCCAAATTGGCCATAAGTCCTCAATTCAGACTTAACTGAGCTATTGTGCTCATAATATAATTAATTGGTCTTAGTTCTAAACTGGGTTACAGATCATTTAATCCACCTTGGTTCAAGGGTACATCTCTTCACTCCTTTGATATTTATCGTTGTAATTCCTCAACGTCTTCAAAGAGGTGATGGGTCCCGACAACCATACATTTCACGGACTGTGGGGTCCTTAAATCCACGGACTATAATGTCCTTAACCTCGACCGTGATGTCTTTAAACTAATACTGGACTGTGGAGTCCTTAAATCCACGGGCTATGATGCCCTTAACCTCGACCGTGATGTCTTTAAACTAACACCGGACTGTGGAGTCCTTAAATCCATGGACTATGATGTCCTTAATCTCGACCGTGATGTCTTTAAACTAACATTGGACTGTGGAGTCCTTAAATCCACGGACTATGATGTCCTTAACCTCGACCGCGATGTCTTTAAACTAACATTGGACCGAGATGTCCTTAAACTAACAATGGACCGTAATGTCCTTAAACTAATTATCGACCGCAATGTCACTAAACTAAACAATAGAGCCCAATTGCTCTCTTGTCGGATCTAAATGGTCCCGTTAAGTTGATCTTAGTCTAAATTTAGACTAACGTATCCTTAACAAACGTTTAAGTTGATCTTAGTCCCAAATGAGGCTAATGTATCCTTAAACCCAACCCCCAAACCCAAATCTAAGAAAGATACGGATTTGGACTAGTCCACGCCCTACGGGTGACAATATAACTTAGTCTCCGTATACAATCCACGGGCAACCAAACACAAAACAAACACCCACGACACGAAGTGAGCATCTGGAGAAGGAGAAAGTTGTTACCGCGATGCGGTAGCGTAATTAACTGTAGGGGCTTGCGCCTGCAGGGAAGAGCGTCCCCACAATCAAAACCCCCTCAGACGAGGGGGAATCTGACGAAGTCTGCTACATCGGCCGCATCCGTTTAAATTTTCGATACATGGTGCCATAAATCAACTTGGCATCTTCGGAGAGGTGGACGGATAGCACCAATTAGCATCTGCCCCAAATTTCAGGCAAGAAGTACATCGCGTCTCCGCCGCGTCTTTCGGAGGGGAACAAGCTCGAGCTTGATTGGGTCCCTGAGTTAACTGCTTCAGCTCCCGAAACTGCTTCTGCGGTGGCCTCTAAACATCATCCTTCATACGAAACTTCGACGGACAAGCATTGATAGCATGATCCGCTGATCCACAAACCAAACAGAGTCCCCGCATCCTACGACAATCTCTCCTTATGTGCCCAGGTAGATGGCAAAAGTTGCAAATCATGCCCTTTCTCTGATCTGCAACGACGGGCTTCGTCATCGATGCTACACCACGTCGGTTTACTGGAATATCTCTGCGTATAGGCGTTTGATTCGGCATAAACGCCGGCTTCCATACCCAAACAGCCTGCTGCTGCGTACCCTTAGTCTTCAATTATAAACTCTGCTGCTCTCGGGCCGCCTTAAGAACTTGAGAGAAAGTGGTCAATCCCAGAGATATGATGTACCTCTGGATTTCCACGTCCAAACTGCGCATGAACCTCCTTACCCTTGTTTTCCCCAATCAGAGCAAAACTCTGTTTGAATTTCAAAAATTCAAAAATTGAAGCAACGCTTCAAATCCCTTGCGCTGCGCGCAACGCGCCACGTGTCAGAAGCTGATATGTCAGCGCAGCGCCCAAGGCAGCGCGCCCAATCAGAGCAAGGCTCTATTTAAAACAAAATTAAAAGAAGCAACGCTTCAGATGATCTGCGCTCTGCGCTGCGTGACACGTGGCAGCGCAGTTGCGCTTGCGCGGTTGCGTTGTGCTCAGCGCTGCGCGACACGTGTCAAGCGCTGGTGCATCTGCGCCAAACAGAATTAAAATTCCAGTAAGATCTTTCTGTTCTTGTTAAAACAAGAAGATTGTCTTCTGTAAAACAGAAGCTCTTGGATCAAAGATCCAACGGTGGGGAAAATTCCGCAAATCACTCAGAGAATGATCTCTTTAACAAATTTAACAAATTAATGGCACTATATAAAGGCCTCTAGAACCCAATTCAATGAAGAAGAACATCAAGATCAAAAACAACAACACAGAGAATAGAGAGAGCTCTGAAAAATTGTGAGAAGAACTCAAGAAGAGAAAAAAGGTAAAAACCTTTATAAAAAAGAAGAATTTCTTCTGAAAAGATCATTGATCTAAGAACAAGATCAACGATCTTCAATAAAAAATAAATAATAACAGTGCCTTGCACTTTTTTTATGAACCATTGGTTCTGGAATCTTAAACATTCTTTTCTTGAATCCAAAATTAGATCAAGTTATTGAAACAGTGCCTTGCACTTGCAAAAACTGCACTGTTGCGCTCCTGGGTTGGCGCAAGCCACCAGAAAGCGCCACGTGTCAGCACCATAACTACTTGCGCTATGCGCTTTTAAAAATAGAGCATTGCTCTTTAAAGTTGGCGCAACTCCACCAGAGCGCGCCACGTGTCAGCAGCGCAACAGCGCAGTGCACTGCGCTAGCGTGACACGTGTCACCTCCACATGCGCTTGCGCTCAATAATTGGCGCAAAGCGCCTGACAAGCCAATACCAGACAATTAATGCACTGCATTATTTACAGAAGGGCCAAGCCCAATTAAAAAAGGCCTAACAGGCCAAATTAAATGCAATGCATTATTTTAAAGAATGGCAGAGCCCAAACAGATGCTCTGCATCATATATAAAGGGACAAAACCCAAATCAAAAAGGCCTAGCAGGCCAGAATAAAATGCAGTGCATTATTAAACAGGGGTAAAGCCCTGGCACAGGCCTAATAGGCCAAAGATAAAAACGTTGAATATTCTCAACTGGACTTAGCACAATCATGGTCGTAAGTCCTCAAATTAAATTGACTGAGCAAGACTGCTCTCTTAAATCAATTTACACCCGGTTCAAGGGTACATCTCCGAACTCCTCTGACACCTATCGTTGTAATCCTTCAACGACGTCAGAGAGGTGACGGGTCCCGACAACCACATATCGATACGGACTGCGGGGTCCTTAAACTCGTGGACCGAAACGTCCTTAAACTAATATTCGTCCCAAAATGGGAACGTTGGACCGAAATGTCCTTAAACTAATGTTCGTCCCCAAATGGGAATGATGGACCACCATGTCCCTAAACTGGAAATCGACCGTAACATCATTAAACTAAACAATAGAGCCAATTGCTCTCTTGTCGGATCCAAACGATCCCGTTAAGTTGATCTTAGTCTGGAGATTAGGCTAACGTATCCTTAACAAAAGTTTAAGTTGATCTTAGCCTTAAATAGGGCTAACGTATCCTTAAACTAAAACACCAAACCCAAATCTAAGAAAATACGGATTTGGACTAATCCACGTCCTACGGGTGATGACATAAATTAGCCTCCGTATACAATCCACGGGCAACCACAAACAAAACAAACACCCACGACACGAAGTGAAATTCTGGAGAAGGAGAAAGTTGCTACCGCGGTGCGGTAGCGTAATTAACTGCAGGGGCTTGCGCCTGCAGGGAAGAGCGTCCCCACAATCAAAAACCCCTCAGATGAGGGGGAATCTGACGAAGTCTGCTACATCGGCCGCATCCGTCTAAACCTCCGATACACGGTGCCATAAATCAACTTGGCATCTTCGGAGAGGTGGACAGATAAAACCAAATAGCATCTGCCCCCATATTCAGGCAAGACGTCAGTCTTTCCCGGTTTTCGGCGGTAAACAGATTCTGGCACGCCCGGTGGGACCTTTTCCTCTTTCCACTCCACACTTCGTATTTCGTCTTCGCGAACGAATCACTGTTTGTTAATGGTTGCCTTTGGGTTTCAAGTTACTAAGATTTGGTCTTTTGCCTGGTGCAGAAATCAAGCATCAATGGCCTCCAGCTGCTCGAGCTGCTCAAAGTGCCAGTGCAACCAACGCTCCGCCTCATCTGGAGGTGTAGCCTATGGGCCTCAAGCGGCCTCCATCCTTGCCATGCCGGTGGGCCAGGTGACCCAGGCCACCACCGGTCTGTTTTTCGAGACCATGCTCCCTCCTGCAAGCTTCACCATGCCAGTGCCCGCACCAGAAGCGAAAAAGAAGTCGGTTTTCGATCGGCTCACTGCTACAACGGCCCCTTTCAACGGGTCGTCCAATATCAAACCGGCAGCCTCTGTCTTTGCCAGGCTGAGCCAGAACCCTGATGGGCCCTCCAGGAAGCCCATGAACCCTGAAATAGCCGTCCCGAGAAAGACAGCCACCCCTTCTCCAGAAGTCGTCAAGGCGGCTTCTCCTATTAAAGAGTCAGTCTTTTCAAGGCTGACTATTCCGGCTCCTGCTCCTGCTCCTGCTCGAGGATCTGTCTTTGACAGATTGAACATCGCCACTCAAAGGACAACATCAGTCTTTAAGAGGCTGACACCAGCAGCACCTCATTCAGACAGGGGGCAAGAAGAAGCTGTCTCTATCGCCGAGTCAGTCCCAACGGCTTGTCACGCTCGACGTCGCCACTGGCGCCGAGTAAGGAAGGCCGGGGGCAACTCCCCCTTAGGGCTAACTCCACCGGCTCCGATGACGGAAGTTAATGCTGCTGTTCCAACTGAAAACAGCTTTGAACCACTAAGGAGGGTACGCAAGAACTCTCCGACTGCCATACTGAAAAGATCTCCTCCACCTGCGGAGAGAGTTACAGAAACTCAGCTGGAGCAGCCCCCTCAACGGCTGTCTTCCAAGATTTATAAAGTCTGGCGGAGAGTTCAAGATTCGGTAATCGACCAAGATCACTCTCGCCGGCAGAAAAGGGCGAAAGTGCAGGAAGAAAAGAACCGTCCTGTTAAACAGCAAAGGACGACAACCGCCAGGGTGCCCGCTGCAACGGCCCCTTCAACTTCAATGGCCCACAAGAGAAGGAGGCCGGGGAAAATTCCCACGCCTGCGGCAAATGTCAAAGGCGGCGAGCCCAAATGCCCTAAGTCCGGGGGTATTGTAATCTATACTGTATACATGGCGTCGGGGAAGGAGGACAACCGTGCATCTACAGGTCACAGACCGCTTACACGGTCAATGACCAAAGCTCAGGAGCAACAGCAGAAGCTCTAGGAAATGATGAATGCGATGGCCGCACTCACTGGGCCGAGAGAAAGCCCGAAGCGTCCTCGGATCAACGCCAAGAGCAAGAAACTGACGCTAAATTCCTTCGTCGGATACTAGAAAAGAAGGACAAAGAGGCTGCTGAACAAGCGGCCAACATAAAGCGAATGGCCCTCCTGTTCCAGGATATGGTGGGAATGATGATTCAGCAAGATCCTCCAGCTGAAGAAGATCCTCCGATCGTCCTTGAAGATGACAGGGGTGAAACGTCAAATCCGCCACCAGCTCTGTCAACAGCCAAGGAGGAGACAATCTCCAAAGCTGACTTAGACGAATATATAGCCCAACAGATACGGGTTCATCATGCGACTGAGGCAGCCGGTCAGGTCATAAAAACAGGACGACCATATCCGAGCTGGTACGATCAGATCAAGTACCCGCCGGGCTATACGATACTGAAATTCCATGTCTATAAGGGGACGGGCAATCCCCACCAGCATGTTGCCCAGTTCAGGGCGCTTTGCGGCAACACCGGCGGTGATGATAAATTGTTGCTTCGCCAGTTCGTTGGTAGCTTATCGGATACAGCATTCGAGTGGTACTCTGAGCTCCCAAACGACTCTATCAAGACCTTCACGGAGATGGAACTGCTGTTTACCCAGCGTTTCGCAAGCGCCAGCGAACGCACCCCGATGACGGCATTGATTAATGCCAGGGTGAAGCCAGACGAAACATGGGTCCAATACGCGATACGGTGGCGGAACTTATGGTCAAAATGCGAACAACGCATCGAAGAGGCTCCTGCGGTAGGCATGTTTGTGGGAACCCTCGATCCGCAAGCGACCATATCGCAATTCATGATGTTCTTCAAGCCGACTACCTTCCAGGCCCTGATCGACAAGCTAGCTCAGATGGATCAGATGGGCCATAGACCTCCCCCTCCAAAGCCGGACTCTCGAAATGAGAAGGGGAAGGGAAAAGCAATTGTTGTCGCTAATGCTCAACAACAGCCGAGCAACTTGAAACCGGCTGTCCGTCAAAATAATATGCGTCCACACCTGTCCCTCGAGGAGAGGCTAGGACGTCCTTACTCGTTTCCGCGAGATAAAACGAGGAGATTGTTCGAGCTGGCCTTGCGCAACCGACTCATAAATCTGCCGGATCCAAGACGTCCGTCGCAGCCAAATGACGTCAATGATCCCAATTACTGTCCTTATCACCGAGTACTAGGTCATCCGATCGAGGACTGCTACGTCTTCAAAAATTGGATTGAAGACCAGTACCAACAGGGCAAGTTCGCGTTGTCCGACAGATGGAAGGTGAATCCACCGCAGACTCACACCCCTAAAAGGGCGAATACGCCAGGGGCAACGTGTTCTCTCGTTGAAGAAGCCCCATGGGAGATTGTGCTATCAGCCAAAACACAGAGGATGCTGAATGATCTTCAAACATGCCCAGCGATCAGGTGGAAAAACCCGTTGGAACCTCAGATCATTGAAGGGATGTTGAAGCCGCGCCCAACTCCAAAGATCAATGGTGGTGGCCCAAGCACTCATAACCAGCCGTCAAAATCTTCAAAGAAGAAGAAAAAGAAATCAAAGAAGCCCGTGAAGCCTGGCGACAAGCGCACGGACTTACAAAAGCAGATTGACGCGCTGGAGGAATACAACCAGAAAGCACGGACTCCCATTACACTCCAAGAATTCCTCAACCACGTCTTTCAAGAGGAAGACGAGGGAGACATTTCGTCGGATGAATCTGAGGAATACGTGGCGAGCTGTCATATGATCTCCCATTCGTTTACAGACGATGATGAAACTCCTTGCACTGAAAAGTTGGGGGCAGATCCTGAACCAGAAATTCTGGGGCCATTGGATCAAACCATCGATGCATTCCTCAATGAAGCTCTTTTAAAAAGTAAAGCTGATCGAGAACGCGAGACGGCCATATTTGAAAGGGCCAAGCACCAGCGACTTGATGAAAGAGCTGGGACACCCCCGCTGGAGCGAAATACACCCACTGCGGATAAAAAAAAATTCAAGACGAGGAAAAGGTTTGCTAAAGCCATGTCAATGGGTATGAATCTACCATCCTCTGAAGGAAACATTACTGATGAAGCGGAAATGCACCCCTCCTACTGCTTGTATCATCGGAAGATTTCGCACCCTACCGAAGAGTGCAAAGCTTTCAATAAATGGTGGCAGGGATATATTGCTCACCAACAACATTTTAAGCGGGAAAAGCGCAAAACCTGTCGGGAGCGGAAAGGTACGACCGAGGGGATTAACAGAACTACCAGTGATTGTCGCATGGTTAATGCCGGGGGATCGCAAGTTCTCACGTTCGGAAGCGACTCTGACGAGGAAATGGCTCTCAGTCCCCTCTTCAAAGAGTCCACCTCGGGAAAAGAGGAAGAGCCGAAGGTCTGCGAAAATATCCGGCTGCGTAATCCGACGCTACCCGAAAAGAATCTCGGACCTTCAAACAAAAAAGATAAAGGGAAAGAAAAGGTCTCTGAGGATATCGCCCTAGATGACCAAGTCATGGAAGAGCTAACTGCCAAAGACCCGCCAAAGAAAAATAAGGTGGATTACAACGTCTTAGCGCATCTGAGAAAGCTACCCTCACAGCTCAGCATTCTTGACGCCCTTTTACTATGAAAAGAGGCAAGGGGTTCATTAATCAAGGCATTACAGGAGCCGGAACAATTCCAAGCTTTCCTTGCCGAGGAAAAGATGAAGGATGAATTGGAGGAAGTGCACACGGCCGATGTCACTTTTGGCGATGAAGACCTTCTCCTTGGGACGTGCGAACACAATCGCCCCCTCTATATCTCAGGATACTGCCATGATATAAAGATAGGCAAAATCCTGGTCGACAATGGATCCTCCATTAATCTCCTTAACGTGCGGGTGTTAAAGGAAATCTGCATGAGCATCCAGCACCTTGCTCGGGATAAGATCACCATCTCCGGGTTCGATTCTCAATCATCACGAACTCTTGGATCTGTAATACTGACGCTACGCTTTGGGCTGCTCATCACAGATATTAAATTTCACGTCATAGACGCCAAGACATGCTACAATGCTTTCTCGGCCGACCATGGTTAAACGAGTATAATATCATCCCTTCTACACAGCATCAGTGTATGAAATATTTTAAGGATGGTCTCGAGTATACCGTGATGGGAGAACTGAACCCGTTCTCCGTGAACGAAGTCCGCAAATATGAAGATGCCAAATACTTCTTACCGGATTTCGAAGACACGGAGAGGTGTCACAAGCCGGAGAACAAAACTAACGCCACCATCCCTGTCTTCGGGAGTGATACTGAGAAGGAAGAGAAGATAGTTTATTCGGGTTCACCCCAATACAATAAGCTGGGACCATCCGCTCCTACGTTGATCTTTGGTAGTGACTCAGAAGATGAGGTCCATGCTGTATTCTCTGCTCGACCTTCAATACAAACATCCGCTGACGAAGAGCAAAGTCTACAAGCCGCCATGGTTCCACTTAAATATCATAAAGAACTGGATACGCTCAATACCTACAGTGTAGAGGAGCTGCGGACATTCTATGTCCCTCCCAGGCGAGAAGGCGAAAAATCAATTCTATTCTATCGCTCTGAAGAAACCAAAGTGGAGAAAGAAATCTGGCACGGCGTGGATCCTACGCTTGACAGGCTTCAGCCCATCCGTCTGCCCAGATATTATACAGAAGGCTTGAAGAGGCTGCTAAAGCGCCAGGGGATATCCTTCAAACAGACTGCTCGAAAAGCCAAATTCTATGACAGGGTCTGGAACGTTCCCGGGACTCAGCACAAGTTGCCTAATGGGAGTATGGAAACAATCGGGCTTGGTTACCTTCGGTCTAAGAAACGAGAGCTACTCCATGACTGCTACGTCGTACATGACTTCAATGAAGAAGCGGATGCTCAATGGGAGGACGCTAATCCTGAACCAGTAAAAGTTCCTGATGCAAAAGTGCCCAGTCCGTCGTTCGAAGAACAAATGGACAAGCTTATAAGGGAAGCTGGCCAAAAAGTCCGAGACGACCACAACCGCGAAATAGCCATCTATGAGAAAGCCAAAACGCAACGCCTCCTCCAACAGGCCACGAAAGATGAAAGTGTCGCTCCCTGTCAACCTGTTATAAAAAAGGCTCGACGCAGAAGCAGAAACAAGTCGAAAAACGAAAGAGGCGCTCGACAGCAACAAAGCGGGACTAAGAAGCCACGCAAGCGGGAATCGAGCGGTCCAGATCTGTCCCTTGTGAAGAAGATGAGTCGAGCATACTCTTTTCCTCGGGACAAGACGAAGAAGATACTTGACCGAGCTATAAAACATCAGATGCTTACACTGCCGGGGTCTAAACACCCCGAACAAGCAGGCGAAGTCTCACACCCAAACTATTGCTCTTATCACCGAGTGATAGGGCATCCTCTCGAAGACTGCTTCACCTTCAAGAACTGGGTGGAAGATCAGTATCAGCTCGGCAAGTTTACTCTATCTGACAGTTGGAGGGTAACGCCGCTACAGAAGTACGAGCTCAAAGCCACGAGAGCAGAGCCAGATTCACATCGGTCTTGGAAGCGAGCTCGTACTTGTCATATGATAACAATATCAAAAGAAGAGCCCGAGAATATGGATGACCATCCCTGGTGCTTCGAAAACAGCAACGACGAGGTGATCTCAGAATTCCCACCAGCGCCAAAAGAGCTGGAAGATGGAATACATATTACCGCAGATAACCTCAAGAAGATTGATTTGGGAACGGCAAGTGACCCGCGGCCCACATTCGTCAGCGAGCTGCTATCTGAAGAAAGGGTGGCTGCGTTAAAAGACGTGCTTATGCAGCATAGAGATTGCTTCGCATGGAACTATTCCGAAATGCCGGGACTAGATCCAGAAATGGCTGTGCACAAATTGGCGATATCTCCAAACGTCAAGCTGGTAAAACAAGCGCCAAGAAGAATGCGGCTTGAGCTTGAGATGAGTATCAATGCCGAGGTCAAGAAGCTAATCGACTCTAGCTTTATCCAGGAGGTTCAATATCCTGAATGGATCGCCAACATCGTCCCTGTAATGAAGAAAAATGGGACAGTGCGCATATGCGTGGACTTCCGGGATCTCAATAAAGCCTGCCCGAAGGACGATTTCCCAGTGCCAGTCACCGAACTGATGATAGACAGTACGTCCACTCACGAGGTTTTCTCCTTCATGGATGGCTCATCAGGGTATAATCAGATAAAGATGCATCCCGAAGACCAGAAGCACACCGCCTTCAGGACCCCTTTGGGTATATTCTGCTACAAGGTGATGCCCTTCGGTTTAAAGAATGCCGGTGCCACCTATCAGAGGGCCATGACGAATATCTTTGATGACCTTATACACGAAATCGTCGAATGCTATATCGACGATCTCGTGGTTAAAAGCAAATCATACGAGGAGCATCTCGAGCATCTGAAGACCGTATTTCAACGCCTTCGACATTACAACTTGAAGATGAACCCTCTCAAGTGTGCATTCGGAGTTTCCTCGGGCAAATTCCTGGGATTCATCGTCCGACACCGAGGTATTGAGATAGATCCGTCAAACATTAAGGCGATCATGGAAATGCCCCCGCCAAGAACTCTCAAACAGCTGCGGTCTCTCCAAGGGAAGCTCGCGTATATACGGCGATTTATAGCCAACCTTTCAGGCAAGTGCCGTCCTTACAGCCACCTGATGAAGAAGGAACCCCCGTTCGTCTGGGATCATAAATGCCAAGACGTGCTGGACGAAATCAAGCAGTACCTCCAGAACCGCCAGTGTTGGCTGCTCCGGTCAAGGGAAAGCCTCTCATTCTTTATACAACTGCCCTCGAAGGCTCCTTAGACGCATTATGGACGCAAGAGAACGATCAAGGGAAAGAAAGAGCACTCTATTATTTGAGTCAAGTTCTACTGGGGGCAGAAAGTAACTATTCTCCTAATGAAAAACGCTGCCCGGCGTTGATCTTTGTGATAACCAAGCTCAGGCACTGTGCGTTGGCGCATAAAGTCCGTCTCATATCGAAGGTGGACCCCCTTAAGTATTTAATGTCGAAGGCCATACTGACTGGTCGACTCGCTAAATGGGCCCTGCTCTTGATGGAGTTCTCGATAACATATCAACCTCTCAAGGCGGTGAAAGGCCAGGCCATCGCCGACTTCCTCGCTGAGCATCCGATACCTGCCGATTCTCCTCTGAATTGCGAGCTGCCAGACGAACATGCGTTTGACGCGATCAACGGTGGTGATACCTGATGGGAGCTTTATTTCGATGGAGCATCTTCCATGAAGAAGCGCAAACAAAGTACGCCCATAATCAAATCGGGGGTAGGCCTTATCTTCGTGACTCCACAAGGAGGGATAATGCGCTTTGCTTTCTCCTTAACAGAACCGAGGACAAACAATGAAGCCGAATATGAAGCTTTGATAGCAGGCCTCGAGATCGCCATCAACATGGGAATTGAAAACCTCCTCATATACGGAGACTCCCAACTGGTCGTCAGCCAAGTAAATGGCGACTACCAAACATGCAAACCAGAATTAGTGAAGTACGGCGAAAAGGTGCAACAACTCTTGACCTAAATTCCTTCCTACACCTTGGAAAACATACCGCGCGCGGAAAACAGCAAAGCGGACGCATTAGCCAAGCTCGCTAAAGAATTGGCTGACGAGAACCACGATGACGTCAGAATCGTGGTACAAAGCCGTCGGGTGCTTGCCCCAGCAGAAATATCTCCGGAATCATCCGAAGAAAAGGGAACGACTGAGCAGACGACCCTGCAAATAAAAGACCGGGAAAAGGCTGAGGATTGGAGAGAAGTCTTTATAGACTACTTCAAATACCGTCGAACGCCCGAAGATGCATCCTCAAGACATCAGCTTATGAAACGAGCTTTGTCTTTCGCCTTCGTCAATGATACTCTGTACAAGAGGTCGTTTGATTCTTTGTGGCCGAGATGCCTGGGACCTGACGAAGCGAAAAGAGTCGTTCAGGAAGTTCACGACGGACTCTGCGGTTCTCACCAAACAGGCCCGAAGATGAAATTGAAAATTAAACGGATGGGCTACTATTGGCCAACGATGATTCAGGACTGCCTTGAATATGCGAAGCAATGCCACTCATGCCAAATTCATGGGGACTTCATCCATCAACACCCAAATCCTCTACACCCGACAGTGGCTAGCCGGACATTCGAAATGTGGGGAACTGACATAGTCGGCCCCATCGAACCAGCATCGTCTAGAGGACATCGTTTCATCCTGGCGACGACTGACTACTTCTCCAAATGGGCAGAAGCGGTACCGTTGAGGGAAGTGAAAATGGAGAATATCCTCCATTTCTTCAAAACGCATGTCATTTATCAGTTTGGAACTCCGCGATGGATCATCTCTGATAACGGGCCAGCTTACAGAAGCCACAAGATCAGTCGCTTCGCGCAGCAGCATAATATAGACTGGAGATATTCCTCGGTTTATAATCCGCGAGCTAATGGTCTAGCCGAGGCTTTCAACAAGACCTTGACAAAGATCATGAAGAAAACGGTGTCCCGAAACAAGAAAGACTAGCATGAGAGACTGCAAGAAGCTCTCTGGGTGTACCGAACTACGTTCAAAACGGCCACGAGCACAACTCCATACGCGTTGGTATTCGGTACGGAAGCAGTACTCCCCCTCGAAATAGAGATACCTTCTCTATGAATGGCAGTCTACTACGAGCTGACGGACGAAGAAAATGCTCACCTTCGGCTTGAGGAGCTTGATGCCCTTGATGAAAATCGGCTCATAGCGCAACAAAATCTAGAAGCTTATAAAGCAAAGATGACGCGCTCATATGAAAGATTGACTCGGCCGAGAACATTCCGCCAAGGCGAACTCGTGCTAGTGGTCAAAAGACCTATGATCCCCAATCGCGCCAAGCGGGGAAAATTCGAGCCGAACTATGAAGGCCCGTACATCATAGACAAGGTCTACCAGGGTGGAGCCTATCTACTCATGGGTATACACGGTGAAAGGCCTTTCAGGCCAATAAATGGTCGCTTCCTAAAGAAATACTACGCTTAGCGAGTTACCGCCTAGGTCAATGATAGATGACGACGACTATGTCCGCTCGCTATCTTCCTAAGCCCAAACTCTATAAGTAGTAGCCGGCCTTCTCCTTGACGGACCGAAACGTCCTTAAACTAACGAAGGACCGAAATGTCTTTAAACTACTACCGCAGCATCCTTAAGCTGACGAGATGAAGATAAATATATATATATATATAATATATATATATATATAATAAACGGTATGTCTATAAGCAAAATGGGCACGGATGAAAACCCGAAAGGGATCCGTGAGTAAAAACAGCAGGGCTACCAGCGTGTCTTGTGAAAACCCGAAAGGGCGCAACTTCGTTAGAAAAAAGAAGAAAAAGAAGGGGGGAAAAACGGTACGTCCATAAGCAAAAAGGGCACGGATGAAAACCCGAAAGGGCTCCGTGAGTAAAAACAGCAGGACTACCGGCGAGTGTTTGTGAAAACCCGAAAGGGCCCAACCTCGTTAAAAGACACTTACAGGGTCCTCTCGACCTTGTAAGGAGAAACCATCCGCGTGGGATCCTTACGACTCACAAGGGAGCAACACACTTAGGGATCCCCACGATTCCTAAGGAGAAAATACACTTGCGAGATCCTCACGACTCGTAAGGAGAACTCTCTTATGGGACCCTCACGGCTCATAAGATTTGAAAGTCTTAAGTTACAGAGACCTAAACCTGTGCTTAAGCAACCTCCACAACCTTCGATATTGCCCTACAAGTGGTTCAATTCTGACCCTTGTATACAATCCACGGGCGCGAATAAACATTTCCCTAACCAAGTCCCATCCGTGACTGGGGATATGTAAGCACGATGAACAACCCTTATAAGTCCTCTCGACTTACAAGGAGAAAACCCTTGTGTAGGATCCTTACGACTTACAGAGGAACATACACTTAGGAATCCTCACGATTCCTAAGGAGAAAATACACCTACAAGATCCTCACGACTTGTAGGGAGAAATACCTTTGTGAGACCCTTACGGCTCATGAAGTTAAAAGCCTTAGTCGACAGGACCTTAACCCTGTTCGTTAAGCCACCTTTGTTCGACATCGATAGAGGCAAATGATGATTCGCTCCTGGCAACATCCCAGTTGTAGCGGTGCTGATGCCGAAATCGGTGTCTAATTTCAGGTTTACGGCGAAAAAGCCAGTAGGCCACACATGCATACGAAATAGCCGAAATGATGGGGCAACTTGCAATAAAAAGCAGCAAGTAAAAACGTATGCACACAAAATAGCCGAAATGATTGGGCAACTCGCAATAAAAAGCAGCGAGTAAAAATAAAATAAACAGCCGAAATGATTGGGCACCGCGAAAAATAGCCGAAATGATTGGGCAATCGCGACCTTCACAATATAAAAGCTGAAATGATAGAGCATCGCGGGAATAAAATAATAAAAAAATATATGAAACCTTTTGCCTTACAGTTGAGATCACATCGATCCCTGTATACAATCCAAGGGCACAAACAAAGAGGGAACCATACCTCCCCAACAGGCTCCGTCAGAAAGCAAAGCCAAATCTCGACGGTTCACCAACAACCTAGAGACAACCATGACATTCGTCTCGATACAGCAGGCACAGTGCCAGCAAACGAAGCGAAGATCAAATTCCTAGCTTCACGGTTTTGACGATAACTTATATAAAACCTGGAAGACCGCCATAGATAAGTTCAATCCCCAGGGAAACCAGTGTCCCTGGCAACTACCTCAATTCAGGGAAACTAGCGTCCTTGATGAGAGCCTCCTGATTCGCGTCGGCCCTCAGAGAAACCAGTGTCTCCGCAGGAATACTCCGATTCGTTTCAACCCCGAAGAAACCAGTGTCTTCGGCAAAATCCTTCGACTCAGGGAAACCAGTGTCCTTGACGAGAACATCCTAATTCGCGTCGACCCGCAGAGAAACTAGCGTCTTTGCAGGAATACATCAATTCGTTTCAACCCCAGGGAAACCGGTGTCCCTGGCAAATACCTCAATTCAGGGAAACTAGCGTCCTTGATGAGAGCCTCCTGATTCGCGTCGGCCCTCAGAAAAACCAGTGTCTCCGCAGGAATACTCCGATTCGTTTCAACCCCGAAGAAACCGGTGTCTTCGGAAAAATCCTTCGACTCAGGGAAACCAGTGTCCTTGAACATCCTGATTCGTGTCGACCCGTAGAGAAACTAGCGTCTTTGCAGGAATACATCGATTCGTTTCAACCCCAGGGAAACCAGTGTCCTTGGCAAATACCTCAATTCAGGGAAACTAGCGTCCTTGATGAGAGCTTCCTGATTCGCGTCAGCCCGCAGAGAAACCAGTGTCTCCGCAGGAATACTCCGATTCGTTTCAACTTCGAGGAAACCAGTGTCCTCGGCAAAATACTTCGACTCAGGGAAACCAGTGTCCTTGACGAGAACATCTTGATTCGCGTCGACCCGCAGAGAAACTAGCATCTTTGCAGGAACACCTTGACTCGTTTCAACCCCAGGGAAACCAGTGTCCTTGGCAAATACCTCAATTTAGGGAAACAAGCGTCCTTGATGAGAGCTTCCTGATTCGCGTCGGCCCGCAGAGAAACCAGTGTCTCCGCAGGAATACTCCGATTCGTTTCAACCTCGAGGAAACTATCGTCCTCGGCAAATACTTCGACTCAGGGAAACCAGTGTCCTTAACGAGAACATCTTGATTCGCGTCGACCCGCAGAGAAACTAGCGTCTTTGCAGGAACACCTTGACTCGTTTCAACCCCAGGGAAATCAGTGTTCTTGGCAAATACCTCAATTCAGGGAAACTAGCGTCCTTGATGAGAGCCTCCTGATTCGCGTCGGCCCGCAGAGAAACCAGTGTCTCCGCAGGAATACTCCGATTCGTTTCAACCCCGAAGAAACCAGTGTCTTCGGCAAAATCCTTCGACTCAGGAAAACCAGTGTCCTCGACGAGAACATCCTGATTCACGTCGACCCGCAGAGAAACTAGCGTCTTTGCAGGAATACATCGATTCGTTTCAACCCCAAGGAAACCGGTGTCCTTGGCAAATGACTCAATTCAGGGAAACTAGCGTCCTTGATGAGAGATTCCTGATTCGCATCGGCCCGCAGAGAAACCAGTGTCTCCGCAGGAATACTCCGATTCGTTTCAATCTCGAGGAAACCAGCGTCCTCGGCAAAATACTTCAACTCAGGGAAATTAGTGTCCTTGACGAGAACTACTCGATTTGTCTCGACTCGTGAAGAAATTAGTGTCTTCGCGAGGACTTCCCGATTCGTTTTGACTTGGAAGATAAAGCCTTAGGCAGCAGGGATTAAAAAACTTGTTTCCTAAGCACTGGGATCCTGCAAGCCGGCCTAAAACGGTCTCTTGCATACTATCCACGGGTCTCACTCTCCAAGGTCGAATCTCGACAAGGAGGGGAACAACCACTTACAAGTCCTCTCGACTCGTAAGAGGGAAAATTCTCTTATAAGATCCTTACGACTTATAAGAGAGAACGCACTTAGGAATCCTCACGATTCCTAAGGAGAAAATCCACCTATGAGATCCTCTCGATCCGTAGGGAGAAAAGTCTCTATGAGACCCTCACGGCTCGTAGAGTTGAAAAGTCTTAGGCGGCAGATCTGAACCTGCGGCCTAAGCCATCGCTATCTCTTGAAGAAACCAAGATGCTTACTCTATTATCTGTCAACCATGTTTATCAAGACAGCATGCTGATAATAAGAGAAGGGAGAAAGCAAAGAAATAGTACAAGACATTGCAAAGAAAAAATGTGTATCTTTATTTATTAATTCAATCAAGTACAAGGTGAATCATACAAAAGAATAAAGAATGGATACATCTTATTCGAAAAAGAAAATTTTTACAAGCATATTGATACAAGGGCAGCTACTGGGAAGGAAGCGTCTTAAATAGCCCTATCAGTTGTTTGCGCACTTCCTTCCCCGCCTTTTCCTGATCGGCCGTCATCGCCAGTTCTGCTTCCACTTGAGCCCGCTGCTGCAAGAAGGATGCAAGCTGCTCCCCAACGGCCTGCTGAGCTGCTTCGCGGCCTTGGACATCACGCTCGGCGGCATCGAGCTTCCGCTTCAGTGTTAGCCCATTAGAGATACGCTCCAGAAGGCCCTCGAAGATAGCCTTCACCTGGGCAGCGTTCGCCTCTGTAGGGTTACTAGGCACTCTAATAAGGTTCTACAATGCATCAACCATGCCCGTTTAAAATTTTAGCCGTGCCGAATAACCCTAAACAAGATCGTTGCTAGAAAATTAGGGTTTCATATGCTAGTAAACTACGTTTACGACTAAGTGAATGCGAAATACAACCTTTGTAGATCGGTCCTTCACTTCTTTAGCTCCTTGTTGAAGTCCCTTCGCTGCGATCGTGGTTCTCCCGGACCCTTGCATGGCTTTACGAGGCGAAAGACGCGTCCTTGCTTGAAGTCTTCGAGGCCGAAGATGATCTACGTCGAGGGGATGCCAACACAAGCTTCTACTTCACTAACTTGAGAATTAGTGAAGCAAACACCCTAAACTTAAGTGCTAGTCTAGTAGAGGATGGAGAAATAGGAAGTGGGTTCTCTTTAGAATTTTATTTCTCACAATCTTTCTCACTTTTGATCAAACCCTAGCAAGCTTTTTCGTTTTAACAATGAAGAAATGAACAAAAGAAAGAGATGAGGATAATGATCAAGTGAGAAAGCTAACCATGGTGAGTGAGTATCATATACCAACTCTTATAGAGACTTAACCCATGGCTAACCCTTATGGTTGGGTTAAGAAATATCCATAGTAAAAACAAACTCAAGTGGACTTAGTCAATGCATCCACAAGCTTCCACAAGCTTCATGCATTGATCTGATCCTCCACTAATTTTGTAATTACTTAAAATATAAAAACCCAACATAAAAGATAGCATGGTGTAAGTCTCATACACCCAAGTCATGTGTATCATCAACCATGATACAATAAGAAAACACATTTTTAATATATATCATATATACATTAAAGTTGTGCTCATGTGAGAAAAAACCCTAAAGTGAACAAGTGTTAGTTAATGTAAACTAGTATATCAAATATACAATTATACAATAAATTATTAAATCAACACTTGACTTAATAATCCGGTCATATCACATATAACCGACTAACATCCAATGTATCGACTTATCGAATCAACACTTGATTCGATAACCCGGCTATATCATATATAACCGACCGATACAAAATGTCGCGAGAATAGAATACGGTATCACATACATGCATTATTCTCGGTCTCGCACATATCACATATGCGCTCCTATTTCGTTTTGCCTGAGTCAGTAAAACCTCTGTGTAGGACTTTAAAGACTCGTCAATACGCCGGCAGTAGGTGATGATCATATCAAGCACCCACAAGCCGTCAGCGGTACTAGCTGGACGTAACGGCTACCCGGGTATTGAGCGATCAGAAGATCAGCAAGCAAGCCCGCTCCAACTCCTGTAAAAGCCTGCCGGTAACACTTCCCGTACAGTCCGGTCTCCTCGTCCGATATGTCGCATATCAAGTCTAGGGGTGGTAAACGTCAGACCCCAATAACCGATAAGTCATGCCGATGTGAGGCTCATAACGGGTCGAGAAACTACTGGTAATACTTACCAGTAAATCTCTAAATCAGCCCTGGCCAGGGACTTCCCTGTTATGGCCAATCGAGCACAGCGCAACATCAACCCCCAATACCAGGAGAGACGAAACCCCTCCTATCGCTCATTGCCTCCATGTGACTCGGGACTGTACCCAAAAACCACCGTTTTTCACGCCCTCATGGACGTGGTAAGGTGGAAATCAAAGCACAGTGGGAATCACACAAGACTCTATGACGAACTCGGGTCTACATACTAACCTGCACAAGTGTCATCAAAGAACTGCCATCTGACGTGAGGTATAATACCATCTGGGAGTTCTCGGCGAGTCCGTCCAGTGTACCCAGTCTCCACTGAGCACCCGTATACCATTTCTGATGTCAAACACCAATGGATTATGGGATCATCCATCGCCCATCTCATGGGTCGAGAAGCGTATACGCTAGTCTACTCTGGTATATCGATACCCCGTCTCGATATACCCACAACTAGGGACCTTGAAGGATGTACTTATGGACTACCATGTCCCCACTAGTATGATCCGCATCATAGTCCAGGTAGTCAAGTACACATCCTAAGGGCTTTACCAACATGTAACTATAAGACAGTATAAAAGAGACAAGCATACATGTTAAAGTAAAGTGCAACCAGATAGCATACTATCATATCGAGCAAGAAAGTCCTCTCTATATATGTCCAAGTATCCAATATAATATACATCATCTGTACAATACTGGCCTCTAGGGCATACATACAACTAACAATCTCCCACTTGCACTAGGGCCAGCTGCTGTAGTATCACATACCAAGTATCCCGAAGAGTCTCTCAAACTGTATCTGGGGAATGGCCTTCGTGAGTGGATTCGCAGTGTTGTTCTTCGTGTCAACCCTTCCGACCTCGATCTCCCGGCGATCAACTATCTCCCGGATCAGGTGATACCGCCTCAGAATATGCCTGGATCGCTGATGGGACCTGGGTTCCTTGGCCAAAGCCACCGCTCCGTTGTTATCGCAATACAAAGGTATTGGATGCTCAATGGATGGAACCACCCCAAGTTCAGTAATGAACTTCTTGATCCAGACAGCCTTTTTGGCAGTATCGTTGGCAGCGATGTATTCAGCCTCCATCGTCGAGTCTGCCACAGTTTCCTGCTTGGAACTCTTCCAGCTAACCGCCCCTCCGTAAAGGGTAAAGACAAATCCCGACCGCGACTTAGAGTCGTCCTTATCACTCTGGAAGCTCGAATCGGTAAAGGACTCCACTTGGAGTTCTCCGTTACCATACACCAAGAGCATCTCTTTAGTCCTTCGTAAGTACTTGAGAATGCTCTTCACAGCTGTCCAGTGACTCTCTCCAGGATCAGCTTGATACCTGCTCACTACACTTAGTGAGTATGCTACATCGGGTCTGGTACATAGCATCGCATACATGATAGAGCCTACTGCCGAAGCATAGGGTATCCCTTGCATGCTAGCTCTCTCCAAATCTGTCTTGGGAGACATCTCTTTGGAGAGAATGAGCCCTGAGATCGTGGGTAAAAACCCACGTTTGGACTCTTCCATACTAAACCTCTTTAGTATGGTGTCAATGTACCTGGATTGGGACAATCCCAATATCCTTTTAAATCTATCTCTATAGATCATAATTCCCAATATGCAGGAGGCATCACTTAGATCTTTCATTGAGAATCTTTGTGATAAGAAGAGCTTGACCGATTGCAGCATAGGAATGTCATTTCCTATCAAGAGTATGTCGTCCATGTACAATACGAGGAAGACAACCTTACTCTCTGCCACCTTCTTGTAGATACAAGGTTCATCTATGTTTTTGACGAAATCAAACTCTTTGGTAACGACGTCAAAGTAGATGTTCCAACTCCGCAATGCTTGCTTTAATCTATAAATGGATTTAAGCAGCTTGCACACCTTCCCGCTGCTCCCACTATCTACGAAGCCCTCTGGCTGAGTCATGTACACGCACTCTTCTAAATCACCGTTTAGAAAGGCGGTCTTAACATCCATTTGCCAGATTTCGTAGTCATGATATGCAGCGATGGCAAGCATGATCCGGATGGATTTAAGCATAGCCACTGGAGAAAAGGTTTCGTTATAGTCCACACTTGGTCTTTGACGAAAACCCTTTGCAATAAGTCTAGCTTTGAAACTCTCCACTTTCCCATCTACACCAAGTTTTTTCTTGAAGATCCACTTGCTCCCAATGGGTTTTACCCCTTCAGGAGCATCTTCCAAAGTCCATACTTTGTTGGTGTACATGGATTCCATCTCGGACCGCATTGCATCCAGCTATTTCACTGAGTCCCCACTCGTGATGGCCTGCTCGAAGCTAGTTGGGTCATCATCAACCATGATGAAATCCTCGCTCCCACCATCCATGAGAAAACCGTAGTATCTCTCAGGTGGGTGAGGAACCCTACTAGATCGGCGGAGAGGCTGAGGTTCGTTGGGAACTACCGAATCCTCTGGTTCCACCAGATCTTCTGTTGCAGCTTTTGTAGCTGGAACCTCTTCCAGTTCTACCTCATGACCACTAATCTCTTTTGCAAGAAATTCCTTTTCTAAAAAGGTGGCATGCCGAGAAACAAACACCCTTTGTTCCTCAGTGTGGTAGAAGATATACCCTTGTGAATTCTTGGGATATCCTACAAATTTGCATAGAATAGACCGTGCCTCGAGTTTGTCCGGATTTTGTCGTTTGACATAGGCTGGACAACCCCATATCTTTATATAGTTAAGACATGGTCCCTTCCCTTTCCATATCTCATATGGAGTGGTGGGCACATATTTGGTGGGGGCCATATTCAATAGATGTATGGCTGTCTCTAGCGCATACCCCCAGAAGGAAATAGGTAACTCAGCTGTGCTCATCATAGAGCGCACCATATCTAATAGGGTGCGGTTCCTCCGTTCTGATACACCATTGTGCTGTGGTGTATATGGAGGAGTCAACTGAGAGAGAATCTCATTCTCTTTTAGGAAGTCCAGGAATTCATTGCTCAAGCATTCACCTCCTCGATAAGATCGTAGGATTTTAATACTTTTTCCGGTTTGGTTCTCGACTTCTTGTTTATATTCTCTAAATTTCTCAAAAGCTTCAGACTTGTGTCTTATTAAGAACACATGTCCGTATCTTGAGAGATCGTTAGTGAATGTAATGAAGTACGAAGAACCATCCCTGGCATGTGTAGACATGGGACCGCATACATCACTATGTATCAGTCCCAAGAGTTCGGTAACTCTTTCTCCGTGTCCCGTAAACGTAGTTTTGGTCATCTTGCCTTTGAGACATGACTGGCAAGTGTCATAAGATGAAAATTCGAACAGTTTCAAATATCCATCCTTATGCAACTTAGCTAGTCGTGTCGCATTGATGTGACCCAGTCTACAATGCCACAAGAAGGATTCGTTCAGTTCTGAACTCTTCCTCTTGTGTGTGTTTGTTATGCTCAGAACTGTTGATTGATTTAGAACATAAATGCCATTGCACAACGTGCCTGATCCAACCAACTTTTGGTTTAGGAAAATGTTCATAACATTATCCTGTAATACAAAATTATATCTCTCTTTACTCAACAAAGAAACCGATATAATGTTGCATATCAGGTTCGGCATGAAATAGCATTCGTTCAGAATCAATGTATTACCAGTTGGCAATACAAGGTGATATTCCCCGACAGTTTTAGCTGCAACAATTGCACCATTTCCAACCCTTATGTATTTATCACCTTCTCCAAGTTCTCTACCTTTCCTAAGCCCATGTAACTGATTACATATATGGGATCCTGACCCGGTATCTAATACCTAGGACGTAGAGCAAATGGAGAAACAGTTCTCTGTAACGAACACACCCGAAGAAAATGCATCAACATGTACTTTCTTCATTCGGGTGGCATGGGAATCCTGGTATTCCCCTATATCCTGTTCAGTCTTATAACTTTTATAAGAAAGAACGGAACCAACGTTCCCCAGCATGGTATAACATGCGGGTTCGGTCAATACATCCATATTATTATCTTTATTAAGGCATGATATGGTCGCTACCTGGAGAGAGAGAGAAGAAAACACTTTAGCGTATGCTCTTGCAAGATCAGATTGGTTATTATTTTATCTAATCAGGATGGCTCCCACTGTTTTTATCAAATCTTCCTTCAAACCCTAAAAGGAAAGACTAGCCGGGATTAATTACACCCTACAATTTCGCCAATCTTTCAGCCAGGCCAGTGTCGGTACTTTGAGGGAGGTTCCCCGTGCTTTCGCACGGACCTAATTAAAGTAAACCTCGTTTTCCCAAAGGCGTAACCCCGTTGACACCTTTCTAGACACCTACTTGATCGGCTAATTGTCCTGTGTAAAACTCTCCCGGGAGTAACAATTACTCGCAGTGGGTATCGGGATCCAACTATCTCATAGAAAGTATGCAATCTCATTGCAAATTTCAACACTTGAAATTCCCGATAATATTTTGCCCCTAACGTGCTATGACCTTGACGAAAGCCAACAAACCATAGCCCGCTAGTCAAGTTCAACCCGTACATTTCTTGATTGAATTAAACCCACCAGCACGACCCTTGACGAAAGCCAACAAAGCCTTACGACTACCCTAATCTAATCGCATCATATGCAGCAGATAAGCAGTATATAACTACCGCACACTACACCTTGACGAAAGCCAACAAATGCAGCACGAATACTATATACAACTTATCTGAAATGACGGAGGGCTACGACAGGTTTTTCTGAAAACCTATTGCGTAATGAACTTGATATCGTTGTAGAATCTAGTGAATTTTGAAATGAAGTGATTTTGAGGTTTTTATTAGTTTTGCTAAAGAGGTCACTCCCGGTGAAGGGATCTCCGCTTTTTCCTTATGGAATAAGGTGCAGGATATATCATATACATCACTATGCAAAGCAAAACTCCAAAAGCAATCAAAAGCAAACGGAGTGTTGTAGCATCTGCTAGTTTTGCTAAAGAGGTCACTCCCGGTGAAGGGATCTCGGCTCTTTCCTCATCGAATAAGGTGCAGGATATATCATATATATCGCTATGCAAAGCAAAACTGTAGCTACCCTTTTTGAAAAATTTGATTCTACAACATCTTTTAGGTTTCTTTTCTTTCATTAATCACATTAATGAAGTCCCATCATTTAAGTCACCTAAACATCACAGATAAATACGACGCCATCCGCATTCGCCTCGATATCCCCTCGTGCACCGTTAGGTTAGTTAACTAACGGCAGAGCAGGGCAGGGCTAGCGCGGGTGTAAAACATAAGTAACGTCTATATAATATATCATATATACTATATACAGTATTTATCACAGAACATCAAATGATCACATCACAGATATCGCAGCAGAAAAAACATATGAAATATTGGATATACTAGGACGTCCGTATTTTATTTTGAGCCTCTATAAAACACGGATTCCACGGTTGCGATGAATAGCCAAACCCACACCCCTAGACCCCTACGAGAGCGGCAAGCAACCCTTCCAATTCTAGAGTTGGTCTCCCACTGGACTCCAGAACCCGGTTACTTGTGCTCTCCTCTTTGGGTCTATCCTAGTGCGGAAAAGTAAATAATATACAAATGGTGACATCGACCTCATCCCGGAAGTGCCCCGATAAAAGAATATTACATACATTTAATTTTATATGAATGAAAATAAAAACTCTCATCTCACATAAAACCCCCCGGCTATTCAGAACGCGACGATCCAATATAACATATCCAGCAACACATAACATCACATGTCATCAACGTAAGTAAATATGCGCATCCCAATTGTCATTGACATATAGCAACGAAATCGGCGATATCACATATTACACTTACGGTCACAGAAAAGAAAGTGTAAAACTACAACATTTGGAATCCACAATCTCTTTAGACATCGTAAATCCGAAATATCACATACTTCGCATTTCATGCCTAACTGTATGAATTCCACATATTGTATCACATTCCAGATAAATAGACAGTATTAAACTTTCCGATCGAATAATCAAATACCCAAGATTTCCTAAATAGCTCAACACTTGAGCGGAGTTCAAAAATTCCAGAATACGTCACAGTAGCAACGGTCCAGCCGTAGAAGGGTCAAGCCAACGCCTCACATGTAGCACGCCGTACTGCCCCAAACCCTAAGGTTCAAAAGGCAGTTCAAGACCGTCACATAATCGAGTTAAGCTTTGTTGTCTTCTAGAGGGTCCATCGCGTCACATGCACGTTTTTCCGAAAGATTTAAACCCGAGAAAAATTCAACACTTGAATGTTTTTCGTACCGGGAAAAATTGAGTTAATGATATCCGTTCGAACATTTTAATACTTTCTAAATTATCCGGAATAACATAACAAAATTAAATTCTTCGATCGAATCGACAATTATAAAATAAACCCCAAAATACTCAATACTTGAGTCATATTAAAAATACCCAGAAAAACTAAATCACAGAAATAAAAATTACTTTGCAAAACAGAGTCCATAATACCTCTTAACTGCCGCGGATCCGCGGCCAAAGAGAGGTACGGCCGCGGTTCCGCGGCGGTTTGTACTGTTCATCATCTCGTTTTTCACTGCAATTCTTATATTTACCTGCTGATTTTTTTAGGCATTTTTAATTCTGAAAAAACCCAGTTTTTAAAAAATGTACAGAGGGGGTTATCTTGACGTATTCGGGTTCGTTCGGAGTTTTAACTTCGTTAACATATCGCCTAATGCTCTAGCTAGGCTCTGATACCACTGTAGGGTTACTAGGCACTCTAATAAGGTTCTACAATGCATCAACCATGCCCGTTTAAAATTTTAGCCGTGTCGAATAACCCTAAACAAGATCGTTGCTAGAAAATTAGGGTTTCATATGCTAGTAAACTACGTTTACGACTAAGTGAATGCGAAGTACAACCTTTGTAGATCGGTCCTTCACTTCTTTAGCTCCTTGTTGAAGTCCCTTCGCTGCGATCGTGGTTCTCCCGGACCCTTGCATGGCTTCACGAGGCGAAAGACGCGTCCTTGCTTGAAGTCTTCGAGACCGAAGGTGATCTACGTCGAGGGGATGCCAACACAAGTTTCTACTTCACTAACTTGAGAATTAGTGAAGCAAACACCCTAAACTAAAGTGCTAGTCTAGTAGAGGATGGAGAAATAGGAAGTGGGTTCTCTTTAGAATTTTATTTCTCACAATTTTTCTCACTTTTGATCAAACCCTAGCAAGCTTTTTCTTTTTAACAATGAAGAAGATGAACAAATGAAATAGATGAGGATAATGATCAAGTGAGAAAGCTAACCATGGTGAGTGACTATCATATACCAACTCTTGTAGAGACTTGACCCATGGCTAATCCTTATGGTTGGGTTAAGAAATATCCATAGTAAAAACAAACTCAAGTGGACTTAGTCAATGCATCCACAAGCTTCCACAAGCTTCATGCATTGATCTGATCCTCCACTAATTTTGTAATTACTTAAAATATAAAAACCCAACATAAAAGATAGCATGGTGTAAGTCTCATACACCCAAGTCATGTGTATCATCAACCATGATACAATAAGAAAACACATTTTTAATATATATCATATATACATTAAAGTTGTGCTCATGTGAGAAAAACCTTAAAGTGAACAAGTTTTAGTTAATGTAAACTAGTATATCAAATATACAATTATACAATAAATTATTAAATCAACACTTGACTTAATAATCCGGTCATATCACATATAACCGACTAACATCCAATGTATCGACTTATCGAATCAACACTTGATTCGATAACCCGGCTATATCATATATAACCGACCGATACAAAAAGTCGCGAGAATAGAATACGGTATCACATACACGCATTATTCTCGGTCTCGCACATATCACATATGCGCTCCTATTTCGTTTTGCCTGAGCCAGTAAAACCTCTGTGTAGGACTCTAAAGACTCGTCAATACGCCGGCAGTAGGTGATGATCACATCAAGCACCCACAAGCCGTCAGCGGTACTAGCTGGACGTAACGGCTACCCAGGTATTGAGCGATCAGAAGATCAGCAAGCAAGCCCGCTCCAACTCCTGTAAAAGCCTGCCGGTAACACTTCCCATACAGTCCGGTCTCCTCGTCTGATATGTCGCATATCAAGTCTAGGGGTGGTAAACGTCAGACCCCAATAACCGATAAGTCGTGCCGATGTGAGGCTCATAACGGGTCGAGAAACTACTGGTAATACTTACCAGTAAATCTCTAAATCAGCCCTGGCCAGGGACTTCCCTGTTATGGCCAATCGAGCACAGCGCAACATCAACCCCCAATACCGGGAGAGACGAAACCCCTCCTATCGCTCATTGCCTCCATGTGACTCGGGACTGTACCCAAAAACCACCGTTTTGCACGCCCTCATGGACGTGGTAAGGTGGAAATCAAAGCACAGTGGGAATCACACAAGACTCTATGACGATCTCGGGTCTAAAGACTAACCTGCACAAGTGTCACCAGAGAACTGCCATCTGACGTGAGGTATAATACCATCTGGGAGTTCTCGGCGAGTCCGTCCAGTGTACCCAGTCTCCACTGAGCACCCGTATACCATCTCTGATGTCAAACACCAATGGATTATGGGATCATCCATCGCCCATCTCATAGGTCGAGAAGCGTATACGCTAGTCTACTCTGGTATATCGATGCCCCGTCTCGATATACCCATGACTAGGGATCTTGAAGGATGTACTTATGGACTACCATGTCCCCACTAGTATGATCCACATCATAGTCCAGGTAGTCAAGTACACATCCTAAGGGCTTTACCAACATGTAACTATAAGACAGTATAAAAGAGACAAGTATACATGTTAATGTAAAGTGCAGCCAGATAGCATACTATCATATCGAGCAAGAAAGTCCTCTCTATATATGTCCAAGCATCTAATATAATATACATCATCTGTACAATACTGGCCTATAGGGCATACATACAACTAACAGCCTTAACCTCAGCACGCAGACGAGCCGTCTCGCTTGAGGTCTCTTGGCGTTCCCTCAGCCTTAAAGCCGCTTCTTGTTCCAAGTGACGGAAATAAGAAGCGCTTTGCTCAATCCATGCTGCTCTTTGATTGCTTGCGGCTAAGGTCTCGGGAGCAGGGCGCATAAACTCCGATTGATGCAGGCGGACCTCGATTTCCCTGCAGTAATTGAGCCAAAGCTCGACAACGCCTCCATCATGAAAATTCACAAGCGCCACCAACATTAGGTTAACCTCTGCAGCGAAATCCGCAGCAGATGGGAGAGCGTCTGCGTCAAGCTCCTCGACGTATCCGCTCAGCATGCCCAAGCTCATTACGGCACCCTTTGAAGACGGACGTCTCAGGAAGGGGCCTGCTGGCATTATAACGCGAGACTTAAAGGGCGCCGGGATTGGAACGACAGCTGAAAAAACAAAATACGATCAGATGACGGTTCAAGAAATACAAAAAAAATTCATTGATGTGATAGTTTACTATACCAGCTGCAGCAGGTGGCAAGGCCGGGAGGGCCGGTGGCGTGACCGATCTTTCAGCCCCTCCTTCGATTTGTAGCACTGCAATCAGGATGAGGGAAAGTCAGAAATAATTCCATTACTAAAAAAAAGGAAGACATCAAATGGAAATTATACTCACCAGCGCCACCGGAGGAAGAAGCGAGTTCGGATGGGAAGGAGAAGTGCGGGTGCAACACCTGATAGAGATGATCAAAAAGCACTCCTGAAAAGACGCAATAGTACGATATTAGTACATAAATTATGCGGCTGAAAGATAAAACTAATGGGTTGCAAATCCATACCTTCGAACATCTGCGATGGTACAAGGGAAGGCTGAGAGGTGACCACCGCCAAGGCAGTAGTTGACGGCGCTCCCTCGAGCAATGGAGCATCGGCACTGGCCGCACCTGCGTTAAAAACAAAGATAAACTTATCAGAAAGGATTGCAAGATAAAAAGGAACAGTAACTCGAAATTCACCTGATGAGCCGCCAGCTGAAACGGAGGCGTCTCCCTCCTCCATCGATACGAGGCCACCTCCCGTGGCCTCATCACCGGACTCGACAGGGGCTGTCATAGTGCTCGCACAACCGGGAGACGACGGAGGTCCGTAGACGGGGAGAGCAATGATTGGAGCATTGCCAGACTCTTGGGAAAGAGCGATTGGCTCGTCCCCGGGAGTCACACCCATCTCGCCCGCTACTCCTTCAGGCTCGGCGGCCGCTGCTGTCTCATCTGCCGTCGCCATGGGGTCGCCGGTCTCAGGCGCCTCATCCGCTACTGCCCCAGGAACAGTTATAATGGTCGTCTCATTTGCCGCTACCTCGGGCTCGGCATCAACGACCTTCTCTGGTGCAGCTCCCTCAGCCCCCAGCCCAGGTTCAGCAACCCCGACGACGTCGTCCACCGTCGGCTCGGGTTCGGCCGGTGCCTCTTCCTCTGTCCCCTTAGGTTCGACGGTTTCCGCCTCTCTTTCGGTTGGACTTGGCCCTGCAGGACAAGATATATAAGAACCGACAAATTTACAATTCTTACAACAAAATCCTGAAAGATACGTTACCTGAGGTGGACTTATCGTTAGCACCCCGAACTGCACGCGCCACCTGTCTGCGAGCTGTGGACAAAGCGACCGGGGACTCTTATGAGGGAGTATCAGCACGAGGGATGGTGCTTGGGCCCGCTCCAACGGCCAAAGCAGCCCTACGTGCCTTCGCCTCACGCCTTAGCCGCTTTCTCTCCTCCCGAGCCGTTGAGACAGACCGCTTCAAAGCCTCCTTCATTGAGACGTCATCGTCTGTGAACATAGATGCCTCCAAATTCTTCAAGGCATCCCTCGTCGACTTGTCGAGTTAAGGCTCTCGCGGCAGCCCCGAAGAGACTGGGACTTCAGTAGCAGGCCCGGGGAGAGTCCCCGCATAAGCTGGCGCAGCACCTGCAAAGAAACAAAAGAAGAAGGTTAGGTTGGCCATCAGAAAAGAGGACAAAAAACTTGATAAGGCGAGACGTACCAACGCCCATTAAAGCGCGCTTATTTTCTTCCTCCTGGAAGGTTTTCAAAGAAGCAGCGATGGCTTCTTCGGTAGTGACACCTGTTAAAGAATGGGGAAAGTATTAGTCATAGTTAATGATAAAAAATGCGATAAAATGACGAAGAATGCAGCTAACGATTACCTGCTCGAGCGAGTTTATCCAACCACGCTTCAAGTCTGGCTGATCGCTCAGAAGCCGCAATGGCGGCCGCCAGATCGGTGTCTGCTGGATCTACCGAGAAGTCCTTATTGCTGCCGTACTCGCTTATACCTTCGGTAAGAGGGGCCTCAGGCTCTAAACCAAGGATAGCATCGAGAGAGAGGAGCGACTTCTTCTTCCTCTTCTGCCCGCCAGCCCTGGGTGCACCCGAGATCGACTTGCGCTTCGCAGGCACCTTAGGGCGGCGGGTCCCGATATTTGCGCCCACGCCGGACTCCGGCGAAACCACATTTACCGTCTCCACTGGAGCACGGGGCGCTAGTGGCGCATCCACAGTATCACGGAGCGACAATCCACGCGGAGGGCTCAGCACGCGCGGTGGCACAACTCCGGCATCTTTCAGCGGAGGAATGACCGGAGTCCTTGGCTTCAGGGGAGCCTTACGGTCGCCGCCGGGAGGCGCACCCTTGCGGTCAACCAGCATGCGCTTCTCCATATGGATAACCGGACCCATTGCGTGCACGTACCAGGCCACGTACGCATTGAGGACCTTGGGAATGCAGCTTGGCTCGCTGATGAAGAAGTAGGAGCCCGTGTTAAGCCGCATAAAATGGTGCATCACACTCCTTATCCCCTCCAGGCTGGCTACGGGCTCTTCCAAAAAGGCTTCCAGCGGGATCCCCTGGTGATAGCTGGATTGTTGGACGAACCGGTGAGGGTTATACCTCATGAAAAGCGCCGTCTCATTCTGCCGGAAAACCAGGTAGCCCGGCCGAATGGAGTAGAGGTGAAGAATCTCCCGAGCTTTCAGTACGGAGGCCCCGTCCTTGAAGTCATCGCGCAGCGGCACCACTGACTTGGTGGTTTCTGAGCCTATGGTTATGACTTTATCCAAAAAAGAAACCTTCGCTCCGACCAGGTGTGGACGGAGGAGCAACCCCCGCGCCTCCCGCGGAGGCGCAATCACGATCGAAGCGCCAACCAACCGCATGACTCTTGGGAGTCTGCACTTCTCAAAAAACGGAGGGATCTTATGGGCGCCGAACACCCCGTGCACATGCATTTCCATCCAAGAGGTGAAGTAGTGCATCGGGAAGTTAGCAGGCTGCACCCCAGGCTCATTAGTGTCCGCCGCTACGCTAAGTCCATTATAGAGGTGAGCCAGCCCGGCGATTCCTACTGTCAACTGCAGGCCAGCCACCATCCGATGCGCTGGGTAGAAAACAGATGGTCGCATGTGGCGCGGGTGCATGGGGAGCGCAAAGCTGCACAGCCACAATCCCAGGAACCCTACAAAAAAGGTCTCCTCATCCATGCCCGGGACTGCAATTTCTGACAAGGGCATGACGGCGGCGCCGGGGAGATAAAAGTCCTTTTGATCATCCTCCAAGGTGGGTCGACGGTCCAAGCAGAAGCCAAAAGGGTCATCAAGCTGAGCAAACTTATCGCTCCGCTCCGATAGAAACTCCGGTCGAATGAAGCGGGCGACAAAATCTGCAAAACTGACTCCCCGGACGCCTGATTCCAGATAGAGCCTGTTCCCCTCCGAACGGCGGCCGGGACGTCGGGACGTCTGAGGCGTTAGGTTCGGGGCAGATGCTAGTTGGTGCTATCCGTCCACCTCTCCGAAGATGCCAAGTTGATTTATGGCACCATGTATCGAAGGTTTAAACGGATGCGACCGATGTAGCAGACTTCGTCAGATTCCCCCTCGTTTGAGGGGTTTTTGATTGTGGGGACGCTCTTCCCTGCAGGCGCAAGCCCCTGCAGTTAATTACGCTACCGCATTACGGTAACAACTTTCTCCTTCTCCAGATGGTCACTTCGTGTCGTGGGTGTTTGTTTTATTGCCCGTGGATTGTTTACGGAGACTGAGTTATGTCGTCGCCCGTAGGGCGTGGACTAGCCCAAATCCGCATTATCTTAAATTTGGTTTTGGGGGGGGTTTTGGTTTGAGGATACGTCAGCCCTACTCGAGGCTAAGATCAACTCAAACGTTTGTTAAGGATACGTTAGTCTAACTTTGTGACTAAGATCAACTTAACGGGATCGTTTAGATCCGACAGAAGAGTGTTTGGACTCTAATGTTCCAGTTTAGGGGACATAGTGGTCCATCGTCTGTATGGCTGTCGGGACCCATCACCTCTCTGACGACGTTGAAGGATTACAACGACAGATGTCAGAGGAGTTCAGAGATGTACCCTTGAGCCGAAGTTAATTTGGGGGATTCGTAGTCCAGTATGTTTGAGGGTTTAAGGACGCGTTAGCCATCTCCAAGGCTAAGATCAACTTAAACGGGACCGTTTAGGTCCAACAAAAGAGCATAGGAAAGGGCTCTATTGTTCTAGTTTAGGGACGTTGCGGTCCATGGGTAGTTTAAGGACATTGCGGTCCGTGGGTAGTTTAAGGACATTGCGGTCCGTGGGTAGTTTAAGGACATTGCGGTCCGTTGTTAGTTTTAAGACATCTCGGTCAAGGTTAAGGACGTCGTAGTCCGTGGGTTTAAGGACTCCACAGTCCGGTATGTGCTCTGGATGCTTCACACGGGTTCACTGCCGTGCTTAGCGAGGACCAGGCTCCGCTCTGGATGCTTCACACGGGTTCACTGCCGTGCTCTGCGAGGACCAGGATCCGCTCTGGACGTTTCCCACGGGGTCAGAGAGTGACATTATCCGTGTTCCACGTAACCAGGAATTTTGCATTAGGCATGGGTTTAAGGACCCCACAGTCCATATCATGAATGGTCATCGGGACCCGTCACCTCTTTGAAGACATTGAGGGATTACAATGCCAAGTATCAAAGGAGTGAAGAGATGTACCCTAGAACCGGAACGGCTTAAATAGTCCCTGACCCAATTTGGGGTCAAGACTAATTAATTATGTTATGAACCCATTAGCCCAGTTAATCACAAATTGAGGACTTATGGCCAACTTGGGCTAAGTCCAGTCAGGTCTGGAATATTGACTTCTTGTTGGTTCATTGAGGGAGAGGCTTTGCCTCTATCCCTTTAGCCAATTGGGCCAAAACCTAGTGTTAAACACTACAGAGCAATCAGTGTTGAACACTGGGAATAGGGTTGACAAGTTAGTGTTTAACACTAAGAGATAGTTGGTGTTAAACACCAGCGACAAGGCTTTTCAAATTAGTGTCAAACACTAAAACAGATCAGTGTTGAATACTGCAAATAAAGCTTTTTAATCAGCGTTGAATGCTAAGGCCCAACAGTGTTTTAACACTGGGTTTAAGAGTTTTAATTTAGTGTTAAACACTAAGGCAAGAGGGGTCACGTGGCAGCACGTGAGAGTGCCCTCCCTTCGTTTGTTCTGCTGACATTGCTACATCTTTCAGGGCATCACGTGCCATCACGTGACGGGCATTCATATGCTTATGTATCAGAGCCTCTGTCAAGGGTCACGTGGGTCACGTGGGGTGTTGTTTCAAGGGGCTTTCTGTATATCTCTTGAGGGGGTCACGTGGTGGCACGTGACCCTGCCTTCATGTATTTTGTTTGGAGTCTTTGTTAATCTTTTTCAGGAATTAAATTCCTCGAGCTGTAGATTTTCAGAGGAATTAAATTCCTACTTCCTTTCGAAGACTTTGTTTTTTCTCGAATAGAGTTTAACTCTGAATTTTCTGTAGGAATTAAATTCCTCATATATGCGAGGGGCTGAATAGGGTTAAACCCTAATAAAAGTTTCTTAAGGAGTTTAAACTTCCATCCTCTGTTAAATTATGATTAAGGGAATTGAATTCCTGATGTTTCAACAGAACTGGTTTTTACTTAGGGTTAAACCCTGTTTCTTCTTTTGTTCTGAAGGAATTAAATTCCCATGATATAGGGTCCAGCCCTAACTTTTATTTTGGAGGAATTAAATTCCTATAGTTCTGTGAGAATTAAATTCTCGAGCTTGCATTCCTTCTCTATGTTTTGGATCTGCATGGCAGGATCTCGACCCATTGAGAATTAAATTCTCAACCTTAAGGGGAGATGTGCGCTTTGCAGATCCTCTATCAAAGAGAGAAGAAATATGTTCTTCTGTTTTTACATATCAGAGTTAAACTCTGTTGAGAATTAAATTCTCTTTCTTTCCAATGTCTTTCCCTTTCTTACCTAGGGTTTTTGCAGAAGATCTGAGTATCAAAGCTCTTCTCCTTCTCTCTTTTCTTCTCTGCGTATGTATCTCTCTTTTTTGTGTCCCTTGGCTCCTATTTATAGGAGAAGCAGCCGCATCAATCAGTTTTTTGACGAATCTTCATTGAGATTTGATTTGCGTCCATTATTCATTTTGGGCCTTTGGATTATCAGGTGAATTTTATTCACCATTGGATCCTGAATCCAGAGATTCTCCTTTGTTATTTTGGTTAGATTTAAGGGGAAAATCTTTCCAAACCCGAGATTTTCCATAGATAGATGATATTTAATCATCTCTGAATCTTTAATTTGATTGGTCCCAAATAATTACTTTCCTTTGGAAAGATTCGAATTTCCTTCAGAATTTAATTCTGTCGTCAAACATGGGCTTTGAAAGCCGGTCACGTGTGACCACGTGACCCATGGTCACGTGTAGACACGTGACCCTCTTTGGAATGAAGAATCCTCTTCCTTTCTGCGCTATCTTCCGGTTGCTGTTGTAGCCATCACGTGCTACCACGTGACGCCTGGTCACGTGTGAGCACGTGACCCCTGTCTGGCGCTTCTTTCTTTGGTTCAATTGGAGAGCGAGTTTGCTGCTTTGAACGTCACGTGTCGACACGTGACCCTGGTCACGTGGGAGCACGTGAACTCTTCTGAAGCTTTTTTCCTTGACTTGATCAGCGAATCAAAGTGCGCCTTTTCTGTATTTTATAGGTCACGTGTCAACACGTGACTGCTGTCACGTGTAAGCACGTGGCCTCTTTTGAAGCTTTTCCCAGAAGCTTTCCTGATTTTAAATCAGGAAACAAATGCCCCCACAGCATTGTTCTCACGTGTCTGCACGTGAGTGCAACGCTGTCACCTCTTGTGACCGTTGGATTTGCTTTGGGGGAGTAGGGTAGACGAAACGTCCTTTTAGAAGCGCCTTCACTTTTTCATGTCCTTCCTTTCAAACCTTTCTTTTAAGAATTTGATTCTCATTCTCAGAGCTTAGTTCTCTGTTGTGTCTGTGCAGTGCCGCCTCATTTTCCATCAAAGGCTAGTGCTCACGTGTTGCGTATGCAGGGATCTGCTTGATGGGGACGTTTCATTTCCCTAACCTAATTCCAATGCGTCATTGGATTTCATTTCCAACGCTCTCCCCTTCTTTTCGGGCTTTGAGAATAGTTCCACCATGCACAACATTTTTTGTGCATGGCATTAAATGCGCCCCTTTATAACCTGAACCTTATGCTTTACTTCTTTTCTTCACAGAGAAACCCATTCATACCTTAAGGTGGTCATTTTTGAGAACCCGATCAATCTCCATGGCTTGCGATCGTCCCCATGCTCGTCGGCAACCATGGGAGGTGCCCTTTGAGGAGATAATTCCTCGCTTCGCTGCGCGGCTGGCGGATCCCCTTCTCACCGACGCTCAATGTGACACGGTGATGTACGAGCTACTGACCCGTCGGGGTTCTCCTCTTCCCATGGGCTCCATTTGGCTCCGGATGATCCTCCTGTCTGTGCTTGCCGATATACCCCCTCATCCGGCGGAGATGACTTCGGCGATCCTTGACGCGGCGGAGGACAAGCTTGAGTGCTTTCATGAGGCTTGTCTAATCACTCAAGCTCTGAAGGATCACTCAGTTCATTTACTGAGTCAGATAAGAGCTCGTCGGGCCGTCATGTCTGCTTTCGCTGATGAGCACGGCTCCAACCGGTGGGGAGCGACTCCTCGCGAAAACCGCCGTTTTGACGTGCTGGAGAAGGCGGAAAGGGAGTTGGAGAATTTTGTGTTTTGCTTTGTTAACCCTTGTATTTCTGATCCCTTGTTTGGTAATCTTTTCCTACTGATGTAGCATGTTTGAATCAATGTACTCCTTTAATCATTGGTGGTTTGCATGCTTTCTGTTGAATTTTCGTGCTTGTCAGATAGTTGTACGTGTGTCTTGCTTGCGTAAATGAGCTGTCTGTTTTTCTTTAATTACGAACACCATCGTTACGTTGCATGCACATCAGTGCCTCCGGCAACATTTCCTTTTAAACATTCGTACAGTTGCAAATGCGTGCTTGATAGGATACAGATCAGAAAATTGCCACGTTATCTCCCGTATCGGGTGGTTTGTGCTGGCTTTAGATCGAGGATTGTTGTCGAAGGGAGGTTTATAAATGAAGACATATTCTTCTCTTCAATGGTGTGTCCCCTTTCTATTGAATGTATTCTGCGGATACTCTATCTCGATCTCTTTGCAGGACAGCGATAGCTTAAGGCTCCGGGTTAAGATCTGCTTGCTAAGACTTTTGCATTTTACGAGCCACGAGGGTCCCATAAAGAGTTTTTCTCCCTACAGGTCGAGAGGATCCCATAGGTGTGAGTTATTCTTAAAGATCATGAGGATCCTTAAGCGTGTTTTCCCTTGAGAGTCGTGATGATCTCACAAGAGAGTTTTTCTTCCTTACAGGTGGCGAGGGCCTGCAGGTGCCGGGTGTGATCACCTTTTTCCGTGTTTCGCGGGGTTAGGGATCTCTCAAGGTATCGTAGTTTAAAGACGTCGCGGTCAAGGTTAAGGACCTCATAGTCCATGGATTTAAGGACTCCACAGTCCGACGTTAGTTTTAAGACATCACGGTCAAGGTTAAGGACCTCATAGTCCGTGGATTTAGGGACTCCACAGTCCGGGGTTTGGTTGCAGGGACCCGCCACCTCTTTGAAGACGTTGAGGAATTACAACGCCAGGTATCAAAGGAGTGAAGAGATGTACCCTTAAACCAAGGCGAAATCCGTAGGGAATCGGGGGGGTTGATCGTTAGTTTTAAGACATCACGGTCGAGGTTAAGGACGTCATAGTCCGTGGATTTTAAGGACTCCACAGTCCGGTGTTTGCTCTGGATGCTTCACACGGGTTCACTGCCGTGCTTGGCGAGGACCAGGCTCCGCTCTGGACGTTTTTCACGGGGTCAAAGAGTGACGTTATCCGCGTTCCACGTAACCAGGAAGTTTGCACTAGATGCTTCGCACGGGTTCATTGCCGCATTAGGCGAGGACTAGGCTCCGCTCTGGATGCTTCGCACGGGTTCACTGCCATGCTCTGCGAGGACCAGGATCCGCTCTGGACGTTTTCCACGGGGTCAAAGAGTGACGTTATCCGCTTTCCACGTAACCAGGAAGTTTGCACTAGATGCTTCACACGGGTTCACTGCCGCGTTAGGCGAGGACTAGGCTCCGCTCTGGATGCTTCGCACGGGTTCACTGCCATGCTCTGCGAGGACCAGGATCCGCTCTGGACGTTTTCCACGGGGTCAAAGAGTGACGTTATCCGCGTTCCACGTGACCAGGAAGTTTGCACTAGATGCTTCACACGGGTTCACTGCCGCGTTAGGCGAGGACTAGGCTCCGCTCTGGATGCTTCGCACGGGTTCACTGCCATGCTCTGCGAGGACCAGGATCCGCTCTGGACGTTTTCCACGGGGTCAAAGAGTGACGTTATCCGCGTTCCACGTGACCAGGAAGTTTGCACTAGATGCTTCACACGGGTTCACTGCCGCGTTAGGCGAGGACTAGGCTCCGCTCTGGATGCTTCGCACGGGTTCACTGCCATGCTCTGCGAGGACCAGGATCCGCTCTGGACGTTTTCCACGGGGTCAAAGAGTGACGTTATCCGCTTTCCACGTAACCAGGAAGTTTGCACTAGATGCTTCACACGGGTTCACTGCCGCGTTAGGCGAGGACTAGGCTCCGCTCTGGATGCTTCGCACGGGTTCACTGCCATGCTCCGCGAGGACCAGGATCCGCTCTGGACGTTTTCCACGGGGTCAAAGAGTGACGTTATCCGCGTTCCACGTGACCAGGAAGTTTGCACTAGATGCTTCACACGGGTTCACTGCCGCGTTAGGCGAGGACTGGGCTCCGCTCTGGATGCTTCGCACGGGTTCACTGCCATGCTCTGCGAGGACCAGGATCCGCTCTGGACGTTTTCCACGGGGTCAAAGAGTGACGTTATCCGCGTTCCACGTGACCAGGAAGTTTGTACTGATTGTATCCGCATTTCGCGGGATGGAGGCTTGACTGTTGGCGATATGTATACCACCGAGCCATGGAACTGGGAGCTGCCGCTGCTCTGCTTTGTTTGAAGTCATGTCCGTTGTTACGAGACGAGTGTTTGGATGATCTCTAGGTCGCTTGTGGCCCGTCGAGACCTGGCTTCTTTTTCTGATGAAACCTGGGGGAGAAGTATGATCCCTTTTTTGTTTACGCCCTTGGATTGTGTACAGGGTGTGATGGAATATCACCCGTAGGGCATAAATTTTATTTTTTATTTTATTTCTTTTTCCGCGATGCTCTATCATTTCAGCTTTTATATCGCGAAAATCGCGATTGCCCAATCATTTCGGCTATTTTTCGCGGTGCCCAATCATTTCGGCTATTTATTTATTTTCTGCTCGCTACTTTTTATTGCGAGTTGCCCCATCATTTCGGCTGTTTTTCATGCCTTCATTTTTACTTGCTGCTTTTTATTGCAAGTTGCCCCATCATTTCGGCTATTTTGCAGGCATGTGTGGCTTGCTAGCTTTTCGTTACAAGCCTGGGTTTTAGGCACCGATTTTGGAATCAGCACCGCTACAACTGGAACGTTGCCAGGAGCGAATCATCATTTGCTTTTGTCGATGACGAACAAAGGTGGCTCAGCAAACAGGGTTAAGGGTCCTGTCGACCAAGGCTTTTGACTTCATGAGCCGTAAGGGTCTCACAAAGGTATTTCTCCCCGCGAGTCGTGAGGATCTCGTAGGTGTGTTTTCTCCTTAGGGATCGTGAGGATTCCTAAGTGTGTGCTCCTCTGTAAGTCGTAAGGATCCTACGAGAGGACTTTCTCCCTATGGGTCGAGGGGACCTACAAGGGTTGGACTTTGCTGGGGAAATGTTTATTCGCGCCCGTGGATTGTATACAAGGGTCAGTATTGAGCCTCTTGTAGGGCAATATCGGAGGTTGTGGGGGATTTGCTTAAGAACAGGTTCAGGTTTCTGTAACTTAAGACTTTCAAATCTCATGAGCCGTAAGGGTCCCATAAGAGAATTCTCCTTACGAGTCGTGAGGATCTCGTAAGTGTATTTTCTCCTTAGGAATCGTGAGGATCCCTAAGTGTACTGCTCCTTTGTGAGTCGTAAGGATCTCACGCAGGTGGTTTCTCCTTACAGGGTCGAGAGGACTCTGTAAGTGTCCTTTAACGAGGTTGCGCCCTTTCGGGTTTTCACAAACACTCGCCGGTAGTCCTGCTGTTTTTACTCAAGGAGCCCTTTCGGGTTTTCATCCGTGCCCATTTTGCTTATGGACATACCGTTTTTTTTTTATTTATATCATTTTTACTCTTCTCTTTTTTTTTTTTTTTACAAGGTCGCGCCCTTTCGGGTTTTCACGAACACTTGCCGGCAGCCCTGCTGTTTTTACTCACGGAGCCCTTTTCGGGTTTTCATCCGTGCCCATTTTGCTTATGGACGTACCGTTTTTTTTTTTATCATTTTTTTTTCTTTATTTATCCATCTCGTCAACCTAAGGACGTTACGGTGGTAGTTTAGGGACGTTTCGGTCCGTCGATAGTTTAAGGACGTTTCGGTCCGCTGTTAGTTTAAGGACGTTTCGGTCCGACGATAGTTTAAGGACGTTTCGGTCCGCTGTTATAGGAAGGCCGGCTGCTGCTTGTAAAGTCTGAGCCTAGGAAGATAGCGAGCGGACATAGTCGTCGTCATCCATCATTGACCTAGGCTGCAGCTTATTAAGCATGGTATTTCTTCAAGAAGCGGCTGTTTACTGGCCTGAAAGGCCTTTCACCGTGCATGTCCATGAGTAGGTAGGCTCCACCCTGGTAGACCTTGTCTATGATGTACGGGCCTTCATAGTTTGGCTCAAATTTTCCCCGCTTGGCGCGATTGGGGATCATAGGTCTTTTGACCACTAGTACGAGTTCGCCTGGGCGGAATGTCCTCGGCCTGGTCAATCTTTCGTACGAGCGCGTCATCTTTGCTTTGTAGGCTTCTAGATGTTGTTGCGCTATGAGCCGGGTTTCATCGAGGGCGTCAAGCTCCTCAAGCCGAAGGTGAGCATTTTCTTCGTTCGTCAGCTCGTGGTGGACTGCTACTCGTAGAGAGGGTAACTCTATCTCAAGGGGGAGAACTGCTTCCGTCCCAAATACCAACGCGTACGGCGTTGTGTTCGTGGCCGTCTTGAATGTAGTTCGATAAGCCCAAAGGGCTTCTTGCAGCCTTTCGTGCCAGTCCCTCTTATTTCTGGAGACGGTCTTTTTTATGGTCTTCGTCAAGGTCTTATTGAAAGCCTCGGCTAGACCGTTAGCTCGTGGGTTGTAAACTGAAGAATATCTCCAGTCTATATTGTGCTGCTGTGCGAAGCGGCTAATCTTATGGCTTCGGTAGGCCGGCCCATTATCGGAGATAATCCGTCGTGGAGTTCCGAACCGATAGATGACTTGCGTCTTGAAGAAATAGAGGATATTCTCCGTCTTCACTTCCTTCAGTGGTACTGCTTCTGCCCATTTGGAGAAGTAATCAGTTGTCGCCAGGATAAAGCGGTGTCCCCGGGATGATGCTGGCTCAATGGGGCCGACTATGTCAGTCCCCCACATTTCGAATGGCCAACTAGCCAGCGTCGGGTGCAGTGGATTCGGATGTTGGTGGATGAAGTCTCCATGGATCTGGCATGAGTGGCATTGCTTCGCATACTCGAGGCAGTCCTGGATCATCGTGGGCCAGTAGTAACCCATCCGTTTAATTTTTAACTTCATCTTTGGGCCTGCTTGGTGAGAACCGCAAAGTCCGTCATGAACTTCCTGAATGACTCTTTCTGCTTCGTCAGGTCCTAAGCATCTCAGCCATAGAGAATCAAACGATCTCTTGTATAGAATATCGTTGACAAAAGCGAAAGATAAAGCTCGTTTCATGAGCTGATGCCTTGAGGACGCTTCTTCGGGCATTCGGCGGGACTTAAAGTAGTCTATGAAGACTTCCCTCCAGTCCTCAGCCTTCTCACGGTCTTTTATTTGTAGGGTCGCTTGCTCAATCGCTCCCTTTTCTTTATATAATTCCGGAGGTATTTCTGCCGGGGCGAGCACTCGACGGCTTTGTACCACGATTCTGACGTCATCGAGGTTCTCGTCGGCCAGTTCTTTAGCGAGTTTGGCCAACGCGTCTGCTTTGCTGTTCTCCGCGCGCGGTATGTTCTCTAGAATATAGAAGGGGATCTGGGCCAACAGTTGTTGCACCTTTTCGCCGTACTTCACCAATTCTGGTTTGCACGTTTGGTAGTCACCATTTACTTGGCTAACGACCAGCTGAGAATCCCCGTATATGAGGAGGTCTTCAATTCCCATGTTGATGGCGATTTCGAGGCCTGCTATCAGGGCTTCGTATTCGGCTTCATTGTTTGTCCTTGACTCTGTTAAGGAAAAGGCGAAGCGCATTATCCCTCCTTGTGGAGTTGCAAAGATGAGGCCTATCCCTGATTTGACCATTGGGACACCTTGTCTCTGTTTCTTTATGGAGGATGCTCCATCGAAATAGAGTTCCCATCGTGTGCTTCCACCGCCAATTGCGTCAAATGCATGCTCGTCCGGCAAATCACAGTTCAGAGGAGAGTCGGCCGGTATCGGGTGTTCAGCGAGGAAGTCAGCAATGGCCTGGCCTTTCACTGCCTTGAGGGGTTGATATGTTATCGAGAACTCCATCAAGAGCAAGGCCCATTTAGCGAGTCTTCCCGTCAATATAGCCTTTGACATCAGGTATTTAAGGGGGTCCACCTTCGAAATGAGATGGACTTCATGCGCCAACGCATAGTGCCTGAGCTTCGTGATTGCAAAGATTAATGTCAAGCAATGTTTTTCGATGGGCGAGTAATTGCTTTCTGCCCCCAGCAGCACTCGACTTAAGTAGTAAAGCGCTCTTTCTTTCCCCTGATCATCCTCCTGTGCCCATAATGCGCCCAAAGAACCTTCAAGGGCGGCCGTGTAAAGAATGAGAGGCTTTCCTTTCACTGGGGCAGCCAACACCGGAGGATTTTGCAAGTATTGTTTGATCTCGTCTAGTGCACCTTGACATTTGTGATTCCAAACGAACGGGGTTCCCTTTTTCATCAGGTGGCTGTAAGGACGGCATTTGCCCGAAAGATTAGCGATAAACCGCCGGATGTATGCGAGCTTCCCTTGGAGAGACCGCAACTGCTTGAGGGTTCTTGGCGGAGGCATTTCCATAATCGCTTTAATCTTTGACGGATCTATTTCAATACCTCGGTGTCGAACGATGAATCCCAGGAATTTACCCGAGGAGACTCCAAACGCGCACTTGAGGGGATTCATTTTCAAATTGTATTGCCGAAGGCGTTGAAATACGGTTTCGAGATGCTTTAAATGCTCTTCGTATGACATGCTCTTCACTACGAGGTCATCGATATAGCATTCGACGATGTCGTGTATGAGATCGTCGAAGATTTTTGTCATGGCCCTTTGATAGGTAGCGCCAGCGTTCTTGAGACCAAAGGGCATAACCTTGTAGCAAAATATACCCAAAGGGGTGCGGAAAGCGGTATGCTTCTGGTCTTCGGGATGCATCTTTATCTGATTGTATCCTGACGAACCATCCATAAAGGAGAAGACCTCGTGAGTGGATGTGTTATCTATCATTAGCTCGGTTACCGGCACCGGGAAATCGTCTTTTGGGCATGCTTTATTGAGATCCCTGAAATCCACGCATATGCGCACCGTTCCATTCTTCTTCATTACCGGGACGATGTTGGCAATCCAGTCGGGATATTGGACTTCCTGGATAAATCCGGAATCGATCAACTTCTTGACTTCGGCGTTGATGCTCATCTCCAGCTCAAGTCGCATCCTCCTTGGCGCCTGCTTGACTGGCTTGATATCCGGGGATATTGCTAATCTATGCACCGCAATCTCCGGATCCAATCCTGGCATCTCGGAGTAGTTCCACGCGAAGCAGTCTTTATGCCGTAGGAGCACGTTCTTTAGCGCGGCCACCTTTTCCTCGGATAACAGCTCGCTGACAAATGTCGGTCGCGGGTCGTCTGCCGATCCCAGCTCGATCTTCTCGAGGCTATCTGCGGTAGTATGTATACCGTCTTCAAGTTCTTTCGGAGCGGGCGGAAATTCCGAGATCAACTCATCATCGCTGTTCTCGAAACACCGGGGAAGGTCATCTTCGTTCTCGGGTTCTTCTTTTAATATCGTAATCATATAACAGGTGCGAACCCGCTCCCAAGACTGAGGTGGATCCGGTTCTGCTCTTGTGGCTTTGGGCTCGTGCTTTTGTGGCGGCGTTACTCTCCAACCGTCGGATAAAGCGAATCTACCCCGTCGGTACTGGTCCTCGACCCAGTTCTTGAAGGTGAAGCAGTCTTCGGTAGGATGTCCTATGGCTCGGTGATAAGAGCAATAACTCGGATGAGAGACCTTGCTAGCTTGCTCAGGATGCCTAGAATCTGGAAGCGTGATCATCTGATGTTTTAGGGCGAGCTTGAGTAACCTTTCCGTCTTGTCTCGGGGGAAGGAGTACGCTCGGCTCATCTTTTCTATGAAGGACGAATCCGAGCTGCGCAGCACCCGTAGCCCTCTAATCCTGCGTCGTTGTTGTCGGCTCTTCTTTTCTCTTCTTGACTTATTTCCGTCTCCGCCTCGGGCCTTTCGTGTGACGGGTTGACAAGGATGAACATCTTTATCTTTTGCAGCCTGTTGGAATAGACGTTGCGTCCTGGCCCTCTCATAGATGGCCATTTCGCGGTTGTGGTCTCCCCGAACTTTCTGATCCACTTTCCTGATAAGCTTGCCCACTCGCTCTTCAAACGACGGACTTGGCGTTTCGATCGCGGGGTCTAGTTTTGATGAGGGGTCGGCCTCTCCTGACAGGGTGTCCTCTTCTTCATCAAAGGTAAATATAGCGTAGCTGCTGTGGGCTCGCTCCCGTTTTCCGGCCTTCGCGTATCCAAGCCCAAGTGTTTCTATTTTCCCGTTGGGCAATTTGCGTTGGGTCCCGGGGACATCCCAAATCCTGTTGTAGAACCGAGCCTGCCGCACCGTCTGTTTTAAGGGTACTCCTTGGCGCTTCAATAACTTCTTCAATCCATTTGTATAGTATCTAGGCAGACGGATGGGTTGGAGCCTGTCAAGTGTAACATCCGCGCCGTGGCAGATCTCTTTCTCCACCTTCGACTCTGAGGATTGGTAGAATAGGATCACCTTCTCCCCCCTTCGCCTGGGAGGGACGTAAAATGTTTGCAGGTCCTGCACGTTGTGAGCTTGAAGCGCGTCGAGATCCTTATAGTGTTCTTGCGGTACCATGGTGATTTGCAGACTATGGTCCTCGCAAAGGGGTGCCTGTATTGACAGCCGACTGGAGAATACGGCGTTAACCTCGTCCTCCGAATCACTCCCGAAGACCGGTATGGGGGTGGGCGCCCTCAGGTTGTTGCGTTGGGATGGCCCTGTATACACTATTTCCTCCTCCTCTTCGGTATCGCTCCCGAAAACGGGAATGGTGGCGGCGGCTTTGTCCTCTGGGTCGCGACACCTTTCTGTATCTTCGAAATCTGGCAAAAAGTATTTCGCGTCTTCGTATTTGCGAACTTCGTTTACAGAAAACGGGTTCAACTCGCCTGTTACGGTGTACTCGAAACCATCCTTGAAGTACTTCATACACTGATGTTGCGTAGAAGGGATGATGTTGTACTCGTGTAACCAAGGACGACCGAGCAAGGCGTTGTAGCAGGTCTTGGCGTCAATGACATGGAATTTGATGTCTGTGACGAGAAGTCCGAAGCGTAACGTCAGTATTACAGATCCGAGAGTCCGTGACGATTGAGAGTCGAAACCGGAGATAGTAATTTTGTCACGAGCGAGGTGTTGCACACTCATGCAGATTTCCTTCAACACCCGAACATTAAGGAGGTTAACGGAGGATCCATTATCCACCAGGATCTTGCCTATCTTGATGTCATGGCAGTATCCAGAGACATATAGGGGGCGGTTGTGGTCGCACGTCCCGAGAAGGAGGTCTTCATCACCGAAAGTGACATCGGCCGTATGCACTTCCTCCAGCTCATCCTTCATCCTTTCAGTGGCGAGAAAGGCTTGGAATTGTTCAGGCTCTTGCAACGCCTTAACTAGTGAGTCTCGTGCTTCCTTTGATAATAGAAGGGCATCAAGAATGCTAAGCTGAGAGGGTAGCTTCCTTAAGTGCGCGAGGATGTTATAGTCCACCTTACCCTTTTTGGGAGGGTCTTTGGTAGTTAGCTCTTTTGTGACCTGGTCATCTAAAGTGATATCTTCAATGACCTTTTCCTTTCCCCTATCTTTTCGGCCGACGGGCCCGAGATTCTTTTCTGGGAGTGTGCGATTGCGCAGCTGAATGTTCTCGCAGATCTCCGATTCTTCTTCTTTCCCCAAAACGGATTCTTTAAAGAGAGGGCCCAGAGTCATTTCTTCGTCAGAGTCGCTCCCAAAGGTGAGAACTTGTGACCCTCTGGCGTCAGCCATGCAACAGCTGCCGGTAGTCTTGTTGTGCCCTCCGACAGTACTTCTTCTCTCCCGACGGCTCTTGCGTTTCATGCGCTTAAAATGTTGCTGACGAATAACATATCCTTGCCACCATATTTTAAAGGCGTCGCACTCCTCCGTGGGGTGTGAGATCTTCCGGTGATATGTGCAGTAGTCAGGGTGCGTCTCTACCCCATCGTGTGTGTTTCCTTTCGAGGGTGGTAGCTTCATCCCCATTGACATGGCTTTGGCAAACCTTTTTCTCGTCTTGAATATCTTCTTGTCTGCTTCGGATGCCTTATGCTCTGTCAGGGGTAGTTCAACTCTTTCGTTCAGTTGCCCGCATTTGGCTCCTTCCGACGTGGTCATCTCACGCTCCTGGTCCGCTTTACATTTTAGACGAATCTCGTCTAGAAAAGCGTCGATCATTTCATCTGTTGGCCATGCGCGTTCTGGTACAGGCTCTGCCTCCAGTTTCCTAATGCCAGGAGTTTTCCCATCATCGGCAAACGAGTGGGAGATTACATTACAACTCGCCACATATCCTTCGGATTCATCCGACGAGCTTTCTCCATCATCTTCCTCTTGAAAGATGTGGTTGAGGAACTCTTGCAGTGTGACGGGAGTCCGCGCCTTCTGATTGTACTCTTCCAACGCGTCGATTTGCTTTTGTAAGTTCGTGTGTTCTTTTCCAGGTTTCACGGACTTCTTGGATTTCTTCTTCTTTTTCTTCGAAGATTTTGACGATTGGGCGTGAGTATCTGGGCTCTTACCGTGAGCCTTTGTAGTCGGGCGGCGCCTTAGCATCCCTTCGATAATTTGAGGTTCAAGAGGGTCCTTCCATTCGACCGCAGGGCACGCATGAAGGTCTCTCAGCATTCTTTTGGTTTTAGTTGATAGCACGACCTCCCATGGAGCTTCTTCAATAAAAGAACATGTTGCCCCCGGTGTATCCGCTTTCCTAGGAGCATGCGGCTGTGGTGGGTTCACCTTCCGCTTTTCGGACAGTACAAACTTCCCCTGGAGGTATTGGTCTTCAATCCATCCTTTGAAGACGAAGCAATCTTCAATCGGATGGCCTACCGTTTGATGGTAAGGGCAGTAGTTGGAGTCATTCACCTCGGTGGGTTGCGGCGGTCGCCTTGGATTTGGTAGGTTTATAAGCCTGTTGCGTATCGCCAGCTCGAATAACCGCTTCGTCTTGTCTCGTGGGAACGAGTAGGGACGCTTCATTTTCTCATTATAATACCGACGCCTTTCCTCCAGTTGATCTGCCGGTTTCGGGGCGTTAGGTTGCTGTTGGGCATTCGCAACAAAGGTTGCCCTCCCTTTACCCTTGTCATTCCGAGGTTCCGACTTCGGTGTAGGTGGTCTATGACCCATCTGGTCCATCTGAGCCAACTTGTCGATTAAAGCCTGGAATGTGGTTGGCTTAAAGAACATCATAAACTGGGAGATAGTTGCGTGGGGGTCTAGGGTTCCCACGAACATGCCCACCGCGGGTGCTTCCTCGATACGTTGCTCACATCTCGACCACAAGTTCCGCCAGCGTATAGCGTACTGGACCCAGGTTTCGCCCGGTTTTACCCTGGCGTTAATAAGTGCGGTTATTGGAGTGCGTTCGCTGGCACTTGCAAATCGCTGAGTGAACAATAACTCCATTTCAGCGAACGTTTTGATGGAATCGTTCGGGAGTTCTGAATACCATTCGAACGCTGTTTCTGATAAGCTGCCCACGAACTGGCGAAGCAACAATTTATCGTCACCGCCGGTGTTACCGCAGAGGGCCCGGAACTGGGCGACATGTTGATGGGGATTGCCGGTCCCCTTATACACATGGAATTTCGGTATCGTATAGCCTTGTGGGTATTTGATTTGATCGTACCAGCTCGGATACGGCCGCCCCGTTTTCACGACTTGACCAGCTGCCTCAGTCGCATGATGAACTCGGATTTGCTGGGCTATATAGTCAGCTAAGTCGGCCTTAGAGATTGCATCCTCCCTGGCCGTTGAGAGGGCTGGTGGTGGATTTGACGTTTCTCCTCGGTCGTCTTCAAGAACGATCGGGGGATCCTCGGCGGGTAAGTCCTGCTGGATCATCATTCCTATCACATCTTGGAAGAGAAGGCCCATCCGTTGTATGTTGGCCGCTTGTTCAGCAGCCTCTTTGTCCCTTTTCTCCAGTGTTCGGCGAAGGAATTCAGCGTCTGTTTCTTCCTCCCGGCGTGCGTCTGAGGACGTTTCTGGGTTTTCTTTTGGTCCGGTGAGCGCGGCCATAGCATTCATCATTTCTTGAAGCTTTTGTTGCTGCTCCTGGGCTTTCGTCACGGATCGGGTTAGGGGTCGGTGGCCCGTGGAAGTGCGGCTTTCCTCTTTCCCAAAGGCCATGTAAACAGTGTGCACCACCATGCCCCCAGACTCAGGGCGTCTGGGTTTAGTGCTTTCAGTCGTCGCTACATGCTGTGAGGTCCTCTCTGGCCTCCTCCTTTTGTGAGTCAGTTGATCACCAGCTTTTTGGGGTTTAGCCTGGTGACCGGCTTCAGGTTGGATTTTCAGCTTCTTGTGCCGGCGGGAGAAGTTTGGATCGATGATCGAGTCTCGGACCTGCCGCCAAGCCTTATAGATTTTGGAAGACAGCCGTTGAGGAGATCGGGGCTGTTCGGGTTTTGTTTCCTCAACCTTTTTCAATGAGGGAGGAGACCTCTTCAGTACTGCCGTGGGGGAATTCCTTCGCACCTTATTTAGCATTTCAAAGCTGTTCCCAGTTGAAACAGCAGCATTGACCTCTGCCACCGGGGCCGCTGGAGTCAGCCCGGAGGGAGAGTTGCCCCCAGCCTTCCTTACTCGGCGCCAATGGCGACGTCGAGCGCGTCGAGCGGGTGGCGTTGGGTCAGCAGTAAGAATGGTTCCTTCTTGCCCCCTGTGTGGATGGAGGGTTGTTGTTGGCGTTAGCCTATCGAAGACCGATATCCTCTGGGAAGCGGGAGCAAAGGCCGGAGCCGTCAATCTTGTAAAGACTGACTTTTTGGCTGGAGAGGTCGCCTTGGCGATTTCGGGAACGGGAGCGGCCACTTTCTTAAAAGCAACCTTCTCTGAGATTGTAGGCCCCGTGATGAGCTCGCAGGATTCCTGGCCCAATCTAGAGAAGACCGAGGCATCGACGTTGGGCGACTCGTTGAGAGGAGCCGCAGCAGGGGTAAGACGATCAAAGACCGACTTCCCGAGAGTTTTCTTCGTCAGCACTGGAGCGGTAAAGTTTGTCGGCGGGATCATAGTCCCAAAGAACAATCCTGTGGTGGCGCGAGTGACTTGTTCCACTGGCATTGTGAATAGCGAAGCAGCTTGGGGTCCATAGGCTATACCTCCTGGCGAGGCAGAGCGTCGGCTGCAATTGCCATTTGAGCAGTTTGAGGATTTCGCAGGGGTGGAAGCCATCGATCCTTTGCTTTCTGCAATAAGCGAGATGCCCATTCTCAGTACCTTGAAACCCAAGGGCAACTATTAGCGAACCGCGATTGGTTCGCGAATCACGACACACGAAGTGTGGAGTGGAAAGAGGAAAAGGTCCCACTGGGCGTGCCAGAATCTGTTCCCCTCCGAACGGCGGCCGGGACGTCGGGACATCTGAGGCGTTAGGTTCGGGGCAGATGCTAGTTGGTGCTATCCGTCCACCTCTCCGAAGATGCCAAGTTGATTTATGGCACCATGTATCGAAGGTTTAAACGGATGCGACCGATGTAGCAGACTTCGTCAGATTCCCCCTCGTTTGAGGGGTTTTTGATTGTGGGGACGCTCTTCCCTGCAGGCGCAAGCCCCTGCAGTTAATTACGCTACCGCATTGCGGTAACAACTTTCTCCTTCTCCAGATGGTCACTTCGTGTCGTGGGTGTTTGTTTTATTGCCCGTGGATTGTTTACGGAGACTGAGTTATGTCGTCGCCCGTAGGGCGTGGACTAGCCCAAATCCGCATTATCTTAAATTTGGTTTTGGGGGGGGTTTTGGTTTGAGGATACGTCAGCCCTACTCGAGGCTAAGATCAACTCAAACGTTTGTTAAGGATACGTTAGTCTAACTTTGTGACTAAGATCAACTTAACGGGATCGTTTAGATCCGACAGAAGAGTGTTTGGACTCTAATGTTCCAGTTTAGGGGACATAGTGGTCCATCGTCTGTATGGCTGTCGGGACCCATCACCTCTCTGACGACGTTGAAGGATTACAACGACAGATGTCAGAGGAGTTCAGAGATGTACCCTTGAGCCGAAGTTAATTTGGGGGATTCGTAGTCCAGTATGTTTGAGGGTTTAAGGACGCGTTAGCCATCTCCAAGGCTAAGATCAACTTAAACGGGACCGTTTAGGTCCAACAAAAGAGCATAGGAAAGGGCTCTATTGTTCTAGTTTAGGGACGTTGCGGTCCATGGGTAGTTTAAGGACATTGCGGTCCGTGGGTAGTTTAAGGACATTGCGGTCCGTGGGTAGTTTAAGGACATTGCGGTCCGTTGTTAGTTTTAAGACATCTCGGTCAAGGTTAAGGACGTCGTAGTCCGTGGGTTTAAGGACTCCACAGTCCGGTATGTGCTCTGGATGCTTCACACGGGTTCACTGCCGTGCTTAGCGAGGACCAGGCTCCGCTCTGGATGCTTCACACGGGTTCACTGCCGTGCTCTGCGAGGACCAGGATCCGCTCTGGACGTTTCCCACGGGGTCAGAGAGTGACATTATCCGTGTTCCACGTAACCAGGAATTTTGCATTAGGCATGGGTTTAAGGACCCCACAGTCCATATCATGAATGGTCATCGGGACCCGTCACCTCTTTGAAGACATTGAGGGATTACAATGCCAAGTATCAAAGGAGTGAAGAGATGTACCCTAGAACCGGAACGGCTTAAATAGTCCTTGACCCAATTTGGGGTCAAGACTAATTAATTATGTTATGAACCCATTAGCCCAGTTAATCACAAATTGAGGACTTATGGCCAACTTGGGCTAAGTCCAGTCAGGTCTGGAATATTGACTTCTTGTTGGTTCATTGAGGGAGAGGCTTTGCCTCTATCCCTTTAGCCAATTGGGCCAAAACCTAGTGTTAAACACTACAGAGCAATCAGTGTTGAACACTGGGAATAGGGTTGACAAGTTAGTGTTTAACACTAAGAGATAGTTGGTGTTAAACACCAGCGACAAGGCTTTTCAAATTAGTGTCAAACACTAAAACAGATCAGTGTTGAATACTGCAAATAAAGCTTTTTAATCAGCGTTGAATGCTAAGGCCCAACAGTGTTTTAACACTGGGTTTAAGAGTTTTAATTTAGTGTTAAACACTAAGGCAAGAGGGGTCACGTGGCAGCACGTGAGAGCGCCCTCCCTTCGTTTGTTCTGCTGACATTGCTACATCTTTCAGGGCATCACGTGCCATCACGTGACGGGCATTCATATGCTTATGTATCAGAGCCTCTGTCAAGGGTCACGTGGGTCACGTGGGGTGTTGTTTCAAGGGGCTTTCTGTATATCTCTTGAGGGGGTCACGTGGTGGCACGTGACCTTGCCTTCATGTATTTTGTTTGGAGTCTTTGTTAATCTTTTTCAGGAATTAAATTCCTCGAGCTGTAGATTTTCAGAGGAATTAAATTCCTACTTCCTTTCGAAGACTTTGTTTTTTCTCGAATAGAGTTTAACTCTGAATTTTCTGTAGGAATTAAATTCCTCATATATGCGAGGGGCTGAATAGGGTTAAACCCTAATAAAAGTTTCTTAAGGAGTTTAAACTTCCATCCTCTGTTAAATTATGATTAAGGGAATTGAATTCCTGATGTTTCAACAGAACTGGTTTTTACTTAGGGTTAAACCCTGTTTCTTCTTTTGTTCTGAAGGAATTAAATTCCCATGATATAGGGTCCAGCCCTAACTTTTATTTTGGAGGAATTAAATTCCTATAGTTCTGTGAGAATTAAATTCTCGAGCTTGCATTCCTTCTCTATGTTTTGGATCTGCATGGCAGGATCTCGACCCATTGAGAATTAAATTCTCAACCTTAAGGGGAGATGTGCGCTTTGCAGATCCTCTATCAAAAAGAGAAGAAATATGTTCTTCTGTTTTTACATATCAGAGTTAAACTCTGTTGAGAATTAAATTCTCTTTCTTTCCAATGTCTTTCCCTTTCTTACCTAGGGTTTTTGCAGAAGATCTGAGTATCAAAGCTCTTCTCCTTCTCTCTTTTCTTCTCTGCGTATGTATCTCTCTTTTTTGTGTCCCTTGGCTCCTATTTATAGGAGAAGCAGCCGCATCAATCAGTTTTTTGACGAATCTTCATTGAGATTTGATTTGCGTCCATTATTCATTTTGGGCCTTTGGATTATCAGGTGAATTTTATTCACCATTGGATCCTGAATCCAGAGATTCTCCTTTGTTATTTTGGTTAGATTTAAGGGGGAAATCTTTCCAAACCCGAGATTTTCCATAGATAGATGATATTTAATCATCTCTGAATCTTTAATTTGATTGGTCCCAAATAATTACTTTCCTTTGGAAAGATTCGAATTTCCTTCAGAATTTAATTCTGTCGTCAAACATGGGCTTTGAAAGCCGGTCACGTATGACCACGTGACCCATGGTCACGTGTAGACACGTGACCCTCTTTGGAATGAAGAATCCTCTTCCTTTCTGCGCTATCTTCCGGTTGCTGTTGTAGCCATCACGTGCTACCACGTGACGCCTGGTCACGTGTGAGCACGTGACCCCTGTCTGGCGCTTCTTTCTTTGGTTCAATTGGAGAGCGAGTTTGCTGCTTTGAACGTCACGTGTCGACACGTGACCCTGGTCACGTGGGAGTACGTGACCTCTTCTGAAGCTTTTTTCCTTGACTTGATCAGCGAATCAAAGTGCGCCTTTTCTGTATTTTATAGGTCACGTGTCAACACGTGACTGCTGTCACGTGTAAGCACGTGGCCTCTTTTGAAGCTTTTCCCAGAAGCTTTCCTGATTTTAAATCAGGAAACAGAGCCCTTCATATATATCCAGCACCTTCACCAAGCCCGGAAACTGGTGCTGAATAGCGTTTTCCGGCGTCAGATCAAACACCAGCGGCTTGGTGGCAAAGACGTATTCGTCAGGAGGAAGCAGCTCCTCGTAATGCTCCCCCCTCATCGGCAGACCCGAGATTTCAGCGAACTCCTCCAAGGAGATAGAGACTTCCCTGTCCGTCATCAGGAAGGTGTGGGTGGGGATATTCCATTATTCAATAAAAGCCTTAACCCACCACGTTGGAGGAGAGGGATACTCAAAGAGCGAGATGTAGATGGCCGAATACAAACTAACCTTCATCAGATGAGTCCTCTTCGCTGATAAGATGTATCGGGCCCACTGCAAATATCCGGCGGGCGGTCGCGGGATCAATCCAATGTTATAGGCCTGTCCCCAAGGGCGTGCTTCACCCTGACAGATTCGCCTCCCCAAAATGTCTATTGCCGGCGGCGGCTGCACGGGAATAGCCCCAATTGCAGGTTGGAGGAGGTCATCCAAATTCCAATTTTTGACCTCCACGGCATACTTCACCGGGGGTTCATCCGCGTAGGGGATCGAAAATATTGGCTCGGACGGCGTAGCAAAACCGAAGCTTCGACGACCTTGGATGATATCGTTATACCACCTACCCCACAAGTGAAGGTTCTTGTACTCGGGGTCATGATCCTTGATGAGAGTGAGCACCTCTCGGTCCACTGGTGCCTGGGGAAATCCTCCCTCCGAGCGAACAAAAGGGAATGATAGGTCAGCAGGCATGTTTCCTGTGGAGGGACAAAAATTAGCCGTCAGTGTTGTAATTCTAACGCTTGGCATTTTAAAAATTTACACCACACTGCAAAGCAGTGGGTAGGGGACCAAATGGGGACCCACAAAATCTGGATGACAGTGCATCAGTTAATAAGACAAACCCATCATTGGATGAGACTGTCAATTAATGAAGAGATCCCCAGGAGAATATTCTCATCAATGGGAAATCCCTAGAGACAAGGAGAAAATCTCCTCTTTCAGAGTAAAGCTCTGTCACAGAGTGACATTTGTCAAACTCTGGTCTCAAGGGAATAAAATTTCCTAAAAAGAGCCTAGCTCTGTAATAATGATGGAAAGATCCATCAAAAGAAAATTTAACTCTTGAAAGAATTAAAATTTTGGGATCTTAAAGATCCATGAAAACTTTTAGGAGTTCTTCATTTTCAGATCAAAAAAGATCTACATTTGATCCATGAGCAAAGCTCTGTTCATGGGTTAAAACCTATGAACAAGATCTCTGTAGATGTATGGACTTTTGAGAGCAAGGCTCTGTTGATGAAACCCCAAAGGGTTTTCTTTAGATCAAAGATCTATAAGAGCAAGACTCTGTTAATTTAATTTAATTTAATTTAAATTTTACCTAAGTTGTTCTAAAAATCTGAACTCTGGAATTCTTGAAAAGAAACGAGAGCAAGGCTCTAAAGTTCTCAAAAGCAAGAGCAAGGCTCTGAAAATCAAGATTCTTGAAAATGGTAAAACATTTACTAAGGACCAAGGGTCTTATTTATAAGCGCCTGCGCCCTTTCAACTCACCAATTGATCCAACGGCCAAGATCTTGCCACCGTTGCACTCATGTGTGTGCCACGTGAGCGCAACGGTGGGGGGCATTTGTTTCCCCTAATCAGAGCAAAACTCTGTTTGAATTTTAAAAATTCAAAAATTGAAGCAACGCTTCAAATCCCTTGCGCCGCGCGCAACGCACCACGTGTCAAAAGCTGATACGGCAGCGCAACGCCCAAGACAGCGCGCCCAATCAGAGTAAGGCTCTATTTAAAACAAAATTAAAAGAAGCAACGCTTCAGATGATCTGCGCTCTGCGCTGCGCGACACGTGGCAGCGCAGTTGCGCTGCGCTCTGCGCTGTGCGACACGTGGCAGCGCAGTTGCGCTGTGCGACACGTGTCAAGCGCTAGTGCATCTGCGCCAAACAGAATTAAAATTCCAGTAAAATCTTTCTGTTCTTGTTAAAACAAGAATATTGTCTTCTGTAAAACAGAAGCCCTTGGATCAAAGATCCAACGGTGGGGAAAATTCTCCAAATCACTCAGAGAATGATCTCTTTAACAAATTTAACAAATTAATGGGCACTATATAAAGGCCCCTAGACCCCAATTCAATGAAGAAGAACATCAAGATCAAAAACAACAACACAGAGAATAGAGAGAGCTCTGAAAAATTGTGAGAAGAACTCAAGAAGAGGAAAAAGGTAAAAACCTTTATAAAAAAGAAGAATTTCTTCTGAATAGATCATTGATCTAAGAACAAGATCAATGATCTTCAATAAAAAATAAATAATAACAGTGCCTTGTACTTTTTTTATGAACCATTGGTCCTGGAATCTTAAAGATTCTTTTCTTGAATCCAAAATTGGATCAAGTTATTGAAACAGTGCCTTGCACTTGCAAAAACTGCACTGTTGCGCTCCTGGGTTGGCGCAAGCCACCAGAGAGCGCCACGTGTCAGCACCATAACCACTTGCGCTATGCGCTTTTAAAAATAGAGCATTGCTCTTTAAAGTTGGCGCAACTCCACTAGAGCGCGCCACGTGTCAGCAGCGCAACAGCGCATCGCACTGCGCTAGCGTGACACGTGTCACCTCCACATGCGCTTGCGCTCAATAATTGGCGCAAAGCGCCTGACAAGCCAATACCAGACAATTAATGCACTGCATTATTTATAGAAGGGCCAAGCCCAATTAAAAATGCAATGCATTATTTTAAAGAAGGGCAGAGCCCAAACAGATGCTCTGCATCATTTATAAAGGGACAAAGCCCAAATCAAAAAGGCCTAGCAGGCCAGAATAAAATACAGTGCATTATTAAACAGGGGTAAAGCCCTAGCACAGGCCTAATAGGCCAAAGATAAAAACGTTGAATATTCTCAACTGGACTTAGCCCAATCATGGTCGTAAGTCCTCAAATTAAATTGACTGAGCAAGACTGTGTAAGTCGATGTACAACACCCCACGACTTGCGGGGAGGCGGAAATATGAAAAACGATCTTGTTCTTATGCTAAACATCGACTAACCGCATGAATCGAAGCTAAACGATAACTAACATCAAACATAGTTGTTAACAACTACTATGTAAAGGGATTATACCTAAAGAACCGTGTCCTTCGTCTTTACGAACTCCACCTCCTCCTCGGCCTTCTCGAAGTAGTAGACGATCCACCCGAGAGCTTTACTCCAAGCTTAGCCTCTAAACTTGAGGCAACTAACTTTCTTCAAGTGCTAATCAAAGAAGCTAGGTGATATAGAGTGAGGGTTATGGTTTAATAAGTCTAACTAATTCTTGTACTCAACACATGAGAGGGGAGGATTAGGGTTTGAAGAGGGAGAGCTTGAGGAGAGAGAAGGTGAAGATAATAATGAAGTGAGAATAATGAGTTATCATAATATATATCAAGCATTTTATCTTATCAAGAAAAGAAAAGAAAATGATTTACAACCATGCTTGATAAATATCTAGTGGTGATTCATCTCCATGAGTCATTAAGCAATTATGAAGCATTAATGACATGGATGAATCATCCATATGACTCACTAATCTCATTCAATGTATATGCCACCTAAACCTCCTTAGTCACCATCTTCTAGAAGCTTCTCGCGCAATTACGAGAACGCCCCTCCTTTCCGCAAAAATACGGAAAAACTTTAGACTGTATAAATCCAATAACCGGATACCAGTAACTGGCTTAAACCAAAGCCGACTGGTAAAAACTGTCCGAAAGTCGTACGTGCGTAAACACACGTATGCGTCCGAACCCTTGTCGTAAAACCATACGACCTCTATATCGTTTCGCCTGGAGTAGGGAAACTCTCTATGTGGGACTCTAGAGACTCGACTACTACGCTGGCAGTGGGTTTAACCACAGACCGCAAGCGGCCCTAGCTGTACGTAACGGTCCCCAGGTAGATGTCGATAAGAAGGCCGATGAGGAAACCCATCCGAACTCCTACTGAGTCTGATGTGACAATCTCCATACAGTCCGGTCCGTTCGTCTAAGACTATCGCATATCGGGCCTAGGGGGCGGCAAGCGTCAGTCTCCTAATAGCGGTATAAGTCGTGTCGGAGCGAAGCCCATTACACCCTGAGAAACTACTGGAACCTACCAGCAAATCTCGCTTGCCCTGGCCAGGGACTTTGCGTAATGGCTCTCTGACATAGCGCGATATCAACCCCCAATACCGGGAGAGACGAATCCTGTCTAACCGCCACTGCCTCCAAGTGCTCGGGACTGCACCCAACTGCTACCTGTTTGCACGACTCCTTTGAGCCGTGGTAGGGTAGCAATCTAAGAACAGTGGGACACACTCGAGGCGAAGTAGCAGTGTCAAGTCTGCGGACTATGCTGTACTCATGTCACCTGGGAACTGTTCACTGACGACTGGTATAAAACCAACCAACAGTTCCCTGTGAGTCCTGTCCGGTGTACCCGTAACCTAACGAGCACCTGCATACTATCTCCAGTACGACGTACTGACGGCTGTGGGACAGACCATCTCCCCAACTGGGATGAGAAGCGTACACACTAGTCTACTCCGGAGTATCGATGCCCTGTCTCGATAATCCAACGACTAGGGACCTGAATAAGGATGTGCTTGTAGACTACCCAGCCCCCACTAGTGTGACTGCCATCACAACGCTGGTAGTCAAGCAAGATCCTTAGAGCTCTATCAATACGTATACTCACATATTAAGATAGAAAAACCAAGTAGCATACTACCATGTTTAGCAAGACTGTTATATACATGTGAATATCCCAAGCTTCCATTAAGTAATATACAAACTAGTATGATACAGTAATGGCCTTCTAGGGCATAAACACTAACAATCTCCCACTTGCACTAGGGCCATGTACTGGCGTATCGAAGACCGATGATCTCGAGTAGCCTCTCGAACTGAATCTGAGGTAGGGCCTTTGTGAATGGATCAGCAATGTTCTCTTCAGAAGCAACTTTCCGAACCTCGATCTCCTGACGATCAATGATCTCCCTGATCAGGTGATACCGCCTTAAGATGTGTCTGGACTTCTGATGGGACCTTGGTTCCTTTGCTAAATCTATAGCTCCGTTGTTGTCGCAATACAGAGGTATTGGATCAACTATGGTAGGAACCACCTGAAGTTCTGTTAGGAACTTCTTCATCCAGACTGCTTCTTTTGCGGCATCGCAAGCAGCTATATACTGCGCTTCCATCGTTGAGTCAGCAACGGTGTCCTGCTTGGAGCTCTTCCAGCACACCGCCCCTCCATTGAGGGTAAAGACATAACCCGACATGGACCTGGAATCGTCCTTATCACTCTGAAAGCCGGAATCAGCAAAGGCCTGTAGGGTGTTTTTCGTCACCCCATTGAGATGGGAATACGCGCGCGCTTGTCAGGCGTACTACAGATTCCCCCTGCCTAGGGTAAGCCGGGGTTTAATGATTGTGGGGATCCGAATCTCCGGCAGCCGCGGACTAAGCTGCCGTTAATTACCCCTCGCCTTTGGAGCGAGGGAACCTCCGATTGACGGGTTAAACTGGTCATGCGAACTCAATGTGCGGTGTGCGTGTGTTGTGTTTTGAAAGGGGGGTTTTGAATATATTGGGAGCCACGCAAAGTTTTTACGGGGGTCCCGCTACCCGGATAGCGGGCTGGGGGTCAAGGGGGCTAGCAGCCCCCTTGCGGGGTGCGGGGCAGCGCCCCGTTAGAAATTTTTTTCTAACAGGGACAGTGTCGTGGAGCACGTGTGTGTGCAAATATGTATACATATGTATATATATATGTATATATGTATATATATAAAAGAAAGAGGGGGGAAAAGGCATCCAAAGGATGTGTGGGGGCAGCACCTTGGGCGCTGTGCGCCTAGGTGCTGTGCGTTCAGGCGCTAGAGTGCCACGTGTCGGCACGTGGGCGCTCTGCGCTTGAGCGCAAGCGCGCCACGTGTCAGCACGTAGGCGTTTTGCGCTCGAGCGCCTGCGCTGGAGCGCAAGCGCGCCACGTGTCGGCACGGGGGAGACTTGCGCTCGAGTGCCTGCGCTGGAGCGCAAGCGCGCCACGTGTCGGCACGGGGGAGACTTGCGCTTGCGCGCAAGCGCGCCACGTGTCGGCACGGGAGAGACTTGCACTCGAGCGCTTGCGCTCGGGCGCAAGTGCGCCACGTGTCGGCACCGGGGCGACTTGCGCTCGGGCGCAAGCGCGCCACGTGTCGGCACCGGGGTGACTTGCGCTTGAGCGCAAGCGCGCCACGTGTCGGCACGTGGGCGACTTGGGCTCGGGCGCTTGCGCTTGAGCGCAAGCGCGCCACGTGTCAGCACGCGGGCGCTCTGCGCTTGAGCGCCGGCGAGAAAAATTAGCTTTTAGCCTAACAAACAGAAGCTGTGCTTCAGAAAGGAAATATTTGTTATGTATATATGTATGGAGTTAGACTCCTGGAATGTTTTGAAGCTGATGAAGGGGGTTCTTCTTCTTCCTTCTGTTGTTTGGCCGGATCTTGAAGATCAAGAAGTAGGAGATTTTAAAAATCACCCCTTTTCGAGATCTGATGGGAGATCTGAGTTCCCCTTTGTGGGTTTTGTGGTGGAAAACTACTTAGTTTTGGAAAAGAAAGAGTAAAACTCTTGATTTAATTCAAAAGAAATGAGAAGGTTTAGAACCTTGGAGAAGGAGCAGGAGGCACAAAGAACCCTAGTTTTGGGGGGAATGAAAAGTATTACTTTATTCATCATCATTTTGCCTTATATGGGCTTACATATTTACATATAGCCCCTTGGGCTCTACAAAATGGCATTTTGCCCATCCCATGGCTTATGTGCCATTTCTTTTTTGCACATAAGCCATGGGCTTACAAAATATTGGCTTTATGCCCATTTTGCATACATTCATGTATAAAAATTACATAATAATTATTTATTACATGATTTTGTCGGTACCATGGGGAGACTGGCCGTGGGCTCGACTTGGGCATGGGCCCGCTGGACCTGGGCTTGGGCCCACCTGTCTTGGGGTTGACCTTGACTTTGACTCGGTCAACCGGGGTGTAAATTTTTACCCCAACAAATTGCCCCCCATCAATAAATGCACACCGCATATGTGAGTCGTGTGCATGAAATTGATGGATCTTCTTTCACGTGGAGGCGACTTGCTTTGGTTCCCACTTTTTGGGATGCACTGCCCTTTTTACGACGTGGACGGTCGACGCTCTGATCCGGAGCGATTTGGTAGACGTGTCCCCAGCACGGAGTGTCTGCTTGACGTTTCCCCGGCACGGAGTGTCGCTGGTTGACGTGTCCCCGAGACGGAGTGTCTGCTTGACGTTTCCCCGGCACGGAGTGTCGCTGTTGGACGTTTCCCTGATGCGGAGTGTCTGTGTTGGATGTTTCCCCGATGCAGAGTGTCGCTGGTTGACGTGTCCCTGATGCGGAGTGTCTGTGTTGGACGTTTCCCCGATGCAGAGTGTCGCTTGCTGACGTGTCCCCGGCACGGAGTGTCTGCTTGACGTTTCCCCGGCGCGGAGTGTCGCTGATCGACTTTTCCCCGGCGCGGAGTGTCGGGTTGACTTTTCCCCGGCGAGGAGTGTCGGGTTGACTTTTCCCCGGCACGGAGTGTCGGGTTGACTTTTCCCCGGCACGGAGTGTCGCTGATCGACTTTTCCCCGGCGCGGAGTGTCGGGTTGACTTTTCCCCGGCACGGAGTGTCGCTGATCGACTTTTCCCCGGCGCGGAGTGTCGCGGGTTGACTTTTCCCCGGCACGGAGTGTCAATGATCGACTTTTCCCCGGCGCGGAGTGTCGGGTTGACTTTTCCCCGGCGCGGAGTGTCGCGGGTTGACTTTTCCCCGGCACGGAGTGTCAATGATCGACTTTTCCCCGGCGCGGAGTGTCGGGTTGACTTTTCTCCGGCGCGGAGTGTCGCTGATCGACTTTTCCCTAGCGCGGAGTGTCGGGTTGGCTTTTCCCCTGCGCGGAGTGTCGCTGATCGACTTTTCCCCGGCGCGGAGTGTCGCTGGTTGATGTGTCCCCGGCACGGAGTGTCGCTGATCGACTTTTCCCCGGCGCGGAGTGTCGCTGGTTGACTTTTCCCTGGCGCGGAGTGTCGCTGATGGACTTTTCCCCGGCACGGAGTGTCGGATTGACTTTTCCCCGGCACGGAGTGTCGCTGATCGACTTTTCCCCGGCGCGGAGTGTCGCTGGTTGACTTTTCCCCGGCGCGGAGTGTCGCTGATGGACGTGTCCCTGATGTGGAGTGTCTGTGTTGGACGTTTCCCCGATGCAGAGTGTCTCTTGTTGACGTGTCCCGGCACGGAGTGTCTGCTTGACGTTTCCCCGGCGCGGAGCGTTGCTGGTCGACTTTTCCCCGGAACGGAGTGTCGCTGATCGACTTTTCCCCGGCGCGGAGTGTCGGGTTGACTTTTCCCCGGCACGGAGTGTCGCTGATGGACTTTTTCCCGGCGCGGAGTGTCGGGTTGACTTTTCCCCGGCACGGAGTGTCGCTGATCGACTTTTCCCCTGCGCGGAGTGTCGCTGATCGACTTTTCCCCGGCGCGAAGTGTCGGGTTGACTTTTCCCCGGCGCGGAGTGTCGCTGATCGACTTTTCCCCGGCGCGGAATGTCGCTGGTTGACGTGTCCCCGGCACGGAGTGTCGCTGATCGACTTTTCCCCGGCACGGAGTGTCGCTGGTTGACTTTTCCCCGGCGCGGAGTGTCGCTGATGGACTTTTCCCCGGCGCGGAGTGTCGGGTTGACTTTTCCCCGGCACGGAGTGATGCTGATCGACTTTTCCCCGGCACGGAGTGTTGCTGATCGACTTTTCCCCGGCGCGGAGTGTCGCCGATGGACTTTTCCCCGGCGCGGAGTGTCGGGTTGACTTTTCCCCGGCACGGAGTGTCGCTGATGGACTTTTCCCCGGCGTGGAGTGTCGGTGGTTGACTTTTTCCCGGCACGGAGTGTCGCTGATGGACTTTTCCCCGGCGCGGAGTGTCGCTGATCGACTTTTTCCCGGCGCGGAGTGTCGCTGATCGACTTTTCCCCGGCGCGGAGTGTCGCTGGTTGATTTTTCCCCGGCGCGGAGTGTCGCTGATGGACTTTTCCCCGGCGCGGAGTGTCGGGTTGACTTTTCCCCGGCACGGAGTGTCGCTGATGGACTTTTCTCCGGCGCGGAGTGTCGGGTTGACTTGATTCCGAGGCGGAGCATAATTCCGGCAGGGAAGGTAGATATCCTGAGGCGAAGCATGATTTCGACACGGGGTAAATTCTGGGACGGAGCATGACTCCGCCATAGAGGTTGGTTTGATTTGATTTGGGTTGACATCAGCATCACTACACTGGAATATGGTACCAGGAGCGAATCATCATCTGTCTTGAAAGGATTTGGGAATTGGTTTTCTGTCGGCATCTGCATTGCTGCACTGGAATAATGCCATGAGCAACTCATCATGTGCCCCGGGAGGATTTGGGAATTGGTTTTGTTTTGGCATCTGCATTGCTGCACTGGAATAATGCCAGGAGCAACTCATCATTTGCCCCGGGAGGATTTGGGAATTGGTTTTTGTTTGTCATCTGCATTGCTGCACTGGAATAATACCAGGAGCAACTCATCATTTGCCCCGGGAGGATTTGGGAATTGGTTTTGTTTTGGCATCTGCATTGCTGCACTGGAATGATGCCAGGAGCAACTCATCATTTGCCCCGGGAGGATTTGGGAATTGGTTTTTGTTTGGCATCTGCATTGCTGCACTGGAATGATGCCAGGAGCAACTCATCATTTGCCTCGGGAGGATTTGGGAATTGGTTTTGTTTTGGCATCTGCATTGCTGCACTGGAATGATGCCAGGAGCAACTCATCATTTGCCCCGGGAGGATTTGGAAATTGGTTTTGTCGTTTGGCATCTGCATTGCTGCACTGGAATAATGCCAGGAGCAACTCATCATTTGCCCCGGGAGGATGGGATTTGGAATTTGGTTGGCGTCTGCATCGCTGCACTGGAATATGGTACCAGGAGCGACTCATCATTCGCCACTTGGGGGTTGGGAAGCGATGGCTTAGGAGACAGGTTTAGATCCCTATCACCTAAGGCTTTTCAATTTTATAGGCCGTGAGGGTCCCATAAAAGCATTTTCTCCCTACGAGTCGTAAGGATCCCGTAGGCGTACTTTCTCCTTAGGAGTCGTGGGGACTCCTAAGTGGGTCGCTCCTTTGTGAGTCGTAAGGATCTCACGCAGGAATTTTCTCCTCACAAAGTCGAGAGGACTTTGCGAGTGCATTTCATTTCTTTTTTTTTTACGAGTTTGCACCCTTTCGGGTTTTCACAAACTCGCCGGCAGTCCTGCTGTTTTTACTCACGGAGCCCTTTCGGGTTTTCATCCGTGCCCATTTTGCTTGTGGACATACCATTTTTTTTGGAGAGATCGGGATTGTTTTACGCCCGTGGATTGTATACGGTTTTGCAGGATGTATGATCCAGACCGTTGGGCAGGAAAAATTTCAGGACCTTGTTGGCGTCTGCATCGCTGCACTAGAATCTGGCACCAGGAGCGACTCATCATTCGCCATCGGGGTATGGGATTTGGAATTTGGTTGGCGTCTGCATCGCTGCATTGGAATATGGTACCAGGAGCGACTCATCATTCGCCACTTGGGGGTTGGGGCGCGATGGCTTAGGAGACAGGTTTAGATCCCTGTTACCTAAGACTTTTCAATTTTATGGGCCGTGAGGGTCCCATAAAAGCATTTTTTCCCTACGAGTCGTAAGGATCCCGCAGGTGTATGTTCTCCTTAGGAGTCGTGAGGACTCCTAAGTGTGTTTTTCCTTTGTGAGTCGTAAGGATCCCATGAAGGTTTGTTCTCCTCATGTATCGTGAGGACATATGAGTGGATTTCTCTCATTTCCAGTTTAACGACATAGTGGTCGACTGTTTCCAGTTTAACGACTTAGCGGTCATCTGTTTCCAGTTTAAAGACTTAGGGGTCTGTGGTGCCCAGTTTAACGACTTAGTGGTCATCTGTTTCCAGTTTAAAGACTTAGGGGTCTGTGGTGCCCAGTTTAACGACTTAGCAGTCATCTGTTTCCAGTTTAACAACGTGGTGGTCATCTGTTTCTAGTTTAACGACTTAGAGGTCTACTGTCTCCAGTTTAATGACTTAGAGGTCATCTGTTTCCAGTTTAACGACGTGGTGGTCATCTGTTTCCAGTTTAATGACTTAGAGGTCATCTGTTTCCAGTTTAACGACGTGGCGGTCAACTGTTTCCAGTTTAAAGACTTAGAGGTCTACTGTTTCCAGTTTAACGACGTGGCGGTCAACTGTTTCCAGTTTAACGACATAAAGGTCATCTGTTTCCAGTTTAACGACATAGAGGTCATCTGTTTCCAGTTTAGCGACGTGGTGGTCATTTGTTTCCAGTTTAAAGACTTAGGGGTCTATTGATGGCGAGCTTGGAATTTTGGGGTAGGGGCCGGCACCAGCGTTGCTAACACTGAAGCAGAGGTGCCAGGACACATGAGTGGGTCTTCCCAATGGAGCATAATTCCAAAGGCGGAGACCAGCCGCGTAACTGGTGATTACGGTAGGGTATGAGTATGCTGAGAATTATTTGAGCCCATGGATTGTATACAGCAGTCAATTTGGGGACTGGCCATAGGGCCGGAAGAATTTTGGGAAACTGGATTTTTGTTGGCGTCTGCATTGCTGCACTGGAATAATGCCAGGAGCAACTCATCATCCGCCCTTGTTGTTTTTTTTTTTGGTTTTTGTTTTTGTTTTACCGCGATTGCTCTATCATTTCAGCTTTTCTTATCGCGAAGGTCGCGATTGCCCTATCATTTCGGCTTTTATTCGCGGTTGCCCCATCATTTCGGCTTTTTTTTTTCATCTTTATTTTACTCGCTGATTTTTATTGCGAGTTACCCCATCATTTCGGCTTTTCTCTATTTTTCTTTTATTTACACATTTTTTTTTGTTTATTTACATATATATATGTATATTTTTACATTCCCAGTTTAACGACTTAAAGGTCGACTGTTCCCAGTTTAACGACGTGGTGGTCCTCTTTGCTTATCCCAGCTCCTTGAACTTTGATCTTGGCGGAGCTGTGTTGATGACCTAGCTCTGTGGCTTGCCGATACATCCGAGGATTGTGAGGTTTTTCCCAGCTTATATTGGTCCTCTGCCCAATCTTTGAAAATATAGCAGTCTTCGATGGTATGACCCACCACTCTATGATATGGGCAGTATATGGGATCGCCGGTCATGTTCATTTCCTGTGGCCTCTTTGGAACAGGCAGTTGCAGACCGCTGTTCAGGACGTCCATGAATATTTTGCGGACTTCATCCCTCCTGAAGGAGTATACCTTCTTCTTTCCCTCCATTGGAGTAGGTGCCTTTACTGATGCTGGTCCTCGAGGCACATGTCTGGGAGGATTAGGTTCCCGAAAGGTTTCGGTCTCCATTTGCATGAAATTGGCGATCGTAGCTTGACTGTTTGCTAACACGCCTTTAGACAGTTCTATCTCTCCCGTCCTGTATTGCCTTTCGACCCAATCTTTAAAGACGAAGCAGTCCTAAATGGCATGACCTATCACCCTATGATAGGGGCAATATTTTGGGTCGTCGGCCATATTCTCTTCTTGCGGTCTCTTTGATTCTGGCAGTTGTAGACCGTTTCTTAGGGCGTCCCTGAATATCTTGTGGACTTTTTCCCTCTTGAAGGAATAGACCTTTTCCAGCTTCTCTTTCAGAGGTGATCCCCCCCGGCGTATGTATCGGAGGGACTGGAGGCTGATTACGGCCGTTTTTCACGAAGGCGCTCCGCTGTTAGGTTGAAGGGGATATCAGTTGGCTGCCTCCGGGTATCAATCCCTGGCTCATGAACCAAAATTTGATTCTGCTGTAATTGCAATCGGGCGACTTGGGTCGCGAGATCTGCCATGACGTTTGCCAGCTCGTCGACTTTGGAATAGACCTCGGCCATCTTCTCATCCCTGTCCTGAAATTGCCTTTGAAGTCATTGGAATAATGCTTGTTCAGTAGTTCCGGCTATGACAACCGGGTAATCTTTATTGCCTGAGCTCAATTCCGCAGGAACCATGGGCTCCTCTGGCTTATCGGCCTGAGCGGGCTCTTCATCGTTTAGATCGAGCCGATGCTGGGTACCGTCAACCATATCATCACCATGGCTGTGAAGAAGAGGAGGGTTCGTTTCTTCATATCCGGCCATGTAGACAGTGTGGATAATACATTCAGCCATTCTTTCATCACTGGCAGCTGGTTTCGCGGAGCGGTCCGGGCTTTGGAAATTCATAAATTTTAACATGGCCAGAGCCCTAGCCCTTTTGTTGGCTCTATATCTGAGCCGCTTCTGCCTCAGCTTCTCTGCCTTAAGCGCTTGGCAGGCTTCTGCTCTTCGGGGAGCCGCCATAGGCCGAGCGATGGGGATGCTTGAGAAGACATCTGCCCGCGTGTCCGTCGAAGGTATCGCCTGGGCTTGCCCACGACGTCTGGCAACTTCTTTTGTTCCGATGGCTTTGCCCCCAGTTGGGGCTATGGAAAGCCGTCCAGACACCGATTTGCGTTTGGGTTGGGGCGCCCTCGAGATTACCACATTCGGTCTCCTGCCTTTCGAGACCGGTCTGTCTGTTGCTGGGGCCTGAGGAGCCGGGATGGCGTTAGCTGACACGAACAGGATAGAGCCGAATGGTAGCGGCTCCTCCTCCCATTGTCGTCCGAGACTGGCCGGAAGGACCGTCCTGGAGTCCATCTTCATCGTGTAGGAAACGGGAGTCATGCTGAGAGCTGAGATCGTCCTTGGAGACATTGTTGGAGATTGATTGCTTGGAAACCTTCATGAAAAAGCATTATTTTAGTATAAATATAGACATGTATATAGATTGAGTTCGCATGAACGCTTAACCCGAAATATGGGAGGAGAGATTGGTCCCACCGGGCGTGCCAGAATCTGTAGGGTGTTTTTCGTCACCCCATTGAGATGGGAATACGCGCGCGCTTGTCAGGCGTACTACAGATCCCCCCTGCCTAGGGTAAGCCGGGGTTTAATGATTGTGGGGATCCGAATCTCCGGCAGCCGCGGACTAAGCTGCCGTTAATTACCCCTCGCCTTTGGAGCGAAGGAACCTCCGATTGACGGGTTAAACTGGTCATGCGAACTCAATGTGCGGTGTGCGTGTGTTGTGTTTTGAAAGGGGGGTTTTGGATATATTGGGAGCCACGCAAAGTTTTTACGAGGGTCCCGCTACCCGGATAGCGGGCTGGGGGTCAAGGGGGCTAGCAGCCCCCTTGCGGGGTGCGGGGGCAGCGTCCCGTTAGAAATTTTTTTCTAACAGGGACAGTGTCGTGGAGCACGTGTGTGTGCAAATATGTATACATATGTATATATATATGTATATATGTATATATATAAAAGAAAGAGGGGGGGAAAGGCATCCAAAGGATGTGTGGGGGCAGCACCTTGGGCGCTGTGCGCCTAGGTGCTGTGCGCTCAGGCGCTAGAATGCCACGTGTCGGCACGTGGGCGCTCTGCGCTTGAGCGCAAGCACGCCACGTGTCGGCACGTAGGCGCTTTGCGCTCGAGCGCCTGCGCTGGAGCGCAAGCGCGCCACGTGTCGGCACGGGGGAGACTTGCGCTCGAGCGCTTGCGCTGGAGCGCAAGCGCGCCACGTGTCGGCACGGGGGAGACTTGCGCTTGCGCGCAAGCGCGCCACGTGTCGGCACAGGAGAGACTTGCGCTCGAGCGCTTGCGCTTGGGCGCAAGCGCGCCACGTGTCGGCACCGGGGCGACTTGCGCTCGGGCGCAAGCGCGCCACGTGTCGGCACCGGGGCGACTTGCGCTTGAGCGCAAGCGCGCCACGTGTCGGCACCAGGGCGACTTGCGCTCGGGCGCTTGCGCTTGAGCGCAAGCGCGCCACGTGTCGGCACGCGGGCGCTCTGCGCTTGAGCGCCGGCGAGAAAAAATGGCTTTTAGCCTAACAAACAGAAGCTGTACTTCAGAAAGGAAATATTTGTTATGTATATATGTATGGAGTTAGACTCCTGGAATGTTTCGAAGCTGATGAAGGGGGTTCTTCTTCTTCCTTCTGTTGTTTGGCCGGATCTTGAAGATCAAGAAGTAGGAGATTTTAAAAATCACTCCTTTTCGAGATCTGATGGGAGATCTGAGTTCCCCTTTGTGGGTTTTGTGGTGGAAAACTACTTAGTTTTGGAAAAGAAAGAGTAAAACTCTTGATTTAATTCAAAAGAAATGAGAAGGTTTAGAACCTTGGAGAAGGAGCAGGAGGCACAAAGAACCCTAGTTTTGGGGGGAATGAAAAGTATTACTTTATTCATTATCATTTTGCCTTATATGGGCTTACATATTTACATATAGCCCCTTGGGCTCTACAAAATGGCATTTTGCCCATCCCATGGCTTATGTGCCATTTCTTTTTTGCACATAAGCCATGGGCTTACAAAATATTGGCTTTATGCCCATTTTGCATACATTCATGTATAAAAATTACATAATAATTATTTATTACATGATTTTGTCGGTACCATGGGGAGACTGGCCGTGGGCTCGACTTGGGCATGGGCCCGCTGGACCTGGGCTTGGGCCCACCTGGCTTGGGGTTGACCTTGACTTTGACTCGGTCAACCGGGGTGTAAATTTTTACCCCAACAAGGCCTCCAACCTGAGGTCTTTTCCGCCGTAAACCAAGAACATCTCCTTAGTCCTTCTCAGGTACTTGAGAATGTTCTTTACTTCTATCCAGTGCTTCTCCCCTGGGTTTGACTGATACCGGCTTACCACGCTCAGTGCGTAAGCTACATCTGGTCTGGTGCACAACATCGCATATATTATAGAGCCTACCGCAGAAGCGTAGGGTATAATAGACATGCGTTCCCTTTCCAAATCAGTCTTGGGAGACATCTCTTTGGACAGGGTGATTCCGTGACAAGCCGGTAGATTACCGCGCTTAGAATCTTCCATACTGAATCTTTTCAATACAGTGTCGATATACCTGGACTGCGAAAGTCCCAACATCCTCTTGGATCTATCACGATAGATCCGGATCCCCAGAATGTAAGAGGCATCACCCAGGTCTTTCATAGAGAACCTGTGTGATAAGAATCCTTTGACAGATTGTAGCATAGGAATGTCATTTCCTATCAATAGAATGTCATCCACGTACAAGACGAGGAATACGACACTTCTGGCTACAACTTTACTATATATGCACGGTTCATCTGGATTTTTGATAAAGTCATATTCTTTGACTGTCTCATCAAAACAGATGTTCCAACTCCGCGATGCCTGCTTTAGTCCATAAATGGACTTAAGCAGCTTGCATACTTTCCCGCTGCTCCCACTCTGATTGAAACCCTCTGGCTGATCCATATAGACGCACTCTTCTAAATTTCCATTCAGAAAAGCCGTCTTTACGTCCATCTTCCAGATTTCATAATCATGGAAGGCAGCAATAGCAAGAAGGACCCGAATGGATTTGAGCATAGCCACTGGAGAAAAAGTTTCGTCATAGTCCAAACCAGGTCTTTGACGAAAACCCTTTGCAACAAGTCTAGCCTTATAGGTTTCCACCTGTCCATCTACACCAATCTTTTTCTTGAAGATCATTTGCATCCTATGGGTTTTACCCCATCTGGAGCAAAGTCCAAAGTCCATACTTTGTTGGTGTACATGGACTCCATTTCGGTCCGCATTGCATCTAGCCATCGTACCGAGTCGCCGCTCTGGATGGCCTGCTGGAAGTCAGTAGGTTCATCATCATCTATGATGCAATCCTCTCTATCCCCATCTATGAGAAAACCGTAGTATCTCTCAGGCGGATGAGACGGCCTACTACTCCTGCGGAGGGGTGCGGGAATGTCCTGTTCTTCTTGAACTTCCGGTTCTACCAAACTTTCAGTAGCAGTTTGTGGTTCTGGAATTTCTTCCAGTTCTATTTCGCTCCCACTTATTTCCTTTTCTAAAAACTGATGTTCCAGAAAATGGGCATTACGAGAAACAAAAACCTTTTGTTCCTCTGCGTAATAGAAATAATATCCCTTGGAGTTCTTTGGATATCCCACAAACATACATTTTACTGATCGTGCCTCGAGCTTGTCCACATGCTGCTTTTTAACAAAAGCTGGACATCCCCAAATCTTCATATGCTGAAGATGGGGTTTCTTCCCAGTCCACATCTGATATAGAGTGGTAGGCACAGTCTTGGTAGGAGCCCTGTTCAAAAGATATGCCGCTGATTCTAGCGCATAACCCCAGAAAGATCGCGGTAACTCAGCATTACTCATCATGGATCGTACCATATCCAATAGGGTTCGATTCCGTCTCTCCGATACACCATTATGCTGTGGAGTGTATCGAGGAGTAAGCTGAGAGAGAATTCCTTTCTCTTTTAGGTAACCTAGGAACTCGGCACTCAAGTATTCACCACCTCGATCAGATCTAAATGTCTTGATACTTTTGCCGGTTTGGTTTTCTACTTCATTCTTATACAGACAACATGATCAAGCAGGAACATGTTTGTTTATACAGACAACAGGATATGTCCATCAGAACAACATGTCAGGAATGTCGGCATTAGAAACAGGATCAGGTAACATGTCAAGTAGTGATATATCAGGTTATGTCAGGTAGTGTATATGTATCAAGTCATGTCAAGTGGTGGTGTATCAGGTCATGTCAAGCAGTACACAGGTATCAAGCGGGTGCTCATAATCAAACTGTAGCAAGTATTGAATCAGGGTGAAAGTACGGATGTACAATAAAAGTATGGATGCACAAATATCGATTAGGGGTTACATCATGACTAAGTAGGATGCACAAGATCAAGTATGGGATACTAATGTAACAGTAAAATGAAATAATGTGACATGGTATGCAAATAGATATAGAATTAATGGTATGAATGCATAAATATTGATTAGGGTTACATTTACAATTCCAAGACTAAATGGGATGCACATTATTAAGCATAGGGTGTCACTACAATAATAACATGAATTAATATGATCTATAGATGCAGTTATATATATTATATGATATGGATGCAAACGGGTATCCGAAAACTGTAAAACTTTAATATGGATGTATAATATTATACCTAGAATGTAGCAAGATGATTTAACGTGCGACTAGATATGTAATTACTAATATGGATGTACACGGACGTGATATAACAGTAAAATGATAAACTGGTTAATGCATGATGTACAATTAAACAATATGATCTGTTATATTCAATTAGATGCAGTATACTGTAGTATAATATGTAACAAGATAGATTTGCATGTGCTAGATGTAAAAAAACACGTACGGATGCAGACGGACGTCGAAAAACTGTAAAACTAAACATGGGTGCATGATTTGAAATATCAGTATTATATTTGTTAAAATAGATGTATATAAAGTAATATAGCATGTAGCAAGATAAACTTGCCTAGACGGATCACGAAACGGATATGTACGGTACGTCCGACGTCGGCAAAATGTCGCGACGCACGCACAGCACACGGAACGGGTCCAAGTAATGCATGAGGGTGATCACGTAGGTAAGGTACGTCGTCTGGATCGTCGGCGTCGATCCCGGCTCCGGCGAACTACGGAAACATAGAATTCAAGAATTAAAGAAAAGAGAAAGAAAAAGAAAGAAAGAAAAAGAAAGAGGAAGAAGAAGAAGAGAGGGAAGAGGTTCACTGGATTGTGGTGTACAGGGGTCAGGAGACGAGTGCTGGTGTCGAGGAGATGATCGGCGGCGAGGTGCAGGTAGGTTCTTGGGTGCAGGGTGCAGCTCGCGGAGGAGGAAGAAGATGGAGATGGCGAGGAGGAGGAGGCTCGGTTGAGGTGAGGAGAGTGAGGCAATGGTGATCTTAGGGTTAGGGTTTGAGAGATGAGAGTTGTGGTGATGGGTTACGAGGAGGGTGCTCGGGGTTTTTTAAAAGGAAGAAGAGGGAGAAATATAGGAGTTTGTTAAGGGAGGTAACGCGATCACGTAGGCGGTGACCACATCCGAGATATACACAGTAAATCTGAGACGAGAGAGAAAGAAGAGAGAGAGAGCGCGAGAGATGAGAGAGAGAGAACAGTGAGGAGAAAGAATTTTGTTTGGCAGCGGGGAGAATTTTGTTTGGCAGTGGGGAGAGAGAAAGAGAGGCTGCGAGGGAAGAGAGAGAAGGAGAGAAAGAAAGAGGAGAGAGTGTTTGTTATAATTGTTTAGATTTAATTTAAAAAATATATTAGTTAGTTTTAAAAGACTTGTAAGTTAAAGAAATTTTTAAACTGTGGAATTTAAAATAAATATTATATTAATAAAAATTTGAATTTTGGCGTGATACAAAAATATTCCAAAACACGCCCGGGTCGGGTCTAAAATTCAGTTTTAAAATATGAAAAATATATGCGACGACCAAATTTAAAAATGAATGCTCGGGTAACGAAAATGCATACCCCCAAGAACGAATGCACGTACGTGCGCGTAGCCATTCAAACAAGTACGTTTTACTGAATGGGACAAGAACAAGATGCGCGGATGCTACGACAGGGTTAGGGGTATCATGCAGGCCATACAATGTATCTTTAAAATATTTTACGTGACTTAAAATGATATATTGTGAAAATGCAAATGTCAGATAAAATTCCAGTATGCAATAAACATGAAAATGCACCAGTCTATGTAACAAGTCAGGATAATTCATAAACATGAATCAAGACAGGTTTCAAGCAAGCGGGGCGGGGCGGATACTAATATAGATGTCAGATATAATATTTGCACCTAAAATACAGTAACTCATGAAAAAATACAATAATAAATGAAATACGCGAACTGAAATTGGTATAAATGAACTAGAGTGTTACAGAAATGAACATGACCGGCAATCCCATATACTGCCTATATCATAGAATGGTGAGTCATACCATTGAAGACCACTATGTTTTTAAAGATTGGTTGGAGAACCAATACAAACTTGGGAAAGCCTCACGGTCGTCAGATGTACCGACAAGCCACAGAGTTACGGTCATTAACATAGCTCCACCAAGATCAAAGTTTGAGGAGCTGGGATAAACAAACTGACCACCATGTCCTTAAACTGGGAGCATACGACCACCACATCGTTAAACTGGGAACAATCGATCTCTAAGTCGTTAAACCGGGGATGTAAAAATGTGTAAATAAAAAAAAATAAAAAAGCCGAAATGATGAGGTAACTCGCAATAAAAATCAGCGAGTAAAATAAAGATGAAAAATAAATCCGAAATGATGGGGTAACCGCGAATGAATAGCCGAAATGATAGGGCAATCGTGACAAGAAAAGCTGAAATAATAGAGCAATCACGGTAAAAAATAAAAAAAGGGTATGTCCACAAGCAAAACGGGCACGGATGAAAACCCGAAAGGGCTCCGTGAGTAAAAACAGTAGGACTGCCGGCGAGTTTGTGAAAACCCGAAAGGGCGCAAACTCGTGAAAATGGATAAATACACTCGCAAAGTCCTCTCGACCTTATGAGGAGAAAATCCCTGTGTGAGATCCTTAGGACTCACAAAGGAGCAACACACTTAGGAATCTTCACGACTCGTAAGAAGAACATACACCTGCAACATCCTCTCGACTCGTAAGGAGAAAATGCTTTTATAAGATTCTTACGGCTCATAAAATTGAAAAGTCTTAGATGATAGGGATCTAAACCTGTCTCCTAAGCCATCGCTCCCCAACGGGCAAGAGCAAATGATGAGTCGCTCATGGCATTTCGCTTCAGTGTTATCGGTACTGATGCCGACCAAAAACCCAAATCCCAAGTCCTCCCGGGGCAAATGATGAGTTGTTCCTGGCATTATTCCAGTGCAGCAATGCTGATGCCAAACAAGATCCAAATTCCAAGTCCCCAAACGGCGAATGATGAGTCGCTACTGATATCACATTCCAGTGCAGAGATGTAAACGCCAACCAAAATTTCAAATCCCTGAATGTCCCAACGGCGAATGATGAGTCGCTCCTGTTACCATATTCCAGTGCAGCGATACAGACGCCAACAAATTTCCTAAATTCTCCAAGCCCTACGGTTGGTCCCCGAACTGACTACCGTATACAATCCACGGGCTCAAATAATTCTCATCATACCCATACCCCACCGCAATCACCAGTCCAGCGGCCGGTCTCCGCCCTCGGAATTATGCTTCATTTGGGAAAATTCACTCATTTGTCCTCACGATACACGAGGAGAACAAACTTACGAGATCCTCTCGACTCGTAAAAAAAAACCTTCGCAGGATCCTTACGACTTACGGAGGAAAAACACACTTGGGAGTCCTCACGACTCCTAAGGACAAAAGTACACCTACCAGATCCTTTCGACTCGTAGGGAGAAAATGCTTTTATGGGACCCTTACGGCTCATAAAATTGAAAAGTCTTAGGTGATAGGGACTGTTCACCCCAATCAGAGCAAAGCTCTGTTCAAATTCCGAGGCGGGAGATGAAGCAACGCTTCATCTTCCCCCAATCAGAGCAAAGCTCTGCTTTGAAAATTTAAAATTTAATAATAAATGAAGCAACGCTTCAGATTACTTGCGCTGCGCAACACGCCACGTGTCAGGCGCAGATGCATCAGCGCAGCGCCCAAGAAGGCGCGCCCAATCAGAGCAAAGCTCTATTTTTCTGAAGCAACGCTTCAGCTGCGCAAGCACTGCGCTGCGCGACACGTGTCAGCGCAGATGCGCTAGCGCAGCTGCGCTGCGCTCTGCGCTGCGCGACACGTGTCAGCGCAGTTGCGCTGCGCAGTGCGCTGCGCGACACGTGTCACGCGCTGGAGCATCTGCGCCAAACAGAATTAAATTTCCAAGAAATCTTTTCTGTTCTTGTTAAAATAAGAAGATTTTCTTCTGCAAAGCAGAAGCCCTTAGATCAAAGATCCAACGGTGGGGAAAATTCCCCAAATCACTCAGAGAAAGATCTCTTTAACAAATTTAACTAATTTATGAGCACTATAAAAAGGACCCCAGACCTTAATTCAGGAGGATGAACATCTTTCTAAAAAAAAAGAGAGAAGAGAACTCTTGAGAACTCCTCAAGAACAACAGAAGGTAAAAACCTTTAGGAAAAAGAGAAAATTCTCTTATGGACAGATTATTAATCTAAGAACAAGATCAATAATTTTAAAAGAAAAGAAAAATAAGTAATAATAGTGCTTTGCACTTTTTTATGAACCTCTGGTTCTTGAAACAAAAAAATTTATTTTCTTTGATCTAAATTAGATCAAGAAATCAAATAGTGCTCTGCACTCCTGTTCTTGAATCTAAAAGATTCTTAGTGCTTTGCACTTCCAAACTGCGCTGCTGCGCTCTTGAGAGAGCGCCACGTGTCAGCTACAAAACAACTTGCGCTACGCGCTCTCGAAATAGAGCTTTGCTCTCTGGAATTAGCGCAACTCACCAGAGCGCGCCACGTGTCAGCAGCGCAACAGCGCAGCGCATTAGCGCAGCGCACTGCGCTATTGCGCTTGCGCTCACTAGAGCGTGACACGTGTCACCACCATATGAGCTTGCGCTCATTACTTGGCGCCAAGCGCCTGACAAGCCACGTGGGGCACTATCAGAGTACTTAATGCCCGGCATTATTAAAGAAAAGGGACAGAGCCCAATTAAAAGGCCTAACAGGCTTAATTAAATATGCTATGCATTTTAAAAAGGGCAGAGCCCAAACAAAATAGATGCTCTGCATCATTTAGAAAGGGCAGAGCCCAATCAAAACAAGAATAATGCAGTGCATTACTAAAAAGGGGTAAAGCCCTAGAACAGGCCAAAGACAAAAAAAATAATATTGAAACTGGACTTAGCCCAATTTTGGCCATAAGTCCTTAAATTAAATTGACTGAGCAAAATTGTTCTCCTAAATCAATTTACATCCGGTTCGAGGGTACATCTCCGAACTCCTTTGACATCCGTCGTTGTAATTCCTCAACGACGTCAAAGAGGTAACGGGTCCCAACGACCACACATCGATACGGACTGCGGGGTCCTTAAACTCGTGGACCGAAACGTCCCTAAACTAATATTGGACCGAAACGTCCTTAAACTAACATTGGACCGAAACGTCCCTAAACTAACATTGGACCGAAACGTCCCTAAACTAATGATGGACCACTACGTCCTTAAACTGGCGATGGACCGAAACGTCCTTAAACTAATAATGGACCACCACGTCCCTAAACTGGAGCAATAGAGACTCCAAATGCTCTTTTGCCGGATCTAAACGGTCCCGTTTAAGTTGATCTTAGCCCCAAACACGGCTAACGTATCCTTAAACATTCAAATGAACTATAAAACTCCAAATCAACTTTGGTTCAAGGGTACATCTCTGAACTCCTCTGACACCTATCGTTGTAATTCTTCAACGTCGTCAGAGAGGTGACGGGTCCCGACGACCATATATTAAATGGACCACTACGTCCTTAAACTGGAAATGGATCTAGACGATCCCGTTAAGTAGATCTTAGTCTCAAACAGGACTAACGTATCCTTAACGAACGTTTAAGTCGATCTTAGCCGCAACGCGACTGAGGCATCCTTAAACTAAAAACACCAAACCCAAATCTAATTAAATACGGATTTGGACTAATCCACGTCCTACGGGTGATGGCATTACTCAGTCTCCGTATACAATCCACGGGCAACCACAAACAAAACAAACACACACGACATGAAGTGAAATTCTGGAGAAGGAGAAAGTTGTTACCGCGATGCTGTAGCGTAATTAACTGCAGGGGTTTGCGCCTACAGGGAAGAGCGTCCCCACAATCAAAAACCCCTCAAGCGAGGGGGAATCTGACGAAGTCTACTACATCGGCCGCATCCGTCTAAACCTCCGATACACGGTGCCATAAATCAACTTAGCATCTTCGGAGAGGTGGACGGATAAAACCAAATAGCATCTGCCCCGAATCTCAGCGTCAGGCCATCGCGGTCCTGTGCGCCGTCCATTCGGAGGGGAACAGATTCTGGCACGCCCGGTGGGACCTTTTCCTCTTTTCACTCCACACTTCGTGTGTCGTCTTCGCGAACCAATCGCGGTTCGTTAAAAATGGTTGCCTGTGGATTCCAAGTTTACTAAGATTTGGTCTCTCATTTGGTGCAGAAAAGAAAACAAGCATCGATGGCCTCAACCTGTTCAAAGTGCTCCAACTGCGGTTGCAGCTCGCGTCCGGACTCAACTGGGGGCATAACCTACGGGCCCCAAGCGGCTTCTTTGTTCACCATGCCAGTGGAACGGGTAACTCAAGCCACCACTGGGCTCTTCTTCGGGACCATGCTCCCTCCAATGAGCTTTAGCACTCCTATGCCCGGACAAGAAGCTCCTAAGAAGTCGGTCTTCGATCGACTTTCAATTACTGCGGCCCCTGTCGACGGATCGCCCGCTACCAAACCGACAGCCTCTGTTTTCGCTAGGCTAAATCTGAACTCTAAAATGGCTGTCCAAAGGAAGGCAATAACTGCTGCCCCAGGAGTCGTCAAGGCGGCTTCCCCTATCAAAGAGTCAGTCTTTCCAAGACTGACGATTCCTGCTCCTGCATCTGCTCAGGGATCCGTCTTCGGCAGGTTGAATATCACCCCTCAGAAGACAACCTCAGTCTTTAAGAGATTAACACCGGCGGCGCCTCATTCAGACAGGGGGCAAAAAGAAACTATCTCAATCTCTGAGCCAATCCCAACGGCTCGCCGTGCTCGACGTCGCCATTGGCAACGAGTGAGGAAGGCAGGGGGCAACTCTCCCTCAGGGCTAACTCCACCGGCTCCAGTGGTGGAAGTCAACGCTGCTATCCCAACCAGGAACATCTTTGAACTGCTGAGGAGGGTACGGAAGAACTCTCCAACCGCTACACTGAAGAGATCTCCTCCACCTGCGGAGAGAGCTCCAGAAACGAAGCAAGAACATCCCCCTCAACGGCTGTCCTCAAAAATATACAAGGTTTGGCGTAGGGTTCAAGACTCCGTGATTGACCCGGACCACTTTCATCGGCAGAAAAAGGCAAAGGTGGAAAAAGACAAAAACCGCCCCATTAAACAACAGGGGGCAACAATTGCTAGGATGCCCACTTCAACGGTCCACAAAAGAAGGAGGCCAGAGAAAGCTCCCGTGACAATGGCAAAGTCTAAAAGCGGTGAACCTAAACGCCCCAAGTCAGGGGGCATAACAGTTCATACGGTTTATATGGCTTCTGGAAAGGAGGAAAGCCGCACTTCTACGGGTCACCGACCGCTCACCCGATCAGTGACCAAGGCTCAGGAGCAGCAACAAAAGCTCCAGGAGATGATGAATGCTATGGCCGTGCTTACAGAGCCAAAAGAAAACCCTGAAGCGTCCTTAGATGAGCGCCGAGACGAAAAGACCGACGCCGAGTTCCTTCGCCGAATATTGGAAAAGAAGGACAAAGAGGCTGCTGAACAAGCGGCCAACATACAGCGTATGGGCCTCCTCTTCCAGGACATGATAGGGATGATGATACAACAAGATCCCCCGAATGAAGAACCTCCGATCGTCCTTGGAGACGATAGGGGAGAGACATCGAATCCTCAGCCCATTCTATCAACGGCTAAAGATGATACAATCTCTAAAACTGATCTGGACGAATACATAGCCCAGCAAATAAGGCTTCATCATGCGGCCGAAGCAGCCGGCCACGTCGTAAAAACGGGGCGGCCATATCCAGGCTGGTATGACCAAATCAAGTACCCGCCGGGTTACACAATTCCCAAGTTCCATGTCTACAAGGGGACCGGCAATCCCCATCAGCATGTTGCCCAGTTCAGGGCGCTTTGCGGTAACACCGGCGGCGATGACAAGCTTTTGCTCCGCCAGTTCGTTGGAAGTCTATCAGATACGGCGTTCGAGTGGTACTCTGAACTCCCTAATGATTCTATTAAAACCTTCGCGGAAATGGAGCTGCTGTTTACCCAACGCTTTGCAAGTACCAGTGAACGTACCCTGATGACGGCACTGATTAACGCTAGGGTAAAACCCGGCGAGATATGGGTTCAGTACGCTATACGGTGGCGTAATCTATGGTTGAAGTGTGAGCAGCGCATAGAAGAAGCCCCTGCGGTGGGAATGTTTGTTGGAACCCTTGATCCACAAGCAACCATCTCACAGTTTATGATGTTCTTCAAGCCAACTACCTTCCAGGCTTTGATTGACAAACTAGCGCAGATGGACCAGATAGGCCATAAACCCCCTCTCCCAAAGCCGGACTCCCGAAATGACAAAGGAAAGGGAAAAGCGATCGTTGTCGCTAATGCTCAAAAACAACCGAGCGACTCGAAGCCGGTTGCTCGTCCAAACAATACGCGCCCGTACGTACCCCTTAAGGATAGGATGGGACGTCCTTATTCCTTTCCCCGCGATAAAACAAGGAGTTTATTCGAGCTGGCGTTGCGCAACAGACTCATAAATCTGCCGGATCCGAAACGTCCGTTGCAACCAAGTGACGTCAACGAGCCTAATTACTGCCCTTATCATCGAGTACTAGGCCATCCGATCGAAGATTGCTACGTTTTCAAGAATTGGCTTGAAAACCAATACCGACAGGGCAAGTTTGCGTTATCTGACAAATGGAAGGTGAATCCCCCGCAGCCCCACACCTCTAAGGGGACGAATACGCCGGGGGCAACATGCTCCGTCATTGAAGAAGCTCCTTGGGAGGTCATATTATCAGCCAAGACAAAGAGGATGCTAAACGATCTTCAGACATGTCCAGCAGTCAAGTGGAAGAACCCATGGGAGCCGCAAATTATGGAGGGAATGCTAAAACCTCGTCCGATTCAAAAGATTGGTGGAAGTGGCCCAAGCACTCATAACCAGCCGTCAAAATATTCGAAAAAGAAGAAGAAGAAATCTAAGAAGCCCGTGAAGCCTGGCGACAAGCGCACGGACTTACAAAAGCAAATTGACGCGCTGGAGGAATACAATCAGAGGGCACGAACCCCCATTACATTCCAAGAGTTCCTCAGCCATGTCTTTCAAGAAGAGGATGAGGGAGAAAGTTCATCAGATGAATCCGAGGAATATGTGGCGAGCTGTCATATGATTTCCCATTCGATCACGAATGATGAGGAGATTCCTTGCACCGAAAAGCTGGGGGCAGATCCTGAACCAAAAGTTCTGGGGCCATCAGATGAAGTAATTGACGCACTCCTTAATGAAGCTCGGTTGAAAAGTAAAGCTGATCGGGAGCACGAGGCGGCTATATTTGAACGGGCCAAGCGCCAGCGACTTGATGAAGGAGCTGGGACGATCCCGCTGGAGGAAAACACCTCCACTACCGACAAAAGCCAACTCAGGATGAGGAAAAAGTTCGCTAAAGCCATATCAATGGGCATGAAGCTACCATCCTCTGAAGGAAACATCGCCGGTGAAGTGGAAACGCACCCCTCATATTGCTTATATCATCAGAGGATTTCGCACCCCACTCAAGAGTGCAAAGCTTTCGATAGATGGTGGCAAGGATACGTTGCTCATCGACAACGCTTTAAGCGGGAAAAACGTAAGACTCGTCGGGAGCAGAGAAATACGACCGAAGGGCTTAAAAGAACTGCTGGCGATTGTTGCATGGTTAACACCGGTGGATCAAAAGTGCCTACATTCGGGAGTGATTCTGATGAAGAGCTAGAACTTGCCCCTCTCTTTAAAGAGTCCGCATCAGGAAAAGAAGAAGAACCGAAGGTCTGCGAGAATATCCGGCTGCGGAATCGGACGCTGCCTGAAAAGAACCTCGGACCCTTGAACAGAAAAGATAAAGGGAAAGAAAAGGTCTCTGAAGATATCATCTTAGATGACCAAGTGGCGGAAGAGTTAAACGCCAAGAACCCGCCGAAAAGAAATAAGGTAGACTACAACGTTTTGGCGCATCTGAGGAAGCTGCCCTCACAGCTCAGCATTCTTGACGCCCTTTTGCTATCAAAAGAGGCGAGAGATTCGTTGATTAAGGCGCTCCAAGACCCGGAACAATTCCAAGCATGCCTGGCCGAGGAAAAGATGAAGGATGAATTGGAGGAAGTGCACACGGCCGATGTCACTTTTGGCGATGAAGACCTTCTACTTGGGACGTGCGAACACAATCGCCCTCTCTATGTCTCGGGATACTGCCATGATATAAGGATAGGCAAAATCCTGATCGATAACGGGTCGTCTGTTAACCTACTCAACGTGCGGGTGTTGAAGGAAATCTGCATGAGCGTCCAGCACCTTGCTCGGGACAAGATCACCATCTCCGGGTTCGACTCCCAATCGTCAAAAACTCTTGGATCTGTGATACTGACGCTACGCTTCGGGCTACTCGTCACGGACATTAAGTTCCACGTCATAGACGCCAAGACATGCTACAACGCTTTGCTCGGCCGACCATGGTTACATGAATACAACATCATCCCTTCTACACAACATCAGTGTATGAAGTATTTTAAGGATGGTTTTGAGTATACCGTGACGGGAGAACTGAACCCGTTCTCTGTGAACGAGGTCCGCAAATACGAAGATGCCAAATACTTCTTGCCGGATTTCGAAGACACGGAGAAGTGTCACAAGCCGGAGAATAAAACTAATGCCACCATCCCTATCTTCGGCAGTGACACCGAGGAAGAAGAGGAGATAGTGTATTCGGGTCCGCCCCAACATAACAAGCCAGGACCGTCCACTCCTACATTGGTCTTTGGTAGCGATTCGGAGGATGAGGTCCATATCGTATTCTCTGCTCGACCTTCAATACAAGCTTCCGCTGATGAAGAGCAAAGTCTGCAAGTCGCCATGGTGCCGCCCAAACATCATAAAGAACTGGACGCACTTAATATCTACAGTGTAGAAGAGCTGCGGACATTCTATATCCCTCCTAGGCGAGAAAACGAGAAAGCAATTCTGTTTTACCGCTCTGAAGAAACCAAGGTGAAAAAAGAAATCTGGCATGGCGCGGATCCTGCGCTCGACAGGCTTCGGCCTATCCGTCTTCCCAGATATTATACAGAGGGTTTGAAGAAGCTGCCGAAACGCCAGGGGATATCCTTCAAACAGACCGTTAGAGAGACCAAATTCTATGACAGGGTCTGGAACATTCCCGGGATCCAACGCAAACTGCCTAACGGGAGAATGGAAATAAGAGGGCTTGGATACATCCGTTCAAAGAAACGAGAGTTACTACCCGGCTGCTACATCGTATATGACCTTGATGAAGAAGCGGATGCTCAATGGGAGGACGCTAATCCTAAGCCAGTGAAAGTTCCAGATGCAAAAGAGCCCAGTCCGTCGTTCGAGGAACAAATGGACAGACTTGTAAAGAAAGCTGGTCAAAAAGTCCGAGATGATCACAACCGTGAGACGGCCATCTACGAGAAAGCCAAGACGCAACGCCTTCTCCAACAGGCTGTAAAGGATGAAAATGCCGCTCCTTGTCAACCTGTTATAAAGAAGGCTCAGCTCAAAAGCAGAAATAAGTCGAAAGGCCAAAAAGGCACTCAACAACAACAAAGCAGGGCTAAGAAGCCACGCAAACGAGAGTCAAGCGTTATTGATCTATCCCTCATGAAGAAAATGAGTCGAGCATACTCTTTTCCTCGGGATAATACAAGGAGGATATTTGAGCTTGCTCTAAAACATCAGATGCTCGCGCTGCCAGAGTCTAAACACCCTGAACAAGCAGGCGAAGCCTCACACCCGGACTATTGCTCTTACCATCGAGTAGTAGGTCATCCTCTTGAAGATTGCTTCACCTTCAAGAATTGGGTCGAAGATCAATATCATCTTGGTAAATTCGCTCTGTCCAACAACTGGAGGGTAGCACCACCACAAAAGCACGAGCCTAAGGCCACGAAAGAAAAACCAGCTCCACATTGGGATTGGAAGCGAATTCGTACCTGTCACATGATAACAATACTACAAGAAGAATCCGAGAACATGGACAGCCTTCCCTGGTGCCTCGAAAACAGCAATGATGAGGTGATCTCAGAATTTCCCCCAGCTCCGAAAGAACTGGAGGATGGAATACATACCACTGCAGATAACCTCAAGAAAATTGAGTTGGGAACGATAAACAATCCGCGACCGACATTCGTCAGCGAGCTACTGTCTGAAGAGAGGGTGGCTGCGTTAAAAGACGTCCTTGTACAGCATAAAGATTGCTTCACATGGAACTATTCCGAGATGCCGGGACTAGATCCAGAAGTTGCTGTACATAGACTGGCGATATCCTCGGGTGTCAAGCCAGTCAAATAAGCGCCGAGAAGAATGCGGCTCGAGCTCGAGATGAGCATCAACGCTGAAGTCAAAAAGCTGATAGACTCCAGCTTTATCCAGGAGGTTCAATACCCTGAATGGATTGCTAATATCGTCCCAGTGATGAAGAAAAATGGGACGGTGTGCATATGCGTGGACTTTCGGGATCTTAACAAAGCCTGCCCGAAGGATGATTTCCCAGTACCAGTCACCGAACCGATGATAGACAATACGTCCACGCATGAGATTTTCTCATTCATGGACGGCTCATCAGGATATAATCAAATAAAAATGCATCCTGAAGACCAGAAACATACGGCTTTCCGGACTCCTTTGGGAATATTCTGTTACAAGGTGATGCCCTTCGGTTTAAAGAACGCCGGTGCCACCTACCAAAGGGCCATGACGAAGATCTTCGATGACCTTATACACGAAATCGTCGAATGCTATATCGACGACCTCGTTGTTAAAAGCAAATCATATGAGGAACATCTCGAGCATCTGAAGACCGTATTTCAACGTCTTCGGGAATACAACTTGAAGATGAATCCGCTCAAGTGTGCATTCGGAGTTTCCTCAGGGAAATTCCTGGGATTCATTGTTCGACACCGGGGTATCGAAATAGATCCGTCCAAGATCAAGGCAATCATGGAAATGCCTCCGCCGAGAACTCTCAAACAGCTGCAGTCTCTCCAAGGGAAGCTCGCGTACATACGGCGATTTATAGCCAACCTCTCAGGAAAGTGCCGTCCTTACAGCCACCTGATGAAGAAGGGAACCCCGTTCGTCTGGGATCAAAAGTGCCAAAGCGCACTAGACGAAATCAAACAGTACCTGCAAAACCCTCCAGTGTTGGCCGCTCCGGTTAAGGGAAAGCCTCTCATTCTTTATACAGCCGCCCTCGAAGGTTCTTTAGGCGCATTATGGGCACAAGAGAACGATCAAGGGAAAGAAAGAGTACTCTACTACTTAAGTCGAGTTCTACTGGGGGCAGAAAGCAACTACTCCCCCATTGAAAAACACTGCTTAGCGTTGATCTTCGCGATAACAAAGCTCAGGCACTATGCGTTGGCGCATGAGGTCCGCCTCATTTCGAAGGTGGACCCTCTTAAATACCTAATGTCAAAGGCCATATTGACGGGACGACTCGCTAAATGGGCCCTGCTCTTAATAGAGTTCTCGATAACGTACCGACCTCTCAAGGCAGTGAAAGGCCAGGCCATCGCCGACTTCCTTGCTGAGCACCCGATACCTGCCGATTCTCCCCTAAAGTGCGATTTGCCAGACAAACATGCGTTTGACGCAGTCGACAGTGGTGATACCCGTTGGGAGCTTTATTTCGATGGAGCATCTTCCATGAAAAAGCACAAACAAAGTACGCCAATGATCAAATCGGGAGTAGGCCTTATCTTCGTGACCCCACAAGGAGGAATAATGCGCTTCGCTTTCTCCTTAACAGAACCGAGAACGAATAATGAAGCTGAATATGAAGCTTTGATAGCAGGTCTCGAGATCGCCGTTGACATGGGAATTGAAAGCCTCCTTATATATGGGGACTCCCAGCTAGTCGTCAGTCAAGTGAACGGCGATTACCAAACATGCAAACCGGAATTGGTAAAATACGGGGAAAAGGTGCAACAACTGCTGACCCAAATTCCCTCCTATACTTTGGAAAGTATACCACGCGCAGAAAATAGCAAAGCGGACGCGTTAGCTAAGCTTGCTAAAGTACTGGCTGACGAGAACCTCGATGAGGTTAGAATCATGGTACAAAGTCGTCGGGTGCTCGCCCCCGCAGAAATACCTCCGGGATCACCCGAAGAAAAGAGAGTGACTGAACAAGCGACCTTACAAATAAAAGACCATGAGAAGGTTGAGGATTGGAGGGAGGTCTTTATAGACTACTTCAAATCCCACCAAATGCCCGAAGATGCGTCCGCACGACACCAGCTCATGAAACGAGCTTTGTCTTTCGCCTTCGTCAATGATACTCTATACAAGAGGTCATTCGATTCTCTGTGGCTGAGGTGCTTAGGACCGGACGAAGCGGAAAGAGTCGTTCAAGAAGTTCATGACGGAATCTGCGGTTCTCACCAAGCAGGCCCAAAGATGAAGTTAAAGATCAAACGGATGGGCTACTACTGGCCTGCGATGATTCAGGACTGCCTCGAATATGCGAAACAATGTCACTCATGCCAAATTCATGGGGACTTCATCCATCAGCATCCCAATCCACTACATCCAACGGTGGCTAGCTGGCCATTCGAAATGTGGGGGACTGATATAGTCGGCCCCATCGAACCAGCATCGTCTAAAGGACATCGTTTCATCCTAGCGACGACTGACTACTTCTCTAAGTGGGCAGAAGCAGTACCGTTGAGAGAAGTGAAGACGGAGAATATCCTCCATTTCTTCAAAACGCACGTCATGTATCGGTTTGGAACTCCGAGGCGGATCATCTCCGATAACGGGCCAGCCTACCGAAGTCATAAAATCAGCCGCTTCGCACAGCAGCATAACATAGACTGGAGATATTCCTCAGTCTATAATCCACGAGCTAACGGTCTCGCCGAGGCCTTCAACAAGACCTTGACGAAAATTATAAAGAAAACAGTGTCCCGAAATAAGAAAGACTGGCATGAGAGACTGCAAGAAGCTCTTTGGGCGTATCGAACCACGTTCAAGACAGCCACAAACACAACGCCATACGCGTTGGTGTTCGGTACGGAAGCAGTACTCCCTCTCGAGATAGAGTTACCCTCTCTACGAGTGGCAGTTCACCACGAGCTAACAGACGAAGAAAATGCTCACCTTCGGCTTGAGGAGCTTGACGCCCTGGATGAAACTAGGCTCATAGCGCAACAAAATCTGGAAGCTTATAAAGCAAAGATGATGCGCTCATACGAAAGATTGACCCGACCGAGGACATTCCACCAAGGCGAACTCGTGCTAGTGGTCAAAAGGCCTATGATCCCCAATCGCGCCAAGCGGGGAAAATTCGAGCCAAACTATGAAGGCCCGTACATCATAGATAAAGTTTACCAGGGTGGGGCCTATCTACTCATGGACATGCACGGTGAAAGGCCTTTCAGGCCGATAAACGGTCGCTTCCTGAAGAAATACTACGCTTAATGAGCCACAGCTTAGGTCAATGATAGATGACGACGACCATGTCCACTCGCTATCTTCCTAAGCTCAAGTTTTATAAACAGTAGCCAACCTCTCAATGTCGGACCGAAATGTCCTTAAACTAATAGCGGACCGAAATGTCCTTAAACTAATAGCAGACCGAAACGTCTTTAAACTACTACCGCAGCATCTTTAGGTTGACGAGATATAAAAAAAAAACATATAAAAATAAAATAAAATAAAAACGGTATGTCCATAAGCAAAAAGGGGCACGGATGAAAACCCGAAAGGGCTCCGTGAGTAAGAACAGCAGGGCTACCGGCGAGTGTTCGTGAAAACCCGAAAGGGCGCGACCTCGTAAAAAAAAAAGAGAGAAAAAGAAAATAAAAAAAGAAAATAAAAGCGGTACGTCCATAAGCAAAATGGGCACGGATGAAAACCCGAAAGGGCTCCGTGAGTAAAAACAGCAGGGCTACCGGCGAGTGTTTGTGAAAACCTGAAAGGGCACAATCTCGTTAAGAAACACTTATAGGGTCCTCTCGACCCTGTAAGGAGAAACCACCCGCGTGAGATCCTTACGACTTACAAGGGAATAACACACTTGGGAATCCTCACGATTCCTAAGGAGAAAATACACTTGCGAGATCCTCACGACTCGTAAGGAGAACTCTCTTACGGGACCCTCACGGCTCGTAAGATTTGAAAGTCTCAAGTTACAGATACCTAAACCTGTGCTTAAGCAACCCCCACAACTTTCGACATTGCCCTACAAGTGGTCCGGTATTGGCCCTTGTATACAATCCACGGGCGCGAATAAACATTTCCCTAACCAAGGTCCATCCGTGACTGGGGATATGTTCACATAACCCTTGTAAATCCTCTCGATTTACAAAGAGAAAACCCTCCTGTAGGATCCTTACGACTTACAGAGGAACAAAACACTTAGGAACCCTCACGATTCCTAAGGAGAAAATGCACCTATAAGATCCTCACGACTTGTAGGGAGAAATAGCTTTGTGAGACCCTTACGGCTCATAAAGTCAAAAGCCTTAGTCGACATGACCCTAACCCTGGTCGCTAAGCCTCCTTTGTTCGACAATGACAGAGGCAAATGATGATTCGCTCCTGGCGATATCCCAGTTGTAGCGGTGCTGATGCCGAAATCGGTGTCCAATTTTAGGTTTACGGAAAAAAGCCGTTAGGCCGCACATGCATACGAAATAGCCGAAATGATGGGGCAACTTGCAATAAAAAAAGCAGCAAGTAAAATGTATGCATGCGAAATAGCCGAAATGATGGGGAAACTCGCAATAAAAAGCAGCGAGTAAAGATAAAATAAATAGCCGAAATGATTGGGCACCGCGAAAAATAGCCGAAATGATTGGGCAATCGCGACCTTCGCGATATAAAAGCTGAAATGATAGAGCATCGCGGAAATAAAACAAAAAATGACGATAAAACTTTGGCCCTACAGTTAAGATCACATCAATCCCTGTATACAATCCAAGGGCATAAACAAAGAGGGAACCATACTTTCCCAACAGACTTCGTCAGACGACGAAGCCAAACCTCGACGGTTCGTTTCAACCGAAGAAGCCAGTGTGTTCAACAAACTCCTCGACTCACGGATACAAACACTCCTTGACGAGAGCCTCCTGATCCGCGTCGACTCGCAGAGCTACCAGTGCCTCCGTGGGAATCCTCGACTCGTTTCAAACCCCAAGGAAACAAATAATCCTTGGCGCTCGGGAAACAAATAATCCCAGCAAACTCCTCGACTCACGGATACAAACACTCCTTGACGAGAGCCTCCTGATCCGCGTCGACTCGCAGAGCCACCAGTGCCTCCGTGGGAATCCTCGACTCGTTTCAAACCCCAAGGAAACAAATAATCCTTGGCGCTCGGGAAACAAATAATCCCAGCAAACTCCTCGACTCACGGATACAAACACTCCTTGACGAGAGCCTCCTGATCCGCGTCGACTCGCAGAGCCACCAGTGCCTCCGTGGGAATTCTCGACTCGTTTCAAACCCCAAGGAAACAAATAATCCTTGGTGCTTGGGAAACAAATAATCCCAGCAAATTCCTCGACTCACGGATACAAACACTCCTTGACGAGAGCCTTCTGATTCGCGTCGACTCGCAGAGCCACTAGTGCCTCCGTGGGAACCCTCGACTCGTTTCAAACCCCAAGGAAACAAATAATCCTTGGCGCTCGGGAAACAAATAATCCCAGCAAACTCCTCGACTCATGGATACAAACACTCCTTGACGAGAGCCTCCTGATCCGCGTCGACTCGCAGAGCCACCAGTGCCTCCGTGGGAATCCTCGACTCGTTTCAAACCCCAAGGAAACAAATAATCCTTGGCGCTCGGGAAATAAATAATCCCAGCAAACTCCTCGACTCACGGATACAAACACTCCTTGACGAGAGCCTCCTGATCCGCGTCGACTCGCAGAGCCACCAGCGCCTCCGTGGAAATTCTCGACTCGTTTCAAACCCCAAGGAAACAAATAATCCTTGGCGCCTGGGAAACAAATAATCCCTAGCAAAATTCCTCGACTCACGGATACAAACACTCCGTGACAAGAGCCTCTTGACCCACGTCAACTCGCAGAGCCACCACTGTCTTTACGGGAGAATTCTCGGTTCGTCTCAACTTGCAAAATGAAGCCTCAGGAAGCATGGACTAAGAAAACTTGCTTCCTGAACAATGGGACCCTACAAGCCAATCCAAAATGGTCTCTTGCATACTATTCACGGGTCTCACTCTCCAAAGTCGAATTTTCGACGAGGAGGGAAACAACCGCTTATGAGTCCTCTCGACTCGTAAGAGGGAAAATTCTCTTATAGGATCCTTACGACTTGTAAGAGAAAATAACACTTAGGAATCCTCACGATTCCTAAGGAGAAAACCCACCTACGATATTCTCTCGATCCGTAGGGAGAAAAATCTCTATGAGACCCTCACGGCTTATAGAGTTGAAAAGTCTTAGGCAGCAGATCTGAACCTGCGGCCTAAGCCATCACTATTTCTTAAGAAAATCGGGATACTCGTTCTAAACATCCGTCAACCATGGCTATTAAGACAGCCTGCTAACAATAAAAGAAAGAAGAAAATGATAGAAAGAATATCCAATTTACATTTGATCAGGCGTTCGAGACGCATCCATTTATGCATGGGCAGAAGACTCAGGACGAGAAATAAGACAAGCTGAAATAAAAAAAGGGGTTTCCATTCATATTGCTAAAAATTCTTACAATCACAAGAGCAATGAATAAGAAACATTATTCAAATTATTACAACGATATAACCTCAGATCCGGGGCACGGATTGAGGAATTCAAAAGTAAGGTCATCCAGAGTTCTTCTGGCCTTTCTAATTATTCTTATGCGCAGCCTCTCGCGCTCCTCTGTATCAAGATCCTCGGCAAGCCCTCCCGGCCTTCGATAAGCAGCAACTATCGTCGTCTGCTGGAAGATTTGATGAAGGATGTCAATAAGGCTATCCCGCCGTTTCTTCGAGATCAGCCCCGTCAGGTACACCGAATGCACCTTGTCCTCGGCATCATCCAGCGCATTGAGCGGTAGGGCCTCATGAAGATCCGGAAGTGCTCTCCATATTGCTCCCAGCACGACTTTCAAAAGAGCCGAACGACGAGGAAGCAGCCAACCACCGCTTGCATTTAGACGATCCATGACCTCTGCACATTGAGCGTCTGTAAACTCCTGGTTTTGTTGACGACCCTGCGCGCGGATGTCGTCATAGGTGATGAACTCGTGCAAACTGTATAGATGCACCGCCATTATGCCTGGAGGAAATACCACAGGAAGATTAGCGATAGAAGAAAAATAATATACATAGAGGGCTAAATTCCTAGAGAGCAGAGCTCTGTTCAGAGATTAAAACCCATGAACAAAAGCTCTGCAGATCTATAAGTTTTTCTTTTTGAGAGCGAAGCTCTGTTTATGAAACCCCAATGCGGATCTCTTTAGATCAAAAGATCTGTGAGAGCAAAGCTCTTTGACTGAGATTAATTTAAATTAATTTGATTTACATTAATTTTACCTAAAGTTTCTAACTTTGAAAATGAGCAAAGCTCTGCCGGTTAAGATTAATTAAAGTTAATTTAATCTAAGAATCAATTTTACCTAAAGTTTTTCTAAAAACTTTGGAAAAGAGAGCAAAGCTCAGGAGTTCTTGAAGGCAAGAGCAAAGCTCTGAAGTTTTTTGAAAATGGAATCTGAAAGATGATAAGCATCTGTGGGGGACCAAAGGTCCTATTTATAGGCATCAAGTGCCTCTTCGACTTCCAAAAGTTGTCACGGCGGTTGGAATTCCGCCACCGTTGCGCTCACGTTTGGGGCCACGTAAGCGCAACGGTGGGGGGGCATTTGTTCACCCCAATCAGAGCAAAGCTCTGTTCAAATTCCGAGGCGGGAGATGAAGCAACGCTTCATCTTCCCCCAATCAGAGCAAAGCTCTGCTTTGAAAATTTAAAATTTAATAATAAATGAAGCAACGCTTCAGATTACTTGCGCTGCGCAACACGCCACGTGTCAGGCGCAGATGCATCAGCGCAGCGCCCAAGAAGGCGCGCCCAATCAGAGCAAAGCTCTATTTTTCTGAAGCAACGCTTCAGCTGCGCAAGCACTGCGCTGCGCGACACGTGTCAGCGCAGATGCGTTAGCGCAGTTGCGCTGCGCGACACGTGTCAGCGCAGTTGCGCTAGCGCAGTTGCGCTGCGCAGTGCGCTGCGCGACACGTGTCACGCGCTGGGGCATCTGCGCCAAACAGAATTAAATTTCCAAGAAATCTTTTCTGTTCTTGTTAAAATAAGAAGATTTTCTTCTGCAAAGCAGAAGCCCTTGGATCAAAGATCCAACGGTGGGGAAAATTCCCCAAATCACTCAGAGAAAGATCTCTTTAACAAATTTAACTAATTTATGAGCACTATAAAAAGGACCCCAGACCTTAATTCAGGAGGATGAACATCTTTCTTAAAAAAAAGAGAGAAGAGAACTCTTGAGAACTCCTCAAGAACAACAGAAGGTAAAAACCTTTAGGAAAAAGAGAAAATTCTCTTATGGACAGATTATTAATCTAAGAACAAGATCAATAATTTTAAAATAAAAGAAAAATAAGTAATAATAGTGCTTTGCACTTTTTTATGAACCTCTGGTTCTTGAAACAAAAACTTTTATTTTCTTTGATCTAAATTAGATCAAGAAATCAAATAGTGCTCTGCACTCCTGTTCTTGAATCTAAAAGATTCTTAGTGCTTTGCACTTCCAAACTGCGCTGCTGCGCTCTTGAGAGAGCGCCACATGTCAGCTACAAAACAACTTGCGCTACGCGCTCTCGAAATAGAGCTTTGCTCTCTGGAATTGGCGCAACTCACCAGAGCGCGCCACGTGTCAGCAGCGCAACAGCGCAGCGCATTAGCGCAGCGCACTGCGCTATTGCGCTTGCGCTCACTAGAGCGTGACACGTGTCACCACCATATGAGCTTGCGCTCATTACTTGGCGCCAAGCGCCTGACAAGCCACGTGGGGCACTATCAGAGTACTTAATGCCCGGCATTATTAAAGAAAAGGGACAGAGCCCAATTAAAAGGCCTAACAGGCTTAATTAAATATGCTATGCATTTTAAAAAGGGCAGAGCCCAAACAAAATAGATGCTCTGCATCATTTAGAAAGGGCAGAGCCCAATCAAAACAAGAATAATGCAGTGCATTACTAAAAAGGGGTAAAGCCCTAGAACAGGCCAAAGACAAAAAAAATAATATTGAAACTGGACTTAGCCCAATTTTGGCCATAAGTCCTTAAATTAAATTGACTGAGCAAAATTGTTCTCCTAAATCAATTTACATCCGGTTCGAGGGTACATCTCCGAACTCCTTTGACATCCGTCGTTGTAATTCCTCAACGACGTCAAAGAGGTGACGGGTCCCAACGACCACACATCGATACGGACTGCGGGGTCCTTAAACTCGTGGACCGAAACCGAAACGTCCTTAAACTAATAATGGACCACCACGTCCCTAAACTGGAACATGGACCACCACGTCCCTAAACTGGAGCAATAGAGCCTCCAAATGCTCTTTTGCCGGATCTAAACGGTCCCGTTTAAGTTGATCTTAGCCCCAAACACGGCTAACGTATCCTTAAACATTCAAATGGACTATAAAACTCCAAATCAACTTTGGTTCAAGGGTACATCTCTGAACTCCTCTGACACCTATCGTTGTAATCCTTCAACGTCGTCAGAGAGGTGACGGGTCCCGACGGCCATATATTAAATGGACCACTATGTCCTTAAACTGGAAATGGATCTAGACGATCCCGTTAAGTAGATCTTAGTCTCAAACAGGACTAACGTGTCCTTAACGAACGTTTAAGTCGATCTTAGCCGCAACGCGACTGAGGCATCCTTAAACTAAAAACACCAAACCCAAATCTAATTAAATACAGATTTGGACTAATCCACGTCCTACGGGCGACGGCATTACTCAGTCTCCGTATACAATCCACGGGCAACCACAAACAAAACAAACACACACGACATGAAGTGAAATTCTGGAGAAGGAGAAAGTTGTTACCACGATGCGGTAGCGTAATTAACTGCAGGGGCTTACGCCTGCAGGGAAGAGCGTCCCCACAATCAAAAACCCCTCAAGCGAGGGGGAATCTGACGAAGTCTGCTACATCGGCCGCATCCGTCTAAACCTCCGATACACGGTGCCATAAATCAACTTGGCATCTTCGAAGAGATGGACGGATAAAACCAAATAGCATCTGCCCCGAATCTCAGCGTCAGGCCATCGCGGTCCTGTGTGTCGTCCATTCGGAGGGGAACAGGGACCTAAACCTGTCTCCTAAGCCATCACTCCCCAACAGGGAAAGACAAATGATGAATTGCTCCTGACACCTGTGCTTCAGTGTTAGCAACGCTGATGCCGACTGTAACACCCGGCCCCTTTTTATACGCCTATATCCGTATTTCTTTTCACCTATATAATTTATTTACAATTATTTATTTATTTATTTTCGAAACTCCATTAAACCCTAAACTCCCAATCCATTTTCCCCCGCTATTTTCTCAAACCCAAATTCCAATCCCTTTATTTTTCCATTTTATTTTTTTCCTCTAAATCCCTCAGCCCATATCCAATTTCTTATAACCTATTTTTCCCTCAGCCCACTACCCATTTTTCCTAATACTATTACCATTGTTAGCCGGCCCTTTCATTTCATTTCCCTTTGTTTTTTTTCCTGCGGCCCAACTCTTTCCCGAGCCCAGCAGCCGCTTTATTATAATTCTTTTATTTTGTCAGCCCAGCCCGTTCACCCTCCTCAGCCCACTTTGGAAATATTAAGATTTAAATTTAAACCTTCAGCCCAGCCCACTCCCTTCAGCCTTCACTCTGACCGCCTATACCCGACCCGCTTCAGACCCGACCCGCTTCGCTTTCATCTTCCTCAACGGCTCTCTCCGTCTTTCCCGCTCGCGACCCCTTTCCGTCTCCTCCGCCCACGCACTCGCCCTCGTCGCTTGGCCGTTACTCCCCACGACGCACGCCCTTGACCCCTCCTCGTCGTCTCTCCTCCTTACTCCCATCACTTCTCTCTCTCTCCTTCCCTTCCTGTTTCTCCCTCGAACCCACGCTCACGCCAGCGCGTCGAGCTCGCCGCCGTCTCCTCACCGCCGTTCAGCCATCGCCATCGAGACCTCCTCATCTTCTCTAACCTCGTCACCCCATCACCTCCTCACTCGTTCTCCTTCTTCCTTTTTCTCTCGCCCACTGTCCCGGAACCCAGCGACTTGCCGACCACCATCGCTACCCCAAGCTTCTCCCGCTCTCCCCTTCACCACCGACCACCAACTCCTCCTTCTCCCAACACCGCGACCTCCATCACCCCCATGATAGAATCTCGATCCCAGCAACCCATCTCCTCACCTGCACTATCATCGACCCATCATCATCATCGTCGACGTCGTCGTCGTCGTCACCTCTCTCACCATCCCTCTCTAACTTCTCCCTATGTTCTCAATATCTCTCTCGGTGCTTTCTCTCTCACTCACTCTACCTCTCTCTAGTTCTCTCTCTCACCCTCTATCTCTCAGCTCTCTCCATCTCCCTCTGTGCTCTCTCTTTTTCAGCTCTCTCTCCCTCTCCCTCTGTGCCCTCTCTCTCTTGTCTCTCATCTCAGATCTCTCTCTCTCTCCCGCAACCCCTCGGTTCTCTCCCTCTCTCTAATCTCTCTGTCACCCATCGTCGATCCCATTGGAGTGCAAGGCCCAAGCTCCACAGCCGAGCACGGACCACCAAACTGCGAGCCATTGCTGCCGTCATCGGAGTGACACCGACCGTCGACGATCCCAGCACACCCAGGAGACCCACAGAGCACCTCCCCGCTTCCAACATTCACGAGTCGAGCCCCGGCATTCCGTTGAGCACCTACAGAGATCGCCGTTGCCGCTGCCGTGCATCACCATAACGTCTCCAGGCAAGTATTTTACTTGCTTACATGCTATTTACTTAAGTTACAGTCATTAATTACATAGATATTAAAGTTACAAGTCTAGACCAATTATGTGACATACCTGTTCGACGCGTGTTCCCAAAGAAAATACTTTCCTAAATTGACGGAACTGGATTATTTACTTTGGCCCTTGTAGGGATGGATAACGCGTGCAAATTTCGCTGGTAAATATGGCCGTTAATGACTAAAACCACTACCCCCAAGTTTAACTGTAAAACTGGAATTTTATTGTACCTGAAAACCGTTAAATTCACCATAAATTATATACATACTAGAATGGTACGTTCGAGGGCTCAAATCGAAGCCAACTCGGCGAACTATAACCCCATACTAGTTTCTAGATATTCCTGTACTCAAACTGTGTTAATTTTTGGATCGGAGTGCGACTCTGGACTGCAGTCCAGAGCGACATAATGGGTACCACAGGATTTCCTTAACTCGTAGGTTGCGGAACTCCACTGTTTATTATAGATAAAACTGTTATCTAGACAACACAATTGATTTTATTCTGTTTCGTTATCATTTGTTATTTATTCTGTAATTTAAAAGATCAGGACGCATAACAGTCCCAATAGAATCAGAATTGACATACTAGTACTAAACAGTGTATATCTCCTGACGTACAGACGCGATTAAAGATCCGTCTATTGCGTTAAAAACCTTACTGGAAACCATAGAATTCATCCAACTGTAGCGTCGCTAAAATCTGAACCCAACTGGGATTAAAATGCGTTGCAAAACGGATTTCTGATTCTGAAACCAGATTTCCAGCCGTGAACGCTTAAAAATAAATGGCTATAACTAATGATCCTGGAACCCGATTGGCATGAAACTAAAGTCGATAGATAGATAACTGAACATACTAACTATTACCTGTTCACTGTTTCACTAAATTGTAACCGTATGAGTTATGATAAATTATGCAAGTGGTAGATTACTAATTCATGACGTCTTAATCATGCTTCATATACTGTTTACGCATCATATCATACACATATCATTGCATTGATAACATAGTGATAACGTGCATTTACCCAGTGTTAGATTTTAGTGAGGATTGTGGCAAGTACGTCAGTGTTCGTGTATAAGTGATTAAGTGGAAGTGATACGTACTTGTACAAAATCAGTGAACCTTATTATTATGTTGCATTGTCGACGTCTGTGGGACACGTGTACGTGTGACTATAAGTGGTATGGGACACTTATGGAAGCTCTTGCACGGGTGTCACAGATAAGGCATCAGACACTGTCATTTATCTTAGGTATTAGTCGGGACGTGCTTGATGGAGGTCCTGCCTCCAATTCTCGCGCAGACTTGTCACAGATCGATTAGTATTTAGGGTTATGGTTAGCGTTTGATGTAGACCACGGGGTGTGGGGTAGTTTAAGTGTGAGTTCAACAGAATCTCGGGAGTCCCATGCCGGCTTATATATTTAGGGAGATATATGGAGATTTATAGGGTATGTGATATTCACCGTGATATACATGCTACATGTTAGGCCCGTGGTCCCTTGCCCTTGGGTTCTACCCTTGGGTGGAGGACACTCACGAGTGGTTGACTCTCACACTTGGACTGACGATAGGCTTAGTGACCTGTACAGTGAGACTTAGAGACTGATAGGGATACTGGCATTTATATACCTTATATACTGTGTTGACATACGTGACATATCGTTCTACTGCTTTACTGCTCCGCTGCATTGATTACTGCACTTTCATATTCATGCTGTCATTGATTTACTGTTTTTCATATCTATTACCACTGTTAGAACTGTCGCTTGATTTTATATATATTATATTGTTATTGTGTCGCTCTGACGACCTGAGTATGCATGCTCAGTGTGAGGAGAAGATTTAACCTGGACCAGAACTAGACGTGCATCACAGACTTCTTGACTTGCCATTCCGAGTTACATTCGTTTGTTCCACTTCAGGTCAGTCTTTACATTGTTTCTTTCAGTTACTGCATTTCTCATTACCTGCGCATCATTTACTGTTTACCATGAAAAACTAGAAGCCGAAGTGTGACTACGGCAGGACATTTCCTTGACCGTAGGAGCATGGCTGGCCTTGTCTACCCCTCGTATTCCGTATTTTGGGAAGCGGGGCGTGACATGGTTTAGTTGGTATCAAAGCCAGGTTTTGCATCGATTGGGATTGCAGTTTTCCGTGTATAGTTTGGCAATCTAAGACATCCCTCGGTTTAGGTTGTAAAATTGTCATTCTTGATCCATATTCACATCGTGTGTTCAGCTATCCTTTCGCTATGGTTTCGGGTGACTTGACAAGGTTACGTGGTTGCAATAGCACTACCGTACTCTATTCAAGTGACTTAAAGTCATACAGTTGATTCCCCACTTGTAATAAATTCATCATCTCTGATATTCTTGAATCTTTGTCCTATCCATATTATATTTTGATTCGTTTAGCTTGTGACTTATATCATTCGCAAAATTGTTGTCTCAGGATCATGTCTTTCAACGACTCTTCATCCATATCCGCTCCCCAGAATCAGACCATCGAGATTCTGAGTGTACTGTAAGGTCTAAAGGAAGCCCAGGAGCGAACAAACGACTTGTTGGCTGAAGGACTGAGAAGACAGGTGAATCAGGCACCAGCAGGAGTCTCAAATCATAAAGGGATCCCCGTTAGACGAGAAAAAGAGAGGAAGATGAAGCGCCAATTTGTTTCTCCGCGGCAGAAGCAGCAGAAGATCCCATGTTGTGGGTACTGTAGGAGGCCAGGACATCTTCAGAGGGATTGTCGCCGCGCCCAAGGGAAATGTCTGATTTGTGGATCCAGCGAACATCTCATCAACGGTTGCCCAGAAAGGAAAGAACTACAAGGAGGAGACCTGTCTACACTCCCCACTTCTGCCAAGTGAGGATTATCGAGTAGTTCGAACTTCGACTATAAGGCGGATCTAACGCAGGATTCAACTCACGCGACGAGAATGCAACGTTATAGTAGTCGAAGAAGGATTTTTTTCATGTTATCTACTTTCAGTAAAAATGTTGTCATCTTCTTATGAATATTTCTTTCAGTTTGAAATCTTGTATCCGCTGAACTCTTGATTGAATGCAATAAAACTTGAATCATAAAATATGTATCATTCTCTTGTCATTTCCCTTGTTCATACTGTTCATTAGCAAAACATTTTAATCTTGATTTTTCCAATTCCTGCCGCCGCATACCTTCCCATATTTCGTACACTTAGCCATTTTCCTGATGTATTCTATTGTCTAATCATGACTTTTCTTTTCAGACCATGGCCCATCCCGGAGCAGTGCCGCATCTAGACGAGGATGCACAGTCATGCGTTTCCCTAGACCGCACGCTGATGAGTTCTGACGATGAGATCAACGGTCCCCAGGTCAACTTCAGAAACAACGATTCAGAGGACGAAGGAGTAGCCGCCCCAGAGCTTGACATGATAGGCGATTCCGACGAAGGGGAAGAAGACCTTGAAGAAAACCCAATAGAAGAAGATCCCGAGGAAGAGCCGATAGAAGAAAATCCAGTGGAGGAAAATCCCGTGGAAGAGAATCCAGAAGAAGAGAATCACATGGAATCGGACCTCGATGAAGAAGCTCCATCCGAGGAAGAAGAATCAGAAGATCAAGACCCTGCTGTGGAAGAACTCCCAATGGCGATACCCGCGAGGTGTTATGGAAACGGACGCCCCTACCTGAGTGCGCGAGCCTACCGCAACCTGCTGAATCTCCACAACCGCGACTGACGGGACTTCTTTTAGATGATGTCTTCCTTGGCCAAATAAAAATCTGTTTATAGTTTAGGGCCACATTTCGTTTTTGATGATGCTTTGTTTAAAAATCTTCTGGAATGAAATAAATCTTCCGAGTTCGCAAATCTTTTATTTACTGTTTCACTCGATGCTTCGATTTGTTCCTTTTCCGTTCCTCCTGAGACCCTTACTGTCCACACCTACACCTCGTGCCGTTTCGACCCTCACTCAGATTAACAAGTACCACACCGGATCTTTTGAGTTTCACCCTCCATCCTTTGTCTGCGTCTCGTTTGAGATCCTTCTGGGATGAGGACCTTTCTTATGAATTTCCGAGTTAGCTAACCCTTCAAATTTTTGACTCATAAGATATACTGACCGTCATCCTCCCCATACTTTCCCTTTGTAGTCCTTTGTTGCTCACCATTACTTCCTGGGCTGACCCGATCCCAATCTCCTTGATTTTCAGCCTAAAGCCGCCACACCTCGACCTTTGATCCTTACCCTATCTAGTCTTATACATTTTTGTGTGTTCTCTTATTACCCTATGTACATTTAAAGACTTTATTATTCGAAAATTTGGTTTTCATTATCTTGTATTTATCGAAAAGTGCGTATTATTGACTACTTAGCTTTATGTATTTCAAAGCACCCTACTATTATCTTTATTTTCAATAGCGCAACCTTGCACCGCGCATATTTTGTTCCATATTCCTCATTTCCATTATGTGAGTTTTCTAAGTTATTTTAAAACTATCTGATCGATATATCGTCCTAAAATGTTTTAACCTACCGACTAATTTTCACTACTTTATTCCCGTTATTTTATTTTCGGGTTTTGTGCCCATGTTTACCAGTATAAATGGTTGTGCCTTATACCTATTATTTCTGATGGGCTACTTTTGATATATTTATATGTGCACATATTTGGGTTTCGAATTTACCTAGTACATCTTGAATATTATTGTTCGTTACTGTTATTATTTCTATTCTCGTATAAATGTAGTTGTTTTATTAACTGTTCTTGCATTATATTTTCGACCTATCTTTTTGGTATGTTAGTATTACATATATATACCTTCAAAATTTATCCACCCGTTTAAAGTATACCACTAGTGTCCAATATAGTAAATTTTCACTTATTTATTTATAGTTTGTCGTTCTTTGAAATTTCGAGGACGAAATTTTTTGTAAGGGTGGTATGATGTAACACCCAGCCCCTTTTTATACGTCTATATCCGTATTTCTTTTCACCTATATAATTTATTTACAATTATTTATTTATTTATTTTCGAAACTCCATTAAACCCTAAACTCCCAATCCATTTTCCCCCGCTATTTTCTCAAACCCAAATTCCAATCCCTTTATTTTTTCATTTGATTTTTTCCTCTAAATCCCTCAGCCCATATCCTATTTCTTATAACCTATTTTTCCCTCAGCCCACTACCCATTTTTCCTAATACTATTACCATTGTTAGCCGGCCCTTTCATTTCATTTCCCTTTGTTTTTTTTTTCCTGCGGCCCAACTCTTTCCCGAGCCCAGCAGCCGCTTTATTATAATTCTTTTATTTTGTCAGCCCAGCCCGTTCACCCTCCTCAGCCCACTTTACAAATTCCAAATTCCTCTCAAATTCAAAAGTCCTACCGAATAAGGCAAAAATCAAATAAATCGAACCAACCAATTCTAACATCGACCTCTACGTCAAACAAAGAGACACTCCGTACCGGGGAAACGTCAAAGGGACACTCCATGCCGGGGAAACGTCAAGCAGACACTCCATGCCAGGGACACGTTAAACAGCTGACACTCCGTACCGGAGAAACGTCAAAGAGACACTCCGTGCCGGGGAAACGTCAAAGAGACACCCCGTGCCGGGGAAACGTCACATAAAGACACTCCGCTTCGGGGACACGTCAAACAGTCACTCCACTTCAGGGGACAAGTCGACCAGCGACACTCCGTGCCAAGGAAACGTCACATACAGACACTCCGTCTCGGGAAAATATCATAAACAAACACTCCGCCTCGGGGACAAGTCGACCAGCGACACTCCGTGCCAGGGAAACGTCATGTACAGACACTTCGTCTAGGGGAAACGTCATATGCAGCAGGGACAAGTCGACCAGCGACACTCCGTGCTGGGAAACGTCACATACAGACACTTCGTCTCTGGGAAACGTCACATACAGACACTCCGTCTCGGGGAAACATCACGAACAGACACTCCGCCCCGGGGACAATTCAACCAGCGACACTCCGTGCCGGGGAAACGTCACATACAGACACTCCGTCTCGGGGTTATGTCAACTCGACACTTCGCCTCGGGGACAAGTCGACCAAAGACACCCCGTCTCGGGAAAACGCCTAACATAGACACTCTGTGTCGGAGATACATCTACCAGCGACACTCCTTCTCAGAGACGCGTCAAGCGTCGACCGTCCATGTCGTAAAAAGGGCAGTGCCGGATTCCCACAAAATGGGAATCAAATCAAGTCGTCCCTATGTGAAAGAAGATCCATCAATTTCATGCACACGACCCACATGCGTGGTTAGCATTTATTGATGGGGGGCACTTTGTTGGGGTAAAAAATTATACCCCGGTTGACCAAGTCAAAGTCAAAGTCAACCCCAAGCCAGGTGGGCCCAAGCCCAGGTCAAGTGGGTCCATGCCCAAGTCGAGCCCCGCGGCCGGTCTCCCCCATGCCAAAATGAAATCATGTAATAAATAATTTTGTTGTAATTTTTTATGCATGAATGTAAGTAAAATGGACATAAAACCAAATTTTTGTAAGCTCATGGCTCAGGTGCAAAAGAAATGAGCACATGAGGTATGGGATGAGCGAAATGCCATTTTGTAAAGCCCAAGGGGTTATATGTAAATGTGTAAGCCTATATAAGGCAACATGATGAGGAAATAAAAGAACAACTTTCTCATTCTCCCCCAAAACTAAGGTTTGTGCCTCCACTCTCTCCTTTTCAAGTTCTTCCTCTTCCTTTTCATTTTCCAAATAAATCAAGAGCTTAGCTCTTTTTTTTTAAAACTAAATAAAATTTTACCATAAACGCACCTCTCAAGACTCTATCAAAAGAAGAAAAATGGTTTCTTTTTTTATCATCCAAGATCTAAATCTTGGAGTTTCAAAAGAACTCATTTTGGGTTTCTTCTCAAAAAAGAAAGGAGAAAATCTTTTGGAGTTTAATTCTACAAATAAAATTCTTTTGGAGTTTAACTTTACAATAAAACCTTTTTTTGGAGTTTAACTCCGAATAAAATTGTTTTGGGAGTTTAACTCCAAATATTTTTTTTTTGGAGTTTAAAACCATCACAAAAAAAAAAAAAAATTTTTTTTGGGAGCCTCTGCTCTCTCTCACGTGAGGAAGAGGGAACTCCCACAAAGTGGGAGCTTTCTCCCTCTCACGTGAGGGGGAGTCTCCCCATTTAGTGGAGTTTAACGGCAGCTTAGTCCGCGGCTGACGGAGATTCGGATCACCACAATCAATAAATCTCTGTCTATACTAGGCAGAGGAATCTGTAGTACGCCTGACAAGCGCGCGCGTATTCCTATCTCAATGGGTGACGAAAAACACTCTATAGAATCAAGTCAGGACAAGGAATCAATTACCATGTGAGGATAACTGCATCATCAGGTCCAGAAGAGTCCTGATCATTTGCTTCAAGAACCAGGCGCATCTGCTCAACAGAAAGGCGCTCTCTTGTGGCCTTGCAAAACTCGTCAAACTCCGCAACGATACTTTCTCCGGATTCCCAATTGGCATCACCATTCTCATCATCATCCGTTGCCTTTGTCTTTTTACTCCTTGTTGCTGCTGGCACTCCATCATGTGTTGTGCTCTCTGCCGTTTGTTTCCTTTTCCCCATTTTCCCTTCTTCCTCAAGCGAAGAATGAGCATGTGATATAATCCCATGTACCTTCAAGCAAAAAGGCTCATCATAATAGTTCATTAGACCCATTTTACTAAGAGAAACTAATTTAAAAGTGAAAAAGTTGTAGAATCACATGAAATTTGGTGTGAAGATGATGCATTCCGATCGTCGGAAAACACGATAGAGGGTGTGTGTTTCGAAGGAGGAAATTCCCTCCTATTGCATCTTTGCTCCATTATTCTCTTGAGAATAATGGAGGAAAGAGACCAATTCCCTCGTATGACATTCCGATCGTCGGAAAACACGATAGAGGATGTGTTTTTTCGAGGCCATAGGAGGAAATTCCCTATGGCATCTTTCCTTCGTTATTCTGTATTACTAATTAAGGCTTATAATTATAATCTCTAACTTTGAAACTTATGTTCTTTATTTAATTTGTTGCCTTTGGCCAGAATAGCCTGCTATTAGCCTTGTTTTCTTAATTTTGTTTCTCTTTTGCCCGGATTTTTGAAGCTCATTATCAACTACAGTAAGGTAACGGGGCTCAAATAACATACTTTGAAACTTCATGTAAGCATAGCATCACAAAGGTTCATTTCTTTACTACATTTTACTAACTTTCCACGTATTATCCTATCCTTAACTTAGACACGGCAGATAAATTCCTAACTAAACAATCACATAAACCTAAAGTAAAATCATTATCATCATCTCAAAGTGAAGAAAAATCGCAACAATCCTGTCATCAACACCAAAACGACTAATTTTCCCTTATACCTCACTTAATTAAGCAGTGTCAGCCTCAAAAATTAATCACAACAGCAAAGAATGAAGATCACACCATCAAAGCTACATGCACCCATTCTTCACTGATTTATTGGATTGCTTTATATATATAAAGCAAATCTTTTTACTAGTGCGGGTTCATATCTAATTCAGCGATCGCTTCAGTTGCTAAAACCAGTGAAATCTTCATCTCAAACTTAATCAAATCTCAAAAATCACAACAACAAAGAATCAAGAACACACGCCCTTCATGCTTCAAAACTTCACTCTCACAGCAGAAAAGAAAACGGTCAAAATTAGGACAGCATAAAGGCCAACAAAGATATCACTGGGATTTAAATAAAAGATCTCACCTAGGGACGCCTGTGGTCCCTTTGCAAGTCTCGAAGAAAATATTTACAATAGTTAAAGCAAACGGCAGGAAACGAAGAACAAACAAGGTTCAAAACTCTGGATACTTTTAAGACCAAACAAACACCCATGCAAAGGGTGATTTTAGAATATTTGTTTACTCTATTTACAAATGCATGTTATTGATATTTTGCTTACTAAAAATAAGATTTAAATTGTGCAATGAACTTGAAAACAAACGGAATGAATTTATAGCTGTTTGCTTGCACCAAATGCATAACAAATCAAATATTGTTGACCTTTCTGCCTTCTTCCCAAAACAAAGAAAAGATATAAAACCATACAAATCACAAAAACTACTGAATATCTAACCGTTGTTATGCCTACGGCTTTTATGGATCAAGCCTTCGACCTTTCAATTTCGAGCCGAAATTTTATCTCTAGGCTATCACCTTTTGGTAAATTTGTCGAAGACGTAAAAGTAAGAAAACAAAATCATTATAGAAAGCCTTTAAGTTTGATTATTTTGTCGGGTTTGATTAAAAAAACAAATTTTATTTAAAAATCAATGGGTTATTTGACATATCAAACACTAAATCCGAGCATATTTTACGGTTCCACCTGATGAGCACAAGGGGTGTCCGTGGCAATAAATTATCTCAAAGCGTATAATCTTTAGACACAAGCTGAGAATTTATTATGGAAGCCCAAAACCACCGAAACTTCGCGAAATCCGGGCTAAACTTTAACCCTTCTTTGCCATTAAAGATCAAATATTTTGGGCCCCCAATCAAGTCGGATCTCAAGATCCACTGTAAGTTCATTACCGGGCCTGGCATCGAAATCATCAGCCTCTCTCTCTCTGCCTCTAGCTCGCTTCGATCGACGACGATGGCGGGAACTCTCCAAACCCTAAACTTCAGACCTCCGATAACCGAGAAAATCGGCTTTTTCCGGCGACGGATCGGCTGTAGTCCGGCGACGAATCAGCGCTCATCCAGTGAATTTGTTTTTCCGGCGGCTCATCCTTCGCGCATCGGTGAAATTCGCCCAATTCTTCTGTCCACTAGGGCAACCGCAGGATCTGATGAGGTAATCTTACCAAATTTGCTATTTTTATTTACTTGACATGTTGAGTTTAAGCTCTTTCGTGCGACAATGCTAGATCTGATGCTTAATAGGGTTATCTCTTTGAATATTATGAATTTCTTGCATAATTCTTTCTAATGCTTGCATGCATCCATCCATTTTAATAATTAGGAATGGGGAACAGAATGTGGAAAGCTCAACCTTATTTGGTTGATTAAAAATAATAATTACATAGCTCCTTGATGGAGGTGATGATCTCCCTCAGATGTTGTCCTCCGTCGATCTGGTGCGAGCGGTTTTGAGCGGTTGAGATTTGGGTTGAGGGTTGAGTGTGTGGATTTTAATGGGTTGGTGCCGACGCCGAGCTATCTGCAAAGGAAGTCCCAGGATGGGTGACCACCGTAGGACCCTTCGACGATCAAGTTAGTACCGTGGAATAAGAGCAGAGTTGCGGTCTATTGGAATGAATTCGACTTACCTGAGTCGTCTGAAAGAGAGGTTTATATAGTGGTCGCGTGGAGCGAGCCGGCGTGAGATCCTCACTGTCAGTTACGTCCCCTCGTTACTCCCGCGTTGATGGAGGGATCTGCTCATTAATAGGGGAACACGCCCGCGTGGGACGCGGAACGTGGGGGCGGCGGATATCTCGCTTTGGCGAGATACACGGAGCCGTTGCAGGGGCGTTTAGGCTCCGCGCTCTCGGTTGATCGGGGAAGCCGAGGAAGCTCAGCCTGTCGGATGGCTCGGAGATGAGCCGGGAGGCCGAGGAAGCTCAGACCTTACAACAGCTCGGAGACGAGCAAGGAGGCTGTGGAAGCTCGGTTGTTGGATTGCTCGAAGGTGAGCTGTTGGCTGGTTGCTAGGCGAATATGAAAGGTACTCCGAGGAGGTCTCTGAAAGGTCGGATGCAACCTCGGAGACGACGTTCCGAGGAACGTCTCCAATGCATCATACTTATTTCAGCTTCATAGCCTCCGGAAATCTAGCGGGCTTACGTAGACGACACGTCATCCGCTACATGTCGTGATTCGAGGGATTTTCACTTGTGAGCATCATCATTAGCCCTCCACTCTTGTTTCGACCTATTTACGGGTCAGGTCGAGAGCGGTCTGCTTGGTTTTCTCTGCTCGGCTTGGTACCGAGAATTCTTCGTGGAGGATTGTCCGGGGATGACAGGGCGTTTGGTAGTTGTGTCTTTTTGATCTTCGAGTCCACGTGGCGTCTCACCGTGCGCCTAAATTTTCGCGCGTATCCCCGATGACGTTAGCGGATTGGTGAAATAATTGTGTTTTAAAGAGGGGGCGCCGTTTCACTCGATCGTCAGTTGGGCTACGGGCCACGTGTTCGACGTTGGTTGGCGGGGCGCGACAGGCTGTCCTTGCCTCTTGCCACGAAGAGACGTTTCCAATGGCCGATCGTCACATGGAGCCTCGACGGCCGCTACGCGCGATGCTTCGTTTTGGCAGGAATCGATCTGGGCCGTAGGATGTTCTCTTTGGAGTGTATAAATAAGAGGGGCCATTTCAAGGCCGACACTTTTGCCTTAGTTGCCTCTTGTTGTTTGAAGATTGCCCGGTGCACTCCTGCTTAGGTCGGATCTCTTACCGAATTTTCCTCGGCAAACCCTTTTCTTGAATCAGGTTAGATATCTTCTTCCAAGATATCTGTGAATGTAGTAGGGGTAGAGTCGGACGATGGTGCTCCAGTTTCTACGGCCGAGTCCAGTGGGTCTTCTTCTTCCTCGGCTTCAGATAGCCGAGGGGGTTCTTCTTCATCTATGTCTTCTATGTTGGGTATGCCCTTAGGGCCAGGACCGCCCTTGTCACTCGCCGTCGGGCGACGACAAGGGCTCCCAAGGTGCGCATCGGGAATACCTGCGATGCGCCCTCCGTTTTGAATCGTCTAGACGGGCTTTCCGACATCCGGGCTCGGTTCCATATCCCCTCTGGCTATTCACTCCTTCTGACCAGAAAGGGTGAGCGGGCAAACCATGTGCGGGATAAGTAGATTGTCCTTTATTGGAAGCATTTCGAGCAGGGATGCGTCTGCCCTTCTCGTCTGCCCTTCTCATCTGAGGTTTGTGCGGTGCTCCATTGTTTCCGTCTTACGTCGAGCCAGCTAGCACCAAACTCGTAGAGGATCCTCCTCGGGTTTCTGGTCCGGTTAAAATTTGATCGGATCCCCTTCGATTTGAGCCTCCTGTCTTTTCTTTGTTATAAAAATCATCCCGGTACTAGTAAGGAAGAGCCGGGCTGGGCGTATCTGTCGTTTAAAAAACGTAAGGGTAGGGCGGCCGGGTCTGGGGTAGTGGCCGTCCTTTCTTCCATCCATGAATGGAAAGAGAAATTCGTTTTCGTCGGACCTCCGGAGGGTGAGGATTGGCCTGTGCCCACCCAGTGGCACAGGGCCGACTGCCCAAGGGTGAGGCGGATGAACGCCCCCGAGGCGAAGGTGGTGTCCCAGTGGGAACCGATCCAGCGGCTTGATGTTCTGCACTCCGAGCAGGTGCCGAGCCGGGCCGGGCTTAGTCCCACGCGTTTTGGGCGCGCTTTTGACGATCTGTTTAGACTTCACCAATATTCTATTGCCGTTTTTGTGTTGCTGACCCTTTTCTTATGCATTTTTTGCAGAGCCCATGGATCAATCAAAAATTATGGTTGCGATGGCTGCCAAGGCCCAAGGAAGAAAGACCGGTGGCACAAGCTCGTCCCGACCCGCTCTGAGCGCGGCTCCTGGGCAAACTCCTTCGGCCAAGACTCCCGCAGCGCCGTCCGTCCCGGAGGAACGCCGTGGGGGGGGGGGGCAAAAACAAGTGCGGGACTCGGCGCCTCTCGGGTTAGGGCGGAGGTGGCTACCCCGCCGAATCCTCCTTAAGAGACAGAAGCGGGTGGTTTCTCGGTCATCCCGTACCGGGATTCAAGTGCAGGAGGGTGACTTCTGCATCGAGGTGCCCTCAGGGCTATCCATGGTCGACAGCTTGCTGACGGACATGGACAAGACGACCGGGGCCAAGATTTCCCGAGGAACCATGAAGGCCTAAGTGGCCGTGATAGCTCAGGAGACGGTTCAGGTCGGTAGCTTTCCCTAAAATTTTCTTAAGCTTTATTTTCTCGCTTTCAACTTCTTAACATGCTTCCTGTTTTCCTCAGGTCCTCCAGCACTGTGCTCTTCTCACCGCGATGGAGTCCGAGGAGATTGCCCCGGCAATAAAGAAGGTAGGCGAATCTTACTCTCGAGAAGAAGAGCTTCTCCTTCAGTTGCAGCAGGCGGAAGAAAAGGCGACCCTCCTTGACTCATGATAGGTCGCCGAGGGCCTGACGGTTTTCAAGCTGAAGGATTCTCATCGGCTCCTAACTGAATCCAACCGGGCTATCCAGGCCCAGATGGAGGAGACAAACGGGCTTTTCAACGCCATGAAAAGGTCGAGGGACGCCATAAAAAGGGATGCTCGGATGGCTTGCGATGCGGCGAAGCTCGCGGAGAGCAGGGCGGAGAGGGACATGGAGGAGTACAAGGCGTCTGATCAGTTTTATATCGATCTCGCCGACTCTGCGGCCGTTGGGTGGCACAGCGCCCTCGACGCCGTCAAAGAGGCCATGCCCGAGTTCGTCGACCGCGAGCTCCGCACAAGGTATCTGCTCGCCGAGGAAGCACCGTAGGAGACGGCGTCGAGCTGGCTGTAGAAACCATGGTGGCCGGCGGAAGCGCCGAGCCTAAGGTCACCGTTGTGGTCCCCGACGGAGGCGCAGAGCAAGGAGAGGTGGCGGCTGAGCGGGTAGCCTGAGCTATTCCTCCCTTTTTTTCTTTTAGAATTTTGTAAGCCTCCGGACATTTTTGCAAGGCCGAGGAGCCTACAATACCTTGTATATAATTTTGATCGTAAATAAAGTACATATATTTGCTAAGTTTTTTTAGCTCACAAAACTTCTCTTCTTTTATGTTGCAAGTACGAGTCTTTTTATCTTGCAAGTAATTTTAGCTCGCAAGCGCAAATGTTATCAAATGGGTGTGACACAATCTTCCTGTAGGCTGGTGCCTTCCCTTTCTCTGGAGTCAAGGAGGTGACCGTGCATCGAGTATGAATCGAGAAATAGCCATGTGTAGGAAGGCTGGTATCCTCCTTTTCTCCGGAATCGAGGAGGCGGCTGTGCATCGAGTATGAATCGAGCGTTAACCAAGTTTGAATAGGTCGGTGTCTCTCGACTCCTTGGTGCGGATCTTGGATCCGTGTCTTCGTAGGGCAGGAAGATACTCGGTGGCCCCGTGATGAGGGCTTTGGATCCACTTCTTTGTAGGGTAGGAAGCTACCCGTTGTGGATAGATCGAGCAGGAATCTGTTCGGCGGTCTCATGAGGAGGGCTTTGGATCCACTTCTTTGTAGGGCAGGAAGCTACCCGTTGTGGATAGACCGAACAAGAATCTGCTCGTGGCCTCGCGATGAGGGCTTTGGATCCACTTCTTGATAGGCAGAAAGCTACCCGTTGTGGATGGACCGAGCAGGAATCTGCTCGGCAGCCTTGCGATGAGGGTTTTGGATCCACTTCTTTGTAGGGCAGGAAACCACCCGTTGTGGATGGACCGAGCAGGAATCTGCTCGGCGGTCTGGCGATGAGAGCTTTTGATCCATTTCTTCGTAAGGTAAGAAGCTACCCATGAAAGGACCTAGTTTGGAAGACTTAGTTAATGATGAAGCTGAAAGGAATTACTTTATTTAAAAGAAGGTACATACTTATTTATATAACTTACGTTTTTCTGCGTTATAAGGCCAAGGAAAATTACGGCTCCCGGCGTCCTGCAGGCGATACGCTCCACCGGGCAACGCTTTTGTTACGAGAAACGGTCCATCCCACTTCGTGGAGAACTTGTGCAGTCTCCCTTGATCTATGAACTCGTTTCTTCGTAAGACCAAATCTCCCGTCTTAAAGGCCCGATATTTAACTCGGCCATTGTAGTAGCGAGCGGTCTGCTGCTGATAGGCGGCTGTTCTGATTTGCACTCGATCTCGCTTTTCCAACAAGATGTTCAAGTTGCTTCGGAGTGCCAAGGTGTTAGCTTCGTCGTCAAAGTGTTTGACCCTATAACTGGGTAGTCTAGTTTCCGTGGGGACTATTGCCCCGGTTCCGTAGTAGAGGCTAAATGAGGTTTTTCCCGTGGGTGTCTTTTTTGACGTCTGCAATGCCCATAGCACCCGCGGTAGTTTCTCGACCCAGCCGCCCTGCCTTCCTTCCAAATGGGCTCTGAGACCGTGGATGACGTCTCGGTTTGCTATCTCGGCCTTCCCGTTGCATTGTGGATGTGCGACCGCGGAAAAATTCATCAATATATGGTAGTCGTTGCAAAACTCTTTGACTTTATCGTTTTCGAAGTTGGTCCCATGATCGGTAACCAAGCACCTCGGGATTCCAAATCGAGAGATTATGTTGTTTGGTAGGAATTTTATCGTAGAGGCGGCATCCGGTTTTCTGGTGAGCACGGTCTTTGTCCATTTCGTGAAGTAGTCCACAACGACAAGGACATATCTGTGTCCGCCCGTACCAGTGGGGAGTTGGCCTACCATATCCATCCTCCATTGTGCAAATGGCCAAGGGGAACTGAGTGGCGTTAGTTCGGTGGCGGGGAGACGAGGTATGCTGCCGAAGAGTTGGCAGTTCAAGCATCTTCTAACCAGCTTCTCGGCATCCTGGTATATTCCTGGCCAATAGTACCCTTAGAGTAGTGTCTTCTGGACCAGGGTGCGGGCCTCTTGATGCGCTCCCTCGACCCTTTCATGTATTTCTCGCAGAACGTAGTCTGCCTCGTGGGGGTCGATGCACCGGAGCAGAGGCTGAGTGTATGACTTCTTGTACAGGTATTCGTTGCTCCAGACGAAATGGCGTGCTTTGGTTCGAAGCCGGTCAGCTTCTCCTCGGTCTTCGGGAAGTATATCGTCCTTTGGGAATTTCACGAGGGGCTTTCTCCAATCTCGGCCTTCTTCTCGTGTTGTGTTGATCTGGAGCGTTACCTCTCTGTCTTTCACGCTGGGCCGTGGCAAGAGTTCGAAGAGGATATCTCTTTTATGGTTGGCCGAATAGTAAGAAGTGAGCTTGCTCAAGGCATCGACCTGGGTGTTCAAGTTCCTGGGAATTTGCTCCATTTGGACTTTGTCGAAATTTTTCCGAAGCCTTTTTACCTCGACCAGTTATTTTATCATGAGTGGCTCCCGGGTTTCGAAACGCCCGGTTACTTAGCTGACGACTAGTGCGGAATCGTTGCGAACCCTGATGGTCTTCAGCCCTATCCCGGAGGCGATTCGTAGTCCTGCTAACAAAGCTTCGTATTCCGCGGCATTGTTTGACGCTCTGAACTCGAGTTTTAAATAGTATTCCATTTCCGTTTCATCCGGGCCGCGGATGATCAGGCCAGCCCCGCTCCCCACTTCTGTGGAGGATCTATCCACGTAGAGTACCCAATCTGGGATGGGGTCGGGCACCTCCTCGATCGAGGGACGTGGTTCGGGGCCATGCTGCTGTTTCTTCTTTAGTGGGGATGGTACATTCGACAACAAGATCCGCTAAGACCTGTGCTTTGATGCCTTGTCGGGGGCGGTATTTGATATCGAATTGGGACAATTCCCACCTCCATTTCTTCAGACGACCTGACGATTCGGGGGAGGCGAGAATAGACCTTAAAGGTCGCTCGGTGAGGATGATGATTGTGTGCGCTTGGAAATAGTGTCGAAGTTTTCTGGAGGCGACGACAAGCGCCGGGACTATTTTCTCTATGGCCGGGTATCTCGTTTTCGTGTCCTTGAAAACATGGCTCACATAGTAGACCGGTCTCTGCATGCTTTCGAAATCTCTGACAAGCACTGAGCCTGCAGTTTGGTCGGAGATGGCGAGATATAGCAATAGCTCGTCACCCTCGACCGGTCGGATGAGCAGCGGTGGGGTCTTCAAGTCTGTCTTGAGTTGTTCGAAAGCGTTCTGGCACTCTTCAGACTATTCGAACTTAGGAATTTTCTTTAGGGCTCTGAAAAACGGGAGGCACTTTTCTCCAGAACTGGACATAAAGCGGCTCAGGGCAGCCACCCTTTTCGTGAGTCTCATGATGTCGACATTGCTCCTGGGTGTTAGTGAGATATACCCTAGAGGCTATTATTGTATCATACTGGATTGTATATTACATATTGGAAGCTTGGGATATTCACAGTTATAATAACAGTCTTTCTCGAAATGGTAGTATGCTACTTGGTTTGATTCTATCTCAATATGCGCATGTGTTTCTTTTAGCATATTGCTTATACATATTGCTAGAGCCTTTATGATCTTTGTTTGATCACCAGCGTTGTGATGGCAGTCACACTAGTGGGGGCTGGGTAGTCTATAAGCACATCCTTATACAGGTCCTTAGTCGTAGGATTATCGAGACGGGGTATCGATACTCCAGAGTAGACTAGTGTAAACGCTTCTCATCCCACATGGGAGATGGTCTGTCCCACAACAATTAGTACGTCGTACTGGAGATAATATACAGGTGCTCATTTGGTTATGAGTTACACTGGATAGGACTCGTTGGGAACTACTGGTTGGTATTATATCTATCGTCAGGTAGCAGTTCTCAGGTGACATGAGTACAACATAGTCCGTTGACTTGATATCGCTACTTCGTTTCGAGTGTGTTCCCACTGTTCTTAGATTACTACCTTACCACGGCTCAAAAGAGTCGTACAAACAGGCAGTAGTTGGGTGCAGTCCCGAAGCACTTGGAAGCAGCAGCGGCTAGATAGGATTCGTCTCTCTCGGTATTGGGGGTTGATATCGCGCTGTGTTCGGAAAGCCATTACACGAAGTCCCTGATCAGTGCAATCAAGATTTACTGGTAGGCATTCCAGTAGTTTCTCAAGGTGTATTGGGCTTTGTCCTGGCACGACTTATTACGCTATTAGAGGTCTGACGTCTACCATCGTCCTAGGCATGATATGCGAGTGTCTCAGATGAACAGACCAGATTGTACGGAGATTGTCACAAATAGGCTCAGTAGGAGTTCAGACGAGTTTGCTCATCAGCCTTCTTATCGACAGAAACCTGGGTAGCCGTTACATGCAGCTAGTACCGCTGACGTGCTTATGGTTAAACCCACTGCCAGCGTACCGTCGAGTCTTTAGAGTCCCACACAGAGGGTTTCCCTGTTTCGGGCAAAACGATGTAGAGGCTGTATGGTTTTACGGCAGGGTTCCGATCACATATGTGTACTGGATACACGGATGATGTTAGGACGGATAATACTAGTGGGCTTTGGTTTAAGGCGGATCCTAGTATTGTATTATTGGATTGTTATCATCTCATTGTATTCGTATTTTTCGGAATACGAATACGGGTATGTAAATACAGTGAAAGCATTCTTGTAATTTTACTAGGCATGCTTCTAAAAGGGGACAACTCATTATTGATTTATCTATTTTTGCAAAATGGATCAATGAGGTGTAATTGGAGATATTTATGGTATGGGTGTGAAGCATGGCTTATACAATTCTTTATTGGTTTGGATGCACTATAGAAGCATGGCTATTATTTTCTATGTAAAAATAATAGATGCTTCATTATTGAAAGGATGAGCCATTCTCTACACACATACAACCCTAGCTCATTTGCTTCTTGGCTTTCTCTCACCAAGTTTTCTCCTTCCTAAAAAAGATCCCAACCCTCACATGAGTTGTGAAACATAGGATCTTGTGAGATAAAACAATCCATTAGCTACTCTATATCACCTAGGCTGCTTAGATTAGCGAACTAAATACCCAAGTTAATCTCGGTTTAAAGGTTGGAGCTTAAAGTACATACTTTCGGGTGAATCATCTTTGACGCGAAGAGGCCAACGTCGCAAGCTCAATCCAATTTTCGAGGAGCGAAGGAGAGGAGGAAAAGAAGACCCGAAGGACTAGTTCACGGAGGTATAAAAACTCTTCATAGTAGTTAAACCTTCTAATTAGTTTAGTTTGTTAAGGTTCCGTAAAGATCCTGGAGTTTAGTCGGTGTTGCGAAGCTTATAAAAATCGTTTTTGAAAATTCCGCCTTTCCGCGAACTCAAAGGGTGTGCGACATCGACTTAACTGGGTATTGCCATATTGAGGATGGTGCTGAGCTTTTCAGGGTTCGCTTCGATTCCTCGATGGGTAATCATGAACTCGAGAAACTTCCCACTGGTGACTCCGAATGCATACTTAGCTGGATTCAACTTCATTCTGTACTTGCGCAGGACGTCGAATGTCTCACCGAGGTCTTTAGCGTGTCTAACCGACGAGGTGGATTTTATGAGCATGTCTTCGACATAGACTTCCATGTTTCTACCAATCTGCGGTTTGAACATCTTGTTGACAAGACGCTGGTACGTGCTCCGGCGTTCTTGAGTCCGAAGGGCATCACTTTGTAGCAGTAGACCCCTGATCAGTGGTGAAGGCGGTAAGTTTTTCGTTGGCCGGGTTCATCCGGATCTGACTGTAACCGGAGAAAGCGTCCATAAAGCTTAATAGTTCGTGGTCGGCCAAACTGTCCACTAGCTGGTCTATCCGAGAAAGTGGATAGTTGTTTTTGGGGCAAGCCTTGTTCAAGTCCGTGAAATCGACACACATGCGCCATTTCCCATTTGCTTTCTTGACCATGACTACGTTTGCTAGCCAATCCGAGTACTCCAGATTTCTAATGAAGTTGGCGGCGAGCAATCGATGCACCTCGTCTTTTATCGCATTTTGTTTAATCGGCACAAAACTTCTCTTCTTTTATCGGATGGGCCGGGCCTTCGGGTCGATCCCGAGCTTGTAGGAGATTACTTCAGGTTCGATCCCGGGTTTGTCCGTTGGCGCCCAAGCGAATACGTCCGAGTTATCTCGGAGGAACCAGATCAGGCCTTCGCGGTGGTCCCCTGTCAAGAGAGAGCTGATCTGGACTGTCCGGCCATCGGTTCCCTCTACGAGGGGGACTTCCGTCAACGCTTCCACCAGGGCACCACGAACTTTCCTTTGGTCGTCGCGTGTATCTAAAGACTTCTGGAAGTCACGCGTGTCTTCAAAATGGATGCCCTGCTCTCCGGTGGGGGTCGTCGAGGTGAGGCAAATTTTGACGGTTTGCTGGTCCCCATAGACCCGGCCTATCCTCTTGATCCAAAGGGAATTTGAGCACGAGATGATAGGTAGAGATCTGAGCCCGGAGGGCGTTCAGGGTAGGACGTCCCAGGAGAACGTTATAGGACGACGGGACTTTAGCAACGAGGAAGTTCACCGGTATGGTCCGTGTCTTGCCCGCTTTCCCAATGTTGAAGAGGGTGACCGATCCTTCTGCCGGGTCGGAATGGTTGGTGAACCCAGAGAGGACATGTGAGGTCGGTTGAAGGTCGGATGAATCTAACTCCATACGTCGGAAACAGTCGTAGAACATGATGTCCGCCGAGCTCTCGGAAACGATCAATATTTTCTGGATCTCGTAACGGTGGACTCGGGCCGCTAGCACAAGGGGGTCATTATGAGGATGTGATATGCCGCAAAGGTCTTTATCGGTGAAGATGATCGGGTCATCCTTCCTGCACTTCTTGTGGGGCGGATCGCTTACCTCCTTGACTGGTAGGAGGCGGTGGTTCCTCCCACTTTCCCGAGCTGGGTCTGCGGTAACGACCATAATTTGCCCGATCGTTAATTCCCGGGGAGGGGTTTGGTCCTTTTGCTCCCGCTCTGTCTGCCGCTTGTCCCGTAGGTATTTTCCTAGGTGGCCGGAGCGGATCAACTCCTCGATATAGTCACGGAACTGCTTGCAGCTCTCAGTCGGGTGACCCTGCGACCTGTGATAGGCGCAGTACGGGCGGCGAAGATGCTTGCCCGTTCTTTGGGTAGCTGGCGGGAACTTAAAGAACCTCACGCCCTTAGTTTCCTCCAGTAGCTCGGTCTGGGAAATGTTCAGAGGGGTGTACTCCTGGAACCTCGGGAATAAGGTTTCGGGCGATCGACTTTCTTTTTCTCTTCCATGTCTCTCTTCTTTCGGTCTGCTTGGTCGCTCTAGGCAGGTTGGAGTTCACCTCTGACTCGAGTTGGATCTCTTTCTCGGTTCATACCTTCACTTCGGCCATGGTTTTAGGTTGCGCCAATGCAAAAGAGCGGAGCCACTCTTTGTGTCTAAGACCCGATCTCAGCGTGGAGATACCTGTTTCGTCGCGGTGCTTGGGAACCTCAAGGAGGGTATTGTAGAAGCGAGTGACATACCTTTTAAAGGATTCCTTGTCTCCGCTCTTGACGGTGATCAGGTAATCGACCGTCTTCTTCTGTCGTCGGTTTCCGATGCAATGACCGAGAAACTAGGTAGCCAGCTCGTCGAAGGTCGAGATGGAACGCGGCGCAAGCCCTCGGAACCAGTCCCGGCCAGCCCAGATTAGGGTAGTGGGAAAAGCTCGGCATTAAACCGCGTTTGAGTTGTCTTGGAAGCTCATGCCCGCCATAAATGCGTCCAAGTGGTCCTTCGGGTCGGACTTCCCGTCGAAGAGGGCCACTTTAGGCGGCTTGTTTCTGGACGAGACGCGCTCGGCCAGTAGCCTTTTTGTAAAGGGCTTTGTAAGCGAATCAGCGGAGTACTTAGCCCCTTCGCCGGACATATAGCCATCTCGTCACATGCCTTCAATTTCCTTTTCGAGGGCTTCGATCCGGTGGTGGTATCCCCAGTATTTCGCACAGCCGGAACGACGGCTATCCCCGCTCCGGGTCTGCGTGAGGGTGCGACTTCAATTCCGCTTTATCACATTTCTTAAATCCTCGGACGAGACCCTTCTTGAGTAGTCCCGACGTTCACCATTCGTGTGGTCTCGACAGGGGTGGGGGCGCCAGTCGCGCCTGGAAGCAGGCGAACTGACCGACACCTCCTCTGGAGGAGTGAGAGCGCGATGGGCGTCGGAGCGACTACCTGGTCTTCCCTGAGATCGGGGTGTGGAGTTGTTCGGCGCCCAGCGGGTCATGAAATCATTCATCGCATGCGGGTCATGGTGGCCGGATTCGGCACGCCGGCTTTCAGTGACGCTGAGATGAGCTTGAGCGAGATCGAGGCCCTGAGCATGCTCATCTGTCCATCTGTGGGCGTCGTTATCTCGAGGATGGTGAACTGCGGCTTGATGCGTAGGGTCCGCCGCTTGAACGCGGACGAGTGCATCCACCATAGCTGTGAGTCTGTCGATCCGAGCGGATAAGGCGCCAATGATGTTAGGAGAGAGAGTAGAACTCCTCCCGCCTTCGTTATGGAGGGTAGGACGGTTCATATTGGGATAGTCACAGTTGTCGCTCGCTATAAGGTCAAGAGCGGAAGATCAACTTTATGGGCAGAGAAGCTTCTGAAACGTTCTCACAGACGGCGCCGACTAATGGAGGTGATGATCTCCCTCAGATGTTGTCCTCCTTCGATCTGGTGCGAGCGGTTTTGAGCGGTTGAGATTTGGGTTGAGGGTTGAGTGTTTAATGGGTCGCCGAGCTATCTGCAAAGGAAATCCCGGGGTGGGTGACCACCGTAGGACTCTCCGACGATCAAGTTAGTATCGTTGAATAAGAGCAGAGTAGCGGCTTATTGGAATGAATTCGAGTTACCTAAGTCGTCTGAAAGAGGGGTTTATATAGTGGTCGCGTGAAGCGAGCCGGCGCGAGATCCCCACCGTCAGTTACGCCCCTTCGTTACGCCCGCGTTGATGGCGGGATCCGCTCATTAATGGGGGAACGAGCCCGCGTGGGACGAGGAACGTGGGACGGCGGATACATCGCTTTGGCGAGATACACGGAGTAGTTGCGGAGGCGCTTGGGATCCGCGTTCTCGGTTGATCGGGAAAGCCGAGGAAGCTCAGCTTGTCGGATGGCGCGGAGACGAGCCGGGAGGCTGAGGAAGCTCAGACCTTACAGCAGCCCGGAGACGAGCAAGGAGGCTGTGAAAGCTCGGTTGTTGGATTGCTCGAAGGTGAGCTGTTGGCTGGTTGCTAGGCGAATATGGAAGGTACTCCGGAGAGCTCTCCGAAAGGTTGGATGCAACCTCGGAGACGACGTTCCGAAGAACGTCCCCAATGCATCATACTTATTCCAGCTCCGTAGCCCCCGGAAATTTAGCGGGGTTTACATGGACGACACGTCATCCGCTACATGTCGTGATCTGAGCGATTCACACTTATGAGCATCATCACGCCTCAACCATACTGTCACTCCATAAGTATATAAACATAGTGCAGGATTTATAGAATCTCCATACCACAACTCTCACGATTTCTTCAACTAATCTTCACACATAAATATTCTTATCATGTTAGGAAATGTACCGAGAGAATAAACAGCCCCAACCTTCAGCTATGGCCGGCTTGGACTTTCCAAGAGCCGTGCATTATTGATTTGTATCACTTGATTGGTCCATGGTTTGAAATTTTGGCCGATCCCGGCCCGAAATGGCCGATTCTGATCCAAAAAACGACCATCCAAGTTGCAGTACTGATACCGTTGGAGTTATGTTGGGCTTACCATTTGATTTGCATGGTTTTAGTTTTAAGTTATTAGCGGGTTTATCTATAGATTAGTGGGTTGTTGGCATCATTAATTGCTAAAAATAATACAGCAAAATCATACTTATAATGATGATACTATATTTATATTTAACAAGTAGTAAAACAACTTTTCAAGACATCATCATGTGCCAAAGAATTTAACAAATCGTTTATGGTTGCCTTTTCTATTATTTGAAAATTTTCATAATTTTTAATTTGTTTTGTCAAACAATAAAAAAATCGATATTTCCGGTCCACGATGGCTGATATGGCCAATTATCCCAAAAGTGTTCGCCCGATACCAATATCCATATCGAGGTTTTATACCTTGGTTCGGTCATAGAATCAACTGCACCACTCATATCCAATGCTTTCTGGTGCAGCCTGAAATACGCGAGTATCACAGAACACAACGAATGTGTTAGAGCAGTTTCCAAACCAGGCATCCTAAATTGAAGAACTCGAGATATTGCAAAGAAACAATCTACAATACAGCTGTGGTTGGGCTCCGGCTGTCCGACTTATCTCCTTTAACAGTCAAGTTAGTTGGGCTCGAAGAAGAATGAGAATGAGTTTTTTTTTCCTGTTTTGAGAGAAGGCTGTACCGTGTTAAGGTTTTAACAAGGTTGTATAGGATTCTGTATTGGGGGCAAATGACTCAATATACGCCCCATGGTTGTCATCAGGGACCACCGACAGAAGAGTGGGTGTCAGAAGATACACCCACTACTACGTTGTTAGAATAAGGAGGCACTAAATGACAAGAACGGTAGTTGATGTCATGCAAGCTTCTTGTGGCTCGCCCGAGAAGACAATGTGGTTGTCGCTAGCTCATCCTTGGAGTCGCTCCATGCGACACATTTCGTAGTGTAATTTTTCCCCTATCACTTTCCAAACACTTCTCCTCTCAGGAGCACATTGACCCAAACTCCACCCCATTCTATATAGATATTTCAAATTCCATCAAGCACTCGATTGTTCTGTTGTACATTACCTTACTAACATTTATTATGATATTTTATTTATCTGAACACACCCCTACATACCTTATAGAGGGTGTGATATTTATGTTAGACAGGTATGCATCTCTTAGAGTGCATTTACTTTTTGATAGTGGAATCATCAAGCCTCTGTAAGCTGTTTCATAATGTGTTATATGAAGAAATATGATTTACATTTCAGGCTGATGATGGGAGCTATTATGCCAAAGATTCGGATTTTCCAAATGTATTCAGTTGGACGCATGCGATGTTAGACTTTGCAACAACCAATTTCCTCCCTCTTGGTAATTTTTATGAACTTAAAGATTGCAGTTACACCATTTTATATTAATTTTCTCTCCCAATGTTGGTCTTTCTTGTAATTTCCTCACAGTTTAGTGTTCTTTTTCTTCCATTAACCTATTATGTATGCTATCATCTCACCCAAGTTTTTGCATTATATATCCTGTGTATAGGATCATGTCTCTTTCTGTACGTTTTCTAACATCATTTTAAGCCTGCATGCCTAAAGCCCATGTTCTTTCCTTGCCCTCTATGTAGCTCTTATCGGCGGCATAATATTTGGGCTTGTGAATCCTAGTCCTGGGTGTCTCGCCCACGAATATTCCTTATCGAAATTCAGCACCTTTGGTATATTTGTCATATCAGGTATAGTTGAAATGACTGCTTAATTGTATTTTTTATATCCATCACAGATGTTAAACACAATGCCTTATTCATGATAACAGGGCTTACGCTGCGAAGTAAGGAAATTGGTGCAGCTATAGAAGCTTGGCCAGCAGGAATGCTTGGGCTTGTATGATCTCATTATTTTGTGTCTAATGCTGAACGAAGGTTTTCCTTCCCAGTTTTTTATTGACATGCAGATTGTTCTCTTCTTTTTTCTTTATCTTTGTTGAAAATAAATAGATCAGCTTTTCATGATCCTGTGAGTATTATCTGAAGTAATTTACCCATGTGACGGGCATATTCCTTTAGATTGCATAAACACAAACAAATATGTTTGAGTTTTAAGCACAGTCTTGTGTTTCTTAACTGTATCACTTCACAGCAATATTTATATTATTAAGAAATCTTCTTATGCACTTTTTAAATTGAACCACATATAATTACCTGATAAGCATGATCAAATGCTTTTTGATAGAGAAGTAGTTTTTAAGTCGAGGATGAAAATTACCGAGTCATGGCATGTTGCTCTTACCTGTTACAAGGTGGAGAATCCCCAGCATAAGTAGTTGTTTTTGGCAGATGTGACTTGTAGCGAGTGAGGCTGATCAAGCACTAAGCGGAGAACGGTGGTGAGAGATTAAAGTAGGTGCTTCAAGAGATAACATATGTGGCGGGAGGAGGCAGTGCTGAGACCTTGAACTTTATTTCAAACCCCTCAACTTTGCCCAAGGACAGGACAGAAAAGGTAGGATAAACAATACTTCTTGGAAGTACAGGAAAAATTCTAGAGCAGCTAGAGGTGTTGTCATGAGAGTGATGGGAGAATAATTAGGGTGATGGGAGCACAAGGTCTGTGGTTTTGTGATACCACGCATTAAACCACGTTCCTCCTTATTTGTCCAACATGGAAACACCAGTTTGAGTCGTCGTCCTCAGGAACTAAGATTTCTCCACAACGTTGGAGTTAGCTATGATTCTATGAAGCTAGGAGATTTGACGAAGTTTTATGGCCGACTGCTGACTTTAGCCTTCTCTTAATCTGTACCAAATTCTTGGCCGAAGAAATTATGGGCAAGAGAGGGGTTTGCCATGATCCTAAACGATCAGATGGCACCATCCAAATTCTCTTAGACTAGGAGGGCACTCGAAGGAAAACGATTGTAGAATTGCTACTGGAAATTATGTTCATCCAATGGCATAGAATAAGCCAAGAGGGAAACATCATGCATTCCATGGAATGGATGCTATTCCTTTTTCACTAATCACTATTGCTTGTGCAAATATAACCAAGCATACATTTTGGTTCTTGTACCTTAGGCCTTATGGTAACAGGTGATTGATTATTTATTTTGTTTTTTCTGCTTATTGTTCTTGTTTTCCTGTTTATATATAACTCTATCCCCCCATCTACTTTCTAGCCTATATAATACTAATGTTTTTGTAATATATGGCTATTAACATCCATGTATATGAAATCCTTATCCACTTATTTATCTTATGCTGATGTTCTTCTACCTATCTTAATATTGCGAACCATGGGTATTTGAATTGTTGTGACATTTCTTTCTTTTTTTTCTTGTAGGGTTCGATTCTGTTTTTTACCCCTTCTCTTTCCAGGCTTATTTTAAAAATTCAGCTGGCTCCTCCAGAATTTGTCTTAGGTGCATGAACTTGGAAACAACTTAAGTTACTATGACTCGCTATCTACTGATCTTTTTTCCCCTCCTTATTGTGAACTGCATAATACACTTTCTTCAGATTAATTCATGACTTGTTAATTTATATAACAGGATTAGCCATTTTTTGCTGCATGCCTACAACATTGTCAAGTGGCGTTGCTTTGACAAATGTAAGCTGAATTTTTCCTTGAATCCTTTTTTAATAATATCTGTCTGCATTATTTTCCTGCTTTTGGTAAGATTTTCCATGAAACATTTCTTGATATCAAATGCAGCTTGTTGGAGGGAATTCTGCCCTTGCTCTTGCCGTGACGGTGATATCCAATTTATTAGGCATTATGATTGTAAGTTTATGTTCCATTCAAATTGCTATATACATTGCTGAGGCCTTTTTGGTATATATTATTGAATCTTTTATGATGCTATGCCTATGTTAACTAAGTACATTGTTATCAGCACTAGACTTGCAATCACTCAAGTCTTATGTTGTTATCTGTGTGAAAAATAAAGACCACACAGTAATGCCGTATGCTGTTTTGTTGCTAATTAACTAATTAAATTGTTTACTCTCAGGTTCACATTAATATAGTTGGGATGTTGATGGTATATAAATACTACAACCCCTTCTAATCTTTCTTTCTTTATATTATTTTTGGGAATAACTATACCATGATATTCCATTGCCACACTGAAATGAAACCTGATATGACTGGAACTTCAATTTTGCTTCTGATCCTCTTTACCTTTGTCGCAATTTTCCTATAACTCCTTTGTAGATTGTATGAAGCTGCAGCCAGCCTTTAATTAGAACCTGTCATCACTGCTTCAGATCAAAGATATTTGACTCTGAAAAGATGTTTAGCGGCTTTGAGAAATTACATTTTCACAGATCGGCTTGGAATCTCTCAATGTTTGCACAACTCTTCTGATTTTTCTCATTCTTCTTATGGTTTACTTCTTGTAATTTGATCAAAAAGAGATTGGTGAATTAAATTTGCTAACTTCACAGTTTATCTGATTACATTAGTACGCTAAACTGAATCTTTTTATAATTTTTTGTGAAGTGCATTGCTACACTCCACTATTTCAAATATTGGTCTGTTCAGCAAATATATCGAATAAGGACCCCTCGCGATGCAATAAAACCGAAATATTTTTGCCAATCCATTGGCCGCAATTTTGAATATTGGTGATATCGGCCGATATATCAGCTGAATATGATATAAGAATCACCTATCTGATACAATTCCAATATCCGCCAATATCCAATAGTAAAAACCTTAAATTTTATTGCACCTGCAGGTTGTTAATGACTGCTTGTCCATATTGATACATGTTAGCTAATTATCAACTTTTTGTAATGTGCTTTGTATTAGGTACCTTTTTCTCTCTCTAAATTCGTTGGAGCAGGAGCTGGGGTATCAATCCCCACTATGCAGTTATTCAAAAGCCTTATCTCCACACTTTTGGTTCCTCTGATTATAGGGAAGGTATTATTAGCAAGCTCATCTTCTTAGAGGATTTCAAATGCTTTTGGATTTTAATGTGCATATAATTGCACTCGTTTATAATTTGCATATTCATTCACTCTACTAGAAAGTTGATCGGCACCAAGGGTTGATGGTTGTTGATGCAACCCACGCATCAAGGGTTTTCTCTGTTGGTCCATGTTACACCAACGGTAGGGAGTCTCTTGGTGCAAGCTCCCTTGGTGCAACGTTGCACCAAGGGTGCACAATCATCAAGACCATTGGTGCAATGATTATTTTAGGTTTACTGAATTTTAATAATTCTCATTTTCCACCTAAGATGCACTTGTGGTTTAAACCCTTGGTGCAAATATGCATGTGACTAACATGTGCTTTTATTTGCACCAACAATACAACCCATTGGTACAAATCTACACATGCTTACATCTGCATCGACAATACAAAACCATTGATGCAAATCTATTCATTATATAACCAATATAATATATATATATATATATATATATATATATATATATATATTCAATTCAATTCAACGGTTGTGACAACAACATCAATTACTATTAACAATTTAATTTCAACCACAATCAGAATTACAATTTCAAAATCAAACCGCAATATGACAACTAAATACCAACTCAAGAAAATTAATATGTTATTCAAATCAAATATCAAAACATAATCTCATAAGTGAATTGTCACTCCCCAAATCCACTTATATAATTTACATAAAAAAATTCTTTTCTTGTGACACGGCCGCAATTTCATAACCGTAGAAACCGCAAGGCCTAAAAATCATTCGATCTCCACAAAATAAATAATTGTAAGCTCTTAAATAATTTTCTTATTGCTTCACTTTATTACAATTCCAAATACTAAAATAATTAACTAAAAATATAACGTTAAATACTCCAACAATATGGCCCGCTAGCTCATTCCGAATTCTTCATGCTAATCTGTAAAATTGTTAAATATTGGGGTAAGCAAACCACGACTCAACAAGTATACAACTTATACATTATAATTATGCAGAACGAGCAAAGAATCAATATAAAATCTTGCTCGAGATATAACATGAATAAAGTATAAGAATATAATACCGTATTAATAGCATGAAACCAAAATTGACAGCTGTATGTATAAATAGTGAGATAGATATTCAAGAAAAGCAATACCACTAAAAGGGTAAATTAAATAATTTATAGGAAAGGGCTACAACTTATGAACCAAAGGCCAGGTTGTCACGTACACACTCGTATCCGGTTTGGCCTATAATAGCCTGCCTACAACGACAAATTCTCTGGGGCTTACAGCAGAGACCTACAACGACACATCCATGGGACGCTAGCACAGCTAAACTCCTATCCATGTACGTCCTATAAACTATCTAATTCAGATCTACACCTTAGAATAGGACAATGTAAACGAGGGTAATATGATTATCATCGCAATATGAGTAATATTAATTCAATAATTTCACGAATCAAGTAAAACACATAATCATCAAATAAATGGCCCGCATATTTCAAATCAAACCATAGTGATATCCATGATTGCAAACTTTAGAAATTAACATGTTCAGGAATATGATGCAATAAAAATTGTATAAGTATTTGGATATAAGAAAAATGATAATGAAGAAAGATATCATAATATGCATGTAAGTCTCGTAATATATTATATTTAGAATATTTTGGTTCATGAAATTGTCAAAAGTGGCATCAGAGTTTAGGTTTTAAATCTTAAGTGGACTTAGATATGATTAGAAAATAAAATGGATATATGAGAATATGTTTTGGGGCGTGACATGAATAAAATAAAAAATAGTAACAATAAGATTGATACATATCTTGAATAATAAATACAACGATCCTATTCTCTAAACATTACTCGTCTATTTTGTATCAGAGTGGCCTACATATTCGTCTTCATCGAGTAGCATTAACCTTACATATTTCGTCATATAATTTGTTGCCGTTAACATCTTGTTGAGTCTTGTTGTATTTTTAAAAAGTGCATCGTCTGTCCGTCTTCAATAATGAAGAAAAATATGAAGCCTTTTCTTAACTCTAGCTTCTTTATGTGTGTAACCATCTGCAAACAAATAAGACGCTTCAACTATTATTTCTTATCCAAAATAAGAATTTCAATGAAGCAATTCATCTAAAATGAGAGATAAAATCCTTATCTAAGATGAGAATATAAAAAAGTGATATTCGAGTTATATAGAGAGTACCACAACATAAAAAATTTCTGAAGTTGTCGATTTAAAAAATTGCATAATACGTAACTGATTCAATATTCGTATTCATAGAATTCCTCAATTGGGATGGATTTCTCCACGAATTTAAATCGAAACACCCAAAAAATACCGCATTATGCTATCAAAACACCAAGTTTTATACATTTTCTATTAAAATTTAATCACTCTACACAGAAACGCAATTTTTCTCGAATTTATCAAATTAATAAACCGCGAAACAAGACATTTGGAAAAATGCATAATTATAAGCTTATGATCGAGCCTAGCATTCATATTTAATCCATATCCTAAATTATAAACAAAAATAATAAATCATATTAGAATGTGTTTCAGCAGATTGATTGAGACACAGAGTAGTTTTCGCATCTTGGGACCTTGATATATATATATATATATATAGTATTGATTTCTTATTTGAAAATATAATATAAATCAAGGAATGAAAACAATAGACAAATTACAATAAAGAATGATATAGAAAAAAGGAATATGAATATCTTCTCGATATGAAGTTTGAAAAGGGCGAAGACGGCGCCAATGAAGGCAGCATGGCAGGAGTAGGGATTTGGAGTTTTATTGCAATGAAAGAGAGAATAGAGGCGGAATCATGGTGCAAGAGAAGGTAACAGAGATCTGCGGTGGCTGCACATTAGACAAAGGGATGAGAGGGATGGCAGGAATAGATCGATGGTGGGTCTTGAAAAATGAAGGGTATGAAGAATTATGAAAGGAGAGCAAGGATTGAGGATGATTCTAAAGATTGAGAAAGATATGTTTGGGGAATGGAAGGGTTCTCAATTAATAATAAGAGAAATATATGAAGGGTTTTCATTTTTAAAAAGATATCATTAGTTTTCAATTTTTAATATTTGCCTCATGCTTTAAATTTTAGCGGTATAAATAATGTTAATATTTTTTAAATTTTAAATCTTGGATAACTTTTTTTTGTGTTGAAATCGACCTCCTTCGGAATTGAACTTGCGAACTCTCGCATTGGAGAGGAAATTGGTACAAATTGTTCTAACCCTAGTTGATTAAATAACTAACTTTGGTTAAACCTAATTTGAGCTCGGGTTTGGTTCATGCTTAATTTTTTTAATAAATGGTTCATGTTTGAATTGATTTTAATCCATTAAAAGTTAAAACGTATTTGCATTGATAAATGTAGAATTTGAATATTAAAATACGTCTAACTTGATTCAAATCCATCTTTTAAATATAAATATATACACATAAACGTAGTCCTAAACACAAATTGTTTAGCTGTAACGGCGGTTTGGTAAACGAACACAGAGGCCAATACAGGTCGGAAATTAGTCTATCTACATCTAATATGATCTTATTTTTCAAATCTGACCAGATATATGGATCCATCTGGTCATTTAGACATGAATCTAATTACTCGATCAATAAATTGAAAAGGTATGGATAACACTATCTAATCCTTCATCCTCTTGTAACTTGATTGAATCGGATTTGATACGAGTCAATTCTATTTGAGTCTATATGGCAATCCTTTCGGAGCGGATCTTATATAGTATAATCGGATCTGGCTATGTAATATACTATTACGATAAAAATTTATTTGTTTATTAGCTTAGTTTGGTTAGGATTGTTCAATTGAGACACAATCGTAAATATATTAATGGTAATAGTTTATGAGTTGGTCTATCTTGATGTTAGAGTCGAGTTTAGATTGCTCTATAACTGTTTGATTCATCTCCACCACAGACCACATTTGGATATAGACCTAGTTCAACTCTTGAATTTATGTGTGTGGTTGTGGATAGTCCATGTTATACATCGTTCGGATCCAAAAAACTGATTTTGCTTTCAGCTTATACTATGATCGCATATACTTTGATCTATTTATTGAAATCATTATTTTGATTAGCCTAAATTAGGTCTACATTATCTTGTATTATTTATTTTCAATTAAAACTTAACATATCAATAAAAAAAATTGTAATAAAAAAATATTAATTTACTCTCTGCTTAAACTTAAATTCATCTGCCAGTGTCAAGTCGAATTAAGTTGAAAGACATTCTCCTTTAATTCAATCGATAATTTATCTGCCCGTGACCTCAGACCTCAGTATAAGCTTGATCTCAAACGCAAATATTCTAACCTAAATTTAACTCGTACTAGTCACAATTTTTTTTTAAAAGCATAATGTAATACAAATTTGTTGTATTAGTATGATAATATAATATATTTACATATAATTATATAATATATCATACTCAAGGAGGGGGGGGGGGAATTAGTTTAGTCCTAAGTTTGATCAAAACAGAAGGAAAATTTAGGAGGGAAGGTTGAAAAAGTTCAAAGATTTGAAGGGAGAGACATCATTCATAAATATGAGACAGTGCGAAGCATACGCTCTAAGTTTTAATTTGTATATTTATAAACTACAAAATTGAATTGCATCCATGGTTTTGGCCGTTGGTGCAAGTCTCCAAAAATGCGTAATTTATTTTTAATTAGTTTATTAAAATAGTTACATGCATCCATGGCCTTAACCTTTGGTACAAGTCTCCAAAAATGTGTTTTTCAGTTTTTAATTAGTTTATCAAAATAGGCACATGCACCCATGATTTCAACCCTTGGTGTAACTATTATTTTGCACCAAGGGGTCATACAACTAATGTTGCAGAACAAGTTTTAGGTCTAGATATTTACTTTTTACTCTGAAAGAAACTGATAAATATAAGTACCGTCTTTGACATCTGCTAGATGGTTGTTAAGTTATCTTATGCGGAAAATGACATGTTATGCTATGTTCTTATTATTGAAAATGACCATATTATTTTATTCCAATATGTGATCTCCCTTTCTTTTTAAGATTACATGCATTTGTGATTGTGATGATTATAATAGTATATGTTGTCTGCATAATCTTTTCTGAATTTTTAAAATTCTATTCTATTCATGGAATTGGATTATATGATGAGAATACTTATGTAAATAGTAGGATTTTGCAGTTGTAACCTCAGACGCAGCTTCCGTTCCTTGTGTAGGAACTTTTTACCAATCAAATTTTCCTTAAACAGAAATCCAACTTTCTTTCATGAATCCTTTATTCCTTCACTTAAAAAAAAGTCCCTGTTAAATTAATCGATGCAATTCCCGAAACCTTGCTTTTATACTCAATTTTGGTAGAGCTTTTGAATTTCAGCAATTTACTTTTGTATGCATTACCAACCCTATGTATATATTTCAACTGAATATAAATATCAATGCACCCCCACCCTGCCAATGCACTCCCCAGCTATTGTCTTAACTTCGTGCCTTTTGATTTGCAGGTTTTGCGGGAGTCTTTCAATGGTCAGTCTCTTACATCTCTTGATCTCGTTTTCGCTTGAGTCCATATTACATGTAACCTACTAAAACCACGTCTTCTTTGACGCTTTGGCTTTAGCTTTCCCTTAAAGTACATCCAAGATATCTCATCTTTGGTATTGAGAAATTTTATGTATGATGCTTAATTTTGTGGTCCTGTGATTCAAGTTTTAACAGCCCATCACATTGTTTTGTCCAGTATATCTAGGGTAACTGAAGAGACATAAATTGTTCTTGTTGGGTGTTTAGAAAATGGATAAGGTCAAAGTGGCACTAGCCACTACAGCGATTTAAAATGCGTGCAAATTGTTACAGACAGTGAAACAGAGTTTAGAATCGGCCATGCTATATTGTCTTAGACCAATTGTACCTTTGCAATATTTGGTCTGTTTCACGAATTTGTTAGTTGGCCATCTATTACTTTCATCGAATTTCGTAGCTCTCGGCATTCCTAAACTATACAATTTTGTTAATATTGCAGGAGTAGCAGAATATGTTGACCAAAATCGCCGATTATTTTCAATGATGAATTCTGCACTGCTTGGCCTTGTATGTCTTGTCCTTACCGTTAAATGTTTTATTTGTATTATTTCCTTAAAATATTATATTGAGCTGCTGCTCCTTCAACCGTGAGTCTGCTGTCTATTGCATTAATATTATCTAGTAGATGGTAATCATGATTTTGCTGCCTTCTGTTACTTTCAGAAGATAATCGAAAGTGAAACACAATACATTATCATTAACCAGCTTGGTAATAGTGATAAATGTATTCCAGGTGCCATGGATACAAGTGAGCAGGTCAAGACCGCTATTCTTTACAGTTACACCCACAGCTTTTGCTATTGCCATTAGCACAGGAGTGTACGTTCTTCACTAAGATTTGTCTAGTAATATATTATATCTTGCAGCGGGATTTCAGGATGTTAGCTTACAAATTTATCTTCCTTTGACATCCTGCTTTCGGTTATGTTTCAAATGAAGTTAAACACACACAAAAAAATGGTGAACATTTTAGTAACATCAGTCAATGTTATATGATCGCAGAGGTGAATTACAGCAAAAAAAATGGGCACCTTTTTTGGCATGTATTGTTGGACTGGTTCTTTTTCAGTTCTCCAGTATTTTTTGTTTTTCTTTGCCACGCCTTATGTATAAATTATCTCCAAGGAGCCATGACTTCGTAGTATTAGTACCTATCTCATATCATACTCATCCTTACTGTGATATAGGGTTTCGACTCTGTCTGAATAAACTTTATTTCTAGGTTCGCACTGTGTGTCTGAATCATAGTTATTGCTTGGAATTGGTGATTTTTGCATAACTATTGGAAACTCATGTCTCTAATTCACCTTACTCTTATCCTAAGGATGATGTAATGATGTGATACTTTGATTCCATTCTTTGGTAAGATCATAACACAGACTTCCTGTCGTAAAAAAAAGGCATTTGCCCTAATTTTATTGGTATCAAATGGTTTGTTCACATTGATAATCAAATAAGCTTATCTTTCCATAGAACATAAACTGAGTCATTCCCAAGGTTCGAGATTTCGTCTGAAACCACCGATACATGATTGTTTCGTATAGGTTTCGGTGGAGACCGATATGAAACTAACTATACAATCAAGTTTCAGCCGAAACTTGAAATAACTATTTTTTGCCGTTTTTGCTATCATCGTGATCACTATAAGTCTGCATCGTTAGATCCGAGGTGTTTTCGTGGTGAGTAGTCGCTACTTGCTCGCCAAAGACGGTTGATCCTGACGGTTGAGAAAGCTATAAGAAAAAAGAAAACATCTGATAGAGATAGAGGGGATATGAGAAGGGGGATTGAAAAATAACGGGCTTATTTTTTTGGCTTTCAAGATTGCCTAATTATTTTTTGTGGATCAAGTGCACAACCAAGATTGAGACCATACCTTTCATTTATGGTACGGCTGGTCAGATTATTTTCATTCTAAGAAGGCCACAAAAGCTGACCCAAACCATATATTAGTACTTATATAAATACACTTTTCAATGTATTTTGCATTAGGTCTTGTTTTGGTTGGATTTTTTAACACTAAGATCATTGTCTTGTAATATGCAATCATAAATTTAATATATCTACATATATGTATGTATGTATTACTGTCAAAACCAAAACGAAACCTGAACCGTGATAAGTGAAACTAATCGAAACCCACCGAAACTAATAAAATTTTGGGTGACCGAATCCGAAACCGAGTTCTCGAACCTTGGTTATTCCTCATGGTACGGCACCGTTGTATATTTGATCAAAAAGAGGCAATTGGCATCTCTCTATTGGAATCGTATAGTTTCATGTACTCTTTTTATGAAATCTTATAGATGAATATATGATTTAATTTCTATTTGAATTTTAGGAAAAATGGGTTTAATTCTCTAGACTTGAAAAGCAATTAGAAAAACTCTCTACGCAAAAAGATTTACTGAAAAACTTTCTGGATCCAAAAAGTTATAGGTTTAAGTTCTTATAGTACAACTAACCGCTTTTTACGTTTTAATATTCCTATATTACCCTTATCAACTAATGGCAGATAACTGCTACATTTAGCGGGCAAACTGCTACACTTAGGCCTTGTTTGGATACTACCTATCACATGGGGAAAAAACCTATATACCCTTTTTTCCGCCAGATTGGCCCAATCCTGTAAAAAGAACTGTTTGAATAGTTTTTTTTTCTTTGATCCCGAGGGAAAAAATCTTCTAACTTGGTCATATCCACTGGATAGAAAAATTGAGTCAGAGTCAATTTCCTCCCCCAGTTTTTTGACGTCTCCATGGCTCGGTTCCTCTCTTTCTCCCCCTTCTATCTCTCTTGCCCACTTTTGTCCCCCAACCCTAAAAATCAAACATTTCCCCAGATCGATCGATCGGCGATGAGCTTCTGGGTGATGACCCTCATCTTCATACTCGCCGGCGTCATCGCCTCTCTGTCCACCCTCCTCTGCTGCAATCAAGGCCCTGCAACAAATCTGTAACAATTCCCATCCTTTACATTCTCAATCGCTCATTTTCACTGACGTATTTGTTCTTATTGTTAGTAATCAAGGTACTATTTGAATGTTGTTCACTATCTCATGGGTCGATTTGCGTAAAGTTTGAATCTTTAACTTAATTTCGAAGCATTGGTTTAGATCTGTTGTAATGCTGAAAATATTGTTCCGCGATTGTCATTTTATCCCTCCTTGATTTGGTTCTCACCAGACAACCTTCTCCTATGCTTTGTATCAAGGATGGGCATTACTATCAGCAATTTTTTTTTTAAAATGCTTCATCTTACATCCTTCTCCACAGCATCTTTTTTGAGGATACGGAACCAATTATTCACTCACAGTCAACCATGCATTTAATGCATATCTTAATCCTACACAATCCAAACATACATATAAGTTATGAAAATCCTATGGATTTCATTAAAAGGAATGCACATGTATTCCATGACATTTTTCTCAAATTAGATCCTCTAGAATATTATCCTAGCTATCGAAACAAGGCCTTACATAACTGCTACACTTAGCAATGCTATATTTATCAATGTAATACATATTAAATATAGCATTTTACGTGCTAAATGTAGCAGATATCATACGGGTAATATGAGAATATAAAATGGTAAAAAGTAAAAAAGTTGAACAATGGGGACTTGCATACATTAACTTTGGGTATTAGGGAGTTTTTAGCAACTTTTAAAAGGCAAGGGCCTGGTTCTATTCCTTTTTTGGTCATAGGGAGTTTGACCCATTTTTCCCTTGAATTTTTTATTGTTTGAGAATTTCTATTTGAGATGTTCACCTTGCTATCCTCTCTTATTACAGACTCCTGCATCTCTTTCTTTTGGCCTTCAATACCCTTGCAGTACACATATCGACATCAGTGAGTGGTGGTAAAGAATCAATTTTTGCAAAGAAAGAGAATTCACGAGCTGTTATTATTGTTGCCAGCCAGGTTAGTATGTATGAATACTTTTGCTCCTTATACTTGGTTTCGGGAAGTACACATGAAATAGCAATAACTGCTTTTTTATGTTTTCCATAACTTTATATGATTATTATTTTTGTGATAAATTTGTCCTCTCTTAAGGATGTTACGGCTGGATCCAATGTATATCTAGATGTCATGATTTAGTTCGCTTTCTATGTATGCATGTGACATTTCCGACACTGTAATGACAGGGAATATAATGACGGTAGAAATAGACAATTTGCTAAGTGAAAGGCGATTTCTAATTATCATACATCAAACTTGCTTAATCTTTATATTGAGCTAATTTCAAAGTAAACTGTATCATATGTTTACTTTGCGTGAATGCTTGAGGGCTATCCAAGTAACAATTAACGGGTACGATTTATAGTTACACACTTTTACTTTGTTTTTGCATGACACGTATATATTGTCTTTGAATGTTCCGTATGTAGGTTATAGTACTTTTTATATGATTTTTGATAACTAGACATGACAATTACCTTTAAACTAGAAATATGTATGCATGAAATATATTTAGAATACCTGAAATTGACTATTATCGAGACATCTTTGATATATACACGTCATCTGATATAAAAAATACCTATCAAAGATCGTCTGATATACATTATTCAATACAGAAAACATTTAGTAAAATAAAACCCAATATCCGCTATTTTAAAACATATATACTGTCTTGTAGAAAACTCTGCCTGTGATGGTAGCTGTTGTCGACCAGCTCAAGGGAGCGTTTGGAGAGCCAGGCTTGTTGGTACTTCCTTGTGTCGCAGCACACATTAATCAGGTAAAACTTGATATTTTTTAATTATTATTATTTTCTTAAAATATCGACTCATAAATTGGGTTTCTACGGTGTTTCTGGTGCCACTCACTTGGCTTTGAATGCATGATGCAGATAATTATCGACTCCTTTCTTGTGAACTTGTGGCTTCGAAAAGATCAAACGGAGGCTAAAACTAAGACTTAAGGTGTTACAAGCCTTCTCTAGCGAAGAGATCTTAATAGAGCTCTAATTTTTTGGTACAGGCAATCCAAAAAATTACATGCTATATTACAAATATGCACTGCATCTATGATGAAGGAAACTTGCTTATCTGTTGTAAGAGTTACATTTGGTGAAAGACGCTAGAGAAGAAGAATATTATTTATCTGTAGGATTGAGATCACTCTTATTATTCAGAAAGCATGCTGAACAAGTGAACCCTACAAAACTATGTATAGAATATTCATAAGAAAAGTGTAGCCTGCTGCGCAACACACCCAGCAAATGCTCATTCAGAAAGCAGCTGTGGGCTGTGCTCAAGTGCGTGGCCCCATACCCAACCTTAGGGAGCTACACGTTTCTCTATTCATGACTCCTGGAGAATGAGGATTGAAGAGCAAATGATTTGCCCAGAGCAGAGTATTCAATTAATTTTTCAAATTCTGGGGCCATGGAGCTCTCTGGAGTTTAGTAAATTTCGGTCGGATCAGAGTTTGGTAAACCCCAGTTACCTCAAATGTGGAGTTTAGACAACCAGAGTTTTTCCGAACTCCAAATTGAGGGTCAAACATGACATGACCTAGCTAAGATATTGGTGTTAAGTTTGGATAACTTTACGCAACTCTGGTTGTTTAAACTTATCTCCGTTGTCAAAACTGCTGTCAAAACTGCTGCCTCGCTGTTTTAGCCATATTGTTTTGTGTCACTGAAGTGCTTGACAACCTGAACACCTTTGATTAGGTCACTCGAGAGAATCTTTTCCATCACTTCTTAAAAGAACTAACAAATCAAAGATGAGAAAAGTTGATGGAAAGTTGTTTAGTTGCTTGCACAAACTTTATTGGAGGTATGGACAATTTTAGATCTTTTAAAGTTGGGAGTTCTTTAAGATGCAATAATATAGTAGTACTAATATTATTAGGCCTAAATTTTCCTTAACCCCATGTAAAATTAGTACCGGTCAGCGGCGGAAGATAAATTTAAATTTTGGTTAGGAGAGTCACTGATGCACTGATAATAAAACCAAATTTATGTTAAATAAGATAAAGGATTTAGTTTAAAAAAAATTCTGGTCTCAAATAACAATTTTAGTTAGACATAATAAATTTAAAGATATTAGACTCTTGGAAGTTCGAAATAAAAATTTGACTTGGAATCGTTATCCTCTTGCACAATTGAGCTCTACAAGAGGAATTATCACACTGGGTGTAATACATCTGAGCAGGGGTGAGAGAGGGAGTTTCGGGCAGTTTTGGACAGTGTGTGGAACCTATATTTCTATTGCTTCTCTTTCTTACCCAGATGTATACGGCTGGCACATGGAATAATTTTTCCCACAAGAGTTCAAGTAATCATAAAAATAAATTTAAGAAAGTAAAGATGAATATTTCCAGAATTATCCACTTTGCTTATTTAGCATAGCTTTTTTTTAAAAATATAATCAAACATCTAATTTTTTTCATGGGTTTTCTACTATGGAACAAATAATTTTAATTCAAAATAATCTTCAATCTTAATCAGCAAAGATTAAGGTCGTCTTTTGTAATGTAATTACCTAGGATGTTCAAATAACATTGGCATTAGAAATACAAAAATAAAAAGCACAAGCCTTTTTCCAAAAATCACAAGCCTTTTGCCGAAAAGAAACTTTACCTCTTGTTTGAAATATATATGAATTTAATGGTACATGTACGCAAACAGCTTCTAGACAAACGTAATGTCACGGCCTAAATATGGCACATGACCGGCACTTAAATCACGTGACATCTAAAAACGTCGACACGGTTCAACTAAGCCGAAATCTGGAATCTAAACCCTTTTTAAATTATTGGAGGTGAGTTTAAAATAGTCATCAGATGGAATCAGTCTAAATAACATTTAAATTTAACTAAGTATGTTTGAAAAGCATCTATGACGTTTTGAAATTTGACAACATCTCCTTTGAAAATTTTACATAAAAACCCGATACAACTACAACAGTAAAATAGCATCCCAATGGGAACTAGCTTTCACGTCCAAACGACGGAGCAGTCAAACAATCTATATCAGAAGTCGACTCTAAAGAGTGCGACCTCACAATTCTAAGTCTCGCTTCTAAGTCCACAATATACCATTTCTAGATTGATGGAGTTTCCACTAGATACAAGAATATATGAGTAATCAAGAGTGAATACGATACAATAATAACCCACTTATCAATCAATCACCGAAAAGAATGTGTGTCCAAGCCGCTATTAATCCAAGAGGTAAAACCTGCAAGAAACTGTGGCACAACGGGGATGAGTTGCCAACTCAGTGAATAAAAGTACATCTAAGAGTAGAAATCGAAATGCACGACGATACCTAGGTCATAAATATAGTACTACCATAATCTGTACTAATATAATATGATATGCGTATGTATCATAATGCAACACTAACTGTCATGCCATCTCAAGCAGAATATATATATATATATATATAGGTACTGTCCCCCGGATCAGTCCTAGTCGGCTACAATAACTGAAATCTAACTGTGTACCTCATGATAGCAATCATATCAATAAATATAGGTGTCCAGCATTGACACCGAAATCAGAAATCTCTCGTGCCCAGCACCGACACGTAAATGCAGATACCGTCGACACCATCCCAACAGATAGTCGCCACCCGATATCCCTGGCCCCGGTCGGTATCCCCTGGATATCCGCCGTGCCCATCGAACCCCGGTCAGTATCCCCTGGATATCTGCCGTGCTCATCTCTATCTCTGGTATCGAGTATCCTCGTTAGGCTCCCCGCCTATAATGCGGCTATCCTGCCCCTCGGTCTCGAACCGAGTCCACCATGTACCCCGCTGTATAGCTACCCCACTCAGTAGGGATAAGTCACAAATCCGAAACCGTATAGCTACCCCACTCGGTTCGGAATAAAACAGTCAGAAAACATCAAAACTCATGATGGACGTTAATTCATCATCTTCAGAAAACATCAAGTAAAGAAAGAGAATATTTGCATAGATTATCCTGATGATATATTATATATATACATATATAACAGCGTCCTATACCACTGATATATATCATCAAAAGTAAAACTTCCAGAAAACTCATAAAATCAAATATAACATTCATAATACCGGTATTCACAGATAATAAGGTAAAGTGTGTAAATAAATCATACAAGCAGATAAACTTATCAATCCTACGGTGTCATGGCAATACTAATGATGTGTAGTGTAACATACACGTCTGTGCTCGTGCAACATGGCAATTATTAGTAATTGTGCACGTGTTCTAAAGGTGTAATAATATACTCATATCAACATCTACATAAGTATTACGGAATATAACAGTTCTACAGTGACATAGCAGTACCAATGAGGTGTAGTATAACATATGTGTACGTGCTTGTGCAGCACAGTACTCATTGGTAGTTGTGCAGTGTTCTATCAGAGTATTCGTATTACGAAAACGTATACTATCGATAATTATAACGTGAACATGTAAAGTAAATCTAAACGTAACTAATAAATGTAATTACCTGCTATGAGCTATACCTTTATCTTTGAAAATAGAACGAAACGTTGGTTTTGAGATAAGGAAGCCGCCTTAGGTTAAAATAGATATTCGTTTTGAAAATTGGCACCGCATCCTTGTTTTTATCATTAAAAGAGAAACGAATCGTAGTTTTTAAAAGAATATAGCTCGCACAAGTATTACATCCTAAAACGGAATATAATCTATCTCTACGAGTCTAAAGGAAAAATTTGGCTGTTATTCGGCATATAAATCTCATCATTTCCAATACATATAATTCCTTATATAATACCTTATTGTATCACTGTATTGTAAGACTACGGTAGCGCCCCGGCCGTCTATCCGAGGCCAAAATGCGGAAACGAAAATTTTTCTTGACTTTAAAACCGGCACTACCGCATCCTAAAAACCCGGATCGAACCATTAACCTATACCTAGCTATCAAGAGAAGGGTAGAGAGCTATCCCGAGTGATCCGTGTCCTTCGGTCTTCGCCTCCACTCCGATCTCCTCGCGGAATCTCCGGTCTTCATTTCCTCATCGGAACGGGCACCACATCGCCGGGTTCTTTTACGGGCTCCCACCTCTGGACCGAGGCAACTCGGGCACGAAGTTGGCGAGCCGACGTGCCCAAGGGTGCTGTAGGATCAGTGTAGAAAGGTTTGTCTCTTACAGGTAGTGAAGTTGCCTTTTAAGGAGGGAAGAAGAAGATGAGCTTTTGAGATGGCTATGGATTTTTGTGGCAAAACATAATATGATATGATAATTTCTCCCACACCAAAAATGAACCCCTCCTCCTCATGAAGTGTGGCCGGCCTCCCTCTCTCATGGTCAAGAAAAAATCCAAGCATCAAGCAAGTGGAGAAAATGGAATGATAATGAGGAAAAAGAATCACACCAAGGTCAAATCAATTCTCATCCCAAATCCTTTCTCATTAATGCAAAAGAAATGATGCAAGAAAAAGCAAAGATGCTTAATCTATCATAATCACTCATTTACAAATAACACCCTCCTAATAACTAATTTGCACACTTGCAAATTAGCCCCTCCATCAGAAAAATCCGGCCGTGAAGGAACAAAGAAAAACTGGCCGAAACGGAATGCAAACTGGCAACTTCAGAAAACTGATCCCGTAATAAATTACAGGAAAACCCCGCGACTGTATATACATACCCGCATTTGTATTCCGACCGAATACAAATGCAAAGAGACAAAATCTACACTGTACAATACTAGGATCCGGCTTAAACCAAAGCCTGCTAGTATAATCCGTCCGATCATGATCCGTGCAATACCGCACGTATCTGATCGAACCCTGCCATATCTCCATACGGCCTCTACAGTGTTTCGCCCGAAACGTGAGAAAACGGTCTGTGGAGGACTCTAAAGACTCGTCAATACTTTGGTTGTGGATTTAACCACTAGCACGTCAGAGGTATTAGCCATATGTAACGGGCTACCAGCTATTGACCAAAAGGGACGTCGATGAGCGAACTCATCCTGACACCCTACTGAGCCTGTCAGTGACAATATCCGTACAGTCCGGTCCGTTCGTCTATGAGCATCGCATGGCGGGCCTAGGGGGTTGGTAAAAGTCAGACCCCCAAAAGCGGTACAAGTCGTGTCGGAGTGTAGCCCAGAGCACTCTGAGATACTACTGGAATACCTACCAGTAAATCTCCTGTCTCGGCCGAGGGCTTTGTGTAATGGCTCTCTTAGACACAGCGCGACCTCACCCCCAATACCGGGAGAGACGAACCCCTGCAGATCCGCTCACTGCCTCCATGTGGCTCGGGACTGTACCCAACTAAAACCTGTTTGCACGACTCCTTTGAGCCGTGGTTGGGTAGTAATTAAAGTACAGTGGGAACTCACACGAGACAAATGACGATCTTAGGTCGATGAACTAACCTGTATACATGTCACCAGGGAACTGCTATCTGACGTCAGGTATAAGACCAACTAGTATGTTCCCGGCGAATCCTGTCCGGTGTACTCATAACCCAATGAGCACCTGTATACATCTTAGGTGAACCAACTGACACCAGTGGCTCATGAGACCGGCCACCGCCCCTCGTCGGGGTCTCGACTGTATACACTAGTCTACTCTGGAGTATCGATGCCCTGTCTCGAAGCTCCCTCGACTAGGGACCTTTTAAGGATGTGCTTATAGACCCCAGCTCCCACGTATATGATCGCCCTCATACTGCTGGAAGTCAAGCAAGAATCCTAGGGGCTCTATCAACGCGCAATAGTGACCTGTAAGGTCACCTAAAGCAGTATACGATGATAAAGATAAACCAGATAGCATACTATCATCTTGAGTAAGACTGTCCTACCGGTATAGGTCCTCCCTCAATCATTGCAATCACGTGCCTGTGATCCAATAATTGACTCTGAGGGCACTATCTCTAACAATCTCCCACTTGCACTCAAGGCTAATTATTGCGATGTCGCATACTCACAGCCCGTGTGATACCGAACACCCAACTCCTCTACTAGTCAGTCTCACAAAGCTCGTTTGCGAAACTATTGCGTTCGAGGAATAGCCTCAGTGAGTGGATCCACCATAATGTTTCTTTCTATGTCTCTCTTTATCTCAATTTCACGGAGAAACCCATCTCCCGAAGTGAGCAATACCCATCTTAGAATATGTTTGGATGTCTGATGGGACCTAGTTCATAAATGAACTCCAAATCCAAATTCTTAGACTGTATCGTCAACTGAACTTAATCAGTATCCTGCGCCATGCCTCCTTCAGTATCCGCCTGGACCACCTGTCCAAAATACAGCCCCTCGTCAGAGGGAAAACTATAACTCTGACAGCCACTCTGTCATCCAGGTCATCTTGGAAGCCTGGAATGATAACCGTCTCCCGAATGAGGCTGTCGTTATCATATCCCTAGAACATCCACTTATGTTCTAAAACTGCTTCCGAACGTTTCTCCAGGATAGGATTAATATCAACTTATTGCATCTAGTGCAAAAACAACGTCTGGTGTGGTACTTGACATCTCATGATCAACTCAATGCCTAAGTAAGCGATCTTCCAATCATGCGCATCCCTCTCCCTTTTAGTCTGTAAGACACCTTTAGAGAGGGTGACTCCATCGCCTGCAGGTACACTACCGTGCCAGGAGTCGTCCATTCTAAAACACCTTTAGAATACTGTCTAAGTACCTAGATTGGGAAACTACTCAAATCTATATCTAAAATCATAGATCTAGTAACCAAAATGTCAGATATTATATCTATATCCTTTGTGGAGAAACCACTGTGTGACAACCAAAGTATAACCGATCGTAGTATATGAATTTAACTTCCTACTCTGTGTATGTCATCCAAATACCAGGACATAACACCCTACTACCTTCTTAACAGATCCATCCCCTATTCTGATGAAGTCAAACCTATGACTGTGACATCAGAAATAGATGATCTATCTCCGCTATATCTGCTTTAGTCTATAAATAGACACAAGCTACTTGTCCATTATACTTCCGCTGCTCCCACTGACTACGATAACCCTCTGGCAGAGTCATATAGACGTGCACTTCTAAAGCTAGTTTAGAACGACGCTATACTCATCCTCCTGCCGGGTCTTATAGCCTGGAACAACAGTAGTGTCAAATCTGGGTAAACAAGAACCTCCCTGTCACCGTCCTTGAGGCTACCGGAGTACCTTTCGGGTGCCTGAGGTTACCCACCATATCTGCGGAGTGGCCAATGGAATGTCAAACCAGATTGAATCTTTAGGTCCTTATCAAATTTTCAGTAATCGTTTGCGGTTCTGGAATCACTTCCAGTTCTACCATACTCCCACTACCGTTTTCAGAAAAAATCCATTTTAATTAAAACTATGGCGAGTCAAGAACAATATCACTATTGATCTTCCAGATGGTAGAATGTTAACCCTCTTCATAGCCCGGGTCAACCCACAAACAGCCATTACAGAAACGTGCCTTGAGTTATCCAGAGTCTGGTTTTAAGCATAAGCCGGACAACTCCCCGTACCATAACATCGTTAAGATATGAACTATTCTATATCCAATACAGAAACAGAAGCACAGATTTAATTGAACCAGATTCAAATCATGCAGCTGTCTCTAGTGCATGTCAACTAAATGGAAAGAGGCCGATCAGCATTACTCAACTTAGGAGTGCTTCCAATTATGAGTAACCTGAGAAAGAAGCAAGTTCTCTCAATCATTACTATCAACTGAACACCATACACAAGTATCTACATCCTCAATCACCTTGAAGAATCCCGATACTTGCAACACCTGGTTCTCTACTCTATTCTTATACTATAACTTCTCAAAACTTGGACCTTGTGTTTCTATGAAACACATGTCTAAGACCCAGAGAAGTCACAAGTAAACAGAATCTAGTACGAGTACCAACCCCTCTGTCCTAATGGACACTGGACAATATATAATACTCTGTATAAGTCCCCTGAGTCTAGTGACTCATTCACTGTGTGTCGCAGGTTGAAAACTGTACTTATGGTTAAGAAGAATTACACCGCTGTTCAATGCTCCTTACCTAACCATCCACTGATATAGGTAAATGTCATAAACATAATTTTAAAAAGGTATATCTCACTCTATAAAAATAGACGTACAGATATATCAATTTGAAATTGGTGCATAACAACGGATATTCAAAACCAAATATTTGCCGTCCGGCAAACAACCCAGGTGACTTCCTCAAATATCACCAATTATAACGAATCCCGATATAATGAGGATGATCACCTAATTCCAAATAACTTACTCTCACTCATCATCTGTAAAACCATACAGATGTGAGAATCAAACCTGATAAATACATACCCTGGAGCAAGTGTCTAATTGGGAAATCAGTTTTCTTTTAACAGTACACAGTGAAACTGAAACATTGAAATGTTTCGATGGGGTATCCTGGTATTCCTAGTAATGCCTCTTCCATTATCCAGATTCATAACTGTAACCGTATAATTCTTTGCCATCTCTCCAAATCCTTTTATATGTCTTTAGTCATTACTTTCTGTACACCCACTTAGGCTAAATGGTTTTCTTCCTTCCCTACCGTTCGGCACCAGCCTATGGTTTGGAAGAAGACTATCCAATAAGCATAATGGGTGTACTGTCCTAATCCTAGGAGCACTCGCAATGCGAGAGAAGGTGAAGATAAAAGACAATCGAATAAACCTTATTCCTATTTCTCCCGAACCAGAATCCATCCCCGAACTGGAACAAGTTCCTTTCGAGTTCGTATATAACCATACGATAGAGTATCCAAATAACTGTGGATCTTCGTAGTGATACGGAGTGTTCTGGAGAAATACAAAGGTGAAATGGGAGTGGTAATGAAATACTTGGTTTGGTCATGAATAGCAGTCGCAGTTTACTTTGCCCTCTTACTAATCCCTTGATATGTCTTTACTTAATACCTTCTGTACACCATCATTATGCTAATTGGTTTTCTTCATTCCCCACCGTTCGGCACCAGCCTAAGGTTTGGAAGAAGACTATCCAATTTGCGTAATAGGTGTACTATCTCCTAAACCAAGGAGTACTCGCAACCTGAGAGAAGGTAAAAGGAAAAGACAACTGAATAGTCCTATTCGTTTTCTCCAGAACCGGAAACCATCCTCGAATAAATTCCTTCGAGTTCGTATATAACCATATGATGGTTTTATCCAATGGAAGTGGACGTTCGTAGTAATACGGGGTGTCCTGGAGAAAAGGGTAAAAGTAGGATTGGCAATGAGGTTTGCAACTCTGACAATCCAAAAGCCAGTGTTTAAGAAGGTTCGGTTAATTTTGGTCACTGAGTCATAGTTAAGGGTCGGGCCATGGTCGCTGCCAAAGAGAGAGAGAAAAGAAACACTCAGCGTGCACTCTAACTTAGATCAGAATGGTTATCAATTTATCTAATCAGGAAACCTCCCACTGTATCGTCAAATTCTCCTCCAAACCTGAAAGAAGAATTAGTCGGGATCACCCGAGGAGTAAACCAACTCATCAGTGGGAATCGGGATCCAACTATCATCGCATGATAACGTGACGGAATCCACTCACGTCACCACACTCCAGAAGGTATGCGCATGCTTGGCAAGTTTCAGTTTCTTTAGAAACTCCCGATGTTATTTTTACCCCTAGAACCCAAGTGACCTTGACTGAGCCAACATATCAAAGGGTCCTAGTCAAGTTCAACCCGTCATTATCTTGATTGCATTAGACCCACCCGCATGAGTCCTTGACTGAGCCAAAATGACCGCACGACTGTCCTAACCAATCTCATATCCATGCAACAGAAAAGCACTACATAGCTACCGAACACTACGTCTCGGCTAAGCACGACATACGCAGCACGAATACTAAGCAATACTAATCTGAAATGACGGAGGGCTACGGCTTGTTTTTGGCGAAAAACCTTTAACGTAATGAACTTGATATCGTTGAAGGAACTGCATAACTTTTTATAAAAATATAGTGACGAAAACTTTCGCTAAAGAGGTCACTCCCGGTGAAGAGATCTCGGCTCTTTCCCCGTAGAATGAGGTGCAAGATATTCCAACTGAATACCACGATGCAAAGCAAAAGGCAATCGGCTATAGTGAAGTTATTACTCTGACGCAAACTTCTGTCCAAGGGGTCACTCCCGGTGAAGGGATCTCGGCCCTTGCCTCGTCGACTGAGGTGCTGGATATTCATAACCGAATACCACTGTGCAAAACAAAAGAGAACGTCTTTGCAATAACAGCTTTTTGAAAGATGTTCCAACAACATCAGAATAGGTTTGTTTAGCTTGCATTGATCCGAATCAACTCAGTCCTATCAATTGATCACACCAATAAAGAACGAAAATAATGATGTACGTATATGCCATCCGCATTCGCCACTGGGTCCCATCATCACCCGTTAGGTTACTTAACTAACGACAGAGCGGGGACTGGACTAGCGCGGATGCAAAACATATACAACATCTACTAATATATATATATCAATATATAATATTCGCTCAAGGCGTGATAAAATGCAACATCACAGAAATGTAATAAGTATCACAGAACAATACAGATATCTGGGATCCCCAGGTTTCATAAAGCCGCTACTGAAACCCGACGTTCCCCTGGTCATGTGGATAGCCTGTGCAATGAAATCTTAGACCCCTACGGGCGCGGCAAGTTACCCGCCAAAACCTGAAGTGAGGCAGCCCCCTTCAGCAACGTGAATGGACCACCCAGCACTTCACGGAATCCGGTAACTTGGGAACCCCTCTTTGGGTCAACCTGTACCCCCTACGAGTGCGGCGAATAGCCCGCCAATTCTAGAGTAAAGTCCCCTCCGTCTCAAAGCCATGAGATGCGGGCCCGTTGCTCTCTAGAACCCGGCTATCCGTGCACCCCACCGCGGGGTAATCCTAGTACAGAAAGTAAAATATACAACGGGTACATCGACCTCAACCCGGTCGTGCCCCAAAAGAATAATATACAAACAGGCAGTGACGGCAGTCCACATGTCGGACGCTCGCTCCGCAATATCAAATGTACATATACAACCAAACTGTACTACCATTGCATCCAGGCTATCCACCATGATAAATCCGCAACATCACATCACAATACAGAACATCAACGTGAATGTCACGTTCGCAAATCCGTCTAAGGGCTATAGCAGTTAGACAGGATTTACCGATCAAATGACATTCACGGTCGCAGATATAATGTAAATACTGTGAACTAACATGTTTAAAATTTTCGATCGACAAAAATTCCCGAAGTGGGCCCCAAGCATAATACCCAGTACTCAAATAAATCTGGGCCCAAAATAAAATAACCAGAAACCACTTTTTCAAGTCAGGAATCACTGTAGGAAAAATGGTCCAGTGATGTCACTATTCGGCGGCGGAACCTCGGCCAAAAGGGGGTTACGGCCGCGGTTCCGCGGCGCTACAGTGACATCATGCAACCTTTTTCTTCAGTGGTCTCCAAAAACCCTGCCTGATTTTCTGCAACATACCAAATAATTTTTTGACAACAAAAGAAAATCGACAGAAACACAGAATTTGAAAACGCGGTTTCGGAATTTTTCGTTCGATCGAAGTTCTAAACACGTTAGAGCAAGCTAGTAAAGGTTAATGGCGTGGCTCTGATACCATATAGGACTACAGTAGCGCCCCGGCCGTCTATCCGAGGCTAAAATGCGGAAACGAAAATTTTTCTTGACTTTAAAACCGGCACTACCACATCCTAAAAACCCGGATCGAACCATTAACCTATACCTAGCTATCAAGAGAAGGGTAGAGAGCTATACCGAGCGATCCGTGTCCTTCGGTCTTCGTCTCCACTCCGGTCTCCTCGCGGAATCTCCGGTCTTCATTTCCTCGTCGGAACGGGCACCACATCGCCGGGTTCTTTTACGGGCTCCCACCTCTGGACCGAGGCAACTCGGGCACGAAGTTGGCGAGCCGACGTGCCCAAGGGTGCTGTAGGATCAGTGTAGAAAGCTTTGTCTCTTACGGGTAGTGAAGTTGCCTTTTAAGGAGGGAAGAAGAAGATGAGCTTTTGAGATGGCTATGGATTTTTGTGGCAAAACATAATATGATATGATAATTTCTCCCACACCAAAAATGAACCCCTCCTCCTCATGAAGTGTGGCCGGCCTCCCTCTCTCATGGTCAAGAAAAAATCCAAGCATCAAGCAAGTGGAGAAAATGGAATGATAATGAGGAAAAAGAATCACACCAAGGTCAAATCAATTCTCATCACAAATCCTTTCTCATTAATGCAAAAGAAATGATGCAAGAAAAAGCAAAGATGCTTAATCTATCATAATCACTCATTTACAAATAACACCCTCCTAATAACTAATTTCACACTTGCAAATTAGCCCCTCGATCAGAAAAATCCGGCCGTGAAGGAACAAAGGAAAACTGGCCGAAACGGAATGCAAACTGGCAACTTCAGAAAACTGATCCCGTAATAAATTACAGGAAAACCCCGCGACTGTATATACATACCCGCATTTGTATTCCGAACGAATACAAATGCAAAGAGACAAAATCTACACTGTACAATACTAGGATCCGGCTTAAACCAAAGCCTGCTAGTATAATCCGTCCGATCATGATCCGTGCAATACCGCACGTATCTGATCGAACCCTGCCATATCTCCATACGGCCTCTACAGCGTTTCGCCCGAAACGTGAGAAAACGGTCTGTGGGGGACTCTAAAGACTCGTCAATACTTTGGTTGTGGATTTAACCACTAGCACGTCAGAGGTATTAGCCATATATAACGGGCTACCAGGTATTGACCAAAAGGGACGTCGATGAGCGAACTCATCCTGACACCCTACTGAGCCTGTCAGTGACAATATCCGTACAGTCCGGTCCGTTCGTCTATGAGCATCGCATGGCGGGTCTAGGGGGTTGGTAAAATTCAGACCCCCAAAAGCGGTACAAATCGTGTCGGAGTGTAGCCCAGAACACCCTGAGATACTACTGGAATACCTACCAGTAAATATCCTACTTCGGCCGAGGGCTTTGTGTAATGGCTCTCTTAGACACAGCGCGACCTCACCCCTAATACCGGGAGAGACGAACCCCTGCAGATCCGCTCACTGCCTCCATGTGGCTCGGGACTGTACCCAACTAAAACCTGTTTGCACGACTCCTTTGAGCCGTGGTAAGGTAGTAATCAAAGTACAGTGGGAACTCACACGAGACAAATAACGATCTTAGGTCGATGAACTAACCTGTACACATGTCACCAGGAAACTGCTATCTGACGTCAGGTATAAGACCAATTAGCATATTCCCGGCGAGTCCTGTCCGGTGTACTCATAACCCAATGAGCACCTGTATACATCTTAGGTGAACCAACTGACACCAGTGGCTCGTGAGACCGGCCACCGCCCTTCGTCGGGGTCTCGACTGTATACACTAGTCTACTCTGGAGTATCGATGCCCTGTCTCGAAACTCCCTCGACTAGGGACCTTTTAAGGATGTGCTTATAGACCCCAGCTCCCACATATATGATCGCCCTCATACTGCTGGCAGTCAAGCAAGAATCCTAGGGGCTCTATCAACGCGCAATAGTGACCTGTAAGGTCACCTAAAGAAGTACACGATGATAAAGATAAACCAGATAGCATACTATCATCTTGAGTAAGACTGTCCTACCAGTATAGGTCCTCCTTCAATCATTGCAATCACGTGCCTATGATCCAATAATTGACTCTAAGGGCACTATCTCCAACATGTATTTGTATCATTTCAAGTATGGCATGATTTCTCATACAAATCCATCAAAGCATATCCATTTCATAAGGATCTAACGTCACGTACGTATGTCATTTGAAACTATGCATGAAACTATATGCAAATGGAAGACATACTATATATGATACTATATCAATAACATTAATATGTAATTAGATATCATACTACTTTAGTTATAAGGTTGTGGGGGTGCTGTACGCCATCCACCCGACTTCCCCTATAGATATAAATCTACTCACCAACTTGATGAGCTTGCTGAATTCCACGCTGCTAAGTTCGTCAACATCCGTCTCGGAATCCTTCGCGATCGCACCTATAATCGTATTTAAAATCACACCGATGTAAATATCATATTGAAAACCAAAACAATGAGCTAAGCACCCGTACGTTAGAACCTACAGCTCACTTACTCCAAAGATGATCAATTGCCCCTGAACTTTCCGTACGAACGTCAACGTTTCAGTTGCGGTACAGAAATACGGAAAATCATATCGAAATGTCAGAAAATTTATATAAAACCCAACTAAACATTCCCAGATTTCTCTGTATGAATATTGGAACAGATCAAACAATACTAAAAACCATAATTTTCCCATACAAAGGCACGGAAGAAAAACCAACACCAAACACCCAAGGGGGGCCGGCGAGCTCGGAAAAGGCCTAGATGTCGCCGGGTCAACCAATGACTTGGGGAATCTGTCTTTAAGTTAAGTCTTATAGTGGTCCTATGATACTTATGGTGTTGATAGTTTTTCTAGTGCTTATACCTATTGGTTCCAGATTCATTGAAATGAGCTAGATATCACAAAATCCCAGTTTATAATACTGCACAAACTAAACATGCTACGTGTCGTATATAGAACTTTACTCCAAAACTGATACTAGCTTACAGATTTAACCTACTGCTAAAATAACTTAAATAAATAATACCAAATATACCTATACACCTACAGAGAGATACCCTAAAAAAATACAACACCTAACTCCCTTACAAATCCGGCGAGCTCGGATTTTACCTTCTTGTCGCCGGCCAAAATCCGAGGTAATGGGTTCGTATTCCCATGACTTATTATAGATCCAATTTACAAGGTTTAGGCACTGTTTGGGTTTTCTAATTTACATCTAAATTATAACAGATTCAAAATAGAGCTTATTCCTATCAAAATACGATATTTCCGATATCCGATTTCAATATTTAAACTTTTCAGAACTAGAATCCTATAGAGTTTAGAGATTATACCTATGGAGATTGTGTAAAATGAAACACCAGCTCATGAATTGTGTGTGGGAGCATCTAAGTCTTGTAGGGGTTCTAGCTTGGTGATGTGCACAACTTTGATAAGGTGAATCATTTCCTCTCTTTTGATATTAGGAACACATAGGTTTCTATTGTTAGAATTTTGGTAAGTGTTCAGTTTGAGGAGGCTAAGGAGTTCCTATGTGTATGTGTTATTGTGTAGAGAAAGTATGAGGTGGGGGTTAAGAGGTGGAGGTGGCATAGATGAAAGAGGAGGTGTCACCATAAGGAAGCATGGTGCATTCATGCAAAGAGGAGGTGTTAAACTTGAAGAAGGAGGTGGAGGATTGTGAGCATGGGTGAGGTGAGTTGTATGTGAGGGTTTAGTCTAGGTTATGATATGTCAACCATTTCCAAATAATTAAAACAACAAAAGAAAGAAAACCTTTTTCATGTAAAATCTACATCCATATTTAAAATGAAATACTTGTCATGACACTTACATATTCTTATCTTAATATGAAATCTTATATCATGTTACAATTTAAATCCATATGAAATAAAAGATAGGAAATTATTTAACCTATCACTTAAATGCCATTAGCTTAATGTAAAATTCAATATCATGTTAAAATAATTAAATATATCATTTTTATAATATCGCACACCTTTCTTTGTATTTACCAAAATACCTATATTTTTACGGATATTATTCCGATACCCAAAAGCTGTATGTGATATCACTTTTATAAACTCATTATTTTTATATTTAAAATTATAAATTAATATTTATAATTTTCCAAAATGTTACACGTAAATCATTATGACTCGATCAAGTGGGGATCCATGCCTCCTCAACCTTATGAATAGATATGGCCATGTCGTGTGTGGTACAGGTGTTATTTTAAGCATGCCAAAAAATTTAGTTCAGTGTTTAATTTGAAAACTAACTCTTAGCATGTTTTGGGTATTTTAACAAAACTTCTTATCTTTGAAACTTTCAATAAAGTGCCAAACTTAACGGTGTCATGTCAGCACCGTACAACCTCAACATAAAAATTAGAAAATTTCTAAAATACATCTCTTTAACCTTTACTTTAACCTAATTTCAAAAAAATAAAATAAATAAACAAATAAATAAAACTCACCCTCTTCCTTATACTTCCCTGGCAATCATTGCCGGCGAAGGCTCCGGCGCCCTCGACCTCCCACCTCCTCTTCCCTCTACATCACCACCACTACAACCATCACTATCATAAGAATCCTCCTCTTATTCTTCTTCTTCAAAACCCTCAACCACCTCTGCCACCCATCTCCCTCTACCGCCGCCGCAACCACCACCACCACCACCACCATCTTCCTCTTTGATGGAGGTCCTTTTCTGGTCTCCTTCAGATGTTGTCTTCCGTCGATCTCCCTGTGGATCTTGGAGGTGATCTCCTATTGCGTGTAGGTCTCAATGGGTTTTGAGGAGATTAGTGATTTGAGGAGTTTAGTTCCAAGTACCTGCAAAGAAGTCCCGGGGTGGTTTGGTACCACCGAGGACCCTCCGACGATCAAGTTAGTACGAGATCCGAGCAGAGTCACGGCTAAGTGGAATAAAAAATGGCTTACTTGACCCCTCTGTGATGGGGGTTTATATAGCGGCGGCAGCACGCAGCAGCAGGCGCGAGAATCTCGCCGGCAGTTACGCTCCCGACGTCACGCCCACGTAAAGAGCGGATCGCCCATTAATGGGGATCGTGATGGTGTGAAACGTGGGACGTTGCTGGCGGAGAATCTGCGTGTGGCGAGATTTGCAGAGCGGCGGTTACGCCTGTGAGTGGTGGAGTTGGTCGGTCGGAGGGACTGAGGAAGACGGCCTCGGCTGGGGAGCTCGGAGACGAGCAAGAGAGCCGAGGAGTCTTGGTCCTGTGGCAGCTCGGGGCGAGCTGAGCGGCCGAGGAGGCCAATTTATAGGGGCCCCGAGGAGGGCCAGCTTGCTTGCAGGTCGGGTACAAGGGTGGCCTGGTCGGCCTCTGTAGGCCCTTTCTTCTGGGTCTTGGGACATGTTATCTGCCACGTGTCCTGATCTTGAAGATCGCCAATATTGAGCATTATCATTAGCCCCCCACTCTTGTCCTGACCAGCTAGCGGGTCGAGTCAGGAGTGGACTGCCGGGCCGCCCGGGGTAAGCTCCCTCCTAAGGTTTCGTCGGGACGCGTCCCCGGGCTGTCAGCTGTCTTTTCTGCCAGCGAATTAGGGCGAGATCTATGCATTTAAGGAAGGTGCGCCGGTTCATGCATCCTGCCACTGAAGCGACGGTTGGCCGACGCGACGTGTGTAGACCTGTGGCGTCTGATGGGCCGCGGTCCAATACGGGAACGACAAGTGGAGCAATTGGTCGTCGAGTTGACTTCGATCACCTGATGTCTTTTGTTGGGGCTTCGGGTCCGCTGCATGTGATGGGCTCAGTGGCCTCGTTATGAGGGCTACAAACCTGCAGCGTCTGTTAAGAAGGAGGATGCTTGCTGGGGATGACCGAGCAGGGAAGCTGCTCGGTTGATCTTGGCGAGGGCTTTGATCCCTGGCGTTGCGAGTAGGGAAGCTACCGGCCAGGGATAGCCGAGCAGGGAATCCGCTCGGCTGCCTTTGGGAGGACTTTGATCCTTAGCGTTGGAGGGGTTGTAAGAAGCCTGCCAAGGATAACCGGGCAATGAAGCTGCACGGTTGCCTCTTGGCGAGGGCTTTGATCTCTGGCGTCGTGGGTAGGCAACCGCCAGCCTGGGATAACCGAGCGGGGTAGCCGCTCAGATGCTTCTTGCGAGGGCTTTGATCCATGGCGTTGCGGGTAGGGAAGCTACCGGCCAGGGATAGCCGAGCAGGGAAGTCGCTCGGCTTCCTCTAAGGAAGACTTCGATCCTTAGCGTTGGAGGGGTCGTAGGAGGCCTGCTAAGGATAACCGGGCAGTGAAGCTGCGCGGTTGCCTCTTGGCGAGGGCTTTGATCCCTGGCGTTGTGAGCAGGGAAGCTACCGGCTCGGGATAGCCGAGCAGGGAAGCCGCTCGGCTTCCTCTAAGGAGGACTTTGATCCTTGTCTTTGTTGGGTAGGAAGCTACCCGCTGGGAAGCGCCGAGCAGAAAGGGGCTCAGCGGCCTCGCGAAGAGAGCTTCAGATCCTCAGCGTCTGATGGGCAGGAGGACGCCCGCCGGGGATGCGCCAAGCAGAAGGAACTCGGCGGCCTCACGGTGAGGGCTTGAGATCCTTAGCGTCTGATGGGCAGGAGGATGCCCGCTGGGGATGCGCCGAGCAAGAAGGATCTTGGCGGCCTCGCGATGAGGGCTTCAGAACCTCAGCGTCTGATGGGCAGGAGGATGCCCGGCGGCCTCGTGGTGAGGGCTTGAGATCCTTAACGTCTGATGGGCAGGAGGACACCCGCCGGGGATGCGTCGAGCAGACGGAACTCGGCGGCCTCGTGGTGAGGGCTTGAGATCCTCAGCATTTGATGGGCAGGAGGATGCCCGCTGGGGATACGCCAAGCAAGAAGGATCTCGGCGGCCTCGTGATGAGGGCTTCAGACCCTCAGCGTCTGATGGGCAAGAGGATGCCCGCTGGGGATGCGCCGAGCATGAAGGATCTCGGCGGTCTCGTGGTGAGGGCTTGAGATCCTCAGCGTCTGATGGGCAGGAGGATGCCTCTTGGGGATGCGCCGAGCAAGAAGGAACTCGGCGGCCTCGCGGTGAGGGCTTGAGATCCTCAGCGTCTGATGGGCAGGAGGATGCCCGCTGAGGATGCGCCGAGCGAGAAGGATCTCGGCGGCTTCAGGTGAGGGCTTCTATCCTCAGCGTGAGAGGGGCCGTGAGAGGTCTGCTGAGGATGGCCGAACAGGGTAGCTGCTCGGTGCCTCTTGGCGATGGCTTGGATCCCTGGCGTCGTAGGTAGGGACCTACCAGCTGGGGATGACCGAGCAGGGAGCTGGTCAGTGCCTCTTGGCGAGGGCTTTGATCCTTAGCGTTGGAGGGGCTGTAAGAAGCCCACTAAGGATGACCGGGCAGTGAAGCTGCGCGGTTGCCTCTTGGCGAGGGCTTTGATCTCTGGCGTCGTGGGTAGGCAACTACCAGCGTGGGATGATCGAGCGGGGTAGCCGCCCGGATGCCTCTTGCGAGGGCTTCGATCCCTGGCGTCATATGCAGGGAGCTACCAGCCGGAGATGACCGAGCAGGGTAGCTGCTCGGTTGCCTCTTGCGAGGGCTTTGATCCTTAGCGTTGAAGGGGCTGTAAGAAGCCCACTAAGGATGACCGGGCAGTGAAGCTGCGCGGTTGCCTTTTGGCGAGGGCTTTGATCTCTGGTGTCGTGGGTAGGCAACTACCAGCCTGGGATGACCGAGCGGGGTAGCCTCCCGGATGCCTCTTGTGAGGGCTTCAATCCCTGGCGTCATGGGTAGGGAGCTACCAGCCGGAGATGACCGAGCAAGGTAGCTGCTCGGTTGCCTCTTGCGAGGGCTTTGATCCTTCAGGACAGGGACCGAGCAGGGTTACTACCCAGTGCCTCTCGGCGAGGACTTTGATCCCTGTCGGTTGTGGTAGGAAGCTACCAACCGTGGATAGCCGAGCAAGGACTCGACCGCCTCTGGGAGGACTTTGGTCCTTGGCGCAGGAGGGGATGTAAGAAGCCTACCAAGGACCCTTGGCCGGGCAGGGTTACTGCCGGGTGCCTCTTGGCGAGGGCTTTTGTCCTGAAGGATAGCCGAGCGAGGGATCCTCAGGCTCGACTGCCTCTGGGAGGGCTTTCTGATCCCTAGCGTTGCGGTAGGGAAGCTACCCACCAGGGATAGCTGAGCGAGGGTCGGGCTCGACTGCCTCTGGGAGGACTTTCTGATCCCTGGCGTTGCGGTAGGGAAGCTACCCGCAGGGATAGCCGAGCGAGGGTCGGGCTCGACTGCCTCTGGGAGGACTTTCTGATCCCTGGCGTTGCGGTAGGGAAGCTACCCTCCAGGGATAACCGAGCAGGGTAGCTGCTGGGTTGCCTCTTGGCGAGGGCTTTCATCCCTAGCGTTGCGAGTAGGGAAGCTACCGGCCAGGGATAGCCGAGCAGAGAAGCTGCTCGGCTGCCTCTACGGAGGACTTTGATCCCTGGCGTTGCGAGCAGGGAAGCTACCGGCCAGGGATAACCGAGCAGGGTAGCTGCTCTGTAACATTTTGAAAATTAGAAATAAATAAAATTAATTAATTTAATAATAAAACGATAAATCAAAAAGTTATTAAAAACAAATAAGATAATTTCATAAGATGTTTGTAAAACAATTTAAATTAAAATTTTAGTGTGCAACATAAATAAGTTATAGGGGTTTTAGTGATAATTTTAGCTTCATTTTAATTAAATGGTGTTTATATAATAACATAGGTAGTGAAGGGTCTTTTTGTAAAATTTAGGAAAAATGTGTAAACTTGAAATTTTTGAGGGTGTATGTGTAAAAGAGTTAGGAAATATTTTGGTTTAGAAATTCCTCAAAATACCATAAATTAGGATTTATCTTATACATCCACCTCATCCTTGCATGAAAATCCCACATTTTCTCCTTGTTACACCACCTCCTTACATGAAACAAGCACATCCTTGATTATTGACACCTCCTCCTACACCTCCATCATTCTCTTTATCCTATACCTAGTGTTCAGATCACTTAGCCAAATAAAAAAATTAGAAAAAAAAATCAAAGAAAGAAAGAAAACACTTGAACTCACAAAAGAAAATTAAAGAGAAGAGAAAAGAGAAGAAAGACTAGGAGCTAAAGAGTTCACCATCAAGCTTGGAGTGAAGGACTTGGGTATCTTGGAGGAGGTCTTTCAACCATTCTCAGTAGGTATAATTCTTAATTCAGTAGGTTTTAGTTCTGTAATTTATAAAATTTTAGAAATCGGATATTGGAAAAGTTGGTATTTTAGGAAAACTTAGCTCTGTAGTAATCTGCTGTTAGTCAGAATAAAACCAACTTAACAAAACAGTGCTAAAATGATATATTTGGAACATAGAGCAAACCATAGGCACACGAACCAGGGGGCTCGGATTAGGGCCGGCGACCAATAGGACAATTCCAGCGTCGCCGGATTTTTGATGGAGATGGGTGTTTTAGGTTTTTGTGGTAGGTCTCTGTATAGGTGTTATGGAATCTGGTATTGTTTATTTAAGTTAATTTAACAGTATATGGAATGTGGGGGCTAATATCGTAAAAGGGATCACAATTCTAAAATACGACACGGTAAATTCGTAACGCGTTTAAGTTTTCTGTTGCAAGCAGCGAGAGGTTAAAAACTCAATTAGTATATGTGTTAGCTAGTTTAAAATAGTCGGACGTGGTATCGTTAATACGTACAACTTGTGTTTTCTTGATTTTGCCACATCGGAATTACCCTTTCTTATATCAGTTAATTGCGGTAATAGATTCGAATACGGAAACTTCGGAGGCCGCAAGGAAAGGAAATGGATTGGTGATCTGAGTTGATTCGACGTATTCGGCTGAGTAGACTATATATCTACCGGGAGATTTTGTATGGATGGCGTGATACGCCCGTAGTTAAGTTTAAATAAGAATGGGCTTTATATGCTAAATTAATCATATGCATTCATATAGATATATATACATCGCCATGTTAATAATTGTTAGAACACCGCACAGTTATTGACGAGTTATGCTGCACCTGCACATATCTACATGTTACACTACACCTCGTCGATATTAACATGTCACATATACACTTAATTTTTATTATGCTAAATATGATTCCCATCATACATTGAACATCAAGAATGGTAGTTATTTTTCATAAACATTATCATATGGTATCTCCAAGTATGTGTAGTTCTGATATAAGATGCATTGGATTACTATGGATTTATGGCTTTGAGTTTTTTTTTTACATTAGCGAAAGAATTCAATGATTTTATGATAAATGTGACATGTCCACCATGAAATGTCGTTTTTTGATTTGGTTTTGTTCCGAACCGGGTGAGGTAGCTATACGGTTGCAGAATTTCTTACGTATATCCGAGCTGGGTGGGGTAGCTATACAGCCGGATCATGGTGGACCTGGTCGGGGCCGAGGGGCAGGGGCCGCACTTTTGGCGGTGAGCCTAACGAGGATACTCGATACCGGAGTCAGTGGTAAACACGGCGGATATCTAGGTGATACCGACCGGTGTTATTGATTGACATGATCGTTCGGGGAACGATGCCTGATGAAACACCGAAGATTTGTGTCGATGATGGACACGGGAAGAAAATGAACCTTATTTGGAAAATAATTGATGAGATTCCAGTTTTGGATTTATATATTGAGTATTACAAATTTATGCTTCCACCTGTTAGTATGCATCATATTCATCATTGTTGATATTAGTTCTAGATCGGCATACTTACATTATCAGCCGATATATGTTAGTTATATTCACTGAGTTGGCAACTCATCCCATTGTGCTACAGTTCTTTGCAGGAGTCGAGTGGACATATAGCAGCAGACAGATCCACTTATCAGTTATCGCTCTTTTTGCTAGGTGGGTTATCTATGTAGTAACCTCATCTTTTGGTATTGTATATTGAATCTAGAGTTTCTCTATCAACCCTGTATAATGACTTAGAACGATATGTATATTATTTCAGATAAGATCGTTGGGTTGTATTAGACAGTGTTTCTTTTATTTATGTCTGAGATTCTTCTTTGATTTCATATTATGATTTTGTATTGAATTCCACTATTAATATTGTTGCTCCCAACTAGGGATACAATCACATTTAACATTTTATATTTGTTTAATAATTTAACTTCATAAACTGTGATTTTTACTTAAAACTAAATTTCTATATAAAGAATTCCGCAAAAAGGATTTTGATCTTGGTTTTCGGCTTACTTGGATTGTTTGACTATCTTTAGGTATTATACAATCTAAGTGCCGGTCACATCCAATTTCGGGTCGTGACAAAGTTGGTATTAGAGCGTAGGATTAACTTTATGGAATCGAGTTTGAAATTAAAATAGGTTGACGTGAGTCCGTGATTTAGGATGACCTTTGGTTTGATGGAGTAGGTGAATTAGGATGAGTGCAGTACCGTACGTATGTTCCGCGGCATATTTACGTTACCGTACTCAGCCTAACCAACCTTAAGAGGTATATCTTGATCTATTCTTCCTTTGACACTCTTATATTGATATCCTTATTCGTAAGCCTTATCAACTCTCGTTTTTTGCTCCAGCCACTATGTCACCAACGTCTACGGGGACTCAGACGACCGCTGTTAGAGATGATATTAGAGCGGGCTCGTCTGACACGGGGACAAATTTGGGCAGTATGCATATCTTTCAGGAACTGATTGATCCACCCTATAGTAATCGTATAGCTAGGATGGAAACAAATGTTCACGAGATGCGCCGAATGATCAGAGCCTTGCTAGAGATTAGTCGAGCACAGAGGTCGACCATTCCTCCACGTACGGGTGTTCAGAGACCAAGGCAAATTCGTAATAATGCTTTAGCACCAAGACGTGTTCGTAGAGGCCGTGGCGGATTCTGCAGAGATCAGTTTTATTACTTGTACCCATATGTTCAGCAGCCCGTGCAAAGATGTTTCAGGTGTGGGTGTCCGTATCACGGTATTAGGGATTGTCCCATGAGGCGGCAGGGTGAGGCATCGGTCTCACATATGACTTCGCCACCTCCTCCGAGTACATTACCTCCTACCCCTGTTGTCGTTCCACGCCAGGTCAACGCCCATGGAGGCTGGGGTTGTGACGGTCGTAATTCGAGAGGACGAGGAGGTCGAGACAGATTCATTCCAGATCGCAGTTTTGATCGAGAAGTGACTCAGGGCCAGATGTTTAGTTCACACCCAGTAGGACAGGGACCTCCATATACATGTTATAATTGCGGGCGTCCAGGGCACTTAGATAGACAGTGTACACGCCCAGGAGGAACTGTTGTTCCGCAGGCTGTTTTACCCCCTCCACTTTCGTCGTCGATGGATTTACTTCCTCCCCCAATTGGCCCTACGCGCCAGACGGTTGCACCACGAGGTCGAGGCTTGGCAGGACGATCTCTGAGAGGTCGAGGAGATAGAGGTAGAGGACGGCAGGATAGGGGCAGGGTCCAGGCATGTGTTTTTGCACTGACTCCACGGAATGCCAGGCATCCACTGCAGTAGTGACAGGTACTATTGTGGTATATTCCTTAGATGCGCATATTTTATTTGATCCCGATTCTAAATAATTATTCGTATCTTTAAGTTTTGCACTTTCTCTGGGGAGAGAGTCGTAGGTTAGGATTAGTTACTGCAAGTTATGATTACTCCTATAGGGGATTCTTTTATAGCCTGACATGTATTTAGGTCATGTTCAATATATATTGTTGATAGGGATTTAGTAGTGGATTTGAGTCTCCTAGGTGTAGTAGTTTTGATATACTTCTTAGTATGTTTTTGGTTGGCTGCTTGTCATGCCTATGTGGATTGTCGGGAAAGGGCAGGTAGATTTTGTTCTCCCGATGAATCGATCTTTATTGGGCAGGGAGACTGTAATATAACTCCTGCCAACATGATTTCTGCTTTTTGTGCGGGACGACTCTTGAAGAAGGGTTTTCATGGGTTCTTGGCTTTTGTTCAGGACTTAAGGGTCGCTGAGATTCCATTGTCCCAGGATTCGATCGCACGAGAATTTTCGGATGTGTTTCCTGCTGAATTGTCAGGATTACCGCCTGATCGTGACATTGAATTTTGCATTGACTTGATTTCGGGTGCGAGGCCTATTTCTATGTCACCCTATCGAATGGCACCGACGGAGTTGAAGGAACTTAAAAGTCAGTTGCAAGAGTTGTTAGCTATAGGAATTGCGCGTTCCAGTGTATCGCCGTGGGGAGCCCCTGTCTTATTTGAAACGAAGAAGGACGGTCGTACAAGACTGTGTATTGACTACCGACAGCTGAATTGCATCGCTGTGCGAAATAGGTATCCACTACCTCGTATCGGTGACTTGTTCGATCAATTGCAAGGGGGGCTGGCTACTTCTCAATGAGGGATTTGCGGTCAGGGTACCATCAGTGGAAAGTTCGGAAGGATGATATTCCTAAGACTGCTTTTTGTAACCGATATGGGCTGACCAGGAAGGAGGATCCATTTCTTTGGACGGAGACGTGTGTGCGAAGTTTCCAGTAGTTGAAGATTCGCTTGACGACTGTACCAGTCTTATCATTACCTTCTGGGTCAAGTGGCCTTGTTGTGTATTGTGATACCTCTAGAGTAGGTTTAAGCTGTATGTTGATGCAGCACGGTAGGGTTGTAGCTTATGCTTCTCGCCAGTTGAAGAGGCACGAGCAGAACTGCCCCACTCAAGATTTGGAGATGGCTTCTCTAGCTTTCGCACTGGAGATTTGGGAACAATACTTGTGTGAATGATCGCTAATGTTTCACAGATCATAAGAGCTTGAAGTAAAATTTTCAGCAGTGGGATCTGAAACAAGGCAGCATAGATGGATGGGACTCGTGAAGGATTACGATTGTGAGATTCTGTATCATCCAAGCAAAGCAAACGTTATAGCACATGCTTCGAGTCGGAGGCCTGGAGGTAGCTTATCTCAATGGTGTACTATGCAGAGACAGTCTTCTACAGACTGACAAATTTTATGTGATAGCCGCATGCAGTTCGAGTTCATATCGACAGGAGGACAGTTAGCACAGATTCGCACCTTCCTCAGCGATTAGATCGTATTCGAAAGACACGGCCGTAGATGTTCATAGGTTAGAGATTATGGATCAGCTTAGGTAGGGCAGAGAGTCGAAGTTCGTGATAGATAACTAGGGAGTATTACGTTTTGGGGCTCGTCTGAGTGTGCCAGATTCGGATGGACTGAAATGTGAGATTTTAGAGGAGGCCCATAGATCAGCATACCGTATTCATCCTAGTTCCACCAACATGTATCATGATCGGAAGGATGTTTACTGGTGGGAAGGAATAAAAAAGGGGTGTTGTGGAGTGCGTTTCGAGATGCTTAACTTGTTAGCAAGTCAAGGCAGAACACCAAAGGCCAGTTGGAGAATTGCAGCCCTTACCCATTTCAGAGTGGAAATGGGAACAAATTTCCATAGATTTCGTGGTGGGTCTACCCAGGACTAGCATAGGGGATGATTCCATTTGGGTAATTGTATATAGATTGACAAAGGCAGCTCATTTCCTTCTGGTGAAGACGACGTATGGGTTTGCACAGTATGCTCAGAATTATATCGACGAGATTGTCCGATTGCATGGAGTTCCGACGAGCTTGGTGTCGGATGGAGGTAAAACAGTTTACTAGTAGTCCTTGGCAGGAACTTCAAGGGACTCTTGGTACATGATTGAGTTATGGTACAACTTTCCAACCACAGCCAGATGGTCAGTCCGAGCGGACCATTCTGACTTTAGAGGATATACTGCGAGCTTGCAGGCTTGATTTTGGTGGTAGTTGAGATCGTCACCTACATTGATAGAATTTTCGTACGACAACAAGTTTTCAGGAGACGATCAAGATGGCACCTTTGAAGCTTGTATAGGAGGAAATGTCGATCGCCCGTTTGCTGGACGGAACTGAAAGAGAGTAGCAGTTTGGGACCACAGGTAGTACAGAAGACTACGGAAGAGATTCGGCTTGTACGAGTGTCACGCCCAGCTTCCCAGAGTACGCTAAGGTAGGCACGTGACATAGCCAACCATGCTACCTGTGGATAGGAATTATCCTTCCACAGTCACATTACGGCTGTAGAGATATCAAGAACAATAATAAAACTATCTAGCACATGCCTATAAGCCAAAATAAAATGAGTCAAGAATAAATAATGCGGAAGCAAGAGATCCAATACAAGAATAAGTGGAATGTATGTCCCATAATGCGGGCTCACATCAGGAATAAAATACTGAAAAGTAAAAGAACTAACTACTAATGAGTCCTCACTGCTCAGCCTGCTGACTGAAGTACTTCTGCTCGGACTGCAGTAAAGGTATGGAATCTGGGCCATGCAAAACCCAGACGTCAGCGCGTCATAACATCAAGAAATAATATATAAACAGAGTAGCAAGGCATGCAAGTGTGATCATAAATGGTAAAGCAGGTATAACAGCAATATAAATCAGTGCAGTGAAAGGTAGTGTGCAGTGAGTAATCTAAACTGGTCTATTGGGTTAACTACCCTCTTATCTTTGAAATCAATTTGATGAATTATCGATGTAACTCAATAGTATCCCGTGCATGCCCGGGACCACGGTCTAAGACTCTCGGGCTGAAACCGAAACATGCCGCTAGGCACTAAAACATGAAATATGTAAAGACGAACGATGTCAGCAGCATCATCCCAAGGCTGGCCTAGCCTCTAAAACTGATCAATATAAGCAAGCAACTGTCGAGTTACAAGTCAGGTTTCATCATTGATTTCCCCATACCCCCAAGTTATATGTGTTCAAGTCATGTATTAAATAATCTAGAGCTAATGCCAACACAGGATCAGGCAGGTACATGTTTGTCTGGATAGACAACAGGAACGGTCCGTAAGGACAACATGTCAGGTTTGTTGGCATTAGACACAAGATCAGGTAACAGGTAAGACCATGGTACATCAGGTCAATCCAGGTAATATAAAGGTGTCATGTTATGTCAAGAGTTGTACGGTACCATGCCGTGTCAAGTAATAGGTGTAATAGGTCTTATCAGGGTGCACAAGATGTCATGTGGGTGCTCATAATCAAACTAGCATAAGCATGTGTATACATCACAAGCATGGGTACTAATAGAACAATAAACTGGAACATGTAATATGATAAGCAAATAGGTGCAGATAAACTATATAGATGTACAATTATCGATTGGAGTTCGGGTTATCGTTCCAACGTTAAGTATCATACACTTAAACAAATAAAGAGTTGTTAAATCTCGTTATTATGGGTTAAATGGTCTAGGGATGCAATGATTCATAAAATATGTTCAATAGATGCAACAATTTATAATTTAAGATCCGAGTCTACAATGATTTAATCTGACATCGAAATGCAATAATGGAAACTAATAGCTTTAGGTTCAATTTACAGGTGCAAACATGAAATAAATATGTATAAAGAATATAGTAGCATGTAGCAAGTTTCACTTGCCTCGACGGATTCAAGAAACGGTATACGGAACGTTACGCGTCGGCGGGAATAGTCGTGACGTGCGCACGGTACACGGAATGAGTCCAAACAACGCACGATGGAATCACACGGATCAGATGTCCTCGTGTGGTCTGTGGAGGGGTCTTGAGGGTGTCGACGGCGTCGACGGAGCTCCGGCGGACAACGATGGTGTAGGATGATCTGGGATCGAGGGCGAGATCGGCGGCGATCGACTCTGGCGAAGAGGGTTGGTGGTTAGGGTTTGGGTCGGCTGACGTCGGCTGGGGCGATGTGCAGGGTGTGTGCAGGTGGGTTCTTGGAGCGTGAGGGAGATGAGAAGGTGGCGAAGGAGAAGGGGTGAGGGCTCTGTTGAAAGAGGAGGAGGAAGCAATAGGGGTATTAAGGGTTGAGATGAGTATTAGTTGAAGAAGGAAGCTCGGGGCTTTTCTTTTTATGAAGACGAGACGGTTAAGGGAGGTGACGCGACTCCGCACGCGGTGACCACAACCAAGAAGCCAACAGTAAACGCGAGATGTGAGAGAAAGAAGAGAGAGAGAGGGATGCGCGAGAGGAGAGATAGGGAGAGAGGAGAAAGAAACCTGTGCTGAGGAGAGAGAGGGACAGAGGATAAAGGAGAGAGAGAGATGCTGATTGGTGGGGAGATAAAAAAAATGAGGGGACCACAAGAAGGAGAAGAGATTTGTGATTGGTTTTTGAAGGAGGGCGAGAGACTGGGTTATGAAAAGGATTTTAAAAATAAAACCAAGAAAAGATTTTTAGTTGAGAAAATATTTCCTTCGCTGTAAAGAAATCTTAGGCTGATATATATATCTATAACGAATCTAAAGAAATTTAAAATAATTCGAATTTAGCGGGATACAAAAAATAATTCAGAAATGCGCCCGAGTCGGGTCCAAAATTTTGAATTTAAAATACGAAAATTATTAGCAAGTTCCAAAAATTAAAATGAAGGATTTTGCAACAGAAATGCATACCCCTAAGAACGGACGCACGTACGTGCGCGTAGCCATCCAAACGCGTCCGTTCCAATGAACGGGACGAGAACACGATGCAAGGACGCTACCGCAGGGTTAGGGGTAACATGCAGGCCATGTCATGTATTTTTTAAAATTATTTTAAGTAACTTAAATTGTTGTATGCAAAATACGTGAAGTTGGGGTAATCTATAACTAGGAAACAACAAGCTCAAGCAAGCGGGTCGAATATAAAGTAAACTGCCATTCACAACCAAACATGGTAAATGAAATAAACACCACAAACAACACATACGACAACAGAAATTGGTATAATTGAACTCGGTTGTTACATTATACCCAACTACAAAAGAATTTCGTTCTCGAAATTCCAAGAACACAAAAAGGATAAACGACCAAAAACTACAAGAAAAGATGGGGAAACTTCTGCCGGATTTCATCTTCTCGTTCCCAGGCTGACTCTCCATGTGAGCGATTACCCTAAGAAACAAGTACAAGGGGGATAATCTTGTTCTTAAGAACCTTTTCCCTTCGATCCACAATCGCAATCGGTCGCTCCTCAAAAGTCAAGTCTTCTCGTACAGTCAGCTCTGAATGATCCAACACATGTGTTTCATCTCGAACATACTTACGAAGTTGAGATACGTAAAACACATCATGAAAATTCGCCAAGGATTGCGGTAACGCCAACCTATACGCTACCTCACCAACACGCTCCAAGATCTCGAAAGGTCCGACGAATCGAGGACTGAGCTTTCCTCGACTTCCGAAACGAATCACCCCTCTAGTCGGTGATATCTTCAAGAATACCAAATCACCCACGGCGAGCTCTAGAGGTCTTTTCGACGTATTTGCCCAACTCTTCTGTCTGTCTTGTGCTGCTTTCATATGATTCCGGATAGCGTTAACTTTCTCAACTATCTGCATAACCAAATCTGGTCCCAACAATCTTCGTTCACCGACATCGTCCCAGCAAACAGGTGAACGACACTTGCGACCATACAAAGCTTCGAATGGAGCCATCTGAATAGTCGCCTGAAAACTATTGTTGTAAGAAAACTCCACCAAATGTAGATGATCCTCCCATGAACCCTTGAAGTCCAACATGCAAGCTCTCAACATATTTTCAAGAGTTTGGATCATTCCCTCCGACTGGCCATCTGTTTGAGGATGATAAGCTGTGCTAAACTTCAATCGAGTCCCCAAACTTTCCTGTAAGCTCCTACAAAAGTGTGATAAGAAACGAGTGTCACGGTCGGACACGATGCTCACTGGTACTCCATGCAATCTTACAATCTCCTGCATGTACCGTTCTGCCAAAGTTTCCGTTGATTGACCAACCCGAAAAGGAATGAAATGAGCTGCCTTGGTCAAACGATCAACAATCACCCAAACTACATTGTTGCCTTTTGGACTCCGTGGTAGAGCTGTCACGAAATCCATGGTTATATGTTCCCATTTCCACTGAGGAATCGGAAGTGGTTGCAATAAACCAGCAACCCTTTGATGTTCAGCCTTAACTTGCTGACACACCAAGCACTTTGCCACAAAGCGGGCAATCTCCTGTTTCATGCCTTCCCACCAGAAATGCTGCCGTATATCTCGGTACATCTTCGTGCCTCCTGGATGTATGGAATATGCTGAACTGTGCGCCTCCCTCATAAGCTCTTCGCGAATATCTCCCTTTGGCACACACAAACGGCTACCATACCTCAACGAACCATCTTCATGGATCAGTAAGTCAGTTCGAAGTTCAGTTTCAACCTGTTCTCGAAACTTTTGTAATCTAGGGTCCTGCGACTGCGCTGCTTTAATATTCTCGATCAACGACGAATGTACCTGCAGCTGCATCAACTGTCCCGAAGAATGCGGTAGCACAACCTCCAAATCAAATCTCCGAAAGTCTTCAATGAGTTCCTTCTGAGCAGTCAACATCTGAATTGCTGGTAACCGACTGAGCGCATCCGGCACGACATTAACTTTCCCCGGATGGTACTTAAGATCAAGATCGTAGTCAGCCATCAGCTCCAACTATCTACGTTGCCTCATATTAAACTCCTTCTGTGTGAACATATACTTCAAGCTTTTATGATCGGTAAAAACTTCGACCCTTTCGCCCAAAAGGTAGTGTCTCCAAATCTTCAAAGCGAAGACCACAGCCGCAAGCTCCAAGTCATGAGTTGGGTAATTCTTCTCATGGGTCTTCAACTGTCTCGTGTACGCTATAACCTTCCCATGCTGCATCAAAACACATTCCAATCCTTTCCCAGATGCGTCGCTGTGAATTACCAATCCTCCGGAACTGTCTGGCACGGTCAGAATCGGAGCGGTTATTAATTTCTGCTTCAACGCCTCAAAAGCTGACGCACACCTATCCGTCCACACAAAAGGTACCTCCTTGCGCGTAAGCTTGGTCAACGGCTCCACCAGACGAGCAAAGTTCTCCACAAATCTTCTGTAATACCCGGCTAGTCCAAGAAAGCTTCTTATCTCCGCAACATTCTTCGGAATCGGCCAATCACGAACTGCTACAATCTTTTCGGGATCAACGGCGATTCCATCACCAGACACGACATGCCCCAAAAACTTTACTTCTTCCAGCCAAAACTCGCACTTGCTCATCTTTGCATATAATTTTTCTTGCCTCAGCGTCTGCAGTGCGATCTTCAAATGTTCTGCATGTAGGGTTGCTGGGCACGCGCACAAGGGTCTACGAGGCATCAACCATGCCCGATTAAAATTTTAGCCGTGCCGAACAACCCGAATACGGATCTTTAAACTAGAGATTAGGCGAAAACTAACATGCTAAACACTTTAACACTAAGTGAGAGGGATTACAACCTTTGTAGATCCGGTCCTTCACTTCATAAGCTCCGTGTTATGGTCGCTTCGCTGCGATCATCGGGTTCCGGACTCTCGAGAGGTTCCACGAAGAGAAAGATACAGTCTTGCTTCCGATCTTCGATACAAAGATGATCTACCTTGAAGTTTCATTAACACAAGCTAACACTCACTAAAATTGAGTGAACACTCTCATCTAAAGGGCAAGGGAAGATGAGGATGATGAAGTAGGATTTTTGCTCTCTTTATTTATCTTTTTCTCATATTTATTCATCACTTGGAAAAAATCTAGAAACCTTTTTCATGAAAGAATGAAGGAAGAAGAAGATGAATATTAGAATTATCCTTTTGTGATGAATAGAAAGAATTAATATGATAAATAATGCAACCATGGTCAACTAAACTCATGTAGAGAATTAACTAGGGTTAGGGTTTGGGTTGGGTTAAAGCATGAGTCATAACAAAATATCTTTATCATGACAAAAAGAAACCTTCTAGAATCAACTAGAAGTCTTAACCCTAATCCAAACCCTAATCATGTTTAAACTCCACAAAACATGTTGCATTAGTTATCATATCATGTTACAATATTATATATCACATATATAATATTTATCGTAACAAAATAAAATAATACATTTAACATATATCGCATATATATCAATGTATTACCCGAGTGAGAAAAATAATCTTTTAGTGAGCAAATATCAGTTAATGTAATTTTAATATATCATATATATTATTATATATTAAATTATCGAATCAACACTTGATCCGACAATTCGGCTATATCGCATATAACCGACTAATATTTATCCGTACCGATTCATCGAATCAACACTTGATCCGATGACCCGGCTGATATCATATATCGCGAGAATAGAATACGGTATCTCATATCGTATTATCCTCGGTCCCGCACATATCACATATGTGCTCCTACTCCATTTTGCCTGAGCCAAGAAAGCTCTGTGTAGGACTCTAAAGAATCGTCAATACGCCGGCAGTAGGTGATGATCATATCAAACACCCACAAGCTGCAAGCGGTCAGCTAAACGTAACAGCTACCCAGGTATTGAGCGCTCAGAAGATCAACAAGCAAGCCTGTATATTCTCCTGTGAATCCAAACAGTAACACTCCCGTACAGTCCGGTATCGTCGTCTGATATGTTGCATATCTCGTCTAGGGGTGGTAAACGTCAGACCCCAGTAGCTAGATAAGTCGTGTCGATATTTAGGTCTATAACAGTTCGAGAAACTACTGATAACACTTACCAGTAAATCTCAGCAACCCTGGCCAGGGATTTCCGGTTATAGCCAATCGAACACAGCACAACATCAACTCCCTATACCGGGAGAGACGAATCCCCTCCTATCACTCATTGCCTCCATGTGATTCAGGACTGTACCCAAAAGCCACCTTTTTGCACGCCCTCTTGGACGTGGTATGATGGAAATCAAAGCACAGTGGGAATCACATAAGACTCTATGACGATCTCGGGTCAACAACTACTCTGTACCAGTGTCACCGGAGAACTGCCATCTGACGTGTGGTATAATACCATCTGGGAGTTCTCGGCGAGTCCGTCCAGTGTACCCAGTCTCCACTGAGCACCCGTACACCATCCTTGATGTCAAACACCGATGGATATGGGATCATCCATCGCCCATCATATGGGTCAAGATGCGTATACGCTAGTCTAATCTGGTGCATTGATGCCCTGTCTCGATACACCCTCGACTAGGAACAGTTATAGGATGTACTCGTCGACTATCGTGGCCCCACTAGTATGATCTCATCATAGTCCCAGTAGTCGAGTACATATCTTAAGGGCTTTATCAACATGTAACATAGAGACAATCAGAGTACATGTTAAGATAAAATACAACCAGATAGCATACTATCATGTCGAGCAAGAAAGTCCTCCCTGTATATATCCAAGCATCCATTACAATATACATCGTATGTACAGTAATGGCCTCTAGGGCATACATATAACTAACACTGCATGCTCTTCAATACTCTTCGAGTAGACCAGAATATCATCAATGAACACCACAATACACTGGTCCAAGAATGGTGAAAAGATTCGGTTCATCAAGTCCATGAATATCGCCGGTGCATTCGTTACTCCGAAGGGCATCACTAAGTACTCGTAATGTCCATACCGAGTTCAAAACGCCGTCTTGCAAATATCCTCTGTTTTCACTCGGACCTGATGATATCCGGATCGCAAATCCAGCTTCGAGAATACCCTCGCTCCACTAAGCTGCTCAAATAGTTCGCCAATGCGAGGGATCGGGTACTTGTTCTTAATAGTCACCCGATTTAATTCTCGATAATCGATGCACATCCTCTTCGTGCCATCTTTCTTCTTAACTAGAAGAACTGGAGCTCCCCAAGGCGAGTTACTGCTTCGTATCCAACCCTTCTCAAGTAATTCAGTAACCTGCTTCTTAACTTCTTCCAACTCCACTGGTGCCATTTGATAATACGCTTTAGATACTGGCCTTGCACCAGAAACAAGATCAATTGCGAACTCCACATCTCGCTTCGGCGGTAATCCTGATATGTCTTCATACACGTCCATAAAATCTCGAACAACAGCCGGCGCTTCATCTTTATCAACCTCCAAGGACGAAAGAACACTAGTTGTCGGCCTAGCCCTAAACTCGACTGGCCCGACGGAACTGCTTCCTCCAGTGAAGATAAACTCGAGATGTCCAGGAATCTGGAAAATTACTTTCTTTGCCCTACAATCAATGTGAGTATGGAAAGTGCCGAGAAAATCCATTCCCAAGACGACTACATAGCTGCCCGTATCAATCACCAAGAAATCTGCAAAAAGCTCCCGTCCGCAAACAACAACTGCACAATCTTTACACTCTCTACTAGATATGATTTTCCTATTCCCAGTGTGTATGTCCCAGAAACTAGACAGGGTCGTGCAGGTAATCGAGTGTGTAGCTATAAACTTGGACGACATAAAACAATGGGATGCACCAGAATCAAATAACGCTAATGCGGGAAAACCATGAACAAGTAGAATACTTGAAACAACTTCTCCTGAAGCCTTGGCTTCCTCAGCCGTCAGGGTAAATGCTCGAGCTTGATTGGGTCCTTGAGTCGGCTGCTTCTGTCCCTGAAACGGTTTCTGCAGTGGTTTCTGAACATCATCTTTCGTGCGAAGCTTTGACGGACATGTGTTGATGGTATGATCCGCCGATCCACAAACCAAACAGAGTCCCCGCATCCTTCGACATTCCCTTTGCAAATGTCCGGGTAAATGGCAGTAGTTACAAATCACTGTCTTTCTCTGATCAACGACAGCAGGCTTCTTCATCGGTGTTACACCACGACGGTCCACTGGAATACCTCTGCGTCCATGAGCTCGGTTCGGTGCAAATGCCGGCTTCCTTACTGTAACCGCTGGCTGCTGTGAACTCCCAGTCTTCGTAGATAGGCTCTGTTGCTCTCGAGCCGCTGTAAGCACTTGAGAAAAGGTGGTCAAACCCAGGGAGACAATCTGCCTCTGGATGTCCATATCCAAACTACGCATGAACCTTCTTGCCCTATCCGCATCATTGGCAACTAAAGGTCCAGCGAATCTACTGAGCCGTATCCACTCAGCTGCTTGTACATCTATAGGTGCACCGTTCTGCCTTAGACCGATGAACTTCTCTTCCATTTCCTCCCGTGCAGTCCGCGGGAAGAACTTCTCCAGAAAACTCTTTGAAAAATCTGCCCACTTGATCGGCTTGGGCAAGCGGGTCTCTTCCACAAGCCACCATTCACGGGCGTAATCTACCAACTGGATGCGTATCACATCCACCCTCTTATCATCTAGGATCTGTGCTGCAATGAGTAAATTCTCCGTGTCAACCAGCCACTGCTCCGCTGGTAACGACTCCTCTAAGCCAGTAAAAACAGACGGACCCAGTCTCCTGAAATCTGCTACGGTTCCCACATGATCCACTAGTATAGCCACAACATTATTCACGGACTGCTGAACGGTCCGCAAACCTTCCTGAAAAGATTCAGCTTGCTGCTGGATCAGTTCTGTCTGTCTCTTTTGATTCTCCAACATCCCACGTATTACTCCAAGTATGGCGGCTTCGTCAACACGCCTTTGGTACGTCTTCAGATTCTTGTCTGCCATGTTCCTGAAATCAAAGCACCAAAGGATTAGTATGATAACAGATTCAAAATGTAGATCAAGGCTAGAACTCCAAGTTACTTACATAGAGTACCGCATTGTAACCATGCCGTTGTATCATAGCTACAATTACATAACTCCACCCAAGTCGCCTAAGTTCTAGAGATAAACAAGGACTCAGGTTTCGAGTCGATATGCAAAGGAGGTTTGCATATCGCAAAAGTATAATCAGAGGAGGTTAAGATTCAAGAACGGTAAAGCGGCAAGGTGGCATGACATGTTTCCTAATCACGAGTATTCTGATTCGTGTATTGGGTACAATACCCAACTACAAAAGAATCAACCCGATTAACCTATAACCTGGCTCTGATACCAAAAGAACTATGTCACACCCCGCTTCCCAGAGTACGCTAAGGTAGGCACGTGACATAGCCAACCATGCTACCTGTGGATAGGAATTATCCTTCCACAGTCACATTACGGCTGTAGAGATATCAAGAACAATAATAAAACTATCTAGCACATGCCCATAAGCTAAAATAAAATGAGTAAAGAATAAATAATGCGGAAGCAAGAGATCCAATACAAGAATAACTGGAATGTATGTCCCATAATGAGGGCTCACATCAGGAATAAAATACTGAAAAGTAAAAGAACTAACTACTAATGAGTCCTCACTGCTCAGCCTGCTGACTGAAGTACTCCTGCTAGGACTGCAATAAAGGTACGGAATCTGGGCCATGCAAAACCCAGACGTCAGCGCGTCATAACATCAAGCAATAATATATAAACAGAGTAGCAAGGCATGCAAGTGTGATCATAAATGGTAAAGCAGGTATAACAGCAATATAAATCAGTGCAGTGAAAGGTAGTGTGCAGTGAGTAATCTAAACTGGTCTATTGGGTTAACTACCCTCTTATCTTTGAAATCAATTTGATGAATCATCGATGTAACTCAATAGTATCCCGTGCATGCCCGAGACCACGGTCTAAGACTCTCGGGCTGAAACCGAGACATGCCGCTAGGCACTAAAACAGGAAATATGTAAAGACGAACGATGTCAGCAGCATCATCCCAAGGCTGGCCTAGCCTCTAAAACTGATCAGTATAAGCAAGCAACTGTCGAGTTACAAGTCAGGTTTCATCATTGATTTCCCCATACCCCCAAGTTATATATGTTCAATTCATGTATTAAATAATCTAGAGCTAATGCCAACACAGGATCAGGCAGGTACATGTTTGTCTGGATAGACAACAGGAACGGTCCGTAAGGACAACATGTCAGGTTTGTTGGCATTAGACACAAGATCAGGTAACAGGTAAGACCATGGTACATCAGGTCAAGCCAGGTAATATAAAGGTGTCATGTTATGTCAAGAGTTGTACGGTACCATGTCGTGTCAAGTAATAGGTGTAATAGGTCATATCAGGATGCACAAGATGTCATGTGGGTGCTCATAATCAAACTAGCATGAGCATGTGTATACATCACAAGCATGGGTACTAATAGAACAATAAACTGGAACATGTAATATGATAAGCAAATAGGTGCAGATAAACTATATAGATGTACAGTTATCGATTGGAGTTCGGGTTATGGTTCCAACGTTAAGTATCATACACTTAAACAAATAAAGAGTTGTTAAATCTCGTTATTATGGGTTAAATGGTCTAGGGATGCAATGATTCATAAAATATGTTCAATAGATGCAACAATTTATAATTTAAGATCCGAGTCTACAATGATTTAATCAGACATCGAAATGCAAGAATGGAAACTAATAGCTTTAGGTTCAATTTACAGGTTCAAACATGAAATAAATATATATAAAGAATATAGTAGCATGTAGCAAGTTTCACTTGCCTCGAAGGATTCAAGAAACGGTATACGGAACGTTACGCGTCGGCGGGAATAGTCGTGACGTGCGCACGGTACACGGAATGAGTCCAAACAACGCACGATGGAATCACACCGGTCAGATGTCCTCGTGTGGTCTGTGGAGGGGTATTGAGGGTGTCGACGGCGTCGACAGAGCTCCGGCGGACAACGATGGTGTAGGATGATCTGGGATCGAGGGCGAGATCGGCGGCGATCGACTCTGGCGAAGAGGGTTGGTGGTTAGGGTTTGGGTCGGCTGACGTCGGATGGGGCGATGTGCAGGGTGTGTGCAGGTGGGTTCTTGGAGCATGAGGGAGATGAGAAGGTGATGAAGGAGAAGGGGTGAGGGCTCTGTTGAAAGAGGAGGAGGAAGCAATGAGGGTATTAGGGTTTGAGATGAGTATTAGTTGAAGAAGGAAGCTCGGAGGTTTTCTTTTTATGAAGACGAGACGGTTAAGGGAGGTGACGCGACTCCGAACGCGGTGACCACAACCGAGAAGCCAACAGTAAACGCGAGATGTGAGAGAAAGAAGAGAGAGAGAGGGATGCGCAAGAGGAGCGAGAGGGAGAGAGGAGAAAGAAACCTGCGCTGAGGAGAGAAAGGGAGAGAGGATAGAGGAGAGAGAGATGCTGATTGGTGGGGAAATAAAAAAAATGTGGGGACCACGAGAAGGAGAAGAGATTTGTGATTGGTTTTTGAAGGAGGGAGAGAGATTGGGTTATGAAAAGGATTTTAAAAATAAAACCAAGAAAAGATTTTTAGTTGAGAAAATATTTCCTTCGCTGTAAAGAAATCTTAGGCTGATATATATATCTATAACGAATCCAAAGAAATTTAAAATAATTCGAATTAGCGGGATACAAAAAATAATTCAGAAATGCGTCCGAGTCGGGTCCAAAATTTTGAATTTAAAATACGAAAATTATTAGCAAGTTCCAAAAATTAAAATGAAGGATTTTGCAACAGAAATGCATACCCCCAAGAACGGACGCACGTACGTGCGCGTAGCCATCCAAACGCGTCCGTTCCACTGAACGGGACGAGAACACGATGTAAAGACGCTACCGCAGGGTTAGGGGTAACATGCAGGCCATGTCATGTATTTTTTTAAATTATTTTAAGTAACTTAAATTGTTATATGCAAAATACGTGAAGTTGGGGTAATCTATAACTAGGAAACAACAAGCTCAAGCAAGCGGGTCGAATATAAAGTAAACTGCCATTCACAACCAAACATGGTAAATGAAATAAACACCACAAACAACACATACGGCAACAGAAATTGGTATTATTGAACTCGGTTGTTACAACGAGACACAATGGGAGCGGCCTAGTGCAAATAAAGGTCTTATGCAGATCAACGAAGTCGTAGCCTCGAGTTGATGCGGGAGATCATGTATTACTTCGTATATCTCCGATGAAAGGTGTGATACGTTTCGGGAAGAAGGGGAAGCTCAGCCCCAGATATGTCGGACCTTACGAGATTCTGAAGAGGGTGGGTGTTGTAGTTTATTGTTTAGCACTTCCAACAAGTTTTCCTGATGTGCATCCGGTGTTTCACGTTTCGATACTTCGCAAGTATCTTCGCGATCCTTCTCACGCGACCCAGCATCAGACCTTACCGTTTGAGCCGGATTTATCCTACACAGTGCAGCCAGTCGCTATTCTTAACAGGCAGGCAAAGAAACTACGATCGAGAGTACTTCCATCTGTAAGGATTCTCTGGCAAGGAATGAAACGCGAGGAGAGTACTCAGGAGACCGAGGATGCGACGCGGAAGAAATTTCCACAACTTTTTTTTGGGTACGTCTAGTTAAGTTTTAAATTCGGGGACTGAATTTTCTTAAGAGGGGAATATTGTAACATTTTGAAAATTAATAATAAATAAAATTAATTAATTTAATAATAAAACGATAAATCAATAAGTTATTAAAAACAAATAAGATAATTTCATAAGATGTTTGTAAAACAATTTAAATTAAAATTTTAGTGTGCAACATAAATAAGTTATAGGGGTTTTAGTGATAATTTTAGCTTCATTTTAATAAAATAGTGTTTATATAATAACATAGGTAGTGAAGGGTCTTTTTGTAAAATTTAGGAAAAATGTGTAAATTTGAAATTTTTGAGGGTGTATGTGTAAAAGAGTTAGGAAATGTTTTGGTTTAGAAATTCCTCAAAATACCACAAATTAGGATTTATCTTATACATCCACCTCATCCTTGCATGAAAATCCCACATTTTCTCCTTGTTACACCACCTCCTTGCATGAAACAAGCACACCCTTGATTATTGACACCTCCTCCTACACCTCCATCATTCTCTTTATCCTATACCTAGTGTTCAGATCACTTAGCCAAATAAAAAAATCAGAAAAAAAATCAAAGAAAGAAAGAAAACACTTGAACTCACAAAAGAAAATTAAAGAGAAGAGAAAAGAGAAGAAAGACTAGGAGCTAAAGAGTTCACCATCAAGCTAGAAGTGAAGGACTTGGGTATCTTGGAGGAAGTCTTTCAACCATCCTCAGTAGGTATAATTCTTAATTCAGTAGATTTTAGTTCTGTAATTTATAAAATTTTAGAAATCGAATATCGGAAAAGTTGGTATTTTAGGAAAACTTAGCTCTGTAGTAATCTGCTGTTAGCCAGAATAAAACCAACTTAACAAAACAGTGCTAAAATGATATATTTGGAACATAGAGCAAACCATAGGCACACGAACCGGGGGGCTCGGATTAGGGCCGGCGACCAATAGGACAATTCCAGCGTCGCCGGATTTTTGATGGAGATGGGTGTTTTGGGTTTTTGTGGTAGGTCTCTGTATAGGTGTTATGGAATCTGGTATTGTTTATTTAAGTTAATTTAACTGTATATGGAATCTGGGGGCTAATATCGTAAAAGGGATCACAATTCTAAAATACGACACGGTAAATTCGTAACGCGTTTAAGTTTTCTGTTGCAAGCAGCGAGAGGTTAAAAACTCAATTAGTATATGTGTTAGCTAGTTTAAAATAGTCGGACGTGGTATCGTTAATACGTACAACTTGTGTTTTCTTGATTTTGCCACATCGGAATTAGCCGTTTCTTATATCAGTTAATTGCGGTAATAGATTCGAATACGGAAACTTCGGAGGCCGCAAGGAAAGGAAATGGATTGGTGATCTGAGTTGATTCAACGTATTCCGGTGAGTAGACTAAATATCTACCGGGGGATTTTGTATGGATGGCGTGATACGCCCGTAATTAAGTTTAAATAAGAATGGGCTTTATATGCTAAATTAATCATATGCATTCATATAGATATATATACATCGCTATGTTAATAATTGTTAGAACACCGCACAGTTATCGACGAGTTATGCTGCACCTGCACATATCTACATGTTACACTACACCTCGTCGATATTAACATGTCACATATACACTTAATTTTTATTATGCTAAATATGATTCCCATCATACATTGAACATCAAGAATGGTAGTTATTTTTCATAAACATTATCATATGGTATCTCCAAGTATGTGTAGTTATGATATAAGATGCATTGGATTACTATGGATTTATGGCTTTGAGTTTTTTTTTGTTTTTTTTACACTAGCGAAAGAATTCAATGATTTTATGATAAATGTGACATGTCCACCATGAAATGTCGTTTTTTGATTTGGTTTTGTTCCGAACCGGATGAGGTAGCTATACGGTTGCGGAATTTCTTACGTATATCCGAGCTGGGTGGGTTAGCTATACAGCCGGATCATGGTGGACCCGGTCGGGGCCGAGGGGCAGAGGCCGCACTTTAGGTGGTGAGCCTAACGAGGATACTCGATACCGGAGTCAGTGGTAAACACGGCGGATATCTAGGTGATACCGACCGGTGTTATTGATTGACAGGATCGTTCGGGGAACGATGCCTGATGAAACACCGAAGATTTGTGTCGATGATGGATACGGGAAGAAAATAAACCTTATTTGGAAAATAATTGATGAGATTCCAGTTTTGGATTTATATATTGAGTATTACAAATTTATGCTTCCACCTGTTAGTATGCATCATATTCATCATTGTTGATATTAGTTCTAGATCGGCATACTTACATTATCAGCCGATATATGTTAGTTATATTCACTGAGTTGGCAACTCATCCCGTTGTGCCACAGTTCTTTGCAGGAGTCGAGTGGACGTATAGCAGCAGACAGATCCACTTATCAGTTATCGCTCTTTTTGCTAGGTGGGTTACCTATGTAGTAACGTCCTATTTTGGTATTGTATATTGAATCTAGAGTTTCTCCATCAACCCTGTATAATGACTTAGAACGATATGTATATTATTTCAGATAAGATCGTTGGGTTGTATTAGACAGTGTTTCTTTTATTTATGTCTGAGATTCTTCTTTGATTTCATATTATGATTTTGTATTGAATTCCACTGTTAATATTGTTGCTCCCAACTAGGGATGCAATCACATTTAACATTTTATATTTGTTTAATAATTTAACTTCATAAACTGTGATTTTTACTTAAAACTAAATTTCTATATAAAAAATTCCGCAAAAAGGATTTTGATCTTGGTTTTCGGCTTACTTGGATTGTGTGACTATCTTTAGGTATTATACAATCTAAGTGCCGGTCACATCCAACTTCGGGTTGTGACATGCTCGGCTGATTCTTCATGAGGTTTTGCCCGACCATCCATTTGCAGGTATGGGGAATAGGAACGGTTGCGGTGAACATGCGCGTAGCACGCGCATCGATTGTGCGGGGAGGCGAAGTGCCAGAGTCGCGTCGTTTCGATTCCGTCAGAGGAGGCTCAATGATCGCCCAGCGGACGAGTATCGGCCCGTGAGATTTATGGCCATGGGATGTAGCCTGCCGGTGGTCAACCGTGTCGATGAGGGCAGAGTCTTCTGGAGGCGGGGGAGCGGCGATCTGGGGCCCTGGCCTGGCCGTTTGGACTTTAGTCGGTCTATCGGGCGGCGAGGGCGTTGATGATGGTTGCCGGATGAGGTTCATCCGCGCCTCCGATGAGGGGGAGGCGGCGGCTGGTACCTGGATCTTCAGGGTGATCGCAGGCCATGTGGACGGAGATCGGAAGGCCAACTTTTGTTTTTGTGGAGTTTTGTGTTCCCACAGACGGCGCCAACTGATGGAGGTCCTTTTCTGGTCTCCTTCAGATGTTGTCTTCCGTTGATCTCCCGGTGGATCTTGGAGGTGATCTCCTGTTGCGTGTGGGTCTCAATGGGTTTTGAGGTGATTAGTGATTTGAGGAGTTTAGCGCCGAGCACCTGCAAAGAAGTCCCCGGGTGGTTTGGTACCACCGAGGACCCTCCGATGATCGAGTTAGTACGAGATCCGAGCAGAGTCATGGCTAAGTGGAATAAAAAATGGCTCACTTGACCCCTTTGTGATGGGGGTTTATATAGCGGCGGCAGCACGCAGCAGCAGGCGCGAGAATCTCGCCGGCAGTTACGCTCCCGACGTCACACCCGCGTAAAGAGCGGATCGCCCATTAATGGGGATCGTGATGGCGTGAAACGTGGGACGTTGCTGGAGGAGAATCTGTGCGTGGTGAGATTTGCGGAGCGACGGTTACGCCTGTGAGTGGTGGAGTTGGTCGGTCGGAGGGACCGAGGAAGACGGCCTCGGCTGGGGAGCTCGGAGACGAGCAAGAGGGCCGAGAAGTCTTGGTCCTGTGGTAGCTCGGGGCGAGCTGAGGTGCCGAGGAGGCCAATTTGCAGGGGGCCCCGAGGAGGGCCTGCTTGCTTGCAGGTCGGGTACAAGGGTGGCCTGGTCGGCCTCTGTGGACCCTTTCTTCTGGGTCTTAGGACATGTCATCTGCCACGTGTCCTGATCTTGAAGATCGCCAATATTGAGCATCATCACTCTTCAATACCCCAAATCCCGTTCCCATCTCCATCACCCTCCTCCCTTCGCCGTCGCAATTTCAAGACCACCAATCCCCCAACCATCTCTGCCACCCTTCCTCCTTCTCTGCTGCCGCCGCAATTTCTTTCTTTTTCTTCAAAATATTACTTAACTAAAATATTGTTAACCACTAGATGATAGAAAAAAGATAGAGAAGTTTATAGGCATGTTGATCCGATGGGGAAAATAAAATACGAGTCCAATTTCGATGCACCTATATTATATTTTATTAATTGGTACGGATTAACATTAGAAGTTAAATCAAAAGGTTAACATGTTCAAAGGGGTTCAACCAGTTATCAAATTTGGATCCCCAATAATACAAAATATCAAATCAAGGCTTCTCCCTCTTAGAAAGATGTAGAAAGAGAGAAAGGAGAGGGCTAGAGATAGCGGAAAAGAGTAGAGCGAAGAAAACTTTGATTAGACAAGGTTTCTTAAGTAATATGTCAACCAACACGTGTCGCAATTTAATTGGCAATACTGATATCAGTCATTATCAATTTTAGCACACAAGTTTCGTGACAAAAAATGTTGATATGTGGAGAATTTTCTTGTAGATGTTTGAAGATGAAAGGGGCAGATGTCTGAGCATGCACGAGTATGAAACCAAAAGAGCATAGCGACACCAGACGTCTGAAAGCAAAGTGACAGACATCTGGCGAAATCTAGAGGAGTGCAGGCAGATATTTGATCAAGGAGTGGCATACGTCTGCCAAGGAGTTGAAGCCATTATAGAGCGTTGGCAGACGTCTGACAAAGTCTTCGTCAGTCGTCTGTGCGCGGATTTTCTGTATGAACCGGATATTTTCTATATTCTGTTTAAATCTAATTTGTATAGGATTAAGACAGGGCTATATAAAAAGTCTCTTATACGATGAAATTTTAAGGCCATTAGATCTATTGTATAGAAAGAGAGTGACGGTTAAGAGAATAAAGAGATTTGAGAGAAATCTCCAAGAGTTGCTTTTGGTGTAAACTTGATTCAAAGATATGTTGGCCTCCGTCAAGATTATCGCGCCATGGTAGTTTGGGTCCCGATTTTCATTGTGAGTAATAGTTACTCTCGGGAGATTTTCACTTCACAATTAACTGATTGATTAGCGAACTTGTGGGTGTACATGATCCCAGCTAGTTCTCCTTTCGGGGTTTGAAGGAGTATTTGACGAAACAGTGAAAGCCGTCCTGATTAGATAAATTAATAAACTAATCTAATCTTGATAGAGTGCACGCCGAGTGTTTCTTTTCTCTCTCTCTGGCAGTGACCTATGACCGACCTTAAACTTAAACTCTAAAATCAAGTCAACCGAACCTTTTTACAATCTTTAGCTTTAGAATATCATATTACCCTAACTCACGACCAAGTCGCATATGACCTTGACCATCTCACTTTCCCTTTTGCTTGCTCCAGAACCCTCTGTATCCGGTACAGAGATCTATATTGTTTGGAATGACCATCGCGTATAGTTAGATACGAACTCGAAGAAATTGTTTCAGTTCGAGAATGGCTACTGGTTCTGGAATAAATGAATTATTCATTTGTCTCTCCACTATACCTTATCTCAAGTTCGAGAACTTCTTACATAAGGAGAGAACACCAGTTACGCTTCTTGGATAGTCTTCTTTCTGTTATTGTATATGCCCTAAGGGCCATTATTGTATCATACTAGCATGTATATTACTTAATGGAAGCTTGGGATATTCACAGTTGTATTGACAGTCTTGCTAAAAATGGTAGTATGCTACTTGGTTTGTGTCTACTTTAATATGTGCATATGTTTCTTGTAACGTATCACTTATACATATTAGTAGAGTCCATAGGATCTTTGCTTGATTACCAGCATTGTGATGGCAGTCACACTAGTGGGGGCTGGGTAGTCTATAAGCAACATCCTATACAGGTCCCTGGTCGTTGGATTATCGAGACATGGCATCGATATTCCGGAGTAGACTAGTGTGTACGCTTCTCATCCCAGTTGGGGAGATGGTCTTTCCCACAGCCATCAGTACGTCGTACTGGAGATAGTATACAGGTGCTCGTTAGGTTACGGGTACACCGGACAGGACTCGCATGGGAACTGTTGGTTGGTATTATACCCGTCGTCAGTTAACAGTTCCCAGGTGACATGAGTACAGCATAGTCCGCAGACTTGACACTGCTACTTCGCCTCGAGTGTGTCCCACTGTTCTTAGATTGCTACCCTACCACGGCTCAAAGGAGTCGTGCAAACAGATAGCAGTTGGGTGCAGTCCTGAGCACTTGGAGGCAGTGGCGGTTAGACAGGATTCGTCTCTCCCGGTATTGGGAGTTGATATCGCGCCGTGTCAGAGAGCCATTACGCAAAGTCCCTGGCCAGGGCATATGCGATAGTCTTAGACGAACAGACCGAACTGTACGGAGATTGTCACATCAGGCTTAGTAGGAGTTCAGATGGGTTTCCTCATCGGCCTTCTTATCGACATCTACCTGGGGACCGTTACGTACAGCTAGTGCCGCTTGCGGTCTGTGGTTAAACCCACTACCAGCGTAGTGTCTAGTCTTTAGAGTCCTACACAGAGAGTTTCCCTGCTCCAGGCGAAACGATATAGAGGTCGTATGGTTTTACGAGAAGGGTTCGGACGCATACGCGTTTAAAAGCACGCACGACGTTCGGACAGTTTTTACTAGCTGGCTTTGGTTTAAGCCAGATTCTAGTATCAGGTTATTGGATTTATACAGTCTAAAATTTTTCCGTGTTTTCACGGATAGGAGGGGCGTTCTCGTAATTTGACGGGAAGCTTCTAGAAGCATGGTGACTTGGGGGTTAAGGTGGCATAAGCATTTATTTCTTAATGACTCATTTGTGTGATTCATCCATGGAATTAAATGATGCATTAATTAGCTAATGACTCATATGATGAATCACACAAGGTGAATGAATCAACCATGATGATTAATCATTTGAATTATTTATTTGATAAATCATTATGGCTGATATATTCAAATGAGTTCATTTTTCAATATGATTCTCATGCTTACCTTCTCTCTCCTCAAGCTCTCTCATTCTTGAAACCCTAATCCTCCCCTCTCATGTGTTGAGATCAAGGATTAGATAGACTAATTAATCCATAACCCCACTCTATATCACCTAGGTCACTTTGATTAGCAACTAAAGAAACCTAGTTATCTCAAGTTAGAGATCAATCTTGGAGTAGGAGCTCTCGGGTGGATCGTCTTTGACTCGAGAAGACCGTTGAGGTGCCGATGTTCCAAGGAGCCTGCGAGGAGTGGAGGACATCGATGAAGACCCGAAGGACAAGTAACGTGAGGTATAACTTCGAATCCGAGTAGTTAAACCTCTCGTAGTTTGTTAGTAACGGTTTAGATACGATTCATGCGCTCAAGTCCGTGTTACGAAGCTTTGATAATCGTTTTTCATATATTCCGCCTCCCCGTAAGTTCGTGGGGGTGCGTGACATGGACTTACACTTTCAAATCTTAGGCTGGTGCTGAAAGATGAGGAAGAAAGAAAACCAACCAGTATAAGTTCGGTGTACCAAATGTAAGTTAGAGAGACTTCAAAAGGGTTGAAGTGAACAGAAAGTAAATTGCAACTACCGTCATGAGCCTGGGCAGTAAAAGAGGCGTTATATGGAATACCCGGCTACTCCTAGAAACATTTTGATATTTCATGTTTCCTGTGTGATTGTAATTGAAACCTATTCTCAATTTACTCTGACTCTTAGATATATTGATACTTGATTAGATTCCGACATCTGTAAAATGTTACAGATGCTGAAAAGGAGTAAAATATTGGGAAAGAGTGATTTGATCCTTAATATCGAAAATCGAAGCAATTGTTGTTATTGGGAAAAATCACCTGGTTTGTCCTATTGGCAAACTTTTGGTTTTGAATAGCCGTTGTTGATAGGTGTAATTTATTGCACTTTTTTCTAACTCATTTATCATTTTATTATCATATATTATATTGTTCTGGATATCTTTTGTAAATTATTACAGATAACAAGACTTGGATGCAAAAAGATGGAAAATTGTGCTAAAATGAGAATTACATGTGTATAATGGAGACTTAAACGGGTTATTCAGAAAATCAAAAAAGATAATTTGCAAATTTGGAACAAATTTAGGAATATCATTACAAATCAGTAAATGTTGCAAAAATAGAGGTGAATCAATTACCAAAACAACAAATTAGTTGGAGAAACCAAATCAACCTGCTTAATTATATGCTAAATTTGGAAATAATTCGGAGATCTACGCAACTATAGAAAGACAGCGAGATATTTAAGATTTTATGAGCTCAAAAATTATCTAAATTGACGATAAAACCATAGAAAAAATCTGGAGTCACGAAACCAAAATTCGGCAGCGGATCAGCGGCTAATCAAGTCAATTAGGGGCGGATCATCGGTCGGTTTTGGGCCGTTCAATGAGATTTTTTATGCTCACGAGCGTCTTTCCACATAAATTAATATGAGATGTAGGGTTTTGTCTTTCGAAAATTCTGAAGGCATGCAACAACATCCAACAAATCAATTAGATTAGATTTTCATAGTTGTTAGCAAGTTGATTCTCTTGTATCTTTTATTACTTATTCTCCTAACTTTCTTAGCCCTATATAAGCACATGTATTGCCTTAGGTTTTCATATCTCTCATATGCTTAAAAATTAGGGTTTACTCTTAGAGAGAGAGCAATCAAGAATAATTGTAAGTACTTTTATTATGAATAAATTTTTCTTTTTTATAATATGAGTGTCACGCCCCGCTTCTCAAGATATCGAAATTTCAGGAACTTAACAAAACCAACCATGCTACCTACGGTAAGGAAACATCATCCCATAGTCACATTACGGCTGTTACCCAGTAATTAAGAACAATAATATAACCATCTATCTAAAACATGTACAATAGCCATAAAAACGGTAACTGTAAATAGTGGTGGAAGCAATAAAGATCCAGGGGAAAAGAATACCTAATCATCAATAAGAACTATATCGGTGTAATGGTCCTCACAGATCAGCAATCCTGTTGAAGTACACTCGTGCTAAAGTCATGTATCTGGGCCATGCAAAACCAAAATGTCAGTGCGTCATAGATATCATAATAATAGTATAAGCAGTATACGATATAGTATGTCATGTGCAAGATGTCATGAGTATAAGCAGCAAGCAGTGTTAGTAACATGTGAAGCAAGATATCAACATCAACCATATTATATGTATCCTAAGGGTCCATATCGCTAGATTATCTGTCCTACAAGTATTTGAAACCAATTAATGTACTCTTTCATGTAACTCAAAAGTATATATCTCATTATCCTGCAGGACCATGATCCAAGATATATTCCATTACCCTTCGGGATCACGGATGCAAGATGTATGAATCAAGAATGATTCTGTCCCGTTACCCCCGGAACCACGGAAATATGTAATATCCTTTTAAATTACACTTCAGTTACACTTTTGATTTTCCCATTTCCCCAGGTTTCGTTTTCCAAGCTAGGTGTGAATATAATATCTACCTAATGCCAACACAGAAATAGACAGGTATAGGTTATGTCTATCTAGACAACATGTCACGTCCCATAGGACAACAAGTCAGGATTGTTGGTATCGGTAAGTATTACAGGTAACAGGTATTAACATGATAACAAAATAGTAATAGTCTGACAAGTTACAAGCATGTCAGTGATAGTGTATTCAATTAAATAAAGTATTATTTGTGATAACATCATGCAAACAGGTCATGATGAAATACGGTTGTAACCGTTATCTAAGTTCGATAAATAATGTAACGAAAAATAACCATATTAATTCCCACACTTTGAATTAGATTGACTAAACTAGAATAGTTTGTTATAACCACTAGTTATAGATATAATCTACATAAACATTATAACTGCAATTATAAAACTTGTTATTGTTAATTAACTAACGATATACGGATTATATATATATATATAACAGTAAAATGATAATAATGATATTACGACAATATATATATATATATATATATATATATATAATTTTACGTATACTATAGCATGTATCAAGTTGCAAACTTGCCTGGAGATAATGCGGACACGCAAACATGAATGGAGCGAAAATGGAACTTGATCTCATCTCAAGACAATGTACAGCTCGGGTAGGGTTCCAAATTGGCTCGGGGATCAACAAAAAGAGCTTGGCTATGTCGAAGAAAGCTAGTGTGTTGCTGCGATGAGGGATCTCGGATCCGGTCGAGTAGGTGCAACGACGACAATCTAAGGGTGCTCGAGTTCCAACGGAGTTAAGAGTTGTGGTCGAATATGAGAAGTGCTTGGTGATGGTGACTTGGAGCTGAAGCGATGGTCGAGAAGGTTGAAGTTGGTGATGATTCCCGATGATGGAGTCAAGGTCGATGGTTTGCAGTCGACGGTGAGATGGGTGCGGTGATGGTGATGGCCATAGTGGCTCAGGGTGCTGTCGAAGAGGGAGATCGGAGAAAGAGATGGCGCATGGGAGTTGGGTTTGAAGGTTGAAAGGTTTAGAGTTGTTGGAGATGAGGCTTAGTGATGGTGGTCGAGTATGAGAGCTGCGGCTACAAGGAGAAGAAGGAAGAGATTGCCTGGTGTTTGGAGGAGGCATGGGTTAGGGTTAAACCGAGAAGATGAGGAAGAGATGATGGAGGCGATGATGATGAGGGTGTTGCGAGATGGGTGAAAGGAGGTGGCAACGATGGTGTTGGGGTTGAGGAGAACGAGCACGAAGTGGAAGAAGGCGGTGACAATCTCGTGTCAAGGTCTCGGGGGAGGATGTTGGTGGTCGGAGGCAAGAGCGGAGTCTGGGCGAGGGTTTGAGACGGCGAGGGCGTTGGGTTTCTTGACCACGAGCGTGAGGACGAGGAGAAGAGATAGGTGACAAAGAGAGAGTTATATATGGGATATATATATATATATATATATATATTTGTTTAAAACTAAATAACCAATAACATTTTATAAAGATAGTATGATCCCCGATCCGTCTCTATTAAATCTCAAAAATATAACTAGAGATTATCTACACACACGTAGCCTACTTAAACCATAAATATAATGGTTAGTAAAATATATTCTATTCTAATATATAACCGTCAATAAAATATCATGAGATATTAAAATAGGATAAAAGCATATCGACAATTAATATAAAATACTCATAACGTATGGCTACCAGAAAATAGATGGTTTAAATCTTGTATATCTATTATTTGGGATTCATATAGATATGGTTTAAAGATAAATATCAAAAATATTACCCCAGTTTTCAGTCATTTTTGGCAGCTATCTATGAGCATCATGAGCCACAGTCTTACTCTGAGGCAGCAGGCATTCCTGAGTGGCAGCAGGCCATGGGCGAGGAGCTTGATGCGCTGAAGCGCACTCATATTTAGGATCTTGTTCCCTTGCCGCCGGGTTCACTCAGAGTGAGTACTTCCCTTAGTTACAGTCCCTCAAACCTCCTCAAAGATCTTTTATGCTGCTGCTTTGCACAAAGATCTCTTCCTCCCTCCCATTAACGTGAAGATGCGCGATAGAATCGAAGAAGAATTCCAAAAGGGTTCGCAATACCTTTCAATGCATCTTTTTCTTTTCCTTGACAAAGGTCGTCGGCGCCCTGTAGCGCAGCTTTTTTCTCTTGGTTCTTGTTCCTACCCACCGAGACTCGCTATCTTTTTTTCCATTTGGATTTTTTATGCTCCTAATATTTTGGGGCATCCCGACAATTATATACCTGCTAATCCGATGCCCACCCCGCCTCATATTGTGCCAGAAATTGAGCGTGCTATATTCAGTCGCGCTCATCCCTTGCTTGTTGGAAGGAGAAGTTATTTGCGCCGAGTGTGTGCTCCGAACTCGACTGGTCATTGCTCCGGAGATGTGTTCTTCGACCTGTTCATTGGCAACCGAAGAAGGAGGAAGCTCAACAATGGGTCTTTCTTTGCTCTTGAGTGTGGGGAGTTCGTCAACTCACTGCCTCTGGAGTCTTTTCCACTAATGATTCTTCCTTTCCCTGAGCTCCGGTGTGCTCCACAGTGACTGACTGAGCAACAAGAGCAATATCTGAAGCAGCTAGAAGTTTTTCTACCATATCATCTTGACTTGTTCTGCTTCCTTGGCAGAAGCCTCAACCTCTGGAGCAGCCTCTACCGATGGTTGGTTCCCTATCTCGACCTTCGGTGGGTGCTATAGCAGGAGGCTTTCTGTCATCATGGACGTTGTTTGCGGGGGGAGGGGGGATATCTGTTTGCAAATCTACACCCATCCCGGTCGTTGTCACCAACCTGTGCATCATTCTTTTATGCAGCATCTCTTACATCTTCAGCAGTTAGAGCTGCTACTTATTCCTCATAGGTTGGTGACATGGCCGTGCGAGAGGCTGCAAAAATCGGGAGAGGACAGCAGAGTAAAGGAAGCTAGCTTGACCCTTTTCTTCCTTATTGGGGCCCTCGTCAAGCGGCAGTTGCGGTTCACTACTAAACTGGAATCCATTTTTTTTTTCATTTTCGCTAGCACTCTTTAGGTAAGCACTCGTTCCCGGCTTTCAGTCTGCAAGCGTCTAGTAAGCGTCTCGTCGTATAATGTGTACTTTTTTGTTTACCGTTCCACAGTAAGAGACCCTTCTCTCTGGGGACCCGCCCTCGCCCCTATGTAGCAGCCTGTGAGAAACTTTCTTCAGCTTTCCTCTCAAAGTGTAGGGTCAGAGGAGACTACGTTTAAAGATGTGGACAAAAGCCCCCGGCGACTGAGGGGGTAAGTACTCTATTTAACTATCAACTCTTAACGGATTTCACACAAGCGGGTCGGGTCCAATAAACACACATACTATCTAAACACCAATCACAAGCTAAACGGTAATAATAAAATATGCTCAAAACATTTATTTAATATAATAACGTATGATCGTGCTAGGGTGTTACAATGAGTAACTAATCTATTTTTCTATGGTTTGTATTTGCGTAATTTTTATGGTTGGATATTTTGTCTCTTCTCTTTCTTGTGTTTAATGGTGAATTTATTTTAATATAATTCTTTTCTTTTAAGTTTTCATCATATGAACTAGATTTTAATAAGGATAATTGACAATTTGAATGGATCCAGATATAGGTGATACGCCTAAAAACTAATTAGGATAATGAAGATTTGACAAACTAGAATCCTAATTAGGGACGGTAAAAGATATGATTTTTATTAAAATAAATTCAACCTAGGTCATTATTCTTAATAACCTAGAACTAAGTTTTTAATATGGTATCTAGATGACCTTTTATAATTGATAGGCTATCGTTAATTAAGTTTTCATAACCTATACTTTCATATTAAGTAATAGAAAACATATTAGAAAGAGATATAGAAAAGAAGTAGTATCTTTTAAACTAACCATTGAAAGATAAGCAAAACAAAAACCCTTGATTATTTTCTTATAAAAACTCCATATTTTTAATTCTTTGCTACTTAGTTTTAAATCAACTATATTTTTAAACTTGTATTTAAAGTAGTTAACACATCTCTCTATGAGAACGATTCTCAAGTACGACTGCGATAAGTTGTATATTTGTGGTTAAATTTGGAGACTATAAAAATCCGTATCAAGTTTTTGGCGCCGTTGCCGGGGATCGAACTCGGGTCACCCGCGTGACAGGAGAGAATACTCACAGAAAAGTTGAATTTATTTTAATAAAAATCATATCTTTTACCGTCCCTAATTAGGCTTCTAGTTTGTCAAATCTTCATTATCCTAATTAATTTTTAGACGTATCACCTATCCCTAGATCTATTCAAAGTGTCAATTATCCTTATTAAAATCTAGTTCATATGACGAAAACTTAAAATAAAGGAGTTATATTAAAATAAATTCACCATTAAACACATGAAAGATAAGAGATAAAATATCCAACCATAAAAATTACGCAAATACAAACTCTAGAAAAATAGATTAGTTACTCATATTATAAAAAAGTAAAACTTTATTCATGATAAAAGTACCTGAAATTATTCTCGATTGCTCACTCTCTAGGAGTAAACCCTAATTTTTAAGCATGTGAGAGAGATATGAAACCCTAGAGCTATACAGATGCTTATATAGGGCTAAGAAGTTTGGAAAATAGGTAATAAAAGATACAAGAGAATCAACTTGCTAACAATCATGAAAATCTAATCTAATTGCTCTGTTGGATGCTGTTGCGTGTTTTCAGAATTTTCGAAAGACGAAACCCTATATCTCATATTAATCTATGTAGAAAGGTGATCGTGCCCATAAAAAATCTTATCGAACGGTCCAAAACCGACCGCTGATCCGTCCATAATTGACTTGATTAGCCGCTGATCCGCAGCCGAGTTTTGGTTTTGTAGCTCCAGATTTTTTCGGTGGTTTTATCGTCAATTTAGATTATTTTTGAGCTCATAAAATTTTGAATATCTCGCTGTCTTTCTGTAGTTGCGTGGATTTCCGAATTGTTCCCAAATTTGGCATATAATTAGGCAGGTTGATTTGATTTTTCCAACTGATTTGTTATTGTGATAATTGATTCATCTCTATTTGTTGCAACTTTTGCTGATTTGCAATGATATTCTTAAATTTGTTCCAAATTTGCAAATTGTCTTTTTTGATTTTCTAAATAAATCGCTTAAGTCTCCATTGTACGCACGTAATTATCATTTTAACACAATTTTTTTGTTTTTCTTGCATCCAAGCCCTGTTATCTGTAATAATTAAAAAAAAAATAAATACCCGGAACAACATAATATATGACAATAAAATGATAAATGAGTTAGAAAAATATGCAATAAATTATATCTATCAAATACCCCCACACTTATCTTTTGCTAGTTCTCGAGCAAATTTAGGGTTCCAAACTCTACTAAACTAAACTACAATTTAGCAAAATCCTACTCCTGCTCCTACAAAATAAAATAAATGAAAAAAATAAGAAAATAAAAACTATATACAAAGATAGGAATAGATAAGAAAAATACGAAAAACAAGATTTTGATTTTACCTCACTAGATTATCAGTCGTCATGAACCATGCCTTAATAGACTTTGATTTATGCCGAAAATTACTTTCTCATCATTTTCCAACCTTTCCTACCAATCTTGTTTCCAAACATGATCATATACCCCTACGTGTATGTAAAATCATCCCTACTCTTGAGAATTCAATTCAAGCTCTCATATTCTTGCCCTTAGCTCTTTATTACTTTTTAATTGATGATCAAATTGATACATTTGTTTCCACATTTTTCATACGACCGTTAATATTTCATGACCCACTAACCAACCGATTATCGAATATGATCACATATTGGACGTAAATAACAGTATTCTAATCTTGCAACACCTAAGGCACAACAAATGATCCTAAAACGGTTGGTCTAAATCACTGGGTGATGAAGCACCCTTACTGAATTTTTTATGCTACCTTAATAATTGCAAGACAGTGTTCTTTTTTTTTGTTTTTTCCGTACTATGAAATTACAAACAAGAGTATAGCAGGTCTCTTCTACTATCCCAAGTTTTAAGATGTGTGCATGTACGTATAGTAGGGTATCAAATTTCAAATGTTTGGACTCAAAAATAGGCTCCACTCACTTCTTCTCAAACCCAGCAAATCTTTCATGATACTAGTCTTTTGGGAACGGCCTCATGACAACTTATTACTAGATCCATTTAACCATCTTTTTTTTCTTATTTTTCTTAAAATCCCTCTCTTTTATATACATTTTTCACTTTCTAATTTTCATTTTCAAAATTATCTAATTTTTTTAATGAACCTAAAAATAAAAGAAATTTTTTGTACAAAACCAAACCACCTAGGTGATACGCCTAAAAACTAATTAGGATAATGAAGATTTGACAAACTAGAATCCTAATTAGAGACGGTAAAAAATATGATTTTTATTAAAATAAATTCAACGTAGGTCATTATTCTTAATAACCTAGAACTAAGTTTTTAATATAGTTTCTTGATGATCTTTTATAATTGATAGGCTATTGTTAATTAAGTTTTCATAATCTGTGCTTTTATATTAAGTAATAGAAAACATATTAGAATGAGATCTAGAAAAGTAGTAGTATCTTTTAAACCAACCATTATAAGATAAGCAAAACAAAAACCCTAGATTATTTTCTTATAAAAAAAACCACAGTTTTAATTCCTTGCTACTTAGTTTTAAATCAACCATCTTTTTAAACTTGCATTAAAGTAGTTAACACACTGTCACGTCCCGCTTCCCAGTAGACGGAAACGATGACATGGAAAGCCCGTGGCATATTTATTTAGAAAATGGCATTCCCTATATAAATATACTAAATGTATTGAAACAATAATACACAATATAAGAATAAATGGAGACTGTAAATTTTCAACAAATATCTTTATTTACATTCAACTTAAAATATATATAGGTACATGAGTTTCAACTGGAAGGTAAATACAATAAAAGAAAATGCCTAAACATGTGGCATACATAAGCTGAAAGAAAAAAGAAGTTAAGCTAATTCCGAGGAGCTATCTGGTCATAATCTTCCTCTGTAACCTCCACTTCCTCCGTCTCGACCGTATCTGACGAATATTCTAAGAAACAAAGATGGGTAGAATGCCCGCCAGCGAACTAGCGCTCGGTAAATCCCAAAGGTAGGTAAGAATGAAAAGTGACGAGTATATAATAACAGAAATAATATAAATGACCAGTAAAAGTGTGTAGATCTGAATATGGGTATATGTATCTATAAGTCTCTATATAGTCATTATATTAACGTTAAGTTTCAAGTGTGAATATCAACACAGCCGTAGAAGTATTCACAAGCTCAAGAGTGGGGCCCCAGGAGCAAAGAAACACAGATCCATTTCATGTGTTAGCATCAGGAATCCATGCTGTTGAAGAGTCGACCCGACCGAGATTCGAGTAAATAAAAAAATAGGTTAATACGGGACTCCTGAAGTTCCGTTGGATTCACACAAGAAACTATCCTAAACACCCCGGGTATAATATATATTATAACAGTAAGATGTCCTTAGTTAATTTGTTTGTTTATAATATGTTTTGATCGAAACCATAGATCGCAGAAGTTGGAGAATGAAGTCGAGTAGAATGCGAGTCATGCCAATTGTAATATTGGGTCGAGTCAAGTTAGTCGAGTGGATTGAGTTTGAGTTTGGGTTCGAATTAGATTAGAGTTTGAGTTAGGGTTCGAGTTCGGGTTTAGATTCAAGTTTGGATTCGAGTTATAGATATTTCTTGTGAATGGATTTAACTATTGAAATCTTAAGTTCGGGAGAAATCGGGCAACTACTGCATATGGACGGCAGGATTTGTATCTTTTTCCAAGACAATTGCTATTGGATAACTCCGTTAATTTGTTGTCTAACCTGAATAGGCAAGCACTCACTTTTTCCGGCTCTCTGGGGCTCAAGAGAAGTGATACCGCTTAAACCTATATTAATCTAGAGTTCTTAAATATTTATTATTGTTGTTTACATTGTATTTATATTGTTTGCATTTCTCGAGGGGTTTTATGAAAAAATACTTTAATATTATTTGAAACTAAGCTCGAGGGTGATTTAGAATATTTAGAGTTTTTATGAACATGTATTTTAGTTTTAGTGGTATTTTAGTGATAAAACCTAGGTTTTAAAAGTTTATGATATTTTTATGAAAACTACTACTTTTGGAAACTTGGTGGTATTTTATTAAAATTTTAATCTTTTATTTTAAAAGTATAGTTTCATAATTTATTTATAATGAAAATACGGTTTCATAATTTTTATATAATTTTCCAAAGTTTAATTTGTTTTTAAAAAATCGTATTTCCTTTAAATCGTATTTTCATTCCTTTCGAGACCGAATTCTCTGTGAGAAGCTCTGCATCTCATTCTACTATCCCAACGATGTGCGATAATCTGCATCATCCATTAGCGGATTCCCTAATGAGGGTTGTAGAGGCGCAATTACAAAAGGCGGTAAAAATATCGATAAAATGTATTTTTATTTATTTATAAAGGATGGTATTTATTTGAAAAACGTAATTTTTTAAATTAACCATACATCTAAATATCTTGCTATGAATTAAAAGTGTGGATGTGGGGTAAGTCGTTACCCCGTGAATTTTCTAGAGATATATATGCAAGTTATCGAAATAGGGGTTATACTAAACTTCATGGTATATTTCTGAAAAATTCGTTATATGATTATTCATATGAAATTTTGGTTACACAAAAAGGAAAATGATGTGAATATTGATTTGAAGTGATAATAGTGTTGGAGTTTCTTAGCACATCTACTAGGGTTTCAAGGTGTATCAAGTATACAATTTTAAAACTATAGTGTGCTAATGAACTCAAACTTAGAATCGAACTAGAGAATTAGGATTTTACATCAAGTAAGCAAGTATAAACCTAAGTGATTTTGGAATAAAACCTTTGTAGACTGGTCCATCACTTCAAATGCTCCATGTAGAAGTCCCTTCGCTCCAAGTAGTGGTGATCCGGACTCTCTGTAGGCTCTACTAGTCGAAATGAACGAGCTTGTTTAATGATCGTCGAAGCCGAAGATGATCTACTTTGAGAAGACCCAACTCAAGCTACCTCTTCACTAATGTATGAATAAGTGAAGCAACCAATCTACACTATATGGCTAATATGGTATTGATTGATGAAGTAGAAATTTAGCTCACTTTAGAATATTTTTCCTCTCATTCTTTTTCACCTCAAGAAAATCAAGTAAAGAAAAAGAGATGAAGAAGATGAAGCATCTCATGAACCAGGGTGAGAAAATATCTAATATAAACTCTTGTAGAGACTTATCTAAGGCTAGGATAATGTTAGGTTAAATAATATTTAGAGTAAAACAAAAACAAGTGGAGTTTATTCAAGGTTTCTACAAGCTTCTCCAAGCTTCACAGCCATGCCAATTTCCACCTCTTTTTTTATTTTCTCTAAATAATAAAACCCCCACATTATCTTAGTTTAAGTGTGAGTCTCATACACCCAAGTTCCATGTATCATCATGCATGATACAATATTCTAAATACATTATATATATATATATATATATATATAATGTAAATGAAGAAAAGAAAATTCTTAAGTGAGCTAATTTATATTAGTTAATATATATTAATATATCTAATATATATATATATATTAAATTATTAAATCAACATTTGATTTAACAATCCGGCTATATCACATATACCCGACTAATATTAAATTATCGAATCAACACTTGATTCAACAATCCAGTTATATCACATATAACCTATATCGCGAAATCAGAATACGGTATCATATATAGGTATCTATCTCGGTCCCGCACATATCATATATATGCCCTACTTCGTTTTGCTTGAGCCAGGAAACCTCTGTGTAGGACTCTAAAGACTCGTCAATACGCCGGCAGTAGGTGGTGATCATATCAGTCACCCACAAGCCGCAAGCGGTCTGCTAAACGTAACGGCCACCCGGGTATTGAGCGATCAGAAGATCAACAAGCATGCCTGCTCATACTCCCGCGAATCCAATAAATAACACTACCGTACAGTCCAGTCTCTTCGTCTGATATGTCGCATATCGAGTCTAGGGATGGTAAACGTCAGACCCCAGTAACTTGATAAGTCATGTCGATGTGAGGTCCATAACGGTTCGAGAAACTACTGATAACACTTACCAGTAAATCTCAGCAACCCTGGCCAGGGATTTCCTGTTATGGCCAATCGAGCACAGCACAACATCAACCCCCAATACCGGGAGAGAAGAAACCCCTCCTATCGCTCATTGCCTCCATGTGATTCGGGAATGTACCCAAAAGCCACCGATTTGCACGTTCTCTTGAACGTGGTATAATGGAAATCAAAGCACAGTGGGAATCACACAAGACTCTATGACGATCTCGGGTCTACAGACTAACCTGTACCAGTGTCACCAGAGAACTGCTATCTGACGTTAGGTATAATACCATCTAGGAGTTCTCGGCGAGTCCTGTTCGGTGTACCCATTCTCTAATGAGCACCTGTGCACATCCTCTGATGTCAAATACCAATGGTTGTGGGATCAACCATCGCCCCATACAGGGTCAAGAATCGTACACACTAGTCTATTCTGGAATATCGATGCCCTGTCTCGATACTCTCTCGACTAGGAATAATTAAAGGATGTACTTGTGGACTACCCTGGCCCCACTAGTATGATCTACATCATAGTCCTGGTAGTCAGGTTCACATCCTAAGGACTTTATCAACATGTAACAGAGAGACAGTATAAAGATACATAAGCGTACATGTTAAGATAAAGTGCAACCAGATAGCATACTATCATGTCGAGCAAGAATGTACTTTTTATATATGTCCAAGAATCCACTATAATATACAAGCATGTACAACAATGGCCTCTAGGGCATACATATAACTAACAATCTTCCACTTGCACTAAGGCCAACTGTTGTAGTATCTCATACCCAACATCCCGAAGAATCTCTCAAACTGTATCTGGGGTATGGCTTTCGTGAGTGGATCCGCTGTGTTATTCTTCGTGTCAACTCTTCTGACCTCGATCTCCCTGCGATCAACTATCTTCCGGATCAGGTGATACCATCGAAGAATGTGTCTGGACTTCCGATGTGACCTGGGTTCCTTGGCCAAAGCCACTGCTCCATTGTTATCACAATACAAAGGTATTGGATACTCGATGGACGGAACCACACCAAGTTCAGTTATGAACTTCTTTATCTAGACAGCCTCCTCGGCGGCATCGTTGGCAGGGATGTATTCAGCCTCCATCGTCGAGTCTGCCACGGTATCTTTCTTGGAACTCTTCCAATATACCGCCTATACATTGAGGGTGAAGATAAAGCCCGAGACCAACTTACTATCGTCCCTATCACTCTGGAAGCTCGAATCGGTAAAGGACTCCACTTGGAGTTCACCGTTACCATACACCAAGAAAAATTCTTTAGTCCTTCTCAAGTACTTAAGAATGTTCTTCACAGCTGTCCAGTGATTCTCCCCAGGATCCGATTGATACCTGCTCACTATACCTAGTGAATAAGCTACATCTGGTCTGGTACATAGCATCGCATATATGATAGAGCCTACTGTCGAAGCATAGGGTATCCCTTGCATGCGAGCCCTCTCCAAATCAGTCTTGGGAGACATCTTTTTGGAGAGAGTGATTCTAGAGATTGTGGGTAAACCACCACGCTTGGAATCTTCCATACTAAACCTCTTTAGTATGATGTCAATGTACCTGAATTGGGACAATCCCAATATCCGTTTAGATCTATCTCTATAGATCTTAATCCCCAGAATGCAGGAGGCATCACCCAGATCTTTCATGGAGAATCTGTGTGATAAGAAGAGCTTGACCAAGTGCAGCATAGGAACATCATTTTCTATCAAGAGTATGTCATCCACGTATAATACGAGGAAGACAATCTTACTCTCTGCAACCTTCTTGTATATACAAGGTTCATCTACGTTTTTGATGAAGTCAAACTCTTTGAATGCAACATCAAAACATATGTTCCAACTTCGCGATACCTGCTTTAATCCATAGATTGATTTAAGCAGCTTGCACACCTTTCTGCTGCTCCCACTATTTACAAAGCCCTCTGGCTGAGTCATGTACACGCTCTCTTCTAAATCACCATTTAGAAAAGCGGTTTTGATATCCATCTGCCAGATTTCGTAGTCATGGTATGCAGCGATGGCAAGTAGGATCCGAATAGACTTAAGTATAGCCACCGGAGAAAAGGTTTCATCATAATCCACATCTGGTCATTGACGAAAACCCTTTGCTACAAGTCTAGTTTTGAAAGTCTCAACTTTTCCATCCACACCAAATTTCTTCTTGAAGATCCACTTGCTCCCGATGGGTTTTACCCCTTCAGGAGTATCTTCCAAAGTCCATACTTTGATGGTGTACATGGATTCCATCTCAGATCGCATAACATCCAGCCATTTCATAGAGTCACCACTTGTGATGGCCTGCTCGAAGCTAGTAGGGTCATCATCTTTCATGATGCAATCCTCGCTCCCACCGTCTACGAGAAAACCGTATTATCTCTCAGGTGGATGAGAAACCCAACCAGATCGGCGGAGAGGCTGAGGTTCGTTTGGGACTATCGAATCCTCTGGTTCTACTAAATCATCAGTCATAGTTTGTGTAGCTGGAACTTCTTCCAGTTCTACCTTATGACTACTAATTTCTTTTTCAAGAAATTCCTTTTCTAAAAAGGTGGCATTCCGAGAAACAAACACCTTTTGTTCCTCGGTGTGGTAGAAGATATACCCTCGCGAATGTTTGGGATATCCAACAAACTTGCACATAACAGATCTTGCCTCGAGTTTATCCGGATTTTGCTTTTTAACATAGGCCGGACAACCCCATATCTTAATAAAATTAATATATGGTCTCTTCCCCTCCCATATCTCATATGGAGTGGTAGGCACTGATTTAGTCGGAACCCTATTCAATAGGTATGCAGCTGTCTCAAGTGCATAACCCAAAAGGAGATAGGTAACTCAGCAGTACTCATCATAGAGCGCACCATATCTAATAGGGTGTGATTCCTCCGCTTCGATACACCGTTGTGCTGTGGTGTATACAGAGGAGTAAGCTGAGAGAGAATCCCATTCTCTTTTAAATAGTCCAGGAACTCCCTGCTTAAGTATTCTCCTCCCTGATCAGATCGAAGGATTTTAATACTTTTTCCCGTTTGGTTCTCTACTTCGCATTTATATTCCTTGAATTTCTCAAAAGCTTCAGACTTGTGTTTCAACAGGAACACATGTACGAATCTTGAGAGATCGTCTTTGAATGTAATGAAGTACGAGAAGCTATTTCTGGCATGTGTAGACATAGGACCGCATACATCACTATGTATCAGTCCCAAGAGTTCAGTAGCTCTTTCTCCGTGTCCAGTAAACAGAGTTTTGGTCATTTTGCCTTTGAGACATGACTGGTAAGTTTCATAAGATGAAATTTCAAACGGATTTAAATATCCATTCTTATGTAACTTAGCTAGCCGTGTCGCATTGATATGGCCTAGTCTACAATACCATAAGAAGGATTCGTTCATTTCTGAACTTTTCCTCTTGTGTGTGATCTGTACATTAAAAACTGTATTCTGATTCAGAACGTATAATCCGTTACATAGCGCACCAAACCCAATCAACGCTTGATTTAGGAAAATGTTCATAACATTTTTCTCTACTACAAATTTATATCCTTCTTTATCTAATAAAGAGATTGATATTAAATTGCACATCATAGATGGTACGTAATAACAGTCATTCAAGATCAGTGTATTACCATTTGGAAATACAATGTGATATTCGCCAACTGCTTTGGCTGCAACAATTGCACCATTCCCAACTTTTATGCAATGTTCATCTTTTCCCAGTTCTCTACCTCTTCTAAGCCCTTGTAATACATTACAAAGATGGAATCCTGATCCGGTATCTAATACCCAGGACATAGAGTGTACTGAGAAACAGTTCTCGGTAATGAACACACCCGAAGAAGACGCATCAATATGCTTATTCCTCGTTTGGGTAGTTTGGGAATCCAGGTATTCACCTATTTTCTGCTCAGTCTTATAACAATTATAAGGAAGAGCAGAACCAACGTCCCCCACCTCAGTATAATAAGCAGGTTCGGTCAATACATCCATATTATTATCTTGATTAAGGCATGTCAAGGTCGCTACCTGGAGAGAGAGAGAGAAGAAAAACACTTTAGCGTATGCTCTTGCAAGATTAGATTTGGTTATCTTATCTAATCAGGATGGCTCCCACTGCTTTTTATCAAATCTTCCTTCAAACCCTAAAAGGTAAGACTAGCCGGGATTTATTACACGCTACAAGTTCGCTAACCGGTCAGCTAGGCCAGTGCTGGTACTTTGAGGGAGGTTCCCCGTGCTTTCGCATGGACCTAATTAAAATAAACCTTATTTTCCCAGAGGCATGACCCCATTGACACTTTTCTAGACACCTAATGGGTTAGCTAATTATATAGTGCAAAAATCTCCTAGGAGTAACTCTTACTCGCAGCGGGTATCGGGATCCAACTATCTCATAGAAGGTATGCAATCTCATTGCAAATTTCAACACTTGAAATTCCCGATAATATTTTCCCCTAACGTTCTATGACCTTGACGGAGGCCAACAAAACGATAGGACACTAGTCAAGTTCAGCCCGTACATTTCTTGATTGAATTAAACCCACCCGCATAACCCTTGACGGAGGCCAACAAAGTCGTACGACTACCCTAATCCAATCGCATCACATGCTAGCAAATAAGTACTAATCAGTTACTGCACACTACGCCTTGACGGAGGCCAACAAACGCAACACGAATACTAAATAGTACCTATCTGAAATGACGGAGGGTTACGACAGGTTTGTAAGAAATCTTTTTGCGTAATGAACTTGATATCGTTGCAGAATCTAGTGATTTTGAAAAGGGTGTTTTTGAGGCTTTTACTAGTTTCGCTAAAGAGGTCACTCCCGGTGAAGGGATCTCGACTCTTTTCTCATCAAATGAGGTGCTGGATATTCTACAAGGAATACCACTATACAAAGCAAAAACTAAAAAAACAATCAAAAACAAAACCGTATTGGTTGTAGCATCTGCTAGTTTTGCTAAAGAGGCCACTCCCGGTGAAGAGATCTCGGCTCTTTCCTTATCGAATAAGGTGCTGGATATTCTACAAGGAATACCACTATGCAAAGCAAGAACTAGAGCCACCCTTAAAAATTTGATTTCACAACATCTTTAGGTTTCTTTGCTTTTCATTAATCTCATTAATGAAGTCCCATCATTTATGCTTCCTAAGCATCACAGCTAAAGAAACGAAAATATAACGTACGCTTATGCCATCCGTATTCGCCACTTTGTCCTGTTATGCACCATTAGGTTACTTAATTAACGGCATAGCGGGGCGGGACTAATGCGGATGCAAAACATAAGCAGCGTCTATAATATATCATATATATAATAATAAAACATTCGTCTCAGTCAGTAATATGATCTCATCATAGAACATTGCAGCAGAAGTCAACATATGAAATATTGGATATACTAGGATTTCCGTGTTTTAAATTAAGCCAGTAAAAAACTTGGATTCCACAATTGTGATGAATAGCCAAACCGACATCCCTAGACCCCTACGAGAGCGGAAAGCAACCCTGCCAATTCTAGGGTTAGGAAACCCGGTCTCGACTCCTCGCGATGGTCTCCCACTGGACCCTAGAACCCGGTTACTTATGCTCCCCTCCTTGGGTCTATCCTCATGCGGAAAAGTAAATAATATATATCAACGGTGACATCATCCTCAACCCGGAAGTGCCTCAATAAAAGAATATTACATACAATGAATTTTACATGAATGAAAAGAAAAACTCTTATCTCACATAAAACCCCCGGCCATTCTATCACGACGATCCGATATATCATATCACAGCAACACATAACATCACATATTATCAACGTAAGTAAATATGCGTATCCCAATTATCGTTGTCATATAGCAACGAAACCGACGATACACCACATATTACACTTACGGTCGCAGAATAGAAATGTGAACTACAATAATTAGAATCCGCAATCATCCTTAGACATCATAAACTCGAAATATCACATACTTCGGATTTCATGCCTAACACAGAAAATCCCTTAGACATTATAAACTTGGAATATCACATATTCCGAATTTCATGCTTAACTATATAAACCCCGCATTTTAGTCTCGTCTTGAAAACACTTTTCAATAATTAGTTGGGTAATTCAACAGGATTCCCGACAACATGATCGAATGCGCGTCGGAAACATTAGTAGACGACCACACCCACAATGGCGTCGACGAAGTGCACTTAGGCGGAACACCATGGCCGCGAGCACCCGAGCGGATGCTTTTGTTAACGGGGTTCTCCTATAGTCACTTGGTCGGGGCTATGGGGCATGGCTATCTAGTAATGTTACCCGGCGAGTATCCGCGAATGCTACGTTATTGCGACGAAGTTTTGATCCAAATCAAAACTTCGTGGCAACCGATGATTTGAGACTAAATTGCTAGATTTATAAGATATAATCCAGTTTTCACAAAACTTGCAATTGTGGATTCCAAATATTGTATCACAAATCACATATAGCTAGGTGACGTTAAACATTTCGATCGAATCAACGAATTCCCAAAATTCCTAGAAAACTCAACACTTGAGCACAGTGGAAAAATACCCAGAATATGCCACAGTACCTATGGACCAACCGTTGAAGTGCCAACCCAAGCCTCACACTTGGCGCCGCAGAACCGCTGCAAATACCACTATTTGGCCGCGGTTCTGCGGTCAAGTAATCGAGTTAGGGTTTCGTTCTTCAAGAGGGTCTATAGAATTACCTGCATGATTTTTTGAATATTTTTAATCTAAAAAATTCCAACTTTGGAAAAATTTCCAGAGAGCATGGGAAATTATGGTTTTCGGTGTTCGTTCAGACTTCTAACTTCGCCTAAACGGCGCCTAATGCTCTAACCTGGCTCTGATACCATGTTGGAGTTTCTTATCACATCTACTAGGGTTTCAAGGTGTATCAAGTATACAATTTTAAAAATATAGTGAGCTAATAAACTCAAACTTAGAATCGAACTAGAGAATTAGGGTTTTACATCAAGTAAGCAAGCATAAACCTAAGTGATTTTGGAATACAACCTTTGTAGACCGGTCCATCACTTCAAATGCTCCGTGTAGAAGTCCCTTCGCTTCAAGTAATGGTGATCCGGACTCTCCGTAGGCTCCACTAGTCGAAATGAACGAGCTTGCTTAATGATCGTCGAAACCGAAGATGATCTACTTTGAGGAGAACCAACTCAAGCTACCTCTTTACTAATGTATGAATAAGTGAAGCAAACAACCTACATTATATGACTAATATGGTATAGATTGATGAAGTAGGAATTTAGCTCACTTTAGAATATTTTTCCTCTCATTCTTTTTCACCTCAAGAAAATCAAGTAAAGAAAAAGAGATGAAGACAATGAAGCATCTTATGAAGCATGGGTGAGAAAATATCTAATATAAACTCTTGTAGAGACTTAACTAAGGCTAGGATAAGGTTAGGTTAAATAATATTTAGAGTAAAACAAAAACAAGTGGAGTTTAGTCAAGGTTTCTACAAGCTTCTCCAAGCTTCTCCAGGCTTCACAACCATGCCAATTTCCACATCTTTTTTTATTTTCTCTAAATAATAAAACCCCCACATTATCTTAGTTTAAGTGTAAGTCTCATACACCCAATTTCCATGTATCATCATGCATGATACAATATTCTAAATACATTATATATATATATATATATATATATATGTATATGTGTGTGTGTGTATAAAATGTAAATGAAGAAAAGAAAATTCTTAAGTGAGCTAATTTATATTAGTTAATATATATTAATATATCTAATATATATATATATATTAAATTATTAAATCAACACTTGATTTAACAATCCGGCTATATCACATATACCCGACTAATATTAAATCATCGAATCAACACTTGATTCAACAATCCGGTTATATCACATATAAACTATATCGCGAAATCAGAATACGGTATCATATACATGTATCTATCTCAGTCCCGCACATATCACATATGTGCCCTACTTCGTTTCGCTTGAGCCACGAAACCTCTGTGTAGGACTCTAAAGACTCGTCAATACGCCGGTAGTAGGTGGTGATCATATCAGTCACCCACAAGCCGCAAGCGGTCTGCTAAACGTAACAGCCACCCGGGTATTGAGCGATCAGAAGATCAACAAGCATGCATGCTCATACTCCCGCGAATCCAATAAATAACACTACCGTACAGTCCGGTCTCTTCGTCTGATATGTCGCATATCGAGTCTAGGGATGGTAAACGTCAGACCCCAGTAACTTGATAAGTCATGCCGATGTGAGGTCCATAACGGTTCAAGAAACTACTGATAACACTTACCAGTAAATGTCAGCAACCCTGGCCAGGGATTTCCTGTTATGGCCAATTGAGCACAGCGCAACATCAACCCCCAATACCGGGAGAGACGAAACCCCTCTTATCGCTCATTGCCTCCATGTGATTCGAGACTGTACCCAAAAGCCACCGGTTTGTACGTTCTCTTGAACGTGGTATGATGGAAATCAAAGCACAGTGGGAATCACACAAGACTCTATAACGATCTCAGGTCTATAGACTAATCTATACCAGTGTCACCAGAGAACTGCTATCTGACGTTAGGTATAATACCATCTAGGAGTTCTCGGCGAGTCCTGTTCGGTGTACCCATTCTCTAATGAGCACCTGTGCACATCCTCTGATGTCAAACACCAATGGTTGTGGGATCAACCATCGCCCCATACAGGGTCAAGAATCGTACACACTAGTCTACTCTGGAATATCGATGCCCTGTCTCGATACTCTCGAGATTAGGAACAATTAAAGGATGTACTTGTGGACTACCCTGGCCCCACTAGTATGATCTACATCATAGTCCTGGTAGTCAGGTCCACATCCTAAGGACTTTATCAACATGTAACAGAGAGACAGTATAAAGATACATAAGCGTACATGTTAAGATAAAGTGCAACCAGATAGCATACTATCATGTCGAGCAAGAATGTCCTCTCTATATATGTCCAAGCATCCACTATAATATACAATCATGTACAACAATGGGCTCTAGGGCATACATATAACTAACAATAAATAGGGTGATTATGTGACATATTTACCTATTAAGAATGATAAAAACATTTAAAAGAACAATCTTTTAATGTTAACTCCATTTTGTGGTATGATTTTAGAATACGATTTGAGATGGAAAGAAAAAGAGAGAAGGGACTTACTGGTTGCATAGCGTTAACAAGAGGGTAAAAAAGAGAGAGAGGGTCTCCTTGGCGTCGCGGTAGCGTCGGGAAATTTCCGGTCGTCGAAATTGGATCGCTACTCTTCTTGGCTTGCTTAACTCCACTTTGCACTTAGAGAATTTTGAGAATTTTTGATAAGGATTTTTAGAATGGGGTAGAGCTAGGGAAGGGGTGTATTTATAGTGAAGAATTGGGTGTATGAGAATTAAAAAATTTGAATTAAAAAGAATTAAAATAATGTTAATGAGGATGTGAATAGTCTATGTTTAATTGCAGGAAAAACAAACAGTACAGAGGAGTAGAGGGGAGTTGATGTTGGCTATAGTGCCTCTAAGGAAATTAGTGTAATCGCTGGTAGGCGGTTATGATGATTGAGGGAGGACTTATACAGGTAGAACAGTTTTACTCGAGATGATAGTATGCTATCTGGTTTTTCTCTATCATCATGTACATTCATTATGTGGTATTACAAATCACTATTACATGTTGATAGAGCCTAAAGGATTCTTGCTTGACTACCAGCATTATGATGACGATCATATACATGGGAGTTGGGTGGTCTATAAGCACATCTTTATATGTCCCTAGTCGAGAGAGTATTGAGACTGGGTATCGATACTTTGGAGTAGATTAGTGTATACTTTTTAAGACCCCGAAGAGGGGCAGTGGTCGGTCTCACAAGTCATTGGTGTCAGTTAGTCACCTAAGATAGTATACATGTGCTCATTGGGTTATGAGTTACATCGGACGGACTCGCCGGGAACATGCTAGATAGTATTATACCTATTGTCAGATAGCGGTTCTTAGGAGACATGAGTACATGTTAGTCTGTCAACCTAAGATCGTCATTTGTTTCGTATGAGTTCCCATTGTACTTTGATTACTACCCTACCACGGCTCAAAGAAGTCGTGCAAATAGGTTTTAGCTGGGTATAGTCCCGAGCCATATGGAGGCAGTGAGCGGATCGTCAGGGATTCGTCTTTCCCAGTATTGGGGGTAGATGTCGCGCTATGCTCGGATGTCCATCACCAGAAATCCTTGGCCAAGGTGGACGAGAATTACTGATTTGGATCAGTAGTTTCTCAGTGGATGATGGGCTTCACACTGACACGAAATATCGCGTTATTAGGGGTTTGACTTTATCCACCCCCTAGACCCGATATGCGATACTCTTAGATGAACAGACCAGACTGTATGTAGATTGTCGCAGACAGGCTCAGTAGGGGTACAGATGAGTTTGCTCGTCGCCCTTCCTTTCGGTCAATACCTGGGTAGCCGTTACGTATAGCTAGTACCGCTGACGTGCTTGTGGTTAAACCCATTGCCAGCGTATTGACGAGACTTTAGAGTCCCACACAGAGAGTTTCTCCGGTTCAGACGATATGATGTAGATGACGTATGTTGGTACATACATGTGTCCGATTAAATATGTGTACAGGCTATACAGACTTTAATCGGACGGTTGATAATACTAGCGGCTTAGAATAAAGCCGGATTATTAATTCAAGTTTTGATTTAATAATTTATATATATATATATATATATATTTATATATGTATTCTAGTATTATTGTTCACTATTCATTTTCTCTCTTGGGTATTCGTATTGTTATACGAATATGTGTATATGTATTTCGATACGTATACCGGGTTGTATTCCGTATTTATACAGAATATCTTTTAGAAGTTGGACACCTCATTATATGATTTTCCTTTTAGAAAATCATTTGCAAATGAGGTGGAGGGTAAAGTGGCATGAGCATGGTTGGAGGTATGTAGAAAGGTATGGGCTTTATTTGTTTAATTGAAAAATGTTGTGATTTTTCCATGGTTGTAAATGTATAAGCCATTCTTTCTACATGCTATTCTTTTCTTGGTTCACTCTTTCATTCTTTTCTTGAGTTGCTCATGCCTATTTTTTTTACCTCCTCCTTCTTTAATTTCTCACTTTAGATTTAGAAATGAGAGAAAAAGATAGTGGAAAATTCCTACATCCCTATTCTTCATTCCTAGCGAGCTTGGAGTGTCGGTTGTTTCACTAGGCGAAGCTGGAGCTTGGATCGTTTTCCTCAGGTGAATCATCTTCGGCGAAGGAGGAACGTCTTGCAAAGGCGATCTGGAGCACTTGAAGAAAACTTGAGGATGTGAGTATTCTACACATAGTAGATTAGTTTAGCTCACTAGTTTTTTGTATACAAGTTCTACCTCTTTAGTTCGATTCATGGTTTCAGAACTTTAGCAAACTAGAAATTTTTGAAATCCATGTTGCCATTTTCTAAAATCAGTTTGCTAGTGTGTCTAAGTTCCTAGCAGTAGTATCAGAGCCATGCTAAAGGCTGGACTTATTTGCACTAATTTAGTTTCGATTGACAGAATTTTCCGAATCACATTTTCAAAATCTTTCTTGTTGTTCGAATTTCAATGTTGTTCAAATTTTTTTTCTAGCTGTATTAAAATTATGTGTATATAACATTAGAGCTAGAAAAAGAATTTGGACACCTAAACCCAAAATTCGACAACGGAATAGAGGCCAAATGCACCATTTGGCCGCTGAACCGCGGTCCAATTTTGGCTACAGTGCCCCAATTTTTTTCTTGGGCTCTAATACATGGAAATATGATTTTTGGAATATTTGGTTTTGGTCCGTATTTGTTTGTGTACTGGTTTGTACTTGGGGGGCCAATACGGAAAGTTTTAATCGATTGAAATTTTAAATTTGTGTTCTTCTAAGCATTTGTTTCTACGACCGTGAATATCATAGCGCGGTATAATCCGATTACTTGCTATATGCACAATCAGACGGGTTTACGAACATGATATTCATGTTGATATTCTGTGTTGCTCTGTGATTATGGTTATGTTGGATTTGTCGTGATAGATAGCCCGGTGTACGTAGTATTAGATGTAGTTCTCTGTAATGTAATGTATATTCATATTGCGTGGCGAGTGTCCGACATGTGGACTGCCGTCATCACGGCATGTATTATTCTTTGGGGCACGTCCAAGTTGCGGACGTAGTCACCGTTGTATATTCAGTTTTCCATTATATGCACTAGGATTACCCCGCGGCGGAGTGCTTGAGTAGCCGGGTTCTAGAGTGCAACAGGCCTCTATCTCATGGTGTTGAGACCGGAATGCTTTACTTTAGAATTGGCGGGCTATTTGTCGCACTCATAGGGGGTATAGGATTGACTCGCGGACGGAAGGAATTAGTCTCCACTGGCGTAATTCGAAGGTGCCCAAATCACCGGATTTCGGAAGTGCTGGGTGGCCTACTCACTTTGTTGATTGGGGTTGCCTCGGTTCTGGAATTGGTGGGTGGCTTGTCGCACTCGTAGGGATCTAGGGTCTGATATTACGGGCTATCCACACGACCGGGAAAATTGCATTTCTTATTTGGCTCCATTGAAATATACTTTTCCTAGTTTATCCGCATTTCCATAATAGTTTTGCTTCCGCCGTGATTCTGCTATGATGCTTCTGTGATATTACTTGATATCATGTGTGAGACGAATGTTCTTGTATGTGTGTGTGTGTGTCTATATATATATATATATATATATATATATATATATATATATATGTTTTGTATTCACGCTAGTTCTGTCCCCGCCCTGCCGTAAGTTAAGTAACCTTACGGTGAAGACCCGGGACCCTGTGGCGAATGTGGATGGCATATATGTGCATACCTATTTTCGTTTTTTTTTCTGGCATGATATGATTAATTGACAAGACTACATTAATTATGATTAATGCAAGGAAAACAAACCTAAATGATGTTGTTGGAACTAATTTTTGAAAACTGACATTACATGCGTTTCTTTTTGTTTTGCACAGCGGTATTCGGTTATGAATATCCAGCACTTCATTCGACAATTCCTGTTTGAACCTTAAAATTTCAGTTTTTGCTCTAATATCATATTTTTGTGTCGTGTTTTGGATACTTGTAGTCTGCTGTGACCCTGAGACTTTTTGCTTAACCCAAACAATGTAGAAGTGTAGACCTAGCTACCCTGAGTGTGTACCTAGAGTTTGGGGCCTACCTGGGCGGTTTTGGCCGGCGGCTAGGGGGAGAAATCCGGCGACCTCGGCCTGGGAAGGGGCTGGGGACTTGAAATTTTTAGGGTAGCTATTTACTATGGTTTAGGGGTTTTTGGTACTGTTAGATTTTGTAGTGGTGGCTGTGGTAGAAATCTGGGCTTGTTTAGCTAATTTTAGTGTTTTGAGGGTGTTGTGATGATTTGGTGGATTAAGTGGAACTTTTGTTAAATTAGGGTTTTATGCTTAGATTAACTATATTATGTGTTGATAGTGTCTTTTAATTAAAGCCTTTTCACCTGTTTACTCAAATGTACCAAATTAGTGTTGTTTAAAACGTTTTTAAAGCCAAGTGATAGGATACTGGGTATCTGCTATATCTGCAGTGATTTTCTTTTGCATCAAACATATACTGAGTGATGTGCAGGTTTTTTAGAACATTGTGTAGGATTTTTAGCCTGTTTCCCTACCCCAAATCCGGCGACACCCCATATTTTTCCGATCTCGCCGGCCTCCTGTAGGAGTTTGGGTTTGGTTCTTTGCATGAGGGTTTCTGCAGGTTTTTCTTGGTGTTTGGTGTTGCTAGTTTGATTAGTTTTTGCTTCAGGTGAAATCTGGGACCAACTACCTAAATTAGTGTTTTGTGACTTACGCGACACGTACATTACGAGATGGTTTTGGTGTTGCTGTGCATCACAGTGTGTTGCTGTGTGTCACAGCGTGTCGGGGAGGTTTTTGGCGTATGTACACACGTTTTGGCGTATCGAGTACACACGCGTTTAGCTTGCGACGCTGGTTTCTCGTTTGGTCTTGACATTGCGTTTTTGCAGGATTATAGCTTATGTGTATTACTTTGTGTAATTTCTAGGTTCGCAGGCGGGTACTTCGGACACCGCAAAGAAGGGGAAGCACGTAGTCGGCTACACCTAGCACGAGATCACGGTGAGTAGATTTAACATCTACGGGGAAATCGCCCGTATGGCGTTATGCGTCAGGGCTTGATAGGATGTTGTAGCTGTATATTTGCATTCATATACATTGATTGCGCATGGATACTATTTGTTACATACTGTATTCCTTACTATATATGGACTTAGAATTACTAGGACACCGCACTGTTACTAACGGTTCATGCTGCACAAGCACAAATTGTATGTTTCACACACACCGTTAGTAATTGCCATGACACTCGCACTATAGAATTGCTATGAACCACACATCGTTTAGCTTACCTCATCTTTGATGATTAGACATGATTCTGTTCCTATTGACGCACATACATATATTACACTCATTCTTGCTTATATACCCACGTGTACATCCATATTGGCACATATGCATAATATACACTCATACTTGCGTATGTATACCTTGTGCATTCCTACATACATATTTCACATACATAGAGGATGCTTGCTTGATTTCTAAAGAAATGGGGACCGCATGAAATATTTTCAAAACTGGATCCATTTTAAAGAACGGTTTTTCCCTTTTTACTTGTAGTACGATTTTATGCGGCATACGACACTTTGGATGGATTTACGCATTGAGTTTTGGATTCTTGTGATTTCCGGATTTGAGAACTGTGGTATTATTTTAAGAAAGTATGCACTGTTTTGAAAACAAAAACCGGTTTCTCTTGATATGATATTTCAGTGTGTCCACCATGCGTTTTCTCGGTTCTGAGACGTGTGACATGTGAACCCGATTCGAGGAGCTGGATGAGGCCGATTGCGGATACATGGTGGACCCAGTATGGTACCCCGGGGCAAGAAAGGGATGCTGTGTATACAGACGGTGAGCCTGGCAGAGGGACTACTACCTACCGGTGATTGGTAAGACCTGGCGGTTATCCGGAGGATACTGACCAGAGTCGAGAGATGGATACGGGCCGACCCGTACTGCCGGGGCCGAGGGCCGATTCCGCAGACGGAGCCCGTGGGCCGATCCGGAATGTCGGAGCTCGATATATGAGGATTTGCTTGTTGATGCTGGACACGAGTATTTCATGATATTCTCGAGTGCCGATGTTGGGCACTCATGTTTTCCATGAAATTTACAGGATATGAGGGCCGATTAGATTGACGGCGCCTGAGTTTTACTGGGATTCGGGGTATATTGGGTGGACACCGGCTATTTTTCCACGATGATGATTCGTGAAGATGATATTTTATCCCATGCTCAGCATTCGTAGATATGCATTGCATCATGTAGTTGTAGTACCTGATAGTGTACCTTGCATGATTATTGCATACCCAGATTACCATATTGATGTTATCAGATCGCACATGTTAAAGCATCACAGTACGTGCATACTCGCGATTACCTTTTTATGTTATTTACTATTCACGAGTTGGCAACTCACCCCCGTTGTGCCACAGTGTTTGCAGGTCGACCCTTAGAATAGTTGCGGCAGGGCTACTTCCTTGTATGTTTTTTCTACGGATACCACTACAGTTGGCGTGCGAGCCGTTTGCTTATAGGTGGGTTTATGCGGTATCCGTTTATTTTCCATTTGTACACTCTATTGTATCTAGTACTCTCCATCTACCATTTCATGTATTGACTTAGAGACCAGTTGTGAGGACGATGTATATTATTTTGTATTCTGGATGTCCAGCTCGTGTGAGCCGGCTATATTTATGCAGTTTTACTTTTCATGCTGTTTTTCTCTTACATTATTCATTTCTTCGCTACGGCGTCGTATATTATTCTTGTGGTGGTTATTTCCGCCGTTAGGCATGATTGCTCCCGTTTGGGGATGCTTTATTCTTATTGTATGTCATTTTACTTATATCATGTCTTGTACCCGATTTCGGGGCTAGTTTTTACAAAGGAGGTGCTGCCGAAATTTGTAAGAAAATAACTCAAACTTTAATTTTTTTTACTTGAGTTTTCCTAAATGTTTTAAACCAATGTTTTCAACACTCACTACTTTTAATGGTTTTGATTTCTGGGTTTTGGCTTACTTAGTCGCGTTACGCCTGTGGACGTTACGTGGTTAAGTGCCGGTCACGGGCCGATCTTTGGGTCGTGACAAAGTTGGTATCAGAGCGTAGGTTTTACCTTTCGGAGCGTAGGATGACCTTGGTATGATGGAGTAGGTGGATGAAGCAGAGTGGAGTGGCGTGTGTATGTTTCGCGGCATACTCACGACACGGTACTTCGCCTAAGTGGCCTTAAGACTTATTGGTTGAAATTCCTTCGCGATTATATACATTCTTGTGATTCAATTTCTGTATTCTTATCGAATCTTGTTTTATTTCCATCCATTATGCCGCCGAAGACTATGAAGGCGCAGAGAGCGGCCGCGAGAGCCGAGTTCAGAGTTGATTCGTCCGAGACGAGGACTGACCCGGGCCGTACACCCATCGTACCGGAGCAGACTGTTCCCCCTTCGACAAACCAGATCGCTATGCTAGGGGCCGGTATGCAGGAGATGCGCCAGATGATGGGGGTCATTAGTTAAGGCACTTCGGGCACAGCGACCATAGGTAGTTCCACCCGCTACGGGGACCGTGATGGTACCTACAGTTCAGGCAGTTGCACCTGCAGCTACAGGGGTTATCACGGTATCGCTATCTGAATTTATGATGATGAAGCCTCCGGTCTTCACAGGCACCGATGCAGCCGAGGATCCGCAGTCATTTATCGATAGGATGGCCCGGATATGCCGTTCACTGAGATGTGCCGATGCGAGATGGGTGAAGTTCGCGATCTTTTGCCTGGAAGGTCTTGCGCAGAAGTGGTGCGAGTCGGTAGAAAAGGGCAGAGCAGCAGGTCTTCCTCCTATGACCTGGACTGAGTTCGTGACGGTGTTTCTTGCCCATTTCTTTCCATAGAGTGTCAGAGATTCTAGGGCGTGTAGGTTCGAGTCTTTACGTCAGACTCCGGAGATGACAGTGGCAGAGTACGACGTACTGTTTACCGAGCTATCTACGTATGCCCCATATTTAGTAGCTACGGAGGAGATGCGAGTCAAGAGATTTGTTCGAGGATTGCTTACCCTGTTGTTTCTTGCGATCAGTGCACAGCATTGCGAGACCTATGCCGCAGCAGTAGATGCAGCCCTATTAGTCGAGGAGCGCCTGGCTGGGACTTCGGTAGTTCCAGGGCCGAAGAGGGTTCATACAGATACGTCATCACAGAGACAGCCGTTTAGGCGCTGCGACAGGTTTCGTTCAGGTACGGGGGGTAGTGGAGGCTCAGGACGAGGTCAGCTATTCAGTTCTTATCCCCAGGAAAGTCAGCCGACACCATCTAGATGTTTCTGATGCGGGAGTACTTATCATCGTGTTCGAGATTGTCAGGGCGAGACAGCAGTACCGCATGTTACCTTACCACCTTCACCACCTCAGAGAGCGTTGCCTCTTGCACATGTTGTTACTCCGCGTCAGACTTATGCACCGAGAGGTCGGGGTCGCGGAGGGTTCGTTCAGAGAGGACGAGGTGGCCGAGGCAGAGGACAGCCAGTTGCCGGCAGAGGACAGCCAATTACCAGTAGAGGACCACCAGTCGTAGATGGAGGGCAGGCACGAGTTTTTGCTTTGACGCACCTGGACGCGCAGGCGTCCAATGCAGTGGTCTCAGGTACACTATCAGTATGTTCTGTTGACGCACACGTGTTGTTTGATCCGGGGTCTACACACTCGTACGTTTCCACACACTTCGTGCCGAGTTTGGGCAGAGAGTCAGGCTTTCTTGACCAGCCGCTTGTTGTGACCACTCCCGTTGGCGAGTCGTTTGTTGCGAGGCACGTGTTCCGGTCCTGTATTGTCCGTATTGGTGAGAGAGAGTTGCCCGTCGACTTGATCCTTCTTAAGATGTTGGACTTCGATGTTCTCCTGGGTATGGACTGGTTAGCCACGTGCTATGCGTCTGTGGACTGCCGCGAGAAGACAGTTAGGTTTTGTTTTCCCGGCGAGTCGGTTTTTATTGTGCAGGGGGACAGTGGTGCTGCCCCTCACAGTTTGATTTCGTCTCTTCACGCTGGACAGCTTTTGAGGAAGGGATGTCAGGGATTTCTAGCCTACATTTGCGATACTAGAGCCGCAGAGGTTCCTTTGGACCAGATCCCGATTGTTATTGAGTTCCCTGATGTTTTCCCTGACGAGCTGCCTGGGCTACCGCCTGAGCGCGATATTATTTTCTACATTGACTTGATTCCAGGCACGAGGCCTATTTCCATACCGCCTTATCGGATGGCCCCGGCGGAGCTTAGAGAGTTGAAAGGTCAGTTGCAAGATTTGCTGGATAAAGGGCTTATTCGACCTACTGTGTCTCCTTGGGGTGCTTTTGTCCTGTTTGTCAAGAAGAAGGACGGCAGTTTGCGCTTGTATATTGATTACCACCAGCTGAACAGGGTTACCGTACGGAACAGATATCCCTTACCACGTATCGATGACCTGTTTGACCAGCTTCAGGGTGCGGAATACTTTTCGAAGATTGACTTGCGATCAGGCTACCATCAGTTGCGAGTCCGGCAGGAGGATATTCCGATGACGGCTTTTTGCACGCGTTACGGCCACTATGAGTTTTTGGTGATGTCATTTGGACTCACCAATGCCCCAGCAGCGTTTATGGATTTGATGAACCGGGTCTTCAGACCGTATCTTGATCAGGTCATCATCGTATTCATCGACGATATCTTAGTGTACCCCCGGAGCCGAGAGGAGCACGAGCAGCACTTGCGTATTACGTTACAGACCTTGAGGGAGCATCAGCTGTTCGCTAAATTCTCCAAGTGCGCATTCTGGCTCGATATTATAGACTTCTTGGGTCACGTGGTGACGAGAGATGGCATATGTGTGGACCCGAAGAAGATCAAGGCTGTTCGGCACTGGCCCAGACCAGCATCAGTCACGGAGGTCCGCAGCTTTCTAGGACTGGCCGGCTACTACCGACGATTTGTTCAGGACTTTTCCCGTATTGCTGCACCGTTGACCGGGTTGACCCGGAAGGGAGTTCCTTTTGATTGGATGGAGGCGTGTGAGCATAGCTTTCAGCAGTTGCAGACCCGTTTGACTACGGTGCCAGTGTTATCATTGCCTTCGGGATCGGGCGGATTTGTGGTCTATTGTGATGCTTTCCGTGTGGGGCTACGGTGCGTATTGATGCAGCACGACAGGGTTATCGCTTACGCTTCTCGGCAGCTAAAGAAACATGAACAGAACTACCCCACTCACGATTTGGAGATGGCTGCAGTAGTCTTTGCACTCAAGATCTGGAGACACTACCTTTACGGCGAGGCGTGCCAGATATTCATGGACCACAAGAGCCTGAAGTATATATTTCAGCAGCGAGACCTGAATCTGAGACAGTGCCATTGGATGGAGCTAGTGAAGGACTACGATTGCGAGATCCTTTATCATCCGGGCAAGGCGAATGTAGTGGTGGATGCTTTGAGTCGGAGGCCCGGAGGTTGTCTATCTTGTTTGAGCGCAGTGCAGAGGCAGTTGTCGACAGATTGGCAGATTTTATGCGATAGCCGAGTGCAGTTCGAGTTCACTCCGATCGGGGGACAGCTTGCGCATGTTCGTGCACGTCCACAGTTGCTTGACCGTATCCGCGAGGCGCAGCCCAGTGACGACTGTCTTTCAGAGATCAGGGAGCAGATTAGACAGGGCAGAGACTCCGAGTTCGTGATCGATGATCAGGGGATACTGCGATTTGGGACTCGACTATGCGTACCGGATTCTGAGGGATTGAGGCGTGAGATTCTTGAGGAGGCGCATCGATCGATGTACATCATTCATACAGGTTCCACCAAGATGTACCATGATCTGAGAGATGTTTACTGATGGGAAGGGATGAAGAGGGACGTCACAGACTTCATGTCGATATGCCTGACTTGTCAGCAAGTCAAGGCCGAGCACCATAGGCCCGCGGGAGAGCTACAGCCGTTACCGGAGTGGAAATGGGAGCAGATTTCTATGGACTTCATTGTGGGTCTACCCAGGACCAGTCGAGGGTACGACTCCATTTGGGTTATCGTGGATCGATTGACGAAGGCGGCTCACTTTTTGCCAATGAAGACCACTTTTGGATTTGCTCAGTACGCCCAGATATACATCGATGAGATTGTACGATTGCATGGAGTCCCGACTTGTATCGTGTCCGACCGAGGCACCCAGTTCACTAGCCGACTATAGCAAAGACTTCATGAGGCTTTGGGCACCCGCTTGAGTTTCAGCACAGCATTCCATCCGCAAACCGACGGCCAGTCAGAGCGGACTATTCAGACTCTTGAGGACATGCTTCGAGCTTTTATTCTAGATTTCGGTGGCAACTGGGATCGTCATTTTCCCTTGGTGGAGTTCTCCTACAATAATAGCTTCCAAGATACGATTCAGATGGCACATTTCGAGGCTTTATATGGGAAGAGATGTCGATCGCCCGTCTGTTGGACAGAGCTCAGCGAGAGCAGTATTTTAGGGTCGCAGATCGTACAGGAGACGACCGAGAAGATACAGTTGATTCGAGACAGGATGAGGATAGCTCAGAGTAGGCAGGAATCGTATGCCGACAGACGCCGTCGTAGACTCGAGTTCGCAGTTGGCGATCATGCCTTTCTGAGGGTCTCTCCAATGAAGGGCGTGATGAGATTTGGGCGGAAAGGGAAGCTTAGTCCCAAATTTATAGATCCCTTCGAGATCCTCGAGCGTGTGGGTGCAGTGGCATATCGTTTGGCTCTTCCACCCGACTTTCCAGATGTTCACCCCGTATTCCATATGTCGATGCTTCGCAGATACCTTCATGACCCTTCTTACATGATTCAGCATCAGAACGTTCAGCTTGAGCGCGATCTTTTGTTCACCGAGCAGCCAGTAGTGATATTGGACCGGTAGGTGAAGAAACTTCGATCGAAGGTCTTGCCATCTGTGAAGGTGCTTTGGCGCAGCCCGAATGGTGAAGAGATCACTTGGGAGGCCGAGGGAGAGATGCGGAAGAAATTCCCTCATCTCTTTGAAGGTACGCGTAGCTATATTTTTAAATTCGGGGACGAATTTCTTTAAGGGGGGAAGATTGTAACACTTTAGAACGCGATTAGTGGTTAATTAAGCAAAAATATGGTTTTTAGTAAAAAAGTTTACCAAAAGTTTTTTTTATATATTTTATAAAAATTAATGAAGATTTTATTATAATTTAATTGGGCTTGCACACACATGTGCATGTTAACTAGGGCTAATTTTGGGGTTAAACCATGCTTAGTAGTCATGGTGCCTTAACCATTTCTTTAGATAAATTAGGTATTTAAATTAAGTGTTATCTTTTTTCCAAAATAAAACTATTTAATTTCCTTTTGGGGTTGACTTTGAGAAGGGAGAAGAGAGAGAGAGGAGACAAAGCATGCATAGCATTTAATGAAGAGAAAGAATGTGCCATGCTTTGTCCCCTAACCCCCTCTCACTCTCTCTCTATTCTTTTTCAAATCTATTTCTTCACATCATTACTTTGCTCATCTCTCTCTCTCCCTTGGCTGAAGCTTCAGCCCCCCTTCAAGCCTCACCCCAAATTTTCAAGATCCCTACTAACCCTCTTCAAAAATCACACTATACCCTTCTCAAAACTTAAGCCAAAGCCCATAGAGACCACTTGGAGCTAGGAAAGTAGGAGTTTTGAGCAAGTTTGGGAAGGTAGTCTTCTTCTTAGTTAGCATGTTGTTGTGTCTTATAATTCCTGTTTGAACCTTAAAATTTCAGTTTTTGCTCTAATATCGTATTTTTGTGTCGTGTTTTGGATACTTGTAGTCTGCTGTGACCCCGAGACTTTTGCTTAACTCAAACAATGTAGAAGTGTAGACCTAGCTACCCTGAGTGTGTACCTAGAGTTTGGGGCCTACCTGGGCGGTTTTGGCCGGTGGCTAGGGGGAGAAATCCGGCGACCTCGGCCTGGGAAGGGGCTGGGGACTTGAAATTTTTAGGGTAGCTATCTACTATGGTTTAGGGGGTTTTGGTACTGTTAGATTTTGTAGTGGTGGCTGTGGGAGAAATCTGGGCTTGTTTAGCTAATTTTAGTGTTTTGAGGGTGTTGTGATGATTTGGTGGATTAAGTGGAACTTTTGTTAAATTAGGGTTTTATGCTTAGATTAACTATATTATGTGTTGATAGTGTCTTTTAATTAAAGCCTTTTCACCTGTTTACTCAAATGTACCAAATTAATGTTGTTTAAAACGTTTTTAAAGCCAAGTGATAGCATACTGGGGTATCTGCTATATCTGCAGTGATTTTCTTTTGCATCAAACATATACTGAGTGATGTGCAGGTTTTTTAGAACATTGTGTAGGATTTTTAGCCCGTTTCCCTACCCTAAATCCGACGACACCCCATATTTTTCCGATCTCGCCGGCCTCCTGTAGGAGTTTGGGTTTGGTTCTTTGCATGGGGGTTTCTGCAGGTTTTTCTTGGTGTTTGGTGTTGCTAGTTTGATTAGTTTTTGCTTCAGGTGAAATCTGGGACCAACTACCTAAATTAGTGTTTTGTGACTTACGCGACACGTACGTTACGAGATGGTTTTGGTGTTGCTGTGCATCACAGAGTGTTGCTGTGTGTCACAGCGTGTCGGGGAGGTTTTTGGCGTATGTACACACGTTTTGGCGTATCGAGTACACACGCGTTTAGCTTGCGACGCTGGTTTCTCGTTTGGTCTTGACATTGCGTTTTTGCAGAATTTTAGCTTATGTGTATTACTTTGTGTAATTTCTGGGTTCGCAGGCGGGTACTTCGGACACCGCAAAGAAGGGGAAGCAGGTAGTCGGCTACACCTAGCACGAGATCACGGTGAGTAGATTTAACATCTACGGGGAAATCGCCCGTATGGCATTATGTGTCAGGGTTTGATAGGATGTTGTAGCTGTATATTTGCATTCATATATATTGATTGCGTATGGATACTATTTGTTGCATACTGTATTCCCTGCTATATATGGACTTAGAATTACTAGGACACCGCACTGTTACTAACGGTTCATGCTGCACAAGCACAAATTGTATGTTACACACACACACCGTTAGTAATTGCCATGACACTCGCACTATAGAATTGCTATGAACCACACATCGTTTAGCTTACCTCATCTTTGATGATTAGACATGATTCTGTTCCTATTGATGCATATACATATAGTACACTCATTCTTGCTTATATACCAACGTGTACATCCATGTTGGCACATATGCATAATATACACTCATACTTGCGTATGTATACCTTGTGCATTCCTACATACATATTTCACATACATAGAGGATGCTTGCTTGATTTCTAAAGAAATGGGGACCACATGAAATATTTTCAAAACTGGATCCATTTTAAAGAGCGGTTTTTCCCTTTTTACTTGTAGTACGATTTTATGCGGCATACGACACTTTGGATGGATTTACGCATTGAGTTTTGGATTCTTGTGATTTCCGGATTTGAGAACTGTGGTATTATTTTAAAAAAGTATGCACTGTTTTGAAAACAAAAACCGGTTTCTCTTGATATGATATTTCAGTGTGTTCACCATGCGTTTTCTCGGTTCTGAGACGTGTGACATGTGAACCCGATTCGAGGAGCTGGATGAGGCCGATTGCGGATACATGGTGGACCCAGTATGGTACCCCGGGGCAAGAAAGGGATGCTGTGTATACAGACGGTGAGCCTGGCAGAGGGACTACTACCTACCGGTAATTGGTTAGACCTGGCGGTTATCCGGAGGATACTGACCAGAGTCGAGAGATGGATACGGGCTGACCCGTACTGCCGGGGCCGAGGGCCGATTCCGCAGACGGAGCCCGTGGGCCGATCCGGAATATCGGAGCTCAATATATGAGGATTTGCTTGTTGATGCTGGACACGAGTATTTCATGATATTCTCGAGTGCCGATGTTAGGCACTCATGTTTTCCATGAGATTTACAGGATATGAGGGCCGATTAGATTGACGGCGCCTGAGTTTTACTGGGATTCGGGGTATATTGGGTGGACACCGGCTATTTTTCCACGATGATGATTCGTGAAGATGATATTTTATCCCATGCTCGGCATTCATAGATATGCATTGCATCATGTAGTTGTAGTACCTGATAGTGTACCTTGCATGATTATTGCATACCCAGATTACCATATTGATGTTATCAGATCGCACATGTTAGAGCATCGCAGTACGTGCATACTTACGATTACTTTTTTATGTTATTTACTATTCACGAGTTGACAACTCACCCCCGTTGTGCCACAGTGTTTGCAGGTCGACCCTTAGAGTAGTTGCGGCAGGGCTACTTCCTTGTATGTTTTTGCTACGGATACCACTACAGTTGGTGTGTGAGCCGTTTGCTTATAGGTAGGTTTATGCGGTATCCGTTTATTTTCCATTTGTACACTCTATTGTATCTAGTACTCTCCATCTACCATTTCATGTATTGACTTAGAGACCAGTTGTGAGGACGATGTATATTATTTTTTATTCTGGATGTCCAGCTCGTGTGAGCCGGCTTTATTTATGCAGTTTTACTTTTCATGCTGTTTTTCTCTTACATTGTTCATTTCTTCGCTACAACGTCGTATATTATTCTTATGGTGGTTATTTCCGCCGTTGGGCGTTATTGCTCCCGTTCGAGGATGCTTTATTCTTATTGTATGTCATTTTACTTATATCATGTCTTGTACCCGATTTCGGGGCTAGTTTTTACAAAGGAGGTGCTGCCGAAATTTTTAAGAAAATAACTCAAACTTTAATGATTTTTACTCGAGTTTTCCTAAATGTTTTAAACCAATGTTTTCAACACTCACTACTTTTAATGGTTTTGATTTCTGTGTTTCGGCTTACTTAGTCGCGTTACGCCTGTGGACGTTACGTGGTTAAGTGCCGGTCATGGGCCGAACTTTGGGTCGTGACATTTAGTTGAGAGGAAGAAGAAGAGAGCTAACATGAGAGCTCACTTGAGGAAAAAGAAATGATTTTTGATAATGATAATGATAAATGAAAATGAGATGGCTAACTTGACATGACCACAAGCATGGCATGAAAAATATCTTATCAAAATATCTAGGTCACAAAACATCTCACAAAAATATCTAAGTTAAATAGTCAAACCGAGTTAAGTGGTCAAACCAAGTCAAATGGTCAAAGAAAGTCAAGTAGTCAAAACAAGTAGCCATGCCTCAATTATCATTTACAAAAATAACAAATACTTTCCTCCACCTCATAATTGTTTTAATCAAGTTAATGGTCAAAACCCTAATGAGGTGTCTCCTTCTATGCCCCTCTCATCCGTATATATATACCCACATTCGTGTTCCGAGAAACACGAATACAAAGAGACGAAAATGATCCATCAATATAATACTAGGATCCGGCTTAAACCAAAACCCACTAGTATCGGCCCGAACATCACACGCGCACAAGTGCACGTAAGTGATCGAAGCCCTACCGTAAAACCATACGGCCTCTACACCTTTTACCCGGTGCATGGAAACTCTCTATGTGGGACTCTAAAGACTCGACACTACGCTGGCAGTAGGTTTAACCACAGGCCGCAAGCGGTACTAGCTGCACGTAATGGTCCCCAGGTAGATGTCGATAAGAAGGCTGATGAGGAAAACCGATCCGAACTCCTACTGAGCCTGAATGTGACAATCTCTGTACAGTTCGGTCTGTTCGTCTAAGAGTATTGCATATCGGGCCTAGGGGCGGTAATCGTCAGACCCCTAATAGCGCAATAAGTCGTGTCGAAGAGTAGCCTAATACACCCTGAGAAACTACTGGAATACCTACCAGTAAATCTCGCTTTCCTTGGCCAAGGATTTTGTGTAATGGCCTTCCGAACACAGCGTGATATCAACCCCCAATACCGGGAGAGACGAATCCTATCTAACCGCCATTGCCTCCAAGTGTTTCGGGACTGCACCTAACTACTACCTGTTTGCACGACTCCTTTGAGCCATGGTAGAATAGTAATCAAAGTACAGTGGGAACACATTCGAGGCGAAGTAGCAGTGTCAAGTCGACGGACTAAGCTGTACTCATGTCACCTGAGAACTGCTATCCGACGACAGGTATAATACCCACCAACAGTTCCCGATGAGTCCTATCCAGTGTACTCATAATCTCCAGTACAACGTACTGATGGCTGTGGGACAGACCATCTCCCCTGCTGGTATGAGAAGCGTATACACTAGTTTATTATGGAGTATCGATGCCCCGTCTCGATAATCCTACGATTAGGGACCTGTATAGGATGTGCTTATAGACTACCCAGCCCCCACTAGTGTGACTGCCATCACAACGCTGGTAATCAAGCAAAGATGCTAAGGGCTCTACTAATATGTATAAGCGATAATGCTAAGAAAACACATGCACATATTGAGGTAGAAAATAACCAGGTAGCATACTTCCATTTTGAGCAAGACTGTTATTATATCCGTGTATATCCCAAGCTTCCATTAAGTAATATACAATCCAGTATGATACAATAACGGCCTCTAGGGCATATATCACTAACACCAAGTTAGATCTTCGTTCGGGTTATCGTCAGGTAAAGATCAAGAAATCTGATATCCATAAAACGGCATTCAGAACTCGCTATGGTCATTACGAATTTCTTGTTATGCCATTTGGAGTGACCAACGCACCAGCAATATTCCTGAACCTAATGAATCAAGTTTTCCGTGAGTACCTAGACAGGTTTGTTATCATCTTCATTGACGACATTCTGGTGTATTCTAAGAGTCGGAAAGAACACGCCGAGCACTTACGAATTGTCCTGGAAACTTTGCGACAGTATCAACTCTATGCCAAATACAGCAAGTGTGAGTTTTGGCTAGATCAAGTTGATTTTCTCAGAAATATTTTATCAGGAGAAGGAATCTCTGTGGATCCAGCGAAAGTTTCAGCAGTAAGCGAATGGCCGACACCAAAGTCAGTGAAGGACATTCGAAATTTCTTGGGTCTAGCAGGATATTACAGAAGATTCATTGAAGGATTTTCCAAGATTGCAACACCCTTGACCAAGCTCACACGTAAAGATGAAGAGTTCGTATGGTCAGAATCATGCGAACAAGATTTCGTAGAACTCAAGTCAAGGTTGATGTCGGCGCCTATTCTTGTTATACCGGACCAATCTGGAGGTTTTGAAGTGCATTGCGATGCATCCAGTAAGGGATTAGGATGTGTTCTACATCAGCACGATAAGGTTGTGGCTTATGCTTCAAGACAACTGAAGATTCGTGAGCGCAATTATCCGACGCATGATTTGGAGTTGGCAGCTCTAATCTTTGCTCTTAAGATTTGGCGCCATCATCTTCTTGGTGAACGAGTGAACATATACACAGATCATAAGATTCTGAAATATGTGTTTACTCAGAAGGAGCTTAATATGCGGCAGAGAAGATGGTTAGAACTCATGGCGGACTTCGACATCAACCTGCAATATCACCCAGGGAAGGTGAATGTAGTACCTGATGCCTTTAGTCGCTAACCATTAGCATTGAATCTCACCACGCAGTGGAAGCTTCAACAAGACTTGCATCAAATGGAGATTGAAGTGATCATGCCACGTAACGCTTCAAGTTTGATGAATTTACAAGTTCAATCTACCATTGTCAATCAGATCAAAGCAGCTCAAGCAAGTGATGCTAAGTTGCAAAAGATCAAAGAACAAGTATAAAATGGACATAGAACAGACTTCATCATCCATGAAGATGGATCTTTGAGATACGGCAGCAGACTGTGTGTACTAGAAGGTTCTGTTCGGGAAGAGTTAATGAAAGAAGCTCACAGCTCTCCCTACTCAGTACACCCTGGAGGTATAAAGATGTACAAAGATCCGCGTCAAAATTACCGGTGGCATGGAATTAAGTGTGAAGTAGCTAGAAGCGTCGTTAAATGCTTGGTGTGTCAGCAAGTAAAAGCTGAACATCACAGGACTGCTGGATTACGTCAACCGTTACCAATCCCAGAATGGAAGTGGTAACACATCACAATGGATTTTGTGACTGCACTTTTGTAGGGTTACATAGCACGACAACAAGGTTTCGGGAGGCATCGTCCATGCCAAATTCAAAAATTTCCATGCTACATAACCCTGACCCTAGAATCTTAACTTGAGAATTAGATAATACATTATATAAATAACTTTACAACCTAAGTGAATATAGAATACAACCTTTGTAGACCGGTCCTTCACTTCAAATGCTCCATGTAGAAGTACCTTCGCTCCAAGTAGTGGTGATCCAGACTCTCCGTAGGCTCCACTAGTTGAAATGAACGAGCTTGCTCAAAGATCTTCGAGGCCGAAAATGATCTACTTTGAGAAGACACCAACTCAAGCTACCTCTTCACTAATTAGGGATTAGTGAAGCTAACACCCTAAACTAATTGGCTAATCTAGTAGAGGATGATGAAGTAGGAATTTTGCTCACTTCAGAATTCTTTTTCTCACTATTTTTCCTCACCTCCTAAAACCTAGAGAGTAAAGCTCTTGACGAAGAAGAAGATGAAGAGATAATGGATGAGAGAGTGAATGGAAACCATGGGTGAGAATTATCTCATATAACCCTTGTAGAGACATAACCATGGCTAAAGATTAAGATTAGGTTAATAAATATCTAATGCAAGATAAATTTAGTAGACTAAGTTAAGGGTTTCCACAAGCTTCCAAAGCTTGCAACCATGCTTAATTCCCACCAATTTATTTTTGTATTAAATAAATAAAACCCTAATAATCTAATGGCATGGTATAAATCTCATACACCCATGTTGCATGTATAATCAAGCATGACAAAAAGAAAACACAAATAATATATATCACATATATATTAAGTGTGCACATGTGAGAAAAGAAATGTATAAGTGAGCAAATATTAGTTAATGTAAATTAGCATATCAAATATACAATTATACGTTAAATTATTAAATCAACATTTGATTTAATAATCCGGCTATATCACATATAACCGACTAATATTATATGTATCACCTTATCGAATCAACACTTGATTCGATAATCCGGCTATATCACATATAACCGACCGATATCACATATCGCGAGAATAGAATACGGTATCATATACTCGTATTAATTTCGGTCCCACACATATCACATATGTGCTCCTACTTCGTTTTGCCTAAGCCAGTAAACCTCTGTGTAGGACTCTAAAGACTCGTCAATACGCCGGCAGTAGGTGATGATCACATCAAGAACCCACAAGCCGTCAGCGGTATGAGCTGGACATAACGGCTACCCGGGTATTAAGCGATCAGAAGATCAATAAGCAAGCCTGCTCATACTTCTGTAAAGACCGTCAGTAACACTACCGTATAGTCCGGTCTTTTCGTCTGATATGTCGCATATCCAGTCTAGGGGTGGTAAACGTCAGACCCCGGTAACCGATAAGTCGTGCCGATGTGAGTCTCATAACGGGTCGAGAAACTACTGATAGGCAACGGAACTAACTCTCTCAAGTATCTCAAAAGGACCTACAATCTGGGACTAAGCTTCCCAAAACTCAACACGCCATTTCATCGGAAAAATCCGTAGGAATACATGATCTCCCACTGCGAACTTAAGTCTGCGACAACGACGGTCGACATAAGACTTCTGTCTGCACTGGGCTGCTCTCATCCTGACCTGAATCAACTGGATCTTCTCCGAAGTCTCTGGACTAGCTGGGGTACAAAAATACTGCTCTCATGGAGTCAGTAAAACAGACTGGCGATCGACACAATCTACCACACAAGGCCTGAAAGTTGCCATTTGAAATGTCTCCTGATAACTGTCATCGTAGGAGAACTCCATCAATGGCAAGTGACGATCCCAATAGTCAATGAACAATTAGTACGTACGCATAAGCATATCCTCCAAATTCTGTATAGTCCGCTCTGTCTGACCATCGGCCTACGGACGGAAAGCTGAGCTAAAGCTCAACCAGGTACCCAAGGCTTCTGTTTCCCCCAATCAGAGCAAAGCACTGTTTTGAAATTCAAAATTCAAAAATTGAAGCAACGCTTCAGATCCAGCACACTGCGCTACGCGCCACGTGTCAAACACAGATGGGCTGCGCCAGGTGCGCTGCGCCCTAGGCAGTGCACCCCCAATCAGAGCAAAGCTCTATTTTAAAAATTCGAAATTCAAAAAAATTGAAGCAACGCTTCAGATCCAGCGCTCTGCGCTGCGTACCATGTGTCAAACACAGGTGCGCTAGCGCAGGCTGCGCTGCGCGCCACGTGACAAACGTAGGTGCGCTAGCGCAAAGTGCGTTGCGCTCTGCGCTGCGCGCCACGTGTCAAACGTAGGTGCGCTAGCGCAAGGTGCGCCAGCGCTGGAATTAAGAATTTTCCACCGTTAGATCAAAAGATTTAATAATAAATTATTAATTAATCGGAATTTTAAGTCTGTTATGGAAAGATCTTTCCAATCTTGTTAAAAACAAGAAGATTATCTTCTGCAAAACAGAAGCCCTAGGATCAAAGATCCGACGGTGGGGAAACATCCCCAAATCAATCAGAGAAAGATCTCTTCAACTGATTTAACAAATCAATTTGCCCTATATAAAGGCTCCAAGACTTCAAGTCAGATAGAGAGAAACCTCCCTACAAACTTTGAGAAAACTAAAAGAAAGAAAGGCAGGCTTTTAGCAAAAGAAGATCACTTCTTAAAGGTAAAGAACATGATTCTTGAACACAGAGATGAAATCATCTCATGAAAAGAAGAACTATCTTCTAAAAAAGATCATAGATCTACAAAAGACCAAGGTCTTTGATAAAAAAGAGATCAAAAGATCTCATCATAAAAAACAAAAAGAAGTATTTACTTCATTCACAGATCATTGATCTACAAAGGCAGCGCCTTTTTATAAATAAGAACTTTTGTTCTTAAATCTTAAGGCAAAGCCTCCTTTAAAAGAACATAAACTTATTCTCTGATCATAAATTTGATCAAATGCGCTTTGCGCTACTGAAAAGTGCCTTGCACTCATGAACTGCGCTTTTGCGCTCTTTGGACCGGCGCTCAGCGCCAAAACATGTCACGTGTCAACCACAGATACAACTTGCGCTTTGCGCTTCTGAAACAGCGCACTGCGCTCGTGGGTTGGTGTTCAGCGCCAAGCGCGCCATGTGTCACTTACTGGTGCGCCACTAAACTAGCGCAACGCGCTCATAAATTTAAAGCGCAATGCGCTCATAAACTGGCGCTTAGCGCTAAGCGTGACACGTGTCATTTTCGTGTGCGCTACTTGGAAGAAGCGCAATGCGCTCTTTAATTGGCGCAAAGTGCCTGGTGTGCCACGTGGCGCGCTGTCAGAACACACATTGTTCTGATGAATGCTATGCATTCAATACAAGACAAAAATTGTCAGGATCTGATACTCTGCATTATTAAAAGGGCCAAACCCAAGTAAAGGCTCAACAGCCCAGAACAACAAAATGTTAAACATTTTAATCTTATTGGACTTAGCCCAATTTTGGCCATAAGTCCTCAACTTATATTTAATTGAGCCTATCTGCTCATTAATATTTCAACAGATCTCAGTCCCAAACTGGACTACGGATCTTTCAACCAACTCACACCGGTTCGATGGTACATCTCTTTACTCCTCTGATATCTGTCGTTGTAATCCTTCAATGTATTCAGAGAGGTGACGGGTCCCGACAACCACACATTTCTATGGACTGTGGGGTCCTTAAACTCATGGACTGCGATGTCCTTAAAACATTATAGACTACGATGTCTCTAAACCGGACTGTGGGGTCCTTAAACTCATGGACTACGATGTCCTTAAACCTTATAGACTACGATGTCTCTAAACCGGACTGTGGGGTCCTTAAACTCATGGACTACGATGTCCTTAAACCTTATAGACTACGATGTCTCTAAACCGGACTGTGGGGTCCTTAAGCCCATAGACTATGATGTCCTTAACCTTGGACTGTGGGGTCCTTAAGCCCATGGACTACGATGTCCTTAACCTGGACCACCATGTCCTTAAAATGGTAATCGACCGCAATGTCCCTAAACTAAACAATAGAGTTCAAATGCTCTTTTGTCGGATCTAAATGATCCTGTTAAGTTGATCTTAGTCTAAAATTAGACTAACGTGTCCTTAACAAACGTTGAGTCGATCTTAGTCTAAAATTAGACTAGCGTATCCTTAACAAACGTTTAAGTTGATCTTAGTCTCAAATGAGACTAACGTATCCTTAAACCAAAACCAAAACCCAAATCTAAGAAAATACAGATTTGGATTAATCCACGCCCTACGGGCAACAACATAAATTAGTCTCCGTATACAATCCACGGGCAACCACAAAAAAAACAAACACCCACGACACGAAGTGACCATCTGGAGAAGAGAAAGTGGTTACCGCGATGCGGTAGCGTAATTAACTGCAGGGGCTTGCGCCTGCAGGGAAGAGCGTCCCCATGATCAAAACCCCCTCAAATGAGGGGGAATCTGACGAAGTCTGCTACATCGGCCGTATCCGTTTAAACCTTCGATATACGGTGCCATAAATCAACTTGGTATCTTCGGAGAGGTGGACGGATAGCACCAATTAGCATCTGCCCCTAGATTCAGGCAAGACGTTTTGTCTTCTCGGTTTCCGGCGCTAAACAGCTTCCTGAAGCTTCTGCCAAAGACGGCTAGCGAACTGGGTGCCTCTATTGGATACAACGCATGAAGGGATTTTGTGCAAATGCACAAACTTATCGAAGAATAACCGAGCATACTGAGCATAACCGGATAACAATCATCCAAATGGAGTCATACCCCCGACTAGATCTGGGTAGACCCACAACGAAATTCATGGAGATCTGCTCCCATTCCTACTTCAGAACGGTTAATAGTTGCAACTCTCCTGCCAGTCTCAAATGTTCAACCTTAGCTCGCTAACAAGTCAGGCACCTTAAAAACGAAGTCTGAAACATCACTCTTCATCCCTGCCCACCCATAACTAACTCTTAAGTCACGTTACATCTCGGTAGAACTTGGATGAACACAGAAAGCTGACTGATATGCCTGCTCTAGGACCTCGTGTCTCCATCCATTAGTATCTGGTACACACAAGCGAGTCCCGCAACGTAGCATACCCTGGTCATCAATCAAGAACTCTGAATCCCTACCCTGCCGAACATACTCAAGAATCTCAGACAAACGAGCATCGGCGGGCTGTGCCTTACGAAAACGATTAATTTGAAGTGGACGGGCACGGACATGAGCAAGTTGTTCCCTCGGTATAGGCGAACCAAACTGTACTCATCTATCGCACAAGAACTGTAAATCTACAGAAGACTGTCTCTGAACTGCGCACAACTGGAACAAGCTACCCCCGGCCTACGACTCAAAGCATAAGCTACCACAATTGCCTTGCCACGGGTAATAAAGGATCTCACAAATCAATCCTTCATAAGATCTATCCAACGACGCTGTATCAAACTCAGATCACATTGCACGAAGATGTACACTAAGCTCTGGTGGTCCGTGAAAATTTGACACGACTCTCCGTACAAGTAGTGTCCCCAAATCTTCAGCGCAAGACCACCGCGGCCATATCCAGATCATGAGTGGGATACATCCTGCTCGTACTTCCTCCAACTGTCGGGAAGCATAAGCGATAACTCTATCATGCTACATCAGTACACAATCGAGCCCCACTCGCGAAACATCACAAAAATCGACAAAGTCGCCCGATCCAGAAAGCAAAGATAGAACTGGTGCAGTCGTCAACCGAGTATTCAACCGCTGAAAACTCAGCTCGCATGCCTCAGTCTAAGAAAAGAAACCCCCTTCCTGGTCAGTCCGGTCAACGGTGCAGCGATACGCAAGAAATCCTGCACGAAACGGCGGTAAACCGGCTAAGCCCAAAAAGCCGCGGACCTCTGTCACTGATACAGGTCTGGGCCAAAGCTGTATGGCCTCGATCTTCCTCAGGTCCATACGAATACCGTCTCCCGTAACCACATGACCTAGGAAGTCAACACCATCAATCCTGAAGGAACACTTCGAGAATTTAGCAAACAGCTAGCGCTCTCCCAATGTCTGCAAAGAAATCCTCAAGTGTTGCTCATGTTCCTCTCGACTCTTGGAAAAGACCAGAATGTCATCTATAACACAACAATACACTGGTCGAGGAACGGCCTGAAGGATCTGGTTCATCATATCCATGAATGCTGCTAGGACATTGGTGGGTCCAACGACACCACCAAAAACTCATAATGCCCGTCGCGCGCATAAAACCAGTCTTCGGAATGTCATCACTTCGACCCCGCAACTAATGATGACCTAATCCTAAATCTAACTTAGAAAAATGTCTCACACCCTGGAGCTGATCAAAGAAATCGTCAATGCGAGGTAAAGGATACCTATCCGCACCATAACTCGGTTCGATTGACGATTAATCAATACACAATCTCAAACTGCCGTCCTTCTTCTTGACGAACAGAAAAGGAGCTCCCCAAAGCGAAACACTTGGACGTACAAGTCCCCCTATCTAGCAACTCTGCAACTGACCCTTAAGCTCCCTAAACTTCGCCGGCTCATCTGGAACAACGTCGGAAAATCTCGCCCAATAGAAACCCGGTCCAACGAATCCACTGTGGCTCCGGTATTACGAATGAAAGCCAAGAATTCTCGACATCCTCTCTTCAAAAGCCGACTAGCGTAACATGCTGAAATCAAGCTGTAAGGGGCGGCACCACAGTCCCCCTGCACAACAAGAGCTAACTCGCTGGGAAAACAAAACTTGATTGTCTTCTCGCGGCAGTCCACAGACACATAGCACATAGCTAATCAGTCCATGCCCAGAGAACATCAAAGTCCAACATCTCTAGAAGGATTAAATCGACGGACGAATATCTATCTCCTATCCAATTGGCACATGACCGAAACATGTGTCGCGCAACCAAAGGATCGCTAACAAGATTAAACACAACAAACGGCTGATCTAGCATACACGACTCTCGGCGCAACCTTGGCACGAAGTGTGTAGAATAAATGGGTGCATAGATCCCGAATTAAACAAAACATGCGCATCAGAAGATCATGCGAAAAGATTACCAGAAAACTCTGCATTGGACGCCCGCGCGTCCCGATGAGCAGAAGCAAACACTCGTGCCTGCTCTCTACCCGCAACTGGCTGTCCTCCTCCTCTACCATCCTGTACTCTTTGAACGAACCCTCCGCGACCACGACCTCTCTGAACATAAGTCTACGCGGTGCGACAACAAGCGCAAGGGGCGACACTCCCTGAGGTGAAGGTGGTAAGGTAACATATGGTACTGCTGCCCTCCTCTAGCGTACCAAGGAACAATCTCTGACGAGGTGATGAAAGCTCCCGCATCGGAAACATCCATACGATGACTGCTGACCCTCCTTGGGATAAGAGCTAAACAACTGTCCTCGTCCCCAGCCTCTGTTATTCCCGCGACGTGCACGAGCTCTGTCGCGGCTACTAAACATCAGTCTCTAGGCTGATACACCTGTACGAGCCCTCCTCGGTCCTGAAACTTCTAAAGTCTCGGGAAGACGTGCCTCATCTAGTAGGGCTGCGTCCACTGCCGCTGTATACGTAACACAATGCTGTGTGTGGATAGCAAGGAATAACTGGGTAACAGGGGTGGCAACCTCCTGTCGCTGCGCTTGACTGGCCTCAACCAACGATCTCATCATCTGGCGCAAATCCTGCATCTCTGTCTCTATCCTAGAGATACGATCTATCGAAGGCGGATCAATCTGCTCCTGTACAACGAGCGTGCCGTCCTAGTCAGTCCTCGTCCCACACGAGTCAACTCTGACCTCGGCTCTCGCTGCCTCTCTCTGAGCCCTTATTGTCATCGGCGGCATAAAGGCTAGAAATGGAAATAGGATTCGATATGAACACGGAAATCGAATCACAAAGATATGTATCATCATGAAAGGAATTTCAAGCAATAAGTACTTAGGTCATTTTAGGCGGAGTACCGTGTCGTAAGTATGCAGCGGACATACATACTCTACATCACTCTGCTTAAGCTACCTACTCCATCATACCAAAGTCATTCTACACTCCGAAAGGTAAAACCCAGCGCTCTGATACCAACTTTGTCACGACCAGAAAATTTGGCACGTGACGGCCCTTAAACCACGTAACGTCTATAGGCATAATGCAATTTAAGTAAGCCGAAAACCCAGCAATCTAAACCATCAAAAGTAGTGAGTGATAAGAACATTGCTAAAACTTTTGAAAATCTCAAGTACAAATTCTTTAAAGTCCAAATTTATTTTTTTAAAAATTTTGGCAGCACCTCCTTTGTAAGACTAGCCCCAAAAATAGGTACATACAAATATATAAGTAAAGCATCCCCAATGGGAGCAAATCCACGCCCAAAGGCAGAAACAACCACCACAAGCAAAAATACGACGCCGTAGCGAAGAAAAAGATGATATAAAGTGAAGCAGCAAGAAAGACCTCCAAAGTCACAAATAATATACAATATCGTCCTCACAACTCGTCTCTAAGTCAATACATGAAGTAGTAGATGGAGAGTACTAGATACAATGAATATACAAATGAGCATCATCGGATAACCGCAAAACCCATCTATAGCAAAACTGCACACAGTCAGCCGTAGCGATATCCGCTGCAAAAGATGATACGATGTGATGAAGAAGCCCTGCCGCGACTGCTCTGAGGGACATCTGCAAATACTGTGGCACAACGGGGGTGAGTTGCCAACTCGTGAATAGTAAATAACATATGTAGGTAATCGCAGGTATGCACGTACTGCGATAATCTATCATATGCAACTGATAGAAATAATGGTAATATGTATATGCAACAGTCATGAAAGGTACTCTATCAGGTACTACTAATACATGAAGCAATGCATATCAAATAAATGCTGAGTATGGGATCAAATATGTCATCCTCACGGAATCCTTATCGTGGCAGGACCAATGTCCATCAAGACAATCTAAATCCCAATACCAAAGGCACCGCATCCTCAGATCAGCCCTCAAATCCTGCAAGTCTCATGGAACCTGAGTGTCCAACATCGACACCCGAAACATCATGAAAACATATGCCTGTGTATATATATATAAGGATATCTATCTCGTGTGACCATCAACGACACATAAAAATCATGGAACCTGAGTGTCCAACATCGACACTCGAAACATTATGAAATACTCGTGTCCAGCACCGACACGTAAATCCTCATATCTAGGGCTCCGTCAGTCCGGATCGGCCCATGGGCTCCGTCAGTCCGGATCGGCCCGTATCATCTCATGACTTCATTCGGTATCCCCACGATAACCGCCGAATCCAAATACTATCACCGGTAGGTACTAGCCTAGCCTGCCAGGCTCATCGCCATCATCTGCGATTTTCTTGCCCCGGGGAACCATACCGGGCTCCACCATGTACCCGCACACGGTCCACTCTACTCCTCGCATCAGGTATATATCACAATTCTCAGAACTGAGAAATCTCATGGTGGACGCATCAAAATATCATATCAAGAGAAACCGAGTTTTTCAAATAATGCATAATTTCATGAAAATACCACGGTACTCAAATCCAGAAAACATCAAGTAATGAATAAGAATACTTGCATAGATCATTATGATGATGATATATATATATATATATATTATATATGTACATATGTAACAACGCCCCATTCCACTGATATATATATATATACACACACACACACACACATACACACACACGTATATATCAGCGTCCCATACCACTGATATATACCCTCAGGAGTAAAACATCCATATCTCAATGCGAAATCCATGAAATATAATATATGCAATATGAAATAGTAATATGGGCATAAAAAGGAAAAACCGCTATTTAACTGCAACAAGTTATTAAATATATCATGCGGTTCCTAATTTCTCCGAAATCAAATGCAACATCATATACAGATGAACATGTAGCTATAGCCAGGTATATGTGTAAATATGTAGGTATGCAGGTATACTACCTATCATATGCGCAATCGCATAAGAATCAATGACCCCATGTCAATGACAATACAATACCACATAGGTATATGTAACCCTAGCAAAGTAAGCGGGTGTACATGTAAATATGTATGCATGATGTACATGTAGCTATATCTCATATGTGTATATACCTGTCAATAATGATGTAATACCCTCTAGGTATAGGTGTAGACATGTCCAGGTATGTGTATATACATGTCAATAATGATGCAATACCCTCTAGGTATAGGTGTAGCTATGTCCAGGTATGTGTATATACATGTCAATAATGATGTAATACCCTCTAGGTATATGTGTATCTGTAGCATAGCAAGGTATGTGTATATACATGTCAATAATGATGCAATACCCTCCAGGTATATGTGTAGCTATATTAAGATATAGCAAGGCATATATGTAAGTATGTAGGTATACATGTATGCTATATCTCATATGCACAATGGAAACAAGGATCATGTCTCAATATCCCTAACCAATACAATATCACGTATGTATAGGTGTTGTACGTATCATGGCAGTTATCGACGGTGTGGGTGTAGCATAAAATTTGTGCTCGTGCTATATGAACCGTCAATAATAGTGCAGTGTCCAATGGGTACAAGTCCCAGCACAACAAGTAATAATATGAAATGAAGTTCATGCACAATCTCTATATGTGCAATAATTGTAACTAATAATCATTTCATATAATCCAGCCCAGACGCATAACGTCATGCGGGCGATTCCCCTGTAGATGTTAAATCTACTCACCGATGATCTCGAGCTAAATAAATCCGACCACCTGCTTCTCTTTCTTCGCAGTGTTCGAAGTCCCTGCTCGCGATCCTAAAATTTCACAAACACAACACATAAGACTAAATATCCTGTGTCGACATAAAGACAACGAAACACAAGGATAACGTTCACAAGATAAACATACTGTGTACTCAGTACACAAAACACGTACGATATCGGCACAACCCTAGCTAGGATGACACAACCACCAAGTCTAGACCCCGATCGTACTGATTGCGCATTCACAACACAATATATATCGTGGAAACTAATATCTATAACATCACAACGTCAATAGAAACCCACGCCTAATTTATCCGAAAACCTAGTAAGCACTTTTAATCATTTTCGCTCAAATATAGTAGTTTAACCAAAACTAGCGATCACAATCATCTCATAATAGCTTGATTAAACCACTCAAACCCTTACTAGAATTTTAATCTCACCCAAAAGTGATTTAGTAAAAGTTTAGTTTGCAATTAAGCTAATTAGATAATTAGGAAAAATATCATTTAACAATCTTGCACTAGGTTAAGTTTTATCCAAGTCTAAACTTCACACTTAACCATTACAATAAACAAAACCCTAACTTGATTATCAAAAACCTTTTCTAGAAATTCTAAATATGCAAATTAAAGCCATATTTAAACATCTAACAAGCTAGCATAATATATTAAAGCAACAACTAAGTTTAGGGTTAGGATTTATACCTTACACTAGAATCACAAACTTGCAACTAGAAATCCAAATTAGCCTCCAAAATGCTAACTTTCATGAAGATCCATGCAAGAATTAGGCTAAAGAATAATAGGTATTGATTTGTTTTTGAGTTTGTGGGATTATTTGATGAATTTTGATGAATTTTTGAAGCTTGAAGGAGTGCAAATGGGGTGAGATGAGAGAGAGGGCAGCAAGGGGGGGAGAGGGGCCGACCACTTGAGAAAAGTGAGGAGGTTAAGAAAATTGTGTGGAAATTTCTAGCTAAAACCTCAATTAATGCCCATTAATGCACCTCCCATCTAAAGCCACCTCTTAATCTTTTATTTTTCCATTTAAAGTTTTCCTTAATTCAACAAATATCTAGATATTTGTAGGATATTTGGCATGGATGGTTTAGTGCTTAAACTTATGATTAAGTTAGCATAGATTCCCTTTAGCATAATTAACCCAATCAAAATTGTAATTACCACTAATTAAGTGCATAATTAAAAGCTTATAATAATATTTTAATTAAGGAAAAATATTAAAATGAACTAAAATTTTCAAGTAACAACTAAAAATCGCAAACTAGCAATTTCCTAGGTAAACTAGGTGCAGTGAATTCTACACAGATAAAAGATCACTACAAGGTTTTTACGGAAAAACACCGCATATTTTACCTATTAACGGAAAATTTGCATAACGATTTCTAAAGCGTTACACCAGAACACTCCGTATCACTACAAAAATCTATATTGCTTGGGTATGCCATCGTATAGTTACATACGAACTCGAAAAAACTTATTTCTGTTTGAGGATGGTGTCCGGTTCTGGAGAAATTGAATAGGATTATTCGGTTGTCTTTTTTTCTCTTTCTCTCAGATTGCAAGGGCTCTTAGTATTAGGAGAGTATACCTATAACGCTTATTGGATAGCCTCCTTGCAAATCTTAGGCTGGTGACGAAAGTTAAAGAAGGAAGAAAACAAATTAGCCTAAGTACGGTATACAGAAGGTAAGAAATAAAGATATATAAAGGGATTGAAGTAAGAGCAAGGAAAATTGCGACTACTGTCATGAATCTGGATAGTGGAAAAGGCATTACTAGGAATACCCGGCCACTCCTTCGAAACGTTTTCATGTTTCAGTTTTACTGTGCGCTGTTAATTGAAAACTGCTTTCCCAATTAGTTTCTGACTCTAGAGTATGTATTTTTCAGATTTTATTCTCACACCTGTATGACATTACAGATGCTGAGTGGAAGTAGAATATGGGAATTGGGTGATTAGATTCTCAATATCAGAATTCTTTGTAATTGGTGATATTTGAAGAAATCACCTGGGTTTTGCTAACGGTAATTATTTGGTTTTGAATATCCGTTGTTATGCACCAATTTCAAACTGATATATCTGTATATTTATTTTATAGAGTGAGATATAACTTTTTGAAATTATGTTTATGACATTTAGTTATATCAGTTGATGGTTAGGTAAGGTGCATTCAACAACTGTGTAATTTTTCTTAACCATAACACAGTTTTCAACCTATGACGCACATGGTTTGAGTTATTAAGCTCAGAGAACTTATACAAAATATTATATGTTGTCCGATGTCCATTAGGACAAAGGAGTTGGTAGTCGTACTATATTCCGTTTACTTATAACTTCTTTGGTTTCAGACACGTATTTCGTTGAAATACAGGTCCAAATTTTGAGAAGTTATAGGTATAAGAATTAAGTAGAGAACCATACGTTGCAAGTATCAGGATTCTTCGAGGTGATCAAAAGTGTAGATACTTATGCTAGGTATTCCGTTGTTAGTAGTATATTTTAGAACTTACTTCTCTCTTAGGTTACTCATCCGTGGGTGTGCTCCTTGATGAGTAATGCTGCTTGGTTTTCTTCCATTTAGTCGATATGCATTGGAAATAGCTGCATGTATTTTGAATCTGGTTCCAATTAAATTAGTGTCTTTGTTTCTATATTGGATATAGAATGAATTCATATCTTAACGATGTTAAGTTATATGGAATAATCCGGCTTATGCTTAAAACCAGAATCCGAATAAACTCAAGGCACGTTTCAGTAATGGCAGTTTGTGGGTTATCCTGGGTTTTGACAAGGGTTAACATTTTACCATTTGGAGGATCAATAGTTATATCGTTCTTGACTCGCCACCTCTTTAGTAAAATGAATTCTTTTCAGAAAACATTAGTGGGGGTATGGTAGAACTGGAAGTAATTCTAGAACCATAAATGATTACTGAAAATTTAGTAGAACCTAAAGATTCAATTGGATTCAACAATCCATTAGCCACTCCGCAGATTTGGTGGGTAACCTCAGCCACCCAAGAGGTACTTCGGTCTCCTCAAAGACAGTGACATGGAGGTTTTGATGACCCAAGCTTTCCACTACCACTGTCCTAGACTATAAGATCTGGCAGGTGAATAACTATAACATCGTTCTAAATTAGTTTTAGAAGTGCATATGTATATGACTCTTCCAGGGGGTTGTTGTAGTCAGTGGGAGCAACGGAAGAGTGGTGGGCCAGTAGCTTATGTCTATTCATAGACTAAAGCAGGTATAGCGGAGAAAGCCCATCTATTTTTGATATAACGGTCATAGAGTTTGATTTCATCAGAATAACAGATGAACCTGGTAAGAAGGTAGTAGGGAGTGATGTCCTGATATTTGGATGACGTACTCTTTATAGGAAGTGATATTCCTATACTACGATCGGTTATACTGTGGTTGTCACAAAGTGTTTCTCTACATAAGATCTGGACAAAATATCAGGGATTCTGATGACTAGATCTATGGTTTTAGATCTAATTTTGGGAAGTGTCCCAATTCGGGTATTTTGACACTATTCTAAAATGTTTTAGAATGGACGATTCCTGACGTGGTGGTGTACCCGCAGGTGATGGAGTCACCCTCTCTAAAGAGATGTCTTTTAGACTGATGAGGAGAGGGATTTGCATGATTGACATATCTCTTGCTTAGGCAATTGAGTCAATCATGAGATATCAAGTACCATATTGTTTTTTCACTAGCTGTAATAAGCATATATTAATCTAATTCTGGAGAAACGGTGGAAAGCAGTTATGAACATAAGCGGATGTTCTTGGTATATGGTAATGGCAGCCTCCTTCAGGAGTCGGTTATCATTTCAGGCTTCCAAGATGACCTGGATGACAGAGCGACTGTCAGAGTTAAAGTTTACCCTTTTTTGAGAGGCAGTATGTTGGACAGGGGGTTCAAGCGGATACTGAGTATGGCATGGCGTTGGATACTGAATAAATTCAGTGGAGGATACAGTCTAAGAAATTTGTTAGATTTGGAGTTCATTTATGAACTTGGTCCCATCAGATATCCAGACAAATTCTAAGACAGGTATCGCTCATTTCGGGAGATAGTCTTTCTCCGCGAAATTGAGATATAGAGAGATAAAGATAGAAGTATTGGAGCGGATCCACTCACTGAAGCTATTTCTCGAACACAATAGTTTCGCAAATAAGCTTTACGAGACTGATTAGTAGAAAAGTTGGGTGTTCGGTATCACACGAACTGTGAGTATGCGACACCGTAATAATTAGCCTTAACTGCAAGTGGGAGATTGTTGGCTATAGTTCCCTCAAGGCAATTATTGTAATCGCAGGCAGGCGATTATGATGATTGAGAAAGGACCTATACGGGTAGAACAGTCTTATTCTAGATGATAGTATGCTATCCGGTTTATCTCTATCATCATATACATGTATTATATGGTATTACAGATCACTATTACATGTTGATAGAGCTCATGGGATTCTTGCTTGACTACTAGCATTATGATGGTGATTATATACGTGGGAGCTGGGTGGTCTATAAGCACATCCTTAAATGTCCCTCGTCGAGAGAGTATCGAGACTGGCTATCGATACTCCGGAGTAGACCGGTGTATACTTTTTGCGATCCCGACGAGGAGCGGTGGCCGGTTTCACAAGCCATTGATGTCAGTTAGTCACCTAAGATAGTATACAGGTGCTCATTGGGTTATGAGTTACACTGGACGGACACGCCAGGAACATGCTAGATGGTATTATTCATATTGCCTGATAGCAGTTCTCAGGTGACATAAGTACATGTTAGTCTGTCGACCTGAGATCGTCATTTGTCTTGTGTGAGTTCCCACTGCGCTTTGATTACTATCTTACCACGGTTGAAAGGAGTCATGCAAACATGTTTTAGTTGGGTACAATCCCGAGCCACATGGAGGCAGTGAGCGGATCTTCGGGGATTCGTCTCTCCCGGTATTGAGGGTAGATGCCGCGCTGTGCATGAGTGGCCATCACCAGAAATCCTTGGCCAAGGTGGAAGAGAATTGCTTATTTGGATCAGTAGTTTCTCAGTGGGTGATGGGCTTCATACTGACACGAAATATCGCGTTATTGGAGGTCTGACTTTATCCACCCCCTAGACCCGATATGCGATACTGTTAGACGAACAGACCAGATTGTATGGAATTGTCAAAGAAAGGCTTAGCAGGGGTACAGATGAGTTTGCTCGTCTACCTTCCTTTCGCTCAATACCTGGGTAGCCGTTACGTACCGCTAGTACCGCTGACGTGCTTGTGGTTAAACCCACTACCGGCGTATTGACGAGTATTTAGTGTCCCACAAAGAAGGTTTTTCCGGTTCAGACGATATGATGTAGATGACGTATATTGGTACATAAAGGTTTCCGATTAAATATGTGTACAGCCTACACGGACTTTAATCGGACGGTTGATAATACTAGCAGCTTAGGATTAAGCCGGATTATTAAATCAAGTTTTGATTTAATAATTTATATATATATATATATATATTTATTTATATATGTATTCTAATATTATTATTCACTATTCATTTTCTCTCTTGGCTATTCGTATTTTTATACGAATACGCGTATATATATTTCGATACGTATACCGGGTTGTATTCCGTATTTATACGGAATATCTTCTAGAAGATGGACACCTCATTATATGATTTTCCTTTTAGAAAATCATTTGTAAATGAGATGGAGGGTGAGGTGGTATGAACATGGTTGGAGGTATGTAGAGAGGTTTGGGTTTTATTTGTTTAATTGAAAAATGTTGTGATTTTTCCATGGTTGTAAAATGTATAAGCCATTCCTTCTACATGCTATTCTTTTCTTGGTTCACTCTCTCATTCTTTTCTTTAGTTGCTCATGCCTATGTTTCTTCACCTCCTCTTCCTTCTTTAGTTGCTCACTTGAGATTTAGAAATGAGAGAAAAAGATAGAGGAAAATTCCTACACCCCCATTCTCCATTCCTAGCAAGCTTGGAGCGTCGGTTGTTTCGCTAGGCGAAACTGGAGCTTACTACACGTGCAACTCTTGGGCTTACGAAAAGTTAAAAAGAAAAATATTAAAAATAAATGGGACTGATGGGAATCAAACACACAGGCTATGTCACAACAGCGTAGAAGCTTTACCAGTGAGATACAAGTTGTTTTTTGATTTTATTGAACAAAAATAACTTATAACTTCTAAATCAGGCTGAAATACCCTTTTTATACATTTGAATAAATTACATTTGTACAGAAATTTCAGAGTCGTTACACACACCTCTCTGTGGGAACAATTCTTAGGTACGACTGCGATAAGCTGTATACTTGCGGTTAAATTTGGAGACTATAAAAATCTGTACCAGTTGTTATGCACCAATTTTTAAAACTGATATATCTGTCTCTTTATTTGATAAAGTAGAATATTATTTTTGAAAATATGTTCTAAATATTTACCTTTTTCATTTGATGATTAGGTAAGGTGCATTGAATAACGGCATAAACAATCTTAACCAAAATATAATTTTCAACTTACAACACACGAAATTTGAGTTAGTGAACTCTTGAGACTTATACATATTGATATATGTTGTCCAATGTCCATTTGGACAAGGAGTTGGTATTCGGTATTCCGTATTAAGAATTTGATTCTCTAAGTTTACTCCTCCGAACGTGCGCTCCATGATAAGTAATACTGAGTGACCTTTTTCCATTAAGAGATATACACTGGAAACAGTTGCATACCAATTGAATATGGTTCCATCTAAATAAGTGCCTGTGATTCTTTATGTGATATAGAATGAGAAAATATCATAAGGTTGTTAAGATATGGAGTTATCCAATTTATGCTTAAAAACATAATCTGGACAAGCTCAAGGTACGTTTCGGTAATATGCAGTTTGTGGGCTATACCAAACTTTGGTAAGAGTTTAACTTCTATCTTTTTCAAGATCAAAAGTTGTTTTGATCTTGACTCGCCATCTTTTTAGAAAAGGAACTTCTTGCAAAAAAAAATTAGTGAGAGTATGGTAGAGCTGGAAGTAATTCCAGAACTACAAACGATTACTAAAAATTTAGTAGAACATGAAGATTCAATTGACCCTGACAAATCTTAGCTATTCCGATGATTTAGTAAGTGATCTCAGCCACATAAGAGATACTTCGGCTCCCTCATAGATGGTGAAAGGAAGACTTGCATCATATGATGATGACTCTACTATATCAGCATGCCATAGGAAGTAGTGACTTTCGACTGATGGATAGATGCCGTATTATCCAAGTTGGACTCCATGCACTGCAACAAAGTGTGGACTTTGTTAAGTACACCTAAAAGGGTAAAACTCATCATGAGTAAGTAGATCTTTCAAGATCGGTGCAAATGGAAATATAGTAACCTAATAAGGCTAGATTTGTAGTAAACGTTTTTCATCGAATTCCCGACGTGGATTGTGATGAAACTTTTATTTCAATGTCTGTGCAGAAGTCCATACGGATAAAACTTGCTAATGCGTTTTTCCATAACTATGATATCTAGCAAGTGGATGAATATAACGTCTTTCTAAGTGAGGATTTAGAAGTGTACATATATATGACTCTGCCAGAGGGTTATCGTAGTCAGTGGGAGCAGTGGAAAATGTGCAAATTGCTTAAGTCTATTTATAAACTAAACCAGGCATAGTGGAGAAAAGATCATCTGCTTTGATATTACGGTCAAAGTGTTTGACTTCATCAAAATGATAAATGAACCTAGTATTTGTAAGAAGCATGTAGGGAGTACCGTCATGTTCCTCATATGGTATGTGGATGACAAACTCCTGATAGAAAGTGATGTTCCTATATTACAGTTCGGTCAAACTATGGTTGTCACAAATGTTTCTCCAAAAAGGATTTGGATAATATATTAATTATTCTGATAACTAGGTCTATAAAGATAGATCTAGTAAGTTTTTGGGATTGTCCCAATTCAGGTAAGATGACACTATTCTAAAAGGGTTTTAGAAGGACGACTCATAACTCGGTAGTGTACCAGCATGTAGAAGAGTCACTCTCTCTAAAGAGATGTCTTATAGACTGATGGGGAGAGGGACTCGTATGAATGGTTTTCCAATTGCCTCGGCAATTGGGTCAATCATGTGATGTCATGTACCAAATCAGATGTTACTTTTGAACTTATTATAGTAAGCGGATATTAGTCAATCCTAAAGAATCAAAAGAAATCGGTGAAGAACATATGAAGATGTTCTTGGTGTATGGTAATGGCAGCTTCCATAGGGAGACGGTTACCGATTCAAGTTTCCAAGATGACATGAGAGTGTCTGTCACGAATTATAGGTTTACCTTCTTTTGGAGGAGTAATATACTGGAAAGAGTTCCAAGCGGGATACTGGGGTAGCCGTGGTACTGGATACTGATTATGAATCAGCTGAGGATACAGCTCAAGAAATTACTGGATAAAATTGTTCATTTATGAATTTTGTCCCATCGTCTATCCAGGCAAAACAGTAGGCGCGTATCACTCATTTCAAAAGATAGTTGATCTCTGCGAAGTTGAGATATAGAGATGAAGATAGATTCATTGGAGCAGATGTTAGTTATATGTATGCCCTAGAGGCCATTACTGTATATGCGATATATATTGTAGTGGATACTTGGACATATATAGGAAAGACTTTCTTGCTCAACATGATAGTATGCTATCTGGTTGCACTTTATCTTAACATATAAAAAAACACTGTTTTGTGATCACATGTTGATAAATCCCTTAGGATGAGTACTTGACTACCAGGACTATGATATAGATCATAATAGTAGGGACATGGTAGTCGATAAGTACATCCTTCAATTGTTCCTAGTCGTGAGAGTATCGAGACAGGGCATCGGTACTCCAGAGTAGACTAACGTATGCGCTTCTTGACCCATATGATGGACGATGAATGATCCCATATCCATTAGTGTTTGACATCAGAGAAGGTATACGGGTGCTCAGTGGAGACTGGGTATACTGGACGGACTCGTCGAGAACTCCTAGATGGTATTATACCTATCGTCGGATAGTAGTTCTCTGGTGACACTGGTACAGGTTAGTCTGTAGACCCGAGATCGTCATAGAGTCTTGTGTGATTCCCACTGTGCTTTGATTTCCACCATACCACGGTCAAGAGATCGTGCAAAATGGTGGCTTTTGGGTACAGTCCCGAATCACATGGAGGCAATGAGCGATAGGAGGGGTTTCATCTCTCTCGGTATTGGGGGTTGATGTTGCGCTGTGCTCGATTGGCCATAATAGGAAATCCCTGGCCAGGATTGCTGAGATTTATTGGTAAGTGTTACCAGTAGTTTCTCAAACCGTTATGGACATTGCATCGGCATGACTTATCGGACTATTGGGGTCTGACGTTAAACCACCCCCAGGCTGTGATATGCGACATATCAGACAAAGAGAGCGGACTGTACTGTAGTGTTACTGATTGGATTCACAGGAGTTATAGCAGGCTTGTGTTCCCTAATTAAAAATCAGGAGAAGCTTCAGAAGAAGCATCACGTGCTCACACGTGACCAGTTGTCACGTGTTGGCACATGACGCTTAAAGCAGCGGCCAAAAGCACATTCATCCCCTGATTAAAAATCAAGAAAAAGCTCCAGAAGAGGCATCACGTGCTCACACGTGACCAATGGTCACGTGTTGGCACGTGATGGTTAAGCAGCGGCCAGAGAACAGAGCGCAGAAGAAGAGAAGCCCATTCCAGGGGTCACGTGCCTACACGTGACCAGGGGTCACGTGGCCACACGTGACCGGCTTTAAGAGCCTTATTCTTTAACAGAATTAAAATTCTGAGGATGAATCTTTCAAATCTTTCCAAAATGAAGAAGGATTATCTAAAACCGTTGGATTAAAAATCTAAAGGTGATTAAATATCACCAATTTATGGAAAAATCTGGGACTTGGAAAGATTTCCCCCTAAATCTAACCGAAATAACAAGGGGATATCTTTGGATTTAAAATCCAATGGTGAATAAAATTCACCTAAAAATCTAAAGGCCCAGATTAATGATGAAAATAAATCAAATCTCTCAATGAACAAATCAAATCTTTCAAAGAGAGATTTACCAAACAGATTGATTCTTTTCCTTCTCCTAAAAATAGGAGCCAAGAAAAGAAGAGAAAAGGGGAGACCTTTGGACCTTTTCTTTTGATACAGACAGAGAGAGAGATATATAGAGCCTTTGATTCTCTGCAAAAGGAAAACCTTAGGTAAGAAAAGAAAAGGGAGGCTTCAAAAGAGAATTTAATTCTCAAAAGAGTTTAGCTCTCATATAAAGAAAAGAACTTAGTTCCTTCTCTGGTGGAGGATCTGCAAAGTGCACATCTCCCCATGAATTGAGAATTTAATTCTCATTGGGTCGAGATCCTGCCATGCAGATCTAAAACACAGAGGAGGAACTGAGTTTTGAGAATTTAATTCTCACAAAATGATAGGAATTCAATTCCTTTGAGATAAAATAAGGGTTTAACCCTATGATATGGGAATTTAATTCCTTCAGAATGAACAGAACTAGGGTTTAACCCTAATTGAGAACATAATTCTCTCAAACTCACAGGAATTTAATTCCCTTAAGAAAAGAAATTAGGGTTTAACCCTATTTAAGAATATAATTCTTCAGAAGAAAACAGGAATTTAATTCCTCTAAAGTTTGTTGTTAGGGTTTAACCCTATGAAGAATTTAATTCTTAAAAGATGAACAGATCTTTAAAACGTGCACAGAACCAGAGTCGCGTGCTATCACGTGACCCCTGCAAAGATACACAGAAAAGAACTTTGAAGCAAACACCTCACGTGTTACCACATGACTCCTACAAAGATCCATAAAAAAGAATTTTGAGGCAATGCTTCACGTGCCCCACGTGATCTCTAAAGCACACAGAGAAAAAGGCAAAAGGAAACAGAAAAGAGCTCTAGGGCGCCCTCACGTGTCGACACGTGACCCCTAATGAACATTCTAACAGATCAAAGCGTAAGCCCCCATCACGTGCCCACACGTGATGGCCTCTAGAATCAAAAGTGTTAAACACTTATCTGTAGAACAAAATGAAGGGAAGCAGGGCGCTCTCACGTGCTACCACGTGACCCCTTGGCTGAAGCTCTAACGGATAAACGCCTAAATTCCCATCACGTGATAGTACGTGATACTTCAAAGTATTCAAGACTTTTGACTGAATAAAATAAGGGGAATCAGGGCGCTCTCACGTGTCCGCACGTGACCCCTCTCTCCTTAGTGTTTAACACTAGTCTGGAGATTTTGTCTCCAGTGTTTAACACTGATTTGCTTAGTGTTTAATACTAATTTGAAAACTCTGTTCCCAGTGTTCAACACTGATTATCTTTTTGTGTTTAACACTAACTTGTTAATCTTATTCTCAGTGTTCAACGCTGTTGGTCTCTAGTGTTTAATATTAGCTTTAGCCCAATTGGCTAAGTTTTCAGAGGCAAAGTCTTTCCTTCAATGAACCAACAGAGGGCCAATATCCCAAACATGATTGGACTTAGCCCAAGCTGGCCATAAGTCCTCAATTCAAACTTAACTGGGTCAATGGGCTCATAATATAATAATTGATCTTATTATCCAAATTGGACTACAGATCACTTAATCTACCTTGGTTTAAGGGTACATCTCTTCACTCCTTTGATACTTGGCGTTGTAATTCCTCAACGTCTTCAAAGAGGTGGCGGGTCCCGATGACCACACATTGATACAGACTGTGGGGTCCTTAAACTCATGGACTATGAGGTCCTTAACCTTGACCGTAATGTCTTAAAACTAAACGCCGGACTGTGGGGTCCTTAAACCCACGGACTATGAGGTCCTTGATCTTGACCGGAATGTCTTAAAACTAACAACGGACTATGACATTCTTAACCTTCACCGTGATGTCTTAAAACTAACATCGGACTATGGAGTCCTTAAATCCACGGACTACGACGTCCTTAACCTTGACCGCAATGTCTTAAAACTAACAATGGACCGCAATGTCCTTAAACTACCTATTGACCACAATGTCACTAAACTAAACAACAGGGCTCCCCTAATCGCTCTCTTGTCGGATCAGAACGATCCCGTTAAGTTGATCTTAGTCTAAAACTAGACTAACGTATCCTTAACAAACGTTTAAGTCGATCATAGTCTCAAATGAGGCTAACGTATCCTTAAACACAACCCCCAAACCCAAATCTAAGATAATACGGATTTGGACTAGTCCACGCCCTACGGGCGACGACATAACTCAGTCTCCGTATACAATCCACGGGCAACCGAACACGAATCAAACACACACGACACGAAGTGATCATCTGGAGAAGGAGAAAGTTGTTACCGCAATGCGGTAGCATAATTAACTGCAGGGGCTTGCGCCTGCAGGGAAGAGCGTCCCCACAATCAAAAACCCCTCAAGCGAGCGGGAATCTGACGAAGTCTGCTACATCGGACGCATCCGTTTAAACCTTCGATACACGGTGTCATAAATCAACTTGGCATCTTCGGAGAGGTAGACGGATAGCACCAATTAGCATCTGCCCCGAATCTCAGGCAAGACGCCCATGTCTTGGCCGCCATTCGGAGGGGAACAGATTCTGGCACGCCCGGTGGGACCTTTTCCTCTTTCCACTCCACACTTCGTGTGTCGTGATTCGCGAATCAATCGTGGTTTGCTAATGGTTTCCCTTGGGTTTCGAAGTACTAAGACTTGGTGTTTCGTTTGCTGCAGAAAGCAAAAGGATCAATGGCTGGCAACTGCTCGAACTGCTCCAACTGCAAATGCATCCGACGCTCCGCCTCACCTGGAGGTGTAGCATATGGACCGCAGGCTGCTTCCCTATTCACTATGCCTGTGGAGCAAGTGACTCAAGCTACCACCGGTCTATTCTTTGGGACCATGCTCCCGCCGGTGAACATTAACATCCCAATGCCCGTACCGGAAGCGTCAAAGAAGTCGGTCTTTGATCGACTTGCTACTCCCACGGCCCCTCTCAGCGGGTCGTCCAACTCCTCGGTCTTCACCAGACTGAGCCTGAACTCCAAAGGGCCTGCCAAAAAACCCATGATACCTGAGAAGGCCATCCCAAAGAAGATAGCTGCTCCCGAAGTCGTCAAGGCGGCTTCTACAGCCAAAGAGCCGATCTTTGCAAGACTGGCTGTCCCAGCTCCCGCCCCGGTTCGAAGGTCTGTCTTTGACAGATTGGATACCGCCACTCAAAAGACGTCAGTCTTCAAGAGGCTGGCACCGGCAACGTCTCATCCAGACAGGGAGCAAGATGAAACCATCCCCGTCACCGGATCGATCCCAACATCTCGACGCGCTCGACGTCTTCATTGGCGCCGAGTAAGGGAGGCCGGGGGCAACTCCCCCTCTGGGATAACCCCACCAGCTCCAACGGTGGAAATCAATGCTGCTGTTCCGACTGGGAACAACTTTGAACTACTCAACAAGGTGCGCAGAAACTCTCCGACTTCCGTGCTGAAAAGATCTCCCCCACCCGCGGAGAATGTTATAGAAACAAGGCCAGAGCAGCCCCCTCAACGGCGGTCCTCCAAAATTTACAAGGTCTGGCGACGAGTTCAGGACTCAGTAATCGTTCAAGATCACTCTTAACGGCAGAAGAGGGTGAAAGTTCAAGAAGAAAAGAATCGTCCTGTCAAACCGTAAAGGATGACAACCACTTGGGTGCCCGCTGCAACGGCTCCCCCCACGTCGACTACTCAAAAGAGAAGAAGGCCGGATAGAGTCCCCACTCCTGCAGCAAATGTCAAGGACAATAAGCCTAAACGCCCTAAGTCTGGGGGCATGATGGTGCATACGGTATACATGGCGTTGGGAAAGGAGGACAGCCGTACATCCACGGGTCATAGACCGCTTACACGGTCAGTGACCAAAGTTCAGGAGCAACAGCAGAAGCTCCAAGAAATGATGAACGCGATGGCCGCACTCACTGGGCCGAAAGAAAGCCCCGAAGCGTCATCTGATCAACGCCAGGAGCAAGAAACTGACGCTGAATTCCTTCGTATGATATTAGAGAAGAAGGATAAAGAGGCTGCCGAACAAGCAGCCAATATACAACGAATGGCCCTCCTGTTCCAGGACATGGTGGGAATGATGATCCAACAAGATTCTCCTGCTGAAGACCCTCCAATCGTTCTTGAAGACGACAGGGGAGAAACGTCAAATCCTCCACCCGCTCTGTCAATAGCCAAGGAGGAGACAATCTCCAAAGCTGACCTAGACGAATATATAGCTCAGCAGATACGGGTTCACCAAGCGACTGAGGCAGCCGGTCAAGTTGTCAGGACGGGGCGACCATATCCGAGCTGGTATGATCAGATCAAGTACCCGCCGGGCTATACAATACCGAAATTTCATGTCTATAAGGGGACGGGCAATCCCCACCAGCATGTTGCCCAGTTCAGGGCGCTTTGCGGCAACACCGGTGGCAACGATAAGCTCTTGCTTCGCCAGTTCGTCGGTAGCTTGTCAGAAACGGCGTTCGAGTGGTACTCTAAGCTCCCAAACGACTCTATTAAAACATTTGCAGAGATGGAGCTGCTGTTTACCCAACGTTTCGCAAGTGCCAGCGAACGCACTCCGATAACGGCATTAATTAATTCCAGGGTGAAACCAGGTGAGACGTGGGTCCAGTACGCTATACGCTGGCGAAACTTGTGGTCGAAATGTGAACAACGCATTGAGGAGGCGCCCGCGGTGGGCATGTTCGTGGGTACCCTAAATCCTCATGCAACTATCTCACAGTTCATGATGTTTTTTAAGCCAACCACGTTCCAGGATTTGATCGACAAGTTGGCCCACATGGACCAGATGGGTCACAGACCGTCTCCCCCGAAGCCAGAACCTCGGAATGACAAGGGTAAAGGGAAGGCAACCTTCGTTGCGAACGCTCAGCAGCAACCCAGTGCCCCAAAGCTGGCAGATCAGCTGGAAGAAAGACGGCGGTATTACAATGAGAAAATGAAGCGCCCCTACTCATTCCCGCGGGATAAGACGAAGAGGCTATTCGAGCTGGCAATACACAACAGGCTTATCAACTTGCCAAACCCAAGGCGACCGCCGCAACCCAGTGAGGTGAATAACCCCAACTACCGCCCTTACCATCAAACGGTAAGCCATCTGATTGAGGATTGCTTCGTCTTCAAAGGATGGATTGAAGATCAATACCTACAGGGCAAGTTTGCGCTGTCCGAGAAGTGGAAGGTGAACCCGCCACAACCTCACACTGCTAAGAAGACGGACACACCGGGGGCAACTTGTTCTTTCATTGAAGAAGCTCCATGGGAAATCGTGCTTTCAGCAAAAACCAAGAGGATGCTGAACGATCTTAAAACATGCCCGGCGATAAGGTGGAAGAACCAGCTGGAACCCCAGATCATTGAAGGGATGCTGAAGCCGCGCCCAACTCCGAAGATCAGTAGTGATGGCCCGAGCACTCACAACCAGCCGTCGAAATCTTCAAAGAAAAAGAAGAAGAAATCTAAGAAGCCCGTGAAGCCTGGCAACAAGCGTACAGACATACAGAAACAGATCGACGCGCTGGAGGAGTACAATCAAAAGGCGCGGACTCCCATCACACTCCAAGAGTTCCTCAACCACGTCTTTCAGGAGGAAGATAATGGAGAAAGCTCGTCGGATGAATCCGAGGGATATGTGGCGAGTTGTCATATGATCTCCCACTCGTTTACGGACTATGAAAAAACTCCTGGCACTAAGAAACTGGGGGCAGAGCCTGAACCGGAGCTTGTGTGTCCAACAGACGAAATGATCGACGCCTTTCTAGACGAGATTCGTTTGAAAAGTAAAGCCGACCAGGAGCGTGAGATGGCCGCATCAGAAGGAGCCAAACGCAGGCGATTAAACGAAAGAGTTGGGGTACTCCCGCCAGATCGAAAGGCATCTGACGTGGATAAAAACATATTCAAGACGAGGAAAAGGTTTGCCAGAGCCATGTCAATGGGAATTAAACTACCACCCTCGGAAGAAAACACGCTCGATGGGGCGGAGAGGCACCCTAATTACTGCTCATATCATCGGAAGATTTCACACCCCACTGAGGAGTGGGACGCTTTTAAGACATGGTGGCAGGGATATATTGCTCATCGGCAACATTTTAAGCGAATGAAACGCAGAACTCGTCGGGAGCAGAGAAGTGCGACCGAATAACACAAAAGAACTACCGGTAACTGTTACACGGTCAACGCTGGGGGATCGCAAGTGCTCACATTCGGGAGCGATTCTGACGAGGAAATGGCTCTTAGCCCCCTCTTTAAAGAGTCCACCTCGGGAAAAGAGGAAGAACCAGAAGCCTGCGAAAACATTCAGCTGCGCAATCGCACGCTTCCGGAAAAGAATCTCGGACCCGCAACTAGAAAAGATAAGGGAAAGGAAAAGGTCGCTGAGGATATCACCTTAGATGACCAAGTTATGAAAGAGCTGACTGCCAAGGACCCGCCTAAGAAGAGTAGGGTGGACTACAACATCCTAGCGCACCTGAGGAAGCTACCCTCGCAGCTCAGCATTCTCGACGCCCTCCTGTTATCAAAGGAAGTGAGAGATTCATTAATCAAGGCGCTACAAGAGCCCAAACAATTCCAAGCCTTCCTCGCCGAAGAAAGGATGAAGGATGAACTGGAAGAAGTGCACACGGCCGATATCACTTTCGGTGACGAAGACCTGCTCCTTGGGACGTGCGACCACAACCGTCCCCTATACGTTTCTGTATATTGCCACGATATAAAGATAGGCAAAATCTTGGTTGACAATGAGTCTTCCGTTAATCTCCTCAACGTGCGGGTGTTAAAGGAAATTTGCATGAGCGTCCAGCACCTTGCTCGGGACAAGATCACCATCTCCGGGTTCGACTCCCAATCATCGAGAACTCTTAGGTCTGTGATATTGACGCTACGCTTTGGGCTACTCGTCACGGACATTAAGTTTCACGTCATAGATGCCAAGACATGTTACAATGCTCTGCTCGGCCGACCTTGGTTACACGAGTACAACATCATCCCTTCTACGCAACATCAATGTATGAAGTATTTCAAGGATGGTCTCGAGTATACCGTAACAGGTGAGCTAAACCCATTCTCCGTGAACGAAGTCCGTAAATACGAAGATGCAAAGTACTTTTTGTCAGATTTCGAGGATACAGAGAGATGTCGCAAACCGGAGAACAAAGCCGCTGCCACCATTCCTGTTTTCGGGAGTGATACCGAAGAAGAAGAAGAGATAGTTTACTCTGGGCCGTCTCGACGCAACGACCCGAGGCCGTCCGCCCCCATATTGATCTTCGGAAGATGAGGTTAATGTTGTGTTCTCCAGTCGGCCGCCAATACAAGAATTCCTTGGTGATGATCAGAGTTTGCAAATCACCATGATTCCGCGGGAGCACTACAAAGATCTTGACGCGCTTGAAGCTTACAACGTGCAAGACCTGCAGACGTTTTACGTCCCTCCCAAGCGAAAAGGCGAAAAGGCGATCCTATTCTATCGATCCTCGGAAACAAGAGTGGAGAAAGAGATCTGGCATGGCATGGATTCTACACTTGACAAGCTTCAACCCATCCGTTTGCCCAGATATTACACAAACGGATTGAAAAGGCTATTGAAGCACCAAGGGGTACCCTTAAAACAGACCACTCGACAAGCTCAATTCTATAACAGGATTTGGGATGTCCCTGGGACTCAGCGCAAATTGCCCAATGGGAGAATGGAAACACTTGGGCTTAGATACGTGAGAGCCGGGAAACGGGAACGGGTTCACGGTAGCTACGCCATATATAACTTCGATGAAGAAGAGGACGCCCTGTCAGGAAATGCCAACCCCTCATCAAAACTAAATCCCACGATCGAAGTGCCGAGCCCGTCGTTTGAAGAACGAATGGACAAGCTTATCAGGAAAGCGGGTCAAAAAGCTCGGGACGACCATAATCGCGAGATGGCCATCTACGAGAAAGACAGGATGCAACGTCTTCTTCAACAGGATGCCAAAGACGAAAATACTCCTCCATGTCAACCTCTTGTGAAAAAGGCCCGACGCAGAGGTAGAAACAAGTCAAAAAGCAGAAAAGGCGTTCGACAGCGACAAAGCGGGACCGAGAAGTCACGCAATCGGAAATTGAGCGGTCCAGATTTGTCCCTTATGAAAAATATGAGTCAGACATACTCTTTTCCTCAGAATAAAACACGGAAGATACTTGACCTCGCTTTAAAACATCAAATGATTACACTTCCGAAGTCTAAACACCCTGAGCAAGCTAATGAGGTCTCTCATCCGGGCTATTGCTCTTATCACCGAGCCATAGGACACCCTATCGAAGACTACTTCACCTTCAAGAATTGGGTCGAAGACCAGTATCAGCTCGGCAAGTTCGCTCTATCCGACAGCTGGAGGGTAACGCCGCCACAAAAGCACGAACCCAAAGCCACAAGAGCAGAACCAGATCCACATCGGTCATGGAAGCGAGCTCGTACCTGCCGTATGATAACGGTATCAAAAGAAGAGCCCGAGAATATGGATGACTTTCCCTGGTGCTTCGAAAACAGCGATGACGAGGTAATCTCGAATCTTCCGCCAGCACCGAAAGAACTGGAAGATGGCATACATATTACTGCAGATAGCCTCAGGAAGATTGAGTTGGGAACGACGAACGACCCGCGACCGACATTCGTCAGCGAGCTGCTATCTGAAGAAATGGTGGCTGTGTTAAAAGACGTGCTTATGCAACATAGAGATTGCTTCGCGTAGAACTATTCCGAAATGCCAGGACTAGATCCAGAAATTGCTGTGCATAAATTGGCAATATCCCCAGACGTCAAGCCAGTCAAACAGGCGCCAAGAAGAATGCGGCTCGAGCTTGAGATGAGCATCAACGCCGAAGTCAAGAAGCTGATCGATTTTGGTTTATCCAGGAAGTTCAATATCCTGACTGGATCGCCAACATCGTCCCGGTAATGAAGAAAAATGGGACAGTGCGCATATGCGTGGATTTCCGGGATCTCAATAAAACTTGCCCGAAGGACGATTTCCCAGTACTGGTAACCGAGCCGATGATAGATAACACGTCCACTCACGAGGTTTTCTCTTTCATGGACGGCTCATCAGGGTACAATCAGATAAAGATGCACCCAGAAGACCAGAAGCACACCACTTTTCGGACCCCTCTGGGAATATTCTGCTACAAGGTGATGCCCTTCGGTCTAAAGAACGCCGGTGCCACCTATCAAAGAGCCATGACGAAGATCTTTGATGACCTCATACATGAAATCGTCGAATGCTATATCGACGACCTCGTCGTGAAAAGCAAATCATATGAGGAACATCTCGAGCATCTGAAGACCGTATTTCAACGCCTTCGGCAGTACAACTTGAAGATGAACCCTCTCAAATGCGCGTTCGGGGTGTCCTCAGGCAAGTTCCTAGGGTTCATTGTCCGGCACCGGGGTATCGAGGATCCGTCGAAGATCAAGGCAATCATGGAAATGCAACCGCCAAGGACTCTCAAACAATTGCGGTCTCTCCAGGGAAAGCTCGCATACATCCGGCGATTTATAGCCAACCTTTTAGGCAAGTGCCGCCCTTACAGTCACCTGATGAAGAAGGGAACCCCGTTCGTCTGGGACCAAAAATGCCAAAGCGCGCTAGACGAGATCAAGCAATACCTGCAGAACCCGCCAGTGTTGGCTGCTCCGGTCAAGGAAAAGCCCCTCATTCTTTATACAATCGCCCTCGAAGGTTCCTTAGGCGCATTATGGGCGCAAGAGAATGATCAAGGGAAAGAAAGAGCACTCTACTATTTAAGTCGAGTTCTACTGGGGGCAGAAAGCAACTACCCCCCATTGAAAAACACTGCCTGGCGTTGATCTTTGCGATAACCAAGCTTAGGCACTATGCGTTGGCGCATGAAGTCCGTCTCATATCGAAGGTGGACCCCCTTAAGTATTTAATGTCGAAGGCCATACTGACTGGTCGACTCGCTAAATGGGCCCTGCTCTTGATGGAGTTCTCGATAACATATCAGCCTCTCAAGGCAGTGAAAGGCCAGGCCATCGCCGACTTCCTCGCTGAGCATCCGATATCGGCCGATTCCCCTCTGAATTGCGAAATGCCAGACGAACACGCGTTTGATGCGATCGACGGTGGTAATATCCGATGGGAGCTCTACTTCGATGGAGCATCTTCCGTGAAGAAGCGCAAACAAAGCACCCCTATAATCAAATCAGGGGTGGGCCTCATCTTCGTAACTCCACAGGGAGGGATAATGCGCTTTGCTTTCTCTTTGACAGAGCCGAGGACGAACAACGAGGCTGAATACGAAGCTTTGATAGCAGGCCTCGAGATCGCCATCGACATGGGAATTGAAAACCTCCTTATATACGGAGACTCCCAATTGGTCATCAGTCAAGTAAACGGCGATTATCAAACATGCAAGCCAGAGCTGGTAAAGTATGGCGAGAGAGTACAGCGACTGCTGACTCAAATCCCCTCCTACACCTTGGAAAGCATACCGCGTGCCGAAAATAGCAAAGCGGATGCATTAGCCAAGCTTGCTAAAGAACTAGCCGACGAGAACCTCGATGACGTAAGAATCGTGGTACAAAGCCGTCGGGTTCTTGCTCCGGCAGAAATATCGCCGGAATCATCCGAGGAAAAGGAAGCAACTGAGCAGATGGCCCTGCAAATAAATGGCCAAGAGAAGGTTGAAGATTGGAGAGAAGTCTTCATAGACTACTTCAAATCCAATCGAACGCCTGAAGATGCGTCCTCAAGACATCAGCTTGTGAAACGAGCTCTGTCCTTCGCCTACGTCAATAATACTCTGTATAAGAGGTCATTTGACTCTCTGTGGTTGAGATGCCTGGGACCTGACGAAGCGAAAAGAGTCGTTCAGGAAGTTCACGACGGACTCTGCGGTTCTCATCAAGCGGGCCCAAAGATGAAGCTGAAGATCAAACGAATGGGTTATTATTGGCCGACAATGATCCAGGACTGCCTCGAGTATGCGAAGCTGTAACATCCTAGTTCATTTATACCAATTCCAGTTCTCGTATTTCCTTAATTATGGTATTTTCCTGATTTATCGTGTTTTGGGTGCGAATAGTATTTTACATTTTACATTGCATTCGACCCGACCCGCTTGCTTGAACCTATTTGATTCATATTTATAGATTACCTTGAGTTGTTATATAGACACGTGCATCTCATGTATACTGCATACTGGCATTTTACCTGGCATTGCATATTTTACCATATAACATTTTAGGTCATGTAAAATAATTTAAAATTGCATTTCATAGGCTACATGATACCCCTAACCCCGTGGTAGCATCCGCGCATCTTGTTCTCGTCCCGTTCAGTGAAACGAACGTGTTTGGATGGCTACGCGCATGTACGTGCATCCGTTCTTGGGGGAATGCATTTTCGTTACCTAAGCATTCATTTTGAATTTTGAAAGTCGCATATATTTTTCGTATTTTAAATCTGGATTTTTAGACCCGACCCAAATATTTTTGTATCCCGCCAAAATTCAATTTATTTAATTTTAAAATTTAGTTTAAAAATTTTCATATGATTTCTTTAACAAACTGAAACCTCTTATCTAAAATTTTAAATCTAAAAATCTTTTAAAATTTTAAATCTAATTTCCTAACAAACTAACAACTCCTTTCTCTCTCTCTCCTCTGCATATATATATTTATATATATTTTATTTAGATAGTTTTTCTTTTCTTATTTAATACACAACCTCTTCTACTTACTTCTTCTTCTTCTTTCTTCTTTCTTTTTCTTGATCTTGTTTCTTGATTCCGGTGATCATCGCCGGAGCCGTGCTCGTCGCCGACGATCCGAGTGATCCAGTGAACGTACCTGACTTGCGTGATCACCCTCGTGCGTTGTTTGGAACCGTTCCGTGTACCGTGCGCGCGTCGCGATATTTCGCCGACGAAGGACGTTCCGTACACATCCGTTCTTATTCCGTCTAGGCAAGTTAATCTTGCTACATGCTATATAATTCATTTTATACCTATTTAAATAAATACCATACCTATAGTTTAAATCTAGTGCCCCATATTTAATTTTATAACGTTTCGATATTCCGTTTACATCCGTTTATATCATATTAAATCTAGATCATGAAAACTTATCTTGTGACATACTAGATTACATTATACTGCATCCATATCATTTAAAATATATATCATCGTAATATTTCTTATTATTATCTTTAATTAGTTTATAATCTGCATTTTATAATGTTATACATTTGAAAATATTATAGTTTACACATGAAACGCCGTTGAAAAAGCGAATACAACAAATCTGAAATTTACTGTACACCTTACCTTATAAAATTCATTATAAATCATAGAAAAATCATTAGTATACGTTCTTTAGTTCGTTACAAAGATAACTCATAATACTATAACTCTATGAAATATTTACTTGCAAAATAAATTGTTTAAATAACGTAAAATGCAAATGAAAATGTCTCTAAACTGCTGTCCAGGGAAATTCCAGCAGCAAACTTTCAACTTAGAATGTTCATAGCTTTTTGTAGGGACAATCTGAGATGCTTATACTTATAAAACTGAAAACCTTATTGAATTATCTTTGTTTTGGTATAAGACACGTCCTTTTTGGAGAACATTTGTTATTTTTAAACCATTTTACAAATTAGGGTAACGCTGAATTTCTGAACGGAACTTTCTTGTGCATGGTTAATCAATACCACTTTTATAGTTATTAATCGCTTTGAATATGCTATCCATATTAATATTATTATATCAATACTTATATCACATATTACTTAGTTGTACATCCCACATTACCATTTTATAGTTTTATAACTTTTCGGATACCCGTTTGCATCCATCGCATTTAAGATACATATAATTGCATCCATAGATCACATTACTACATAATACTGTGATATTAACACTCCATGTTTAATAAATTGCATCCTAATTAATATTGGAACTATAAATGTAACCCTAATCGATAACTGTGCATCCATATCCTTGAAATTATATCTATTTGCATATCATATTACATGTTCCAGTTTATTATTCTGATAGTACCCATGCTTGTTTATTTATACACATGATTATGTTAGTTTGATTATGAGCACCCACATGACATCTTGTGCTTCCTGACATAACCTGTTACACTTCCTACTTGACATGACATGGTACCGTACACTCTTGATATGACATGACACCTTTATACATTACCTGGCTTGACCTGATGTACCATGGATTTACCTGTTACCTGATCTTGTGTCTAATGCCAACAAACATAACCTGTAGTCCTTACGGACCGTTCCTGTTGTCTATCCAGACAAACCTGCACCTACCTGCTCCTGTGTTGGCATTAGTTCTTGATTACTGAATACCTGACTTGACTACATAGCTTGGGGGTATGGGGAAATCAATGATGAAACCTGACTTGTAACTCAACAGTTCGATACCTGTTCTGATCAGTCTTACGGGCTAGGCCAGCCCCGGAGTGATGATGCTGACATCATTCGTCTGTACCTGCTACCTTTTACTGCCTAGCAGAACGTCTCGGTTTCAGCCCGAGAGTCTGTAGACCGTGGTCCCGGGCATGAACGGGATACTATTGAGTTACATCGATGATTCATCAAATTGATTTCAAAGACTTGAGAGTATATAACCCAATAGACCAGTTTAGATTACTCACTGCACACTACCTGTCACTGCCCTGATTTATATTGCTGTTACACTTGCTTTACCTTTTATGATCATACTTGCATGTCTTGCTACCCTGTTTATATATTATTACTTGATGTTATGACGCGCTGACGTCTGTGGAAGGATTTTTCCTAACCGCAGGTAGCATGGTTGGCTATGTCACGTGCCTATTTTAGCGTACTCTGGGAAGCGGGGCGTGACATGGTTCTTTTGGTATCAAAGCATAGGATATAGGTTAATCGAGTTTGATTCTTTTGTAGTTGGATATTGGACCCAATACACGAATCAGAATACTCGTGATTAGGGACATGTCCTGCCACCTTGTTATCGTAATTCTTGAATCATATCCTTCTTTTATCCTTCGCCTTGACGATATGCAAACCACTTGCATCTCGACTTGAAACCTTTTTGGTTCACCATTGTTTCTCCCTGTTCCTTTATTCTGAAATTAGGATTTGGGCGACTTGAGTGGAGTTATGTAATTGTACCCATGAACTGCAGCATGGTTACAATGCGGTACTCTATTTAAGTAACTTGGAGTCCTGGTCTTGATTCATTCTCTTGTTTCATGATCGTTATATTACCTTGCTGCTCTCGGTTTCATTGCTTACCAGTTATTATTTTATCGCCAGCTTGGATCACGTTTACCGTGCTTAATCCTCTTCAGTATCTTGACTTCGGATGAAGTCATCTCAGTATCTTACTTGTTCATGTTTTCCCCATATTATGCTTATTCAATTCTGGTGCATCCCTTTGTTTGTTTTTGTCTTGGGAATGGATTTTCGTGGCACTTTCCATGCTCATATTGATTGTAAGGAAAGGAAAGTGATTCTCCAGATTCCCGGACATCCGGAGCTTGTTTTGCTGGAGGAAGCGGTTCTGTCGGGCCAGTCGAGTTTAGGGCTAGACCGACAAATAGTGTTCTTTCGCTGATGGAAGTGGATAAGGAAAAAGCGCCGGCTATATTCGAGAGTTTCATGGACGTGTTTGAAGACATATCAGGTTTACCGCCGAAGCGAGACATGGAGTTCGCGATTGATCTATTTCCTGGTGCAGCGCCAATCTCAAAGGCGTATTACCCGATGGCACCAGTGGAGTTGGAAGAAGTCAAGAAGAAGGTACTGAATTACTTGAGAAGGGTTGGATTCGCAGCAATAACTCACCTTGGGGAGCTCCAGTTCTTCTAGTAAAGAAGAGAGATGGCACAAGGAGGATGTGCATCGATTATCGAGAATTAAACCGGGTGACTATTAAGAACAAGTACCCGATCCCTTGCATTGGCGAATTATTCGAGCAACTCAGTGGCGCGAGGGTATTCTCGAAGCTGGATTTGCAATCCGGATATCATCAGGTCCGAGTTAAATCAGAAGATATTTGCAAGACTGCATTCCGAACTCGGTATGGATATTACGAGTATTTAGTGATGCCATTCGGAGTCACGAATGCACCGGCGATATTTATGGACTTGATGAACCGAATCTTTTCACCATTCTTGGACCAGTTTATAGTGGTGTTCATTGAAGATATTCCGGTCTACTCGAGGAGTATTGAAGAGCATGCGGCACCCTTGAAGATCGCACTGCAGACATTGATGCAAGAAAGATTGTATGCAGAGATGAGCAAGTGCGAGTTTGGTTTGAAGAAGTAAAGTTTTGGGGCATATCGTAGCTGGAGATGGAATCGTCGTTTATCCAGGGAAGGTTGCAGCAGTTCAAGATTGGCCGATTCCAAAAAACGTTGTAGAGATCAGAAGTTTTCTTGGACTTGCAGGATACACAGAAGGTTGGTGGAGAATTTTGCTCGTTTGGCTGAGCCTTGACCAAGCTTACGTGCAAGGAAGTACCATTGGTGTGGACGGATAAGTGTGTGTCAGCCCTTGAGCCATTGAGGCAAGGATGGATAACCGCTCTTATTTTGACCGTACCAGAAGGTTCCGGAGAATTGGTGATTCACAGTGACGCACCGGAGAAAGAATTGGGATATGTTTTGGTGCAGCATGGGAAGGTTACAACTTACGCATCGAGACAGTTGAAGACCCATGAGAAGAATTACCCAACTCATGACTTGGAGTTAGCAGCTGGGATTTTCGCTTTGAAGATTTGGAGACACTACTTATTGGGCGAAAGGGGTTGAAATATTCACCGATCACAAAAGCCTAAAGTACATGTTCGCTCAGAGGGAGCTAATTGTGAGACAGCGTAGATGGTTGAAGCTGACGGCTGACTACGATCTCGATCTTAAGTACCATCCGGGGAAAGTTAATGTTGTACCGGATACGCTTAGTCGGTTGCCAGCAATTCAGACATTGACTACTCAGAAGGAACTTATTGAAGACTTTCGAAGATTTGACTTGGAGATTGTGCTACCGCATTCGTCGGGACAGTTGATGCAGCTGCAAGTATAGTCGTCGTTGATCGAGAATATTACAGCAGCGCAGTTACAGGACCCTAGATTGCAGAAGTTTCGAGAACGGGTTGAAGCTGAATTTCGAACGGACTCATTGGTTCATGAAGAGGGTTCGTTACGATATGGTAGTCGTTGTGTGTGCCAAAGGGAGACATCCGCGAAGAAGTTATGAAGGAGGCACACAGTTCCGCATATTCCGTACATCCAGGAGGCATAAAGATGTACCGAGATCTACGGCAGTATTTCTGGTGGGAAGGCATGAAGCGGGAGATTGCCCGCTTTGTGGCAAAGTGCTTAGTGTGTCAGCAAGTTAAGGCTGAACATCAAAGGGTTGCTGGTTTATTGCAAGTACTTTCGATCAGTGGAAGTGGGAACATATAACCATGGATTTCGTGACGGCTTTACCGCAGAGTCCAAAGGGCAGCAATGCAGTTTGGGTGATTGTTGATCGTTTGACCAAGGCAGCTCATTTCATACCATTTCGAGTGGATCAATCAACAGAAGTTTTGGCAGGACGGTACATGCAAGAGATTGTAAGATTGCATGGTGTGCCAGTGAGCATCGTGTCCGACCGTGACACTCGATTCTTATCACACTTTTGGAGGAGCTTACAGGAAAGTTTGGGGACTCGTTTGAAGTTTAGCACAGCTTATCATCCTCAGACAGATGGCCAGTCGGAGGGAACGATCCAAACTCTTGAAGACATGTTGAGAGCTTGCATGTTACACTTCAAGGGTTCATGGGAGGATCGTCTACATTTGGTGGAGTTTTCTTACAACAACAGTTTCCAGGCGACTATTCAGATGGCTCCATTCGAAGCTTTATATGGTCGCAAGTGTCGTTCACCTGTTTGTTGGGACGATGTTGGTGAACAAAGATTGTTGGGACCAGATTTGGTTGGGCAGACAGTTGAGGCGGTTAACACTATTTGGAATCATTTTAAAGCAGTACACGACCAACAAAAGAGTTGGACAGATACATCGAGAAGACCTCTAGAGTTCGTCGTTGGTGATTTGGTATTCTTGAAGATATCACCGACTAGAGGGGTGATTCGTTTCGGAAGTTGAGGAAAGCTTAGTCCTCGACTCGTTGGACCTTTGAGATTTTGGAGCGTATTGGAGAGGTGACGTATCGTTTGGCGTTACCGCAATCTTTGGCGAATGTTCATGACGTGTCTCATGTATCTCAACTCCGTAAGTATGTTCGAGATGAAGCACACGTGCTGGATCATTCAGAGCTGACTGTACGAGAAGATTTAACCTTTGAGGAACGACCGATGTTGATTTTGGATCGAAGGGAAAATGTTCTTAAGAACAAGATTATCCCTCTCGTACTTGTTTCTTGGGGAATCGCTCGCATGGAGAATCAACTTAGGAACGAGAAGATGAAATCCGACAGAAGTTTCCACATCTATTCTTGTAGTTTATTGATTGTTTATCCTTTCTTGTTCTTGGAATTTCGAGGACGAAATTCTTTTGTAGTTGGGTATAGTGTAACATCCTAGTTCATTTATACCAATTGCAGTTCACGTATTTCCTTAATTGTGGTATTTTCCTGATTTATCGTGTTTTGGGTGCGAATAGTATTTTACATTTTACATTGCATTCGACCCGACCCGCTTGCTTGAACCTATTTGATTCATATTTATAGATTACCCTGAGTTGTTATATAGACACGTGCATCTCATGTATACTGCATACTGGAATTTTACCTGGCATTGCATATTTTACCATATAACATTTTAGGTCATGTAAAATAATTTAAAATTGCATTTTATAGCCTACATGATACCCCTAACCGCGTGGTAGCATCCGCGCATCTTGTTCTCGTCCCGTTCAGTGAAACGAATGTGTTTGGATGGCTACGCGCATGTACGTGCATCCGTTCTTGGGGGTATGCATTTTCGTTACCTGAGCATTCATTTTGAATTTTGAAAGTCGCACATATTTTTCGTATTTTAAATCTGGATTTTTAGACCCGACCCGGGCGCGTTTTGAAATATTTTTGTATCCCGCCAAAATTCAATTTATTTAATTTTAAAATTTAGTTTAAATATTTTCATATGATTTCTTTAACAAACTGAAACCTCTTATCTAAAATTTTAAATCTAAAAATCTTTTAAAATTTTAAATCTAATTTCCTAACAAACTAACAACTCCTTTCTCTCTCTCTCTCTCCTCTGCATATATATATTTATATATATTTTATTTAGTTAATTTTTCTTTCCTTATTTAATACACAACCTCTTCTTCTTACTTCTTCTTCTTCTTTCTTCTTTCCTTTTCTTGATCTTATTTCTTGATTCCGGTGATCACCGCCGGAGCCGTGCTCGTCGCCGACGATCCGAGTGATCCAGTGAACGTACCTGACTTGCGTGATCAGCCTCGTGCGTTGTTTGGAACCGTTCCGTGTACCGTGCGCGCGTCGCGACATTTAACCGACGAAGGACGTTCCGTACACATCCGTTCTTGTTCCGTCTAGGCAAGTTAATCTTGCTACATGCTATATAATTCATTTTATACCTATTTAAATAAATAACATACCTATAGTTTAAATCTAGTGCCCCATATTTAATTTTATAACGTTTCGATGTTCCGTTTGCATCCGTTTATATCATATTAAATCTAGATCATGAAAACTTATCTTGTGACATACTAGATTACATTATACTGCATCCATATCATTTAAAATATATATCATCGTAATATTTCTTATTATTATCTTTAATTAGTTTATAATCTGCATTTTATAATGTTATACATTTGAAAATATTATAGTTTACACATGAAACGTCGTTGAAAAAGCGAATACGACAAATCTGAAATTTACTGTACACCTTACATTATAAAATTCATTATAAATCATAGAAAAATCATTATTATACGTTCTTTAGTTCGTTACGAAGCTAACTCAGAATACTATAACTCTATGAAATATTTACTTGCAAAATAAATTGTTTAAATAACGTAAAATGCAAATGAAAATGTCTCTAAACTGCTGTCCAGGGAAATTCCAGCAGCAAACTTTCAACTTCGAATGTTCATAGCTTTTTGTAGGGACAACCTGAAATGCTTATACTTATAAAAATGAAAACCTTATTGAATTATCTTTGTTTTGGTATAAGACACGTCCCTTTTGGAGAACGTTTGTTATTTTTAAGCTATTTTACAAATTAGGGTGACGCTGAATTTCTGAACGGAACTTTCTTGTGCATGGTTAATCAATACTACTTTTATAGTTATTAATCGCTTTGAATATGCTATCCATATTAATATTATTATATCAATACTTATATCACATATTGCTTAATTGTACATCCCACATTATCATTTTATAGTTTTATAACTTTTCGGATACCCGTTTGCATCCATCGTATTTAAGATACATATAATTGCATCCATAGATCACATTACTACATAATACTATGATATTAACACTCCATGTTTAATAAATTGCATCCTAATTAATATTGGAACTATAAATGTAACCCTAATCGATAACTGTGCATCCATATCCTTGAAATTATATCTATTTGCATATCATATTACATGTTCCAGTTTATTGTTCTGATAGTACCCATGCTTGTTTATTTATACACATGATTATGTTAGTTTGATTATGAGCACCCACATGACATCTTGTGCTTCCTGACATAACCTGTTACACATTCTACTTGACATGACATGGTACCGTACACTCTTGACATGACATGACACCTTTATACATTACCTGGCTTGACCTGATGTACCATGGATTTACCTGTTACCTGATCTTGTGTCTAATGCCAACAAGTTTAACCTATAGTCCTTACGGACCGTTCCTGTTGTCTCTCCAGATAAACCTACACCTACCTGCTCCTGTGTTGGCATTAGTTCTTGATTGCTGAATACCTGACTTGACATACATAGCTTGGGGGTATGGGAAAATCAACGATGAAACCTGACTTGTAACTCAACAGTTCGATAACTGTTCTGATCAGTCTTACGGGCTAGGCCAGCCCCGGAATGATGATGCTGACATCACTCGTCTGTACCTGCTACCTTTTACTGCCTAGCGGCACGTCTCGGTTTCAGCCCGAGAGTCTGTAGACCGTGGTCCCGGGCATGCACGGGATACTATTGAGTTATATCGATGATTTATCAAATTGATTTCAAAGACTTGAGAGTATTTAACCCAATAGACCAGTTTAGATTACTCACTGCACACTACCTGTCACTGCCCTGATTTACATTGCTGTTACACTTGCTTTATCTTTTATGATCATACTTGCATGTCTTGCTACCCTGTTTATATATTATTGCTTGATGTTATGACGCGCCGACGTCTGGGTTTTGCATGGCCCAGATCCTCTACCATTGTTGCAGACTGGTCAGGAGTTTTGCCGCTGTTAGACCGAGCGGTAAGGATCCTGTTGGTATCCAGTCTTACTTTCCAGGTGTTTATTTGATCTTTTGCTTCCGCATACTATAGTATTTCTTGACTCTTTTACTCTGGCTTATGGACATGTACTAGATAGTTAGTTTACTTTCCTGTTCTTGATATCTCTACAGCCGTAATGTGACTGTGGAAGGATTTTTCCTAACCACAGGTAGCATGGCTGGCTATGTCACGTGCCTATTTTAGCGTACTCTGGGAAGCGGGGCGTGACAGAAGCAATGCCACTCGTGCCAAATTCATGGGGACTTCATCCACCAGCACCCAAATCCTCTACATCCAACGGTGGCTAGCTAGCCGTTCGAAATGTGGGGAACTGATATAGTCGGCCCCATCGAACCAGTATCATCCAGGGGACATCGTTTCATCCTGGCGACGACTGATTACTTCTCCAAATGGGCAGAAGCAGTACCGTTTAGGAAAGTGAGGACGGAAAATATTCTCCATTTCTTCAAGACGCACGTCATTTATCGGTTTCGAACTCTGCGACGGATCATCTCCTATAACGGTCCAGCCTACAGAAGCCACAAGATCAGTCGCTTCGCACAACTACAAAACATAGACTGGAGATATTTCTCAGTTTATAATCCCCGAGCTAACGGTCTAGCTGAGGCTTTCAACGAAACCTTGACAAAGATCGTGAAGAAGACGGTATCCCGAAACAAAAAGGACTGGCACGAGAGACTCCAAGAAGCTCTTTGGGCTTATCGGACTACGTTCAAGACGGCCACGAACACAACGCCATACGCGTTGGTATTCGGTACGGAAGCAGTACTCCCCCTTGAGATAGAGCTACCTTCTCTACGAGTGGCAGTCCACTACGAGCTGACGGACGAAGAAAATGCTCACCTTCGGCTTGAGGAGCTTGACGCCCTTGATGAAACCCGGCTCATAGCGCAACAAAATCTGGAGGCTTACAAAGCAAAGATGACGCGTTCATATGAAAGATTGACCAGGCCGAGGACATTCCGCCAAGGCGAACTCATGCTAGTGGTCAAAAGGCCTATGATCCCCAATCGCGCCAAGCGGGGAAAATTCGAGCCGAACTATGAAGGCCCATATATCATAGACAAGGTCTACCAGGGTGGAGCGTATCTGCTCATGGATATGCACGGTGAGAGACCTTTCAGACCAATAAACGGTCGCTTCCTGAAGAAATACTACGCTTGACGGGTTAAGGCTTAGGTCAATGATAGATGACGACGATTATGTCTGCTCGCTATCTTCCTAAGCCCGAACTCTATAAGTGGTAACCGGCCTTCTTCAACAACGGACCGAAACGTCCTTAAAACTAATAACGGACTGAAACGTCCTTAAACTAACAATGGACCACTATGTCCTAAAACTAGCTGTTGACCGAGATGTCGATAAACTACGGTGGATTGCAACATCTCAAAGCCGATACAAAAAAAATATATAAAAAAGAAAAAATATAATAAAATAAAAAACGATATGTCCATAAGCGAAATGGGCACGGATGAAAACCCGAAAGGGCTCCGTGAGTAAAAACAGTAGGGCTACCGGCGAGTGTTTGTGAAAACCCGAAAGGGCGCAATCTCGTTAAAGGACACTTGCAGGGTCCTCATGACCTTGTAAGGAGAAACCACCCACATGAGATCCTTACGACTCACAAGGGAGAAACACACTTAGGAGTCCTCACGATTTCTAAGGAGAAATTACACTTGCGAGATCCTCACGACTCGTAAGGAGAACTCTCTTATGGGACCCTCACGGCTCATAAGACTTGAAATTCTTAAGTTACAGAGCCCTGAACCTGTTCTTAAGCAACCCCCACAAACTTCGATATTTCCCTACAAGTGGCTCAATACTGACCCTTATATACAATCCACGGGCACGAATAAACATTTCCCTAACCAAGTCCCATCCGGGACTAAGGATATGTTCATATGGCGAACAACCCTTGTAACTCCTCTCGACTTATAAGGAGAAGACCCTTTTGTAAGATCCTTACGACTTGCAAGAGGACATGCACTTAGGAATCCTCACGATTCCTAAAGAGAAAACACACCTGTAAGATCCTCACGACTTGTAGGGAGAAATACCTTTGTGAGACCCTTACGGCTCATGAACTCAAAAGCCTTAGTCGACAGGACCCTTAACCCTGTTTACTAAGCCACCTTTGTTCAACATCGACAGAGGCAAATGATGATTCGCTCCTGGCAACATCCCAGTTGTAGCGGTGCTGATGCCGAAATTGGTATCTAAAATCCAAGCTTGCAGCGAAAAGGCCAGCGAGCCACACATGCATATGAAATAGCCGAAATGATGGGGTAACTTGCAATAAAAAGTAGCAAGTAAAAATGTATGCATGAAAAATAGCCGAAATGATTGGGCAACTCGCAATAAAAAGCAGCGGGTAAAAATAAAATAGATAGCCGAAATGATTGGGCAACGCGAAAAATAGCCGAAATGATTGGGCAATCGCGACCTTCGTGATATAAAGATGAAATGATAGAGCATCGCGGAAAAAGAAATAAAATAAAAATGAAATTTACGCCCTACAGGTGATGTTACATCTATCCCTGTATATAATCCAAGGGCGCAAACAAAGAAGAGATCATACTCCTCCCCCAGGTTTCATCATAAGAAGAATCCAAATCTCGACGGGCCGCAAGTGACCTAGAGATTGTCTCAACACTCGTCTTGTAACGACGGACACAACTTCAAGCGAAGCGGAACAGCGGCAACTCCCAGTTCTATGGCTCGGCGATATACAGATCACCAAGAGTCAAATCCCCACCCCGTGAAATGCGGATACAATCAACAAATTCCTGGTTACGTGGAACGCGGATAACGTTACTCTTTGACCCCGTGGAAAACGTCCAGAGCGGAGCCTGGTCCTCGCAGAACGCGGCAGTGAACCCGTGGGAAGCATCCAGAGCAAAATTCCTGGTTACGTGGAACGCGGATAACGTCACTCTTTGACCCCATGGAAAACGTCCAGAGCGGAGCCTGGTCCTCGCAGAACACAGCAGTGAACCCGTGGGAAGCATCCAGAGCAAAATTCCTGGTTACCTGGAACGCGGATAACGTCATTCTTTGACCCCGTGGAAAACGTCCAGAGCGGAGCCTGGTCCTCGCAGAACACGGCAGTGAACCCGTGGGAAGAATCCAGAGCAAAATTCCTGGTCACGTGGAACGCAGATAACGTCACTCTTTGACACCGTGGAAAACTTCCAGAGCGGATCCTGGTCCTCGCAGAACACGGCAGTGAACCCGTGGGAAGCATCCAGAGCAAAATTCCTGGTCACGTGGAACGCGGATAACGTCACTCTTTGACCCCGTGGAAAACGTCCAGAGCGGAGCCTGGTCCTCGCAGAACACGGCAGTGAACCCGTGGGAAGCATCCAGAGCAAAATTCCTGGTCACGTGGAACGCATATAACGTCACTCTTTGACCCCGTGGAAAACGTCCAGAGCGGAACCTGGTCCTCGCAGAACACGGCAGTGATCCCGTGGGAATCATCCAGAGCAAAATTCCTGGTCACGTGGAACGCGGATAACGTCACTCTTTGACCCCATGGAAAACGTCCAGAGCAGAGCCTGGTCCTCGCAGAACACGGCAGTGAACCCGTGGGAAGCATCCAGAGCAAAATTCTTGGTCACGTGGAACACGGATAACGTCACTCTTTGACCCCGTGGAAAACGTCCAGAGCGGAGCCTGGTCCTCGCAGAACACGGCAGTGAACCCGTGGGAAGCATCCAGAGCAAAATTCCTGGTCACGTGGAACGCGGATAACGTCACTCTTTGACCCCATGGAAAACATCCAGAGCGGATCCTGGTCCTCGCAGAGCACGGCAGTGAACCCGTGTGAAGCATCCAGAGCGGAGCCTAGTCCTCGCCGAACATGGCAGTGAACCCGTGTGAATCATCTAGTGCAAAATTCCTGGTCACGTGGAACGCGGATAACGTCACTCTTTAACCCCGCAGAAAACGCCCAGAGCGGAGCCTGGTCCTCGCCAAGCACGGCAGTGAACCCGTGTGAAGCATCCAGAGCAAACACCGGACTGTGGAGTCCTTAAAATCCACGGACTATGATGTACTTAACCTCGACCGTAATGTCTTAAAACTAATGATCAACCATGATGATTCTAGACTGATTTTACCTTGGTTAAAGGGTACATCTCTTCACTCCTTTGATATTTGGCGTTGTAATTCCTCAACGTCTTCAAAGAGGTGACGGGTCCCAGTAACCACGCATTTCATGGACTGTGGAGTCCTTAAATCCATGGACTATGAGGTCCTTAACCTTGACCGTGATGTCTTAAAACTAACATCGGACTGTGGAGTCCTTAAATCCACGGACTATGAGGTCCTTAACCTTGACCGTGATGTCTTAAAACTAACATCGGACTGTGGAGTCCTTAAACCCACGGACTATGACGTCCTTAACCTTGACCGTGATGTCTTAAAACTAACATCGGACTGTGGAGTCCTTAAATCCACGGACTATAAGGTCCTTAACCTTGACCGTGATGTCTTAAAACTAACATCGGACTGTGGAGTCCTTAAATCCACGGACTATGACGTCCTTAACCTTGACCGTGATGTCTTAAAACTAACATCGGACTGTGGAGTCCTTAAATCCACGGCTATGAGGTCCTTAACCTTGACCGCAATGTCTTTAAACTACGATACCCTGGAAAACATCCCAAAAACAACCCCTGACCCCGTGAAATACGGATAAGGGCGACTGCACCCAGCACTTGCGGGTCCTCACGACCCGTAAGGAAGAAAACTCTCTTGTAAGATCCTTACGACTCCCAAGGGAAAACCCGCTAAGAATCCTCACGATTCTTAAGGAGAACTTACACCTACAGGATCCTCTCGACCTGTAGGGAGAAAGACTCTTTATGAGACCCTCACGGCCCATAAAGCTCAAAAGTCTTAGGAGGCAGATCTTAACCCTGAATCCTAAGCCATCGTTGCCCAGCAAAGAGATCAAGATAGACTACCCGCAGAACACATTCGAGGAAAAGAAACATACCGGTGAAAAGAAAAATATGTCTTCATTCATAAACCTCCCTTCGGCAACAATGCTCGATCTAAAGCCAACACAAACCACCCGATACGGGAGATAACAAGGAAAGTTTCTGGTCTGTATCCTATCAGGCGCGCATTTGCAACTGTACGAATGTTTAAAAGGAAATGTTGCCCGAGGCACTGACGCGCATGCAACGTAACGATGGTGCTCGCAATTAAAGAAAATTCCCATGAGAAAAACAGGCAGCTTATTTACGCAAGCAAGACACACGTACGACTATCTGACAAACACGAAAATTTAACAGAAAGCATGCAAACCGCCAATGATTAAAGGAGTACATTGATTCAAACATACTACACTGGTGGGAAAAGATCACCAAACAAGGGATCAGAAATACAAGGGTTAACAAAGCAAAAGACAAAATTCTCCAGCTCCCTCTCCGCCTTCTCCAGCACGTCAAAACGATGATTTTCGTGAGGAGTCGCTCCCCATCGGTTGGAGCCGTGCTTATCAGCGAAAGCAGACATAACGGCCCGACGGGCTCTTATCTGACTCAGTATATGAACTGAGTGATCCTTCAGAGCTTGAGTGATTAGACAAGCCTCATGAAAGCACTCAAGATTGTCCTCCGCCACGTCAAGGATCGCCGAAGTCATCTCTGCCGGATGAGGGGGTATATCGGCGAGCACAGACAGGAGGATCATCCGGAGCCAAATGGAGCCCATGGGAAGAGGAGAGCCCCGACGAGTCAGTAGCTCGTACATCACCGTGTCATATTGAGCGTCGGTGAGAAGGGGATCTGCCAGCCGCGCAGCGAAGCGAGGGATTATCTCCTCAATGGGCACCTCCCATGGTTGACGACGAGCATGGAGACCATTGCAAGCCATGGCGATTGATCGGGTTCTCAAAGATGATCACTTTAAGGTATAAATGGGTTTCTCTGTGAGAAAAAGAGGTAAGGCATGGGTTCAGGATATAAAGGGGAGCATTTAATGCTATGCACAAAAAATGTTGTGCATGGTGGGACTATTCTCAAAGCCCGGAAAGAAGGGGAGAGCGTTGGAAATGAAATCCAACGACGCATTGGAATCAGATCAGCGAAACGAAACGTCCCCATCAAGCTGGGCCCTGCATGCGCAACACGTGAGCACTAGCTTTTGATTGGAAGATAAAGCGGCACTGCACAGACACAACAGAAAACTAAGCTCTGAGAAAGAGAATCAAATTCTTAAAAGAAAGGTTTGAAAAGAAGTGGATGAAAAAGTGAAGACGCTTCTGAAAGGACAATTCATCTACCCTACTCCCAAAGCAGATCCGACGGTCACAAAAGTGACAGCGTTGCACTCACGTGCAGACACGTGAGAACAACGTTGTGAGGGCATTTGTTCCCTGATTAAAAATCAGGAGAAGCTTCAGAAGAAGCATCACGTGCTCACACGTGACCAGTTGTCACGTGTTGGCACGTGACGCTTAAAGCAGCGGCAAAAAGCACATTCATCCCCTGATTAAAAATCAAGAAAAAGCTCCAGAAGAGGCATCACGTGCTCATACGTGACCAATGGTCACGTGTTGGCACGTGATGGTTAAGCAGCGGCCAGAGAACAGAGCGCAGAAGAAGAGAAGCCCATTCCAGGGGTCACGTGCCTACACGTAACCAGGGGTCACGTGGCCATACGTGACCGGCTTTAAGAGCCTTATTCTTTAACAGAATTAAAATTCTGAGGATGAATCTTTCAAATCTTTCCAAAATGAAGAAGGATTATCTAAAACCGTTGGACTAAAAATTTAAAGGTGATTAAATATCACCAATTTATGGAAAAATCTGGGACTTGGAAAGATTTCCCCCTAAATCTAACCGAAATAACAAGGGGATATCTTTGGATTTAAAATCCAATGGTGAATAAAATTCACCTAAAAATCTAAAGGCCCAGATTAATGATGAAAATAAATCAAATCTCTCAATGAACAAATCAAATCTTTCAAAGAGAGATTTACCAAACAGATTGATTCTTTTCCTTCTCCTATAAATAGGAGCCAAGAAAAGAAGAGAAAAGGGGAGACCTTTGGACCTTTTCTTTTGATACACAGAGAGAGATATAGAGCCTTTGATTCTCTGCAAAAGGAAAACCTTAGGTAAGAAAAGAAAAGGGAGGCTTCAAAAGAGAATTTAATTCTCAAAAGAGTTTAGCTCTCATATAAAGAAAAGAACTTAGTTCTTTCTCTGGTGGAGGATCTGCAAAGTGCACATCTCCCCATGAATTGATAATTTAATTCTCATTGGGTCGAGATCCTGCCATGCAGATCTAAAACACAGAGGAGGAACTGAGTTTTGAGAATTTAATTCTCACAAAATGATAGGAATTCAATTCCTTTGAGATAAAATTAGGGTTTAACCCTATGTTATGGGAATTTAATTCCTTCAGAATGAACAGAACTAGGGTTTAACCCTAATTGAGAACATAATTCTCTCAAACTCACAGGAATTTAATTCCCTTAAGAAAAGAAATTAGGGTTTAACCCTATTTAAGAATATAATTCTTCAGAAGAAAACAGGAATTTAATTCCTCTAAAGTTTGTTGTTAGGGTTTAACCCTATGAATAATTTAATTCTTAAAAGATGAACAGATCTTTAAAACGTGCAAAGAACCAGAGTCGCGTGCTATCACGTGACCCCTGCAAAGATACACAGAAAAGAACTTTGAAGCAAACACCTCACGTGTTACCACGTGACTCCTGCAAAGATCCATAAAAAAGAACTTTGAGGCAATGCCTCACGTGCCCCACGTGATCTCTAAAGCACACAGAGAAAAAGGCAAAAAGAAACAGAAAAGAGCTCTAGGGCGCCCTCACGTGTCGACACATGACCCCTAATGAACATTCTAACAGATCAAAGCGTAAGCCCCCATCACGTGCCCACACGTGATGGCCTCTAGAATCAAAAGTGTTAAACACTTATCTGTAGAACAAAATGAAGGGAAGCAGGGCGCTCTCACGTGCTACCACGTGACCCCTTGGCTGAAGCTCTAACGGATAAACGCCTAAATTCCCATCACGTGATAGCACGTGATACTTCAAAGTATTCAAGACTTTTGACTGAATAAAATAAGGGGAATTAGGGCGCTCTCACGTGTCCGCACGTGACCCCTCTCTCCTTAGTGTTTAACACTAGTCTGGAGATTTTGTCTCCAGTGTTTAACACTGATTTGCTTAGTGTTTAACACTAATTTGAAAACTCTGTTCCCAGTGTTCAACACTGATTATCTTTTAGTATTTAACACTAACTTGTTAATCTTATTCCCAGTATTCAACACTATTGGTCTCTAGTGTTTAACACTAGCTTTAGCCCAATTGACTAAGTTTCCAGAGGCAAAGCCTTTTCTTCAAAGAACCAACAGAGGGCCAATATCCCAAACATGATTGGACTTAGCCCAAGCTGGCCATAAGTCCTCAATTCAAACTTAACTGGGCCAATGGGCTCATAATATAATAATTGATCTTAGTATCCAAATTGGACTACAGATCACTTAATTTACCTTGGTTTAAGGGTACATCTCTTCACTCCTTTGATACTTGGCGTTGTAATTCCTCAACGTCTTCAAAGAGGTGGCGGGTTCCGATGACCACACATTGATACGGACTGTGGGGTCCTTAAACTCATGGACTATGAGGTCCTTAACCTTGACCGTAATGTCTTAAAACTAAACGCCGGACTGTGGGGTCCTTAAACCCACGGACTATGAGGTCCTTAACCTTGACCGGAATGTCTTAAAACTAACAACAGACTATGACGTCCTTAACCTTGACCGTGATGTCTTAAAACTAACATCGGACTGTGGAGTCCTTAAATCCACGGACTACGACGTCCTTAACCTTGACCGCAACGTCTTAAAACTAACAATGGACCGCAATGTCCTTAAACTACCTATTGACCTCAATGTCACTAAACTAAACAACAGGGCTCCCCTAATCGCTCTCTTGTTGGATCTAAACGATCCCGTTAAGTTGATCTTAGTCTAAAACTAGACTAACGTATCCTTAACAAACGTTTAAGTCGATCTTAGTCTCAAATGAGGCTAACGTATCCTTAAACACAACCCCCAAACCCAAATCTAAGATAATACGGATTTGGACTAGTCCACGCCCTACGGGCGACGACATAACTCGGTCTCCGTATACAATCCACGGGCAACCGAACACGAATTAAACACACACGACACGAAGTGATCATCTGGAGAAGGAGAAAGTTGTTACCGCAATGTGGTAGCGTAATTAACTGCAGGGGCTTGCGCCTGCAGGGAAGAGCGTCCCCACAATCAAAAACCCCTCAAGCGAGGTGGAATCTGACGAAGTCTGCTACATCGGACGTATCCGTTTAAACCTTCGATACACGGTGTCATAAATCAACTTGGCATCTTCGGAGAGGTAGACGGATAGCACAAATTAGCATCTGCCCCGAATCTCAGGCAAGACGCCCATGTCTTGGCTGCCATTCGGAAGGGAACAGCTTGCTTGTTGATCTTCTGATCGCTCAATACCCGGGTGGCCGTTACGTTTAGCAGACCGCTTGCGGCTTGTGGGTGTTTGATATGATCATCACCTACTGCCGGCGTATTGACGAGTCTTTAGAGTCCTACATAAAGGTTTCCTGGTTCATGCGAAACGGAGTAGGAACACATATGTGATATGTGCGGGACCGAGATTAATACGAGTATGTGATACCGTCTTCTATTCTCGCGATATGTGATATCGGCCGGTTATATGTGATATAGCCGGGTTATCGGAACAAGTGTTGATTCGATGAAATAATATATAATATAATATATATATATATATATATTATGCTCACTTAAATATTTATTATTCTCACTTGTAATACATTTAACATATATATGATATATGTTTATTGTATTGTTTTTCTTTTGTTGCATAAATATTATATATGTAATATATAATATTGTGACATGCTAGGTTATACATGCAACATGGATGTATGAGAATTATACTATGCTATATATTATGTTTGAGTTTAAATTCTTAAGTAATTCAAAAAGGAAGAAATGAGTCATTGTGAAGCTTCATGATAAACTTTGACAAAGTCTTCTCCTTTTGTTTTGCTTAAGATATTTCTAAACTCAACCATGACACATAGCCATAGTTAACTCTCTACAAGAGTTAGTGGATGACATACACTAACCAAGGGTTGCATTTCTAACCTCATCTCTTTCATTATTCATCTCTTCCTCATTTTGATTTTCGCTCTCTAGCTTTTGAGAAAAGAGAAGAAAATAGTGAGAAAATAAACAATAAAGTGAGCAAAATTCCTACTTCATCATCCTATACTATTAACCATTTAGTTTAGGGTGTTTGCTTCACTAATCTACACAATTAGTGAAAAGATAGTATGAGCTAGTGTCTCCTAGACGTAGATCATCTTCGGCCTCGAAGACTTCGAAGCAAGCTTGTTCTTTTCTTCGTGGGAGCCTCTCTAGAGTCCGGGGGATCGTGATCGCAGCGAAGGGACTTCTACATGGAGCTATTGAAGTGAAGGACCGGTCTACAAAGGTTGTATTCCTTGTTCACTTAGATGTAAAGTGTTTACATATCTTGTTTAACCCTAAGTCTCTAGTTTAGATCTTGGTTAGGGTTTGTTTAGCACCCCAAAAATTTTAAAGTAGCATGATTGATGCTTACCAAAACCTTCACAAGGTGCTAAGCTAACCCTACAGCAGATTCACCTACTGAGGCTGTTTCTCGAATACGGTTTGTGAAATTGTTAGTAGAGAAGTTGGGTATGCCATACCGCAATAATTGGTCTTAAGTGCAAGTGGGAGATTGTTAGATATATGTGCCCTCAAAGTAATTATTGTAATTGCAGGAGGATCTATACGAAGTATGATCTTACTCGAGACGATAGTATGCTATCTGGTTTGTCTTTATCATTTATATGTATAGGTTTTACTCGTGATTACGTATCGCTAATACATAATTATGCCCGTAAGATCTTTACTTGACTATCAGGATTATGACAGGGATCATACTAGTGGGTATGAGTAGTCTATAAGCACATCCTTAAACGTCCCTAGTTATGGAAATATTGAGACCGAGCATCGATATTACAGAGTAGACTAGTGTATACGTTTCTTAACCCCGACCGGGGCGTTTGACACCGAAGATTGCATACATGTGCTCATTAGATGAATGAGTTTCATTGGACGGACTCACCTGAGAACTCCTAGGTGGTATTATACCTATCGTCATATAACAGTTATCTTATAACATGTGTACAGGATAGTCTTAGACCTGATATCGTCATAGTGTCTTGTGTATGTTCTCACCGTACTTTGATTACTATCGTGCCACGGCTTTACTGAATCGTGCAAACAGGTTTTAGTTGGGTACGGTTCTGAAGCACATGAAGACAGTGAGTGATCGGATGGATTTCGTCTCTCCAGTTATAGGGAGTCAAGGTCGTGCTGGGCCAGATCGACTATAACCATAAGTCTTTAGCCAAGGCAGTTGAGATTTACTGATAAGGATTATCAGTAGTTTCTTGGATGGTTATGAGTTCATGATCGACACGACTTATCGGGTTATTGAAGTCTGATGATTTCCAACTCCTAGACCCGCTATGAGACACTCTTAGACGAAGAGACCGGACTGTACGGAGACTGTCACTGATAGGCTCAGTTGGTTCTGATAACCTTGCCCGTTGACATCCATTCGATCAATACCTGGGTAGCCGTTACGTGTAGTTAGTACCGCTGACGTGCGTGTAGGCGATAGATATGATCCTAACCTATTGCCAGCGTATTGTCGAGTCTTTAAAGTCCCACACAGAGTTTTCCCAGCACGGGCGAAACGATGTAGGGCATGTATAGGGATATGTGCAGGAGCTTGATTAAATACGAGTATATGATACCGTATTTTAATCAAGCGTTTAATGATATTAACCGGATTATATATGATATAACCAGATTATTAAATCAAGTGTTGATTTAATAATTAGATATATTTTTTTTTACAGTAAACTCATATAAACTTTAGTTTTAAGGGGGTTTTCACTATAATACCCTTAATTGTAGCACTTCAAGGGAGTTTACATTAGAAATAAAATGTAAGGTGGTTATTAAAAGAGAGAGAGAGAGAGAGAGAGAGCAATGATAGTTAAGAAAATTATGGTGTGACTTCGCCATTATTATATGAAGAGACTTAACGGGGCAAAGGAAAAGTTCTCCTAAAATTTGTTTATCATCTTTTTGAATGGTTGGTACATTTTATCTTGATCTTAATAAGCTAAAACATAGATGCACCAAAAGCCATATGAGTTTATTTTTTTGCCCTTCCACTTAAGGTTTAGCAAAAGTAATGGTTTATTCGGGTTAATTGCATATATAACCCTCGTCTATATCTCTGTCACGCCCCGAAAGTACGGAACATGACCGGCACTTAAACTACGAAACGTCTCGAGGCGTACGTAATCTAAGTAAGCCGAAAACCCAGAAATCCAAACCAAGAAAAGTAGTAGAGTGAAGGAAAAACCAATTTAAATCAAGTAGTTTTAATAGCATAAGCCGAATTATGCGGGTTTCTAAAAACATCAAAAATTTCCTGAAAATTTCGGCAGAGTCTCCTTTGTAAATACTGGCCCCCAAACGGGATACAACATGAATAGTATACGAAATCAATAAAAAGGCATCCCCAAGCGGGAGCTAGCTCTTCGTCAATCGACGGTCACAACTACACAAGCAATATAATATACAACGCCAACGGCGAGGATCAAAATTCAAAAGGAAACTCAAAACCACAAGAAAACCACAGAAATATAACGCGCGACTCTAAGGTCGAAGGAATAACATCACTGGTCTCTATCTCAAAATAATTACATATTTGGTTGATGGAACTTCTAGATACAACAGAGTAATAATATACAAGTTATATAATGGGGGGTACGATACAAGTAAACCCACCTACTAGCAAATCACCCGAAGGAAACTATGCCCGCAAGCCGTAATGAAACCTGTACGGCAAACCTGCAAGAAATTAGGGCACAACGGGGGTGAGTTGCCAACTCGTGAATAGAAAAACATCTACGCACAGAAATCGCATAAATAACGCAACCTAGGTCAATGATCATAATATATCCTCAAATATATGAATAACATGCAGCCTATAACAATGGCTAGGGTAATATCTAACCCGAGTGTGATCTCATGTGCCCGTGTCAGTGCCTCAGGTAGCAATATATCATATGAATGAGGTATGAATGCATGGAACGGAAAGCATGTACTGACGAAAACTGCTTTCATAAATCAGTGAGATTTCTGTATTTTAAAAGTGAGGTACCATAAATGAAATCAACATAAAACAGTGCCCAGCATCGACACAAAACAAGTGTCCAAATATCTCGATATCTCTGTATCACAATCTCTGTACCTCAATATCTCAAAATCTCAATATCTCAATCACAATATCTAGGGCGCCGTCAATCCAGACCGGCCCCTACCATCCATCTCAAGACCACGACGGTATCCTCCGGATATCTGACGCGTCGGGTAAAATCACCGGTAGGTAGTGCTCCCCTGCCAGGCTCACATCGTCATCATCACGCGCTTCTTGCCCCGGGGTACCTTACCGGGTCCACCATGTACCCGAAACGGTTCATCCGTCTCCTCGAATCGGATCTCGAAATCCATCAGCAAACTCATGGTGGACGACTCATACATCATGGGAAAACCGCGCTTTTCATTTAAAAAGAGAGAGAAGAAGTTTGTATAAGTTTTGCGGTTTTCCCCCAAATCCAGAAAATCTCATGGAAATCCGAATTCAAAACCTCAATAGCACGTAAAATAGTGAATATATGCATGAGAATCCATGAATGCGGCATAACAATGAATAACAGTTTGCATGAAGTAGCAGATAATAACTACAATGTCTAAACTAGCATATAAGGCAAGTACAGTAATATCATGTCTAAACTATTAGCTAACAGGCTATGTCAATGTAATAGTATTTTCTATGTGTACGTGACATGGCAATTACCGATGAAGATGTGTGTGAGCCGGCAAGTAAGTGTACGTGGTACATACGCATCATCGGTAATGGTGATGGTGTCCTAACAGCATGATATCAATAATGAAATACGAATTACAATAAGTATGCGATGCGGAGCAACAGCAATAATATGCGGGAGCTGAATACTAGACACAACGGTAACTTAACTGCATTACCCTAATATAAGTCCTACAATAGTGCCTTTTGAAATAACACGAATCGCGGTGTTTTGAAAATAAGGGCTACGGTGTTGTTAAGAAAAGATACGTCTTTTGAAATATCCGTAGAATCCCTTGACCTGTCTTTTAAAATACCCACGATTCGTTAGTTTTGAAATAGGTAGGAGTCTAATCTAGTCTAACAACTACGCTAACTATACGGCTGAACTAACAAGCTGAACTACAGGTAAGGAAACCGCCTAACATCTGAGTCGATATATATATATAAACATATATATATTAGTCGGTGATCCCGCCTCGATAATATCACATCCGATACCATATCTATAATCAGATATTCCTAAATCAAGAGTGCGGATCTATCATCAATATATAGCTCGTACGTAAATCCGTCGTACAGCATCCCCAGATCTGGGTACGGGTCAATATCACATTCATCACACTATTCATCTGGTATCCCCTTTATCAAAGATCATAATCCGGGTACGGATCTATGTCTAGTACAATACTGATATCACCTACGTATGCATGCACGTGTGTGAAACACTACGTCAAAGGACCCGCTACAACGTCATGTCGTATCTCAAATACAAACCCTGCCAAATCACCGATCTCACGGCCTCAAATCAAATCTCATCGACTCATCTCAGATCCCAAGTATCATCCGCAAATCCAGTATGTGAGCACCTAGTCCCATACCCAGGTGAACACATAAACACATCTCTCTATATACGCACAGGTAATAACATAGATGTATGCATGTGTGTGTGTGCGTGTGTGGGTGTAACGACTACTCTAGGGTTTCGCAACTAACACTAAACTAATCCATGAACACCTAGAGTCTACCTTTATCATCAAGTCTTATATCAACATAAAATATAATTAAAATATATGTGTGTATACGTATTCGTATACATCACCACGAACTGCGGGGATGCTATACGCCATCCACCCGACTTCTCCCCGTAGATATAAATTTACTCACCTGGTCCTTGCTCGCCGGTGCCGATGTCGTCACGCGCTTACTTGTCGTCTCGAAGTCCATATGGGGTACCTACATATCATAACACACCGTATCGCATTAAAACCAAATTCGAAATCGAAACGGCATACGAAAATCAAATCGGCAAGCGTATCACGCATAGGTCAAAACCTATCGCCTACGCATGCAAGAATAGCCAAACCAACCCTCGATGTCGATGTACAAACGTCAAACTATCGAGAAAAACCCAAACACTCTCATTTGCGCATTCACGAACACTAATTATAATATAAAATAGGTTAAAATTCACAAAAACCCCAAATTCACCTTAAAAGCCATTTTTCCGAAAATCTACCAAGCAAAAATTACCCGTTTTAGTACAAAACTCGACGTTTAAACAAATCTAGTGGCCGCAATATCCGCTCAATATCATAACCAAGTCATAAAAACCATTCCAATAATTTAATCTCATCAAAATATATATAATTACAAAACCTAGTTAACAAAAATTAGCACAATTTCCCATTTTAGCTCAAAACTTGGTGTTTTAATCAACTTTAAATATGTTAACAATTTTAGTGGTCATAATTCTCATTAAAACATATTAACTAAGCCAACAACCATTAACTAGATTTTTAATCTCATACTTTATATTAATTACAAAAATCTAGTTTTGCAAAACAAACATAATTAGGACAATTTACATATAACAATTTAGCAATAAGCAACAAGGTTTAGTTTTGCATAGAATTTACATGCTAATCACTCACTATAACCATAATCTAATGCTAGAAAGCTCACTTGAATTTTACAAACCCTAATCCCAAAATCGAACCCCTTTCTAGAATATCCTAAACTAGCAATTACACCCAAATTAACACTTGAATAAAATAGATTATCATAATTAAACAACAATTAGCCATAAGGTTAAGAATTTACCCCACAATCATCTTGAGATCTAGCACAAATCTAGCCTCCCAAACATGCTTCCCTTCACCAAGATCCATACAAGAATAGCTAAGGAAAAATGGGTAAGCTTTGTATTTGGAAATTTGTGAGGTTTTACTTGATTTTTCTTGGGATTTTTGTGGACTTTTGGAGAAGAAAAGAGATGGAGAAATGAGAGAGGGGGCTGCAGAATTTCGGCTGTAGGAGGGAGAGGGAGATGTGTGTGGGTTTTGTGGGTAAAAGCCCAAGTCAACTCGCTCCCAAAGTACAATAATACCCACCTCAATTTACTATATTAAAACATATACTTTTATCCTATTTCCCCACTTAACAAAAGAGTTGAAGTGAGATCTTGGAGGGGGGTTGCTGCTGTGGTGGGGCCAGAAAAGGAAGGGTGAGCATGTGAGTGAGTGATTGACAAAAAAAGTTACATGCAAAAAGACCCCCTCAAGTTACCAAATTGCAAGTTTTCGCTAATTTCACCAAAAAACCCTTTTTTTTTCCTCAAAAATTTCTAAACCGTTTTGGCAAACGATTTCGTTTCAAAAACCACATGATAAAATTTTATTTAATGTTTTATGATGCACAAAATTTGTTTCAACTCATTCCAATTTGTAATTTTCCCTAATTAAATATATTAGTGACGGCTTAAAATAATATTAAAATAATTAATTTCGGAAAAATATTCAGAAAATTTGAAATTTCACCAGTGGGTCAATAAACACAAAATACTAGCAATTACCTAGCTAGAATATGTATATTTAATTTTATAATAAAGATATTTGTATTTTGACTTTTTACAGAAAACCCCTTATTTTACCGATTTTTCGAAATTTCACCGAAACGATTTTTAAAACATTACAATCTTCCCCCCTTAAAGAAATTCGGTCCCCGAATTTAAATTAAAAACTTCCCCCAAATACTAAAACATCTAAGCAAAACCATCAAGTCGTCGGGGCTCCGAAATCGTAAATACATAAAACAAATCGTAGCGCAACGCATGCGCATGAAAAATGAGCATAAAACTCAAAATCAAAACTCCGTCAAGCATCCCGCAATCATCGGAGTCAGGGTGAAGACACGAATGCCACATCTCAAGCAAGACCGATATGCTATAAATCAGAACTATACATGCAAATATCAGGAGGAAATGCATGCCAAATCCTTTAAGTTGCTGTGCAATGCACATAACACTGCACAGTGGCGGACGTCTATCATAAGAAAATAGCTATATACATATATACCTTTGTTTGAAATGTACGTTCCGCCATTTTGGGAAACAATTTAGAAGGGTCTCCTTGTTTTAAATATTTTGTGTCATATCAGACACGTAGGTAAATACTGAGACTATAGCTCGCTTTTTGGAAATCCCTTCAATAACTATCAATGCATGCAAAATATATTCAGGTACTGTCCTCTGACTAGTCCTGCTCAGTACAAAAACTCATAGAATTCATCATAAAAAAAACGTACTGCTCCATAAGAAATCAATCCCAAAATACGCGTATGAATACTACGTGCGTCTGGTGCGCACGGAAATCAAAATCCATATATGTGCCATACATATGCACAGAAACAAGATCTAAGTGCATCGGGTGTGCACAAAGCATCTGTCGTAGGCAACGTGTGTGCCTGACAGCAAAATCAGGTGCATCTGACATGCACGAAAAATCTTGATTTAGTGCATCTGGTGTGCACCAAAATCACATCTTAAAACATGCGCTCAACATGCGCGAAAATCCAAGGCAGGTGCATCTATCATGCACGAAATCATGAAATCCAATATCAAGCGCCGAACATGCGCCAAATCAAATCAGGTGCACAAAACAAATATCGAGTATCACAATCGAAATCGAAGTCCAGTGCATCTAAGTGCACAAAAGGCGTATCACTGCACTGCAAGCATATATAAACTATACAGAGTGCAGGAACCAAATCGTGTGCGTGCATACGCACAAAATCAACTCAAATGTCTAAAACCGTAAAATCACAAACATGTGAAACCAAGCACGAAGACGATATCAAGTGCAACACTGTGCAAAGATCGTAAATCCTCAATCCTCAAAATCAAATCATGGGAATAAATCACCCAAAACATCGAAATCAATAATGGCGGAATAGTACCGCTCAAGTGCACCCTCTAAGAATCTCGGGCCAACTGTCGCGGTCACTAGTGGGACGTCTCGTCGATGATCATGAACTCTAGCCTGTTGGTGTGCGTAACACGGCCACTCCTGGGTTCAAGTCTTCTCGTAATTTGTCCCAGAAAGGTCATGTCGTGGTCTCTCCCAAATCTCGCCTCTGCCGAACTGTCCGAAAGTCATCGTCCCTTACTAGATCTGTTCTCGTTCCAGAACGGCTGCATACTCATCACGACTCCTTCTGGAAGGTAAATCCAAGTACCATGCCTCGGCATGCGCATCGCATCTCTGATGTCGGCGGAGTGGAACGTCATCTCATCTAGATCTGGTACGAACCTCTTACTTTACTTTTCTCTAAAGTCGACCGCTTCGGACTCGTCTCGTCGTGGCTGCATGGACTGAGCTCCAACGGCTATCCTCGTATCGGGAGTCTCCTAAGAAATGCATCTCACCACCTAGCATCCGAATTAAGTCGAACCATCCAATCGATTGTCAAAACCTCATAATCCCCCAAGGGCTCAACATCTTGGGCACAGTTTAATAGTATCGAGTACATACCACAGCATCGGTGGTCCAGCCGTAGAAAGGCAAACCCAAGCCTCACTAATGGCGCCGTAGAACTGCCGCAAACCCGAAGGTTCAAAGGCTTTCACACGGTTATTAAGTCGAGTTAGGGTTTCATTCTTCTAGAGGGACCATAGAATTGCCAGCATGTCTTTTCGATTACTTTAAACTTGGAATAATAGGTTTCTGACATTCGATCGTCTCTGTCGACTCCCAACGTCTCCGCGTGAAGTCGTCTCTAGCTGGAATCAATCTATCTGATGACCTCGCATCGGGGTAGGCGAACGATCCACATGTCCTAGTCATTCATCCTCGATGACTAGCGACCTTCTATCATCTCTTAGTACAACTCATTCTGCACTAACTCCAGCATCTGGGGCAATATCTCGTCATTCGCAGCAATAACTGGCTCGCTCGTCTGCACGCTGAACGGTGCCTCAATCATCAGAAGTAAGCAATACTTCAATGGTCATCAAAATCTGGCTGGCCTCTATCAGTGGCTCAATCCTCTAGTGCAAATCGGCACGTCCGAGTAATCTCATACAGCAATCCACCCAACGCTCGTGGCGCGAAGACACAATGAAAAGACACATCTCTGCAATCGTGTGTCGCCGGAATCATGCCCTGGTCAGTCCTCGTTCTTGACGAGCTCATGCTGACCGCAACTCTAGCCGTAGCTCTCCCTGCCCGTAATCGTGGCAGCAAAACCATAACTGGTACTGATGAGGCTAGATCGGAATGAATATAATACTGAGCAAAGAAATGTACATCCTAAGGCTTCTTAAGTGGAGTAGCGTATCGTAAATATGCCGTGGAACATACCTACGGTACGTCACTCTACTTTAGTCACCTATTCCATCAACCAAGGGTCATCTTACGCTCCGACGGTAAAACCTAACGCTCTGATACCAACTTTGTCACGCCCCGAAAGTATGGAACATGACCGGCACTTAAACTACGAAACGTCTCGAGGCGTACGTAATCTAAGTAAGCCGAAAACCCAGAAATCCAAACCAAGAAAAGTAGTAGAGTGAAGGAAAAACCAATTTAAATCAAGTAGTTTTAATAGCATAAGCCGAATTATGCGGGTTTCTAAAAACATCAAAAATTTCCTGAAAATTTCGGCAGAGTCTCCTTTGTAAATACTGGCCCCCAAACGGGATACAACATGAATAGTATACGAAATCAATAAAAAGGCATCCCCAAGCGGGAGCTAGCTCTTCGTCAATCGACGGTCACAACCACACAAGCAATATAATATACAACGCCAACGGCGAGGATCAAAATTCAAAAGGAAACTCAAAACCACAAGAAAACCACAGAAATATAACGCGCGACTCTAAGGTCGAAGGAATAACATCACTGGTCTCTATCTCAAAATAATTACATGTTTGGTTGATGGAACTTCTAGATACAACAGAGTAATAATATACAAGTTATATAATGGGGGGTACGATACAAGTAAACCCACCTACTAGCAAATCACCCGAAGGAAACTATGCCCGCAAACCGTAATGAAACCTGTACGGCAAACCTGCAAGAAACTGGGGCACAACGGGGGTGAGTTGCCAACTCGTGAATAGAAAAACATCTACGCACAGAAATCGCATAAATAACGCAACCTAGGTCAATGATCATAATATATCCTCAAATATATGAATAACATGCAGCCTATAACAATAGCTAGGGTAATATCTAACCCGAGTGTGATCTCATGTGCCCGTGTTAGTGCCTCAGGTAGCAATATATCATATGAATGAGGTATGAATGCATGGAACGGAAAGCATGTACTGACGAAAACTGCTTTCATAAATCAATGAGATTTCTGTATTTTAAAAGTGAGGTACCATAAATGAAATCAGCATAAAACAGTGCCCAGCATCGACACAAAACAAGTGTCCAAATATCTCGATATCTCTGTATCACAATCTCTGTACCTCAATATCTCAAAATCTCAATATCTCAATCACAATATCTAGGGCGCCGTCAATCCAGACCGGCCCCTACCATCCATCTCAAGACCACGACGGTATCCTCCGGATATCCGACACGTCGGGTAAAATCATCGGTAGGTAGTGCTCCCCTGCCAGGCTCACATCGTCATCATCACGCGCTTCTTGCCCCGGGGTACCTTACCGGGTCCACCATATACCCGAAACGGTTCATCCGTCTTCTCGAATCGGGTCTCGAAATCCATCAGCAAACTCATGGTGGACGACTCATACATCATGGGAAAACCGCGCTTTTCATTTAAAAAGAGAGAGAAGAAGTTTGTATAAGTTTTGCGGTTTTCCCCCAAATCCAGAAAATCTCATGGAAATCCGAATTCAAAACCTCAATAGCACGTAAAATAGTGAATATATGCATGAGAATCCATGAATGCGGCATAACAATGAATAACAGTTTGCATGAAGTAGCAGATAATAACTACAATGTCTAAACTAGCATATAAGGCAAGTACAGTAATATCATGTCTAAAACTATTAGCTAACAGGCTATGTCAATGTAATAGTATTTTCTATGTGTACGTGACATGACAATTACCGATGAAGATGTGTGTGAGCCGGCAAGTAAGTGTACGTGGTACATACGCATCATCGGTAATGGTGATGGTGTCCTAACAGCATGATATCAATAATGAAATACGAATTACAATAAGTATGCGATGTGGAGCAACAGCAATAATATGCGGGAGCTGAATACTAGACACAACGGTAACTAAACTGCATTACCCTAATATAAGTCCTACAATAGTGCCTTTTGAAATAACACGAATTGCGGTGTTTTGAAAATAAGGGCTACGGTGTTGTTAAGAAAAGATACGTCTTTTGAAATATCCGTAGAATCCCTTGACCTGTCTTTTAAAATACCCACGATTCGTTAGTTTTGAAATAGGTAGGAGTCTAATCTAGTCTAACAACTACGCTAACTATACGGCTGAACTAACAAGCTGAACTACAGGTAAGGAAACCGCCTAACATCTGAGTCGATATATATATATAAACATATATATATTAGTCGGTGATCCCGCCTCGATAATATCACATCCGATACCATATCTATAATCAGATATTCCTAAATCAAGAGTGCGGATCTATCATCAATATATAGCTCGTACGTAAATCCGTCGTACGGCATCCCCAAATCTGGGTACGGGTCAATATCACATTCATCACACTATTCATCTGGTATCCCCTTTATCAAAGATCATAATCCGGGTACGGATCTATGTCTAGTACAATACTGATACCACCTACGTATGCATGCACGTGTGTGAAACACTACGTCAAAGGACCCGCTACAACGTCATGTCGTATCTCAAATACGAACCCTGCCAAATCACCGATCTCACGGCCTCAAATCAAATCTCATCGACTCATCTCAGATCCCAAGTATCATCCACAAATCCAGTATGTGAGCACCTAGTCCCATACCCAGGTGAACACATAAACACATCTCCCCATATACGCACAGGTAATAACATAGATGTATGCATGTGTGTGTGTGCGTGTGTGGGTGTAACGACTACTCTAGGGTTTCGCAACTAACACTAAACTAATCCATGAACACCTAGAGTCTACCTTTATCATCAAGTCTTATATCAACATAAAATATAATCAAAATATATGTGTGTATACGTATTCGTATACATCACCACGAACTGCGGGGATGCTATACGCCATCCACCCGACTTCTCCCCGTAGATATAAATCTACTCACATGGTCCTTGCTCGTCGGTGCCGATGTCGTCACGCGCTTGCTTGTCGTCTCGAAGTCCACATGGGGTACCTACATATCATAACACACCGTATCGCATTAAAACCAAATTCGAAATCGAAACGGCATACGAAAATCAAATCGGCAAGCGTATCACGCATAGGTCAAAACCTATCGCCTACGCATGCAAGAATAGCCAAACCAACCCTCGATGTCGATGTACAAACGTCAAACTATCGAGAAAAACCCAAACACTCTCATTTTCGCATTCACGAACACTAATTATAATATAAAATAGGTTAAAATTCACAAAAACCCCAAATTCACCTTAAAAGCCATTTTTCCGAAAATCTACCAAGCAAAAATTACCCGTTTTAGTACAAAACTCGACGTTTAAACAAATCTAGCGGCCGCAATATCCGCTCAATATCATAACCAAGTCATAAAAACCATTCCAATAATTTAATCTCATCAAAATATATATAATTACAAAACCTAGTTAACAAAAATTAGCACAATTTTCCATTTTAGCTCAAAACTTGGTGTTTTAATCAACTTTAAATATGTTAATAATTTTAGTGGTCATAATTCTCATTAAAACATATTAACTAAGCCACACAACCATTAACTAGATTTTTAATCTCATACTTTATATTAATTACAAAAATCTAGTTTTGCAAAACAAACATAATTAGGACAATTTACATATAACAATTTAGCAATAAGCAACAAGGTTTAGTTTTGCATAGAATTTACATGCTAATCACTCACTATAACCATAATCTAATGCTAGAAAGCTCACTTGAATTTTACAAACCCTAATCCCAAAATCGAACCCCTTTCTAGAATATCCTAAACTAGCAATTACACCCAAATTAACACTTGAATAAAATAGATTATCATAATTAAACAACAATTAGCCATAAGGTTAAGAATTTACCCCACAATCATCTTGAGATCTAGCACAAATCTAGCCTCCCAAACATGCTTCCCTTCACCAAGATCCATACAAGAATAGCTAAGGAAAAATGGGTAAGCTTTGTATTTGGAAATTTGTGAGGTTTTACTTGATTTTTCTTGGGATTTTTGTGGACTTTTGGAGAAGAAAAGAGATGGAGAAATGAGAGAGGGGGCTGCAGAATTTCGGCTGTAGGAGGGAGAGGGAGATGTGTGTGGGTTTTGTGGGTAAAAGCCCAAGTCAACTCGCTCCCAAAGTACAATAATACCCACCTCAATTTACTATATTAAAACATATACTTTTATCCTATTTCCCCACTTAACAAAAGAGTTGAAGTGAGATCTTGGAGGGGGGTTGCTGCTGTGGTGGGGCCGGAAAAGGAAGGGTGAGCATGTGAGTGAGTGATTGACAAAAAAAGTTACATGCAAAAAGACCCCCTCAAGTTACCAAATTGCAAGTTTTCGCTAATTTCACCAAAAAACCCTTTTTTTTTCCTCAAAAATTTCTAAACCATTTTGGCAAACGATTTCGTTTCAAAAACCACATGATAAAATTTTATTTAATGTTTTATGATGCACAAAATTTGTTTCAACTCATTCCAATTTGTAATTTTCCCTAATTAAATATATTAGTGACGGCTTAAAATAATATTAAAATAATTAATTTCGGAAAATTTTTCAGAAAATTTGAAATTTCACCAGTGGGTCAATAAACACCAAATACTAGCAATTACCTAGCTAGAATATGTATATTTAATTTTATAATAAAGATATTTGTATTTTGATTTTTTACAGAAAACCCCCTTATTTTACCGATTTTTCGAAATTTCACCGAAACGATTTTCAAAACGTTACAATCTCATCTCGCACTTTGTCATTCCTCAACGGGTTTATCAGTACATGACACTACTGAGTCAGTCAACAATCAAGTTGAATTTTCTATTGTGATTCATATCGAGACCGACTCCAAAAGTGATATGTGCCAAAAGAACACTTGGGGATGAAATATACATGAAGGGCATGATATGCAAATATCCCTCATCAATAATATAAAATGTACCACCAATAGATCATCATGATCCCCCCCAACCCCCTGATGATGAAAAACAGGAGTTTGACTTTTGACTGTCAAAAGGAAAAATCCCCCCTATGTGATGGAGGTCCTTTTCAGTTCTCCTTCAGATGTTGTCTCCCGTCGATCTCCCGATGGATGCTGGAGAGGATCCCCTGTTGTGTGTGGGTCTCAATAGGTTTTGAGGTGGTTTGATGATTGGAGGAGTTGGACTCCAAGTACCTGCAAAGAAGTCCCGGGGTGGTTTGACGCTACCGAGGACTCTCCGACGATCAAGTTAGTACTAGATCTGAGCAGCGTGATAGCTAAGTGAGTCTCAAAATGGATTACTTAGCCCCTCTATGATGGGGGTTTATATAGCGGTGGTGGCACGCAGCAGCAGGCACGAGAATCTCGCCGGCAGTTATACTCCCGACGTCAGGCCCGCGTAGAGAACGGATCGCCCATTAATGGAGATCGCGGAGGCGTGGAACGTGGGATGTTGCTGGCGGAGAATCCGCGCATAGAGAGATTCACGGAGCGGTGGTTATGCATGTGAGCGGTGGAGCTGGTCGGAGGACCGAGGAAGACGGCCTCGACCGGGGGCTCGGGGAGAAGCGAGAAGGCCGAGGAGTCTTGGTCTTGTGGCGGCTCGAGGAGAGCTGAGGGGCCGAGGAGGCCAATCTGCGGGGAGCCCCGAGGGGGGATAGCTTGTGATTGCAGGTCGGGTACAGGGGAGGCCTGGCCGGCCTCGGTGGGCCCTTTCTTCCGGGTCATGGGACATGCCATCTGCCACGTGTCCTGATCCCAGGTGTCGCCAATATTGAGCGTCATCATCAGCCCTCCACTCTTGTCCCGATCAGCCAGTGGGTCGGGTCAGGAGTGGACCGCCGGGCCGCCCGGGGTGAGCTCCCTCCTAATGGTTTCGTCGGGACGCGTCCCCGAGCCGTGAGCTGTCTTTTCTGCCAGCGGATCAGGGAAAGATCTCAGCATTTAAGGAGGGTGCGCCGGTTCGTGTCGCTTTGAAGTGATGGCCCACGTGTCAAGCGTCGGTTGGCTGACATGATGTGTGCAGACCTGCGATGTCTGAAAGGGCGCGGTCCAGTGCGGGGACGACAAGTGGAGCAATCAGAGCCGTTGGACGCGAGGAGGCGTCTTGGCGGGAGATGAAGGGCGCCGTTGGATGAGGTCGCTTGTGACGGTAAATATGGGTGGGGCCCATTCCGGGGCCCCTACTCCTTCATATTTCTCGTATCTAGGCCTCGGTTGCTCGGCGCTCATCTCCTTCCTTCCACTTTCGTTTCCTGAGGATCATTCTTCCCAAGGTTAGATGTCTTCTCTTTTCGAATCAGTAAATGTCGTTGAGGTAGGTTCTAGGAACCCTTTAGGTGAGTCTGAGTCCTCCCGGGGGGCAGGGGTTGGCCCCTCTTCCCGGGATCATGTGGCGGGGGCAGCCCCCAAGGAGGAGGCGGTAGATGCTGCCCCCAGTGCCTTGTGTTGGATAAGGCACGAGGACGAGCTTGCCAACGCGCGGGCTCGCTTCCATATCCCCTCGCGCTATACGCTCCTCCTGGCCAAGGAGGGAGAGAGGGCGGACTAAGTACGGGGCAGGGAGATCGCCTTGTATTTGGAAGCATTCTGGGGCGGAATGCGTTTGCCCTTCTCTCCTGAGGTCGTTGAAGCGTTGAACTTCTTCGAGTTAGCCCCCGGTACGTTGGTGCCAAACTCATGGAGGATTTTCCTCGGGTTCCTGGTCCGCCTGAAGTTACAGGCGATCCCCTTCAGCCTTTCCCTCCTTGATTCTTCCCTCGTCTTAAAAAATCACTTCGGCAGTCAAGCAGGCGACCCGAGGTGGGTCTATCTCTCTGTCAGAAAGCGACCAGGGGCCCCGCCGGGACAGGGGTTGTAGCCCTGCCTTCTTCCATTCACGACCGGAAGAAGAAGTTCTTCTTCGTTTCCCCTCCCGAGGGCGAGGACTGGCCCATGCCTACAGAGTGGTCGAGGGAGAAGCACTTGCCGGGGAACCAGTCCAGTGACCCCGCCACGGTGAGAGTGGCGTCGTGGGAGCCCATCCCCTACTACGACGTGCTGTTGTCTGAGAGGGTTCTGAGTTGGGCCGGACTCAGCCCCGTTGAGTTCGTCGGTAAGTTTAGGTTTGCTTTTTTTTTTTGCTCGTATATTGCCTGTGTCGCTGACTCCTTTGTACTCAGTTTTGTGCAGGAACCATGGATTTGGACTCGCTCAGAAAGTCCATGCGCCAGCCGAGGCCGGCCGTGAAGGTCGGGGGCGCCAGCTCTTCCCGTTCGCAGCCCGCCCCGGCTCCCTCTCCCCGGGTGGTAGCGCCCCGCGAGCGCTCAGGGGAGGATCCCGCTCCGGGGCCCAGCAAAGCGTCGGGTTGGAGGCGGGCTCGGATTCTGGAGGACCCGGCCTCGGAGGAGGAGGCTGGCTCTCCTACAAGGCCGCTCAAGAGGAAGTATGCCCGGGGACCGTCTTCGCCGATCATGGTGGAGGAAGGCGGTCTCCAGTTCGCTGTGCCTTCGGGGCTATCCGTCGCGGATAGACTGCTGCATGAGATAGAGGCGTCGGCCGGGGGTAGAGTCCCCCGGGGGACCTTCAGGGCTCAGCTGGCGTCCATCGCCCAGGTGTCCGTGCAGGTAAGCGTCTGTCTTTCACTACTATTTGGGGTTCGGTGCCTCTCACATTTTCCTGATCTCTCTTCTTCCTTTCAGGTCCTTCAGCATGTCACCCTCGCCCTGCGTATAGAGGCCGAGGTGGTTGCCCTGGCGATGAAAGCTGCGGGCCAGCTCACCTCGCTAGAAGAGAGCTCCAAGCGGGAGCTGGAGGCGATGAAGGCGAGGGTCGTCGCCATGGAGGGTGAGGTAGAGGTCGAGAAGCGGGAGGTTGCCCGGCACCGCGAGGCCGCCGCGGTCGCTGAGGCCAAGCGTGAGGACGCTCAGGTGCTGGCCGGCAATCTGAAGAAGACAATAAAATCCCTTCGGAAGGAGCTGGGGGCGGCGGCCGAGTGGGCGAAGTCGGCCGACCTGAGAGCGGCCAAGTTGGCCGACCTCTCGACGGCGAAGGCGGTAGAGGGCTACAAAAAGTCGAAAGACTTCTATGATAACTTGGTTGTCGCCACGACCCTCATCTGGCACAAGGCCCTCGACGCTGTTAAGGCCCGAGTGCCGGGGTTCGCCGATGAAGAGCTCCGGGCCTTATACCCCCTCACGGACACCAGTGGGCAGGGGCAGGAGGTTAATGACGAGGAAGTCTCCGAGGAACCAGCTCGCCTCGTGGTGGATGTCGAGGGCCCTGAGGTCGCTCCTGGCCCCGAGGCCTAAAGCCCCCTCTTCCTCCTCTTTTTTATCTTGCCGTGCCTAGATCTTTGTAAGCCTCCGGGCATTTTGTTAGGCTAAGGAGCCAAGAATACCCTCTGTAAAGACCGCCTTTTAGTAATAAAACTTTTTCTTTCTTTGGTTCCTTTGATTTGCGCTTTTGTCTTTTGTTCATGAAGAACGCTTGTAAATTTTTCTTCTTGCGTTGTTGGGCCTCCGTGTCAGGTCGGCTACCTTCCTAGCGATCGTCTGTCGAGTTGATTTATGCGCTGCTGAGGAGAAGGCGTCTCCATGCATCTCCATGGCCCCGAATTCGAGGGGAAATCGCTCGAGACTTGGATAGACCTGATGCCCTTGGTTGGCAGCTCGGGCCGTCCGTGCGTGGTGGGCGGAGGGCTGCCCGCCTTATTTGGACCGAGCAAGGTAGTTGCCCGGTTGCTTCTTGCGAGGGCTTTTGATCCTTCAGGACGGGGACCGAGCAGGGTTACTGCCCAGTGCCTCTTGGCGAGAACTTTGATCCCTATCGATTGTGGTAGGAAGCTACCAGCCGGGGATAGCCGAGCAAGGACTCGACTGCCTCTGGGAGGACTTTGGTCCTTGGCGTAGGGGGTTGTAGAAGCCTACCAAGGACCCTTGGCCGGGCAGGGTTTGTAGGATTCCTAGGCACTCTTACAAGGGTTAATAAGGCATCAACCATGCCCGAATAAAAATTTAGACGTGCCGAACAACCCAAAGTCGGGATCTTTGCTAGATAATTAGGGTTTAACATGCAAGTAAACATCTTTACAACTAAGAGTGAGGGATTACAACCTTTGTAGTCCGCTCCTTCGCTTCATAAGCTCTGAGTAGAAGTCCCTTCGCCGCGATCCACGATCTCCCGGACTCGAGAGAGGCTCCACAACTCGAACGATCCATGCTAGCTTGTAGTCTTCCTTTTCTCCGATGATCTACCTCGAAGTTTCTATAACTCAAGCTTTCTCTCTCTAATGAGGTGAACACCCTAATCTAATTGGCTAGATTAGATGAGGATGATGGAGTAGTATTTTGCGCTCTCTTTTATTATCAAATTCTCACACTAAATCATCACATGAAGAAAACCTAGAAAGCTTTCTCAAAGCTCAAAGGAAGAAGAAGATGAATAATAAATCAATAATCCTTTTGTGATGAATAATGAAAAGATATATGATTACAAATGCAACCATGGTCAACTATGACAAGGCTAACTCATGTAGAGATTTAACTAGGGCTAAGGGTTTGGGTTGGGTTAAGAATGAGTCACTTAAAATATCAACCATAATATCTTAGCTCATGACAAAAGAAAACCTTCTAGAAGCATCAAGAAAGAACTAACCCAAATCAAACCCTAACCTTGTTTAATCTCCACTAAACATGTTGCATTAGTAATCATATCATGTTACAATATTATATATCACATATATAATATATATTTGTAACAAAAGAAAATAATACAATTAACATATATCACATATATATCAATGTATTACCCGGTGAGAAAATGAAATAATAAAACGAGCCAATATTAGATAATGTAATGCAATATATCATATATATTATTATACATTAAATTATCGAATCAACACTTGATCCGACAATCTGGCTATATCGAATATAACCGACTAATATATCATGTACCGATTCATCGAATCAACAATTGATCCGATGATCCGGCTCATATCAAAATATCGCGAGAATATAATACGGTATCTCATATCGCATTATCCTCGGTCCTACACATATCACATATGTGCCCCTACTCCGTTTTGCCTGAGTCAAGAAACCTCTGTGTAGGACTCTAAAGAATCGTCAATACGCCGGCAGCAGGTGATGATCATATCAAACACCCACAAGCTGCAAGCAGTCAGCTAAACATAACAGCCACCCAGGTATTGAGCGATCAGAAGATCAACAAGCAAGCCTGTACATTCTCCTGTGAATCCAAACATTAACACTGCCGTACAGTCCGGTCTCTTCGTCTGATATGTCACATATCTAGTCTAGGGATGGTATACGTCAGACCCCAGTAACCGATAAGTCGTGTCGATGTGAGGCTCATAACAGGTCGAGAAACTACTGATAACACTTACCAGTAAATCTCTATATCAGCCCTGGCCAGGGACTTCCAGTTATAGCCAATCGAACACAGCACAACATCAACTCCCTATACCGGGAGAGACGAATCCCCTCCTATCGCTCATTGCCTCCATGTGATTCGGGACTGCACCCAAAAGCCACCGTTTTGCATGCCCTCTTGGACGTGGTAAGGTGGAAATCAAAGCACAGTGGGAATCACATAAGACTCTATGACGATCTCGGGTCTACAGACTACCATGTACCAGTGTCACCGGAGAACTGCCATCTGACGTGAGGTATATCACCATTTGGGAGTTATTGGTGAGTTCGTCCAGTGTACCCAGTCTCCACTGAGCACCCGTACACCATCCTTGATGTCAAACACCGAGGGATATGGGATCATCCATCGCCCAACATATGGGTCAAGATGTGTATACGCTAGTCTACTCTGGTGTATCGATGCCCTGTCTCGATATACCCTCGACTAGGAACAGTTATAGGATGTACTGATCGACTACTATAGCCCCACTAGTATGATCTCATCATAGTCCCAGTAGTCGAGTACATATCCTATGGGCTTTATCAACATGTGAGAGTAAGACAGTAAACATATACAAGTCAACATGTTAAGATAAAGTGAAACCAAATAGCATACTATCATGACGAGCAAGAAAGTCCTCTCTATATATATCCAAGCATCCATTATAATATACATCATATGTACAACAATGGCCTCTAGGGCATATACATAACTAACAATCTCCCACTTGCACTAAGGCCAGCTGCTGTAGTATCGCATACCTAGCATCCCGAATAATCTCTCAAACTGTATCTGGGGAATGGCCTTTGTGAGTGGATCCGCAGTGTTGTCCTTCGTATCTACTCTCCTGACCTCGATCTCCCGGCCATCAACTATCTCCCTGATCAGGTGATACCGCCTCAGAATATGTCTGGACTTTTGATGGGACCTGGGTTCCTTGGCTAAAGCCACAGCTCCATTGTCATCGCAATATAGTGGTATTGGATGTTCAATGGATGGAACCACACCAAGTTCACTAATGAACATCTTTATCCAGACAGCCTCTTTGGCAGCATCGTTGGCAGCGATGTATTCAGCCTCCATCGTCGAGTCTGCAACGGTATCCTGTTTGGAACTCTTCTAACATACCGCCCCTCCATTGAGGGTAAAGACAAATCTCGAGTGCGACTTAGAGTCGTCCTTATCACTTTGGAAGCTGGAATCGGTAAAGGACTCCACCTGGAGTTCTCCGTTACCATACACCAAGAACATCTCCTTAGTCCTTCGCAAGTACTTGAGAATGTTCTTCACAGCTATCCAGTGACTCTCTCCAGGATCTGCTTGATACCGACTCACTACACTTAGTGAGTATGCTACATCGGGTCTGGTACATAGCATCGCATACATGATAGAGCCTACTGCCGAAGCATAGGGTATCCCTTGCATGCGAGCTCGTAGGGTTCCTAGGCACCCTAGTGAGGTCTCACAAGGCATCGAACATGCCAATATAAAAATTTATGGGTGCCGAGAGACCCGACTACGGATCGTTTGCTAGAAAACTAGGCGAAAAGTAAACTAGTTAACACTTAACTAATGGGAAACGGAAATACAACCTTTGTAGATCCGGTTCTCCACCTCCATAGCTCCGCAACGAAGTCCTCTCCGCTGTCCAAAAAGAATCCGGGCTCTAGCGTCGACTTCATCGGAGAATAAGCGAGCTAGGTCGTCGATGTCCATGCCGAAGATGATCTACGTCGAGGCATCGCTAAATCAAGCTCCGACTTCACCAAGTCTAGAAACTTATGAAGAAAACACACTCTACTACTTGGCAAGAGGTAGAGGATGAAGAAATAGGAAGTGGGTTCAATTTAGAATTGGATTTCTCACTCTTTATCATCAATCACCATTGATGAAGAAAGCTTTTTCTTCCTTGCTCATGAAGAAGAAGAAGAAAGAAATATATGATAAGTTAATAAAAAATAATAGAAAAACAAATACTTATCATATCATTAACTATAGTCAAGTGTAGAGAATGAATCATGGTTAGTGGGAATGGTTAGGGTTAAGGATGAGATAAGAATGGTTGACTTGATCAAAGCTTCATGAAGCTTCAACTAAACTCCAAAACTAGCAACCATTCTTTTCTCTTCTTTTCCAAAATGAATAAACAAATAAATAAATGAATAAATAAAGGAAATGAAACCCTAGCCATTCTTTTAACCATGGTTTAATTCTTTGCACTTAACCAAGTATACATGTATCATCAAACATGATACAATCAAGTGCACAAAATCATATCGCATATGTAATGCGCACATCCGAGTGAGAAAATCCATTTAAAGTGAACCAATACTAGTTAATGCAAAGTAATATATCAAATATATAATTATACATTAAATCATTAAATCAACACTTGATTTAACGATCCGGTCATATCGCATATAACCGACCAGTATCCTATGTATCGGCTTATCGAATCAACCTTTGATTCGATAACTAGGGTATATCGCATATAACCTAATCGATACATTCATCGCGAGAATAGAATACGGTATCACATACACGCATTATTCTCGGTCCCGCACATATCTCATATGCGCTCCTATTTCGTTTCGCTTGAGCCAGGAAACCTCTGTGTAGGACTCTAAAGACTCGTCAATACGCCGGCAGCAGGCGATGATCATATCAAACACCCACAAGCCGCAAGCGGTCTGCTAAACGTAACGGCCACCCGGGTATTGAGCGATCAGAAGATCGACGAGCAAGCCCGCTCACACTCCTGCGAATCCGACCAGTAACACTACCGTACAGTCCGGTCTGATCGTCTGATATGTCGCATATCTCGCCTAGGGGTGGTAAACGTCAGACCCCAATAGCTCGATAAGTCGTGTCGATATGAGGTCTATAACTGTTCGAGAAACTACTGGTAACACTTACCAGTAAATCTCAGCAACCCTGGCCAGGGATTTCCTGTTATAGCCAATCGAACACAGCGCAACATCAACTCCCTATACCGGGAGAGACGAATCCCCTCCTATCGCTCATTGCCTCCATGTGACTCGGGACTGTACCCAAAAACCACCGTTTTGCACGCCCTCTTGGACGTGGTAAGATGGAAATCAAAGCACAGTGGGAACCACACAAGACTCTATGACGATCTCGGGTCAACAGACTACTCTGTACCAGTGTCACCAGAGAACTGCCATCTGACGTGAGGTATAATACCATCTGGGAGTTCTCAGCGAGTCCGTCCAGTGTACCCAGTCTCTACTGAGCACCCGTATATCATCTCTGATGTCAAACACCGATGGATATGGGATCATCCATCGCCCATCTGTATGGGTCGAGAAGGTATACGCTAGTCTACTCTGGTATATCGATGCCCCGTCTCGATACACCCACGACTAGGGACTTTGAAGGATGTACTTATGGACTACCATGTCCCCACTAGTATGATCCGCATCATAGTCCAGGTAGTCAAGCACACATCCTAAGGGCTTTACCAACATGTAACAGAGAGACAATCAGTATACACGTTAAGGTAAAGTTCAACCAGATAGCATACTATCATGTCGAGCAAGAAAGTCCTCCCTATATATGTCCCAGCATCCACTACAATATACATCCTATGTACAGTAATGGCCTCTAGGGCATACATATAACTAACACCTTGCATGCGAGCTCTCTCCAAATCAGTCTTGGGAGACATCTCTTTGGAGAGAGTGAGTCCAGAGATCGTGGGTTGGTTCCCACGCTTGGATTCTTCCAAACTAAATCTCTTTAGTATGGTGTCAATGTACCTGGATTGGGACAATCCCAGTATCCGTTTAGATCTATTTCTATAGATCATGATTCCCAATATGCAGGAGGCATCACCAAGATCTTTCATTGATAATCTTTGTGATAAGAAGAGCTTGACTGATTGCAGCATAGGAACATCATTTCCTATCAAGAGTATGTCATCGACGTACAATACGAGGAAGACAACCTTACTCTCTGCAGCTTTTTTATAAATACAAGGTTCATCTATATTTTTGATGAAGTCAAACTCTTTGACTACAACATCAAAACAGATGTTCCAACTCCGCGATGCTTGCTTTAACCCATAAATGGATTTAAGCAGCTTGCATACTTTTCCGCTGCTCCCACTATCTACGAAGCCCTCTGGCTGAGTCATGTACACGCACTCTTCTAAATCACCGTTTAGAAAGGCGGTCTTAACATCCATTTGCCAGATTTCGTAGTCATGGTATGTAGCAATGGCAAGTAAGATCCGGATGGACTTAAGCATAGCCACTGGAGAAAAGGTTTCGTCATAATCCACACCTGGTCGTTGACGAAAACCCTTTGCAACAAGTCTAGCTTTGAAAGTCTCAACTTTTCCATCTACACCAATTTTCTTTTTAAAGATCCACTTGCTCCCAATGGGTTTTACCCCTTCAGGAGCATTTTCCAAAGTCCATACTTTGTTGGTGTACATGGATTCCATCTCAGATCGCATTGCATCCAGCCATTTCACAGAGTCGCCACTCGTGATGGCCTGCTCGAAACTAGTTGGGTCATCATCTTCCATGATACAATCCTCGCTCCCACCATCAATGAGAAAACCGTAGTATCTCTTAGGTGGATGAGAAACCCTGCTAGATCGGCGGAGAGGCTAGGGTTCGTCGGGTACTACTGAATCCTCTGGTTCCATCAAATTTTCTGTTGTAGTTTGTTCTGCTGGAACTTCTTCCAGTTCTACCTCAGAGCCACTAATCTCTTTTGCAAGAAATTCCTTTTCTAAAAAGGTGGCGTGCCGAGAAACAAACACCTTTTGTTCCTCGGTGTGGTAGAAGATATACCCGCGTGAATGTTTGGGATATCCAATAAACTTGCACAGAATAGACCTTGCCCCGAGCTTGTCCGGATTTTGTGTTTTCACATATGCCGGACAACCCCATATCCTAACATAATTAAGATATGGTCTCTTTCCTTTCCATATCTCATATGGAGTGGTTGGCACAAATTTGGTGGGAACCATATTCAATAGGTCTGCAGTTGTCTCCAGTGCATATCCCCAGAAGGAAATAGGTAACTCAGATGTGCTCATCATAGAGCGCACCATATCTAATAGAGTGCGATTCCTCCGTTCCGATACACCGTTGTGCTGTGGTGTATAAGGAGGAGTAAGCTGAGAGAGATTCCCATTCTCTTTTAGATAATCTAGGAACTCATTGCTTAAGTATTCACCTCCTCGATCAGATCGAAGAATCTTAATACTTTTGCCCGTTTGGTTCTCTACTTCATGCTTATATTCTCTGAATTTCTCAAAAGCTTCAGACTTGTGTTTCATCAGGAACACATGTCCGTATCTTGAGAGATCGTCAGTGAATGTAATGAAGTAGGAAGAACCGTTCCTGGCGTGTGTAGACATGGGACCGCATACATCACTATGTACCAGTCCTAAGAGTTCCGCAACTCTTTCTCCGTGTCCACTAAACGGAGTTTTAGTCATTTTTCCTTTGAGACATGAATGGTTCAAATGGATTCAAATATCCATCCATATGTAACTTAGCCAGCCGTGTCGCATTGATATGACCAAGTATACAATGCCACAAGAAGGATTCGTTCATTTCTGAACTCTTCCTCTTGTGTGTGTTTTGTTTATTAAGGACTGTATTTTGATTGAGAATGAATATGTCATTATGTAACGAGCCTGATCTAATCAACTTTTGATATAGGAAGATGTTCATAACATTATCCTGTACTACAAAATTATATCCTTCTTTACTTAATAAAGAAACTGATATAATGTTGCACATCATGTTCGGTATATAATAGCACTCATTCAGAATCAGTGTATTACTACTTGGTAATACAAGGTGATATTCGCCAACTGTTTTGGCTGCAATGCTTGCACCATTCCCTACTTGAATAGAATGATCACCTTTTCCCAGTTCTCTACCTTTACATAGCCCACTTAACAATTTACATATGTGGGATCCTGATCCGGTATTTAATACCCAGGACGTAGGGTGAACTGAGAAACAGTTCTCAATAACTAACACACCCGAAGAAGATGCATCAGCATGCATGTTCTTTGTTTGGGCTGTATGAGAATCCAGATATTCTCATGTTTCCTGTTCAGTCTTATAACTCTTATAAGAAAGAATGGGACCAACGATCCCCTGCTCAGTATAATAAGCGGGTTCAGTCAATACATCCATATTATTATCTTGATTATGGCCTGACATGGTCACTACCTGGAGAGAGAGAGAAGAAAACACTTTAGCGTATGCTCTTGCAAAATTAGATTGGTTATTATCTTATTTAATCAGGATGTCTCCTACTGTTTTTATCAAATCTTCCTTCAAACCCTAAAAGGTAAGATTAGCCGGGATTAATTGCACCCTACAATTTCGTCAATCTTTCAGCCAGATCAGTGTCGGTACTTGAGGGAGGTTCCCCGTGCTTTCGCACTGACCTAATTAAAATAAACCTCGTTTTCCCTTAGGCATAACCCCGTTAACACCTTTCTGGACACCTACTTGATCGGCTAATTGTCCTGTGTAAAATTCTTCCAGGAGTAACTCTTACTCGCAGTGGGTATTGGGATCCAACTATCTCATAGGAGGTATGCAATCTCATTGCAAATTTCAACACTTGAAATTCCTAATAATACTTTTACCCCTAGCGTTCTATGACCTTGACGCAGGCCAACAAACCATAGTCCGCTAGTCAAGTTCAACCCGTACATTTCTTGATTGAATTAAACCCACCCGTACGACCCTTGACGCAGGCCAACAAAGTCGTACGACTACCCTAATCCAATCACATCTCATGTTACAGATAAGTACTAGTTAGTTACCGCACACTACGCCTTGACGCAGGCCAACAAACGTAGTACGTATACTAAATAGTCATTATCTGAAATGACGGAGGGCTACGCAGGTTTTTCAGAAAACCATGAGCGTAATGAACTTGATATCGTTGTAGAAACAAGTGATTTTGAAAAGGAGTGTTTTTTAGGCTTTTCTAGTTTCGCTAAAGAGGTCACTCCCGGTGGAGGGATCTCGGCTCTTTCCCCATCGAATAAGGTGCAGGATATATCATATGTACCGCTGTGCAAAGAAAGAACTATATAAGCTGTCAAAAACTAAACCGCGAGTTTGTAGCATCTGCCAGTTTCGCTAAAGAGGTCACTCCCGGTGAAGGGATCTCGGCTCTTTCCTCATCGAATAAGGTACAGGGTATATCATATATACCGCTATGCAAAGCAAAACTGTAGCTACCCTTTTTATAAAGTTTTGATTCTACAACATCTTTTAGGTTTCTTTTCTTTTATTAATCTCATTAATAAAAATCCATCAGCTTATGCTTCCTAAGCATCACAGAAGAAACGGAAGCAGTAATATTTATATATCAGCATATATATATAGTATAAGTATTCGTCTCAGGCAGTAATTGCAGCAGAAGAACGTATATGAAATATTGGATATACTAGGATATCCGTGTTTTAATACGAGCCTGTATAAAACACGGATTCCACGGTCGCTATGAATAGCCAAACCCACATCCCTAGACCCCTACGAGAGCGGCAAGTAACACTGCCAATTCTAAGGTTAGGAGACCCGGTCTCGACTCCTCGAGATGGCCTCCCACTGTACCCTAGAACTCGGTTACTTGTGCTCCCCTCCTTGGGTCTACCTAATGCGGAAAAGTAAATAATATACACTGGTGACATCAACCTCATCCCGGAAGTGCCCCAATAAAAGAATATTACATACAAATGAATTTTACATGAATGAAAATAAAAACCCTCATCTCACATAAAACCCCCGGCTATTCAGAACACGACGATCCAATATAACATATCACAGCAACACATAATACCTCATATCATCAACGTAAGTAAGTATGCATACACCGATCGTCGTTGATGTATAGCAACGAAAACCGGCAATACAACTACATACTACACTTACGGTCACAGAAAAGAAATTGTAAAACTACAACATTTGAAATCCACAATCACTTTAGACATCATAAATCCGAAATATCACATATTTCGCATTTCATGCCTAATTATATGAATTCCACATATTGTATCACTTTCCAGATAAATAGACAATATTAAACTTTCCGATCGAATAATCAAATACCCAAGATTTCCTAAATAACTCAACACTTGAGCGGAGTTCAAATAATCCCAGAATATGTCACAGTACCAATGATCCGGCCGTAGAAGGGTCAAGCCAACGCCTCACATGTGGCACGCCGTACTGCCCCAAACCCTATGGTTTAAAGGCGGTTCAGACGGTCACATAATCGAGTTAAGGTTTGTGTTCTTCTAGAGGGACCACCGCGTTACTTGCACGTTTTACCAAAAGATTTAAATTCAAGAAAAATTCAACACTTGAAAGTTTTTCGTGCCGGAAAAAAGTGAGTTAATGATATCCGTTCGAACATTTTAATACTTTCTAAAATATCCGGAAAACAGAACGAAATTAAACTATCCGATCGAATCAATGAATTCAAAATAATACCCAGAACACTCAACACTTGAGTCAGATTAAAAATACCCAGAAATATGCACTAACAGCTACGGATATTACTGTGCCAAAACAAAAGCCCAATTCAACTGTACGACCGCGGATCCGCGGCGCAAGCATGGTATTGCCGCGGTTCCGCGGCGGTCCGTACGAATTACATGCTCTTTTTCCACAGTAATACTTATAATTCCCTGCTGTTTTTTTGAGTATTTTTAATGCAGAAAAAATCACATTTTTACAAAATTTCCAGAGAAGGGTCTATTTCGACGTTTCGGGGTTCTATCGGAGTTTTAACTTTGTATACACGTCGCCTAATGCTCTAGCTTGGCTTTGATACCACTGTACGGTTCCTAGGCACTCTTACAAGGGTTAATAAGGCATCAACCATGCCCGAATAAAAATTTAGACGTGCCGAACAACCCAAAGCCGGGATCTTTTCTAGATAATTAGGGTTTAACATGCATGTAAACATCTTTACAACTAAGAGTGAGGGATTACAACCTTTGTAGTCCTCTCCTTCGCTTCATAAGCTCCGAGTAGAAGTCCCTTTGCCGCGATCCACGATCTCCCGGACACAAAAGAGGCTCCACAACTCGAACGATCCAGGCGAGTCCGTCCAGTGTACCCAGTCTCCACTGAGCACCCGTACACCATCCTTGATGTCAAACACCGATGGATATGGGATCATCCATCGCCCATCATATGGGTCAAGATGCGTATACGCTAGTCTACTCTGGTGTATCGATACCCTGTCTCGATATACTCTCGGCTAGGAACAGTTATAGGATGTACTCATCGACTACCATGGCCCCACTAGTATGATCTCATCATAGTCCCAGTAGTCGAGTACATATCCTAAGGGCTTTATCAACATATGAGAGTAAGACAGTAAACATATACAAGTCAACATGTTAAGATAAAGTGAAACCAAATAGCATACTATCATAACGAGCAAGAAAGTCCTCTCTATATATATCCAAGTAATATACATCATATGTACAACAATGGCCTCTAGGGCATATACATAACTAACAGGGTTGCTGCCCAGTGCCTCTTGGCGAGGGCTTTTGTCCTGAAGGATAGCCGAGCGAGGGATCCTCGGGCTCGACCGTCTCTGGGAGGGCTTTCTGATCCTTGGCGTTGAGGTAGGGAGGCTACCCGCCAGGGATAGCCGAGCGATGGTTGTGCTCGACTGCCTCTAGGAGGACTTTCTGATTCCCGGCGTTGCGGTAGGGGCGCTACCCGCCAAGGGTGACCGAGCAGGGAAGCTGCTAGGTTGCCTCTTGGTGAGGGCTTTGGTCCCTGGCGTTGCGGCAAGGGAGCTACCCGCCAGGGATAACCGAGCAGGGCGGCTGCTGGCTTGCCTCTTGGCGAGGGTCCTGATCCCCGGCATTGCGGTAGGGGAGGTACCCACCGGGGGTGACCGAGCAGGGCAGCTGCTAAGTTGCCTCCGGGAGGACTTTCCGATCCCTGGCGTTGCGGTAGGGGAGCTACCCACCAGGGATAACCGAGCAGGGCGGCTGCTGGCAGCTGCGGGTCGCCTCTTGGTGAGGCTTTCTAATCCTTGGCGTTGCGGTAGGGGAGCTACCCGCCATGGATGACCGAGCAGGGCAGCCGCTCGGTCGAATCTCCAAGAGGTTTCGCCCGACCATACGCCTGGGGGACTGGAACGGTTAGCATGCGTATTGAATGCGGGGGGAGGTGAAGCGCCAGGGCCGCGTCGCTTCGGCTCCGTCGGAGGAGGCTTAGTGACCGCCGCGTGGCAGTAACTCCTTGGACGAGAGTGGGTGACCGTTGAGTTCCTCTGGGGCGCAGCGTGCTATATAAGGCTGAAGGAGCACTAGATCTTCCTTCCCTTGCAAACAGAGCGTTGAGAATGCAGGATTTCCCATTCACAATCCCTGACATCATCAATTTCGAAGACGTGTACCTGTATGACCCGAACTGTACCGAGGACACGGTGCAGCTGGTGTACATGAGCATCGAGGACCACTTCAGCCGGTTGCTCCCCCGGCGTTCTTCCCTACTGCAGCTGCTGATGTACTCCATCTGGAGGGCGTCGCCGGGGCTCTACAACCCCCTGTCCGAGCAGCTCTACAACGAGGCCGTGGGTAAGCTGCGGTCTTTGAGTCGCTTCGGCCTCATCTCCGTGAACCGTCTGGATTGCTCGGAGGCGCTCGTCCGCGAGTGCTATGAGCTGAGGCTCGGGATCAACGCGCGTGTGGGGAACCGAGGGGAGAGGTTGGACCTTGCGAGGCCGCGGCTGGCGGAGATCTTCACCGAGTATCATGAGCAGTGCTCTCTGCACCCCCTTCCCCCGTTGTTGTAATATATTTTTTTTTCTTTTTGCATGTACGGCTGAGGAGCCCATAATACCTCCTTTTTTTTTTGAATAAATAAGATCTTTTCTACTTTCTTCGCAATGTTCTATTGATCTTTATTAAATTGACAATAGGTCCTAGGGAGAGTTTACATCGCTTCAAAAGAAAAGTACATGCTAATAGATTACCTTATCAGCGTGGCCCGAGCTTCCTGGCAGCTTGCTGGTCTCCGAGCTTGGCACCGGGTATGGGGCAACCTGGGCGCCGGACTGGTCGTCTGAGGAGGTAAGCATGATCTGGCTGATGGTCAGCTCGGCGGGAGGTGGACGCTGCTCCTGTTTGCGGTCGGCCTGCCGTTTATCCCTTAAGTAAGCGGCGAGGTGCCCCGATCGGATGAGTTCCTCGATATAATCCTGGAGTTGCTTGCAGTCCACGGTGGCGTGGCCCAGCGTCCGGTGGAAGGCGCAGTAGGGGCCCCGAGTCCGCTTTGAGGCCTAATGCGGGATTGGAGGGAACTTGAAGAACCCTTCGCCTTGGGCCTCCTCCAGTAACATTGCGAGGGAGACGTTGAGCGGGGTGTACTCCTGGAACTTTGGGTGATAGGGCTGCTGATGCTCCGGCCTCTCCTCCCGAGCCCTCTTCTTCTGGTCGGACTGATCTGCTCGGGGGAGGTTCATGTTCACCTCGGACTCTAGCTGAACCTCGCGCTCGGTCCACGCCTTGACCTCGGTCATGGTCTTAGGCTGTGCCAACGCAAAGGAGCGCAGCCACTCCTTGTGCCTTAGACCAGATCTGAGCGCCGTGATGACGGTCTCATCCCGATGCTCGGGAACCTCGAGGGGGGCGTTGTAAAAGCGGGTTATGTAAGCTTTGAACGTCTCCTTGTCTCCACTCTTAATTGTGAAGAGATAGTCGACCGTGCGCTTCTGCCGACGGTTCCCAACGAAGTGGCCGAGGAACTGAGTAGCCAGCTCGTCGAAGGTCGAGATTGAGCGAGGCTCGAGTCCTCGGAACCAGTCCCGACCAGAACGGATGAGGGTGGCTGGGAAGGCCCTGCACTGGGCGGCATCGGAATGGTCCTGGAAGCTCATTCCCGCGGTGAAAGCATCCAAATGATCTTTGGGGTCGGTTTTCCCGTCGAACAGAGAGACCTTCAGGGGTTTGTTGTGCGAGGAGACGTGGACGGAGAGCAGTTCCTCGGTGAACGGTTTGGTGAGCGAGTCAGCGGCGTACTCGGCCCCGTCAGCCGAGAGGTGACCTTCCCGGCGCATGCCCTCGATCTTCTTCTCAAGGGTGTCGAGTCGGCCGTGGTACCCTGAGGACTCGGCGCCTCGTGATCCTTGGCCCCCGCTGTGGGAGACCTGCGTCTGGGCACGGCTCCGGTTCCTCTCGATGAGGTTCCTCAAATCCCCGGGCACGGTGGCTCTCAAGCCGTCGTGGCGAGCCCCTTCAGTGCGAACCCGTCGGGGGAGTGGGTGCCGGCTGTGCCTGTGGGCAGGCGAGGTGACCGACATCTCCTCAGGGGGGCAAGGGTCGCGAGGAGGTTCGAGGCGTGGTGCTCCGACGGCGGACCTTGGGGTGGAGCCGCGAGGTGCCCAACGGGCCTCAAGGAGTATCGGTCCGTGAGATCCGTGGTCGGGAGTCGCAGCCAGCCGGTTGTCGGTCGTGCCGACGAGGGCAGAGCATTCAGGATGCGGAGGAGCGGCGAGGTGGGGCCCAGGCCCGGCCGTTTGGGCGCGGACGAGCGCCTCCACGAGGGACTGTAGCCGATCTATTCGGCTGGTGAGGGCGTGGATGATGGTCGCCGGAGGGGGTTCATCCGCGCCTCCGGTGAGGGGGAGGCGGCGGCTGGTACCCGAATCTTCAGGATGGTCACTTGCCATGTGGATAGAGATCGGAAGGCCAACTTTTTTTTCGTGGAGTTTGCGTTCCCACAAACGGCGCCAACTGATGGAGGTCCTTTTCAGTTCTCCTTCAGATGTTGTCTCCCGTCGATCTCCCGATGGATGCTGGAGGGGATCCCCTGTTGTGTGTGGGTCTCAATGGGTTTTGAGGTGATTTGATGATTGGAGGAGTTGGACGTCAAGTACCTGCAAAGAAGTCCCGGGGTGGTTTGACGCCACCGAGGACCCTCCGACGATCAAGTTAGTACTAGATCCAAGCAGCGTGATGGCTAAGTGAGTCTCAAAATGGCTTACTTGACCCCTCTGTGATGGGGGTTTATATAGCGGTGGTGGCATGCAGCAGCAGGCGCGAGAATCTCGCCGGCAGTTATGCTTCCGACGTCACGCTCGCGTAGAGAGCGGATCGCCCATTAATGGAGATTGCGGAGGCGTGGAATGTTGCTGGCGGAGAATCCGCGCATGGCGAGATTCGCGGAGCGGCGATTATGCCTGTGAGCGATGGGGCTGGTCGGGGGCTCGGGGACGAGCGAGAAGGCCGAAGAGTCTTGGTCTTGTGGCAGCTCGAGGCGAGCTGAGAGGCCGAGAAGGCCAATCTGCGGGGAGCCCCGAGGGGGGCTAGCTTGTGATTGCAGGTCGGGTACAGGGGAGGCCTGGCCGGCCTCGGTGGGCCCTTTCTTCCGGGTCATGGGACATGCCATCCACCACGTGTCCTGATCCCAGGTGTCGCCAATATTGAGCATCATCACTATGACACCTGACACCAAATTTTCCATTGTCAAGAACATCACTAGCTTGACAAAATGAAGATCGTTAACTTATTAAGGTATTGTCTTTTGATACGGCTCATATATGACAGAGTTATCCTATTATAATATTATATTATTGCGTATATTATTATTCGGAAATATTTAACGGATTCTTGACGGGCTATCCGGGTGGCGCTTGTAGTGCCAGTGGTTAATTATTGGTGTCCATCATTTCCTGCAAATTTAACAAGGCAGGTATACAAGAAAATGTTGGTGTAAGATCAATGGTCGATTTGGATAGCACACCGTGTGCCTTTCCTATTTTATGGATGGATGACGCAAAAGTGGTTCCACACATTAGCTTTTATAGAGATGAACCATGATATATTTAGTGTTGAAGATAAGGAGATTATTCAGAAGATGGCAGAGAGTCCAAAAGTAAACCAGGTATCACTCTTACATACTACTTCTACTGCAGCATTACAAGAAGTTTCTTTGACGGCCAAGATACATTTTTTGGATGATTGACACCGTCCAACTTGGTTTACATATTTTTATATGATATTCTCACTTCGTCCATGGACATGGGACGATATGTCCTACTATTGATAGAATGTTAATTTTGCTATACTTGGCAAAATATATTGTAATGAAACGATTTTGGAGTATGTAAAGTTAACTCTCCGTTATTAATTTTAGATGATTATCACCTTTCAACTTGATGATCATACCCTAAACACAACTTTTTATCTTGTGGTTTTCAATATAGGCCCATTGATTTAGGGATGAAAACAAAATTGTTCTATTGCAGATTTAAAAAATGTTAATTTATGTAGAATTTGAAGCAAGAGCAGGAGGTAATGAAAAAAATTGGTATATCTATGTTTTAAGCCATTATTCAGATAAACGATACATATCATTGAAAAGAGTATACATTTGACCACCATAGAAAAGAAAATTTTACTTATATGGCATCACAATATGTATGGATTTCAATGGATGTACTAACTTCGTACATTCAACGTCGAACTAACATCTTTAGCGCAGGTTAAGGATATAGCAACACAACAAGGCGTCTATGAGTCTCTACATCGAGACCTAATAGTCCATTACATCAAATGGGAGTTCGACCCAATGAAAATGAGCAACCCAATTCCTGATGGCAAATGCTCCGTTCATATATGGCAAAGATACGAAGATACGGTCGTGCCTGTTGAGCAACAACCAAGGTTTGAGGTTTCGGCCGAAACCACCGACACGTGGTGGTTTCGTATCGGTTTCGTTGGAGACCGATACGAAATCAACCGAGACTGATACGAAACCAACCATACAATATCGTTTCAGCCAAAACCCTTAAAGACTCTTTTTTATAACGTTTTTACTGTCATTGTGATCATTTGTAAATCCCCAATTCCATGTATATATTTTCCGGATTTTTTTCAGAATTTTCCAAGTATTTTTGCACATTTTAAAATATTTTTTTAATTTTTTTATTTATTATATTTTCCTACCCAAACACTAAACTACCCAAGTCCATTTTTCTAACCTAACCCGACCCGACCCAACTCCCATCTTCTTCTCCTTCTCTTCTTTTCTTCCCGCCACAAACCCAACGGCTTTCCCCCCTCGACTCGCGCAACCTCCGCCTCGCGACCCGTGCTTGCCCACGCTCTCGCATCGTCACCAACAAACTCCGAGATCACCTCCTTCAAATCCCCACCCTTCTTTCTCTTTCCCCAACGGCTTCCCACCCCTCTCGCCCTCGCCGCGAGACCCGTTCACCCACGACCTAACCCTCGATCCTAACCCCTCCGTGATCGCCTCCCTCGAATCCTCCCTCACAATCCTTCGCCTCCAAGCTCTCTTCCCTTATTCAAAACTACCTCTCTCTCGTTCTCCCTCTCTCTGCCTCTCGTTCTCACTCCACAAACCGAGCCCCGCCCACTGCATCCTCACCGTCGACCTCGTCGCCGACGATCTCCCCTGCGACCTCGTCTTCTTCAACCGGCAACCTCCGTCTCCTTCATTCGTCCCCTTCTCAATCCACAACCGAGAACCCAACACCCATAACCGATCATCATTACCGTCGACACCATCGTCCACGACCGCCACCGACGAGCTCCTCAATATCACTTCAACCACCAACACCATTGCCTCCATCTTCATCATCACCATTCTCGAGCACACCCAAGCCTTCCTCCTCTGCAAAACTCCACCAAGCTCCACGCCTAAGACACTGCAACCATTGACAGAGCACCATCGTCGCCGGCGAGCCTCATCTCCTTCACCCCCCTTTGCAACCATCACCGTGACCCCAAGCCACAGCCAAGCCCCCGCACGTCACTCGAGCTTTCACGACCCCCAGTGCAGTCCCCATGCCACGCCGTGCCAGTCCCCATGCCGCGTCGTGCCAGCCATCGTGCCACACCATACCCCGATCCAGTGCACGCACCGTGCCCACTCCCGCACCAGCATTGCGTTCGGTACCGTGTCATGCCGTGCCACTCCCGCGCCACGCACTGAGCCAAGACCACGCCCACTACCGTATCACGCTCGCGTCGTCACCGTGCCCAGTACCGGATCTCCACGCATCGCGCTCACGCCATGCATCGTGTCCAGCATCGCATCGTCTCGTATGTCAAGACGAAGTTCGCACGTGGTGTCGCTTCTATATCAGAGACCGAAGGCAAGTAAAAACCCGATCACTCGCTTTACATGCTATCACTACTTTAAATGGATCTATAGGTTTTAAATCGTAATAATACTATTGTATATATCTACATCGTCATAATCACCGCGTTATGAACCTATAACCCATCGATAACGCCTACAGTGGAGGGAACGTCAACATGGAATAACTATTGTTTTAATTGATTGGAATAAATGGACTCCTCATTTAATACCCGCACACTAGTTAAGTGCTCGATACAAAATCCTAGAGCAAAACATATCTTAATATGGCGGAACTTGCGATAGTTAGATCTCTTTACTATTTATGAATATGTTGTAGAGATTTGGATGCAAAATATCGTGTTTATGATTACGTAAAGTCGTCCCTAAAGCGACACTAAATCTGAAATGCACCGCACATGTCACGTCGAAAAATATATATTAAATCAAATACAGATTGGAATGTAATGTTCTACGGCTCATATCGAAGCCAACTTGATAAGATAGAACCATATAAAGTTTACCCTTCAATGTTAATAGGCCACTGTAACGAGAATTGACTGGGAATGCGGCTCTGGACTGCAGTCCGGGGCAGCATTCCTCGAGGATACCTGAATTTAAGCGTCTGCACATCCCTACATAAAACTGAAAATGCGCGGAGTCATATATAGTCGCGTAGATAATTTAGTTATATAATATATGGATCTTGTCTCGTTCAGTTTCACAGTCGTTTGATATTTTGTTTATATTTTAGAATGTCGACATGTTCTGCAGTTTCTGCAGTGACATTTCTTTCACCTTCACACTAAACATGACATATCTTTTAGTACAGAAAGGAAATTATTAATCCATTTGATGCGTTGGAAATCTAACAGATAGAACTAGGTTTTATTCAACTGGAGCAACACCTGAATCTAAACACAATCCCTAGTAAACCGCGCGCGAAGTTAGACTTCCAGTTCTAAAACTGGAATTCCAGAAATTGATCACTAATTTAAAATGATGATAAATCCCTAACCTGAAATCCTATTGACATGAAACTATTTTTACCGATTAGATAATCAAGTATACTTCGTACGCCTTTTATATTGTTTTGGTCAATTCTATACGTGTGATCTATGGTGAATTTTACAAGTCATATGGCGTTGGCTGTCATAATTTAGTGAATATATGTTCAGTGCATCTCTATCTAATTTTTGTGTTTGTTTTATACCTTCAGCATAGTGATCATTTACATTGAGACCTAGCGACTGTTTTGCATTGTCGATATATAAGTGTTAGTAATTAGGTTGCGGCAAGTACAAAAGTGAACCAGTGATTGAAAGTGATATTGATAAGTGGAAACGTGATTGAAAGTGAAAGCGATACGTATTTGTTCACAACCTATCTAATACCTGTATATATACTATAACTTAGGGAATGGGAAAATCAAGGTGGAATTGAACTCGTATTTAGCGAGGTACAATGACTTAGAGATGAAGTTCTAGCTGAGGCACACAGTTCTGCTTACTCGATGCACCCAGGTGGCACCAAGATATAAAGAGACCTGAGGCAGCACTTCTGGTGGAACGGGATGAAGAGGGAGATTGCTCGCTTCAAGTGTCTGGTATGCCAACAGGTGAAAGCCGAGCATCAGAGAATAGCTGGGTTGTTGCAACCGCTTCTAGTGCCAGAGTAGAAATGGGAGCACATCACCATGGATTTTATGACGGCACTACCTCGAAGTCCAAGGGTAACAATACTGTCTGGGTTATTGTTGATCGTCTCACGAAGACAGCACATTTCATACCTTTCCAAGTTGGACAATCGACGGAGTCGCTTGCAGAGAAATATATGCAGGAGATTGTGAGACTGCACGGGGTACCCGTTAGTATCGTGTCTGATCAAGACACCAGGTTCATTTCCTATTTCTAGAAGAGCCTGCAGGAGAGTTTGGGCACACGTCTCAAGTTCAGCACGGCCTATCATCCATAGATAGACGGACAATCCGAGCGTACTATCCAGACGCTTGAGGATATGCTGAGAGCATGCATGCTTGACTTTCAGGGCCCTTGGGAAGATCACCTCCATCTGGTAGAGTTTTTGTATAACAATAGCTACCAAGCTGGCATCCAGATGGCACCGTTCGAGGCTCTGTATGGACGAAAGTGCCGGTCCCCCCTTTGTTGGGATGACGTGGGTGAATGAAGGTTGTTGGGCCTTGAGTTCATAGTGCAGACAGTGAGCAAAGTTCAGACGATATCAAGACAGCTCAGGACCGACAGAAGAGTTGGACAGATGCCGGCAGAAGGTCGTTGGAGTTTGGTATTGGTGACCACGTATTTATGAAGATATCGCCCACTCGGAGATTATTCAGGTTTGGTAGTTGCGGGAAACTCAGTTCCCGATTCATCGGACCTTTTGAAGTGCTAAAGCGAGTAGGAGAGATTGCTTATCGACTTGCCTTACCCCTATCGCTAGCCGGTGTGCACAATACTTTCCATGTCTCTCGGTTGAGATGCTACGTTCGGGATGACAACCATATCCTAGACCATTCAGAGTTAACGTTGGGCACCGATCTGTTTTACGAGGAGCAGCCTACCACCATTCTCGATCGTCGGGAAAAAGTGCTAAAGAACAAAGTCATTCTCTTGGTTCGAGTTTCTTAGGATGGTCGTTCTCTAGGAGGGTCTACCTGGGAACGCGAGGAGGACATCCATCCACGTTTTCCGCACCTGTTTGAGTAGTGTTGTTTGTTCCGTTGTTTTCATTCTTTAATTTCAAGGTCGAAATTTTTGTAAACTGGGTATAATGTAAATCCCCAATTCCATGTATATATTTTCCGGATTTTTTTTAGAATTTTCCTAGTATTTTTGCACATTTTTATATATATTTTTAATTATTTTATTTATTATATTTTCCTACCCAAGCCCTAAACTACCCAAGCCTATTTTTCTAACGTAACCCGGCCCGACCTGACTCCCTTCTTCTTCTCCTTCTCTTCTTTTCTTCCCGCCACAAACCCAACGGCTTTCCCCCCTCGAATCGCGCAACCTCCACCTCGTGACCCGCGCTCTCCCATGCTCTCGCCCCGTCGCCAACAAACTCTGAGATCACCTCCTTCGAATACTTATCCCTCTTTATCTTTCCCCAACGGCTTCCCTCCCCTGTCGCCCTCGCCGCGAGACCCGTTCACCCACGACCCAACCTTCGATCCTAACCCTTCCGTGATCGCCTCCCTCGAATCCTCCCTCGCAATCCCTCGCCTCCAAGCTCTCTTCCTCTATTCAAAACTACGTCTCTCTCGTTCTCCCTCTCTCTCCCTCTTGTTATCACTCCACAAATCGAGCCCCGCCTATTGCACCCTCACCGTCGACCTCGTCGCTGACGATCTTCCCTACGACCTCGTCTCCTTCAACCGGTAACCTCCGTCTTCTTCATTCCTCCCCCTCTCAACCCACAACTGAGAACCCAACACCCATAACCGATCACCATCACCGCCGACGCCATCGTCCACGACTGCCGCCGCTGAGCTCCTCAACATCACCTCAACCACCAACACCATCGCCTCCATCTTCATCATCGCCAACCTCGAGCACACCTAAGTTTTCCTCCTCTGCAAAACTCTACCGAGCTCCACGCCTAAGCCACTGCAACCATTGACAGAGCGCCATCGTCGCCGGCGAGCCTCATCTCCTTCACCCCCCTTTGCAACCATCACCGCGACCCCAAGCTGCAGCCGAGCCCCCACACGTCACTCGAGCTTTCATGACCCCCGGTGCAGTCCCTGTGTCGCGCCGTGCCAGTCCCCGTGCTGCGTCATGCCAGTCCCCGTGTCGCGTTGTGCCAGCCCCCGTGCCACACCATACCCCGATCCAGTGCACGCACCGTGCCTACTCCCGCACCAGCATCGCGTTCGGTACCGTGTCGCGCCGTGCCACTCCCGCGCCATGCACCGAGCCAAGACCCCCACTAGCGTGTCACGCCCGCGTCGTCACCGTGCTCAGTATCGGATCTCCACGCATCGTGCTCACGCCACGCACCGTGTCCAGCATCGCATCGTCTTGTGTGTCAAGACGAAATCTGCAGGTGGTGTCGCTTCTATATCAGCGACCGAAGGCAAGCGAAAACCCGATCACTCGCTTTACATGCTATCACTACTTTAAATGGATCGATAAGTTTTAAATCGTAATAATAATATTGTATATATCTACATCATCATAATCGCCGCGTTGTGAACCTATAACCCATCGATAACGCATACAGTGGAGAGAACATGAACATGGAATAACTATTGTTTTAATTGATTGGAATAAATGGACTCCTCATTTAATACTCGCACACTAGTTAAGTGCTCAGCACAAAATCCTAGAGCAAAACATATCTTAATATGGCGAAACTTGCAACAGTTAGATCTTTTTACTGTTTACAAATATCGTGTAGAGATTTGGATACAAAATATCGTGTTTATGATCATGTAAAGTCGCCCTTAAATGCGACACTAAATCTGGATTGCACCGCACATGTCATGTCGAAAAATATATATTAAATCAAATACAGATTGGAATGTAATGTTCTACAGCTCATATCGAAGCCAACTTAATAAGCTAGAACCCTCTAAAGTTTACCCTTCAATGATGATATGCCACTGTAACGAGAATTGACTGGGAATGCGGCTCTAGATTACAGTCCGGGGCAGCATTCCTCGAGGATACTTGAATTTAAGCGCCTGCACGTCTCTACATAAAATTGAAAATGCACGGAGTCATATATAGTCGCGTAGATAATTTAGTTAGATAACATATGGATCTTGTCTCGTTCAGTTTCATAGTCGTTTGATATTTTGTTTGTATTTTAGAATGTCGACGTGTTCTGTTGTTTCTGCAGTGACATTTCTTTTACCTTCATACTAAACAGGACATATCTTCTAGTACAGAAATGCTATTATTAATCCGTTTGATGCGTTGGAAACCTAACAGATAGAACTAGGTTTTATTAAGCTGGGGAAACACCTGAATCTAAACACAATCCCTAGTAAACCGCGCACGAAGTTAGACTTCCAGTTCTGAAACTGGAATTCCAGTATTTGATCGCTAATTTAAAATAATGATAAGTCCCTAACCTGAAATTCTATTGACATGAAACCATTTTTACCGATTAGATAATCAAGTATACTTCGTACGCCTTTTATATTATTTTGGTCGATTCTATACGTGTGATCTATGGTGAATTTTGCAAGTCATATGGCGTTGGCTGTCATAATTTAGTGAATATCTGTTCAGTGCATCTCTACCTAATTTTTGTGTTTGTTTTATACCTTCTGCATAGTGATCATTTACATTGAGACCTAGCGACTGTTTTACATTGTCGATATATAAGTATTAGTGATTGGGTTGTAACAAGTACGAAAGTGAACCAGTGATTGAAAGTGATATTGATAAGTGGAAATATGATTGAAAGTGAAAGCGATATGTATTTGTTCACAACCTATCTAATACCTGTATACATACTATAACATAGGGAATGGGGAAATCAAGGTGGAATTGAACTCGTATTTAGCGAGGTACAGTGACTTAGAGGATGATCATTCGATATTAGTGATATATATATACACATTAGGTCGTGGTCTAGCGGCACGGCTGCAGGGTTATATCCCGGGCAACAGTGGACCGTCATCTTCGGCATGCACGAGACCCTTGTTAAACACGAGTATCTTTTCCACCAATTGATTTTATTGACTTAGTGACTGATAAGAAATACCATACACATTGTTTGGCGACTGACATGATACATATACCGTGCTGTTCATATTCACATGACGATATTTATTCTTGTGTTATTGTATTCTGCTGTGCACTTCATGTTTAATAACATTGTACCCATTATATATATTTATTGTTATATGTGTCGTCCTGACGACCTGAGTGTGCATGCTCAGAGGACGAAGTGAACCCAGTTAAGAAGCAGGACCTACCATTCGAGATCGCGGAGGTCTAGACCGCAACATCAGTGCTGCCCTTTTTGCTATAAGCACATTGTATTTCGTTGGTTAGTTATTTTCTTATGCAAAATAAATGTATCTTGAACTTTTTTATTGTAATGTAATAAAGTTGTGAACTGTGATTTTTTTTTTTACTCTAGTATTGTTTACTGACTACCATGTAATGCTGGAAGCCGAAGTGTGACTACGACGGGATTATTTCCTGACCGTAGGAGCATGGCTGGTCTAGTCACCTCTCGTATTCCGTATTTTAGGAAGCGGGGCTTGACATCATTGTAGGCTTTCGTTGTTAGAAAACCGCAAAAAAGAGAAGCCAAACCCTATAGTAATACTTATCTAAATACACTTTTCAATATATTTTGCATCATGGCTGGATTTTTAAATCCTGGAATCATTGTCTTGTAATATAGAAACATAAATTTAAGTATTTAATATATTTACACTTAAGTATGTTGTATTACCGTCGAAACCGAATCCCGAACCAGATAAGCGAAACTAGCCGAAACGCGGCGAAACTAATAAAATTACGAGAAACCGAGACCGAGACCGAGTTCTCGAACCTTTTCTGCAATGCTACATTGCAGAAAAGCTTCCTTGGATTCAGTATCACGAGATCCCCACAAGCGGCCATTTGTTCTTTTTGATCGAAGAATAGAGCAACATAGTCCTCAAGGCTCTGCTGCTTTCGGAACAATAAGTTTCCATCAGCATCATAACGTCATGATAAACATTCACTCTAATTCTTTAGATATACTAGCAAAGCCTCAATAAGCACATATACATGCACTTGATATTAATTTGATTGCAGTACTGCAATAATCCATGATTTTCTGAGTCTCGCTTGAAAATTTTAAATTAATCTTTTTTCCCACTTGCTTTTGCTCACACAAATAATCAAGCACATTGGAAATTATCTCTCTTTTAAAAAGCAAAAGCTTCAAACCTTTCTCAAAATCCCAACAAAGAAACATAATCAACGTAAAAGAACAAAAAAAGAAACACAAAATCTCCTCAGACTTTTCGCACCCTAATTTACTCTAGATACAAATCAATACTGCAAGAATTCATGAAGTTCTGCATCTCCCTTGAATAATTAAACCAATTTTTTTCCCCGCTCTCTTATTGCACAAAGAATCAAGCACGTTGCAACCCACTTTTATATAAACCCCACTTATTTCTTTTTACCAAACACTTAACACTTGGTGTGCATATATGTTGAAAAAAGCAAAAGCTTCCAACTTCCATCAGAATTACAACAAAGAAACACAATTAACACCAGGAACCCTAATTTTTTCTAAATACAAATCGATAATCATTCCCACGACAACAAAATAGCAAAAGAGATTCAAACTTTACTCAAAATTTTAAACTTTATTGCAGGAAACCCTAATAATTACCCCCCCCCCCCCCCCAACCCTGTGCTTCAGCCTTTCCACCTCCTCCTCGCCCAGCCCAAACGCCTTCTCCAGCAACTCCTCTCTGATCCCCGATCCGAACACCGTCGCCGGCAGCCTCACCGCCACAGGATTCTCGCTGTTGAAGCTCCCGAAGATCCTCGCCCTCTTCCTCCCAACATTCATCTGGAAGTGGACCATGCCACGTGGGAACACCGTGACGTCACCCTCCGTCACCACCCTTGCGTAGAGGCGCCCGCTCGAGTCCACGAACCCGCAGCAGACGGCCCCCTCGAGGACCAGCGCGGTCTCGGTGGCCCGCCGGTGGTAATGGGGTGGGTTCAGCCCGTTGGGCTCGAAGACCCGCGCGAATGACATGTCCAGGGTGTGGAGGGCCGGGCCTACCGTGAGGCCTGCGAACCCAGTCGAGGAGGTGAGCTGACAAGGGAGGTGAGGATGGGGAAGGTGAAGTCGGATGGGGTGACGTGGCGGAGGTCCTTGCATGGGTAGGCGGGTGAGCTGGATCGTGTTATTCGGGATTTGGAGTGCGCTCTGAGAAGGTAAATAGCACCAACTTATTCCATCAAATGGTACCCATCCATCCAAAATCGAATCCAACGGACGAGATTAATATATAAGGTCTTGTGTAGTTGTGTATTCACGTAGAATCTATGGCCAGGATTTCCCCAGAGCACCCTTACTATTAGATTTCTAATAGCACGGACTCTTTTTCCTGTTATTCAGGCCCGGGTCGGGTATGCAGAAGTCCTGGATGGAGTTCAGATCCGACAAGGCAAGGGTGAAGTGAGAGAGGAGGATTTGAGACATTGTTGGGCTTGTGATACCAGAATGAAGAAGATTGAAGCGTTATGCATGGGAGAGATGATGGAGGAGTCACGGGTGGCGGCTGAGAAAAAATGTGTACGAATTTAATGTATTTTTTAAACCGACCCCTTGGGGTTCCAACCTGTGACCTAAACATTGGAAAGAAACTTGTGAGCTTGCCGTTCTCTCAAGCATCCAATTTACACTTACAAAGGGGCGTAAATTGGATGCTCGAGAGAAGGGGAGGGAATAGGGTTAGGCGAATGAATACGGCCCAGTTTGTTGTTCCCTTAATTTGACCGTAAAGAAGGATACATATCATGCATAAATTGATGATCCAAAGCTTTGGTTAAAAAGCTGGGAACACACGAGCATTATATTCAAAAGAACAGATTCTACCCAGTAAAGGGAAAGACGAAATGGATGTTAGAAGATAATGTTAGGAAACACATCAGGCTGAAGCATAACAAACATTTGAGAAACACGACATGGTCATTTTTCAAGCTGCAATACCCTGGCAGAATTTAAATACATATCTAGATTTGAGACAAATCGAAATTATAAAAACGATAAGCAACAGTCAGTGCCAATAGTGTAGTGAATGTAATGTGAGACAATGGATGACATTTGGAAACAGAGATTATCCATGCAAAGAAGTATTTACAGACAATGGGTTCAGTAAAATGTAGCCAAGGGAATGCAATTGATTGGTTCCTAGACAGCTTTTGACGAGAACAGGTATCGGCATCAGTAGCTGTCTTCATCTGTTTCAGGCCTTCGAAGGTAATAACGCAGGCAATTCACTAGAACCTGCATTGCCAAAAATAGGTCACATAACAGAGTTAATTTTGCATATCAACACCTGTTGTAATTCATCCTTTTCTTTTTCTAGACTTCTTCCTAGCCAAGACAAGATACATATTGAGTAGATGGCCGATTATCAACCGCCAAACTTTTATGGGCCTTGCTTCATAACTGACCCCATTATGACATGAAAAGGCTTAGAAAATGGTGATGAGTAATTTTCTAGAAATGCACGGATTGGCTATGCCATGGAGTTGATCTATAACAAGTCACAAAATTTGAAGCTGCATAAAATAGAGATCAACAACAAACAGCATGAAATGTTTACAGCGATACGCTATATAATCTGGAAATCACCATAAGGTATATTTTAAGTGGCAATAGACCTTTTCTCTCTCCCTTTAAATTGAAGGCAAATTGTGATATCTCTGGCACCCTATACTAAATTCAGGGTTTATTTTTATATATATTAAATATCTATCCAAATGAATCCCTAGATTTGATGCTGAAATCCCATATCAGGAAAAGAAAAAATCTATATCATATTATTCCTTTATTTTCTGCAGCAGTTGAAAGTTCACTGCCCATGTATTTATGTAACTATAAGGAATGGTATCAACAGATATATTGAAATGTATCTAAAACATGATATCCGCATAATTGCTTTTACATCTACATAATAATACCCTACCGTCCACAAGCTAAAAATATTGTGATTACCTGTGATAAAGAATCGTTCAGTGCAGCACCTCTGTAGCTTACATGAAATTTATCCTTGGCGATCAACCCCTGTTATGAGAACATTTGTGGGTTATATCGAAAGGCGGCAATAGGAATTTAAAAAATAGACAATAAGAATACAGTGCAGACATACTTCTGTGTCAATCTCTGCTGACTCAACATTCACATTGATGTCAGCCAAAATCTTAATGATTTCCAAGATCAATCCAGGTCTATCAGCAGTCTCTATGCAGAGTAAACTGGAAGGAGTTCAACAAAGCATATGAAAAAGTTGGTGGGACATTTATTAATGTAAATTCCAATGCAGTGTGCAAAAATTACATAAGGCAAATGAATGGAATGAGAGAAGTCCTAAGATAATGACATGTAGAGGCAGAGGAAGTTGTACTCATCCTTCAAATTGGAACTGATACGGGTATAAAGGTTTAACATATTATTCGAAGAATGTTAGATTTCTCATCCTTCAAATTGGAACTGATACTGGTATAAAGGTTTAACATATTATACGAAGAATGTTAGATTTATAAAATTCACACTGCATATTCTAGTAGAGGAAAAACTATAAAAATAGATGACAAATCTAAAATTTCTGATATCTCTATTCTGGCATATTTCACATCTTGCTTGAACAGATAAATTACTTTGGAATTCAATTTTATACAAAAGGAATAACATGAAGTATGAATTAAAAAAAGTTGCATCATAATTTTAGTGGGGTTTGATGAGTAACATAATGCTAAAAGGTAATCAAAATAAGAAGTCACAAACCTTCTTTTTGGTCCATCATCTTTAACCAAAATATGGGTGGCAATGTCAACATCAAGCTGTGGAGCATGAATTCGGAAGTCAGTGTTGCTCTTTTAAAGAGCATGCAAAACATAAATACAGTTTATAATGATATCTACACGATTTACGTGTGATATATTCCAACATACTTTGAGAGAAAGAGCAAAAACTGCTGTTTAGCCAGTAACGCGTGTGATCTAATAATTGCTGAGTACAGAATATATAATTAAAACATAAATGCAGTAACTAATGTATATTTCCAATAGTAGATTACAAAAGCTAACTCTTATTAATTGATATTCTTATAACTAATTTAGCATTCTTGGAGGGGAGTATGATTTGATATGAGGATAATGCAAGTATACATTGTCAGATGAAATGCAAGTTAAGACACATGAACAATTGTTAGTGGCCTATATATTGTTAGATACCTGAATGCTTCAGTATACAGCATAATTAGATATAAGCTATATATTACTTCTCATTAGTATTAAATAACTTAAAAATCTTCTAAAGTTTTGACAATTAGATTGTCTCTTGACCTATCCTATAGTAGAAACCACACAAAATTCAATTTAAAGAAATTACAAGGAGACTCGCTGCAATTTTGACATTTTTCTTTTTGCCACTTGGAAATAGTAGATGCTCTTGATTGCTTCCCTTAGGCACTCCTTCCCTACCTCGCCCTTCCTCTTCCTCTCTTCTTCAAATCCAAGTTTCTCTATGTAATATTCTTGCTGAAAAATTATAGGAAATTTATGTTTTGTGACTATCGCATCCTTTTCTTCTTCAGGATTTGATATCCGGTAGAAAGATATTTGGGGCTATAAAGGGTTTTTCTTCCTCTCCTTTTTTCCATTTTGCAGAGAAAGAAAAAGAAATATATTGATGATTTTGAAAAGAGAAACAAAAGAAGAAAGAGCAAATATAATAATGGTTTGAAAGAAAATTAAAGAAACTTTCTAATTAAAGAGAATAAAGGAAAGAACTAGTCTACCTTCAAAGATTTGCAAGGATTCTTACGGTTTTATCGCAAGTTGAGAAAAGATCCGGTCTAGCTTCAATGATTTGTAAGGATTCTTACGGTTTTGGCAAGGTGATATATTGATACAAAGTTTTAATTTTTCCCTTTTACTCATGACTTTCAATCTTCTCTATTTTTCTCACATTTTTGGCATGGTGATTCATGTTGTTGAAGATTTCAAAGTATACAAGTAAAATAGGTAAGTAATGAAATAAGAAATTTATGTTTTTCATTTGAAAATGATTGGTTTCTTTTTAAGGATTTTAGTTTTTTTTCTTTTTATTATGACATGGTGATATACATGTGGTTGAAAATTGTAAAGGAATTAAATTAAAAAAGTAATTAAGGGAATAAGTAAATTATTGTGTCTTTATTTTAAAAAAGATTGGTTTTTTCCCTTATTAATCATTAATGACCTTAACTTTAGATCTTTAATTCTAGACCAGACCAGCTCATATATTGTTTCTTCTCTTATGACTTGATAAGCCCCTGTCGTTATTCTAAATAGAAATAAATTTGTTTCCATGGTTGCTTATTTTAAAAAACTAAATTTATACTTGGCGCATGCTTAAATATTAAAATAAATTAACAATCTTCATTTCTGAACACATCTCCAAAAGCCATTTTCCAGCTTTCATTTTCACTTTCTTTGAATGGTGTTCACCATCCTCATTGATTAAGAGAACAATGCATAAAATGCTTTTACACATCAGTTTCCATTTGTCATAAAACAACAACTGAGCCTTTTATCCCAAACATATAGAGCTTCCACTTTTTCATAAATGAGGTAAAATGAACATTTTAAATTTTTTTATAGGTTTGGTTTTAATTTCGTTTCAATGTCTATTGATTGATAAATTTGTGCAAGATTTATAATTCCAAACTTTCAACTAATTTTTTAAAATCTTATATAAGATAATAATCAGCATAGCTTAACATGGTTCGTTTTCACAATCAAATTTATACTATCAATTGCAACGTCTGCATTTCGTGACCAGATATGTTGAACTAAGCATTTAAATGGGAGGTAAGAAATAGATTGTGTTTTTGAATTTATAAATTTTGATATTAATTTTGTGTGTATTTAATTGCAATTATTTTCTCTTTTATAGATAATAACTCTAAGTTTAGCGTCAATAGCTTAGAGAAGTATAAACTATAATTTAGGATTTCTTATAGTACTTAAATTTTAGAAATGTGTAAATTTTTAGATTTGTACTTTTCGAATTGTGCAATGGTGAACATTTTTAATGTTTGTAGGATTATATCCAGAATCAATCCTATAATTAATTGGAGTCTTAAATTTAAATTATATCCAGATTCAATTTGCTGATTGGCTTGAAAGCAAAGAGTTGTCCAAAGCATTGCCTACGATAATTTGGACATGCAAGCAAATATGTAATATTTTAATTTTATTTTTATTTTATGGCTTTTAATTATTTTAACAAAAATCAATTTTATACTTTTTTTATACAACATTACAACAAATAGTTTACAACTTTAGAAGATACCTCTTATTCTGTCTTTCTAATTCCTCCTTATCTTTGGGACTTACCGAGCGACCTGTTCGCTGACGACATTCTATTTCTTTCTTCTTTGAATGTCGTCAGGTGCTTTGGACACAGCAGAGATCGAGCCCACCGGTGAAGACTTGGAGCAGTTTCACGAAGACCCCGAGCTCTAGACATTGTACCTTGTTCTATTCAGTGCTTTCATTTCCTGTTATGCCATTATTTAGGCATCGCTTTTCATTCCAGTTGTATTTACTTTTCATGCATTGTACAAAAGAATGTTATTAATAAAGTTGCTGTTATTTCTATATCTCTTGTCTCTTGTGATTTACTTTTATATTGTTTAGATATGCTTAGCATATGTACTTCTGAGTATATACGTAGCGGACCTCGTCGCGTCCCCTTCGCCGTACACCGGGAAGCGGGACGTGACAGGTTTTGTTGGTACTTTTTTTGGGTGCTTGAAGCATGGTCAATCATGGTTTAATTTATTCCCAGATCTGAATTTGTATATGATATGTAATACAGCTTCTCAATCTTGAGGCAATTCTACGGCGACTTTTATTGCACAGATAGAGATTGCCCAATATGTTAAATTATTTCTTATGACTAGATATGCATATATGCAATTAAACTATAAAGTTATGCCCTTTAAGGGTATCATCATAGGAGAATATTAACAAATCTATGTTTTTGGAACTTGCAACTTTGGATCTTATATAGGATATATCAAAAACGGCTTTACAAGTTATGTCGCCCTGTTTCATAGCTTAAGCACCAACCTCGCTCTAGAATGATTCTCCCGCTCTAAAGCAATTAAAAGAGATAGTAAGGACAAGAGCATGTATATTGCCAGTGTAATAGCTATATCTTATGTTGTTTCGATACTTCTCATGGTTCTTTTCTATTGAAGAATAAACATGATTCGGTGCATGTAAATCATTGGTGTAATAGCTTATATTGTGTTGGTTATTTCATTTGTTTCATCTTTGTTCGTTCTTTAACTTTAGCTTGTAGCTTTCAAACTGATAGATATGGAGATATGGAAACGATTAGGCCACCAAATGGAGTAGAGTAACTTTAAGTTGATCTTAATCTTTTGATGTGTTACTTTATCATTTAAGCTAGGCTTAATTCAAAAAAGAAAAAACAAAACCCAAACCTTTTAGCTAAACTATAAGAAACCCTCAAAAACTTTTAAAATACACAAGAAACTACAACAAAACTTTCAAAATACACAGAGACTACAACAAAACTTTCAAAAACTATGAAGAAATAACTGAAATAAGGTGCCACATCAGCAATAAATTGCACGAAACTGCCAGAAAATGAAAAAAAAATGTGCCACAGTAGTTTTTCGTAATTTTGAAAGTTTTGGGGGGTTTCTCATAGTTTAGCTAAAAGGTTTAGGTTTTCTTGGGGAATTAAGACTTTAATCTATCTTGATTAGTTGCCTACTCATGTCTTCCCAGATGTTTAACAACAAATGTTGGCTACGTGTAATTTATTAAAAATGAGACGTATAAACTTAACCATTTCTTGCTTAGCATTCCCTGTGCTTGTGAGGGGTCCTGCCGGTACTTCATTAAACCAATATGAGAAGCCTAAATTACAAGAAAAGGCAGATCACATTACCTTCGTTTGAGGGGGTTTTATTCCGAAAGCTTCCCCCATTGCCAGTTTCTCACTAGATTCCTATGGAAATATCATGACACCTTAGAAAAATAGATTTCAAATGAAAACACAGTTAAACTGAACTGAATGTAAGACATACAGGATGGTACTTCAGTAGGTTGTTGATTATAGTTAGCCGAATTCTCTCCAACGTATCAGGATCCTCAACTTTGCGCCCCCTGCACAAGTTGAAGAAGAATATGGAAAGAGGCCAAACATACATAAATTAATTTTAGATAAAAGTCTTGCGAACTGATAAGCTTGCTCTAGTATACAAATGTGTCAGCCTATCAGGGGCATGTTACTCAAATTTATTAAGGGAAAAAAAAGATAGAGAAGAGGGGTGTTTGGGGTGGGTGGGTGTGTGTGTGGGGGGTGTAGGGGGGGTTTAATGCATTGGCAATCAATGTCAAGGACCTATAGACATTTTTCAATTGCCTTTCTTTTCAATATGATCCTAGCTATGCTTCATCAAATTGACTCTACCCATGACCATGTCAAGTGTGCATACAGTCCTTTAGAGAAAAACAAGCGTGTGCTCTCAATCGAACAAGCACATAAAGTAGCAGGAAGTTGACAAACTAGTATTCCAACCATCAGACTGCCGTTTGAACTATGAAAAATATTTATGTAGCTTACGGATGACATAGACATGTGGTCCATGGCCTGAATATATGTGAGTGCATGGTGGAAAGCATTAAAACATGTCCATTTCATTCCTCGATCATCATCATCAACAACATCTAAGCCTTTTCCCATCAGAATGGGGCAGCTATGAAGCAAGGCTGCTCCATTGATTCATCATTGATTCTTTTTTGTGGAAGAGAAAAAAGGATGAGGTTCACATTTTAGTTTGATGAGTTGGCTTCTTCCATTAAATTTGAAATTTAGCTTCATCACTATGATTTTCCAACCTGATTGAATAATGCCGGTACAGGAAACATGGTAATGTCTATGTGTCAGTACGATAAAAGCGAAAGTAAATCGATCGATCAACAAGGTTTTTCTTCTCCAAGACGAGAAAACAAGGAAGGATACATCCATTGTCTTCATTCTTTTGCTAAATATTACAACAGCAGATATGATAGACTTTCTACAGTTTGTAAAAATTATGGCCTTTTGGAAACCAAATTATCTTCAAAGTCATAGATTACAAAATGGAATGATATGAAAATGCTCACGCTCGTGTAATAAAGAACTTCGTTTGTATGACGGCAGCATCAGCATTTACAGTTCCTTTAGTTACATCAAGTCCCAGATCTTTAAGTGCCTTCATCTGCAGATAAAGGACACAGAGATGCAAAATAATGTTCACACGCATAGAAACCAACTAGCACTTGCAAAGAAAATACACAAATTAAACAAATTTTGCTTCATGTATACTTGGTGACAAGTTAAGTGCAATATACCGAGTTAAGAAAATGGTTAAATAACTTAATGATATTTCTTTCTTCTCAAACAGGAAGTGGCTTCCAATCAATGGCCATCTCACTACTATTCACATAGCATATGAAACAAAAGTGATAATGATCGAAAGCCTGATGGGATTAAAGATAGTAACAACTAAATTCAAACTGTACATAACAATATTTTTAATCATTAAAGTAGGTAAATCGTCTAAAAACAAAACAGAAATAAAAAGACAAGACTTAATAGCTTATAAAAGCACGGATACAATCGACATCTGCATGTCTGAGTGAGGAAGTGAGAGTTAACACACCGTGTCAATGAGAGCCCCAAGACGGTCACCAAAACTAAGTTGCACAATTGTTGCAGTAGGATCTGAATCCTGATCGATCATAACAATTGGCATTGGAACTGCATCTGCATCCTGGTCAATTGTCTACAACAAAAGTGGGTGTCACAGAAATGGGAATAAATCCCCACGGATATTAGTGTGTGTGGGGGGGTGGGGGGGGATTAACCAACAACAATGGTTATGCAATAAAAATTAATTGCACATGATGTCAAGGCAGACTTCATGTAAATAAAGAACTTTCTCATTTCAAACTTCCATTGTATAACTCTACTAGATGATCCTCGAAGCCCATTTCAAACAATGCTTCAATGGATCTCATTAATGTCAGCTCTTAGGAGCTGCAACCATTTTATGTTTACAATCGTTTTCCCCTTTTTTCCCTCCTTTTATTTTGACTTCCCTTACTTTTTATACATGTAAATTCAGTAGGTAAATATCCAGCTCTTTAAGATAAAAAGAGTCTTTTTCTGTATGCATGCTTCTACTAGTTAGTGAAAACATGACAATTCGAGTAAGAACACCCAGGTCTGCTCTTAACTGTTGACAGTTCACACACACACACACACAAGACAATCCATAATAAAGCTTATGATTAAAATCTTAGTAACAGTAAATACTTAAACTGCAAAATGATGAGCACGGAGAGCTTTTAGAAACCGTGATGAAATGTTATGAGTCTACCACTAAACTTGAGTGTGTTAAGTTTCAAAAACATTTAGAATAGTAAAGAATAATGTTAGATGTATCATGTTTAACTTTTTATTCAGTCAGGAGTCAGAGTAAACCAGCAGTATTCTTTTATTGATTTGTGGAAAACAGAGAATTAGTTCAACGCCTCATACAATGTATCATGCTCAGCTCATCAGTAAAGCCTCCCCACTTAGGGATATATTTTGTCAGAATTTAATGGATAAAAAACAAACCCATGATGGTTATAATGATTGTTTGAGTTAGTACTATATAATATCCAGCTTATTATGATTACTTATTATCGTTGCAATAACATATTTAGATGGCATGTTATTGGAATTCGTAGGCTAGTGGTTGTGATGGAAAGCATATCCTTGGTGACAAAATTATTGCGATTATCTTAACAAAATTTCTATTCATTCATGGCATTCATGTTTTGAAACCTTTCTTATATTGCATTCTAGAATTCTTAAATTACCTGAACCATATCGTTTCCAGGATTTATAAAATTTCACCTATGAAGAAACTTCATAAGTTGCTGCAAAAGTTTTCACAATCCTATGGGAAATCGGGAATTGTGTTTGAAGTTTGAACATTAATTACATGTAAGTGTTTCCGCATGCGGCTGTCTGCACCAAACTTTGAAGTGATTAATGCACTTTTTAATAAGCAATACTTCAAAAATACAATTGCACATGAATAAGACATAGCAGGTTGATACGGTTTAAAGGATAATCATTTAATCAACATCAGACATCAATGAAATTAGAATTTACAGCGGACGTAGACCCCGATATTTCCGCTGAATTGATAGGAGATTGCGAAGCACTCCTACATCACAAACATGCATATAGTTAGATTCCAACACTGAAATTGCTTTATAGCTCTGTGGTGTGTAAAATTAGTTAGCAGGTAAATTAATTCCTAAAATCGACAATATAAACTTGTATTCTTCCTCAATAATTCCTAAATCCATTTGAATCGTAGAATCTAGGCAAATCAAATCATCACATCAGTTCCACTTCGCACTCGGCATCTAGAGAACAAGATTCTGTCTAAAAAAACACATTTGCTCTAATCATGATTCCAAAACCATTCAAGAAACAAGCATGATCGAGAGCGATTTAAGAAAAAGGAAGCGCAGATCGAATCTCACCATCGGATGTTTGCCCGCAGCCAGCTGCGATGGGCAGCGGTGGCGACGAATCCATAGAAGAGGGGCTGGGGCTTCGCGATCTCGATGCGAGAGGCGAGCGATTGAGGAAACCCTAGGTCCGAAACCCTAGATTTAGGGAGAGCGAGATAGGAGGAGGAGAGAGAGTGAGAAGAGAGGAAAGAGCTGGCCATCATTTGGAATCGGAGACGATGCGGATCGTTTTGTCCGAGAGCGATGAGAGAGAATGATTGAGAAGGGGGATTTATATATTCTCGCTGGGCGCTTTGCGGGTCGGATATTTCACTCAAGGCCTGGGCCCAACATAAAAGTATTTGGTGTCCTACCGATACGGGGAAAGTCGGGTGGGGCTTGACCCGATCCCGACCCGACCCGATCCGGTTTTCCCTGGATTTTTGGACATCCAATACTCGTCCGAATCCGATCGGACGAGTTGAAAATTAGATAAAATAATTTCGGATTGGGTATGAATTTAATGTTAAACCTGTCAGCCCAAACCCTAAACCCAGCCTGATGGAGGTCGGAATCTCCCTCGGATGTTGTCCTCCGTCGATCTTGTTGCCAGCGAGACTGAACGGTTGAGATTTGAGCTAAGAGTTGAGCGTGTGGATCTCGATGAGTTATTGGTTGTCGATGACACCGAGCTATCTGCAAGGGAAGTCCCGGAGTGGGAAACCACCGTAAGACCCTCCGACGATCAAGTAAGTACCGAGAAATAATAATGGCAGGGTAGCGGTGTATTGGAATGAGTTTGAACTACCTGATTTTTCTGGAAGAGAGGGTTTATATAGCGGTTGCATGGAGCGAACCGGCGTGAGATTCTCGCCGTCCGTTACACCCCCGCCTCACGTTCGCGTTGATGGCGGGGTACGTGCGGGGTACGTCCATTAATGGCAGGATACGCTCATTAATGGAGAGACGCGCCAGCGGGGGATGCGGGACGTGAAGCGGGGGACATCTCGTTTTAGCGATATACACGAAGCCGTTACGGGGGCGCCTGGGCTCCGTGCTCTCGGTTGAACAGAGAAGCCGAGAAAGTTTAGCTCAGTGGATAGCTCGGAGGCGAGCGAGGAGGCCGAGAAAGCTCAGCTCTGTAATAGCTCGGAGACAAGCAATGAGGCTGTGGAAGCTTGGCTGTAGGATTGGTTGGAGGCGAGCTGTTGGCAGGTTGCTAGGCAAATAGGGAAGGTATTCCGGGAAAGTCTCCAAAAGGTCGGATGCAACCTAGGAGACGAGGTGCCGAGAAATGTCCCCAATGCATCGTACTTATTCGAGCTCTGTATCCCCCAGGAATCTAGTGGGCTTAAGCGGTTGACACGTCATCCGCTACATGTCGCAATTTGGGGAATTCCCACTTACGAGTATCATCATTAGCCCCCACTCTCGTTTCGACCTATTTATGGGTCGGGTCAAGAGTAGTCTGCTCGGTTTTCTCCGTTCGGCTTAGTGCCGAGGAATCTTCGCGGTGGATTGTCTGGGAATGATGTGGCATTTGGCAGCCATGTCTCTTCGATCTCTGGATCTACGCGGCGATTCACGATAGGCCTAGGTTTCCGTACGTATCCTTGATGACGTCAGTGGATCAACGAAATGATTGCGCCATAAAGGAGACGTCGCTTCGTTCGCTCAGATAGTTGATCTTCATGCCATGTGGCCACCATTGGGTGGCGGACTGCGAGACGTTGCCAGTCGGATCCATGTGAGGGGGGAACGTCCAATGGTTGGTTGCCACACGGCATCATCGGGGCCGTGGGGTGCGATGCTTCATTTTGGCGGGAGCGGATTTGGACCGTTGGATGGCTTTTGCTGGGCGTATAAATAGGAGGGGCCTTTCCTTAGAAAACACTTTTGCTTTAGTTACCTCTCGTTGTCTGAAGATTGCCCGGCGCTCCGTCACTTAGGTCGGATCTTTAGCTTAAATCCATCTTCATCCGACCTTTTCTTGAATCATGTTAGATGTCTTCTTCTGAAGTTTCCTTTGATATAGTTAGGGTTGAGTCGAAAAATGAGGCTTCGGCTTCTGAAGCCGGGTCCAGTGGGTCATCTTCTTCCTCATCGGCTTCCGATAGTCAAGGAAGTTCTCCTTCTTCTTTGTCTTCTCCATCGGGCTCGCCCCCAAGGGGTGGTGACGCCCTTGTTTTTCGTCGTCGGGTGGCAAAGAGGCCCCCAAGGTGCGCATCGAAAATACTCACGTTGCGCCTTCAGTGTTGAATCGATTGGATGGGCTCTCTGACATCCGGGCTCGTTTCTACATCCCCCTGGCTATTCACTTCGTCTGGTCAGAGAGGGTGAACGGGCAGACCAGGTACAGGGCAATGAGATTGCTCTGTACCTAGAAGCATTCCGTGCAGGGATACGTCTGCCCTTCTCGTCTGAGGTTTGTGCTATACTCCATTGCTTCCGGCTTGCCCCGGGCCAGCTAGCGCCGAACTCGTGAAGAATTCTCCTCGAGTTCCTGGTCCGATTGAAGATTGATCATATCCCCATCGACTTAAGCCTCCTTCTTTCCTTCCTTTTCTATAAAATCACCCTGGCACTTTAAAGGCCGAGCCGAACTGGGTTTACCTTTCTTTCAAAAAACATAAGGGTAGGGCGGCTGGGTCAGGGGTAGTGGTCGTCCCTTTTTACATCCATGAGTGGAAGGAGAAGTTTGTTTTCGTCGATTCTCCGGAGGGAGAGAATTATCCAGTGCCCACCAAATGGCATAGGGCGGATTGCCCAAAGGTCAAGTAGTCAAACGTCCCGGAGGCGGGGATAGTGTCGCAGTGGGAGCCGATCCAGCGGGCCGATGTTTTTCTTTCTAAGCAGGCCTTGAGCTGAGCGGGACTCAGTCCCACGCGCTTCAGGGGTAAGTTAGGATTTCGCCGATTAATTTAGGCTTAGCATGATTTTGTCATTCCTGCTGCTGATCTTTTCCTTTGTTTTCTTCCGCAGAGCCAATGGAGCGAACGATCAAGCAGAACGATCCGGATCTTTGTTTTTCCTTTGCTTTCTGCATCCTTGTTTACCCCCGCAATCTTGAGCGAACGATCCGGCTGAACGATCGAAGATCATGGCCGCCATGGTCGCCAAGGCATAGGGGAGGAAGGGCGGCGGTGCTAGTTCATCCAAGCCCGCACCCGGTGTGGTTCCCCGGCAAGCTCCTCCCGCCAAGGTAGCTGTTGCTCCTCCCATCTCGGAGGATCGCCGAAGTAGAAGGAAGAAGCACGCCCGGGATCAAGCTCCCCGGGCTAGGACGGAGACGCCGCCTCCACTGAGTCTCCGGCCAAGAGACTCAAGAAAGTGGTTTCCCGGCCACCCTCGACAGGGATACAGGTGCAGGAGGGCGACTTCTGCATTGAGGTGCCGTTGGGGCTCTCTATGGCCGACTGCTTGCTAGCGGACATGGAGAAAGTAGTAGGGGCCAAGATTCCCCGGAACACTGTGAAGGCCCAAGTGGCGGCAATAGCCTAAGAGGCGGTCCAGGTTGGTAATCTTCTAAAATTTCCAAGTACTTTTTCCTCCGTCTAGTCTTTGATAAATGTTGTTCATGTTTTTCCGTAGATCCTCCAACATTGCGCCCTTGTAGCTGCCATGGAGGCCGAGAAGGTGGCCCCGATGATGAAAAAGGCCGGAGAGTCATCCACGCGCGAGGAAGAGCTCCTCGCCAAGCTAAAGGAGGCCGAGGAAAACGCTGCTTCCTTTGAGTCTAGGCTGGTATCGTAGGGCTTGAAGGCCACGAGGCTGAAGGAGTCTCACCGAGCCTTAATGGAGTCTAACCGAACTCTTCAGGCCCGGGTCAGCATGGTCAACGAGCTTTTCGAGGCCATGAGGAAGCAGAGGGACCTTTGCAAAGGGAACGCCCAGGCGGCTCACGAGACGGCGAAGGAGGCCGAGGCTAAGGTAGAGGAGGCCGAGGAGGACTACAAGGTGTCAAACCAATTCTACGTCAACCTTGCAGACTCCACGGCCGTCGGGTGACACAACGCCCTTGACGCGTCAAGGAGACGGCACGCTGGTTCGACGACTGGGAGCTCCGCGTGAGGTATCTCCTTACGGAGGAAGGGCCCTAGGGCGGTGGCACCGAGCCGACGGGCAGGGGCATTGCTGCTGGTGGAGGCGCCGAGCCGGCAGATGGAGGTGAGGTTGCCGGCGGAGGCGCCAAGCGGACGGACGACGGGGAGACCTTGCCCGAGAACGCCGTTTGAAGCCATCGTTCTTCCTGCCCTCCTTTTTGTTTTTATTTTTGTAGGCCCTCGGGCATTTTGTAAAGCTGATGAGCTTGTAATACCTTGTATATAATTTGGAACGTCAATAAAGTATTTTTAGCTCGTCTATAATGTGCATGGCCGTAATGTTTTCATCATTATTTATTTCATAAGTGTGGATACGTAAGACGATGTCATGCACCCCACGTGTTTGCGGGGAGGCGAAATATACAAAAAACGATTTTTCAAAACTCGCAACACCGGCTTGAATTCCAGGATCGATACTAAACTCTAACTAGCTAACTTGCAATGAGGTTTAACTACACGAATGAAAGTTATACCTCACGATACTAAGTCCTTCGGGTCTTCTTCGCTGCCCTCCACCTCGTCGTCAGCTCCACGGATCGAAAACGGATCGGGAAACCTCGACGGCCTCCTCGAGTCAAAGACGATCCCCCGAGAGTCTATAGTCTGAGCTCCTACCTCAAATCCGAGGTAACTACGGCTTCTAGTTCGCTAAACTAGAAGTCTTAGGTGGTGTAGAGTGAAAAGATGGAGTGATTTGTCTCTTGGAATCCTAGGTTTCTCAACTCATGAGAGGTTTAGGATTATAAGAAAGAAGGTCACTTGAAGAAAATGAGAGAGGAGAAGAGAGCTTGGATGAAGAATGACTTCTATTTGTGATGAATAAATGAACCATAAGATTTATTGATGAGATAATATCTCACAAAAATATCTATGGTTCACAAATATCTATTTTGTCGAGTGATGAGTCATAGCCATCCAAGAAAATATCTCCACCTCATTTCTCCACCCAAATTAGGTTTTATTTCATAAAGAAAATCAAAACCCTAATTGAGCATTTTCTTCTATAAGCTTTCCCGAGAAATTACGAGAACGCCCCTTATCCGTATATACATACCCGCATCCGCATTTCGAAGAATACAAATACAAAGAGATGAAAACAATCCATCAATATAATATTAGGATCCGGCTTAAACCAAATCCCACTAGTATTATCTGCCCGATCATCATACGTGTACAAGTACACTCAAGTGATCGAAGTCCTGTCGTAAAACCATACGATCTCTACACCTTTTGCCCGGTGCAGGGAAACCCTCTATGTGGGACTCTAAAGACTCGACACTATGCTGGCAGTGGGTTTAACCACAAGCCGCAAGCGGTATTATCTGCACGTAATGGCTACCCAGATATGTGTCGATAAGAAGGCCGATAAGCTAATTCATCCGAACTCCTGCTGAGCCTGTATGTGACAATTTCCGTACAGTCCGGTCTATTCGTCTAAGACTATCGCATATCGGGTCTAGGGGCGGTAATCGTCAGACTCCTAATAGCGCAATAAGTCGTGTCGGGGTATAGCCCAAAACACCATGAGAAACTACTGGAATAGTTACCAGTAAATCTCACTTGCCTTGGCCAAGGATTTTGTGTAATGGCCTTCCAAACACAGTAAGATATCAACCCCCAATACCAGGAGAAACGAATCCTATCTAACCGCCACTGCCTCCAAGTCCTTCGGGACTGTACCCAACTACTACCTGTTTGCACGACTCCTTTGAGTCATGGTAGGGTAGTAATCAAAGTACAGTGGGAACACACTCGAAGCGAAGTAGCAGTGTCAAGTCGATGGACTAGGCTGTACTCATGTCACCTGGGAGCTGCTACCTGACGATAGGTATAATACCCACCAACAGTTCCCGACGAGTCCTGTCCAGTGCACTCATAACCTAATGAGCACCTACATGCTATCTCCAGTATGACGTACTAATGGCTGTTGGACAGACCATCTCCCCTGCTGGGATGAGAAGCGTATATACTAGTCTACTCTGGAGTATCGATGCCCCGTCTTGATAATCCTACGACTAGGGACATATATAGGATGTTCTTATAGACTAACCAGCCCCCACTAGTGTGACTGCCATTACAACGCTGGTAATCAAGCAAAGATCCTAAGGGCTCTACCAATATGTATAAGCAATATACTAAAAGAAACACATGCATATATTGAGATAGAAACAAACCATGTAGCATACTACCATTTCGAGCAAGACTGTTACTATATCCGTGTATATCCCAAGCTTCCATTAAGTAATATACAAACCGGTATGATACAATAATGGCCTCTAGGGTATATATCACTAACAGGATAGACCGATGTCCTTCCTCACCCCGGAGTGGAGGCGACGTAGACCGAGCGAACACCAAACACGAATACCAAGTAGAAATAGACCGGTGTCTCTCCTCACCCCGGAGTCGAGGTGAAGTAAACCGAGCGAACACCAGACACGGATACCAAGTAGAAATAGACCGGTATCACTCCTCACCTCGGAATCGAGGCGACGTGGATCGAGCGAACACCAAACACGGATACCAAGTAGAAATAGGCCTTAATAAAGCTTTGCGCAGTCGCTCCCTCGAATCTGAGTAGGGTTGGAGTTGCGCCGGTTATCGACCGAATTCGAGCTTTATCTTCTTGGGTTGGGTTAGGAGTTTGTCTACTTCGTGTCCGGGTATGGTCGGCCTATCGACTTTGACGTGTGGCTTCAGGTTCCGCCGTTAAGGTCGAGCAGGAAGCCACCCGTCGGCCTTGTGACGAGGGCTTTGGATCCACCGCATTGTTGGGTAGGAAGCTACCCATGGTGGATGGGCCAAGCAGGAAGCTACTCGGCCGTCTCGTGATAAGGTTCTTGGATCTACAACGTTGTTGGGCAGGAAGCTACCCGTTGCAGATGGGCCGAGCAGGAAGCTGTCCGACGGCCTCGTGATAAGGTCTTTAGATCCACGACACTGTTGGGTAGGAAGCTACCCGTTGCGGATGGCCCGGGCAGGAAATTACCCGGCTGCCTCGCGATGAGGGCTTTGGATCCACGTCAGTGTTAGGCAGGAAGTTACCCACTGTGAATGGGCCGAGCAGGAAGCTACCCGGCCGCCTCATGATGAGGGCTTTGGATCCACGACGTTGTTGGGCAGGAAACTACCCGCTGCGGATGGGCCGAGCAGGAAGCTGCCCAGCGGCATCGTGATGAATGCTTTAGATCCACAACGCTGTTGGGAAGAAAGCTACCTGGCCGCCTCATGATGAGGGCTTTAGATCCACGTCGCTGTTGGGCAGGAAGCTACCCGTGGTGTATGGGCCGAGAAGGAAGATGTCCGGTGGCCTTATGATGAAGGCTTTGGATATATGGCGTTGTTGGGCAGGAAGCTACTCACTGTGGATGGGCTGAGAAGGTGTAGGGTGTTTTTCGTCACCCCATTGAGATGGAAAATACGCGTCGCTTGTCAGGCGTATTATAGATTCTCCCTGCCTAGGGTAGGCTGGGGTTTATTGATTGTGAGGATCCGAATCTCCGATAGCTGCAGATTAAACTGTCGTTAATTACCCCTCGCTTTTGGAGCGAGGGAACCTCCAATTAACAGGTAAAACTGGTCATACGAACTCAATGTGCAGTGTGCATGTATTGTATTTTGAAGGAGAGTTAGACATATCGGGGGCCTTGCAGAGTTTACGGGGGTCCCGCTACCCGGATAGCGGGCTGGGGTCAAGGGGGCTAGCAGCCGCCTTGTGGGGTACAGGGCAGCGCCCCGTTAGAATTTTTTTCTAACGGGGGACGTGTTTTGAGTCTAGAGTGTGAGGGAAAAAGAGGGGTGAGGAGCGTCCTAAGGACGCGTGAGTAGCGCGTGGGCACTGGGTGCCCTCGGGTCACATGAATAGCGCGTGGGCACTGGGTGCCCTCGGGTCACGTGAGTGGTGCGTAGGCGTTGGGTGCTCGCGGATCACATGCCAGGCGCATGGGCGCCGGGTGCCAGTGGGTTACGTGCACGGCATGCGACCGCTGGAAACACCAGCGGAGAAAGGGGCTTAGCCCTTGGGCTGGGAGTTGAACTCCTAAACAGGAATTAGGTATAGATTTGGAGTTAAACTCCCAAAAGATTTAGATTTAGAGTTAAACTCCTATGTAAGAAATTGGATGTGGATTTGGAGTTAAACTCCTAAAAGGCTTGGATTTGGAGTTAAACTCCTAAAAGGTCTGGATGTGGAGTTAAACTATTTTGAGAATTTGGATCTTGGAGTTGAACTCCTCGAAGATTTTCGAAGATGATCAAAGGAGACCCATTTCTTCTCCCTGAAGCTTCGGATCCTCCCAAAGTGGGATTTTTTGAGGTGGGTCTTCTTCCTCCTCCTCTCCTTTTGCTAGATCTTGGAGAAAAAAGGAAGGTGAGATTAAAAATCTTCCTTTTAGGGATTTGATGGGAGATCTAAACTACCCTTTGAAGGTTTTATGGTGAAAAACTATTTCTTTTTGGAAAAAGAAGAGTTAAACTCTTGATTTAATTGGCAATGAAAAGAAAATGAAGAACTTGAGAGAAAGGAGATGGAGGCATAAACCCTAGAATTTTTTTGAGAGAATGAAAAGTTGTTGATTTTTTCATCATATTTGCCTTTTATAGGCTACACACTTTACATATAGTCCCTTGGGCTTTTCCATATGGCACTTATGTCATCCCATGCCCTATGTACTTATTTGTTTTTACACATAAGTTATGGGGTTTATAAAATTTTAGCTTTTTGCCCCATATTCTATACATTTATTTCTAAAAAATTATATTAAACTAATTTATGGCTTCATTTCTTTTGTCATGGGACCGGTCCCTTCCATGCTCGGTCTTGACTTGTGCTCAGGCCCACTTGGCTTGTGCTCAGGCCCAGTTGGCTTGGGGTTGACTTTGATTTTGACTTGGTCAACCGACGTTTAATTTTTGACCCCAACAAAATTCCCTCCATCAATAAATGCACACCGTGTGTATGAGTTGTGTGCATGAAATTGATGGATCTTGTTCTATATGGAGCTTGATTCGGTTGGGTTCCCTTTTGACGACGTGGAGGGTATGCTGCCATTTTAATGACGTGGACGGTCGATACTGCCATTTTAGCGGCGTGGACGGTCGGTGCTGCCATTTTTGCGACTTGAACGGACGGTGCTGCCATATTTGCGACTTGGAGGGTCGGTGCTGCCATTTTAGCGATGTGGACGGTCGGTGCTGCCATTCTTGCGACGTAGATGGTCGGTGCTGCCATTTTAGCGACTTGGATGGTCGGTGCTGCCATTTTTGCGACTTAGACGGTCGGTGACTTGCTCCGCTTTTTGCGGTGTCAGGATTTGATTTGACTTGCTCCGCTTTCTTCGGCGTCGGGATTGAAATTGACTTGCTCCGCTTTTTGTGGTGTCAGTGTTGATTTGTTTGATTTTATTTGTTTAGGGAGTTCCCTACCCGTCCAGCGGGACTTTCGAGCTTAGAAGTGCTGCCGGGTGGGACGTTGATTTGATTTGTTTGATTTCTGTCTTATTTGGCGGGACTTTTGAATTCGAGAGGAACTTAGAATTTGGATTTTGTTTAGCATCAGCATTGCTGCACTGGAATAATACCAGGAGCAACTCATCATTTGCCCCGGGAGGACTTGGGATTTAGTTTTTGGGTCAGCATTAGCACCGCTAATACTGAAGCGTAGTGCTAGGAGCGACTCATCATTTGCCGTTGCGAAAACTTGGGATTTGAGTTTTGGGTTGGCATCAGCACCGCTAAGACTGAAGCGTAGTGTCAGGAGCGACTCATCATTTACCGTTGCCCGTTGGGGAGCGATGGCTTAGGAGACAGGTTTAGATCTCTATCACCTAAGGCTTTTCAATTTTATGAGCCGTAAGGGTCTCATAAAAGCATTTTCTCCATATGAGTCGAGAGGATCTCGCAGGTGTATGTTCTTGTTAGGAATCGTAAGGATTTCTAAGTGTGTTGCTCCTTTGTGAGTCGTAAGGATCTCACACGGGGATTCTCTTTTCACAAGATCGAGAGAACTTTGCTAGTGTATTTCATCTCTTTTCACGAGTTTGCGCTCTTTCGGGTTTTCACAAACTCGCCGGCAATTCTACTGTTTTTACTCATGGAGCCCTTTCGGGTTTTCATCCATGCCCATTTTTCTTTTGGACATACCGTTTTTTTAGCTTCATCGCTGGTAGGACTTCAGATGTAGTCTCGCCGGTAGGACTTGGGAGAGATAGGGGTCGTTTATACCCGTGGATTGTATACGGTTTTACAGGATTTATGATCCAGACTGTAGAGCCGGTGTGCTTAATTTGTCGACGACTTGGAGCATTCACGCATAGTATTTCTTGAGATATTGGCCATTGATGGGTGGCATGGCCCTTTCTCCCTCGGCACTTATTAGTTGGTAGGATCCTCCGTCGAACACTTTCTCGATGACATATGACCGTTCCCAATTTGGCTTGAATTTTCCCTTGGCATGTCGATTGGGGATGATCGGTCTTTTGAGGACCAACACCAATTCGCCTTTCTTGAAAAGCACGGAGACGGGTCATCTTATCATAGGCCCGTGACATTTGGGCTCGGTACAGCTCCAGATTTTGCTGTACTGCGAGCCTCTTTTCCTTGAGCGCATCAAGCTCTTCGAGCCGAAGGATTGTGTTTTCCTCTTTCGTCAGATTGTGCTGGATAGCCATCCTTAGTGTAACGACTCTAAAATCTTGTACGGAAATGTTACTGTTAATATATAAGAAATGAGTTTTACAGTTTGAGTTATAAGTCAATTTTGTTAAATAACAGCAAGAAGCCACTTGTAGCTGACTGGTAAAGCCTTTGCACTGATGTAATGTAGCCCCTGTGTTCGATTCCCATCAGACACATTATTTTTTTCTGAATTCTTTTTAAATTTTTGGAAGCCCAAAAGTTTGCACGTGCAATACACAGGAAATGAAAATTTCAGAAAAATTAAACATGTGAAAAATGGAGTAAACAAGGATTTAATCATCTGGCACGAATCTCGATACCAGATGGAAAAAATCGACCAGCCAAAGAGGCATTTAGACCGGCGGGGACGGTCGGATTGAGGCCAATGAGCCACGTGCTCTGCACACTTGTCTCTTCGCATACCCCTAACTCTCCTGCACTATTTGATTTCCCTGCAATCAAACAGAGACCCTTCACACTTGTCTCTTCACATACCCCTAACTCTCCTGCACTATTTGATTTCTCTGCAATCAAACAGAGACCCTTTATTTCACAATTAAACATCATTTTAATGCTTTTTAATCCACCAATTTAATTCCAAAACCCTAATTCTCCACTATAAATACCATCCCCTGCTTTAGCTCAGCACCATTCTGAAAATTATAGCAAAATTCTCTTAAAAAGTTCCTAAGTACAAGTGGAGTAAAGAGGAGTAAGTGAGCAAGCAACTTCCGGCGAAGATCGAAGCAACATCCGGAGCTCCCGCGACGCCACGACGATACTATTCCTTTCCTAACCCTTTCCTTAAGCTTTCAAAATAGTAAGTCCCTCCTAAATTCCTTTGCTCTTCATTGAAATTCTTTTTTAATCAAAATCGGTAAAAGTGGAGTTATTACCGACATCACCTTTTCTAAAGCCTATAATTCCATTTTCCTTTATCTTTTAATCAAACCAATTTTACCATTTCACTTGTAATCTTAATACCAATGTTTAGAATAAATTTTATCCAAGAATCTTGTAACACCCTAGTTCATTTATACCAGTTCTAGTCAAGTATTTCTTTATTTATGGTATTTTTCTAATTTACTGTGTTTTGGGTGCGAGTAGTATATTTGACATCTGTATTTGCATCCGACCCGACCCGCTTGCTTGAAACCTGTCTTGATTCATGTTTATGATCTACCCTGACTTGTTACGTAGACTCGTGCACTTTCATTTTAATTTATACATTGCATACTCGCATTATATCTGGCATCTGCATTTTTAAGTATAACATTTAAAGTCACATAAAATATTTTAAAAATAGATTGCATGGCCTACATGATACCCCTAACCCTATGGTAGTATCCGCTCATCTTGTTCTCGTCCCGTTCAGTGAAACGGACTTGTTTGGATGGCTACGCGTACGTACGTGCATCCGTTCTTGGGGGTATGCATTTTCGTTACCCGGATATCCGATTTTAGTTTTGGTCGACATGTATATTTTTTCATATTTTGAAACTAAATTTTTTAGACCCGATCCGGGCGTGTTTTGGACTAAGTTTGTATTTAACGGAAAATCAAATTTTATTAATATAATTTAATATTTAAAATTTAATCGATAGTTTAAAATTTATAAAACTAACAAAATCTTTTTAAATTAATATCCTAACGTTTTTACAACCTATCTCTCTCCCTGACACATCTCTCCCCCCCCCCACTCAGTCTCTCTCTCTCCCCACTCAGTTTCTCTCTCCTCTCGCGCTTTCTCTCTCCTCTCGGAGATACTGTGCGCTCCTTGATTCGCATCACCTCCTCGCGCGCTATCGTCACCTCCCTTCACAAATTTTTCTTCTCCTCTATAAAAATCCCCCGACCCTCCACGAGAAACCCATAACTCTCGAAACCCTAACCCTAAGCCAGCCCCCTCGACCTCAAAACCCGACCTCGTTGTAGGGTTCCTAGGCACCCTAGTGAGGTCTCACAAGGCATCGAACATGCCAATATAAAAATTTATGGGTGCCGAGAGACCCGACTACGGATCGTTTGCTAGATTTCTAGGCGAAAAACAATCTAGTTAACAACTTAACTAATGGGATATCGGAAATACAACCTTTGTAGATCCGGTGCTCCACCTCCACGGCTCCGCAACGAGGTCCTCTCCGCTGTCCAAATCAAATCCGGGCTCTAGAGTCGGCTTCGTCGGAGAAAAAGCGAGCTAGGTCGTCGATGTCCATGCCGAAGATGATCTACGTCGAGGCATCGCTAAATCAAGCTCCACCTTCACCAAGCCCTAAAAACTTGTGAAGGAAACACACTCTACTACTTGGCAAGAGGTAGAGGATGAAGAAATAGAAAGTGGGTAGACTTTAGAATTGGATTTCTCACACTTATGCTCAAATTGCCATTGTTGAAGAAAGCTTTCTTCTTGAAGAAGAAGAAGAAGAAGATGATAAATCTTATGATAAGTTAATTCAAAATGGAAAATAAATTGAACACTTATCATGTGGCAACCATGGTCAAGTGTAGAGAATAAATCATGGTTAGAAGGAGTGGTTAGGGTTAAGCATGAAGACAAAATGGTCACTTAGTCAAAGCTTCATGAACTTTCAATGTAAAACAAAACTAGCAACCATTTTCTTTTCTTTTGCCATTTCTTTTCCAAAATAAAATAAATGCAATAAATAAATAAATGAAAAAGAAAACCCTAACCAATATACAACCATGGTTTAATCTTTACACAAACCCTAAAGAGCATGTATCATCAAACATGATACAATCAAGTGCACAAAAAGTATATCACATATACAATGTGCACATCCGAGCGAGAAAATCCATCTTAAGTAAACCGATACTAGTTGATGCAAAGTAATATATCAAATATATAAATATGCATCAAATCATTAAATCAACACTTGATTCAATGATCCGGTCATGTCGCACACAACCGACTAGTATACAATGTATCAGCTTATCGGATCAACGCTTGAATCGATAACTAGGTTATATCGCATACAACCATTCGATACATTCATCGCGAGAATGAAATACGGTATCACATACACGCATTATTCTCGGTCCCGCACATATCTCATATGCGCTCCTATTTCGTTTCGCTTGAGCCAGGAAACCTCTGTGTAGGACTCTAAAGACTCGTCAATACGCCGGCAACAGGTGATGATCATATCAAACACCCACAAGCCGCAAGCGGTCTGCTAAACGTAACGGCCACCCGGGTATTGAGCGATCTGAAGATCGACGAGCAAGCCCGCTCACACTCCAGTGAATCCAACCAGTAACACTACCGTACAGTCCGGTCTGATCGTCTGATATGTCGCATATCTTGCCTAGGGGTGGTAAACGTCAGACCCCAATAGCTCGATAAGTCGTGTCGATATGAGGCTCATAACGGGTCGAGAAACTACTGGTAACACTTACCAGCAATTCTCTAAGCAGCCCTGGCCAGGGACTTCCTGTTATAGCCAATTGAACACAGCGCAACATCAACCCCCTATACCGGGAGAGACGAATCCCCTCCTATCGCTCATTGCCTCCATGTGACTCGGGACTGTACCCAAAAACCACCGTTTTGCATGCCCTCTTGGACGTGGTAAGATGGAAATCAAAGCACAGTGGGAACCACACAAGACTCTATGACGATCTCGGGTCAACAGACTACTCTGTACCAGTGTCACCAGAGAACTGCCATCTGACGTGAGGTATAATACCATCTGGGAGTTCTCGGCGAGTCCGTCCAGTGTACCCAGTCTCTACTGAGCACCCGTATATCATCTCCGATGTCAAACACCAATGGATATGGGATCATCCATCGCCCATCTGTATGGGTCGAGAAGCTACACGCTAGTCTACTCTGGTATATCGATGCCCCGTCTCGATACACCCACGACTAGGGACCTTGAAGGATGTACTTATGGACTACCATGTCCCCACTAGTATGATCCGCATCACAGTCCAGGTAGTCAAGTACACATCCTAAGGGCTTTACCAACATGTAACAGAGAGACAATCAGTATACACGTTAAGGTAAAGTTCAACCAGATAGCATACTATCATGTCGAGCAAGAAAGTCCTCCCTATATACGTCCCAGCATCCACTACAATATACATTCTATGTACAGTAATGGCCTCTAGGGCATACATATAACTAACAATCTCCCACTTGCACTAGGGCCATCTGATAGCAGTGGTTGCAGTATCTCATACTGAACCATCCCATAAAAGTCTCTCTCTGGGAACAGGCCTTTGTGAGTGGATCCGCTGTGTTGTCCTCTGAGTCTACTCTCCTAACCTCGATCTCCCTGGAGATCAACCATCTCCATGATCAAGTGATACTGCCTTAGAATATGTCTGGATCACTGATGGGACCTGCGTTCCTTGGCATAAGCCACAACTCCATTGTCACACAATGGGAGGAACATAGTTCATCTCATGAACCAATATACACCCAAACAGCCTCTTTGGTAGCATCTTAAGTAGCGATGTATCTAGCCTTTATCGTCTAGTATGTCACGGTATCTAGCTTGGAACTCTTCCAACATACCGTCCCTTTACTGAGGGTAAAGACAATGCCAGTGACTGACATTCAGTCGTCTTTATCACCTTGGAACCATTCCAGTGATTCTCCCCAGGATCGATTGATACCGTCTCACTACAACTAGTGAGAATCCTAAATCCAATTAGATCTATCTCATAGATCCAAAATCCAGGATTTAGGAGGTATCACTTTGATCCTATATGGAGAATCATTGTGATAAGCGGAGATTGATCGAGCGTAGCATAGGAAACTCCTTCCCTATCAGGAGTATGTCATCCACGTACTCTACGAGGATCATCACCATACTCCCTACTACCTTTTTGTTTATACAAGGTTCATCTACCATTTTGATGATGTTAAACTCTTTGACTAATTCATCAAAACAGATGTTCCATCTCCGCGATGCCTGCTTTATCCTATAAAGCATCTTGCACACGTTTCCGCTGCTCCCACTGTCTACGAAGCCCTCTGGCTGTGTACTTATAGACGCACTCTTCTAAATCATCATTTAGAAAAGCAGTCAAGACACCCAACCACCAGATATCGCAGTCATGGTATGTAGCCGTGATAAGTAGGATCTGGATGGACTTAAGCATAGCTACTTGAAAAGGTTTCATCATTATCCAAACCTGGTCAATGATGCAAACTTTTAACAAGTCTAGCTTTGAAAGTCTCAACTTTTCCATGTACACCAAGTAATCTTCTCAAGATATACTTGCTCCTGATGGGGATTTAACCCTTCAGATATAGCAGCTAAAGTCCATACTTTGCTGGTGTATAAGGATTCCATCTCAGATCACTAAGCATCCAGCCATTCTTACAGAGTCTTACTCCTGATGGCCAGCTCGAAGCTAGTTGGGTCATCATCTCATGATGCAATCCTCGCTCCCACTGTCATAGAGAAACCGAAGTAACTCTCAGGTGGGTGAGGAACCCTACTAGATCGGCGGAGAGGCCGAGGTTCGTTGGTAACTATTGAATCCTTTGGTTCTGTCAAATCTTCAGCTGCAGTTTTGTATAGCTGGAACATTTCCAGTTCTACATGACTGACCTTGCCTCGAGCTTGTCCGGATTTTGCTTTTAGACATAGGCCGGACAACCCCAAATCTCAACTAGCTTAAGACATGGGCTCTTCCCTTTCCATATCACATATGAAATGGTAGGCAACTGATTTGATTCGAACCCTATTCAATAGGTATGCAGCTTCTCAAGCGCATAACTCCTAAAAGGAAATAGGTAACTCAGTAGTACTCATCATAGAGCACACCTTATCACATAGGGTGTTATTGCTCCACCCCGATATACCATCGTGCTATGGTGTATACGGAGGAGTAATGCTGAGAGAGAATCTCATTCTCCTTTAGAATAATCCAGGAATTCCGTGCTCAAGTATTCTCCTCCTTGATCACATCAGAGGACATAATACTTATACCCGTATTTTGGTTCTCTACTTCTAACTTATATTCTGTGAATATCTCAAAAGGTTCGGACTCATGTTTCAACAGGAACATATGTCTGAATCCTGAGAGATTATCAAAGAATGTAATGAAATACAAAGAACCTGTCCTGGCATGTGTAGACAGGGACCTACATACATCAGCATGTATCATTCCAAGAGTTTACTAACTCTTTCTCTGTTTCCAATAAACAGAGCTGTGGTCATCTTATCTTTGTGACATGACTGGCGAGTTTCACAAGATGTAAATTCAAACTAATTTAAATATGCATCTAAATGTAACTTCAGCCAGTCGGGTCGCATTGATATGACCTAGTCTACAATGCCTCAAGAAGGATTCGTTCAGTTCTGAACTCTTCCTCTTGTGTGTGTTCCATATACTAAGAACTGTAGTTTGATTTAGAACATCAATGCTTTTAGATAACGCGCCTGAACCGATCAACTTTTGATATAGGAAATGTTCAAAACATTATCCAACAATACAAAATTTTACCGTTTCTTTACTGATAAAGAGACAGATATGATTTTGTATATCAGGTTCGGTATCTAATAATATTCGTTCAGAATCAATGTATTGTAATACAGGGTGACAGTGACCAACAGACTTGGCTGCAACTCTTGCCCCGTTTTCTGCCTCATGAAACTTATCACCCGTTCTCAGTTCTCTACCTTTCTGTAGCCCTATGTAACAGATTACATATCTGGGATCCTGATCTGGTATCATATACGCAGGACGTAAAGGATACTGAGAAACAGTTCTGTATAATGAACACACCCGAAGATGATGCATCATCATGCACTCTCTTCGTTTGGGCGGCACGGGAATTCTGGTAATCCCCTATTTCCTGCTCTGTCTTATAACAATTATAAGTTGGAGCGGGACCAACGTTCCCCAGCTCAGTATAACAAGCGGGTTCGGTCAATATTCCGTATTATTATCTTGATTAAGGCGTGATATGGTCGCTACCTGGAGAGAGAGAGAAGAAAACACTCAGCGTGCGCTCTGTCAAGAATAGATTGGTTATTATTTTATCTAATCAGGATGGCTCCCACTGCTTTTTTATCAAATCTTCCTTCAAACCCTAAAAGGAAAGACTAGCCGGGATTAATTACACACTACAAGTTCGCCAATCTTTCAGCCAGGCCAGTGTCGGTACTTTGAGGGAGGTCCCCCGTGCTTTCGCACGAACCTAATTAATGTAAACCTCGTTTTCCCAGAGACGTAACCTCGTTAACACCTTTCTAGACACCTACTTGATCGGCTAATTGTAATGTATAAAACTCTCCCAGGAGTAACTCTTACTCGCAGCGGGTATCGGGATCCAACTATCTCATAGAAGGTATGCAATCTCATTGCAAATTTCAACACTTGAAATTCCCGATAATATTTTGCCCCTAGCTCGCTATGACCTTGACGCATGCCAAACAACCCATAGTCTGCTAGTCAAGTTCAACCCGTACATTTCTTGATTGAATTAAACCCACCTGCATGACCCTTGACGCATGCCAAACAACGCCGTACGAATACCCTAATCCAATCGCATCATATGCTGGCAGATAAGCACTAGTTAGCTACCATACACTACGCCTTGACGCATGCCAAACAACCGCAGCACGAATACTCACTAATACTTATCTGAAATGACGGAGGGCTACGACAGGTTTTTCTGAAAACCTATTGCGTAATGAACTTGATATCGTTGTAGAATCAAATGAATTTTGAAATGGAGTGTTTTTTAGGCTTTTCTAGTTTTGCTAAAGGAGTCACTCCCGGTGAAGGGATCGTCGGTCATTTCCTCGTCGAATGAGGTGCGGGATATATCATATATATCACTGTGCAAAGCAAAAACACTTAAAAGCAATCAAAATACAAACCGAGTGTGTAGCATCTGCCAGTTATTGCTAAAGGAGTCACTCCCGGTGAAGGGATCTCGGTCCTTTCCTCATCGAATAAGGTGCAGGATATATCACATATACCGCTGTGCAAAGCAAGAACTGTAGCTACCTGTTTTATTTTGAAATTCGATTCTACAACATCTTAGGTTTCTTTTATTTCATTAATCACATTAATGAAGTCCCATCATTTAATGTACCTAAACATCACAGATAAATACGACGTACACTTATGCCATCCGCATTCGCCTCGATGTCCCCTCGTGCACCGTTAGGTTAGGTAACTAACGACAGAGCGGGGCAGGGCTAGCGCGGGTGTAAAACATAAGTAACGTCTATATAATATATCATATATACTATATACTGTATCTATCATAGAACATCACATGATCACATCACAGATATCGCAGCAGAAGAAACATATGAAATATTGGATATACTAGGACGTCCGTGTTTTCAATACGAGCCAGTATAAAACACGGATTCCACGGTCGTGATGAATAGCCAAACCCACACCCCTAGACCCCTACGAGAGCGGCAAGCAACCCTGCCAATTCTAGAGTTAGGAGACCCGGACTCGACTCCTCGAGTTGGTCTCCCACTGGACTCCAGAACCCGGTTACTTGTGCCCTCCTCCTTGGGTCTATCCTAGTGCGGAAAAGTAAATAATATACAAACGGTGACAACTTCCGCAACCTGGAAGCGCCCCAATAAAAGAATATTACATACAAGTTTTTACATGAATGAAAATGAAAAACACTCATCTCACATAAAAACCCCCGGCTATTTAAACACGACGATCCAATATAACATATCCAGCAACACATAACATCACATGTCATCAACGTAAGTAAACATGCGTATCCCAATTGTCGTTGACATATAGCAACGAAACCGGCGATATCACATATTACACTTACGGTCACAGAAAAGAAAGTGTAAAACTACAACAGTTGGAATCCGCAACCAGCATAGACATCACATGCCTAATCAAATGAATTCCTTAGACATCACATGCCTAACAATTATAAACCCCGCATTTTAGTCTCATTATCGAAAACACTTTTCAATATCAAGTCGGGCAATTCAACAAGATTCCCGACATCCTGATCGAATGCTCGTCGCAAACTTCAGTAGACGGCCGCACCCCCGTTACCGTCGACGAAGTGCACCAAGGCGGAACACCGCTACCGCGAGCACCCGAATGGATGCTTTCGGCGACGGGGTTCTCCTACAGTCACTTGGTCGGGGCTATGGAGTGAGGCTGTCTATTAAGTTTACCCGGCGAGTATCCGCGTACGCTACGTGATTGCGACGGACTTTTGATCACATCAAAATTCCGTGGCAACCGATCATCTGAGACTAAAGTGCTACGTTTATAACATTCATTCAGTTATCTCATAACTATTTGCGAATTCCAATTATTGTATCCCATTCCGGATAAATAGAAAATGTCAAACTTTCCGATCGAACAATCGAACACCCAAGTTTTCCCGAAACTGATCAACACATGAAACAAGTATAACAACATTCCGTTCGTGCCTCAGTACCAACGGTCCAGCCGTAGAAGGGTCAAGCCAACGCCTCACATGTGGCACGCCGTACTGCCCCAAACCCGAAGGTTCAAAGGGCAGTTCAAGACGGTCATATAATCGAGTTAAGGTTTGTTGTCTTCTAGAGGGACCATCGCGTTACTTGCACTACTTAGAACGTCGTTAAACTACGGAAAAATCCAACACTTAGAAATTTCCCGACAGGGGAAAAATTGGGTATTTATATCCGGTCGAACTTTTTAACATATTCTAAAATTTATCCGGAAAGCCACATAGACAAAATTTGATAACCCGATCGAAACACCGAATCCCCAAAACAACTGCAGAAAATTCAACTCTTGAATAAATTTTAAAAATACCCAGAGAACTCAGCACCTGAAACAATGAATTACTGTGCAAACAGTAAGCGATGACGTCACATTTATGCCGCTGAACCGCCGCATTAGGTAAGATTATGCCGCGGTTCCGCCGCCAAATTCACTGTTCATGCAAAACTTTTTGCGCCGTAATTCTTAGATTTCCCTGCTGAGTTCTCTGCATATTTTTAATTTGGAAAAATGCACGATTTTTGAAAAAGTACAGAGAGCAAGTTTAGGTTTGGGTTTTCGGGTCGTTCGGACTTCAAAGTCCGTCTAGACTTCGCCTAAGGCTCTAGCTAGGCTCTGATACCACTGTAGGGTTCCTAGGCACCCTAGTGAGGTCTCACAAGGCATCGAACATGCCAATATAAAAATTTATGGGTGCCGAGAGACCCGACTACGGATCGTTTGCTAGATTTCTAGGCGAAAAACAATCTAGTTAACAACTTAACTAATGGGATATCGGAAATACAACCTTTGTAGATCCGGTGCTCCACCTCCACGGCTCCGCAACGAGGTCTTCTCCGCTGTCCAAATCAAATCCGGGCTCTAGAGTCGGCTTCGTCGGAGAAAAAGCGAGCTAGGTCGTCGATGTCCATGCCGAAGATGATCTACGTCGAGGCATCGCTAAATCAAGCTCCACCTTCACCAAGCCCTAAAAACATGTGAAGGAAACACACTCTACTACTTGGCAAGAGGTAGAGGATGAAGAAATAGGAAGTGGGTAGACTTTAGAATTGGATTTCTCACACTTATGCTCAAATTGCCATTGTTGAAGAAAGCTTTCTTCTTGAAGAAGAAGAAGAAGAAGATGATAAATCTTATGATAAGTTAATTCAAAATGGAAAATAAATTGAACACTTATCATGTGGCAACCATGGTCAAGTGTAGAGAATAAATCATGGTTAGAAGGAGTGGTTAGGGTTAAGCATGAAGACAAAATGGTCACTTAGTCAAAGCTTCATGAACTTTCAATGTAAAACAAAACTAGCAACCATTTTCTTTTCTTTTGCCATTTCTTTTCCAAAATAAAATAAATGCAATAAATAAATAAATGAAAAAGAAAACCCTAACCAATATACAACCATGGTTTAATATTTACACAAACCCTAAAGAGCATGTATCATCAAACATGATACAATCAAGTGCACAAAAATTATATCACATATACAATGTGCACATCCGAGCGAGAAAATCCATCTTAAGTAAACCGATACTAGTTGATGCAAAGTAATATATCAAATATATAAATATGCATCAAATCATTAAATCAACACTTGATTCAATGATCCGGTCATGTCGCACACAACCGACTAGTATACAATGTATCGGCTTATCGGATCAACGCTTGAATCGATAACTAGGTTATATCGCATACAACCATTCGATACATTCATCGCGAGAATGAAATACGGTATCACATACACGCATTATTCTCGGTCCCGCACATATCTCATATGCGCTCCTATTTCGTTTCGCTTGAGCCAGGAAACCTCTGTGTAGGACTCTAAAGACTCGTCAATACGCCGGCAGCAGGTGATGATCATATCAAACACCCACAAGCCGCAAGCGGTCTGCTAAACGTAACGTCCACCCGGGTATTGAGCGATCTGAAGATCGACGAGCAAGCCCGCTCACACTCCAGTGAATCCAACCAGTAACACTACCGTACAGTCCGGTCTGATCGTCTGATATGTCGCATATCTTGCCTAGGGGTGGTAAACGTCAGACCCCAATAGCTCGATAAGTCGTGTCGATATGAGGCTCATAACGGGTCGAGAAACTACTGGTAACACTTACCAGCAATTCTCTGAGCAGCCCTGGCCAGGGACTTCCTGTTATAGCCAATCGAACACAGCGCAACATGAACCCCCTATACCGGGAGAGACGAATCCCCTCCTATCGCTCATTGCCTCCATGTGACTCGGGACTGTACCCAAAAACCACCGTTTTGCACGCTCTCTTGGACGTGGTAAGATGGAAATCAAAGCACAGTGGGAACCACACAAGACTCTATGACGATCTCGGGTCAACAGACTACTCTGTACCAGTGTCACCAGAGAACTGCCATCTGACGTGAGGTATAATACCATCTGGGAGTTCTCGGCGAGTCCGTCCAGTGTACCCAGTCTCTACTGAGCACCCGTATATCATCTCCGATGTCAAACACCAATGGATATGGGATCATCCATCGCCCATCTGTATGGGTCGAGAAGCTACACGCTAGTCTACTCTGGTATATCGATGCCCCGTCTCGATACACCCACGACTAGGGACCTTGAAGGATGTACTTATGGACTACCATGTCCCCACTAGTATGATCCGCATCACAGTCCAGGTAGTCAAGTACACATCCTAAGGGCTTTACCAACATGTAACAGAGAGACAATCAGTATACACGTTAAGGTAAAGTTCAACCAGATAGCATACTATCATGTCGAGCAAGAAAGTCCTCCCTATATACGTCCCAGCATCCACTACAATATACATTCTATGTACAGTAATGGCCTCTAGGGCATACATATAACTAACACTCGTCACCACCTCCATCTCATCATTTCCTCCTCCTCGTCGTCGTGATCTTCTTTCTCCTTCCTCCATCCCGAGCACCCACAGAACCCTGCACACCCAAACCCTAGCTCCTTACTTCGCCGATCTCCACCGCCGACGATCCTCAACTCATCATCACCGTCACCACCCTCTTCTCCTCTCCTCCTCCTCTTCATTCTCTTCTCCTCCTTCTTTCCTTTTCTTCTTCTTTCTTAAACCCCACAACCAACAGAACCCCAGCCTGCACCCTGCACCCTCGCCGGCACCTCACCGCCGGTGACCCGACACCACCACCTTGTCTCTCTGACCCCTGTGCACAACCCAGTGAGCAATCCCTTCTCCCTTCTTCTTCCTCTTCTTCTTTTCCTTTCTTTTCTTTTTCTTGTTCTTGAATTCTGTATTTTCCAGCGTCGCCGGAGTCGCGTCTCCGTTGTCGTTCCAGACGACCCAGTAGACGTGCCTTACCTGCGTGATCACCCTCTTGCTTTGCTTGGACCCGTCCCGCGTGTCGTGCATGCGTTGCGACGTTTTACCGACGGCGGACGTGCCGTGCGTATCCGTATTGTGATCCATCGAGGCAAGTTAATCTTGCTACATGCTATACTACAATATATTGCACACATGTGAATAATAACATTACTTATTGTTTAATTATGCATCCCACATTACCATTTTACTATTTTACTGTCTTCGGACATACGTGTGCATCCATATCACTATTTACATATCTAGTCGCATGCTCATTCATCTTGCTACATGCTAGGTATATTATTATGCATCCATATGAGTAAAATGTTACCCGTTTATCACATTATACATCCATATTAAAGTTTTACCGTTTTCGGATACCCGTTTGCATCCATATCATTTAAAATATATATAACTGCATCTATAGATCATATTAATTCATGTTATTATTATAGTAACACCCCATGTTTAATAATGTGCATCCCATTTAGTCTTGTAACTGTAAATATAACCCTAATCGACATTTGTGCATCCATACCATTAACTACATATCTAGTTGAATACCATAACACGTTATTTCATATTACTGCTACATTAACACCCCATGCTAGATAATGTGCATCCTACATAGTCATGAAGTTATAGTTGTAACCCATGATAGTTATTTATGCATCCATGTTTATTAGTGTATCCATACTATTAATTCTGCATAACTAGTTGCACCCCATATTACATTAACTCATATTATTAATACATTAGTACCCCATGCTTGATATTATGCATCCTACTTAGTCATGATGTAACCCCTGATCGATAATTGTGCATCCATGCTTTTATCGTACATCCGTACTTTTACCCTGATTCAATACTTGCTACATTGTACTGTTGGGCACCCATTTGATCCACTGTGCACTACTTGACATGACTTGATACATGTACACTACCTGACATGACCTGATATATCACTACTTGACATGTTACATGATCCTGTTTCTAACGCGAACAATCCTGACATGTTGTCCCGATGGACATATCATGTTGTCTGTATAGACAAACCTGTTCCTGCTTGATCCTGTGTTGGCATTAGCTTCCGATTTATCAATACCTGACTTGAACATATAACTTGGGGGTATGGGGAAATCAATGATGAAACCTGACTTGTAACTCGACAGTTCGATGCTTATACTGATCAGTTTTACGGGCTAGGCCAGCCCGGGGATGATGTTGCTGACATCATTCATCTGTACATGTTTCTTGTTTAGTGCCTAGCGGCATGTCTCGGTTTCAGCCCGAGAATCTGGACCATGGTCCCGGGCATGCACGGGATACTATTGAGTTACATCGACGATTCATTAAATTGATTTCACAGAATTGAGAGTAGTTACCCAGTAGTTTAGTTCAGATTACTCACCGCACATCACATGTGCTTATACCTTCACTGTTTCTTATTCGTGTTATTGTTATACCTTTATTACTGTCCATACTCGTGCTTGTATGTTTGCTACCCTGATTATATTATTGTTGATATTATGACGCACTGACGTCTGGGTTTTGCATGGCCCAGATCCTCTACCTTTGCAGATGTCCGATCAGGAGTATTTCAGTGTACAGACCGAGCAGTGAGGACCGTTAGTATTTTAGTTTAGTTTTCTTCCAGCATTTTCATTCCTGATGTGAGCCCGTATTTGGGACGGACATTCCAGATTATTATTGTTTATTGGATCTATTGCTTCCGTATATTATTTCTTGACTCGTTTATTCTGGCTTATGGACATGTACTAGATAGTTTCTTTTATTTTTCCTATTCTTGAAATCTTATAGACAGCCATAATGTGACTGTGGAGGGATGTTTCCTATCCACAGGTAGCATGGTTGGGCTCTGTCACGTGCCTATCTTAGCGCACTCTGGGAATCGGGGCGTGACAGGGTTTGTTTGGTATCAGAGTCATAGGATTTAGGTTAATCGGGTTTGATTCTTTTTGTAGTTGGATATTGGACCCAATACACGAATCAGAAAACCTGTATTTTAGGAACATGTCCTGCCACATTGTTATCGTGATTCTTGAATCATATTTTTCTCTTGATCCTTGTCTTGACGATATGCAAACCACCTTGCATCTCGACTTGAAACCTTCCGGTTCCCTATTGTTTCTTTCTATTCTAATACTAGGATTTGGGCGACTTGAACGGAGTTATGTGATTGTAACTATGAACTGCAACATGGTTACAACGCGGTACTCTATTTAAGTAACTTGAAGTCTTAGTCTTGATTCACTTCCTTATTTCATGGTCGTTATATTGCCTTGCTTCTCTTGCTTTCCAGTTCATGTTTTATCGCATGCTTGAATCATGTTTATCATGCTTATCTTCTTCAGTATCTTGGCTTCGGATGAAGTCATTTCGGTATCCTACTTGTTCATGTTTTCCTGCATTAGTATTATTCAATTCTGGTGCATCCCATTGTTGATGTTGTTTTGGGAATGGATTTTCTCGGCACTTTCTACGCTCACATAGATTGTAGAGCAAGGAAAGTGATTTTCCAGATTCCTAAACATCCGGAGTTTGTTTTCACTGGAGGAAGCAGTTCTGTCGGGCCAGTCGAGTTTAGGGCTAGGCTGACAAGCAATGTTCTTTCGACGATGGAAGTCGATAAAGAGGAATCGCCAGCCGTAGTTTGAGAGTTCATTGACATGTTCGATGACATCTCGGGTTTACCGCCAAAACGAGATATGGAGTTCGCGATTGATCTTGTTCCTGGTGCAGCGCCAATCTCAAAGGCATACTATCCAATGGCACTAGTGGAGTTGGAAGAAGTCAAGAAGCAGGTTACTGAATTGCTAGAGAAGGGTTGGATTCGCAGCAGCAATTCACCTTAGGGAGCTCCAGTTCTTCTAGTCAAGAAGAAAGATGGCACAAGGAGGATGTGCATCGATTATCGAGAATTAAACCGGGTGACTATTAGGAACAAGTACCCGATCTTTCGCATTGGCGAATTATTCGAGCAACTCAGTGGCGCGAGGGTATTCTTGGAGCTGGATTGCGGTCCGGATATCATCAGGTCCGAGTTAAATCAGAGGATATTTGCAAGATTACGTTCCGAACTCGGTATGGACATTACGAGTATTTAGTGATGCCATTCGGAGTCACGAATGCACCGACGATATTTATGGACTTGATGAACCGAATCTTTTCACCGTTCTTGGACCATTTTATAGTGGTGTTCGTCGATGATATTCTAGTCTACTCGAGGAGCATTGAAGAGCATGCGGAAAACTTGAAGATCGCACTGCAGACATTGAGGTAAAAAAGATTGTATGTAAAGATGAGCAAGTGCGAGTTTTGGCTTGAAGAAGTGAAGTTTTTGGGGCATGTCGTATCTGGAGATGGAATCGCCGTTGATCCCGAGAAGATTGCAGTAGTTCGAGATTGGCCGGTTCCGAAGAACGTAGCAGAGATCAGAAGTTTTCTTGGACTTGCCGGATATTACAGAAGGTTCGTGGAGAATTTTGCTCGTTTGGCTGAGCCTTTGACCAAGCTTACGCGTAAGGAAGTACCGTTCGTATGAACGGATAAATGTGCGTCAGCTTTTGAGGCATTGAAGCAGAGATTGATAACCTCTCCTATTTTGACCGTGCCAGACAGTTCGGGAGGATTGGTAATTCACAGCGACGCATCTGGAAAAGGTTTGGGATGTGTTTTGATGCAGCATGGAAAGGTTATAGCTTACGCATCGAGACAGTTGAAGATCCATGAGAAGAATTACCCAACTCATGATTTGGAGCTAGCAGCTGTGATTTTCGCTTTGAAGATTTGGAGACACTACTTATTGGGCGAAAGGGTCAAAGTATTCAACGATCACAAAAGCCTGAAGTATGTGTTCATACAGAAAGAGCTTAACATGAGGCAACGTAGATGGTTGGAGCTGATGGATGACTACGATCTTGATCTTAAGTACCATCCAGGGAAAGTTAATGTTGTGCCGGATGCGCTTAGTCGGTTGCCAGCAATTCGGATGTTAACTGCACAGAAGGAACTTATAAAAGATTTTCAGAGATTCGAGTTGGAGATCGTGCTACCGCATTCTTCGGGACAATTGATGCAGCTGCAAGTACAGTCGTCGTTGATCGAGAATATTAAAGCAGCGCAGTCACAGGACCTAAGATTGCAGAAGTTTCGAGAACAGGTTGAAGCTGGATTTCGAACTGACTTGTTGATTCATGAAGATGGTTCATTGCGATATGGTAGCCATTAGTGTGTGCCAAAAGGAGATATTCGCGGAGAAGTTATGAAGGAGGCACACAGTTCCGCGTATTCCGTACATCCAGGAGGCACGAAGATGTACCGTGATCTACGACAGCATTTCTGGTGGAAGGCATGAAAAAGGAGATCGCCCGCTTTGTAGCGAAGTGCTTGGTGTGTCAGCAAGTTAAGGCTGAACATCAAAGGGCTGCTGGTTTATTGCAACCACTTTCGATTCCTCAATGGAAGTGGGAACATATAACCATGGATTTCGTGACAGTTTTACCGTGAAGTCCAAAGGGTAACAATGCAGTTTGGGTGATTGTTGATCGATTGACCAAGGCAGCTCATTTCATACCATTTCGAGTTGGTCAGTCAACGGAAATATTGGCAGAACGGTACATGCAAGAGATTGTGAGATTGCATGGAGTACCTGTGAGTATCGTTTCCGATCGTGATACCCGATTCTTGTCGCACTTCTGGAAGAGCTTACAGGAAAGTTTGGGGACTCGATTGAAGTTTAGCACATCTTATCATTCTCAGACAGATGGCCAGTCGGAAAGAACGATCCAAACTCTTGAAGATATGTTGAGAGCTTTCATGTTGGACTTCAAGGGTTCATGGGAGGATCATCTACAGTTGGTGGAGTTTTCGTACAACAACAGTTTTCAGGCGACTATTCAGATGGCTCCTTTCGAAGTATTGTATGGTCGCAAGTGTTGTTCACCTGTTTATTGGGACGATGTTGGAGAACGAAGATTGTTGGGACCGGATTTGATCGTGCAAACCGTGGAGAAAGTTAATACTATCCGGAATCATATGAAGGCGGCACAAGATCGGCAGAAGAGTTGGGTCGATACATCGAGAAAACCTCTAAAGTTCGTTGTTGGTGATCTTGTGTTCTTAAAGATATCACCGACTAGAGGAGTGATTCGTTTTGGGAGTCAAGGCAAGCTTATTCCTCGATTCGTGGGGCCTTTCGAGATTTTGGAGCGTGTTGGAGAAGTGGCTTATCGATTGGCGTTACCACAATCTTTGGCGAATGTTCATGACGTATTTCATGTATCTCAACTCTGTAAGTATGTTCGAGATGAAACACACTGTTGGATATATGTATGCCCTAGAGGCCATTATATGATAGTGGATGTATTTATACATGTATATATATATATATATTCAGTGTACATTCTTGCTCGACATGATAGTATGCTATCTGGTTCTTCTTTATCTGACATGTTGATTTGAGCATGCTTTTATTCATTCACACATGCTGATAAAGCCCTGAGGATATTGGCTTGACTACAGTAATTATGATAGAGATCATACTAGTGGGACATCTGCAGTTTATAAGCATATCCTGGAATGTCCCTAGTCGTGGGTGTATCGAGATGGGGCATCGATATACCAGAGTAGACTAGCGTATATGATACTAGACCCATATGATGGGCAATGGATGTTCCTACATTCATCGATGTTTGACATCGAGATCGTATACGGGTGCTCAGTGGTGACTGGGTACACTGGACGGACTCACCGAGAACTCCTATATGGAATTATATCTATCGTCGGATAGCAGTTCTCAGGTGACACTGGTGCAGGTTAGTCTGTAGACCCGAGATCGTCATAGAGTCTTGTGTGCTCTCCCACTGTACTTTGATTACCACCCTACCACGGCTCTACTGAGTCATGCAAACAGGTGGCCGTTGGGTACAGTCCCGAGACACACGAAGGCGATGAGCGATAGGAGGGGTTTCGTCTCTCCCGGTATTGGGAGTTGATGCTGTGCTGTGCTCGATTGGTTATATCAGTAAGTCCCTGGCCAGGGCTGCTGAGAATTACTGATAAGTGTTATCAGTAGTTTCTCGATCTGTTATAGACCATTCACCGGCACGACTTATTGAGTTATTGGGGTCGATGTGACCATCCCTAGGCTCGATATACAGCATATCTGACGAAGAGACCGGACTGGACGGTAGTGTTGTCGGTTGGCTCGACGGGAGTTGTAGCAGGTTCGCTTGTTTTCTTCTGATCGCTCAATACCCTGGTGGCCGTTACGTTTAGCTGACCGCTTGCGGCTTGGGGGGTGCTTGATATGATCATCACCCACTGCCGGCGTATTGACGAGTCTTAGAGTCCCATAAAGAAGTTACCTAGTCCAGGCGAAACGTTGTGGTGCGCGTATGCGATATGCGCATGGACCCGGTTAAAATGCGTGTATAAGATACCGTATATTAATCGGGCGGCTTGCTTTTGGTTGGGTCGTATGTGATATGGCCGGATTGCTAAATCAAGTGTTGATTTATCATTTAACCATTAGTTTCTCACTAGAATTCCTTTCTTGTATTTTGGATGTATGCATGCATGTATGCATTCATTCTTGTTCATGCACATATGGATGTGCATGCACACATACATACATACATCATCCTTCATGGTTGTATATACATAGAAAATGGTGGCAATATAAGACTCACACCTTGGTTTTATATATGGATTATTATTTCTATTTGTGTTAAAACAAAAAGAAAAAGGAAAGGATAATTCATGGTTTAGATTCTACACTCTTCTTCAACTAACCATGCTCACCTACTTTTTAACCATATGTTAATCTTTCCTTTATGTTTTAACTCAAGTGAAATAATATCCATATAATATAACCATGGTTTGAGATGAAGAGTGGAAAATATATATACATATATTTTCCATTTTTTCATGAGTGATTATCATTTCTCTTCTTCTTCAAAAGCCATCATCTTCTTCTTCCTTACTCTTTTGCTTTCTAGATCTCTCAAGTGAGCAAAATACTCAACAAGATAGGATTTTGAAGTGAGAAAAAGAACCACAACACCATTCTACACTAGTCTTGCCCATTAGTGGAGAGTGTTAGCTTCCTTTTTCTTTCTTGATCTTGTGAAGTTGCAAGCTTGGACAAAGCGGACTCCGGATGGATCATCGTGGACCTAGAGGAGTACAAGCGGACCTTTTCCAAACCCCAAGTAGCCGAGGAGTCTAGCGTAGGGAGCTACAAAGGTTGTACTCTCAAAACCCTAGCTTTACCTACTTGAGAGATGATGTGTTGTTTTTGAAACCTTAATTTTCTAGGAATGATTCTTTGTGTGTTCACTTAGCACCCTAAAAATTTAATCTTTGGTACATGTGATGCTTCCAAACCCTTCATAAGGTGCTAGGTAAACCTAACATTGGTATCAGAGCTACTAGGCATTGGATGTCGACCTATGGGGGGTTCTCACTGTGTGACAGTGTGGCGAAGCATAGGCTCTTACCCCCAGGGTGTCCCGAGACCGGAAGGTGTTCCGGCGGGTTGTAGTCCTCGCAAGGGGGCATGCGTAAAAAGTAGCGGCTGAGGGACCCGTTGGTGCCACGGCGACCCCATTGGATGGGGTGGCTGCCTGCCTAACATTGGTATCAGAGCCGACCTAGAACTTTAGGCGACACTTTAGCGAAGTTAGAACTCCGATCGAATCAAAATACGGATTTTTGGGACACTCTCTGGACATTTTTTTGAAACTGTGATTTTTCCGAAAGATTTAAACTCCAATCGAATCAAAGCTTGCTTAGGCCGCGGCTCCGCGGCCGTACAGAGCCATTAAGGCCTCATTTTTATACAATGTTCTGCTTACCTGCTTGTAGATGTTTTTAGGTATTTTTAATCTGATTTCAGTGATATTTGTTCTGGAGATTGTTTTGGGTTCAATGATTCGATCGGAATTTTAATTTCATGCTTTTTCCGGGTAATTTAGAAAGTATTGAATTGTTCGAACAAGTATCATTTACTCACTTTTTCACGGGGTTTAAATCTTTCGGAAATATGTGTAAGTTTTTTTTTGTGGTGGACCCTCTAGAAGACAACAAACCTTAACTCGATTATGTGACCGTCTTGAACTGCCTTTTGAACCTTAGGGTTTGAGGCAGTACGGCGTGTCACATGTGAGGCGTTGGCTTGACCCTTCTACGGCTGGACCGCTACTACTGTGACACATTCCGGGTTTTTTGAACTCCGCTCAAGTGTTGAGCTTTAGGAAATTTTTGGGTATTTGATTATTCGTTCGAAAACTTTAATACTGTCTATTTATCTGGAATGTGATACAATATGTGGAATTCATATAGTTAGGCATGAAATGCGAGGTATGTGATATCTCGGATTTACGATGTCTAAAGAGAATGCGGATTCCAAATATTGTAGTTTTACACTTTCTTTTCTGTGACCGTAAGTGTAGTATGTCGCATATCGCCGGTTTCGTTGCTATACATCAACGACAATCGGGGTACGCATACTTACTTACGTTGATGATATATGATATTATGTGTTGCTGTGATATGATGTGCAGGATTGTCGCGATTGAATAGCCGGGGGGTTTTATGTGAGATGAGAGTTTTATTTTTCATTCATGTAAAATTCAAATGTAATGTAATATTCTTTTATTTGGGGCACTTCCGGGTTGAGGTTGCTGCCACCAGTGTTGTATATTATTTACTTTTCAGCATTAGGATAGACCCAAGGAGGGGAGCATAAGTGACCGGGTTCTGGGGTTCAGTGGGAGGCCATCTCGAGGAGTTGAGACCGGGTCTCCTAAACTCCAGGATTGGTAGGGTCGCTTGCCGCTCTCGTAGGGGTCTAGGGGTGTGGGCTTGGCTATTCATCGCGACTGTGGAATCCGTATTTTCTATTGTTGGCTAAATACTAAATACGGACGTCCTAGTATATCCCACATTATATATATGTTTCTGCTGCCTGTGTTCTGTGATATCTGAGACGAATGATATATTATATATGAGATATATAGTAGACGTTGTTTATGTTTTGCACCCGCGCTAGTCCCGTCCCGGTATGCCGTTAGTTAAGCAACCTAACGGTGCATAACGGAACATTGCGGCGAATGCGGATGGCATAAGCGTACGTTGTATTTTCGTTTCTTTTCTGTGATTGGCTTAAGGACTTAAATGATGGGATTACATTAATATGATTAATGTAAAGAAAATAAACCTAAAAAGATGTTGTAGAATCGGATTTGAAAACCACTCGGCTATTTATGAAAAAGCTATATTTCAAAACTGCGGAGCACAAGCCACTCCTTTTGAAAACCATTTGATTCTATGACGATATCAAGTTCAAAGCGTTAAAGATTTTCTTAAAAATCATCCGCAACCCTCCGTCATTTTAGGAAGTAGAGTACTTAGTATTCGTGCTACGTTTGTTGACTTTAGTTAAGGCGTAGTGTACGGTAGCTAAGTGATGTCTTCCTACACTGCATATGATGAAGATTAATTAGGACATTCATACGACTTTGTTGACCATAGTTAAGGGTCATATGGATGGGTCTAATTGATCAAGAAATGACGGGTAGAACTTGACTGGTACTTATGATTTGTTGACCATAGTTAAGGTCATAAGTACTAGGGGTAAAAATCACATCGGGAATTTCAAGTGTTGAGATTTGCAATGAGATTGCATACCTTCCATATGATGGTTGGATCCCGATCCCACTATGGGTAATAGTTGCTCCTAGGAGAGTTTTGCAGTTTACAATTAGCTAACTCATTAGGTGTCTAGAAAGGTGTTAACGGGGCTACGCCTCTGCGAAAACGAGGTTTACTTTAATTAGGTCCGTGCGAAAGTACGGGGAACCTCCCTCAAGTACCGACACTGGCCTGGCTGAACGGTTAGCGAAGTTGTAGACTGTAATTAATCCTGGCTAGTTTTCTTTTTAAGGTTTGAAAGAAAAATTTGATTAAAGCAGTGGGAGACATCGATTAGACAAGATAATAACCAATCTGATCTTTGCAAGAGCTTTCGCTGAGTGTATTCTTTTCTCTCTCTTAATGGCAGATACCAATGACTGGACTCAAGCTTTTACTAGATAAAAACAAACTGAATGTGACTAATTATAAAGACTGGCTGAGGAATCTGAAAATAGCCTTGACTTATGATAAAGTATCATATGTCCTCACGGCTTCAGCCCCGCCCACCCCAGGTCCAAAATCCTCAGTTGCGGATATTGAAGTCCGCAAGACATGGGACGCTGACTGTGCTACGGCCAAATGCCTCGCGCTTGCATCGATGGACAATACACATCAAAAGCAGCACGAGAATATGGACATTCAAACCATATTTCTCCATACAAAGGAGTTGTATGGAGAGCAATCCCGCGTATTACGATACGAAGAATCAAAGAAATTGTTTCAGATGCGAATGGCCCCTGGCACACCGGTAGGAGACCATGTTCTGAAGATGATAGCTCTTATAGAAGAGCTTGAGGACCTTGGATGGACAATGGACAATGAACAATATACGGATATTATTCTGCAGTCCCTCCCCTCCACCTTTGCTCGGTTCATAGTTAACTTCAACATGCACAACATGGAGAGAGAACTACCTGAACTCCTTAATATGTTAAGGAGTGCAGAGAGCACACTGAAATCAGTAAAAACTCCCGTTATGACTGTTGGACAATCTTCCTCTTCTCGCCCAAAGGCTAAGGCCAAAGGAAAGAAAAAGAAGAAGCCCACCAATCCTAAGGGTGGAGTTAAAAAGGTGAAGGGAAAGGAAAAGTCCAAAGCTGGAGATTCGGGGAAAGGTGAATGTTTTCATTGCTACAAAGCAGGACATTGGAAGCGCAACTGTATGGAGTACTTAAATCTCAAGAAGAAGCATGGGGATGCTTCCGCTTCAGGTGTGTTTGTGACAGAAAACTGTTTTTCAATAAACTCTGCTTCCTGGGTATTAGATACCGGTTCAGGTTCTCACATTTGCAATTCTATGCAGGGGCTGAGAAATAGTAAGGTTTTGAAGACAGATGACCATACTCTCCGCGTTGGAAATGGTTCCAATGTACATACAGTCGCAGTGGGAGAGTATCACTTGGGGTTGCCATCTGGGTGTATATTGGTTTTGAACCCATATTATTTTGTACCAAGTATGCTTTGTAATATAATATCTGTTTCTTTGTTAGACAATGAAGGATATAATTTTGTATTGCAGAACAATGTTATGAACATTCACCTGAATCAAATGTTGGTTGGGTATGGTACACTTAATAACGGGATATACGTCCTAAATCAACACACAGTTTTCAGCATACAACACACTAATAAAAGAAAACTTTCAGAAATAAATGAAGCTTTTCTTTGGCACTGTAGACTTGGTCATATTAACGAAACAAGACTAAACAAGTTACACAAAGATAGATATTTAAACTCCTTTGAATATAAATCTTATGCGACTTGCCAGTCTTGTATCAAGGGTAAAATGACCAAAACTCCGTTTACCGGATACGGAGAAAGAGCTACCGATCTCCTAGGACTCATACATAGTGATGTATATGGGCCAATGTCTACACAGGCTAGAGGCGGTTTTTCTTACTTCATTACTTTCACTGACGATTTCTCAAGATTCGGTCATGTTTTTTTATTAAAGAACAAATCCGAAGCTTTTGAGAAATTCACTGAATATAAACAAGAAGTAGAAAAACAAACCGGCTTGAGTATCAAGATGCTTCGATCAGATCGAGGTGGGGAATACCTCAGTACAGAATTTGCAAACTTCCTAAAAGAGAATGTGATTCTCTTTCAGCTCACTCCTCCTTACACACCACAGCACAACGGTGTGTCTGAACGATGGAATCGGACCCTATTAGATATGGTCCGTTCCATGATGAGTGATGCTGAGTTACCTGTCTCATTTTGGAGGCATGCATTGGAAACTGCAGCGTTTCTTTTGAACAGGGTTCCAACCAAAACCGTGTCTACCACGCCATTTGAGATATGGCATGGGAAGAGACCATCTCTTAAGAGAATTAAGATTTGGGGTTGCCCGGCCTATGTTAAAAAGCAGAATCCGGACAAACTCGAGACACGGTCGGTCATGTGTAACTTTGTGGGATATCCAAAGAACTCTTATGGATATCTATTCTACCACAAAGAGGAACAAAAGGTGTTTGTTTCTCAGTATGCCACATTCTTAGAAAAAGAGTTTTTCACAGATAAAGATGATGGCAATGTGGTGGATCTAGAAGAGGTTCTAGAGACACAAACTACAAATGACGACTTGGTTGAACCGGCTGTTGCAATAGAAACTGAGGAACCTCGGCCACTCCGAAGGTCTGGTAGGACTTCTCGTCCACCGGAGAGGTACTACGGTTTCCTTATTGATGGTGACAGAGAAGACTGCATCATGGAGGATGATGACCCTACCAGTTTTCAGCAAGCTATCATGAGTGGTGACTCTGTGAAGTGGCTGGATGCCATGAGATCCGAAATGGAGTCTATGTACACCAACAAAGTTTGGACTTTGGACGTTGTACCCCCTGGGGTAAAACCTGTGGGATGCAAATGGATCTTTAAAAGAAAGATTGGTGTAGATGGGCAGGTAGAGACCTATAAGGCAAGACTTGTGGCGAAGGGTTTTCGTCAAAGACCAGGTTTGGACTATGACGAGACTTTTTCGCCCATAGCCATGCTTAAATTCATTCGAATCCTACTTGCTATTGCTACTCACTATGACTATGAAATCTGGCAGATGGACGTTAAAACGGCATTTCTAAATTGGGATTTAGAAAAATGCGTTTATATGGATCAGCCGGAGGGCTTCATTGCCAGTGGGAGCAGCGGGAAAGCATGTAAATTGCTTAAATCCATATATGGGTTAAAGCAGGCATCACGGAGTTGGAACATCTGTTTCGATGATGTTATCAAAGAGTTTGATTTCATCAAAAATCCAGACGAACCTTGTGTTTATAAGAAGGCTGTAGGGAGAGCTGTCACATTCCTCGTATTGTACGTGGATGACATTCTTCTGATAGGAAATGATATTCCTATGCTACAGTCGGTCAAATCTTTCTTATCACTAAGGTTCTCCATGAAGGACCTGGGTGATGCCACATACATTCTGGGCATAAGGATCTATAGGGATAGATCCAAAAAGTTATTGGGATTGTCCCAAACCAGGTACATCAACACCATCCTAAAAAGGTTTAGTATGGAAGACTCCAAGCGGAGTGCCTTACCCGCTTGCCATGGAGTCACTCTCTCCAAGGATTCTTGTCCAAAGACCGATGAAGAGAGAGCTCGCATGAGCATTATACCCTATGCTTCGGCAGTAGGATCTATAATGTATGCGATATTATGTACACGTCCAGATGTAGCTTATGCACTTAGTGTTGTAAGCAGGTATCAATCCAACCCAGGGGAGAATCACTGGATAGCTGTGAAGAACATTCTTAAGTACTTACGAAGGACTAAAGAATTGTTCTTGGTGTATGGTAATGGAGATCTCCAAATGGAGGCGTTCACCGATTCGAGCTTCCAGAGCGATAAGGACGACATCAAATCTATCTCTGGGTTTGTATTTACCCTCAATGGAGGGACGGTAAGTTGGAAGAGTTCCAAACAGGATACCGTTGCAGACTCTACGATGGAAGCTGAGTACATTGCTGCGAATGATGCCGCCAAGGAAGCCGTCTGGATGAGGAAGTTCGTCACGGAGCTAGGAGTAGTTCCAACCATTATTGATCCAATACCATTGTATTGTGATAATAATGGGGCTATGGCGTTAGCCAAGGAGCCCAGGTCCCATCAGCGATCCAGACACATCCTGAGGCGCTTTCATTTGATCCGGGAGATTATAGATCGTCGCGAGATCAACATTAAGAGAGTAGACACAAAGAATAATGCCGCGGATCCACTCACCAAGGCCCTCCCTCAGCCGCAGCATGAGCGACTTTTTGAGATGTTGGGTATGAGATACGCCAATAACTGGCCTTAGTGCAAGTGGGAGATTGTTGGATATATGTATGCCCTAGAGGCCATTATGTGATAGTGGATGTATTTATACATGTATATATATATATTCAGTGTACATTCTTGCTTGACATGATAGTATGTTATCCGGTTCTTCTTTATCTGACATGTTGATTTGATCATGCTTTTATTCATTCACACATGTTGATAAAGCCCTGAGGATATTGGCTTGACTACAGTGATTATGATAGAGATCATACTAGTGGGACATCTGTAGTTTATAAGCATATCCTGGAATGTCCCTAGTCGTGGGTGTATCGAGATGGGGCATCGATATACCAGAGTAGACTAGCGTATATGATACTAGACCCATATGATGGGCAATGGATGTTCCCACATTCATCGATGTTTGACATCGAGATCGTATACGGGTGCTCAGTGGTGACTGGGTACACTGGACGGACTCACCGAGAACTCCTATATGGAATTATATCAATCGTCGGATAGCAGTTCTCAGGTGACACTGGTGCAGGTTAGTCTGTAGACCCGAGATCGTCATAGAGTCTTGTGTGCTCTCCCACTGTACTTTGATTACCACCCTACCACGGCTCTACTGAGTCGTGCAAACAGGTGGCCGTTGGGTACAGTCCCGAGACACACGAAGGCGATGAGCGATAGGAGGGGTTTCGTCTCTCCCGGTATTGGGAGTTGATGCTGTGCTGTGCTCGACTGGTTATATCAGTAAGTCCCTGGCCAGGGCTGCTGAGAATTACTGATAAGTGTTATCAGTAGTTTCTCGATCTGTTATAGACCATTCACCGGCACGACTTATTGAGTTATTAGGGTCGACGTGACCATCCCTAGGCTCGATATACAGCATATTTGATGAAGAGACCGGACTATACGGTAGTGTTGTCGGTTGGCTTGACGGGAGTTGTAGCAGGTTCGCTTGTTTTCTTCTGATCGCTCAATACCCGGGTGGCCGTTATGTTTAGCTGACCGCTTGCGGCTTGGGGGGTGCTTGATATGATCATCACCTACTGCCGGCGTATTGACGAGTCTTAGAGTCCCACAAAGGAGTTACCTAGTCCAGGCGAAACGTTGTGGTGCGCGTATGCGATATGCGCATGGACCCGGTTAAAATGCGCGTATAAGATACCGTATATTAATCGGGCGGCTTGCTTTTGGTTGGGTCGTATGTGATATGGCCGGATTGCTAAATCAAGTGTTGATTTATCATTTAACCATTAGTTTCTCACTAGAAATCCTTTCTTGTATTTTGGATGTATGCATGCATGTATGCATTCATTCTTGTTCATGCACATATGGATGTGCATGCACACATACATACATACATCATCCTTCATGGTTGTATATAGAAAATGGTGGCAATATAAGACTCACACCTTGGTTTTATATATGGATTATTATTTCTATTTGTGTTAAAACAAAAAGAAAAAGGAAAGGATAATTCATGGTTTAGATTCTACACTCTTCTTCAACTAACCATGCTCACCTACTTTTTAACCATATGTTAATCTTTCCTTTATGTTTTAACTCAAGTGAAATAATATCCATATAATATAACCATGGTTTGAGATGAAGAGTGGAAAATATATATATATATATATATATTTTCCATTTTTTCATGAGTGATTATCATTTCTCTTCTTCTTCAAAAGCCATCATCTTCTTCTTCCTTGCTCTTTTGCTCTCTAGATCTCTCAAGTGAGCAAAATACTCAACAAGATAGGATTTTGAAGTGATAAAAAGAACCACAACACCATTCTACACTAGTCTTGCCCATTAGTGGAGAGTGTTAGCTTCCTTTTTCTTTCTTGATCTTGTGAAGTTGCAAGCTTGGACAAAGCGGACTCCGGGTGGATCATCGTGGACCTAGAGGAGTACAAGCGGACCTTTTCCAAACCCCAAGTAGCCGAGGAGTCTAGCGTAGGGAGCTACAAAGGTTGTACTCTCAAAACCCTAGCTTTACCTACTTGAGAGATGATGTGTTGTTTTTGAAACCCTAATTTTCTAGGAATGATTCTTTGTGTGTTCACTTAGCACCCTAAAAATTTAATCTTTGGTACATGTGATGCTTCCAAACCCTTCATAAGGTGCTAGGTAAACCTAACACACACGTGCTGGATCATTCGGGGTTGACTGTAAGAGAGGATTTGACCTTTGAGGAACGACCGATGTCGATTGTTGATCGAAGAGAAAAGGTCCTTAAGAATAAGGTTATCCCTCTCGTACTTGTTTCTTGGGGAAATCGCTCGCACGGAGAATCGACTTGGGAACGAGAAGACGAGATTCGACAGAAGTTTCCACACCTATTCTTGTAGATTCTTGATTGTTTATCTTTTCTTGTTTTGGGAATTTCGAGGACGAAATTCTTTTTGTAGTTGGGTATAATGTAACACCCTAGTTCATTTATACCAGTTCTAATCAAGTATTTCTTTCTTTATGGTATTTTCCTGATTTACTGTGTTTTGGGTGCGAGTAATATATTTGACATCTGTATTTGCATCCGACACGACCCGCTTACTTGAAACTTGTCTTGATTCATGTTTATGATCTACCCTGACTTGTTACGTAGACTCGTGCACTTTCATTTTAATTTATACATTGCATACTCGCATTATATCTGGCATCTGCATTTTTAAATATAACATTTAAAATCACATAAAATATTTTTAAAATACATTTCATGGCCTACATGATACCCCTGACCCTGTAGTAGTATCCGCGCATCTTGTTCTCGTCCCGTTCAGTGAAACAGATTTGTTTGGATAGCTACGCGCACGTGCGTGCATCCGTTCTTGGGGGTATGCATTTTTGTTACCCGAATATCCGATTTTAGTTTTGGTAGACATGTATATTTTTTCAAATTTTGAAACTAAATTTTTTAGATCCGATCCGGGCGTGTTTTGGACTAAGTTTGTATTTACCGGAAAATCAAATTTTATTAATATAATATAATATTTAAAATTTAATCGACTGTTTAAAATTTATAAAACTAACAAAATCTTTTTAAATTAATATCCTAACGTTTTAACAACCAATCTCTCTCCCTGACACATCTCTCTCTCTCTCCCCACTCAGTTTCTCTCTCCTCTCGCGCTTTCTCTCTCCTCTCGGAGATACTGTGCGCTCCTCGATTCTCGTCACCTCCTCAGGCGCTATCGTCACCTCCTTTCACAAATTTTTCTTCTCCTCTATAAGAATCCCCCGAGCCTCCACGAGAAACCCATAACTCTCGAAACCCTAACCCTAAGCCAGCCCCCTCGACCTCAAAACCCGACCTCGTCACCACCTCCATATCATAATCTCCTTCTCCTCCTCGTCGTCATCTTCTTCTTTCTCCTTCCTCCTTCCCGAGCACCCACAGAACCCTGCACACCTAAACCCTAGCTCGTCACTTCGCCGATCTCCACCGCCGACGATCCTCAACTCATCATCACTGTCACCACGCTCTTCTCCTCTCCTCCTCATATTCATTCTCTTCTCCTCCTTCTTTCCTTTTCTTCTTCTTTCTTAAACCCCACAACCAACAGAACCCCAGCCTGCACCCTGCACCCTCGCCGGCACCTCAACGCCGGTGACCCGACACCAGCACCTCATCTCCCTGACCCCTGTGCACAACCCAGTGAGCAATCCCTTCTCCCTTCTTCTTCCTCTTCTTCTTTTCCTTTCTTTTCTTTTTCTTGTTCTTGAATTCTGTATTTTCCAGTGTCGCCGGAGTCGCGTCACCGTTGCCGTTCCAGACGACCCAGTAGACGTGCCTTACCTGCGTGATCACCCTCTTGCTTTGCTTGGACCCGTCCCGCATGTCGTGCATGTGTTGCGACGTTTTACCGACATCTGACGTGCTGTTCGTATCCGTATTGTGATCCATTGAGGCAAGTTAGTCTTGCTACATGCTATACTATAATATATTGCACACATGTGAATAATAACATTACTTATTGTTTAATTATGCATCCCACATTACCATTTTACTATTTTACTGTCTTCGGACATCCGTGTGCATCCATATCACTATTTACATATCTAGTCGCATACTAATTCATCTTGCTACATGCTAGGAATATTATTATGCATCCATATAAGTAAAATGTTACCCGTTTATCACATTATACATCCATATTAAAGTTTTACCGTTTTCGGATACCCGTTTGCATCCATATCATTTAAAATATATATAACTGCATCTATAGATCATATTAATTCATGTTATTATTATAGTAACACCCCATGTTTAATAATGTGCATCCCATTTAGTCTTGTAACTGTAAATATAACTGTCACGCCCCGCTTCCCAGTGTACGGCGAAGTGGACGCGACGAGATCCGCTACGTATGTACTCAGAAGTACATACGCTAAGCGTAGCTAAGCAATATAAAATATTACACAAGAGACAAGAGCATAAAAAGAACATCAACTTTTATTTATTAACATTCTTTGTACGAAACATGGAAAGGAAAAATAAATACAACTGAAATAAAGATGCCTAAACAGTGGCATAACAGGAAATGGAAGTACTGAAAAGAAAAGTGTACAATGAAATCATACTGCAAGGTCTTCAGCAAATTGCTCCAAGTCTTCCTGGGTTGGCTCAACTTCTGCCGGGTCCAAACCACCTGACAACATTCAAAGAAGAAAGAAATAGAATGTCGTCAGCGAACAGGTCGCTCGGTAAGTCCCAAAGATAAGGGGGAAAATAGACAGACAGTAAGAAAGAGAGAGAGAGAGAGAGAGCTTTTACTGTTGTATTATAATATTATAATATTGTATTAACGTTGTTGTTTTTAGCCTGGTACAGAAGATGCCAGTGTATACGAGGGGAGTCCCACTTACACCGGGGACCTTGGTAACCTGTAGTACAAGGCTCCGTCGATAATACCACGGAACAACGGCATGGATGTAATTACGTCTTAAGTGACCACCTCGTGCCACCTTTAACATATTCCGTACCAGTCTACCCCTTAAACCCCGCGATGTCTTGTTTGTATTGTTATCTTGTAAAATTGTATTGATTGTAAAATTGATTAACTGACTGACCAAAACCATGATATCAGGAAACGGCTAAAACCGTAGAGTCATGTAAATGGAATACTGGGAAACATGTAAAAGGAATATATCCATGGTTCGGTTCAGTCAAGTTATATAGATTGTTAACTGGATTCAGGGATTCATGTATTCGTATTGAGTTGGAATATAAAAGAATATAGATTGACTTGAATCATGTTCAAGTCAGAAATAGTCAGACTCAAACCCGAGTCAGACTAAAAGAAGATAAGTTGAAGTTCAATAATTGTTAGGGGCCTTATTGTAATTTATAAAACTTGAGGGAGGTTTATGTAAAAAGTACTATTGTATATTTTTCAAAATACACCTCAAGTATTTATTATTCGTCTTTATGTTTATAATGAATGTGAATTTTATTTGTGTTATTCTAGTGAATATATCCTAATAAAAGTATTAACTTATAATATTGATTTATTTGAAATTCATGGTATTTTAATGTAAATTTTAATCTTGTAATTTTAGAAAAAAATGTGGAAACTTTATCTTATGATAAAATAGGTGTTTAAATGATAATTATATATATAAGAATAATTTTAAATAAATATTTTATTTTTCCAAAAATCTCATTTTTCTTAAATGTCGTATTTCAAACCTTTCGAGACCGAATGCTCCTTGCGGAGGTCTGAATCTCGCACTACTAGCCCGCGGGTGCACGATGAACCGTACTATCCCTAACAGGTTCCCAAATGTGGGTTGTAGCGGCGCTTTGCTTAGGTTTAACAAATACTATTCATTTAGAAAAACGGTTTTATAAATATAAGGTATTTATTTGTAAAAGGGTATAGATTTCCGTATTTTAGTTTCTAGGGTTTCCTAAGCCAACTAGCCTATTTCTAAGGTCTAAACGACAAGTCATTAGAAGTCTCAAATCGCCTCTTCACCGTCATTTGCGGCCAGGTAAGTGCCAGGTAAGTGGGAAGGAACCACAGTAGTGGGCCTAATTAAAAATCACTAGCCTAGACACACTTGCCTAGACACCACAAAGTCAGTTTAGATAAACGATCGATGTCCATGATATATCGTGCTTTCATTTTAAAAGATTTTATTTAGAATTGTGTGCAACTTAAAGTTTTCAAGGAAGGTTTATAATGAATATGGTATTTTACTGAAAAGTCCTGTACTTTCGTATTCTATATTTTGATGTTTATCAATTAGGGTTATATTTGTGTGTGTGTAGAGGTAGGTCATTACCTCGTGACTTATTTTAAGTTTTAATGAAATTTAGAGCTTAAACATGATATATTAAACTTGAAGGTATTAAAGCGCAAGAATACGCTATTTGAAAACGTTATCATTTCATGTGTGAAAATTCATTCAAATTGATTTCTACAAGTTTATTTATCAAGGTAAACATATTTAGGAGTGAGGGAATTGACTAGAACAAGAAAAATAAACTTTATGGTATTTTTATGAAAAGAATACAGTTTTGCAAAGAAACTATCATTTCATGTGAGAAACCTTATTTAAATTGGTTTATGGGTAATTAATAGTCAACATGAATATGTTAGGGTATTGTGGATTAGGTGACAAGTGAAATTTTGTAGAAAAACCGAATCGGAAATCAGTTTGTTCCGATTTCCGTCGGGTTCCATAAATCCGTATTTTTAAGAAATAGAAAGGTGAGAAGGATGGGACTTACGGGTTTTCAAAATCTTCTAAAGAGTAAAGATGACTAGGAGAAAGGCCGAGGTGTGGTTTCGTCCCCGGTTGCTTCAAAGCACGTCGCCGGAATTCCGTCAGGGCTTCACCGGGAACTCGGTTTCAAAGCACACACTTCTTGGAAAACTTTTGAGAGAGTGGCTCAAGATTTTGGAGGGTGAGAGGGTAGTGTGTAGGGTTGGTATTTATAGGGTTAGGCTAGGGTTAGGGTAGATGAAAAGTTAAAAATAAAAATGTGATAAAATGTAATAAAAATGTATTAAAAGTGGAGTAATTGGGGTTTTTAAAGAGCTCTGGAAGTGGTATGAGTCTGAAACTTTGCAGGTACGTAGGGAATATGAAAAGACACAACTTTCATGTTGTGACCCTCGCCGGAATCGGCCGAATCGGGGGTGACTCGGCCGTGACTCGGTCGGATCACTGAGTCGGCCGAGTCAAGGCCGAGTTGGCCGAGTCCGGTGGCCTGGATCTCCCCCGACGGTTCATCTACCCTCTGCAAGTGTTACATCTTTGGGTGTAGTGGGGTTTTTGTGAGATATGCACGTGTAAACTCTTGGTATTCTAAAGGTTTTAAAAAAAATCAATATTAAAAATAATGTGGGGTATGGGATTCGAACTCTGATGGCTTGGTTCAGCAGTGCAAGGTATTACCAATGAGCTACAAGCTCCTTCTTGTAATTATTGTGGTATTTAATTACTTCAACTGATAGCAGCAAGAATAAATACTCCTAGTATACATTAAATTTAAAGTTAATTCTTGTACACTAAAAATGGAGTTATTATATTCTTGTAGCTTGTAATTAAAAACAAAATAATTACCTATATCTTGTGCTCATGCTAAAATACCCCTTTGTGGATTTTTGAAAAAAATATTTGAAAAAAAAATTTTGTATAGGAAAATTAGGGTTGTTACATTCTACCCTCCTTATAAAAATTTCGTCCTCGAAATTTGTAAAAGGAAAGTGTAACAGTTTGGTGACAAAATTAAAGATTGTAAAGAAGTTTTGGTCAAAGTGATGAGGAAGTTACCTGGGTTACCTTGGTTCACAGTTTCAGGTTCTATGGCTGCTAAGGTGAAAGCCTGTCGCCGTGGCACGTTCCTCCTAGCTGGAGGCATATTCCCCTGTACTCGAGGCATATTTCTCAGTGCCTGATGGAATTGACGATTTGGCTGAGCAGGGAATCTACGTGGAGGTGGTGCTGGGAGTGCAGGACGAGTTGCAGGAGCCTGGATAGCTGGCTGCTGCGGGTAGTTGGCGGGTGTGTGTGCTGAGTTGCGTCTATAAGGACAGTTTCCAATTCCGTGATTGGACGCGCCACAAACCAAACATAGGCCTTTTGCGCCTACAGTCCTTCCACAAGTGACCTTCCCTCTTGCAATAAAAGCAAAAATCGGGTCTTGACCGATCCTTAACTTCTTCCAGTCTTCTGAGTTTAACAGCTGGCCTTGAAGAGGCCCCTCCTGCCATTTGAGTGGCAGGACGTTTCACTCCTGCAGACTGAGGTCTGCCCCTTGCCTTTATCACTGCTTCATAGCTGCGGCCAGCTTCCAGAGCATCTTCATGAGTCAGAAATTTTCCCGTGGCTAGGGCAGCCTGAATCTCCGTGTCCAGTCCTTGTTGAAAGCGACGGGCTCTGATATCGTCCGTCGGTATCAAGTGTGCTGCGAATCGGCTTAACATGGTGAATTCAGCGTCGTATTCATCTACTGATTTGTCCCACATCGATCCTTGTTATAGATGAATGAACTGCTGCTCCATTGCAAACCTGGCAGTCGCTGGAAAGTATTTCGCGTCGAACTTCTCATGAAAAGTCTTCCATTCAATAGGCTGCGCAAGACGGCTTTCTTCTGCCTTCCACCAGTTGCGAGCGTTGTCCGTGAGTTGTAGTTTCGCTACACGGACCCAAGCGACGTCTGGAACTTGTGCTGCGGCCAGATCATCATCGATACTTTGAGCCCATTCCTCAGCTTCCAGTGGGCTCCCCTTTCCTGAGAACTGCTTCGGATGTAAAGCCCTGAATTGCTTCACTCCCGGAGCATCAGTCTCAGGACGGTTCAGAAGTTGTTGCTGTCCCTCGAGAAGGCTGCGGATCGCCTCAAATAGCATTGTTTGCTCAGTGGGTGGTGCAGGAACAGCCGGTGTGAGAGGTAGTGCTGAGGGTGTGTTGTTGACGTTGGTGCTGGTGTTGTTTGGGGAATCCATAACCCTGAAGGAAAATTTGGGTTAGGACAGATTCAAGTACATGAAATGATAAGATTCAAAGAATAGAAATTTGCAAGATTCAAGGAACATGAATTGTAAAGAATGTTTTAGTTGCTGGTTCTTGTGTTATATTGCTTAGGTTGTTCACGCAGACCAGAACTGCATGATAGGGATTCATACAGCTCTGACCTGCATGGCCCACCAACAAAATCTGTCACGCCCCGCTTCCCAGTGTACGGCGAAGTGGACGCGACGAGGTCCGCTACGTATGTACTCAGAAGTACATACGCTAAGCGTAGCTAAGCAATATAAAATATTACACAAGAGACAAGAGCATAAAAAGAACAGCAACTTTTATTTATTAACATTCTTTGTACAAAACATGGAAAGGAAAAATAAATACAACTGAAATAAAGATGCCTAAACAGTGGCATAACAGGAAATGGAAGTACTGAAAAGAAAAGTGTACAATGAAATCATACTGTAGGGTCTTCAGCAAATTGCTCCAAGTCTTCCTGGGTTGGCTCAACTTCTTCCGGGTCCAAACCACCTGACGACATTCAAAGAAGAAAGAAATAGAATGTCGTCAGCGAACAGGTCGCTCGGTAAGTCCCAAAGATAAAGGGGAAAATAGACAGACAGTAAGAAAGAGAGAGAGAGAGAGAGAGAGCTTTTACTGTTGTATTATAATATTATAATATTGTATTAACGTTGTTGTTTTTAGCCTGGTACAGAAGATGCCAGTGTATACGAGGGGAGTCCCACTTACACCGGGGACCTTGGTAACCTGTAGTACAAGGCTCCGTCGATAATACCACGGAACAACGGCATGGATGTAATTACGTCTTAAGTGACCACCTCGTGCCACCTTTAACATATTCCGTACCAGTCTACCCCTTAAACCCCGCGATGTCTTGTTTGTATTGTTATCTTGTAAAATTGTATTGATTGTAAAATTGATTAACTGACTGACCAAAACCATGATATCAGGAAACGGCTAAAACCGTAGAGTCATGTAAATGGAATACTGGGAAACATGTAAAAGGAATATATCCATGGTTCGGTTCAGTCAAGTTATATAGATTGTTAACTGGATTCAGGGATTCATGTATTCGTATTGAGTTGGAATATAAAAGAATATAGATTGACTTGAATCATGTTCAAGTCAGAAATAGTCAGACTCAAACCCGAGTCAGACTAAAAGAAGGTAAGTTGAAGTTCAATAATTGTTAGGGGCCTTATTGTAATTTATAAAACTTGAGGGGGGTTTATGTAAAAAGTACTATTGTATATTTTTCAAAATACACCTCAAGTATTTATTATTCGTCTTTATGTTTATAATGAATGTGAATTTTATTTGTGTTATTCTAGTGAATATATCCTAATAAAAGTATTAACTTATAATATTGATTTATTTGAAATTCATGGTATTTTAATGTAAATTTTAATCTTGTAATTTTAGAAAAAAATGTGGAAACTTTATCTTATGATAAAATAAGTGTTTAAATGATAATTATATATATATATAAGAATAATTTTAAATAAATATTTTATTTTTCCAAAAATCTCATTTTTCTTAAATGTCGTATTTCAAACCTTTCGAGACCGAATGCTCCTTGCGGAGGTCTGAATCTCGCACTACTAGCCCGCGGGTGCACGATGAACCGTACTATCGCTAACAGGTTCCCTAAATGTGGGTTGTAGCGGCGCTTTGCTTAGGTTTAACAAATACTATTCATTTAGAAAAACGGTTTTATAAATATAAGGTATTTATTTGTAAAAGGGTATAGATTTCCGTATTTTAGTTTCTATGGTTTCCTAAGCCAACTAGCCTATTTCTAAGGTCTAAACGACAAGTCATTAGAAGCCTCAAATCGCCTCTTCACCGTCATTTGCGGCCAGGTAAGTGCCAGGTAAGTGGGAAGGAACCACAGTAGTGGGCCTAATTAAAAATCACTAGCCTAGACACATTTGCCTAGACACCACAAAGTCAGTTTAGATAAACGATCGATGTCTATGACATATCGTGCTTTCATTTTAAAAGATTTTATTTAGAATTGTGTGCAACTTACAGTTTTCAAGCAAGGTTTATAAAGAATATGGTATTTTACTGAAAAGTCCTGTACTTTCGTATTCTATATTTTGATGTTTATCAATTAGGGTTATATTTGTGTGTGTGTAGAGGTAGGTCATTTCCTCGTGACTTATTTTAAGTTTTAATGAAGTTTAGAGCTTAAACATGATATATTAAATTTGAAGGTATTAAAGCGCAAGAATACGCTCTTTGAAAACGTTATCATTTCATGTGTGAAAATTCATTCAAATTGATTTCTACAAGTTTATTTATCAAGGTAAACATATTTAGGAGTGAGGGAATTGACTAGAACAAGAAAAATAAACTTTATGGTATTTTTATGAAAAGAATACGGTTTTGCAAAGAAGCTATCATTTCATGTGAGAAACCTTATTTAAATTGGTTTATGGGTGATTAATAGTCAACATGAATATGTTAGGGTATTGTGGATTAGGTGACAAGTGAAATTTTGTAGAAAAACCGAATCGGAAATCGGTTTGTTCCGATTTCCGTCGGGTTCCATAAATCCGTATTTTTAAGAAATAGAAAGGTGAGAAGGATGGGACTTACGGGTTTTCAAACTCTTCTAAAGAGTAAAGAGGACTAGGGGAAAGGCCGAGGTGTGGTTTCGTCGCCGGTTGCTTCAAAGCACGTCGCCGGAATTCCGTCAGGGCTTCGCCGTGAACTCGGTTTCAAAGCACACACTTCTTGGAAAACTTTTGAGAGAGTGGCTCAAGATTTTGGGGGGTGAGAGGGTAGTGTGTAGGGTTGGTATTTATAGGGTTAGGCTAGCGTTAGGGTTGATGAAAAGTTAAAAATAAAAATGTGATAAAATGTAATAAAAATGTATTAAAAGTGGAGTAATTGGGGTTTTTAAAGAGCTCTGGAAGTGGTATGAGGCTGAAACATTGCAGGTGCGTAGGGAATATGAAAAGACACAATTTTCATGTTGTGACCCTCGCCGGAATCGGCCGAATCGGGGGTGACTCGGCCGTGACTCAGTCGGATCACTGAGTCGGCCGAGTCAAGGCCGAGTTGGCCGAGTCCGGTGGCCTGGATCTCCCCCGACGGTTCATCTACCCTCTGCAAGTGTTACATCTTTGGGTGTAGTGGGGTTTTTGTGAGATATGCACGTGTAAACTCTTGGTATTCTAAAGGTTTTAAAAAAAATCAATATTAAAAATAATGTGGGGTATGGGATTCGAACTCTGATGGCTTAGTTCAGCAGTGCAAGGTATTACCAATGAGCTACAAGCTCCTTCTTGTAATTATTGTGGTATTTAATTACTTAAACTGATAGCAGCAAGAATAAATACTCCTAGTATACATTAAATTTAAAGTAAATTCTTGTACACTAAAAATGGAGTTATTATATTCTTGTAGCTTGTAATTAAAAACAAAATAATTACCTATATCTTGTGCTCATGCTAAAATACCCCTTTGTGGATTTTTGAAAAAATATTTGAAAAAAAAAATTTGTATAGGAAAATTAGTGTTGTTACAATAACCCTAATCGATATTTGTGCATCCATACCATTAAGTACATATCTAGTTGAATACCATAACACGTTATTTCATATTACTGCTACATTAATACCCCATACTAGATAATGTGCATCCTACATAGTCATGAAGTTATAGTTTTAACCCATGATAGTTATTTATGCATCCATGTTTATTAGTGTATCCATACCATTAATTCTGCATAATTAGTTGCACCCCATATTACATTAACTCATATTATTAATACATTAGTACCCCATGCTTGATATTGTGCATCCTACTTAGTCATGATATAACCCCTGATCGATAATTGTGCATCCATGCTTTTATCGTACATCCGTACTTTTACCCTGATTCAATACTTGCTACATTGTACTGTTGGGCACCCATTTGATCCACTGTGCACTACTTGACATGACTTGATACATGTACACTACCTGACATGACCTGATATATCACTACTTGACATGTTACCTGATCCTGTTTCTAATGCCGACAATCCTGACATGTCCCGATGGACATATCCTGTTGTCTGTATAGACAAACATGTTCATGCTTGATCCTGTGTTGGCATTAGCTTCAGATTTATCAATACCTGACTTGAACACATAACTTGGGGGTATGGGGAAATCAATGATGAAACCTGACTTGTAACTCGACTGTTCGATGCTTATACTGATCAGTTTTACGGGCTAGGCCAGCCCGGGGATGCTGCTGCTGACATCATTCATCTGTACATGTTTCTTGTTTAGTGCCTAGCGGCATGTCTCGGTTTCAGCCGGAGAATCTGGACCGTGGTCCCGGACATGCACGAGATACTATTGAGTTACATCGACGATTCATTAAATTGATTTCACAGAATTGAGAGTAGTTACCCAGTAATTTTGTTCAGATTACTCACCGCACGTCACATGTGCTTATACCTTCACTGTTTCTTATTCGTGTTACTGTTATACCTTTATTACTGTTCATACTCGTGCTTGTATGTTTGCTACCCTGATTATATTATTGTTGATATTATGATGCACTGACGTCTGGTTTTGCATGGCCCAGATCCTCTACCCTTGCAGCTGGCCGATCAGGAGTATTTCAGTGTACAGGCCGAGCAGTGAGAACCTGTTAGTATTTTAGTTTAGTTTTCTTCCAGCATTTTCATTCCTGATGTGAGCCCATATTTGGGACGTACATTCCAGATTATTATTGTTTATTGGATCTATTGCTTCTGCATATTATTTCTTGACTCGTTTATTCTGGCTTATGGACATGTACTAGATAGTTTCTTTTATTTTTCCTCTTCTTGATATCGTATAGACAGCCGTAATGTGACTGTGGAGGGATGTTTCCTATCCACAGGTAGCATGGTTGGGCTCTGTCACGTGCCTATCCTAGCGCACTCTGGGAAGCGGGGCGTGACAAATCTCATGTAAAACAATCATAATTAACTTTTATATTAAAATACCTTGAACTTTGTTATCACGTCTTTTCGACAAAACATGCTTAACAATACCTTTAGGAAAATTCACGGGATAACGACCTACCCCACACGCACACTTGGTTCTATAACACGATACCTCTTTTTGTATGAATATTTGTTACAAAGAAAATTACAATAAAATACCAACTACTTTAAAATTCGGATTTCTTTTAAAGCGTTATTTCATATCCTTTGCGATTGAGCGTCTACAACCCTCTTTAGTGGACCCGCTAATGGATGGTGTGGATTATCACACATCCTTGGGCTAGTAGAGCGAGATGCAGACCTCCTCACGGAGTATTAGATCTCGGAAGGATTTAAATACGATTTTTAAGAAATACGAATTTTCTAAATAAAATAAAAATTATTTTTAAAATTAAAATTATATAAAATTATTAATCCATATTTTCAAAATATAATAAACCTATGTTTTTCAAAAATGAAAATATTAACAAATGTCAATAAAATACCATCAAGATACCAAAAATGCAAGTTTAATTTACAATAAAATACCATGAACTTTCCAAACTAAGTAATTATCACTAAAATACCCAATACTTAAAATCCACACTCATGAAAACCCCAAGTAATACTAATCACCCTCGAGGTTTACTTTTTAACTATATTAAAAAAATATTTTTCATAAAACCCCCTCGAGATATATAAAACAATATTTAAGAAGTTTAGTAAATATAGGTTTAAGCAGGATCAATTCTCTTGAGCCCCCGAGAGCCGGAGAAAATGAGTGCTTGCCTATTTAAGGTAGAAAACTTAACGAAGTTATCAATGGTAATTGTCTTGGAAAAAAACACAAATCCTGCCGTCCATGTGCAGCAGGTACCGATGACTCCCAAACCTAACTCAAGAGCTAAATCTGTTTACAAGTGTCTGACTCAGTCTGAGTCTAATTCAAACTTGAATCTATAATCAAACCTGAATACTTGACCATGAACATGAATACTTGAAATCAAACATCAATATAAAATATGTATACTTTACTTGACTTGACCGAACCATGGTTATAACTTGATATGACTGCTTGAATACTTGATTACATCCTGAATATGAATACTTGAACAATTTGTATCTATGGTTTCGGCAAGTCTGATAATTATAATCTATACAATACATTACACGGGGATAAAGGGGTAGATTGGTACGGAACATATATCATGGCACGAGAGGTCACTTAAAAGACATTTACATGAATTCTCGTGCCGTTGTCCCGTGGGTTATGACGGGGCCTTATACTACATGTTACCATAGTCCAGGGGTAAGATGGACTCCTCTCGTACACATGAATACCTTCTGTAACAAGCTACAAACAACCACGTTATAATTACTATCATATACCAGTAATCAATCATACACAACTTATCTGTTCATTTCACATTACTTGTATATTCTCTTTCTTCTCTTGGGACTTACCGAGCGTTAGTTCGCTGACGACATTCATTTATGTTTTTTTCTTTGGAATGTTCGTCAGGAGGACCGGACTCTCAGTAGATCGAGCCGAGCCAGGAGGACTTGGACCAGCTTGCGGCATAGTCTGACTTCTAGTTCCTTGTACTTATTTTACTGTATGCCATTATTTAGACACTACTAATTATCATTGTATCTTTTATTTTCAAACAGTTGTATATAAAGATGAATGCAAATAAAGTTGCTGTTATTTTATATCACTTGTCATTCTTGTACATTTTGTATATTGCTTAATTACACTTAACGTATTTATTTCTTAATAAATACGTTGCGGCCTTCCACGTCACCATTTCTGTTTACTGGGAAACGGGGCGTGACAGGTTTTATTGGCGGCACATGCAGGTCCGTTCTGCATGAAGTCTTAAGCAATATATTACAAGAATTATAAGAATCAGCAACTATACTTTCCTTACATTTCTAATTTCTTGAATCTATCCTAACCATTCTGTTTTCTATCAAGGTCATGGATTCACCGAACAACACCAGCACAAACGTCAATGGCAACACCCCATCGCCTACTCTACCACCACCACCTACCGTTGCAACTCCTATCAACGAGCAAACGGTACTTCTTAAGGCTATAAAGAGCCTGTTGGAGGGTCAGCAGTAGCAGACTGCTATCCTCATGCACCGCCCGAAGCTGATGTTAGCAATATGTATGCCCTAGATGCCATTATTGTATGATATAGTGGATGCTTGGACATATATATAGAGAACTTTCTTGCTCGACATAATAGTATGCTATCTGGTTGCATTTTATCTTAACATGTACACTTATATTATTATACTGTCTCTCTGATACATGTTAATAAAGCCCTTAGGATGTAGGCTTGATTACCAGGACTATGATGTAAATTATACTAATGGGGCCTGGGTAGTCTATAAGCACATCCTTAACAGTTCCTAGTCGAGTGATATCGAGACAGGGCATCGATATTCCAGAGTAGATTAGTGTGTATGTTTCTTGACCCTGTATAGGGCGATGGTTGATCCCACAACCATTGGTGTTTGACATCAAAGATTGTACACATGTGCTCATTAGAGAATGGGTACACCGAACAGGACTCGCTGAGAACTCCTAGATGGTACCGTACCTATCGTTAGATAGTAGTTCTCTAGTGACACTTGTACAGGTTATTCTGTGGACCCGAGTTCGTCATAGTGTCTTGTGTGGTTCCCACTGTGCTTTGATTTCCTCCCTACCACGGTTCAAAGGAGTCGTGCAAACAGGTGGATTTTGGGTACAGTCCCGAGTCATATGGAAGCAGTGAGCGATAGGATGGGTTTTGTCTCTCCCGGTATAGGGAGTTGATATTGCGCTATGCTCGATTGGCTATAATAGCAAGTCCCTGACCAGGGCTGATGAGATTTACTGGTAAGTGTTATCAGTAGTTTCTCGAACGGTTATAGGCCACACATTGGCATGACTTATCATGTTACTGGGGTTTGACGATTCCACCCCTAGACTCGATATGCGACATATCAGACGAAGAGACCGGACTGTACGGTAAGTGTTGCTTATAGGCTTTACAAGAGTTTGGACAAGCATGCTTGTTGATCTTCTATTCGTTCAATACCTGGGTAGCCGTTACGTCAATCTAGTATCACTGACGGCTTGTGGGTATCTGATGTGATCATTACCTACCGCTGGCGTATTGACGAGTCTTTAGAGTTCCACACAGAGGTTTCCTAGCTCAAGCGAAACAAAGTAGGGCGCATATGGTGATATGTGCGGGAGCTTGATTAAATACGAGTATGTGATACCGTATTCTAATCTCGCGATATTTGATATCGGTTAGGTTATATGTGATATAACCGGATTATTGAATCAAGTGTTGATTCAATAATTTGTTATATGTATATAGATTTGATATTGGCCGGTTATATATGATATGACCGGATTATTGAATCAAGTGTTGATTTGATATTGTGTATTGAATATTAGTCGGTTATATGTGATATAACCGGGTTATTGAATTAAGTGTTGATTTGATAAAATGATATACATATAAATGATATTAGTCGGTTATATATGATATAATCGGATTATTGAATCAAGCGTTGATTTTATAATTTGATATATATTAATATATTTGATATATAAATATATATTAACTAATATTGCTCACTAATGATTTTTTTCTTCGATATATAATTGTGTATATATATATGATATATATATTTATCTATATATAAAATGTTTTTGTATCATGATTGATGATACATTGAACATAGGTGTATGAGACTCACACTATGGTTTAAGATAATTAGGATGGATTTATTTTAAAGAGAAAAATAAAAAGATTAGAAATGAGCCATGGCTTGGATGCTTGGAGAAGCATTGAGAAGCCATGACGCATCTCTTGTGTTTTGTTTGACTCTTAGATATTTGTTGATCCCACTCTTATCTTTAGCCCATGGTTTACTCTCTCATTATTCACCACAACTTTCTCTCACTCGCCCAAGTTCATCTTCTTCATCTTGAAAGCTCACTAGGGTTTATCTTGAGTAAGAAAAAGAGAGAGGGAAATATTTCTAAAGTGAGCAAAATTCCTACTTTATCAACCTACACTATCCGAGCCTTTTAGTATAGGTTGTTTGCTTCACTGATACTTTAATTATTGAAGAGATAGCTTGAGTTAGAGAGACTTCAAGGTGGATCATTTTTCGGCTTCGAAGATCACGTAGCAAGCTCGATCCTTTCTTCAAGTGGAACAAAGAAGAGTTCTAGGGACTACTACTTGGAGCTATAGAAGTGAAGGACTTGGTCTACAAAGGTTGTAACTTTCTTCACTTAGTATAGAACTTGCTTTCTTGTTATAAAACTGTAACACCCTAGTTCATTTATACCAGTTCTATTTTGAGTATTTCTTTATTTATGGCTATTTCTTGATTTATTGCTGTTTGGGTGTGAATAGTGTAATTGATATCTGTGTTTGCATCCGACCCGACCCGCTTGCTGGAAACCCGTCTTGATTCCTGTTTATGTTTTATCCCGGCTTGTTAAGTGGATCCGTGCACTTTCACATTTTTTTATATACTGCATACTTGCATTATATCGAGCATCTGCATTTTTTTTAATAATACAATTATAACCAAGTAAAATATTTTAAATATATAAAGCATGGCCTGCATCATACCCCTGACCCTGTGGTAGCATCCGCGCATCGTGTTCTCGTCCCGTTCAGTGAAACGGACTCATTTGGATAGCAACGTGCACGCTGCATGCATCCGTTCTTGGGGGTATACATTTTCGTTACCCGGATATTCTATTTTGGTTTTGGTTGATACGTATTATCCGTATTTTCAAACATTAATTTTAGACCCGACCTAGCTGTATTTTGGAGTGTTTTTGTATTAGCCAGAAAACTCAATTTTTTTAATATTATATCTTTATTATATATCAACTGTCATATATAAGTAAAGGTTTTATAAATATTTTGTATATATTTTCCTCATATCCTATCTCTGTGTCTCTTTCCTTATTTATTCTTTATACTTTTTTATATATAAAATTAAAACCTTACTTATAATCCAAGCCCACGTTCTCTATTTCACTTCTTCATCTTTTCTATTTTTTCCCCGCCTCCTCTCGTCTTCACACGAAGCCTCATTCTCGCTCGAACTCACGCCCGCGCCACATGCTCTTCGCCGTCACCACCACGATGTCCCGACCTCACCTCGCCACCACATCTCGACCATCACCTTCTCCTCCTCCATCCCCGACGCCCAACTGCAACCCCACGACCAAAGAACCTACGCTCGTCGTTACACCCGTCGTCGCCTGTAAGCGCGCCGCCGGCGAAACCTCGTCGTCGACCTATCCTCCGCCACCTTCTCCCCTCCCTTCTTCTCTTTCTTTTCTTCTTCTTCTTTAAAACCCTACGCCCCCCACGAGATTCCCACAGAACCCTAACCCTAGCCGCCGATCATCTCGCAACCCCAGCCTTCGCCTGCATCCCCTCACCATCCTCATCTCCTCCTCGCCTCCCCTCTCTTTTCCTTCTCTTATTCCCTTCTCTTCTGCAAACCCCGAACCCATCATGCAAGCACCCCTGCACCCCTCGCCACCGGAGCTCCGACTACTTCGTCGTCGCCTCCACGCCCTCTTCGCTACTCCCTCTTCCTCTCCCGGCCTCCTGACACCACCACCACCATCATCGCTTCATCCCTAACAACCGAGCTTTCCCTGCACACCTGAATCCCCATTGCGGCCACCTCCTCTGTCGTCGTCGCCCTTCATAGCCGACTACCCTCGTCACCATCCCCGTCTCCTCACCTCCTTCCCTCTCCCCTTCAACCTCAACACCAAGAACCCCAGCCCATTTCTTTTCTTCTTCTTCTTCTTCTTCTTTAATTCTTGATTCCTTATTTTTCCGGTCACCGCCGGAGCCGTGCCATCACTGACGATCCGGGCGACCCAGTGGACATCCCCAGCCAGTGTGGTCGTGTTCTTGCTTTGCCTGGTCTTGTCCCGTGCGCGTGTGTGTGTATTGCGACGTTTACCCGACGTCGGACGCTGCGTTTACACCCCGTCGTAAGATCCGTTCAGGCAAGTTCATCTTGCTACATGCTATGATACATATTTGGCATCCATATGAATAAAAATATTACATGTTTATTACATTGTGCATCCATATTACAAATTTACAGTTTTTCGATACCCATACGCATCCATATCATTAATTACATATCTGGTTGAATGCAGGTTAGCTTGATACATGCTATATTATTATACTTGCATCTATATTAATAGAAATATTGCATATTTATTGTATTGTGCATCCATGTTACAGTTTTACCGTTTTCCCGATATCCGTTTGCATCCGTACAATTTATTATATATCTAGTTGCATGCATGTCATATTAATTCATATTACTGTTACATTAGCACCCCATACTTGATAATGTGCATCCTACGTAGTTATGGAGTTGCAGATGAAATCCCTGATAGATATTTGTGCATCCGTGTTTTACTGTGCATCCGTACTTTTATCGTGCATCCGTACTTGCTACAGTTTTATTATGAGTATCCGTTTGATACCTGTGCAGTACCTGTCATGACCTGATACACCACTACTTGACATGTTACCTGATCCTGTTTCTAATGCCGACAATCCTGACATGTTGTCCTGACGGACGTATCTTGTTGTCTGCATAGACAAACCTGTACCTGCTTGATCCTGTGTTGGCATTAGCTCCAGATTTATCAATACCCGACTTGAACACATAACTTGGGGGTAAGGGGAAATCAATGATGAAACTTGACTTGTAACTCAACAGTTCGACGCTTATAATAATCAGTTTTACGGGCTAGGCCAGCCCCGGGATGCTGCTGCTGACATCATTCATCTGTACATGTTTCCTGTTTAATGCCTAGCGGCATGTCTCGGATTTCAGCCCGAGAATCTGGACCGTGGTCCTAGGCACACACGGGATATTATTGAGTTATATCGACGATTCATTAAATTGATTTCAAAGATTTGAGAGTAATTAACCCAGTAGCATAGACCACCGCATGCACATACACTTCATTGTTCTATATTCGTGTTACTGTTACACATTCATTACTGTTCATACTCATGCCTGCATATCTTGTTACCTCCTGATTATATTTTATTGTTTGATATTATGACGCACTGACGTTTGGGTTTTGCATGGCCCGGATCCTTTATCTTTTTCACAGGCCGATCATGAGTATTTCAGCAGACAGGCCGAACAGTGAGGAGCATATTGGTGTTTAGTTTAGTTAATTTAGTTTTCTTTCAGCATTTTTCATTTCCTGTTGTGAGCCCGTATTTGGGACATACTTTCTAGATATTATTGCTTATTGGATTTATTGCTTCCGCATATTATTTATTGACTCGTTTATTCTGGCTGATGGACATGTACTAGATAGATTATTTCATTTCTATTGTTCTTGATATCTTATAGACAGCCATAATGTGACTGTGGAGAGATGTTTCCTAGCCACAGGTAGCATGGTTGGCACTGTCACGTGCCGATCTTAGCGCACTCTGGGAAGCGGGGCGTGACACGGTTTGTTTGGTATCAGAGCCATAGGATTTAGGTTAATCGGGTTTGATTCTTTTGTAGTTGGGTATTGGACCCAATACACGAATCAGAGAACCCGTGATTAGGAACATGTCCTGCCACATTGTTATCGTGATTTTTGAATCATATCTTTCTCTTGACCCTTGTCTTGACGATATGCAAACAACTTTGCATCTCGGCTTGAAACCTTTTTGGTTCCCTATTATTTCTCTCTATTCTGATACTAGGATTTGGGCGACTTGAGCGAAGTTATGTGATTGTAACTATGAACTGCAGCATGGTTACAATACGGTACTCTATTTAAGTAACTTGGATTCCTAGTCTTGATTCATTTTCTTGATTTATAGCCGTGATATTACCTTGCTTCTCTCGGTTTCATTGCTTACCAGTTCATGTTTTATCGCCAGCTTGAATCATGTTTACCGTGCTTAATCTTCTTCAGTATCTTGGCTTCAGATGATGTCATTTCGGTATCCTACTTGTTCATGTTTTCCTGCATTAGTATTATTCAATTCTGGTGTATCCCATTGTTTGATGTTGTCTTGGGAATGGACTTTCTCGGCACTTTCCACACTCACATTGATTGCAGGGCAAAGAAAGTAATTTTCCAGATTCCCGGACATCCGGAGTTTGTTTTTGCTGGAGGTAGCAGTTCTGTCGGGCCAGTCGAGTTTAGGGCTAGGCCGACAAACAGTGTTCTTTCGTCGATGGAAGTTGATAAGGAGAAAGTGCCAGCTGTAGTTCGAGAGTTCATGGACGTGTTCGAGGACATCTCAGGTTTACCGCCAAAACGAGATGTGGAGTTTGCGATCGATCTTGTTCCTGGTGCAGCGCCAATCTTAAAGGCGTAGTATCCAATGGCACCAGTGGAGTTGGAGGAAATAAAGAAGCAGGTTACCGAATTGTTAGAGAAGGGTTGGATTCGCAGCAGTAATTCACCATGAGGAGCTCCAGTTCTTCTAGTCAAGAAGAAAGATGGCACAAGGAGGATGTGCATCGATTATCGAGAATTAAACCGGGTGACTATTAAGAACAAGTACCCGATCCCTCGCATTGGCGAATTATTCGAGCAACTCAGTGGTTTGAGGTTATTCTCGAAGCTGGATTTGCGATCCGGATATCATCAGGTCCGAGTTAAATCAGAGGATATTTGCAAGACTGCGTTCTGAACTCGATATGGACATTATGAGTATTTAGTGATGCCATTCAGAGTCACGAATGCACCGGTGATATTTATGGACTTGATGAACTGAATCTTTTCACCGTTTTTGGACCAGTTTATAGTGGTGTTTATCGATGATATTCTGGTCTACTCGAGAAGCCTAGAAGAGCATGCAGAACACTTGAAGATCGCACTGCAGACGTTGAGGCAATAAAGATTATATGCAAAGATGAGCAAGTGCGAGTTTTGGCTTGAAGAAGTGAAGTTTTTGGGGCACGTCGTATCCGGAGATGGAATCGCCGTTGACTTTGAGAAGATTGCAGCAGTTCAAGATTGGCCGATTCCGAGGAATGTAGCGGAGATCAGAAGTTTTCTGGAACTTGCAGGATACTATAGAAGATTCGTGGAGAATTTTGCTCGCTTAGCTGAGCCTTTGACCAAGCTTATGCGAAAGGAGGTACCGTTCATATGGACGGATAGTTGTGCGTCAGCTTTTGAGACGTTGAAGCAAAGGTTGATAACCGCTCCTATTTTGACCGTACCAGACGGTTCTGGAGGATCGGTGATTCACAGCGACGCATCTGGGAAAGGTTTGGGATGTGTTTTGATGCAGCATGGGAAGGTTATAGCCTACGCATCGCGGCAGTTGAAGACCCATGAGAAGAATTGCCCAACTCATGATTTGGAGCTTGCAGCAGTGATTTTCACTTTGAAGATTAGGAGACACTACTTACTGGGCGAAAGGGTCGAAGTATTCACCGATCACAAAAGCCTAAAGTATGTGTTCACACAGAAAGAGCTTAATATTAAAGCAGCGCAGTCACAGGACCCAAGATTGCAGAAGTTTTGAGAACAGGTTGAAGCGGGACTTCGAACGGACTTGTTAATTCATGAAGATGGTTCGTTGCGATATGGTAGCCGTTTGTGTGTGCCGAAAGGAGACATTCGCGAAGAAGTTATGAAGGAGGCACACAGTTCCGCATATTCTGTACATCCAGGAAGCACGAAGATGTATCGTGATCTAAGACAGCATTTCTGGTGGGAAGGCATAAAAAGGGAGATTGCCCGCTTTGTAGCGAAGTGCTTAGTGTGTCAGCAAGTTAAGACTGAACATCAAAGGGTAGCTGGTTTATTGCAACCACTTCCAATTCCTCAGTGGAAGTGGGAACATATAACCATGGATTTTGTGACAGCTTTACCGCGGAATCTGGAGGAGTTTACAGGAAAGTTTGGGGACGCAATTGAAATTTAGCACTGCTTATCATCCCCAGACAGATGGCCAGTTGGAGAGAACGATCCAAACTTTTGAAGATATGTTGAAAGCTTGCATGTTGGATTTCAAGGGTTCATGGGAGGATCATCTACACCTGGTGGAGTTTTCTTACAATAACAGCTTCCAGGCGACTATTCAGATGGTTCCATTCGAAGCATTGTATGGTTGCAAGTGTCGCTCACCCGTTTGTTGGGACGATGTTGGAGAACGAAGATTGTTGGGACCGGATTTGATCGTGCAAACAGTAGAGAAGGTTAATACTATCCGGAATCACATGAAGGCAGCACAGGATCGGCAGAAGAGTTGGGCAGATATATCGAGAAGACCTCCAGAGTTCGCTGTCGGTGATCTGGTATTCTTGAAGATATCAACGACTAGAGGAGTGATTCGTTTTGGGAGTCGAGGCAAGCTTAGTCCTCGATTTGTCGAGCCTTTCGAGATTATTGAGCGTGTTGGAGAAGTGGCTTATCGATTGGCGTTACAACCATCTTTGGCGAGTGTTCATGACATGTTTCATGTATCTCAACTCCGTAAGTATGTTCGAGATGAAACACACGTGCTAGATCATTCGGAGCTGACTGTAAGGGAGGATTTGACCTACGAAAAACGACCGATGTCGATTGTTGATCGAAGTGAAAAGGTCCTCAAGAACAAGGTTATCCCGCTCGTACTTGTCTCATGGGGGAATCGCTCGCACGGAGAATCGACTTGGGAACGAGAAGACGAGATTCGACGGAAGTTTCCACACCTCTTTTCCTAGATTCATGCTTGTTTTTTTTTCTTGTTCTGGGAATTTCGAGGACGAAATTCTTTTTATAGTTAGGTATAATGTAACACTCTAGTTCATTTATACCAGTTCTATTTTGAATATTTCTTTATTTATGGTTATTTCTTGATTTATTGCTGTTTGGGTGTGAATAGTGTAATTGATATCTGTGTTTGCATCCGACCCGACCCCCTTACTGGAAACCCGTCTTGATTCATTTTTATGTTTTATCCCGGCTTGTTATGTGGATCCGTGCACTTTCATATTTTTTTTATATACTGCATACTTGCATTATATCGAGCATCTGCATTTTTTTTAATAATACAATTATAACCAAGTAAAATATTTTAAATATATATAGCATGGCTTGCATCATACCCTTGACCCTGTGGTAGCATCCGCGCATCGTGTTCTCGTCCCGTTCAGTGAAACAGACTCGTTTGGATAGCTACGTGCACGCTGCGTGCATCCGTTCTTGGGGGTATACATTTTCGTTACCCGGATATTCTATTTTGGTTTTGATTGATACGTATATTATCCGTATTTTCAAACATTAATTTTAGACCCGACCTAGGTGTATTTTGGAGTATTTTTGTATTAACCAGAAAACTCAATTTTTTTAATATTATATCTTTATTATATATCAACTGTCATATATAAGTAAAGGTTTTACAAATATTTTGTATATATTTTCCTCATATCTTATCTTAACAACTCTCTGTGTCTCTTTCCTTATTTATTCTTTATATTTTTTTATATATAAAATTAAAACCTTATTTATAATCCAAGCCCACGTACTCTGTTTCTCTTCTTCTTCTTTTCCATTTTTTCCCCGCCTCCTCTCGTCTTCATGCGAAGCCTCATTCTCGCTTGAACCCACGCCCACGCCGCTTGCTCGTCGCCGGCGCCACCACGACGTCCCGACCTCACCTCGCCACCACATCTCGACCATCCCCTTCTCCTCCTCCATCCCCGACGCCCAACTGCAACCCCACGACCAAAGAACCCACGCTCGTCGTTGCACCCATCGTCGCCTGTAACCTCGCCGCCGGCGAAACCTCGTCGTCGACCTATCCTCCGCCACCTTCTCCCCTCCCTTCTTCTCTTTCTTTTCTTCTTCTTCTTTAAAACCCTATGCCCCCCACGAGATTCCCACAGAACCCTAACCCTAGCCGCCGATCATCTCGCAACCCCAGCCTTCGCCTGCATCCCCTCACCATCCTCATCTCCTCCTCGCCTCCCCTCTCATCTCCTTCTCTTCTTCCCTTCTCTTCTGCAAACCCCGAACCCATCATCCGAGCACCCCTGCACCCCTCGCCACCGGAGCTCCGACCACTTCGTCGTCGCCTCCACGCCCTCTTCGCTACTCCCTCTTCCTCTCCCGGCCTCCTGACACCACCACCACCATCATCACTTCATCCCTAACAACCAAGCTTTCCCTTCACACCTGAATCCCTGCTGCGGCCACCTCTTCTGTCGTCGTCGCCCCTCATCACCGACTACCCTCGTCACCATCCCCATCTCCTCACCTCCTTCCCTCTTCCCTTCAACCTCGACACCAAGAACCCCATCCCATTTCTTTTCTTCTTCTTCTTCTTCTTTAATTCTTGATTCCTCATTTTTCCGGTCACCGCAGGAGCCGTGCCGTCACCGACGATCCGGGCGACCCAGTGGACATCCCCAACCAGCGTGGTCGTGTTCTTGCTTTGCCTGGTCCTGTTCCGTGCACGCGTGTGCATTGCGACGTTTACCCGACGTCGGACGCTGCATTTACACCCCGTCGTAAGATCCGTTCAGGCAAGTTCATCTTGCTACATACTATGATACATATTTGGCATCCATATGAATAAAAATATTACATGTTTATTACATTGTGCATCCTTATTACAAATTTACAGTTTTTCGATACCCGTACGCATCCATATCATTAATTACATATCTAGTTGAATGCAGATTAGCTTGATACATGCTATATTATTATACTTGCATCTATATTAATAAAAATATTGCATATTTATTGTATTGTGCATCCATGTTACAGTTTTACCGTTTTCCCGATATCCGTTCGCATCCGTACAATTTATTATATATCTAGTTGCATACCATGTCATATTAATTCATATTACTATTACATTAGCACCCCATGCTTGATAATGTGCATCCTACGTAGTTATGGAGTTGCAGATGAAATCCCTGATAGATATTTGTGCATCCGTGTTTTACTGTGCATCCGTACTTTTATCGTGCATCCGTACTTGCTACAGTTTTATTATGAGTATCCGTTTGATACCTGTGTAGTACCTGTCATGACCTGATACACCACTACTTGACATGTTACCTGATCCTGTTTCTAATGCCGACAATCCTGACATGTTGTCCTGATGGACGATCCTGTTGTCTGCATAGACAAACCTGTACCTGCTTGATCCTGTGTTGGCATTAGCTCTAGATTTATCAATACCTGACTTGAACACATAACTTGGAGGTATGGGGAAATCAATGATGAAACCTGACTTGTAACTCAACAGTTCGACGCTTATACTGATCAGTTTTACGGGCTAGGCCAACCCCGGGATGCTGCTGCTGACATCATTCATCTGTACATGTTTCCTATTTAATGCCTAGCGGCATGTCTCGGATTTCAGCCCGAGAATCTGGACCGTGGTCCTGGGCACGCACGGGATACTATTGAGTTACATCGACGATTCATTAAATTGATTTTAAAGACTTGAGAGTAATTAACCCAGTAGCATAGACCACCGCATGCACATACACTTCACTGTTCTATATTCATGTTACTGTTCATACTCATACTTGCATATCTTGTTACCTTCTAATTATATTTTATTGTTTGATATTATGACGCACTGACGTCTGGGTTTTACATGGCCCAGATCCTTTATCTCTTTCACAGGCCGACCAGGAGTATTTCAGCAGACAGACCGAACAGTGAGGAGTATATTGGTGTTTAGTTTAGTTAGTTTAGTTTTCTTTCCGCATTTTTCATATCCTGTTGTGAGCCCGTATTTGGGACGTACTTTCCAGATACTATTGCTTATTGGATTTATTGCTTCCGCATATTATTTATTGACTCGTTTATTCTGGCTGATGGACATGTACTAGATGGATTATTTCATTTCTACTGTTCTTGATATCTTATAGACAGCCGTAATGTAACTGTGGAGAGATATTTCCTAGCTACAGGTAGCATGGTTGGCTTTATCACGTGCCGATCTTAGCGCACTCTGGGAAGCAGGGCGTGACAAAAACCCCATTTCTCTAGTTCGATTCTAGGTTAGTGCAGTTTAGACCTCTAGATTTTTTTAAATTGCATACTTGGTGCATGTGAAAACCTAGTAGAGGTGCTAAGACACACTTTCAGCTGAGGCACCCAGAGTCAAGCAATTTCGGGTATTGCACCCAAAACATTTCTCTGGGAAAGAGAGCCTATTGGAGGCAGAAGAATGGGCTCAATCGATTGAAGATGATCTGGCAGCAGCTCAAGTGCCAAATATTGCCTGGGTGAGAGTTGCGAAGCTGCAACTGACAAACAACACTAGAATCTGGTGGAAGGCTGAGAAAAGCCATCTCACCCAACCGATCGAGTGGAAGACATTTCGCGATCTGTTCGATTCGAAGTATTTCCCTAAGACTGCCCGTTTTGACATGGAGCAGCAGGTCATCCATCTACATTAAGGCTCAATGTGGGTCAAGTCTGTGGATGAATACGATGCTGAGTTTACCATGCTTAGCAGGTAAGATATCGTCTCACATTCAAATTCCTGATTTTCTCATTACACTGCTAACACAAGGTAGTAACAGGTTCGCTGCACACCTGATTCCTACTACTGAGATCCGAGCACGACGATTTCAGTAAGGTTGGACCCGGAACTAAGCTGCACTCGCTGCAGGGGATTTCCCAACCCATGAACTTGCTTTGAAGGTTGTCCGATACTATGAGGCAGTTGTGAAGAAGAAGGGCAGACCGCAGACTGTCGGTGTGAAACACCCTGTCACTCAGATGACAGGAGGAGCCTCTTCTAGGCCGACATTTGCACCCAGGAGACCGGGAGGATTGTTTAACCGGCCCAGTCCAGACTTTTGTTTTTACTGCAAGAGGACTGGACACCTGGCGAAGGACTGCAGGCATGCAAATGTACTGTGTTTAGTTTGTGGCACATCTGCTCACTCTATTGGAGCATGTCCATATCATTTCAATACAGCTCCAGCACCCCGACCAGCAATCACAGTTCCGCAGCGGCCAGCTTTCCAATCACCTACACCCCGTTTAGCTCTCCCTGCACCAGCTCCACGTGGACCTCCTGCATAGCCTCAACGTCAATTCCATAAGGTACAGAGAAACATATCTCAACGGCAGAGAAACATGCCCCAAGGACCGAGGAATGTGCCTCCAGCAAGGAGGAATGTACTACGACGTCAGGCTTTCACAATGACGGTGGAGGAGGCCGAAACCACAGGTCAAGTCATCATCGGTAATTCCCAATCCTTTCAAACCTTTTCAATCCTTGTATATCTCTATAACTTTTCCTATATTTAAACCTAACCTCACACAACTTAGGTACTATACTAGTAGCCTCCCTACCTGCTCTAGCTCTCTTCGACACTGGAGCATCATATTGCTTTATGTCGCAACGGTTCGTCCGAACTCATGCGATTCCAGTTAAACCGCTCGTATCTAGCTGGAATGTCAATTCAGGGAACGACGTTCTAAAAGAAACTTTGGGATACGATCTGTGTCCAGTGGTCGTTTGCAGTAGAGAATTTTATGCCGACTTCAAGGTGCTGGACATTCCGAACTTCAATCTAGTCTTGGGAATGGACTGGCTGGGAACTTTCTTCGGTACCATCGACTGTCGTCAAAAAAGGGTAGTGTTCGAAATACCAGATTATCCAGTGTTCTATTTCAAGAGTGGAGACCATACCTTGGAACCTAGTATCTACAAAGCAAAACCAAAGAAGGCAGTGGTTGCAGCATTACAAGCGGAAGAATCAAAGCCAGAGGTAGTTCGAGAGTTCGAGGATGTATTTCTGGAAGATATATCAGGTTTTCCTCCCGATCGAGCTCTTGAATTCGGCATCGATTTACAACCTGGTGCACAGCCTGTAATCAAAGCTCCGTACCGGTTAAGTCCAGATGGATTGAAAGAGATCCGCAATCAGTTGGAAGAACTCCTGAAGAAAGGTTGAATTCGTCCCAGTACTTCAAGCTGGGGATCTCCGGTATTACTTATGAAGAAGAAGGAAGGTTCATACAGGATGTGTGTAGATTATAGAGCTCTAAACGAAGTGACGATTAAGAACAAGTATCCATTACCGCGCATCGATGATCTTTTCGATCAGCTAAGTGGGTCTTGTGTATTTTCGAAGCTAGATCTTCGTTCGGGTTATCATCAGGTGAAGGTCAAAGAGTCCGATATTCCGAAGACGGCGTTTAAGACTCGATACGGTCATTATGAGCATCTTGTAATGCCATTTGGAATAACCAATGCACCTGCCATCTTTATGAATCTGATGAACCAAGTTTTCCGAGAGTACTTAGACAGGTTCGTTGTCATATTCATCAACGACATCCTGGTGTATTCAAAGAATCGGAAAGAACACACCGAGAATTTATGGATTGTCCTGGAGACATTGCGACAACATAAGCTCTATGCCAAGTACAACAAGTATGAATTTTGGCTAGATCAAGTCGGATTTCTCGGACATATCGTTTCAGGCGAAAGGATCTCAGTAGATCCAGCTAAGATGTCAGCTGTCAGCGAGTGGCCGACACCAAAGATGGTAAAGGATATACGAAGTTTCTTAGGATTAGCAAGTTACTACCGACGATTCATTGAAGGCTTTTCGAAGATTGCAGAACCCCTGATCAAGCTCACACGTAAAGATGAAGCATTCATGTGGTCAGAAGCATGTGAAAACGCTTTTGAGAACTCAAGTCAAGATTAACTTTTGCTCCTATTCTTATAATACTGGATTAATCTGGAGGATTCGTCGTACATTGTGATGCATCCGGTAAGGGATTAGAATGTGTTCTACACCAGCATGGAAAAGTTGTAGCTTTTGCATCAAGACAGCTAAAGGTACATGAGCGCAACTATCCAACACATGATCTGGAGTTGGCAGCCGTCATCTTTACACTTAAAATTTGGCGCCACTACCTCTTGGGAGAACGAGTGGAAATATACACTGACCACAAGAGTCTGAAGTATGTATTTACTCAGAAATAATTAAACATGCGGCAAAGAAGATGGCTAGAACTCATGGCGGACTTCGACATCAACTTACAATATCATCCTGGGAAGGTGAATGTAGATCCTGATGCACTTAGCCACCAGCCATTAGCAATGAATCTCACCGCTTAGTGGCAGCTACAGTAAGAATTGCACGGATTGGCGATCGAAGTAGTTATGCCAGGTAACGCTTCATATTTGATGAACTTACAAGTCCAGTCCACTCTTATCAATCAGATCAAGGTAGCTCAAGCAAATGATGCCAAGCTACAAAAGATCCGAGAACAAGTAGAAAGTGGACTTCGAACTGATTTCATCATCCACGAAGATGGATCCTTGCGATATGGTGTTAGTTGTATGTATGCCCTAGAGGCCATTATTGTACATGATTGTATATTATAGTGGATTCTTGGACATATATAGGGAGGACTTTCTTCCTCGACATGATAGTATGCTATCTGGTTACTCTTTATCTTAACATGTATACATGCATTGTCTCTCTGTTACATGTTGATAAAGCCCTTAGGATGTGGACTTGACTACCAGGACTATGATGGAGATCATACTAGTGGGGCCAGGGTAGTCCATAAGTCCATCCTTTAATCGTTCCTAGTCGAGGGTGTATCGAGACAGGGCATCGATATTCCAGAGTAGACTAGCGTATACGCTTCTTGACCCATTTGATGGGCGATGGATGATCCCATATCCATTGGTGTTTGACATCAAAGATGGTATACGGGTGCTCAGTGGAGACTAGGTACACTGAACAGGACTAGCCGAGAACTCCTAGATGGTATTATACCTAACGTCGGATAGCAGTTCTCTGGTGACACCGGTACAGGTTAGTCTGTAGACACGAGATCGTCATAGAGTCTTGTGTGATTCCCACTGTGCTTTGATTTCCACATTACCATGTTCAAGAGAGCGTGCAAAACGCTGGTTTTTGGGTACAGTCCCGAGTCACATAGAGGCAATGAGCGATAGGAGGGGTTTCGTCTCTCCCGGTATTGGGGGTTGATGTTGCGCTGTGCTCGATTGGCTATAACAGGAAGTCCCTGGCCAGGGCTGATACTGAGATTTACTGGTAAGTGTTATTAATAGTTTCTCGACCCGTTATGAGCCTCACAACGGCATGACTTATCAATTTATTGAGGGTTTGACGTTTACCATCCCCAGACTAGATATGCGACATATCAGACGAAGAGACCGGACTGTACAGTAGTGTTACTATTGGATTCACGGGAGTATGAACAAGCTTTCTTGCTGATCTTTTGATCGCTCAATACCCGGGTAGCCGTTACGTCTAGCTAGTACCGCTGACGGCTTGTGGGTGACTGATATGATCATCACCTACTGCCGGCGTTTTGACGAGTCTTTATAGTCCTATACAGAGGTTTCCTGGCTCAAGCGAAAAAAGTAGGGCGCATATGTAATATGTGCGGGACCGAGATTAATACGTGTATGTGATACCGTATTCTAATATCGCGATATGTGATATCAGTCAGTTATATGTATATAGCCGGGTTATTGAATCAAGTGTTGATTCGATAAGTTGATATTAAATGATATTAGTCGGTTGTATGCGATACAGTCGGGTTATTAAATCAAGTGTTGATTTAATGATTTAATGTAAAATTATATATTTGATATATTAACATACATTAACTAATATTAGCTCACTTAAGAATTACTTTTCTCATTATACATTTAATATATATGTGATATATGTTAATGTACTTATTTTGTGTCATGCTAGATGATACATTGGACTTGGGTGTATGAGACTCATACCATACTTAAGATAATGTAGGGATTTAATTATTAAGGGAAAATCAAAATTAGGTGGAAATTAGTCATGGCTTGAGATTCTTATGGAAGAATGTGGAACCATTGACTTAGTCCACTAATTTTGTTTTACTCTAGATATTTATTAACCTAACCATTATCTTTAGCCTTGGTTAAGTCTCTACATGAGTTATATGATATTTTCTCACCCATGGTTGCCATTCCATTCTTGATTCATTCACCACTTCAACTTCTTCATCTCAACTAAGTTCTCTAGGTTTTTTTGAGGTGAAGAAAAAGAGTGAGAAAAATTATTCTAAAGTGAGCAAAATTCCTACTTCATCAATCTACAATAGATTAGCCATTTAGTATAGGTTGTTTACTTCACTAATTCTCAATTAGCGAAGAGGTAGCTTGAGTTGGAGATTCCTCGATGTAGATCATCTTTGGCCTCGAAGATCTTCAAGCAACCTTGTTCCTTTCGCCTAGTGAAGCCTAACGAGAGTTCGGGAGATCACTACTTGGAGCGAAGGGACTACTGCACGGAGCTTTTGAAGTGAATGACCGGTCTACAAAGGTTGTATTCCTTGTTCACTTAGAGTAAATTTGTTTACATGTTAGTTAAACCCTAATTCTCTAGTTAGATCCTTGGTTTGGGTTACTTTGCTCTCTAGATTTTTTTAAAATTGCATACGCGATGCCTTATAAAACCTAGTGAGAGTGCTAAGGAACCTAGCAGTGGTATCAGAGCCAAGCTAGAGAATTAGACGATATTAGTATAATTACGAAACCAAAACAACTCTGAAATCTCGAAACCAAAACCCTAGTTTCTGTTGTTTTTAAAAGGTTCTTTGAAAATTATTTAAACAAGTGCAGATTGTTACATGTGATGTAATAAGAACACCAGAGAAAAACGAGCCCACTCCACCGATTTTTGGCCGGTTTTGTATTGGAATTTGGGCTTCGATTTTCTTTGGTGTTCCAGTCTCTGGGGTTTGGTGTTTCAGGTATTGTTTGATTTTTCCAAGATTGCATGTGATATTATCTTTCTGTAACGGCAATTTAGAGTGTTTTGTACTCGTAATTTTAACATCGTTTCGGGTTTATATATGTGATACAATATTTAGAATCCACAATAATTAGTTTTGTGAAAACTAGTTAGTGTTATGTAAATCTAGCAATTTAGTCTCTTTTGATAGATTGCCACGGAGTTTCAATTCGGATCAAAACTCCGTCGCAATATCGTATAGTACGCGAACATTCGCCGGATAATACTACTAGATAGCCATGCCTCATAGCCCCGACTAAGTGACTGTAGGAGAACCCCGTTGCCAAAAGCATCCCCTCGGGTGCTCGCGGCCACGGTGTTCCGTCTAAGTGCACTTCGTCGACGACATCGGGGGTACGGCCATCTACTAATGTTTCCGACGAGTATTCGATCAAGTAGTCGGGAATCTTGTTGAATTACCCGACTAGGTTATTGAAAAGGTGTTTTCAATATGAGATTAAAATGCAAGGTTTATATGTTAGGCATGAAATTCGGGGTATGAGATAGTCCGGGTTAATGATGTCTAAGGATGTTGCGGATTCTAATTATTATAGTTTTCATTTTCTTTTCTGCGACCGTAAGTATAATATGTGGTGTATCGCCGGTTTCGTTGCTATACGTCAACGACAATTGAGATACGCATATTTACTTACGTTGATGACATATGATGTTATGTGTTGCTGTGATATGTTATATTGGATCGTCGTGTTTGAATAGCCGGGGGTTTTTGCGTGAGATGAGAGTTTTTCATTTTCATTAATGTAAAAAATTGTATGTAATATTCTTTTATTGCGACACTTCCGGGTTGAGGATGATGTCACCATTGATGTATATTATTTACTTTTCCGCATTAGGATAGACCCAAGGCGGGGAGCACAAGTAACCGGGTTCTAGAGTCCAGTGGGAGACCATCTCGAGGAGTCGAGACCGGGTATCCTAACTCTAGAACTGGTAGGGTTGCTTGTCGCTCTCGTAGGGGTCTAGGGATATGGGTTTGGCTATTCATCACGACCGTGGAATCCGTGGTTTTTACTGGCTTAATTTAAAACACGGACCTCCTAGTATATCCAATGTTTCATATGTTGACTTCTGCTGCAATATTCTGTGATGAGATCATATAACTACGTGAGACGAATGCTTAATATTATATATATAATATATAATAAACGTTGCTTATGTTTTTCATCCGCGCTAGTCCTGCCCCCGCTCTGCCGTTAGTTAACTAACCTAACGGTGCATGATGGGACCCTGTGACGAATGCGGATGGCATAAGCGTACGTTATATAAGTATTTTCGTTTCTTTATCTGTGATGTTTAGGAAGCATAAATGATGGGACTTCATTAATGAGATTAATGAAAGGAAAAAAACCCAATGATGTTGTGGAATCAAATTTTCAAAACTGGTAGCTCTAGTTCTTGCTTTGCATAGTGGTATTCCTTGATGAACATCCTGCACCTCATTCGATGAAGAAAGAGCCTAGATTCCTTCACCGGGAGTGACTTCTTTAGCAAAAGCTAGCAGATGCTACACCTACTCGGTTTATTTTTAAAAACATATGATTTTAAAAGCGGAGCTTAAACCACTGCTTTTCAAATCACTCGATTCTACAACGATATCAAGTTCATTAAGCAAAAGGTTTTCTAAAAATCTCTCGTAGCCCTCCGTCATTTCAGATAAGTACTACTTAGTATTCGTGCTACGTTTGTTGACCTTGTTAAGGTGTAGTGTACGGTAGCTAACTAGTGCTTATCTGCCGCATATGATGCGATTGGATTAGGATAGTCGTGCGACTTTGTTGGCTTACGTCAAGGGTCGTGTGGGTGGGTTTAATTCAATCACGAAATATACTGGTTAAACTTGACTAGCGGACTATGGTTTGTTGGACTGCGTCAAGGTCATAGGACTCCAGGGGCAAAATATTATTGAGAATTTCAAGTGTTGAAATTTGCAATGAGATTGCATACCTTCTATGAGATAGTTGGATCCCGATACCCACTGCGAGTAAGAGTTACTCCTGGGAGAGTTTTGCACATTACAATTAACCGATCAAGTAGGTGTCTAGAAAGGTGTTAGTGGGGTTACACCCCTGGAAAAACGAGGTTTATTTTAATTAGGTCCGTGCGAAAGCACGGGAAACCTCCCTCAAAGTACCGACACTGGCCTGGCTGAAAGATTGGTGAACTTGTAGGGTGTAATTAATCCCGGCTAATCTTACCTTTTAGGGTTTGAAGGAAGATTTGATAAAACAGTGGGAGCCATCCCGATTGAATAAAATAATAACCAATCGAATCTTGCAAGAGCATATGCAAAGTGTTTTCTTTTCTCTCTCTCCAGGTAGCGACCGTAACATGTCTTAATCAAGATAATAATATGGATGTATTGACCGAACCCGCTTGTTATACTAAGCTGGGAACGTTGGTTCCGCTCTACCTTATAATTGTTATAAGTCCAAGCAGAAAATAGGGGAATATCCGGATTTCCATGCGACCCAAACGAGGAATGTGCATGTTGATGCATCTTCTTTGGGTGTGTTTGTTACCGAGAACTGTTTCTCAGTACACTATACGTCCTGGGTATTAGATACCGGATCAGGACCCCACATATGTAATATGTTACATGGGCTAAAGAAAGGTAGACAACTGGGAAAAGGTGATTGTAGGGTGTTTTTTGTCACCCCATTAAGATGGGAATACGCGCGCGCTTGTCAGGCGCATTACAGATTCCCTCTGCCTAAGGTAGGCTAGGGTTTATTGATTATGGGGATCCGAATCTCCGGCAGCCGCGGACTAAGCTGTCGTTAATTACCCCTCGCCTTTGGAGCGAGAGAACCTCCGATTGACGGGTCAAACAGGTCATGCGAACTCAATGTACAGTGTTGTGTTTTAAAGGGGGTTTTGGATATATCGGAGGCCCCGCAGAGTTTTTACGGGGGTCCCGCTACCCGGATAGCGGGCTGGGGGTCAAGGGGGCTAGCAGCCCCCTTACGGGGTGCGGGGCAGCGCCCCGTTAGAAATTTTTTCTAACGGGGGAGGTATTTAAGTGTGGAGTGTATATACACACACACACACATACACACACACATACATATATATACACGTATATATATAAAAAAGGGAAATGGCATCCAAAGGACGCATGGGAGAAGGTGCCAGCGCCTCGCGTGCCTGGCATGCGGGCGCTGGGCGCCAGCGCCACATGTGCCTGGCACGCGAGCGCTGGGGACAAGGCGCCAGCGGAAAATTGGGAGCTCAGCCCCCATACCGGGAGTTGTACTCCTATTGACTTTTGGACTTAAACTCCTTAAAAAAAGATGTATTATTATTGTTTGTCTGTTTTTATGGAGTTAAACTCCTTAAAACTTTGATTTGTGGAGTTAAACTCCAAAGAATCTTTGTGAATGCTCAAGAGGACCCATTTCTTCTCCCTTGAGCCTTGGATCTTTCCCAAAATGGGATCTTTGGAGATGAGTCTCCTTCCTCCTCTTTTGTTGGCCGGATCTTGGAGAACAAGTGGGGTGAGATTTTAAAAATCTCTCATTTTTAAGATTTGATGGAAGATCCGAGCTCCCTTTTGTGGATTTTGTGGTGGAAAACTATTTATTTTTGGAAGAGGAAGAGTTAAACTCTTGATTTAATTCAAAAAAGGAGAAGGTTTAGAACCTTGAGGAAGGAGAAGGAGGCACAAAAAACCTTAGAGTTTTAGAGAATAAAAAAGTTGTCATATATATTTTCATCATGTTTGCCTTTATAGGCTACAAACTTTACATATAGCCCCTTGGGCTTTACAAAATGACATTTTGCCCATCCCATGCCCCATGTACTCATTTCTTTTGCACATGAGCCATGGGTTTTACAAAAATTGGGCTTTATGCCCATTTTCTTACATTTATTCATAAAATAAAATAAAAGAAATACACCAAAATTATTTATTACAAAATTTTTATTTTGGCATGGGGGAGGCCGGCCGCTTCATGTTTGGGCTCGACCCGGGCATTGGCCCACTTGACCTAGGCTTGGGTCTACTTGGCTTGGGGTTGACATTGATTTTGACTTGGTCAACCGGAGTGTAAATTTTTACCGCAACAAATTGCCCCCCATCAATAAATGCACACCACATATGTGGGTTGTGTGCATGAAATTGATGGATCTTCTTTCGCGTGGAGGTCGATTTAATTTGGTTCCCGTTTTGACGACGTGGAGGTCGTTTCTGCCATTTTAGCGACGTGGACGGTCGGTTCTTCCCTTTTTGCGACTTGGACGGTCGGTGCTGCCACTTTAGCGACGTAGACGGTCGGTTCTGCCCTTTTAGCGACGTGGAAGGTCGGTGCTGCCCTTTTTGTGACTTGGACGGCCGGCTCTGCCATTTTAGCGACGTGGATGGTCGGTGCTGCCATTTTAGCGATGTGGACAGTCGGTTCTGCCCTTTTTGCGACTTGGAAGGTCGGCTTTGCCCTTTTCGCAACGTGGTTGGTCGGCGCTGCTATTTTAGCGACGTGGACAGTCGGTGCTGCCCTTTTTGCGACTTGGACGGTCGGCGTTGCCCTTTTAGCGACTTGGACGGTCGATGCTGCCCTTTTTGCGACGTGGACGGTCGGCTCTGCCCTTTTTTCGACTTGGACGGTCGGTGCTGCCCTTTTAGCGACTTGGACAGTCGGTGCTGCCCTTTTAGCGACTTGGACGGTCGGTGCTGCCCTTTTTGCTACGTGGACGATCGGCTCTGCCCTTTTTGCAACTTGGTCGGTCGGTGCTGCCCTTTTAGCGACTTGGACGGTCGATACTGCCCTTTTTGCGATGTGGACGGTCGGTGCTGGATTTGACTTGCTCCGCTTTTTGCGGTGTCAGGGATGAAGTTGACTTGTTTCCAAGTTGGAGCTTGATTCTGCTAGGGAGGCCATTGGTTGTTTTGCTGATTTGATGTGATTTGGGTTAACATCAGCATCGCTATACTGGAATATGGTACCAGGGGCGAATCATCATCTACCATGACAGGATTTGGGGATTTTTGTTTTGGTTTGGCATCAGCATCGCTGCACTGGAATATGGTACCAGGAGCGAATCATCATTTGCCATGAGGAGATTTCCCTCGTTCCCATTTTAACGACTTAAGGGTCATCTGTTCCCAGTTTAACGACTTAGAGGTCATCTATTCCCAGTTTAAAGACTTAGGGGTCTATTAGATTAGAGTTTAGAATTTTTAGGTTAGGGTAGACATCAGCATTGCTAGCACTGAAGCACATGTGTCAGGAGAAATTCATCATTTGCCTTTTCCTGTTGGGGAGCGATAGCTTAGGAGACAGGTTTAGGTCCCTATCACCTAAGGCTTTTCAATTTTATGAGCCGTTAGGGTCCCATAAAAGCATTTTCTCCCTACGAGTCGAAAGGATCTCATAGGTATACTTTCTCCTTAGGAGTCGTGGGGACTCCCAAGTGTGTTTTTCCTTTGTGAGTTGTAAGGATCCCACGAAGGTGTTTTCTTATGAGTCGTGAGGATCCCGTAAGTTTGTTCTCCTCGTGTATCGTGAGGACACATGAGTGGGTCTTACCAAATGGAGCATAATCCAAGGGCGGAGACCAGTCGCGTAACTGTTGGTTGCGGTGGGGCATGGGCACGATGAAAATTATTTGAGCCCGTGGATTGTATACGGTAGTCAACTTGGGGACCAACCGTAAGGCTGGGAGAATTTTGGGAGATTGGATTTTGGTTGGCGTCTGCATCGCTGCACTGGAATATGATATCAGGAGCGACTCATCATTCGCCGTTTGGGGACTTGGAATTTGGATCTTGTTTGGCATCAGCATTGCTGCACTGGAATAATGCCAGGAGCAACCCACCATTTATCCCGGGAGGACTTGGGATTTTGTTTTTGGGTCGGCATCAGCACCACTAACACTGAAGCGAAATGCCAGGAGCGACTCATCATTTGCCGTTGTCCGTTGGGGAGCGATGGCTTAGGAGACAGGTTTAAATCCCTATCACCTAAGGCTTTTTAATTTTATGAGCCTTAAGGGTCTCATAAAAGCATTTTCTCCCTACGAGACTTGGGGATCTCGCAGGTGTATTTCTCCCTAAGAATCGTGGGGATTCCTAAGTGTGTTGCTCTTTTGTGAGTTGTAAGGATCTCACACGGGGATTTTCTCCTCACAAGGTCGAGAGGACTTTGCGAGTGTATTTCATCTCTTTTCATGAGTTTGCGCCTTTTCGGGTTTTCACAAACTCGCCGGCAGTCCTACTTTTTTTTATACTCACGGAGCCCTTTCGGGTTTTCATCCGCGTCCGTTTTGCTTGTGGACATACCTTTTTTTTTCTTCGCTGGTGGGACTTAAAAGTAGTCTCACCGGCATGACTTGGGAGAGATAGGGGTCGTTTACGCCCGTGGATTGTATACGGTTTTACAGGATGTATGATCTAGATCGTAGGGTTTGTGTGCTCAATTTGCTTGCGACTTGGAGCATTCACGCGTAATTTTTCTTGAGATATCATCCATTGATAAGTGGCATAGGCCTTTCTCCCTCGGCATTTATCAGCTGGTAGGATCCTCCATCAAACACTTTCTTGATGACGTATGGTCCTTCCCAGTATGGCTCGATTTTTTCCTTGGCATGTCGATTGGGGATGATCGGTCTTTTGAGGACCAACACCAATTCGCCTTTCTTGAAAGCGCGGAGACAGGTCATCTTGTCATAGGCCCGTGACAATTGGGCTCGATATAGCTTCAGATTTTGCTGTACCGCGAGCCTCCTTTCTTCGAGGGCGTCAAGTCCTTCAAGACGAAGAAGCACGTTTTCCACTTCCGTCAACTCATGCTGGATGGCCATTCTTAAGCTTGGAACTTCGATTTCGAGGGGGAAGACCGCCTCCACTCCGAAGAGCAATGAGTATGGAGTGGACTGAGTTGGAGTACGGTGCGTGGTACTGTTGGGGTCGAAAATTGCACCCCGGTTGACCAAGTCAAAGTCAATGTCAACCCTAAGCCAGGTGGGCCCAAGCCCAGGCCAAGTGGGCCCATGCCCAAGTCGAGCCCGCGGCCAGCCTCTCCATGCCAACATAAAAATCATGTAATAAATAATTTTAATGTATTTTTTTTATTTTATACAAGAATGGGCATAAAGCCAAATTTTTGTAAAGCCCATGGCTTATGTGCAAAAGAAATGAGCACATGAGGCATGTGATGGGCACAATACCATTTTGTAAAGCCGAAGGGGCTATGTAGAAATTTTTAAGCCTATAAAAAGACAACATGATGATGAAATGAAATATAATAATTCATTCTCTCAAACTCTATGGTTTGTGCCTCCTTCTCCTCTTTGCTCAAGGTTCTAAACTTTCTTCCTCTTTTGAATTAAATCAAGAGTTTTACTCTTCCTTCTTCAAAAATAAATAGTTTTTCACCACAAAACCCATAAAGGGGAGCTCAGATCTTCCATTAGATCTCAAAAATGGGAGATTTTGAATCTCACCCCCCTTTTCCTCCAAGATCCGGCCAACAAAGAGGAGGAAGAAGGAGACCCATCTCCGAAAATCCCACTTTAGAGAAGATCCAAGGCTTAAGAGAGAAGAACCTCTAAAGATCTTTGGGGAGTTCAACTCCAAGACCCAAATCCTCAAAGGAGTTTAACTCCTAATCCAGATCCTTTAGGAGTTTAACTCCAAATCTAAATCTTTTGGACTTTAACTCCATTCAAAATCCTCTTTTGGAGTTTAACTCCTATTTTCGAGGCTAAAAGCCCCTTCTGTTCACCGGCACCCAAGCGCCCTGTGCCCATGTGCCGGGCACGTGAGGCGCCAGTACCCAAGCGCCTAGCGCCCACGTGCCGGGCACGTGAGGCACTCGCTCCCAGCGCCCACGTGCCGGGTACATGAGGCGCTAGCGCCTAAGCGCCCGGCGCCCACGTGCCGGGTACGTGAGGCGCCGGCGCCCAAGCGCCCAGCGGCCGCATGCTAGGCACGTGAGGCACTGGTCCTCACGTGTCCTTTCGACGCCATTTCCCCCCTCATTTTATATACACTCCACACTAAAAATACCTCCCCGTTAGAAAAAAATTCTAACAGGACGCTGCCATGCACCCCGCAAGGGGGCTGCTAGCCCCCTTGACCCCCAGCCCGCTATCCGGGTAGCGGGACCCCCGTAAAAACTCTGCAGGGCCCCCGATATATCCAAAACCCCTTCAAAATACAACATTGCACATTGAGTTCGCATGACCTGTTTGACCCGTCAATCGGAGGTTCTCTCGCTCCAAAGTCGAGGGGTAATTAACGGTAGCTTAGTCCGCGGCTGCTGGAGATTCGGATCCCCACAATCAATAAACCACAGCCTACCCTAGGCAGGGGGAATCTGTAATGCGCCTGGCAAGCGTGCGCGCATTCCCATCTCAATGGGGTGACGAAAAACACCTTACAGGTACGATATGCCCACAACGCCTCGTGAAGTTTGAGGTTCCAGTCTCTCTTGTTGGCTGAAGCATTTTTCCTCAGGAGCTTGCATAGAGTTTTATTGAAGGCTTCGATTAGCCCATTGGCTCTTGGATTATAGATGGAGGAATATCTCCAGTCTATCTTATACTGAGTAGCGAACCTTGAAACTTTGAAGCTCTTGAAAGAAGGCCCGTTATCAGAAATGATTCTTGTTGGTGTACCGAAGCGGTATAGAATATTATACTGGAAGAACGTCAGAATATTTTCTGTCTTGACTTATTTTAGCGGGATAGCTTCAGCCCATCTGGAGAAATAGTCAGTTGCGGCCAATATGAACCGGTGGCCTCTGAATGACGGAGGATCAATTCGGCCAACTATGTCGGTTCCCCAGACTTCGAAGGGCCACGACGCCACCGTAGGATGCAACGGATTGGGATGCTTGTGAATGAAATCACCGTGAATTTAGCAGATATGACATTTCTTTGCATGCTCTCCGCAATCCCGTATTATGGTGGGCCGGTAATATCTAAGCCGTTTGATCAAAAGCCGTATTTTGGGGCCGGACTGGTGAGCCCTGCAGACGCCTGGGTGAACTTCTTTCATAACTTTTTGGGCTTCGGCCGATGACAGGCACCTGACCCAGAGTTGGTCATATGATCTGCGGTATAGAGTATTATTTACAAACACGTATCGGAGAGCTCTCTTCTTCAGCTGAATCCTCGCAGATTTTTCTTCGGGTAGCTTGTTGTATCGGATGTACTCTATGAAGGGTTCTCTTCAATCGGGATCATCTTGAATGATCAAAGCTTCTTTGGCAGGTTTGTTCTCTTGTTCTACGCTTTCTTCTTCACGCAAAGAGACTGGAGGTAGAATTTGCCGGCTTCTGACTATGATTAGAATTTCGTCAATGTCAGGATCGGCTAGCTCCTTAGCTAGGCGAGCGAGTATGTCGGCTTTTCCGTTCAACGCTCTAGGGACTCTCATTAGTTCAATGTGAGTGAACCGTTTCATGAGTTCCACCACCCGGCTTCTATACCGAGCTAACTCGGGTTTATATATCTTATAGTAGCCGCTTACTTGGTTGACGATAAGCTGGGAGTCACCGTAAACCCGTAGCCGAAGGATTTCCATTTCTATGGCGTGCTCCAGACCAGCTATCAGAGCTTCATACCCAGCCTCGTTGTTTGTGCGAGGCTCGGTGAGAGCAAAAGAACGTCGTAGGGTTCCCATCGATTGCGTGATGAACACTAATCTTATCCTCGCTTTTATCTGCGAGATGCTTGATTTGCCAGAGCTCCTCATTGATGAGGCTCCGTCAAAGTAGAGCTCCCAACATGGCTCACCTTCCTCGAGGTGCAGCACTTGTTCGTCAGGTAACTCGCAATTGAGTGGTGACCCTTCTGGAACGGGATGAGCAGCAAGGAAGTCTGCAAGAGCTTGCCCTTTTACTGCATTCTGAGGAGTATAAACTATATCAAACTCAAGTAGCATGACAGCTTATCTTGCCATTCTGCCGGCTAGGCTTGCCTTGGTCATTAAGTGTTTGAGCGGGTCGACCTTGGAGATCAACATAACCCGATGAGCAAGCAGATAGTGCCTCAGCTTCTTCACAGCGAATATCAGAGCCATGCATTGCTTTTCGATCGGGGAATAGTTGTGTTCCGCCCCGACTAGAGTTCGACTGAGGTAGTAGAGGGCATTTTCTTTTCCCTCCTCGTTGTTCTGGGAAAGGAGCGCACCGAGTGATTCATCTAGCGCGGCAGTGTAGAGAATCAGCGGTTTATTTAGAATGGGAGCGGCCAGCACTAGAGGGTGCAACAAGTACCGTTTGATGCTTTCGAACGCTTCTTGACATTCGGCATCCCAGACAAAAGGAGCTCCTTTCTTCATGAGCTTTGAAGGGCCTACATCTCCCCGATAAATTTGAGATAAACCTTCGTATATAAGCAAGCTTGCCTTGAAAAGATCTTAGCTGCGTCAGACTCTTTGGAGGGGGCATCTCCATGATGGCCTTTATCTTGGATGGGTCAACTTCGATCCCCCGATGTCGGACTATAAAGCCCAGGAATTTTCCCGATGACACGCCAAAAGCGCACTTCAGAGGATTCATCTTCAGATCGTATTCCCTCAGTCTAGTGAATGCGGTCCTGAGATCTTGGATGTGATCGGCCTTGGTTTTAGCCTTGACGATCAAATCATCAACATAACATTCGACGACTTTATGGTTTAGGCCATCAAAGATATTGGTCATCGCCCTTTGGTATGTAGCACCTGCGTTCTTCAGTCCGAACGGCATCACTTTGTAGCAGTATATTCCGATCGGGGTTCGAAATACTGTGTGTTTCTCATCCTCAGGCGACATCTTGATCTGATTATATCCAGACGAGCCATCCATAAAGGTGAACAACTCGTAATTTGAGGTATCGTCGACCATCATTTCCATGACCGGTAGCGGGAAGTCGTCTTTAGGACATGCCTTGTTGAGGTCCCTGAAATTGACACAAACTCGGATCAACCTATTTTTCTTCTTCACTGGGACTATGCATGCGATCCAATCCGCATATTTCTCTTCCCAGATTAAGCCGGCATCGATGAGTTTCTTGGTTTTCTCGATGACCTTGTCTTCCAGTTCCCTTCTCATTCTTCGAGGAGCTTGTTTGACGGGCTTAGCATCAGGAGATATAGCCAGCTTATGCACGGCCACTTCAGGGGAAAGGCTAGGCATTTCTTTGTATGTCCACGCGAAGTAGTTGATGAACTCATGCAGCAGGGTGATTATCTGCTCTTTCATTTCCTCTGACAAGAGTAAGCTGATGTAGGTCGGCCTTGGATTATCGGGCGTTCCTAAGTCAATCTCGGTTAGCTCATTGAAGGTTGCCTGTCCGCCATCTTCGAGCTCTTGAGGAGCTTCTTCTGGCTCGGTTATCTCGTCATCATCATTTGATCTTTCGCTGGCTTCACCAACATGGATCATGTAGCATGCCTTGGAATCAGGTTGAAAGAATCCTATGCCCCGTCTATCTGGAATTCGTCCATCGATGAGTGCTCAGACTTGAGGCGGATGCCATAGCCCTTAGTAAAACTTCGCTTCGGAGCCCGTTTGATATAGCCGACACCCGCACTTTTTAAAGTATTCCCGCATCTCGGGCACATAGTATCTGGGATTGAGGACGGCTCTTATGCCTCTCTCATAGGGAAGGCACGCGATAGACAAATCGTCCGGGTGCACAACGGAATTTGACCTATAAAACAGGATGCCCTTCTGTCCGCTTTTCCTTCCGGGAACGTAGAAAGTTTTCATCTGGTCCACGGTGGAGACTGACAGTGCATCGAGCTCTTTGCACATATGCTTCGGCACCCTTGTGACGGCTAGAGACCCTTCTATAACTTCGAAGGCCTCTCGTAGCTTCGATGTTCGCACGATAGCCCGATTTGCACAGCTGTTGCAAGACAGATCCTCTTCTTCTGATTCTTCAGTGTCGCTGCCTAAACGAGGGAGGATTTTGTTATCGGATGGGCCTTCAGTATCAGATTCGTCCGTATCGCTACCGGAACGAGGGTGAGTTTTACGGAAGGACGGACTTCCAGCGTCGGACTCATCAGTGTCACTGCCGAAATGCGGACGCACATAGGGGTTTTTGCTTTTGAAAGTGACAGCCGGCTCAGACTTGCTTTTGAGTTTTGGGGCTATTCTGTCTTTGGTCAGCTGTGGCTCAGCACTTTGGAGGTTCACAAAGTACCGAGAATCTTCATATCGGACTTCATGCACACCGAACGGCTGGATGTCTCCGTCAATGCGTCTTTCTTCACCATTTTTAGTATACTTCATGCATTGATAGAGAGTTGACGAAACGATGCCGTAATCGTGGAGCCACGACCATCCCAAGAGAATTTTATAAGACGTGTCAGCGTCGATCACGTATATCTTAGCTTCAGTTTTCAGATCCCCAAATTTGATTAGCAAAGCTATAGACCTCAGAACTTGCTGGCAGTTTTGATTGAAGTCTTGAATGACAATCCTTTCCCTTGACAGGTGTTGGACGTCCATTGGCAAACTCTTCAGAGGCTGCAAGTTCATGATGTTCATCGAGGATCCCGGATCAATCAATATGCGATTAATCCGATCTCCATCGCTATACCCGGTCACGTAAAGCGGTCGATTATGCTCAGCCGTTCTCAGTAGCAAGTCTTCGTCCTTAAACGTGACTGCGGCGGCATGCAGAGCGTACTGGGCTTCTTTCATATTAATTTCCGCAAAGCGAGCCTGATACCGCTCAGGGTTTTGTAGAGCGTGAATGAGAACATCTCTAAGCTCTTTAGATAGGACCAAGGCATCGTAGATGCTCAGGAGAGACGGAAGCTTTCGGAGATGAGCCAAGATATTATAGTCCACCGAGGAAGGACTTGAGTTTTCATTAGCCGGTTCTCTTCCATCTTCCTCATTAGACACATGTTTTTCCTTTCCTTTTAGGGCGTTGCCCTGATTTGGCGGCAGAGCTCTGCCGCTTCTGAGCTAGATTTGGTTGGCCTTTGTGGCGAGCTCCTCGTCCTCTTCGGGAAAACAGAGCTCCTCTTCAGAGTCGCTGCCAAGATGGATGGCGTAGCAGGTCATTATAGGGATCTCTTCATTGGAGTTTTCTTCTAACTCCTCCAGAATTTCAGCCGCTTCTATAGGGAGGAACTCCTTCAATTGAATAAGAGTTCTTTCCTTCTGTTCATAGTCTTCGAGAGAATTGATATATTTTTGAATGGTCGATCTCCCTGTAGACTCTTTTTCACGCCGAGCTGCACTTTTCTTCTTCTTGAGCTTTTTGGATTTTGAGCCTGATGGAGCCGCATTAGCAGCTGGAATGGTAGGCTTCTTCTGCCCTTCCCATTCCGTCCTGGACTCTTTCTGAAGTAGCTTTAGCATCTTCTTCATCTCATTAGATATGTGCTTACTCTAGGGGGCTGCAGCGAGTCAGATTCATTTCTCGAGGCAACGGGTTCAACTGTCTGCTCCCAGATGGCTTCAGCTTCCATTTGTATAAAGTTGGTGGTTGCAACTTGATTGTTCACCAACACACTCTTGGATAGCTCGATCTCTCAGTCTTGTACTGCTTCTCGACCCAATCTTTGAAGATATAGCAATCCTCGATTGCATGACTCACTACTCGGTGGTACGGGCAATATAGAGGATTGTCGGCCATTTTTGCTTCATGAGGTCTTTTCGACTCCGGCAATTGTAGACCGTTGTTCAGGGCATCTTTGAATATCTTTCGGACCTTGTCACTCCTGAAAGAGTAAACCTTGTTCTTTTTCTCCTTTAGGAAAAACCCTTCTCCTCCCAGCACTGGATTTCGAGACCGGTTGGTTTTGGATTCGCCTGCCCTTCGCTTTTCTTCATTGTCAAACGCATTGAGGACATTGGTATTGCTGGAGTTCTTACTTCTACGGTTGTCGTCCCTCTTGCTTTTCCAAGTCTTGTCTTTCTGAGAGTCCGGGGTGGACTCTTGCTTCGAGCGTTCCAGCATTTGGACTTTCTTGGTTAGCTCCTGAAATGTCTTGATGCCTGCTGTACATAAGAATGGAACCATCCAATTGCTGAGATTCCTAATGAGGAGGCTGACGAACTGGTTCTGCTCCAGCGGCGGTTCGCACTTGACCGTGAGATTACGCCATCGGGCGATAAAGTCGGTGTTGCTTTCATTCTTCCCCAGCTTGGTCCTTACAAGGTCAGCAATGGAGATTTTATCACTGACACTCATGAACCTTTGCCGAAACAGAGACTCCATTTGGGCAAAGGTAATGACGGACCCGTCTGGTATACTCGCGTACCAGTCGAAAGGGACACCGGTCAGGCTGTTGACAAACTGACGAAGAAGTAGCGCATCATTGCCCCCTGTATTTCTGCACGATGCTTTAAAGTGGGAGACGTGCTGATTTGCATTTCCCGTCCCGTCAAATCTTCCGAACTTAGGAATGACGTAGCCGCTCGGGAACTCGATCAGATCGTATTGTGCGGGATATGTCCACCCACTACTGCCAATTTCTTTCTGAGCTTCGGCTACGGCCACAAATGTTTTAACCATGCTGGTGACCAAATCCATTATCCGATCTTGTGTTAGTGGGATAGTGCTATCTGGGGCCAAAGCGTCTTCAGAAGCGGAATGTGGCCGGCTTTCGTGCGGCTCGACCAATCTTGGACCCAAAGGGACAGGCATCGGCTGCTTCGGATTATCATCACCCGGCTCATGAGTAGAGACTTGTGCTTGATTGGGAGGCGCTCGAGCAATTTGAGCTGTAAGCTGCATCACAACGTTCGTTAGGTCGTCAATTTTCGAATAGAGCTTGGCCATCTCTTTATCTTTGCTCCTGAGCTATTTTCGAAGCTCTTGCTCCGCGATCCTGGGACGGAAAGTCGGCTCTTCCTCGCTGTCCGAGCTTGACTCTACATGGACTGAGGGGTCATTCTGCCTATCATCCTCATCGAGAGGGTTTTCATCATTCAGCGTAGGCAGCTATTCTTGGGAAGCGGCAACCACATTCAAGCCAGATTGGGCTTGGGATGTGATGGCCCCATCCTTGCTTTTGCTATGAAGGTTGTCGCCGGGGCGCCCGCCCACCATATAGACCGTATGGATAACATATCCAGCCATCTTTTTATTATCGGCGGTGTTCCCCTCCGAACGGCGGCGCACAAGACCGCGATGGCCTGGCGCTGAGATTCGGGGCAGATGCTATTTGGTTTTATCCGTCTACCTCTCCGAAGATACCAAGTTGATTTATGGCACCGTGTATCGGAGGTTTAGACGGATGCGGCCGATGTAGCAGACTTTGTCAGATTCCCCCTCGCTTGAGGGGTTTTTGATTGTGGGGACGCTCTTCCCTGCAGGCGCAAGCCCCTGCAGTTAATTACGCTACCGCATCGCGGTAACAACTTTCTCCTTCTCCAGAATTTCACTTCGTGTCGTGGGTGTTTGTTTTGTTTGTGGTTGCCCGTGGATTGTATACGGAGACTGAGTAATACCGTCGCCCGTAGGACGTGGATTAGTCCAAATCCGTATTTACTTAGATTTGGGTTTGGTGTTTTTAGTTTAAGGATACATTAGTCGCGTTGCGACTAAGATCAACTTAAACATTCGTCAAGGATACGTTAGTCCTGTTTTGGACTAAGATCAACCTGACGTGGTGATTCATTTAATTTATGGCCATCGGGACTCATCACCTCTCTAACATCGTTGAAGGATTACAACGATAGGTGTCAGAGGAGCTCAGAGATGTACCCTTGAACCAAAGCTGATTGAGGGTTTTATAGTCCATTTAAGTGTTTAAGGATACGTTAGCCGTGTTTGGGCTAAGATCAACTTAAACGGGATCGTTTAGATCCGGCAAAAGAGCAATTGGCTCTATTGTTCCAGTTTAGGGACGTAGTGGTCCATTATTAGTTTAGGGACGTCTCGGTCCGATACCAGTTTAAGGACGTAGTGGTCCATTATTAGTTTAGGGACGTTTCGGTCCGATGCCAGTTTAGGGACGTAGTGGTCCATTATTAGTTTAAGGACATTTCGGTCCATCGCCAGTTTAGGAACGTGGTGGTCCATCATTAGTTTAGGGACATTTCGGTCCGATGCCAGTTTAGGGACGTAGTGGTCCATCATTAGTTTAAGGACGTCTCGGTCCAATATTAGTTTAAGGACGTCTCGGTCCGATATTAGTTTAAGGACGTCTCGGTCCACGAGTTTAAGGACCCCGCAGTCCATAGCGATGTGTGGTCGTTGGGACCCGTCACCTCTTTGACGTCGTTGAGGAATTACAACGATGGATGTCAAAGGAGTTCGGAGATGTACCCTCGAACCGGATGTAGATTGAGTTAGGAGAGCCATTTTGCTCAGTCAATTTAATTTAAGGACTTATGGCCACGATTGGGCTAAGTCTAGTTGAAAATGTCCAACATTTTATTTGCTTTTGCATTGCATTTCTTTTTATTTTTATTTGGGCTTTGCCCAGAAAGGATGCAAAGCATCAATTTGTTTTGGGCTCTGCCCCTTTTTATTATATTGCAATTTAATTTGGCCTACTAGGCCCCTCTGATTTGGGCCTGGCCCTTCAGTAAAATGCATTGCATTTGTCAGGCGCTTTGCGCCAATCACTGAGCGCAAGCGCTTGTGGTGAGGACACGTGTCATGCTCTGGTGAGCGCAAGCGCAACAGCGTAGTAAGCTGCGCTAGTGCGCTGTGCTGTTGCGCTGCTGACACGTGGCGCGCTCTGGTGAGTTGCGCCCGTTCCAGAGAGCGAAGCTCTATTTCAAGGCGCGTAGCGCAAGTTGTTCTGCAGCTGACACGTGGCGCGCTCTGGTGAGTTGCGCCAGTTCCAGAGAGCAAAGCTCTATTTCAAGGCGCGTAGCGCAAGTTGTTTTGCAGCTGACACGTGGCGTTCTCTCAGGAGCGCAACAGCGCAGTTTGGAAGTGCAAAGCACTAAGAATCTTTTTAGATTCCAGAACAGAAGTACAAAGCACTATTTGATTTCTTTGATCTAATTAGGATCAAAGAAAAATGAGTTTTTCTCTTTATTTCAAGAACCAGAGGTTCATAAAAGTGCAAAGCACTATTTTTTTATTTTATTATTATTTTTTTTGTTTTAAAGAACCAGTGGTTTATACGAGTGCAAAGCACTATTTTTATTTATTTTTATTTTCTTCTTTGTTTTAAAGAACCAGTGGTTCATACGAGTGCAAAGCACTATTTTTATTTATTTTTATTTTCTTTTTTGTTTTAAAGAACCAGTGGTTCATACGAGTGCAAAGCACTATTTATTATGTGAAGATCATTGATCAATGATTTATCAAAAGAGATTTCTTTTCTCTCGTGAAGGTTTTTACCTTCTTCTTGAAATTTTTCTCAGAGTTCTCTCTGTTTGAAGCTCTTGATTTTTTTTTTCAAGAAATGTTGATGCCTTCTCTTCTCTTCTTGGCTCCTATTTATAGGAGAAGGAAAAGAATCAATTTGTTTAGCAAATCTCTCATTGAAAGATTTGATTTGATCGTTGAGAGATTTGATTTATATTTATCATTAATCTGGGCCTTTAGATCATTCAGTGAATTTTATTCACCGTGGATTTTAAATCCAAAAGATATTCTATTTGTTATTCTGGTGAGATTTTCAGGGAAATCTTTCCTTGTCCAAGATTTTTCCATAAATTGATGATTTTTAATCATCTTTGGATCTTTAATCCAACGGTTCCCATAATCCTTTTCCATTTGGAAAGATTTAGAAGCTTTTAGAATTTTAATTCTATTTCGAAAGATTTTTAGAGAAATTTAGAATTTTAATTCTACTAATCTGTAAGGCTTTCAAAGCCTGTCACGTGCTGGCACGTGACCCTTGGTCACGTGTGAGCACGTAACCCCGAAATTGGTTCCTTTAACAGTCGCTTGTTCATATTGTTGTTTTAACCATCACGTGTCAACACGTGACCATTGGTCACGTGTGAGCACGTGATATTTCATTGAGATAACTTCTGATTTTTAATCAGGGAACAGATTTTAGAATTTAATTCTATTCATTATTTTAGAGGCCTTAAAAGCCCATCACGTGTCTGCACGTGGCCCATGGTCACGTGTGAGCACGTGATGCCCCGTTGGGGTCTTTTCTAGGTTTTTATTATATCTTCTAACTCCTCCAGCGGATTCTTAAAAGCCCATCACGTGTGAACACATAATGCCTCATAACTTTTGATCCCGGATGAATTATGAAGCCCATAATATATCAAATCGAAGGGTTTTTCGAGACGCTTTCAATACAATCAGAATTTATCCGTTTCTCCTTCGGGAGTTTGTCAAAAAACAGCCCGGAAGATACTGATTCGTATTTCCTTAAGCGTATCGCTGCCATTTGATACCTTGGACTCTTTTGCGCAGAAATTTTTGGCGGGAACAGGCGGCTGATTTCACGGATCACTGTCTTGACCCTCCTGTTTCGGTAACGGGCAGTCGACTGAAGGCGGCTGGCCTGGCCGGATTCTTGAATGGTGCTGACGCTTCCTTTTTGGTTTTGCCCCGCTGTTTTTGCGCGGCACAGAGCGCCTGATAGACTCTTGAAGAGCCAGTGTCATACTTTTTCTGTTAGGGCCGGGACACGTCTCTTTGTAGCAACGTTCGGACCGCCGTCTTCTTGATTTTGGCAGTCATGGCGTTTTTCTGAACCTACTTCAGAGGTTCAAAAAAATTGCCGACTTTTATGGTCAACTCAACCGTCGTCGCAGGATGACTCTGCTCTTGGAATCTCATAAGATTCTACTTGGCCGGAGTCGTGGCCCTCTTGTTGGCTCGATACCTGAGCCACTTCTGTCTCAGCCTTTCTGTTTTGAGCACTTGGCTGGTTACGGCTCTTCGGGAAGCCGCCGTAGACTGGGCGATGGAGGACTTCGGAGCAACGCCTGATTGTGCATTTGTTGGAGTCATCACCTGAGCTCGTCCGCAATGTTTGATGTTGCCCTTTGTAACGGAAGTCTTGCCCCCAGCTGGAGCACCAGAGAGTCGTTTAGACACCGTCTTAAGTTTCGGCCGTGGTGCCTTAGCGATCACAACATTCGGCCTCTTGTCCCTTGAGACCGGCTTGGCCACCTGTTTTGCCGGGATTTCTGCCAGATGAGTTCTTCCGGCAGGGTAGATGATGACGGAACCAAACTGGCGGGGCAGTTCCTCCCACTGTCGACTGAGGCTTGCGGGGAGAACCACACGAGCATTTATCTTGACCACGTACGAGATCGGGGTCACGTCGGAAGCTGGATCCATCTTAGGAGACATTGTCGTTGAAAGTTGATTGCTGCACGGAAAAACATTATTTCAGTACAAACATCGGCAAATATGTTAAATGAGTTCGCATGAACACTTGACCCGAGATATGGGAGGAGAGAAAAGTCCCACCAGGCGTGCCAGAATCTGTAGGGTGTTTTTCGTCACCCCATTGAGATGGGAATACGCGCGCGCTTGTCAGGCGCATTACAGATTCCCCCTGCCTAGTTTATTGATTGTGGAGATCCGAATCTCCGGCAGCCGCGGACTAATCTGCCGTTAATTACCCCTCTCCTTTGGAGCGAGTGAACCTCCGATTGACGGGTCAAATAGGTCATGCGAACTCAATGTGTAGTATTGTGTTTTAAAGGGGGTTTTGGATATATCGGAGGCCTCGCAGAGTTTTTACGGGGCTTCCGCAGAGTTTTTCTAACGGGGGAGGTATTTTAGTGTGGAGTGTGTATATATATACGTATATATAAAAAAAGGGAAAGGGCATCCAAAGAACGCGTGGGAGAAGGCGCCAGCACCTCACGTTCCTGGCACACGAGCGCTGGGCGCAAGGCGCCAGCGCCTCACGTGCCTGGCACGCGGGCGCTGGGGACAAGACGGCAGCGGAAAATAGGGGGGCTCAGCCCCCATACTGCCTATTGACTTTTGGAGTTAAACTCCTTTAAAAAAGGTGTATTATTATTGTTTGTTTGTTTTTATGGAGTTAAACTCCTTAAAACTTTGATTTGTGGAGTTAAACTCCAGGGAATCTTTGTGAATGCTCAAGAGGACCCCTTTTTTCTCCTTTGATCCTTAGATCTTTCCTAAAATAGGATCTTTGGTGATGAGTCTCCTTCCCCCTCTTTTGTTGGCCGGATTTTGGAGAACAAGAGGGGTGAGATTTTAAAAATCTCTCGTTTTTAAGATTTGATGGAAGATCCGAGCTCTCTTTTGTGGGTTTTGTGGTAGTAAACTATTTATATTTGGAAGAGGAAGAGTTAAACTCTTGATTTAATTCAAAAAAAGAGAAGATTTAGAACCTTGAGAAAAGAGAAGGAGGCACAAAAAACCCTAGAGTTTTAGAGAATGAAATTTTTTTCATAGATATTTTCATCATGTTTGCCTTTATAGGCTACAAACTTTACATATAACCTATTGGGCTTTACAAAATGGCATTTTGCCTATCACATGCCCCATGTGCTCATTTCTTTTGCACATGAGCCATGGGTTTTACAAAATTTGGCTTTATGCCCATTTTTCTTACATTTATTCATAAAATAAAATAAAAGAAATACACCAAAATTATTTATTACAAAATTTTTATTTTGGTATGGGGGAGGCCGGTCGCTTCATGTTCGGGTTCGACCTGGGCATTGACCCACTTGACCCGGGCTTGCGCCGACTTGGCTTAGGGTTGACTTTGATTTTGACTTGGTCAACCGGGGTGTAAATTTTTACCCCAACAGTGATAATTCTCTAGAGTAGGGAATGGTGCAAGTGTTGCGGCCAAAGCAGTTGGTGAATATCACATTGTATTACCAACTGGTAATATATTGATTCTGAACGAATGTTATTATATACCGAACCTGATATGCAATATTATATCATTTTCTTTATTATGTAAAGAAGGATATAATCTTGTATTATAAGATAATGTTATGAACATTTTCCTGAATCAAAAGTTGATTAGATCAGGCACGTTATATAATGGCATATACGTTCTAAATCAAACTACAGTTCTCAACGTATAGAACACACACAAGAGGAAAAGTTCAGAAATGAACGAATTCTTCTTGTGGCATTGTAGACTAGGTCATATCAATGCGACACGACTAGCTAAGTTGCATAAAAATGGATATTTTAATCAGTTTGAATTTACATCATATGAAAGTTGCCAGTCATGTCTCAAAGGTAAAATGACCAAAACTCCGTTTACCGGACACGGAGAAAGAGCTACTGAACTCTTGGGGATGATACATAGTGATGTATGCGGCCCCATTTCTACACATGCCAGGAATGGTTTCTCGTACTTCATTACATTCGCTGATGATCTCTCAAGATTCAGACATGTGTTCCTATTGAAACACAAGTCTGAAGCTTTTTGAGATATTCAAGGAATATAAGTACGAAGTGGAGAACCAAATGGGTAAAAGTATTAAAATCCTTCGATCTGATCGGGGAGGAGAATACTTAAGCACGGAGTTCCTGAATTATTTAAAAGAGAATGGGATTCTCTCTCAGCTTACTCCTCCATATACACCACAGCACAACGGTGTGTCGGAGCGGAGGAATCGCACCCTATTAGATATGGTGCGCTCCATGATGAGTACTGCTGAGTTGCCTGTTTCCTTTTGGGATTATACACTTGAGAAGCCGCATACTTATTGAATAGGGTTCCAACCAAATCGGTGCCTACCACACCATATGAGATATGGTATGGGAAGAGACCATGTCTTAAACGAGTTAAGATATGGGGTTGTCCGGCTTATGTTGAAAGGCAAAATCCGGACAAGCTCGAGGCAAGGTTAATACTATATAAGTTTGTTAGATATCCCGAACATTCGCGAGGGTATTGTTCTCCGCCGAAAACCGGGAAAGACAAACGTCTTGCCTGAATTTGGGGAAAGATGCTATTTGGTTTTATCCGTCCACCTCTCCGAAGATACCAAGTTGATTTATGGCACTGTGTATCAGAGGTTTAGACAGATGCGGCCGTTGTAGTAGACTTCGTCAGATTCCCCCTTATTTGAGGGGTTTTTGATTGTGGGGACGCTCTTCCCTGCAGGCGCAAGTCCCTACAGTTAATTACGCTACCGCATCGCGGTAACAACTTTTTCCTTCTCCAGATGGTCACTTCGTGTCGTGTGTGTTTATTTTATTTTTGGTTGCCCGTGGATTGTATACGGAGACTAATTTGTGTTGTTGCCTGTAGGGCGTGGATTAGTCCAAATCCGTATTTTCTTAGATTTGGGTTTTGGTTTGGGTTTTAGGATCGTTAATCTCATTTGAGACTAAGATCAACTTAAATGTTTGTTAAGGGTACGTTAGTCTAATTTTAGACTAAGATCAACTTAACCGTTTGTTAAGGATATGTTAGTCTAATTTTAGACTAAGATCTACTTAATAGGATCATTTAGATCCAACAAAAGAGCATTTGGGCTCTATCGTTTTAGTTTAGGGACTTTGCAGTCCATAATTAGTTTAAGGACGTTACGGTCCAGTTTAAAGACGTCATAGTCTATAGAGTTTAGAGACATCATAGTCCATGAGTTTAAGGACCCACAGTCCGTAGAATATCTGGCTGTCGGGACCCGTCACCTCTCTGAAGATGTTGAAGGATTACAACGACACATATCAGAGGAGTGAAGAGATGTACCCTTGAACCAATGTTGGTTGGGAGATCTTGATTGATACGAAAGAGTGTTTGTTTGTAGTGTAACCGCAATCAGAACGGTGTCGCGTGTAGCTAGACCGAGGTGAGTACGGGTCGTCCTCAGGGAAACGTTGAATCTTTTGCTCTTACTTTAGATGTGTTGAGAAAGGAGAAAGAAATAAGAATGTTGTAGAATGGTTTCTAGATCTACGTTAAGCAAGAATGCAAAAATATAGTTCTAGATTATTTTGGGGATGTAGTTAATATAATAAAAGGGCTTGTAGGGTTCGTTAGGATTTAGTAGTTATGGATGATTAATTAAAAGTTACCCTTTTTATCCTTTAATAGATTTATAACTAGAACGATGGTGATGCGTGTAGATTAGGGTTTCTGGAGGGAAAAGGAATCCCACTCTTAACCCTTATCTCGACATGGAACTCCGTTCATATCTAGCCTTTACCAAAACAATCATTAATCTAATCTCTAATCGCGGTCGGAACTAACAAAGAATTGTTAGCGCGCCCAATTAGGATGTTAATGATTCTTTTGATAAAGTTCATAAACTTTATAGGACTTAAAAAGGGTTTAGAGATATTCATCATCCATTAGCCTACCCTAATCCTACGAACCCTAACAAGCGGAGAATTACTCGCTCATGTTGGGAGAAAAAGAGATGGAGAGAAAATGCATGAAGAAATAGAATAAGAAAAAGAACTACCTTTAGTAATCAACAAGATCAAGTACACTTTTATTCCTTAGAAAATGATTACAAAAACCTAGTTTGCTTCTCGATCTCTTCTAAGGAGGTAGATGAACCGTTGATGATCAGCCTGGATGCGTGAGCCGTCTTGGACTTCGTGATCTCGTCGGCTTGATGATTTTTCCAAGAGGCTCTCGGTCTTTATTTATAGTCCCAAAGCCAGAACCTTTGCTTCCAAATATGGAAGTTTAACAGCAAAGATTCACCCCCAAAAATCTCCAACTCTATCTCCTCTATACTGCCGCGGATCCGCGGCCAAGTGCTTTGAACGTTTCAAAGATCTGCTTGTCCAATACCCCCATCACGGAATACAAAGATGGGATTTATGTCGAATTATATATGAGGGCATTAATCCAGCGACAAAGCAGATGCTTGAAACAATGTGTCAATGCAATTTCATGTCTAAAGATGACGGTGAAGCTTGGAAATATCTGGAAGACCTTGCTGAACACACATTGCAGTGGGAAAGCGTAAGACCACTTTCAACTAAGGGAGGTATTCACCAGCTCGATATTTCTATCGCAGTAAAAGCCGAAATGGCAGCGATTCAGAAGAAACTCGATGCTATTGAAAACAAGTTCTCAACATTCTCCCTAAATCAGGTCACGCTTCCTAAGACTGTCTGTGGTTGCTGTTCGGATCCTTCACACTTAACGGAAGAATGTCCTATGAATGCATCGTTTCAAGCTAATGCTGCTTTTCAGCAGCGACCTAGAAACGATCCTTATTCTTCCACATACAATCAAGGATGGAGGAATCATCCTAACTTTGCTTGGAATCAAAACCAACAAAGCAATTATCAAAGACCTCCTCCACAGCTACCACAACCACAGAATCAGCCTCCCTTTCAGTCACAGAATTTCCAAAATCCGGCCAACATTTCTACACCACAAGTGGCCGGTATTGACAACTCACTTGCACAAACTTTGGATATGTTCATGAAACAATCCATGCAAAATTCGGCTGAGATGAGGTCTTCTATTGATGCCCTAACGAAAAACTCCTCCTCCCATGGTGAGAGTATCAAATCAATAGAAAACCAAATCGCACAGTTTATTATGTGAAGATCATTGATCAATGATTTATCAAAAGAGATTTCTTTTCTCTCGTGAAGGTTCTTACCTTCTTCTTGAAATTTTTCTCAGAGTTCTCTCTGTTTGAAGCTCTTGATTTTTTTTTTCAAGAAATGTTGATGCCTTCTCTTCTCTTCTTGGCTCCTATTTATAGGAGAAGGAAAAGAATCAATTTGTTTAGCAAATCTCTCATTGAAAGATTTGATTTGATCGTTGAGAGATTTGATTTATATTTATCATTAATCTGGGCCTTTAGATCATTCAGTGAATTTTATTCACCGTGGATTTTAAATCCAAAAGATATTCTATTTGTTATTCTGGTGAGATTTTCAGGGAAATCTTTCCTTGTCCAAGATTTTTCCATAAATTGGTGATTTTTAATCATCTTTGGATCTTTAATCCAACGGTTCCCATAATCCTTTTCCATTTGGAAAGATTTAGAAGCTTTTAGAATTTTAATTCTATTTCGAAAGATTTTTAGAGAAATTTAGAATTTTAATTCTACTAATCTGTAAGGCTTTCAAAGCCAGTCACGTGCTGGCACGTGACCCTTGGTCACGTGTGAGCACGTAACCCCGAAATTGGTTCCTTTAACAGTCGCTTGTTCATATTGTTGTTTTAACCATCACGTGTCAACACGTGACCATTGGTCACGTGTGAGCACGTGATATTTCATTGAGATAACTTCTGATTTTTAATCAGGGAACAGATTTTAGAATTTAATTCTATTCATTATTTTAGAGGCCTTAAGAGCCCATCACGTGTCTGCACGTGGCCCATGGTCACGTGTGAGCACGTGATGCCCCGTTGGGGTCTTTTCTAGGTTTTTATTATATCTTCTAACTCCTCCAGCGGATTCTTAAAAGCCCATCACGTGTGAACACATAATGCCTCATAACTTTTGATCCCGGATGAATTATGAAGCCCATAATATATCAAATCGAAGGGTTTTTCGAGACGCTTTCAATACAATCAGAATTTATCCGTTTCTCCTTCGGGAGTTTGTCAAAAAACAGCCCGGAAGATACTGGTTCGTATTTCCTTAAGCGTATCGCTGCCATTTGATACCTTGGACTCTTTTGCGCAGAAATTTTTGGCGGGAACAAATGCCCCCCACTACTTTGCCCATGTAAGTATGTACGTGGGTGAAGTAGTGCAGAGTTATGCAGAGTTATGCATGGCGTATGACCAGTTTTGGGTTGATGTATCACTTTCAGAATCTTGATCTGAGAAGATAACGAGCGGACACAAGCGTCGTCATTTATCATTGACTCAAATCTCAACTCTTAAGGGATATAGTTCCAACCCTTAACTCCATGAGCCGCATCCTTCTATTTCTTTTTTTGTCTCACTCTGGCGTGGAGTAGTTCATACGCTTATGAGTAAGTTCTCCATTTCAGTGGCATGTAGCTTTGGCAAGTGTGGCCCATAGATGGTCGGCCCATCTTGACTTCTTTGCAGGGCAGTGATGGCTTAGGAGACAGGGGTAGGATCTGCCACCTAAGGCTTTTCAACTTTACGAGCCGTGAGGGTCTCATAAAGACTTTTCTCCCTACGAGTCGTGAAGATCTCGTAGGTGTATTTTCTCCTTGGGAATCGTGAGGATTCCTAAGTGTGTTTTCTCTTATAAGTCGTAAGGATCCTATAAGAGAGTTTTCCCTCTTACGAGTCGAGAGGACCCGTAAGCGGTTGTTTCCCTCCTTATCGAGATTCGACTTTGGAGAGTGTGACCCGTGGATAGTATGCAAGAGACCGTTTTGGGCCGACTTGCAGGGTCCCAGTGCTTAGGAAACAGGTTTTTTAATCCCTACTGCCTAAGGCTTTATCTCACGAGTCGAGACGAATCGAGAAAATCTAGCAAAGACATCAATTTCCTCACGAGTCGAAACGGATCGAGCAGATCTCGCAAGAACATCTTAACGTCGCATTTAACCTCTGCTCTTTACGACAGAAGCCCGTTAAGGTTGGTGGTACTTAGGGTTTTGGCCATCGTACCGTCACATAAGCTGATATAGTCCTCGATAGGCAATCGTGCTGTTCGAGTAGCCCTGCGACTGCCGTGTCTCTGATCCCTTCGGGGGCTGGACAAGACGTCTTCAAGCAATTCTCCTTGGCAGTTTGACCGTCAGAAGAGCAAGCGCTAGGAATTTGACATGCCGCTTTTTACTTGAGGTTAGGCTCATTTTGGAGAGCCCCGATGAGTCATAACCACTCCGCGCTGGTGTGGGGATGATCTCCGATAGTCTTTCGGGCTTTATATGAGTTGCCGTTAAGACCCTGAAGCTAGGAATTTGGCCTTTGCTTCGTTTGCTGGCATTGCGTCTGCTGTATCGAGACGAATGTTGCGGTGGGAACTAGGGATTTTGCCGTGGCTCCGTTTGTTTGATGACGTTACGTCTGCTGTGTCGAGACGAACGTTGGGGTGACATCTCATCTGCTGTATCGAGACGGACGTCGAAGTGGTGACCACTCCACACTGGTGCGAGATGATCTCCGATTGTCTTTCCGGTTTTATATGACTTGCCGTTAAGACCCTGAAGCTAGGAATTTAGCCTTCGCTTCGTTTGCTGGCATTGCGTCCTCTGTATCGAGACGAATGTCGTGGTTGTCTCTAGGTTACATATTGCTCATCTCAATTATTTTGATTGTTTGGCGCTTATTGCTAAAGTTTAACCGGTTAAGTCATTTTGGCACATAACAAATTTTAACACCTAAAATGAAATTAAAAGTATCCATGTTGGCCTACTCGTCGCCACTAGTCGCGTGGTAGCATCCGCGCGTCGAGATTTTATTCCGTTCGGCGAAACGGGTAAGTTTGGACGACTACGCACGCGTACAAGTGTCCGACTTGGGGGCATGCATTTTAATCATTAAACACCTCTTTTCAAAATTTGGAACTCGCTTAAAATCCTACAATTTGAATTTGGAACATTTGGGCGCAACCCGGGCGCGATTTGGAAATGTTTCATTTAGCGCCAAAAATGCCCATTTAAAATTTAATATTAAACTATATATATATCTCACTGTTAACCAAAATCAACGATTTAAATCCCTAAAATCTTTTAAATCTAAACCCACAATTTTTCCCCAGCCAATCATCACGAGGGCTTTACCCTCGTGGGCCCCCCTTTCCCTCTCTATCTCTCTCCGTCTCTCTCTATTCTCTTTCTCTCTCTTTCTCTAACAACTTCTCTCTCTCTCTCTCTTCCTATATATATTCGCAGCCGCCTCCTTTCTCTTCCCCATCACGAGAAACCTCTCGCAACCCTAACCCTAGCTCCTCGTACTTGCACCGCCGACCTCCCCGCGACCTCGCCGTCGCCGTCATCGCCTCCTCAGCCTAGCCGCACCCTCCCACCTCCTTCCTCCGTCTCTTTCCATGCCTGCACCCAACCCCGACGCCATCACCCGGCCGCAGATCTCGCCGTCGACGCCGCCTCCCGTCACCAACGACGCCTGAGACTCCCTCTCTTCCTCCTCGTCCCGACCTCGTCGTCGCCTTCCTCCTCCCCTCGCCGGACCACCAGAACCCGGCCCTTACCTCCCCTCATCGCACAGCACCACCCTCTTTCCAGCGAACAAGAAAACTCCAGCCCTCGCCGCATCTCCTGTTCGCCGCCGGCGCGCCCATCGCCGTCGGGCCCGTCGTAGTTGCCCCTGGTTCTTCCCTGTAAGCCTCCCTTTAGCTTTCCATTCATGTTTAATCCCTCGCTGGTCCTTGTTGCGATTATCGTGTTTGCTAACTTCGTTGCTTTGACTTTTGCCGGATTCCGACCGTGCCGTCGTTTGGACCCGACGCTCCAGCGAAGTACCCTGGTCCGTGTGGTCCCGCTGTTCGCTGTTGGGACTCGATCCGTAGCCCGTGCACCCGTCTCGTGTTTTCTGCCGACATTGCATCCGTGCTTTCCGGTTTGCGAAACCGTCGAGGCAAGATTTCTTGCTACATGCTACGTTAAACTAATTAAATGTTTGACTCACAAACTTGCTATATTAACTAAGTATTGCTACTTGTCTCATTGGACGAAATATGATGTACATTATAATACTGCCACCTAAATCGTATTTTGCCACCGTAACCTTAATAACAACTACCTGCTAATCATTTTACTACTTAGAGGATAATAGTCGCACACTTATATCTTTATTGTCTGCTGTTATTAATATTGCGCTACACTGGAATTATTGCACCCAAAGGGTGCTTGAACCTGTTAATAAGAGAATACAAAGCATCACTGTGTTTACATGGAATAATATTGTTATTTACTGTTCCTGCTGTTGTTCCTTATTCGTTACTATACCTGTTATCAGCATACATTTGATTGCATTACATATTGAGCGATCTTGATACACCTGACACATGTACTGATACACCGGACATGACACCCTATACATACTGACTCAACCTATTGGACTACAACCTGACTTGGGGTCCTCATGGACCATTCCTGCAGTCTATCCAGACATACCTGTTTTTACCTGATTCTGGGTTGACATTAATCCTGGACTACTGAATACCTGACCTGACATACATAACTTGGGGGTATGGGGAAATCAAAGGTGAAACCGACTTGTAACTCAACAGTTCGATACTTGTTCTGATCAGTCTTACGGGCTTGGCCTGCCCCGGAGTGATGATGCTGACATCACTCATCCATCCTACTACCTATTACTGCTTAGCGGCACGTCTCGGATTCATCCCCGAGAACCTTGACCGTGGTCCCGGGCACGCACGGGATACTATTGAGTTACATCGACGATTCATCAATTGATTTCAAAGACTATAGAGTAGAAACCTGATAGGACAGTTTAGTCACCACTGCACATTACCCTGCTCTGTTATTTCTTAGTACTGGTTTATTCATGTTCATACCTGCATTGCTTATTACCATGTTTATATTATATTATTTGGTTGACATGACGCGCTGACGTCTGGGTTTTGCATGGCCCAGATTCCTTACCACTATCGAAGACCGAGCAGGAGTACTTCAGCCAGCAGGCTGAACTGTGAGTTCCTTAGGGTTTAGTTTATTTATTTCATTTCATTTCCAGATGTGAGCCCGCATTATGGGACATACTGTTTATTTATTGTATTGGATCATTTGCTTCCGCACTATTGTTTATTGACTCTTGTTATTATGGATTTGGACATGTGATAGTTTAGTTATTTATATTGTTCTTGATATCTCTACAACCGTAATGTGACTGTGGATGGATACTTCCTACCCACAGGTAGCATGGTTGGCTATGTCACGTGCCCAATCTTGCGTACTCTGGGAAGCGGGGCGTGACATGGTTCTTTTGGTATCAGAGCCATAGGTTAGTTGGGTTGATTCTTTTGTAGTTGGGTATTGCACCTGATACACGAATCATAATACCCGTGATTAGGAAATATGTCCTGCCACCTTGACCGTTTTACCATCCTTGAATCATTCTTCCGGATCATGTCGACATGCAAACTTACTTTGCATTGTCAACTCGAAAACCTAATTTCTTGTTATCTCTAGGACTTAGGCGACTTGGGTGGAGTTAAGTAATTGGGGCTATGATACCGCGGCATAGCTACAATGCAGTACTCTATTTAAGTATCTTGGAGTTCTAGCCTTGATCTATATCCAGAATCTATCATCATGCTAATGTTGGGTACTTTGATTTCCAGGAATATGGCCGGTACGAATTTGAAGATGGACCAAAGAAGTGCGGTCATAGCCGCCAGGCGTAGAGTGATAAGGGGATTGCTGGAGCATCTGAAGGAACAGACCGAGCTGGAACCGGCATCTGCACTGAAACAAACGTCTGTACGTAGAAGCATTCCGGTGAACAGGCGCAGCGTAGCACCAATGAAGAAAACAAGTGTGGGTGATCGGAAAGGGAGCGTGATTTGTAACTACTGCCATATACCCGGACATGTGCGAAAGGAGTGTCGTAGGAGGCTGGGACTCTGTTTTAGATGTGGAGCGGCAGATCACGCCGTTAGTACTTGTCCGTCGAAGCTTCGCACGAAGGATGATACACAGAAACCTCCGCAGAGACCGTTCCAAGGGCAGGAACAGCTTACTCAAGGACCAAACCAGGCCCGAGCATTCAGGCTGACAGCTGAGGAAGCTAAGGCATCAGGAGAAGTGGTTTCAGGTAATTTACTCGTTCATGGTTTTCCCGCATTGGCATTATTTAATTTCGGAGCATCCCACTGTTTTATGTCATCCAAATTTATAACTACACACTCGACTACCTGCACGACCCTGTCTAGTTGTGGGGATATACACACTGGGAATGGGAAAATCATAGCTAGTAAGGAATGTAGAGATTGTACAGTTGTTGTTTGCGGACGAGAGCTTTTTGCAGATTTCTTGGTGATAGATGCGGGCAGTTATGAAGTAGTCTTGGGAATGGATTTTCTTGGCACTTTCCACGCACACATTGACTGTAGGGCAAGGAAAGTAATTTTCCAGATTCCCGGACACCCTGAGTTTACCTTCACTGGAGGAAGCAGCTCTGTCGGGCCAGTCGAGTTTAGGGCTAGGTCGACAAACAGGGTTCTTGCGACAATGGAAGTGGATAGTAATAAAGAGCCGGCAGTTGTTCGCGACTTTATGGATGTGTTTGAAGATATATCAGGCTTACCGCCGAAGCGAGATGTGGAGTTTGCGATTGACCTTATTCCTGGTGCAACGCCAGTATCAAAATCTTATTATCCAATGGCACCGGTGGAATTGGAAGAAGTTAAGAAACAAGTTGGTGAATTACTCGAGAAGGGATGGATTCGAAGCAGCAACTCACCTTGGGGAGCTCCAGTTCTTTTAGTAAAGAAGAAGGACGGCACGAGAAGGATGTGCATTGATTATCGAGAATTAAACCGGGTGACTATTAAGAACAAGTACCCGATCCCTCGCATTGGAGAACTTTTGAGCAGCTTAGTGGCGCGAGGGTATTCTCGAAACTGGATTTGCGATCAGGATATCATCAGGTCCGAGTGAAAGCAGAAGACATCTGCAAGACGGCGTTTCGAACTCGATATGGGCATTTTGAGTATCTAGTGATGCCCTTCGGAGTGACGAATGCGCCGGCAATATTCATGGACTTGACGAACAGGGTCTTTTCACCATACCTGGACCGGTTTATTGTGGTATTCATTGACGATATTCTGGTGTACTCGAAGAGTCCGGAGGAGCATGCTGAGCATTTAAAGATCGCACTGCAGACGCTGAGACAGGAGAAATTATTCGCGAAAATGAGTAAGTGTGAATTTTGGCTGGAAGAAGTGAAGTTTCTGGGGCATGTTGTGTCGGGCGATGGAATCGCCGTTGATCCCGAGAAGATTGCAGCAGTTCGAGATTGGCCAACTCCAAAGAATGTTGCGGAGATAAGAAGTTTTCTTGGACTCGCCGGATACTACAGAAGATTTGTGGAGAACTTCGCTCGTTTAGCTGAGCCGTTAACCAAGCTTACGCGCAAGGAGGTACCGTTTGTTTGGACGGATGGATGTGCATTGGCCTTCGAGACGTTGAAGCAGAAGTTGATAACCGTCCCGATCCTGACCGTACCAGATAATTCAGGAGGACTGGTGATTCACAGCGACGCATCCGGAAAAGGATTGGGATGTGTTCTGATGCAGAATGGGAAAGTCGTCGCTTACGCATCGAGACAACTGAAGACTCATGAGAAGAATTATCCGACTCATGACTTGGAGCTTGCAGCCGTGATCTTCGCCCTGAAGATTTGGAGACACTACCTTTTGGGCGAGAGAGTCGAAGTCTTTACAGATCACAAGAGTTTGAAGTATGTATTCACTCAGAAGGAGTTGAACATGAGGCAACGCAGATGGTTGGAGCTGATGGTCGACTACGACCTTGATCTTAAGTACCATCCGGGAAAAGTTAACGTCGTGCCAGATGCTCTAAGTCGGTTACCAGCAATTCAGGTATTGACCGCACAAAGGGAGATCATTGCGGATTTTCGGAGATTTGACTTGGAGGTTGTGCTACCACATGCTACGGGACAGTTGATGCAGTTGCAAGTACAGTCGTCCTTAGTTGAGAAGATTAAAGCGGCACAATCGCAGGATCCTAGACTGCAAAAGTTTCGAGAGCAGGTTGAAGTCGGACTACGAACCGATTTACTGATCCATGAAGATGGTTCGTTGAGATATGGTAACCGTGTGTGTGTGCCAAAAGGAGATGTGCGTGAAGAACTTATGAAGGAGGCACACAGTTCAGCTTACTCTGTACATCCAGGAGGGACGAAGATGTACCGAGATATTCGACAGCACTTCTGGTGGGAAGGTATGAAACGGGAAATTGCTCGCTTCGTGGCTAAGTGCTTGGTGTGTCAGCAAGTCAAGGCTGAACACCAAAGGGTTGCTGGTTTGTTGCAACCACTTCCGATCCCTCAGTGGAAGTGGGAACATATAACCATGGATTTCGTGACGGCTTTACCGCGGAGTCCAAAAGGCAACAATGCCGTATGGGTGATTGTCGATCGGTTGACCAAGGCGGCTCACTTTATTCCTTTTCGGGTTGGTCAATCGACAGAGACTTTGGCAGAGCGGTACATGCAGGAGATTGTAAGATTGCATGGAGTGCCGGTAAGCATCGTGTCCGATCGGGACACTCGGTTCTTGTCGCACTTCTGGAGGAGTTTACAAGAAAGTTTGGGGACTCGATTGAAGTTTAGCACAGCTTATCATCCTCAGACTGATGGACAATCGGAGAGAACGATCCAGACCCTTGAAGATATGTTGAGAGCTTGCATGTTGGGCTTCAAAGGTTCTTGGGAGGATCATCTACACCTGGTGGAGTTTTCGTACAACAATAGCTTCCAAGCGACTATTCAGATGGCTCCGTTTGAAGCGTTGTATGGTCGTAAGTGCCGTTCACCGGTTTGTTGGGATGATGTTGGTGAACGGAGGTTACTAGGACCAGATTTGGTGGTACAGACAGTCGAGAAGGTGAATACAATCAGGAAGCATATGAAGGCAGCTCAGGACAGACAGAAAAGTTGGGCAGACACGTCAAGAAGACCTCTAGAGTTCGCCGTGGGTGATCTGGTATTCCTGAAGATATCACCGACTAGAGGGGTGATTCGCTTTGGGAGTCGGGGAAAGCTTAGTCCTCGATTCGTTGGACCCTTCGAGATTTTGGAGCGTGTTGGAGAGGTAGCGTACCGTTTGGCGTTACCACAGTCATTGGCAGGAGTGCACGATGTGTTTCATGTGTCTCAGCTACGGAGGTATGTTCGTGATGAGACTCACGTCTTGGATCATTCGGAGTTGACTGTACGGGAGGACCTAACTTTTGAGGAGCGACCAGTTGAAATCAAGGATCGAAGAGAAAAGGTTCTTAAGAACAAGGTTATCCCTCTTGTGCTAGTTTCTTGGGGTAATCGATCGCATGGAGAATCCACTTGGGAGCGAGAAGACGAGATCCGGCAGAAGTTTCCTCACCTTTTCCCGTAGTTATTTATCTTGTATTCTTGGAATTTCGAGGACGAAATTCTTTTGTAGTTGGGTATGATGTAACACCCGAGCCCAATAATACTATTTCTATTACTAGTTGAGTGTTACATATTGCTCATCTCAATTATTTTGATTGTTTGGCGCTTATTGCTAAAGTTTAACCGGTTAAGTCATTTTGGCACATAACAAATTTTAACACCTAAAATGAAATTAAAAATATCCATGTTGGCCTACTCGTCGCCACTAGTCGCGTGGTAGCGTCCGCGCGTCGAGATTTTATTCCGTTCGGCGAAACGGGTAAGTTTGGACGACTACGCACGCGTACAAGTGTCCGACTTGGGGGCATGCATTTTAATCATTAAACACCTCTTTTCAAAATTTGGAACTCGCTTAAAATCCTATAATTTGAATTTGGAACATTTGGGCGCAACCCGGGCGCGATTTGGAAATGTTTCATTTAGCGCCAAAAATGCCCATTTAAAATTTAATATTAAACTATATATATATCTCACTGTTAACCAAAATCAACGATTTAAATCCCTAAAATCTTTTAAATCTAAACCCACAATTTTTCCCCAGCCAATCATCACGAGGGCTTTACCCTCGTGGGCCCCCCTTTCCCTCTCTATCTCTCTCCGTCTCTCTCTGTCTCTCTCTATTCTCTTTCTCTCTCTCTCTAACAACTTCTCTCTCTCTCTCTCTTCCTATATATATTCGCAGCCGCCTCCTTTCTCTTCCCCATCACGAGAAACCTCTCGCAACCCTAACCCTAGCTCCTCGTACTTGTACCGCCGACCTCCCCGCGACCTCGCCGTCGCCGTCATCGCCTCCTCAGCCTAGCCGCACCCTCCTACCTCCTTCCTCCGTCTCTTTCCGCGCCTGCACCCAACCCCGACGCCATCACCCGGCCGCAGATCTCGCCGTCGACGCCGCCTCCCGTCACCAACGACGCCTGAGACTCCCTCTCTTCCTCCTCGTCCCGACCTCGTCGTCGCCTTCCTCCTCCCCTCGCCGGACCACCAGAACCCGGCCCTTACCTCCCCTCATCGCACAGCACCACCCTCTTTCCAGCGAACAAGAAAACTCCAGCCCTCGCCGCATCTCCTGTTCGCCGCCGGCGCGCCCATCGCCGTCGGGCCCATCGTAGTTGCCCCTGGTTCTTCCCTGTAAGCCTCCCTTTAGCTTTCCATTCATGTTTAATCCCTCGTTGGTCCTTGTTGCGATTATCGTGTTTGCTAACTTCGTTGCTTTGACTTTTGCCGGATTCCGACCGTGTCGTCGTTTGGACCCGACGCTCCAGCGAAGTACCCTGGTCCGTGTGGTCCCGCTGTTCGCTGTTGGGACTCGATCCGTAGCCCGTGCACCCGTCTCGTGTTTTCTGCCGACATTGCATCCGTGCTTTCCGGTTTGCGAAACCGTCGAGGCAAGATTTCTTGCTACATGCTACGTTAAACTAATTAAATGTTTGACTCACAAACTTGCTATATTAACTAAGTATTGCTACTTGTCTCATTGGACGAAATATGATGTACATTATAATACTGCCACCTAAATCGTATTTTGCCACCGTAACCTTAATAACAACTACCTGCTAATCATTTTACTACTTAGAGGATAATAGTCGCACACTTATATCTTTATTGTCTGCTGTTATTAATATTGCGCTACACTGGAATTATTGCACCCAAAGGGTGCTTGAACCTGTTAATAAGAGAATACAAAGCATCACTGTGTTTACATGGAATAATATTGTTATTTACTGTTCCTGCTGTTGTTCCTTATTCGTTACTATACCTGTTATCAGCATACATTTGATTGCATTACATATTGAGCGATCTTGATACACCTGACACATGTACTGATACACCGGACATGACACCCTATACATACTGACTCAACCTATTGGACTACAACCTGACTTGGGGTCCTCATGGACCATTCCTGCAGTCTATCCAGACATACCTGTTTTTACCTGATTCTGGGTTGACATTAATCCTGGACTACTGAATACCTGACCTGACATACATAACTTGGGGGTATGGGGAAATCAAAGGTGAAACCGACTTGTAACTCAACAGTTCGATACTTGTTCTGATCAGTCTTACGGGCTTGGCCTGCCCCGGAGTGATGATGCTGACATCACTCATCCATCCTACTACCTATTACTGCTTAGCGGCACGTCTCGGATTCATCCCCGAGAACCTTGACCGTGGTCCCGGGCACGCACGGGATACTATTGAGTTACATCGACGATTCATCAATTGATTTCAAAGACTATAGAGTAGAAACCTGATAGGACAGTTTAGTCACCACTGCACATTACCCTGCTCTGTTATTTCTTAGTACTGGTTTATTCATGTTCATACCTGCATTGCTTATTACCATGTTTATATTATATTATTTGGTTGACATGACGCGCTGACGTCTGGGTTTTGCATGGCCCAGATTCCTTACCACTATCGAAGACCGAGCAGGAGTACTTCAGCCAGCAGGCTGAACTGTGAGTTCCTTAGGGTTTAGTTTATTTATTTCATTTCATTTCCAGATGTGAGCCCGCATTATGGGACATACTGTTTATTTATTGTATTGGATCATTTGCTTCCGCACTATTGTTTATTGACTCTTGTTATTCTGGATTTGGACATGTGATAGTTTAGTTATTTATATTGTTCTTGATATCTCTACAACCGTAATGTGACTGTGGATGGATACTTCCTACCCACAGGTAGCATGGTTGGCTATGTCACGTGCCCAATCTTGCGTACTCTGGGAAGCGGGGCGTGACACAAAGCATCCCTATCGCTAGCAAAAGCAAGCTTAAAGTAAGGAAACGATTTGCTAGGGCCCTGTCGATAGGAATGAAGTTGCCCTCTTTCAGAGGAAATTCTCCTGGCGGTATACATCTTGATGAGGCGGACATACATCCTAACTTCTGCTTATACCATCAGAGGATCGCACATCCTACCAAGGAGTGCATAGCCTTTAAAAACTGGTGGCAGGGATATATTGCCCACCGACAACACGTTCAACGAGTGAAACGCAAGGCTCGTCGGGAACAGAAAAGCACGACAAATGAGCGCAAAAGAGCCGACGACAACTGTCACATAGTCGACACCAAGGGATCGCAAGTTATCACCTTTGGAAGCGAATCTGACGAAGAAATCGCCATCAGCCCTCTCTTCAAGGAATCCACCTCCGACACAGAAGATGCGAAGATTTGTGAGAAAATCTAGCTGCGTAATCGTACGTTGCCCGAAAAATCTCGGACCTATGACCGAAACGTCTTTAAGCTACTACCAACCCGCGGCATCCTCAGGCTGACGTGGTAAAAAAAAAAGAAACGGTACGTCCACAAGCGAGATGGGCACGGATGAAAACCCGAAAGGGCTCCGTGAGTAAAAACAGCAGGACTACCGGCGAGTTTTGTGAAAATCCGAAAGGGTGCAATCTCGTTAAAAGACACTTGCAAGGTCCTCTCGACCCTGTAAGGAGAAACCACCTGCGTGAGATCCTTACGACTCACAAAGGAGAAACACACTTAGGAATCCCCACGATTCCTAAGGAGAAATTACACTTGCGAGATCCTCAAGACTCGTAAGGAGAACCCTCTTATGAGACCCTCACGGCTCATAAGATTCAAAAGCCTTAAGCTACAGGAATCTGAACCTGTTCTTAAGCAGTCATACACCCTGATTTAGCCCTACAAGCGGTTCAATGCTGACCCTTGTATACAATCCACGGGCACGAATAAACATTTCCCTAACAAAGTCCCACCCGTGACTAGGGATATGTTCACACAATGGACAGCCCTTGTAAGTCCTCTCGACTTATAAAAAGAAAACACTCTTGTAAGATCCTTACGACTTATAAGAGAACACACACTTAGGAATCCTCATGATTCCTAAGGAGAAAATGCACTTACGAGATCCTCACGACTCGTAGGGAGAAATACCTTTATGAGACCCTTACGGCTCATGAAGTCAAAAGCCTTAGTCAACAGGATCCTAACCCTGTTTACTAAGCCACCTTTGTTCGACATCGACAGAGGCAAATGATGATTCGCTTCTGGCAATATCCCAGTTGTAGCGATGCTGATGCCTAAATTGGTGTCCAATCCCAAACTCGCAGTGAAAAGCCAGCGAGCCACAAATGCATACGAAATAGCCGAAATGATGAGGCAACTTGCAACGAAATCAGCAAGTAAAAATGTATACATACAAAATAGCCGAAATGGTTGGGCAACTCGCAATAAAAAGCAGCGAATAAATAAAACAAATAGCCGGAATGATTGGGCACCGCGAAAAATAGCCGAAATGATTGGGTAATCATGACTTTCGCGATATAAAAGCTGAAATGATAGAGCATCGCGGAAAGAAAAATATATAAAATGAAACTTTTTGCCCTACAGGTAAGATCACATCGATCCCTATATACAATCCAGGGGCACAAACAAAAGGGCTCCATCAAAAAAAGAGCCAAGTCTCGACGGCCACATCTACAGCCTAAAGACCCATAACAACGTCCTTCCTCCGACAGGATTAGGACATGCCAAAGCAAACGAAGCGAAGGCCAAATTCCTAACTTTAGGATCTTGACGGAAACTCGTATAAAACCTGAAAGACTGTCGGAGATCATCCCACACCAGCGCGGAGTGGTCACCACCTCGACGTTCGTCTCGATAAAGCAGACGAGATGTCACTACAGTGTACTTCCTCCAACAGAATTCGGACGTGCCAAAGCAAACGAAGCGAATGCCAAATTCATAGCTTCAGGGTCTTGATGGCAACTCATATAAAACCTGAAAGACTATCGGAGATCATCCCACACCAACGCGGAGTGGTCACCACCTCGACGTTCGTCTCGATACAGCAGACGAGATGTCACTACAGCGTCCTTCTCCAACAGGATTCGGACACGCCAAAGCAAACGAAGCAAAGGCAATATTCCTAGCTTCAGGGTCTTGACGGCAACTCATATAAAACCTGAAAGACTATAGGAGATCATCCCATACCCGCGTGGAGTGATCACCACCTCGACATTCGTCTCGATACAGCAGACGAGAAGTCACTACAGCGTTCTTCTTCCAGTAGGATTCAGACGCGACAATCAAATAACGGAGCCACGGCAAAATCCCTAGTTCTAAACCTCGACAGTTCACCCGCAACCTAGAGACAACCGTGACATTCATCTTGATACAGCAGACGCAATGCCAGCAAACGAAGCAAAGGCCAAATTCCTAGCTTCAAGGTCTTGACGGCAACTCATATAAAACCTGAAAGACTATCGGAGATCATCCCACACCAGTGCGGAGTGGTTATGACTCATCGGGTCTCCCCAAAATGAGCCTAACCTCAAGTAAAAAGCGGTATGGAAAAATTCCTATCGCTTGCTCTTCCGATGGTCAAACTGCCTAGGAAGATTGCTTGAAGACGTCTTATCCAGCCCCGAAGGGATCAGAGACACGACAGTCGCAAGGCTACTCGAACAGCAAGATTGCCTATCGAGGAATACATCAGCCAACGCGACGGTACAACGGGCAAAACCCTAGTACCACAGACCCTAACGGACCTCTGTCGTAAAGAGCAGAGGTTAACTATGACGTTAGGACATTCTTGCGAGAACTTCTCGACTCGTCTCGGCTCGTAAGGAAAAGCCTTAGGCAGTAGGGATTAAAAAACCTGTTTCCTAAGCACTAGGGCCCTGCAAGTCGGTCCAAAATGGACTCTTGCATACTATTCACGGGCCACACTCTCCGAAGTCGAATCACGGCAAGGAGGAAAACAACCACTTACGAGTCCTCTCGACTTGTAAGATGGAAAATTCTCTTATGAGATCCTTACGACTCTCAAGAGAAAGCACACTTGGGAATCCTCACGATTCCTAAAGAGAAAATACACCTACGAGATCCTCTCGACTTGTAGGGAGAAAAGCCTTTATGAGACCCTCACGACTCATAAAATTGAAAAGTCTTAGGCAGCAGACCTAAACCTGTTTCCTAAGCCATCGTTACCCTGCAAAGAGTCTAAGATAGACCATCACTTACTATCTACAGGCCACATTTGCTGAAATTACATAGCGATGACACAGCGAAGAGAAGAAAGCAGTAATAGAACAAAAAAAATATGTATTTTTTATTCATGAATTCAATGGAGTACAAATTGAATCGTATGAAAGAATAAAAAATGGATACATGTTATTCAAAGGTTACAAGCAAAACAGCTACTGAGAAGGAAGCGTTTTCAACAAGTCCGCAAGCTACTCCGCACTCCTTTCGGTGCCTTCTCGTGATCGGCCGCCGCGGCCAGCTCCGCTTCAATTCGAGCCCTTTGCTGAAAGCATGATGAAATCTTTTCATCGATTTCCCGTTGGGCAGCTTCGCGACTCTGCGTAACCCGCTCAATAGAGTCGAGCTTCCGCCTCAATACAAGCCCCTCTGAGATACATTACTGCAAGGTGTCAAAAGCGGCTCTCAGTTGCGTGGCGTTCGCTTTAATTTGGGCGTGCAGCCGGGCGGATTCATCCGAAGCCTCCTCGCGTTCCTTCCTCCTCAAGGCCGTTTCTTGTTCAAAATGGCGGAGGAAGGACACACTCTGCTCGACCCATGCAGCTCGTTGGGAGTTCACAGCCAGAATCTCAGGAGCAGGGCGCCTAAGCTCAAGCTCATGCAGGCAGGCCTCAATCATTCTGCAGTGGTTAACCCAAGACTCAACGACGCCTTCGTTATGAAAGTTCACAAGCGTCGCCAACATAGGATTAACCTCAGCAGCAAAATCTGCAGCGAATGTAGGGGCCTCCGCATCAAGTTCCTCGATATAATCGCCCAGCATACGCAGACTGGTCACAACACGTTTTGAAGATGGACATCTGGAAAAGGGCCCTGCTGGCATTATGATTCGAGACTCGAATGGAGCTGGAGTCGGTGTCACCGCTGCAAAACAAATCATAATCAGATGACGGCTCAAGAAATAAAAAATGCACGAACAATAGAGTCTACTATACCGGCTGCAACAGGTGGCAGAGCTGGAAGTACTGGTGGAGCGGCGATACCCTCGTCCCCTCCTTCAATTTATAAGGCTACAAGTGATGCAAAGAGGAATTAGCAATGACATGGCTGCCCGTCAAAGAAAAGAAAGGACGTCGGTTAGAAAAGATACTCACCGACACCGGCGGGCGGACTAATCTCCAACTGGAAGGAGAAGTGCGGGTTCAGCACCTGATACAAGTGATCAAAAAGAACTCCTGCGAGATCACGATGATACATGGTCAGTACACGAAAGATGTCGTCCCCGATTTAAATTTATCACAAACCCATACCTTCCAACATTTGAGAAGATATAAGAGAGGACGGAGGGGCAACGACCGTCAAAGCGGCAACTGGTGGTGCTTCTTCAGGTATCGCAACCTCAGCGCTTGCCACACCTACATTCTAAAGGAAACAAATTTCATCAAAAAGGATTACGAAACGAAAAGAATGCAGCGACCCGAGACCTACCAGATAGGTCATCAACCAGAACCGCGACGGGAGCATCGCCAAGCATCACGACTTCTTCAATCTCATTTGCAGGGATAGTTTCGCTGCCCATAGCTTCGTCCCCCGATTCCACGAGAGCTGTCGTGACACTCGCGACGCCAGGAGATGGCAGGGAACCGCAGGCGGAAAGAGCGGCAATTGGAGCAGTCCCAGACTCCTAGGAAAGAGTAGCCGCTTTGGGCTCAATAGTCGCAGTCATCTCACCCGCCGCCTCCTCACCAGGACTTGGCTCTGCAGGATAAGATATATGAGAATCTAAAGATTAAAGCTTTGACAAAAAGGCTCCGTGTTACATTACCTTGGGTCGGCTTTTTAATTGCTTCCCTAGCCGCACGTGCCGCCTGTCTGTGAGCGGTAGACAGGGCGGCCGAAACACCCTCTGAAGGAGCAAGGGCAGGGGTAGCAGCGCTCGAGCCTGCACCTACGGCCAAGGCGGCGTTACGTTCTCTTACTGCACGCTTTCTGTGCTTCCTTTCCGCCTGGGCCGTGAGAGCTGATCTTCTCAGGACCTCCGTCAAGGGGACGTCATCGTCCGCGCTAGGAGCTACCTCTGGAGCCGTTACGGCGTCCGTCATCGGTTGCTTAAGTAAAGCCTCTTTTGGCAATGCTGAGGAGGCCCAGACTTCGATAGCTAGCCCTGAAAGCATCTCCGCATCACCCTGCGGGATTGGCACAGTACTGGGGATGACCTGAGTCGAGGTAGCCCCTGCAATAAGATGAAAAAGGGGTCAGAATATCCATAAGAAAGGCGAATGAAGGCACAATGAGCCGAAATATACCAACGCCCAGCGAAGCGCGAAGCCTCTCCTCCTCCTCAAAAGTCTTGAGGGAAGCCGCGAGAGCCTCTTCGGTGGAGATGCCTGTTAAAGACGAAGTGTTAGTCAAGACATGATAACAAAAACATAACAGCAAAAAGATACGGTTGAAGTTTACTTGATTGCGCGAGGATGACCAGTCCTGCTTTGTGGCTTGCTAATCGCTTAGAAGCTGCAATAGCAGCTTCGAGGTCGGTGTCATCCGGCGCCATAAATATACCCTCGTTGGTCCCATATTCGCTCAGGCCCTCGCTATAAGGAGCATGAGGCTCCTGGCCGAGTACAACGTCGGCAGAGAGAATCGACTTCTTCTTCCTCTTCTGCGAACGAGCACTGGTCACCGCTAGCACAAGCTTACGCTTGGTGGGCACCTTAGGACGACGAGTCCCGATATCTGAACCCACGCCAGACTCGGGAGACGCCACAGACACCACTTCAACGGGTGTACGGGGCATCGGTAGCTCAGTCATATCACATGGCGCCACAACTGCAGCAGCTTCCCTTAGGGGAGGACGGACAATGGTCCGTCGCTTCAGAGGAACATTTGGGTTACCAGCCGGCGCTGCACCCTTACGATCAAGAAGCAACCTTTTTTCCTCTCTAATGACGGCGCCCATTGAATGTAGATACCACGCCACATACACATTCAGGGCCTTCGGAACACAGCTGGGTTCGCTGATGAAGAAGTTGGACCCTGTGTTTAGGCGCATAAAATGGTGCAGCGCGCTCCGGATACCCTCTTCGGTAGCAGCAGGTTCTGCCAAGAAAGCCTTAAGCGGGACGCCTTGATTGTAGCTCAACTGTTGGGAGAAATGATGCGGGTTGTATCTCATGAACAATACCGCATCTGTTCCCGCCAAAAAAAATTCTGCGCAAAAGAGCCCAAGGTATCAAATGGCAGCGATACGATTAAGAAAATGTGAACCAGTATTTTCCGGGCTGTATTTTGACAAACTCCCGAATGTAAAACAGCTAAATTCTGATAGTATCTAAATCGTCTCGAAAAAACCTTCGATTTGATATATTATGGGCTTCATAATTCATCCGGGATCGAAAGTTATGAGCAAATATGCTATGCACGTGTAATCTAAGAAAATGCGAACCAGTATTTTCCGGGCAGCATTTTGACAAACTCCAGAATGAGAAACGGCTAAATTCTGATGGTATCAAAAGTGTTTAAAAAAATCTTTCGATTTTATATATTATGGGCCTCATAATTCATCCGGGATCAAACGTTATGAGGCATCACGTGCTCACACGTGACCGGGCATCACATGCAGACACGTGACCATTTATAGGCAAAGCCTGTAGGCACTGAAAAAAATAAATAATTGGAAATAATTAATCAGTGGGGTCACGTGCCAACACGTGATGGGCCTTTAAATCCACTGAAAAGAATTAAAGGTATAATAAAATAATAAGGAAAAACCTCAATGGGGCATCACGTGCCAACACGTGACCAAGGGTCACGTGCTGACACGTGATAATTCCTGAGTTCTTTAAAACAACAGAATTAAATTCTGGTCAAATGCTTAATTAGGGGGTCACGTGCCAACACCTGATGGGTTCCTAAAGATCTATGAATTAATAGAATTAAATTCTAATTAAGAGGGAATCAAAAACCCTAACTGGAAAAATATTTCTCTAAATCTTTCCAAACAAAAAGATTGTACTCTGTAAAGTGGAGCACCGTTGGATTAAAAATCCAATGGTGATTAAAAATCACCAATTTATAGAAAGATTCTATACAAGGAAAGATTTCCCTGAAATTTGAATAACAGATAAAAGATCTTTTGGATTAAAAATCCAATGGTGAATAAAATTCACTGAGCAATCTAAAAGATCATGTTGGTTACAAAATCAATTAAAATCTTTCAATGAAAGATTGACTAAACAAATTGATTCTTTTCTTTCTCCTATAAATAGGAACTAAGAAGAGAAGAGGGAAGCATCTATTTTTTTTGGGAAATATACAACAGAGAGAAAAAAGAGAGGAGAATTTAATTCTCAAAAGAGAAAAAGAAGATCTTTTCAGAAAAAGAAAAACCTAGATGAGAAAGGGAAAGAGATCTAAGCTCCATAAAAGAAAAAGAGAATTTAATTCTCAATTTAAGAGTTTAACTCTTCTGAATAAGAACTTAGTTCTTCCTTTGGTTGAAGATCTGCAGAAGCAGATCTCCCCACAAGTTGAGAATTTAATTCTCACCGGGGAGATTCTGCCATGCAGATCCAAAACTTAGAGGGAGAATTGAGTTTTGAGAATTTAATTCTCCCAAATTCATAGGAATTTAATTCCTCCAAATGAAACTAGGGTTTAACCCTATATAAGAATTTAATTCTTCCAAATACACAGGAATTTAATTCCTCTAAACAGAACTAGTGTTTAACCCTATAAAAGAATTTAATTCTTAAAAACAAGAGACTTAAAGCTCTCCACGCACATAAAGATCAAAGTATCCAACGTGATCACGTGGTAACACGTGACCCTCATCCTCAATGAGTAAAAAAAGAATGAACAAGACTAGGTCACGTGTCCCCACGTGACCCTTAAATAGACCCCTCAAAATGAGAAAGAAAAAGCATCAAGGCAATGCCTCACGTGCTCACACGTGACTCTCAAAACAAAAGGGAACAAATCCAAGAGCAGAATCAATTTTGGGCGCCCTCACGTGTCCCCACGTGACCCCTAATAAACACTTTAATAATCAATGCATGGGTACCCATCACGTGCCCACACGTGATGGTCTGAAGACCAAAAGTGTTTAACATTTATCTGAATATTCTGAGAACAAAATAAAGGAAGACTGGCCCCATCTTCAGATGCCTCACGTGACCCCACGTGACCAATTCAATTTTAGTGTTTAACACTACTTTAAGCGCCTCGTCCTTAGTGTTTAACACTATTTTCAGCACATCACGTGGGAGCACGTGATCGCCAAATATCCTCTAGTGTTTAACACTATGTTAAAAACCAAGCTTAGCCTAAATTGGCTAAGTTTTCCAGAGGCAAATCTCCCCTTCAACTAAACCTCAAAATTGGTCAGTTCATATGATATGCAAAGTCAAGTCCAGAGCTATAATGGATGGTTAGTGCTCTGCCAAAGACAAAATGTTGTCAGAGCCCCCCAAACCCCTGTTTAGCATTGCTAAATAATGGGAGGGCTGAACCCAGACAAATCTTTAACAGTCCAACAAAGGGCCAACATTTTGAACCTAATTGGACTTAGCCCAAGTTGGTCATAAGTCCTCAATTCAGATTTAACTGAGCCAATGTGCTCATAATCTAATTAATTGATCTTAGTTCCAAATTGGACTACAGATTTCCCAGTCAACTTTGGTTCAAGGGTACATATCTTCACTCCTCTGATATTTATCGTTGTAATCCTTCAACGTCTTCAGAGAGGTGATGGGTCCCGATAACCAATCATTCCATGGACTGTGGGGTCCCTTTAAACCCACGGACTATGATGTCCTTAACCTCGGACTGTGGTGTCCTTTTAAACCCACGGAGTATGATGTCCTTAACCTTGGACCACCATGTCCTTAAACTGGTAATCGACCGCAAAGTCCCTAAACTAAAACAATAGAGTTCAAATGCTCTTTTGTTGGATCTAAATGATCATGTTAAGTAGATCTTAGTCTCAAATTAGACTAACGTATCCTTAACAAACTGTTAAGTTGATCTTAGTCTAAAATTAGACTAACGTATCCTAAACAAAGGTTTAAGTTGATCTTAGTCTCAAATGAGACTAACGCATCCTTAAACCCAACCCCTAACCCAAATCTAAGAAAATACGGATTTGGACTAATCCACGCCTTATGGGCGACAATATAAATTAGTCTCCGTATACAATCCACGAGCAACCAAAAACAAAACAAACATAGACGGCACGAAGTGACCATCTGGAGAAGGAGAAAGTTGTTACCGCGATGCGATAGCGTATTTAACTGCAAGGGCATGCGCCTGCAGGGAAGAGCGTCCCCACAATCAAAAACCCCTCAATGAGAGGGAATATGACGAAGTCTGCTATATCGGCCGCATCTGTTTAAACTTTCGATATACGGTGTCATAAATCAACTTGGCATCTTCGGAGAAATGGACGGATAGCACCAATTAGCATCTGCCCCCAGATTCAGGCAAGACGGACCTACGCGGTCTCGTCTCTCCCGGTTTTCAGCGGGGAACATCATCATTCTGCCTAAATACGATAAAGCCCGGCCTGATAGAGTACAGATGAAGAATTTCCCGAGTTTTCAACACAGAGGCCCCGTCTTTAAAAATATCCTGCAATGGTTGCACCGCTTTTGTAGACTCCTGGCCGACGATCAAAATTTTATCGATGAAGGACATACCATCTCCAACCGTGCGTGGACGAAGGAGCAAACCCCTAGCTTCCCGCGGTGACGGATTTATGATGGATGCGTCGACCAGCCGTATTATCCGAGGGAACTTGCATCTGTCATAAAAGGAAGGTCTTCTGTGGATACCGAAGACACCAAGCACGTGCAACTTGAGCCATAAGGTGAAGTAATGCATTGAGAAGTTGGCAGGCTGCACCCCTGGCTCAGTAGTATCCGCTGCCAAGCTGAGGCCGTGATACAGGTGGGCTAACCCAGCAATCCTGATGGCCACTTGTATCCCGGCAACCATTCGATGCGCTGGGTAGAAGACGGATGGCCTCATATGGCGAGGGTGCATCGGAAGCGCAAACCAGTCTAACCACAAACCGAGGAACCCTAGAAAGAACGCTTCCTCATCGATGCTCGGAGCGGCAATTTCTGAAAAGGGGACGATCGCGGCGTTTGGAAGAAAGAAATCCTTTTGATCGGCTTTCAATATTGGCCGGCGATCCAAGCCAAAGCCGAAAGGATCATCAAGTTTGGCAAACTTTTCACCTTGTTGCGATAAAACTTCTGGGCGAAGAAAACGGGCAATGAAGTCCGCAAAGCTGACCCCACGGCTTCCAGATTCAAGAAATAGGCCCTCGTAGACATTCAACACCTTTATCAAACTTGGGAATTGGTGTTGAATGGCGTTCTCTGGGGCAAGGCCCATTACCCCTGATTTGGTAGCAAAAATATACTCATCTGGAGGAAGCAGCTCCTCGTAATGTTCTCCCCTAACGGGTAAACCAGAGACCTCGGCAAATTCCTCTAAGGAAATGGAGACTTCTCGATCCAATAGGAGGAAGGTGTGAGTCGAGATGTTCCATTGCTCTAGAAACGCCTTGATCCACCATGTAGGAGGTGCGGAATACTGGAACAAGGAAGCGTAGATCGCAGGGTACAATCCGAGCTTCCGCAGCTGTGACTTCTTCGCTGACAAGATATATCGGGCCCACTGCAGGTACCCAGCCGGGTGACGGGGAGTTAGTCCTATATTGTATGGCTGTCCCCAAGGGCGCGATTCGTCCTGACATATGCGCCGCCCTAGAGTGTCCAAAGCTACCGGCGGCTGCACGGGTATTGCGGCTATAGAAGGCCGAAGGAGACGTTCTGAAGTTTAATTCACCTCCTCCACAGTATAATTGATCGGGGGTGCATCTGCATAAGGGATCGCCGAGATAGGCTTCGAGGGTGTCACACCAGAAAAGCTTCGACGGCCTCTGATAATTTGATCGTACTATCTACCCCACAAATGAAGATTCTTGTACTCTGGGTCATGATCCTTTATCAACGCAAAGACTTCCCTATCCACTGGCGCCTCGGGGAATCCGCCTTCCGAACGGACAAACGGGAAAGAAGTGTCGAAAGACATAGTACCTGCGCGGAAAAGAACAAATTTTCAGCCGCCAATGCTACAGTTTAAGTTCGGTACTCGGTACTTTGAATCCGTACCACACTGCAATGCAGTAAAAAGGGGCAAAAAAGGACCCACAAAATCCAGATGATAACTCATCATTAATAAAACAGTCTCATCATTTGATGAGACTGTTATTAAAAGAGAAAATCCTCAATTGATTCTCATTTAATGTGAATTCCTCGGGCCAGGGAGTAAATCTCCCCTTGAGAGCAGTGCTCTGTGACAGAGTGACATCTGTCAACTCTAATGATGAAGGAATAAAAATTCCTCAAGAGCTTTGCTCTGTAAAAACGATAGAATAACCATCAGAAAATTTAAAATAAGAGTTTTAATGAATTAAAAATTCCATGATCTTCAAGATCTATGAACAAATTAAAAGAGTTCTTTATGAGCAAAGCTCTGTTCATGGGCCAAGAAACCCCAAGAAAAGATTTCTTTAGATCTATGGGTTCAAGAGAGCAAAGCTCCGTTGATGAAACCCTAAAAGGGTTTTCTTTAGATCAAAAATCTTTGAAGAGCAAAGCTCTGTTAATGGGTGAAACCCTAGATTATTAAAAGGTCCTTTAAAAGATTTAATCTTTACCTAAGATTTTGACAGAGTTATGTCCTTAAGAAAGTTCTTAAGCCAAAGAGCTATGCTTTGCAAGAGAATAAAAATTCTCAGAAGGAAGAAGATGAACAGAAATCATCCTAAGGGCCAAGGGTCCTATTTATAGGCACTGAGATGCCGTTTCAACTTCTGAGTTGATCCAAGGGCGCAGATGCTGCCACCGCCGAACTCACGTGTGGACCACGTGAGCACAACGGTGGGGGGGGCATTTGTTTCCCCCAATCAGAGCAAAACTCTATTTAAAATTCAAATTTTTGAAATGAAGCAACGCTTCAGAAGCAGCGCCAAGTGCGCTGTGCCCTAAGCAGCGCACCACGTGCAAAGCACGTCTGCGCTAGCATTAAGTGCGCTGCGCCGTAAACAGCGCACCACGTGCAAAGCACGTGTGCGCGCTAGCACTAAGTGCGCTGCGCTCTGAGCAGCGCACCACGTGCAAAGCACGGGTGTGCTAGCGCTGGAACTAAAAGCTCCCCACTATCAGATCTAAGATCCAATAATAATGATAAATCATTAATTAATCAGAATTAAATTCTGTTAAGGAAAGATTCCTCAAAATCTTTCCAAATAACAGATTGTGCTCTGTAAATCAGAGCACCGTTGGATCAATGATCCAATGGTGATTAAAAATCACCAAAATACAGAATAAATTCTGTATGAAAAGATTTCCTAATCTTGTTAAAAACAAGAAGATTGCCTTCTGTAAATCAGAATCCCTTGGATCAAAGATCCAACAGTGGGGAAATCCCCAAATCAATTGGAGAAAAGTTTTCCTTAACTGATTGAACAAATCAGCTTGCCCTATATAAAGGCCCCAAGACTTCAAGTCTCGCATATACAGAAACAGAGACAGAAAAAAAGAGAGGAACCCCCCATAAGCTTTGAGAGATCTCAGAAAGAAGAGCCAAGCTCTCATAGAAAGAAGATTTTCTTCAAGGTAAAAAATGATGAACATAGATATGAAATCATCTCATAATTAAAAAAAAGAACTTACTTCTTTTTCTAAGATCATAGATCTACAAGACCAAGGTATTTCACAAAGAGATCAAAGGATCTCATCATAAAATAAAAAGAAGAACATAATTCTTCTCGCAGATCATAGATCTACAAGACGAAGGTCTTTTATACAAAGAGATTATGAACATCTCATTATAAAAAGGGGGGAGAATAATTCAATTCTCTTAAGTATCATAGATCCATAAAGGCAAAGCCTTTCATCAATACAAGAGATTAAAGCATCTCCTATAAAGTAAGAACTTTTGTTCTTAGAATCTTGAGACAAAGTCTCTTATAGACGAGAATTTATTTCTCAGATCATAAAATTGATCAGATGCGCTTCTGTGCTCTTGACTGGCGCTTAGCGCCAAGCACACTACGTGCCCCTCACGTGTGCGCCACTTCAAAATTAGCGCTCTGCGCTCTTGGACTAGCGCTTTGTGCTCATGGAATGGCGCTCAGCGCCAAGCGCACCACGTGCTCCTCACGTGTGCGCCACTGAACAAATAGTGCTTTGCGCTCACAAATTAGCGCAATGCGCTCATGGACTGGCGCAAAGCGCCAAGTGCACCACGTGCTCCTCACGTGTGCGCTACCCAGCAGAAGCGCAATGCGCTCTGCGCTCTTTGACTGGCGCAAAGCGCCAAGCGCACCACGTGCCCCTCACGTGTGCGCTGATAGAATATAAATTGTTCTTTAATAAGCCCCAGAGCTATGATGAATGCTCAGCATTCAATAAAAGACAAAAATATTGTCAGAACTCAAATTAATGCTCAGCATTGTCAAATGTTTAAACATTTTAACTCAGTGGGCCGAGCCCAAATTGGCTATAAACCCCTCATTCAGATTAATTGAGCCCATATGCTCATAAATCTTTTAACAGATCTTAGCCCCAAATTGGACTACAGATCTTTCAATAAAAATTGGTTCAAGGGTACATCTCTTTACTCCTCTGATATTTGTCGTTGTAATCCTTCAACGTCTTCAGAGAGGTGACGGGTCCCGACAACCTTACATTTCATAGACTATGACGTCTTTAAACTGGATTGTGGGGTCCTTAAACCCATGGACTATGATGTCCTTAACCTCGGACTGTGGGGTCCTTAAACCCTTGGACTATGATGTCCTTAACCAGGTAATCGACCGTAATGTCCCTAAACTAAACAACAGAGGCCAAATGCTCTCTTGTTGGATCTAAATGATCATGTTGAGTTGATCTTAGTCTAAAATTAGACTAACGTGTCCTCAACGAACGTTTAAGTTGATCTTAGTCTCAAATGAGACTAACGATCCTTAAAACCCAAGGCAAACCTAAATCTAAGAAAATACGGATTTGGACTAATCCACGCCCTACGGACGACAACATAAATTAGTCTCTGTATACAATCCACGGGCAACCAAAAACAAAACAAACACACACGACACGAAGTGACCATCTGGAGAAGGAGAAAGTGGTTACCGCGTTGCGATAGCGTAATTAACTGCAGAGGCTTGCGCCTGCAAGGAAGAGCGTCCCCACAATCAAAAACCCATCAACGAGGGGGAATCTGACAAAGTCTGCTACATCGGCCGCATCCGTCTAAACCTTCGATATACGGTGCCATAAATCAACTTGGAATTTTCGGAGAGGTGGACGGATAGCACCAAATAGCATCTGCCCTCGAAATTCAGGCAAGACGGGCCTACACGGTCTCGTCTCTGTTTTCGGCGGAGACCACCCCACTGTTGCTTTCTTCTCCTTGCTGTGTTGTTGCCATGTGATTTTAGCAAGTGTGGCCTGTAGATAGTATGTAGCTGTCCATCTTGGACTCTTTGCAGGGTTATGATGTCTTAGCAAACAGGGTTAGGATCTGTCACCTAAGACTTTTCAATTCTATGAGCCATGAAGGTCTCATAAAGATTTTTTCTCCCTACGAGTCGTGAGGATCTCGTAGATGTATTTTTTCCCTAGAAATCGTGAGGATTCCTAAGTGTGTTTTCTCTTGAGAGTCGTAAGGATCTCACAAGAGAATTTTCTCTCTTACAAGTCGAGAGGACTCGTAAGTGATTGTTTCCCTCCTTGCCGATGTTCGACTTCGAAGAATATGGCCCGTAGATAGTCTATCTTGACCTCCCTGCAGAGCAATGATGGCTTAGGAGACAAGGTTAGGATCTGCCACCTAAGACTTTTCAACTTTATGAGCAGTGAGGGTCTCATAAAGATTTTTCTCCCTACGACTCGAGAGGATCTCATAGGTGTATTTTCTCCTTAGGAATCGTGAGGGTTCCTAAGTGTGCTTTTCTTTTGAGAATCGTAAGGACCTCACAAGAGAATTTTCTTCCTTACAAGTCGAGAGGACTCGTAAGTGATTGATGAGTTGACCTGCTTCCGAATCAAAATATTGCTTTGACGTAGAGGTCGAGGGTTGACTTTGGCCATTTTCCACGGGGTCAGGATTGACTTTAGCCGTGTTCCACGGGGTCAGGGGGTGACTTTGGCCATATGGGGTCAGGATTGACTTTAGCCATACGGGGTCAGGGGTTGACTTTGGCCATATGGGGTCAGGATGGACTTTAGCCATACGAGGTTAGGATCAACTTTGGCCATATGGGGTCAGGAGTTGACTTTAGCCATACGGGGTCAGAATTGACTTTGGCCGTACGGGGTCAGGGGTTGACTCTCAGTTGTCTGTGCACCGCCGAGTCATGGAACTGGGAACTTTTGTCACGGCTCCGAGATAGTCTCTAGGCTTTTTGTGAACCTTTAAGATTCGGAACTAGGGACTTTGCCATGGCTCCGAGATTGATTGCCGTGTCTGAATTCTGCTGGAATAAGGAGGAACGCTGTTGTGGGTTTCCCAGCTACAGATATGGCCGTCGAGATTTGGAACTAGGGACTCTGCCGTGGCTCCGAGATAGTCTCTAGGCTGTCTGTGAACCATCGAGATTTGGAACTAGGGACTTTGCCGTGGCTCCGCTTTGCTCGGGTCGACGCGAATCGAGATGCTCTCGTCAAGGACGCTGATTTCCCTGAATCGAGGTTTTTGCCAAGGACACCGATTTCCTCGGAGTTGAGACGAATCGAGCTATTCCTGCAAAGACGCTGATTTCCTTGCGGGTCGACGCGAATCGAGATGCTCCCGTCAAGGACACTGATTTCCCTAAATTGAAGTTTTTGCCAAGGACACTGATTTCCTCGGAGTTGAGACGAATCGAGGTATTTTTGCAAAGACAATGATTTCCTTGCGGGTCGACGCGAATCGAGATGCTCCCGTCAAGGACGCTGATTTCCCTGAATCGAGGTTTTTGCCAAGGACACTGATTTCCTCGGAGTTGAGACGAATCGAGGTATTCCTGCAAAGACACTGATTTCCTTGCGGGTCGACGCGAATCGAGATGCTCTCGTCAAGGACGCTGATTTCCTTGAATCGAGGTTTTTGCCAAGGACACTGATTTCCTCAGAGTTGAGACGAATCGAGGTATTCCTGCAAAGACACTGATTTCCTTACGGGTCGACGTGAATCGAGATGCTCTCGTCAAGGACCCTGATTTCCCTGAAGCAAGGTTTTGTCAAGGACACTGATTTCCTCGGAGTTGAGACGAGTCGAGGTATTCCTGCAAAGACACCGATTTCCTTGCGGGTCGACGCGAATCGAGATGCTCTCGTCAAGGACGCTGATTTCCCTGAATCGAGGTTTTGTCAAGGACACTGATTTCCTCGGAGTTGAGATGAATCGAGAGATTCCTGCAAAGACACTGATTTCCTTGCGGGTCGACGCAAATCGAGATGCTCTCGTCAAAGACGCCGATTTCCCTGAATCGAGATTTTTGCCAAGGACACTGATTTCCTCGGAGTTAAGACGAATCGAGAGATTCCTGCAAAGACACTGATTTCCTTGCGGGTCGACGCGAATCGAGATACTCTTGTCAAGAACACTGATTTCCCTGAATCGAGGTATTTGCCAAGGACACTGATTTCCCTGGGGGTCGGTTGACTTATTTCCGAGACGGAGCGTTGATCCGGTGGGGAGGTCATTGGTTGACTCTAGGTTATCTGTGGACCGTAGAGTCTTGGAACTAGGGACTTTGCCAAGGCTCCGTTTGTGGATGTTGCGTCCGAATCCTGTTGGAACGAGGAGGATCACCGTTGCTGATTTTTAAGGTGTAGATGTTGCCGTTAGGATTTGGAACTATGGACTTTGCCATGGTTCTGTTTCGTTGTGTCGCTTCCGTGCCCTGCTGGCATAAGAAGGAACGCCGTTGTTGATCTTCTGGGATGCAGATGTTACTGTTGAGATCTGACTTTCCCTTTTGACAGGATCTGGTGGGGGACATGTGGTTCCCTTTTCGTTTATGCCCATGGATTGTATACAGGGGTTAGTATGGACTCACCTGTAGGGCAAAAGTTTCATTCTTTCATTTTTTTATTTCTTTTCGCGATGCTCTATCATTTCAGCTTTTTATATCGCGAAAGTCGTGATTGCCCAATCATTTCGGCTATCTTTCGCGGTGCCCAATCATTTCGGCTATTTTTTTCTTTTTACTCGCTGTTTTTTTATTGCGAGTTGCCCAACCATTTCGGCTATTTTGTATGCATATATTTTTACTTGCCGATTTTATTGCAAGTTGCCCCATCATTTCGGCTATTTCATATGCATTTTTGGCTCGCTGATTTTTATCGCGAGTGCGGAACTTGGAATCTGGTGCCAATCTTAGCATCAGCATCACTACGACTGGAATATTACCAGGAGCGAATCATCATTTGCCGTGAAAGGACTTGGGATTTGATATCGATTTAGGCATCAACATCGCTACCACTAGGACATTGCCAGGAGCGAATCATCATCTGCCTTTGTTGGTTCGAATAAAGGTGGCTTAACAAACAGGGTTAAGATCCTGTTGACTAAGGCTTTTGACTTCATGAGCCGTAAGGGTCTCATAAAGGTGTTTCTCCCTACGAGTCGTGAGGATCTCGTAGGAGTATTTTCTTCTTAAAAATCGTGAGGATTCTTAAGTGTATGTTCTCTTATAAGTCGTAAGGATCTTACAAGAGTGTTTTCTCCTTATAAGTCGAGAGGACTTACAAGGGTCGTTCACCGTGTGAGCATATCCCTAGTCGCCGGTGGGACATTGTTAGGGAAATGTTTATTCGTACCCGTGGATTGTATACAAGGATCAATATTGAAATGCTTGTAGGGCAGTCTGGGAAAGGTGATGGCTTAAGAACAGGTTCAGATCCTTGTAGCTTAAGGCTTTTGAATCTTATGAACCGTGAGGGTCTCATAAGAGGTTTCTCCTTACGAGTCGTGAGGATCTCGTAAGTGTATGTTCTCCTTAGGAATCGTGGGGATTCCTAAGTGTGTTGCTCCCTTGTGAGTCGTAAGGATCTCACGCAGGCATTTTCTCCTTACAGGGTCGAGAGGACCTTACAAGTGTCTTTTGACGAGATTGCGTCCTTTCGTGTTTTCACAAACTCGCCGGTAGTCCTGCTGTTTTTACTCACGGAGCCCTTTCGGGTTTTCATCCATGCCCATCTTGCTTATGGACGTACCGTTTTTTTCTTCTTTTTTTTTTTGCGTCAGCCTTGGGATGCTGTGGTCCGTAGTAGTTTATAGACGTCTCGATCAGTTGCAAGTTTTAGGACATTGCGGTCCATCGTTAGTTTAGGGACGTTTCGGTCCGTTGTTGCCATATTTGAGGCGAATTTCTAGTTTACGGACTTTTCGGTCCATAATAGCTTTGAGGCGAAGTTTCGCCGGATGCTCTATGAACAAGTGGATTTCCCCTTGATAGACCTTGTCACATTATCCAAGGATTTTGGCACTGTTCTTACCCCCAGCTCCTCTATGTTATCTTCTAACGCCAAGTGAGCTTCTTTGTTACTTAGCAACGAATGAGAGATCATGTGGCAAGTTGCCACATAATCTTCGGGTCCCTCTGACGAGTCGTCTCCCTCATCATTGTCATTATCTTCACTTTCAAGGATGTGATTGAGAAACTCTTGAAGCGTGACTGGGGTTCGCGCCTTCTGGTTGTATTCCTCCAGCGCGTCAATATGCTTTTGCAGATCCGTGCGCTTGTCGTTAGACTGCGCGGGCTTTTTGGTCTTCTTCTTTTTCTTCGAAGACTTTGACGGCTGGGCCTGGGTGTTTTGCCCATTGCTACTAACTCCCGATGTTGGGCGTGGTTTCAGCATCCCATCGATGATCTCCGGCTCTTACGGGCTTTTCCACCTGATCGCCGGACATGTTTGAAGATCTTTCAGCATTCTTTTAGTTTTTGCCGAAAGAACAACTTCCCATGGAGCTTACTCTATGAATGAGCACGATGCCCCCGGCGTGTCCATCTTTTTCGGAGCATGTGGTTGTGGCGGGTTCACCTTCCAGTTTTCAGACAACGCGAATTTGCCCTGCTGGTACTGATCTTCAACCCAGTTTTTGAAGATGTAGCAATCTTCGATTGGACGACCCATTACTCGATGGTAGGGGCAGTAATTGGGATCGTTGACATCGTTCGATTGTAGTGGGCGTCTCGGCTCCGGTAGAAAACGAGTAAGGACGTCTCAACTTCTCATCGAGAGATGCCGCTTCTTGCTTTGGCGAACAATCGATCTCAGGCCACTCGGTTGTTGTTGAGCGTTGGCAACGAAGGTTGCTTTCCCTTTGCCCTTTTCATTCCAAGGCTCCGTCTTTGAAGAGGAAGGCCTATGGCCCATCTGGTCCATTTGGGCCAGCTTGTCAATCATGGAAGGTGGTCGGCTTGAAGAATATCATGAATTGGGATATGGTCGCCTGCGGATCAAGAGTACCCACGAACATGCCTACAACAGATGCTTCTTCGATGCGCTACTCGCACTTCGACCATAGATTCCACCACCGTATCGCATACTGCACCCATGTTTCGTCTGGATTCACTCTGGAGTTAATTAATGCGGTGATCGAGGTGCGCTCACTAGCGCTGGCGAAACGTTGGGTAAACAGCAATTCCATCTCCGTAAAAGTTTTGACGGAGTCGTTGGGAAGATCTGAGTACCACTCAAAGGCCGTTTCCGCCAAGCTGTCGACGAACTGACGAAGCAGCAGCTTATCGTCACCTCCGGTGTTGCCGTACAGAGCCCTGAATTGAGCGACATGTTGGTGTGGATTTCCCGTCCCCTTATATACATGGAATTTAGGGATCGTGTATCCCGGCGGGTATTTTATTTGATCATACCAACCCGGATAGGGTCGTCCAGTCTTAACAATTTGGCCATCCGCTTCGCTCACCTGATGAGCTCGTATTTGTTGAGCGATATAGTCATCCAGGGCGGCTTTAGAGATTGTCTCCACTTTGGCCGTTGATAGAGCCGGAAGAGGGTTCGATGTCTTCCCTCTGTCGTCTTCAAGGACAATCGGAGGGTCTTCGGCTGGAGGATCCGGCTGTATCATCATCCCGACCATGTATTGGAATAAAAACGCCATTCATTTTATGTTGGCGGCTTGTTCCGCTGCCTCTTTGTCCTTCTCGAGGATTCTGCGGAGGAACTCGGCATCAGTTTCTTATTCATGACGTTGTTCTGCCGACATTTTTGGGTTTTCTTTTGGCCCAGTGAGTGCAGCCATGGCTGTCAGCATTTCTTGGAGCTTTTGTTGTTATTGCTCCTGAGCCTTAGTCACAGACCGTGTAAGTGGTCGGTGACCCGTAGAGATACGGCTATCCTCTTTTCCGAAAGCCATATAAACAGTATGCACCACCATGCCCCCAGACTTGGGGCGTTTAGATTCAGCGTCCTTACGATTTTCCAAAGACGCAGGGGTCTTCTCCGACCTGCTTCTTTTGTAGGCGGTCAAAGTTGAGGGAGCCGTTGCAGCGGGCATCCAAACAGATGACACCTTCTGTGGCTTGACAGGGCGGTCCTTCTTTTGCCGAGCTTTCATCTTCTTCTGTCGGCGGGAATAGTCTTTGTTGATCACCGAGTCTTGGACCTGTCGCCAGACTTTGTAAATTTTGGAGGACAGCCGCTGAGGGGGCTGCTCCAGCTTCACCTTTGTAACGTTCTCCATAGGTGGAGGAGATCTTTTCAGCACGGCTATCGGAGAGTTCTTGCGCACCCTCCTGAGTGGTTCAAAGTTGTTCCCAGTTGGAACAGCAGCGTCGACTTCCACCGTTGGAGCCGGCGGGGTCAGTCCAGAAGGAAAGCTGCCCCCAGCCTTCCTTACTCGCGCCAATGATGACGGCGAGCATGCCTTGCAGATGGTATTGATTCAGCTATGGGGGTGGCTCCCTCATACCCCCTGTCCTGGTGAAGGGTTGCCGTTGGTGCCAGCCTATTGAAAACTGACGTCCATTGAGTGGGGATGGCCAACCTGTCGAAGGCAGACTTTCTGGCAAGGGTAGCAGCCTTGGTGATTTCGCCTGGAACGGGAGTTGGAGTGGCCAGTCTAGTGAAGACTAATCCTTTAGCAGGAGAAGCCGTTTTGATGACTTCATTTATCGGAACAGGGATGGCTATCCATTTTGGGATAACTCCCTCAGGTATCGCGGGCTTCTTCACGGGCCCCTTGGAGTTTTGACCCAGTCTGTTAAAGACTGAGACGTTGGATTTGGGCGACCCATTGAAAGGGACCGCGGTAGTCGTAAGCCGATCAAAGACCGACTTCTTCGGAGCTTCTTGCAACGGCAGTAGGACGTTAAAGCTCATTGGTGGGAGCATGGTCCCAAAGAATAGCCCTGTGGTGGCTCGCGTCACCTGGTCCACCGGCATCGTAAAAAGGAAGGCCGCTTGAGGCCCGTAAGTCACTCCTCCAGTAAGGACAGAGTGGGAGTTGTTGCAGTTGTTGTAGTTAGTGCAGATTGAAGTCATTGATCTTCTATTTTCTGCATGGAGCAAGACACCAAATCTTAGTACCTCGAGTCCAGGGGCAACCATAGCAAACCGCGATTCGTTCGCGAAACACGACACACGAAGTGTGGAGTGGAAAGAGGAAAAGGTCTCACCGGGCGTGCCAGAATCTGTTCTCCGCCGAAAACCGGGAAAGACAAACGTCTTGCCTGAATTTGGGTGCAGATGCTATTTGGTTTTATCCGTCCACCTCTCCGAAGATGCCAAGTTGATTTATGGTACCGTGTATCGGAGGTTTATACAGATGCGGCCGTTGTAGCAGACTTCGTCAGATTCCCCCTCATTTGAGGGGTTTTTTTATTGTGGGGACGCTCTTCCCTGCAGGCGCAAGCCCCTGCAGTTAATTACGCTACCACATCATGGTAACAACTTTCTCCTTCTCCAGATGGTCACTTCGTGTCGTGTGTGTTTATTTTATTTTTGGTTGCCCGTGGATTGTATACGGAGACTAATTTGTGTTGTCGCCTGTAGGGCGTGGATTAGTCCAAATCCGTATTTTCTTAGATTTGGGTTTTGGTTTGGGTTTAAGGATCGTTAATCTCATTTGAGACTAAGATCAACTTAACCGTTTGTTAAGGATACGTTAGTCTAATTTTAGACTAAGATCAACTTAACAGGATCAGATCCATCAAAAGAGCATTTGGGCTCTATCATTTTAGTTTAGGGACTTTGCGGTCCATAATTAGTTTAAGGACGTTACGGTCCAGTTTAAAGACGTCATAGTCTATAAAGTTTAGAGACATCATAGTCCATGAGTTTAAGGACCCCACAGTCCGTAGAATGTCTGGTTGTCTGGACCCATCATCTATCTGAAGACGTTGAAGGATTACAACGACACATATCAGAGGAGTGAAGAGATGTACCCTTGAACCAATGTTGGTTGGGAGATCTGTAGTCCAATTTGGGACTAAGATCAAAGATTTATGAGTATATGGGCTCAATTAATCTGAATGAGGGTTCTGTGGCCACTTTGGGCTCGGCCCATTCAGTTAAAATGTTAAACATTTAACAATACTGAGCATTGGTTTAGTTTCTGACAATTGTTTTTTTGTCTTTTATTGAGTGCTGAGCACTCATTATAGCTCTGGAGCCCTTTTTTTATAGAACAGTTTATGTTCTTTTAGCGCACACGTGAGAAGCACGTGGCGCTCTTGGCGCTGTGCGCCAGATAATGAGCGCATTGCACTTCTGGTGAAATGGCGCACACGTGAGGAGCACGTGGTGCACTTGGCGCTGAGCGCAAAACAATGAGCGCATTGCGCTTCTGCTGAAATAGCGCACACGTGAGGAGCACGTGGCGCTGAGCGCCAGACAATGAGCGCAGTGCGCTTCTTGTGAAATTTGGAGCGCTAAGCCTCTGCAGCGCTGTGTGCTATACTGCAGCGCTGTGCGCTGAGGCGCTGAGGCGCTTCTTTTAATTTAGAGCGCTAAGAATCTATAGCGCTGTGCGCTAAACTTGGAGCACGGAAGCGCTTTAATTGGAGCGCTAGGGGCTCCTTTTAGACATCTCTGCTCCCTGAGAATTAAATTCTTTTTTATAAGAGACTTCGTCTCATGGATCTTAGAACAAAGTTCTTGTTTTTATAAGAGATGTTTCAATCTCTTATGTTCTTGGTGAAAGGCTTTGCCTTTTTGGATCTGTGATCCTAGGAGAATTGAATTTTTCTCTCCCCTTTTATAATGAGATGTTATGATCTCTTTTGTGCAAGACAGTTTGTCTTATAGATTTATGATCTGAAGAAGATTAAGTTCTTACCCTTATTTTTATGATGAGATACTTTGATCCCTGTTTGTGAAAGACCTTAGTCTTATAGATCTATGATCTTAGAAAAAGAAGTAAATTCTTCTTTTTATATGAGATGATCTCTCTATTCTTTTTTTTTACCTTGAAGAAAATCTTCTTCTTCTTCTGAGAGCTTGCTCTTCTTCTTTGAATTTTCTCAAAGTTTATGGGGGGGTTTCTCTATATCAGACTTGAAGTCTTGAGGCCTTTATATAGTGAAGGCTGATTTGTTCGATCGGTTAAAGAGATCTTTTCTCCAATTAATTTGGGAATGTTTCCCCCGTTGAATCTTTGATCCAAGGGCTTCTGATTTACAGAAGGTAATCTTCTTGTTTTTAACAAGATTGAGAAATCTTTCCATATAGAATTTATTCTGTATTTTGGTGATTTTTTATCACCATTGGATTATTGATCCAACGGTGCTCTGATTTTCAGAGCACAATCTTTCCTGTTTGGAAAGATTGTGAGGAATGTTTCCTTAACAGAATCTTACTCTGGTTAATTGATGATTTTTTAATCATGTTCGTTGGATTTTTGATCCAACGGTTGGGAACATTTAGTTCCAGCGCTAGCTCTCCCGTGCTTTGCACGTGGTGCGCTGCTTAGAGTGCAGCGCACTTAGTGCTAGCGCTTACGTGCTTTGCATATAATGCGCTGCTTAGAGTGCAGCGCTCTTAGTGCTAGCGCTCATGTGCTTTGCACGTGAGCGCTGCCTCAGAGTCTTTGACTCTCTCAGCGCTGGCGCTGCTATGAAGCACTGCTTCATTTCAAAATTTGAAATTTGAACAGAGCTTTGCTATGATTGGGGGAAACAGGTATATCTTCTACCACACTGAGGAGCAAAAGGTGTTTTATTTCTCAGCATGCCATCATTTTAGAAAAGGATTATCTTATGGAAGAAATTAGTGGTCATGAGGTAGAACTGGAAGAAGTTCCAGCTAGACAAACTAACGGCTGATGATTTGGTAGAACCAGAGAATTCAATAGTTCCCGATGAACCTCAGCCTCTCCGCAGATCTAGTAGGGTTCCTTATCCGCCTGAGAGATACTACGGTTTTCTCAATGACAGTGGGAGCGAGGATTGCATCATGGAAGATGATGACCCAACTAGTTTCGAGCAGGACATCACAAGTGGGGACTCTGTGAAATGGCTGGATGCTATGCGATCTGAAATGGAATCCATATACACCAACAAAATATAGACTTTGGTAGTTGCACCTGAAGGGGTAAAACCCATCGGGAGCAAGTGGATCTTGAGAAGATTCTTGGTGTAGATGGAAAAGTTGAGACTTTCAAAGCTAGACTTGTTGCAAAAGGTTGTCGTCAATAACCAGATGTGGATTTTGATGAAACCTTTTCTCCAGTGGCCAGGCTTAAGTGCATCCGGATCCTACTTGCCATTGCTTCATACCATGACTACGAAATCTGGCAGATCGACGTCAAGACCGTTTTTCTAAATGGTGATTTAGAAGAGAGCGTGTACATGACACTGCCAGAAGGGTCAGTAGATAGTGGGAGCAGCGGAAAGGTGTGGAAGTTGCTTAAATCAAAATACGGATTAAAGCAGGCATCGCGGAGTTGGAACATCTGTTTTGATGTGGCAGTCAAAAAGTTTGACTTCATCAAAATGGTAGATGAACCTTGTATATACAAGAAGGTTATAGAGAGTAAGGTTGTCTTCCTCATATTGTACGTGGATGACATACTCTTGATAGGAAATGGTGTTCCTATGCTACACTCGGTCAAGCTCTACTTATCACTATGTTTCTCCGTAAAGGATTTGGGTGATGCCTCTTACATCCTGTGGAGAAATACTGGACAACAGTGAAGAACATTCTTAAGTACTTGAGAAGGACTAAAGAAACGTTCTTGGTGTATGGTAACGGTGAACTCCAAGTGGAGTCTTTTACCGATTCGAGCTTCCAGAGTGATAAGGTCGACTGTAAGACAGTCGCGGGTTTTGTCTTTACCCTCAGTGGAGGGATGGTATGTTGGAAGAGTTTCAAGCTAGATACCGTGGCAGACTCAACGATAAAGAGTGAATACATCGCTGCCAACGATGCTACCAAAGAGGTTGTCTGGGTATAAATGTTCATGAGATGAACTTGGTTCCTACCATTGTGGTGACAATGGAGCTGTGGCTTTATCCTAGGAACCCCAGTCCCATCAGTGATCCAGACATATTCTTAGGCAGTATCACCTGATCAGGGAGATGGTGGATCTCTGGGAGATCGAGCTCAGGGGAGTTGACAGGAAGAATAACACGGCGGATTCACTCACGAAGGCCTTTCCCTAGAGAGATTTTAAGGGATGTTGGGTATAAGATACTACAACAACTGGCCTTAGTACAAGTGGGAGATTGTTAGTTGTATGTATGCTCTAGAGGCTATTATTGTACATAATTGTATATTATAGTGGATGCTTGGACATATATAGGGAGGACTTTCTTGCTCGACATGATAGTATGTTATCTGGTTACTCTTTATCTTAACATGTATACATGTATTGTCTCTCTGTTACATGTTGATAAAGCTTTTAGGATGTGGAATTGACTACCAGGACTATGATGGAAATCATACTAGTGGGCCAGGGTAGTCCATAAGTCCATCTTTTAATTGTTCCTAGTCGAGGGTGTATCGAGACGGGGCATCGATATTCCAGAGTAGACTAGCGTATACGCTTCTTGACCCATTTGATGGGCGATGGATGATCCCATATCCATTGGTGTTTAACATCAAAGGTGGTATACGGGTGCTCAGTGGAGACTGGGTACACTGAACAGGACTCGCTGAGAACTCCTAGATGGTATTATACCTAACGTCAGATAGCAGTTCTCTGGTGACACCGGTACATGTTAGTCTGTAGACCCGAGATCGTCATAGAGTCTTGTGTGATTCCCACTGTGCTTTGATTTCTACCTTACCACGTTCAAGAGAGCGTGCAAAACGGTGGTTTTTGGGTATAGTCCCGAGTCGCATGGAGACAATGAGCGATAGGAGGGGTTTCGTCTCTCCCGGTATTGGGGGTTGATGTTGCGCTGTGCTCGATTGGCTATAACAGGAAGTCCCTGGCCAGGACTGATACTGAGATTTACTGGTAAGTGTTATCAGTAGTTTCTCGACCTGTTATGAGCCTCACATCGGCATGATTTATCAAGTTATTGGGGTCTGACGTTTACCACCCCCAGACTAGATATGCGACATATCAGACGAAGAGACCAGACTGTACGGTAGTGTTACTATTGGATTCACGGGAGTATGAACAAGCTTTCTTGCTGATCTTCTGATCGCTCAATACCCTGGTAACCGTTACGTCCAGCTAGTACCGCCGACGGCTTGTGGGTGACTGATATGATCATCACCTACTGCCGGCATTTTGACGAGTCTTTAGAGTCCTATACAGAGGTTTCCTGGCTCAAGCGAAACGAAGTAGGTTGCATATGTGATATGTGCGGGACCGAGATTAATACGTGTATGTGATACCGTATTCTAATCTCGCGATATGTGATATCGTTCGGTTATATGTATATAGCCGGGTTATTGAATCAAGTATTGATTCGATAAGTTGATATTAAATGATATTAGTCGGTTGTATGCGATACAGTCGGGTTATTAAATCAAGTGTTGATTTAGTGATTTAATGTATAATTATATATTTGATATATTAACATACATTAACTGATATTAGCTCACTTAAGAATTACTTTTCTCATTATACATTTAATATATATGTGATATATGTTAATGTACTTATTTTGTGTCATGCTAGATGATACATTGGACTTGGGTGTATGAGACTCATACCATACTTAAGATAATGTGGGGATTTAATTATTAAGGGAAAATCAAAATTAGGTGGAAATTAGTCATGGCTTGAGATGCTTATGGAAGCATATGGAACCATTGACTTAGTCCACTAATTTTGTTTTACTCTAGATATTTATTAACCTAACCATTATCTTTAGCCTTGGTTAAGTCTCTACATGAGTTATATGATATTTTCTCACCCATGGTTGCCATTCCATTCTTGATTCATTCACCACTTCATCTTCTTCATCTCAACTAAGCTCTATAGGTTTTTTTTGAGGTGAAGAAAAAGAGTGAGAAAAATTATTCTAAAGTGAGCAAAATTCCAACTTCATCAATCTATAATAGACTAGCCATTTAGTATAGGTTGTTTGCTTCACTAATTCTCAATTAGTGAAGAGGTAGCTTGAGTTGGAGATTCCTCGACGTAGATCATTTTCGGCCTCGAAGATATTTAAGCAACCTTGTTCCTTTCGCCTGGTGGAGCCTAACGAGAGTCCGGGAGACCACTACTTGGAGCGAAGGGACTACTACACGGAGCTTTTGAAGTGAAGGACCGGTCTACAAAGGTTGTATTCCTTGTTCACTTAGAGTAAATTTGTTTACATGTTAGTTAAACCCTAATTCTCTAGTTAGATCCTTGGTTTGGGTTGCTTTGCTCTCTAGATTTTTTTAAAATTGCATACCCGATGCCTTATAAAACCTAGTGAGAGTGCTAAGGAACCCAGCATATGGAAGTCGATTATGTGTACCAAATGGCCCAGTTCGAGAAGAGTTGATGAAAGAAGCTCACAGCTCTCCTTATTTTGTACACCACGGTGGTACAAAAATGTACAAGGATTTACGGCAACACTACTGGTGGCATGGAATGAAGCGCGAAGTAGCTAGAAGCGTAGCCAAGTGTTTGGTGTGTCAGTAAGTGAAGGCTGAACATCACAGAACTGCTGGTCTACTTCAGCTGTTACCAATCCCAGAATGGAAATGGCAGCACATTACCATGGACTTTGTGACTGTCCTCCCTCGCAGCACGAAGGGTAACGACGCAGTATGGATTATTGTGGATCGACTCACTAAGTCGGCTCACTTTATTCCATTTCGAGTTGGCCAATCTACCTAGACGTTAGCAAAGAAGTACATGGAGGTAAGTATAAATCTAAAGTAAGATTTAAACCTTCAAGATGTACTATATTTGATACCCATGAACTCATGCAGGAGATCGTGAGATTACATGGAGTACAAGTTTGCATTGTCTCCGTTCGTGATACCAGATTCCGATCATAATGTTGGAAGAGTCTGCAAGCTAGCCTGGGAACGAGTCTGAATTTCAGCACGGCTTATCATCCACAAACTGATGGACAGTCCGAACGAACAATTTAGATTTTAGAAGACATGCTAAGAGCTTGATGCTCATCTTCGGCTTGAGGAGATCGACGCCCTTGACGAAACCCGGCTCATGGCACAACAAAACTTGGAAGCTTACAAAGCAAAAATGACGCGCTCATACGAGAGATTGACTAGGCCGAGAACATACCGCCAAGGAGAACTCGTGCTAGTTGTCAAGAGACCTATGATCCCCAATCGTGCCAAACGGGGGAAATTCGAGCCGAACTATGAAGGCCCGTACAACATAGACAAAGTCTACCAGGGTGGGGCTTACTTGCTCATGGATATGCATGGCGAAAGACCCTTCAGGCCAATAAATGGCCGTTTCTTGAAGAAATACTACGCCTGACCGAGACGTCCATAAACTACTACGGACCGCAGCATCCCAAGGCTGACGCAAAAAAAAACGGTACGTCCATAAGCGAGATGGGCACGGATGAAAACCCGAAAGGGCTCCGTGAGTAAAAACAGCAGGACTACCGGCGAGTTTATGAAAACCCGAAAGGGCGCAATCTCGTTAAAAGACATTTGCAAAGTCCTCTCGACCCTGTAAGGAGAAAATACCTGCGTGAGATCCTTACGACTCATAAGGGAGTAACACACTTAGGGATCCCTATGATTCTTAAGGAGAAATTACATTTACGAGATCCTCACGACTCGTAAGGAGAATTACCCTTTGAGACCCTCACGGCTCATAGAACTCAAAAGCCTTAAGCTACAGAGATCTGAACCTGTTCTTAATCCGTCATACACCCCGATTTTGCCCTACAAGCGGTTCAATGCTGACCCTTGTATACAATCCACGGGCACGAATAAACATTTCCCTAACAGAGTGTTAGTTATATGTATGCCCTAGAGGCCATTACTATACATAGGATGTATATTGTAGTGGATGCTTGGACATATATAGGGAGGACTTTCTTGCTCGACATGATAGTATGTTATCTGGTTGATCTTTACCTTAACGTGTACACTGATTGTCTCTCTGTTACATGTTGGTAAAGCCCTTAGGATGTGTACTTGACTACCTGGACTATGATGCGGATCATACTAGTGGGGACATGGTAGTCCAAAAGTACATCCTTCAAAGTCCCTAGTCGTGGGTATATCGAGACGGGGCATCGATATACCAGAGTAGACTAGCGTATACCTTCTCGACCCATACAGATGGGCGATGGATGATCCCATATCCATTGGTGTTTGACATCAGAGATGATATGCGGGTGCTCAGTGGAGACTGGGTACACTGGACGGACTCGCCGAGAACTCCCAGATGGTATTATACCTTACGTCAGATGGCAGTTCTCAGGTGACACTGGTACAGAGTAGTCTGTTGACCCGAGATCGTCATAGAGTCTTGTGTGGTTCCCACTGTGCTTTGATTTTCACCTTACCACGTCCAAGAGGGCGTGCAAAACGGTGGTTTTTGGGTACAGTCCCGAGTCACATGGAGGCAATGAGCGATAGGAGGGGATTCGTCTCTCCCGGTATAGGGGGTTGATGTTGCGCTGTGTTCGATTGGCTATAACAGGAAATCCCTGGCCAGGGTTGCTGAGATTTACTGGTAAGTGTTACCAGTAGTTTCTCGAATTGTTATAGACCTCATATCGACACGACTTATCGATCTATTGGGGTCTGACGTTTACCACCCCTAGGCGAGATATGCGACATATCAGACGACGAGACCGGACTGTACGGTAAGTGTTACTGGTTGGATTCACAGGAGTGTGAGCGGGCTTGCTCGTCGATCTTCTGATCGCTCAATACCCGGGTGGCCGTTACGTTTAGCAGACCGCTTGCGGCTTGTGGGTGTTTGATATGATCATCACCTGCTGCCGGCGTATTGACGAGTCTTTAGAGTCCTACACAGAGGTTTCCTGGCTCAAGCGAAACGAAATAGGAGCGCATATGAGATATGTGCGGGACCGAGAATAATGCGTGTATGTGATACCGTATTCCATTCTCGCGATGAATGTATCGAAAGGTTGTATGCGATATAACCTAGTTATCGAATCAAGGATTGATTCGGTAAGCCGATACATAGGATACTAGTCGGTTATATGCGATATGACCGGATCGTTAAATCAAGTGTTGATTTAATGATTTAATGTATAATTATATATTTGATATATTACTTTGCATTAACTAGTATTGGTTCACTTTAAATGGATTTTCTCACTTGTATTGTGCAAGTTGTATATGTGATATACTTTTATGCACATGATTGTATCATGTTTGATGATACATGCTAACTAGGGTTTGTGTAAAGATTAAACCATGGTTGTATATTGGTTAGGGTTTTCTTTTTCTTATTCATTTATTTTATTTATTTTATTTTGGAAATGATAAAGAGAAACAAAATGGTTTCTTTCTTTCTTTCTTTCATGAAGCTTGTTGAAGCTTCATGAAGCTTTGTGAAGCTTCATGAAGCTTTGACCAAGTGACCATTTTGTCTCATGCTTAACCCTAACCATTCCACTCAACCATGATTCATTCTCTACACTTGACCATGGTTATATTATGATAAGATTTATTATTCTATTCAATTAACTTATCATAATATTATCATCTTCTTCTTCATCTTCTACACAAGAAGAAAAGCTTGCTTCATCAATGGTGATTTGATGAAATCAAGTGAGAAATCCAATTCTAAAGTGAACCCACCTCCTATTTCTTCATCCTCTACCTCTTGCCAAGTAGTATAGGGTGTTTTCTTCACAAGTTTCATGACTTGGTGAAGTGGGAGCTTGATCTTGTGATGCCTCGACGTAGATCATCTTCGGCATCGAAGTCGACGACCTAGCTCGCCTGTTTCTCCGATGAAGCCGACGCTAGAGCCCGGGTTTCGATTTGGACAGCGAGGAGACTTCATTGCGGAGCTATGGAGGTGGAGGACCGGATCTACAAAGGTTGTATTTCCGTTCTTGTAGTTAAGTTGTTAACTTGTTGCTTTTGTCGCCTAAAATTCTAGTTAACGATCTAGTCTAGGGTTTCTCGGCACCGTAAAACTTTGAAATTGGCATGGTCGATGCCGTGTGAGACCTCATTAGTGTGCCTAGAAACCCTACAGTGGTATCAGAGCCTAGCTAGAGCCTTAGGCGATGAGTAGACGAAGTTTGAAACCCGATCGAACCCCGAAACCCTAACTTTTAACCCTCTCTGGACTTTTTCTGAAAAAGTGGTTTTTTCCAAATTAAAAATGCTTAAAAAATTCATCAGGAAATTCTAAGAATTACGGTGCAAAAATTACCTAATGATCTGTCTAAAGAGCGGCGGAACCGCGGCATTAGCCGCCTATTGCGGCGGTTCCGCGCCCATTTAGTCTCTTCAGTCAACCATTTTTGCACAGTAACTTCTTTATTTAAATGCTGAGTTTTATGGGAATTTTTAAAATTTATTCAAGAATTGAATATTCTGGGTTGTATTGGGAGTTCGTAGATTCGATCGGATTATCAGATTTTGTCAATGTGGTTTCCGGATAATTTTTGAATATGTTAGAAAGTTCGACCGGATATAAATACCCAACTTTTCCCCTGTCGGGAAATTTCTAAGTGTTGGATTTTTCCGGTGTTTAAAGACGTTCTAAGTAGTGCAAGTAACGCGATGGACCCTCTAGAAGACAACAAACCTTAACTCGATTATGTGACCGTCTTGAACTGCCCTTTGAACCTTAGGGTTTGGGGCAGTACGGCGTGCCACATGTGAGGCGTTGGCTTGACCCTTCTACGGCTGGACCGTTGGTACTGAGGCACGAACTGAATGTTTTTAGACTTATTTCATGTGTTGAGCTGTATCGGGAAAACTTGGGTGTTTGGATGTTCGATCGGAAAGTTTAACATTTTCTATTTATCTGGAACGGGATACAATAATTGGAATTCACAAGCAGTTATGAGATAACTGAATGAATGTTATAAACATAGCACTTTAGTCTCACTTGATCGGTTGCCACGGAATTTTGATGTGATCAAAAGTCCGTCGCAATCACGTAGCGTACGCGGATACTCGCCGGGTAAACTTAATAGACAGCCTCACTCCATAGCCCCGACCAAGTGACTGTAGGAGAACCCCGTCGCCGAAAGCATCCGTTCGGGTGCTCGCGGTAGCGGTGTTCCGCCTTGGTGCACTTCGTCGACGGCGTCGGGGGTGCGGCCGTCTACTAAAGTTTGCGACGAGCATTCGATCAGGATGTCGGGAATCTTGTTGAATTGCCCGACTTGATATTGAAAAGAGTTTTCGATTTTGAGACTAAAATGCGGGGTTTATAATTGTTAGGCATGTGATGTCTAAGTAATTCATTTGATTAGGCATGCGATGTCTAAAGAAATTGCGGATTCCAACTGTTGTAGTTTTACACTTTCTTTTCTATGACCGTAAGTGTAATATGTGATATCGCCGGTTTCGTTGCTATATGTCAACGACAATTGGGATGCGCATATTTACTTACGTTGATGACATGTGATGTTATGTGTTGCTGGATATGTTATATTGGATCGTCGTGTTTGAATAGCCGGGGTTTTTTATGTGAGATGAGTGTTTTTCATTTTCATTCATGTAAAAACTTGTTTGTAATATTCTTTTATTGGGGCACTTCCAGGTTGCGGAAGATGTCACCCTTTGTATATTATTTACTTTTCCGCACTAGGATAGACCCAAGGAGGAGGGCACAAGTAACCAGGTTCTGGAGTCCAGTGGGAGACCAACTCGAGGAGTCGAGTCCGGGTCTCCTAACTCCAGAATTGGTAGGGTTGCTTGCCGCTCTCGTAGGGGTCTAGGGGTGTGGGTTTGGCTATTCATCACGACCGTGGAATCCGTGTTTTATACTGGCTCGTATTGAAAACACGGACGTCCTAGTATATCCAATATTTCATATGATTCTTCTGCTGCGATATCTGTGATGTGATCATGTGATGTTCTGTGAGAGATACTGTATATAGTATATTTGATATATTATATAGACGTTACTTATGTTTTACACCCGCGCTAGCCCTGCCCTGCTCTGCCGTTAGTTACCTAACCTAACGGTGCACGAGGGGACATCGAGGCGAATGCGGATGGCATAAGTGTACGTCGTATTTATCTGTGATGTTTAGGTAACTTAATGATGGGACTTCATTAATGAGATTAATGAAATAAAAGAAACCTAAGATGTTGTAGAATCGAATTTCAAAAATAAAACAGGTAGCTACAGTTCTTGCTTTGCACAGAGGTATATATGATATATCCTGCACCTTATTCGATGAGGAAAGGACCGACGATCCCTTCACTGGGAGTGACTCCTTTAGCAATAACTGGAAGATGCTACACACTCGGTTTGTCTTTTGATTGCTTTTAAGAGTTTTTGCTTTGCACAGTGATATATATGATATATCCCGCTCCTCATTCGACGAGGAAAGGACCGACGATCCCTTCACCGGGAGTGACTCCTTTAGCAAAACTAGAAAAGCCTCAAAAGCACTCCATTTTTAAAATCATTTGATTCTACAACGATATCAAGTTCATTACGCAATAGGTTTTCAGAAAAACCTGTCGTAGCCCTCCGTCATTTCAGATAAGTAGTAGTTAGTATTCGTGCTACGTTTGTTGGCCTGCGTCAAGGCGTAGTGTGCAGTAGCTAACTAGTATTTATCTGCTTATGCATATGATGCAGATTGGATTAGGGTAGTCGTGCGACTTTGTTGGCCTGCGTCAAGGGTCGTGCGGGTGGGTTTAATTCAATCAGGAAATGACGGGTTGAACTTGACTAGCGCACTATGGTTTGTTGGCCTACGTCAAGGTCATAGGACGCTAGGGGCAAAATATTATCGGGAATTTCAAGTGTTGAAATTTGCAATGAGATTGCATACCTTCTATGAGATAGTTGGATCCCGATACCCACTGCGAGTAAGAGTTACTCCTGGGAGAGTTTTACACATTACAATTAGCCGATCAAGTAGGTGTCTAGAAAGGTGTCAACGAGGTTACGCCTCTGGGAAAACGAGGTTTACATTAATTAGGTTCGTGCGAAAGCACGGGGGACCTCCCTCAAAGTACCGACACTGGCCTGGCTGAAAGATTGGCGAACTTGTAGTGTGTAATTAATCCCGGCTAGTCTTTCCTTTTAGGGTTTGAAGGAAGATTTGATTAAAACAGTGGGAGCCATCCTGATTAGATAAAATAATAACCAATCTATTCTTGACAGAGCACACGCAGAGTGTTTTCTTCTCTCTCTCTCCAGGTAGCGACCATATCACGCCTTAATCAAGATAATAATACGGATATTTGACCGAACCCGCTTGTTATACTGAGCTGGGGAACGTTGGTCCCGCTCCAACTTATAATTGTTATAAGACAGAGCAGGAAATTGGGGATTACCAGAATTCCCGTGCCGCCCAAACGAAGAGAGTGCATGCTGATGCATCATCTTCGGGTGTGTTCGTTACAAAGAACTGTTTCTCTGTATCCTCTACGTCCTGGGTATGTGATACCAGATCAGGGTCCCAGATATGTAACCTGTTACATAGGGCTACAAAAAGGTAGAAAAACCGAGAACGGGTGATAAGTTTCATGAGGCAGAAAACGGGGCAAGTGTTGCAGCCAAGTCTGTTGGTCACTGTCACCCTGTATTCCAAATACATTGATTCTGAACGAATGTTATTAGATACCGAACCTGATATACAAAATCATATCAGTCTCTTTATCTATAAAGAAATGATAAAATTTTGTATAGTTGGATAAAGTTTTGAACATTTCCTATATCAAAAGTTGATCGGTTCAGGCACGTTATCTAAAAGCATTGATGTTCTAAATCAAACTACAGTTCTTTAGTATACGGAACACACACAAGAGAAAGAGTTCAGAAATGAATGAATTCTTCTTGAGGCATTGTATACTAGGTCAGATCAATGCGACCCGACTAGCTAAAGTTACATGTAGATGCATATTTAAATCAGTTTGAATTTACATCTTGTGAAACTTGCCAGTCATGTCACAAAGATAAGATGACCATAGCTCTGTTTATTGGAAACAGAGAAAGAGTTAGTGAACTCTTGGGATGATACATGTTGATGTATGAAGGTCCCCTGTCTACACTTACCAAGACCGGTTCTTTATACTTCATTAAATTCTCTGATGATCTCTTTTGATTCAGACATATGTTCCTGTTGAAACACAAGTCAGAACCTTTTGAGATGTTCACAGAATATAAGTTAGAAGTAGAGAACCAATACGGGTATAAGTATTATGTCCTTTGATGAGATCAAGGAGGAGAATACTTGAGCACGAAGTTCTTGGACTTTTCTAAAGGAGAATGAGATTCTCTCTCAGCATTACTCCTCCGAATACACCATAACATGATGGTATATCAGGGCGGTGCAATCACACCCTATATGATAAGGTGTGCTCCATGATGAGTAATACTGAGTTACCTGTTTCCTTTTGGGAATTATGCACTTGAGAAGCTGCATACCTATTGAATAGGGTTCAAATCAAATCAGTTGCCTACCATTTCATATGTGATATGATAAGGGAAGAGCCCATATCTTAAGTTGGTTAAGATTTGGGGTTGTCCGGGCTATGTCTGAAAAGCAAAATCCGGACAAGCTCGAGACTAGATCTGTTATGTAGAACTGGAAATGTTCCAGCTATACAAACTACAGCTGATGATTTGATAGAACCAAAGGATTCAGTAGAGACCAACGAACCTCAGCCTCTCCGCCGATCTAGTAGGGTTCCTCACCCACCTGAGAGATACTTTGGTTACTCTATGACAGTGGGAGCAAGGATTGCATCATGAGATGATGACCCAACTAGTTTCGAGCTGGCCACCAGGAGTGGGACTCTGTAAGAATGGCTGGATGCTTAGCGATCTGAGATGGAATCCTTATACACCAACAAAGTATGGACTTTGGTTGCTATATCTGAAGGGTTAAATCCCCATCAGGAGCAAGTAAATCTTAAGAAGATTACTTGGTGTAGATGGAAAAGTTGAGACTTTCAAAGCTAGACTTGTTAAAGGTTTATGTCATCAACCAGGCGTGGATAATGATGAAACCTTTTCAGTGCCTATGCTTAAGTCCATCCAGATCCTACTTGCCACGGCTACATACCATGACTACAATATCTGGCGGTTGGGTGCCATGACTGCTTTTCTAAATGATGTTTTAGAAGAGGACGTCTATAAGTACACAGCCAGAGGGCTTCGTAGACAGTGGGAGCAGCGGAAACGTGTACAAGATACTTTATAGGATAAAGCAGGTATTGCGGAGTTGGAACATCTGTTTTGATGTGTTAGTCAAAGAGTTTGACATCATCAAAATGGTAGATGAACCTTGTATAAACAAAAAGGTAGTAGGGAGTATGGTGACGATCCTCGTAGAGTACGTGGATGACATACTCTTGATAGGGAAGGAGTTTCCTATGCTACGCTCGGTCAATCTCCGGTTATCACAAGAATTCTCCATAATAGGATCAAAGTGTTACCTCCTAAATACTGGGTTTTGGATCTATACGATAGATCTGATTGGATGTTAGGATTCTCACTAGTTGTAGTGAGATGGTATCAATCGATCCTGGGGAGAATCACTGGAAGGGTTCCAGGGTTATAAAGACGACTGAATGGCAGTCACAGGCATTGTCTTTACCCTCAGTGGAGGGACGGTATGTTGGAAGAGTTCCAAGAAAGATACCGTGGCATACTAGACGATAAAGGCTGGATACATCGCTACTTAAAATGCTACCAAAGAGGCTGTCTGGGTGTATATTTGTTCATAAGATGAACTTAGTTCCTCCCATTGTGTGACAATGGAGTTGTGGCTTATGCCAAGGAACGTCCGTCCCATCAGTGATCCAGACATATTCTAAGGCAGTATTACCAGATCATGGAGATGGTTAATCTCCAGGGGATCGTGGTCAGGAGAGTAGACTCAGAGGACAACACGGCGGATCCACTCACAAAGGCCTTTTCCCAGAGAGAGACTTTTATGGGATGGTTGAGTATGAGATACTACAACCACTGCTATCAGATGGCCCTAGTGCAAGTGGGAGATTGTTAGTTATATGTATGCCCTAGAGGCCATTACTATACATAGGATGTATATTGTAGTGGATGCTTGGACATATATAGGGAGGACTTTCTTGCTCGACATGATAGTATGCTATCTGGTTGATCTTTACCTTAACGTGTACACTGATTGTCTCTCTGTTACATGTTGGTAAAGCCCTTAGGATGTGTACTTGACTACCTGGACTATGATGCGGATCATACTAGTGGGGACATGGTAGTCCAAAAGTACATCCTTCAAAGTCCCTAGTCGTGGGTATATCGAGACGGGGCATCGATATACCAGAGTAGACTAGCGTATACCTTCTCGACCCATACAGATGGGCGATGGATGATCCCATATCCATTGGTGTTTGACATCAGAGATGATATGCGGGTGCTCAGTGGAGACTGGGTACACTGGACGGACTCGCCGAGAACTCCCAGATGGTATTATACCTTACGTCAGATGGCAGTTCTCAGGTGACACTGGTACAGAGTAGTCTGTTGACCCGAGATCGTCATAGAGTCTTGTGTGGTTCCCACTGTGCTTTGATTTCCACCTTACCACGTCCAAAAGGGCGTGCAAAACGGTGGTTTTTGGGTACAGTCCCGAGTCACATGGAGGCAATGAGCGATAGGAGGGGATTCGTCTCTCCCGGTATAGGGGGTTGATTTTGCGCTGTGTTCGATTGGCTATAACAGGAAATCCCTGGCCAGGGTTGCTGAGATTTACTGGTAAGTGTTACCAGTAGTTTCTCGAATTGTTATAGACCTCATATCGACACGACTTATCGAGCTATTGGGGTCTGACGTTTACCACCCCTAGGCGAGATATGCGACATATCAGACGACGAGACCGGACTGTACGGTAAGTGTTACTGGTTGGATTCACAGGAGTGTGAGCGGGCTTGCTCGTCGATCTTCTGATCGCTCAATACCCGGGTGGCCGTTACGTTTAGCAGACCGCTTGCGGCTTGTGGGTGTTTGATATGATCATCACCTGCTGCCGGCGTATTGACGAGTCTTTAGAGTCCTACACAGAGGTTTCCTGGCTCAAGCGAAACGAAATAGGAGCGCATATGAGATATGTGCGGGACCGAGAATAATGCGTGTATGTGATACCGTATTCCATTCTCGCGATGAATGTATCGAAAGGTTGTATGCGATATAACCTAGTTATCGAATCAAGGATTGATTCGGTAAGCCGGTACATATGATACTAGTCGGTTATATGCGATATGACCGGATCGTTAAATCAAGTGTTGATTTAATGATTTAATGTATAATTATATATTTGATATATTACTTTGCATTAACTAGTATTGGTTCACTTTAAATGGATTTTCTCACTTGTATTGTGCAAGTTGTATATGTGATATACTTTTATGCACATGATTGTATCATGTTTGATGATACATGCTAACTAAGGTTTGTGTAACGATTAAACCATGGTTGTATATTGGTTAGGGTTTTCTTTTTCTTATTCATTTATTTTATTTATTTTATTTTGGAAATGATAAAGAGAAACAAAATGGTTTCTTTCTTTCTTTCTTTCATGAAGCTTGTTGAAGCTTCATGAAGCTTTGACCAAGTGACCATTTTGTCTCATGCTTAACCCTAACCATTCCACTCAACCATGATTCATTCTCTACACTTGACCATGGTTATATTATGATAAGATTTATTATTCTATTCTATTCAATTAACTTATCATAATATTATCATCTTCTTCTTCATCTTCTACACAAGAAGAAAAGCTTGCTTCATCAATGGTGATTTGATGAAATCAAGTGAGAAATCCAATTCTAAAGTGAACCCACCTCCTATTTCTTCATCCTCTACCTCTTGCCAAGTAGTATAGGGTGTTTTCTTCACAAGTTTCATGACTTGGTGAAGTGGGAGCTTGATCTTGTGATGCCTCGACGTAGATCATCTTCGACATCGAAGTCGACGACCTAGCCCGCCCATTTCTCCGATGAAGCCGACGCTAGAGCCCGGGTTTCGATTTGGACAGCGAGGAGACTTCATTGCGGAGCTATGGAGGTAGAGGACCAGATCTACAAAGGTTGTATTTCCGTTCTTGTAGTTAAGTTGTTAACTTGTTGCTTTTGTCGCCTAAAATTCTAGTTAACGATCTAGTCTAGGGTTTCTCGGCACCGTAAAACTTTGAAATTGGCATGGTCGATGCCGTGTGAGACCTCATTAGTGTGTCTAGGAACCCTACACAGAGTCCCACCAGCGACTAGGGATATGCTCACACGGTGAACGACCCTTGTAAGTCCCCTCGACTTATAAGGAGAAAACACTCTTGTAAGATCCTTACGACTGATAATAGAGCACACACTTAGGAATCCTCATGATTCCTAAGGAGAAAATGCACCTACGAGATCCTCACGACTCGTAGGGAGAAGCACCTTTATGAGACCCTTACGGCTCATTAAGTCAAAAGCCTTAGTCGACAGGATCCTAACCCTGTTTGCTAAGCCACTTTTTTTCGAACCGACAAAGGCAAATGATGATTCGCTCCTGGCAATATCTCAGTTGTAGCGATGCTGATGCCTAAATCGGTATCAAATCCCAAGTCCTTTCACGGCAAATGATGATTCGCTCATGACAATATTCCAGTCGTAGCGATACTGATGCTGAGATTGGCATCAGATTCCAAACTCAATACTCGCGGCAAAAGTCAGCGAGCCATAAATGCATATGAAATAGCCGAAATAATAGGGCAACTTGCAACAAAATCGGCAAGTAAAATATATGCATACAAAATATCCGAAATGATTGGGCAACTAGCAATAAAAAGCAGAGAGTAAAAAAAAGAAAAATAGCCGAAATGATTGAGCGCCGCGAAAAATAGCCGAAATGATTGGGCAATCGCGACTTTCGCGATATAAAAGGCTGAAATGATAGAGCATCGCGGAAAGAAATAAAAAACATGAAATGAAATGAAACTTTTTGCCCTACAGACGAGATCACATCGATCCCTGTATACAATCCAGGGGCACAAACAAAGAGGGAACCATATCATCCCACCAGGCTCCATCAGAAAGAGAGCCAAGTCTCGATGGCAACATCTGCATCTCAAGAGATCAACAACGGCGTTCTTTCTCGTTCCAACCAGAAGCAGATACGACGTCAACAAACGGAGCCACGGCAAAGTCCCTAGTTCCAAATCTCGACGGTTCACAGACAACCTAGAGACCACTTCGACATTCGTCTCGTTACAGCAGACACAACGTCAGCAAAGCGGAGCCACGTCAAAGTCCCTAGTTTCAAATCTCGACGGTTCACAGACAACCTAGAGACCACATCGACATTCGTCTCGTTACAGCAGACGCAACGTCAACAAATGGAGCCACGGCAAAGTCCCTAGTTCCAAATCTCGACGGTTCATAGACAACATAGAGACCACCTCGGCATTCGTCTTGTTACAGCAGACGCAACGTCAACAAACGGAGCCACGGCAAAGTCCCTAGTTCCAAATCTCGACGGTTCACAGATAACCTTGAGACCACCTCGACATTCGTCTCGTTACAGCAGACTCAACGTCAGCAAAGCGGAGCCACGGTAAAGTCCCTAGTTCCAAATCTCGACGGTTCACAGACAACCTAGAGACCACCTCGACATTCGTCTCGTTACAGAAGATGCAACGTCAGCAAAGCGGAGCCACGGCAAAGTCCCTAGTTCCAAATCTCGACGGTTCACAGACAACCTAGAGACCACCTCGACATTCATCTCGTTACAGCAGACGCAACGTCAGCAAAGCGGAGCCACAGCAAAGTCCCTAGTTCCAAATCTCGACGGTTCACGGACAACCTAGAGACCACCTCGACATTCGTCTCGTTACAGCAGACGCAACGTCAGCAAAGCAGAGCCACGACAAAGTCCCTAGTTCCAAATCTCGACGGTTCACGGACAACCTAGAGACCACCTCGACATTCGTCTCGTTACAGCAGACGCAACGTCAGCAAAGCAGAGCCACGACAAAGTCCCTAGTTCCAAATCTCGACGGTTCATAGACAACCTAAAGACCACCTTGACATTCGTCTCGTTACAGCAGACGCAACGTCAGCAAAGCGGAGCCATAGCAAAGTCCCTAGTTCCAAATCTCGACGGTTCACAGACAACCTAGAGACCACCTCGACATTCGCAACGTCAGCAAAGCGGATCCACGTCAAAGTCTCTAGTTCCAAATCTCGACGGTTCACAGACAACCTAGAGACCACCTCGACATTCGTCTCATTATAGCAGACGCAACATCAGCAAAGCGGAGCCACGACAAAGTCGCTAGTTCCAAATCTCGACGGTTCACAGACAACCTAGAGACCACGTCGACATTCGTCTCGTTACAGCAGATGCAACGTTAACAAAGCGGAGCCACAGCAAAATCCCTAGATCCAAATCTCGACGGTTCACAGACAACCTAGAGACCACCTCGATATTCGTCTCGTTACAGCAGACGCAACGTCAGCAAAGTGGAGCCACGGCAAAGTCCCTAGCTCCAAATCTCGACGGTTCACAGACAACCTAGAGACCACCTCGACATTCGCAACGTCAGCAAAGTGGAGCCACGGCAAAGTCTCTAGTTCCAAATCTCGACGGTTCACAGACAACCTAGAGACCACCTCGACATTCGTCTCATTACAGCAGATGCAACGTCAGCAAAGCGGAGCCACAGCAAACTCCCTAGTTCCAAATCTCGACGGTTCACAGACAACCTAGAGATCACCTCGACATTCGTCTCGTTACAGCAGATGCAACATTAACAAAGCGGAGCCACAGCAAAATCCCTAGTTCCAAATCTCGACGGTTCACAGACAACCTATAGACCACCTCGACATTCGTCTCGTTACAGTAGACGCAACGTCAGTAAAGCGGAGCCACGGCAAAGTCCCTAGTTCCAAATCTCGACGGTTCACAGACAACCTAGAGACCACCTCGACATTCATCTCGTTACAGCAGACGCAACGTCAGCAAAGCAGAGCCACGGCAAAGTCCCTAGTTCCAAATCTCGACGGTTCACAGACAACCTAGAGACCACCTCGACAATCGTCTCGTTACAGCACACGCAACGTCAGCAAAGCGGAGCCATGGTAAAGTTCCAAGTTCCAGGACTCGGCGGTGCATAGACAACCGAGAGTCAACCCCTGACCCCGTATGGCTAAAGTCAATCTTGACCCCATATGGCCAAAGTCAACTCTCGACCTCTCCGTTGAAGCAATGTTTGACTCGGGAGTAGGTCAACTCATCAGGTCAACTCATCAACCACTTATGAGTCCTCTCGACTTGTAAGGAAGAAAATTCTCTTGGGAGATCCTTACGACTCTCAAGAGAAAAACACACTTATGAATCCTCACGATTCCTAAGGAGAAAATACACCTACGAGATCCTCTCGACTCGTAGGGAGAAAAATCTTTATGAGACCCTCACGGCTCATAAAGTTGGAAAGCCTTAGGTGGCAGACCTGAACATGTTGCCTAAGCCATCACTGCCCTACAAAGAGATCAAGATGGACTATTTACAGACCACATTTGCCAAAATTACATGCCAGAAAAATGGAGGTGCTACTCAAGAGTGCGTTAACTGCTACGCGTCAAATCGAGATGAAAAGGTGTAACCTACGGACGTCAATTACATACTATGAATGACAGTAAGAAGAACATTTGATTCGCATCCTGTTAAGCGTTCGAAGCATACCCATTTATGTATGTGCGGAAAAGGCTTAGTGCATAAAATAAACATGCGGAAACAAGAATTGTCTATTCATACTTCAGAAGATTCTTACAGTGATGAAAACGGTAAACAAAAACATCATTAAAATGTTTACAATGGCAAGACATCAAATCCAGGAAATGGATTGAGAAATTCAAAAGTTAGCCCATCTAAAATGTTTCGGGCCTCTCGGACTATTCTCGTATGCTTCCTCTCACGATCACAAGCGTCAGGGTCTTCACTGATGTCCTCCGCCCTTCGATAGGCAGCGATTATGATCGCCTGCTGAAAAGTTTGTTGCAGAATATCAAAAAGATTATCTCTCCTTTTCTTTAAGATTAGGCCCATCAGATACACTGAGTGTACCTTATCTTCGGCGTCATCCAATGCTTTAAGCGGCATGCCGTCATAGAATAAAGGAAGTGCTGCTCAGATCGCTCTCACAATAAGCTTCAAAAGAGCGAAACGACGAGGAAGCAGTCGACTATTGTATTCATCAAAGTGACGCATGATTTCGGCTCACTGAGCATTTGTAAACTCCTGGCTCTGGCAGCGGCCTAGTGCGCGAATGTCTCCATAAGAAATAATCTCGTCGAGATCATACAGATGAGCGGCCATAACGTCTGAAAAGGAAAATTAGTGAGAGTTTAGTAGGCAGACTGATTAAGAAAAAGCTTATTGAAACAGACAATAAGTTTGGGGGCTTACTACCTAAAGATCGTGCATTCTTAGAGCTCGGAATGATGAGTTTTCTTAAAGGGAAAAACCCTCGGTGTGGATTTAAAATAAAAAAAAGAATTTTATAAAAGGAGAAGAAAAGTTCCTCGACCGTTCAAGATCCTTACCTGAAAAAGGATTCTTTTTGTTGACAGAGTTAAACTCTGGAATTTTTTGAACAGAGAACTAAGCTCTGAGAAAGAGAATTAAATTCTCAAGGAAAGAACGAGGAAGGAAGAAGATGAAGGAGTGGAGGCGCTGCTGAAGAGATCCTTGCATTTATAAGACATGATAGGAAACGGTTCATCTTCCCCATTCTCTAGGCAAATCCAACGGCCACAAAGGTTACATCGTTGCACTCACGTGCAAACACGTGAGAACAACGTTGTGGGGGCATTTGTTCCCTCATGGGAACTAAATAAAATATATAAATAAAGCAGCAAGGAAAACCCCCAAAGGGGGCATCACGTGCCCACACGTGACCGGGTCTCACGTGCAGACACGTGACCTTTTACAGGCAAAGCCTATATGCGCTGAATAAAATAAACAATTGGAAATGCTTAATCAGTGAGGTCACGTGCCAACACGCGATGGGTTCCTGAGAGCTCTGAACTAATATAATTAAATTCTAATTAAATACTTTATCAGTGGGGTCACGTGCCAACACGTGATGGGTTCCTGAGCCCTCTGAACTAATAGAATTAAATTCTAATTAAATACTTTATCAATGGGGTCACGTGCCAACACGTGATGGGTTCCTGATCCCTCTGAAGTCTGAACCAATAGAATTAAATTCTAATTAGATACTTAATTGGTAAGGTCATGTGCCAACACGTGATGGGTCTCTGAGCCTTCTGAACTAAAAGAATTAAATTCTAATTAAAAGGAATCAAAAACCCTAATTGGAAAAATATTTCCCTAGATCTTTCCAAACAAAAAAGATTGCATTCTGTAAAAGGGAGCACCATTGGATTAAAAGTCCAATAGTGATTAAAAATCACCAATTTATAGAAAGATTCTATACAAGGAAATATTTTCCTAAAATTTGCCGGGAACAACAAATAAAATATCTTTTGGATTAAAAATCCAATGGTGAATAAAATTCACTGAGTGATCTAAAAGATCATGTTGGTTATAAAATCAATCAAAATCTCTTAATGAGAGATCGGCTGAACAAACTGATTCTTTCTTTCTCCTATAAATAGGAGCCAAGAAGAGAAGAGAAAAAAAGGGAGACAACAACAGAGAGAGAATACGGAAGAGAAAAAAAAGAGAATTTAATTCTCCAGAGAGAGAAGAAGATCTCTTCAGAGAAGAAAGAAAATCTAGGTTAGAAAAGGAAGGAGATCATTCCATAAAACAAAAGAGAATTTAATTCTCAAAACCAAGAGTTTAACTCTTCTAAATAAGAACTTAGTTCTTCCTCTGGTTGAAGATTTGCAGAAGCAGATCTCCCCATAAGTTGAGAATTTAATTCTCATCGGGGAGATTCTGCCATGCAGATCCAAAACTTAGAGGGAGAATTGGGTTTAAAGAATTTAATTCTTTCAAACACATGGGAATTTAATTCCTCTAAATTAGGGTTTAACCCTATAAAAGAATTTAATTCTTAAACAAGTGATTTAACTCTCCATGCAAGCAAAAGAGATCAGTACCCAACATGATCACGTGTATCCACGTGACTCCCCTCCTCAATGATCAAAAGAGAATGAATGAAATTAGGCCACGTGCTCCCACGTGACCCTTGAACAAACTTCTCGAAATAAAAAGGGAGTAAAGCCAAGGCAGAACAGATTTTGGGCGTCTCACGTGTTCCCACGTGACCACTAGCAATTATCAAACAAAAGAGGATTCTACCCAAAGGCAATGCTCGCCTAAAGGATGCCTCATGTGTTTCCACGTGATCTCTAACAAACACCATTTTAAAGAAAAAAAATGGGGTAAAACTGTAGGATTAATATCCAACGCATGAATACCCATCACATGCCCACACGTGATGGTCATAAAGGTCAAGTGTTTAACACTTATATGCATATTCTGACAGTAAAATAAAAGAAGCAATGCCCAATCTTCAGGCGTCTCACGTGACCCCGCGTGAGTGCTTCAGTTTTAGTGTTTAACACTACTTTAAGCGCCTCATGTGGGAGCATGTGAGCGCCGAATGTACTCTAGTGTTTAACACTATATTCAAACCAATCTTAGCCCAAATTAGCTAAGTCTTCCAGAGACAAGACCCCCCTTCAACTATACTCTTGTCTTCCAAAATTGATCATATCATATGGCATTCAAAGTAATTCACAAAGCCCCTTCAACCAACATTGGTTCAAGGGTACATCTCTTCATACCTCTGATATATGTCGTTGTAATCCTTCAACGTCTTTAGAGAGGTGACGGGTCCCGACAACCAGATATTCCACGGACTGTGGGGTCCTTAAACTCATAGACTATGATGTCCTTAAACTTTACAGACTATGATATCTCTAAACTACCATGGACTGTGAGGTCCTTAAACTCATAGACTATGACGTCTTTAAACATTACAGACTATGACGTCTTTAAACTGGACCGCAAAGTCCCTAAACTAAAACAATAGAGCCCAAATGCTCTTTTGTTGGATCTAAATGATCCTGTTAAGTTGATCTTAGTCTAAAATTAGACTAACGTATCCTTAACGGATGGTTAAGTTGATCTTAGTCTAGAATTAGATTAACGTATCCTTAATAAACGTTTAAGTTGATCTTAGTCTAAAATTAGACTAACGTATTCTTAACAAACATTTAAGTTGATCTTAGTCTTAAATGAGATTAACGATTCTTAAACCCAACCCAAACCCAAATCTAAGAAAATACGGATTTGGACTAATCCATGCCCTACGGGCGACAACATAAATTAGTCCCCGAATACAATCCACGGGCAACCAAAAATAAAACAAACACACGACACACGAAGTGACCATCCGGAGAAGGAGAAAGTTGTTACCGCGATGCGGTAGCATAATTAACTGTAGGGGCTTGCGCCTACAGGGAAGAGCGTCCCCACAATCAAAAACCCCTCAAACGAGAGGGAATCTGATGAAGTCTGCTACATCGGCCGCATCTGTCCAAACCTCCGATACATGGTTCCATAAATCAACTTGGCATCTTTGGAGAGGTAGACGGATAAAACCAAATAGCATCTGCCCCTAAATTCAGGCAAGACGAACCTACGCGGTTCCGTCTCGCGTCTTTCGGCGGAGAACAGTGCTCATTAGAGAATGGGTACACCGAACATGACTTGCTGAGAACTCCTAGTTGGTAGTATAGCTATCGTCAGATAGCAGTTCTCTGGTGACACTGGTACAGGTTAGTCTGTAGACCCGAAATCATCATAGAGTCTTGTGTGGCTCCCACCGTGCTTTGATTTTCTCCCTACCACGACTCAAACGAGTCGTACAAACAGGTGGATTTTGGGTACAGTCCCGAGTCGCATGGATGCAACGAGCGATAGGAGGGGTTTCGTCTCTCCTGGTATTGGGGGTTGATGTTGCGCTATGCTCGATTGGCTATAATTGGAAGCCCCTGGCCAGGGCTGCTGCTGAGATTTACTGATAAAAGTTATCAGTAGTTTCTAGAACCGTTATAGGCCAGACATCGCCATGACTTATCACGTTACTGTGGTCTGACGATTCCACCTCTAGACATGATATGGGACATATCAGACGAAGAGACCAGACTGTATGGTAAGCGTTACTTATAGGCTTCATGGAGAGTATGGACAAGCTTGCTTGTTGATCTTTTAATCGCTCAATACCTAGGTAGCCGTTACGTCCAGCTAGTACTGCTGACGGCTTGTGGGTGACTGATGTGATCATCACTTACTACTGGCGTATTGACGAGTCTTTAGAGTCCCACACAGAAGTTTCCTGGTTCAAGCGAAACGAAGTAGGGCACATATGTGATATGTGCGGGGGCCTGATTAAATACGTGTATGTGATACCGTATTGTAATCTGGCAGTTATCTGTTATCAGTCAGGTTATATGTGATATAACCGGATTATCGAATCAAGTGTTGATTTGATAATGTGATATACAGATAAATAATATTAGTCGGTTATATGTGATATAACCGGATTATTAAATCAAGTGTTGATTTAATATATATTATATTTGATATAATTATATCACAATTAATATTATTAGCTCACTAAATATTTTCATATATGTATTAATATATATATTTGATATATATATAAATATATATAATGAAGCATAGCATGGTTTGATTTTCTATTTTTTGAAAATAGAAAATGAGATGGAAATTGAGGATAATGGGGTGAAACATGGCTTGATGAATATTATATTCATCTTACTTCACTATTGAAGCATGGCTTCAATTTTATAATTGAAGAATATGTATGCTTCAATAAGTGAGAGTTTTTTACAAGCCATTCTACACTTCATCATTTTCATTCATGCTCTCTTGAGATGAGCTCACACTCTCTCTTGCTCTCATCTTCTTCTTCCTCATGATGCCTCAAAACTCCAATCCCTCACATGTGATGTGAACCATGGAGTTTTGAACAAATTAGTGAGCAAACTAAAACCCCTACTTCACCATCCTACACTTGATTTGCAATCAAGTGTAATGTGTTGACTTCACTAAAGTGTTTAGTGAAAAGGTAGCTTGAATTGGCGGACTTCGGGTGGATCATCTTCGGCGTGAAGAACATCGGAGGAAGCTTGCACCAACTCGAAGTGGAGCCTAGTGGAGTCGTGTGAACTACAACCCAGAGTTTTAGAAGAGAAGGACACGGTCATCAAAGGTTGTATGCTCTTTCCTTCTTTTTAGTTTAATGATATCATCATAGGAAACCCTAATATTCTAGTTAAGATCTTGGTTAGTCTAACTTAGCACCAAAAAATTTTAAAATTTGACATACTTGATGCTACTAAAACCTCATGGTGGTGCTAGGGTAGACTTTTATTCACAACTCATGTGAGGATTAGGGTTTGAGGAAGAAAAAGAGAGCAAAGAAGAGAGAGAATGTCAAGTGTAGAATGAATGAAGAATGGCTAAGCTTTAAACTATCAAGCATTTCATTTTTCCATAAAATATAGTAGCCATGCTTGAATAGTGATGACAAATGAATAAAGAAAAGAAATAGTCATGCTTCATACCATACTTTAAAAAAACTCATCCCTCCACCTCATTTTCTATTTTCAATAAATAGATATATCAAAAATGAGGTATCTCCTTCTAGAAGCACTTATTGTGAAATTACAAGAATGCTCTCACCGTATATACATATCCGTATTCGTACTGCAAAAAATACGAATACCAAGAGATAAAAATAATCTAATAATATAATACTAGAATGCGGCTTAACCTTAAGCCCACTAGTATTATCCGTCCGAACAAAATCTGTGTAGAACAAAATATGTGTAGCTGGTACACGTATATGATTGGAACCCTGCACGTAAAAACCATACGGCCTCTATATCGTTTCACCTAAATCAGGAAAACCCTCTATGTAGGACTCTAAAGACTCGACAGTACGCGGGCAGTGGGTTTAACCATAAGCCCGTCTGTTACACCAGCTGTACGTAACGGCTATCCAGGTACCTGTCGAAAAGAAGGCCGACGAGCAAATTCATCCGAACTCCTACTGAGCCTATCCATGACAATCTCCGTACAGTCCGGTCTATTCTACTGAGAGTATCGCATACCGAGTCTAAGGGTAGAAAATGTCAGACCCCTGATAACCTGACAAGTCGTGTCGATGTGGCTCAAGACCATCCATGAATCTACTGATCTAACTATCAGTATTCTCAATCCGTCATGGCGAGGAACTTATGGTGTTGACCAACCGAACACGGCGTGACATCGACTCCCTATACCAGGAGAGACGAATCCCTAACAATCGCTCACTGCCTCCATGTGGCTCGGGACTGTACCCAACTAAAATCTGTTTGCATGACTCAGTAGAGCCGTGGTAGGGTAGTAATCAAAGCACAGTGAGAACTCACATGAGACAAATAACGACCTCAGATCGACAGACTATCTACACTCATGTCACCAGAGAACTGCTATCTAACGATAGGTATAATACCATCTAGACAGTTCTCGGTGAGTCCGTCCAGTGTACTCACCCCCAGTGAGCACCTATATACAATTTTAGATGCAACACACCAATGGCTGCGGGACTAACCATCGCCCCTCGTCAGGATCTAGAAATATATACACTAGTCTACTCTAGATTATCGATGCCCAATCTCGATACTCCCACGACTAAGGACATTTAAGGATGTGCTTATCGACTACCCAGCTCCTATAAGTATGATTGTCATCATAACGCTGGTAGTCAAGCAATGATCCTACGGGCTTTATCAACATATACAAGCGATATGAAATAACAAGTAAAACATATACATATGTTAAGATAAAGGCAAACCAAATAGTTTATTATCATATTGAACAAGATTGTCCTATACATACATATCCATAGCATCCTATACAATGAAGGCATCTATAGCATACATATCCAACAAAAAGAAATAAGCACATAAGGTATGAGATGGGCAAAATACCATTTTGTAAAGCCCAAGGGGCTATGTGTAAACTTGTAAGCCTATATAAGACAATAGTATGATGAAATGAAACAATAATTGATTCCCTTCAAAAATTTCTAGGGTTTGTGCCTCTCTCTTCTTCAAGGTTCAAAACTTTTTTCTCCTTTACTTTTTGAATTAAATAGAGAGTTTAACTTTTATTTTCTCAAAAAAAAAAAAAGCTTTCGACAATAAAATGATTGAAGGGGGTTTCTAAATATCCCATTAAATCTCTAGAAGGGGAGATTTTAAATCTCATCACCCTTCTTTTCCAAGATCCAAAATAAAAGAGGAGGAAGAAAGAGACCCATCTCTAAAAATCTCTCCTTGGGGTAGATCTAAGGCTCAAAGAGAAGAAAGGGGTCCCCCCCTCATCATTTAAGATATAGATCTTGAAATTTCAAGAAATCCTTTTTGGTTTTCTTTCCAAATAAAATTATTTTGGAAGTTTAACTCCACATAAAAATATTTTGGGAGTTTAACTCCAAATAAAATTGTTTTGGGAGTTTAACTTCGCATAGAAATCTTTTGGAAGTTTAATTCCAAATAAAATTGTTTTGGAAATTTTACTCCACACATAAAATCTTTTGAGAGTTTAACTCCACATAAAACCTTTTGGGAGTTTAACTCCAAATAAAATTGTTTTGGGAGTTTAACTTTACACATAAAACCTTTTGGGAGTTTAATTCCAAATAAAACTGTTTTAGGAGTTCAACTCCAAATTCGGTCCACGTGACCCTGGGCCCGCGCCCGCGCATGCCACGCGTCTGCCTGCGTGCGCGCCTACTGCGCATGGCACGCATGCACATCGCACCCGCGCATGCTCTGTGCGTTTGCGCTTCACTTCCACACCTGTTTACGAAAAAATAAATAAAGAAAAAATGTGTTTTTTTGAAATAAAAAATCTTTTGTCACAAATAGAATAAAAAAATGAAATGAACACACTCTTCTGCACTACTTTTAAACACCAACACCTCATATTGAGTTCGCATGATCAGTTTGACCGGTCAATCGGAGATTTTTTCACTCTAAAAGCGAAAGGTAATTAACAGTTGCTTAGTCCGCGGCTGCTGGAGATTTGGATCCGCACAATCAATAAACCCTTGCCTATCCCCACGAAAGGGGAATTTATACATGCCTAACAAGTGCGCATTCCCATCTCAATGAGGTGACAAAAAACACTCTACAACCGCTAGTACCGCCGACGAGCTTATAGGTTAATCCGGTGGGGGATTGATCTGAAAGAATTTCATATCAATCGGATATGATCCAAATCTACTGCCAGCGTATTGTCGAGTGTTTAGAGTCCCACACAGAGCTTTCTCGGCTCATGCGAAACGATATAGAGTGCGTATGGCGATACGTGCAGGAGTTCGATTAAACACGTGTATTTGATACATGTATGTTAATCGGACGTTTTCATAATACTATCCGACCCTTGTTGAAGCCGGATTATTAAATCAAGTGTTGATTTAATAATTTTGTGTGTGTGTGTGTATTCTAGTATCATGTTCACTTTATTAAGTTCTCTCATTTTGTATTTGTATTTGATACAAATACTAGTTTATGTATTTGATACATATTGTTTGTGTATATGATACACTGGAATATTTCTAGATGAACACCTCATTTTCTTTATTTCGTTAATAAAGAAATGAGTCATAAAAGGGAGATTTGTGTAGAGATTTTTATGACCTTCTTGATTTTTCTTTAGGATTAAGATGGCTACTCTTCTAGTTCATTCTAATCCCCCTATTTTCCCAACCCACTCTCTCTCTCTCGATTTTTTAAGAAGAGAAAAAGAGAAACACTTTAGAGAAATTATTGTGAGAAATCATTCTACATCTCTTGTTTTATTTTCTTCCCAAGAAAATAAAACTAGCTGCTTCATCAAAGTGTGTTCTTGAGGTGAAACTTGAGTTTGTGTTGGGTTTTCTCGCATGGATCATTTTCGGCAGGTCGATCGGTGAGTAAGCTCATTACCGGAGTACTTAGAGATTAGACAGGGTCTTCCTCAATTGGGCGGGCACACTACAAAGGCTGTAGCGCACTAAACTTCTAAATAGCTCTTTTTTTTGGGTTTGCAAGCTGCATGTCTTTAGGAGTTTTTTAGATTATCTATATCGTGCTCTCTTTAAACTTTTGTTTTGCATTGTTATCGCTTTCGTATTGCACTCTAGAGAGCACGACATCCTAACACCAACGAGTGATTTTTCGATTACAATTGGCTTGCATCAAGAATCCATATTAAGTCCATTTCTGTTTACCATCGTGATGGATAAGCTTACTAGAACTATCCAGGATGAGATACCTTAGTGTATGTTATTCGCTGATAATATTGTTCTGGTAAATGAGACGAAAGCAGGGTTAATGCCAAATTGAAGTTATGGAGACAAACGTTGGAATCTCGGGGGTTCAAATTGAGCAGGTCCAAGATAGCATATATGCAATGCAAATTTAGCAAACAGAGAAATCGAGACCACAGTGGAATAATATTGGATGAGCAAGAGATATCATCGAGCGATTAGTTTAGATATCTAGATTCCATTATCCAAAAGGATGATGGGATCGATAGCGATGTCAACCTATGAATCCAGGCTGATTGGTTGAAATGGATGAGTGCAATAGGGATTTTGTGCGATCGTAATTTTCCGTTGATATTGAATGGGAAGTTTTATCGGAGCGCTATTCAGCATGCCTTATTATAAGGTACGGAATGCTGGGCTCCTGAGAAGCATGTAGCGGAGATGCGTATGTTTCGTTGGATGTATGGTAACTGTAGCGTCTTGAAAAGTCGTTTTGGTGTTTTCCTGAAAATCGGTGAAAATTCGGTATTTTTCCGAAAACCGTCTTTTTTGTTATTTTGCAGTTTAGTGCTAATTATACCAAAAATGGATAGGTAATTGCTTGTTTTTAGTAGCTAATGAGTTACTTATGAAATTCTGGTCGTTTAAAAATTTTCCCTAATTTTTCAATTTTTTAATATTATTTTAAGCCGGTAAGAAAATATATTAAATTAGCGATAAATACAAAAAATTTTGGGCTAATTTTAATCCTTAAAATTATGTTAATTAAAATCTAATTGTAACATAAATTTTTAGTATTTTATTTTGATTTTTAGCTAATTTTTATTATAGAAAACGAAATTTATTGAATTTTAAGCTAAAACTTGCAATTTTGGACTTGTAGGGGGTCTTTTTGCATAAAACTTCTTTTGTAAACCCCTCTCTCTCTTCCCTCAGCCCTAGGCCGGCCCCACCATGATCAGGTCCAGAATTTTGATTGCCTCACTTTGACTTTATCTTTTGCGAATGAATTGTTTTGGTTAGGATTAAAATATAGTAATATAGGTATGGGTTTTGAGTGCATGTGAGAGCTTTGACTTTAGTTTTTCCAACTCCAATTCCTCACTTTCCCCTCCCTCCTTTTCCCTGGCCAAGCCTCAGATTTTTGCAGGTCCCCATTTTCCCCCATCTCCTTTTGCTCCAATTTCATCAAAAAATCCACCGAAATCCCTAATTTTCTTCACAAATTCAACACAAAACCTTATTCTATCTCTTTTCAAGCCCAAATTGGTTTAAATCTTGGAGAAAAATGGCATCTTTGGAGGCAAATTATTCTTGCTAGATCTCTAGTTGAGGTATAATTTCTTGCTAATTAAATTCTTTTGATTAAGTTTCTTAAGTTAAATTGTTGTAGGGTTAATTTAGTGTTAGTTCTAACCTAGTTTTTTTTTAAGGTTATGGTTGAAAATTAAACTAGGGTTCTTGAAGCCATGTTAGTTAATTAAATTTTTTTGTAATTAATCTAGTTGTTACTTAACCAATCTATATGGTTACTTTGCTTATGTGGCTTCATATTAAGCTAATTTATGTTAAACTTGTGTGAAATTTTCATTAAGTTTGCAAATTACCAAAATCAAGAAGAGGTTTGTGTATGGAATGTGGGTTTTGTAGCATGGTACATAAGTTAAAATTGTGTTTTTGGTGGCTAACTAGTTGTGTGGATTGGATGGTTGTGTTGGACCGTGATAACTTTGCCGCTATTGTCGATGTTTGCACCAAATCGCTATTCTAGCTTACTAGTTTTTACTAAAATTTTGTGATGAACTATTTGCGAGATCTTGACGATATTTTTGAGATATCCTATGACGTTTAGGATGCGTGAGTGCGGATTTTGGGTAATCGGGTTTTAGGTTTGCCGGGCGACCAAATCGGCGATTTTTGCAGTTTTTGCGATTTTCGCGTGTGTTCCGCGCACCTTGTGCACGTTGTACCTAGCTAGTGAACGTTGGTATTTTCGTTAGGGAATTGCGTCGTTCTTGATTTGTAACCTTATGTTTGTATTGATGTTAATTCCAGGTTCGGTCGCGGAGACGTCAGACGCGGCTCGAAAAGGGAAAGCGGTGATTGGACGCAGCTAGCTAGGGATTCCGGTGAGTAGATGTAACATCTACGGGGGACTATCGTTGGATGGCGCAAGCCGCCCGATAGTTTTAGTAACTTAAAAGATTCTTAGTAATGTTAGTAATTAGGGGTGTAATACTTGTATGGCTATTTGCTACATTCAGGCCCTATATTGACATACATATACGAAACCATTTTATAGGACACCTGCACCATTGTCAGGGTTTTTATATGCAGCACAAGCACTATTCATGCTCACACACACACCCTGGTAATTGCCATGCCACCACACTAGATAACCTTTAAATTGAAACCTTTTACTATAATTGATACTTAAACTCGCGCTATTGCTTTAATTCCTTAAAATGAAATCGTAGGATTGCTATTCATGCGCATGTGCTTCATCATATTATTTGTTCATGCCTAATCTATTAATCACACATCGCAACTTGATTATTGATACCATATGCATTCATTATCATTGACATATGCACTTATGAGGATTTCTTGAGATTTTATGATATTTCTGGATTTCGGGGGAAAGCCGCAAAATTTCTAAACTTATTATATTTTTAAAATATGTAAATTGCGGTTTTCTAGTGATGTAAGTGTCGTCCACCATGAGTTTGCTGTGGTTTTCGAGATCCGTGTCGAGGAGTGGAGGAACCGTCACGAGTACATGGTGGGCCCGGTATGGTACCCCGGGGCAAGATGAATGTGGTGTTGACGTTGAGCCTGGCAGGGGACGGATTACCTACCGGTGACTTCATTGGGCACGACGGATATCCAGAGGATACCGACCGGGGCCGCGAGAGGATGAGATATTGATATTGAGATGGGTCAGCCGGATGGCTGAGGCCAGAGACACTATGACATGGATTTATGAGATTTGAGACAGGTTTTAGGTGTCGTTGCTGGACACAGGTTCTTGTCGATTCTTTGAGTATTATGCTGGCATTCTAAAAGAGTTTCAAAAACAAAAGGAGATAAAATGTTTCTTATATATACCTATTGAGACCTCAGATATTCATGTGGCATACATACTAGTACACTGATGTTGTTTACACACCTGCTAGTGCATCCAGTCATACCTGTATTTTAGATGCTAGGATGCTTGTGTGCATGCATTCGATAGCCTGTGTAGATGTTATTTATTACTCACGAGTTGGCAACTCACCCCCGTTGTGCCACAGCCTTTTGCAGGTCCGCTCCGTCAGTACAGTAGCGGCGGGCGCACTTGTTCTTTTGCCTCCTTTGCCTGGACTCGAGGTTTTGCTCTTAGGTGGGTTATATCATTATTTTTGTACCACCTTGTATATTCTTTGTATCTAGTGCACTCCATCTACTGTATCTACCAGTATTATTGTATATTGACCTAGAGATGAGACTGTGAGGTTTGTGGACTTTTATGCTGTATTTTGGGTTCGAACTCACTTGAGTCGACATGCTGCTTTTCTTATGCTTCATTATGATTATTTCGCATGTTGTTGCTTTATTTTGCGTGGGATTTGTGACCGCCTTGTGGCGAAGAGCTAGCTCCCGCTTGGGGATGCCCTATTTTGTTGGATTCATATATATTCTTGTTGTACCCATTCTGGGGGCCAGTATTTACAAAGGAGACTCTGCCGAAATTTTCGGAAAAATTGGTACTGTTTTTAAAAAGGGTTTTACATGACTTATTGATAAACTCGCTTTCAATTGATTGGGTTTTCTTCACTCTTTTGCTTATTTGGTTTTGGAATCTGGGTTTTGGCTTACTTATTTTACGGACGTCTTGAGACGTTTCGTGACCTAAGTGCCAGTCACGTTCCGTACCCTGCGGGTCGTGACAGTAACACTAGAAAAGATAAGGTGCGAAATGAGGTTATTCGTGCAAAAGTTGGTGCAACACCTGTGGAGGAGAAAATGCGGGAAAACCGGCTAAAAATGGTTTGGTCATGTGCGACGCAGACCTATAGAAGCACCGGTTCGACGAATAGATACTCTCGATATAGACAATGTCAAAAGGGTGAAAGAGAGATCGAAGAAAACGTGGATGGAGGTGATACAAAAAGATATGATTGCCAAAGGCCTCGGTGAAAGTATATTGTTCGATAGGAGTGAGTGGAGGCGGAGGATTCATGTGCTGGACTCGACGTGATTCTCATGTTGGTGCATGCAGCCTACCTCATATGCCTGGAATAAAAGGCTCAGTTATTGTTGGTCGGGTAAAAAATTTATCAAAAACACGCCTAACCCGGTCGAGTTTCACCCCTATTTGAAATCATCAAGGGAGAAGAACCTTTTATATATCCATGCACACTTCGTGGGTATTTAGTTTCTTGTGGATAACGTCTAGCAGAGGATATTGATGCAATGAATGCAATGTAATGGATTGCTCGTGCTATGAAATCAACATTCTTGGTCGATTATTCTTTGTTGGGATTGTGCTAATATAGGATAAGCATGTTGATGATAATTTTTAGATGTTTTGTTTTTCTATTTTTCTTGTTATTTGTGTTTTTTATTTGATTTCATGGGAAAATCTTATATTCCAGTAAAAATTTTGAAAAATATTAATGAAGCTGCTCAGATTTTGTTATGGTGGCTTCTTAAGATCAGATGTTAAAGTTTTAATTTGAACCCATATGGGCTGAGAAAGGGATGTCATTCCTTTCCTTCTCCCTCCTAATTCATGGAAACGTCATTCCCTTGGTTTTCTCTCTTGGTTTCAAAAGAAAACCTAAGTGTTTAATTATGTATCATTGTTTGTCCGCATGTGTTTGTGTTATCTTTCTCTTTTGTCTGGCAACAAACGCTGGATTTTTTTTCAAATGCTAGCAATTTATTACGATCTTACAGTATTCATAAATATTAAAAGGGCATATATGATATAAAACATAATTGAGATTCAATTGATTTATGGATATCTTGTTCTTGATAAACAGAACAGGTGAAAAAACTATTATATTCGTAAAATTAGAAACAAAAACAATATTTCATTTATACCGTGAATGTAGATTCTAATTTGTTGGTCTGATTTTTGGCAAGTGGTGGCCGATGGCCATTCCTGGAATGGTAGGTTCATGCGAAAATGCATGAATAAAATCAACTTATTGATGGCACGTGACTGTATTTTGCTAATATTCGTTTTCTCTTATTTTACATTCATGGACCTGCCCAATGCATCAATGTGGATAGCCATAAAAGAAATTATCTTCTTTCTTACATCATAATTTCTTGTGTTCTTGGTTGCCTTGGTTACCTGGTGATGATACTCATAAGTGGGAATTCCCCAGATCATGGCACGTGGTAAATGACGTGTCCCGGGGCTCACGAGACAGGAGCATGCATGATACATTGAAAGCATTCCCCAGACCTTCGTCCCGAGGAATGACCCGACCTTCGATGGCCTCCAGAACACTTCCATGCTCGCCTTACGAATAACCATTGGCTCGCCTCCGAGCCTCCTACACGTCGGGCTTCCTCAGCCCTCCCAGCTCATCTCTGGGCTATCACAGAACCGAGCTTCCTCGGCCTCCCGCTCGCCTCCGAGCCTCCCGCCGAGCTAAGCCTCCCCGGTTCTACCGAGCAACTAAGAACGCAGAGCCCAAGCGCCTCTGCCATGGCTCCGCGTATCTCGCCAGAGGCGAGATATCCGCCACCCAACATCCCACGTTCCACGCCGTCGCATCCCCCCATTAACGAGCATATCTCGTCATTAATAGGGGGATCCCGCCATTCACGCAGGCGTAACGCCAGGGGCGTAACCGACGGCGAAGATCTCGCGCCATCTCGCTCCAAGCGACCACTATAAAAACCTATCTCTCAGACGACTCAGGTAAGGCAATTTCAATCCAACAAGCCGCTACTCTGCTCAAATTTCTCTGCTAACTTGATCGTCGGAGGATCCATGGTGGTACAACCACCCCGGGACTTCTTTGCAAGTAGCTCGACTTCACCCAAAAATCAACCCATTAAGATCCACACGTTTAAGAAGACAAACATCAACGTCAATCTCAACCCTTCATCAGCGCTCGCAACAGATCGTCGGAGGACAACATGTGAAGGTTATCCAGGCCTCCATCAGTTGGCGCCGTCTGTGGGAATCTTCAATTTTATCCACCCATCGAAAGTTGATCTTCCGCTCTCGACTTCATGGCGAGCGAAGACCGTGACGATCCCAACACAAGCCATCGCCCTCCCCATAACGGAGGCGCGAACGGATCTACTCCCCCTCCGAATGCCATCCATGCCCTCTCGGCAAGGATCGACATGCTCGCGTCCATTGTTGACTCCCTTATCCATGTCCAAACGGTGGGCCCAGCCCCTCAGGTCGTCGTTCCCCCTTCCAAGGATCACGACCTCTGCAGAGGGGCGGATGACACCGCCCACGCTGGCACCACCGAACAACACCGTGCTCATTCCCGCGACCGCTGCTCCCCCATGGCGACCGATTCTATGGCCCGCTGGGCGCCACACAGCCCACGCCAAGGTCTCGCGAAAGAACCCATCGCCCTGAGGCCCATCGTGTTCTCGTCCCCCCGAGGAGGTATCGGTCAGATCGCCTGCTCCCAGGCATGACCGACACCCTCTCCCTCGATGGGATTGCACGAACGACACTCGCCGCGAAGACTCAAGAAGGACCTCGCCAGGAGACCTAAGGAATTTGATAGAACGGAATCGGAGTCGCGGCCTGGCGCAGACCACAAGCGGGAAGGGCTACCACTCTGACTGCGCCGAATCCTCGAGGTATCACGACCGCCTCGACGCCCTCGAAAAGAAAATCGAGGGTATACATCGGGAGGGTCATCCATCCGGTGAAGGGGCCAGGTACGCCGCCCACTCACTTACGAAGCCCTTCACTGAGGAGTTGCTTGCCGTACACGTCTCGTCCAGGAACAAGCCTCCTCCCAAGGTGGCCCTCTTCGATGGGAAATCCGACCCAAAGAACCATTTGGACGCATTTACGGCGGGCATGAGCTTCCAGGATAGCTCCGACGCTGCTCAATGCCGAGCATTTCTCGCCACCCTCATCCTGGCTGGACGAGACTGGTTCCAAGGACTCACGCCACGCTCCATCTCTACCTTTGATGAGGTGGCCGCCCATTTCCTCGGCCACTTCGTCGGAAACAGACGATAGAAGCGAACTGTCGATTACCTCTTCACCATAAAGAGCGAGGATAAGGAATCCTTTAAAGGATACGCCACTCGCTTCTACAACGCTCTTTTCGAGGTTCCCGAGCACCGGGACAAAACTGTCATCACCGTCCTAAGGTCAGGTCTTAGGCACAAAGAGTGGCTTCGCTCTTTTGCATTAGTGCAACCTAAGACCATGGCCGAGGTAAAGGCTTGGACCGAGCTAAAGATCCAACTCGAGTCTGAAGTGAACGCCAACCTGTCCCGAGGCGACCCAGCCGACTAAAAGAATAGGGGCAGAGAAGAGAAGAAGAAGGTCGACCGGCCAAAACCGTACTCCCCAAAGTTCCAGGAGTATACTCCTCTCAACATCTCCCGGACTGAGCTGTTAGAGAAGACGAATTGTGAGCGATTCTTCAAGCTCCCGCCGGTCACCCATAGAGCGGCTAAACGTATCCGCGGCCCATACTGCGCCTTTCATAGGTCACAGGGCCACCCGACCGAGAATTGTAAACAACTTCGCGACTACATCGAGGAGTTGATCCGCTCTGGCCACCTGGCGAAGTATCTGCGGGACAAGTGACAGGCAGACATGGAGCACGAGAACCAGCCCCTCCCGGCGAGTTAACGATCGGCCAAATTATGGTCGTTCCCGTGGAGCCGGCGAGTCCCACCGATGAATGTATTTTCTTTTTTTCAAAAGCTATGTAATTTTTCTTAAGTCTCCTGAATTAGAAGAGACCTCTTCGATATATTTTCTTCTTCCTCGGATTCCACATCCCTAGATTCGTTTTGAGAAAATGTGTAAAAAGTGCTAAGGGATCAAAGAAAATAAAACACATATAAAAAGAAGAACTTTATTCATTAAAGGAAATTATGGGCTCCTCAGCCTTACACAAAAACTATGATAAAAATTATAACAAAGGGGGCCGGGGATGGAGGAAGCATTGTTGATGATACTCCGACGAAATTTCCGTCAGCCGAGCCCTAACTTCCTCGGCCGCCTCTGAAGCGCCACCCGTCGGACAAAAATCAACGATCAGACTCTTCTAGAAACACTCCAGAAGAAGGCCTGCTGATCTATTCCGCCTGCTCTTCGAGATCAGGTCGAGGTGGTAAAGCGAGTGCAACTTCTCGATCGCCTCATCCCTCAACTGCGGAGATAAGGTGTTGTGCAGACCCAGGGACCTCCTCCGGATCGCATAAATAAGCACTTGAAGGAGTGGAGATCTCCGGGGAAGAAGACGTCCAAAGTAGGCCTCCAGCGGTCTATTACCGCCCCGTACGTCTGTTCGGACCGGTTGATATTGTAAAGGTACATATCGTCCCGGGAAATCATCTCACTAATGAGCACACACGGATGTCCGGCCATTTTCAGAAACGCAAGGCTAAAAGAAACCAACATGCCTTCGCTATTTATAGCCCCAACAGAATCCCTAAAGGCCGAAGTTTGCGCGCACAGCAGCGCGAATCACGGGATCTTTTCAAAATTCTCAATACAGAGCTGCCACGTGGCGACCATGCCCTCAAGCGGTCAATGGAAGTTGGAACGACGCGCACTAAGGAGCGTCACGTCTTGTCCTTGCGTTTCTGCCACGTGTTGTCTGCGACGGTCACTCTTCCATATTTTACGGGTCAAAGGAGATTGAACGATGCCCCATGAAGGCAAAAAGAAGTCTAAATCCCTCATCAAGAGGCCACCAAGCAGCTTCCCTGCCCGGTCCATCCTTAGCGGGTAACTTCTTATCCACCTACGCTAAAGATCTAAGCCCTCACCAAGAGGCCACCAAGCAGCTTCCCTGCTCGGTCAATCCTTAGCGGGTAACTTCTTACCCACCTACGATAAGGATCGACGCCCTCACCAAGAGGCCACCGAGCAGCTTCCCTGCTCGTTCCATCCTTAACGGGTAACTTCTTATCCACCTACGCTAAGGATCGAAGCCCTCACCAAGAGGCCACCGAGCAGCTTCCCTGCTCGGTCCATCCTTAGCGGGTAACTTCTTACCTACCCACACGAAGGATCGAAGCCCTCACCAAGAGGCCACCGAGCAGTTTCCCTGCTCGGTCCATCCTTAGCGGGTAACTTCCTACCCGCCTACGCTAAGGATCGAAGCCCTCATCAAGAAGCCACCGAGCAGCTCCCATGCCCGATCAATCCTTAGCGGGTAACTCTTACCCACCTAAGCCATGGCTCTAAAGCCCACACCAAGAGGCCACCGAGCATCTTCCCTGCTCGGTCAATCCGAGTGATAAATTCCTACCATCTCAAGACGAAGGTCTAGGAACTACATCACGGAGGAACCAGTCCGACCAATTCAAATATGGCTATTGTCCAACTCGCGATAAGAGAGACGGTCGTCGGCCCGACGCTAAGGAATGGGCAGATACCAACCTTCTTACACCGAGGGACCTCCCGACTTATTCTAAGTGAATGATCGCCGCCTCGACTCCGGGGGAGGGAGGGCACCGACCTTCCTGCAATTGGCGATTTATTGGCTTACACTCGATGCACGATCGTCGTCTAAAAGGCCGATCATCGATCTATGGCCTAACATTTGCATCAAGGAAAAGACCGACAAGCTCAAGTACTCACACAAGAAACACATTGCCATACAGAGGAAAATAAACCCAATTTTATTTCTGTTCTGAAAGTCTCTACAAGGTATTCTGGGCTCCTCAGCCTTACAAAAGGTGCCCGGAGGCTTACAAAATTTGAAAAAGTAAAGGGAAAAAGGCAGGAAAGCTCAGGCATCGGGACCGGGGAGGATCTTGCCCTGCTCGACACCAGCGTCGAGGACCGAAATGGCGGCCTCTGGGTCGGTGCTTCCACCGGCAGCCTCTCCCCCTGCGGCGCATCCTCGGAGAGAGGGTACTGGAGCCGAAGCTCGCCGTCAGCAAACCCCGGCATCAACGCCTTGACAGCGTCGAGGGCCTGGTGCCAAACAATGGTCGAGGCGTCGGCGAGGTCGGTGTAGAACTGGTCCGATGCCTTATACCTCTCCACAGACTTCGAAGACCGGAGATCAGCAATTTTCACCACTTCAAGCGCCGCCTGGGTGTCCCTCTTGCAGGCATCCTGTGGCTTCTTCATCATGACATTAAGCACCTTAGCCTCCTCCAACTTAGCCTGGATGGCCTTGTTTGATTCACTCAGAAGTCGAACGGACTCCTTACACTTGTAGTTCGTCAAGTCCTCAACGGCCACCCGGGTTTCAAGGATGGCTATCCTCTCCCTTACCTGCTGCATCTCCATGCGCAGGTCCTTCTCCCGTGAGGACGATTCGCCCGCCTTCCTCATGGCCGGGGCAATCTCCTCGGACTCCATGTTGACGATGAGAGCGCAGTGTTGGAGGACCTGAGGAAAGTAGCAAAAAGGGGGTTAAAAATGATCGATCCGAGGAAAAATACTTGACAAAATCCTTAGAGGAAAACAGATACCGACCTGGACTGCCTCCTGAGAGATGGCGACCACGTGGGCCTTTAGGGTTCCCCGAGGAATTTTGCTCCCGCCCGATCGTTCCATGTCTGAAAGCAGGCTATCGGCAACGGAAAGTCCCAAAGGCACCTCAAAATAGACGTCCCCCTCTTGCACGGGGATCCCGGAGGATGGAGAGCGAGAGACCGTCATTTTGTGCCTCTTGAGGGGAACCTCGGTGAGGCCGGCTTCATCCTCCACCCACTTGCCCGGGGCACTCCGGTTCCCATGCGTGCTTTTGGCTCTCCCCGCGGCTGACTTCCAGGGGGCGCAGCGGAAGGCTTCGCCGGTGCAGTTGGCTTCGGGGTCGAGCTCGAACCAGGTCAGGACGAGCTAGCGCCACCGGTCTTCCTTCCTGCATTCGCGGCTATGGCGGCTAAGAATATGGATCAGTCAATTTGCTCTGCAGAAAAGAGAATACACAAAGAGAGTTAGTGACATCGAAAAGGGCAAAGAAAATTCATCAAAGTCTAAACAGATCGTCTATGACGGCCCTAACTTACCCAGAAAGCGTGCAGGGCTGAGCCCAGCCCAGCTCAGGGCCTGCTCAGAAAGCAGAACGTCGGCCCGCTAGATCGGCTCCCACATGGATACCGCCCTCGCCTTGGGTGAGGATGACTGCCTCGCCCTCGGGCAGTCGGCTATGTGCCACTGTGTACGCACAAGCCAATCTCACCATCGGGTGGCTCGACGAATATATACTTCTCCTTCCAGTCGTGAATGGAAGAAGGGACGACTACTACCCACGACCCGGCTACCCCACCCTTGCATTTTTTGAAGGAAAAATACACCCAGCTCGGCTCATCCTTGCTGGTTCCGGGATGATTCTTATAACAAAGGAAGGAGACTAGGAGGGTCAAACTGAAAGGGATATTTTCAAGTTTCAACCGGACAAGGGACCCGATGAGGAGTCTCCACGAGTTCGGCGCTAGCTGGACCGGGGCAAGTTGGAAAAAACGAAGCACCCCGCATACTTCGGTTGAGAAGGGCAGACGCATTCCTGTCCGGAAAGCTTCCAAATACAGAGCAATCTGCTTGCCCTGCACTTGATCCGCCCGTTCTCCCTCTCTAGCCAAACAGAGCGAATAGTTAGAGGGGATATGGAAACGAGCCCGAATCTCAGCAAGCTCACCCATATCCCTCAAGAAGGAGGGCACATCGCGGGCGTTCCCAATGCGCACCTTAGGGGCCCATGTCGTCGCCTGGCGACGAGCGACGCGGGTTGCCCTGACTCTCGGATGCGACCCCAGCACAGAGGACGAAGAAGAAGACGAACCTTCTTGTCTATTTGAAGCCGAAGAGGAGGAAGATCCCCCGGACTCAGCTCCAACAACTAGAATTTCATCACCCGACTTTACCCTTGTAAGGCTACGCCAGCTCCCCGGCCATCAATCTGTGGCTAAAGGCGGAACAAAAACTTTTTAAAACCCGGCGCTAACGGAACCCGATTCCCGGATCGAACCATTAACCCTATACTATTTAACTGTAAAAGGAATTTATAAAGGTTATACTGATCGATCCGTGTCTTTCGGTCTTCGACCTCTGTCCCAAGCTCCTCGCGGCTTCCTCGATCAAGTTCAGTCGCCGGTCTCTTTCGTCGAAGACGATCCACGTCGAGGATTAGTAATACGAGCTCCCGCTTCAAAACCGAAGCAACCCGGGCATCCAGTTTGTTAGCCTAGATATCCAAGATGAAGCAGAGATAGTGTGTGAATACTTTGTCTCAAAGCACCCAATGATTTGGGTGGAGGTGAATGAAGTTGCCAAAAGATGAGAAAATGTGAAGCATAAGAATTTTGCCAATGAGGAAAATGGGCTCGGCCAAAACTAAAAAGGGGTTCTCTGTGGATTTTTGGTGAAGTGTGTTGTGGTGGTGAGGTTAATCAATAATGCAACACATGAAAATTCTCTCTCCAAAGAAATCAACAGCACACTATTTACCCTCACCAAAATATTTAACTAAAATATCCTTAACTTGACAAAACCAATTAAAGCACCAATGACTCATCACAAATGCATGCACCCATTTTTCGAAATGGCCCGCTTTCGAAATTTGCCCACAGCCAAGGCCCCACGAATTTAAACAGCCACTAAAATTTCCATGCAAACTAAAATTTTCATGCAAAAAGGAATTGGCCAAAAACATGACTCACACTTTCATAAAAAATTAAACATTAAACTAAATGTTTAAAACGGAAGAAAAGAAAATGACAACTTCAAAAGTAAACTCGTAATGGAATTACAAGAATACCCCTCATCTGTATATACATACCCGCATCCGTATTCCGAATGAATACGAATACAACGAGACGAAAATAATCCAACAATATAATAATAGAATCCGGCTTAAACCAAAGCCCACTAGTATTATCCGTCCGATCATGATCCGTACATAAGTGCGCGAATATGATCGAACCCTGCCATAAAACCATATGGTCTCTACAACGTTTCGCCTGAATCAGGAAAACCCTCTGTGTGGGACTCTAAAAATCGTCAATACGCTGACAGTGAGTTTAAGCACAAACACGTCAGTGGCACTAGCTGTACGTAACGGCTACCCAGGTATTGAGCGAAAGGGAGGCCGACGAGCGAACTCATCCTGAAACCCTACTGAGCCTGAAAGTGACAATATCCGTTCAGTCCGGTTCGTTCGTCTATGAGTATCGCATATCGAGTTTAGGGGGGTGGATAAAGTCAGACCCTAATAACGCGGCATTTAGTGTCGGCATGAAACCTATCACCAACTGAGAAACTACCGATCCTAGATCGGTAATTCTCGACTACCCCGGCCGAGGATTTTTGGTGATGGCCATCCGTGCACTCCGCGACCTCAACCCCCAAAATACCGGGAGAGACGAATCCCTTGACGATCTGCTCACTGCCTCCATATGGCTCGGGACTGTACCCAACTAAAACCTATTTGCACGACTCCTTTGAGCCGTGGTAGGGTAGTAATCAAAGAACGGTGGGAACTCACACGAGACAAATGATGATCCCAGGTCGATAGACTAACCTGTACACATGTCACCTGGGAACTGCTATCTGACAATAGGTATAATACCAACTAGCATGTTCCCGGCGAGTCCGTCCGGTGTACTCATAACCCAATGAGCACCTGTATACATCTTATGTGAACCAACTGACACCAATGGCTTGTGAGACCGTCCACCGCCCCTCGTCGGGGTCTCGATCCGTATACACTAGTCTACTCTTGGAGTATCGATGCCCAGTCTCGAAACTCCTACGACTAGGGACACTTTAAGGATGTGCTTATAGACTACCCAACTCTCACGTATATGATCGCCATCATACTGCTGGTAGTCAAGCAAGAATCCTATGGGCTCTATCAACATGTAATAGTGATCTGTAATGTCACCTTAAGCATGTACACGATGATAAAGACAAACCAAATAGCATACTATCATCTCGAGTAAGACTGTTCTACCGGTATAGGTCCTCCCTCAATCATTGCAATCACGTGCCTACGATCCAATAATTGACTTGAGGGCGCTATAGGCAACAATCTCCCACTTGCACTTAAGGCCAATTATTGCGGTGTCGCATACTCACAGCCCGTGTGATACCGAACACCCAACTTCTCTACTAATCAGTTTCACAAAGCTCGTTTGCAAAACTATTGCGTTCGAGAAATAGCCTCAGTGAGTGGATCCGCTCCAATATTTCTTTCTATGTCTCTCTTTATCTCAAGTTCGCGGAGAAAGCCATCTCCCGAAATGAGCAATACCTGTCTTAGAATATGTCTAGATATCTAATGGGACCTAGTTCATGAATGATCTCCAAATCCAGTAAACATCTTAGACTGTATCCTCAACTGAATTTAATCAGTATCCTGCGCTATGCCTCCTTCAGTATCCGCTTGGACCACCTGTCCAAACTATTGTCCCTCAAAAAAAGGAAAACTACAACTCTGACAGTCACTCTGTCATCCAGGTCACCTTAGAAGAAGCCTAGAATGATAACCGTCTCCCGAAGGAGGCTGCCGTTATCAAATCCCTAGAACATCCAATTATGTTCATAAACTGCTTCCGAACGTTTCTCCAGGATTTGGATTAATATATCAACTTATTGCATCTAGTGCAAAAACAACATCTGGTGTGGTACTTGACATCTTATGACTGGTTCAATTGCCTAAGCAAATGATATGTCAATCATGCACATCCCTCTCCTCTTTTGTCTGTAAGACAGCTTTAGAGAGGGTGACTCCATCATCTGCAGGCACACAACCATGCCAGGAGTCGTCTATTCTAAAACACCTTTAGAATACTGTCTAAGTACCCAGATTGGGAAACTACCCAAATCTAGATCTAAAACCATAGATCCAGTAACCAGAATGCCAGATATAATATCCAAATCCTAGGTGGAGAAACCACTGTGTGACAACCGTAGTATAACCGATCGTAGTATAGGAATTTCACTTCCTACAAAGTGTATGTCATCTAAATACCAGGACATACCACCCTACTACCTTCTTAACAGATCCATCTTCTATTCTGATGAAGTCAAAGCTTATGACTGTCATATCAAAAATAGATGATCTATCTCCGCTATACCTGCTTTAGTCTATAAATAGACATAAGCAACTTGTCCACTATGCTTCCGCTGCTCCCACTAACTACAACAACCCTATGACAGAGTCATATACACGTGTATTTCTAAAGCTAGTTTAGAACGACGCTATACTCATCCTCCTGCCGTGTTTCATAGTTTGGAACAACAGTAGTGTCAAGTCTGGGTAAACAAGAACCTCCCTGCTACCGTTTTTGAGGATACCGAAGTACCTCTCGGGCGCCTGAGATTACCCACCATATCTGCGGAGTGGCTAATGGAATGTCAAACCCGATTGAATCTTTATGTTCTTATTAAATTTTCAATAATCATCTGTGGTTCTGGAATCACTTCCAGTACTACCATACTCCCACTACTGTTTTCTGAAAAAATCCATTTTACTAAAACTGTAGCGAGTCAAGAATAATATCACTATTGATCTTCCAGATGGTAGAAAGTTAACCCTCGTCATAGCCCGGGATAACCCACAAACTGCCATTACAGAAACGTGCCTTGAGTTATCCAGAGTCTGGTTTTAAACATAAGCCGGACAACTCCATATACCTTAACATCGTTAAGATATGAACCATTCTATATACAATATAGAAACAGATGCACTAATTGAATTGGAACCAGATTCAAATCATGCAGATGTCTCCAGTGCATGTAAACTAAATGGAGAGAGGCCTATCAGCATTACTCAACTAGGAGTGCATCCAGATATGAGTAACCTGAAAGAGAAGCAAGTTCTCAAAACCATTACTATCAACTGAATACCAAGCACAAGTATCTACATCTTCGATCACCTCGAAGAATCCTGATACTTGAAACACATGGTTCTCTACTTTATTCTTATACCTATAACTTCTCAAAACTTGGATCTTGTATTTCTACGAAATACTTGTATAAAACCGGAGAAGTCACAAGTAAACAGAATATAGTACGAGGACTAACCCCTCTGTCCTAATGGACACTGGACAACATACAATATTTTGTATAAGTCCCCTGAGTTGAATAACTCAAACCCTGTGCGTTGTAGGTTGAAAACCGTATCTATGGGTAAGAATAATTACACCACTGTTTAATGCTCCTTACCTAACCATCAACTGATATAGGTAAATGTCATGGACATAATTTCAAAAAGTTATATCTCACTTTATAAAATAAATGTACAAATATATCAGTTTGAAATTGGTGTATAACAACGGATATTCAAAACCAAATATTTGTCGTCAAGCGAAACCCCAGGTGATTTCCCCAAATATCACCAATTACAACGAATTCTGATATAATGGGGCTATAATCACCTAATTCCCAATAACTTACTCCCACTCATCATCTGTAAAACCATACAGATGCGAGAATCAAACCTGGTAAATACATACCCTGGAGTAAGGATCTAATTGGAAAATCAGTTTTCTTTTAATAACGCATAGTGAAACTGAAACATGAAAATATTTCGAAGGGGTATCCGGGTATTCTTAGTAATGCCTCTTCCACTATCCAGATTCACGACTGTAACCGTATATTTCTTTGCCATCTCTCCAAATCCTTTTATTTGTCTTTACTCATTACCTTCTGTACACCATCCCTAGGCTAACTGGTTTTCTTTCTTCCCTACCGTTCGGCATCAGCCTATGGTTTGGAAGAAGACTATCCAATAAGCGTAATAGGTGTACTCTCCTAATCCTAGGAGTACTCGCAACTTGAGAGAAGGTAAAGATAAAAGACAACCTGAATAATCCTATTCTATTTCTCCTGAACCGGAAAAATGCAAAGGTGAAGTAGGAGTGGCGATGAACTACGTAGTTTAGTCATGAATGATAGCAGTCGCATTTTACTTTGCCCTCTTTCTAATCCCTTTATGTGTCTTTACTTATTACCTTCTGTACACCACACTTAGGCTAATCGATTTTCTTCATTCCCCACCTTTTGGCACCTGCCTATGGTTTGGAAGAAGACTATCCAATAAGCACAATAGGTGTACCCTCTCCTTATCCTAGGAGCCCTCACAACCTGAGAGAAGGTAAAAGGAAAAGACAACTGAATAGTCCTATTCAATTTCTTCTGAACCGGAAACCATCCTCGAATCTGAAATAAGTTTCTTCGAGTTCATATGTAACTATACGATGGTCATATCCAATAAATGTGGATCTTCGTAGTGATACGGAATGTTTCGGAGAAAAAGCAAAGGGTAAAAGTAGGAGTGGCAATGAAGTATGCAACTTTAACAATCCAAAAGTCAATGTGTTTTAAGAATGTCCGGTTAACCTGGTTACTGAGTTATAGTCTAGGGTCGGGCCATGGTCGCTACCAAAGTGAGAGAGAAAAGAAACACTCGGCGTACACTCTAACCTAGTTCAGAATGGTCAATCACTTTATCTAATCAGGATGTCTCTCACTGTATCCTCAAATTCTCCTCCAAACCTGAAAGAAGAATTAGTCGGGATCATCTAAAATCACCCGAGGAGTAAACCAACTCATCAGTGGGTATCAGGATCCAACTATCATTACATGATAACTTGATGGAATCCATTCACGTTATCACACTCCAGAAGGTATGCGCATGCCTGGCAAGTTTCCTGTATGTTTGAAACTCCCAATATGATTTCTACCACATGCTCTTATGACCTTGACGAAGGCCAACATATCATAAGTCATATGTCAAGTTCAACCCGTCATTATCCAGGTTAATTTGAACCCACCCGTACATACCCTTGACGAAGGCCAAAATAGTAGTACGACTGTCCCAAACCAACGCATCTATCTATGCAACAGCAAAGTAACAAATAGCTACCATACACTATGTCTTGACGAAGGCCAACATACATAGCATGAATACTAAGTGCTACCCGTCTGAAATGACGGAGGGCTACGAATGGTTTTTGGCGAAAAACCTTTAACGTAAGGAACTTGATATCGTTGAAGGAACCGGATAGCTTTTTATAAATATATAGTGACGAAAATCTTTGCTAAAGAGGTCATTCCCGGTGAAGGGATCTCAGCTCTTTCCTCGTGAAATGAGGTGCAGGATATTCTCACTGAATACCACGATGCAAAGCAAAAAGTAATCGACTATAGTGAAGTTATTACCCTGACGTAAACCTCTGCCCAAGGTGTCACTTCCAATGAAGGGATCTCAGCCCTTACCTCGTCGAATGAGGTGCTGGATATTCATAACCGAATACCGCCGTGCAAAACAAAAGAAAACGCCCTTGTAATAACAGCTTTTTAAAATTGTTCCAACAATATCGAATTAGGTTTGTTTTCCTTGCATTGATCTGAATCAACGCAGTCCCATCAATTAATCACACCACAAAAGAACGAAAATATGATGTACGTATATGCCATCCGTATTTGCCACTGGGTCCCGTCATCACCCGTTAGGTTACTTAACTAACGACAGAGCGGGGACTGGACTAGCGCGGGTGTAAAACATATACAACATCCACTAGTATATATATAGCAATATATAATGATCGCTCCAGGCGTGATAAATGCAACATCACAGATAAGTAATACGCATCACATATCAATATAGATAATCTGGGAGCCCCGGGTTTCCTTTGAGCCGCAAGTGAAACCCGACGTTCCCCTGGTCGTGTGGATAGCCTGTGCAATGAAAACCTAGACCCCTACGAGCGCGACAAGTAACCCGCCAAAACCAGAAGCGAGGCAGCCCTCTTCAGCAAAGTGAATGGGCCACCCAGCACTTCACGGTATCCGGTAACTTGGGCACCCCTCCTTGGGTCAACCTGTACCCCCTACGAGTGCGGCGAATAGCCCGCCAATTCTGGAGTGAGGCCCCCTCCCTCTCAACGCCATGAGATGCGGACCTGTTGCCCTACAGAACCCGACTATCCATGCACTCCGCGAGGTAACCCTAGTACAGAAAAGAAAAATATGTACAACGGTGACATCGACCTCAACCCGGTCGTGCCCCAAATAAATAATATACAAACAGGCAGTGACGGCAGTCCACATGTCGGATGCTCGCCCCGCGATATCAAATGTACAAATAAAACTAAACTGTACTATCATTGCATCTAAGCTATCCACCACGACAAATCCACAACAACACAGCACAACACAGAACATCAACGTGAATGTCACGTTCGCAAACCCATCTAAAAGAACTATAGCATTTAGACAAGTTATACCGCTCTAATGGCATTCACGGTCGCAGATAGTAATGTAAGTACTGTAAAACTTTAAAAAATGTTAGAAATATCGACGTCGAAATAACCTCGAATAGCCCCAAACAACTAGATAAATCCATATCAAAACTGAGCTAAACTAGCAATACCACTGAAGCAATATTCCAGAGACTAAATGCCATTGGGGTGAAGAAAATGTGAAGCAATTGGTTTTTGGCCAAGACTAGAAAATCCAAAATAGAAGTGGCTCTCTCTGTGGAATGAAGTGGTTGTTGTTGTGAATGTAGTGAGGGATTTTTGTGGGTTTTTTGCAACTCAAGAAATTCTTTTCCAACACCAAAAATCAGCCACCAAAAATCCCCTCACCCAAATTGGCAGCCACGAATTTTCCTTCACCCAAAAAAAAGACAGCCGTGTTGGGGTAAAAATTTACACCCCGGTTGACCAAGTCAAAATCAAAGTCAACCCCAAACCAGGTAGGCCCAAGCCCAGGTCAAGTGGGCCAATGCCCGGGTCGAGCCCAAACACGAAGCGGCCGGCCTTCCCCCCATGCCAAAATAAAAACTTTGTAATAAATAATTTTGTTGTATTTCTTTTATTTTATTTTATGAATAAATGTAAGAAAATGGGCATAAAGCCAAATTTTTGTAAAGCCCATGGCTTATGTGCAAAAAGAAATAGCACATGAGGCATGGGATGAGCAAATACCATTTTTGTAAAGCCCAAGGGGCTATAGGTAAAGTGTATAGCCTATAAAGGCAAGGATAATGAAAATATCCTAACAACTTTTTCTCTCTCCAAAAGAATCAAGATCTGTGATCTTCTCCTTCCCCAACGTTCTAAAAACCTTCTCCTCTTTTTGAATTAAATCAAGAGTTTTACTCTTCCTTTTCCAAAACTAAATAGTTTTTTACCACCAAACCCACAAAGGGGAACTCAGATCTCCCATCAGATCTTAAAAATAAGAGATTTTTAAAATCTCATACTTCTTGTTCTTCAAGATCCAGCCAAAAGAGGAGGAAGAAGGAGACCCATCTCCTAAAAATCCCACTTTGGGAAGATCCAGAGCTCAAGGGAAAAGCCCGTTTCAGCATCTCTAAAAACATCCTAGGAGTTTAACTCCACTCTAAACTCTCTTTCGGGAGTTTAAATCCCATTTCTGGGGCTAAAAGCCCCTTTTCCTCGCCGGCGCCTGAGCGCCCCAAGCGGTCAAGCGCCCAGCGCCCACGTGCCGGGCACGTGGCGCGCTTGCACTCGAGCGCCCAGCACCCACGTGCCGGGCACGTGGCGCGCTTGCACTCGAGCGCCCAGCGCTCAAGCACCCAGCGCCCACGTGCCGGGCACGTGGTGCGCCAGCGCTCGAGCGCCCTGCGCTCGAGCGCCTACGTGTCGGACACGTGGTGCGCTAGCGCCTAAACGCACAGCGCTCAAGCGCCCACGTGCCGGGCACGTGGTGCGCTAGCGCCTAAGCGCACAGCGCTCAAGCGCCCATCGTTCGCGTGCTAGGCACGTGAGGCGCTGGCCCCACGCGTCCTTTGGGCGCTTTTCCCCTTTTTATATATATGTATGTATGTATATATATATAGATACACATACACTCCACAACACCGTCCATGTTAGAAAAAAATTTCTAACGGGGTGCTGCCCCGCACCCCGTAAGGGGGCTGCTAGCTCCCTTGACCCCCAGCCCGCTATCCGGGTAGCGGGACCCCCGTAAAAACTCTGCGGGGCCCCCGATATATCCCAAACCCCTTCAAAACACAATACTGTACATTGAGTTCGCATGACCAGTTTAACCCGTCAATCGGAGGTTCTCTCGCTCCAAATGCGAGGGGTAATTAACGGCAGCTTAGTCTGCGGCTGCCGGAGATTTGGATCCCCGCAATCAATAAACCCCAGCCTACCCTAGGCAGGGGGAATCTGTAATGCACCTGACAAGCGTGCGTGTATTCCCATCTCAATAGGGTGACGAAAAACATCCTACAGATTCTGGCACGCCCGGTGGGACCAGTCTCCCCTCCCATATTTCTGGCCAAACGTTCATGCGAGCTCAATCAATATACATGTCTATATTTATACTAAAATAATGCTCTTTCATGCAGGTTTTCAAGCAATCAACTTTCAACGACAATGTCTCCCAAGACGAATTCAGCTTCCAACGCGACCCCGACTCCGTACGTAGTCAAGATCAACGCTCGTGTGGTTCTCCCCGCAAGCCTCAGTCGACAGTGGGAGGAACTGCCCCGCCAATTTGGTTCCGTCGTCATCTACCCTGCCGGAAGCACTCATCTGGCAGGAATCCCGGTAAAACAGGTGGCCAAGCCGGTCTTAAGGAGCAAGAGGCCGAATGTTGTGATCGCTAAGGCATCTCAACCGAAACTTAAGACGGTGTTTGAACGACTCTCTGGTGCTCCAGCCGGGGGCAAGACTTCCAGTACAAAGGGCAACATCAAACGTTGCGGACGAGCTCAGGAGATGACTCCAACAAATGCACGATCGGGTGTCTCCTCTGGCCTCTCTATCAATCGGTCTACGACGTCTTCCCGAAGGGCCGAAGTCTGCCAAGTGCTTAAAACAGAGAGGTTAAGGCAGAAGCGGCTTAGGTATCAAGCCAACAAGAGGGCCAAGATTTCGGCCAAGTGGAATCTTGTGAGGTTCCAAGAGCAGGGTTGCTCTGTGATGACAGCTGAGTCGACCGTAAAGGTCAGCAATTCCTTCGAATCTCTGAGGTGGGTTCAGAGAAATGCAATGACCGCCAGGATCAAGAAGATAGCAGTCCGAACAATGCCACGAGGGGACGTGTCCCAGCCCCAACAGAAAAAGTATGACACTGTCTCTTCAAGAGTCTATCAGGCGCTCTGTGCCGCGTGAAAACAGCGGGGCAAAACCAAAAAGGAAGCGTCAGCGCCATTCAAGAATCCGGCCAGGCCAGCCGCCTTCAGTCGACTGCCCGTTACCAAAACGGGAGGGTCAAGACAGCGATCCGAGAAATCAGTCACCGATAATAAAAAGACGGTTGTATATGTTATCCATACGGTCTATATGGCAGGCGGGCGCCCCAGCGACAACTTTCGCAGCAAAAGCAAGGATGGGGCCATCACATCCCAAGCCCAATCTGGCTTGAATGTGGTTGCCGCTTCCCAAGAACAGTCGCCTCCGCCGGATGATGAAAACCCTCTCGATGAGGACGATAGGCAGAAGGACCCTTCGGTCCAGGCAGAGTCAAGCTCGGACAGCGAGGAAGAGCCGACTTACCGCCCCAGGACCGCGGAGCAAGAGTTGCTTCAAGAGCTTCGGAAACAGCTCAAGAGCAAAGATAAAGAGATGTCCAAGCTCTATTCGAAGATTGACGACTTAACGAACGTTGTGATGCAGCTTACGGCTCAAATTGCTCAAGTGCCTCCCAATCAAGCACAAGTCGCTACTCATGAGCCGGATGATGACAATCCGAAGCGGCCGATGCTTGTCCCTTTGGGTCCAAGATTCGTCGAGCCGCACGAAAGCCGACCACATTCCGCTTCTGGGGACGCCTTGGCCCCAGATAACACCATCCCGCTAACACAAGATCGGATAATGGATTTGGTCACCAGCAAGGTTAAAACATTGGTGGCCGAAGCTGAAGCTCAGAAAGAAATTGGCAGTAGTGGATGGCCATATCCCGCACAGTACGATCTGATCGAGTTCCCGAGCGGCTACGCCATTCCTAAGTTCGGAAGATTTGACGGAACAAGAAATGCAAATTATCAGTCGCCCACTTCAAGGCATCGTGCGGAAATACAGGGGGCAATGATGCGCTCCTCCTTCGTCAGTTTGTCAACAGCCTGACCGGTGTTGCTTTCGACTGGTACGCGAGTATACCAGACGGGTCCGTTATCACCTTTGCCCAAATGGAGTCTCTGTTTCGGCAAAGGTTCATGAGTGTCAGTGATAAAATCTCCATCGCTGACCTTGTGAGGACCAAGCCGGGGAAGAATGAAAGCAACACCGACTTTATCGCCCGATGGCGTAATCTCACGGTCAAGTGCGAACCGCCGCTGGAGCAGGACCAGTCCGTCAGCCTTCTTATTGGGAACCTCAGCAATTGGATGGTCCCATTCTTGTGTACAGCGGGCCTCAAGACGTTTCAAGAGCTAACCAAGAAAGTCCAAATGCTGGAACGCTCGAAGCAAGAATCCATCCCGGACTCTCAGAGAGAAAAGACTTGGAAAAGCAAGCGGGACGACAACCGTAGAAGCGGGAGTTCCAGCAGCACCAATGTCTTCAATGCGTCCGACAATGAAGAAAAGCGAAGGGCGAGCGAATCTAAAACCAACCGGTCTCGAAAGCCAGTGCTAGGAGGAGAAGGGCCTTCCCTAGAGGAGAAAAAGAACAAGGTTTACTCTTTCAAGAGGGACAAGGTCCGAAAGATATTTAAAGATGACTTGAACAACGGTCTACAATTGCCGGAGTCGAAAAGACCCCAAGAAGCAAAAATGACCGACAACCCCTTGTATTGCCCGTACCACCGAGTAGTGAGCCATGCGATCGAGGATTGCTATATCTTCATGGACTGGGTAGAGAAGCGGTACAAGGCTGGAGAGATCGAGCTGTCTAAAAGTGTGTTGGTGAACAATCAAGTTGCAACCACCAATTTTATACAGACAGAAGCTGAAGCCTTCTGGGAGCAGACAGCCGAACCCGCTGCCCTGAGAAATGAAACGGACTCATCGCGGCCTCCGTGGAGTACGCACATATCTAATAAGACGAAGAAGATGATAAAGCTACTTCGGAAAGAGCCCAGGAGGAAATGGGAAGGGCAGAAGAGGCCTACCTTTCCAGCTGCCAATGCGGCTCCATCAGGCTCAAAATCCAAAAAGCTCAAGAAGAAGAAAAGTGCAGCTTGGCGCAAAAAGGAGTCTGCAGGGAGATCGACCATTCAAAAATATATCGATTCCCTCGAAGAATATGAACATAAGGAAAGAACTCTGATTCAATTGAAGGAGTTCCTCCCTGTACGAGCGGCTGAAATTCTGGAGGGGTTAGAAGAAGACTCCAATGAAGAGATCCTAGTAGTGACCTGCTACGCCATCCATCTTGGCAGCGACTCTGAGGAGGAGCTCTGTTTTCCCGAAGAGGACGAGGAGCTCGCCACAAAGGCCAACCAAATCCAGCTTAGAAGCGGCGGGGATCTACCGCCAAATCAGGGCAATGCCCTAAAAGGGAAGGAAAAACAAGTCGCTAATGAAGAAGATGGCAGAGAACTTGCTCATGAAGATTCAAGTCCTTCCCCAGTAGACTATAATGTCTTGGCTCACCTCCGAAAGCTTCCGTCTCTCCTTAGCATCTACGATGCCTTGGTTCTATCTCAAGAGCTTAGAGATGTTCTCATTCATGCTCTACAAAACCCTGAGCGGTATCAGGCTCACTTTGCGGAAATTAATATGAAAAAAGCTCAGTACACTTTGCAAGCCGCCGCGGTCACGTTTAAGGATGAAGACTTGCTACTGGGAACGGCTAAGCATAATCGGCCGCTTTACGTGACCGGGTACAGCGACGGAGATCGGATTAATCGCATATTGATTGATCCGGGGTCCTCAGTGAACATCATGAACTTGCGGACACTGAAGAGTTTGTCAATGGACGTCCGACACCTGTCAAGAGAAAGGATTGTCATTCAAGGCTTCAATCAAAACTGCCAGCAAGTTCTGGGGTCTATAGCTTTGCCAATCAAATTCGGTGATCTGTAAACTGAATCTAAGATATACGTGATCGACGCCGACACGTCTTATAAGATTCTCTTGGGACGGCCGTGGCTCCACGATTATGGCATCGTTCCGTCAACTCTCCATCAATGCATGAAGTATACTAAAAATGGCGAAGAAAGACGCATTGACGGAGACATCCAGCCGTTCGGTGTGCATGAAGTCCGATATGATGATTCTCGGTATTTTATGAACCACCAAAATGCTAAGCCACAACTGACTGACGATAGAGCGACCCCAAGACTCAAAAGCAAATCTGAGCCGGCTGTCACTTTCAAAAGCAAAAACGCCCAAGTGCGCCCGCGTTTCGGTAGCGACACTGATGAGTCCGATGCTGGAAGTCCGTCCTTCCGTAAAACTAGCCCTCGTTTCGGTAGTGATACAGACGAATCTGTTACTGAAGCCCCATCTAGCAGCAAAGTCCACCCTCATCTTGGCAGCGGCACTGAAGAGTCGGAGGAAGAGGACCTGCTGTGCAACAGCTGTGCAGATTGGACCCCTATGCAACAAACAAAACTACGAGAGACCTTCGAAATTGCAGAAGGGCCCCTAGCTATCACAAGGGTGCCGGAGCAGATGTGCAAAGAGCTCGATGCATTGTCAGTCTCCACCGTGAACCAGCTGAAAACTTTCTACGTTCCCGGAAGGAAAAATGGACAGAAGGACATCCTGTTTTATGGGTCAAATCCTGTTGTGCACCCGGACGATTTGTCTGTTGCGTGCCTTCCATATGAGAGAGGTATAAGAGCCGTCCTCAATCCCAGATACTATGCGCCCGAGATACGGGAATACTTTAAAAAGTGCCGATGCCGGTTATATCAAACGGAGTCCGAAGCAAAGTTTTACGAAAGGTTATGGCATCCGTCCCAGGTCTGAGCACTCATCGATGGACGAATTCCAGATAGACGGGGAATAGGCTTCATTCAACCTGACTCCAAAGCGTGCTACATGATCCATGTTAGTGAAGCCAACGAAAGGTCAAATGATGATGATGAGCTAGCAGAGCCAGAAGAAGTTCCTCAAGAGCTCGAAGATGGCGGACAAGCAACCTTTGACGAGTTAACCGAGATTGACTTAGGAACGCCCGATAATCCAAGGCCGACCTACATCAGCTCACTCTTGTCAGAGGAAATGAAAGCGCAGATAATCGCCCTGCTGCACGAGTTCGTCGACTGCTTCATGTGGATGTACAAAGAGATGCCTGGCCTTTCCCCTGAAGTGGCCGTGCATAAGCTGGCTATATCTCCTGATGCTAAGCCAGTCAAACAAGATCCTCGAAGAATGAGAAGGGAACTGGAAGAAAAGGTCATCGAGGAGACCAAGAAACTCATCGATGCCGGCTTCATCAGGGAAGAGAAATATGCGGACTGGATCGCATGCATAGTCCCAGTGAAGAAGAAAAATGGGCAGATTCGAGTTTGTGTCAATTTCAGGGACCTCAACAAGGCATGTCCTAAAGACGACTTCCCGCTACCGGTCATGGAAATGATGGTCGATGACACCTCAAATTACGAACTATTCACCTTTATGGATGGCTCGTTTGGATATAATCAGATCAAGATGTCGCCTGAGGATGAGAAACACACAACATTTCGAACCCCGATCGGAATATACTGCTACAAAGTGATGTCGTTAGGACTGAAGAACGCAGGTGCTACATATCAAAGGGCAATGACCAATATCTTTGATGACCTAATTCATAAGGTCGTCGAATGTTATGTTGATGATCTGGTCGTCAAGGCTAAAGCCAAGGCCGATCACATCCAAGATCTTGGGACCGTTCTCACCAGGCTGAGGGAGTACGATCTGAAAATGAATCCCCTGAAGTGCACCTTTGGCGTGTCATCGGGAAAATTCCTGGACTTCATAGTCCGACATCGAGGGATCGAAGTTGATCCATCCAAGATAAAGGCCATCATGGAGATGCCCCCTCCGAAGAATCTGACGCAGCTAAGATCTTTTCAAGGCAAGCTTGCTTATATACGAAGGTTTATCTCAAATTTATCGGGGAGATGTAAGCCCTTCTCAAAGCTCATGAAGAAAGGAGCTCCTTTTGTCTGGGATGCCGAATGTCAAGAAGCGTTCGAAAGCATCAAACAGTACTTGTTGCACCCTCCGGTGCTGCCCGCTCCAATTCCAAATAAACCGCTGATTCTCTACACTGGCGTGCTAAATGAGTCACTCGGTGCGCTCCTTGCCCAGAACAACAAGGAGGGAAAAGAGAATGCCCTCTACTACCTCAGTCGAACTTTAGTCGGGGTGGAACACAACTATTCCCCGATCGAAAAGCAATGCCTGGCTCTGATGTTTGCTGTGAAGAAGTTGAGGCACTATCTGCTCGCTCATCGGGTTATGCTGATCTCTAGGGTCGACCCACTCAAACACTTAATGACCAAAGCAAGCCTAGCCGGTAGAATGTCGAGATGTGCTGTCATGCTACTTGAGTTTGACATAGTTTATACTCCTCAGAAAGCGGTAAAATGGCAAGCTCTTGCGGAATTTCTCGTTGCTCATCCCATACCAGAAGGGTCACCGCTCAATTGCGAGTTACCCGATGAACAAATATTGCACCTTGAGGATAGCGAGCCATGTTGGGAGCTCTACTTCGATGGGGCCTCATCAATAAGGACCTCCAGTAAATCAAGCGTCCTGGAGATAAAAGCAGGGATAGGATTGGTGTTCATCACGCCATCGATGGGAACCCTACGGCGTTCTTTTGCTCTCACCGAGTCTCGAACAAACAATGAAGCTGAGTATGAAGCTCTGATAGCTGGTCTGGAGCTCGCCATAGAAATGGAAATCCTTCGGCTGCGGGTTTACGGTGACTCCCAGCTTGTCGTCAACCAAGTAAGCGGCGACTATAAGATATACAAACCCGAGTTAGCTTGGTACAGAAGCCGAGTGGTGGAACCCATGAAACGGTTCACTCACATTGAACTAGTGAGAATCCCGAGATCGTTGAACGGAAAGGCTGACGTACTCACTCGGTTAGCCAAGGAGCTGGCTGATCCTGACATGGACGAAATTCTGATCACAGTCAGGAGCCGACAAATTCTACCCCCAGCCTCTCTACGAGAATAGGAAAGCGCGGAACAGAAGAGCAGTCCTGTCGAAGAAGCTTCGACCATCCAAGACGAGCCCGATTGGAGAGAACCCTTCATAGAGTACCTCCGATACGACAAGCTACCCGAAGGAAAATCTACAAGGATTCAGCTGAAAAAGAGAGCTCTCCGATACGTGTTTGTAAATGACACGCTATATTGCAGGTCATATGACCAACTCTGGCTCAGGTGCCTGTCATCGGCCGAAGCCCAAAAAGTTATGAAAGAAGTTCACTCGGGCGTTTGCGGTGCTCACCAATCTGGCCCCAATATGCGACTTCAAATTAAACGGCTTGGGTATTACTGGCCCACCATAATACGGGATTGCGGAGATCATGCAAAGAAATGTCATATCTGCCAAATTCACGGCGATTTCATTCACAAGCATCCCAATACGTTGCATCCTACGGCAGCGGCGTGGCCCTTCGAAGTCTGGGGCACCGACATTGTTGGCCCAACTGATCCTCCGTCATCCAAAGGCCACCGGTTCATATTGGCTGCAACCGACTACTTCTCCAGATGGGCTGAAACTGTCCTGTTAAAAGAAGTCAAGACAGAAGATATTCTGACATTCTTCCAGCATAATATTCTATACCGCTTCAGTACACCAAGAAAAATCATTTCTGACAACGGGCCTTCTTTCAAGAGCTTCAAAGTCTCAAGGTTCGCTACTCAACACAAGATAGACTGGAGATATTCTTCCATCTATAATCCAAGAGCCAATGGGCTAGCTGAATCCTTCAATAAGACTCTATGCAAGCTCCTGAGGAAAAATGCTTCAGCCAACAAGAGAGACTGGAATCTCAAGCTTCACGAGGCGTTGTGGGCATATCGTACCACGCACCATACTCTAACCCAGTCCACTCCATACTCATTGCTCTTCGGAGTGGAGGCGGTCCTCCCCTCGAAGTCGAAGTTTCAAGCTTAAGAATGGCCGTTCAGCACGAGTTGACGGAGGAGGAAAACGTGCATCTTCGGCTTGAAGAGCTCAACGCCCTAGAAGAAAAGAGGCTCGCGGTGCAGCAAAATCTGGAGCTATACCGAGCCCAAATGTCACAGGCCTATGACAAGATAACACGTCCCCGTGCTTTCAAGAAAGGTGAATTGGTGTTGGTCCTCAAAAGACCGATCATCCCCAATCGACATGCTAAGGGAAAATTCGAGCCAAACTGGGAAGGACCATACGTCATCGAGAAAGTGTTTGATGGAGGATCCTACCAACTGATAAATGACGAGGGAGAAAGGCCCATGCCACCCATCAATGGTCGATATCTCAAGAAATACTACGCGTGAATGCTCCAAGTCGCAGGCGAATTGAGCACACCAGCCCTACGGTCTAGATCATACATCCTGTAAAACCGTATACAATCCACGGGCGTAAACAACCCCTATCTCTCCTAAGTCCTGCCGGTGAGACTACTTTCAAAGTCCCACCAGTGCAAAAAAAAACGGCATGTCCACGAGCAAAACGGATACGGATGAAAACCCGAAAGGGCTCCGTGAATAAAAACAGCAAGACTGCCGGCGAGTTTGTGAAAACCCGAAAGGGCGCAAACTCGTGAAAAGAGATAAAATACATTCGCAAAGTCCTCTCGACCTTGTGAGGAGAAAACCCCTGCGTGAGATCCTTACGACGCACAAAGGAGCAACACACTTAGAAATCCCTACGATTCCTATGGAGAACATACACCTGCGAGATCCTCTCGACTCGTAGGGAGAAAATGCTTTTATGGGACCCTTACGGCTCATAAAATTGAAAAGTCTTAGGTGATAGAGACCTAAACCTATCTCCTAAGCCATCGTTCCCCAACGGGCAACGGCAAATGATGAGTCGCTCCTGGCATTTCGCTTCAGTGTTAGCGGTGCTGATGCCGACCAAAACCCAAATCCCAAGTCCTTCTGAGGCAAATGATGAGTTGCTCTTGGCATTATTCCAGCGCAGCAATACTGATGCCAAACAAGATCCAAATTCCAAAAAAACCCAAATCCCAAGTCCTCCCGAGGCAAATGATGAGTTAATCCTGGTATTATTCTAGTGCAGCAATGCTGATGCCAAACAAGATCCAAATTCCAAGTCCTCCAACGGCGAATGATGAGTCGCACCTGGTACCATATTCCAATGTAGCGATGCATACGCCAACCAAAATCCAATTTCTCAAAATTCTCCCGGCCCTACGGTTAGTCCCCAAATTAGCTGCCGTATACAATCCACGGGCTCAAATAATTCTCAGCATACCCATGCCCCACCGCAATCACCAGGTACGCGGCTGGTCTCCGCCCTCAGAATTATGCTCCATTTGGGAAGACCCACTCATGTGTCCTCACGATACATGAGGAGAACAAACCTTCGTGGGATCCTTACGACTCACAAAGGAAAAACACACTTGGGAGTCCCTACGACTCCTAAGGAGAAAGTGCACCTACGAGATCCTTTCGACTCGTAGGAAGAAAATGCTTTTATGAGACCCTTACGGCTCATAAAATTGAAAAGCCTTAGGTGATAGGGACCTAAACCTGTCTCTTAAGCCACCGCTTCCCAACAGGAAATGGCAAATGATGAATTGCTCCTGGCACATGTGCTTCAATGTTAGCAACGATGATGCCTACCCTAACCCCAAAATTCCAAACTCCAATCCAATAGACCCCTAAGTCGTTAAACTGGGAACAGATGATCTCTAAGTCGTTAAACTGGGAACAGATGACCCCTAAGTCGTTAAACTAGAAACGAGGGAGATCCCCAAATCCACTCATGGCAGATGATGATTCGCTCCTGGTACCATATTCCAGTGTAGCGATGCTGATGTCAACCCAATTCACATCAAATCAGCAAGACAGCCACCGACCGTCCAAGTCGCTAAAAGGGCAGCACCGACCGTCCAAATCGCAAAAAGGGCAGCACCGACCGTCCAAGTCGCAAAAAGGGCAGCACGACCGTCCACATCGCAAAAAGGGCAGTACCGACCGTCCACGTCGCAAAAAGGTCCAAGTCGCAAAAAGGGCAGCACCGACCGTCCACGTCGCAAAAAGGGCAGCACCGACCGTCCAAGTCGCTAAAAGGGCAGCACCGACCGTCCAAGTCGCAAAAAGGGCAGCATCGACCCTCCACGTCGCAAAAAGGGCAGCATCGACCGTCCACGCAACGACCATCCAAGTCGCTAAAAGGGCAGCACCGACCGTCCACGTCGCTAAAAGGGCAGCACCGACCGTCCAAGTCGCAAAAAGGGCAGCATCGACCGTCCCCGTAGCAAAAAGGGCAGCACCGACCGTCCACGTCGCTAAAAGGGCAGCACCGACCGTCCAAGTCACAAAAAGGGCAGCGCCGACCGACTCGTCCAAGTCGTAAAAAGGGCAGAACCGACCGTCCAAGTCGCAAAAAGGGCAGCACCGACCGTCCATGTCGTAAAAAGGGCAGTGCCAGCTTCCCAAAAGGTGGGAACCGAATCAAGTCGTCTCCACGTGAAAGAAGATCTATCAATTTCATGCACACGACCCACATATGCTGTGTGCGTTTATTGATGGGGGGCAATTTGTTGGGGTAAAAATTTACACCCCGGTTGACCAAGTCAAAATCAAAGTCAACCCCAAGCCAGGTGGGCCCAAGTCCAGGTCAAGTGGGCCAATGCCCGGGTCGAGCCCGAACACGAAGCGGCCGGCCTTCCCCCATGCCAAAATAAAAACTTTGTAATAAATAATTTTGTTGTATTTATTTTATGAATAAATGTAAGAAAATGGGCATAAAGCCAAATTTTTGTAAAGCCCATGGCTTATGTGCAAAAAGAAATAGCACATGAGGCATGGGATGGGCAAATGCCATTTTTGTAAAGCCCAAGGGGCTATATGTAAAGTGTATAGCCTATAAAGGCAAGGATAATGAAACTATCCCAACAACTTTTTCTCTCTCTAAAAGAATCAAGATCTGTGATCTTCTCCTTCCCCAAGGTTCTAAAAACCTTCTCCTCTTTTTGAATTAAATCAAGAGTTTTACTCTTCCTTTTCCAAAACTAAATAGTTTTTTACCACCAAACCCACAAAGGGGAACTCAGATCTCCCATCAGATCTTAAAAATAAAAGATTTTTAAAATCTCATACTTCTTGTTCTTCAAGATCCAGAGAAAAGAGAAGAAAGAAGGAGACCCATCTCCTAAAAATCCCATTTTGGGAAGATCCAGAGCTCAAGGGAGAAGCCCATTTCAGCATCTCTAAAAACATCCTAGAAGTTTAACTCCACTCTAAATTCTCTTTCGGGAGTTTAAATCCCATTTCTGGGGGCTAAAAGCCCCTTTTCCTCGCCGGCGCCCGAGCGCTTAGCGCCCCGAGCGCCCAAGCGCCCAACGCCCACATGCCGGGCACGTGGTGCTCTAGCGCTCGAGCGCCCAGCGCCCATGTGTCGGACACGTGGTGCGCTGGCGCTCACGCGCCCAGCTCCCACGTGCTGGGCACGTGGTGTGCTAGCGCTCGAGCGCCCAGCGCCCACGTGTCGGATACGTGGTGCGCTAGCTTCTAAGCGCACAGCGCTCAAGCGCCCAGCGCCCACGTGCCGGGCACGTGGTGCGCTAGCGCTCGAGCGCCCAGCGCCCACGTGTCGGACACTTGGTGCGCTAGCGTCTAAGTGCCCAACGCTCGCGTGCTAGGCACGTGAGGCGCTGGCCCCACGCGTCCTTTGGGCGCTTTTCCCCTTTTTATATATATGTATATATGTATATATATATATACACATACACTCCACAACACCGTCCCTGTTAGAAAAAAATTTCCAACGGGGCGCTGCTCCGCACCCCGTAAGGGGGCTGCTAGCCCCTTGACCCCCCGCCCGCTATTCGGGTAGCGGGACCCCCGTAAAAACTCTGCGGGGCCCCCGATATATCCCAAACCCCTTCAAAACACAACACTGCGCATTGAGTTCACATGACCAGTTTAACCCGTCAATCGGAGGTTCCCTCGCTCCAAATGGGAGGGGTAATTAACAGCAGCTTAGTTCGCGGTTGCCGGAGATTTGGATCACCGCAATCAATAAACCCCAGCCTACCCTAGGCAGGGGGAATCTGTAATGCGCCTGACAAGCGCGTGCGTATTCCCATCTCAATGGGGTGACGAAAAACACCCTACAAGCCACTTAATTCCCTTCTCCAAAATGAAAAATGACAGCCACATAATTTTGCCACAAATTTCCGTCATCACCAAAAATATCATTGGTATTGTTTCGGGGTTGTTTCGGTTTCGATATTTTAACATTGTCTAAACAACTAGTATATGGTTAATAGGTTGGATCTAATACCATGTAAGGCTACACCAGCGCCCCGGCCATCAATCTGTAGCCAAAGGCGGAACAAAAACTTTTTAAAACCCGGCGCTAACGAAACCCGATTCCCGGATCGAACCATTAACCCTATACTAGTTAACTGTAAAAAGAGTTTAGAGAAATTATACCAATCGATCCATGTCCTTCGGTCTTCAACCTCTGTCCCAGCTCCTCGCGGCTTTCTCGATCAAGTTCGGTCTCCGGTCTCTCTCGTCGTAGACAATCCACGTCGAGAATTAGTAATACGAGCTCCCGCTTCAAAACCGAAGCAACTCGAGCATCCAGTTTGCTAGCCTAGATACCCAAGATGAAGTAGAGATAGTGTGTGAATACTTTGTCTCAAAACACTCAATGATTTGGGTGGAGGTGAATGAAGTTGCCAAGAGAAGAGAAAATGTGAAGCATAAGAATTTTGCCAATGAGGAAAATGGGCTCGGCCAAAACTAAAAAGGGGTTTTCTGTGGATTTTTGGTGAAGTGTGTTGTGGTGGTGAGGTTAATCAACAATGCAACACATGAAAATTCTCTCTCCAAAGAAATCAACAGCACACTATTTACCCTCACCAAAATATCTAACTAAAATATCCTTAACTTGACAAAACTAATTAAAACACTAATGACTCATCACAAATGAATGCACCCATTTTCGAAATGGCCCACTTTCGAAATTTGCCCACAGCCAAGGCCCCACGAGTTTAAACAGCCACTAAAATTTCCATGCAAACTAAAATTTTCATGCAAAAAGGAATTGGCCAAAAACATAACTCACACTTTCACAAAAAATTAAACATTAAACTAAATGTTTAAAACGGAAGAAAAGAAAATGGCAACTTCAAAAGCAAACTCGTAACGGAATTACAAGAATACCCCTCATCTGTATATACATACCTGCATCCGTATTCCGAATGAATACGAATACAACGAGACGAAAATAATCCAACAATATAATACTAGGATCCGGCTTAAACCAAAGTCTACTAGTATTATCTGTCCGATCATGATCCGTGCACAAGTGCACGAATATGATTGAACCCTGCCATAAAACCATACAGTCTCTACAACGTTTCGCCCGAATCAGGAAAACCCTCTGTGTGGGACTCTAAAGACTCGTCAATACGCTGGCAGTGGGTTTAACCACAGGCACGTCAGTGACACTAGCTATACGTAACGGCTACCCAGGTATTGAGCGAAAGAGAGGCCGACGAGCGAACTCATCCTGAAACCCTACTGAGTCTGACAGTGACAATATCCGTACAGTCTGGTCCGTTCATCTATGAGTATCGCATATCGAGTCTAGGAGGGTGGATAAAATTAGACCCCTAATAACGTGACATTTAGTGTCGGCATGAAACCTATCACCAACTGAGAAACTACCGATCCTAGATCGGTAATTCTCGACTACCCCGACCGAGAATTTCTGGTGATGGTCATCCGTGCACTCCGCGACCTCAACCCCCAATATACCGGGAGAGACGAATCCCATGACGATCCGCTCACTGCCTCCATGTGGCTCGGAACCGTACCCAACTAAAACCTGTTTGCACGACTCCTTTGAGCCGTGGTAGGGTAGTAATCAAAGCACAGTGAGAACTCACACGAAACAAATGACGATCCCAGATCGATAGACTAACCTGTACACATGTCACCTGGGAACTGCTATCTGACAATAGGTATAATACCAACCAGCATGTTCCCGGCGAGTCCGTCCGGTGTACTCATAACCCAATGAGCACCTGTATACATCTTAGGTGAACCAAATGACACCAATGGCTTGTGAAACCGGCCACCGCCCCTCGTCGGGGTCTCGATCCGTATACACCAGTCTACTCTTGGAGTATCGATGCCCAGTCTCAAAACTCCTACGAGTAGGGACACTTTAAGGATGTGCTTATAGACCCACCCAACTCTCACGTATATGATCGCCATCATACTGCTGGTAGTCAAGCAAGAATCCTATGGGCTCTATCAACATATAATAGTGATCTGTAATGTCACCTGAAGCATGTACACGATGATAAAGACAAACCAGATAGCATACTATCATCTCGAGTAAGACTGTTCTACCAGTATAGGTCCTCCCTCAATCATTGCAGTTACGTGCCTGTGATCCAATAATTGACTTGAGGGCACTATAGCTAACAACCCTAACTAGCTCTACAAACTCTTCAGATGGAGACATCTAACCTGATTCAAAAGAAGGGGCTGGCCGAGGAAAAAGCACGGGCGATCCGATCTAAAAGGTAGGAGCGCCGGGCAATCTTCGGCAATGAAGGGAAATTATGAAGGAAGTGCTGGCCCTATGGGAGGGTCCCTTCCTATTTATACCCTCCAGGAAAGGCATCCAACGGTCCATATTAATTCCCGCCAAAAGAAGCTTCGCGTCCGCCGGCCGTCAAGTCTTCACGTGTCGAACGACCATTGAAGACGACCCTTCGATCGCAGGCGACAATGACAGTCTGTCGTGTCCGCCAACCCGCTGCCGACGCGTGGCCTGTACCTCAACGGACGTACAAGCAAATCGGCGCCCCCTCTTTAATGCACGATCCTTTCCCCTGATTCGCTGACGTCATCCGAGATGCGCGTAGAGATCCAAGCGCCCGAGATACGCCACGCGGGCTCGTAAATCCGAACGACGTAACTGCCCTTCACCGAGTCGTCCCGGAAATCAGCGCCGATATATTTTTAGCAACAGTCTGCGTCCAGAAAACCGATCAGACCACTCTTGACCTGACCCATAAATAGGTCGGGACGAGAGTAGGGGGCTAATGATGAAACTCATAAGTGGGAATTCCCCAGATCATGACACGAGGTAGATGACGTGTCTCGGGGCTCACGGGACAGGAGCATGCACGATACATTGAAGGCATTCCCCGGGCCTTCGCCCCCGAGGACTGACCCGACCTTCGATGGCCTCCAGGACACTTCCATGCTCGCCTTACGAATAACCATTGGCTCGCCTCCGAACCTCCTACACGCTGGGCTTCCTCAGCCCTCCTAGCTCGCCTTCGGGCTATCATAGAACTGAGCTTCCTCGGGCTCCCGCTCGCCTCCGAGGCTCCCGCCGCGCTAAGCCTCACCGGTCTACCAAGCAACCAAGAACGCAGAGCCCAAGCGCCTCCGCCACGGCTCCGCATATCTCGCCACCCAACATCCCGCGTTCCACGCCGTCGTATCCCCCCATTAACGAGCGTATCTCGTCATTAATGGGGGGATCCCGTCATTCACGCAGGCGTAACGCCAGAGGCGTAACCGACGGCGAAGATCTCGCGCCATCTCGCTCCAAATGACCACTATAAAACCCCTCTCTCAGACGGACCAGGTAAAGCAATTTTAATCCAACAAGCCGCTACCCTGCTCAAATTCCTCGGCTAACTTGATCGTCGAGGGTCCACGGTGGTACAACCACCCCGAGACTTCTTTGCAGGTAGCTCGGCTTCATCACAAAATCAACCCATTGAGATCCACACGCTCAAGAAGACAATCATCAACGTTAATCTCAATCCTTCATCAGCGCTCGCAACAGATCGACGGAGGACAACATCTGAAAGAGATCCATGCCTCCATCACCTGGCGATTGTGAGTGAAGAAATGGATCTGGTGGAGGAGCGATTATGGAATTTAGGAGGAAGAATAAAGGCAAATTTGTGGATATACGTGAGTTTCAATATAATATATATTTCTTTCTTTCTCCTTTTTCTAGACTTGTTTCATTCGTATTTTATGATCTTTCGGTCTCGTCCTCTTATTGTTTGATTATGAGCAGTTTTTGGATTTATTATTATTGCTGGCCATGCATCTCTCTACCCGATACATTAAAGCATTTTTTCCTTAGAAAGATGTAGTTTTTTGCTTATTTTTCCAATAGAAAGAAAAAAAGAAAATATTCAGTGTATCTTTCTATAGTTTTGCCTTGCCATACCTAATGTCTATAAAACGAGAGATTCTTGTTGGAATCGCATGTCAAAAAGCATCTAGCTACGTCAAGGAGCAGCCATTCTACAACAGAAAGTAGATTTCGATCGTGAATTGGAAAAAGTGGAACCCCCACTCACACACACACACAAACAAAGAAAGAAATAAAGATTTTGTGTTTAGGCTGCAGCATAATGCTTCATTACATGTCGATAATTTGTTTAAATTCCTTTGCACTGACTGAATATATCAAATAAATGCATGTTATTCTTAGTTTTTATAATAGCTGGACGCTTAATGAATCAATACTTTTGAAAAAGTTAAAACACACAGATAAAATATATATGTAAAATGAAAGGTTATTAATTTTTTTTCGGTGTAAAGTAAATGCGCGCCCTCACAAGGAATGTGTGCACAGTATAAAAATATATCTGGTGCCTCAAATATGCGAAGAAAACAACAAAAGATGTTTAGAAAAAATCGCTAAGACGTAATATTTGTGTTCAGAATGTATGTATGTATCAATCTACACGGCCCGTTCAAAAAATCTGATAGGAGAGAGAAAGTATTCTTCGCAACTAAACAATTGTTTAAATCAGATTCAAGACTTCCATACCTAGCTTATAATTCTTATCTTCATTTATTTACCGACATTGTTTATAGAAATTATTTTCTTTCTTTAGACAACAAGATAAACCATATAACTGATAAACAATGATTATATTTTTATTTTCCAAATGTGAATAAGATTTATCCTTTCCATCATTTCAATTGAAGCGGATAAAATTTGTATACCATCACAACTGGTGTCCTATTTTCATCCTTTGCATTTCAGTATCTTCACTCGTCACTTCATCACATAACCGTTCACCATTTTATTACCGCAGAGATTTATAATATCATTTTATCTCTCGACCTTACATTACATTATTCAATGCTCGCGGAGAATCTTGAATTAATTGCTATTCATTCAGCGTGCTCACCATCATTCTCAATTTCTTCAACTTTTGTGTCTTGGCAATGGTCAAGCCAAGTCAAATGTTGACTTTAGGAATGTCAATGACAATCGCATTCAACACTTGTGCATTTTCCACGCAAGCCCAAATTTGTGCGAGCCACTTTTATCAAACTCCTTGATCCAAAATAATTTGCAAACCCTGCCGCAATCTGAAAATGCAAAGTAAAAAATAAATAATATTATCCAATTTACCTATTTTTATTACCTTTTTAACCCCAAAATATAGCGCCCCTTCTCTCTCTCTATCTAAAAAAAATTAAAATTATTTTTTTACGATAAAACACAGCGGAAATTTTCGCTCCACTACGGCTGGAGGGCTTTCTCTCTCATCGAATCGATAGATCCGCGATCGAATTGCAATTCGGTCCAATTCAGTTGAGCAATGGCGAAACCCTAGGGTTCTGACGAGCTAGGGTTTGGTTGATCATCGTGTGATTGGTCTTCGATTAGGGTTTTTCTCTATCCGCCCCCTTTTCTACTCCTCAATCTTCTCTTGGTCCAATTTCGATCCTTAAGCTTGTAAATCTCTTCGATTTAGTTGCAGTAATTGTTCTGTGGGTTGGAGGGTTTCGATTTGATCGTTTTGTTGGTCGTGTTTGTGTTTTTTTTTGAACTTCAAGCAACTCAATTTACTAAATTGCTGCATTCAGTGCGCAATCTTTTGAATGCTAATGTTGTAAAGGTTCTTAATTTTTGGGGCATTTGTGTTGGGGGCATGATGCATTTGATTTCAATAAGTGGGAAAGAGATGATTTTGTGAATATTTAAGGGTTGCAAGTAATTTGTATATGAACTGTTATGATTGATTCAGTATAATATGGCGGGAAGCACGAGAGCAGAGCTGGCTTCAAGTAGCCTTGATGGATCAAACTTTGGTTCAAGGTATCCAAATTTGGATAGGTCTGGGAGTTTCCGTGAGAATTTGGAGAGTCGAATGATGGTATCGGGGCCAGTGGTGTCAAGAAATGCATCGGCATCAGTGGAAGTTCCGCCGGTTTCTCAGCATATGTCGTTGGAGCCTTTCCCTACAAATGAGTTAAATAATGCTCGAATTGGAGAGTTGAGGAGAGTTCTTGGTATTTTTGTTGAGGACCATTCATTTGGGTCTTTGCAGGCAAAGTCACTTCCTCCAATATCATGGGAGGAGCTCAAACGATTCAGAGGAAGTGTTGAGGAGACTTCTTTGAGGGCAAGGTAATTTACACACCATTTTTATAGATATTTTTTTGTTGTACTACATATAGCAGAATAAACATGAATGACTGTTATTTCATACCTTAAAGATGCTTGATTGATAAGCTATTAGTGCGGCCACTTCACCAATCGTCAAAAGTTACAGTGGGAATTAAGGGATAATTTTCAAATTCTACATTGCCCCTGCAAGTAGCGCCCACTTATGTGGTTTGAAACCTGGGGTTTTGCACAAAAATATTTTTTTAATCTGTTATATGCGTGCTTGGTTGAATTTGAATCTGGATTCCTCTAAACCATCTTAGTTTAGTGCCCTAACCTGAACCAAAACTCTAAAGTTGCGATGAGAGTTGATGGACATTTTATATTTGATATTGGCATGTTATTATTTTATATCTGAATATGTGCTTGTCTCTAACCAGGGATAGAGCAAAATCTCTGCAAGATTCCATGTCGAAACTAGATAAATATTGTAACATTGTCTCAAAGAAGCGGCAGCGAAATGAAATCCTTTTGAATGAGAAGTCTAGCAACTTAAATTTATTGAAGACAGGGAGCCATTTGCACCAAAATCCTTCAGACATTGCTGGTCAGAGCTTGGGGGAAAGGACGAAAAATGGTGTTCCCAATAAGCGCATACGCTCGTCAATTATAGAAGGGCGGGTTTGTGTTTCTTACTAGGCATTTCTTTTGTTTTCTTGCTATGACGGCTATCAATGCTCTTAGTGTAACTAGTATCGATTTATCTTTACAATGTCTTCTCTTGAGCTCAATTTGTTTGTGTGTCAATGTACATTTTAGCTATCACCATTACGGAGTCTTCTCTTGAGCTCCTTTTGTTTATATGTCTATGTACGACTTCTTTTGGCACGTGTTAAAGTTGACTTTGTATTGACAAAGCTAACCTTTAATCTTCGAAAAATGAATTTCCAATTCAAATTACTTTTGAAGGACTTATCTGCAAGAGGAAAACGCAGGTGAATTTTGAATAAGAGATTGTGTAGACTGGTTGAAAATAAAGAATTCCCTCCTTGTTTTTCTACCATAAAAGTAAGACGCCACTTCTCATTTAATCGAGCGTTAAACATCCTCAAAATTTTAAACTTTCTTGAAACGAGGATGTATTATGATAGTAAAGATGTATATGCATATGCTAACTTTTCTCTCCATATCTTATGTAGACCTATCTGAATAACTATGGACAGTTTGCCCATAGATTGGAGTGCCAGTCTTTGTTTATGAGTTATGTGCAAACATACTGATCGTCTGGCATACATGTTTAGAATAGAAACATCTGATGTCTGTATTTTTTTAATCAGGCACCGCTGTCCTATTCTCTTCAATCAGAGGGCCTCAACACTCTTCTTTCTAGACAAGGCACTATGCTAGACAAGGATAAAAACATCCTAATTGACAAGGATAAAAGTATGCTGAGGGCTTGCCATGGGGTACCCCCAGCTGATGACAAGATACGTGGCTTGCCTGCTGGAGGAGATGGGTGGGAGAAAAAGATGAAGAAGAAACGATCTATTGGCAATAACAGAACTACAAATGGTGATCGAGAGCTCAAACAGGCAATGCAGCAAAGGCCTAGCAATGAGCCCCGTCCACGATCTGGCGATGGTCTTGGATTCAGGTAATTTCTATGGAAATGGCCTCTTGTTCTTTTTGATAGTTGAGGACCCTTTTGGTTTATCATCCTTAAAAAATATGTAATCTGCCCAATTATTCTCCAGAAATAGCTATTCGAATTTAGAACCTGAGGGTTAATGCAATTTCTGCTTGTATCTGTTTAAGAAAAATTGAGGCCGCTCTTTCTCCGTGGAACGTCTCCAATCACTTTTCACTCACATTTACAAAAAGATATTAATAGTTACTGATTGCTTAATTTACATTTATTAGTTGAAGGAGAGACTATGAAAGTGAGAACCAGAATTATTTTTGGGAACTATGGAGGTTTTGCAATGGACGAATGGAACTACACCTCTTTATGCTATTAACCAAATGCCAACTTATTTGGAATTCTTAGCTATTGTTTTATGCGGCTAAGCATGCTATGGAGTTTATGAGCATGACTTGGTGCTCTGAACCAGATATCATGGACAAGCTGAATTTCATTGTAATGCATGGAAGTGGATTAATCAGTTGGAAACAACGTATATAAAGTGCAAATATACTCAAGAGAAGCTGCAGATTTAATAACTTAGAATTGGCAAACGGCATGCTCATCAAATTGATTTATTTTCCTGCCTTTCAGGCTGGAAATATTGAGATACATTAAATAGGAAAGAGGTCAACTATGGCGGGCGGGTAGTATTATGTGAAAACCTACAGGTATAGGTTTAACCTTTGATGTATGAATACATTAAGCACAACATATTAAGTGGTGTGTGGAAGTATGAAGGACAGTTGCATATGTGTACATGTTTGGAATTGTTAATAATATTGACAGTCTTAAAGATGAAAATAGTGGAAGTGTTAGAGTGGGGCTGAACTTTTGGAATTCATGAATGAATAATAGATAAGATGATCGTAGACAATGGAACAAGGTTTTATTTCTCATATTTCGTGTGCAGGTTATAAGGAGACCGATTGAAAGAAGAGCACATTTTCAGTTGTTTTTGTTTATTTGTTCTGGGACTTGCTTTACTAACATAATGCGGTATACTGAATATACATGGATGGATGCATGGGAGGGAGAGATCCTATCTGTAGGATTTGGTTTGGGATTAGCTTTGGGATTTGTGCTTGCAAATATGAAGAGAAACATTCATTCTTCTCATTAATCACATGGTTGATAGCACATAATCTCAAAGCAAATCCAATGGTTAAAAATAGGTAGGATTTGTTTTTAAATTCTACTGATAGGATCCTTTATGCATGCATGCATGCATACATATACATATATACACAGTTATACATACATATACACATACATATGTGTGTATAGGTAACTATGTATGTGTGCGTGTGTGCGCGTGCGTGCGCGTGTGCATACATATGTAATGTATTTAGATATGTGTGTATACACATGTATTTGTGTGTCTATACACACACACATATGTATGTGTGTACACACACACATGCGCTCACGCGCGCGCGCACACGTGTGTCCGCATGTGTGTGTGCACGCGTGCACTTCACAGATATAAGAATTTATGCATTTATATATATTGACTTCTTTGTCCTTTCTCTGTTCACTTCCATTTTTTAGGAAGGTTCACTTCCATTTTTTCAGAAGATTCACTTGATATTCATAGGAACATCCTTTACCTTAACCTTGTGATTTAGGAGGTTGGGTGGAGGAATCATGGGCTTTGAAAGAACCAAGCAAAATTTTGAAGGAAAAATTACCAACCAGACCAACCAGTTTTGTAAGCCTGAAGGCTCAAAGCTAGATGAAGACAGTGCATGGAGTTTTATAGTTGCCTATCTTGTGCTCAGCTATGCTTATACTTTTTTGGGTCTAGGTGCCAATTAACATAGATCAGAGTTGATACTTTCGAGTTGGTAGCTGGGTAGTGGGTTCTCATATGTTACTCACTTATTTCAACTTTTGGTTAAGCTCGGGCTGCACCTGTAATTCCCCAATTCTCTGACATGTATTATGCAACAAAACCAATCATTCGTCTATTATTGTTACTCGTCACTTCCTGCAGTATAGGCTCTTGTGTAAATGCTTGAATTAGTTTATTTGGTTTTGTGAGTGCGCAAATCAATACTCATATTGCATATCTTTATGTTTGTGGTGACAGGCTGCAAATTGCAATTAAATCCAGCCATGCTAACTACCTTCTAAAATCTTACAGGACTGGATCCGCTAATGGAATCATCGGCAATAGTAAGATGGACAGCAGTTTTCAATTGAGTGGTGGTAGTTCTCGCATCATACCAAGGACCGACCTGGGCAATGGATCTCTTCCAAATGATAGAAGAGAACGTTCTGGGGTTGACAAGGACCGAGTCATTGCTAAAGCAAACAATAAGTATGCATACTTTTATGACATTTCCTGATCTCACATCTTTATCATATATGCTCTCAGTAGTTATAGCATCTATAATCTGTGTAATGATCTTATGCAAACCCTTCTTGTTCCTTCTCATGTGAATAGCTCATTTTACGACATTCGTTGCATTTTCCTTTGCTTTTTTTCTTTCTTTTCTGAAGCATGGTTTGAATCTCAGCCGATCCCGATCTGAGATGGCCGTTTTCGATCCAGAAAATGACCGTCCAAGATGCAATTCTGCTGCCATCTGATACAGAGTTAAATAGGTTTACCAGCTGCTTAATATTAAGCGTATTAACGGGTTAGTGGGTTTAATAATACGTTATTGGTTTATGGTTTATTTGACATCATTAATTACTTAAAAAACTCAAAACAGTATAGTTATTTTTACCAAGTATCAAAACAAGCATTTTACGCATGATCAATTGCTAAAGAGTTTGTCAAATTGTTTAAAGTCATTAGTTGGTATTACTATTTATTAAAAGAATTTTATATTTTTTTCAAGAAATTGCCGTACGATTTAAGATCCGATATTTCCGATTCTAGACAGTCGATATGGCCGATTCCAACCCGAAAACTTACAGCTCGATACGGATATTGATGCCGAGGTTTTAAACTTTGTTCTAAAGGCTTTACTTTTCTCTTTACTTGCTTGAGTGCTACTCTCTTGCCAGTTAATCTTTGCTTTTCTGAATATTCAATGCAATGGTGTAAATTAATCTTGATCTTTTTTTTATGAAACAAATTTGACCCTGTTACGCCACTTTGTTCTTTATAGTTTCACATATATTCTTTTGGTTTCATATTTAATTTTAATTTCATTTGTCACGCTACATTTCTCAACCTGTTACCAGGTCGAATATATGTGAGGATGCTCAATTAGGAAACCAGAGTCCTTCACCAAAAGTAAAATCGGCTAGGGGGCCGAGAACTGGTTCAGGTGTTGCTATGAGCATGCCTAATTTCCCCCGTTCTTCAGGAAGCATAGATGGATGGGAGCAGTCTATTTGCTTGAACAGAGCCCAACCCTTGAATGGGGCAAGCAATCGTAAGCGGCCGTTACCAACAGGCTCCTCTTCACCTCCTGTAACTAAATGGGGAGGTCAACGCCGTGAAAAAATATCTCGTACTCGAAGGGCAAATGTAGTTTCTCCAGTATCAAATTTTGATGAAGCTCAGGTTGAAGGCTCTGCGGGTCCCTCCGATCTTGGAGCCAGTGGGGTTTTGTTCAGCAAGGGTATAATACCAAATAACTCTCACCCAAAATTGAAGCTTGAGAGTGTTCCATCCCCTGCTGGGCTATCGGAAAGTGAGGAATCTGGTGCGCTCGGAAACAAGGCTAGAGAGAAAGGAATCGATAATGCTGAAATTGAGGATGGGACACTAAATGCAGCAGTTTATAAATCTGCAAATTTTGTTTTGCCTTCAAAAAAGAATAAGATTCCTCCAAGGGAAGAAATCGGGGATGGAGTACGGAGGCAAAGCCGGAGCGGGAGAGGTTCACTACAGTCAAAAGCTTGTTTTCAGATGAGCAAAGAAAAGGCGGAGAGTCTGGAAACTGCCAAGCCATTTAAAAGTGGGAAGCTTATTTCTGATAAGACAGAAAGGTATCTGTTTTATTTCCGCTAATCCGAGGATTATTAGATTTTAAGCATGCGCCATGCACGTCTATCCATATTGATTGTTGTTTGTCATGGTTTTAAGAGTTATATAAATTGTCTAAATAAATTCTTATGACTATGTTCAAATATTTGAAATGACTAAACATCATTGTATAAGTGATGAAAATTTGCATATGGATAAGTGAGATAATACATTTAAATAGATGATCATGCACTTAAATAGTAGAGTAAGAAGAGAGGATATTGCATTCCCTAACAATGCACTAATTTTATGGTTTTTTTAATATTATAAGTTGTTTTATTCCCAGATAACCCCAAATAATGTGTGGGAGTGGGTCACCCGATTTTGTTGTTCGTAGAACGCGAGTTACCAATCTAGAACTCATGGGGCCCACTGAATGGCCTTCTTCGTTCTTCTTCCTACAGCTTCTCAATATGCCTTTGTGTTAACGTGGCACAAAATTAGAGTCAATTTTGAACCATTAGCTACACCGTGTTAGCATTACAATAGTAGAGATAATCAATAAGTCTAAGTTTCTATTATATTTCGTGCAGTAGGGTTGGCCGTCCACCTTCAAAGAAGGCATCAGATCGCAAGAATTCTACTCGTCCTGTGCAAATTATAGATAGTGGTTCCTCAGACTTTGCTGGTATCATTTTCATGCAATTTGTTGTTTATGAAATAAGTTTGTTCATTTGTTCTATGCTATATTATGCAGACATCTGATTTACTTTTCTCTTGTAGGCGAATCAGATGACGACCGCGAAGACCTATTAGCAGCTGCAAAAGCTGTTCAAACGGCTGGCTGTGAGCATCTTTGTCTAATTTCTATCAAAGTTTTAATTGTTTTCTTTTAGTGTTTAATTCAGTTTTCACTGGGGTCTGCAGGTCTTACATGCTCCAAATACTACAACAGCAGCAGCAGCAACAGTAGCAGCAAACAACAACAAGCAAACGCCTCGACAAGTTCAAAAGAACCTGTTTCATTTTGGGAGATGATGAAACCAGTATTTTCTTCAGTCCATTCTGAGGATCTTGCCTTGGTGAAGCAGCAGGCATGTGTGTCAACCTAAATTTCCACTTTATTTGTCACATCATAGGTTTAAACTTATGTATGTTATTGTTTGGCATCATAAACATAACCCATAACCACGTATTTGTATTTTTAAACTATGTTTACAGATAAATTTTGCTGAGGAGCTGGATGGAGTTTGCTCTAATGTGCTTGACGCTGACTATCATCTAATGGTATCAACTATTGGAATATGCTGCTAATGCATCTTCGCCTATTGCTTACTTCTGTTCTTATATTAAAATTCATGCCACTTCCTTTGGCCTTCTGTTTTTGTAAATGATTTTTCGAGGGTAAAACTGTTGGGGTTTTGTCAAATGACTTTTTAACGTATCTTGTCGTTTTAGTTGTAATCTAGTTATTTGGGCCACTTATAATATATTGGCCACTTACCACAGACTTCTGTAGCATTTCTATGAATAATAATGTGTGCATTGTTAATTGTTAATATATTTTCCTATTTAGGCCGATGATGCATACCATGCGATGCCATCTCACATTCCTCAACAAGTAAGCCAGATTGATGAGCCACAGTCAGTTAAAGTTGCACCTGGAAACAGAGAAACAAAGAGATTTTTTGATAAAATGATTCCACTATCACAAAGGCTTCTCTCTGCCTTCATTTTAGGGGAGGGGGATGATGCGATTGACACTAACACTAAGCAAGGAGATGCATATTCACAGTTTTTAAGTGACTGTTCCCCCAATGGTACAAATTGCTGCGTGAAAAATGAGCATGGGTCTGATATTACCAAATCTAGATTAGAGTTTGACAATGATCCGGGGAGCCAAACAAATTGCTATGGAGATAATACACCTTGCAATGGATTTTCATCTCCTAGCACTATCTTTAGGAGCCCAAACAACTTCATATCCGTTGATGAGCTGTTGCAAGAAAATGATGATATGATACATCCAGATAATCCACATGTAGCTGCTCTTGCTGAATTGCATAAAGATAACTCGCAAGAATCTACGAGTTCAGATACTGCACCATATCAGTGCGAGTTCGAGCAATTGTCTTTGGATGATAGGATCTTGATGGAGCTGAACAGTATCGGCATATATCCAGATGCTGCGGTAATGCCATTTTTAAATCTAGAACATACGATTTATCTATGTGAAAAATTCTTCATGCATTAGTTGCATAAACAATTGATTTTTTTCATCATTGATCATCAAAGGTTAAATGTAAATAAGAAAAGGTCAAGTTCAGACACCCACATGATACATATGTTATCACAGTTGGCACTCTAACTGCTGTTCTTGTGCTTTATCTTGCCCTGTCCACTTGCTTGGTTTTCAAATTACTTTTTAATTTTCTTTGTTTTGACATACTTATTTTTTTCCCGTTTTTTGTACATATATAATTATTAGTCAATAAAATATAAAATATATAATACAAATTAGGAGACATTTAATAGACATGCTTATGGGCTTGGTTAATCAACGTACTTGCGTTCTTTTTAACTTTTTGCATTGGTTTTAAACAACCTTGCATTATTCAAATAGAATATGAAAGTTGCAGAAGTTCAGAATGTGTTGAACAAAAAAGGTAATGCATACTCACTAATTGTACCATTCACGTACTTTCCTTAAATACTCTGTTTTAGTTTATTTCCTATTACCTGCTCTTTTACATATCAATGATTTGTTGGCTGAAAAAGCCAGAGGGGCAGGAATGTCCTCAACTTAAGAGGAGTATACGGTATCCCTAATATTATTTTCTTCATCTTCTTTTTTTTAGGAATATCCCTTAGTTATTTTCACCTGCAAGAAATGCTGTCTTGTAATATACAGTTGAAAGTGGCATGTACCAGGAAGAAAAAACACTATATATCCTGGAAAACATGTGAATGCCACAGTTAGATGGTAATAACAACATCCCACAAAATGTGGAGATGGCCCCTTTTGCACCTCTAGACATGAGCATCCAAGGGGAGACTCCCTCTCATCTCAAGAGGAGAGCAGTCCATCTCATGACATTATATCCCGTTTATAAATCTGATATACACTAATGTAATGTTTGATTGATGCCGGGGATCTCTCGTTACATTAACCTCATCTACATGTACATCTTCTTTAATTGGATCAATATGCAAAACTATAACCACTGTCTTACCGAATTACCTTGTTAAATTTATCTGAAAATAACATGTAAATAACATGTTTTTGAGTGCTGTGTGCATTTCTTGGTCCATCGGAAGTTTCTGTCAGTAGATAGAAAACTCACTTTGAGTATTGACAAAATGTGAACTCATTAGATGATTCTTCATTCCTTGTCTCTGAACCTGCATCTTATACCTATATTTGGATGCCCATGTATGATGACTCAATGTTTAGTTTACCCGTTCTCCTGCAATTGCTTTGTTACAGCCTGATCTAGCTGAGGGAGATGACGATGAGATTGATAAAGAAATTTCTGAACTCAAGCTCACGCTATACCAACAGGTTGCGTTTTTTGCAATTTTTTTTGGTTTCTTATAGCATGTTTTGTTCACTGTATCATGTAATTATCCTAATCCTTCTTAACTATTATATGGCGAATTCCCGAACGTTTTCTAGTAGCCCCTCATGATAGAAAGTTACAAAGATGAGAAGGTAGATATGGAACCTACCACAGACCCAGTATGTCCCTGTCTCTGCCCTTTCGATCGTAAAAGCATATTGCCCATCATTTGTCTCCAAGTATTATTATTAGTTAATTATCAATAGAATATTCTCCTGTGAGGAGTTCTTGTTAGTGGCTGCTAATTTGTTTTTTCCTCTAGTAATCTACTCTGCTGAACTAAGTCAAATCCGCTTCCCTCTTCTAAAATTATCTTCTTCAAAACCGTAATACTTCAACAATTTGGGTTTGTGAGGTGATCATTTTAGGCCTTTTCCATCTTACAACCTAAAATTTTAAAGCTCATTGTAACAAAATCCTATTTGGATTTCTGAAAGGCGGCTAACCTTTTTTATATATCTTTCATTGTTACAACCTAAAACTCAGTATATCATCACTACAGGTAGTTCTCTTCATATGTAGAACCCTTTTTAACCGAAAAACCATTTGCATTTGCTAGGCGGGATCATCCATTTATAGAGGGTGTGTTTTAAAACAAAAGTCCAGTATCTTATCCTTTAGGCCCATCTCCCAACTAATCAAGCGAGTTTCATATGATGATCAAACTGTACTTTATGATCCTTTGCTGCTGATGCCAATTGGTGGTAAAACAGTTGTTGAAGAAAGAGGAGTCGTGGGGACTAGGGTATCTGCAAAGGATGTGAAAACTGGAGGTGTTTATTGATCCTTAAATTGGGTTGGCTCGGTAATTTTCCAAATCACAGTACATTTTCTATTAGCCAACCCCATTATTTGGGATAAAGGCATGTCCTTTGGTTTGCACTTTTAATCATCATGGCATTTATAATGCTTTACCATACTTTATCTCTTTGCTTCTTAGAGATGGTAATATGTGACTTTGTGAGTAGAGATTTGGTTGTAACTTGATTGAATTTCTTATTTTAAATATATGAACATGTAGTCTACTACCATATGTTAACTAGATTGAAAATTTTGTTCTTCAGTGTGATTTATAGTAAACGTGAATACCTTGACCTTCTTAAATGTTGATCTAACTTACTTGGTCAATAGGTGGGGAAGAAGAAAAGTCTGTTGTGCAAACTGGAAAAAGCGATCGAGGAACAGAAGGAATATGAGATGAAGTAGGACTCCAATACTCTAGATCTATTCACATGGTAGACAACTTGACCGAATTTTACCTTTTATCTGCAGGAACCTTGAGAGTCTTGCTATGAAACAACTTATAGTGATGGCTTATGAAAAGCACCAGGTAATCATTTTCCAATTCTCTCAGGTGCTTTTGTTTTCACTTTTGAGAAAGTTACTTAGTGTATATATCACGTGTATTTATGTTAAGTTGCATAATAGTGGACGGAACAGAGGAAGGAGAGAAGGAAAAAAGAAAAAGATCAGATGAAATGATAAAATTATAGGAAATGAAGTCGTGAAAAGAGGAGAGGAAGAAGAGAGAAACGAACAAATAATGTGATCTTAGTATGATAGTTCTATAGAGTATAGACTAATATGGCATAAACGCAAGGTTCGAGAACTCGGTCTCGGTTTCGGTCTCTCATAAATTTATTAGTTTCGCTGGGTTTCGGCTACTTTTTCTAATCTCGGTTCGGGTTTCGGTTTCGACGATAATACAACATACTTAACTGTCGATATATTAAATACTTAAATTTATGCTTCTATATTACAAGACAATGATTCCAGTATTTTAAAAGCCAGCCATGATGCAAAATATATTGAAAAGTGTACTTAGATAAGTATTAATATAGGGTTTGGGTTTACTTTTTTGCGGTTTTCTAACAACAAAGGCCTACAATGATCACAATGACATTAAAAACGGTATAAAAAATAAGTTTTTAAAGGTTTTGGCCGAAACGATATTGTATGATTAGTTTCGTATCTGTCTCGGTTGGTTTCGTATCGGTCTCCACCGAAACCGATACGAAACCACCACGTATCGATAGTTTCGGCCGAAACCTCGAACCTTGCATAAACGTGTCCATCACAATTACCGGTTGACATAGTTTATCCTTTTAGCTATTTTTATGGAACAACCCACATGCAATCAGCAACCAAACGTGAAGGTCAACTGAGGTTAGGAATCTATCTCCTAGGTGCTTGTCATTGGTAAAAGTTCCTTTGGTCTTGCAGGCAATCTCCAGCTATTAGTAGAACTGCCTTTGAAGGACCCTCAATACTTTTATCTTTCCTCTTTTATTCAAAAAATATCGGTATCTAGCTAGTATCATTATGTGTCGGATGTATTTGTCATGCATTCTATCAAGAACCACTTCACCCGAAAACTTAAGTTGTTGGGTTTATGGTATAACAATGTATATCAAGCTTAATATAAACTTAATACTCTATGCCACATGTAAAGGCCTGCAGCAGAAACACTCACTTGTAACGGCAGAATAAATGGGGATAAATAAATATTTTAAATTGACAATGTTTAAGTTTGAACCCGGGACCTTTTGGAACCTAGTGTGCTGATACCATGTCAAAAACCACTTCACCCAAAAGTTTAAGCTGTTGGGTTATGGGATAACACTGTATATCAAGCGTAATATAGACTTAACACATTGCGATATTTATTTAATGTAAGTTTTTTCTGATCCAATGTATTATGTCTATTGCATGTCTCTAAAATCTTGTGTCTGGCAGTACGGTCGTGGAAGTCATGGTTCCAATAAGAGTGGTGCTATCAGGGTTCCTAAGCCAGTTGCCATGGCCTTCGCTAACCGAACTCTTGCAAGATATCGGAAATTTGAGGAAACAGGCGAAAGCTGCTTCAATGAACCTACCTTAAGAAATGTGCTCTTTTCTGAACCTGTGACCGATAATGATGCAAAAATTGCCAATGGCATTAGCTCTGTGCTAGCTCCCAGTATGCATGTAGAATCACAAAACTGTCAGCTAGGTTCTAGGGTAGCAGGTACATTACTTACGTTGCAACATAATATCTTTAATTTACCTCTTTATATCTCTGTCAATCAGAGTCTTTTAAATATGTTGTTAATGGACCTGTCACTGTTGTAAAAAGCCCCATAAAGCCCCGCTTTAACGGAAAGCGGTCACAAAGCGCTTCACTTTCGTATAAAGCGGTAGCATAAAGCCTCAATGCTTCTTTAGTGGCCTAAAATCCCGTTTTGGTGCGCTTTTATGTGCTTGAAACCCAGCTTAAACCCGCTTTTTAATCGGTTATAATAAAATAAAGTCCTTGTTCTTTTCAAATTTTCATATTAAATAATAGAACCGGTGAGTCTTCTTCTTGTCTTTAATCTTTACTAATATTTTTTTAGACCTTATATTATGATATGTTTATTAATGTTGTATTAAAATTATTCAATATATTTCTATTATTGGATATAAACTTTATAGAATATAAAAAAGAAAAACATCTCTTCTTTTCCTCATCTTTTGTATATAAATCTTTCTATCTATCTAACTTTTCTATCATATAATCTTGTTTAATATTAAAAAACGTCTTGGCGCTTTTTGCCGTTAAAACCCCAATAAAGCCCGCTAAAGTCTAAGCCTTATCCTTCCGCTTTGCTACGCTTTACGCTTTCCACAACACCGACCTGTTTTATACTATTTTAATGCAAAAGCAGTGGGGGTCTCTGATTAACATTTCAATTTTATTGTGAACTTGACATGCGGCGAGGAAAATCCTCATTAATTTTGAGAAAAGAATATCTATCTTGTAATTGCTCAAATCTTTTTAATGTTTTTAAAGATCTTGACCAAAAATATATCTTAAAACCTCTGCTAATTCGAATTAAAATGTTTCTGAATGTTCTTTAATGATTGTAATGTAGGTATCTCTACTGTTCTAATGCCAAAAAAGGTCTCAAATTGAATTCCGATTTCATTCTGAGCCTCCCACATGGCTAGAATAATACTCATAAGTAGCGTGTAGCTCATTTGTAAAACTACTGTATTTGTAATATGACATCACTATTCCTATGAACTTCTTCCTGTCTTCAGTTTTGACTGAAGAAATGTACTGGTTTTCATTTGCAGCTTCTGGTGTGACATCAAGCATCATCGAGAGACATGGGCCTGTTTATAAAACCGACAAAAATCAATTCGATCCATATCAAGTCGTCAATCATTTTTCAGAGCAAACATTTGTTAGAAACGACCCTATCACTAACAGAGTTAAGAAAAAGGAAGTGCTACTTGATGATGTTCCAAGTGGCACAAAATGGAAGAAAAATGACGAGGATCATAATAGAGGCACATCAGCGAAAAATCCTGCTCCCAAAGGTGAGCGTAAAACAAAATCAAAGCCCAAGCAGAAGATAGCTCAATTATCAACTTCCGGAAATGGCCTTACGAGAGTAACAGAAACAACTATAGTGAACACAGAAGTTGAATTGACTGGCTCCTCGAAAGAGACGGAAGATGATATTTTTACGAACTTGCCATTGCAGGGTATAGAGTCAATTGATGAATTAGATGTAGCTGATGGTCTCGGTGGTCAAGGACAAGATATTGGTTCGTGGTTGAATGTTGACGATGATGGTCTACAAGACAACGATCTCGTGGGCCTTGAAATTCCAATGGACGACCTTTCTGATTTGAATATGGATTTCTAAAGAGAGAGAACTTCTTCTGTGCATAATGCTAGTACTTCTATGATACAACTAACTACCCTGAACTTCTACCTCAAGCAGATTAGAATAGACCAGCCCATTCTTTTATATACCTTTTCAAAGCAATTGACAGATCCTAATTGTGTTCTGTCATCTTAAATCTCTCCTTGTACCAAATTACAGTCTTTATTGAATATTTACCATTTATATTATTTTAGGATATCATTTTTGTTTTGCAAATTGCAAGCTCTCCTTTTTCTTCTGGAAAGTGCTTATACTTGTATTTTAATGTTTTCTGAGCTCCTTACGAGTACCTGAAAAGGTTTCTTGAGCTTCATTTGAGGATCAGGCAATTCGGCGGTTTAACAGGGATTATACAGTAGACAGTTAATTTGCAGGCAAATACCATGTACTTTCTCCGTCATGTATTTGGGACAGATTTATGAGTTGCAGAGCCTTGTGTGGTGCTGGTATCTCAGGTTTGGCAGAAATGATTGGCGCTATACAATAATCCATTCTGGAGAATTCTCAAGCTGCTTCTGGCATTCAGGTAATAACCGGACCATTTTTGTACTTGATAGTTCTCTTGTTTGTGATCATTATTAAAAATAGAAGCTAACCCCTTTATCTTAAACTATCTGCCCTATTGCTTTTTTGAACGTTGTATTAAGTGATTACATGGCCAAAAGCTATTTGTTTCTCATTTTGGAGAAGGTTAGCTATGCGAATTCTGGTTTGCATCTGAATTTATCAAATATCATGGTGCATACAGTTTTAAATTGTTCTTGCTAGTTTCTGTTGTATTATTTGTTGTATTCATATTTTTGTAACAAATTAATTTTGTTTCTACTTGAAATCCCTTGTTAAGTAATAACCTCACAAACTGCTGGGTGATGAGAAAGATTTCACCCCATAGGCCGAATATTATATCCACGCGCATCCATTAAAAACATGCCAATTTATGCAAGAAATTGTTATGTATATGTAGAATATAGGGTAAATTGTTTGAACCCCCCTGGCCCCTATAAAACTGTGAAAAACTTGCTGGGCATTTTCAGCATCTGAAAAACCCTTAGGCCCATCAATGATTCCATCAAATACCAACAACAATGGGTATTTTGGTATATCCTAGAAATGCCCTTTAGAAACCGTGTGCGCAAGTACAAGGATGCAGCTGCCCATTTTTGTAATAGTGCTGCTGTTTTAGTTGCATGTAACTTCAATCCTGAGTTGATTTTTGTTTAAAGGACCGAGAATTAAATGCTTCAACCAATTCATTTTCCCTTCAAATTCACTTCAAATTCATTGCTTCCCCCCGCCCCCCCTTCCTTCCCAAAAAAAACCTATTTGCCACCGGAACAAGAAATATCCTATTCATTTTCTCCTTTATCTTCTCTCATTTGCAAATTACTCTACTTTTATTTACTATCCAACAAATTAAAACTTTATTTACCGTCTTGTTCATTGATGATCGTCCTAACTTGCACATTAATTTGTTTTGTGAGTGGATCCAATGGGAAATGTGCGATCTTGACCATCTCGAAGACGACAATGTGGTTCGAATTGAAAAGAACAATCTCATTTCAACTTGATATACCGGTAGATAAGTAGAAACTTTCATACAAAATGAAGAAATATGGAGATCATATGGTTATGATGATAACTGAAGATGACTATATAAATATGGTTTGTATCCATCAAGAGACGAACGAGAAGGTCATCTATATGCAAGTATTTGTTGATACCCAAACCATTATAAGCAGGTTTGTTTTTATTTGACTTGATTTTTGTTTAGAGTAATATACAAGATAGTTGCCTGTAACATCTAAGAACATGCCTATAAAATTTAACCACTTGCATGTAATTTTTAACCACTTACCTGTAACTCCTAAGCAGTTTCCTGCAACATCTAAAAACTTGTCGGTAACTTCTAAGAAATTGCTTGTAACATCTAAAAAAGTTGCATGTAATATCTAAGCAGTTGTCTATAACTTCTAAGTACTTGCCTGTTAGTAATTGATGTTAGGGTCGCAACAGTTGCGGACCGTGGCGGAATAATGAACAAAAAATTTCAAGAGCATGACACCAAATACAACATCCAAAATCATCCAAATACAAATAGTTGTTAAAATCTAGTAAGCATAAATTGGGGTTTAGGAGGCTACAATTTTTGTAGCATGTCCACTCGCTTAATGGAAGATCCAAGCTAGACTTCATGTCGTAGGGATCGAGCTTGCAAGCGGATATACTTGTCGAAGATGATCCATTTCGAAGAAAACCCCAACCCAAGTTTCAATTTCACCAAAAGAGCATATTTTGTGAAGTAACTTGCTCTCATAATTTGCTAAACAATGAGAGGAAGAGATGTAGTTATCTCACTCGCTAGTTTTCTCTCATTTTTCTCCCCTGAGCTCTTATTCTCTACAAACGAAAAAGAGGAGAGCGAAAGAGCATGCAGGAATGAAAAGAAGATAGAGAATGCTTTATACGAAAATAGTCTTTTATTCTATTTTTTTTAATATGAAGCCCATATCTCTCTACAACCTTCTCATTTTATTTATTATTAAAAAGATATGACTTATTTCTTTAATAATAACAAGAAGAAAATGATGTGTCCCTTCTAGAAGTTTATCAAATATATAAAACATTTAAAATGTGTTATCATATATAATATATGTATTGTATACACATACATGTATTTGAATCATATACAAATACCAAATGAGAGATAAATAGAAAGTGAACATAATACTATATATATATATATATATATATATATATAATGGAGGAAAGAGGTCATAGGAGGGAATTTACTCCTTTGGCGTCGAAAAAATACACCCCCATCGTGTTTTCCGACAATCGGAACCCATCATCTTCATCGTTATCATCTAAGATGTGGGTACACCAAATTTCATGTGATTCTACAACTTTTTCACCCTTGATTTAGCAATGTAAAAAGTTCTATCGTCGGTAAACCGTTAATTTTGAACCCACTAATTCAACGGTGAAAAAGTTGTAGAATCACATGAAATTTGGTGTACCCATATATTAGATGATAACTATATATATATATATATATATATATATATATATATATTAACACTTGAATTAATAATCCGGTTTAAACATAAACCGGCTAATATTATAAAACATCCGATTAATGTACATGTATCATATACACGTATTTAATCGAACTCCCTCATGCATCATCATATGCACACCACATCGTTTCGCTTGAGTGGTCAAACCTGTGTGGGACTCTAAAGACTCAATCGATACACTGGCAGTAGGTTATGATCATATCCGTTGAATTTTAAACACTTTCAGATCAATCCTCTCACGGGTTAACCTACAAGCACGTCAGTTGTACTAGCTGCATGTAACAACTATTTAGGTATTGATCAAAAGAAAGGTCGACAAGTAAGATCATCCGAACACAATCAGAGCCTATCAGTGACAGTTACCGTATAGTTCGGTCTCTTCGTCAGAGAATGTCGTATACTGGGTCTGGGAGGTGGAAACTGTCAGACGCCCAATAACCCGATAAGTCATGCTGAGGTCAAACTAATAATCACCCGAGATACAATTGATAACACTTATCAGTTTATCTCAACCGCCCTGGTTAGGGACTTATGGTTATAGCCAATCAAGCACCGCGCGACATCAACTCCCAATACCGAGAGAAACGAATCCCTTCGTCTGCTCACTGCCCTCATTTGCTTCGGGACTGTACCCAACTAAAACCTGCTTACACGGCTCTTTAAAGCCGTGGTAGGATAGTAATCAAAGTACAGTGGGAACAAACACAAGACGCTATGGCGATCTCAGGTCAAAAGTCTACCCTGTACTCATGTCACCAGAGAACTGCTATCTGACAATAGGTATAATACTATCTAGGAGTTCTCGGTGAGTTCTCTCAGTGAAACTCATTCTCTAATAAGTGCATGTATACAATTTTTGGTGTCAAACACCAATGGTTATGGGATCAACCATCGCTCTGGTCAGGATCAAGAAACATATACACTAGTCTAAACTAGAGTACCGATGCCCAGTTTCGATATTCTTAAGACTAAGAATATTTAAGGATGTATTTATAGACTGTCCAGACCCCACTAGTATGATCCCTATCATAATCCTGGTAGTCGAGCACAAAATCCTATGGGTTATTATCATGTATTAGCAATACGTAATAACAAGTAAAACATATACACATGAATGATAAAAACAAATTAGATAGCATAATATCATCTCGTTGTTCTATCCATATAGGTCCATGTACAATTACAATAATTAGTTTCAGGATATCTATATCCAATAATTTCCTACTTGCACTTAAGACTAATTATTGCGGTATCACATACCCAGCTTCTCTAATAACAGTTTCACAAACCGTATTTGAGAAACAGTCTCAGCGTGTTGATCCACTATACTGTTTCTAATTTCTTCTCTCTTTATATCAATCTCGCCGAGATCAATTATCTCTCGAATTAAGCGATACCAGCCTTAGAATTTGTCTGGATAGCTGATTGGACCAAGTTCAAAAATGAACATGTTTATCTAAACAATTTCTTGGGCTGTATCCTTTGCCGAGTCATACTCAGCACCCAAAATCATGTCTACCTCAGTATCCTGTCTGGAACCCGTCCAATATACCGTTCCTCATAAGAGGGTAAACTTGTAACTCGTGACAGACACCCTGTCATCGATGTCACCTTGGAAGCTGGCATCGGTAATTGCCTCCTGTTGGGGGCTGTCATTACCATACACTAAGATCATTCATGTATGTTCTTCACTGCTTCCCTATATTTCTCCAGGATTGGACTGATATCTGCTTACTGTAGCAAGTGCATAAGCTACATCTGGTCTGGTACATGACATCGCATGATTGATTCCACTTTCGAAACATGTGGAATGTCATTCATGCGAGTCCCTCTCCTCATCAGTTTAGAAGACATCTCTTTAGAGAGAGTGACTCCATTTTATGCGGGTACACTACCGTGATAGGAGTCTTCCATTCTAAACTGCTTTAGAATGGTTTCACAGTACCTAGATTGGGACAATCCCTAAATCCTTCTAGATTTATCTCTATAGATTTAGTCACCAAAATTAATGATATGTTACCCAAATCTTATATGGAGAAACATCTGTGACAACCATAGTTTGACCGAATTGTAGCATAGAAACATCATTTTCCATCAGGAGGATGTCATCTACATACGATATGAGGAATGCGACATTACTCTTTACATTCTTCTTACAAATACCGAGTTCATTTACTACTTTGATGAAGTCAAACACTTTGACTGGTACATCAAAAAAGATGATCCATCTCCGCGATGTCTGCTTTAGTCCATAAATAGACTTAGTTGCTTGCACATCTTTCCATTGCTCCCACTGACTACAAGGACCCTTGGTAGAGTCGTATATATGTACACTTCTAAATCTCTATTTAGAAAGACGTTATAGACTTCCACCTGCCAGATCTCACAGTCATGAAAAACAACAATGGCAAGTCATATTCGAATGGACTTCAGCATACACACTGAGAAAAAAATTTCATCATAATCCACAGCTGGTATTTGATGAAATCCTTTTTACTACAAGTCTAGTTTTATTAGGTTATTATTTTTCCATTTGCACTGATCTTCTTTTGGAAAATCTACTGGCTCCAAATGGGTTTTACCCCTTCAGGAGTATCCAACAAGGCCATACTTTGTTGGAGTGCATGGAGTCCAACTTGGACATCTTAGCATCTACTCAACAGTCAGAAGTCACTACTTGCTATGGCCTGCTGATAACTAGTAGGGTTATCATCAACCATGATGCAAACCTCCCTATCACCGTCTACGAGGAAACCATGGTATCTTTCGGGTGCCAGAGGTTGCTTACTAGATCTGTGGAGTGACTAACGTTTGTCGGCTACAATTGAATTCTCAGGTTCCACTAAATTTTCAGTAATCGTTTGTGTTTTTGGAATCTCTTTCAGTTCTACCATACTCCCATTAATTTCTTTTGTAAGAAATTCCTTTTCTAGAAAAGGTGGCGTGTAAAAAAAAATAATTTTTGATCTTGAAAATGGTAGAAGTTAAACCCTTGCAAATACTTGGGATAATTCACAAACTGCTCATTACTGAAACGTGCCTCAAGTTTGTCCGGATTCTACTTTTCAACATAACCTGGATAACAGTATATCTTAACAAACTTAATACATGGTCTTATTCTTATAGGGAGTTTTTCGTCACCCCATTGAGATAGGAATACACGCGCGCTTGTCAGGCGCATTACAGATTCCTCTTGCCTAGGGTAGGCGGAGGTTTATTGATTGTGGGATCCGAATCTCCGGCAGCCGCGGACTAAGCTACCGTTAATTACCCCTCGCCTTTGGAGCGAGGGAACCTCCGATTAACGGGTTAAACTGGTCATGCGAACTCAATATGCAGTGTTGTGTTTTGAAGGGGTTTTGGATATATCGGGGACCCCGCAGAGTTTTTACGGGGGTCCCGCTACCCGGATAGCAGGCTGGGGGTCAAGGGGGCTAGCAGCTCCTTTGTGGGGTGCGGGGCAGCGCCCCGTTAGAAATTTTTTCTAACGAGAACAGTGTAGTGGAGTATGTGTGTGCGTGCATATATATATATATACATATATATATATAAAGGAAAGGGAATCCATAGGATGCGTGGGAGAAGGCGCCAGCTCCTCACGTGAGCGGCACGCGAGCGCTTAGGCGCTTGGGCGCTGGCGCTAGCGCCCTCACGTGCCCGGTACATGGGCGCTCGGGCTCTGGCGCTGGCGTTTTGGTCGCCAGCGCCCCACGTGCCCGGCACGCGGGCGCTCGGGCGCTGGCTGTAGGGTTCCTAGGCACACTCATGAGGTTATACAAGGTATCAATCATGTCAAAATCAAATTTTTTATGTGCCGAACAACCCTATGCAAGATCGTGTACTAGAGATTAGGCGAAAATAAAAGCAAGCAAACTATTTTGCTACTAAGTGAAAGGGATAACAACCTTTGTAGATCCGGTCCTTCACTTCTAATGCTCTGTGTTGACGTCCCTTCGCTGCGATCATCGGGATCCCGGACCCTAGCGATGGTTTCTTCGGAGAAATGAGCGGGCTAGGTCGTTGACTTCGAGGCCGAAGATGATCTACGTCGAGGAGACTCAAGCTCAAGCTCCATCTTCACTTGGTCATGAACTTTGTGAAGAGAACACCCTATACTACATGGCAAGTGGTAGAGGATGAAGAAATAGGAAGTGGGTTCACTTTGGATTTGGATTTCTCACTCTTTTTCTTCACTTGAAATTTTTTTAGCAAGCTTTCTTCTTCTTGAAGAAGATGAAGAAGAAGAAAAGAATAATGAATAATGAATTAACTAAAATGAATAATCAAGTGAAGTATATCATAATGCAACCATAGGTGAGCTAACATTTGTAGAGACTAAATCCTAGTTTGAGCTAATGGTTAGGTTAGTGAAAGTCTCATGCAAAACAAAATGGTTAGACTTTGTCAAAGATGCTTAAAAAGCTTCATGAAGCTTTAAGCAAAAAAACAAAGAAAGCCACCATTTTGTTTTTGCTAAAAATAAATAAAATAAATAAAACCCAACCATTAACCTAAACATGGTGTAAGTCATACACACACCCAAGTTTGCATGTATCATCAATCATGATACAAACTAGTGCACAAACATATATCATATATACAACTTGTGCACATCAAGTGAGAAAATCAATCATAAGTGAACAAATACTAATTAATGTAAAGTAATATATCAAATATATAATTATACATTAAATCATTAAATCAATACTTGATTTAATGATCCGGTCATATCGCATATAACCGACTAATATCCAGGGTATCAATATGTCGAATCAACACTTGATTCGGTAACCCGGCTATATCACATATAACCGTACGATGATACAAATCGCGAGAATAGAACACAGTATCACATACTGGTATTATTCTCGGTCCCGCACATATCTCATATGCGCTCCTATTTCGTTTCGCTTGAGCCAGGAAATCTCTGTGTAGGACTCTAAAGACTCGTCAATACGCCGACAGTAGGTGGTGATCATATCAATCACCCACAAGCCGCAAGCAGTCTGCTAAACATAACGGCCACCCGGGTATTGAGCGATCAGAAGATCAACGAGCAAGCCTGCTCACACTCCTGCGAATCCAATCAGTAACACTTACCGTACAGTCCGGTCTGTTCGTCTGATATGTCGCATATCTCGCCTAGGGGTGGTAAACGTCAGACCCCAGTAACTTGATAAGTCATGCCGATGTAAGGTCCATAACAAGCATGAAACTACTGATAACACTTACCAGTAAATCAGTGCAACCCTGGCCAGGGATTTCCAGTTATGGCCAGTCGAGTATAGCGCAACATCAACCCCCAATACCGGGAGAGACGAATCCCCTCCTATTGCTCATTGCCTCCATGTGAATCGGGACTGTACCCAAAAACCACCTGTTTGCACGACTCAGTAGAGCCGTGGTAGGGTGGAAATCAAAGCATAGTGGGAGACACACAAGACTCTATGACGATCTCGGGTCAACAGACTAAACTGTACCAGTGTCACCAGAGAACTGCCATCTGACGTAAGGTATAATACCATCTGGGAGTTCTCGGCGAGTCCGTTCGGTGTATCCAGTCTGCACTGAACACCCGCATACCGTCTCTGATGTCAAACACTAATGGATATGGGATCATCCATCGCCCATCACATGGGTCGAGAAGATATACGCTAGTCTACTCTGGAATATCGATGCCTCGTCTCGATATTCCCACGACTAGGAACATTGAAGGATGTACTCATTGACTACCCAGGCCCCACTAGTATGATCTACATCATAGTTCTGGAAGTCGAGTAGACATCCTAAGGTCTTTATCAACATGTAATAGAGAGACAACAATTATACATGTTAAGATAAAGAGCAACCAGATAGCGTACTATCATGTCGAGCAAGAAAGTCCTACCTATATATGTCCCAGCATCCACTACAATATACATGTCATGTACAGTAATGGCCTCTAGGGCATACATATAACCAACAATCTCCCACTTGCACTAGGGCCATCTGTAGCAGTGGTTGCAGTATCTCATACTCAACCATCCCGTATAAAAGTCTCTCTCTGGGAAAAGGCCTTTGTGAGTGGATCCGCCGTGTTGTTCTCTGATTCTACTCTCCTAACCTCGATCACCCTGGAGATCAACTATCTCCATGATCAGGTGATGCTGCCTCAGAATATGTCTGGGTCACTGATGGGACCGGGGTTCATGGGCTAAAGCCACACTTCCATTGTCACACAATGGTAGGAACCTAGTTCATCTCATGAACTAATATACACCCAAACTTCCTCTTTGGTAGTATCTTTGATAGCGATGTTACCAGCCTTTATCTTCTAGTTTGTCACGGTATCTATCTTGGAACTCTTCCAACATACCGTCCCTCCACTGAGGGTAAAGACAATGCCTGCGACTGACATTCAGTCGTCCTTATCACCCTGGAACTTTTCCAGTGATTCTCCCCAGGATCAATTGATACCATCTCACTACACCTAGTGAGAATCCTAATATCCATTTAGATCTATCTCATAGATATAAAATCTAGGATTTAGGAGGTATCACTTTCATCCTATATGGAGAATCCATGTGATAAGAGGAGATTGACCGAGCGTAGCATAGGAAACTCTTTTCCTATCAAGGGTATGATGTCCACGTACAATACGAGGATGACCACCTTACTCTCTACTACCTTTTTGTATATACAAGGTTCATCTACCATTTTGATGAAGTCAAACTCTTTGACCACCACATCAAAACAGATGTTCCAACTCCGCGATGCCTGCTTTATTCTGTAAAGTATCTTGCACACTTTTCCGCTGCTCCCACTGTTTACGAAACCCTCTGGCAGTGTATTTATAGACGTTCTCTTCTAAATCAGTATTTAGAAAAATAGTCATGACACCCAACCACCAGATATCGTAGTCATGGTATGTAGCAATGGCAAGTAGGATCCGGATGGACTTAAGCACAGCCACTGGAAAAAGGTTTCATCATTATCCACGCCTGGTCGATGACGAAAACCTTTAACAAGTCTAGCTTTGAAAGTCTCAACTTTTCCATCTACACCAAGTAATCTTCTCAAGATATACTTGCTCTTGATGGGGATTTAACCCTTCAGATATAGCATCCAAAGTCCATACTTTGTTGGTGTACTTGGATTCCATCTCAGATCGCTAAGTATCCAGCCATTCTTACAGAGTCCCCACTCTTGATGGCCTGCTCGAAACTAGTTGGGTCATCATCTCATGATGCAATCCTCGCTCCCACTGTCATCGAGAGACCGAAGTATCTCTCAGGCGGATGAGGAACCCTGCTAGATCGGCGGAGAGGCTGAGGTTTGTCGGAGACTATTGAATCCTTTGGTTCTATCAAATCATCAGCTGTAGTTTGTATAGCTGGAAATCCTTCCAGTTCTACAGAACTGACCTTGCCTCGAGCTTGTCCGGATTTTGCTTTTGACATAGGCCAGACAACCCCAAATATTAACTTGCTTAAGAGATGGGCTCTTCCCATACCATATCTCATATGGAGTGGTAGGCAGTGATCTGATTCGAACCTAATTCAATAGGTATGCAGCTTCTCAAGTGCATAACCCCCCAAAAGGAAACAGGTAACTCAGCAGTACTCATCATAGAGCGCACCATATCATATAGGGTGTGATTGCTCCGCCCCAATACACCAACGTGCTGTGGTGTATACGGAGGAGTAATGCTGAGAGAGAATCTCATTCTCCTTTAGAATAGTCCAGGAATCCCGTGCTCAAGTATTCTCCTCCCTGATTACATCAAAGGACATAATACTTATACCCGTTTTTGGTTCTCTACTTCTGACTTATATTCGGTGATTATCTCAAAAGTTTCGGACTTGTGTTTCAACAGGAACATATCTCTGAATCTAGAGAGATTATCAGTGAATGTAATGAAGTACAAAGAACCGGTCCTGGCATATGTAGACTGGGGACCTTCTCACATCACTATGTATCAGTCCCAAGAGTTTACTAACTCTTTCTCTGTTTCCAGTAAACGGAGCTATGGTCATCTTATCTTTGTGACATGACTGACAAGTTTCATAAGATGTAAATTTAAACTGATTTAAATATGCATCTAAATATAACTTAGCTAGTCGGGTCGCATTGATATGACCTAGTCTACAATGCCTCAAGAAGAATTCGTTCAGTTCTGAACTATTCCTCTTGTGTGTGTTCTGTATACTAAGAACTGTAGTTTGATTTAGAACGTCAATGCTTTTAGATAACGTGCCTGAACCGATCAACTCTTGATATAGGAAATGTTCAAAACATTATCCAACAATATAAAATTATATTCTTCTTTACTAATAAAGAGACTGATATGACGTTGTATATCAGGTTCGGTATCTAATAATATTCGTTCAGAATCAATGTATTCTGGTAATACAAGGTGATAGTGACCAACAGACTTGGCTGCAACACTTGTACCGTTTTCTGTCTCATGAAACTTATCACCCGTTCTCAGTTCTCTACCTTTCTGTAGCCTATGTAACAGATTACATTTGTGGGATCCTGATCCGGTGTCTAATACCCAGGACGTGGAGGATACAGAGAAACAGTTCTTTGTAATGAACACACCCGAAGAAGATGCATCATCATGCACTTTCTTCGTTTGGGCGGCACGGGAAATCTGGTATTCCCTAATTTCCTGCTCTGTCTTATAACAATTATAAGTTGGAGCGGGACCAACGTTCCCCAGCTCAGTATAACAAGCGGGTTCGGTCAATACATCCATATTATTATCTTGATTAAGGCGTGGCATGGTCGCTACCTGGAGAGAGAGAGAAGAAAACACTCTGCGTGCGCTCTTGCAAGATTAGATTGGTTATATATTTTATCTAATCAGGATGGCTCCCACTGTTTTTATCAAATCTTCCTTCAAACCCTAAAAGGAAAGACTAGCCGGGATTAATTACACTCTACAAGTTCGCCAATTTTTCAGCCAGGCTAGTGCCGGTACTTTGAGAGAGGTTCCCCGTGCTTTCGCACGGACCTAATTAAAATAAACCTCGTTTTCCCAGGGGCGTAACGCCGTTGACACCTTTCTAGACACCTACTTGATCGGCTAATTGTAAAGTGCAAAACTCTCCCAGGAGTAACAATTACTCGCAGTGGGTATCGGGATCCAACTATCATATAGAAGGTATGCAATCTCATTGCAAATTTCAACACTTGAAACTCCCGATAATGGTTTTTACCCCTAGCGCTTATGACCTTAACTATGGTCAACAAATCATAAGCACTAGTCAAGCTCTACCCGTCATTTCGTGACTAATGAGACCCACCAACATGACCCTTAACTAAGGTCAACAAAGTCACGCGACTGTCCTAACTAATCGCATCATATGCGGTGTAGGAAGACATCACTTAACTACCGTACACTGTGCCTTGACTATGGTCAACAAACACAACACGAATACTAAGTACTCTACTTCCTAAAATGACGGAGGGTTGCGGATGGTTTTAAGAAAATCTTTAACGCTTTGAACTTGATCTCGTTGCGGAATCAAATGGTTTTAAATGGAGTGTTTTTGATGCTTTTGCTTGTTTCGCTAAAGAGGTCACTCCCGGTGAAGGGATCTCGGCTCTTTCCTCGTCGAATGAGGTGCAGGATATTCAAAATACCACTATGCAAAGCAAGAACTATAAAAGCAATCAAAAGACAAACCGAAGGTTGTAGCATTTGCTAATTATTGCTAAAGAGGTCACTCCCGGTGAAGGGATCGTCGGCTCTTTCCTTATCGAATAAGGTGCTGGATGTTCTACAAGGAACACCGCTATGCAAAGCAATAACTAGAGCTACCTTAATTTTGAAATTCAATTCTACAACATCTTTTAGGTTTATTTTCTTTCATTAATCTCATTAATGAATGTCCCATCATTTAAGTCCACCTAAACATCACAGATAAATACAACATACGCTTATGCCATCCACATTCGCCTCGATATCCCGTCTGCACCGTTAGGTTAGGTAACTAACGACAGAGCGGGGCAGGGCTAGCGCGGGTGTAAAACATAAGCAACGTCTATATAATATATCATATATACTATACAATATCTATCTGAACAAATCACATGATCACATCACAGATAACGCAGCAGAAAATATCATATGAAATATTGGATATACTAGGACGTCCGTGTTTTATTTTAAACCTGTATAAAACACGGATTCCACGGTCGTGATGAATAGCCAATCCCACACCCTAGACCCCTACGAGAGCGGCAAGCAACCCTACCAATTCTAGAGTTAGGAGACCCGGACTCGACTCCTCGAGATGGTCTCCCACTGGACCCTAGAACCCGATTACTTGTGCTCCCCGCCTTGGGTCTATCCTAATGCGGAAAAGTAAATAATATACAATGGTGACATCATCCTCAACCCGGAAGTGCCCCAATAAAAGCATATTACATACAAGTTTTTTACATGAATGAAAATGAAAAACACTCGTCTCACATAAAAACCCCCGGCTATTCAAACACGACGATCCAATATAACATATCCAGCAACACATAACATCACATGTCATCAGCGTAAGTAAATATGCCCATCCCAATTGTCGTTGACATATAGCAACGAAACCGGCGATATCACATATTACACTTACGGTCGCAGAAAAGAAAGTGTAAAACTACAACAGTTGGAATCCGCAACCTCCTTAGACATCGCATGCCTAATCAAATGAATTCCTTAGACATCGCATGCCTAACATTTATAAACCCCACATTTTAGTCTCAAAATCGAAAACTCTTTTTAATATCAAGTCGGGCAATTCAACAAGATTCCCGACATCCTGATCGAATGCTCGTCGCAAACTTTAGTAGACGGCCGCACCCCCGGATGCCGTCGACGAAGTGTACTAAGGCGGAACACCGCTGCCGCGAGCACCCGAACGGATACTTTTGGCGACGGGGTTATCCTACAGTCACTTGGTCGGGCTATGGGGCGTGGCTGTCTATTAAGTTTACCCGGCGAGTATCCGCGTACGCTACGTGATTGCGACGGACTTTTGATCGCATCAAAATTCCATGGCAACCGATCAAATGAGACTAAAGTGCTAGATTTATAACATTCAAATCAGTTATGTCATAACTATTTGTGGATTCCAAATATTGTATCACATTCCAGATAAATAGACAATGTTAAACTTTCCGATCGAATAAACAAACACCCAAGTTTTCCCAAATAGCTCAACACTTGAGGGAAGTTTAAAAACATCCATTTCATGCCACAGTACCAACGGTCCAGCCGTAGAAGGGTCAAGCCAACGCCTCACATGTGGCACGCCGTACTGCCCCAAACCCTAAGGTTCAAAAGGCAGTTCAAGACGGTCACATAATCGAGTTAAGGTTTGTTGTCTTCTAGAGGGTCCATTGCGTTACTTGCACGATTTAGACGTTCTTAAACTACGGAAAAATCCAACACTTGGAAATTTTCCGGATCGGGAAAAAGTGAGTTATTGATATCCGGTCGAACTTTTTAACACGTTCTAAATTACCCGGAAAAACTTAAACGAAGTTAAAATATCCGATCGAATCAACGAGTCCCCAATTCACCCCAGAAAACTCAACTATTTAGTATAAATTAAAAATTCCCAGAAGAAACAGGAAACACCTACGGACATTACTGCAGAAAAATGAGTACCTATTCTTTACATACGGCCGCGGAACCGTCGCAAAAAGTAGGTTCTTTCCGCGGTTCCGCGGCGCTACAGTAGAATTAGGTTGTCGTTTTCTGCAGTTATTCTTATATTTCCCCGCTTAATTTTCTGAGCATTTTTAATTAGGAAAAATCCACAGTTTTAAAAAATGTACAGAGAAGGGTTTTGATTAGGGTTTCGGGGTTCGATCGGGTTTCTAACTTCGTCTACGCTTCGCCTAAAGCTCTAGTTAGGCTCTGATACCACTGTAGGGTTCCTAGGCACACTCATGAGGTTCTACAAGACATCAACCATGCCAAAATCAAATTTTTTATGTGCCGAACAACCCTATGCAAGATCGTGTACTAGAGATTAGGCGAAAATAAAAGCAAGCAAACTACTTTGCTACTAAGTGAAAGGGATAACAACCTTTGTAGATCCGGTCCTTCACTTCTAATGCTCCATGTTGACGTCCCTTCGCTGCGATCATCTGGATCCCGGACCCTAGCGATGGTTTCTTCGGAGAAATGAGCGGGCTAGGTCGTTGACTTCGAGGCTGAAGATGATCTACGTCGAGGAGACTCAAGCTCAAGCTCCATCTTCACTAGGTCATGAACTTTGTGAAGAGAACACCCTATACTACATGGCAAGTAGTAGAGGATGAAGAAATAGGAAGTGGGTTCACTTTGGATTTGGATTTCTCACTCTTTTTCTTCACTAGAAATTTTTCTAGCAAGCTTTCTTCTTCTTGAAGAAGATGATGAAGAAGAAAAGAATAATGAATAATGAATTAACTAAAATGAATAATCAAGTGAAGTATATCATAATGCAACCATGGGTGAGTTAACCTTTGTAGAGACTAAATCCTAGTTTGAGCTAATGGTTAGGTTAGTGAAAGTCTCATGCAAAACAAAATGGTTAGACTTTGTCAAAGATGCTTAAAAAGCTTCATGAAGCTTTAAGCAGAAAAACAAAGAAAGCCACCATTTTGTTTTTGCTAAAAATAAATAAAATAAATAAAACCCAACCATTAACCTAAACATGGTGTAAGTCATATACACACCCAAGTTTGCATGTATCATTAATCATGATACAAACTAGTGCACAAACATATATCATATATACAACTTGTGCACATCAAGTGAGAAAATCAATCATAAGTGAACAAATACTAGTTAATGTAAATTAATATATCAAATATATAATTATACATTAAATCATTAAATCAATACTTGATTTAATGATCCGGTCATATCGCATATAACCGACTAATATCCAGGGTATCAATATATCGAATCAACACTTGATTCGGTAACCCGGCTATATCACATATAACCGTTCGATGATACAAATCGCGAGAATAGAACACAGTATCACATACTGGTATTATTCTCGGTCCCTCACATATCTTATATGCGCTCCTATTTCGTTTCGCTTGAGCCAGGAAACCTCTGTGTAGGACTCTAAAGACTCGTCAATACGCCGGCAGTAAGTGGTGATCATATCAATCACCCACAAGCCGCAAGCGGTCTGCTAAACGTAACGGCCACCCGGGTATTGAGCGATCAGAAGATCAACGAGCAAGCCTGCTCACACTCCTGCGAATCCAATCAGTAACACTTACCGTACAGTCCGGTCTGTTCGTTTGATATGTCGTATATCTCGCCTAGGGGTGGTAAACGTCAGACCCCAGTAGCTTGATAAGTCATGCCGATGTAAGGTCCATAACAAGTATGAAACTACTGATAACACTTACCAGTAAATCAGTGCAACCCTGGCCAGGGATTTCCAGTTATGGCCAGTCGAGCATAGCGCAACATCAACCCCCAATACCGGGAGAGACGAATCCCCTCCTATCGCTCATTGCCTCCATGTGAATCGGGACTGTACCCAAAAACCACCTGTTTGCACAACTCAATAGAGCCGTGGTAGGGTGGAAATCAAAGCACAGTGGGAGACACACAAGACTCTATGACGATCTCGGGTCAACAGACTAAGCTGTACCAGTGTCACCAGAGAACTGCCATCTGACGTAAGGTATAATACCATCTGGGAGTTCTCGGCGAGTCCGTTCGGTGTACCCAGTCTGCACTGAGCACCCGCATACCGTCTCTGATGTCAAACATTAATGGATATGGGATCATCCATCGCCCATCACATGGGTCGAGAAAATATACGCTAGTCTACTCTGGAATATCGATGCCCCGTCTCGATATTCCCACGACTAGGAACATTGAAGGATGTACTCATTGACTACCCAGGCCCCACTAGTATGATCTATATCATAGTTCTGGAAGTCGAGTAGACATCCTAAGGTCTTTATCAACATGTAATAGAGAGACAGCAATTATACATGTTAAGATAAAGAGCAACCAGATAGCGTACTATCATGTCGAGCAAGAAATTCCTACCTATATATGTCCCAGCATCCACTACAATATACATCTCATGTACAGTAATGGCCTCTATGGCATACATATAACTAACACTGGCGCTGGCGCTTTGGGCACTAGCGCCCACGTGCCACGTGCCCGGCACGTGGGCGCTCGGACGCTGGCGCTTTGGACACTTGGGTGCTAGCGTTTTGGGCGCTAGCGCCTCACGTGCCAAGCATGTGGGTACTCGGGCGCTGGGCGGCAAAAAGGGACTTGGATCCTGCACTGGGAGTTGTACTCCCAGAAAGAAATACTTATTATTTTGTGTGTGTGTGTGTGTGTGAGGAGTTAAACTCCTAAGATATTTTTGGAGCTGATGAGGGGGGCTTCTCCCTTGAGCCCTGGATCTCCTCCAAAGTGGGATTTTCGGAGATGGGTCTCCTTCTTATTCCTCTGTTGGCCGGATCTTGAAGAACAAGAGGTATGAGATTTAAAAATCTCTCCCTTTTGAGATCTAATGGAAGGTCTGGACTCCCCTTTGTGGGTTTTGTGGTGAAAAATTATTTAGTTTTGGAAAAAGAAAAGTAAAACTTTTGATTTAATTCAAAATAAGGGAAGAAGGTTTTAGAACCTTTTGGAAGGAGAAGGAGGCACATGAACTCTAGTTTTTGGAGAGAATGAAAAGTGTATTAGATATTTTCATCATGTTGCCTCTTATAGGCTTACACATCTACACATAGCCCCTTGGGCTTTACAAAATGGCATTTTGCCCATCCCATGTCTCATGTGCTATTTCTTTTTGCACATAAGCCATGGGCTTTACAAAAATTTGGCTTTATGCCTATTTTGCTTACATTCATGCACAAAAAATTACATCAAAATTATTTGTTGCATGATTTTTATTTTGGCATGGGGAGGCCGGCCGTGGGGCTCGACTTGGACATGGGCCCACTTGCTTGAGCTTGGGCCCGCTTACTTGGGGTTGATCTTGACTTTGACCCGGTCAACTGGGGTGCAAATTTTGACCCTAACAAAGTGCTCCCCATCAATAAATGCACACCGCGCATATGAGTTGTGTGTATGAAATTGATGGATCTTGAAGCTGGATTTCGAGGTGGAACATCATTCCGGGGGCGGAGCATCCCTCGGGGAGCATGATTCCCGGGGATCGGAGCATCATTCCGATTTGCAGAGCATAATTCCAGGGTCAGAGTATCATTCCGAAGAGTCAGAGCATAATTCCGATTTGCGGAGCATAATTCTAGGGTCGGAGTATCATTCCGAAAAGTCGGAGCATAATTCCGAGGATCGAAGCATAATTTTGAAGAGTAGAGGCATGATTCCAGGGATCGGAGTATGATTCCGATGAGCATAACTTCAGGGATCGGAGCATCATTCCGAAGAGCGGAGCATGATTCCAGGGATTGGAGCATAATTCCGATGAGCGGGGCATAATTTCGAAGGGTCGGAGCATAATTCCGACGAGCGGAGCATGATTTCAAAGGGGTCGGAGCGTAATTCCGACGGGCGGCAGACATTCTGACCGAAGCATAATTTCAATGCAAAGGTTGATTCCCAGGCGAAGTATAATTCCGACAGGGAAGGCAGATACTCCGAGGCGAAGCATGATTTCGACATGGGGTACATTCTGAGACGAAGCATGATTCCGGCGCAGAGCTTGTTGGCTGACTTGATTCCGAGATGAAGCATAATTCCGACAGGGAAGGCAGATACACCGAGGCGAACCTTGATTTCGACGCGGGGTACACTCTGAGACGAAGCATGATTCCGACGCAGAGCTTGTTGGTCGACTTGATTCCGAGGCGGAGCTTAATTCCGATGGGGAGGTCGCTGGTTGATTCCGAGCCAAAGCATAATTCCGATAGGGAAGGCAGATACACCGAGGCGAAGTTTGATTTTGATGCGGGGTACACTCTGAGATGAAGCATGATTCCGGCGCAGAGCTTGTTGGTCGACTTGATTCCGAGGCGAAGCATAATTCCTACAGGGAAGGCAGATACACCGAGGAGAAGCTTGATTTCGACACGGGGTACACTCTGAGACGAAGCATGATTCCGACGCAGAGCTTGTTGGTCGACTTGATTCCGAGGCGGAGCTTAATTCCGATGGGGAGGTCGCTGGTTGATTCCGAGCCGAAGGATAATTCCGACAGGGAAGGCAGATACACCGAGGCGAAGCTTGATTTCGACGCGGGGTACACTCTGAGACGAAGCATGATTCCGGCGCAGAGCTTGTTGGTTGACTTGATTCTGAGGCGGAGAATAATTCCGGCAGGGAGATCGTTGATTGATTCGATTTGGGTTGACATCGGCATCGCTACACTGGAATATGGTATCAAGAGCGAATCATCGTTTTCCATGAGAGGATTTGGAGATTTTGGTTTTTGTTTGGCATCAGTATCGCTACACTGGAATATGGTATCATGAGCGAATCATCATTTGCATTGCTTATTAGGAAACGATGGCTTAGGAGATAGGTTTTAGGTCCCTATCCCCTAAGACTTTTCAGTTTTATGAGCCGTAAGGGTCCCATTAAAGCATTTTCTCCCTACGAATCATAAGGATCCCGTAGGTGTATTTTCTCCTTAGGAGTCGTGGGAACTCCTAAGTGTGTTGCTCCTTTGTGAGTCGTAAGGATCTCACGTGGGAATTTTCTGCTTACAAAGTCGAGAGGACTTTGCGAGTGCATTTCATCTCTTTTTCATGAGTTTGCGCCCTTTCGGGTTTTCACAAACCCGCCGACAGTTCTGCTGTTTTTACTCACGGAGCCCTTTCGGGTTTTCATCCGTGCCCATTTTGCTTGTGGACATACCCCTCCTTTTTTTCTTTTTTTCTTTTTTTTGTGAATCTTCATCGCTGGTGGGACTTCCAATGTGGTCTCGCCGGTAGGACTTGGGAGAGATTGGGATCGTTTTACGCCCGTGGATTGTATACGGTTCTACAGGATGTATGATCCAGACCGTAGGGCCGAAAGAATTTCGGGACTTTGTCGGCGTCTGCATCGCTGTACTGGAATATGGTACCAAGAGCGACCCATCAATCGCCATCGGGAATTTGAGTTTTGGTTGGCGTCTGCATTGATGCATTGGAATATGGTGCCAGGAGCGACTCATCATTCGCCGTTGGGATATTCGGGAATTGGTTTTTAGATCGGCATCTGCATTGCTGCACTGGAATAATGCCAGGAGAAACTCATCATTTGCCTTTCCCTGTTGGGAAGCGATGGCTTAGGAGACAGATTTAGATCCCTATCACCTAAGGCTTTTCAATTTTATGGGCCGTAAGGGTCCCATAAAAGCATTTTCTCCCTACGAGTCGTAAGGATCCCGTAGGTGCATTTTCTCCTTAGGAGTCGTGAGGACCTCCAAGTGTTTTTTTTCTTTGTGAGTCGTAAGGATCCCACGAAGGTTTGTTCTCCTCATGCATCGTGAGGACACATGAATGGGTCTTCCCAATGGACCATAATTCCAAGGGCGGAGACCGGCCGCTGGACTGGTGGTTGCTGTGGGGCATAGGTATGATGAGAATTATTTGAGCCTGTGGATTGTATACCGTGGTCAACTTGGGGACCAACCGTAGGGCCGGGAGAATTTTGGGAATTTGGATTTTGGTTGGCATCTGCATCGCTGTACTGGAATATGGTACCAGGAGCGACTCATCATTCGCCGTTTTTTTACCTTTTTTTATTTACCGTGATTGCTCTATCATTTCAACTTTTCTTATCGCGAAGGTCGCGATTGTCCTATCATTTCGGCTTTTTATTCGCGGTTATCCCATCATTTCGGCTTTATTTTTATTTTTACTTGCTGATTTTTATTGCGAGATGCCCCATCCTTTCGGTTATATATATATATATATTTATATATATATATTTTTTGTTTTATTTACACATTTTTACATCCCCAGTTTAACGACTTAGAGGTCGACTGTTCCCAGTTTAATGACGTGGTGGTCGATTGTTTTCAGAGAAAGGCAGATGTCTGAGAGAATCAGTTTCACGAAGAACTTCGGTCTCCGTTTGTATGAATTGGCGGTCGCGGCTTGACTATTTGTTAACACGTCTTTGGACAGTTCTATCTCTCCTGCCTTGTATTGTTTTTCGACCCAATCTTTGAAGACGAAGCAGTCCTCAATGGCATGACCTATCACTTTGTGATAGGGGCAGTATTTGGGGTCGTCGGTCATATTCGCTTCCTGCGGTCTTTTTGACTCTGGCAGTTGTAGACCGTTCCTCATGGCGTCTTTGAATATTTTACGGATTTTGTCCCTTCTGAAGGAATAGACCTTATCCAGCTTCTCTTTCAGTGGAGATTCTCCTCCCTCTTCGAACACTGGCTTCCGAGGCTGGTTGGCATTAGGCCCGCTCATCCCTAGCTTATTTCGGTTAGCCGAAGTGTTGAAAGATTCAGAATCATCGGAGTTTCCACCTTTAAGATTTTTGTCTTTTCGGTTTCTCCAGGACCTATTGTTATTTTGGGAATCCGAGGAGGACTCCTACTTTGAGCGCTCCAGCATCTGAACTTTCCTGGTCAGCTCTTGGAATGTTTTGAGACCCGCGGTGCATAGGCCATCCAATTGTTGAGATTTCCGACAAGGAGACTGACAGATTGGTTCTGCTCTATCGGCAGTTCACATTTGACGGAGAGATTGTGCCATCGGGTTATAAAATCTGTGCTGCTTTCGTTGTTCTTTGGCTGGTCCTTACGAAGTCGGCAATGGTGATCTTATCGCTGACACTCATGAACCTTTGTCGGAACAAAGATTCCATTTGGACGAAAGTTGTGACGGAGCCATCCGGTATGCTCGCGTACCAGTCGAAAGCAACATCGGTCAAGCTATTAACGAACTGGCGGAGGAGAAGCGCATCATTGCCCCCGGTATTCCCGCATGAGGCTTTAAAATGGGCGACGTGCTGATTCATATTTCCCGTCCCATCAAATCTTCCGAATTTGGGGATGACATAGCCGCTAGGAAATTCTACCAGATCATACTGAGCAGGATATGGTCTCCCACTGCTGCTGATATCTTTTTATGTTTCGGCTTCGACTACCAATGTTTTGACTTTGTTGGCAACTAAACCCATGATTTGATCTTGAGTTAGCGAGCTACTGTCATCGGTAGCCAAGACATTTCCCGAGATAGGATGCGACTGACTTTCATGCGGTCCGCCCACCTTTGGCTTTGAGGGAATAGGCGTCGGCTGCCTTGGGACACCGTTTCCCGGTTCATGAGCAGAGCCCTGCGCTTGATTGGGCGGCTAAGAGGCAAGTCGGTCCGTGAGCTGCAAGACGACATTCGTCAAGTCGTCAATTTTGGAGTAAAGTTTGTCCATCTCCTTATCTTTACTTTTGAGCTGTTTTCGGAGCTCTTGGAGAAGTTGCTGCTCTGCGTTCTTGGGACGGAAGATTAGCTCCTCTTCGCTTTCCGAGCCCGACTCCTCATGAACCGAGGGATCTCTCCGCTTATCAGCTTCACTGGGAGGTTTTTCATTATCTTCCGGAGGATGCTGGTCTTGGGAAGTGACAACCACATTCACATCAGATTGGATTTGAGATGTGGTGGCCCCATCCTTGCTGCGAAGGTTGTCGCTGGGACGCGTGCCCTGTGTGGATAACACATTCAGCCATTCTTTCATCACTGGCAGCTGGTTTCGCGGAGCGGTCCGGGCTATAGAAATTCATAAATTTTAATATGGCCGGAGCCCTAGCCCTTTTGTTGGCTCTATATCTGAGCCGCTTCTGCCTCAGCTTCTCTGCCTTGAGCACTTGGCAAGCTTCTGCTCGTCGGGAAGCCGCCATAGGCCGAGTGATGGGGAGGCTTAAGAAAACATCCGCCCGCATGTCCGTCGAAGGTATCGCCTGGGCTTGCCCGCGACGTCTGGCAACTTCTTTTGTTTTGACGGTTTTGCTCCCAGCTGGGGCCATAGAGAGCCGTTTGAACACCGACTCGCGTCTGGGATGGGGCGCCCTCGAGACCACCACATTTGGCCTCTTTCCTTTCGAGGCCGGTTTGTCAGTTACCGGAGCTTGAAGAGCAGGACGGCGTTAGCTGACACGAACAGAATAAAGCTAAATGGTAGCGGCGGCTCCTCCCATTGTCGCCCGAGACTGGCCGGGAGGACCGTCCTAGCGTCCATTTTCATCGTGTAGGAGATAGGAGCTGTGTCGAGAGCTGAGCTGATCCTTAGAGACATTTTGTAGTATCCGGAGATAGCAATTTGAAATTTGTTAACCTGCACAAAGAAGCATGATTTCAGTACAGGCAATCAATGTATATGTTAATTGAGTTCGCATGAACGTTTAACCCGAAATATGGGAGGAGAGAAAGTCCCACTGGGCGTGCCAGAATTTGTAGGGTGTTTTTCGTTAACCCATTGAGATGGGAATACGCGCGCGTTTGTCAGGCGCATTACAGATTCCCCCTGCCTAGGGTAGGCGGGGGTTTATTGATCGTGGGGATTTGAATCTCCGGCAGCTACGGACTAAGCTACCGTTAATTACCCCTCGCCTTTGGAGCGAGAGGACCTCCGATTAACGGGTTAAACTGGTCATGCGAACTCAATGTGCAGTGTTGTGTTTTGAAGGGGTTTTGGATATATCGGGGGCCCCGCAGAGTTTTTACGAGGGTCCCGCTACCTGGATAGTGGCTGGGGTCAAGAGGGCTAGCAGCCCCCTTGCGGGGTGCGGGGCAGCGCCCCGTTAGAAATTTTTTCTAACGGGAACAATATGGTGGAGTACGTGTGTGCGTTCATATATATATATATATATATATATATATATAAAGGAAAGGGAATCCATAGGATGCGTGGGAGAAGGCGCCAGCGCCTCACGTGAGCAGCACGCGAGCGCTTGGGCGCTGGTGTCCCCACGTGCCCGGCACGTGGGCGCTAGGGCGCTGGCGTTTTGGGCGCTGGCGCTTTGGGTGCTGCGCCCCACGTGCCCGGCACGCTGGCGCTGGCGCCCATGTGGCCGGCACATGGGAGCTCGGGCGCTGGCGCTAGCGCCCATGTGGCCGGCACATGGGCGCTCGGGCGCTAGCGCCTCACGTGCCAAGCATGTGGGCGCTCGGGCGCTGGGCGGCAAAAAGAGACTTGGTCCCTGCACAGGGAGCTGTACTCCCAGAAATAAATACTTATTATTTTGTGTGTGTGTGTATATATATATGAGGAGTTAAACTCCTAAGATATTTTTGGAGCTGATGAGGGAGGGCTTCTCCATTGAGCCCTGGATCTCTTCCAAAGTGGGATTTTCGGAGACGGGTCTCCTTCTTCCTCCTCTGTTGGCCGGATCTTGAAGAACAAGAGGTATGAGATTTAAAAATCTCCCCCTTTTGAGATCTAATGGAAGTTCTGGGCTCCCCTTTGTGGGTTTTGTGGTGAAAAACTATTTAGTTTTGGAAAAGAAAGTAAAACTCTTGATTTAATTCAAAAGAAGGGAAGAAGGTTTTAGAACCTTTTGGAAGGAGAAGGAGGCACATGAACCCTAGTTTTTGGGGAGAATGAAAAGTGTATTAGATATTTTCATCATGTTGCCTCTTATAGGCTTACACATCTATACATAGCCCCTTGGGCTTTACAAAATGACATTTTGCCCATCCCATGTCTCATGTGCTATTTCTTTTTGCACATAAGCCATGGGCTTTATAAAAATTGTGCTTTATACCCATTTTGCTTACATTCATGCACAAAAAATTATATCAAAATTATTTGTTACATGATTTTTATTTTGGCATGGGGAGGCCGGCCGCGGGGCTCGACTTAGGTATGGGCCCACTTGCTTGAGCTTGGGCCCGCTTACTTGGGGTTGATCTTGATTTTGACCCGGTCAACTGGGGTGCAAATTTTTACCCCAACAATTCTATATCACATATAGAATCTTATGTACAAATTTAGACGGTACCCATATTCAATTGGTATGCAGCTGTTTCCAGTGCATATCACCGAAATGAAAAAGGCAACTCAGCAATACTCATTATAGGACGCATCATATCCCATATGGTGCATGTCATCCTCTCTGATACTCCATAGTGCTATGGTATATACGGAGGGGTAATCTGAGAAAAAAAATCAAATTCTCAATTAGAAAACTACAGAATACCGAGTTTAAGTATCCACATCCTCGATCACATCGAAAAATCATGATACTTCCGACGTATGGTTCTTTACTTTATTCTTATACTCTATGAAATTTTCATAATTTTTAGACTTTGCATTTCAACAAGAATGCATGTATAAAATCAGAGAACTCATAAGTAAACAAAATGAAGTATGAGTACCAACCCCTTGTCCGTATGGACATCGGACCACATACATCACTTTGTACAAGTCCTAAGAGTTCAATAACTCTTACTCTGTGTGTTATAAGTTGAAAACTGTATTTTGGTTAAGAATATCTATACCGTTATTCTATGCACCTTATCTAATCAACACTTGATGAAGGTAAATGCTTAGAACATAATTTTCAAAATCTATATCTTTCTTTATCAAATAAAGAGTCGAATATATCATTTTTAAAAGTTGATGCATAACAACGGTAATTCAAAACCAAAAGTTTGTCGTTAGGCAAAACTGGGTGACAGTCCCCAATAGCAACATTTGCTCCGAATTTTGACTTTGAGGATCAAATCACCTTTTCCTAATACTTTACTCCTTCTCAGTATCTGTAACATCTTACAGATATGGGATTCTAATCCGGTATCCATATACTCAGAAGTCAGGGTTCATTGAGAAATAATTTTCAAATACAAACACACCAGAGAATGAAGCATTATCATGCTTTAAGAGGGTGGCCGGGTATTTCCAGTAATGCCTTTTATATTGCCTAGGCTCATGACGGTAGTTGCAATCTCCTTTTCCTTTAACTGTAACCCCTTTATATGTCTTTTCATCTTACCTTCTGTACATTATACTTAGGTTGGTAGGTTTTTTTTCCCTTCCTTTCAGTTTCAGCTTACGATTTAGAATAAGACTATCCAATAAGCATAACTGGTGTATTTACCTTATTGAAGGAGCCCTCAACTTGAGAGAAGGTGGAGGGAAGAGTCAATTGAATTATATCAATATAAAATTCATTTTCTCCAGAACCAGTGGTCATTCTCGGACTGAAACAATTTCTTCGAGTTCATATGTAACTATACGAGATGACCTTTTAAACAATATGGATCTCTGTATCTGATACAGAGGGTTCTGGAGAAGACAAAGAGGGAGTAGGAGCGGTTAGGACATATGTGACTTCGTCGTTAATTAAGGCAATCATGACATTCCAAAACCAAGGATTGTAAGAAGGTTCGGTTAACTTAGTTTTACGAGTTTTAGTTTAAGCTCAGTCATGGTCGCTGCCAGTAGAGAGAGAAAAGAAACACTGACCGTGCGCTCTTACAAAATTAGATTGGTTTATTAATTTATCTAATCAGGATGGCTCACACTGTTTCGTCGAATTCTCCTTCAAACCTTAAAAGGAGAACTTGTCGGGATCATATACACCCACAAGTTCGCTAACCAGTCAGCCAGGCCAGTGTAAGTATTTCGAGTGAGGCTCCCCGTGCTTTTGCACGAACCTAATTAAATAACCCCATTTCTTTAGAAGCATAACCTCATAAATGCTTTTCTAGACACCTAATGGGTTAGCTAATTGTGAAGTGAAAATCTTCCGGGAGTAACTATTACTCACAGTGGGAATCGGGATCCAACTATCACATAGAAGGTATGCAATCACATTGCAAGTTTCAACATTTGAAACTCTCGATATGGTTTTTACTCCTGACGGTTTATGACCTTGACAGAGGCAAAAAAACCATAAGTCACTACTCAAGTTCAACCCGTCATTTCGTGATTGATTTAGATCCACCAGCACAGCCCTTGACAGAGGCCAACAAGGTTGTACGACTGTCCTAACCAATCGCATTGCATGCAGCAGACAATCATCACTTAGCTATCGTACACTGCGCATGAACAAAGGCCAACAAACGTAGCACAAATACTAAGTACTCTAATCATCTGAAATGACGGAGGGTTACAGATAGTTTGAAGAAAACTTTTAACGTAATGAACTTGATATTATTGAAGGAACTGAGTGGTTTTGAAAATAAATAGTTTTTGAAAAACTGATTGGTTCCCACAACATCAATTTGGGTTTATTTTCTTTGTATTAATCATATTAATGCAGTCCCATCATTTAGATAATAACACTTATTATCCAGTTTCCTACCACACCAAAAAAATATGATAGGAAAAAGAAAATACAATATTTTTATATGCAATTCGCATTCGCCCCGGGGCATCGGGTCTTCACCGTAAGATTAGTTAACTTACGGCAGGGCGGACGCAGGGCTAGCACGAATGTAAAATATATAGAAACACTTATTTTTATATATATCATACACACACACACATCACAGGCAAGTAATCAAATTACATGCATGCGGTAAATATCATAAAAAATGGAATAGTCGAATATTCTAGGAATCCGGTGTTTCGTTTAAGCCGCAAACATAACGCGACATTCCGCGGTTGCGGGAATAGCCTATACATAGCCAAACTAAGACCCTTATGAGCGCGGCGAGCCACCCGTCAATCCTAAAAACGAGGCAACCCAGCCTCAACACCATGAAGGATCCACCCGTCACTTTTTAGAATCCGGCGACTCAAGCACTCCTCCGCGGGTCAAACCTATACCCCTACAAGCACAGTGAGCAACCCGTCAATTCTAAAATTAGGCGGCCCGGTCTAAACTCTTTGAGATGGCCATCTAGCGTATTCTAGAATCCGGCGGCTCAAGTACTTCTCCGCGAGGTAACCTGTATCATATACATACAATAGGATTCGACGGTCTCAACCCGACCGCGTCCTCGTAAAAGAATAATACATTTGGCAATGCACAGAACATGAATTACATACAACGCTTGTATACATTCATATTCACATGAGGGGCTATTCATCGCGACAATCCGAACCAAACCATACACACCAACATCACATTCGTAAATGTGCAATCTCGTCTAATTGATCACACATCAATTAGGTGACGTTTACCAACACATATCAATATATATTATCAAACCAACTTGATTAAACAATTTAATTAAGTTAATTTGAAGCCGCGACCAAATTATTTCGTAACCCACGAGGTCACAAACTTGAAATTCCAAAAACTGAATTCAAGTCCACCCTGACAGTCTAAAATTCTTCATTTTTGCACATTTTCGAGTCCCGAAAGACCCGGAAACGACCCCACAATGCCCCATATTCGGTCCTGATTCAGCCCCGAATTGGGGCTGAATAGGCATTGATTCAGCCCCTGGTTCGGAGCTGAATAAGACCTGATTCTGCCCTGGTTCGGGGCTGAATAAAACCCGATTCTGCCCCGAATCAGGGCTGAATCCGGGCAGATTCAGCCCCAGATTCGAGGCTGAATCGGCCAAATGATGCGCGGATTTTGTGCATCCCGAGAACACACGAAGTCCTTGGTCCAAATCAAGAACCCGAGAATCGGGTTCAAGCTAAAATGAGAGGTTTTTTATGCAATTTTCAAAACTAGTTTTTTAAAAAATGGGTTTTTGAAATCTTTAGCCGCAAAAACAACTACTAGTATTTGAATTGGCTCTGATACCATATTAGTAATTGGTTTTAGGGTCGCAACGCTTGCGGACCGTGGCGGAATAATGAACAAAAAAATTTCAAGAGTATAGCACCAAGTACAACAACCAAAATCATCCAAATACAAATAGTTGTCAGAAATCGGTAAGCATAAAATGGGGTTTAGGGAGCTACAACCTTTGTAGCGTGTCCACTCGCATAGTGGAAGATCCAAGCTAAACTCCGCATCGTAGGGATCGAGCTTGCAAGCGGATCTCCTCGCCGAAGATGATCCACTTCGAAGAAAACCCTAACCCAAACTTCAACTTCATCAAAAGAACATATCTTGTAAAGTAACCTGCTCTGATTATTTGCTAAAGAATGAGAGGAAGATATGTGGTTATCTCACTCACTATTTTTCTCTCATTTCTTTTTCTTGAGCTCCCATTCTCTACAAAGGAAAAGAAAGAGAGGGGGGGGGGGGGGAGGAGGGGGGGAGAGAGAGACCATGAAGGAATGAAGAGAAGAGAGAGAATGCTTCATTCAAAAATAGTCTTTTATTCTATTTTTTAATATGAAGCCCATAATTCTCTACAACCTTCTCATTTTCTTTATTATTATAAAGAAACTACTCATTTCTTTAATAATAATAACAAGAAAATGAGGTGTCCATTCTAGATATTTATCAAATATATAAAACATCTAAAATGTGTATGATATACACAAAATATATGTATCGTATACACATACATGTATTTGTATTATATATAAATACCAAATGAGAGATAAATAGAAAGTGAACATAATATTAGGATATATATATATATATATATATATATATATATATATATATATATATTAAATCAACACTTGATTTAATAATGCAGTTTAAACATAAACCGGCTAGTATTATAAAACGTTTGATTAATATACATGTATCATATACACATATTTAATCGAACTCTCATAGGTATAATAATACGCACACCACATCGTTTCGCCTGAGCGGGACTCTAAAGACTCAATCAATACGCTTACAGTAGATTAGGATCATATCCGATTGAATCTGAAATACTTTTAGATCAATCCTTTCACGGGTTAACCCATAAGCATGTCAGTGGTATTAGCCGCACGTAACGACTGTACAGGTATTGATCACAAGAAAGGTCGATAAGAAAGCTCATCCGAACACAATCAAGCCTATCAGTGACAGTCACCATACAGTCCAGTCTCTTCGTTAGAGAGTGTCGCATACCCGGTCTGGGGGTGGAAATTGTCAGACCCGCAATAACCTGGTAAGTTGTGCTGATGTTAAACTAATAACCACCTGAGATACAATTGATAACACCTATTAGTTTATATCAACCGCCCTGGCCAAGAACTTATGGTTATAGCCAATTAAGCACTGCGCGACATCAATTCCCAATCCTGAGAGAGACGAATCTCTTCAACCGCTCACTACCTCCATGTGCTTTGGGACTGTACCGAACTAAAACTTATTTGCATGGCTCTTTAAAGCCGTGGTAAAGTAGTAATAAAGTATAGTAAGAACACACACAAGACACTATGGCGATCTCAAGTCAAAAGACTATCCTGTACTCATGTCACCAGAGAACTACTATATGACAATAGGTATACTACCATCTAAGAGTTTTCGGTGAATCCGTTCAGTGAAACTCATTCTCCAATGAGCACCTGTATACAATCTTTGGTGTAAAACACTAATGGCTGTGGGATCAACCATCGCCCCGGTCGGGGTCAAGAAACGTATACACCGTCTAATCTAAAGTACCGATGCCCAGTTTCGATACTCATACGACTAGAAACATTTAAGGATGTGCTTATAGACTATCCAGGCAACACTAGTATGATCCCTATCATAATTCTGGTAGTCAAGCAAAAAATCCTATGGGCTTTATAATCATGTATTAGCTATATGTAATAACAAGTAAAACATATACACATGACTGATAAAGACAAACCAAATAGCATAATATTATCTCGAGCAAGATTGTTCTATCTATATAGGTCTATGCAAAATTACAATAATTGCTTTCAGGGCATCTATATCCAACACCTATAACTTCTAATCAGTTATCTGTAACTTCTAAGCAGTTGCCTGTAACATTTATAAAAGTTTCCTGTAACGTCAAAGCTGTTGCATTTCCTTAACATCCATGAAGATTTGCCTGTAATATATAATAAGTTGCTTGTAATATCTACATAGATATAAGTAATAATATGTTAAAAAAAAGAGTTTTCTATGTAACAGTCAACACACATCATCGTCTTCCGCTTTAGCAATTGCACATGACCGAGTATATGAGTTGGAGTCAAGCTCGCCACCGATGAAGCAAGATGATCAAATGATGAGGAACAATATCCCCATTGCATGGTATGACGCAATAGAGGGAACATCTTAAATATTCAAGGGTGCTTACGAAATTAGGATGGCTTCTTACCAATTTGCTATTGGGAAACAATTCAACTTCGACTACGTTAAGAATGATGGCTTGAGGGTAACAGTGAAATGTTCCCAAAAGGATAAAGGATGCCAATGAAGATTACATGTATCGTCTTGTACTCGGAGGTATAGAGTTAACATATATGTTGTTTATATAAAAGTGTAATTATCGTTTTTTCAAATTGTTGATTGTTTTAAGTGTTAAGGTACGCTAATATTTGTATATTTGTCTTGTTTAAGTAGTTCTCTATGGGCTATAAAGAGTTTCTACCTGACATACCCATGTACCGGAGGAATTTCAAGCGACGGATATCCCCAGGCTAACAAGAAATTGGTAGCCGACATACTTATAGATGTTTTGAGGCTACGATTGGGCTATCGGCCAATCGAGGCTAAGAAGTGTTGGGTTCCCTAGGTCGGCAGCAAGATTTGGGGAGGTATCGTTCATGCCGTTTTCAAATTTTTGTCGTTCTAAAGAACCCTAACCTAGAATCTTTAACTAGAGTTTTAAACAATCAAGCAATGCAAACAACTTTACATTTAAGTGAATGAGGAATATAACCTTTGTAGACCGGTCCTTCACTTCTAAACCTTCGTGTAGTAGTCCCTTCATTCCAAGTAGTGAACACCCGAACTCTAGTAAGGGTTCACACGAAGAAATGAACATGCTTGCTCGAAGTCTTCGAGGTCGAAGATGATCTACGTCGAGGAGACTCAAGCTCATACTACATCTTCACTAATGGTAGATTAGTGAAGCAAGCACCATAAACTAAATGGTTAATAGTAGAGGATGATAAATTAGGAAGTGAGCTCTCTTTAGATTTATTTTCTCACAATATTTTCTCACTTAGAAAAAACTAGCAAGCTTTTTCTCTCATGAAGAAGAAGATGACGAATGAAAAAACGAGAGAGAATGAACTCATGAGGTGAGAATAGCAACCATGGGTGAGTTAGTGTCATACACTAACCCATATAGAGAATAAACCATGGGTTACAATAATGGTTAGGTTAATAAATATCTACAACTAAAACAAAACTAGTGGACTAAGTCAAAGATACTACAAACTTCTCCAAGCTTCCAAGCATGTGATTAATTTCCTACTAATTTTGATTAACTTTAAATAAACAAAACCATTCCATTATTATAAGCATGGTGTAAGTCTCATACACCCATGTCATATGTGTCATCAAGCATGACACAAAAGTTGTACATTAATATATATCACATATATACTATATGCAGACTAATGAGAAAAAGAATTCTTAAGTGAGCTAATATTAGTTAATATAAGTTAATATATCAAATATATAATTATACATTAAATTATTAAATCAACACTTGATTTAATAATCCAGCTATATCACATACAACCGACTAATATCAAATGTAATAATCTATCGAATCAACACTTGATCCGATAACCCGGCTATATCACATATAATCGACCGATATCACATATCGCGAGAATAGAATGCGGTATCACATACGTGCATTAATCTCGGTCCTGCACATATCACATATGTACTCCTACTTCGTTTCGCATGAACCAGGAAACCTCTGTGTAGGACTCTAAAGACTCGTCAATATGCCGGCTGTAGGTGATGATCATATCAAACACCCACAAGCCGCAAGCGGTCTGCTAAACGTAACGGCCACCCGGGTATTGAGCGATCAGAAGATCAACAGGCAAGCCTGCTCATACTCCTGCGAATCCAATCAGTAACACTACCATACAGTCCGGTCTCTTCGTCTGATATATCGCATAGCTCGTCTGGGGGTGGTAAACGTCAGACCCCAATAACTCGATAAGTCATGCCGATGTGAGGCTCATAATGGGTCGAGAAACTACTGATAACACTTACCAGTAAATCTTATAAACAACCCTGACCAGGGACTTACTGTTATGGACAATCGAGCACAGCGCAACATCAACCCCCAATACCCGGAGAGACGAAATCCCCTCCTATTGCTCATTGCCTCCATGTGACTCAGGACTGTACCCAAAAACCACCATTTTGCACATTCTCTTGAACGTGGTAAGATGGAAATCAAAGCACATTGGGAATCACACAAGACTCTATGACGATCTCGGGTCGACAGGCTAACCTGTATTAGTGTCACCAGAGAACTGCCATCTGACGTGAGGTATAATACCATCTAGGAGTTCTCGGCGAGTCCGTCCAGTGTACCCAGTCTCCACTGAGCACCCGTATATCTTCTCTGATGTTAAACACCAATGGATATGGGATCATCCATCGCCCATCTACATGGGTCGAGAAGGTATACGCTGGTCTACTCTGGTATATCGATGCCCCGTCTCGATACACCAATAACTAGGGACATTAAAGGATGTACTCACTGACTACCTTTGTCCCACCAGTATGATCTGCATCAGTCAAGTTGTATAGATTGTTAACTGGATTCTGGGATTCATATGTTCATATTGAGTTGGAATATTAAAGAATGTAGATTGACTTGAACCATATTCAAGTCAGAAATAATCAGACTCAAACCCGAATCAGACCAAAAGAAATGTAAGTTGAAGTTCTATATTTTTTAGGGTCATTATTGTAATTTATAAAACTTGAGGGGGTTTTATGTAAAAATACTATTGTATAGTTTTCAAGATACACCTCAAGGATTTATTATTCGTCTTTATAGTTATAATGAGTGTGATTTTATTTGTGTTATTTCTAGTGATGATATCCTAATTATATAAATAAAGGTATTAATTTGTAATATTGATTTAGTTGAAATTCATGGTATTTTAATGTAACTTTTAATCTTGTAATTTTTAGGAAAAGGTGGAAACTTTATCTTATAATAAAATAGGTGTTTAAATAATAAATATACATATGTTTATACAAGAATAATTTTTAATAAATATTTTATTTTCCAAAAATCTCATTTTTCTTAAATGTCGTATTTTAAACCTTTCGAGACCGAATGCTCCTTGCGGAGGTCTGAATCTCGCACTACTAAGCCCGAGGGTGCACGATAAACCGTACTAACCCTAACGAGTTCCCCAAAGGTGGGTTGTAGTGGCGCTTTGCAAAGATTTAATAAATACCAATCATTTAGAAAACGGTTTTAAAAAGATAAGGTATTTATTTGTAAAAGGATGTAAATTTCTGTATTTTAGATTCTAGGGTTTCCTAAGCCAACTAACCTATTTCTAAATGGTCTAAACGATAAATCATAGAAGCCTCAAATCGCCTCTTCACCGCCAATTGCGGCCAGGTAAGTGCCAGGTGAGTGGGAGGCTCTCCACTACAAGTAGTGGTCCTAATTAAGTAACCACTCGCCTTAGTCACACTTGCCTAGACACTACAAAGTCAGGTTTAGATAAACGATCGATATCCATGACATATCGTATTTTCCTTTTAAAAGATATTGTTTTAAAATTGTATATAACTTAGAACTTTTAGAAAATGTTTTATAAGAAAAGGGTATTTAAATGTAATTTTCTTGTATTATCGTATTCTAAGTTTTGATGATATCATTTAGGGTTGTATTTGCGTGTGTGTGGAGGTAGGTCATTATCTCGTGATCTACTTTAAGGTATAGTAAAGTTTAGGGGTTAAATGTGATAAACTAAACATGGTGGTATTTAAGTGAAATAATACGATATATTACAAAAGCTATCATTTCATGTGTGAAAACTTGTTCAAATTAATTTTTGAGTGATTAGTAGTCAACATGAAGATATTTAAGCATTATGGAATTGGTGATAAGTGAGATTTGATAGAAAACCGAATCGGAAATCGGTTTGTTCCGATTTCCGTCGGGTTTGAAAAGTCGTATTTTTATGAAAGAATAGAAAGGTAGAAATATGGGACTTACGGGTTTGGACAACACTAGAGAGTGAGGGGGAAGTAGAGGGTTTGCCGGTGCGTCGAATCGTCGTTGAGAGGTCCTAGCACGATCGTCGGAATTTCGCCGTCGATTTCGTCAGCGCTTCGCTTTTCGCTCGTTTTCTCACGTACCAAGTTCTCTTGAAATTTTGGGAGAGTGGACTTAGAAAAAGTGATGAGAGAGTAGAGGGTATGGGGGGTTTATATAGGGTTAGGCTAGGGTTAGGGTTTTTAATAAAAAAAATACAAAAATCATTAAAACTCATTAAACCTAGGATTAAAAGGGATTTATTGGGCAAATGATAACCGATCCAAGCAATTAAAGTGTGCAGGGGGGTGGACCAAGTCAAGAGGAGACTTTTCTCTGTTGGTGACTCGGTCGTCCGGCCAAGTCTGGCCGGCGGCGCCGGACCGAGTCGGCCGAGTCGCCGGCCGGCGGAGCCGAGTCAGGCCACCAGAGGCCGGGGAAACTTCGGGGGTACAATTTGTTATATTTACTTTTTCATGTCCAGTACATATTTTGTGAGTTATGGCCTTTTGACCGTTGACTTCAAAAAAAATTAAAACAAAATAAATACAAAAGTAATGTGGGGCATGGGATTTGAACTCTGGTGTCTTGGTTCAGCAGTGCAAGGTATTACCAATGAGCTACAAGCTCCTTCTTATAATTATTGTGGGAAAATAACTACTTAAAGTGGTAACAGCAACATTAAATACCCCAAGTACACTTTAATTTTAAAACAATTTTATGTACACTAAAAATGAAATTATTTAAAAACAAAATAATTACTTATATATATATTGTGCTCAGGTTAAAATACTCCTTTATGGATTTTTAAAAATTTAAAAAATTTGTATAGAAAAGTGTATAGGAAAAATTAGGGTTGTTACAGATACCATCTCACTGTAAGTGCACGGCGGCGCCCCGGCCGTCGATCCGACGTCGGAAACGCGGAAACGAAAAACTTTGCAAACTAGCAAACCGGCACCACCGCGCACTTTTATCCCGGATCGGGCCATTAACCTAGCTACTAGCAAACTAAAATATGGGTAGAGAGTTATACCAAGCGATCCGTGTCCTTCGGTCTTCGTCTCCACTCTGATCTCCCGCGGAATCTCTGTCCGTCACCTCCTCGTCGGAAAGGGCACCACGTAGCCAAATACTTTTACGGGCTCCCGCCTCTGGACCGAGGCAATTCGGGCGCGAAGTTGGCTAGCCGACGCGTCCAAGATTTGCTGTAGACAAGTGTAGAATGGTTGTCTCTTTTGGGGTTTGAGTTGTTGCTATGGTGGAGGTGGAGAAAAAGAATGAACTTTGGAAAAATGGAGCTCACAATTTTTTAACAAGGAAATGAGATGAAGAAAATGCTACACCTAAAATGAACCTCTCTCATTCTCTCCCTCTACAAGATGTGGCCGGTCACACCTAATGAGAATAGTGGAAAAAGAGAACCAAGGAATAATATCATACAAGAGAAGAAAAGGTATTATAATCAAAATGAAAATGGTCACACATTTCTAATCCAAATCAACTCCTCATCTTTTCCATTTCTAATCTCATAAATGCTATGGATGAGATAGAAAAAGAATCTCATGATTATGAAGGCACAAATGCAAGAAACCCCTCCATAAATAAGTTATTTGCAAACTGCAAATAACCCCTTCCATCGAAAGTCCGGCCGTGAAGGAACAAAAGAAAACTGGCCGGAACGGAATGCAAACTGGCAACCTCAGAAAACTGATCCCGTAATAAATTACAGGAAAACTCCGCTACTGCAAATACATGCCCGCATTTGTATTCCCACTGAACACAAATGCAAAGAGACAAAATCTACACTATCTAATACTAGGATCCGGCTTAAGCCAAAACCGGCTATTAAAAACCGTCCGATCACGATCCGTGCAATACCGCACGTATCTGATCGAACCCTGTCATATCTCCATACGGCCTCTACAGCGTTTCGCCCGAAACTTGAGTAACTGTGTGTGGTGGACTCTAAAGACTCATCAATACTATGGCTGTGGATTTAACCACTAGCACGTCAGAGGTATTAGCCATACGTGATGGGCTACCAGCTATTGACCAAAAGGGACGTCGATGAGCGAACTCATCCTGACACCCTACTAAGTCTGTCAGTGACAATATCCGTACAGTCCGGTCCGTTCGTCTATGAGCATCGCATGGCGGGCCTAGGGGGTTGGTAAAAGTCAGACCCCCAAAAGCGGTACAAGTCGTGTCGGAGTGCAGCCCAGAACACCCTGAGATACTACTGGAATACTTACCAGCAAATCTCCTGCCTTGGCCAAGGACTTTTCATGTACTGGCTCTCCTAGACACAGTGCGACCTCACCCCTAATACCGGGAGAGACGAACCCCTGCAGATCCGCTCACTGCCTCCATGTGGCTCGGGACTGTACCCAACTAAAATCTGTTTGCACGCCTCCTATGAGCCGTGGTAGGGTAGTAATCAAAGCACAGTGGGAACTCACACGAGACAAATGACGATATCAGGTCGATGAACTAACCTGTACACATGTCACCAGGGAACTGCTATCTGACGTCAGGTATAATACCAACTAGCAGGTTCCCGGCGAGTCCTGTCCGGTGTACTCATAACCCAATGAGCACCTGTATACATCTTAGGTGAACCAACTGACACCAGTGGCTTGTTAGACCGGCCACCGCCCCTCGTCGGGGTCTCGACTGTATACACTAGTCTACTTTGGAGTATCGATGCCCTGTCTCGAAACTCCCACGACTAGGGACCTTTTAAGGATGTGCTTATAGACTCCAGCTCTCACGTATATGATCGCCCTCATACTGCTGGTAGTCAAGCAAGAATCCTAGGGGCTCTATCAACGTGCAATAGCGACTCGTAAGGTCACCTAAAGCAGTACACGATGATAAAGATAAACCAGATAGCATACTATCATCTTGAGTAAGACTGTCCTACCGGGATAGGTCCTCCCTCAATCATTGCAATCACGTGCCTGTGATCCAATAATTGACTCTGAGGGCACTATCTCCAACACTCACTACATTTAGTGAGAATCCTAACATCCACTTAAATCTATCTCATAGATAAAAAAAGCCCAGGATTTAGGATGTATCACCTTGATCCTTTATGGAGAATCCTTGTGATAAGAGGAGATTGACTGAGTGTAGCATAGAAAACACCTTCCCTATCAAGAGTATGCCATCTACATACAAGACGAGGAAGACCGCCTTACTCTCTACTACCTTTTTGTATATACAAGGTTCATCTACCATTTTGATGAAGTCAAACGCTTTGATTACCACATCAAAACAGATGTTCCAACTCCGCGATGCCTGCTTTAACCCGTAAATCAACTTGCACACGTTTCCGCTGCTCCCACTGTCTACGAAGCCCTCTGGCTATGTACTTATAGACGCTCTCTTCTAAATCACTATTTAGAAAAGCAGTCATGACACCCATCCGCCAAATATCGTAGTCATGGTATGTAGTAATGGCAAGTAGGATCCGGATGGACTTAAGCATAGCCACTGGAGAAAAGGTTTCATTATAATCCACACTTGGTCAATGATGAAAACCTTTTACAACAAGTCTAGCTTTGAAAGTCTCAACTTTTCCATCTACACCAAGTAATCTTCTCAAGATATACTTGCTCATGATAGGGTTTTAACCCTTTAGATATAGCAACCAAAATCCATACTTTGTTGGTGTATATAGATTCCATCTCAGATCGCTTAGCATCCAGCCATTCTTACAGAGTCCCCACTCTTGATGGCCTGCTCGAAACTTAGTTGGGTCATTATCTCATGATGCAATCCTCCTTCCCACCGTCATTGAGAAAACCGAAGTATCTCTCAGGCGGATGAAGAACCCTACCAGATCGGTGGAGAGGTTGAGATTCGTCGGAGCCATTGAATCCTCCGGTTCTACCAAATCATCAGTTGTAGTTTGTATAGCTGGAACTCCTTCCAGTTCTACCTCATGTCCACAAATTTCTTTCCAAAATAAATTTCTTTTCAAAAAAGGTGGCATGCCGAGAAATAAAACACCTTTTGTTCCTCGGTGCGGTAGAAGATATTTCTTTGTGAATGCTTGGGATATCCAACAAACTTTCACAGAACTGACCTTAACTCGAGCTTGTCCGGATTTTGCTTTTAGACATAGGTCGGACAACCCCAAATCTTAACTTACTTAAGACATGGGCTCTTCCCATACCATATCTCATATGGAGTGGTAGGCACCTGATTTGGTTGGAACCCAATTCAATAGGTATGCAGCTTCTCAAGTGCATAACCCCAAAAGGAAATAGGTAACTCAGTAGTACTCATCATAGAGCACACCTTATCTAATAGGGTGCGATTGCTCTGCCCCGATACACCGACGTGCTGTGGTGTATACGAAGGAGTAATGCTGAGAGAGAATCTCATTCTCCTTTAGAATTGTCCAGGAACTCCGTGCTTAAGTATTCTCTTCCCTGATCACATCAAAGGACATAATATTTATACCCGTTTTGGTTATCTACTTCAGACATATTTTTTGAATTTCTCAAAAGCTTCAGACTTGTGTTTCAACAGGAACATACGTCCGAATCTTGAGAGATCATCAGTGAATGTAATGAAGTACAAAGAACCAATCCTAGCATATGTAGACATGGGACCTACATACATCATCATGTATCAATCCCAAGAGTTCACTAACTCTTTCTCTGTTTCCAGTAAACGGAGCTATGGTCATTTTATCTTTGTGACATGACTGGCAAGTTTCATAAGATGCAGATTCAAACTGATTTAAATATGCATCTTAATGTTAACTTAGCTAGTCAGGTCGCATTGATATGACCTAGTCTACAATACCTCAAGAAGGATTCGTTCATTTCTGAATTCTTCCTCTTGTGTGTGTTTTGTACGTTGAGAACTGTAGTTTGATTTAGAACGTATATGCTTCTAGATAACGTGCCTGATCCGATCAACTCTTGATATAGGAAATGTTTAAAACATTATCCATCAATACAAAATTATATCATTCTTTACTAAATAAAAGAGACTGATATGATGTTGCATATCAGGTTCGGTATCTAATAACATTCGTTCAGAATCAATGTATTTGGTAATACAGAGTAATAACCGCCAACAACTTTGGCTGCAACAATTGAACCGTTTCCAATTCTTGAAACTTATCACCCATTCCCAGTTCTCTACCTATCTGTAGCCCATGTAACAGATTACATATGTTGGATTCTGATCCGGTATCTCATACCCAGGATGTAGAGGATACTGAGAAATAGTTCTCGGTATGAACACACCCAAAAAAGATGCATCATGATGCACTTTCTTCTTTTAGGCGGCACGGGAATTCTGGTAATCCCCTATTCCTGCTCGGTCTTATAACAATTATAAGGTAGAGTGGGACCAACGTTCCCCAGCTCAGTATAACAAGCGGGTCCGGTCAATACATCCATATTATTATCTAGATTAAGGCATGACATGGTCGCTACCTGGATAGAGAGAGAAGAAAATACTCAGCGTATGCTCTTGCAAGATTAGATTGGTTATTTTTTATCTAATCAGGATGGCTCCCACTGTTTTTATCAAATTTTCCTTCAAACCCTAAAAGGAAAGACTAGCCGGGATTAATTACACCCTACAAGTTCGCCAATCTTTCAGCCAGGCCAGTGCCGGTACTTTGAGGGAGGTTCTCCGTGCTTTCGCATGGACCTAATTAAAATAAATCTCATTTTCCCAGAGGCTTAACCCCGTTAACACCTTTTTAGACACCTACTTGATTGGCTAGTTGTAATGTGCAAAAATCTCCCAGGAGTAACTCTTACTCGCAGTGGGTATCAGGATCCAACTATCTTATAGAAGGTATGCAATCTCTTTGCAAATTTCAACACTTGAAATTCCCGATAATTTTGCCCCAAGCGATCTATGACCTTGACAAGGTCAACAAACCATAGACCGCAAGTCAAGTTCAACCCGTCATTTCTTGATTGAATTAAACCCATCCGCACGACCCTTGACAAGGTCAACAAGGTCGTACGACTACCCTAATCCAATCGCATCATATGCTAGCAGATAAGCACTAATCAGCTACCGCACGCTACGCCTTGACAAGGTCAACAAACGTAGCATGAATACTAAATACTACTTATCTGAAATGACGGAGGGCTGCGAAAGGTTTTTAAGAAAACCTTTTGCGTAATGAACTTGATATCGTTGTAGAATCAAATGATTTAAAATGGAGTGTTTTTGAGGTTTTTCTAGTTTCGCCAAAGAGGTCACTCCCGGTGAAGGGATCTCGGCTCTTTTCTCGTCGAATGAGGTGCAGGATATTCACAATACCACTATGCAAAGCAAGAACTAGAAAAGCAATCAAAAGAAGAAACCGAGGGTTGTAGCATCTGTCAGTTATAGCTTAAAGAGGTCACTCCCGGTGAAGGGAGCTCGGCTCTTTCCTTATCGAATAAGGTGCAGGATATTCTACAAGGAATACCGCTATGCAAAACAAGAATTAGAACTACCGGTTTTTGAAAATTCGATTCCACAATATCTTTAGGTTTATTTTCTTTCATTAATCTTATTAATGAAGTCCCATCATTTATACTTCCTAAGCATCTCAGAAGAAATGAAAGCAGCAATAGTTATTATATATCATATATATAATATAGGCATTCGTCTCATAACATATCAAGTAATCACATCACAGAATATCAGCAGCAGAAGAAAACATATGAAATATTGGATATATTAGGAGGTCTGTGTTTTATTTTAAGCCTGTATAAAACACGGATTCCACGGTCGCGATGAATAGCCAAACCCACATCCCTAGACCCCTACAAGAGTGGCAAGCAACCCTACCAATTCTAGAGTTAGGAGACCCGGTCTCGACTCCTCGAGATGGTCTCCCACTGAACCCTAGAACCTGGTTACTTGTGCTCTCCTCCTTGGGTCTATCCTAATGCAGAAAAGTAAATAATATACATCAACGGTGACATCTTCCTCAACCCGAAAGTACCCCAATAAAAGAATATTACATACAAGTTTTTACATGAGTGAAAATGAAAAACTCTCATCTCACATAAAAACTCCCGGCTATTCAAACACGATGATCCAATATAAAATATCCCAGCAACACATAACATCACATGTCATCAACGTAAGTAAATATGCGTATCCCAATTGTCGTTGACATATAGCAATGAAACCAGCGATACACCACATATTACACTTACAGTCATAGAAAAGAAGGTGAAAATCTACAACAATTGGAATTTGCAACCACCTTAGACATCATAAATCCAATGTATTACATACTTTGGATTTCATGCCTAACCAAATGAATTCCTTAGACATCACATGCCTAACAATTATAAACCCCGCATTTTAGTCTCGATATTGAAAACACTTTTCAATAACATGTCGGGTAATTCAACAAGATTCCCGATAACCTAATCGAATGCTCGTCGAAAATTTTAGTAGACGGCCTCACCCCCGATGTCGTCGATGAAGTGTACTAAGGCAGAACACCGCGGCCGCGAGCACCCGAACGGATGCTTTTGACGACGGGGTTCTCCTACAGTCACTTGATCGGGGCTATGGGGTGTGGCTATCTATTAAGATTACCCGATGAGTATCCATGTACACTACGTAATTGCGACGGACTTTTGATCCACATCAAAATTCCATGGCAACTGATCAAATGAGACTAAACTGCTAGATTTATAAAATTCAAACTAGTTATCTCATAACTAATTATGCGGATTCCAAATATTGTATCACAATCACAAATAGCTAGAAGAAGTTAAACTTTTCGATCGAATACCAAACACTCAAAATTTCCCTAAAAGCTCAACACTTGAGCGGAGTTCAAAAAGTACCCAGAAACCGCCACAGCTCCTATGAACCATCCGTAGAAGGGCCGACCCATACCTCACTCATGTCGCCACGGAACTGCAGCAAACCCTAGGGTATGACCGCGGTTCCGCGATCCAAAAAGTCGAGTTTGGGTATCGTTCTTCTACAGGGTCCACAGAATCGCTTGCAAGATTTCTGAAGTTTTTAAACACGGAAAAAATCCAACTCTTGGAAAATTTTCAGCGGGAAAAAATTGGGTTATTGATATCCGTTCGAACTTTTTAACGTCGTCTAAATAACCTGAATACATGTTAGAATTACAACTACGAAACACTCCGAATTGCCTTTGTAGAAAGTTAACATCATATGCAAATTTAGAAAAAAACAAACAACACCTGAAACACCAAAACCTAGGGACTGGAACACTATGAAAATTTGAAGCCAGAATTCCAAAAATGACCCGGTGAGCTCGGTTTTAACCCCTATGTGGCCGACCACTTTTGCACCAAATTGCTTCAATTTTTCACAGTGTTTATGTTATATCACATACAACATTCTGCAGTTTTTTAATTTTTTTTTGACACCTTTAAAAATTTGACAGAAACTAGAGTTTATATCGGATGTTTCGGAGTTGTTTCGGTTTCGTAATTCTAACAAACATCATTTAAATCTCTAGCTTAGCTCTGATACCACTGTTGGGTTCCTTAGGTCGGCAGCAAGGTTTCGGGAGGCATCGTTCATGCCGTTTTCAAATTTTTGCCGTTCTAAAGAACCCTAACCTAGAATCTTTAACTAGAGTTTTAAACAATCAAGCAATGCAAATAACTTTACATCTAAGTGAATGAGGAATACGACCTTTGTAGACCGGTCCTTCACTTCTAAAACTCCGTGCAGTAGTCCCTTCGCTCCAAGTAGTGAACACCCGAACTCTAGTAAGGGTTCACATGAAAAAATGAACAGGCTCGAAGTTTTCGAGGCCGAAAATGATCTACGTCGAGGAGACTCAAGCTCATGCTACATCTCACTAATGGTTGATTAGTGAAGCAAACACCCTAAATTGAATGGCTAATAGTAGAGGATGATAAAGTAGGAAGTAGGCCCTTTTTAGATTTATTTTTCTCACAATATTTTCTCACTTAGAAAAAACTAGCAAGCTTTTTCTCTCATGAAGAAGAAGATGACGAATGAAAAAATGAGAGAGAATGAACTCATGAGGTGAGAATAGCAACCATGGGTGAGTTAGTGTCATACACTAACCCATGTAGAGAATAAATCATGGGTTACAATAATGGTTAGATTAATAAATATCTACAAGTAAAACAAAACTAGTGGATTAAGTCAAAGATGCTACAAACTTCTCCAAGCTTCCAAGCATGTGACTAATTTCCTACTAATTTTGATTAACTTTAAATAAATAAAACCATTCCATTATTATAAGTATGGTGTAAGTCTCATACACCCATGTCACATGTGTCATCAAGCATGACACAAAAGTTGTACATTAATATATATCATATATATACTATATGCACACTAGTGAGAAAAAGAATTCTTAAATGAGCTAATATTAGTTAATGTAATTTAATATATCAAATATATAATTATACATTAAATTATTATATCAACACTTGATTTAATAATCCGGCTATATTATATACAACCGACTAATATCAAATGTAATAATCTATCGAATCAACACTTGATCCGATAACCACCGATATCACATATCACGAGAATAGAATGCGGTATCACATACTCGCATTAATCTCGGTCCCGTACATATCACATATGTACTCCTACTTCGTTTCGCATGAATCAGGAAACCTCTGTGTAGGACTCTAAAGACTCGTCAATACGCCGGCAGTAGGTGATGATCATATCAAACACCCACAAACCGCAAGCGATCTGCTAAACTTAATGGCCATCCGGGTATTGAGCGATCAGAAGATCAACAAGCAAGCCTGCTCATACTCCTGAGAATCCAATCAGTAACACTACCGTACAGTCCAGTCTCTTCATCTGATATGTCGCATATCTCGTCTGGGGGTGGTAAACATCAGACCCCAATAACTCGATAAGTCATGCCGATGTGAGGCTCATAATGGGTCGAGAAACTACTGATAACACTTACCAGTAAATCTCATAAACAGCCCTGGCCAGGAACTTACTGTTATGGCCAATCGAGCACAGCACAATATCAACCCCGAATACCGGAAGAGACGAAATCCCCTCCTATCGCTCATTGCCTCCATGTGACACAGGACTGTACCCAAAAACCACCATTTTGCATGTTCTCTTGAACGTGGTAAGGTGGAAATCAAAGCACAGTGGGAATCACACAAGACTCTATGACGATCTTGGGTCGACAGACTAACCTGTACCAGTGTCACCAGAGAACTGCCATCTGACGTGAGGTATAATACCATCTAGGAGTTCTCGGCGAGTCCGTCCAGTGCACCCAGTCTTCACTGAGCACCCGTATATCTTCTCTGATGTTAAACACCAATAGATATGGGATCATCCATCGCCCATCTACATAGGTCGAGAAGGTATACGTTAGTCTACTCTGGTATATCGATGCCCCGTCTCGGTACACCAACGACTAGGGATATTAAAGGATGTACCACGGACTACCTTTGTCCCACTAGTATGATCTGCATCATAATCTAGGTAGTCAAGTAAACATCCTAAGGGATTTATCAACATGTAACAGAGAGACAATCAATGTACATGTTAAGATAAAGAGTAACCATATAGCATACTATCATGCCGAGCAAGAAAGTCCTCCCTATGTATGTCCAAGCATCCATTATAATATATATCATATGTACAATAATGGCCTCTAGGGCATACATATAACTAACAAGAATGACTTCCATCAATGGTTCGGGGTAAAGATTTCATACGATGTTGCGTGTCATATAAGGGAATTGGCACAAGAGACCCTCTTCGACAATTATCGGTATTCTTATGACTCTTTGAGGTGGTATCAAAGTAAGTGCATGAAAACCAATCCCGGGAGCGTAATTAGCATCGAAAAATCAACGGATGATAGATTCATGAGGCTATTTGTTAGCTATGGTGCTTATATTGGTGGATTTTTAGATAGTTGTCGGCCTCTTATATTTCTTGATAGAACATTCATTAAGAACATAGCAAAAGGCTTTCTATTTGCAGGGACTGCTTATGACGGAAACTATGTTTTGTTTCCGTTACTTTCACTATTTGCGATCAAGAGAATATCATAATTGGACATGATTTTTATGTTGGTTGAGAGCCGTGTTGTTCGATGGTCCTTGGCCTTACCACCCACCGCGTACCTTTGTGTTTGTATCCGACTCCAACAAGGAATTCAAAGAAGTGGTTAGGATGTGCTTTCTTACCTCATTGCATTCATTTTGCATTCTTCACTTGAAGCAGAATTTTAAAAATAAGCTCAAGAGATTTGGTATGAAGAATTCGGAGGCCGAAACTTATGCGCATCTCATGAAGACAGCGTGCTACTAGTACACGACGGTTGAGTTCTTAGGGAAGACGAACCGATTGAACAAGGAATTGATGGTTGCTTATAAAGCATTGGTTGTGCATTATAATTCTCAATATTGGGCTAATTGTTACTTCCCTAGAATAAGGTATAATCTCAATTCGTGCTTCTCAATACACTTGATTTGGTTATGAACATGATTGACATAGGTATGTATAACATTTGAGTAGTTGCTTGCATTTTCTGGATAGTAGCCTGTAACTTCTAATAAGTTTCATGTAACCATCTAATAAGTTGTGTGTAAGTTCTACTAAGTTACCTGTAATATCTAGGCAGTTGTATGTAACTTCTAATAAGTTGCCTGTAATTATCTAATAAGTTTTCTGTAACTATCTAATAAGTTGCCTGTAACATCTAGTTAGTTGCCTGTAATTTCTAATAAGTTGCCTATAACTATCTACTAACTTGCTTGTAACTTCTAGGTAGTGCCTGTAATTTCTAATAAGTTGCATGTAATATCTATTAAAGTTACATGTAACATCTATTTATGTGTTTGTTGAATGCAGGTATAGTCATGTTATATCCAATACTGCTGAATCATATAATGACCGGATACATGAGGCCTACACATTTTCTATTCTTCAAATGATGGACCACATTGTTAGGGTCAAAATTTACATTCTAAGTCAAAAATTCAAAGTCAAAAAGTAGGCCCAAGTCAAAGCAAGCGGTCCCTACTGCTGAATTCACGCCGGGCCCACGCTCGAACCCAAGTCCAAGCAGGTTGGCCCAAGCCCAGACTGGTCCAAGCTCAAGCATGGGGCCGGCCCAATACCAAGAAAATAAGAAATTATAATAAATGTAATATTTAAATAAATGTGCAAAATATAAATAAATAGGTAAAAAGCCAATTATGTAAAGCCCAAAGGCTAATGTGCAAATGTATAAGGGTATTTAAACTCACCAAATGAATGAAATGAACAAGTTTTTCTCTATTCATAAAATTGGCTAGGGTTTTAATCCTCCATCAAGAAAGAGACAAGTTTCTTTCTTCTTCATCTTCTTACTCAAAGAGAGAGGAAACTCAAAATAAAAGAGAGTTATTTTTGGGTTTCTCTCATCTCCTTCATCTTCTTCTATCCAAAAACAATCCATTAAAGAGAACCCATCTCTTTAAGAAAACCCCATCTTAAGAACTCAAGATTTAAGATCAGAACCAAAGAAAGGAAACCTTTCTTTATCAAATCGAATAATAAGAGAGAAGGACCCCCGGGGCATGCCTTTCACCCTGAGCAAATATATTTTCGAACAAATAAACTCGGTGAAACCCCATGACTTTCACCACGCCGGCGCCGGATCTCCACACGAGATCCATGGGAACATGAGTCGCAACCCATGTTTCCCATCATGTGAACACGGGACACACTCCATGTTCAGTCTCGGGATCCCTATTTTGGGACCCTCCCTCTAGGGTCCCCTATTCCAGAACCCCCACAAAGGGGGTGCCTGCCTTCGGAACTCCCCAATAGGGTTCTCTGTTTCGGGACCCCCCTCGAGGGGTCCCTATTTTGGGACCCTTTTAGAGGGGCTCCCAACTTCGGGACCCCTCAAATAGGAGGCTCCCGACTTCGTGACCCCCCAAAAGGGTCACTCGATTTTGGGACCTCCCTAATGGGCCCCTTGCTTGTTACTCTTCCTCTTTTTTGCTTCTTGGAGCTCTCCTACGCATTCAAGTCACCCCTCTCAAATAGAATTTTGTTTCGGGATGTTGCCCCAAGCCCTGTAAGGGGGCTGCTAGCCCCTTGACTCCCAGCTCACTGACCGGGCAGTGGGACCCCTGTGTGATGGCCCCCGATATGTTCAAAGAGGCCTAAAATTATCTTCAAGCACGATGCACATATCACAGAATGAGTTCGCATGATACGGATGACCCGTCAATCGGAAGGTCCCTCACGTCAAAGCGAGGGGTAATTAACTGTAGTTTTGTCCGTAACTGCCGGAGATTAGAATCCCCACAATCAATAAACCCCCACCTGTCATGGGGCCAAAGAGAATTTGTACACGCCCGAAGCACATGCACCTCCATCTCAACAGGGTGATGAAAAACACTCTACAAACATAAGGGTATGTTTGATGGATCGTTTCAATTGTCGTCAAGAAAAAGCCGAAGGGTGGAATGGGGTGTTATGTCCCAAGTCGGAAGAGATTCTGAAATTTTTTTTGGAAGTTTCTAGAGTTTTTTCTGTTCATCAAGCTGATACGGAGCTTTATGAGATGTTTGACATTAAAAATGTTCGGATCAATGTGTCAGCTCGATCATGTACATGCTGAGAATGAGATTTTATTAGGATTCCTTATAGGCATGCTTGTGCCGTTATCAATTTCTTGAATCAATCAATCTATTACTACCGTGACCCTTTTTTGATGATAAAATATTTCACGGTGACTTATGCGAATACAATTTATCCAAAACCTACAGTTGACAAGACAACAGTCACGGAAGAGAACATTGAGATCCAGCCTTCTTTGACGAGAAAACAACTGGAAAGGCCCCCTACAAGGCGTATAAACAATAGGGATGTTCAAAAGAGGAAGGTGAATTGCGGTAGGTGTGGCAATGAGAGTCATAATAGAGAGACATGCATTGCTCCTATCGATTAAGTGTAAAATACCTACATATTGGTTGTTTGGTATTTTCTGTTATGTTTATGTATCCACTATCAAGTTTCATAGACCTTTTATACCAAAACATTATGATGTTTGTTATATTTTGCTGTAAATTTTGCTATTGGTTAAGTATGCATCTGAATGAAATTTAGAAACTGTTTTATGAAAAGAATTTGCAGTTGCCTGTAACTTCTAACCAGTTACCTGTAAACTTGTAATCAGTTGTCTGTAACTTGTAAGCAGTTGCCTGCAACATCTAAGCAGTTATCTGTAATATCTAACCACTTGCTTGTAAGTTGTAAATAGTTGCATGTAGGCTCTAAACAGTTGCTTGTAATTTCTAAGCACTTGCATGTAATTTCTAACATCAATAAAAATACATCAACAATTTTTGACATCTAAGCATAAATACATCATCAACAAAAGTACATCAACATCGGCTATAAAAACCAGTAACATCAATAAAAAATATCATTCATAATACAGTATCGGACAACATTAGCTATATAAAACCAGCAACATCAATAAAAATATCATTCATAACACAGTATCGGCCAATATCGACGATATTAAGGTAAATATATCAACAATTTTTTATATTCATTAGACAATATTGTTCATCGGCCAACATCGACAAAGTAAATCTAGTAACATATAAGAAATTTGTCATCATTTATAAAATAAATAATAATATCGGTGAACATCAACCAATTAAAAATAGATGAGTACATGTACGAATGAGAGTTATGATATATCAGGGTCATAATACAAGTAGAGGGGGAATACCATGCATCGTCAACGTATATATTCCATCCACTACCATTCATATGCATCTTTTCGTAGTCTTCAGGATCAACAATCATGCCCTGCCACACATATTTAACTTGTTAATAAATTGATGAATATAATCAGGAGAACCGGATAAGATGAGTACGCGTTACCATCATCCACTGCTTGACAAAGGCAAATGGAGGTACTTCTGTTTGAGGGCCTAAAGACTTCATCAAGTTATCTGCCAGTTTGACAAAGGAGTCCATCATCTATAAACAGTTTTCATATTTATAAGTTGTCTATAACATCTAAGCGGTTGCGTGTAATTTCTAACCATTTGTCTGTAACTTTTAGTAAGATGCCTGTAACTTCTAATAAGTCGCATGTAATTTCTACTAAGTTGCATGTAATATCTTTTAACTTGATTATAACATCTACTAAGTTGCCTGTAACATCTACTGAGTTGTCTGTAATATCAATAACAATTGCATGTAACTTCAAATAAGTTCCATGTAACATCTATAAAAGTTGCCTGTAACTTCTAAGCAGTTACCTGTAATATCTACTAAGTTGCCTGTAATTTCTAACCACTTACTTGCAACTTTTAGTTAGTTGCATGTAATTTCTACTAAGTTGCATGTAACATCTATTAATTTGATTATAACATCTACTGAGTTACCTGTAACATCTATAACAATTTCCTGTAACTTCTAATAAGTTGTCTGTATCTATAAAAGTTGCATGTAACTTCTAAGCAGTTGCCTGCAATATCTACTAAGTTGCCTGTAACTTCTAACCACTTGCTTGTAACTTTTAGTAAGTTGCATGTAGTTTCTAATAAGTTGCATGTAATTTCTACTAAGTTACCTGTAATATCTACTAAGTTACCTGTAATATCTATTAACTTGATTATAATATTTACTAAGTTGGCTGTAACATCTACTGAGTTGGCTGTAACATCTATAAAAATTGCTTATAAATTCTAATAAGTTGCCTGTAATATTTATAAAAGTTGCATATAACTTCTAAGCAGTTTCATGGAATTCCTAATAAGTGGCATGTAACCTATAATAAGTTGTATGTAATCTCTAAAACGTACCGTATCTCCCATATGTTGCCCGGTTAAGAAATCGAAGAGTTCAAAGCGGGAAATCAAAACGCGGTTCGTACGGTCAAAAGGTATTGCCTTCGACGAAATACACTCATTCAAAAAAGCGTCAACGGCATCCCTATGCACCTTCCCGATCTCATCGATGTGTTCTATTATGGGATAAAAGAGAAATATCCCATCCCTGTATACCTTCGGCCGCATGCCTGCAGACAACGAAAAGAGTTTCGGTTAGGACACTAAAGGGTATTGCACACAATATTCAGACAATTTCCACACATAAGAATTATAGTTTATGGATAGTACTGATACGTAATATTACAAGCAATAAAAAACACAATTATAATCATTTTACAACTGTTTCCCACCTGGAGACTTAGGATCTTCCACCTTTTTAGGGCGTATCTCCTCATAACAGCCCAAGGTCTTATGTATCTTGGTCAATACTTCGGCCGTGGTGAACGCACGTGCCTTTTTGACGATGTTTTCGGCGCTGGAAATTTCAATCACGGTTTGGGCCTCCGTAGTCCCCATGTTCCTTTTTTCCCCGCGACCCATATCATCGAAATTTTCTCAGTCACGTACTCGTCCTCATTTAGATACCTGGAGGGCTTTCGACCTGCCTATTCTTTACGTGTCTCTCGAGACTCTTGGTGGTGGACCTAAAGGCGACCACTTTTCTCCTAGCTGCCGGTATAGGGGTGACCACGGAAGACTGTAACACAACATCAGCACCTTCAATAATGGGATCCTCAACCGCAGCACAAATATTCCCTTTATTAGAAGTAGCCGCAACTACTTCCTCCTCAATTCGAGCAACCGCCGGGATACAATAATAGCCAAATTTTCCTTGAAACCACTATCAAACCCACTAACTTCGTCCTCATCCTCAATCTCCTCTTCTTACTCTACCTCATCCATTTCGGCTCTCTCCTCCTTCTCTTCTTCTTCTATCTCGTCTACATCCTTGCCCTTCACCATCCCAGAATCGGCAAACTTTTTGCATCCCATCCTATATAGTATACTACGCTGACGTTGAATCTCGGCTTCCGCTGCCTCTATTGCCGCTTGCTACTTAAAAAGGAGTGTTTTATAATACACCACCTTTTTCGCACAAACATTCTTCTAGTACATCGCCTGTGCTTCAAAAGACATGCCTTTAATCTTGTCATTCTCATCTGGCTTCTCAACAAATTGTTTCTTCAGAATTTGCACCAATGAAGACTACAATATGTTATAATCAAGTTATTAGATATTATAGGACTTATTAGATGTCACAGGAAACTTATTAGATTTTACAGGAAACTCGCAATATGTTATAATCAAGTTATTAGAAGTTCCAAGCAACTTATTAGAAGTTCCAGACAATTTATTAGAGGTTACATGCAACTGCTTAGAAATTATAGGCAACTTGTTACAAATTACAGGCAACTGCTTAGAAGTTACAGTCAAGTACTTATACATATATACATAGAAATAAAAATACAAATACCTATATATACATATACACACACAAGATACTTTTTGAATGTAAATAGAGAATATACAACTTACCGACGTAATTGGTACGTCATCATCTCCATTGCTCTTCTCATGCATATTGCCTATGCCGTCTATAAATTCAGAAGCCCTAATTCTTTTCGATGCATCTACGTCTTCCTTCGGCATAAACGTGGACCTCTTTCTCTTCATAGCTTTCTTTAATCCCATCATCCTCAAAGAGGTACTGAACTCCCAACCGCATATGCCCGATTTGTTGGCGTGTATGTATTTCGGTTTCCTCAAACTCGTCAGGGTATAAAACCATAGCTGTAAACAAACATACATTGCATTCGCATTATTAATATTAAATAATCAAAAATAAATCTACCAACAATATTAATTTATGTACTTTATACTTTGCGTATAAATATAGTATAATTTCTATAATAGTTTGCATATACTTATGGCGAGAAGGATCTGAAACTCTGGCAACTGTGCAGAGCTCGTCTAAAAATTGAGCTTAACCGTGACACCCTACATTATCAACTCATGCACCGTTTTAGTCCAGGTCACACTTGGCACTACCGATAGCTCAATGTAAACAAAAGCATCTCTAAGGACGGTCGGGGACATGACGGGTATCCAAAATAACGAAATATGATAAAGAATCAGTAAAGACACGAAATTATCCATCACTTTCAGAGATCTATCCTTCACAGTATGCTCCAAAGCAGTCTCCAAATATGCGATGTACGTCCTTTCATCCTTCTCTACGTTAAAGTACTTCTTTAGAAGCTGGGTTATGTCATAGTTATTCATGATATCTACACCGGAATTGGGCAAGCCGGTGTGCTCATTGACCCAATCTACAGTAAATTTATGCGAAGCTCCTTCAAAAGAGAACTCTTCGGTGCCTTGATCATAGCAAGGGATAAGCTTACATAAGGTAGGCCTATCTTGAGCCAAAATTTTCATCTCCAATAATGGTGAAACAGAGTTTTCTTTAGCCTCCATATGTGTTGTGTGTGAATGTGTGACTTCAACATGTCCATGAATCTGTTTTTGCGAGTGACGTCGACATACGTCCGAATGGCGGGCGTATCTCCATGCTTTCTTCTGCAGAAAACCAAATTTAAGCATCTAATCATAACTATCAGTTCTTTAAACTAAAAATTATAGGCAAGCGCTTACAAGTTACATGCAACTTTTATAAAGATTATAGGTAACTGCATAGATATTACATGCGATTCATGCATCATCCATCATATAATCACTTGACTATAACATCAAATAATTTGCGTGCATTATTTTGCCAACAACAAATGAAAATAAGAACTTGACTGTAGCTATCAGTTCTTTAAGTAATTTTACCTATAATACAGGCAAGTTCTCATTTTTATTTTCATGCATCATCTAAGTGATACACTGTAATATCCAATGTTACAAACCCAAAAATAAGCATCAACGAGATAATCACAATTTTTTAGGAAAGAACCAATTTCGAATTGCAATGCAAGTTTAACAAAAAGGGTATCAATTTTACCTATTTTCTTCCTCATCCTCCGTCGATTTAGCCGACGTCGATTTTCCAATTTTGGAGCCATTGTCGATTTTTCCAATTTTGGAGCCGCCGTCGATTTCACCATAGACGGGATGACAGTCTTTTTCTTCGATTTAGGAGCTTTTGATTGAGATCAAGTGATTTTTGTTGGATATAGTACTCTCAAGGTAATTATTGTAATTACAAGAAGACGATTATGATAATTGAAGGAGGACCTATACAGGTAGAACAGTCTTGCTCGAAATAATAGTATGCTATCTGGTTTGTCTTTATCATTCATGTGTATACGTTTTACTTGCTATTACCTGTCGCTAATACATAATGATAAAGCCCGTAGAATCCTTGATTGATTATCAGAATTAAGATGGCGATCATATTTGTGGGACCTGGGTAGTCCAAAAGCACATCCTTAAATGTTCCTAATCGTGGGAGTATCGAGACTGGGCATCGATATTCCAGAGCAGACCAGTGTATACGTTTTTTGACCCCGACGAAGGGCGGTGGCTGGTTTCACAGCCATTGGTGTATGCCACCAAAGATTGTATACAAGTGCATAGTGGAGGAGAGTACGCTGAACGGACTCGCCGAGAACTCCTAGATGGTATTATACCTATCGTCAGATAGCAGTTCTCTGGTGACATGAGTACATGGTAGTCTGTAGATATAAGATCGTCATTTTTCTCATGTGAGTTCCGACTATACTTTGATTACTACCCTACCATGTGTCTACTGAGTCGTATAAACAGATTTTAGTTGGGTATAGTCCCGAGACACATAGAGGCAGTAAGCGATCAGAAGGGATCCGTCTTTCCCGGTATAGGGAGTTGATGTCGCGCTGTGTTCGGTTGACCATCACCATAAATCCTTGGTCAGGGCGGATGAGATTTATTGATATGAGATCGGTAGTTTCTCGGTTGGTCATGAGCCTGATATCGGCACGACTTATCGGGTTATTAGGGGTCTGACGACTTCCACCCCTAGACCCGGTATGCGACACTCTTAGACAAAGAGATCGGACTGTACGGAGATTGTCACTTATAGGCTCAGTAAGGTACGAATGGACTTAATTGTCGAGCTCCGTTTTGATATATACCTGGGTAGCCGTTACGTACAGCTAGTGCCACTAACGTACTTGTGGTTATGGATTTTATCCAGTAACTCACTGCCAGCGTATTATCGAGTCTTTAGAGTCCTATAAAAAGGGTTTTCCCGATTCAGGCGAAACGATGTAGAGGCCGTATGTTGATACGTGCAGGAGTCTGATTAAATACGTGTACAGGATACACGGACTTTAATCGGACATTTGATAATACTAGCCGGCTTATGTTTAAGCCGGGTTATTAAATCAAGTATTGATTTAATAATATACATATATATTTTGATATATATATATATATATATATATATATATATTCTAGTATTATGTTCACTTTCTATTTTCTCTCTCTTGGCTATTCGTATTTTTATACGGATACACGCATATGTATACAATACATGTACCAGGGGTTGTGTTTTGTATCTACACAATATGCTTCTAGAAGGAGCACACCTCATTTATTGTTTTCATTTTAGAAAATAAAGGTAATGAGGTGGAGGGTGAGGTGTAAAGGGAGAGTATGGTAGAGAGGGATGGGCTTGATTTATTTATTGGAAAATGGTTTTTAAATTTATATGGTTTACAATTATCCCTCTCATTCTATAATGGCACAAACTCTCTCCTTTCCTCTTCTCCTTCTCTCTTGAGTGTTTGCTCTCTTGAGTTGGAAAAAGAGTAAGAAAAGATTGTGATTAAATTCCTAGATCCTTAATATTCTATTCTTAGCAAGTTTAGTTTGTTAGTTGCTTCACAAAGTCATCATTAATGTGAAGGTAGAGCTTAGATTGGGTTCCCTCGAGTGGATCATCTTCAGTAAGGGCGATCGAATATCAAGCTCATTTTTGACGGTCTAGGAGTCTAGAAGGGGTGTTTCATGATTGGATGGAAATGCTAGAAAGGTTGTATGTTCATAACCTTGTAGCTAACTCTTTTGTTTATCTTGCTAGTTTAGTGTTTGGACGATCGCTGGGTTTTAGGTTTCTAGTGGTTGCAAGAAAATTTTCGTTTTGCATTTTGCCTTGTGTCACTCCCCGCTTCCTATAATACGGAATACGAGGGGTTGACAAGGCCAGCCATGCTCCTACGATCAAGGAAAAATCCTGCCGTAGTCACACTTCGGCTTCTAGCTTTACGTGGTAATCAGTAATCAATGCATAGGTAATGAGAAATGCAGTCACTAAATCGAAACAAATACAAAACACTAACCAGATAGAGATCAAGGGAGTATAGCTTCGAGTCGCTAGTCCAGATATCCGCAATATCCTCGAGGTACGTCAGGTCCTGGTCCGAGCTAAATCCACTTCTCACTCTGAGCATGCATACTCAGGTCGTCAGAGCGACACAATAGCAATAAATAGAAATGCAAGCATAACCAGTGTAATAATGATCAATATGAAACAGTAAAGCATGAAGCGACGATATGAGCATGAAAGTGCCAGTATAGGTAAACAGTAAAGCAGGTATATCGTATCAGTAAGAAATGCATGTCAATATCACTAACCCTATCAGTCTCTAAGTCTCACTGTACAGGTCGTTAAAGCTATCGTCAGTCCAAGTGTGAGAGTCAACCACTCGTGAGTATCCCCCATCCAAGGGTAGGACCCAAGGACAAGGGAACACGGGCCCGAGTCACTCGCTAATAATCAGTAATATCCCCATATATCTCCAGAATTGCTGTATGTGCCGGCAATGGGACTCCCGAGATTCTGTTGAACTCACACTCAAACCACCCCACATCCCATGGTCTACATCAAACACCAACCATAAACTCAAATACCAGTCGGTCCATGACATGACGCGAGAACTGGAGACAGGATCTCCATCAAGCATGTCTCGACTGATACCCAAGATAAATGGACAGTGTTTGGTGCCTTACCTATGACACTAATATAAGTGCTTCTATAATCGTCCCATACCAATTATAGTCATACTTATACATGTCCTATAGACGTCGACAATGCAATATATCAATAGGGTCCGCTGATTGTGTACAAGTACGTGTCATTTTCACTTATTCATTCACGCTTAAACACTAACGTACTTGCCACAATCAAAACACTAATATCTAACACTGGGTAATGGACACTACCACTAGGTCATCAATGTATATGAGCTCTCCATGATATGATGAGAATGCAATGATCATGATATGAATAAAATATCATCAGCCAGTGTCCTACCACTTGCATAATTTACTATAAGTCATACATGCAGAATTAAACAAAATAATGTAAAAGGGATAAGAAGTGTGTTTGATTATCTATCCATCAAAATTGGTTTCACGTCAATCGGGTTTCAGGTTCGCTAGATATGGCCATTTCAATTTAAGTGTTCACTGCTGGAAATCCGATTTCAGAATTGGAAGTCCGTTTCGTAACACATTTTAATCCCAGTTGGGATCGTAATTAGGCAACGCTATAGTTGAACAATGTTTAGATTTTACAGTTAGGTTTCCACCGCAATTAGCGGATCAGTGATATCCTATATCAACAGGGAGTTATGGTCATGTTATGTTCGATGTGTAAAACCTGTCACTGTTGAATTCAGCAGCACACGTCGGCATTATAAAATGTGTTAAAAATATCATACAGTTAAGGAATCCAGTGGGACCAGTGGAGTAAGAAATCTAGCTTAATTCTCTACGCGACGATATGGTGTTCCGTGCATTTTCAGTTTAAGAAAGGGGTGTACAGGTGTTCCCAATGCCAGGTATTCAAAACGAACGTTGCGCCGGACTGCAGTTCTGAGTTGTGTTCCTCCTCATCTCTCAGTGTCATGAAATTGCAATATTCAATAACTAATTACATAGGGTTATAGGTTATATAGTTAGGTTCGACACGAGCCCGGGAACACCACGATACGGTTTATAGGCAATTCACTATGAATTTAATACGGCGATGAATTCAGTAAGTTCCAGTTTTACGTTGCCTCTGGGGGACATCACTTCTTATGCGAAACTACCTTATCTTGAATCCAAATTTCTACACGACATTAGTCAATAGTAAAGGAATCCATTATTCACAAATTCCATCAATTTCAGGTAGGTTTCAATCTAGAGTTTCAAATCGAATACCTTGCATACTATACCGGTATCTCGTCTCATCAGAACCATTTCACGAGATTTCGATCTATATATCTATACAATTATCCTCTGGTTCTAAACTCAAAACCAATTAATCTCGTATTAGTTTTCAACGATGACGGTACCAGTAATTCGAATGATTACAACTACTCGTACACAACACACACATGTATATAGTTAATTAGAATTTGGGTTATCCCGCATATTAATAGCATGATTTAGCAAGGGAAGGATTCCACTTGCCTGAAGGAGATTGTTCGATCCACGACAACGACGGGCACGGCACGACGATGACGGTGGCGGTGCAGCACATGGCACGGCAGTAAATGGCCAGGTTTGAGCTTGGCTAGGCTTTGGTGAAGCTCGGCGATGACGACGGGGCTCGCTGGAATTGGTAGCTGCGGGGCTCAGGTGGCACTGGCGCCGGCGGCGACGTCGTCGGAGGCAGGTGACAAGCTCAGGGAGTAGTCGCGGTGACAAGCGGTGGCAGTAGCGAGTTCGGGGGCGGCTGGAGGTGATGGATGCAGGGTCTCTGCAGCAGAAAGGAGGTCGTCAGTAGTGGTGCTGGTGGTGGTCAGCCCCGGCTGTGATGGGTTTGCAGCGGCTGAGAGAGGGGGAAGAGAGAGGTGAGGTAGTGGAGTCGGTGGCAAGAGCAGTGGGCTGTGACGGCGACAGAGGAGGTGGGGTTGGGCTCGGTGTGCAGGAGGTAGTCGGGGATGCAGGCGAGATCGAAGGGGCGTGGGCGCGAGAGAAGGTGAGGTGAGGGTATTGGGATGATGGTGAGTAGTCGCCGGCGTTGTGGTAGGGATGGAGCTCGGGGTGCAGGGGGAGAAGGTGAGGCGGTGAGTGAGGGGAAACGAGAGGAGAGAGAGACGTAGAGAGAGAGAGAGTTGTCGTACGAAGAGATGGAAGCGAGACAGAGAGAGGGGGTCATGGGGGGGAAAGACGTTGGAGGAGCGCGGTCGTGGGCAAGTGCGGGTCGTGGGGAAGTGGGTGCGGCCGTCGCGGCTTGGGTGCGGGTGAGGGGAGCCGTTGGAGAGAACGAGCGGGTCACGGGGAGGTGCGAGAGAAGAGGGGAGGTGGCACGGAGGTCGCGGGGAGTGGGCGCGGGTCTCGCGGGAGCTGTTGGGGAAGATGGTGGGGAGCGCGGGAAAACGAAGGAGAGGAAGAAGAAGGGGGAGTGGGTAGCGGGTCGGGTCGGGTTCGGGTGAGGAGAGGGGAGAGATTTTGGGCCGGGGTTTTTGGGCTGGGCTCAGAAAAGAAATTGGGAAAAGAGAGGGGAGAATGGTGGGCCGGGCTCGGGGAGTAAAGAATTAAAAGGGGAGGGGAGAGGGAAAATAAGAAAAGGAAAATGGAATTTGGGTTAGGGTTAGGAAAATTAGATGAGAATTATTTAGGAAAATGGAAATATTTAAGTAAATAAAAATTTGTAATCTTTTTTTAAAAAAATACGGAAATAATTAAATGGGACTGGGTATTACACCTTGGCCGTGAGTTTAGTGGCGCGAGCACTAGGAACCGCAACACGGTATCAGAGCTACTAGGCATGGATGCCAACCAATGTGGGTTCTCATGGAGTGACAGTAATGGCGAATAGCAGGCTCTCACCTCCAGGGTGCCCCATGAATTCACTATGTCGGTCGAAGAGGCCGAAGCTACGGGTCATATTATCACCGGTAAGTCTCTTCCTTCTTTCCATTCAAGTCATTTCATTTCCTAGCCATCTATATTTGTTATACCTAAATCTATCCTACACGACTTTGGTACAATTTTAGTAGCCACCCTACTTACACTCACGCTCTTCGATACTGGGGCATCGCATTGCTTCATGTCGCAACAGTTCGTAAGAACTCATGCGATCCTAGTTAAGCCACTCATATCTAGCTCGAATGTCAGTTCAGGGAACAACGTTCTAAAAGCAACCTTGAGATACGATCTGTGTCTAGTGGTCGTCTGCAGTCGAGAATTCTATGCGGACTTCAAGGTACTGGACATACCGGATTTCGACGTAGTCTTGGGAATGCACTAGCTGGGAACTTTCTTCGCTACCATCGACTATCGCTAACGGAGGGTAGTGTTTGAAATACCAGATCACCCACTGTTCTATTTCAAAAGCGGAGACCGAACTTTAGATCCTAGTATCTACTGAGCTAAACCAAAGAAGGCAGAGATTGCAGCGTTACAAGCGGAAGGATCGAAGCCAGAGGTCGTTAGAAAGTTCGAGGATGTATTCCCTAAAGACAAAACATGTTTGCTTCCCGATCGAGCTCTAGAGTTTGGCATTCATTTACAACCCGGTGCACAACTTATAATAAAAGCTCCACACTGATTAAGTTCGGAGGGATTGAAGGAGATCCATATTCAGTTGGAAGAACTCCCGAAGAAAGGTTGGATCGGACCCAGTACCTCAAGTTGGGGATCTCCGGTGCTACTGGTGAAGAATAAGGAAGGTACCTACCAAATGTGTGTAGATTATCGAACACTGAATGAAATAACGATTAAGAACAAGTATCCGCTAACTCGCAATGATGGCCTTATTGATCAGTTAAGTGGATCTTGAGTTTTCTCAAAATTAGCTTCATTCAGTATATCATCAGGTGAAGGTCAAGGAGTCCGACATTCCGAAGACGGCATTCAGGACTCGTTATGGCCATTATGAATATCTCGTAATGCCATTTGGAGTGACCAATGCACCAGCCATTTTTATGAATACGATGAACCAATTTTTCCGAGAGTACTTAGACAGGTTTGTTGGTATCTTCATCGATAACATCCTGGTGTATTCAAAGAATCGGAAAGAACACGCTGAGTACTTATGCAATGTTCTGGAGACACTACGACATCATCAGCTCTACGCCACATACAGCAAGCGTGAATTTTGGTTAGACCAAGTCGGATTTCTCAGACACATCATTTCAGGAGAAAGAATCTATGTGGATCAAGCTAAGGTGTCAGTAGTCAGCGAGTGGCTGACACCAAAAACGATGAAATATATAAGAAGCTTCATGGTCTAAGCAGAATATTACAGAAGATTCATCTAAGGATTTTCAAAGATCGTAGCTCCCCTGACCAAGGTTACACGTAAAGACGAAGCATTCGTGTGGTCAGAAGCATATGAGAAGGCTTTCGCAGAACTTAAGTCGAGATTAACCTCTGCACCTATTCTTGTAATACCGGATCGATCTGGTGGATTCGATGTACATTGTGATACGTTCAGTAAGGGATTAGGATGTGTTCTACATCAGTATGGATAGGTTATGGTTTTTGCATCAAGACAGTTAAAGGTTCATGAGCGAAACTACCTAACACATGACCTGAAATTAGCAGTCGTGGTCTTCACACTCAAGATTTGGCATCACTACCTTTTGTGAGAGCGAGTAGATATATACACTGACCACAAGGGTCTGAAATATATATTTACTTAGAAGGAACTCAACATGGGCAGAGAAGATGGCTAGAGCTCATGGCAGAATTGGACATCAACCTACAATATCATCATGAAAAGGTGAACGTAGTTCTCGATGCACTTAGTCTCCAGCTATTAGCAATGAACCTCATTGCCCAGTGGAAGATACAGTAAGAACTGCACGGACTTATGATTGAAGTAGTCGTTCTAGGTAATGCCTCATCCTTGATGAACTTACAAGTTCGGTCCACTCTTATCAATCAGATCAAGATAGCTCAAGCAAATGATGCCGGGCTACAAAATATCCGAGAACAAGTAGAAAGTGGTCTTCAAACTGACTTCATCATCCACGAAGATAGATCCTTGCGGTAAGAGAGCCATTTATGCATACCAGTCGGCCCTATTTAAGAAGAGTTGATGAAAGAAACTCATAGCTCTCCTTATTCTGTACACCCCGGCAGTACGAAGATGTACAAAAATCTACGGCAACACTACTGGTGGTATGGAATGAAGCGAGAAGTAGCAAGAAGCGTAGCAAAGTGCTTAATCTGTTAGCAAGTGAAGGCTGAATATCACAGAACTGCTGGTCTACTTCAGCCGTTACCAATCCCAGAATGTAAATGACAACACAATACCATGGACTTCGTGACTGCTCTCTCTCACAGCACGAAGGGTAACGACGCAGTTTGGGTTATTGTGATTCGACTCACCAAGTCAACTCATTTTATCATATTTAGAGTTGTCCAATCAACCGAGACGTTGGTAAGAAGGTACATAGAGGAGATCGTGAGATTACATAGGGTACCTGTCCGCACCGTCTCCGATTATAATACTAGATTCTGATCTCAGTTTTAGCAGAGTCTTCAAGCTAGCCTGGGAACGATTCTGAATTTCAGCACGGCGTATCATCTTCAAACAGATGGACAGTCCGAGCGAACAATTCGGATTCTTAAAGATATGCTGAGAGCCTGTATACTAGACTTCGGAGGTTCGTGGAAAGATCACCTACATCTTGTGGAGTTTTCATATAACAACAGATACCGAGCAAGTATTGGGATAGCACCATTCTCATCGCTCTACGGACGTAAGTGTCGTTCCCCGCTGAGTTGGGACGACGTTGGAGACCGTGAACTCCTTGGACCAGAGAAGATCGAGGCAACTATGGATGTAGTTTGCACGATCAGGGAGAAGATGCACATAGCTCAGGACCGACAGAAGTATTGGGCAGATGCAAAGCATCGAAACTTGGAGTTCTAACCCGGAGAGCATGTATTTCTAAAGATCTCGCCGAACAAAAGAGTGATACGTTTTGGCAATAGGGGTAAACTTAGTCTAAGGTACATCAGACCGTTCGACATACTTGAACGAGTTAGAGAAGTGTCATACCGCTTGGTATTACCACCCTCATTAGAAGGAGTGCAAAATGTGCTCCACATATCCAAGCTACGACGATATGTGAGCAACCCCAGCCACATACTTGATCACTCAGAGCTCACTGTACAGACTGATCTAACTTGCGAACAATAACCAGTTGAGTTCCTGAATCGAAAGGTGAAGATATTACGGAACAAGGAGATGAACTTAGTCCGAGTAATATGGAGAAAGGATTCACCAGGAGAATCAACCTGGGAGCAAGAAGACGCGTGCACGATACATTCACTTTTTTTGAAAATTTGTCTTTATGTAAATTTCGAGGACGAAATTTTTATAAGGAGGGTAGAATGTAACGACTCTGAAATCCCTGTATAAATGTAACTTGTTTAAATGTATAGAAAAGATATTTCAGCCTGATTAGAAGTTCTAAGTCAATTTTGTTCAATTAAAGCAAGAAACAACTTGTAGTTCACTGGTTAAGCCTCTTTACCGCTGTGCCATAGCCTGCGTGTTCGAATCCCGTTAGTCCCAATTATTTTTAATATTTTTCTTTTTAACTTTTCGGAAGCCCAAGAGCTGCATGTGCAATATAGGGAGAATCGAAAAGTTCCAGAAAAATCAAACGGGATAAATAAGAAATTAACATAGTATAAAGCACATGGTACGAACTTCGAGACAGGTGGCCAAGATCTGGCCGCCTGTTTTCCCCTTTGGGCTGCCACTGGTGGTCTCAATGAGGCCAAATGCTTCCGTGCTTCGCTCGTGCACCCCTTCAGCTCTCCTCTGCTCCATTTTCTTGTTTGATTTCTCTGAATTTAACTAGAGACTCTTCAATTCCCCATTAACACTATTTTAAATTCTTTTCAATTCAATTCTTTAATTCACACACCTTCATTTCTACACTATAAATACCACCCCATTCCTTAGCTCTCCCTTATTCTAAAAATTTATCAAAATTCTCAAAAAAGTTCTTTAAGTTCATGAAGGGTTAAGGCTAGTCAAGTGGAGTTAGCGATCAAAGTTCGTTCCATTGAAGACCGAAACCATTCCCAATGATACCGTGACTCCATGAAGACTCTCTCCCTTTCTTACTTCCTTCTCAATGCTATACAAACCGTAAGTCCCTATTTCTCTCTTTCATTTCGACTTAAACCGCCTTCTAAAATTATATTGACAAAAGTGGAGTTAATCTTAATATTATTTATTTTTAAAACTTTAAGCTTCTTTGATAGGTCAAATAAGTCACCCCAATCCTCTAATATCACTTCAAAATATTGTTCACATCATTTACCTTTTGATATAATTAAAATTTCATACGAAATAAACACCTATTGAACCTTTTCATATAAATACTATGAATTTTAAAAGTAACATTTTTATTAATATCTAGAAATATATACCTCTAGAAAACTCATGGGATAATGACCTATCCCATCACATATATTATGGCTTCATAGCACAATATTTTTGATATATGTTTAAATTGAAGTATACAATTTTCACTAAAATACCATTACCTTTATAAAATGTTTTTATCGCTATTTTTAAATTCTTTGCAATTGCGCCTATACAACCTTTTTAGGGGAACCCATTCACGGATGGTGCAGATTATCGCACGTTCTTGGGATAGTAGAGCGGGATGCAGAATTCCTCACCGAGAATTCGATCTCAAAAGGAAATAAAAATACGATTTAAAAAAAATACGACTTTTTAAAACAAATTAAACTTTGGAAAATTATATAAAATTATGAATCCGTATTTTCAATGAAAATAATTTGTGAAAAATATATTCTTAAATGAAAGATTAAAATTTTAATAAAATACCATCAAATTTCCAAAAGTGGTAGTTTTCATAAAAATACCATAAACTTTTTAAAAGCTAGGTTTCATCACAAAAATACCACCTAAACTAAAATAAATTTCTATAAAACTCTTAATATTCTAAATCACCCTTGAGCTTTATTTTTAAAACAATATTATGATATTTCTCATAAAACCCCCTCGAGAAATGCAACAATGTAAATACAATGTAAAAAATAAGAATAAATCTTTAAGGACTCTAGATTAATATAGATTTAAGCGATATCATTTCTCTTGAGCTCCAGGGAGCCGGAGAAAATGAGTACTTTCCTATCCAGGTTAGATAACACTACAAATTAACGGAGTTATCAATGACAATCGTCTTGAAAAAAGACACAAATTCTGCCGTTCATGTGCAGCGGTTGTCCGATTATTTCCGAACTTAAGATCTTCAAAGTTAAATCTACTAATATGAAATGTCTATAATTCGAATACAAACTCAAACCCAAACCTGAACTTAAACTCTAACTCTAATCCAAACTCGAACCTAAACTTGAACGTTAACTTGAACTCATTCTACTCGAACTAACTTGACTCGACCCTAGATTGCAATTGACATGTCTCGCATTTTACTTGAATCACTCGACTATATTATTCCTTGTTGCAATCTATGGTTCGACATGTTAAAATCAACCAAGCAATCAGCTAAGAATATCTAACGGTTATAATATATATTACTCAGGGGGTGTATGGGATAGTTTCAGGTGTGAATCCAACGGAACTTCGGGAGTCCCGTATTAATTTACTCGAATTCTATTTACTCGAATCTCAGTCGGGTCGACTCCTCTACAGTTTGGAGTCTTTATGCCAACACATGAAATGATCCCGTGTTTTCTTGCTCCTGGGGCCCCACTCTTGAGCTCGTGATTATTTCTACGATTGCGTTGACATTCACACTTGGAACTTAACGTTAACATAGTGACCATATAGAGACCTAAAGTATATATAACCATGTTCATTTACATATACTTTTAATCGACATATACATTATTTCATAATTATTCTATATTTGTCACTTTTCACTTTTACTCTATCATTGGGACTTACCGAGTGCTAGTTCGCTGACGGGCATTCCACCCATATTTGTTTTCTTGGAATGTTCATCAGATACCGTGGAGATGGACGAGGTGGACGCAACAGAGGAGGAGTACGACTAGATCACGGCTCAGGCTTAGACTAGTTATCTTGTTCTTTCAGTTTATATATGCCATCTGTTTAGGTATTTCTGTTATTATATTTTCTTTTCAGTTGAACTCTTGTATCTGTAAATATTTCAAATTTGAATGTAAATAAATATGTTTGTTGAAAAATTTTACAGTCTCTATTTATTCTTGCATTGTGTATTATTGTTTCTATACGCTTATTATATTTATTTAGGAAATGACCTTCTCTAGATAAATATACCGCGAGCTTGCCACGTCACCATTTCCATCTACTAGGAAGTGGAACATGACATGTTTTAATGGTAGCCTATGCATGTCAGTTCTGCATGAAGTCGTAAACAATATACCACAAGAATTAATGAATTCAACAAATATTTACATTCTTTTCATTTCAAATTCCTTGAATCTATCATAATCTGTCTTTTATATCAAGGTGATGGACTCTCCGAACGATACCAGCACCAATGCCAACGACAACACTCCACCACCTACACCACCACCACCACCTACCGTTGCAGCGCTTATCAATGGGCAAACGGTACTTCTTGAGGCTATTAAGAGCCTATTGGAGAAACAAAGAGAGCATACAACCTTCATGCACCAAGAACTTGCTCGCCCTGAGGCGGAGGCACCCAGAGTTAAGCAGTTTCGGGCACTACACTCAAAGAACTTCTCAGGTAAAGAGAGCCCGCTTGAAACAGAGGAATGAGCTTAAGAGGTTGAGGATGATCTGGCAGCTGCTCAAGTGCTAGATATAGCTTGGGTAAGAGTTGCTAAGTTGTAACTGACAGATAAAGTTGGGTAAGAGCTGCTTAGTGGCAACTGACGGATAATGCCAGGGTATGATGGAAGGCAGAGGAGAGCTGTCTCGAATAACCAATAAAGTGGAAAACATTTTGAGACTTCTTCGATGCAAAGTACTGTCCGGAGATTGCCCGCTTTGATATGGAGAAACAATTCATCCATTTACAGCAAGGCTCGATGTGGGTCAAGTCTGTGGATGAATATGATGCTGAATTTACCGTGCTCGACAGGTAAGCTATAGTCTCAAGTTAAATTTTCCTATCTTACTTAAATACTGTTAACACAAAGTCATAACAGGTTCGCCGTGCACCTCATTCTCACTGCTGAGATCCGGATACGACGATTCCATCAGGGGTTGGACCCTGAAATCCAAGCTGCACTCGCTACAGGAGATTTCCCAACCCACAAGCTTGCCTTGAAGGCTGCCCGACGCTATTAGAAAGTTGTGAAGAAGAAGGCCAGGTCGCAATCGGCCGGTGTGAAACGCCCTTTGCACCAGATCACAGGAGGGGCCTCTTCCAGGCCAGCTTTCAACGGACCATCTCGGAGGCCAGGAGGATTGTTCGCCACCAACAAACCAGACTTTTGAAACTACTGCAAAAGAACAGAGCATCTCGTGAAGAACTGTCATAGGGCGAAAAATTTGTGCTTGATCTATGGGTCTTCTACTCACACTATCGGAGTATACCCCCAGAATTGAGGGACTAATAACCCTCCCGCTAGACCGGCAATCCAAGCTCCTCCTACCCGATTAGCTCTACAAGCTCCAGCTCCCCGCATCCAGACCGTTCAACCTCAATGCCTAGTGTTTAACCAGGCATAAAGGAATGTGCCGCAACGCTAAGCATTCACTATGTCGGTCAAAGAGGCCGAAACTATAGGCCAGGTTATCACTGGTAAATCTCTTCCTTCTTTCTTTTCAAGTCATTTCATTTCGTAGCCATCTATATTTGTTATACCTAAACTTATCCTACGCGACTTAGGTAATATTTTAGTAGCCACCCTATCTGCACTCGTGCTCTTCGACACAGGGGCATCGCATTGCTTCATGTCGCAACGGTTCGTAAGAACTCATGCGATCCTAGTTAAGCCGCCCATATCCAGCTAGAATGTCAGTTCAGGGAACGACGTTCTAAAAGCAACCTTAGGATATGATCTGTGTCCAGTGGTCGTCTGCAGTCGAGAATTCTATGCGGACTTCAAGGTACTGGACATACCGAATTTCGATGTAGTCTTGAAAATGGACTGGCTAGGAACTTTCTTCGCTACCATCGACTGTCGCCAAAGGAGAGTAGTGTTTGAAATACCAGATCACCCAGTGTTCTATTTCAAAAGCAGAGACCGATCTTTGGAGTCTAGTATCTACCGAGAAAAACCAAAGAAGACAGAGATTGCAGCGTTACAAGCGGAAGGATCGAAGCCAGAGATCGTTAGAGAGTTCGAGGAGGTATTCCCTAAAGACATAACAGGTTTGCCTCCCGATCGAGCTCTAGAGTTTGGCATTAATTTACAACCCGGTACACAACCTGTAATAAAAGCTCCATACCGATTAAGCCCGGAAGGATTGAAGGAGATCCGTATTCAGTTGGAAGAACTCCTGAAGAAAGGTTGGATCAGACCCAGTGCCTCAAGTTGGGGATCTTCGGTGCTACTGGTGAAGAAGAAAGAAGGTACCTACCAAATGTGTGTGGATTATCGAGTATTGAACGGAGTAACGATTAAGAACAAGTATCCGCTAGCTCGCGTCGATGACCTTATCGATCAGTTAAGTGGATCTTGTGTTTTCTCAAAATTAGATCTTCGTTCAGTATATCATCAGGTGAAGGTCAAGAAGTCCGACATTCCGAAGACGGCGTTCAGGACTCGTTATGGCCATTATGAATATCTCGTAATGTCATTTGGAGTGACCAATGCACCAGCCATTTTTATGACTCAGATGAACCAAGTTTTCCGAGAGTACTTAGACACGTTTGTTGGTATCTTCATCGACGACATCCTGGTGTATTCAAAGAATCGGAAAGAATACGCCGTGCACTTATACAATGTTCTGGAGACACTACGATAGCATCAGCTCTACGCCATATACAACAAGTGTGAATTTTGGTTAGACCAAGTCGGATTTCTCAGACACATCATTTTAGGCGAAAGAATCTCTGTGGATCCGGTTAAGGTGTCAGCTGTCAGCGAGTGGCCGACACCAAAAACGGTGAAAGATATAAGAAGTTTCTTAGGCTTAGCAGGATATTTCAGAAGATTCATCAAAGGATTTTCAAAGATCGTAGCTTCCCTAACCAAGCTTACACGTAAAGACAAAGCATTCGTGTGGTCAGAAGCATATGAGAATACTTTCGCAGAACTTAAGTCGAGCTTAACCTTTGCACCTATTTTCGTAATACCGGATCAATCTGGTGGATTCGATGCACATTAAGGGATTATGATGTGTTCTGCATCAGTATGGAAAGGTTGTGGCTTTTGCATCAAGACAGTTAAAGGTTTATGAACGCAACTATCCAACATATGGCCTGGAATTAGCAGCTGTGGTCTTCGCACTCCAGATTTAGCGTTACTACTTTTTGGGAGAGCGAGTAGATATATACATTGACCACAAGAGTCTGAAGTATGTATTTACTCAGAAGGAACTCAACATGCGGTAGAGAAGATGGCTAGAGTTCATGGCAGACTTGGAAATCAACCTACAATATCATCCTGGAAAGGTGAACATAGTTCCCGATGCACTTAGCCGACAGCTATTAGCAATGAACCTCATCGTCCAGTGGAAGATACAGTAAGAGCTGCACGGACTTATGATTGAAGTAGTCATGCCAGGTAACGCCTCATCCTTGATGAACTTAAAAGTTCAGTCAACTCTTATCAATCAGATCAAGATAGCTCAAGAAAATGATGCCAAACTACAAAAGATCCGAGAACAAGTAGAAAGTGGTCTTCGAACCGACTTCATCATCCACGAAATGGATCCTTACGGTATAGGAGCCGTGCCAGTCGGCCGTATTTAAAAAGAGTTGATGAAAAAAGCTCACAGCTTTTCTTATTTGGTACACTCCGGCAGCACGAAGATGTACAAGGATCTACGGCAATACTACCGGTGGCATTGAATTAAGCGAAAAGTAGTAAGGAGCATAGCAAAGTGCTTAATCTGTCAGCAAGTGAAGGCTGAACATCACAGAACTGCTGGTCTATTTCAGCCGTTACCAATTCTAGAATGGAAATGACAACATATTACCATGGACTTCGTGACTGCTCTCTCTTGCAACACGTGTTAGTGTTTATGCCCAAGAAAGCCATTACTGTATCATACTAGTTTGTATATTACTTAATGGAAGCTTGGGATATTCACAGTTGTATTGACAGTCTTGCTAAAAATAGTAGTATGCTACTTGGTTTGTGTCTACTTTAATATGTGCATATTTTTATTGTAACGTATCGCTTATACATATTAGTAGAGCCCTTAGGATCTTTGCTTGATTACCAGCGTTGTGATGGCAGTCACACTAGTGGGGACTGGGTAGTCTATAAGCAACATCCTATACAGGTCCCTAGTCGTAGGATTATCGAGACAGGGCATCGATACTCCGGAGTAGACTAGTGTATGCGCTTCTCATCCCAGTTGGGGAGATGGTCTGTCCCACAGCCATCAGTAAGTCGTACTGGAGATAATATACAGGTGCTCGTTAGGTTACGGGTACACCGGACAGGACTCGCGGGGAACTGTTGGTTGGTATTATACCCGTCGTCAGTTAACAGTTCCCAGGTGAATTGAGTACAGCATAGTCCGCAGACTTGACACTGCTACTTCGCCTTGAGTGTGTCCCACTGTTCTTAGATTGCTACCCTACCATGGCTCAAAGGAGTCGTGCAAACAGGTAGCAGTTGGGTGCAGTCCCGAGCACTTGGAGGCAGTGGCGGTTAGACAGGATTCGTCTCTCCCGGTATTGGGAGATGATATCGCGCTGTGTCAGAGAGCCATTATGCAAAGTCCCTGGCCAGGGCAAGCGAGATTTACCGGTAGGTTTTCTAGTACTTTCTCAAGGTGTAATGGTGTAGGGTTCCTAGGCACACTAATGAGGTTCTACAACTGATCAAACATGTCCAATTCAAAATTTTCCATGTGCCAAAGAACCCTAAACTAGATCGTAACTAGAGATAAGGCGAAACAAACAAGCAAGCAAACTACTTTGCCACTAAGTGAATGGAAATACAACCTTTGTAGATCCGGTCCTCCACTTCTCTAGCTCCATGTTGACGTCCCTCCGCTGCGATCATCGGACTCCCGGACTCTAGCGTCGGTTTCATCGGAGAAATGGGCGGGCTAGGTCGTCGACTTCGATGCCGAAGATGATCTACGTCGAGGCAACTCAAGATCAAGCTCCATCTTCACTTGATCATAAAACTTGTGAAGATAACACACTCTACTACATGGCAAGTGGTAGAGGATGAAGAAATAGGAAGTGGGTTCACTTTAGATTTGGATTTCTCATTCTTTTTCTCATGGCACCATTGGAGGTAGCAAGGTTTCTTCTTCTTGAAGAAGAAGAAGAAGAAGAAAAGAATATGATAAGAATAAAAATGAATTCTTGAAAATAATAAATTATGTGATTCTTATCATATAGCAACCATGGGTTAGTTTACTTTTGTAGAGAATAAACTAGGGTTTAGGTAATGGTTAGGTTTTAGAATAAAAACAAAATGGTTTTGACCTTTTTCAAAGATGCTTGAAGCTTCTAGCAAATAAATAAGAAAGCCACAATTTTGTTTTCATTAAATAAATAAAGTATATAAAACCCTAATCATTTACCTAAACATGGTTTAAAGTAAACACACACCCAAGTTTGTATGTATCATCAAACATGATACAATCTACTGCACATAAATATATCACATATACTACTTGTGCACATCAAGTGAGAAAATCCATCTTAAGTGAACAAATACTAGTTAATGTAAAATAATATATTAAATATATAATTATACATTAAATCATTAAATCAACACTTGATTTAATGATCCGGTCATACTGCATATAACCGACTAATATCAAGTGTATCAATGTATCGAATCAACACTAGATTCGGTAACCCGGCTATATCTTATATAACCGTCCAATGATACAAATCGCGAGAATAGAATACAGTATTACATACTGGTATTATTCTCGGTCCCACACATATCTCATATGCGGTCCTATTTCGTTTCGCTTGAGCCAGGAAACCTCTGTGTAGGACTCTAAAGACTCGTCAATACGCCGGCAGCAGGTGATGATCATATCAAACACCCAAAAGCCGCAAGCGGTCTGCTAAACGTAACGGCCACCCGGGTATTGAGCGATCAGAATATCAATGAGCAAGCCCGCTCACACTCCTGTGAATCCAACCAGCAACACTTACCGTACAGTCCGGTCTGTTCGTCTGATATGTAGCATATCTCGCCTAGGGGTGGTAAACGTCAGACCCCAGTAGCTCGATAAGTCATGCCGATGTAAGGTCCATAACATAGCATGAAACTACTGATAACACTTACCAGTAGATCACAGCAACCCTGGCCAGGGATTTCCAGTTATGGCCAGTCGAGCATAGCGCAACATCAACCTCCAATACCGGGAGAGACGAATCCCCTCCTATCGCTCATTGCCTCCATGTGAATCGGGATTGTACCCAAAAACCACCTGTTTGCACAACTCAGTAGAGCCGTGGTAGGGTGGAAATCAAAGCACGGTGGGAGACACACAAGACTCTATGACGATCTCGGGTCAACAGACTAAGCTGTACCAGTGTCACCAGAGAACTGCCATCTGACGTGAGGTATAATACCATCTGGGAGTTCTCGGCGAGTCCGTTCAGTGTACCCAGTCTCCACTGAGCACCCGCATACCATCTCTGATGTCACACCAATGGATATGGGATCATCCATCGCCCATCACATGGGTCGAGAAGATATACGCTAGTCTACTCTGGAATATCGATGCCCTGTCTCGATATTCCCACGACTAGGAACATTGAAGGATGTACTCATGGACTACCTAGGCCCCACTAGTATGATCTACATCATAGTCCTGCAAGTCGAGTACACATCCTAAGGGCTTTATCAACATGTAACAGAGAGATAGAAAGTATACATGTTAAGATAAAGAGCAACCAGATAGCATACTATCATGTCGAGCAAGAAAGTCATACCTATATATGTCCCAGCATCCACTACAATATACATCCTGTGTACAGTAATGGCCTCTAGGGCATACATATAACTAACAATCTCCCACTTGCACTAAGGCCATCTGTAGCAGTGGTTGCAGTATCTAATACTCAATCATCCCATAAAAAGTCTCTCTCTGGGAAAAAGCCTTTGTGAGTGGATCCGCCGTGTTATCCTCTGAGTCTACTCTCCTAACCTCGATCACCCTGGAGATCAACTATCTCCATGATCAGGTGATGCTGCCTCAGAATATGTCTGGGTCACTGATGGGACCGGGGTTCCTGGGCCAAAGCCACACTTCCATTATCACACAATGGTAGGAACCTAGTTCATCTCATGAACCAATATACACCCAAACTGTCTCTTTAGTAGTATCTTTGATAGCGATGTCACCAGCATTTATCGTCTAGTTTGCCACGGTATCTAGCTTGGAACTCTTCCAACATACCGTCCCTCCACTGAGAGTAAAGACAATGCCTGCGACTGACATTCAGTCATCCTTATCACCCTAGAACCTTTCCAGTGATTCTCCCCAGGATCAATTGATACCATCTCACTAAACCTAGTGTGAAGCCTAACATCCATTTAGATCTATCTCATAGATCCAAATCCCAGGATTTAGGAGGTATCACCTTTATCCTATTTGGAGAATCCTTGTGATAAGAGGAGATTGACCGTATGTAGCATAGGAAACTCTTTTTCCTATCAAGAGTATGTTGTCCACGTACAATACGAGGATGACCACCTTACTCTCTACTACCCTTTTTGTATATACAAGGTTCGTCTACCATTTTGATGAAGTCAAACTCTTTGACTACCACATCAAAACAGACGTTCCAACTCCGCGATGCCTGCTTTATCCTGTAAAGCAACCTGCACACATTTCCGTTGCTCCCACTATTTACGAAGCCCTCTGGCCGTGTACTTATAGACGTTCTCTTCTAAATCATTATTTAGAAAAGTAGTCATGGCACCCAACCACCAGATATCGTAATCATGGTATGTAGCTGTAGCAAGTAGGATCCGGATGGACTTAAGCATAGCCACTGGAAAAGGTTTCATCATTTTCCACGCCTGGTCGATGACGAAAACCTTTAACAAGTTTAGCTTTGAAAGTCTCAACTTTTCCATCTACACCAAGTAATCTTCTCAAGATATACTTGCTCCTGATGGGGATTTAACCCTTCAGATACAGCAACCAAAGTCCATACTTTGTTGGTGTACATGGATTCCATCTCAGATCGCTAAGCATCCAGCCACTCTTACAGAGTCCCTACTCTCGATGGCCTGCTCGAAACTAGTTGGGTCACCATCTCATGATGCATTCCTCGCTCCCACTGTCATCGAGAAACCGAAGTATCTCTCTGTGGATGAGGAACCCTACCAGATCGGCGGAGAGGCTGAGGTTCGTCGGGGACTGTTGAATCCTCTGGTTCTGTCAAATCATTAGCTGTAGTTTGTATAGCTGGAACTTTTCCAGTTCTACAGAACTGACCTTGCCTCGATCTTGTCCGGATTTTGCTTTCGACATAGGCCGGACAATCCCAAATCTTAACTTACTTAAGAGATAGGCTCTTCACATACCATATCTCATATGGAGTGGTAGGCAATGATTTGATTCGAACCTAATTCAATAGGTATGCAGCTTCTCAAGTGCACAACCCCTTAAAAGACACAGGTAACTCAGTAATACTCATCATAGAGCACACCATATCTAATATGGTGTGATTGCTCCGCCCCGATACACCGTTGTGCTGTGGTATATTCAGAGGAGTAATACGGAGAGAGAATCTCATTCTCCTTTAGAATAGTCCAGGAATTCTATGCACAAGTATTCTCCTCCCTGATCTTGTAATAGGACATAATACTTATACCCGGTTTTTGGTTCTCTATTTCTAACTTATATTCTGTGAATATCTCAAAAGGTTCGGACTTGTGTTTCAACAGGAACATATGTCTGAATCTTGAGAGATTATCAGAGAATGTAATGAAATACAAAGAACCGGTCCTGGCATGTGTAGACAGAGGACCTTACATACATCATCATGTATCAGTCCCAAGAGTTCACTAACTCTTTCTCTGTTTCCAGTAAACGGAGCTATGGTCATCTAATCTTTGTGACATGACTGGCAAGTTTCACAAGATGTAAATTCAAACTGATTTAAATATGCATCTAAATGTAACTTCAGCCAGTCGGGTCGCATTGATATGACCTAGTCTACAATGCCTTAAGAAGGATTCGTTCATTTCTGAACTCTTCCTTTTGTGTGTGTTCTGTATACTAGGAACTGTAGTTTGATTTAGAACGTCAATGCTTTTAGATAACGTGCCTGAACCGATCAACTTTTGAAATGTTCAAAACAATGTTCAACAATACAAAATTATATCCTTCTTTAATAAATAAAGAGACTGATATGATTTTGTATATCAGGTTCGGTATCTAATAGCATTTGTTCAGAATCAATGTATTGGTAATACAGGGTGACAGTGACCAACAGACTTGGCTGCAACACTTGCACCGTTTTCTGTCTCATGAAACTTATCACCCGTTCTCAGTTCTCTACCTTTCTGTAGCCCTATGTAACTGATTACATATCTGGGATCCTGATCCGGTATCAGATACCCAGGATGCAGAGGATACTGAGAAACAGTTCTGTGTAACGAACACACCCGAAGAAGATGCATCATATGCACTTTCTTCGTTTGGGCGGCATAGGAATTCTGGTATTCCCCTATTTCCTGCTCTGTCTTATAACAATTATAAGTTGGAGCGGGACCAACGTTCCCCAGCTCAGTATAATAAGCGGGTTCGGTCAATACATCCATATTATTATCTTGATTAAGGCGTGATATGGTCGCTACCTGGAGAGAGAGAGAAGAAAACACTCTGCGTGCGCTCTTGCAAGATTAGATTGGTTATTTATTTTATCTAATCAGGATGGCTCCCACTGTTTTTATCAAATCTTCCTTCAAACCCTAAAAGGAAAGACTAGCCGGGATTAATTACACTCTACAAGTTCGCCAATCTTTCAGCCAGGCCAGTGTCGGTACTTTGAGGGAGGTTCCCCGTGCTTTCGCACGGACCTAATTAAAGTAAACCTTGTTTTCCCAGAGGCGTAACCCCGTTGACACCTTTCTAGACACCTACTTGATCGGCTAATTGCAAAGTGCAAAACTCTCCTAGGAGTAACAATTACTCGCAGTGGGTATCGGGATCCAACTATCATATAGAAGGTATGCAATCTCATTGCAAATTTCAACACTTGAAACTCCCGATAATGGTTTTTACCCTTAGCACCTATGACCTTAACTATGGTCAACAAATCATAAGTACTAGTCAAGTTCTACCCGTCATTTCGTGATTAATTAGACCCACCCACATGACCCTTAACTAAGGTCAACAAAGTCACGCGACTGTCCTAACTAATCGCATCATATGCGGTGTAGGAAGACATCACTTAGCTACCGTACACTGTGCCTTGACTATGGTCAACAAACACAGCACGAATACTAAGTACTCTACTTCCTAAAATGACGGAGGGTTGCGGATGGTTTTTAAGAAAACCTTTAACGCTTTGAACTTGATCTCATTGCGGAATCAAATGGTTTTTAAATGGAATGTTTTTGAGGCTTTTCTAGTTTTGCTAAAGGGGTCACTCCCGGTGAAGGGATCGTCAGCCCTTTCCTCATCGAATAAGGTGCATGATATATCATATATACCGCTGTGCAAAGCAAAAACTATAGAAGCAATCAAAAGATAAACCGAGGGTTGTAGCATCTGCCAGTTATTGCTAAAGGAGTCACTCCCGGTGAAGGGATCTCGGTCCTTTCCTTATCGAATAAGGTGCAGGATGTTCTACAAGGAACACCGCGATGCAAAGCAAGAACTGTAGCTACCTGTTTTTATTTTTGAAATTCGATTCCACAACATCTTTTAGGTTTATTTTCTTTCATTAATCACATTAATGAAGTCCCATCATTTAAGTCCACCTAAACATCACAGATAAATATAACGTATGCTTATGCCATCCGCATTCGCCTCGATGTCCCGTCTGCACCGTTAGGTTAGGTAACTAACGGCAGAGCGGGGCAGGGCTAGCGCGGGTGTAAAACATAAGCAACGTCTATATAATATATCATATATGCTATATACTATATACTATATCTATCTGAACAAATCACATGATCACATCACAGATAACGCAGCAGAAAATAACATATGAAATATTGGATATACTAGGACGTCCGTGTTTTTAATATGAGCCAGTATAAAACACGGATTCCACGGTCGCGATGAATAGACAATCCCACACCCATAGACCCCTACGAGAGCGGCAAGCAACCCTACCAATTCTAGAGTTAGGAGACCCGCACTCGACTCCTCGAGTTGGTCTCCCACTGGACTCCAGAACCCGGTTACTTGTGCTCTCCTCCTTGGGTCTATCCTAATGCGGAAAAGTAAATAATATACATCAACGGTGACATCTTCCGCAACCTGGAAGTGCCCCAATAAAAGAATATTACATACAAGTTTTTACATGAATGAAAATGAAAAACACTCATCTCACATAAAAAACCCTCGGCTATTCAAACATGACGATCCAATATAATATATCCAGCAACACATAACATCACATGTCATCAACGTAAGTAAACATGCGTATCCCAATTGTCGTTGACATATAGCAACGAAACCGGCGATATCACATATTACACTTACGGTCACAGAAAAGAAAGTGTAAAACTACAACAGTTGGAATCCGCAACCTGCATAGATATCGCATTCCTAACCAAATGAATTCCTTAGACATCGCATGCCTAACAATTATAAACCCCGTATTTTAGTCTCATTATCGAAAACACTTTTCAATATCAAGTTGGGCAATTCAACAAGATTCCCGACATCCTGAACGAATGCTCGTCGCAAACTTTAGTAGACGGCCGCACCCCAGATGCCGTCGACGAAGTGCACCAAGGCGGAACACCGCTACCGTGAGCACCAGAACGGATGCTTTCGGCGACGGGGTTCTCCTACAGTCACTTGGTCGGGGCTATGGGGTGTAGCTGTCTATTAAGTTTACCCGGCGAGTATCCGCGTACGCTACGTGATTGCGACGTACTTTTGATCACATCAAAATTCCGTGGCAACCGATCAAGTGAGATTAAACTGCTACGTTTATAACATCCAAATCAGTTATCTCATAACTACTTGTGGATTCCAAATATTGTATCATATTCCAGATAAATGGAAAATGTTAAACTTTTCGATCGAACAGTCAAACACCCAAGTTTTTCCGAAACAGCTCAACACATGAAATAAGTTTAAAAACATTCACTTCATTCCTCAGTACCAACGGTCCAGCCGTAGAAGGGTCAAGCCAACGCCTCACATGTGGCACGCTGTACTGCCCCAAACCCTAAGGTTCAAAGGGCAGTTCAAGACGGTCACATAATCGAGTTAAGGTTTGTTGTCTTCTAGAGGGTCCATCACGTTACTTGCACTACTCAGAACGTTCTCAAACTACGGAAAAATCCAACAGTTGGAAATTTCCCGGCAGGGGAAAAATTGGGTATTTATATCCGGTCGAACTTTTTAACATATTCTAAATTATCCGGAAAAACACATAGACAAAATTAGACAATCCGATCGAATCTACGAACTCCCAATACAACCCAAAAAACTCAACTCTAGAGTAAACATTAAAAATTCCCAGAAAACACAGTAAAAAAAGAAAGAAATTACCGTGCAAAAAGTAATGAAAAACGTGTCCGTACGGCCGCGGAACCGCCGTACGAGCCATGCTCGTGCCGCGGTTCCGCGGCGCCTTGATCGATTCAGGCGCACGTGTTGCACAGTATTTCTTAGAAAACCCTGCTGATTTTTTTGCATATATTTAATTAACAAAAAGCCCAGTTTTGAAAAATTGTACAGAGAAGGGTTTTGGATTAGGGTTTCGGGTTCGATCGGACTTCTAACATCGTCTACACTTCGCCTAAGGCTCTAGCTAGGCTCTGATACCACTGTAGGGTTCCTAGGCACACTAATGAGGTTCTACAACTGATCAAACATGTCCAATTCAAAATTTTCCATGTGCCAAAGAACCCTAAACTAGATCGTAACTAGAGGTAAGGAGAAACAAACAAGCAAGCAAACTACTTTGCCACTAAGTGAATGGAAATACAACCTTTGTAGATCCGGTCCTCCACTTCTCTAGATCCATGTTGACGTCCCTCCGCTGCGATCATCGGACTCCCGGACTCTAGCGTCGGTTTCATCGGAGAAATGGGCGGGCTAGGTCGTCGACTTCGATGCCGAAGATGATCTACGTCGAGGCAACTCAAGATCAAGCTCCATCTTCACTTGGTCATAAAACTTGTGAAGATAACACACTCTACTACATGGCAAGTGGTAGAGGATGAAAAAATAGGAAGTGGGTTCACTTTGGATTTGGATTTCTCACTCTTTTTCTCATGGCACCATTGGAGGTAGCAAGGTTTCTTCTTCTTGAAGAAGAAGAAGAAGAAAACAATATGATAAGAATAAAAATGAATTCTTGAAAATAATAAATCAAGTGATTCTTATCATATAGCAACCATGGGTTAGTTTACTTTTGTAGAGAATAAACTAGGGTTTAAGTAATGGTTAGGTTTTAGAATAAAAACAAAATGGTTTTGACCTTTTTCAAAGATGCTTGAAGCTTCTAGCAAATAAATAAGAAAGACACCATTTTGTTTTCATTAAATAAATAAAGTATATAAAACCCTAATCATTTACCTAAACATGGTTTAAAGTAAACACACACCCAAGTTTGTATGTATCATCAAACATGATACAATCTAGTGCACATAAATATATCACATATACTACTTGTGCACATCAAGTGAGAAAATCCATCTTAAGTGAACAAATAGTAGTTAATGTAAAATAATATATCAAATATATAATTATACATTAAATCATTAAATCAACACTTGATTTAATGATCCGGCCATACTGCATATAACCGACTAATATCAAGTGTATCAATGTATCGAATCAACACTAGATTCGGTAACCCGGCTATATCTTATATAACCGTCCAATGATACAAATCGCGAGAATAGAATACAGTATCACATACTGGTATTATTCTCGGTCCCGCACATATCTCATATGCGCTCCTATTTCGTTTCTCTTGAGCCAGGAAACCTCTGTGTAGGACTCTAAAGACTCGTCAATACGCCGGCAGCAGGTGATGATCATATCAAACACCCACAAGCCGCAAGCGGTCTGCTAAACGTAACGGCCACCCGGGTATTGAGCGATCAGAAGATCAACGAGCAAGCCCGCTCACACTCATGTGAATCCAACCAGCAACACTTACCGTACAGTCCGGTCTGTTCGTCTGATATGTCGCATATCTCACCTAGGGGTGGTAAACGTCAGACCCCAGTAGCTCGATAAGTCATGCCGATGTAAGGTCCATAACATAGCATGAAACTACTGATAACACTTACCAGTAGATCACAGCAACCCTGGCCAGGGATTTCCAGTTATGGCCAGCCGAGCATAGCGCAACATCAACCCCCAATACCGGGAGAGACGAATCCCTCCTATCGCTCATTGCCTCCATGTGAATCGGGACTGTACCCAAAAACCACCTGTTTGCACAACTCAGTAGAGCCGTGGTAGGGTGGAAATCAAAGCACGGTGGGAGACACACAAGACTCTATGACGATCTCGGGTCAACAGACTAAGCTGTACCGGTGTCACCAGAGAACTGCCATCTGACGTGAGGTATAATACCATCTGGGAGTTCTCGGCGAGTCCGTTCAGTGTACCCAGTCTCCACTGAGCACCCGCATACCATCTCTGATGTCAAACACCAATGGATATGGGATCATCCATCGCCCATCACATGGGTCGAGAAGATATACGCTAGTCTACTCTGGAATATCGATGCCCTGTCTCGATATTCCCACGACTAGGAACATTGAAGGATGTACTCATGGACTACCCAGGCCCCACTAGTATGATCTACATCATAGTCCTGCAAGTCGAGTACACATCCTAAGGGCTTTATCAACATGTAACAGAGAGACAGAAAGTATACATGTTAAGATAAAGAGCAACCAGATAGCATACTATCATGTCGAGTAAGAAAGTCATACCTATATATGTCCCAGCATCCACTACAATATACATCCTGTGTACAGTAATGGCCTCTAAGGCATACATATAACTAACAAATGGGCTACGCTCCGACACGACTTATACCGCTTTTAGGGGACTGACGCTTGTCGCCCCCTAGGCCCGATATGCGATAGTCTTAGACGAACAGACCGGACTGTACGGAGATTGTCACAGCAGGCTCAGTAGGAGTTCGGATGGGTTTACTCATCGGCCTTCTTATCGACATCTACCTGGAGACCGTTACGTACAGCTAGTGCCGCTTGCGGTCTGTAGTTAAACCGACTGCCAGCGTAGTGTCGAGTCTTTAGAGTCCCACACAGAGAGTTTCCCTACTTCGGGCGAAACGATATAGAGGTCGTATGGTTTTACGACAGGGTTCGGACGCATACGTGTTTTTACGCACGTACAATGTTCGGACAGTTTTTACTAGTCGGTTTTGGTTTAAGCCAGATTCTAGTATCGGATTATTGGATTTATACAGTCTAAAGTTTTTCCGTGTTTTTACCGATAGGAGGGGCGTTCTCGTAATTTGTCGGGAAGCTTCTTGAAGCATGGTGACTTGGGGGTTAAGGTGGAATTTGCATTAATTGGATAAGTGAGTCATGGTGTGATTCATACATGGAGTTAATGAATCATTTATGATTTATATGACTCATGTGATGAATCACTAACTGTATTAATGAAACATGATGATATATCATTATTTGTTATTCATTTAATATATATGATATGTTTCATATATACATATATGATTGATTCATCCAAAAGGATTCTCACTCTCACCTTCTCTCTCCTCAAGCTCTCTCTCTTCAAACCCTAACCCTAACTTCTCATGTGTTGAGATCAAGGGTTAGCTAGACTAATACATCCATAATCCAACTCTATATCACCTAGGTTGCTTAGATTAGCACTTTGAGAAACCTAGTTACCTCAAGTTAGAGGTTAAGCTTGGAGTAGGAGCTCTCGGGTGGATCATCTTTGACTCGAGGAGGCCGTTGAGGTGCCGACGTTCCAAAGAGCCTACAAGGTGTGGAGGACACTGATGAAAACCCGAAGGACAAGTAACGTGAGGTATAACTTCGAATCAGAGTAGTTAAACCTTTCGTAGTATGCTAGCAATGGTTTAGATACGATTCATGCGCTCAAGTCCGTGTTACGAAGCTTTGATAATCGTTTTTCATATATTCCGCCTCCCCGCAAGTTCGTGGGGTGCGTGACATGGACCTACAGTGGTATCAGAGCCAACTAAACCTTTACTAGCTTGTTAGCAACTAATTAGAGCTTCGATCGACGGAAAACACGAAAATAACACCCCGAACACCCGAACAGTTTCTGTTGATTTTAAAAGTGTCACAAAAATTATTTGATATGGCTTAAAATTCACAGCAGGGTATTATAAGAATACTGGGAAAATACGAGCCGCTAACTCGGCAAGACGGCCGCGGATCCGCGACAAAAGGTGCTTTTGGCCGCGGATCTGCCTCCGAGTCAACACCGAGTTGACTCGGATTTGCTCTGTTATTCATATATTTTGGTGTTTTGTTTTCCAGTATATTCTGTTTCTGCCCAAGTTACTTCTGTGCTGGCTTGCATTTGGGGTAGACACGGAAAAAGGTTGTCGATCGATATTCTAAGTTATTTGCTAATCGGGTTTTTATCTGTAATGATTAATGTGTTCGTAAACCTTCCCTAACTGCTAGTATGTCGATTGGCAGGGGGTTGCACATTTCTGTAATGTTTACTGTTTGTGTATATGGACTTGATTGGATCATTGTGATGATTAGCCGGGGTTTGAGATGGGTTTTATATTCATTCATTCGATGTAAATTGTAAGATGATGTAATATTCTTTTGCGGGGCACATCCAGGTTGCGGTTGTAGCCACCGTTGTATTATTTCATTTACTGTTTTTGCTCCTAGGATAGACCCAAGATGGGGTACACAGACTACCGGGTACATTGAAGTGTTTAGTGGCCTACTCACGTTGTTGAGGGAGACCGCTTCACTTCGGGTACTTGGAGAGTAGTTTGCCGTACCCGTAGGGGTCTAGGATGGGGTAATGGCTATTCATCACAACTGTGTAATCCGTATTTTATTGCAGGCTCAAAGCAAACGCGGATTGCTTGTAAATCCAATAATGTTCATCTGTAATCTGGAATGCCTATTATTGCTTCTGACGAATGTACAATATCTATATATGATAGCTATTTAGACGTCACTTATGTTTTACATCCGCGCTAGCCCAGCCCCCGCTCTGTCGTTAGTTAAGTAACCTAACGGGTGATGACGGGACCCAGTGGCGAATGCGGATGGCATAAGAGGACGTTGTATTTTCGTTGTTTTCTGCAATGATAGGTTAAATGGTGGGACGCATTATTTTAATGCAAAGAAAATAAACCAAAGATGAATCGTTGGAACAAATTTAAAAGAAACCACTCGGTTATTTTAAAAGAGCAGAATTTTTAATTGCGGAGCTTTAACCACTCCTTTTAAAAAGCTATCAGGTTCCTTCGATTATATCAAGTTCACTACGTTCACAGTTTCGCCAAAACCAGTCGTAGCCCTCCGTCATTTCTTATGGATGGTCAGTAGTATTCAAGCTATGTTTGTTGGCTTTCGTTAAGGCATAGTGTTTGGTAGCTGTTGGGGTATTCATTTGTTGCATAGATAGATGAGTTGATTTGGGACAGTCGTATTACCTTGTTGGCTTTTGTCAAGAGTATGTACGGGTGGTTTCAAATTAACAAGATAATGATGGGCAGAACTTGACATGTGACTTATGATTTGTTGGCTTTCGTCAAGGTCATAAGAACATGGGGCAAAAATCCACATCGGGAGTTTCTAAAGAAACTGAAACTTGCTAGTGTTGCATACCATTTGGAGTTTGATGAATGTTGGTAGGATTTCTTCAACATTATCCTACGATGATATTTGGATCCCGATCCTACTGTGAGTATACGCTACTTATCAGGAGATTCGTCACTTAACGATCAATGCTATAAACCAAGTACGTGTCGAGAAAGGTGTCAGCGCAGCTACGCCCCCAGAGAAAAGTGGTTATTTAATTAAGGAACTTCGCGAAAGCGTTGGAAAACCTCCCTCGAAGTACCAACACTAGCCTGGCTGAACGGTTAAGCAAGTATTGTACAGTGAGAATAGTCCTGGCTAATTCTTCTTTTATGGTTTGAGGAAGGATTCGAGAAACAGTGGGAGCCATCCAGTTTAGATAAATTAAAAACCAATCTAAACTTGCAAGAGCATCGTGCTAAAGTGTTTTCTTCTCTCTCTCTCATTGCAGTGACCTTGTGACCATGACTAGGTTATATCTAGATAACAAGTTGACTGAATCTAACTTATATGACTGGCAAAGGTCTGTCCAGATGTCCATTTCCTATAACAAGCTGGACCACCCTATTACTACTCAAGATCCCGCCGTCCCAGGTCCAGTTTCCACCGTCGCGGATATGGATATCCGTCAGACAAGGGAAAAGGATAAAGCGAAAGCCAAGTGCCTCGTGACGGCTTCAGTTGATGGTGTATACCAGAAGCAGCACGAGAAGATGGACTCAGTTTCCATCTTTCTCCATAACAAATTTTTGTATGGAGAGCAATCTCATATCGCAAGATATGAGACCTCGAACGAATTAATTCAAGCGAGATTGGCTGTCGGGTCATCTGTAGGGGACGACGTCCTTACGATGACTAGCTATATTGATGAGCTCAAGGACCTGAAGACCACGTTGGGAAACAGGTCATACGCTGACTTATTTCCACAGTCCCTACCCTCTACTTACACCCTGAAAGAAACCAGGGAGACACAAGCTCTGCTTAATGAGGGACCTTCTTCTTCTACATCCAGGGCAAAAGCAAAGGGTGAAAAGAAGAAGATCTCTACAAAGCCGATATACGGTGTCAATAAAGTAGGAGGAAAGGGAAGAGCAAAAGTTTCGGGACTTGGTGTAGCTAAGGAAGGATATTCCTATTGTTATGGGAACGGGCATTGGCAGAAGGATTGCAGGGCTTTGGAAGTCAGTAGCCAGGATACGAAGCATGTTGTGGCTTCAGCCTCAAGTGTGTTTGTAATTGAGAACTGTTTGTCAATTAACTCTACTTCCTGGGTACTAGATACCGGAGCAGGATCTCATATCTGTAATTCATTACATGCTTTGAGAAACCGTAGAGATATAAGGGTAGGTGATTTGTCTCTTAGAGTTGCAAACGGAATGAGCGTGGACGCTGAATCCGTGGGAGAATATCGCCTAGGTTTGACAAGTGGGCAGATATTGATTCTACGTAACTGTCTGTATGTACCTAGTTTGACTTGTAATATCATATCAGTGTCCTCACTTTCGAGAGAGGGATATGATTTTACATTCGTAAGCGATGTAGTTCACATCCACCTAAATCAAGTTCTGATTGGGTCCGGTACATTAGATGACAGTATATACGTATTGAGTCAAGCTCAGGTTTTCAATGTCCAGAACACACTTAAAAGAAAGTCTCCAGAAATAAATCAGGCATTCTTATGGCATTGTAGACTAGGTCACATCAATGAAACACGATTAACGAAGTTACATAGAGAAGGATATTTGAATCTGTTCGAATATCAATCTTATGCCACTTGTGAATCTTGTCTCATGGGAAAAATGACAAAGACTCTGTTTACTGGACACGGAGTAAGAGCGAGCGAGCTCTTAGGACTCGTACACAGTGACGTGTGCGGTCCAATGTCTACACATGCGCGAGGTGGTTATTCCTACTTCATTACTTTTACGGATGATTTCTCTAGGTATGGACATATCTTCTTGATGAAGCATAAATCCGAGGCCTTTGAGAAATTCCAGGAATACAAGAATGAAGTGGAAAACCAAACAGACAAAAGTATTAAGACACTGAGATCTGATCGAGGTGGTGAATACTTAAGTGCCGAGTTCCTGGGTTACTTAAAAGAGAATGGAATTCTCTCTCAGCTTACTCCTCCATACACACCACAACACAACAGTATATCGGAAAGGAGGAATCGAACTCTATTGGATATGGTTCGTTCCATGATGAGTAAGGCTGAGTTACCACGATCTTTCTGGGGATATGCACTAGAATCAGCTGCATTTTTTTTGAACAAGGTTCCAACCAAAACTGTGCCTACCACACCATATCAGATATGGAGTGGGAAGAAACCCTATCTTCAGTACCTGAAGACATGGGGATGTCCAGCTTTTGTAAAAAAGCAGCATCCGGACAAGCTCGAGGCACGCTCAGTAGAGTGTAAGTTTGTGGGATATCCAAAGAACTCCATGGGATATTGCTTCTATTACGCAGAGGAACAAAAGGTTTTTGTTTCTCGTCATGCCCGCTTCTTAGAAACTGAATTTTTAGAAAATCAGAAGAGTGGGAGCGCAGTAGAACTGGAAGAAATTCCAGAACCACAAGCTGTTAATGAAAGTTTGGTAGAACAAGAAGTTTCAGAAGAAAGGGATATACCAGCGCCTATCCGCAGAAGTAGTAGGCAGTCTCATCCGCCCGAGAGATACTACGGTTTTCTCATAGACGGGGATCGAGAAGATTGCGTCATTGATAATGACGACCCTACTAGCTTCCAGCAAGCCATTCAGAGCGGCGACTCAGTAAAATGGCTGGATGCAATGCAGACCGAAATGGAGTCCATGTACACTAACAAAGTATGGACTTTGGACATTGCTCCAGATGGGGTAAAACCCGTAGGATGCAAGTGGATCTTCAGATAGAAGATTGGTGTAGATGGACAGGTTGAAACCTATAAGGCTAGACTTGTTGCAAAGGGTTTCCGTCAAAGACCTGGTTTGGACTATGACGAAACCTTTTCTCCAGTGGCTATGCTCAAATCCATTCGGATCCTTCTTGCTATTGCTGCCTTCCACGATTATGAGATCTGGCAGATAGACGTAAAGACGGCCTTTCTACATGGTAATTTGGAAGAGTGCGTCTATATGGATCAGCCAGAGGGATTCATTCAGAGTGGGAGCAGCGGTAAAGTATGCAAGCTGCTTAAGTCCATTTTTGGACTAAAGCAGGCATCGCGGAGTTGGAACATCTGTTTTGATGATACTGTCAAAGAATTCGACTTTATCAAAAATCCAGATGAACCATTCATAAACAGTAAGATTGTAGGGAGAGTTGTTGTATTCCTCGTCTTGTACGTGGATGACATTCTCCTAATAGAAAATGATATTCCTATGCTACAGTCAGTCAAATGATTCTTGTCACAGAGTTCTCCATGAAAGACCTAGGTGATGCCACCTACATTCTGGGGATCCAGATCTATCGTGATAGATCAAAGAGGATGTTGGGACTTTCGCAGTCCAGGTACATAGACACCATATTGAAAAGATTCAGTATGGATGATTCTAAGCGCGGTAACCTACCGGCTTGTCACGGAATCACCCTCTCCAAAGAGATGTCTCCCAAGACTGATTTGGAAAGGGATCGCATGTCGATTATACCCTTCTGCGGTAGGCTCTATAATGTATACGATGTTATGTACCAGACCAGATGTAGCATACGCATTGAGCGTTGTAAGACGGTATCAGGCAAACCCAGGGGAAAAGCACTGGATAGCAGTAAAGAACATTCTCAAGTACCTGAGGAGGACTAAGGAGATATTCTTGGTGTATGGCGGAAAAGACCTCCAGATCGAGGCCTTTGCTGACTCCAGCTTCCAGAGTGACAAGGATGACTCCAAGTCCATGTCGGGTTATGTCTTTACCCTCAATGGAGGGGCGGTCTGTTGGAAGAAATCCAAGCAGGAGACCGTTGCTGACTCAACGATGGAAGCGGAGTACATAGCTGCTTGCGATGCCGCAAAAGAAGCTGTCTGGATGAAGAAGTTCCTCACAGAACTTCAGGTGGTTCCTACCAGTGTTGGTCCAATACCTCTGTATTGCGACAACAACGGCGCTATAGCTTTAGCGAAGGAACCCAGGTCCTATCAGAAGTCCAGACACATCTTAAGGCGATATCACCTGGTCAGGGAGATCGTCGATCGCCGGGAGATCGAGGTAAAGAGAGTAGATACAGAGAATAACACTGCTGATCCATTCACAAAGGCCATTCCTCAGACGCAGTTCGAGAGGCTATTCGAGATGATAGGTCTGCGATATGCCAGTACATGGCCCTAGTGCAAGTGGGAGATTGTTAGTGTTTATGCCCTAGAAGGCCATTACTGTATCATACTAGTTTGTATATTACTTAATGGAAGATTGGGATATTCACAGTTGTATTGACAGTCTTGCTAAAAATAGTAGTATGCTACTTGGTTTGTGTCTACTTTAATATGTGCATATGTTTATTGTAACGTATCGCTTATACATATTAGTAGAGCCCTTAGGATCTTTGCTTGATTACCAGCGTTGTGATGGCAGTCACACTAGTGGGGGCTGGGTAGTCTATAAGAAACATCCTATACAGGTCCCTAGTCGTAGGATTATCGAGACAGGGCATCGATACTCCGGAGTAGACTAGTGTATGCGCTTCTCATCCCAGTTGGGGAGATGGTCTGTCCCACAGCCATCAGTACGTCGTACTGGAGATAGTATACAGGTGCTCGTTAGGTTACGGGTACACCGGACAGGACTCGCGTGGAACTGTTGGTTGGTATTATACCCGTCGTCAGTTAACAGTTCCCAGGTGACATGAGTACAGCATAGTCCGCAGACTTGACTTTGCTACTTCGCCTCGAGTGTGTCCCACTATTCTTAGATTGCTACCCTACCATGGCTCAAACGAGTCGTGCAAACAGGTAGCAGTTGGGTGCAGTCCCGAGCACTTGGAGGCAGTGGCGGTTAGACATGATTCGTCTCTCCCGGTATTGGGAGATGATATCGCGCTGTGTCAGAGAGCCATTACGCAAAGTCCCTGGCCAGGGCAAGCAAGATTTACTGGTAGGTTTTCCAGTAGTTTCTCAAGGTGTAATGGGCTACGCTCCGACACGACTTATACCGCTTTTAGGGGACTGATGTTTGCCGCCCCCTAGGCCCGATATGCGATAGTCTTAGACGAACAGACCGGACTGTACGGAGATTGTCACAGCAGGCTCAGTAGGAGTTCGGATGGGTTTACTCATCGGCCTTCTTATCGACATCTACCTGGGGACCGTTACGTACAGCTAGTGCCGCTTGCGGTCTGTGGTTAAACCCACTGCCAGCGTAGTGTCGAGTCTTTAGAGTCCCACACAGAGAGTTTCCCTACTTCGGGCGAAACGATATAGAGGTCGTATGGTTTTACGACAGGGTTCGGACGCATACGTGTTTTTACGCACGTATGATGTTCGGACAGTTTTTACTAGTCGGCTTTGGTTTAAGCCAGATTCTAGTATCGGATTATTGGATTTATACAGTCTAAAGTTTTTCCGTGTTTTTACGGATAGGAGGGGCGTTCTCGTAATTTGTCGGGAAGCTTCTTGAAGCATGGTGACTTGGGGGTTAAGGTGGCATTTGCATTAATTGGATAAGTGAGTCATGGTGTGATTCATACATGGAGTTAATGAATCATTTATGATTTATATGACTCATGTGATGAATCACTAAGTGTATTAATGAAACATGATGATATATCATTATTTGTTATTCATTTAATATATATGATATGTTTCATATATACATATATGATTGATTCATCCAAAAGGATTCTCACTCTCACCTTCTCTCTCCTCAAGCTTTCTCTCTTCAAACCCTAACCCTAACCTCTCATGTGTTGAGATCAAGGGTTAGCTAGACTAATACATCCATAATCCAACTCTATATCACCTAGGTTGCTTAGATTAGCACTTTGAGAAACCTAGTTACCTCAAGTTAGAGGTTAAGCTTGGAGTAGGAGCTCTCAGGTGGATCATCTTTGACTCGAGGAGGCCGTTGAGGTGCCGACGTTCCAAAGAGCCTACAAGGAGTGGAGGACACTGATGAAGATCCGAAGGACAAGTAACGTGAGGTATAACTTCGAATCAGAGTAGTTAAACCTTTCGTAGTATGCTAGCAATGGTTTAGATACGATTCATGCGCTCAAGTCCGTGTTACGAAACTTTGATAATCGTTTTTTATATATTCCGCCTCCCCGTAAGTTCGTGGGGTGCGTGACATGGACTTACAACACGAAGGGTAACGACGCAGTTTGGGTTATTGTGGTACAACTCACCAAGTCGGCTCATTTTATCCCATTCAGAGTTGAACAACTGAGACGTTGATAAGAAAGTACATGTAGGAGATCATGAGATTACATGTGGTACCTGTCCGCATCGTCTCCGATCGTGATACTAGATTCCGATCTCAGTTTTGGCAGACTCTTCAAGCTAGCCTGGAAACGAGTCTGAATTTCAGCACATCGTATCATCCCCAAACAGATGGATCGTCCGAGCGAACAATTCAGATCCTTGAAGATATGTTGAAAGCCTGTATGCTAGACTTCGGAGGTTCGTAGGAAGATCACTTACACCTTGTGAAGTTTTCATATAACAACAGTTACCGGGCAAGTATTGGGATGACACCATTCGCAGCACTTTACGGAAATAAGTGTCGTTCCCCGCTGAGTTAGGACGACATTAGAGACCGTGAACTTCTTGGACTAGAGATGATCGTGGCAACTGCGAATGTAGTTCGCACGATCAAGAATAAGATGCGCATAGCCCATGATCGACAAAAGTATGGGGCAGATACAAAGCATCGACACTTGGAGTTCTAACCCGGAGAGCATGTGTTTCTAAAGATCTCGCTGAACAGAAGAGTGATACGTTTTGGCAAAAGGGGTAAACTTAGTCCAAGGTATATCAGACCGTTCGACATACTTGAACGAGTTGGAGAAGTGCCATACCGCTTGGCACTACCACCCTTATTAGAAGAAGTGCATAATGTGCTCTACATATCTCAGCTACGACGATATATGAGCGATTTCAGCCACATACTTGATCACTCAGAGCTCACTATACAGACCGATCTTACTTGCGAACAATAACCAGCTGAGATTCTGAATCGAAAAGTGAAGACATTACGGCATAAGGAGGTGAACTTAGTCCAAATAATGTGGAGAAAGGATTCTCTAGGAGAATCAACCTGAGAGCGAGAAGACGATATGCGTGCACGATACCTTCACTCTTTTTGAAAATTAGTTTTTATGTAAATTTTGAGGACGAAATTTTTATAAGGAGGGTAGAATGTAACGACTCTGAAATCCCTGTACAAATGTAACTTGTTCAATTATATAGAAAGAGTATTTCAGCCTGATTAGAAATTATAAGTCAATTTTGTTCAATAAAAGCAAGAAACAACTTGTAGCTCACTGGTTAAGGCTCTCTACTGTTGTGTCATAGCCTGCATGTTCGAATTCCATCAGTCCCAATTATTTTTAATATTTTTCATTTTAACTTTTCGGAAGCCCAAGAACTGCACGTGCAATACAGGAAGAATCGAAAAGTTTCAAAAAATCAAATAGGATAAATGAGAAGTTAACATAGTATAAAGCACATGGCACGAATTTCAAGACAGGTGGCCAAAATCTGGCAACCCATTTTCCTCTTTGGGCCACCACCGACCATCTTGATGAGGCCAAATGCCTCCGTGCTTCGCCCGTGCACCCCTTCAGCTCCATTTTCTTGTTTGATTTCTCTGAATTTAACCAGAGACTCTTCAATTCCCCATTAACACCGTTTTAAATTCTTTTTAATTCAATTTTTTTATTCACACACTTTCATTTCTCCACTATAAATACCACCCCATCCTCTAGCTCTCCTTTATTCTGAAAATTTATCAAATTCTCAAAAAAATTCTCTAAGTTCAAGATGGGTTAAGCCTAATCAAGTGAAGTTAGCGATCAAAGTTCGTTCCATCGAATACCGAAGCCATTCCTGACAATACAGCGACTCCACGAAAACTCTCTATTTTTCTTACTCCCTTATCAACCCTATACAAACCGCAAGTCCTTATTTCTCTCTTTCGTTTCGACTCAAACCGTCTTCTAAAATCATATCGACAAAAGTGGAGTTAATCTTGATATTATTTATTTTTAAAACTTTTAGCATCTTTGATAGGTCAAATAAATCACCCCAATCCTCTAATATCACTTTAAAATATTATTCACATCATTTACCTTTTGATGTAATTAAAATTTCATACGAAATAAACAAATATTGAACTTTTTCATATAAATACCATGAACTTTAAAAGTAATCTTTTTATTGATACCTAGAAATATATACCTCTAGAAAACTCATGGGGTAATGACCTATCCCATCACATACCTTATGACTTCATAGCACGATATTTTAGATATATGTTTAAATTGAAGTATACAATTTTCACGAAAATACCATTACCTTAATAATATGTTTTTATCGCTATTTTTAAATCCTTTGCAATTGCGCATCTACAACCCTTTTAGGAGAACCCATTCACGGATGGTATGGGTTATCGCACGTTCTTGAAATAGTAGAGCGGGATACATAACTCCTCACGGAGAATTCGATCTCGAAAGGAAATTAAAATACGATTTAAAAAGAAATACGACTTTTTAAAACAAATTAAACTTTGGAAAATTATATAAAAATCCGTATTTTTAATGAAAACAATTTGTGAAAATATATTTTTAAATGAAAGATTAAAATTTTAATAAAATACCATCAAATTTCCAAAAGTAGTAGTTTTCATAAAAATACCATAAACTTTTTAAAAGCTAGGTTTCATCACAAAAATACCACCTAAACTAAAATACATTTCTATAAAACTCTTAATATTCTAAATCACCCTCGAGATTTATTTTTAAAACAATATTATAACATTTTTCATAAAACCCCTTCGAGAAATGCAACAATGTAAATACAATGTAAAAAACAAGAATAAATCTTTAAGGACTATAGATTAATATAGGTTTAAGCAGTATCATTTCTCTTGAGCCCTAGAGAGCCGGAGAAAGTGAGTGCCTGTCTATCCAGATTAGATAACTGTTCCCCTCCGAAAGACGGCGCGACTGGCGTCTTGCCTGAAATTCGGGGCAGATGCTAATTGGTGCTATCCGTCTACCTCTCCGAAGATGCCAAGTTGATTTATGACACCATGTATCGAAGGTTTAAACGGATGCGTCCGATGTAGCAGACTTCGTCAGATTCCCCCTCGCTTGAGAGGTTTTTGATTGTGGGGACGCTCTTCCCTGCAGTTGCAAGCCCCTGCAGTTAATTACGCTACCGCATTGCGGTAACAACTTTCTCCTTCTCCAGATGATCACTTCGTGTCGTGTGTGTTTGTTTTGTGTTTGGTTGCCCGTGGAATGTAAACGGAGACTGAGTTATGTCGTCGCCCGTAGGGTGTGGACTAGTCCAAATCCGTATCTTTCTTAGATTTGGGTTTGGGGGTTGTGTTTAAGGATACGTTAGCCTCATTTGAGACTAAGATCAACTTAAACGTTTGTTAAGGATACGTTAGTCTAGTTTTTAGACTAAGATCAGCTTAACGGGATCGTTTAGATCCAACAAGAGAGCAATTAAGGGAGCCCTGTTGTTTAGTTTAGTGACATTACGGTCAATAGGTAGTTTAAGGACATTGCGGTCCAATGTTAGTTTTAAGACGTTGCGGTCAAGGTTAAGGACATCATAGTCCGTGGATTTAAGGACTCCACAGTCCGGCGTTAGTTTTAAGACATTACGGTCAATAGGTAGTTTAAGGACATTGCGGTCCAATGTTAGTTTTAAGACGTTGCGGTCAAGGTTAAGGACATCATAGTCCGTGGATTTAAGGACTCCACAGTCCGGCGTTAGTTTTAAGACACCACGGTCAAGGTTAAGGACCTCATAGTCCGTTGTTAGTTTTAAGACATTCCGGTCAAGGTTAAGGACATCATAGTCCGAGGATTTAAGGACTCCACAGTCCGGCGTTAGTTTTAAGACATTACGGTCAAGGTTAAGGACCTCATAGTTCGTGAGTTTAAGGAACCCACAGCCCGTGAAATGTATGTGGTTATCGGGACCCCTCACCTCTTTGAAGACGTTGAGGAATTACAACGACAAGTATCAAAGGAGTGAAGAGATGTACCCTTGAACCAAGATAGATTAAGTGATCTGTAGTCCAATTTGGAACCCATACCAATTAATTATATTATGAGCCCATTGGCCCAGTTAAGTTTGAATTAAGGACTTATGGCCTTCTTGGGCTAAGTCCAATCATGTTTGAAATATTGACCCTCTGTTGGTCCATTGAAGGAGAGGCTTTGCCTCTGAAACTTATCCAATTGGGCTAAAGCTAGTGTTAAACACTAAAGACCTACAGTGTTGAACACTGGGAGATAAGATTATCAGATTAGTGTTAAACACTAGAAATTGTGATTCTCGAATCAGTGTTAAACACTAATAAATAACAGTGTTAAACACTGGCAACCAAGTTATCAGTTTGGTGCTAAACATTAACAGAGAGGAGATCACGTGGGAGCACATGATGTTGGAGATAGTGCCCTCAGAGTCAATTATTGGGTCACAGGCACGTGATTGCAATGATTGAGGGGAGGACCTATCCCGGTAGGACAGTCTTACTCGAGATGATAGTATGCTATCTGGTTTATCTTTATCATCGTGTACTGCTTTAGGTGACCTTTCGAGTCGCTATTACACGTTGATAAAGCCCCTAGGATTCTTGCTTGACTTCCAGCAGTATGAGGGCGGTCATATAAGTGGGAGCTGGGGTCTATAAGCACATCCTTAAATGGTCCCTAGTCGAGGGAGTTTCGAGACAGGGCATCGATACTCCAGAGTAGACTAGTGTATACAGTCGAGACCCCGACGAGGGGCGGTGGCCGGTCTCACAAGCCACTGGTGTCAGTTGATTCACCTAAGATGTATACAGGTGCTCATTGGGTTATGAGTACACCGGACAGGACTCGCCGGGAACCTGCTAGTTGGGATATACCAGACGTCAGATAGCAGTTCCCAGGTGACATGTGTACAGGTTAGTTCATCGACCTGGGATCGTTATTTGTCTCGTGTGAGTTCCCACTGTACTTTGATTACTACCCTACCACGGCTCAAAGGAGTCGTGCAAACAGGTTTTAGTTGGGTACAGTCCCGAGCCACATGGAGGCAGTGAGCGGATCTGCAGGGGTTCGTCTCTCCCGGTATTGGGGGTGAGGTCGTGCTGTGTCTAGGAGAGCCAGAACATGAAAAGTCCTTGGCCAAGGCAGGAGATTTGCTGGTAGGTATTCCAGTAGTATCTCAGGGTGTTCTGGGCTACACTCCGACACGACTTGTACCGCTTTTGGGGGTCTGACTTTTACCAACCCCCTAGGCCCGCCATGCGATGCTCATAGACGAACGGACCGGACTGTACGGATATTGTCACTGACAGGCTCAGTAGGGTGTCAGGATGAGTTCGCTCATCGACGTCCCTTTTGGTCAATACCTGGTGGCCCGTCACGTATTGGCTTATACCTCTGACGTGCTGGTGGTTAAATCCACAGCCACAGTATTGACGAGTCTTTAGAGTCCACCACACAGACAGTTACTCAGGTTTCGGGCGAAACGCTGTAGAGGCCGTATGGAGATATGGCATGGTTCGATCAGATACGTGCGGTATTGCACGGATCGTGATCGGACGATTTTTTACTAGCCGGCTTTGGCTTAAGCCGGATCCTGGTATTTGATAGTGTAGTTTTGTCTCTTTGCATTTGTGTTCAGTGCGAATACAAATGCGGGCATGTATTTGCAGTAGTGGGGTTTTCCTGTAATTTATTACGGGATCGGTTTTCTGAAGTTGCCAGTTTGCATTCCGTTCCGGCCAGTTTTCCTTCATTCCTTCTCGGCCGGACTTTTGATGGAGGGGGTTATTTGCAATTTGCAAATAACTCTTTTGTGGAGGGCTTCCTTGCTTTTGTTCCTTCTTATCATCATGAGATGCCTTTCTTGTCCCTTTCTTAGCTTTTCATGTGATGGTTATGTGATGATGAGATTAGATGAAGGATTGATTTGGATTGGAATTGATGTGAGCCTTTTGTTGATTTATCATTTCTTTTTCACATGATAATTCTTGGAGAGGTTTTCTTTTTCTCTCTCCAATCTCATTCTTGTGAGGAGGGGGCCGGCCACTTCAAGAGAGGGAGAAGAGGGGATTTCATTTGGAGTGAGGAAAAAGTTTCATATCATTTTCATGCTACCAAAATTCCAAAGCACAATTTTCTTTAGTTGCTTTCTTCTCCTCCTCACATCCTTCCATCTAGGCAACTTCAAGAACCCCAAGAGACATGCCTACTACACTATTCTATAGCAAGCCTTGGACGCGTCGGCTAGCCAACTTCGCGCCCGAGTTGTCTCGGTCAAGAGGCGGGAGCCCGTAAAAGATTCCGGCTACGTGGTGCCCCTTTCCGACGAGCGAGGAGGTGACGGAGATTCCGCATGAGATCGGAGTGGAGATGAAGACCGGAGGACTCGGATCAGTCGGTATATTTCTCTACCCGTATTTTAGTTTGCTAGCTAGCTAGGTTAATGGCCCGATCCGGGTAAAAAGTCCGCGGTGGTGCCGTTTTGCAAAGTTCGCAAAGTTTTTGTTTTCCGCGTTTCCGGCGTCGGGTCGACGGCCGGGGCGCCCCCGCGGGCTTACAATGGTATCAGAGCCACGCCGTTAACCTACCTAGCTTGCTCTAGTATGTTTAGAACTCGATCGAACAAAAACCCGAAAACCGTATTTTTTGTGCACATGTGTTCTCTGTTAAAATTTTTAGAGCTCCTAAAATTTTTCTGGTGATTGCAGAGACATGTACAACAAATTATAAGAATTCTGGGAAAATACGATCCACTGATTCCTCACTTCGACCGCGGAAGCGCGGCCAAACCCCTGGTTTGGCCGCGCTTGCGCGGCGGAAAAGAGGAATCGTGGCACCATATTTTCCCAGTAAGCTTATGAGTTGAAAATAGGGCTTTTGGGATATTTTCTTTGGGCCCAGATTTTCTATAAATGCTACAGTACTGCTTGGGGCCCACTTTGATAAATTTGTTCGATCGGATATTTTAAACATGCCAGTTCACAGTTTTTACATTATATCTGCGACCGTGAATGTCACTTGATCGGTAAATCCCGTCTAACTGCTATAGCCCAGTTAGACGGATTTGCGAACGTGACTTTCACGTTGATGTTCTGTGATTGTACTGTGTTGTTGCGGATCGGTCGTGGGGGATAGCCTGGTTGCAGTGGTAGTACAGTTCTGTTGTATTATGTACATTTGATATTGCGGGGCGAGCGTCCGACATGTGGACTGCCGTCACTGCCTGTTTGTATTATTATTTTGGGGCACGACCAGGTTGCGGTCGATGTACCCGTTGTATGTATATTTTACTTTCTGTACTAGGATTACCCCGCGGAGGGGTGCACGGATAGCCGGATTCTGGAGGGCAACAAGCCCGCATCTCATGGCGTTGAGACGGAGGGGGCTTCACTCTAGAATTGGCGGGCTATTCGCCGCACTCGTAGGGGGTACAGGCTGACCCAGGAGGGGTGCCCAAGTTACCAGATTCCGTGAAGTGCTGGGTGGTCCATTCACGTCGTTGAAGGGGGCTGCCTCACTTCAGGTTTTGGCGGGTGACTTGCAGCGCCCGTAGGGGTCTAGGATTTCATTGCACAGGCTATCCACACGACCAGGGGAACGTCGGGTTTCAGCAGCGGCTCTGTGAAACCCGGGGATCCCAGATATCTGTATTGATCTGTGTTGCTATACATTTCTGTGTTGCATTTTCTCACGCCTTGAGCGAAAATTATATATTATATATATATATATTAGTAGACGTTGTATATGTTTTGCATCCGCGCTAGTCCAGTCCCTGCTCTGTCGTTAGTTAGCTAACCTAACGGGTGATGACGGGACCCAGTGGCGAATGCGGATGGCATATACGTACGTCAGTATATTTTCGTTCTTTGTGGTGTGATCATTTGATGGGACTGCATTGATTCGGATTAATGCAAGTTAAACAAACCTAATTTGATGTTGTTGGAACATTTTTCAAAAAGCTGTTATTGCAAGAGCGTTCTCTTTTGTTTTGCCCAGTGGTATTCAGTTGAAATATCCTGCTCCTCAGTCGACGAGGCAAGGGCCGAGATCCCTTCACCGGGAGTGACCCCTTGGACAAAAGTTTGCGTTAGGGCAGTAACTTCACTATAGCCGATTACTTTTGCTTTGCATCGTGGTATTCAGTTGGAATATCCTGCACCTCATTCTACGGGGAAAGAGCCGAGATCCCTTCACCGGGAGTGACCTCTTTAGCAAAGGTTGTCGTCACTATATTTTTATAAAGCTATCAGTTCCTTCAACGATATCAAGTTCATTACGTTAAAGGTTTTCGCCAGAAACCATTCGTAGCCCTCCGTCATTTCAGTTAAATATTCGGTAGTATTCAAGCTATGTATTTTGACCTCACGCCAAGGCATAGTGTTTGGTAGCTGCCGGGTATTTATCTGTTGCATAGATAGATGCGTTGGTTTGGGACAGTCGTACTACTATTTTGGCCTACGTCAAGGGTATGTACGGGTGGGTTCAAATTAACCAGGATAATGACGGGTAGAACTTGACATGTGACTTATGATATTTTGACCTCACGCCAAGGTCATAAGAGCATGGGGTAGAAATCCACATCGGGAGTTTCAAAAGTACTGAAACTTGCCAGATATGCGCATACCTTCTGGAGTGTGATAACGTGAGCGGATTCCGTCACGTTATCATGCGATGAGAGTTGGATCCCGATTCCCACTGATGAGTTGGTTTACTCCTCGGGTTATCCCGGCTAATTCTTCTTTCAGGTTTGGGGAAGAATTTGACGTTACAGTGGGAGGTTTCCAGATTAGATAAATTGGTAACCATTCTGATCTAGGTTAGAGTGCACGCTGAGTGTTTCTTTTCTCTCTCTCTCTGGCAGCGACCATTGACCCGACCCTAGACTATGACTCAGTGACCAAGTTGACCGAACCTTCTTAACACAGGCTTTTGGATTGTCAGAGTTGCAAACCTCATTGCCACTCCTACTTTTACCCTTTTCTCCAGGACACCCCGTATTACTACGAACGTCCACTTCCATTGGACAAAACCATCGTATGGTTATATACGAACTCGAAGGACTTCGAGGATGGTTTCCGGTTCTGGAGAAAACGAATAGGACTATTCAGTTGTCTTTACCTTTTACCTTCTCTCAGGTTGCGAGTACTCCTTAGTTTAGGAGATAGTACACCTATTATGCAAATTGGATAGTCTTCTTCCAAACCTTAGGCTGGTGTCGAACGGTAGGGAATGAAGAAAGCCAATTAGCCTAAACGGTGTACAGAAGGTATTAAGTTCAGACAAAGCAAGGGATTAGTATGAGGGCAAAGTAAAATGCGACTGCTATTCACGACCAAACCATGTACTTCTTTGTCAATCCTAAATCACCTATGAATTAAGTACATTCGGTTGTCTTTTATCCTCACCTTCTCTCGCATTGCGAGTGCTCCTAGGATTAGGACAGTACACCCATTATGCTTATTGGATAGTCTTCTTCCAAACCATAGGCTGGTGTCGAACCGTATGGAAGGAAGAAAACCATTTGGCCTAAAGGGGTGTACAGAAGGTAATGACTAAAGACATGTAAAGGGATTTAGAAAGGTGGCAAAGAATTATACGGTTATAGTTGTGAATCTGGATAATGGAAGAGGCATTACTAAGAATACCAGGATACCCCATCGAAACATTTCAATGTTTCAGTTTCACTGTGTACTGTTAAAAGGAAACTGATTTCCCGATTAGACACTTACTCCAGGGTATGTATTTACCAGGTTGGATTCTCACATCTGTATGGTTTTACAGACGATGAGTGGGAGTAAGTTATTGGGAATTAGGTGACCATCCTCATTATATCGGGATTCGTTGTAATCGGTGATATTTGAGGAAGTCACCTGGGTTGTTTGCCGGTCGGCAAATATTTGGTTTTGAATATCCGTTGCTGTGCACCAATTTCAAATTGATATATCTGTACGTCTATTTTTATAGAGTGAGATATACTTTTTGAAATTATGTCTATGACATTTACCTATATCTGTGGATGGTTAGGTAAGGAGCATTGAACAACGGTGTACTTCTTAACCAAAAGTACAGTTTTCAACCTACGACACACAGTGAATGAGTCACTAGACTCAGGGGACTTATACAGAGTATTGTATATTGTCCAGTGTCCATTAGGACAGAGGGGTAGGTACTCGTACTATATTCGGTTTACTTATGACTTCTCTAGTTCTTAGACGAGTGTTTCGTAGAAACACAAGGTCCAAGTTTTGAGAAGTTATGGGTATATGAATAAAGTAGAGAACCAGGTATTACAAGTATCGGGATTCTTCAAGGTGATCGAAGATGTAGATACTTGTGTATGGTATTCAGTTGATAGTAATTTTTAAGAGAACTTGCTTCTCTTTCAGGTTACTCATAATTGGAAGCATTCCTAGGTTGAGTAACGCTGATCGGCCTCTCTTCCATTTACTTGACATGCACTGGAGACAGCTGCATGATTTGAATCTGGTTAAATTAAATCAGTGCCTCTGTTTCTTGGATATAGAACAGTTCATATCTTGACATTGTTAAGATACGGGGAGTTGTCCGGCTTATGCTTAAAACCAGACACTGGACAACTCAAGGCACGTTTCAGTAGTGGCTGTTTGTGGGTTGACCCGGGCTATGACGAGGGTTGACTTTCTACCATCTGGAAGATCAATAGTGATATTGTTCTTGACTCGCCACAGTTTTATCAAAAATGGATTTTTTCAGAAAACAGTAGTGGGAGTATGGTAGAACTGGAAGTGATTCCAGAACCACAAACGATTACTGAAGATTTCATAAGAACCTAAAGATTCAATCTGGTTTGACATTCCATTGGCCACTCTGCAGATAAGGTGGGTAACCTCAGGCACCCGAGAGGTACTTCGGTATGCTCAAGGACGGTGGCAGAGAGGTTCTTGTTTACCCAGACTTGCCATTGCTGTTGTTCCAGGCTGCGAGACCCGGCGGGAGGATGAGTATAGCGTCGTTCTAAACTGGCTTTAGAAGTGCACGTCTATATGACTCTGCCAGAGGGTTGTCGTAGTCAGTGGGAGCAGCGGAAGCATTGGTGGATATCAGGCTTATGTCTATTTATAGACTAAAGCAGATATAACGGAGATAGATCATCTATTTCTGATGTGACAGTCATAGGTTTGACTTCATCAGAATAGGGGATGGATCTGTTAAGAAGGTAGTAGGGTGTGATGTCCTGGTATTTGATGACATACACAGAGTAGGAAGTGATATTCCTATACTACGATCGGTTATACTTTGGTCGTCACACAGTGGTTTCTCCACATAGGACTTGGATATTATATCAGACATTCTGGTTACTAGATCTATGATTTTAGATCTAGATTTGGGTGGTTTCCCAATCTGGGTACTTTGACCGCATTCTATGAGTATTTAGAATGGACGACTCCTGGCACGGTAGTGTACCTGCAGGTAATGGAGTCACCCTCTCTAAAGGTGTCTTACAGACTAAAGGGGAGAGGGACACGCATGATTGACAGATCACTTGCTTAGGCAACTGAGTCAATCATGAGATGTCAAGTACCACACCAGATATTGTTCTTGCAGTAGGTGCAATAAGTTGATATTAATCCAATCTTGGAGAAACAGTCGGAAGCAGTTTTAGAACATAAGTTGATGTTCTAAGGAATTGATAACGGCAGCCTCCTTTAGGAGACGGTTATCATTCCAGGCTTCCAAGGTGACCTGCATGGCAGAGTGGCTGTCAGAGTTATAGTTTTTCCCTCTAACGAGGGGCAGTATTTTGGACAGGTGGTCCAGGTGGATACTGAGGGAAGGCATGGCGCAGGATACTGATTAAGTTCAGTTGACGATACAGTCTAAGAAGTTTGGATTTGGAGTTCATTTATGAGCTAGGTCCCATCAGACATCCAGACATTCTAGGACAGGTATTGCTCATTTCGGGAGATAGTTTTCTCTGCGAACATGAGATATAGAGAGACATAGAAAGAAATATCAAGGCGGATCCACTCACTAAGGCTATTCCTTGAACGCAATAGTTTCGCAAACGAGCTTTGTGAGACTGACTAGTAGAGGAGTTGGGTGTTCGGTATCACACGGGCTGTGAGTATGCGACATCGCAATAATTAGCCTTGAGTGCAAGTGGGAGATTGTTGGAGATAGTGCCCTCAGAGTCAATTATTGGGTCACAGGCACGTGATTGCAATGATTGAGAGGAGGACCTATCCCGGTAGGACAGTCTTACTCGAGATGATAGTATGCTATCTGGTTTATCTTTATCATCGTGTACTGCTTTAGGTGACCTTTCGAGTCGCTATTACACGTTGATAAAGCCCCTAGGATTCTTGCTTGACTTCCAGCAGTATGAGGGCGGTCATATAAGTGGGAGCTGGGGTCTATAAGCACATCCTTAAATGGTCCCTAGTCGAGGGAGTTTCGAGACAGGGCATCGATACTCCAGAGTAGACTAGTGTATACAGTCGAGACCCCGACGAGGGGCGGTGGCCGGTCTCACAAGCCACTGGTGTCAGTTGATTCACCTAAGATGTATACAGGTGCTCATTGGGTTATGAGTACACCGGACAGGACTCGCCGGGAACCTGCTAGTTGGGATATACCAGACGTCAGATAGCAGTTCCCAGGTGACATGTGTACAGGTTAGTTCATCGACCTGGGATCGTCATTTGTCTCGTGTGAGTTCCCACTGTACTTTGATTACTACCCTACCACGGCTCAAAGGAGTCGTGCAAACAGGTTTTAGTTGGGTACAGTCCCGAGCCACATGGAGGCAGTGAGCGGATCTGCAGGGGTTCGTCTCTCCCGGTATTGGGGGTGAGGTCGTGCTGTGTCTAGGAGAGCCAGAACATGAAAAGTCCTTGGCCAAGGCAGGAGATTTGCTGGTAGGTATTCCAGTAGTATCTCAGGGTGTTCTGGGCTACACTCCGACACGACTTGTACCGCTTTTGGGGGTCTGACTTTTACCAACCCCCTAGGCCCGCCATGCGATGCTCATAGACGAACGGACTGGACTGTACGGATATTGTCACTGACAGGCTCAGTAGGGTGTCAGGATGAGTTCACTCATCGACGTCCCTTTTGGTCAATACCTGGTGGCCCGTCACGTATTGGCTTATACCTCTGACGTGCTGGTGGTTAAATCCACAGCCACAGTATTGACGAGTCTTTAGAGTCCACCACACAGACAGTTACTCAGGTTTCGGGCGAAACGCTGTAGAGGCCGTATGGAGATATGGCATGGTTCGATCAGATACGTGCGGTATTGCACGGATCGTGATCGGACGATTTTTTACTAGCCGGCTTTGGCTTAAGCCGGATCCTGGTATTTGATAGTGTAGTTTTGTCTCTTTGCATTTGTGTTCAGTGCGAATACAAATGCGGGCATGTATTTGCAGTAGTGGGGTTTTCCTGTAATTTATTACGGGATCGGTTTTCTGAAGTTGCCAGTTTGCATTCCGTTCCGGCCAGTTTTCCTTCATTCCTTCTCGGCCGGACTTTTGATGGAGGGGGTTATTTGCAATTTGCAAATAACTCTTTTGTGGAGGGCTTCCTTGCTTTTGTTCCTTCTTATCATCATGAGATGCCTTTCTTGTCCCTTTCTTAGCTTTTCATGTGATGGTTATGTGATGATGAGATTAGATGAAGGATTGATTTGGATTGGAATTGATGTGAGCCTTTTGTTGATTTATCATTTCTTTTTCACATGATAATTCTTGGAGAGGTTTTCTTTTTCTCTCTCCAATCTCATTCTTGTGAGGAGGGGGCCGGCCACTTCAAGAGAGGGAGAAGAGGGGATTTCATTTGGAGTGAGGAAAAAGTTTCATATCATTTTCATGCTACCAAAATTCCAAAGCACAATTTTCTTTAGTTGCTTTCTTCTCCTCCTCACATCCTTCCATCTAGGCAACTTCAAGAACCCCAAGAGACATGCCTACTACACTATTCTATAGCAAGCCTTGGACGCGTCGGCTAGCCAACTTCGCGCCCGAGTTGCCTCGGTCAAGAGGCGGGAGCCCGTAAAAGATTCCGGCTACGTGGTGCCCCTTTCCGACGAGCGAGGAGGTGACGGAGATTCCGCATGAGATCGGAGTGGAGATGAAGACCGGAGGACTCGGATCAGTCGGTATATTTCTCTACCCGTATTTTAGTTTGCTAGCTAGCTAGGTTAATGGCCCGATCCGGGTAAAAAGTCCGCGGTGGTGCCGTTTTGCAAAGTTCGCAAAGTTTTTGTTTTCCGCGTTTCCGGCGTCGGGTCGACGGCCGGGGCACCCCCGCGGGCTTACACATGATGGCATCCAAAAGGTGGGGCCAGATCCCCCTCATTTTGTTATACAGATAAGTGTTTAACACTTTTTATTCTGACAGCCATCACGTGTGGGCACGTGATTGGGGCTCATGCTCTGGTCTATTAGAATGCTCATTAGGGGTCACGTGGTGACACGTGAGGGCGCCGTAGAGCTTCTTTTCTTTTGCATTTTTCTTATATGCTTCATGGGTCACGTGGGGCACGTGAGGCATTGCCTCAAAGTTCTTTTCTGTGGATCTTTACAGGGGTCACATGGTAGCACGTGACTCTGGTTCTTTGCATGTTTTAAAGATCTGTTCATCTTTTAAGAATTAAATTCTTCATAGGGTGAAACCCTAGCAATAATCTTTAGAGGAATTAAATTCCTATTTTCTTCTGAAGAATTATATTCTTAGATAGGGTTAAACCCTAATTTCTTTTCTGTAGGAATTAAATTTCCCATACATATAAAGAATTAAATTCTGGCATAGGGTGAAACCCTAATTTCTTTTTTTAAGGGAATTAAATTCCTGTGAGTTTGAGAGAATTAAGTTCTCAATTAGGGTTAAACCCTAGTTCTGTCCATTCTGAAGGAATTAAATTCCTTGGGTTAAACCCTAATTTTATCTTAAAGGAATTGAATTCCTATCATTCTGTGAGAATTAAATTCTCAAAGCTCAATTCCTCCTCTATGTTTTAGATCTGCATGGCAGGATCTCAACCCAATGAGAATTAAATTCTCAATTCATGGGAAGATGTGCACTTTGCAGATCCTCAACCAGAGAAAGAACTAAGTTCTTTTCTTTTTATAAGAGTTAAACTCTATTGAGAATTAAATTCTCTTTTGAAGCCTCTCTTTTCTTACCTAGGGTTTTTCTTTTGCAGAGAATCAAATTCTTCCTTCTGAATTTTCAAGATTCCAAGGCTCTATATCTCTCTCTCTCTATCTCTCCCTTTTTCTTTTCTTTGGGCTCCTATTTATAGGAGAAGGAAAAGAATCAATCTGTTTGGTAAATCTCTCATTGAAAGATTTGATTTGTTCATTGAGAGATTTGATTTATCTTCATCATTAATCTGGGCCTTTAGATTATTAGGTGAATTTTATTCGCCATTGGATTTTAAATCCAAAGATATCTCTTTGTTATTTCGGTTAGATTTAGAGGGAAATCTTTCCAAGTCCAAGATTTTTCCATAAATTGGTGATATTTGATCACCTTTAGATATTTAATCCGACAGTTTCAGATAATTCTTTTCCATTTTGGAAAGATTTGAAAGATCTTTCCTCAGAATTTAATTCTATTAAAGAATAAGGCTTTTAAACCCGGTCACGTGTGGCCACGTGACCGTTGGTCACGTGTGAGCACGTGACCCCTGGTCACGTGTAAGCACGTGACCTCTGGAATGGGCTTCTCTTCTTCTGCGTTCTGTTCTCTGGCCGCTGCTTAACCATCACGTGCCAACACGTGACCACCGGTCACGTGTGAACACGTGATGCCTCTTCTGAAGCTTTTCCTGATTTTTAATCAGGGAACAAATGCCCCCACAGCGTTGTTCTCACATGTCTGCACGTGAGTGCAACGCTGTCACTTTTGTGACCGTCGGATCTGCCTTGGGAGTAGGGTAGATGAAACGTTTTCCATCCCATCCTATAAATGCCCATGTCCTTTCAGAAGAGCCTTCACTCTTGCTTATCTTCTTCTTTGCAATTTTTTTCTTGAGAATTTAATTCTCGTTTCCAGAGCTTAGTTCTCTGCCTCAAACTTTTTCCAGAGTTTAACTCTGTTCCAAGAAGACCCTTTCTTCAGGTAAAGATCTTTGAACGATCGGAGAACTTTCCCAGCAACCACCATGGGATTTTAAATTCAGGTCAAGGGTTTTTCCCTTTGACAAGAACACACATTTATTTTTGTTTTAAGTTCTTCCACAAGAACAGAAACCCGTCTAATTTTCAAACTGTAGATCTCTTAGGGCCTCTTTAACCTTTAAGGAGATGATGGTGTCGGTTGTCCCTTCCATGAAATTTAAATCCATCCTCAAGGAGCTCTGGCTCTGGAACAACAAACTTCTAGGAATTTAATTCCCTTTTTCAAGAAGGAATTTAATTCCTATGAGGAACTAAGTTCTTCCCATGGGGACTTCATGGGTTTTCTTTGCCCTGAATTCTCTTTCTTAACCGGGAGGAAGAAGTTTGTAATGAATTTCCATGATCGTTATTTCAGGTATCATGGATGCCCATTTGTATGATCTTGATGAGATCATTTCTTACGGGAATATCCATGCACTGGGCCGCAGCCAGAACCAGGAGTTCACCAACGCTCAATGTGCTGAGATCATGAACCGCTTCGACGAGTACAATGGTCGGCTACTCTCTCGCCGCTCTTCTCTTCTGAGACTCATCGTGCTAGCGATCTGGGAGGCGCTCCCTCTCTTCTGCACCGGCGTGCCGCTCAGGGAATTGGACGCCGCCGAGGATAAGGTACATTCGGTGTACCTGATGAGCCTAATCTCGAAGAGGAGGCGAGACAACCTCATTGATCTCTTGCACCAGGCTTTTCAGCAGTCGGCCATACTTGCTGCCTATCGGAGGGTAGAAGACATTCGTGAGGACCCCGACGCTTGTGACCGCGAGAGAAAACATACTCGGAAGGTTCGAAATGCTTGGAGGATCTTGGACATAGCCACGTTTGAGTTTCTCAATCCGTGCCCCGCGTCCGAGGTCTTGCCGTTGTAATCGTTCCCCCCTTTTTTTATTTTGTATGAACTTTTTAAAGTATGAATGATAAGTTTTATCGTGCCCTTCTGTGTTTGCATGCCTTTTTTGCGGAATTTTGTCATTTTTGCTATTGTTGTTGCTGATGTGTTTAGTGTGTAAAGCACTATTTCACTTTTCAGTACACGTCAAGTTTGGTGCTCACGCACTCCACACGTGGGGTTCCTTTGATGGGGCTGTTTAGTTTTTCATGCCATATTCTCTGTGTACAACATTTAATGCTAAAAAGGAGCCTTGGAAATAGTCCCATCTCCTTGATTTCCAATGCTTTCCCTTTTTTTTTGGGTCTCGGAAATAGTCCCGCCATGCAGGATTCTCCGTGCGCAGCATTTAATACCCCTCTTTATAACCTGAGGCCATGGCCTTCTTTTTCTCTTCACAGAGAAATTTATTCTCAATTTAGTGCGATTTATCTTGAGGAAACAACTGGGTGCTATGGCCTGCAACCGCCCTCATGCTCGTCGACAGCCATGGGAAGTTTCTATCGAGGAGATGATCCCCCGCTTTGCCGCACGATTGGTGGATCCCCTCCTTACCGACGACGAATGCGACTCAGTGGCATATGAACTCTTGATCCGCAGGCGGTCTCCCCTCCCAATGGGATCCCTTTGGCTCCGGATGATTCTTGTTGCCGTGCTTGCTGACATCCCTCCTCACCCAGCGAAGATGACTCTGGCGATGCTTGACACAGCTGAAGACAAGCTCGAGTATTTTCACGAAGCGTGTCTGATCACTCAGGCTCTGAAAGATTGCTCGGTTCACCTGCTGGGCCAAATAAGAGCCCGGCGGGCTATTATGTCTGCTTTTGCAGACGAACGTGGCGCCAATCGGTAGGGAGCCACTCCTCGTGAAAATCGTCGCTTCGATGTGCTGGAGAAGGCGGCGAGGGAGTTAGAAAATTTTGAATACTGTTTTGTTCACCCTTATGCCACTGATCCCCTGTTTGGCGATCTTTTCCCGGTAGTGTAGTATGCTTAAATCGATGTACTCTTTTTGTCATTGGCTGTTGTATGCTTTTTCTGTTGAATTTTCATATTTGCCGAGTACTCGTATGTGCGTCTTGCTTGCGTAAATGAGCTTCATATTTCTCCATGGAAATTTTCTTTAATTGCAAGCACTATCGTTATGTTGCATGCACATCAGAGCTTTGGGTATCATTTCCTTTCGAATATTCATATAGTTGTAAATGCATGGTCGGTAGGATATGCATCGGATATTTTCCTTATTGCCTCTCATATCAGGTGATTTGCGCGTGTTCTAGATCGAGTATCGCCGTCGGATGGAGGCTTGTTTATACAGTGCTCGAGTGTACCCGTCTTTCCTCGGAGGCTATGGCTGCGAAAGCGGGCTTGCGAGGTTTGATTGAGCGGTGCGCGGCAAACATGGTGTCGTGCGAGAAGAGGCTCGGCCGCAAATTATCGGAGAGGGAGCTGGCTTCTAAGGCGCTGAACGAGCTTCAAGCCAATCTTACCGCCAAGGCCAACAAAGCGTATGAACTCTGGCGAGTGCTTCAAGAGGCCACCAAGGAGGTAGTGGCCCTCGATAAAGCTGCCGTGTTCACTCGTGAAAGGGTTGAGGCTCCCAAGGCTACCGAGAAAGAGCTCGGAGGCCGGCTTGCCTCGTATCAGGCCCAGCAGGCTCAGGCGGAAGCCCGTCTTCTGGCGATATTGAACCATGAAGGCGAGGCCCAGTGGAAAAGGGATGAGCTGACCAAGCTGCTAAATCGCCCGCCGTCATGAAGACTTGTATCTCTTCCTTTCTTTTTGTACATACTCCTGAATGAGAGTATTTTCTTTTTGTTCTTTCATGAATTGTACTTTGTATCCATTTTGGTTTATGAATAAAGACATATTTTTTCTTCTCAATGGTGTGTCTCCTTTTTATTGAATGTGTTATGCGGACAATTTATCTTGGTCTCTTTGTAGGGCAGCGATGGCTTAGGATTCAGGGTTAAGATCCGCCTCTTAAGACTTTTGAGCTTTACGAACCGTGAGGGTCTCATATAGAGTTTTTCTCCCTACAGGTCGAGAGGATCCTGTAGGTGTAAGTTCTTCTTAAGAATCGTGAGGATTCTTAAGCAGGTTTTCCCTTGAGAGTCGTAAGGATCTCACAAGAAAGTTTTCTTCCTTACCGGTCGTGAGGACCCGCAAGTGCTGGGTGCGGTCGCCCTCATCCATATTTCACGGGGTCAGGGGTTGCTTTGGGATGTTTTTTCAAGATACCGTAGTTTAAAGACATCGCAGTCAAGGTTAAGGACCTCATATTCCGTGGGTTTAAGGACTCCACAGTCCAAGGATAGTTTTAAGGCATCACGGTCAAGGTTAAGGACATCATAGTCCGTGGATTCAAGGACTCCACAGCCCGACGTTAGTTTTAAGACATCCCAGTCAAGGTTAAGGACATCATAGTCCGTGGATTTAAGGACTCCACGGTCCGGTGTTAGTTTTAAGACATCACGGTCAAGGTTAAGGACTTCATAGTCCGTGGATTTAAGGACTCCACAGTCCAATGTTAGTTTTAAAACATCACGGTCAAGGTTAAGGACATCATAGTCCGTGGGTTTAAGGACTCCACAGTTCAATTTTAGTTTTAAGACATCACGGTCAAGGTTAAGGACATCATAGTCCGTGGATTTAAGGACTCCACAGTCCGACGTTAGTTTTAAGACATCACGGTCAAGGTTAAGGACATCATAGTCCGTGGATTTAAGGACTCCACAGTCCAATGTTAGTTTTAAGACATCACAGTCAAGGTTAAGGACATCATATTCCGTGGATTTAAGGACTCCACAGTCCAATGTTAGTTTTAAGACATCACGGTCAAGGTTAAGGACATCATAGTCCGTGGATTTAAGGACTCCACAGTCCGATGTTAGTTTTAAGACATCACGGTCAAGGTTAAGGACATCATAGTCCGTGGTTTTAAAGACTCCACAGTCCAACGTTAGTTTTAAGACATCACGGTCAAGGTTAAGGACATCATAGTCCGTGGATTTTAAGGACTCCACAGTCCAATGTTTGGTTACCGGGACCCGTCACCTCTTTGAAGACGTTAAGGAATTACAACGACGAATATCAAAGGAGTGAAGAGATGTACCCTTGAACCAAGGTAAAATCAGTCTGGAATCATCATGGTTGATCGTTAGTTTTAAGACATTGCGGTCGAGGTTAAGGACATCATAGTCCGTGGATTTAAGGACTCTACAGTCCGATGTTTGCTCTGGATGCTTCACACGGGTTCACTGCCGTGCTCTACGAGGACTAGGCTCCGCTCTGGACGTTTTCCGCGGGGTCAAAGAGTGACGTTATCCGCATTCCACGTGACCAGGAATTTTGCTCTGGATGCTTCCCACGGGTTCACTGCCGTGTTCGGCGAGGACCAGGCTCCGCTCTGGATGCTTTACACGGGTTCACTGCCGTGCTCTGCGAGGACCAGGATCCGCTCTGGGCGTTTTCCACGGGGTCAAAGAGTGATGTTATCCGCGTTCCACGTGACCAGGAATTTTGCTCTAGATGCTTCATATGGGTTCACTGCCGTGTTCGGCGAGGACTAGGCTCCGCTCTGGATGCTTCACACGGGTTCACCGCCGTGCTCCGCGAGGACCAGGATCCTCTTTAGACGTTTTCCACGGGGTCAAAGAGTGACGTTATCCGCGTTCCACGTAACCAGGAATTTTGCTCTAGATGCTTCACACGGGTTCACTGCCGTGTTCGGCGAGGACTAGGCTCCTCTCTGGATGCTTCACACGGGTTCACTGCCGTGCTCCGCGAGGACCAGGATCCGCTCTGGACGTTTTCCACGGGGTCAAAGAGTGACGTTATCCGCGTTCCACGTGACCAGGAATTTTGCTCTGGATGCTTCCCACGGGTTCACTGCCGTGTTCGGCGAGGACCAGGCTCCGCTCTGGACGTTTTCCACGGGGTCAAAGAGTGACGTTATCCGCGTTCCACGTGACCAGGAATTTTGCTCTGGATGCTTTCCATGGGTTCACTGCCGTGTTCTGCGAGGACCAGGCTCCGCTCTGGACGTTTTCCACGGGGTCAAAGGGTGACGTTATCCGCGTTCCACGTGACCAGGAATTTTGCTCTGGATGTTTTCCACGGGTTCACTGCCGTGTTCTGCGAGGACCAGGCTCCGCTCTGGACATTTTCCATGGGGTCAAAGAGTGACGTTATCCGCGTTCCACATGACCCGGAATTTTGTTGATTGTATCCGCATTTCACGGGGTTGGGATTTGACTCTTGGTGATCTGTATATCGTCGAGCCATGGAACTGGGAGTTGCCGCTGTTCCGCTTTGCTTGATGTTGTGTCCGCTGCAACGAACGTCGAGATGATCTCTAGGCTATCTGCGACTCATCGAGATTTGGCTTCTTCTTCTGATGAAACCTGGGAGAGGAGGAGTGCGATTCCTTCTTTGTTTGCGCCCCTGGATTGTATACAGGGATAGATGTAACATCACCTGTAGGGCGTAAATTTCATTTTTATTTTATTTCTTTTTCCGCGATGCTCTATCATTTCAGCTTTTATATCGCGAAGGTCGCGATTGTCCCATCATTTCGGCTATTTTTCGCGGTGCCCAATCATTTCGGCTATTTATTTTATTTTTACTCGCTGCTTTTTATTGCGAGTTGCCCAATCATTTCGGCTATTTTTCATGCATACATTTTTACTTGCTGATTTTTATTGCAAGTTGCCCCATCATTTCGGCTATCTCATATGCACTTTTAACTTGCTGATTTTCTATCGCGAGTGTAGAACTTGGAGTCTGGTGCCAATCTCAGCATCAGCATCGCTACAACTGGAATATTGCCAGGAGCGAATCATCATTTGCCATGAAAGGACTTGGAATTTGATACCATTTCAGGCATCAGTATCGCTACAACTGGGATATTGCCAGGAGTGAATCATCATTTGCCTCTGTCGATGTTGAACAAAGGTGGCTTAGTAAACAGGGTTAGGGTCCTGTCGACCAAGGCTTTTGACTTCATGAGCCGTAAGGGTCTCACAAAGGTATTTCTCCCTACAAGTCATGAGAATCTCGTAGGTGTGTTTTCTCCTTGGGAATCGTGAGGATTCCTAAGTGTGTGTTCCCCTGTAAGTCGTAAGGACCTTACAAAAGGGTTTTCTCCTTATAAGTCGAGAGGACTTACAAGGGTTGTTTACCGTATGAGTATATCTCTAGTCGCTGGTGAGACTTTGTTAGGGAAATATTTATTCGCGCCCGTGGATTGTATACAAGGGTCAGTATGAGCCTCTTGTAGGGCAATATTGAAGGTTGTGGGGGGGTTTGCTTAAGAACAGGTTCAGGTTTCTGTAACTTAAGACTTTCAAATCTTATGAGCCGTGAGGGTCCCATAAGAGAGTTCTCCTTACGAGTCGTGAGGATCTCGCAAGTGTAATTTCTCCTTAGGAATCGTGAGGACTCCTAAGTGTGTTGCTCCCTTGTGAGTCGTAAGGATCTCACGCGGGTGGTTTCTCCTTACGAGGTCGTGAGGACCCTGTAAGTGTCCTTTAACGAGGTTGCGCCCTTTCGGGTTTTCACAAACACTCGCCGGTAGCCCTGCTGTTTTTACTCACGGAGCCCTTTCGGGTTTTCATCCGTGCCCATTTCGCTTATGGACATACCGTTTTTATTTTTATTATTTTTTTATTATTTTTATTCTATTTTTTTTATCGGCTTTGAGATGCTGCAATCCACCGTAGTTTATCGACATCTCGGTCAACAACCAGTTTTAGGACATGGTGGTCCATTGTTAGTTTAAAGACGTTTCGGTCCGTTGTTAGTTTAAGAACGTTTCGGTCCGTCGTTAGTTTAAGAACGTCTCGATCCGCTGTAAAGTAAGCCGGTTACTACTTATAGAGTTTGGGCTTAGGAAGATAGCGAGCGGACATAGTTGTCGTCGTCTATCATTGACCTAGGCCGTAACTCGTTAAGCGTAGTACTTCTTCAGGAAGCGACCATTTATTGGCCTGAAAGGTCTTTCACCGTGCATATCCATGAGTAGATAGGCCCCACCCTGGTAGACCTTGTCTATGACGTACGGGCCTTCATAGTTCGGCTCGAATTTTCCCCGCTTGGCGCGATTGGGGATCATAGGTCTTTTGACCACTAGCACGAGTTCGCCTTGGCGGAATGTCCTCGGCCTGGTCAATCTTTAATATGAGCGCGTCATCTTTGCTTTGTAAGCCTCCAGATTTTTTTGCGCTATGAGCCGGGTTTCATCAAGGGCATCAAGCTCCTCAAGCCGAAGGTGAGAATTTTCCTCGTCCGTCAGCTCGTAGTGGACTGCCACTCGTAGAGAGGGTAACTCTATCTCGAGGGGGAGTACTGCTTCGGTACCGAACACCAATGCGTATGGCGTTGTGTTCGTGGCCGTCTTGAACGTAGTTCGATACGCCCAAAGAGCTTCTTGCAGTCTCTCATGCCAGTCCTTTTTGTTTCGGGACACCGTCTTCTTCACGATCTTTGTCAAGGTTTTGTTGAAAGCCTCGGCTAGACCGTTAGCTCGGGGATTATAAACTGAGGAATATCTCCAGTCTATGTTGTGTTGTTGTGCGAAGCGACTGATCCTGTGGCTTCTGTAGGATGGACCGTTATCGGAGATGATCCGTCGCGGAGTTCCAAACCGATAAATGACGTGCGTCTTGAAGAAATGGAGAATATTCTCCGTCTTCACTTCCCTTAACGGTACTGCTTCTGCCCACTTGGAGAAGTAATCGGTGGTCGCTAGGATGAAACGATGTCCCATGGACGATGCCGGTTCGATGGGGCCGATTATGTCAGTCCCCCACATTTCGAATGGCCAGCTAGCCACCGTTGGATGTAGTGGATTTGGATGCTGGTGGATGAAGTCCCCATGAATCCGGCACGAGTGGCATTGCTTCGCATACTCGAGGCAGTCCTGGATCATCGTGGTCCAATAATAACCCATTCGTTTAATCTTCAACTTCATCTTCGGGCCCGCTTAGTGAGAACCGCAGAGTCCATTGTGAACTTCCTGAACGACTCTTTTCGTTTCGTCAGGTCCCAGGCATCTCAACCATAGAGAATCAAACGACCTCTTGTACAGGGTATCATTGACGAAGGTGAAAGACAGAGCCCGTTTCGTAAGCTGATGTCTTGAGGACGCATCTTCAGGCGTTCGACGGGATTTGAAGTAGTCTATGAAGACTTCTCTCCAATCTTCAACCTTCTCTTGGTCCTTTATTTGCATAGCCATTTGCTCGGTTGATTCCTTTTCCTCAGATGATTCCGGAGATATTTCTGTCGGTGTGAGGACCCGACAGCTCTGTACCATGATTCTTACGTCTTCGAGGTTCTTGTCGGCCAGTTCTTTGGCGAGTTTAGCTAACGCGTCCGCCTTGCTATTTTCTGCACGCGGTATGCTTTCCAGCATGTAGTAGGGAATTTGGGTCAACAGTCGCTGTACTCTCTCGCCATACTTCACCAGCTCTGGCTTGCATGTCTGGTAGTCACCGTTTACTTGACTAACGACCAGTTAGGAGTCTCCGTATATGAGGAGGTTCTCAATCCCCATGTCGATGGCGATCTCGAGGCCTGCTATCAAAGCTTCGTATTCAGCCTCATTGTTCGTCCTCGGCTCCGTCAAGGAGAAAGCAAAGCGCATTATCCCTTCCTGCGGGGTTACGAAGATGAGGCCCACCCCCGATTTGATTATAGGGGTACTTTGTTTGCGCTTCTTCATGGAAGACGCTCCATCAAAATAAAGCTCCCATCGGGTACTACTACCGTTGATCGCATCAAACGCATGTTCGTCTGGCAGTTCGCAATTCAGAGGAGAATCGCCTGGTATCGGATGCTCAGCGAGGAAGTCGGCGATGGCCTGGCCTTTCACTGCCTTAAGTGGCTGATAGGTTATCGAGAACTCCATCAAGAGCAGGGCCCATTTAGCGAGTCGCCCCGTCAATATGGCCTTCGACATTAAATATTTAAGGGGGTCCACCTTCGAAATGAGACGGACTTCATGCGCCAATGCATAGTGCCGGAGTTTTGTTATCGCGAAGATCAACGCCAGGCAGTGCTTTTCGATGGAGGGGTAGTTGCTTTCTGCCCCCAGAAGAACTCGACTTAAATAGTAGAGCGCTCTCTCCTTCCCTTGGTCATTCTCTTATGCCCATAATGCGTCTAAGGAACCTTCGAGGGCTATGGTATAAAGAATAAGAGGCTTTCCCTTGACTGGAGCAGTTAACACCGGCGGGTTCTGCAGGTATTGCTTGATCTCGTCCAGTGCGCCTTGGCATTTGTGATCCCAGACGAACGGGGTTCCCTTCTTCATCAGGTGACTGTAAGGGCGGCACTTGCCTGAAAGGTTGGCTATAAATCGCCGGATGTACGCGAGCTTCCCTTGGAGAGACCGCAATTGTTTGAGAGTCCTTGGCGGTGGCATTTCCATGACCGCCTTGATCTTTGACGGATCTATCTCGATACCCCGGTGCCGGATAATGAACCCTATGAACTTTCCTGAGGATACCCCGAACGCGCATTTGAGAGGGTTCATCTTCAAGTTGTATTGCTGAAGGCGTTGAAATACGGTCTTCAGATGCTCTAAATGCTCCTCGTACGATTTGCTTTTCACCACGAGATCGTCGATGTAACATTCGACGATTTCATGTATGAGGTCATCGAAGATCTTCGTCATGGCCCTCTGATAGGTGGCACCAGCGTTCTTTAAACCGAAGGGCATAACTTTGTCGCAAAATATACCCAGAGGAGTCCGGAAAGCGGTGTGCTTCTGGTCTTCGGGGTGCATCTTTATCTGATTGTATCCTGATGAGCCGTCCATGAAAGAGAAAACCTCGTGAGTGGACGTGTTATCTATCATCAGCTCGGTGACCGGTACCGGGAAATCATCCTTCGGGCAAGCTTTATTGAGATCCCGGAAGTCCACGCATATGCGCACTATCCCATTCTTCTTCATCACCGGAACAATGTTGGCGATCCAGTCAGGATACTGAACTTCCTGGATAAACCCAGAATCGATTAACTTCTTGACTTCGGCGTTGATGCTCATCTCAAGCTCGAGCCGCATTCTTCTCGGCGCCTGTTTGACTGGCTTAACGTCCGAGGATATCGCCGATTTATGCATAGCAATTTCTGGATCTAAACCTGGCATTTCAGAATAGTTCCATGCGAAGCAATCTCTATGCTGCATAAGCACGTCTTTTAACACAGCCACCCTTTCTTCAGATAGTAGCTCGCTGACGAATGTCGGTCGTGGGTCGTTCGCCGTCCTTAAGTCGATTTTCTTGAGGTTATCTGCGGTGGTATGTATTCCATCTTCCAGCTCTTTCGGCGCTGGTGGAAATTCTGAGATCACCTCGTCATCGCTGTTTTCGAAGCACCAAGGAAGGTCATCCATATTCTCGGGCTCCCTTTTTGATATTGCTATCATATGACAAGTACAAACTCGCTTCCAAGACCGACATAGATCTGGTTCTGCTCTTGTAGCTTTGGGTTCGCGCTTTTTTGGCGGCGTTACCTTCCAGCTGCTGGATAGAGTAAACCTGCATTGCTGGTACTGGTCTTCGACCCAGTTCTTGAAGGTGAAGCAGTCCTCGATAGGGTGTCCTATGGCTCGGTAATAAGAGCAATAGCCCGGATGAGAGATCTCGTTAGCTTGCTCAGGGTGGTTAGACTCTGGAAGTGTAATCATTCGATGTTTTAAAGCGAGATCCAGTATCTTCTTCGCCTTATTTTGAGGGAAAGAATACGCTCGACTCATCTTTTTCATGAGGGACAAATCCGGACCACGCAATTCCAGATCACATTACTCTTTGATCCTGTTCCCGCCAAAAATTTCAGCGCAAAAGAGCCCAAGGTATCAAATGGCGGCGATACGCTTAAGAAAATGGGAAGCAGTATCTTCCGGGCTGTATTTTGACAAACTCCCGAATGAAAAACAGCTAAATTCTGATAGTATTGAAAGCGTATCGAAAAACCCTTCGATTTGATATATTATGGGCCTCATAATTCATCCGGGATCAAAAGTTATGAGGCATCACGTGTCCACAAGTGATGGACCTTTAAGAACCCGCTGGAGGAGTTAAAAGATATAATAAAAACTCAGAAAAGACACCAATGGGGCATTGTTCAGTTGATAAAACTGCATATTTGTATTACATTTTTTCTACCATTTTCATATTAAAAAAAGGACTTTAATATAATATATTATACATATGAGGGTTTATGTGTTAAAACACCATTTTCCATGTGTTAATATATTTTAATTAGCATTTGGTAGGAAAATGTATGCAAATAAATCCATTGACCAAATCCTAGTAGAAATAAGTCTACTAAATATTATTTGAGATTATTGTGCAGAATTTTCCAAGTTGTTATGCAGAATTTATCAAAGAAATCAAGTTGTTGAAGAAGACTTGCCAAATTAAGAATCAAAACTTGGAGACCAAGTCTGGAAGCAACCGAGAAAAGATTTTCAGATTCTGAAGGTGCCTAGGATTGCCAAATGTCATAGTGAGAAAGCCCTAAAAAATTGATCAATTGATCTCCTCCATTGGTCGCGGAACCGCGGGTCTACTAAATATTATTTGAGATTATTGTGCAGAATTTTCCAAGTTGTTATGCAGAATTTATCAAAGAAATCAAGTTGTTGAAGAAGACTTGCCAAATTAAGAATCAAAACTTGGAGACCAAGTCTGGAAGCAACCGAGAAAAGATTTTCAGATTCTGAAGGTGCCTAGGATTGCCAAATGTCATAGTGAGAAAGCCCTAAAAAATTGATCAATTGATCTCCTCCATTGGCCGCGGAACCGCGGCCAAACCCCCCTGTTGGCCGCGGATCCGCGGCCTTCTAGAAGGATCATTTGCTGCAATTTTGGGAGATCAATCTTTGCTGAATTTTACCAAGTTTCCAATCTAAAGATTCTGGCTTTGCACTATAAAAGGGCACCGAGAGCCTCTTGGAAAAGTTATCAAGCCGAAGAGATCATGAAGTCCAAGACGGCTCACGCATCCAGGCTGATCATCAACTATTCGTCTACCTCCTTGGAAGAGATCGAGAAGCAAACTAGTCTTTGTAATCATTTTCTAAGGAATCAAAGTGTAGATTGTTCAAGTTGATTAATAAAGGTAGTTGTTTTATTTAATTCTTTTTGCATTTTACATTATGTTTTCCCTCTCTTTCTTTTCATCTTCTTCTCCCAACATGCGCGAGTAATTCTCCGCTTGTTAGGGTTCGTAGGATTAGGGTAGGCTAATGGACGATGAAAATAACTAAACCCTTTTTAAGTCCTATAAAGTTTAGGAACTTTATCAAAAGAATCATTAACATCCTAATCGGGCGCGCTAGCAATTCTTTGCTAGTTCCGACCGCGATTAGAGATTAGATTAATGATTGTTTTGGTAAAGGCTAGATATGAACGGAGTCCCGTGTCGAGATAAGGGTTAAGAGTGGGATTCTTTTTCCCTCCAGAAACCCTAATCTATACGCATCACCGTCGTTCTAGTTCTAAATCTATTAATGGATAAAAAGGGTAACTTTTAATTAATCGTCCATAACTACTAAATCCTAACGAACCCTACAAGCCCTCTTATTATATTAATTAAATCTTTAAAATAATCTAGATCTATATTTTACATTCTTGTTTAACGTAGATCTAGAAATCTTTCTATAAAATTCTTTATCCCTCCTCTCTTTCTTAACACATCTAAAGTAAGAATAAAAGGTTCCACGTTTCCCTGAGGACGACCCATACTCATCTCGGTCTAGCTATACACGACACCGTTCTGATTGCGGTTACTTTAACTACAAACACACTCTTTCGTAACAATCAAATGGCGCCGTTGCCGGGGAAACGTGCATAATTTTTTATTCTTTCTATTTGTGTTGAATTCTTAGACGATTCATATCATTATTAAAACAAAACAGCAAATTGCATATTTAACGATTTGTGTGTGAATTTTGCGAGGGAATCTGGAGTCACGGACTTGAGGAAACAGGAGATCTAGGGTTTCACACTTCTCTGATATCTTTCTTAACTCCTTCTCTCTCCTCTCAAATCCAATAAAATCTATTTTCTGCAGGATTCTTTGCAAAATATCGCCGCTCAAAAATCTTTTTGCAGAGTTTTGTTTTGTGGTTTGTTTTTGCATATTTTAATACGGATTTTTAAGGGGCAAGATCAAATCCAGATTAGGTGGGGATTTCATCACCCTTCCTAAGCCCCACAAATCACAAACTGAGCATCTGCATCAACCCTATATTAATTTAAAAAATATCTAGACCAAACTCTAAGGACTGTCGCGCTCAATAAGGACAGAGGAAGGTCGTGGGTAATCTATCGCTTATCCGCATTACTTTTGTAGTGCCTAGGCAAGTGTGTCAAAGGCTAGTGGTTTTTAATTAGGCCCACTACTGTGGTTCCTTCCCACTTACCTGGCACTTACCTGGCTACAAGGGTAGTACGGAGGCGGTAGAGGATTGATCCTGCGGCTTGTCTTTTGGAAGTCTAGGAGCGGTCTAGAGACTGACCTAGGTAACCTTAGTTTCAGGGTTGTTTGTGCATTTTTGTGTGATTTGTCTAAATCCGTCATTTTTCAAAACAAACCAATTATTTTCTCCCCTTCCCCCTTCTTCTCTTCTTATAATGGGTGACCTAAACAGAAGAACACTTGCCGAGCTTTGCTGTCCACAACCAGATATCTCTTGTTTTCGAAATCCCTTCGGTATACCGTCCGGCTCTTCCATGTCCTTAAGAGATCATATAGAACAAGCAGGAAGAAACAGTTGGCCATCTCAGTCTAGGTCTTATCAACCGTATCCTAATCCTACACCTGTTTCAGTTCATACCCAGAGTGAGGAAACCCCTAGACGAATGTCCATTGCTGAGCACATAGCTAGGTCTAGAGGCCAAAGTTTCAACCCGGACCAATATCAACCATCACCACCACTGTCCGGAAAAGAGTTTGATATGCGGTTTGTATATAGCCAACCAACCAACCCATATCAATATTCTTCTTATCATAATATTGATCCTACTCCTACCCAAGTTCAGCAACCATTCTGTTCCTATCAATCCAATCCGACTTTTCCACCTACTCTAGACAGTTCTTCTAATCAGTCATTTGGGAGTTTTAATTATCCACAGGAATTTCAATCTTATACTGAAACCCCTTATCAACCCAAAACTAGTCTGGAGCAGACATTAGAAAAATTTATGGAACTGACGAATCAAATTATGAAGGATTTGCGTAGTAAGACAGAATTATACACCCTCCCTAATCAAACCTTCCAGTTCCAAACTGAAATCCACAACTCTAGTTTCATAGATTCATCAAGTATAATGTCTGATAAGTTGTGTGACTTTGTAGTGTTTGATTTACCCAACTGTGAAGGGTCCATTTCAAGTGAAACCATACCCAACCCTTGTGATCTCTACACCTCCACTCTTGAACCAAAACTGATTGAAAACCATACTTTTGATGAGGAGTTTGAGAATTTTAACCTTCACTTGAATGAGGTGATTAACGTTGGGGATATATTGATTGATGAACCCGAAATTTTGGATGATTTTGTCCCACCAATTCATCAAATCCTTTCACTTCCTTGTGGTCATCATCTTGAGCCTTTAGTTCTTCCCGAATCCCAAATATGTCTTGAAATTGATGATAAAGGTATACCCGAAGATCAGACCGAAATACAGCCTCCATCTTCCACATCTGGTTCAGCAACACTCGACACACCAATTTGTTTACTCATTTCACCTTCTACTTTCTCCGGTTCTTCTTCTGTTCCTATAGTTTCAGTGAGTTTTGATAAATCACAATCCGTTAATTCAAGTTCAATAATACCAGAAATTCAACTTGATTTGGATATTTTTGAAAATGAGGTAGATGAGTTTTTCGAGTCCTCTACCTCAATGATTTTTTATGAATCAAGTAGAATAAATTCTGGCACAAAACTCTTTGACAGCAAAATGTTCAATCACACCATTGATAAAAGTTTTGAAGAACTTTTTGCTGATGAACTTGAATTTTTAAACAATACGGATTTTGTGATTGATCAATCTCCACCTATAGAGGTTGAACCGTCACCATTCCTTCTTCCTAATAATTCACCTTCATCCTCATTCTTTCTTTTCTCTAATTTCAAACCCTTTCCAGACCATCTCTTATCCCTTCCCCATTATTTCTTGACTCGATACAACACATTCTTCCACCAACCTATACGCTATACTAATAAAATCTTTGAATGGTTGGTGTTAACTTTTGGTCTTTGTAAAGTCTTACTTTGACAAAATGACTCACCCCCTCTTAAAATACTTCGTATTGTCTAACTCATGTTTGAGGGGGGTATATTTTTGGCTCTTGAACATAACTTTTGTTCTCAAATTTGTGAGCCAAAAATAAGTTTGGGGGAGAATTTTCACTTTCATATATTTTTGCCCCCATTAATAATTTCCCCCCAAGCTTACAGGTTTTTGTGATCCAGCAGATAGCAACAGTGAGGACACTGTTAAAAACAGGTTTGGGGGAGGTTTATGCTTATTTACACATCAATTTGCATCATACTTTGCATAAGCACAACATTTTCAAAAATTTTTTTAAAAAAATTTCTTTTATAACAAAAGAGTAGAAAGTGAAAAATTACATCCAAAAGATAGGAATAGTTTAAGAAAACCAAGAAAATTAGAAGTTTTCTTAAACGAACTAGTAATAAGTAGTTATGAGCTGTTGTCCCAAGGGTTAGTAAGATGAAGGAAGTCACTAATCTGAGGATAAAATAAGTCTGAAAAATAGTTTCTATTCTGGAAGCCAAACATTTGAATGTTGATACCCTACTATATGCACTTACACACGTCTTAAAACTCGGGATAGTAGAGGATACCTTGAAATGCTCTTGTCTAAAAGCCAAAGTATGAAGGAAATGAAAAAAAAATGAAGAAAATATAAAAATGGTGAAAAGAAAAATGAACACTGGTTTTGTTATCGCCAAAGCAGCAATAAAAAAATATAGCGAGAGTGCCTCTTCACCTAGTGCCCTAAGGCCAACTGGTCTGGGAGTCACTGCTAAGCCTTAGGTGGTGCAAGACAAGGAAAAGATTATCACCAAATCAGCAAGCACATGAGTAATCGGTCGGTTAGTACCTCAAGAAGTATTAGCGGTCGCATGAAAATGTGTGAGCAAATCTTAATATTCATCAAATTAAAAAGTACTGAGGTAGATGGACAAGAGTATGATAGCTTGAATTGAATTCTCCGAGTGTAGGGATGTCCATTTCACACACGTAGGGGTATATGATCGATGTTTGGATGAAAGGTAGGAATGAAGAATAAAGATGATGTTTTATCGAGGGATAATGTGATTTCTAATATCTTTTCATGACTATTAAGATATGGCTCATAACAACTGAAAAGCTAGTGTAGTTGAAAACTCTTCTTTTCAAAGCCTTTCTTTTATGGTTCTTATCTTTATATGTAAATTTCACCATCTTTCTTTTGTTATAGGATTTTGTGGGTGTAATCCGCTGAAAACCCTCAGGAGACAACACTCCTCCTACTAGGGACACCTAGAGGTTTAACGGCTTGTTGCACGTGCTCAGTGCAATCGTGTTGCCTACGAAAGTGTGCTTAGTTTTCTCCTTTCTTTTTCTCCTCTTGAATAAACTAGTTTGCTCAGGACGATCAAAGATAAGTTTGGGGGTATTTGTTCAGTTGATAAAACTGCATATTTGTATTACATTTTTTCTACCATTTTCATATTAAAAAAAGGACTTTAATATAATATATTATACATATGAGGGTTTATGTGTTAAAACACCATTTTCCATGTGTTAATATATTTTAATTAGCATTTGGTAGGAAAATGTATGCAAATAAATCCATTGACCAAATCCTAGTAGAAATAAGTCTACTAAATATTATTTGAGATTATTGTGCAGAATTTTCCAAGTTGTTATGCAGAATTTATCAAAGAAATCAAGTTGTTGAAGAAGACTTGCCAAATTAAGAATCAAAACTTGGAGACCAAGTCTGGAAGCAACCGAGAAAAGATTTTCAGATTCTGAAGGTGCCTAGGATTGCCAAATGTCATAGTGAGAAAGCCCTAAAAAATTGATCAATTGATCTCCTCCATTGGCCGCGGAACCGCGGCCAAACCCCCCTGTTGGCCGCGGATCCGCGGCCTTCTAGAAGGATCATTTGCTGCAATTTTGGGAGATCAATCTTTGCTGAATTTTACCAAGTTTCCAATCTAAAGATTCTGGCTTTGCACTATAAAAGGGCACCGAGAGCCTCTTGGAAAAGTTATCAAGCCGAAGAGATCACGAAGTCCAAGACGGCTCACGCATCCAGGCTGATCATCAACTGTTCGTCTACCTCCTTGGAAGAGATCGAGAAGCAAACTAGTCTTTGTAATCATTTTCTAAGGAATCAAAGTGTAGATTGTTCAAGTTGATTAATAAAGGTAGTTGTTTTATTTAATTCTTTTTGCATTTTACATTATGTTTTCCCTCTCTTTCTTTTCATCTTCTTCTCCCAACATGCGCGAGTAATTCTCCGCTTGTTAGGGTTCGTAGGATTAGGGTAGGCTAATGGACGATGAAAATAACTAAACCCTTTTTAAGTCCTATAAAGTTTAGGAACTTTATCAAAAGAATCATTAACATCCTAATCGGGCGCGCTAGCAATTCTTTGCTAGTTCCGATCGCGATTAGAGATTAGATTAATGATTGTTTTGGTAAAAGCTAGATATGAACGGAGTTCCGTGTCGAGATAAGGGTTAAGAGTGGGATTCTTTTTCCCTCCAGAAACCCTAATCTATACGCATCACCGTCGTTCTAGTTCTAAATCTATTAATGGATAAAAAGGGTAACTTTTAATTAATCGTCCATAACTACTAAATCCTAACGAACCCTACAAGCCCTCTTATTATATTAATTACATCTTTAAAATAATCTAGATCTATATTTTACATTCTTGTTTAACGTAGATCTAGAAATCTTTCTATAAAATTCTTTATCTCTCCTCTATTTCTCAACACATCTAAAGTAAGAATAAAAGGTTCCACGTTTTCCTGAGGACGACCCGTACTCATCTCGGTCTAGCTACACGCGACATCGTTCTGATTGCGGTTACTTTAACTACAAACATACTCTTTCGTAACAATCAGGCATCACGTGCCCGCACGTGACCATGGGTCACGTGCCCGCACGTGACCATGGGTCACGTGCCCGCACGTGACCATGGGTCACGTGCCCGCACGTGACCATGGGTCACGTGCAGACACGTGATGGGCTCTTAAGGCCTCTAAAATAATGAATAGAATTAAATTCTAAAATCTGTTCCCTGATTAAAAATCAGAAGTTACCTCAATGAGGTATCACGTGCTCACACGTGACCAATGGTCATGTGTTGACACGTGATGGTTAAAACTGAAGCGTAAATAAACGCTGAGAAAAGGACTCAATTGGGGGTCACGTGCTCACACGTGACCAAGGGTCACGTGTCAGCACGTGACTGGCTTCGAAAGCCTTACAGTTTAATAAAATTAAATTCTAAAAGCTTCTAAATCTTTCCAAATGGAAAAGGATTATGGGAACCGTTGGATTAAAGATCCAAGGGTGATTAAAAATCTCCAATTTATAGGAAAATCTTAGACAAGGAAAGATTTCCCTAAATCTCACCGAAAATAACAAACAGAATATCTTTTGGATTTAAAATCCAACGGTGAATAAAATTCACTGAATGATCTAAAGGCTCATATTAAATATGAAAACAAATCAAATCTTTCAATGAGAGATTTACTAAACAAATTGATTCTTTTCTTTCTCCTATAAATAGGAGCCAAGAAAAGAAGAGAAGGATGGACCTTTTTGAGAGAAGAACAGAGAGAGGAGAATTTAATTCTCAGGAGAGAAGAAAAGAAAGGAGAATTTAATTCTATGCAAAAGAAAACCCTAGGTGAGAAAAGAAAGGGAATCAAAACTTTAAACAGAGAATTTAATTCTCAAAATCTAAGAGTTTAACTCTTCTGCAAAAGAACTTAGTTCTTTCTCTGGTTGAAGATCTGCAAAGTGCACATCTCCCCATAAATTGAGAATTTAATTCTCATTGGGTTGAGATCCTGCCATGCAGATCTAAAACATAGAGGAGGAATTGAATTTTGAGAATTTAATTCTCACAAGAGTTATAGGAATTTACTTCCTTTGAGATAAAATTAGGGTTTAACCCTATATTATAGGAATTCAATTCCTTCAAAATGGACAGAACTAGGGTTTAACCCTAATTGAGAACTTATTTATCTCAAACTCACAGGAATTTAATTCCCTTAAAAAAGAAATTGGGGTTTAACCCTACTTAAGAATTTAATTCTTTCATAACAGGAATTTAATTCCTCCAAAATCATGATTAGGGTTTAACCCTACAGAGAATTTAACTCTTAAAATAAAGAGACTTGAAAGATCTCCATGCGCATAAAGAACATTGGTCACGGATGACACGTGACCCCAATCCGCAGTGATCAGAAAAGAAGGAATAAAACTAGGTCACGTGTCCCCACGTGACCCCTAAAAAGATCCCCAAAAATGAGAAGGAAAAGGCTCTGAGGCAATGCCTCACGTGCTCCCACGTGACTCCCGAAATACAGAAAGAAAAAGCAAAGGAAATAAAGGCCTTGGGTGCTCTCACGTGCTCCCACGTGACCCCTTGGCGGACGCTTTAATGATCAGTGCATGAATCCTCCTCACGTGCCAGCACGTGATGCTCCAAAATAAAATATAAAAAGTGTTTAACACTTAACTGCAGAACAAAGAAAAGGGATCTGGTCCCACTTTTGGGCACTCTCACTTGTTCACACGTGACCCCTCTTTCTTTAGTGTTTAACACTAATTTGGGGATTATATTTCCAGTGTTTAACACTGATTGTTTCTAGTATTTAACACTAAATTGAAGATTATATTTCCAGTGTTTAACACTGATTGTCTTTTAGTGTTTAACACTAATTTGAGAGTTCTATCTCCAGTGTTTAACACTGTTGTTCTCTAGTGTTTAACACTACTTTTAGCCAAATTGGCTAATTTTCCAGAGGTAAAAGTCCTTCCTTCAAATGAATATTAAAATTGAGGAAATCAAGGACAAAATGTTGTCAGAGCCCCCTAAACCTCTGTTTAGCACTGCTGAATGATGAGGGGCTGAACCCAGACAAATGTCTAATGGCCCAAAGGGCCAATATTTCAAACATAATTGGACTTAGCCCAAACTGGCCATAAGTCCTCAAATCATCTTGAACTGAGCACATCTGCTCTTTCAACCAACTTTGGTTCAAGGGTGCATCTCTGAACTCCTCTGACATCTGTCGTTGTAATCCTTCAACGTCGTCAGAGAGGTGATGGGTCCCAACGGCCATACATTCAATGGACCACTATGTCCCTAAACTGGAACAATAGAGCCCAAATGCTCTTTTATCGGATCTAAACGATCCCGTTAAGTTGATCTTAGTCTCAAATCAGACTAACGTATCCTTAACAAACGTTTAAGTTGATCTTAGCCTCAAATATGGCTAACGTGTCCTTAAACTAAAACCTTCAAACAGACTCTAGTCCAAATTGGACTATAGATCTCCCAACCAACTTTGGTTCAAGGGTACATTTCTGAACTCCTCTGACATCTGTCGTTGTAATCCTTCAACGTCGTCAGAGAGGTGATGGGTCCCGACGGCCATACATTCAATGGACCACTACGTCCCTAAACTGGAACAATAGAGCCCAAATGCTCTTTTGTCGGATCTAAACGATCCCGTTAAGTTGATCTTAGTCTCAAATTAGACTAACGTATCCTTAACGAACGTTTGAGTTGATCTTAGCCTCAAATATGGCTAACGTATCCGCAAACCAAAACCCCAAACCCAAATCTAAGAAAATACGGATTTGGACTAATCCACGTCCTACGGGCGACGACATAAATTAGTCTCCGTATACAATCCACGGGCAACCACAAACAAAACAAACACCCATGACACGAAGTGAAATTCTGGAGAAGGAGAAAGTTGTTACCGCGATGCGGTAGCGTAATTAACTGCAGGGGCTTGCGCCTGCAGGGAAGAGCGTCCCCACAATCAAAAACCCCTCAAGCGAGGGGGAATCTGACGAAGTCTGCTACATCGGCCGCATCCGTCTAAACCTCCGATACAGGGTGCCATAAATCAACTTGGCATCTTCGGAGAGATGGACGGATAGCACCAATTAGCATCTGTCCCGAATCTCAGGCAAGACGTCCATGTCTTGGCCGCCATTCGGAAGGGAACAATCCCGTGTTGTCGTTGTCGAATCCCTTTTCCGCTCTTTGACTTATTTCTGCCTCTGTGTCGGGCCTTCTGCACAGCAGGTTGACAGGGAGAAGTATTTTTGTCTTTTGCAGCCTGTTGAAGAAGGCGTTGCATCCTGGCTTTCTCGTAGATGGCCATTTCGCGATTATGGTCGTCCCGAGCCTTTTGACCCGCCTTCCTGATAAGCTTGTCCATTCGCTCTTCAAATGACGGATTCGGCACTTTGATTGCGGGATCTAGTTTTGATAAGGGGTCGGCGTTTTCTGACACAGCGTCCTCTTCTTCATCGAAGTTATATATGGCGTAGCTACCGTGGAATCGTTCCCGTTTCCCGGATCTTACATACCCAAGCCCAATCGTTTCCATTCTCCCGTTGGGCAATTTGCACTGAGTCCCAGGGACATCCCAAATCCTGTTATGGAACCGAGCTTGTCGAATAGTCTGTTTTAAAGGTACCCCTTGGCACTTCAATAGACTTTTTAGTCCGTTTGTGTAATATCTGGGCAGACGGATGGGTTGAAGCCTGTCGAGTGTAGAATCTGCGCCATGCCAGATTTCTTTCTCTACTCTTGTTTCCGTGGATCGGTAAAATAAGATCCCCTTTTCGCCTTTTCGCCCGGGAGGGACGTAAAATGTCCGCAGTTCTTGCACATTGTAAGCTTCAAGTGCGTCAAGATCTTTGTAGTGCTCCCACGGAACCATGGTAATTTGCAAACTCTGATCGCTACCAGGGAATTCTTGTACTGACGGCCGACTGGAGAACACAGCGTTAACCTCATCTTCCGAGTCACTTCCGAAGATCATTATGGGGGTGGACGGTCCTGGGTTGTTGTGTCGAGACGGCCCAGCGTAAACTAGCTCTTCTTCTTCTTCAGTATCACTTCCGAAAACAGGAATGGTGGCGGCGGCTTTGTTCTACGGTTTGCGACACCTCTCCGTGTCCTCGAAATCTGGCAAAAAGTACTTTGCATCTTTGTATTTGCGGACTTCGTTCACGGAGAATGGGTTCAGCTCGCCTGTTACGGTGTACTCGAGACCGTTCTTGAAATACTTCATATACTGATGTTGCGTAGAAGGGATGATGTTGTACTCGTGTAACCAAGGACGACCGAGCAAGGCGTTGTAGCAGGTCTTGGCGTCAATGACGTGAAACTTAATGTCTGTGACGAGTAGTCCGAAGCGTAATGTTAGTATCACTGATCCGAGAATCCGTGATGACTGAGAATCGAAACCGGAGATGGTAATTTTATCACGAGCGAGGTGCTGAACGCTCATGCAGATTTCCTTCAACACCCGAACATTAAGGAGATTGACGGAGGATCCATTATCAACCAGGATTTTGCCTATCTTGATATCGTGGCAGTATCCAGAGACGTATAAGGGACGGTTGTGGTCGTACGTCCCAAGGAGAAGGTCTTCATCACCGAACGTAACATTGGCTGTGCGCACTTCTTCCAGTTCATCCTTCATCTTTTCTTCGGCGAGGAAGGCTTGGAATTGCTCGGGCTCTTGCAGCGCCTTGATTAATGAATCTCTCGCTTCTTTTGATAATAATAGGGCGTCAAGAATGCTGAGCTGCGAGGGTAGCTTCCTCAGGTGCGCTAGGATGTTGTAGTCCACCTTACTCTTCTTAGGCGGGTCCTTGGCAGTCAGCTCTTTCATAACTTGGTCATCTAAGGCGATATCCTCAGCGACCTTTTCCTTTCCCTTATCTTTTCTAGTTGCGGGTCCGAGATTCTTTTCCGGGAGCGTGCGATTGTGCAGCTGAATGTTTTCGCAGGCCTCTGGTTCTTCCTCTTTCCCTAAAACGGATTCTTTAAAGAGAGGGCCCAGAGCCATTTCTTCATCAGAGTCGCTCCCAAAGGTGAGACTTGTGATCCTATGGCGTTGACCGTGTAACAGTTGCCGGTAGTTCTTTTGCGCCTGTCGGTTGTACTTCTCTGCTCCCGACGAGTTCCGCGTTTCATGCGCTTAAAATGTTGCCGGTGAGCAACATATCCCTGCCACCATATCTTAAAAGCGTAGCACTCCTCAGTGGGGTATGAAATCTTCCAATGATATGAGCAGTAATTAGGGTGCCTTTCCGCCCCATTGAGCGTGTTTTCTTCCGAGGGTGGTAGCTTCATTCCTATTGACATGGCTTTGGCAAACCTTTTCCTCGTCTTGAATATGTTTTTATCCACATCGGATGTCTTTTGATCCGGCGGGAGTGCTTCGACTCTTTCGTTTAGTCGCTTGCGTTTGGCTTCTTCTGATGCGGCCATCTCACGCTCCCGATCGGCTTTACTTTTCAAACGAATCTCGTCTAAAAAGGCGTCGATCATTTCATCTGTCGGCCATACAAGTTCTGGCTCAGGCTGTGCCCCCAGCTTATCAGTGCCAGGAGTTTTTTCATCGTCCGTGAACGAGTGGGAGATCACATGACAACTCTCCACATATCCCTCGGATTCATCCGACGAGCCTTCTCCATTATCTTCCTCCTGAAAGACGTGGTCGAGAAACTCTTGGAGTGTGATTGGAGTCCGCGCCTTTTGATTGTACTCTTCCAGCGCGTCAATCTGCTTCTGCAAGTCCGTGCGCTTGTCTCCAGGCTTCATGGGCTTCTTGGATTTCTTCTTCTTTTTCTTTGACGGTTGGGTGTGAGTATTTAGGCCATCACCACCGATCTTTGGAGTTGGGCGCGGCTTCAGCATCCCTTCGATGATCTGGGGTTCCAGCGGACTCTTCCACCTGATTGCCGGGCATGTCTGGAGATCACTCAGCATCCTTTTGGTTTTAGCTGAAAGAGCCACCTCCCATGGAGCTTCTTCAACAAAAGAGCACGTTGCCCCCGGTGTATCCATCTTCTTAGAAGAGTGCGGTTGTGGCGGGTTCACCTTTCACTTCTCGGACAGCGCAAACTTGCCCTGTAGGTATTGATCTTCAATCCATCCTTTGAAGACGAAACAATCTTCAATCGGATGGCTTACCGTTTGATGGTAAGGGCAATAATTGGGGTTATTCACCTCATTGGGTTGCGGCGGTCGCCTTGGATTTGGCAGGTTGATAAGCCTGTTGCGTACCGCCAGCTCGAATAGCCTTTTCGTCTTATCCCGCGGGAATGAATAGGGGCGCTTCATTTTCTCATTATAATACCGCCGTCTTTCTTCCAGTTGATCCGCTAGCTTTGGGGCACTGGGTTGCTGCTGAGCGTTCACAACGAAGGTTGCCTTCCCTTTACCCTTGTCATTCCGAGGTTCTGGCTTTGGGGGAGGCGGTCTGTGACCCATCTGGTCCATCTGGGCCAACTTGTCGATCAAAGCTTGGAACGTGGTTGGCTTAAAGAACATCATGAACTGTGAGATAGTTGCATGAGGATCTAGGGTACCCATGAACATGCCCACCGCGGACGCTTCCTCAATGCGTTGTTCGCATTTCGACCACAAGTTTCGCCAGCGTATAGCGTACTGGACCCACGTCTCGCCTGGTTTCACCCTGGCATTAATCAATGCCGTTATCGGGGTATGTTCGCTGGCGCTCGCGAATCGCTGAGTAAATAGCAGCTCGATCTCCGCAAATGTTTTGATGGAGTCGTTCGGGAGCTCAGAGTACCACTCGAACGCCGTTTTTGACAAGCTACCGACGAACTGGCGAAGCAAGAGCTTATTGTCGCTGCCAGTGTTGCCACAAAGTGCCCTGAACTGGGCCACATGTTAATGGGGATTGCCTGTCCCCTTATAGACATGGAATTTCGGTATTGTATAGCCCGGCGGGTACTTGATCTGGTCATACCAGCTCGGATATGGTCGCCCTGTTCTGATAACTTGACCAGCTGCCTCAGTCGCCTGGTGAACCCGTATCTGCTGAGCTATATATTCGTCCAAGTCACCTCTGGAGATTGTCTCCTCCTTGGCTGTTGAAAGAGCCGGAGGTGGATTTGATGTCTCCCCTCTATCGTCCTCAACAATGATCGGAGGGTCTTCAGCAGGAGGATCTTGTTGGATCATCATACCCACCATATCCTGAAACAGAAGGGCCATTCGTTGTATATTGGCTGCTTGTTCCGCAGCCTCTTTATCCTTCTTTTCCAGTATCTTACGAAGGAATTCAGCGTCAGTTTCCTGCTCCTGGCGTTGATCCGCGGATGCTTCGGGGCTTTCTTTTGGCCCAGTGAGTGCGGCCATCGCGTTCATCATTTCTTGGAGCTTCTGCTGCTACTCCTGAGCTTTGGTCACTGACCGTGTAAGCGGTCTATGACCCGTAGATGCACGGCTGTCCTCCTTTCCCGACGCCATGTATACAGTATGGACCACGACGCCCCCGGACTTAGGGCGTTTAGGCTCACCGCCTTTGGCATTTGCCGCAGGCGCGGGGATTTTCTCTGGCCTTCTTCTCTTGTGGGCCGTTGAAGTTGAGGGGGCCGTTGCAGCGGGCACCCTGGCGGTTGTCGTCCTTTGTTGTTTGACAAGATGTTTCTTTTCTTCCTGCACTTTCGCCCTTTTCTGTTGACGAGAGTGATCTTGGTCAATTACCGAGTCTTGAACCTTCCGCCAGACTTTATAAATTTTTGAGGACAGCCGTTGAGGGGGCTGTTCCAGCTTTGTTTCTGTAACTCTCTCTGCAGGTGGAGGAGATCTTTTTAGCGTAGCAGTCGGAGAGTTTTTACGTACCCTCCTTAGTGGTTCAAAGCTGTTCCCAGTTGGAACAGCAGCATTAACTTCTACCCCTGGAGCCGGTGGAGTTAGCCCTGAGGGGGAGTTGCCCCCAGCCTTCCTTACTCGGCGCCAGTGGCAACGTTGAGCGTGACGAGCCATTGGGACTGGCTCGGTGATAGGGACAGCTTTGTCTTACCCCCTGTCCGAATGAGGCGCTGCCGGTGCCAGCCTCTTAAAGACTGATGTTGTCTTTTGAGTGACGATGTTTAATCTGTCAAAGACAGACCCTCGAGTAGGAGCAGGAGCCAGGATAGTCAACCTTGAAAAGACTGACTCTTTAACAGGAGAAGCCGCCTTGACGACTTCAGGAGCAGAGGTAGCTGTCTTCCTCGGGACGGCCATTTCAGGGTTCATGGGCTTCTTGGCGGGCCCACCAGAGTTCTGGTTCAGCCTGGTAAAGACAGAGGCTGCTGGTTTGATATTGGACGACCCGTGGAAAGGGGCTGTTGTAGCAGTGAGCCGATCGAAGACCGACTTCTTGTTCGCTTCTGGTGCGGGCATTGGCATGGTGAAGCTTGCAGGCGGGATCATGGTCTCGAAAAACAGACCGGTGGTGGCCTGGGTTACTTGTTCCACCGGCATGGCAAGGATGGAGGCCGCTTGAGGCCCATAGGCTACACCTCCAGGTGAGGCGGAGCGTTGGTTGCACTTGCATTTTGAGCAGCTCGAGCAGTTGGATACCATTGATGCTTGATTTCTGCGCCAGGCAAAAGACCAAATCTTAGTAACTTGAAACCCAAAGGCAACCATTAACAAACCGCGATTCGTTCGCGAAGACGACACACGAAGTGTGGAGTGGAAAGAGGAAAAGGTCCCACCGGGCGTGCCAGAATCTGTTCCCCTCCGAAAGACGGCGCGACTGGCGTCTTGGCTGAAATTCGAGGCAGATGCTAATTGGTGCTATCCGTCTACCTCTCTGAAGATGCCAAGTTGATTTATGACACTATGTATCGAAGGTTTAAACGGATGCGTCCGATGTAGCAGACTTCGTCAGATTCCCCCTCGCTTGAGGGTTTTTGATTGTGGGGACGCTCTTTCCTGCAGGCGCAAGCCCCTGCAGTTAATTACGCTACCTCATTGTGGTAATAACTTTCTCCTTCTCCAGATGATCACTTCGTGTCGTGTGTGTTTGTTTTGTGTTTGGTTGCCCGTGGATTGTATACGGAGACTGAGTTATGTCGTCGCCCGTAGGGCGTGGACTAGTCCAAATCCGTATCTTTCTTAGATTTGGGTTTGGGGGTTGTGTTTAAGGATACGTTAGCCTCATTTGAGACTAAGATCAACTTAAACGTTTGTTAAGGATACGTTAGTCTAGTTTTTAGACTAAGATCAACTTAACGGGATCGTTTAGATCCAACAAGAGAGCAATTAAGGGAGCCATGTTGTTTAGTTTAGTGACATTACGGTCAATAGGTAGTTTAAGGACATTGCGGTCCAATGTTAGTTTTAAGACGTTGCGGTCAAGGTTAAGGACATCATAGTCCGTGGATTTAAGGACTCCACAGTCCGGCGTTAGTTTTAAGACATTACGGTCAATAGGTAGTTTAAGGACATTGCGGTCCAATGTTAGTTTTAAGACGTTGCGGTCAAGGTTAAGGACATCATAGTCCGTGGATTTAAGGACTTCACAGTCCGAGGTTAGTTTTAAGACATCACGGTCAAGGTTAAGGACCTCATAGTCCGTTGTTAGTTTTAAGACATTCCGGTCAAGGTTAAGGACATCATGGTCCGAGGATTTAAGGACTCCACAGTCCGGCGTTAGTTTTAAGACATTACGGTCAAGGTTAAGGACCTCATAGTCTGTGAGTTTAAGGAACCCACAGCCCGTGAAATGTATGTGGTTATAGGGACCCGTCACCTCTTTGAAGACGTTGAGCAATTACAAAGACAAGTATCAAAGGAGTGAAGAGATGTACCCTTGAACCAAGATAGATTAAGTGATCTGTAGTCCAATTTGGAATCCAGACCAATTAATTATATTATGAGCCCATTGGCCCAGTTAAGTTTGAATTGAGGACTTATGGCCTTCTTGGGCTAAGTCCAATCATGTTTGAAATATTGACCCTCTGTTGGTCCATTGAAGGAGAGGCTTTGCCTCTGAAACTTAGCCAATTGGGCTAAAGCTAGTGTTAAACACTAAAGACGAACAATGTTGAACACTGGGAGATAAGATTATCAGATTAGTGTTAAACACTAGAAATTGTGATTCTCGAATCAGTGTTAAACACTAATAAATAACAGTGTTAAACACTGGCAACCAAGTTATCAGTTTGGTGTTAAACATTAGCAGAGAGGAGATCACGTGGGAGCACGTGATGGCATCCAAAAGGTAGGGCCATATCCCCCTCATTTTGTTATACAGATAAGTGTTTAACACTTTTTATTCTGGCAGCCATCACGTGTGGGCAGGTGATGGGGGCTCATGCTCTGGTCTATTAGAATGCTCATTAGGGGTCACGTGGTGACACGTGAGGGCGCCCTAGAGCTTCTTTTCTTTTGCATTTTTCTTATGTGCTTCAGGGGTCACGTGGGGCACGTGAGGCATTGCCTCAAAGTTCTTTTCTGTGGATCTTTACAGGGGTCACGTGGTAGCACGTGACTCTGGTTCTTTGCATGTTTTAAAGATCTGTTCATCTTTTAAGAATTAAATTCTTCATAGGGTGAAACCCTAGCAATAATCTTTAGAGGAATTAAATTCCTATTTTCTTCTGAAGAATTATATTCTTAGATAGGGTTAAACCCTAATTTCTTTTCTGTAGGAATTAAATTTCCCATACATATAAAGAATTAAATTCTGGCATAGGGTGAAACCCTAATTTCTTTTTTTAAGGGAATTAAATTCCTGTGAGTTTGAGAGAATTAAGTTCTCAATTAGGGTTAAACCCTAGTTCTGTCCATTCTGAAGGAATTAAATTTCTAGGGTTAAACCCTAATTTTATCTTAAAGGAATTGAATTCCTATCATTCTGTGAGAATTAAATTCTCAAAGCTCAATTCCTCCTCTATGTTTTAGATCTGCATGGCAGGATCTCAACCAAATGAGAATTAAATTCTCAATTCATGAGGAGATGTGCACTTTGCAGATCCTCAACCAGAGAAAGAACTAAGTTCTTTTCTTTTTATAAGAGTTAAACTCTTTTGAGAATTAAATTCTCTTTTGAAGCCTCTCTTTTCTTACCTAGGGTTTTTCTTTTGCAGAGAATCAAATTCTTCCTTCTGAATTTTCAAGATTCCAAGACGCTCTCTCTCTCTCTATTTCTCCCTTTTTCTTTTCTTTGGGCTCCTATTTATAGGAGAAGGAAAAGAATCAATCTGTTTGGTAAATCTCTCATTGAAAGATTTGATTTGTTCATTGAGAGATTTGATTTATCTTCATCATTAATCTGGGCCTTTAGATTATTAGGTGAATTTTATTCACCATTGGATTTTAAATCTAAAGATATCTCTTTGTTATTTCGGTTAGATTTAGGGGGAAATCTTTCCAAGTCCAAGATTTTTCCATAAATTGGTGATATTTGATCACCTTTAGATTTTTAATCCGACGGTTTCAGATAATTCTTTTCCATTTTGGAAAGATTTGAAAGATCTTTCCTCAGAATTTAATTCTGTTAAAGAATAAGGCTTTTAAAGCCGGTCACGTGTAGCCACGTTACCGTTGGTCACGTGTGGCCACGTGACCCCTGGTCACGTGTAGACACGTGACCTCTGGAATGGGCTTCTTTTCTTCTGCGTTCTATTCTTTGGCCGCTGCTTAACCATCACGTGCCAACACGTGACCACCGGTCACATGTGAACATGTGATGCCTCTTCTGAAGCTTTTCCTAATTTTTAATCAGGGAACAATAACACTACAGATTAACGGGGTTATCAATGACAATCGTCTTGAAAAAAAACACAAATTCTGTCGTCCATGTGCAGCGGTTGTCCGATTATTCCCGAATTTAAGATCTTCAAATTTAAATCTAGTAATATGAAATGTCTATAATTCGAATACAAACTCGTACTCAAACTTGAACTTAAACTCTAACTCTAATCCAAATTCAAATCTAAACTTAAACGTTAACTTGAACTCATTCTAGTCGAACTAATTTGACTCGACCCTAAATTGCAATTGACATGACTTGCATTTTACTTGACTCACTCCACTACATTATTCCCTATTGCAATTTATGGTTCGATCAAGACATGTTAAAATCAACCAAGCAATCAGCTACGGATATCTAACAGTTATAATATATATTACTCGGGGTGTATGAGATAGTTTCAGGTGTGAATCCAACGACACTTCGGAAGTCCCGTATTAAGCTACTCGAATTCTATTTACTCGAATTTCAGTCGGGTCGACTCCTCCACAGTTTGGAGTCCCGATACTAACACATGAAATAAGTCCATGTTTCTTTACTTCTGGAGCCTCACTTTTGAGCTCGTGATTATTTCTACGGTTGCATTGTTATTCACACTTGGAACTTAACGTTAATATAGTGACAATATAGGGACTTATAGTACACATAACCATGTTGATTTACATTTATTTTTACTCGACATATACATTACTTCATAATTATTCTATATTTGTCATTTTTCACTTTTACTTTACCTTTGGGACTTTCCGAGCGTTAGTTCGCTGACGGACATTCCACCTACCTTTGTTTTCTTAGAATGTTCGTCAGATACTGTGGAGACGGAGGAGATGGACGCAACAGAGGAGGAGTACGACCAGATCGTGACTCGGGCTTAGACTAGTTATCCTGTTCTTTCAGTTTCTGTATACCATCTGCTTAGGCATTTCTGTTATTGTATTTACTTTTCAGTTGAACTCTTGTATCTGTAAATATTTCAAGTTTGAATGTAAATAAAGATATTTGTTGAAAAATTTTAGAGTCTCCATTTATTCTTGTATTGTGTATTATTGTTTCAATACGCTTAGTATATTTATTTAGAGAATGATCTTCACTGGATAAATATACCGTGGGCTTGCCACATCACCGTTTCCGTCTACTGAAAAGCTGGGCGTGACACACTACAAAGATTGTATGTTCATAACCTTATAGCTAGCTCTTTTATTTATCTTGCTAGTTTAGTGTTTGGACGATCGCTAGGTTTAAGGTTTCTAATGCTTTCAAGAAAATTTTCGTTTTGCATTCCGTCTTGACCATGAGTTTAGCAGCGTGAGCACTAGGAACCACATCACTTTTCCTGACGGAGGACGATAGGGGGCTCTTGGTGGCCGAGGAGAAGGCGGTGAAGGTTCGGCAAAAAGGATAATCGACGATGAACTCAGGGTTAGGGTTTTCGACGGGCTCTAGGTTAGAGTTTTCGACGACGAGAAGCGATTTGGGCAGGAAATTTTGGTGTCAATTTTGGAAGGTGAGGTTGCGGCGGCGGCGACGACGATGGCAAAGACGGTGATGATGATGGCAAAACCCGCGGCGACAATGACGAGAGACGAATTGGGTTCTCTGAAATCGAATGAGAGAGAAAGAAAGAGAGAAATTTTGAACGGTTGTGAATGAATGGTGGTATTTTCGTCCATTCACAAAATTATAATACCCAGGCTATACTTGGTATCGGGCTAAGGGATGTTTTGACAATGATTTTAACAGTAGGCTCCTTCTCCCTAATTAGAAAATGCAAGGGAGCTTTTGATAGGTTTTACTTAGGACGGGGTATTTTCAACAATTTACCCATTTAGTGTACCTTTGTGTAGCTTGTTTCATAAATAGAATGATTAAATGCGCGCTGATAATAATTTCCTTAGCTATTAGCTTCTTTTCTCGTTCATGCTTACTGAGTTGTTGAGTTTTGGGGTGTTCATTTTGTTTTATTTTTGTTGCATTTTGCATTACCCCCCCCCCCCGCCCCCCCCCCCCCCACCCCCCCTCTCGATATGTGTATGATATGGGTTCAGCGAGATGGAAGTGAATAAAATAACAGGTTATTTAAGACATCTGTCTCAACATGGCTTGTAGCTATTAAATGGAAAGTCAATTCCCTTTATTTTTCTTTTCATTGTTAAGCTCGCTATTTGATTTTTCTTTTCAACTTGAAAATAATATATTTTTTGATGTAAATCGTTATAAATTATTAATGGAATTCGATAAAGAGAGCCATTTTTAATTATGTAATATTAAAGACTATTTCTCCTGGTTATTTTAATCTTCATTTACAATAGTTTTATAGTGTCTACAGTATTGAAAAAGACTGACTACATGTAGGTGTTATTTTTATTTTTATTTTATTTTTAAGGCAAAAGTAGAGCAAGCTGTTCGTATTCATAAATGTATTAAAAAAATAAATATGTACAAAGAAACCTACATGTTCATATTGCTTATTAAAAAAAGAGATGTATATCTGATAAGAAATTATATCATCAACTGAGAATTTCGTTTGATGCTATCCAAAACCATTATTGTGATTTAGAGAGAGGCACATTTTGATATATCGATAGATTTTTCACCAATTTTGTATCCAAACCAAAATGATAAATAAATAAACGAGACACGGTTTTTTTCCCTAACAGAAAAAACATGGGTAAATTACATTAAAATACCCTAAACTATCATGTTTCTTCAGTACAGTAAAACCTCTATACAGTAATATCCTTGGGACCGGGGAAAAATATTACTATAGGGGGGTTATTCTTAAGTAGAGTTTTATATATAAAAGAAATCATGGCGGCAATAAGGCAAGAAGCGCAAGGTGATAATCCGGAAGACGATAGTGTGGAAATAGAAAAGGTGTCATGTCGAGAAGCTTCAAACATGTTGGATAAGTTAGAAATGTTTTGGATTCAACAAGAAGGTGATTGTGGTGACGAGTTACTACGAACTCGCAAGTTAAAGGATATGGTAGTAACTCAAAAAATTAAGTCATTGTCCCAAACAACTTTGAATAAGTACTTTATGTCATCTTAAGTTCAATTGTGTAGTTAAGTAATTTATGTCATCTTAAGTTCAATTGTAATAGCCAAGTAATTTTATGTATTTTTTATATATATAAAAAATTATTTAAAATTTAATGCCAATTTATTACTATATAGAGGTAAATTAGTACAGGCGGGACTTGGAAAAAGTATGGAATATCACACTGTGGAGGTTATTCTTATTTATAACTGGTCCCGAGTCGGGACCGGGACTTTTTATCACTATAGGGAGGTTATTCCTATATAGAGTATTCCTATACGGAGGTTTTACTGTATAATACTTAAAAGGTACAATAAAGTACCTAAACTATTGTTATCAAGGGATATTTTCACTAAAATACCATAAAAGAACAGCACTTAAGTGATCATACTGTAATAAATGGTAGTGAAGAAACATGATAATTGAGGGTATTTTGGTGTAATTTGCCCTAAAAACAAATGCCATTTTTAGACGCCACAACCGTCTTCTTCAACCTCGTCGACGTGTCCCCCTCAACGAAAACGATCTCCCTCCATTTCAGGCAACGGTTATTCCATGACCAAGTCCAAGCTTAACCTCTTCTTCTTCTTCATCTCTCCCTCAACGCTGAAACGAAATCAGTAAGCTAAAAAATGCCATCTTTTTCCTACAAATTGCTGAGTTTTTCTAAACCCTAGGGTTTATAATCTCTTCCCCAATTTCAAACTTCAGGCTACCAATTGACTAATCATGGGCATTTCCAAAGTCATGGGATCAATAGCGACCGCTTTCCCCCTCGCATCCTTCTTCATGCTCAAATCTGGCATCAAATTGGTCTCAACACTATTCTTTTACAAAACTTTAGGCGCCTACGTCGTCACATTCGCATCTCACCCCGCTATAAACGTCCCCTTTATCTTAGGGAAAACCCCTAATGGTAGATTCCCAATCTGGTCAAAAATCGTTTTCGGCCGGTTTCTGATATTTGCGAGATGCTATGTTCTGTTTAAGAGAGTTAAGAGGAGAGGAAAGGAGCCGGCTTTTAGCGAGACTTCCGAGGGTTTGTTTGTTGGAGGATGGCCGATGGCAGCGAAGCATTTGCCTCCGGGTGACCCGCGGTGATCGATTGCACATGCGAGTTGCCGAGGAGCAATGTGGTTGTTGATGATGATGTGTATCTTTGTGTTCCGACTTGGGATACCAGGGCGCCGAAACCAGAGCAGATTGAGTCTGCGGTCCGATTTGCTTGCAGATTCAGGGCACAGAAGAAGCCTGTTTTCGTGCATTGCGCATTTGGTGAGCTCGGTCTGTATGGTTTGAAACATCAAATGCATGTTCTTTTTAGTTGGGTAGTTGATATGCAATGTTTTTGATGCATTAGTTAGATTTGGACTGGTGATGATAGTTTAAAGTGTGTATTGTTTTTGGTTGAAATGGACATTTGTGTTTAGGGTCCAAGTAAACTTGTTTTTATATTCTTCCATTGTTAGAGTTGATAAAGGGAGAAATGAACTTCTAATTTTAATAGAGTATATATGTCTTGGGTTGCTGAAGGCCTACTTGAATAATTGACATGGGTACCAAACATTAAACTAGTGCTTTTGAAGTATTAAAAGGCTAAGGTGAATGAATTTAGCTTAAGGAGTAATCAAAAGAACTTAACATGATTAGATATTAATTTGTTGCTATGAATATGTAAAATAACACATCAGAGAACAAATTTGTAACCTGATATTATATAAAAGTTGCCTGAGTAGTAGATAATGATAGCCAACAAGATAGGAAAACACCTTGTTGATTGCATGAGCACAAGCTTCTGCTGATGCAGTTTTTTTGTCTTACATAACAGTTTCCTATTTGGTTCGGCTAGAACAACTCTCTTGTTCGTAGTTTATTTTGATTAAAAACTTAACAATAAAATTCAGAGTTTAACTTCCAGTTGACATCAGAGAAAGTTTCGTAACATCTTTTGAAGGTCCTAACAATGTTGAGCTTCACTCTATACTGAATGGCCGGACCCCATATTGATAGTAAAGGGCCTTGATGACAGGAAAATTAAAAAGATATGCAATCCTTTTGTATTTATCATTTGTGCTTTGACTTGAGATGAATGTGCTTCCCTTTAGAATATCCCAACTCTTTCCTAGTGGGTTTGTGAGAAATGATCCTTATTATTAGTTCATGTACAATTTATGGCAACAACACTTGGCTTGAATTGGTGCAAGTCATAGAATAAATCAGATACCAGTTTCATATTTTACAGTAGAGGTAAAAACCAAGAAGTTCTGCAGAAAGCTATTGAATAGCATTTGCAGGAGTTTAGACAAAGGTTATGATGAATAACTCAAAAAATTTATTGTCGTGTCTTTAGATGTGAGCTAAATCTTAAATCCTTTTCATTCCTTCCTTCCCTGCATCTAGCTGAGAGTGTTATTAGCAAATAAGTTCTCCCTTAAAAGGAATTCTCAATCATCATGATCCTTTACCCCCCAAAAAACCAATAAAATTAAAATAAATTAAAAATGAGCATGTTGGTGTGGATTGGTTTCTATCATATACAAGGTACTATAGTGAATTACTGACACTGTGACACATGCTCCTAGTTTGGTGTTTTGCTCACAACATGTGAACATTATATATATATATATATATATATATATATATATATATATATATAATATATATATATATAGAAAGAGAGAGAGAGAGAGAGTAACGACGAAAAAAGGCATTTTCGATTGGTGGCATCAAATATCTATATCCTCCACGATCATGTAAGAAAAAAGGCCTTTTCGTTTGATGGCCTTTTCGTTATCACCTTTAATATGTAAGATGTGAATACAACAAATTTCATGTGATTCCACCACTTTTTCATCGTTGAATTAGCAATGTAAAAAGTTCTATTATCGGTAAATCGTTAATTTTGCATCCACTAAATCAACAGTGAAAAAGTGATGGAATCACAAGAAATTTGATGTATCCACATCTTACATGATAAAGATGATGATAATGATAAGTGCCGATCATCGGAAAAAATCATTAGAGTTTATTTTTTGACGCCATAGGAGGAGATTCCCTCCTATGGCAACTTTCCTCCATTATATATATATATATATATATATATATATATATATATATATAGAGAGAGAGAGAGAGAGAGAGAGATAATAATGGAGGAAATATGCCATAGGAGGGAATTTCCTTCTATGGCGTCAGAAAAATACCTCCTCCCTCATTTTTTTTTGGCGATTGACACCTACCATCTTCATTGTTATTATCTAAGATGTGGGTACATCAAATTTTATGTGATTCTACAACTTTTTCACCGTTGATTTAGCAATGTAAAAAGTTCTATTTCGGTAAACCGTTAATTTTGAACCCCACTAAATCAACGGTGAAAAAGTTGTAGAATCACATGAAATTTGGTGTACCCACATTTTAGATGATAACGATGAAGATGGCGGGTGCCGATCGTCGGAAAAATGAAGGAGGGGGTATTTTTTCGACGCCATAGAAGGAAATTCCCTCCTATGGCCTCTTTCCTCCATTATTCTCATATATATATATATATATATATATATATATATATATAGGGAGTGGTGGGGCAGGATGCTCGATGACGTACACCTTATATAGCTTTTGAGTTTGTCTATTATGATTTTTGATTTTGTTTTTTAGGTGTGGGGGTTCGGGGCTGTGCACAATATGTAGCTTGTGTGTTTGTGTATTCGAATGAAGTACTATATACACTCAAAGAAGTGTTGTACTACTGGAAACCACGGACAATTTTTTATTTTTTATATAGTGGAAGGGCAAACACACGTCTACAAACAAATCATAGTTTAGCTTAATTAAGTTATTGATTGATTGAAGTTTGAACTTTCATGGGTGAAATATAAAAAAATATATCATCTATATTGGAGGGGGGGGGGGGGGGTTCCCCCTTCTTAAAGGCCCGCAACCATAACTTCACTTGATTTGTTGGTTTATGAGGAATAAGAATGCTTGAGAATTCTGAAGCAAGGTAAAATTTGCTGGTAACTAGATTTGTTTAGCCACATATGATATATCTAAGCTTTTTGTGGCCGAAACATTGGATAGTGGAGAAGTTAGTCGAAAGTTGGTTAGGAATCAATAATATTATAAACCTTTATGCTTTATAGTGGAGGAGGCAAAAAAAAAAGGACAGGAGATTAAACAAATTGCTGTAAGACCTAATGGCATAGAACTAGGATCTTTTCATTCTGTATTTTGTTTCGGCTAGCTAGAAGTTCCAATATAAGTTCATTCTTTTATTCAAAAAGAAAACGTGTGGACGAATGATCTTCTTGTTTCCATTCTGTACAAATCTTCTAAAACTTATGCCAAAGATCTTTCTACTTGGACTTTCTAATATCAACGATGCACCTGTTGACAATTATAGTTATTATTAAACTTGAATATAAACCAATATTTAGCTTCACTTTTTCTTGAAATAAAAGGAAGTGGGTGGGGTGGGGTGGGGGGGGGGGTTGGTATAGCTTCACCTAATTTTGTGATACATGTTTGATTGCAACAGGTCATGGGAGAAGTGTATGTGTGATGTGCGCGCGCTCCTAGTTGCCTTAGGTTTGGCTGAAAATTGGAAAATTACTGAGAAAATGGTTCCTAAAAAGCGACCTTTGATTAGAATGAATGCGAGCCATCACAAAATATTGGAAGAGTGGTCAAAACATCGGCATTTGTCAAAAAGCACAGAGATGGATGCCTCAAAATAATTTACGGTTTTCTGTAAGACAAATCTCTCTACACACCCTTTCTTTTGTTATCATCTGAAAGTTACATTATTTCTCATAAATTTCTTTGTAAGAATGCTTTATTTATGTATGCGACCATATATAGATTAATGTCTTATAAAGAATTTTATAAAGTTTGATGGTAATGCCCCCCTTGGCTGTTTCTGAAAGCTACTTAGAAATTAGCATGCCAGTTATCATTTGCCAATAATCTGGAAAGCATATTTTTCTTTAGATTTCCTGTCAACTTTTGATCCGTCCTTTTTAATTTTTGAGGATTTGGTGGACTTGAGCTTTCACTAAAAAGATTTCTATCTAGAACAAAATCCTTCATTATCTATGTTTACAAAGCTTTATTTGCTCTTCGATCTAAGTGTTTCCCACTAATTAAAATGGGTCCGAAGCAAGGCTACATAAGAGATTTTATGGTTTTATTACTGGATATTTACTGTATCCCAATTTGTGTCACTCACTGGCTGAGAAATCTATGAATAAGAGTGTGTCGAGTTGTGGCCCTAAATGACCGGTTGACGTTTTTCAAATTCTATTCGACTAGAAAAAGTTTTTAATATATAAAAAGAGGCGATTGATTTATATAGAGAACACCTGGGCTTTCGTGTATAGAATAATCCTTTCGTTAGGTTCCCTGGGCCCATGTCATGCACCAGAAGGTTTTCAATGGATGGAGCCTGTTAATAATTGTGGAGAATACTTCAGGTCAGACGTCTACAGAAGAAGAAGACAAATGTCTGGACGTGGACACGAGCCCATGTCAAAAACACAGAGCAACGACCGACGTCGGAAGACCAGCAAGGAAGACGTTTGTAGAAAAACTATGTCCATGTACAGAGTGTGGCCAGTCGTTTGACCAAGTATGGTTCAGACGTCTGCGTAAGCTTGAAGCTCGGTCCAGAGTATCGGCAGACGTCTGGAGGCAAGAGCCTATACGTTTGCTTAAGAAGAAGAAGCCCTAGCAGAGTCAAGGTAGACGTCTGGCCAAGTATGGTTCAGACGTCTGTCGACGGTAAATCTGCTATGAATCTATGTTTGGTAAATTCGGGTTTATCTCTTATTTACAGTAGGATTAGAGTTTGTCTATATATAGAGATCTCTCATATGTTATTAGTGGTTGCTATTATTATTATTGAGACTATTGTAATTGAGAGAGAGTGACGGCCAGGATTTGGAGAGATCTAGACTGAGAGAAATCTCTTTAGGTTGCTCGGTATAATTGATTCAAGAATTGTTAGTAGACGTTTGCAAATTCCGTTCTGTCGGGGATTGGCCATACGGTAGGTGGACCTCGTTAACAAATTCTTGTGCATCTCTTTTCCGTATTTGATTTTTTTATTTATTCTTGCACTTATAAATTTGTGATTTTTTTGTAGTTATTGCGTGATTGTGTTGATTGCGTGATTTGGTGTTGTCATGAGCATTGTTCCGTAGATCCACTTCCTCCCAACAACTGGTATCAGAGCCTAGGGTTTGTCGTTTGATACCAACAACTGGTATCTGAGCGAGGTTAGGGAATCTAGGGTTCTTCGATTTTACGATCTAGGTTGACGGTGGGTAACAACGTTTGTGTGCTCTTCCCCACTTTCTTAGATCGTCGTTTTGAAGGCGTTGGTTCAGATCGAAAAAGAAGTTGGGTTTGCTGCGATATAGACGAAAGATGGCGGAGGATAAAATATGAATCGAAAAATTCAATGGTCACAATTATGGTTAGTGGCACATGCAGATGGAGGAATACTTATACCAACAGAATCTGTATTTTCCGTTGCTAGGCGAAAATCCTGAGAAGATGACTGATGAGGCGTGGAATGACGCTGAAGTAACCCATGCCATATTCCCAGGAAAAGCTCGAACGACCTTCAACAAAAGGGTACCTGTACCCGATTTTTGGATAGTAAAGCCATGGCGACGATAAAACTATCGTTGACTCTGCATGTGGCCTTTAACATCTCAATGGAGAAGGTGACCATAACGCTAATGAAGAGTTAGCAAAGTTGTATGAGAAGTGCTTAATTTCAAACAAGATATTTTTGATAAAGAAGCTTTTCAACATGAAGATTGCAGAGAATAATTCAGTGGCAGAGCACTGAACGAGTTCAACAACGTGACAAGCCAACTGAATCCATTTCAATCGTGTTTGAAGACGAGATTCGAGCCATTTTATTTTTTTGTTCATTGAAGGAAAGTTGGGAAAACCTCATGATGGCGGTAAGCAACTTTATCTCATGGACTCTCACGATTAATGATGCGGTGAGTTGCATATTAAACGATGAGATGAGGAGAAAGGCTGCGGGTGGGAGTTCGGGAACTTCTGCACTTTCATTGGAGAACCGCAGTAGGACGATGGAGTGGGGAAAAGGGAAGAATGGCAAGTCTAAGAGCCGAGAAAAATCGAAAGGGAAGATTGTCACGACCTGAAATATTAGCTCGTGACCAGTACTTAAATCACGCAATGTCTAAAGGCGTAACGTAATTCAAGTAAGCTGAAACCCAGAAATCTAAACCTTTTTAAGAAATAAAAGAGGTGAAGCTTTGAAATAAAGGTATAATGAATTTTGTTTTGTCTTTTGAAAATTTGGGCAGCACCTCCTTTGTATATTTTAATCCAAAACTATAAATACATGATAATATAAAAGGCATCCCCAAGCGGGAGCTAGCTCTTCGCCAATCGGCAGATTCATAACCACGCAAGTTATAAAACAAGTATATGACGCCCAACGGCGAAGATTAACACAAAAGATAATGAATAAAGTAAGACATCAACCCAAAAAGCGAACATAAACCCATCGCTCAAGTCTCGCAACTACAAGTCTTACTAAGTCTTCTACATATACAAATACTAGTTTCTGATTTGATGGAGTGACTAGATACAACAGGAATAATAAATACAAGAGGGGTACGATCCAACATGTACCACCTACCAAAACAAAACACCCGAATACAAGCTGTGTGCCAGCGATACCGCTACTGATCCATACGGTCAACCTGTAAGAACTGTGGCACAACGGGGGTGAGTTGCCAACTCGTGAGTAGAAAATATCAACAGGTAGAAATCAAAATAAACAACGATTCCTAGGTCAACTGTATCATAAAGGTAATACTATGATATCTAGGGTCACCGTATCTACATATGTGCCAATATATACTCAAAGCGTATATGCAAGTGGATATCATCCAACATATATAATCAATGCCTGTAATGCATGTGGATCTCGTCCACGTGTCAACCAATGACACAACAATATCATACATGTAAATATCATAAAGCATATGCATGTAAAAATATGAGGATATCAAAGAATGTGTGTCCATCAATGACACATCAAATCATAGAACCCGAGTGTCCAACACCGACACTCGAAACATCATGAAACATGTGTCCAGCATCGACACGTAAATCCTCAATGCTCAGGCACCGTATCCTCAGATCGGCCCTCAAATCTGTAAGTCTCATGAAACCTGAGTGTCCAATATCGACACTCGCAACATCATGAAAGCATAGGCTCCGTTTGCGGAATCGGCCCGCGGGCTCCGGCAGTACGAATCGGCCTATCTCATCTCATAACTCCGGTCGGTATCCTCTAGATATCCGCCGAGTCCAAACACTATCACCGGTAAAGTAGTACTCCCCTGCATCGGGCTCAACGCCATCATCTGCGATCTTCTTGCCCCGGGGTACCTCCGGGCCCATCATGTACCCGCACACGGCCTCATCCAACTTCTCGCATCGGGTTTCTAACACAAGTCTCAGAACCGAGAAAACTCATGGTGGACGCACTGAAATATCATATCAAGAGAAACCGGATTTTTAAAACAATACATAATTTCCTTGAAATATAACCACGGTTCTCAAATTCAGAAATTACATGAAAACATCATATCTCAATGCGTATAATCATAAAGCATGATGTATGCGACATATAACAGAAAGTAAGTATATCCGTATATCATGTAACATGGAACAGTGATGTGAACATAGCAAGTATATCATGCAACATAGAACAGTGATGTGAACATAGCAAGTATGTCATGCAACATAGCATAGTGATGTGAACATAGCAAGTATATAATGCAACATAGCATAGTGATGTGAACATAGCAAGTATATCATAGCATGATATAGCAATTCTACTGTGTAAGTGACATGGCAATTATCGATGATGAAGTGTGTGAGCTAGCAATCTGTGTAAGTGTAACATACGCATCATCGATAATGGTGTAGGTGTACTAGCATAGGTATATGAAATGCAATGAGAATAACATGAATGTAGCATAAAGTACATCGCGAGCTAAATGCTATAAGGTATACGTATCTAACATGACCGAGTCGGTGAATCTATCAATTGGCATCTCGCCTTACAACATCACGTACGGTATAATCTATCGTACGGCATTCTCTAGTCAAGGGTACAGATCAATCATCATAAAGCTCATCACGTACGGCATCCTCTAGTCAAGGGTACAGATCAATCATCATAAAGCTCATCACGTACGGTAAATTATCGTACGGCGGTATTAACAATTGGGGATCCTATCAACCTATATGACAATGAGGGTATGGACCAAATGTCTTGTACGGCATATCACTCAAGATTCACAACATTATATATATCTAAATACCTATATCCCAAGTCACATCCGTATTAATCTCATATCGTGGGACCGACAAAGGTATCAACTATCTCATATCGACTCGTATCCATATAACGACATATCAAACTAAATCATCATATCACATCGTATACTCTTTCATCACATTAATATCTCATATCAAGTCATTTTACGTATGCATTCTGTCTTATAAATCTCATGTCATGCTACTCTAAATCTCATACATATCAATTCTATCATATCATGTCACTTATTAATCCTTTAACCGTATCCATAAGTTTCTAACATGGTTTTCTTAATCATATTCCACATATATATCGGTTTCCATAATAAATTTGCGGAGGTGCTATACGCCATCCACCCGACTTCCCCTGCAGATATAGATCTACTCATTTTGATCCTTGCTTTCCGAAGTCGATGATGCCATGCTCCGTCGTCTCGGAATCCACACAAAGGTACCTACAATAAGTACACAATTGTAATCGCTATTAAAATCGAGTTCGGAAAACCAATACGGCACACGGAACGCCTATAGGTTAGAACCTATAGCCTACGCATGCAAAACCAACCAACTATCCCTTGTCGTTGACGTACAAACATCCAACGACCAAATACGAAACCAAATATCACAATCAATAATTCCAAAATATGGAAAATATAACCAAAAACCACTCACAAAAGCTCCCAGATTCTCTCTCAGGTAAAATGGGGATAAACAAACAGTACTATGGGATAGTATATGGAGTGTGTGAACTACTGGACCAATTCCAACACCAAACACCTACATTTGGCCAGCCATATTGCCCCCAAATCCGGCGAGCTCAGCCAAATGGTGAGGGAATAGGCTCGTACTTCCAGGGTGGCTTCCTATTGGCCCCACTAGGTCTTTGGTATTGTTTGTTTTTCTCAGAATTACCCCAGGTTGCTCCAGATTCCCTGCAGGCCTTAAAGTTTCACAAAACCGACACGGAACAATTCTAACTTCGTGTATCGGTTTCTAAACTCATTTTCAGGCCTCTAAATCAATCCTTAAGGTCTTGTAAACATTCACTACACCTCATTTGGCCACACAACAGCAACTTATAACTTTCTAAGATCACATATCCCAAATAACTCCAATTCTAAACTAAAATACGATATTAAGCACAAACTCTAAACTAAAGTGAAAGGATTACCTTAATAGCAACCAATGAACTTTCTTGAGTTGCCCAAGTCTCCAAAATCCAAACTTGATTGGTTCTAATGGTTTAGAATAGCTTGGTGCATGTTTTTAGTGAAGGGTGCATAAGGTCTTGGCAAGGAAATGAAGAGGATGCATGAGGATAGTGAGGGAAGTGATGGAGATGAAGAAATGGTGAAGAAACAATGGGGAATGAGGGAATGGGGCAGCCAAGTAAACCCTTAGGCTCACTCTCTCACTCTCATAATATCTCCCTACACTCACCTCTCTCTCAAAATATCTAATCTCTTTTGTTTCATTCACAAATATCCCATGGCATCTAAAACTATTCCATTCACACTCAATCTCTTTCTTCCCTTTTCTCTTCTTCCTTTTTCCTAACTTTCAAAACTCACAAGTCACAAATCCAACATGCACACATGCTCACGACATGGTGCAAAATCATGAAAATTGTAAAAACACGGATTTTATCCAAAAATCCGATAAATATCATTAAAACAAATAAATCATTTAATTCTCCGATAAATTTCCAACTATTGGTATATACTTATACCACTTTACGAAAACTCCAATTTCGCAAATCGGGTAGTTTTCGCGAAATATATTATTTTAATATTAAATTTCCAAAAATAATATTTTATATTTCTGAAATGTTACAATCTTTCCCCTTTAAATAAATTCGGTCTCCGAATTTAAATTTAACTCCCCACATATTAAAATATTTCAATAATCAGCTCAAATCAACGGGCCTCCGAAATTATGGAAGATACAGAAAAACCACAGCGCATCCTGTGCGCCGGAAAATAAGTACGAAACTCAAAACCGAACTCCATCAAACGTCACGCAAATCATCGGATTTACACGCATATCATCGGAGTTGCAATGGAGATACAGATCTCGAAATCCACTACTGAAATCCAATATACACTAGTCAAAAACTAAAATATGTGTATAGTACGCATCCTTTTTTAGAACCTCTTGTTAAGCTTTTTAATGTATGCAAAGTACTCATGTACTGTCCTCAGATCAGTCATGTTTGGCTACTACAAGGTATAGTGCCTCATCATGAAAACAAAGTGCTCAATAGCAAAATCAGCCTCAAAAGGCGTATCGAACAATCACGTGCGTCTGGTGCGCACGGAAAACAACTCCAAATACAAGTGCCACAATATGCACGAAAGCAAAACTAAGTGCAACGGGTGTGCACGAAAGTATCGGTCCAGTGCAACGGGTGTGCACGACAACAACATCTAGTGCATCTATAGTGCACGGAAATCTCAATCCAGTGCATTCGGTGTGCACAAAATCACATCTCATATCATGCACCCAACATGCGTGAAAATCCAAATCAAGTGCATCCGTCATGTACAAATGAAATCTAAATCAAGTGCATACAACATGCACGAATAAAATCTAAATCAAGTGCATCCAACATGCACGAATAAAATCTCACTCAAGTGCATTCGATGCGCACGAAATCAAATACCAAGCGACCAATATGCGCGAAAATCCAAATCAAACGCGTCGGGTCCGTAAAAGCATTTAGTGCAGTAACATGCACGAAAACAAACATCAAATGCAAATGTGCATAAAAACACAAATCTGGTAAATAAATGCTCAAAGATATAAATCGGGTGCAACCAATGCACGAAATACCCACCTGGTGCAACAAACGTATGAAATGTAAATCTAGTGCAACAAATGCACAAAATACAAATCGGGTGCATCCAGTGCACGAAATACAAATCCGGTGCATCCAGTGCACGAAATACTAATCTAGTGCAACAAATACAGAAACTTATCACTAACTCGAATGCGTATGAAAACTACACCGAGTGTATCAAGGTGTATAAAAATCATAAACGCGTGCAATTGCGTGCACAAAACACGTATCAATGCACTGCAAGCATGTGTGAGCTATATCGAGTGCATAAATCAAATCGAGTGCGTACCACATGCATAAATCAAAGCAACCGTATGAAATCCACGAAATCATAAACATGTGCAGCCAAGGCACAAAAAATCAATATCAAGTGCAAATAGATATGCACAAATCATAAACCAATACAACAATGTGTAAAACGTATATCAAGTGCAATAACTATATACAAAAGGTAAATACCCAGTAGGTGCACTCATGGTGCACGAAAACAATACCATGAAACTCAATCATCAAAACTCAAATCCAAGCGATATAAGCGTGATACTCGGATCACAAACGCAAATCGCAACAAATGACATTGAGGTACACCTTGTACAATGTCGAAAAATGTTGGTGCGTCCAAAACTGGCAGAGCAAGAACATCCGATTGCCTCCTGCTCACTGTCTGGCGTCCTCTGTCTCTGGGTCCTCATTTTCTCTGTGGATTACCAATCTCGCAATCCATCGGCTTATCGACCCGGTCAGGTGTGCTAACGGAAACGATTCCGTTCTGGCACTCCTCTGGTCAATTAGTCTGATCACTCATAAGGCAGCACGTCACCGGCGTCGGCCACTGGTCCTCTGAATACACGTGACACATCTGATCCTCGGTGCAAATCTTATTGCAGCAGTGTCCTGGAAGGAGCCTGCTCAGGGTCTCTTCCGATCTCGTCTATGCCGAACTATACGGAGGCTGGTACTCTTACATAATCTTTTCTCGTTCTTTGGACATCTGCGTTCTCAGCACAACATTTTCTTGGGAACTGGTCGTATTCCAACGCTTCTATATACACATCCGATCTCTAATCTCAATGGGGAGTAACAACAGCCCGTCAGCACCTCGCACGAACCTTTTGTTCCACTCGTCTTTATTATCGTCCATTTTGACGTCACATCATACTATCTGCGTACTGCAAATGTTTCTCGGCTACGGTCAATCCAGAGTCTCTCGCACGGACACAAAATATTTAAACTCGTTATCTTCATCACTTTGTCGATGATATCTAACCGAACACGTCATCGGGAACTCATCCTAACCATCGGAGGAATACTCTATACTCGTCCGTTCTTGATCAACTCACAACGCATCTGGGTGAGGTCCTCTATCCGAAGCTGGTCATCTTACTGATCTCCTATCGGATCATCCAACGAATAACGTCATCTCTGGATCGATCTACTCTGGATCTGAATAAGATTCTCCACACTGGAAATTTTCAACTCAACTGGGCCTGCGTCGGCGCATCAATCAGACGAATCATCTCAGTCGCTCAACTCTATTCAAGATAGACTAGCTGTCATTTGTCGCATCTCTGCCTGGAAGCTCCAGCAATCTCAGCTTGTAAGCTCTGGAAGCGACATTCCATCAATCTCAGCAATAGCTGGGCCATCTCTCTACGAGGTAGACGACATCACAATCTTCGAGATAGGCTGTACACCAACAGTCCTCTCAAAAACTGGCAGCCTCTAACAATTGCCCGATCATCCGGTACAAAACCGTACACTCGTTTCAAACGAGAGGTCACAACACAAACATTAAATCGATACGTTCCCATGTCACCAGAAAACACGATGGTCAATTCTCGTCCACGACGAGTTCGTCCTGACCGCAACACTAGCAGCAGCTCAATCTGCGCTCAAACTATGGTGATAGGAACCTCAAGTATGTATCGATGAAGGTTGATCAAAGGAACTGAAAGAAATCAACATATCCCAAAATGGATACATGATCATAAGGAGGACGAAATCAATGAGAGTATGATCATGGAAACAAATAGAATCAAGGATCTCCAATGGATGTATAATCATGGGTACGAAGAGAATCACAGATCTTAAAATATGTACATCCTAAGGTTTTTTAAGTGGAGTATCGTATCGTAAATATACCACGGAACTTACGTACGGTACGTCACTCTACTCAAGCTACCTACTTCATCAATCAGGATCAGCCTATGTAACGAAAGTTCGGGTCTAATAGCCCTCCTGTTCCTGTCTAAGTTCCGTATGGTCAAGCCTAGGTTCCGAAATAAATTACGCCCCAGACTCCACATAGTCAAACCTAGACTTGAACAAAGGTTAAACCTAGCGCTCTGATACCAATTTTGTCATGACCCGAAATGTTAGCTCGTGACCAGGACTTAAATCACGCAACGTCTAAAGGCGTAACGTAATTCAAGTAAGCTGAAACCCAGAAATCGAAACCTTTTTAAGAAATAAAAGAGGTGAAGCTTTGAAATAAAGGTATAATGAATCATGTTTTGTCTTTTGAAAATTTGGGCAGCACCTCCTTTGTATATTTTGATCCAGAACCACAAATACATGATAATATAAAAGGCATCCCCAAGCGGAAGCTAGCTCTTCGCTAATCGGCGGATTCATAACCACGCAAGTCATAAAATAAGTATACGACGCCCAACGGCAAAGATCAACACAAAAGATAATGAATAAAGTAAAACATCAACCTAAAAAGCGAACATAAACCCATCGCTCAAGTCTCGCAACTACAACTCTTACTAAGTCTTCTACATATACAAATACTAGTTTCTGATTTGATGGAGTGACTAGATACAACAGGAATAATAAATACAAGAGGGGTACGATCAAACATGTACCACCTACCAAAGCAAAACACCCGAATACAAGCCGTGTGCCAGCGATGCCGCTATTGATCCATGCGGTCAACCTGCAAGAACTGTAGCACAACGGGGGTGAGTTGCCAATTCGTGAGTAGCAAAAATCAACAGGTAGAAATCGAAATAAACAACGATTCCTATGTCAACTATATCATAAAGGTAATACCATGATATCTAGGGTCACCGTATCTACATATGTTATGATATCTAGGGTCACCGTATCTACATATGTACCAACATATACTCAAAGCCTATATGCAAGTGGATATCATCCAACGTATATAATCAATGCCTGTATGCATGTGGATTTCGTCCATGTGTCAACCAATGACACAACAACATCATGCATGTAAATATCATATAGCATATGCATGTAAAAATATGAGGATATCAAAGAATGTGTGTCCATCAATGACACATCAAATCATAGAACCTGAGTGTCCAACACCGACACTCGAAACATCATGAAACCCGTATCCAGTATCGATACGTAAATCCTCAATGCTCAGGCACCGCATCCTCAGGTCAGGCCTCAAATCTGTAAGTCTCATGGAACTTGAGTGTCCAACATCGACACTCGCAACATCATGAAACCATAGGCTCCGTTTGCGGAATCGTCCCGCGGGCTCCGGCAGTACGAATTGGCCTATCTCATCTGATAACTCCGATCGGTGTCCTCTAGATATCCGCCGAGTCCAAATACTATCACCGGTAAGGTAGTACTCCCCTGCCTCGGGCTCAACACCATCATCTGCGATCTTCTTGCCCCGGGGTACCTCCGGGCCTACCATGTACCCGCACACGGCCTTATCCAACTCCTCGCATCGGGTTTCTAACACAAGTCTCAGAACCGAGAAAACTCATGGTGGACGCACTGAAATATCATATTAAGAGAAACCGGGTTTTTAAAACAATACATAATTTCCTTGAAATATAACCACGGTTCTCAAATCCAGAAATCACATGAAAACAACATATCTCAATGCGTATAATCATAAAGCATGATGTATGCGACATATAACTGAAAGTAAGCATATCCGTATATCATGCAATATGGAAGAGTGATGTGAACATAGCAAGTATATCATGCAACATGGAACAGTGATGTGAACATAGCAAGTATATCATGCAACATAGCATAGTGATGTGAACATAGCAAGTATATCATAGCATGATGTACCAATTCTACTGTGTAAGTGACATGGCAATTATCGATGATGAAGTGTGTGAGCCGGCAATCTGTGTAAGTGTAACATACGCATCATCGATAATGGTGTAGGTGTACTAGCACATGTATATGAAATGCAATGAGAATAACATGAATGTAGCATAAAGTACATCGCGAGCTAAATGCTATAAGGTATACGCATCTAACATGACCGAGTCGGTGAATCTATCAATTGGCATCTTGCCTCACAACATCACGTATGGTATAATCCATCGTACGGCATGCTCTAGTCAAGGGTACAGATTAATCATCATAAAGCTCATCACGTACGATAAATCATCGTACGACGGCATTAACAATTGGGGATCCTATCAACCTATATGACAATGAGGGTACGGACCAAATGTCTCGTACGGCATATCACTCAAGATCCACAACATTATATATATCTAAATACCTATATCCCAAGTCACATCCGTATCAATCTCATATCGTGGGACCGACAAAGGTATCAACTATCTCATATCGACTCGTATCCATATAACGACATATCATACTAAGTCATCATATCACATCGTATACTCTTTCATCACATTAATATCTCACATCAAGTCATTTTACGTATGCATTCTGTCTTATAAATCTCATGTCATGCTACTCTAAATCTCATACATATCAATTCTATCATATCATGTCATCTACTAATCCCTTAACCGTATCCATAAGTTTCTAACATGGTTTTCTTAATCATATTCCATATATATATCGGTTTCCATAATAAATTTGCGGAGGTGCTATACGCCATCCACCCGACTTCCCCTGTAGATATAGATCTACTCATTTTGATCCTTGCTTTCCGAAGTCGATGACGCCATGCTCCGTCGTCTCGGAATCCACTCAAAGGTACCTACAATAAGTACACAATTGTAATCGCTATTAAAATCGAGTTCGGAAAACCAATACGGCACACGGAACGCCTATAGGTTAGAACCTATAGCCTATGCATGCAAAACCAACCAACTATCCCTTGTCGTTGACGTACAAACATCCAACGACCAAATACGAAACCAAATATCACAATCAATAATTCCAAAATACGGAAAATATAACCAAAAACCACTCACAAAAGCTCCCAGATTCTCTCTCAGGTAAAATGGGGATAAACAAACAGTACTATGGGATAGTATATGGAGTGTGTGAGCTACTGGACCAATTCCAACACCAAACACCTACATTTGGCCAGCCATATTACCCCCAAATCTGGCGAGCTCGGCCAAATGGTGAAGGAATAGGCTCGTACTTCCAGGGTGGCTTCCTATTGGCCCCACTAGGTCTTTGGTATTGTTTGTTTTCTCAGAATTACCCCAGGTTGCTCCAGATTCCTTGTAGGCCTTAAGGTTTCACAAAACCGACACGGAACAATTCTAAGTTCATGTATCGGTTTCTAAACTCATTTCCAGGCCTCTAAATCAATCCTTAAGGTCTTGTAAACACTCACTACACCTCATTTGGCCACACAACAGCAACTTATAACTTTCTAAGATCACATATCCCAAATAACTCCAATTCTAAACTAAAATACGATATTAAGCACAAACTCTAAACTAAAGTGAAAGGATTACCTTAATAGCAACCAAGGAACTTTCTTGAGTTGCCCAAGTCTCCAAAATCCAAACTTGATTGGTGCTAATGGTTTAGAATGGCTTGGTGCATGTTTTTAGTGAAGGGTGTATAGGGTTTTGGCAAGGAATTGAAGAGGATGCATGGGGGTAGTGAGGGAAGTGATGGAGATGAAGAAATGGTGAAGAAACAATGGGGAATGAGGGAATGGGGCAGCCAAGTAAACCCTTAGGCTCACTCTCTCACTCTCAAAATATCTCCCTACATTCACCTCTCTCTTAAAATATCTAATCTCTTTTGTTTCATTCACAAATATCCCATGGCATCTAAAACTATTCCATTTACACTCAATCTCTTTCTTCCCTTTCCTTTTCTTCATTTTTTATATCTCTCAAAACTCACAAGTCACAAATCCAACATGCACACATGCACACGACATGGTGCAAAATCATGAAAATTGTAAAAACACGGATTTTATCCAAAAATCAGATAAATATCATTAAAATAAATAAATTATTTAAATCTCCGATAAATTTCCAACTATTGGTATATACTTATACCACTTTACGAAAACCCTAATTTCGCAAATCGGGTAGTTTTCGCGAAATATATTATTTTAATATTAAATTTCCAAAAATAATATTTTATATTTCTAAAATGTTACAGTCTCCCCCCCTTAAATAAATTCGGTCCCCGAATTTAAATTTAACTCCCCACATATTAAAACATTTCAATAATCAGCTCAAATCAATGGGGCTCCGAAACTGCGGAAATAAAGGTTATAGGAAAAGCGAATGTGGACTCTTGAAGAAAAACTCAGATGGGAAGGTAGATGAAAAAGAAGCCAATGTGATGTCTACCAATGAACAAGAGGAATAAGGGCTTTGTCTATCGGCGAACGAGATTATAAATGCGGATACCTGGTTCCTAGATTCGGGGGTATCCTTTCATTACACTTCAGGCCGGCATCACTTTAGCGGGTATGTTCAAGGAGATCTTGGGCATGTGACGGTGGGAAACCGTCAGACGTGCAAGATCGTTGGTAATGGTACGATCATCCTACAACCGTCAGGAGGAGGCTAATTAAAGCTGAGGAATGCTGGACACATTCTAGATCTGAAGAAAAACTTAATTTCTACAAGTCAGTTGGACAACGAAGGTTACATAACGGTGTTTGGGAATTCTCAGTGGAAGATTTCCGAAGGATCGTTGGTGGTCGTAAGAGATAAGTTGAGCGGTTCATTGTACTCATTCAGTGGGAGCAGTGGAGATTCGGTTGTATTGGCGACATGTTCGAATATAGATTCGGGGATTTCGTTGTGGCACAAACGATTGAGGCACCTCAGCGAGAAGAACATGAAAATTCAGGATAGGGGGCTTCTTTCGGGGCTGAAAAAGATGGAGTTGGTGAGAGTTGCGTTTTTGGGAAGTAAAGCGCGTTTAGATTTCAGATTGGAGGCGTAGCTAAAAAGACAGAGATGCTGGAGATGGTGCATAAGACGTATGGGGTCTGGCCTCGGTGCAGTCTTATGGAGGAAATCGATATTTCGTGACGTTCATCGATGATGCAAGACGGAAGACATGGGTGTATGCGATGAAAAAATCTGATGTGTTTGGTATCTTCATATACTAGATTGCGTAGGTTGAGAACCAAACGGAGACTAAAGTCAAATGTCTTAAGTCCGATAATAGAGAGGAATATTGCACACAGTAATTCGAGGTGTTTTGCTCGCAAAAGGGGATTCGTTGGTTGAAAACGGTACTGGGGATGCCACAGCAAAATGACATCGCTGAAAGGATGAATAGGACGATTCTAGAGCAAGTGCGAAGGATGACCTTAGATGCAGATGTGCCAAAATTCCTATGGGCAGCAGTTGTTGATGCTGTTGTGTATCTGATGAACAGAAGCCTGGAAAATGCACTTGATGAAAGCATTTCGGAAGAAATTTGGTCAGGTAAACCGGTTAATTACTCGTGTCTAAAAGTATTTTGTTTTATTGTGTATTCTTTGATTGATAAGGCAGAAAGGAGTAAGCTTGACTCCAAGTCTAGGAAGTATGCTTTCATCGGGTATGGTGAAAACAAGTTCATATATCGGCTGTGGTATTACACAAATAAGAAGATAATACGAAGCCAGAACGTCGTTTTTGATGAGCAACGGTTGTACAAAAAAGAAAAACAAGTCAAAGATGGTGCAGTATCAGAGTTCATCGAGTTAGATGGAACTCAAAAAAGCAATCAGGTACCCACATGTGGAGATCAGAATTTGGAGAAGATTGCAGTGCAGGATTAGGTTCAAGAACAAGTTGGTGACCAAGTTTAGCAACCAGATATACCAGTTCTAAGGAGATCAATACGAGATGGGAGGTACCTGATAGATTTGTTACCGACTTTATTTTGTACACAGATTCGGGAGAGCCTGAATCCCTTGCGAAAGCAACAAGCAACAGTGCTAGCAACCAGTGGGAGCTATGAATGAGGAGATGGATTCTTTGAAGAAGAACCGTACGTAGGATCTAGTAAAGCAATCAAAGGGTCATAAAGTGTTGGTGAATAGGTGAGTGTACAGGATAAAAGATGAGCCTGATGGTGTGAAGTGGTACAATACTTGCTTGGTAGTCAAAGGATATATGTAAAAGTAAGAAATTGACTATTAAGAGATATTTTCCCTTGTAGTGAAGATGACATCAATTCGGTTGATTCTCAGTATCGTTGCGGTGGAGGATTTGCACTTAAAGCGGCTGGATGTGAAAGCGACATTTCTTCATGGAGATTTTGAGGAGAAGATCTATATGATACGGCCACCGGGATACGAGATGAAGGGGAAAGAAAATATGGTGTGTAAACTGCGAATGAGCTTGTACGGAATCAAGCAAGCTCTAAGATAGTGGTATCTCAAGTTTGATCAGTTTATGTTGGAGACAGGATTTGTACAGTGTGAGTCCGATCACCGCGCCTATGATCAGACTTTTGAGGATGAAGATTACATCACTTTATCACTTTATGTGGATTACATATTGGTAGCGGTTCGAATTTCGAGAAAATTCAAATCTGAAGAAGATAATGGCTGAAAAAATCTCCATGAAAGATTTGAGAGCAGCCAAGCAAATCTTTGGTATGAAGATCGTAAGGGACAGAAAACAACGAAAGTTGTGGCTACGGAAAAGGGGCTACATCAAGAAGGTTTTCAAGCAATTCAATATGGATAAGTCAAAGCCAGTTAGTACACCTTTAGCGAAGCACTTCAAACTCAGCAAGGAGTTATATCCGACAACTCAAGAGCAGAAAGATGAGATGGCAAGCGTACCTTATGCATCTACGGTAAAGAGTTTGATGTATGCGATGGTGAATACACGATCTGATATTGCACATGTAGTGGGAGTTGTGAGCAGGTATATGCAAAACCTGGGAAAGGAATATTGGAATGCGGTGAAGTGGATTTTAAGGTATTTAAGGGGTACGTTAAGTCATTACTTATGTTTCGAAAATGACTCTCTGAAGGTGTAAGGTTACGTTGATGCAGACTACTCGGGCGATCGAGATAGTGAGAAGAGCATAACGGGGTACATATTCACGGTTGGGAGAACAGTGGTAAGTTGGGTCTCTCAACTGCAAAAGGTGGTGGTATTGCCAATGACGGAGGCTGAATATGTTGCGATCACAGAATCCAGTAAGGAGATGATATGGTTGTAAGGGCTACTTGAAGAATTGGGGAAGAAACATGACTTCAATAGCTTGTACAGCGTCAGTCAAAGTACGATACATTTGGTGAAGAACGTGAAATATCACTCTCGGACGAAGCACATCAAGATGCGGTATCATTTATTTCGTATAGTGATAGAAGATGGCGAGTTGACACTGTAAAAGATAGTGGGAGAAAAGAATCCGGCGGATATGTTCATTAAGGTTGTAGATAGAGATAAGATGGATCTCTGTTGCAGATTGGTGAATCTCTCCATGAAAATCTGATGAGGAGAGAGTAGAGCGGAGTCGTGTAAAGTTTACTAGCGTTGGGAATCATGACTGAAGTATCTACAAGTGGAAGATTGTCAATAAACTGTGGAGAATTATAATGACCCTGAAATCCTTGTATAATTGTATCACATTCAATGTATATATAAAGGTGTATTTCAGCTCTGACTATGAGTTATAAGTAATGTTTGTTAAATAAAGGAAAGAAACAACTTGTAGCTCACTGGTTAAGCCTCTCTATTGCTGTTCCTTAGCCCGCGTGTTCGAATCCTATCAGCCCCAATTATTTTAATTTTTTTTTAATGTTTTGTAAGCCCAAGAGTTCACACGGGTATTATATGGAGATACCAAACGTTGCAACAAAAACAAATCATATAAATAAGATATTAAAACCATTTAAAACCCTGGGCACGAACTTCAAGACGAGATCTCTCTGAAAAGCAGCCTTAGAGGGGGTGAATAAGGTTTTATGGTAAACACGGAGTAATTTTTGCGAAATACAGAAATTATGCAATGGAAATAAAGAAAATATAAAATACTAACTATCACAATCACAGAATCACAGAGAGTAAATAGACACAGAGAATTGTTATCGAGGTTCACCAACCCTGTGGCTAATCCCCGTCTGAGAGCTCATGCTTAGGATTCAACACGCTATCCAGTGGCTTCTTGCGGGTGGAGAAACCCATATCTTTTTCAAGGTTTAGATCCGAACCTTTACAATTGCAAGATGTTAATCAGCTAAACATTTTCCCGGGCACAAGTCCAAACCTTTAAAATGTGAATATCTTAGACCTTTCTTTACTAGGTCGTACAAGATAAGATTTTACAATCTTAATAAACCAACTCTAGTAATCCTAACGATCTCAAAAGATAAATCAATATTTTGATTCAAGGAAATGAGGGATTGTATTTTGGAGATTAACAAAAATTTAAAAACAAATTCGAAGAATTTTTTCAAGATTAAATAAGTTTAAAAATAATCGCTTCTTCGAAACTTTTATAGATCTTTCTTTTGTAAAAGAATAGGAAAGTCTAATGGTTCCATAAAGATCTCTTCTCTCTAAAAATATTATGAAAAGTTTTTAAGAACGATTCAAAAAGTTTTCAAAAGGATTAAGAAAATTTTAAAACAGAAATTTCTTCGACAACTATAGATCTTTGTTTCTAATTACCAGAGAATTCTAAAGCTCTGAAAAATCTCCTCTCTCTCTCTAAAAGTAGTAAAAAATTAAGAACGAGAAACAGTTTTCACGAAAATCAAAATAGCAAAAACATTAAAAATCGTGAATTCGTGAATTAAAACTCTTTAGAAAATGGATCTTTTATATAGAAAATTAATGAGAGATGATTAGGGCAGTTAAAATAACCGTCCCTAAATTTTAGGACTGTTAAACCCAGTTAATAGCCGTTGTGGATTTGAAATTCAAACTAAAAACTAAATTTTGAAAATTTTGAAACTGCTATGGACGTCTATGATGGATGTTGATATAAGACGTCTATGATGGACGTTCATATAGGACGTCCATATCTAATATTTCAGATACAGAACATTATTTTGAAAATAAGATTTTAAAAAGAGTTTTTTGGTTTTTAAGAATTAAATTGAAATATGATAGAAAATTTTGATTTTAATCGTTTGAGATCAACTCGACTCTAAACTCAAATAAAGTAGAAAAGTCTTGAATATTTTCGATGTGCGACTTCTCCGTTATATCCTTTGAATGTTCATTGAGATCTTCTGTGTCTTGCTGATCTTTGCCAATGTCACTTTTAAGCTATCAGTAGCAATATTGATTGTCCTTATACTTGAATAACTCCAGTTTTGTAGCACTTTGACTTGTCTGACATTGTTAGTAACATATAATATATTTAAAATATAATTTTGTAAAATAATCAAAATATAAAGAGATTCATAGGTGAACAATATCCTCCCTTTTGATATTTTACTAAAGCTAATTTATAATATTTAAGATATACATAATTTAAAAATATTTAAGATATACATAATTTAAAAATATATATAATTTTTAAAGATACATATTCAAATGCACCCTCTGAATATATGCATATTATTTCTCTCTCTTTTTGGAAATATCAAAAAATTAAAAGCATAGAGGAGGAAGAAGAAAAAAATGAGGTATCAAGTGAATAGTTGATATATAATTAAACAATCATACTGAAGTAATAATATAAATACAATAATTAAAACATACAGTTTCTTTATTTATATTTTCTATTATTGAGTCCGTAGGATTTTTTTGAATTACTTTTTCCTGTTCTTCCAATTTATTAGTTTTAACTTTGACTTAGTAATTACTTCTTCTTTTTTATTAATTTCTCCGATTATTAAATTCTTAAGGTGATTTTTATTGAATTGACAATCCTTTGGAAACAAAGTATCAACTATTTTCTCTTGTTGTTCCAATTTATTGGTTTCAATATCTTTGTCTGTTAATGAATTATCTAAACCTTTTAATCGGTTAGTATCATTATTGTCTATTGAATTATTAAGATTAATGGAGTTAATTTCATTAAATTGGTCATTTATACTTTCTTGAATTGTTAAAGTTCGTTTGGATTGATTATTATTGACCTTAAGAATCCATACCTTTCGTAGTTCATTTGGGTCAGTCTTTAGAGTAAAATATTATTTATAGGTGGAATTATTTTTAATATTACAATATTGTGAAATATGCCCTACAGTGCAACAATAGTGACACGTAGAGTGTGCATATTTATTACCATATCTATAATAATATTTATGCATAAAAGGTTTGGTTTTAGAAACTAACTTAGAATACTTATCGTAATCTATACTTTCTTTCTTACAATATTTTATAGATTGTCCTAACATAATATCTAAGTTATCTTTACTCTTAGTAAATTTTAAAGCATTTTATCTTTTAAATCTACTTTTCTTTTTAAGTTAAATATTTCAAAGTTTAGCGTATTATTAGTTTCAATTAATTTATTATTTGTTAAAGTTATAGATTTTAATTTCCATTTATTACTTTAATTTCATTTAATTTATATTTTTGTGGATATTTCTAAATTGTTTTTAGTAGATAGGTTTGACTTTAATATTGTAACAACTCCAATTGTAATGTACAGAAAATTGTTTAAAAGTTAATGTACACTTGGGGTATTTGCAATCCTGTGAATGCTATAAGAATTTATTTTGTTTTTGAACAGCAAGAAAGCATTTGTAGCTCACTTGTAAAGCCTTGCACTGCTGTGACGTAGCACCTGAGTTCAAATCCCATTAGCCACATTATCTTTTTATTAAAATTTCTTTTAATTTTTTAGAAGCCTAAGAGTTTACACGTGCACTACACGTAAACTGAAAAGACACTGATTATTTAAACATGTGAACTGAAGTATACCAATCGACCCCGACACGTGGCCTAAAGACCAAGCCCACCCCGCGGTAAAGACCTGGCGAGAACCTCAATAAAACCGGCACCATCGGTCTAAACCAACGGTATTGCTCCCATTTTTTGCCCACTGCAACCTTTCAGTTACCCCACTAACCCCTTATTGCTTGTTTACTCTGAATTTATCCAGAGTGCAATAAAATGACTCTTTAATCCTTTTAAATGCAATTTTTAATGCATTTCTTTCACCCCTAAACCCTAATTTCCCCTATAAATACCACACCATATTTCATCCCTCCTCACTCAGAAATTCCTGTCAAAACTATATAAAATTCTCAAGTCTCTTTTAGTGTTCAAGTAGAGTTAGCGAAGGGCGAAGCTTCGACGAAATTCCGAGAAGATTCCGGCGACGAAACGACGTCCCGACACTTCCCAATCCTTCTCCTACCTCTTCCCTCTCATTGAAGCCAGTAAGTCCCCTCTCCCTCTCCCTCCAATTCTTCTTCTTTAAAAACTTTCATTTCTAAAAACCCAACGGAAGCGGAGTTAATCCGACTTCCGATTCAGTTTTTCTTTAAAAATCCTATTTTTCTTAAACAACAAAATAACAAACTTTCATATCATGTTCAATAAATATTAACAAACATATTAAACAAGTTTCACATCAAAAGAATTTATATTGCAATTTTTATCGCAGTTTTACAGTAAAATACCACATGCTTTAGTTTCCGACATAAACAACATATTACCTTTAGATAGTTCACGAGATAATGACCTACCTCATCACCACACACGTCTCTATCATAGCACGATGAAGTTTTGGGAATTTATTCTTGGGATAAACGGTTTTGCAAATAAATACCATCAATTTATAAAACCATTTCTTTAAAAAGATGTATTAAACATTTCCATGCAATTGCGCCTCTACAACCCACTTTTGGGGATCTCGTTCAGGATGGTGCGGATTATCGCACATTCTCGGGCCTAGTAGAGTGAGATGCAGACCTCCGTAAGGTGCATTCGATCTGGATGGAATTTTTATACATTTTTCTTTAGAAAATGAGATTTCTACAAGAAAATAAATAAATTATTTTCATTAAATATATATACCTATTATTAAAATACCTATTTTAATTATATAAATATTCCAAGTTTTCTAAATCAAAGGAATCACTATTGCATGAAAATACCATTCAAATACAACACAATTCCAATATTTTAATAAAATACCATATATTATGAAGTTAGGTTTTATTCACTAGAAATTTCACTTGTATAAAAATATACATCTATGAAAACTCTAAAGACGATAATTAAATGTTTGAGGTGTATTTTGAAAATTATATCAAACTATTTTTACATAAAACCCCTCAAGTTATGCTAAATTACAATAAGGACCCTAGTAAACATAGGTTTAAGCGGGACCAGTCTCTTGAGCCTCAGGGAGCCGGAGATATGGGTGCTTGCCTATTTAAGGTAGACAATCTAACAAAACGGTGTTATCAACACAGTAATTGTCTTGGAAAAAGACACAAATCAGTCCATGTGCAGCAGTTACCGATAACATCAAAACTAATTCAGGATTTCAACTCCTTTTCAAAAGTGTCTGACTCAGACTGGGTCTCAATCTAATCAATCTGACTTGAATGTGATTCAAGTATAAAGTACAATTCAACATGAATCCGTCTATTCAATCTATATTGACTGAATCGAATCATAGATATTCTCCATTTACATGTAGATCCATTATATCCGTTCCATTACTGATATCATGGTTCCGGAAAGTCATCCATATACAATTTACAATACAAGACAATACAATCCAAACAATATAATCAAGATATCGCGGTGTTTATAATGGGTAGATTAGTATGGAATGTGTTAAAAGTGGCACGAGACTATAACCATAATACACCTAACATGAATATCCATTGCCGTTGTACCGTGGCTGAACGGTTTCTTGTGCTCCGTATACCTTAGTTTCCGGAATAGTGGGACTTCTCTCGTATACACTGGTATTTTCTGTACCAGGCTACAAACAACAGCGTTAACAATATAACACAACTTTAAAAGTTACATTCTTCTTCTGTCTACTCTGTCTATATCTATTCTTTGCGACTTACCGAGCGATTGTTCGCTGACGACATTCCTTTATTCTTTCTTTGGCAGGTGGATCGGACCTGTTGGAGATAGAGCCCATCAGCGAGGACTTGGATCAGATAGCCTTCGACCCAGAGCTCTAGATTACTTGTACATATTTTCATTTCTGTTATGCCATTGTTTAGGCATTGCTTTCATTCCATATATTTACATTTCCAGTTGTATTGTAAAAAGAATGTTAATAAATAAATTTGATGTTTATTTACATCTTGTCTCTTGTATACATTTTATTTTATATTGCCTAGATACGCTTAGCGTGTTTACTTCTGAGTAAATACGTAGCAGACCCGTCGCGTCCTCTGCCCGTGCACTGGGAAGCTGGGCGTGCCAAATATTTTATATTTAGTATTAACCTTATCATAACCATCTTTAAGATAATGACATAAATCTATTAAATCGTCTTTACTAAGAGAATCTAAATCAAAGTTTTCATTAATTACCTTATCGCCTTATGCCATGAACCACATATCTGTGACTTCTTCGACTTTTGAGTCGTTGGAATCCGTATTATCCTACATAGCTTGAAATGAATGTTTTTCTTATTTCTTCTTAGATTTCCACATATCCTTATTGAGCGTAAAACATTCTGATTTGACATGGCCTTCCTTATTGCATTCAAAACAACAAAGAGAATTAAAAAAATTATGTAAATTATGCGTACCTTTCTTCAAATATAAATTTCTTGATTTCAGATACTTCCTGAAGTTTCTTGCAATATTGGCCATTTCTTCATCGTCGCTTTCATCATTACTAGATATTTCTTTAGGTTTTGATTTGCCAGTTGTTGCTTTTAACGCGATGTTCTTCTTTTGAGTGTCCTCCTGTTTTTGCTTAAGATCCATTAATTACATTTCGTAAGTTTTTAATGTTCCTATAAGGGTGCCAACTTTCAACGTTGTCATATCATTAACCTTTTCGATAGCAGTGATCTTAGATTGCCATGATATCGTAAGAAATCTCAGCAACTTATAACACCTTTCTTTGTCATCGAATTTCTTTCCTAAATTGAAAAGCTCGGTAATGACATTGTTGAACCTAAAATATATAGAGTCGATGGTTTCATCGTCTTTCATTTGGAATATCTCATACTCATGCATGAGACGGTTGATCTTACTCTCTTTAACTTGACCGGTTCCTTTATGGGCAATCTACAGAGTATTCCAAATCCCATTTGCAGTTTGACACGTAGAGATTCTATTGAATTCTTTAGAATTCAAAGAACAATGAAGTGCATTCATTACCCTGACATTCAATCATCGATCTCTTGTTGGCATTGGATAAATGATTCGTGGTAGGGATGACAAAAGGTTTTTCTATGGTTTCTAAGATTTCTAGATCTATACACTTAAGAAAAACTCTAATCTTGGTTTTCTAGAATTGGTAGTTAGTACCATTGAAAAGAGAAGGACGATTAGTGGATTGTCCTTCCATATGATTTGCCATAAGATCAAAAATTCAAGAGGTTAATCTTATAAACAGAGTAACATTTCTTTGATACCAATTGAAAAGCGGCACTAGAGGGGAGTGAATAAGGTTTTATGGCAAACACAGAGTGATTTTTGCGAAACATAGAAATTATGCAGTGGAAATAAAGAAAATCTAAAATACCAACTATCACAATCACAGAAAGTAAATGGACACAGAGAATTGTTATCGAAATTCACTAACTCTGTGGCTAATTCCCGCCCGAGAGCTCTTGCTCAGGATTCAGCACACTATCCAGTGACTCCTTACGGGTGGAGAAACCCAGATTTTTTTCCAGGCTCAGATCCGAACCTTTACAATTGCAGACTGTTAATCACCTAGAATTTTTCTTAGGCTCAAGTCCAAATATTTATAACGTGAAAATTTTATACCTTTCTTTATTAGGTCGTACAAAATAAGATTTTACAATCTTAATAAACCAAAGTTTTGATTCAAAGAGATGAGAGATTGTATTTTGGAGATTAACAATAGTTTAAAAAAATTCGCTGAAGTTTTCAAGATTAAATAAGTTTAAAAACAATCGCTTCTTCAAAAATTTTAGAGATCTTTCTTTTCTAAAATAATAGAAAAGTCTAATAGGTTTTAGAAAGATCTATTCTCTCTAAAAAGATTATTAAATTTTTTTAAGAACAATTGAAGAAGTTTTCAAAAGGATTATGAAAGTTTAAGACAGAAACTTGTTCGATAATTAGAGATTTTTCGTTTCTAATGACTAGAGAATTCTAAAACTCTGAAAAATTTCTTCTCTCCTAAAGAGTAGTAAAAACTTAAGAATGAGAGAAACCGAGTTTTCACGAAAATCAAAATAGTAAAAACGTTAAAAATCGTGAATTCGTGAATTAAAACTCTTTAGAAAATGGGTCGTTTATATAAAAAATCAATGAAGGATAATTAGGACAGTTAAAATAACCGTCCCTAAATTTTAGAACCGTTAATAGCAGTTAATAACCATTGTGGATTTGAAATTCAAACCAAAAACCAAATTTTGAAAATTTTGAAACTGCTATGGACGTCGATGATGGACGTCCTAAGGACGTCCATATCTGATATTTCAGATACAGAAAATTATTTTGAAAATAAGATTTTAAAATGAGATTTTTGGTTTTCGAGAATTTAATTGAAATAGGATAGAAAATTTTGATTTTAATCGTTTGAGATCGACTCGACTCTATACTCAAATAAACTAGAAAAGTCTTGAATATTTTCGATATGCGACTTCTCCGTTATATCATTTGAATGTGCATTGAGATTTTCCGAATCTTGTCGATGTTTACCAATGACACTTTTGAGTTGTTAATGGCAATGTTGAGTGTTTTTATATTTGAATAACTTCAGTTGTATATCACTTTAACTCGTCTGACATTATTAGTAACATATAATATATTTAAAATATAGTTTTGTAAAATAATCAAAACACAAAGAGATTCTGGGCTGCCCAAAATTGCCAAAAGGCCGAAACTGGTGGCCAGGTGTTATCAGATCGGATTCGTGTTTCACCCATGCATCCTTTCGCCTCCCCATTAACCCTTTTCTTATTTTGAATCCCTTGTTTTAATTTAGAGACTCTGCAGTCTCTTCATCTATCCATTTTCTCTCTTTTAATTCAAATTTTAATTCTTTTTAATTACACTTAATCCACCATACCCTCACCCTATCTCCTATAAATACCTAGACCAGTCCTAACTCCATCACTAGGCATCCTCTCTCTCAAATTTCACTCTCAAATTTCCTCACAAAGTTGCTAAGTCTCAAGGAAGTGTTCAAGCTGCTGAAGCCGGAAACTAAAGCTTGTTCTTCCTCTTCTTTATTAGTCCCGGTTCTTCAAACCGAGCCCTCTTCTCTACATTTATTGCTTGTACGAGTACAAGCGGAAAACAGTAAGTCTTCCTCTATTCCACTTCTCTTGAATCCAAGATTAACTCCTCCTCTTAACCATACTCTCATAATCCTATATAAAATCGATACTAAACTAAACTTCTTAAAGATATTTTTGTATCATAAATATTGGACTTATTAAACATATTTTTCATGCTAAAAAGTTAGGAAAAGTAAATCATCAAGTTTACCTTTTTTACTAACCTTATGCTACAATCAATTCATGAAAATTTTCTTCTTTTTAAAAATATATTTTTGTGATATATTAGTTTAACACTTAAATACCATAGACTTTATTTCTCGTATACATCATGCACAGGGTATCGACCTATCCCTCATGTACACATAGAAAACATTGCACGATACTATAGTTATATGTTTTTTTCTTCGAAAGAAACGTATTACATTAAAAAAAAAACTCAATTTATAAAATACGGTTTGTAAATCGTTGTTTTTAAATTCTTTGCAAATACGCCTCTACAATTCTCGTTAGGGGACCCGTTTATGGTTGGTGCGAATTATCGGACATCCAGAGATAGTAGAGTGAGATGCAGAACTCCTCACGGAGAATTCGGTCTCGAAAAAAGTAAAATACGGTTTAAAGAAAATACGATATTTTAAAACAAGATAAATAATTTGAAAATTATTTAAATCATATATTCGAATTTCCAAATAAAACAATTTGTGAAAATTAGATTTGAAAAGATTAAAGTTTTAAAGAAAATACTCTCAAGTTTCCAAAAGATATATTTTTAATAAAAATACTATAAATTTTTAAAAAATAAGTTTTATTACTAAAATACCACATTATCTAAAATACATTTTTATAAAACTCTTGACTTTTTAATTAACATGTTTTTATCAAAAACACCATTGAGATTTATTTTTTTAAATTAAAACATTTTACTTAAACCCCTTTGAAATATGCAAACATGTAAAAATATACAATAAACAAATTAATAAATATATAAGGACTTTAGATTAATAATGGGTTTAAGCGGCAACAATTCTCTAGGCCCCGGGGAGCCAGAAAAAGTGTGAGCTTACCTATCTAGCCTCGATAACATTAAAAAAATTATTAATGGCAATCGTCTTTAAAAAAGATACAAATTCTACCATCTATGTGCAGCGGTTGCTCGATCGTTCCCAAACTTAAGAATTTCAAAAGTTAAATTTTTTTAATAAGATATTTCTAGAACCTGAACTTGTTACGCCCCGCTTCCCAGTGTACGGCGAAGAGGACGCGACGAGACCGCTACGTATTTACTCAGAAGTAAATACGCTAAGCGTAACTAAACAATATAAAAGGAATATACACAAGAGACAAATGTGATGAACAATAACTTTATTTATTAATATTCTTTTACAGTACATGGAAAAGTAAATACATCTGAATGAAAGCAATACCTAAACAGTGGCATAACAGAAATGGAAAGTACTGAAATGAAATGTGTACAATGAATCTAAAGCTCTGGTTCGTAGGCTAGCTGATCCAAGTCCTCGCCGGTGGGCTCGATCTCCTGAAGGTCCGAACCACGTGACAACATTCCAAAGAAGAAAGAGAAGGAATGTCGTCAGCGAACAATCGCTCGGTAAGTCCCAAAGATAAGGGAGAAGTAGAATAGACAGAGAGAGAGTGTGTAGTTTTTAAAATTGTATTATATTGTTAACGCTGTTGTTTGTAGCTTGGTACAGAAGGATACCAGTGTATACGAGAAGAGTCTCAGTAGACCAGAGTCTAAGGTGAACGGAATGTACAAGGAACCGTTTATGCCACGGTACAACAGCAATGGAATACAGGTTAGGTGTCTTAATTCTTGCAGTCTCGTGCCACTTCTAACACCTTCCGTACCAATCTACCCCTTAGACCCCGCGATATCTTGATTGTATTGTTTGTATTGTATTGTCTTGTATTATCGATTTTACAGATGGATGACTTGTCGAAACCATGATATCAGTAAATTGATGTAACTGGAGAATCATGTAAATGAAAGTATATTTATGGTTCAGTTCAGTCAATACAGATTGAATAGATTGAATATATGGATTCATGGATTCATATTAAATTGTAGTTTGTACTTGAATCATATTCAAGTCAGATTATTTATAATGAGACCCAGTCTGAATCAGAACAATTATAAAAAGAAATTGAAATCTTGAATTAATTTTTGATGTTATCGGTAACCGCTACATATGGACGGCAGGATTTGTGTCTTTTTCAAAGACGATTACCGTGTTGATAACACGGTTTGTTAAGCTTTCTATCTTAAATAGGCAAGCACCCATATCTCCGGCTCCCTGAGGCTTAAGAGACTGGTCCCGCTTAAACCTATATTTACTAGGGTCCTTTTTGTAATTTATAAAACTTGAGAGAGTTTTATGTAAAAATAATTTTGTATAATTTTCAAAATACACCCCAAGTATTTAATTATCGTCTTTAGAGTTTCCATACATGTAGATTTTATATATGTGACATTTCTAGTGAATAAAACCTAATTTCATAATATGTGGTATTTAATTGTAAAGTGTTGAATTTGTATGGAATTGTATGGTATTTTCATGCAAAGTGGTTCTTTTGATTTAGAAAAGTTGGAATATTTAAATTATATCAAAAATTAGATATTTTGATGACACACACACACACACATATATATATTTAAATAAAATAATTTTAATTTATTATTTTTCTAGAAATCTCATTTTCTTAAGATATTTGTATTTTTAAATCTTTCGAGACCGTATGCTTCTTGCGGAGGTCTGCATCTCGCACTACTAAGCCCGAGGATGTGCGATAATCCGCACCATCCCGAACGAATTCCCCAAAATAGGTTGTAGCGGCGCTTTTCAAAGATTTGTAAAAATACATAATCTTATAAAAAACGGTTTTTATAAGTTGAGGGAGTTTTGTGTAAATCGTATTTTCCCAAAAGTATGTTTCCCAAATGTCATCGTGCTATGTTGCATATGAGTGTTGTGAGGAGGTGGGTCATTACCTCGTGAACTATCTAAAAGTATAGCAAGGGTAATGATGTTTTTTATGTCGAAGTTAAACTACATGGTATTTTTCTGAAAAATGCGATAAAAATTACAATATATATTTTTTTGCTATGAAACTTATTCAATATGTTTTGTTAATTTTTAATGGCCATGATGTGCAAATTTGGTATTGTTGTATTTAAGAAAATTGAAACTTTTTAAAGAAACTGAATCGGAAGTCGGATTAACTCCGCTTCCGTCGGGTTTTAGAAATACGAGTTTTCAAAATAGAAAAGAGAAGAGGGAGGAGGGACTTACGGGTTTGTTGATTAGAAAAGAGGAAAAGGGAGTGGTAGGAGGTGCCGGTGCGTCGTTTCGTCGCCGGGAGCTCCTAGGGTCGTCGTCGGAAGTTTGCCGGAGCTTCGCCCTTTGCTAACTCCACTTGTACACAAAAGTTCTTGGGATTTTTCTTAAGACTTTAGACAGATTTTGTGAGTGAGGGGGTGTGAAATGGAGTGGTATTTATAGGAAAAAATTAGGGTTAGGGTTTGATAAAAAAATTTGCATTTAAATTGCATTAAAATGGAGATTAAAGGGATTTTATGGTCTTTGTAATTGTGCACGGTTTTTAAACTATACAGGGGTTATGGGGAGACAAAAAGACACAAGTTTCATGAAGGACCAAATCGGATTCAACCGAGTTCGGCCGGTGACGCCGGCCGAGTCAGCCGTTCCGCCGGCCTGATCCTGCCGAGTCAGGGGGCTACGTGTCCCTTGCCGATTTGTCTACCCATGGGCCAGTTTGTTTTATATGTGACTTTTGATTTTTGCGAGTTAGGCACATGTAGGCTCTTGGGCTTCTAAAAATTTAAAAGAAAACAAATAAAAAATTAATGTGGCTGATGTGATTTGAACTCTGGTGCTTTGGTTCAGTAGTGTAAGGTCTTACCAATGAGCTACAAGCTCCTTCTTGCTATTAAAAACCAAAACAAATACTTATAGTACTGACAGAAAATGTAAATACCCCAAGTATACATTAATTTTTAAATGAATTTTATGTACACTAAAATTGAAGTTGTTACAGTCTACCTTCCTTACAAAAATTTCGTCCTCGAAATTTACAATTTTATTTTAAGGACTAGTTTACAAATAGGTGAGGGTATCTTGCACGCATCTCATCTTCCCTTTCCCATGTCGATTCTCCTGGAGTGTCTTTTCTCCACATCACTCGAACCAAGTTGACTTCCTTATTCCGAAGTGACTTCACTTTCTTGTCCAGGATCTCAACAGGTTGCTGCTCACAACATAAGTCGGGCCGTACAGTGAGCTCGGAATGATCAAGAATATGGCTGGGGTCACTCACATACCTTCTGAGTTGGGATATGTGAAACACACTGTGCACCACTTCCAATGAAGGCGGAAGTGCCAAGCGTATGCCACTTCACCAACTCGTTCGAGTATGTCGAACGGTCCAATATATTTCGGACTTAGCTTACCCCGTCTTCCAAATCGAATCACTCCACAGTTCGGAGATATCTTTAAGAATACGTGATCTCCCGGCTGGAACTCCAAGTGACGTCGCTTTGCATCAGCCCAGTGCTTCTGTCGATCTTGGGCTATGCGCATCTTTTCTCTGATAGTACGAATCACATCAACAATTGCTACTATCATTTCAGGTCCAAGATGTTCTCTGTCTCTGATGTTGTCCCAACTTAATGGCGATCGACACTTCTTTCCATAAGGCGCTGCAAAAGGTGTCATTCCTATGCTTGCTTGGTAGCTGTTGTTGTATGAAAACTCCACAAGATGTTGGCGATCTTCTCACGATCCTCCGAAGTCTAACATATATGCTCTGAGTATATCCTCTAAGATCTGAATAGTTTGCTTAGACTGACCATCTGTTTGTGGATGATAAGTCGTGCTGAAGTTCAAACTTGTTCCCAAGCTCGCTTGCAGACTCTGCCAAAATTGTGATTGGAACCTGGTGTCACGATCGGAGACAATGCAGACCGGTACTCCATGAAGTCGCACAATTTCATGTATGAGTTCATGGGTATCAGGGATAGTACATTTATGTAGAGTTTAAATCTTAATTAGATTCTTACCTCCATGTACTTCTTTGCTAATATCTCAGTTGATTGGCCAACTCGAAATGGGATGAAGTGAGCCGACTTCATGAGTCGATCCACAATGACCCATACCGCATCGTTACCCTTTGTGCTGCGAGAAAGTGCAGTCACAAAATCCATCGTGATGTGTTTCCACTTCTATTATGGGATAGGTAGCGGTTGAAGTAATCCAGCAGTCCTGTGATGTTCAGCCTTTACTCGCTGACACACCAAATATTTAGCGACGCTTCTGGCTACTTCACGTTTTATTCCATGCCACCAGTAATTTTGATGTAGATCTTTGTACATCTTTGTACCTCCAGGATGTACTGAGTAGGGAGAGCTGTGAGCTTCTTTCATTAACTCTTCCCGAACAGAACCATTTGGTACACATAATCTGCTGTCGTATCTCAAAGATCCGTCTTCATGGATGATGAAGTCTGTTCTGAGTCCATTCTCTACTTGTTCTCTGATCTTTTGCAACTTAGCATCACTTGCTTATGCTGCTTTGATCTGATTGACAATTGTTGATTGAACTTGTAAATTCATCAAACTTGAAACGTTACCTGGCATGACTACTTCAATCTCCATCTGATGCAAGTCTTGTTGAAGTTTCCATTGAGCGGTGAAATTCATTGCTAATGGTTGGCGACTAAGGGCATCAGGTACTACATTCACCTTCCCTGGATGATATTGCAGGTTGATGTCAAAGTTTGCCATGAGTTCTAACCATCTTCTTTGCCGCATATTAACCTCCTTATGAGTAAACACATATTTCAGACTCTTGTGATCTATGTATATGTTCACTCGTTCACCAAGAAGATAATGGCGCCAAATCTTAAGAGCAAAGATAATGGCTGCCAACTCCAAATCATGCGTCGGATAATTGCGCTCATGAATCTTTAGCTGTCTTGAAGCATAAGCCACAACCTTACCGTGCTGATATAGAACACATCATAATCCCTTACCGGATGCATCGCAATGCACTTCAAAACCTCCAGATTGATCCGGTATAACGAGAATAGGTGCTGATGTTAACCTTGATTCTAGTTCTACGAAAGCCTGTTCGCATGCTTCTGACCACACAAAGTCTTCATCTTTATGTGTGAGCTCGGTCAGGGGTGTTGCTATCTTAGAAAAGTCTTCAATGAACCTTCTGTAATATCCAGCTAGACCCAAAAAACTTCGAATGTCCTTCACTGACTTTGGTGTCGGCCATTCGCTTACTGCTGAAACTTTCGCTGGATCCACAGAGATTCCTTCGCCTGATACGATGTGTCCAAGAAAACCAACTTGATCTAGCCAAAACTTGTACTTGCTGTATTTGGCATATAGTTGATGTTGTGGTAGAGTTTCCAGGACAATTCGTAGGTGTTCGGCGTGTTCTTTCCGACTCTTAGAATACACCAGGATGTCGTCGATGAAGATGACAACGAACCTGTCAAAGTACTCCCGGAAAATTTGATTCATCAGGTTCATGAATATTGCTTGTGTGTTGGTCACTCCAAATGGCATCACAAGAAATTAGTAATGTCCATAGCGAGTTCTGAAAGCCGTTTTGTGAATATCAGCTTCCTTGACCTTCACCAGATGATAACCTGAACGAAGATCTAACTTAGAGAAAACACAAGATCCATTTAGCCGATCGAATAAATCGTCGATGCGCGGGAGTGGATAATTGTTCTTTATCGTTACTTCGTTCAAGGCTCTATAATCGATGCACATTCTGTATGAACCCTCCTTCTTCTTCACAAGTAGTACTGGTGATACCCAACTTGAAGTGCTGGGACGAATCCATCCTTTCGCCAATAATTCGTCCAACTGAGTTCAGACTTCCTTCAACCCTTCCGGACTTAATCGATAAGGTGCTTTGTGTAAGTCCACGGTAGCGCCCCGGCCGTCTAACAGATGCCAAATGCGGAACAAAAACTTTTTATAACCGGCGCTATCGCGTACTATAACCCGGATCTGCCATTAAAGCTAAACTAACAAACTACGAAGTGGGTAAAAGAGTTATACCGAACGATCCGAGTCCTTCGGTCTTCAACCATCATCCCACGCTTCTTGCGGCTGCTCCGATCTCCTGAATCTCCGGTCTCGTCGTCCAGGTGGCACCACGTCGACGGATCTTTAAACGGGCTCCCGCCTCTGAACCGAGGCAACTCGATCGTCAAGTTTGCTAAAAGAGATGACCAAGATGTTGTAGAGAATGAGTAGAACACTTTGTCTCGTTACGTCTAAGGTTATGGACGAACGGTTAATGAAGTTGTCTTTTGGATCGAATGGAAAAGAGAAATCGATCACATCTAATTTCTATGCACCAAAACTTATATCTTTTCAAATGAACAACCATAATTTCCCACCAAGTGGTGGCCGGCCATATAAGTAGAGGGGGGTGAGTGAAGGAGAGGGGGAGGTGATCATAACAAGCACAATACTTATCATAACCATGACTCACCTAAACACCTAGTGTGAACACATTAATGTAAAGAATGACTCAATAAGCTTAGTCATCCAATCAATTAATGCAATCAAGTGAGTCACAAATCTAGTCATCATCAAGAAGCTTCCTCACACATGACTCACCCTCATGACTCACCCATGGAAGAAAAGATAAATCCGTATTTAACCGAATGTTAAATACGGCTGATAGAAAATTGGAAACTGGCAACTTCCAAAAGTGATCCTGAAACGAATTTCAGGATAACCCCGTAATGGTATAAACATACCCGCATTTGTATTATGACCGAACACAAATGCATCTGAGACAAAGATATTATATCTACACAGTATAATACTCGGATCCGGCTTAAACCAAAGCCGACCAGTATTATCTGTCCGAAAAACGACACGTGCGAAAACGCACGTGCTTTTTCCGAACCCTGCCATATCACCATACGGCCTCTACAACGTTTCGCCCGAACTTTGGAAAGTGTCTGTGGGGGACTCTAATGACTCATCAACACACTGGCACTGGGTATAACCTCTAGCACGTCAGAGATACAAGCTGTACGTAACGGTTTGCCTATATATTGATTGGAAGGGAAGCTGACGAGCGAACTCATCTCTAAACCCTACTGAGCCTAACAGTGACAATATACATACAGTCCGGTCCGTTCGTCTATGAGTATCGCATATCTGCCTAGGGGGCTGGTAACGTCAGACCTCCATTAGCGGTATAAGTCGTGTCAGAGAGTGGCCCAGAACACCCTGAGATACTACTGGAGTACCTACCAGTAAATCTCCTGCCTCGGCCGAGGGCTTTGTGTAATGGCTCTCCTAGACACAGCGCAATCTCACCCCCAATACCGGGAGAGACGAATCCCCTGCCGATCCGCTCACTTGCCTCCAATGTAGCTCGGGACTGTACCCAACTAAAACCTGTTTACTTAACTCCTTTGAGCGTGGTAGGGTAGTAATCTAAGCACAGTGGGAACTCACACGAGACAAATGACGATCTCAGGTCGATGAACTAACCTGTACACATATCACCAGGGAACTGCTATCTGACGATATGTATAATACCAACTAACATGTTCCCGACGAGTCCAGTCCGGTGTACTCATAACCCAATGAGCACCTGTATACATCTTAGGTGAACCAACTGACACCAATGGCTTATGAGACCGGCCACCGCCCCTCGTCGGGGTCTCGACTGTATACACTAGTCTACTCTGGAGTATCGATGCTCTGTCTCGAAACTCCCACGACTAGGGACACTTTAAGGATGTGCTTACAGACCCCAGCTCCCACGTATATGATCGCCATCATACTGCTGGTAGTCAAGCAAGAATCCTATGGGCTCTATCATCATGCAATAGTGAACTAAAGCATGTATACGATGATAAAGACAAACCAGATAGCAAACTATCATCTCGAGCAAGACTGTCATATCGGTATAGGTCCTGCCTCAATCATTCCAATCACGTACCTGTGATCCAATAATTGACTTTGAGGGCACTATCTCCAACAATCTCCCACTTTCACTTAAGGCTAATTATTGCGATGTCGCATACTCACAGCCCGTGTGATACCGAACATCCAATTCCTCTACTAATTAGTTTCACAAAGCTAGTTTGTAAAACTCTTGTGTTCGAGAAATAGCCTTAGTGAGTGGATCCGCCCTGATGTTTCTTTCTATATCTCTCTAAATCTCAAATTCGTGGAGAAAGCCATCTCTCGAATCGAGTAATACCTGTCTTAGAATATTTCTGAATATCTGATGGGACCTAGTTCATAAATGAACTCCAAATTCAAACTTCTTAGACTGTATCGATAACTGAACCTAATCAGTTTCCAGCACCATGCATCCCACAGTATCCTCTTGGACCACCTGTCCAAAATACTGTCCCTCGACTAGGAAAAACTATAACTCTGACAACCACTCTGTCATCTATGTCACTTTTGAAGCCTGGAATGATAACCGTCTCCCGAAAGAGGCTGCCGTCATCAAATCCATAGAACATGCACCTTATGTTCTAAAACTGCTTCCTTACGTTTCTTCAGGATTGGATTAATATAAACTTATCGCATCAAGTGCAAAAACTACATCTGGTGTGGTACTTGACATCTCATGATTGACTCAATTGCCTAAGCAAGTGATCTGCCAATCATGCACATCCCTCTCTCCTTTAGTCTCTAAGACACCTTTAGAGAGGGTGACTCCATCACCTGTAGGTACACCACCATGCCAGGAGTCATCTATTCTAAAATACTATTAGAATACCGTCAAAGTACCCACATTGGGAAACTACCCAAATCTAGATCTAATACCATAGATCTAGTAACCAGAATGTCTGATATTATATCCATGTCCTTTATGAAGAAACAACTGTGTGACAACCACAGTACAACCGATCGTAGTATAGGAATTTTACTTCCTAATTTGTGTATGTTATCCAAATACCAGGACATCACACCCTACTACCTTCTTAACAGATCCATCCCCTATTCTGATGAAGTCAAAGCCATGACTGTCACATCAAAATTAGATGATCTTATCTCCGCTATATCTGCTCAAGTCTATAAATAGATATAAGCTACTTACCCACTATGCTTCCGCTGCTCCCACTGACTACGACAACCCTATGGCAGAATAATATCTACGTACACTTCTAAAGCATGTTTAGAACGACGTTATACTTATCCTCTTGCCGGGTCTCATAGTCTGGAACAATAGTAGTGTCAAGTCTGGGTAAACAAGAACCTCCCTGTCACCGTCCTTGAGGCTACCGGAGTACCTCTCGGGTGTCTGAGGTTACCCATCATATCTGCGGAGTGGCTATTGGAATGTCAAACCTGATTGAATATATAGGTCCTATTAAATTTTCTGTAATCGTTTGCGGTTCTGGAATCATTTGTTGTTCTACCATACTCCCACTAATGTTTTCTGAAAAAAATCCATTTTAATAAAACTGTGGCGAGTCAAGAACAATATCACTATTGATCTTCCAGATGGTAGAAATGTCAACCTTCGTCGAAGCCAGGGTCAACCCACAAACTGCCATTACAGAAACGTGCCTTGAGTTATCCAGTGTCTGGTTTTAAGTATAAGCTGGACAACTCCCCGTATCTTAACATCGTTAAGACATGAACCATTCTATATACAATATAGAAATGGAGGCACTAATTTAATCGGAACCAGATTCAAATCATGCAGCTGTCTCCAGTGCATATCAACTTAATGGAGAGAGGCTAATCAGCATTACTCAACTTAGGAATCCATCCAATTATGAGTAACCTGAAAGAGAAACAAGTTTCTCAAAACCATTACTATCAACTGAATACCAATCATAAGAATCTACATCTTCGTTCTCTTTGAAGAATCCCGATACTTGCGATATCTGGTTCTCTACTTTATTCTTATAACACAACTTCTCAAAACTTAGACATTGTATTTCTACGAAACACTTGTCTAAAAACTAGAGAAGTCATAAGTAAACAGAACATAGTACGAGGACCTACCCCTTTGTCCTGACGGACACTGGACAACATACAATACTCTGTATAAGTCCACTGAGTTGAATAACTCAAAACCTGTGCATCGTAGGTTGAAAACTGTACCCAGATGATTTTCTCAAATATCATAAATTACAACGAATTCCGATATAATGAGGATGATCACCTAATTCCTAATAACTTACTCCCACTCATCATCTGTAAAAACCATACAGATATGAGAATGAAACCTGGTAAATACATACCCTGGAGTAAGTATCTAATCGGGAAAACAGTTTTCTTTTACCAATGCGCAGTGAAACTGAAACATTAAAATGTCTCGTAGGGGTATCCTGGTATTCCTAGTAATGCCTCTTCCATAATCCAATTCATGACTATAACCGTATATTTCTTTGCCATCTCTCCAAATCCCTTTATTTGTCTTTAGTCGTTACCTTCTGTACACCTTCGTTAGGCTAAATGGTTTTCTTCCTTCCCTACCGTTCGGCACCAGCCTATGGTTTTGGAAGAAGACTATCCAGTAAGCATAATAGGTGTACTCTCCTAATCCTAGGAGTACTCGCAACTTGAGAGAAGGTGATGATAAAAGACTACTGAATAAAACCTTATTCTATTTCTCCCGAACTGGGGAAAAAGCAAAGGTGAAAATAGGAGTGGCGATGAAGTACGCGGTTTGGTCGTGAATGATAACAGTCGCAATTTACTTTACCCTCTTTCTAATCCTTTTATCTTGTCTTTACATATTACCTTCTGCACACCCTACTTAGGCTAATTGGTTTTCTTCATTCCCAACCTTTCGGCACCAGCCTATGGTTTGGAATAAGACTATCCAATAAGCGTAATAGGTGTACTCTCCTAAACTAAGGAGCCCTCGCAACCTGAGAGAAGGTGATAATAAAAGACAACTGAATAAAACAATTCTATTTCTTCTGAACCTGGATCCATCCTCGAAGAAGTCCCTTCGAGTTCGTATATAACCATACGATGGATCTATCCAATGGAAGTGGATGTCCGTAGTAATACAGGGTGTTATGAGAAATACAAAGGGTAAAAGAAGGAGCGGCAATGACTTATGCAACTATAGACAATCCAAAGGCCAGTATATTAAGAAGGTTCGGTCAACTTGGTCACTGAGTCATAGTCTATGGTCGGTCAAAGGTCGCTGCCAAAGAGAGAGAGAAAAGAAACACTCTGCGTGCACTCTAACCTAGATCAGAATGGTTATCACTTTATCTAATCAGTAAACCTCCCACTGTAATCTCAAATTCTCCTTCAAACCTGAAAGAAGAATTAGCCGGGATCACCCGAAGAGTAAACCAACTCATCAGTGAGAATCGGGATCCAACTATCATCGCATGATAACTTGATGGAAGCCACTCAAGTTATCACACTCCAGAAGGTATGCGCATGTCTGGCAAGTTTCCTGTATGTTTGAAACTCCCGATGTAATTTTTGCCTCATGCTCTTATGACCTTGACGAAGGCCAACAAATCATAAGTCACATGTCAAGTTCTACCCGTCATTGTCCAGGTCAATTTGAACCCACCCGTACAAGCCCTTGACGAAGGCCAACAAGGCTATACGACTGTCCCAAACCAACACGTCTATCTATGCAACAAATGAATACCCCAGCAGCTACCAAGCACTATGCCTTGACGAAGACCAACAAACATAGCTTGAATACTACTGACCATCCATAAGAAATGACGGAGGGCTACGGCTGGTTTTTGGCGAAAAACCTTTAACGTAATGAACTCGATCTCGTTGAAGGAACCTGATAGCTTTTTATAAAAATATAGCGGCGAAAACTTTTGCTAAAGAGGTCACTCCCGGTGAAGGGATCTCGGCTCTTTCCTCGTGGAATGAGGTGCAGGATATTCCAACTGAATATCGCGATGCAAAGCAACTTGTAATCGACTATAGTGAAGTTATTACCCTGACGTAAACTTATGCCTAAGGGGTCACTCCCGGTGAAGGGATCTCAGCCCCTGCCTCGTCGAATGAGGTGCGGGATATTCTAACTGAATATCACTATGCAAAACAAAAAGGAAACATCTTTGTAATAACACCTTTTTAAAATTTGTTCCAACAACATCAAATATAGGTTTGTTTTATCCTTGCATTGATAAGAATTAATGCAGTCCCATCAATCAATCACACCAGAAAAGAACGAAAATAAAATGTACGTATATGCCATCTGCATTCGCCACTGGGTCCCGTCATCACCCGTTAGGTTACTTAACTAACGACAGAGCAGGGGCTGGACTAGCGCGGGTGTAAAACATATACAACATCTAATAGTATATATACCAATATACAATAATCGCTCCAGACGTGATAATATGCAACATTACAGAAAAGTAATAAGCATCACAGAATAATACAGATAATCTGGGATCCCCGAGTTTCACAGAGCCGCCGCTGAAACCCGACTTTCCCCTGGTCGTGTGGATAGCCTGTGCAATGAAACCTAGACCCTTACGGGTGCGGCAAGTTACCCGCCAAAACCTGCAGCGAGGTAGTCCCCACAGCATAGTGAATGGAACACCCGGCACTTTACGGAATCCGGTAAATTGAGCACCCCTCCTTGGGTCAACCTATACCCCCTACGAGTGCGGCGAATAGTCTGCCAATTCTAGAGTGAGGTCCCTCTGCCTCTCAAAACCATGAGATACGGACCCGTTGCCCTCCAGAACCCGGCTATTCGTGCACTCCTTCGCGGGATAAACCTAATACAGAAAAAAAATATGTACAACAGGTATATCAACCTCAACCCGGTCGTGCCCCAAAAGAATATTATACAAACAGGCAGTGACGGCAGTCCACATGTTAGACGCTCGCTCCGCAATATCAAATGTATAAATAAATCCAAACTGTACTATCATTGCACCCTGCTATCCACCACGACAAATCCGCAACATCACAGCACAACACAGAACATCAACGCGAATGTCGCGTTCGCAAACCCGTCTAAAAGAACTATAGCAATCAGACGCGGTTTACCAATCAAATGACATTCCCGGTCGGAGATATAAAGTAAGTACTGCATACTAACGAGTTTAAAATTTCGATCGACTAAATTTCCCGAAGTGGGCCCCACATACATCTGCTGTACAGTAACAAAATCTGGGCCCAAAAGAACAGTACTAAAAACCACAATTTCCAAAACTAGGCTCTCTGGAAAAATTTGGTTCACTGTTCCCACTAAAGCGCCGCGGTTCCGCGGTCAAACCCTAGGTTTGACCGTGGATCCGCGGTGGCTTTGTGGGATCATGTGCCCAAATTTTTCCACAAAGCTTAAATAACCCTGCACAGTTTTCTGCTATATGTAAAATAATTTTTAGAACCTTTTAAAAATCGACAGAAACCTGTGTGCCAGAAAATTGCGATTTCGGAAATTCGTTCGATCGATGTTTTAAACAAGTTAGCACAAGTTAGTATAGCTTAATGGTGAGGCTCTGATACCACTGTAAGTCCACGGTAGCGCCCCGGCCGTCTAACAGACGCCAAATGTGGAACAAAAACTTTTTATAACTGGCGCTATCGCGTACTATAACCCGGATCTGCCATTAAAGCTAAACTAACAAACTACAAAGTGGGTAGAAGAGTTATACCGAACGATCTGAGTCCTTCGGTCTTCAACCATCATCCCACGCTTCTTGCGGCTGCTCCGATCTCCTGAATCTTCGGTCTCGTCGTCCAGGTGGCACCACGTCGACGGATCTTTAAACGGGCTCCCGCCTCTGAACCGAGGCAACTCGATCGTCAAGTTTGCTAAAAGAGACGACCAAGATGTTGTAGAGAATGAGTAGAACACTTTGTCTCGTTACGTCCAAGGTTATGGACGAACAGTTAATGAAGTTGCCTTTTGGATCAAATGGAAAAGAGAAATCGATCACATCTAATTTCTATGCACCAAAACTTATATCTTTTCAAATGAACAACCATAATTTCCCACCAAGTGGTGGCCGGCCATATAAGTAGAGGGGGAGGGGGGGTGAGTGTAGGAGAGGGGGAGGTGATCATAACAAGCACAATACTTATCATAACCATGACTCACCTAAACACCTAGTGTGAACACATTAATATAAAGAATGACTCAATAAGCTTAGTCATCCAATCAATTAATGCAATCAAGTGAGTCACAAATCTAGTCATCATCAAGAAGCTTCCTCACACATGACTCACCCTCATGACTCACCCATGGAAGAAAAGATAAATCCGTATTTAACCGAATGTTAAATACGTCTGATAGAAAACTGGAAACTGGCAACTTCCAAAAGTGATCCTGAAACGAATTTCAGGATAACCCCGTAATGGTATAAACATACCCGCATTTTTATTACGACCAAATACAAATGCATCTGAGACAAAGATATTATATCTACACAGTATAATACTCGGATCCGGCTTAAACCAAAGCCGACCAGTATTATCTGTCCGAAAAACGACACGTGCGAAAATGCACGTGCTTTTTCCGAACCCTGCCATATCACCATACGGCCTCTACAACGTTTCGCCCGAACTTGGGAAAGTGTCTGTGGGGGACTCTAATGACTCATTAACACACTGGCACTGGGTATAACCTCTAGCACGTCAGAGGTACAAGCTGTACGTAACGGTTTGCCTATGTATTGATTGGAAGGGAAGCTGATGAGCGAACTCATCTCTAAACCCTACTGAGCCTAACAGTGACAATATACATACAGTCCGGTCCGTTCGTCTATGAGTATCGGATATCTGCCTAGGGGTCTGGTAACGTCAGACCTCCGTTAGCGGTATAAGTCGTGTCAGAGAGTGGCCCAGAACACCCTGAGATACTACTGGAGTACCTACCAGTAAATCTCCTGCCTCGGCCGAGGGCTTTGTGTAATGGCTCTCCTAGACACAGCGTGATCTCACCCCCAATACCGGGAGAGACGAATCCCCTGCCGATCCGCTCACTTGCCTTCAATGTGGCCCGGGACTGTACCCAACTAAAACCTGTTTGCACAACTCCTTTGAGCGTGGTAGGGTAGTAATCTAAGCACAGTGGGAACTCACACGAGACAAATGACGATCTCAGGTCGATGAACTAACCTGTACACATGTCACCAGGGAACTGCTATCTGACGATAAGTATAATACCAACTAGCATGTTCCCGGCGAGTCATGTCCGGTGTACTCATAACCCAATGAGCACCTGTATACATCTTAGGTGAACCAACTGACACCAATGGATTGTGAGATCGGCCACCGCCCCTCGTCGGGGTCTCAACTGTATACACTAGTCTACTCTGGAGTATCGATGCCCTGTCTCGAAACTCCCACGACTAGGGACACTTTAAGGATGTGCTTACAGACCCCAGCTCCCACGTATATGATCGCCATCATACTGCTGGTAGTCAAGCAAGAATCCTATGGGCTCTATCATCATGCAATAGTGAACTAAAGTATGTATACGATGATAAAGACAAACCAGATAGCAAACTATCATCTCGAGCAAGACTGTTATATCGGTATAGGTCCTGCCTCAATCATTACAATCACATACCTACAATCCAATAATTGACTTTGAGGGCACTATCTCCAACACTTTGATCACCGGTTGTGCTCTTGGTACTAAATCAATGCTGAATTCAAGAGCTCGATCGGGAGGCAAACCTGATATATCGTCAGGAAACACATCGTTGAACTCTCGAACCACTTCTGGCTTTGATCCTTCCTCTGCTTGAGTTGCTGCAATTACTGCCTTCTTTGGTTTAGCCTTGTAAGTACTTGGCTCCAGGGTACGGTCTCCACTTTTGAAATAGAAGACCGGATGGTCTGGAATCTCGAATACCACCCTCCTTTAACGACAGTCGATGGTAGCATAGAAGGTTCCGAGCCAATCCATACCTAGAACCTCATCGAAATTCGGTATGTCCAGTATCTTGAAGTCAGTATTGAATTCTCTGCTGCAGACGACTACTGGACACAAGCTGTATCACATTGTTGCCTTTAGATTGCCATTTCCTGAACTGACATTCCAACTGGATACAAGCGGTGTGACTGGAATCGCATGGGTTCGGACGAACCGTTGCGACATAAAGCAGTGAGATGCTCCAGTATCGAAGAGTGCTAGTGCAGGAAGTGATGCTACTAAGATTGTACCTAAGGTATGTGGGATATGTTTTAAGTATAGAGAAAATATGTAGGTAGGTATTAAGACTGAAAGAAAAGATTGAGAAGAAAGGGTTACCAGTTATGACTTGGCCAATGGTCTCAGCTTCTTCCACGGTCATCGTGAAAGCCTGTCGCCGTGGTACAATCCTCCTGGCCTGAGGAGCATTCCTCGGAACGTTCCGTTGAGCTTGATGGAACTGATGAGGAGGAGGTGCATTCGGTGGTCCTCTAGGTGGTGGAGCAGGGAGAGCTAGTCTTGGAGCAGATGCCTGAATAGCTGTTCGCTGCTGGTAAGTGATTGCTGGCCTGGATGCAGCAATTGGGTTGTGTCTTTAGGGAGAAGACCCAATATCATGAGTAGCTGAGCCGCAGACTACGCAAAGACGGTTGGCTCGCCGACAGTCTTTCATTATATGTCCAGCTCTCTTGCAGTAGGTACAAAAGACTGGGCTGGGCTTGTTGTTAGGTACTCCCGGTCTCCTTGGCACAAATGGTGGTCTTGATGAGGCTCCTCCTGCCATCTGGGTGGCAGGGCGCTTAACTCCGGCAGATTGAGGTCTGCCCCTCATCTTTACCACTGCCTCATAACGGCGGGCAGCTTTCAGAGCTGATTCATGAGTTGGAAAATCTCCTGTGGCTAGTGCAACCTGGATCTCCGAATCCAAACCTTGTTGAAATCGACGGGCTCTGATCTCATCCGTCAGTATCAGGTGTGCCGCAAATCTGTTAAAGTATTGTGTTAGCTGTGTAGTATGCGATTTATTGAAAAATCGAATTATTGAGACATATCTTACCGACTGAGCATGGTGAACTCAACATCGTATTCATCCACTAATTTGGTCCACATCGAACCTTGTTGCAGATGGATGAAATGCTATTCCATGTCGAACATGGCAGTCTCAGGGAAGTACTTTGCGTTGAACATGTCGCGGAAAGTCTTCCATTCGATGGGTTGATCAAGACGGCTTTCTTCCGCCTTCCACCAAACCCGTGCATTGTCCGTGAGCAGTAGTTTTGCAACACGGACCCAAGCTATCTCTGGCACTTGTGCCGTTACCAGATCATCTTCGATGCTCTAAGCCCATTCCTCAGCTTCTAGAGGGCTCTCTTTTCCTAAGAACAGTTTGGGATGCAAAGCTCTGAATTGTTTCACCCTAGGTGCTTCCGCTTCTGGACGGTTCAAGAGAATAGCAGTCTGCTGCTGCTATCCTTCCAGGAGGCTGCGGACCGCCTCAATTAAAACCGTCTGCTCGTTGATCGGAGCAGGGACGGCAGGTGTAGGTGGTAGGGATGGAGGTATGTTGTTGACATTGGTGCTGGTGTTGTTCGGAGAATCCATAACCTTGAATGAAAATTTTGGGTTAGGACCGATTCAAAGTATATGAAATGATAAGATTCAAGGAATATGAATTGTAAAGAATGTTTTCAGTTGCTGTTATTGTATTATATTGCTTAGGTTGACCACGCAGAACTGAACTACATGGTAGGGTTCCATACAGCTCTGACCTGCATGGGCCGCCAACAAAACCTGTCACGCCCCGCTTCCCAGTGTACGGCGAAGGAGACGCGACGAGGCCGCTACGTATTTACTCAGAAGTAAATACGCTAAGCGTAACTAAGCAATATAAAAGGAATATACACAAGAGACAAATATGATGAACAACAACTTTATTTATTAACATTCTTTTACAGTACATGGAAAAGTAAATACTTCTGAATGAAAGCAATGCCTAAACAGTGGTATAACAGAAATGGAAAGTACTGAAATGAAATGTGTACAATGAATCTAAAGTTCCGGGTCGTAGGCTAGCTGATCCAAGTCCTCGCTGGTGGGCTCGATCTCCTGAAGGTCCGAACCACCTGACAACATTCCAAAGAAGAAACAGAAGGAATGTCATCAGCGAACAATCGCTCGGTATGTCCCAAAGATAAGGGAGAAGTAGAATAGACAGAGAAAGAGAGAGAGTGTGTGTGTGTGTAGTTTTTAAAGTTGTAATATATTGTTAACGCTGTTGTTTGTAGCTTGGTACAGAAGGATGTCGGTGTATATGAGAGGAGTCTCAGTAGACTAGAGACTAAGGTGAACGGAATGTATAAGGAACCGTTTATGCCACGGTACAACAGCAATGGAATACAGTTTAGGTGTCTTAATTCTTGCAGTCTTGTGCCATTTCTAACACCTTCCGTACCAATCTACCCCTTAAACCCCGCGATATCTTGATTGTATTGTTTGTATTGTATTGTAAATTAAATTGTCTTGTATTATAGATTTTACAGATGAATGACTTGCCGAAACCATGATATCAGTAAATGGATGTAACTGGAGAATCATGTAAATGGAAGTATATCCATGGTTCGGTTCGGTCAATACAGATTGAATAGATTGAATATATGGATTCATGGATTCATATTGAATTGTAGTTTGTACTTGAATCATATTCAAGTCAGATTATTTATAATGAGACTCAGCTTGAGTCAGAACAATTAGAAAAAGAAATTTAAATCCTGAATTAAGTTTTGATGTTATCGGTAACCGCTGTACATGGACGACAGGATTTGTGTCTTTTTCAAAGACGATTACCGTGTTGATAACACGGTTTGTTAAGTTGTCTATCTTAAATAGGCAAGCACCCATATCTCCGGCTCTCTGAGGCTCAAGAGACTGGTTCCGCTTAAACCTATATTTACTAGGGTCCTTATTGTAATTTATAAAACTTGAGGGGGTTTTATGTAAAAATAATTTTGTATAATTTTCAAAATACACCCCAAGTATTTAATTATCGTCTTTAAAGTTTTCATAAATGTAGATTTTATATATGTGACATTTCTAGTGAATAAAACCTAATTTCATAATATGTGGTATTTAATTGTAAAGTGTTGATTTTTTATGGAATTGCATGGTATTTTCATGTAAAGTGATTCTTTTGATTTAGAAAAATTGGAATATTTATATTATATCAAAAATTAGATATTTTGATGATATATATATATATATATATTTATATAAAATAATTTTAATTTATTATTTTTCTAGAAATCTCATTTTCTTAAGATATTTGTATTTTTAAATCTTTCGAGACCGTATGCTCCTTGCGGAGGTCTGCATCTCGCACTACTAAGCCCGAGGATGTGCGATAATCCGCACCATCCCGAATGGATTCCCCAAAATGGGTTGTAGCAGCGCTTTGCAAAGATTTGTAAAAATATATAATCTTGTAGAAAACGGTTTTTATAAGTTGAGATAGTTTTGTGTAAATCGTATTTTCCCAAAAGTATGTTTCCAAATGTCATCGTGCTATGTTGCATATGAGTGTTGTGAGGAGGTAGGTCATTACCTCGTGAACTATCTAAAGGTATAGCAAGGGTAATGATGTTTTTATGTCGAAGTTTAACTGCATGGTATTTTTCTGAAAAATGCGATAAAAATTACAATATACATTCTTTTGCTATGAAACTTATTCAATATGTTTTGTTAATGTTTAATGGTCATGATGTGCAAGTTTGGTATTGTTGTATTTAAGAAAATTGAAATTTTTTAAAGAAAACCGAATCGGAAGTCGGATTAACTCCGCTTCCGTCGGATTTTAGAAATACGAGTTTTCAAAATAGAAAAGAAAAGAGGGAGGAGGGACTTATGGGTTTGTTGATTAGAGAAGCGGAAAAGGGAGTGGTAGAAGGTGCTGGTGCGTCGTTTCGTCGCCGGGAGCTCCTAGGGTCGTCGTCGGAAGTTCACCGGAGCTTCTCCCTTTGCTAATTCCACTTGTACACAAAAGTTCTTAGGATTTTTATTAAGAGTTTGGACAGAGTTTATGAGTGAGGGGGTGTGAAATGGAGTGGTATTTATAGGAAAAGATTAGGGTTAGGGTTTGATAAAAAAAATTTGCATTTAAATTGCATTAAAATGGAGATTAAAAGGATTTTATGGTCTCTGTAATTGTGCAGGGTTTTTAAACTATACAGGGGTTATGGGGAGACAAAAAGACACAAGTTTCATGAAGGACCAAATCGGATTCAACCGAGTTCGGCCGGCGGTGCCGGCCGTGTTAGTTCTATATATGCCCTAGAGACCATTATTGTACATATGATGTATATTATAGTGGATGCTTGGACATATATAGAGAGGACTTTCTTGCTCGACATGATAGTATGCTTTCTGGTTGCTCTGTTTCTTAACATGTATACTTTTCTCTTGATACTGTCTCACGGTTACATGTTGATAAAGCCCTTAGAATGTGTACTTGACTACCAGGATTATGATGCAGATCATACTAGTGAGGCCATGGTAGTCCATAAGTTCATCCTTTAATGTTCCTAGTCGTGGGTGTATCGAGACAGGGCATCGATATACCAGAATAGATTAGCGTATACGCTTCTCGACCCATGAAATGGGCGATAGATGATCCCATATCTATTGGTGTTTGACATCAGAGATGGTATAGGGGTGCTCAGTGGAGACTGGGTACACTGGACAGACTCGCCGAGAACTCATAGATGGTATTATACCTGACGTCAGATAGCAGTTCTCTGGTGACACTGGTACAGGTTAGTCTGTAGACCCGAGATCGTCATAGAGTCTTGTGTGATTCCCATTGTGCTTTGATTTCCACCTTAACACGTTCAAGATGACGTGCAAAACGGTGGTTTTTGGATACAGTCCCGAGTCACATGGAGGCAATGAGCGATAGGAGGGGATTTCGTCCTTCCCGGTATTGGGGGTAGATGTCGTGCTGTGCTCGATTGGCTATAACTGGAAGTCCCTAACTAGGGCTGATTTAGAGATTTACTGGTAAGTGTTATCAGTAGTTTCTCGACCCGTTATGAGCCTCGTATCGGCATGACTTATCGAGTTATTGGGGTCTGACGTTTACCACCCTAGACTTGATATGCAACATCTCAGACGAAGAGACCGGATTGTAGGTAGTGTTACTGACAGGCTTTACAGGAGCTAGAGCGGGCTTGCTTGTTGATCTTCTGATCACTCAATACCCGGGTAGCCGTTACGTCCAGCTAGTACCGCTGACGGCTTGTGGATACTTGATATGATCATCACCTACTGCCGGCGTATTGACGAGTCTTTAGAGTCCTACACAGAGGTTTTACTAGCTCAGGCAAAACGAATTAGGAGCACATATGTGATATGTGCGGGACCGAGATTAATACGAGTATGAGATGTCGTATTCTATTCTCGCGATATTTGTATCGGTCGGTTGTATGTGATATAGCCGGGTTATCGAATCAAGTGTTGATTCGATAAGTTAATACATAAAATATTAGTCGGTTATATGAGATATAGCCGGATTATTAAATCAAGTGTTGATTTGATAATTTAGTGTATAATTGTATATGTGATATACTAGTTTACATTAACTAATATTAGCTCACTTAAGCATTTATTTTCTCACATGTGCACACTTAATATATATGTGATATATATTAATTGTGTTTTATTTATGTGTCATGGTTGTTGATATATGCAGCATGGGTGTATGAGACTTACACCATGATAAAGATAATGTACGGTTTATTTATTTATTGTAATTCAATTATTAGTTGGAAATTTGTCACATGGCATGATACTTCATGAAGTTTTGAGATCCATTAACTTAGTCTACTAGTTTTGTCTTACATTAGATATTTATTAACCCAACTATTATCTAAACTCATGGTTAAGTCTTTACATGAGTAATATTAGATATTTTCTCATCCATGGTTGCCATTCACTCTCACAACATTATCACTCTTCATCTTCTTCTTCAAGCTCAAGAGCTCTCTAGTTTTTGAGCAAGTGAGAAATATTAGTGAGAAAATCAATTCTAAAGCGAGCAAAAATCCTACTTCATCATCCTCTACTAGATTAGCACTTTAGTATAGGGTGTTAGCTTCACTAATCTCGCATTAGTGAAGTAGTAGCTTGGTTAAGTGTCTCTTCGACGTAGATCATCTTCGGCCTCGAAGACTTTAAGCAAGTTCGTTCCTTTCTTCTTGTGAAGCCATGCTAGACTCCGGAAGATCACTACTTGGAGCGAATGGACTACTACACGGAGCTATTGAAGTGAAGGAACGGTCTACAAAGGTTGTATTCCTAGTTCACTTAGTTGTAAAGTAGTTTATAATTTATTTTGTATGATTCTCTAGTTAAAGATTCTAGTTTAGGGTTCTTTAGAACGGCAAAATTTTGAAAATGGCATGGTCGATGCCTCCCGAAACCTTGCTGTCGTTCATAGGATTGTGTAGAATTACGAAACCGAAATAACTCCGAAACATGAAGCAAGATTACCTATTTTCTGTCGAATTTTAAAGTCGTAGATTTTTTTTAAACAACTGCAGTATGTTGCATATGATGTAACATGAGCACTGAACCAAGACCAACCAATTTGGCCTGTTTTTGGCCGGCCAGACATGCCAAATTCCTAAGCTGGCCGGCCCAAACAATGCTTCTGGGGTTCGTCTTGGTTTGGTGCTTCAGGCTCTGGGTTTTGGCGTTTCAGGTGTTGTTTGTTTTTGCTAAATTTTCATGTGATATTAACTTTCTGCAAAGGCAACTCGGAGTGTTTCGTAGTCGTAATTCTAAGAGTTTTTCGGGTTACTTTAGACGGTGTTAAAAAGTTCGAATGGATATCAAATACCTATTTTAACCCTCACTGGAAAATTTTCCAAGAGTTGGATTTTTTCCGAGTTAAAGAACATTCAAACATTATGCAAGTAATGTGATGGACCCTCTAGAAGAACGAAACCCTAACTCGATTCTATGACCGTAAGAACCGCCGCCAAACCCTAGGGTTTGCGGTAGTTCTGCAGTGCCATAGGTGAGGCAAGAGTTGACCCTTCTACGGTTGGTCCATTGGTACTGTGGCATGTGCTGAATCTTTTTAAACTCCGCTCAAGTGTTGAGCTTTTTGGGTAATTTTGGGTGTTTGTTGATTCGGTCGGAATGTTTAACATCGTCTAGATTTTTGTGGAATGTGATACAATATGTGGAATTCATATAGTTAAGCATGAAATCCAAAGTATGTGATATTTTGGGTTTATGATGTCTAAGGTTATTATGGATTCCAAATATTGTAGTTTGACATTTTCTTTTCTGCGACCGTAAGTGTAATATGTGGTGTATCGCCGGTTTCGTTGCTATATCAACGACAATTAGGATACGCATATTTGCTTACGTTGATGACATGTGATGTTATGTGTTGCTGTGATATGTTATATTGGATCGTCGCTTTGTGAATAGCCGGGGGTTTTATGTGAGATGAGAGTTTTTATTTTCATTCATATAAAATTCAATGTATGTAATATTCTTTTATTGGGGCACTTTCGGGTTGAGGATGATGTCACCATTGTTTTATATTATTTACTTTTCCGCATTAGGATAGACCCAAGGAGGGGAGCACAAGTAACCGGGTTCTAGAGTCCAGTGGGAGACCAACTCGACGAGTCGAGTTCGGGTCTCCTAACTCTAGAATTGGTAGGGTTGCTTGCAGCTCTCGTAGGGGTCTAGGGATGTGGATTTGGCTATTCATCGCGACCGTGGAATCCGTGTTTTATACAGGTTCAAAATAAAACACAGACCTCCTAGTATATCCAATATTTCATATGTTATCTTCTGCTGCTGATATTCTGTGATGTGATCACTTTATATGTTTGAGACGAATGCTTTATTATTATATATATATGATATATAATAAACGTTGCTTATGTTTTGCACCCGCGCTAGTCCCGCCCCGCTATGCCGTTAGTTAAGAAACCTAATAGTGCATAACGGGACACCGTGGCGAATGCGGATGGCATAAACGTACGTTGTATTTTCGTTTCTTCTGTGATACTTAGGAAGCATAAATGATGAGACTTCATTAATTAGATTAATGGAAGAAAAGAAACCTAAAAGATGTTGTAGAATCAAATTTTCAAAAAGGGTAGCTCTAGTTTTTCGCTTTGCATAGCGGTATTTCTTGTAGAATATCCAGCACCTTATTTGATAAGAAAAGAGCCGAGATCCCTTCACCGAGAGTGACCACTTTAGCAAAAACTAGCAGATGCTACAAGACTCGGTTTTGTTTTTGATTGTTTCTTTTAGTTCTTGCTTTGCACAGCGGTATTTGTGAAATATCCTGCACCTTATTCAAGAAAAGAGCCGAGATCCCTTCACCGGAAGTGACCTCTTTAGCGAAACTAATAAAAAGCTTCAAAAACACTTCTTTTCAAAAATCACTTGTTTCTACAACGATATCAAGTTCATTACGCAAAAGGTTTTCTTAAAAACCTGTCGCAGCCCTCCGTCATTTTAGATAAGAACTATTTAGTATTCGTGCTGCGTTTGTTGGCCTTTGTCAAGGCATAGTGTGCGGTAGCTGAATGGTGCTTATCTGCTTAAGCATGTGATGTGATTGGATTAGGGTAGTCGTACGACCTTGTTGGCCTTTGTCAAGGGTCGTGCGGGTGGGTTTAATTCAATCAGGAAATGACGGGTTGAACTTGACTAGCGTCCTATGGTTTGTTGGCCTTTGTCAAGATCATAGGGGGTTAGGGACAAAATATTATCGGGAATTTCAAGTGTTGAAATTTGCAATGAGATTGCATACCTTCTATGAGATAGTTGGATCCCGATATCCACTGTGAGTAAGAGTTACTTCTGGGAGACTTTTACACATGACAATTAGCCGATCAAGTAGGTGTCTAGAAAGGTGTTAACGGGGTTATGCCTCTAGGAAAACGAGATTTATTTTAATTAGGTCCGTGCGAAAGCACGGGGAACCTCCCTCAAAGTACCAACACTGGCCTGGCTGAAAGATTGGCGAACTTGTAATGTGTAATTAATCCCGGTTAGTCTTTCCTTTTAGGATTTAAAGGAAGATTCGATAAAAACAGTGGGAGCCATCCTGATTAGATAAAATAATAACCAATCTGATCTTGTAAGAGCATACACTAAAGTGTTTTCTTCTCTCTCTCTCCAGATAGCGACCATGTCAGGCCTTAATCAAGATAATAATATGGATGTATTGACCGAACCCGCTTGTTATACTGAGCAGAGGAACGTTGATTCCGTTCTTTCTTATAATTGTTATAAGACTGAGTAAGGAATAGGGACATATCCGGATTCCCACGCCGCCCAAACGAAGAATAAGCATGTTGATGCATCTTCTTCGGGTGTGTTACTTATTGAGAACTGTTTCTCAGTTCACTCTACGTCCTGGGTATTAGATATCGGATCGGGATCCCACATATGTAATATGTTATATGGGCTAAGAAAAGGTAAAGAACTGGGAATGGGTGATCATTCCATAAGAGTAGGGAATGGTGCAAATGTTGCAGCCAAAGCAGTAGGCGAATATCACCTTGTATTACCAAATGGTAATACATTGATTCTGAACGAATGCTATTACATTCCGACCCTAATATGCAATCTTATATCAGTTTCTTTATTAAATAAAGAAGGATATAATTTTGTAGTACAGGATAATGTTATGAACAACTTCCTGAATCAAAAGTTGATTGGATCAGACTCGTTAAATAATGGCATATACATTCTAAATCAAACCACAGTTCTTAATGTACAAAACACACACAAGAGGAAAAGTTCAGAAATGAATAAATTCTTCTTGTGGTATTGTAGACTAGGTCATATCAATGCGACACGACTAGCTAAGTTACATAAGGATGGATATTTGAATCCGTTCGAATTTTCATCTTATGACACTTGCCAGTCATGTCTCAAAAGCAAGATGACCAAAACTCCGTTTACAAGACACGGAGAAAGAGTTACGGAACTCATGGGACTGATACATAGTGATGTATGTGGTCCCATGTCTACACATACCAGGAATGGTTCCTCATACTTCATTACATTAACTGACGATCTCTCAAAATTCGGACATGTGTTCCTGTTGAAACACAAGTCTGAAGCTTTTGAGAAATTCAAAGAATATAAACACGAAGTCGAGAACCAAACGGGTAAAAGTATTAAAATTCTTCGATCTGATCGAGGAGGAGAATACTTGAGCAATGAGTTCCTGGATTATCTAAAAGAGAATGAGATTCTCTCTCAGCTTACTCCTCCGTATACACCACAGCACAATGGTGTATCGGAATGGAGGAATCGCACCTTATTGGATATGGTGCGCTCTATGATGAGCACCGCTGAGTTACCTATTTCCTTTTGGGGTTATGCGCTGGAAACGGCCGCATACCTATTGAATAGAGTTCCAACCAAATCGGTGCCTACCACTCCATATGAGATATTGAATGGGAAGAAACCATCTCTTAAACAAGTTAAGATATGGGGTTATCCGGCCTATGTTAAAAAGCAAAATCCGGACAAGCTCAAGACAAGATCAGTTCTTTGCAAGTTTGTGGGATATCCAAGCAATTCGTATGGATATCATTTTTATCTCAGTGAGGAACAAAAGGTGTTTGTTGCTCAACATGCCACCTTTTTAGAAAAGGAATTTCTTGCGAAAGAGATTAGTGGCAAAGAGGTAGAGCTGGAAGAAGTTCCAACTGCACAAACTACAGAAGAAGATTTGGTAGAACCGGAGGATTTGATAGTTCCCAACAAATCTCAGCCTCTCCGCCGATCTGGTAGGGTTTCTCATCCACCTGAGAGATACTGCGGTTTTCTCATTGATGGTGGGAGCGAGGATTGCATCATGGAAGATGATGACCCAACTAGTTTCGAGCAGGCCATCACGAGTGGGGACTTAGTGAAGTGGTTGGATGCAATGCGATCTGAGATGGAATCCATGTACACCAACAAAGTATGGACTTTGGAAGTTGCTCCTGAAGGGGTAAAACCCATTGGGAGCAAATTGATCTTTAAGAAGAAACTTGGTGTAGATGGAAAAGTTGAGACTTTCAAAACTAGACTTGTTGCAAAGGGTTTTCGTCAACGACCAGGTGTGGATTATAACGAAACCTTTTCTCCAGTGGCTATGCTTAAGTCCATCCAGATCCTACTTGCCATTGTTGCATACCATGACTATGAAATCTGACAAATGGATGTTAAGACCGTCTTTCTAAACGGTGATTTAGAGGAGAACGTGTACATGACTCAGCCAGAGGGCTTCGTAGACAGTGGGAGCAGCGGAAAGGTGTGCAAGCTGCTTAAATCCATCTACGGGTTAAAGCAGGTATCGCTGAGTTGGAAAATCTATTTTGATGTCGTTAGCAAAGAGTTTGACTTCGTCAAAAACGTAGATGAAACTTGTATATACAAGAAGGTGGCAGAGAGTAAGTTTGTCTTCTTCGTATTGTACGTGGATGACATACTCTTGATAGGAAATGACATTCCTATGCTGCACTCGGTCAAGCTCTTCTTATCACAAAAATTCTCAATGAAAGATCTAGGTGATGCCTCCTACATCTTGGGGATTAAGATCTATAGAGATAGATCTAAAAGGATACTAGGATTGTCCCAATCCAGGTACATTGACACCATACTGAAGAGGTTTAGTATGGAAGAATCCAAGCGTGGATTTTTACCCACAATCTCAAGACTCACTCTCTCCAAAAAGATGTCTCCCGAGACTGATTTGGAGAGAGCTCGCATGCAAGAGATACCCTATGCTTTGGCAGTAGGCTCTATCATATACGCGATGCTATATATCAGAACTGATGTAGCATACTCACTAAGTGTAGTGAGTAGGTATCAAGCAGATTCAGGAGAGAGTCACTGGACAGCTGTGAAGAGCATTCTTAAGTACTTGAGAAGGACTAAAGAGATACTCTTGGTGTATGGTAATGGAGAACTCAAAGTGGAGTTCTTTACCGATTCGAGCTTCCAGAGTGATAAGGACGACTCTAAGTCGGTCTTGGGATTTATCTTTACCCTCAATGGAGGGGCGACGGCCGCGGAATTTCTGTTTCAGGGTCCGCCATTGATTTCTTAGCGCAAGGAGCCTCCTCATCATCCGTCAGTGAATGAGAAATCACATGACAAGTCGCTACGTAGTCTTCGGATTCATCCGATAAGTTTTCTCCATCGTTTTCATCCTCGACGAAAGAACAAGTTGCCCCCGGCGTGTCCGTCTTCTTTGGAGAGTGCGGCTGTGGGGGGTTTACCTTCCAGCTTTCGGACAGCGTGAACTTGCCTTGCAGGTATTGATCCTCGATCCATCCCTTAAAGACGAAACAATCCTCAATCGGGTGACTTACCGTTTGGTGGTAAGGGCAATAATTAGGATTATTAAGATCGCCTGGCTGCAACGGACGTTTTGGATTCGGCAGATTAATGAGTCTGTTGCGCACTGCCAGCTCGAACAGTCTTCTCGTTTTATTCTGAGGAAACGAGTAATGACGTCCTAGCCTTTCTTCGAGGGATGGACGTGGACGCACGTTGTTTTGGCGAGCGACCGGCTTTGAGTTGCTCGACTGTTGCTGAGCGTTGGCGACGATGATCACTTTTCCTTTCTCATTTCGGGGATCGAGTCTTGGAGGAGACGGTCTATGGCCCATCTGGTCCATTTGGGCTAATTTGTCGATCAAGGCCTGGAAGGTGGTCGGCCTGAAGAACATCATGAATTGCGAGATGGTCGCCTGCGGATCGAGAGTGCCCACAAACATGCCTACCGCAGGTGCCTCTTCTATGCGTTGTTCGCATTTCGACCATAAGTTCCGCCATCGTGTTGCGTATTGGACCCACGTTTCGCTCGGCCTTATCCTGGCGTTTATCAGTGCTGTTATCGGAGTGTGTTCACTAGCACTCGCGAATCTTTGTGTAAACAGCAGCTCCATCTCTGCAAATGTTTTGATAGAGTCGTTAGGCAGCTCCGAATACCATTCAAAGGCTGTTTCTGCTAAGCTGCCGACGAATTGACGTAGCAACAATTTGTCATCGCCTCCAGTATTGCCGCATAAGGCCCTGAATTGAGCGACATGCTGATGCGGATTCCCTGTCCCTTTATATACGTGGAATTTAGGGATCGTATATCCTGGCGGGTAATTAATTTGGTCATACCAGCTCGGATACGGTCGTCCGGTTCTAACAGTTTGCCCAGCCGCTTCATTCACCTGATGAACCCGGATCTGCTGAGCTATATATTCGTCTAGGTCGACTTTGGAGATTGCCTCCTCCTTGGCTGTTGATAGAGCCGGCGGAGGATTTGACGTTTCTCCCCTGTCGTCTTCAAGGACAATCGGAGGATCTTCAGCAGGAGGGTCCGGCTGTAACATCATCCCTACCATATCTTTGAAGAGGAGCGCCATCTGTTTTATGTTAGCCGCTTGCTCTGCAGCTTCTTTGTCCCTCTTTTCGAGGACTCTGCGTAAAAAGTCAGCGTCAGTTTCTTGTTCTTGACGCTCATCCGAAGACGTTTCAGAGCTTTCTTTTGGCTCAGTGAGTGCAGCCATTGTAGTCATCATTTCCTGAAGCTTTTGTTGTTGCTCCTGGGCTTTCGTCACGGATCGGGTGAGCGGTCGGTGGCCCGTAGAAGTGCGGCTTTCCTCCTTTCCAGAAGCCATATAAACAGTATGCACCACCATGCCCCCAGACTTGGGGCGTTTGTGTTCGGTGTCTTTGCGATTTGCCGAAGACACAGGGGCTTTTTGCGGCCTCCTTTTTTGAGTGATTGGAGTTAAGGGAGCCGTTGTAGTGGGCATCCGAGTAGCTTTTGCTTCTTGTGGTTTGATAGAGTAATCCTTCCCCTGCCGAACCTTCATATTTTTCTGTCGTCTGAGGCAGTCTCGATCGATCACCGACTCTTGGACCTGTCGCAAGACTTTGTAAATTTTAGAGGACAGCCGTTGAGGGGGCTGCTCTAGCTTCTTCTCTGGAGTATTCTCCACAGGTGAAGGAGTTCGTTTCAACATCGCAGTAGGAGAGTTTCTGCGCACCTTGTTGAGCAACTCAAAGCTGTTCCTGGTTGTTGAGCAACTCAAAGTTAATTACGCTACCGCATCGCGGTAACAACTTTCTCCTTCTCCAGAATTTCACTTCGTGTCGTGTATGTTTGTTTTGTTTGTGGTTGCCCGTGGATTGTATACGGAGACTGAGTAATGCCGTCGCCCGTAGGACGTGGATTAGTCCAAATCCGTATTTACTTAGATTTGGGTTTGGTGTTTTTAGTTTAAGGATACGTTAGTCGCGTTGCGGCTAAGATCAACTTAAACGTTCGTTAAGGATACGCTAGTCCTGTTTGAGACTAATATCAACTTAACGTGATCGTTTAGATCCGACAAAAGAGCGTTTAGGCTCTATTGTTCCAGTTTGGGAGATTCATAGTCCAATTTGGGACTAAAGTCTGTTTGGAGGATACGTTAGCCATTTTTGAGGCTAAGATCGACTCAAACGTTTGTTAAGGATACGTTAGTCCAATTTGAGACTAAGATCAACTTAACAGGACCGTTTAGATCCGACAAAAGAGCATTTGGGCTATATTGTGCCAGTTTAGGAACGTGGTAGTCCATATTCCAGTTTAGGGACGTGGTGGTCCAATATTAGTTTAGGGACGTCTCGGTCCGATATTAGTTTAAGGACGTCTCGGTCCGATATTAGTTTAAGGACGTTTCGGTCCACGAGTTTAAGGACCCCGCAGTCCATATGGGTTTGTGGTCGTTGGGACCCGTCACCTCTTTGACGTCGTTGAGGAATTACAACGACGGATGTCAAAGGAGTTCGGAGATGTACCCTCGAACCGGATGTAAATTGATTTAGAAGAGCAATTTTGCTCAGTCAATTTAATTTAAGGACTTATGGCCAAAATTGGGCTAAGTCCAGTTGAAATGTCCAACATTTTATTTGCTTTTGCATTGCATTTCTTTGTTTTTATTTTTATTTTTATTTGGACCTTGCCCAGAAAGGATGCAGAGCATCAATTTGTTTGGGGCTCTGCCCTTTTATTGCCTTGCAATTTAATTAGGCCTACTTGGTCTTTTTGGTTTGGGCCTGGCCCTTTAGAAAATGCATTGCATTTGTCAAGCGCTTTGCGCCAATCAGAGAGCACAACAGTGCAGATTTGTAAGTGCAAAGCACTATTAATTTTAGAATCTTTTAGATTCAAGAACCAATGGTTCATAAAAGAAGTGCAAAGCACTATTTGATTTCTTGATCTAATTTGGATCAAAGAAAAACAAGTTTGTTTATTTCAAGAACCAAAGGTTCATAAAAGTGCAAAGCACTATATTTCTGTTTTTCTTGTTTTAGAGAACCAGTGGTTCATAAGAAGTGCAAAGCACTATTAATTTAAAAACCTTTTAGGTTCAAGAACCGATGGTTCATACAACAAGTGCAAGGCACTATTTGATTTATTTCTAAAATTTAAACCGTCCCGTTTAAGTTGATCTTAGCCCCAAACACGGCTAGCGCATCCTTAGACATTTAAATGAATGATAAAACCCTCAATCAGCTTTGGTTCAAGGGTACATCTCTGAGCTCCTCTGACACCTATCGTTGTAATCCTTCAACGATGTTAGAGAGGTGATGAGTCCAGATGGCCATAAATTAAATGAATCACCACGCCAGGTTGATCTTAGTCCAAAGCAAGACTAACGTATCCTTGACGAATGTTTAAGTTGATCTTAGTCGCAACGCGACTAATGCATCCTTAAACTAAAAACACCAAACCCAAATCTAAGTAAATACGGATTTAGGGATGTTCCCCTCCGAACGGCGGCCTGCGACGTCGGGACGTCACGTGCCTGAGGTTCGGGGCAGATGCTATTTGGTTTTTATCCGTCTATCTCTTCGAAGATGCCAAGTTGATTTATGGCACCGTGTATCGAAGGTTTAGACGGATGCGGCCGATGTAGCAGACTTTGTCAGATTCCCCCTCGCTTGAGGGGTTTTTGATTGTGGGGACGCTCTTCCCTGCAGGCGCAAGCCCCTGCAGTTAATTACGCTACCGCTTTGCGGTAACAACTTTCTCCTGCTCCAGAATTTCACTTCGTGTCGTGTGTGTTTGTTTTATTTGTGGTTGCCCGTGGATTGTATACGGAGACTGAGTAATGCCGTCGCCCGTAGGACGTGGATTAGTCCAAATCCGTATTTACTTAGATTTGGGTTTGGTGTTTTTAGTTTAAGGATACGTTAGTCGCGTTGCGGCTAAGATCAACTTAAACGTTCGTTAAGGATACGTTAGTCCTGTTTGAGACTAAGATCAACTTAACGGGACCATTTAGGTCCGACAAAAGAGCATTTGGGCTCTATTTTGCCAGTTTAGGGACGTGGTGGTCCGTCGCCAGTTTAAGGACGTAGTAGTCCATCGCCAGTTTTAGGGACGTGGTGGTCCATTATTAGTTTAGGGACGTTTCGGTCCGATATTAGTTTAGGGACGTTTCGGTCCATCGCCAGTTTAAGGACGTAGTGGTCCATCGCCAGTTTTAGGGACGTGGTGGTCCATTATTAGTTTAGGGACGTTTCGGTCCGATATTAGTTTAGGGACGTTTCGGTCCATCGCCAGTTTAAGGACGTAGTGGTCCATCGCCAGTTTTAGGGACGTGGTGGTCCATTATTAGTTTAGGGACGTTTCGGTCCGATATTAGTTTAGGGACGTTTCGGTCCATCGCCAGTTTAAGGACGTAGTGGTCCATCGCCAGTTTTAGGGACGTGGTGGTCCATTATTAGTTTAGGGACGTTTCGGTCCGATATTAGTTTAGGGACATTTCGGTCCAATATTAGTTTAGGGACGTTTCGGTCCGATATTAGTTTATGGACATTTCGGTCCACGAGTTTAAAGACCCCGCAGTCCATATGGGTGTGTGGTCGTTGGGACCCGTCACCTCTTTGACGTCGTTGAGGAATTACAACGACGGATGTCAAAGGAGTTCGGAGATGTACCCTCGAACCGGATGTAAATTGATTTAGAAGAGCAATTTTGCTCAGTCAATTTAATTTAAGGACTTATGGCCAAAATTGGGCTAAGTCCAGTTGAAATGTTCAACATTTTATTTGCTTTTGCATTGCATTTCTTTTTTTTATTTTTATTTGGGCCTTGCCCAGAAAGGATGCAGAGCATCAATTTGTTTTGGGCTCTGCCCTTTTAGGAATGATGCAAGGCATCAATTTTATTTGGGCTCTGCCCTTGTATAAAGGATGCAAAGCATCAATTTATTTGGGCTCTGCCCATTTATTGCCTTGCAATTTAATTAGGCCCACTAGGTCCTTTTGATTTGGGCCTGGCCCTTTAAGAAATGCTTTGCATTTGTCAGGCGCATTGCGCCAATCAAAAAGCACAACAGTGCAAATTCATAAGTGCAAAGCACTATTAATTTGAGAATTTTTTTTAGATTCAAGAACCAATGGTTCATAAAAGAAGTGCAAAGCACTATTTGATTTCCTGATCTAATTCAGATCAAAGAAGAACAAGTTTTTCTTTTTATTTCAAGAACCGAAGGTTCATAAAAGTGCAAAGCACTATTTTTTTATTTCTGTTTTTTTTTATTTCTTGTTTTAGAGAGCCAGTGGTTCATAAGAAGTGCAAAGCACTATTAATTTAAAAAACCTTTTAGGTTCAAGAACCGATGGTTCATAAAACAAGTGCAAAGCACTATTTGATTTATTTCTAAGAAAAAACAAGTTTTTCTTGTTTTTCTTATCTCAGAGAACCAAAGGTTCATAAAAGTGCAAAGCACTATTTTATTTTATTTTATTTTTATTAAAGATCATTGATCTTGTTTTTTTAGATCTATGATCTGTTCATAAGAGAACTTTCTCTTTTTCTAAAGGTTTTTACCTTTTTTGTTCTTGAGGAGTTTCTCAGAGTTCTCTCTCTCTCTCTTTTTTTTCTTTTAGAAAAAAGTTCCTCTTCTTTAATTGAGGTCTGGGGTCCTTTTTATAATGCCCATAAATTAGTTAAATTTGTTAAAGAAATCTTTTTCTGAGTGATTTGGGAATTTTCCCCACCGTTGGATCTTTGATCCAAGGGCTTCTGCTTTGCAGAAGAAAATCTTCTTATTTTAACAAGAACAGAAAAGATTTCTTAAATCTTTTAATTCTGTTTGGCGCAGTGCCCCAGCGCGTGACACGTGTCGCGCTGTGCTGACAAAAGTCGCGCATTTTTTTTTTTTTGTCGCGCAGCGCAGTTGCGCTGCGCTGACACGTGTCGCGCAGCGCGCAGTTGCGCTGCGCTGACACGTGTCGCGCAGCGCGCAACTGCGCTGTGCGTTTTTTTTTTTTTTTTTTTTTTCTTCTCCGCAGCGCAGCGCAGCTGCGCTGACACGTGTCGCGCAGCGCGCAACTGCGCTGCGCGCAACTTTTTTTCTTTTTTTTTTTTTTTTTTTTTTTTTTAGCAGCGCAGTTGCGCTGCGCTGACACGTGTCGCGCAGCGCGCAGTTGCGTTGCGCTGACACGTGTCGCGCAGCGCGCAACTGCGCCTTTTTTTTTTTTTTTTTTTTTTTTTTTTTTTTAAGAGCTTTGCTCTGAAACTTTTGTGGAGCATATTTTAACTTTAATTTTAATTTTCTTTTTAATTTTCAAGACAGAGTTTTGCTCTGATTGGAGAAAAACAGAAGCATTGCTTCTTTTTCCATCTTCGAATTTAAACAGAGCTTTGCTCTGATTAAGGTAAACAAATGCCCCCCCACCGTTGCGCTTACGTGGTCTCCTAACGTGAGCGCAGCGGTGGCAGACTCCGAACCGTCGCGCCATCTTTTGGAAGCTGAAAGGGCACTTGATGCCTATAAATAGGACCTTTGGTCCTCGAAAATTTTTTACCACTTCAAGAATTTTGACTCAGAGCCTTGCTCTTGCCTAAGAATTTTCAGAGCCTTGCTCTTGATTTTTTTTTTTTTTTTTTTTTTTTTTTTTTTAAGAACTCCAGAGTTCATAACCATCATAGGTAAAAATTAAATTAAATTAAAGCTGATTAATAGAGCCTTGCTCTCCATAGATCCCTGATCTAAAGAAAACCTATTTAGGGTTTCATTTAGCAGAGCTTTGCTCTAAAGAGGTCCAAAGAGAACTCAGGAGAATCCTGTTAGGGTTCCATTAATAGAGCTTTGCTCTATAAAAGATTTTTCTTATATCTTCTTAATTAATGGAGCTTTGCTCCTCCCAACTTATATGACACTCGAGAATATTATTATTATTATATCATTTCATTTTTTTTTTCCAGAGCGGAGCTCTCAATATTTTCAGGGAATTTTCTTCAAATTCTCCTCATAACTGATTTTGACTGGTGTCGCTCCTGTCTGCAGAGCATTGCTCTCGAGGAGTTTAACTTTTAACTTTCTGTATTTTCTTGTTTATTAATATCCCTGTATTGTTTTCTTCAGGTATTATGGCGGTGCGTCTATACAGCTTGCACGAGTTCATCACTTATGAGGATATCCGTGTACAGGGCCGTTAACAGAACGGACGCTCAATGTGCAGAGGTCATGGGTCGTCTGAATGCCAGCGGTGGCTGGTTGCTACCTCGTCGTTCGGCCCTTTTGAAAGTCGTGCTGGGGTCAATATGGAGAGCACTCCCAGGTCTTCACGAGGCCTTACCGCTCAATGCGCTAGATGATGCCGAAGACAAGGTGCATTCAGTGTACCTGACGGGGCTGATTTCGAAGAAACGGCGAAACAACCTCGTTGACATCCTACATCAAATCTTTCAGCAGACGACAATCGTTGCTGCTTATCGAAGGCCGGAGGGGCTTGCCGATGATATTGACACCGAGGAGCGCGAGAGGCTGCGCATAAGAATAATTAGAAAGGCCAAAAGAAGTTTGGACGGCCTTACTTTTGAATTCCTCAATCCCTGCCCCGGATCTGAAGTTATTCCATTGTAATAATGTTTTCCTTTTACCGCTTTTCAAAATTGTAAGAATTTTTGCCAATATGAATGGAAACTTTTTACTTCAGCTTCTCCTATTTCCCGTCCTGAGTTTTCTGTCCATGCATAAATGAATGCGTCACGCATGCCAGATCAAATGTAGACCGGATATTCTCTCTGTCATCTTCTTTCTTTTAAAGTCAGCAGGCTGTCTTAATAACCATGGTTGATGGATGTCTAAAACGAGTATTCTGACTTCCTCAGGAAATAACGATGGCTTAGGCCGCAGGTTCAGGTCTAATGCCTAAGACTTTTCAATTCTATGAGCCGTGAGGGTCTCATAGAGGCTTTTCTCCCTACGGATCGAGAGGATCTCATAGGTGGATTTTCTCCTTAGGAATCGTGAGGATTCCTAAGTGTGGTTTTCTCTTATAAGTCGTAAGGATCTTATAAGAGAATTCTCCCTCTCACGAATCGAGAGGATTCGTAAGTGGTTGTTTCCCTCCTCGTCGAAATTCGACTTCGGAGAGTGAGACCCGTGAATAGTATGCAAGAGACCAGTTTGGATTGACTTGCAGGGTCCCATTGCTTAGGAAACAGGCTTCTTTTATGCCCACTGCCTAAGGCTTTATCTCACGAGTCGAGCCGCATCGAGAAAATCTCGTAAAGACATCAATTTCCTCACGAGTCGAAACGGATCGAGCAGATCTCGCAAGAACATCTTAACGTCGCATTTAACCTCTGCTCTTTACGACAGAAGCCCGTTAAGGTTGGTGGTACTTAGGGTTTTGGCCATCGTACCGTCGCATAAGCTGATATAGTCCTCGATAGGCAATCGTGCTGTTCGAGTAGCCCTGCGACTGCCGTGTCTCTGATCCCTTCGGGGGCTGGACAAGACGTCTTCAAGTAATCCTCCTTGGCAGTTTGACCGTCGGAAGAGCAAGCGCTAGGAATTTGCCATGCCGCTTTTTACTTGAGGTTAGGCTCATTTTGGAGAGCCCCGATGAGTCATAACCACTCCGCGCTGGTGTGGGAATGATCTCCGATAGTCTTTCGGGCTTTATATGAGTTGCCGTTAAGACCCTGAAGCTAGGAATTTGGCCTTTGCTTCGTTTGCTGGCATTGCGTCCTCTGTATCGAGACGAATGTCATGGTGGGAACTAGGGATTTTGCCGTGGCTCCATTTGTTTAATGACGTTCCGCCGGCTGTGTCGAGACGAACGTTGGGGTGACATCTCGTCTGCTGTATCGAGACGGACGTCGAAGTTGTGACCACTCCACACTGGTGCGGGATGATCTCCGATTGTCTTTCCGGTTTTATATGACTTGCTGTTAAAACCCTGAAGCTAGGAATTTGGCCTTCGCTTCGTTTGCTGGCATCGCGTCCTCTGTATCGAGACGAATGTCATGTTTGTCTCTAGGTTGCTGGTGAAACGTTGAGGTTTGGAACAAGGGATTTTGCCGTGACTCCTTTTGGTGATGTCGCGTCTGCTGTATCGAGACGAACGTCGAGGTGGTGACCACTCCATGTGGGATGATCTCCGGTGGTCTTTCAGGCTTTATATGACTTGCCGTTAAGACCTTGAAGCTAGGAATTTGGCCTTCGCTTCGTTTGCTGGCATCGCGTCCTCTGTATCGAGACGAATGTCATGGTTGTCTCTAGGTTGCTGGTGAAACGTTGAGGTTTGGAACAAGGGATTTTGCCGTGGCTCCTTTTGGTGATGTTGCGTCTGCTGTATCGAGACGAACGTCGAGGTGGTGACCACTCCATGTGGGATGATCTCCGGTGGTCTTTCAGGCTTTATATGACTTGCCGTTAAGACCTTGAAGCTAGGACTTTGGCCTTCGCTTCGTTTTCTTTGGCGCGTCCGAATCCTGTTGGAGGAAGAACGCTGGGGTCGACATCTCGTCTGCTGTATCGAGACGGACGTCGAGGTGGTAACCACTCCGTGCTGGTGCGAGATGATCTCCGATTGTCTTTCTGGTTTCATGTGAGTTACCGTAAAGACGTTGAAGCTAGGAATGTGGCCTTCGCTTCATTTGCTTTATCATGTCTGAATCCCTGCTGGAGGAAGAACGTTGAGGTTGACATTTCGTCTACTGTATCGAGACGAACGTCAAGGAGGTGACCACTTCATGTGAGATGGTCTCCGATTGTCTTTCCGGTTTTATGTGAGTTACCGTAAAGACGCTGAAGCTAGGAATGTGGCCTTCGCTTCATCTTCTTTGGTGTGTTCGGATCCTGTTGGAGGAAGGACCTCTCGTCTGCTGTATCGAGACGAACGTCGAGGTGGTGATCACTCTAAGCTGGTGCGAGATGATCTCCGATTGTCTTTCAGGCTTTTTATGACTTGCCATCAAGACGTATGAAGCTAGGAATTTGGCCTTCGCTTCATTTGCTTTGGCCCGTCCGAATCCTGCTGGGGAAAGAACGCTGGGGTGACATTTCATCTGCTGTGTTGAGATGAACGTCAAGGTGGAGCTGGGATTTTGTCATCGCTCCGCTTGATGGTGTAACATCTGTGTCCTGTTGGAATGAGGAGGCACACTGTTGTTGGTCTCTAGGCTGTAGACGTTGACGTCGAGACCCTGAAGCTCGGGATCTTCGTTTGCTTCGTTTGTTGACATTATGTCTGGGATATTGCGACATATGTCGAGGTTGTCTTTGGGTTGTCTATGAACCGTCGAGATTTGGCTTCGCTTTCTGGCGGAGCTTGTTGGGAAAGTATGGTTCCCTCTTTGTTTGTGCCCCTGGATTGTATACAGGGATCGATGTGATTTCACCTGTAGGGCAAAAGTTTCATTCTTTCATTTTTTTTTCTTTCCGCGATGCTCTATCATTTCAGCTTTTTATATCGCGAAAATCGCGATTGTCCAATCATTTCGGCTATTTTTCGCGGTGCCCAATCATTTCGGCTGTTTACTTTGTTTTTTACTCGCTGCTTTTTATCGCGAGTTGCCCAATCATTTCGGCTGTTTCTTTTATTTTTACTCGCTGTTTTTTATTGCGAGTTGCCCAATCATTTCGGCTATTTTGCATGCATACATTTTTACTTGCTGATTTTGTTTGCAAGTTGCCCCATCATTTCGGCTATTTCGTATGCATTTTTTTTTTGGGGGGGGGCTCGCTGATTTTTTTTGCGAGTAGAGGATTTAGGATCTGATACCAATCTTGGCATCAGCATCGCTGCGACTGGAATATTGCCAGGAGCGAATCATCATTTGCCGTGAAAGGACTTGGAATTTGATAACGGTTTAGGCATCAGCATCGCTGCAACTGGGATATTGCCAGGAGCGAATCATCATTTGCCTCTGTCGATGTTGAACAAAGGTGGCTTAGTAAACAGGGTTAAGGGTCCTGTCGGCTAAGGCTTTTGACTTCATGGGCCGTAAGGGTCTCACAAAGGTATTTTTCCCTACAAGTCGTGAGGATCTTGTAGGTGTATCTTCTCCTTAGGGATCGTGAGGATTCCTAAGTGTATGTTCCCCTGTAAGTCGTAAGGATCTTACAAAAGGATTTTCTCCTTGTAAGTCGAGAGGACTTACAAGTGTTGTTTACTGTACAAGCATATCCCTAGTCACGGATGGGACTTTGTTAGGGAAATATTTATTTGCGCCCGTGGATTGTATACAAGGGTCAGTATGAGCCGCTTGTAGGGCAATATTGGAAGTTTGTGGGGGTTTGCTTAAGCACAGGTTTAGGTCTCTGCGACTTAAGACTTTCAAATCATATGAGCCGTGAGGGTCACATAAGAGAGTTCTCCTTACGAGTCGTGAGGATCTCGCAAGTGTATTTTCTCCTTAGGAATCGTGGGGATCCCTAAGTGTGTTGCTCCTTTGTGAGTCGTAAGGATCTCACGCAGGTGGTTTCTCCTTACAGGGTCGGGAGGATCCTATAAGTGTTTCTTAACGAGGTTGCGCCCTTTCAGGTTTTCACAAACACTCGCCGGTAGCCCTGCTGTTTTTACTCACGGAGCCCTTTCGGGTTTTCATCCGTGCCCATTTTGCTTATGGACATACCGTTTTTTTTTTGTTTTTTTTTTTTTTTTTAATTTTTTAAGACGAGGTCGCGCCCTTTCGGGTTTTCACGAACACTCGCTGGTAGCCCTGCTGTTTTTACTCACGGAGCCCTTTCGGGTTTTCATCCGTGCCCATTTTGCTTGTGGACGTACCGTTTTTTTTTATCTTTTATTTTATTCTTTTTTTTTTAACGAGGTCGTGCCCTTTCGGGTTTTCACGAACATTCGTCGGTAGCCCTGCTGTTTTTACTCACGGAGTCCTTTCGGGTTTTCATCCGTGCCCATTTTGCTTGTGGACGTACCCCTTTTTTTTTAATACGTCAGCCTGAAGATGCTGCGGGTTGGGAGTAGTTTAACGACGTTTCGGTCATTTGCAAGTTTTAGGACATTGCGGTCCGTCGTTAGTTTAAGGACATCTCGGTCCGTTGTTAGTTTAAGGACGTTTCGGTCCGTTATCCAGTTTTAGGACGTAGTGGTCCGTTAGGCTTTCTCTATGAATGAGCATGATGCCCCCGGCGTGTCCATATTTTTTGGAGCATGCGGTTGTGGTGGGTTCACCTTCCAAATTTCGGACAACGCGAACTTGCCCTGTTGGTATTGGTCTTCAACCCAGTTCTTGAAGACGTAGCAATCCTCGATCATATGACCTACCGTTTGGTGGTAAGGGCAATAATTAGGATTATTAATATCGCCTGGCCACAACGGACGTTTTGGACTCGGCAGATTGATGAGTCTGTTGCACACTGCCAGCTCGAACAGTCCCTTTGTTTTATCTTGCGGAAACGAGTAAGGACGCTTCAACTTTTCTTGGAGGGATTGCTGCTCGTTGCTTCGGCGAGCGACCGGTCTAGGGTCACCTGATTGTTGGTGAGCGCTGGCGACGAGGGCCTTTTTTCCTTTTCTTTTATCCTTTTTGTTCGCTCCGTTGTTTGCAGGGCCGGGATTCTTTCCGAGTAGCATGCGATTGCATGGCTGAATGTTCTCGCAGCTTCTTAATTCCTTTATTTTTGAAATAGATTCCCCAAGGGAAGAGTTGGGGGTAGCTTCTTCGTCAGAGTCGCTTCCAAAGGTGATAATTTGTGATCCCTTGAAGTCGGTTATATGACAGTCGGTGGTGACTCTTTTGCGCTCATCTATCGCATTTTTCCGATGTCCACAAGCTTCACACTTTGTCCTGTCGAAGTGTCGCTTTTGAGCGACATACCCTTGCCACCAACAGTTAAAGGATTCGCAGTCTTCGGTAGGGTGTATGATCTTCTGATGATATAAACAGAAGTTAGGGTGCATCTCTACCTCAGAGCAAGGATTTTCTTCGGAGGGCGGTAGCTTCATTCCTACTGATAGAGCTTTGGCGAACCGTTTCCTCGTCTTGAATTTGTTTTTACCCGCAGTGTATGGCTTTTGATTTGACGGGAATACCTTGGTTCTTTCCAGTATGGCCATTTCATGCTCTTGATTGGCTTTTGCTTTCAGACGAATTTCATTTAGGAAGGCATCGATCAAATTGTCTGACGGCCGCGGAATTTCTGTTTCAGGGCCCACCGTTGATTTCCCAGTGCGAGGATCCTCCTCATCATCCGTCAGTGAATGAGAAATCACATGACAAGTCGCTACGTAGTCTTCGGATTCATCCGATAAGTTTTCTCCATCGTTTTCATCCTCGACGAAAGAACAAGTTGCCCCCGGCGTGTCCGTCTTCTTTGGAGAGTGCGGCTGTGGTGGGTTTACCTTCCAGCTTTCAGACAGCACGAACTTGCCTTGCAGGTATTGATCCTCGATCCATCCCTTAAAGACGAAACAATCCTCAATTGGGTGACTTACCGTTTGGTGGTAAGGGCAATAATTTGGATTATTAAGATCGCCTGGCTGCGACAGACGCTTTGGACTCGGCAGATTGATGAGTCTGTTACGCACTGCCAGCTCAAACAGTCTTCTCGTTTTATTCTGAGGAAACGAGTAAGGACGTCCTAGCCTCTCTTCGAGGGATGGACGTGGACGCACGTTGTTTTGGCGAGCGACCGGCTTTGAGTTGCTTGACTGTTGCTGAGCGTTGGCGACGATGATCGCTTTTCCTTTCTCATTTCGGGGATCGGGTCTTGGAGGAGACGGTCTATGGCCCATCTGGTCCATTTGGGCTAATTTGTCGATCAAGGCCTGGAAGGTGGTCGGCCTGAAGAACATCATGAATTGCGAGATGGTCGCTTGCGGATCGAGAGTGCCCACAAACATGCCTACCGCAGGTGCCTCTTCTATGCGTTGTTCGCATTTCGACCATAGGTTCCGCCATCGTGTTGCGTATTGGACCCAAGTTTCGCCGGGCCTTATCCTGGCATTTATCAGTGCTGTAATCGGGGTGCGTTCACTAGCACTTGCGAATCTTTGTGTAAACAGCAGTTCCATCTCTGCAAATGTTTTGACAGAGTCGTTAGGTAGCTCCGAATACCATTCAAAGGCTATTTCTGCTAAGCTGCCGACGAATTGACGTAGCAACAATTTGTCATCGCCTCCAGTATTGCCGCATAAGGCCCTGAATTGAGCGACATGCTGATGCGGATTCCCTGTCCCTTTATATTCGTGGAATTTAGGGATCGTATATCCTGGCGGGTAACTAATTTGGTCATACCAGCTCGGATACGGTCGTCCGGTTCTAACAATTTGCCCAGCCGCTTCATTCGCCTGATGAAGCCGGATCTGCTGAGCTATATATTCGTCTAGGTCGACTTTGGAGATTGCCTCCTCCTTGGCTGTTGATAGAGCCGGCGGAGGATTTGACGTTTCTCCCCTGTCTTCTTCAAGAACGATCGGAGGATCTTCGGCAGGAGGGTCCGGCTGTAACATCATCCCTACCATATCTTTGAAGAGGAGCGCCATCTGTTTTATGTTTGCCGCCTGCTCTGCAGCTTCTTTGTCCCTCTTTTCGAGGACTCTGCGTAAAAAGTCAGCGTCAGTTTCTTGTTCTTGACGCTCATCCGAAGACATTTCAGAGCTTTCTTTTGGCTCAGTGAGTGCAGCCATTGTAGTCATCATTTCTTGAAGCTTTTGTTGTTGCTCCTGGGCTTTCGTCACGGATCGGGTGAGCGGTCGGTGGCCCGTAGAAGTGCGGCTTTCCTCCTTTCCAGAAACCATATAAACAGTATGCACCACCATGCCCCCAGACTTGGGGCGTTTGTGTTCGGTGTCTTTGCGATTTGCCGAAGACACAGGGGCTTTTTGCGGCCTCCTTTTTTGAGTGATTGGAATTAAGGGAACCGTTGTAGTGGGCACCCGAGTAGCTTTTGCTTCTTGTGGTTTGACAGAGTAATCCTTCCCCTGCCGAACCTTCATCTTTTTCTGTCGTCGGAGGCAGTCTCGATCGATCACCGACTCTTGGACCTGTCGCCAGACTTTGTAAATTTTAGAGGACAGCCGTTGAGGGGGCTGCTCTAGTTTCTTCTCTGGAGTATTCTCCACAGGTGAAGGAGTTCGTTTCAACATCGCAGTAGGAGAGTTTCTGCGCACCTTGTTGAGCAGTTCAAAGTTGTTCTTGGTTGGAACAGCAGTATCGATTCTCACCATCGGAGCTGACGGAGTTATCCCAGAGGGGGAGTTGCCCCCAGCCTTCCTTACTCGGCGCCAGTAGCGACGTCGGGCATGTCGTGCTGATGGAGTTGTTTCAGCTATAGGGGTGACCTCCTCATGCCCCCTGTGTTGGTTAGAATATACCGGTACCAGCTTTTTAAAGATCGACGTCCGTTGAACGGGGACGGCCAACTTGTCAGAAGCGGACTTCTGAACATGGGAAGCAACCTTGGTGATTTTGCCAGGAACGGGAGTTGGGATGGCTATCCGCTTCGGGATAACGCCTTCTGGTATGGCAGGCTTCTTCATGGGCCCGATGGAGCTCTGGCCTAATCCATTAAAACCTGAAGCAGTGGAGTTGGGCGACCTGTTGAGAGGGGTCGCGGCAGTGGTGAGTCGATCGAAGACCGACTTCTTTGGAGCTTCTTGCAATGTCATTGGGGCGTTGAAGCTCATTGATGGGAGCATGGTCCCAAAAAATAGTCCAGTGGTGGCTTGAGCCACCTGCTCCACCGACATTTTGAAAAGGGAGGCCGCTTGGGGCCCATAAGTCACTCCTCCAGTAATGACGGAGCGAGAGTTGTTGCTGCAGGCGATGCAGTTCGAAGCCATTGATCTTTTGTTTTCTGCACGGAGCAAGACACCAAATCTTAGTACCTTGAATCCACAGGCAATCACAGCAAACCGCGATTTGTTCGCGAACACGACACACGAAGTGTGGAGTGGAAAGAGGAAGAGGTCCCACCGGGCGTGCCAGAATCTGTTCCCCTCCGAACGGCGGCCTGCGACGTCGGGACGTCACGTGCCTGAGGTTCGGGGCAGATGCTATTTGGTTTTTATCCGTCTATCTCTTCGAAGATGCCAAGTTGATTTATGGCACCGTGTATCGAAGGTTTAGACGGATGCGGCCGATGTAGCAGACTTTGTCAGATTCCCCCTCGCTTGAGGGGTTTTTGATTGTGGGGACGCTCTTCCCTGCAGGCGCAAGCCCCTGCAGTTAATTACGCTACCGCTTTGCGGTAACAACTTTCTCCTGCTCCAGAATTTCACTTCGTGTCGTGTGTGTTTGTTTTATTTGTGGTTGCCCGTGGATTGTATACGGAGACTGAGTAATGCCGTCGCCCGTAGGACGTGGATTAGTCCAAATCCGTATTTACTTAGATTTGGGTTTGGTGTTTTTAGTTTAAGGATACGTTAGTCGCGTTGCGGCTAAGATCAACTTAAACGTTCGTTAAGGATACGTTAGTCCTGTTTGAGACTAAGATCAACTTAACGGGACCATTTAGGTCCGACAAAAGAGCATTTGGGCTCTATTTTGCCAGTTTAGGGACGTGGTGGTCCGTCGCCAGTTTAAGGACGTAGTGGTCCATCGCCAGTTTTAGGGACGTGGTGGTCCATTATTAGTTTAGGGACGTTTCGGTCCGATATTAGTTTAGGGACGTTTCGGTCCATCGCCAGTTTAAGGACGTAGTGGTCCATCGCCAGTTTTAGGGACGTGGTGGTCCATTATTAGTTTAGGGACGTTTCGGTCCGATATTAGTTTAGGGACGTTTCGGTCCATCGCCAGTTTAAGGACGTAGTGGTCCATCGCCAGTTTTAGGGACGTGGTGGTCCATTATTAGTTTAGGGACGTTTCGGTCCGATATTAGTTTAGGGACGTTTCGGTCCATCGCCAGTTTAAGGACGTAGTGGTCCATCGCCAGTTTTAGGGACGTGGTGGTCCATTATTAGTTTAGGGACGTTTCGGTCCGATATTAGTTTAGGGACGTTTCGGTCCAATTTTTAGTTTAGGGACATTTCGGTCCAATATTAGTTTAGGGACGTTTCGGTCCGATATTAGTTTATGGACATTTCGGTCCACGAGTTTAAAGACCCCGCAGTCCATATGGGTGTGTGGTCGTTGGGACCCGTCACCTCTTTGACGTCGTTGAGGAATTACAACGACGGATGTCAAAGGAGTTCGGAGATGTACCCTCGAACCGGATGTAAATTGATTTAGAAGAGCAATTTTGCTCAGTCAATTTAATTTAAGGACTTATGGCCAAAATTGGGCTAAGTCCAGTTGAAATGTTCAACATTTTATTTGCTTTTGCATTGCATTTCTTTTTTTTATTTTTATTTTTATTTGGGCCTTGCCCAGAAAGGATGCAGAGCATCAATTTGTTTTGGGCTCTGCCCTTTTAGGAATGATGCAAGGCATCAATTTTATTTTGGCTCTGCCCTTGTATAAAGGATGCAAAGCATCAATTTATTTGGGCTCTGCCCATTTATTGCCTTGCAATTTAATTAGGCCCACTAGGTCCTTTTGATTTGGGCCTGGCCCTTTAAGAAATGCTTTGCATTTGTCAGGCGCATTGCGCCAATCAAAAAGCACAACAGTGCAAATTCATAAGTGCAAAGCACTATTAATTTGAGAATTTTTTTTAGATTCAAGAACCAATGGTTCATAAAAGAAGTGCAAAGCACTATTTGATTTCCTGATCTAATTCAGATCAAAGAAGAACAAGTTTTTCTTTTTATTTCAAGAACCGAAGGTTCATAAAAGTGCAAAGCACTATTTTTTTATTTCTGTTTTTTTTTATTTCTTGTTTTAGAGAGCCAGTGGTTCATAAGAAGTGCAAAGCACTATTAATTTAAAAAACCTTTTAGGTTCAAGAACCGATGGTTCATAAAACAAGTGCAAAGCACTATTTGATTTATTTCTAAGAAAAAACAAGTTTTTCTTGTTTTTCTTATCTCAGAGAACCAAAGGTTCATAAAAGTGCAAAGCACTATTTTATTTTATTTTATTTTTATTAAAGATCATTGATCTTGTTTTTTTAGATCTATGATCTGTTCATAAGAGAACTTTCTCTTTTTCTAAAGGTTTTTACCTTTTTTGTTCTTGAGGAGTTTCTCAGAGTTCTCTCTCTCTCTCTCTTTTTTCTTTTAGAAAAAAGTTCCTCTTCTTTAATTGAGGTCTGGGGTCCTTTTTATAATGCCCATAAATTAGTTAAATTTGTTAAAGAAATCTTTTTCTGAGTGATTTGGGAATTTTCCCCACCGTTGGATCTTTGATCCAAGGGCTTCTGCTTTGCAGAAGAAAATCTTCTTATTTTAACAAGAACAGAAAAGATTTCTTAAATCTTTTAATTCTGTTTGGCGCAGTGCCCCAGCGCGTGACACGTGTCGCGCTGTGCTGACACGTGTCGCGCATTTTTTTTTTTTTTTTTGTCGCGCAGCGCGCAGTTGCGCTGCGCTGACACGTGTCGCGCAGCGCGCAGTTGCGCTGCGCTGACACGTGTCGCGCAGCGCGCAACTGCGCTGTGCGTTTTTTTTTTTTTTTTTTTTTCCGCAGCGCAGCGCAGCTGCGCTGACACGTGTCGCGCAGCGCGCAACTTTTTTTTTTTTTTTTTTTTTTTTTTTTTTTTTTTTAGCAGCGCAGTTGCGCTGCGCTGACACGTGTCGCGCAGCGCGCAACTGCGCCTTTTTTTTTTTTTTTTTTTTTTTTTTTTTTTAAGAGCTTTGCTCTGAAGCTTTTGTGGAGCATATTTTAACTTTAATTTTAATTTTCTTTTTAATTTTCAAGACAGAGTTTTGCTCTGATTGGAGAAAAACAGAAGCATTGCTTCTTTTTCCATCTTCGAATTTAAACAGAGCTTTGCTCTGATTAAGGTAAACAGGCGGTATACTGGAAGAGTTCCAAGAAGGAAACCATGGCAGACTCGACGATGGAGGCTGAATACATCGCTGCCAACGATGCTGCCAAAGAGGCTGTCTGAATGAAGAAGTTCATAACTGAACTTAGAGTGGTTCCATCCATTGAGTATCCAATACCTTTGTATTGTGATAACAATGGACCGGTGGCTTTGGCCAAGGAACCCAGGTCCCATCAGCGATCCAGGCATATTCTGAGGCGGTATCACCTGATCCGGGAGATAACTGATCACCGGGAGATCGAGGTCAGGAGAGTTGGCACGAAGAACAACACAGCGGATCCACACACGAAGGCCATTCCACAGATACAGTTCGAGAGACTCTTCGGGATGTTGGGTATGCGATACTACAACAACAGGCCCTAGTGCAAGTGGGAGATTGTTAGTTGTATGTATGCCCTAGAGGCCATTATTGTATATATGATGTATATTATAGTGGATGCTTGGACATATATAGAGAGGACTTTCTTGCTCGACATGATAGTATACTATCTGGTTCCTCTTTATCTTAACATGTATACTTGTCTCTTGATACTGTCTCATGGTTACATGTTGGTAAAGCCTTTAGGATGTGTACTTGCCTAGCAGGATTATGATGCAGATCATACTAGTGGGGCCATGGTAGTCCATAAGTTCATCCTTTAATGTTCCTAGTCATGGGTGTATCGAGACAGGGCATCGATATACCAGAGTAGACTAGCGTATACGCTTGTCGACCCATGAGATGGACGATGGATAATCCCATATCCATTGGTGTTTGACATCAGAGATGGTATACGGGTGCTCAGTAGAGACTGTGTACACTGGACAGACTCGCCGAGAACTCCTAGATGGTATTATACCTGACGTCAGATAGCAGTTCTCTGGTGACACTGGTACAACTTAGTCTGTAGACCCGAGATCGTCATAGAGTCTTGTGTGATTCCCACTGTGCTTTGGTTTCCACCTTACCACGTTCAAGAGGACATGCAAAACGGTGGTTTTTGGGTACAGTCCTGAGTCATATGGAGGCAATGAGCGATAGGAGGGGATTTCGTCTCTCCCGGTATTGGGGGTAGATGTCGTGCTATGCTCGATTGGCTATAACTAGAAGTCCCTGGCCAAGGCTGATTTAGAGATTTACTGGTAAGTGTTATCAGTAGTTTCTCGACCCGTTATGAGCCTCGTATCGGCATGACTGATCGAGTTATTGGGGTTTGACGTTTACCACCCCTAGACTTGATATGCGACATCTCAGACGGAGAGACCGGACTGTACGGTAGTGTTACTGACAGGCTTTATAGGAGCTAGAGCGGGCTTGCTTATTGATCTTCTGATCGCTCAATACCTGGGTAGCCGTTACGTCCAGCTAGTACCACTGACGGCTTGTGGATGCTTGATATGATCATCACCTACTGCCGGCGTATTGACGAGTCTTTAGAGTCCTACACGGAGGTTTTACTGGCTCAGGAAAAACGAAGTAGGAGCACATATGTGATATGTGCGGGACCGAGATTAATACGAGTGTGAGATGCCGTATTCTATTCTCGTGATATTTGTATTGGTTGGTTGTATGTGATATAGCCGGGTTATTGAATCAAGTGTTGATTCGATAAGTTGATACATAAAATATTAGTCGGTTATATGAGATATAGCCGGATTATTAAATCAAGTGTTGATTTGATAATTTAGTGTATAATTGTATATGTGATATACTAGTTTACATTAACTAATATTAGCTCACTTAAACATTTATTTTTCTCATATGTGCACACTTAATATATATGTGATATATATTAATTGTGTTTTATTTATATGTCATGGTTGATGATACATGCAACATGGGTGTATGAGACTTACACCATGATAAAGATAATGTAAGGTTTATTTATTTATTGTAATTCAATTATTAGTTGGAAATTTGTCACATGGCATGAAGCTTCATGAAGCTTTGAGATCCATTGACTTAGTCCACTAGTATTGTCTTACACTAGATATTTGTTAACCCAACCATTATCTAAACTCATGGTTAAGTCTTTACATGAGTAATATTAGATATTTTCTCACCCATGGTTGCCATTCACTCTCACAACATTATCTCTCTTCATCTTCTTCTTCAAGCTCAAGAGCTCTCTAGCTTTTGAGCAAGTGAAAAAAATTACTGAGAAATCAATTCTAAAGTGAGAAAAAATCCTACTTCATCATTCTCAACTAGATTAACACTTTAGTATAGGGTGTTAGCTTCACTAATCTCTCATTAGTGAAGTAGTAGCTTGGGTTATTGTCTCCTCGACGTAGATCATTTTCGGCCTCGAAAACTTCAAGCAAGTTCGTTCCTTTCTTTTTGTGAAGCCATGCCAGAGTCCGAAAGATCACTACTTAGAGTGAAGGGACTACTATACGGAGCTATTGAAGTGAAGGACCGGTCTACAAAGGTTGTATTCCTAGTTCACTTAGTTGTAAAGTAGTTTACAATTTATTTCGTATGATTCTCTAGTTAAAGATTCTAGTTTAGGGTTCTTTAGAACGGCAAAATTTTTAAAATGGCATGGACGATACCTCCCGAAACCTTGCTGTCGTTCATAGGAATCCTACAGGCCGAGTCAGCCACTCCGCCGGCCCGATCCGGCCGAGTCAGGCCGGGTCTTGGGGCCACGTGTCCCTTGCCGATTTGTCTACCCCTGGGCCAGTTTGTTTTATATGTGACTTTTGGTGTTTGCGAGTTATGCACATGTAGGCTCTCGGGCTTCTAAAAATTTAAAAGAAAACAAATAAAAAATTAATGTGGCTCATGTGATTTGAACTATGGTGTTTTGGTTCAGCAGTGCAAGGTCTTACCAATGAGTTACAAGCTTCTTCTTGCTATTAAAAAGCAAAACAAATACTTATAGTACTCACAGGAAATATAAATACTCCAAGTATACATTAATTTTTAAATGAATTTTATGTATACTATAATTGGAGTTGTTACAGTCTACCCTACTTACAAAAATTTCGTCCTTGAAATTTACAATTTTATTTTAAGGACTAGTTTACAAATAGGTGGAGGTATCTTGCACGCATCTCATCTTCCCTTTCCTATGTCGATTCTCCTGTAGTGTCTTTTCTCCACATCACTGAACCAAGTTGACTTCCTTGTTCCGAAGTGACTTCACTTTCTTGTCCAGGATCTCAACAGGTTGTTGCTTACAAGATAAGTCGGGCCGTACAGTGAGCTCGGAATGATCGAGAATATGGCTGGGGTCACTCACATACCTTCTGAGTTGGGATATGTGAAACACATTGTGCACTCCTTCCAATGAAGGTGGAAGTGCCAAGTGGTATGCCACTTCACCGACTCGTTCGAGTATATCGAACGATCCAATGTATCTCGGACTTAGCTTACCCCGTCTTCCAAATTGAATCACTCCACGGTTCGGAGATATCTTTAAGAATACGTGATCTCCCGGCTGGAACTCCAAGTGACGTCGCTTTGCATCAGCTCAGTGCTTCTGTCGATCTTGGGCTATGCGCATCTTTTCTCTGATAGTACGAACCACATCAACAGTTGCTACTATCATTTCAGGTCAAAGAAGTTCTCTGTCTCCGATATCGTCCCAACTTAATGGCGATTGACACTTCCTTCCATAAAGCTCTCCAAAAGATGCTATTCCTATGTTTGCTTGGTAGTTGTTGTTGTATGAAAACTCCACAAGATGTAGGTGATCTTTCCACGATCCTCCGAAGTCTAACATACATGCTCTGAGCATATCCTCCAAGATTTGAATAGTTCGTTCAGACTGACCATCTGTTTGTGGATGATAAGCCGTGCTGATGTTCAGACTTGTTCCCAAACTCGCTTGCAGACTTTGCCAAAATTGTGATCGGAACCTGGTGTCACGATCGGAGACAATGCAAACCGGTACTCCATGAAGTCGCACAATTTCCTGTATGAGTTCATGGGTATCAGGGATAGTACATTTATGTAGAGTTTAAATCTTAATTAGATTATTACCTCTATGTACTTCTTTGCTAATGACTCAGTTGATTGGCCAATTCGAAATGGGATGAAGTGAGCCGACTTCATGAGTCGATCCACAATGATCCATACCGCATCGTTACCCTTTGTGCTGCGAGAAAGTGCAGTCACAAAATCCATCGTGATGTGTTGCCACTTCCATTCTGGGATAGGTAGCGGTTGAAGTAATCCAGCAGTACTGTGATGTTCAGCCTTTACTTGCTGACACACTAAACATTTAGCGACGCTTCTGGCTACTTCACGTTTCATTTCATACCACCAGAAATTTTGACGTAGATCTTTGCACATCTTTGTATCTCCAGGGTGTACTGAGTAGGGAGAGCTGTGAGCTTTTTTCATTAACTCTTCCCGAACAGAACCATTTGGTACACATAATCTGCTGCAGTATCTTAAAGATCCGTCTTCATGGATGATGGAGTTTATTCTGAGTCTATTCTCTACTTGTTCTCTGATCTTTTGCAACTTAGCATCACTTGCTTGAGCTGCTTTGATCTGATTGACAATTGTTGATTGAACTTATAAATTCATCAAACTTAAAACGTTACATGGCATGACTACTTCAATCTCCATCTGATACAAGTCTTGTTGAAGCTTCCATTGAGCGGTGAGATTCATTACTAATGGTTGGCGATTAAGGGTATCAGGTACCACATTCACCTTCCCTAGGTGATATTGCAGGTTGATGTCAAAGTCCGCCATGAGTTCTAACCATCTTCTCTGTCGCATATTAAGCTCCTTCTGAGTAAACACATATTTCAGACTCTTGTGATCTGTGTATATGTTCACTCGTTCACCAAAAAGATAATGGCGCTAAATCGTAAGAGCAAAGATAATGGCTGCTAACTCCAAATCATGCGTCGGATAATTGCGCTCATCAATCTTCAGTTGTCTTGAAGCATAAGCCACAATCTTACCGTGCTGATATAGAACACATCCTGATCCCTTACCGGATGCATCACAATGCACTTCGAAACCTCCAGATTGATCCGGTATAACGAGAATAGGTGCTGATGTCAACCTTGACTTGAGTTCTACGAAAGCCTGTTCACATGCTTCTGACCACACAAAGTCTTCATCTTTACGTGTGAGCTTGGTCAGGGGTGTTGCTATCTTAGAAAAGCCTTCAATGAACCTTCTGTAATATCCAGCTAGATCCAAGAAACTTCGAATGTTCTTCACTGACTTTGGTGTCGGCCATTCGTTTACTGCTGAAACCTTTGTTGGATCTACAGAGATTCCTTCGCCTGATACGACGTGTCCAAGAAAACCAACTTGATCTAGCCAAAACTCGCACTTGCTGTATTTGGCATATAGTTGATGTTGTCGTAGAGTTTCCAGGACAATTCGTAGGTGTTCGGCGTGTTCTTTCCGACTCTTAGAATACACCAGTATGTCGTCGATGAAGATGACAACGAACCTGTCTAAGTACTTCCGGAAAACTTGATTCATCAGGTTCATGAATATTTCTGGTGTGTTGGTCACTCCAAATGGCATCACAAGAAATTCGTAATGTCCATAGCGAGTTCTGAAAGCCGTTTTGTGAATATCAGCTTCCTTGACCTTCACCTGTTGATAACCTGAACGAAGATTTAACTTAGAGAAAACACAAGATCCACTTAACTGATCGAATAAATCGTCGATGCACGGGAGTGGATACTTGTTCTTTATCGTTACTTCGTTCAAGGCTCTATAATCGATGCACATTCTGTATGAATCCTCCTTCTTCTTCATAAGCAGTACTGGTGATCCCCAACTTGCTGGGACGAATCCATCCTTTTGCCAATAATTCATCCAACTGAGTTCGGACTTCCTTCAACCCTTCCGGACTTAAACGATAAGGTGCTTTGATCACCGGTTGTGCTCATGGTACTAAATTAATGCTGAATTCAAGAGCTCGATCGGAAGGCAAACTTGATATATCGTCAGGAAACACATCGTCGAACTTTCGAACCACTTCTGGCTTTGATCCTTCCTCTGCTTGAGTTGCTGCAATTACTGCCATCTTTGGTTTCGCCTTGTAAGTACTTGGCTCCAGGGTACGGTCTCCACTTTTGAAATAGAAGACCGGATGGTCTGGAATCTCGAATACTACCCTCTTTTGACGACAGTTGATGGTAGCATAGAAGGTTCCGAGCCAATCCATACCTAGAGCCACATCAAAGTTCAGTATGTCCAGTACCTTGAAGTCAGCATAGAATTATCTGCTGCAGACGACTACTGGACACAAACTGTATCCCATTGTTGCCTTTAGAACACCATTTCCTGAACTGACATTCTAGCTGGATACAAGCGGTGTGACTGGAATCGCATGGGTTCGGATGAACCGTTGCGACATAAAGCAGTGAGATGCTCCAGTATCGAAGAGTGCTAGTGCAGAAAGTGAGGCTACTAAGATTGTACCTAAGGTATGTGGGATATGTTTTAGGTATAGAGAAAATATGTAGGTAGTATTAAGACTGAAAGAAAAGATTGAGAAGAAAGGGTTACTAGTGATGACTTGGCCAGTGGCCTCAGCTTCTTCCACGGTCATCGTGAAAGCCTGTCGCCGTGGTAAATTCCTCCTGGCTGGATGAGCAATCCTTGGAACGTTCCGTTGAGCTTGATGGAACTGACGAGGAGGAGGTGCATTCTGTGGTCCTCTAGGTGGTGGAGCAGGGAGAGCTAATCTTGGAGCAGGTGCCTGAATGGTTGGTAGCTGCTGGTAAGTGATTGCTGGTCTGGGTGCAGCAATTGGGTTGTGTCTTTGGGGAAAAGACCCAATATCATGAGTAGCTGAGCCGCAGACTAAGCAAAGACGGTTGGCTCGTTGGCAGTCTTTCATCATATGTCCAGCTCTCTTGCAGTAGGTACAAAAGGCTGGGTTGGGCCTGTTGTTAGGTACTCCCGGTCTCCTTGGAATAAATGGTGGTCTTGATGAGGTTCCTCCTGCCATCTGGATGGCAGGGCGCTTAACTCCGGCAGATTGAGGTCTGCCCCTCATCTTTACCAATGCCTTATAACGGCAGGCAGCTTTCAGAGCCGATTCATGAGTTGGAAAATCTCCTGTGGCTAGTGCAGCCTGGATTTCCAAATCCAAACCTTGTTGAAATCGACGGGCTCTGATCTCATCCGTCGGTATCAGGTGTGCCGCAAATCTGTTAAAGTATTGTGTTAGCTGTGTAATATGTGATTTATTGAAAAATCGAATTATTGAGACATATCTTACCGACTGAGTATGGTGAACTCAGTATCGTATTCATCCACTGATTTGGTCTACATCTAATCTTGTTGCAGATGGATGAACTGTTGTTCCATGTCGAACCTGGCAGTCTCAGAGAAGTACTTTGCATCGAACATGTCGCGGAAAGTCTTCCATTCGATGGGTTGATCAAGAAGGTTTTTTTCGCCTTCCACCAAACCCGTGCATTGTCCGTGAGCTGCAGTTTTGCAACACGAACCCAAGCTATCTCTGGCACTTGTGCCGCTGCCAGATCATCTTCGATGCTCTGAGCCCATTTCTCAGCTTCTAGAAGGCTCTCTTTTCCTGAGAACTGTTTGGGATGCATAGCTCTGAATTGTTTCACCCCAGGTGCTTCCGCTTCTGGACGGTTCAAGAGAATAGTAGTCTGCTGCTGCTTTCCTTCCAGGAGGCTGCGGATCGCCTCAAGAAAAACCGTCTGCTCGTTGATCGGAGCAGGGACGGCAGGTGTAAGTGGTACGGGTGGAGATATATTGTTGACATTGGTGCGGAATCCATAACCTTGAATGAAAATTTTGGGTTAGAACCGATTCAAAGTATATGAAATGATCAGATTCAAGAAATATGAATTGTAAAGAATATTTTTAGTTGCTGTTCTTGTGTTATATTGCTTAGTTTGACCATGCAGAACTGAACTGCATGGTAGGATTCCATACAGCTCTGACCTGCATGGGCCGCCAACAAAACCTGTCACGTCCCGCTTCCCAGTGTACGGTGAAGAGGACGCGACGAGGCCGCTACGTATTAACTCAGAAGTAAATACGCTAAGCGTAACTAAGCAATATAAAAAGAATATACACAAGAGACAAATGTGATGAACAATAACTTTATTTATTAACATTCTTTTACAGTACATGGAAAAGTAAATACATCTGAATGAAAGCAATACCTAAACAGTGGCATAACAGAAATGGAAAGTACTGAAATGAAATGTGTACAATGAATCTAAAGCTCTGGGTCGTAGGCTAGCTGATCCAAGTCCTCGCTAGTGGGCTCGATCTCCTGAAGGTCCGAACCACCTGACAACATTTCAAAGAAGAAAGAGAAGGAATGTCGTCAGCGAACAATCGCTCGGTAAGTCCCCAAAATAAGGAAGAAATAGAATAGACAGAGAGAGAGAGTGTGTGTAGTTTTTAAACTTGTATTTTATTGTTAACGCTGTTGTTTGTAGCTTGGTACAGAAGGATACCAGTGTATACGAGAGGAGTCTCGGTAGACTAGAGACTAAGGTGAACGGAATATACAAGGAACCGTTTATGCCACGGTACAACAGCAATGGAATACATGTTAGGTGTCTAATTCTTGCAGTCTCGTGCCACTTCTAACACCTTCCGTACCAATCTACCCCTTAAACCCCGCGATATCTTAATTGTATTGTTTGTATTGTATTGTAAATTATATTGTCTTGTATTATAGATTTTACAGATGGATGACTTGCCGAAACCATGATATCAGTAAATGGATGTAACTGGAGAATCATGTAAATGGAAGTATATCCATGGTTCGGTTCAGTCAATATAGATTGAATAGATTGAATATATGGATTCATGGATTCATATTGAATTGTAGTTTGTACTTGAATCATATTTAAGTCAGATTATTTATAATGAGACTCAGTCTGAGTCAGAATAATTAGAAAAAGAAATTGAAATCCTGAATTAAGTTTTGATGTTATCGGTAACCGCTGCACATGGACGGCAGGATTTGTGTCTTTTTCAAATACGATTACCGTGTTGATAACACCGTTTGTTAAGTTGTCTACCTTAAATAGGCAAACACCCATATCTTCGGTTCCCTGAGGCTCAAGAGACTGGTCCCGCTTAAACCTATATTTACTAGGGTCCTTATTGTAATTTATAAAACTTGAGGGGGTTTTATGTAAAAATAATTTTGTATAATTTTCAAAATACACCCCCAACTATTTAATTATCGTCTTTAGAGTTTTCATAGATGTAGATTTTATATATGTGATATTTCTAGTGAATAAAACATAATTTCATAATATGTGGTATTTAATTGTAAAGTGTTGAATTTGTATGGAATTGCATTGTATTTTCATGTAAAGTGATTTTTTTGATTTAGAAAAGTTGGAATATTTATATTATATCAAAAATTAGATATTTTGATGATACACACACACACACACACACATATATATATATAATAGTTTTAATTTATTATTTTTCTAGAAATCTCATTTTCTTAAGATATTTGTATTTTAAAATCTTTCGAGACCGTATGCTCCTTGCGGAGGTCTGCATCTCGCACTACTAAGTCCGAGGATGTGCGATAATCTGCACCATCCCGAACGGGTTCCCCAAAATGAGTTGTAGCGGCGCTTTGCAAAGATTTGTAAAAATATATAATCTTGTAGAAAACGGTTTTTATAAGTTGAGGTAGTTTTGTGTAAATCGTATTTTCCCAAAAGTATGTTTCCCAAATGTCATCGTGCTATATTGCATATGAGTGTTGTGAGGAGGTAGGTCATTATCTCGTGAACTATCTAAAGGTATAGCAAGGGTAATGATGTTTTTTATGTCGAAGTTAAACTACTTGGTATTTTTCTGAAAAATGCGATAAAAATTACAATATACATTCTTTTGCTATGAAACTTGTTCAATATATTTTTTTAATGTTTAATGGTCATGATGTGCAAGTTTGGTATTGTTGTATTTATGAAAATTGGAACTTTTTAAAGAAAACCGAATCGGAAGTCGGATTAACTCCGCTTCCGTCGGGTTTTAGAAATAGGAGTTTTCAAAATAGAAAATAGAAGAGGGAGGAGGGACTTATGGGTTTGTTGATTAGAGAAGAGGAAAAGGGAGTGGTAGGAGCTGCCGGTGCGTCGTTTCGTCGCCGGGAGCTCCTAGGGTCGTCGTCGGAAGTTCGCCGGAGTTTCGCCCTTTGCTAACTTCTCTTGTACACAAAAGTTCTTGGGATTTTTCTTGAGAGTTTGGGCAGAGTTTGTGAGTGAGGGGTGTGTAAAATGGAGTGGTATTTATAGGAAAAGATTAGGGTTAGGGTTTGATAAAAAAAATTTGCATTTAAATTGCATTAAAATGGAGATTAAAGGGATTTTATGGTCTCTGTAATTGTGTAGGGTTTTAAACTATACAGGGGTTATGGGGAGACAAAAAGACAGAAGTTTCATAAAGGACCAAATTGGATTCAACCGAGTTCGGCCGGCGGCGCCGGCCGAGTCAGCCGCTCCGCCGGCCCGATCCGGCCGAGTCAGGCCGGGTCTTGGGGCCACGTGTCCCTTGCCGATTTGTCTACCCTCTGCGCCAGTTTGTTTTATATGTGACTTTTGGTTTTTGCGAGTTATGCACGTGTAGGCTCTTGGGCTTCTAAAAATTTAAAAGAAAACAAATAAAAAATTAATGTGGCTGTTGTGATTTGAACTCTGGTGCTTTAGTTCAACAGTGCAAGGTCTTACCAATGAGCTACAAGCTTCTTCTTGCTATTAAAAAGCAAAACAAATACTTATAGTACTCACAGGAAATGTAAATACCCCAAATATACATTAATTTTTAAATGGATTTTATGTACACTAAAATTGGAGTTGTTACAGAACTCGAATTCGAATTTCACTTGAATTCCAATCGAACTTAAACTCGAATTCAAACCCAAACTCGAACCCAACTTAAACATGAACATTTGAACTAGACTTGACCCGAACCAAGAATATGACTTAACATGAACTTGATATGAATACTTGAACACAACATGAACCTGAATTTGTACTCATTATATTCATGGAATCGGCCTAGACCTGTAAATTTAAACTATATAATAAAATACGCGGGGATAAGGGATAGGTTGGTAAGGAATGTATGACGTGACCCGAGAGTTAACTAAAAAAACACCTCTTGAATATTCTTGTGCCGTTGTCCCATGGGTTTGATGGGTCTTTGTACTTTCTTGTGCTGTGGGTTCGTGGGTTTGACGAACTACTGTCATATACACGCTTACCTTACTTATCAAACTACAAACAAACACGTTAGAATATTTAACCTTATACATATATGTGTCATGCTTAAGATACCATTACATACACTCTTACCTGTTCATTACTACTTGGTTTTCTGTTCATTTTAAATCCCTTCAGTCATCAATACTTTTTCTTTGGGGACTTACCGAGCACTAGTTCGCTGACAACATACTTTTCTGTTTCATTTCCTTAGGATGTTCATCAGATGGGTAGGATTATGAAGAGATCGAGTCTAGCCAGGAGCATTTCGAGCAGCTTACCACTCAGCCGGACTACTAGTTTTTTTTCGTCAGCTTTATTTTCAGTATGTCATTATTTAGGCACATTTTCGCATTTGCACTTTTATTTCAGTTATTTTGTATCCAAACTATGAAAATGAACGTAAATAAAATTGCTGTTAAAATTTAATTACTCTTATTAATTTTTGCATATTGTTATATTCCTTTCATATGCTTAACGTATTTATTAAGGAAAATGACCTTCTTATAGTAAATACATTGCGGGCCTTATCACGTGCTGTTACCGTTTTCTGGGAAGCAGGACGTGACAAGAATACTTCATGTCAGATGTCTACAGAAAAAGAAGGCAGACGTCTGGACGTGCATATGAGAGCATGTTAAAAACACGGAGTAACGACTGACGTCTGAAGGCCAGCAACGAAGACGTCTGCAGAAAAACTAAGCTTATGTACAGAGTGAGGCTAGATGTCTGATCAAGTATAGTTTAGACGTCTGTGTAAGCTGGTCCAGAGTATCGGCAGAAGTCTAGAGGTAAGAGCACAGACGTCTGCTTAAGTAGACGAAGCCCTAGGAGAGTCAAGGCAAATGTCTGACCAAATGTAGTTCAGACGTCTGTCGACGGTAAATCTGCTGCGAATCTATGTCTGGTAAATTCGGGTTTATCTTTTATTTACAGCAGGATTAGGGTTTGCCTATATATAGGGTTCTCTCATATGTTATTAGTGGTTGTTATTATTATTATTGAGACAATTGTAATTAAGAGTGGAAGACAGCTAGGGCTTGGAGAGATCTAGAGAGACTTGAGAGAAATAGAGTTGCTCGATTTTAGATTTAAAGTTTGGATTTTGATGCGGCGATGATCCGATTGAGTGAAATTTAGGGCTTTTGATGATGCATGGGTCTAGTTAAATAATTGGTTATAATTTTTTTAAGAAGCAGCGAATCCAATATGCCTTTTCTTGTTTGGCTTGATTGATCTTTCAATGAAGTTTAATTGATGATTTTATGTAATTTTTGAATCATTTGATCAAAGATTATCTGTGAACCCTCATCTCTCTCACCTCCTCTTCGTCGCCGCCTTAACCGTGACGATCCTAATAATTTCGTCGTCGATCCTCGCCATCTCTCTCTTTCATCTCGATCGTCGTTGGCCCATTGAGTCACCCATCGGGTCGCCCTATAATTGCACCATCCCTGAGCACCAAATTTCCCCCTTTTCGAGTCCCGCCTTCGCTAGTATCCTTGTCATGTCGAACTCATCGTTCGAACCATGTTTCGATTTTCTATGTCGAACACTTCGATTTCTCAACCGAGCAGTAGATGGGAGATACATACGTTTTAGAGATTACACACAACTAATTAGAGGTTACAGGCAACTTTTATAGATGTTACAGGCAATTGTTATAGATGCTACATGCAACTCAGTAAATGTTACATGAAACTTAGTAGAAGTTATATGCAACTTACTAAAACTTATAGGTAAATGGTTAGAAGTTACAGACAGCTTATTTGAAATTACAGGCAACTTACTAAAAGTTACAGGCAAGTGGTTAGAACTTACATACAATTTATTAGAAGTTACAGACAACTCAGTAGATGTTACAAGCAATTTATAAATATGCAAACTCTTTATATGTGATAGACTTCTTTGTCAAGATGGCAGATAACTTGATGAAGTGTTTGACTCCTAACACAGTAGTGCCTCCATTTGCCTTCATTAAACCATGGATAATGGTAATACCTACTCATCTTATCCGGTTCTCCTGATTACATCTATCCAATTTATTAACAAGTTAAATATTTATAGCAGGGCATGATTGTTGATCCTGATGACTCCGGAAAAGTGTATTTCAATAGTAGTGGATGGAGTATATACGTTGACGATGCACGACATTCCCTCTCTACTCATATTATGACCCTGATATGTCTATACTCATTGGACGTTGCTCGTTATACACTTTGCCAAAAAGGAATTGCGGCATTATTCTTCACTTGCACGCGACATCCATTGTGAGCAAGGGGTTAGGCTATTTTTGCGGTACCCACTCAATTTTGGCGCAAAGAAATTCGACAAGGACGGGGGTTTCAATGCATTTCACTTTACCAGTTTCCCTTGCCCAATACAAAAGAATTCGTAAGCAAAATTTCCTTTATTTAGAAGTTTTGTTTTAACATTTGTGATTGTTAATGGTTATAACAATATGTGTTTGTTAATTTTGTTGTTTAACAGTTCTGATTTCGGCATGTACGGCTAATTATTTATGAAGGTATTGATTGAGGATCGGAGGATTCAGAATATTCTGGAGGGAATAGGGTCGATACAGTGGCGGCCGATACTTACGACAAAAATTCTATTGGAGAACGAGAAACAAATAACTTGATATTGTTTCACTTTTTGTTTGGCCAAAGTTTGAATACTTTGTTATCTGTACATGTATTCATCTATTTGTATTTGACCGATGTTCGCAGATATTATTATTTGTTTTGAGTGAGAATAAAAAATTGCTTATATGTAACTGATTTGTTTAATGAATGTAAAAAATTGTTGATGTATTTACTTTAATATCACCGATATTGTGATACAAATGATATTTTTGTTAATGTTATCTGTTTTATGTAGCCGATGTTTGCCGATACTGTGATATGAATGATATTTTTGTTGATATTATCAGTTTTATATAGCGGATATTGGAGGTATGGGAGAAATGGGGGCAGTAGAAGAGATCAAGAAAAGACGAAGCCGACTCGGTAGAACCCTTGCAGATAAAGACTGGCCCTGTCTGCAAAGCAGGGTACATAGACGCCTAGGTACCCCGAGGTGCTAAACTCCAATTTTTTTCCTTAGAAGTTACCGGCAAGTGCTTAGAAGTTACATGCAAGTAATTAGAAGTTACTGATAAGTGTTTAGAAGTTACATGCAACTAATTAGAAATTACAGGCAATTAATTAGAAGTTACAGCAAGTTGTTAGAAGTTATAAACAAGTACTTATAAGTTACAGGCAATTTATTAGAACTTACATGCAACTAATTAAAAGTTAAAGACAAGTGCATATAACTTATAAGAAACTGCTTACAAGTTAAATGCAACTGCCCAGAAATTACATGCAACTTATCAGAAGTTACAGCCAAGTGCCTACATGTTACATGCAACTGCAAATAAAGAGATTCATAAAACAGTTTCTAAATTTTATTCAGATGCATACTTAACCAATAGAAAAATTTACAGCAAAATTATAACGAACATTGTAATATTTTAGTACAAAAGGTCCATGAAATTTGACGGTGGATACATAAATATAAAACAAAATACCAAACAACCAACATGTAGATATTTTATACTTAATCTATAGGAGCAGTGCATGTAGCTCTATTGTGACCCTTATTACCACAGCTGCCGCAATTGATTTTCCTCTTTTAAACATTCCTGTTGTTTATGCGCCTTGTAAAGGGCCTTCCCGGCCTTTTTCTCGTCAAAGGAGGATGGATCTCAATATTCTCTTCCGTTATCGTTGGCTTGTCAAATATAAGTATCGGGTAAATTATATTTCCATAACTAACTATGAAATATTCGATCGTCAAGAAAAGATCACAGTAGTTATAAATTGATTGGCTCAAGAAATTGATAGCGGCGCAAGCATGCCTACAAGTAACATCCCATTCTCGGCATGTACATGATCGAGCCGATACATTGATCCAAACAATTTTAATGTTAAACACCTCATAATACTCCGTATCAGCTTGATGAACAGAAAAAACCCTAGTAGCGTCCAAATTTTTGTTCAGGATTTTCTCTGACTTGGGACATAACACTCTATTCCACCCTTCGATATTTTCTCGTTGACTATTGAAGCGATCTATCAAACATACTCTTATGTGGTACACAATTTGAAGAATAGGAAAAGTGTGGACCTCATGTATCCAGTTATTATATGATTCAACAACATTGGATGTAACATGATCATATCTGCATTCAACAAACACATAAATAGATGTTACATGCAACTTTAATAGATGTTACAAGCAACTTATTATTAGAAGTTATAGGCAACTTATTAGATATTACATGCAACTACCTAGAGGTTACAAGTAAGTCAGTAGATATTACAGGCAACTTAATAATTATAATCAAATTAATTGATATTATAGGAAACTTAGTAGAAGTTACAGGCAATTATTTAGAAGTTACAGGCAACTGCTTAGTCGAAGTTGAATTGTTTCGCAATATCAAATTGGCAAAGAGCCATTCTAATTTCGTAAGAACTCTTGAATATTTAAGATGTGTCTTGAATTTCGTCATTCCACGCAACCAGTATGTTGTTCCCCATTATTTGATCATCTTACCTCACCGATGGTAAGCTTGACTCCAACTAGTGTACTCGGTCATGTGCAATTGCTGGAGCGGAAGACGATGATGCATGTTGACTGTCACATAAAAAACACTTTTGGTAACATATTATTACTTGCATCCATGTAGATATTATAAGAAAGTTATTAGATATTAGGAAAATGCAACTGCTTAAAAATCACGGGCAAGTATTTAGAAGTTACAGGCAACTATTTAGAAATTACAAGCAACTGGTTAGAAGTTACAAGCAAGTTCTAACAAATTACATGCAACTGCTTAGAGGTTAAAAGCAGCTGCTTAGAAGTTAGAGGCAAGTGATTAGATATTATAAGCAAGTGCTTAGATGTTGCAGGCAACTGTTTACAAGTTACGAGCAACTGTCATGTATATTTCTCTAAACAAAAATCAAGTCAAATAAAGGCAAATCTGTTTATAATGGCTAGAGTATCAACAAATGCCTGCATATGGACGACCTTCTCGTTTGTCTCTTGATGGATATAGATCATATTTATATAGTCATTTTCGGTTATCATCCTAACCATATGATCTTCATATTTTTCCATTTTATATGAAAGTTTTAACTTATCAACAGGTATATCAAGTTGAAACGAGATTGATTTTTTCAATTCGAACCATGTTGTCGCCTCCGAGATGGCCAAGACTGAGCCTTTCCCATTAGATCCACTCACAAAACACATTAATGTCTAAGTTTGGACCATCCTCAATGAGTAAGAGAGTAAATGAAGATTTAGTTTGTTGGGGTAGTAAATGAAAATGGAGTAAACAAGAGAATATAATAGATAATGGAGAAAATGATGAGATAATTCTTATTCCGTTGGCAAATAGATTTTTTTAGGGGAAAAGTGATGAATTTGGAGGGAAAATGGTTTGGTTAGAGTATTTAATGCTCGGTCATTTAAGGAAAAATTAACAACACAATTCATGATAGAAGTTACAGGTAAGGTAACCTAATAGAAGTTATTGGCAACTGAAAATTATAACTTTTCTCCAAAAAAAAAGCAGCTGTCAACTTGTATTTGGATACATGGGTTTCTAAGGACATTCTTGGGATATACTAAAATACATATGGCTGTTTGTATTGCATAGAATAAGTGATGGGTCTAGGTGTTTTTTTACATGATGAAAAAGCCCAGTGAATTTTTGACAGGTTTCTTTTGGGGGCCGGGGCTTTTCAACAATTTACCCTATAAATACTTCTTGTTCTAATTATTAAAGCATCTAAAGTATATGTCACAGGATGCACTATATCTTTTATAAATAAATATATAAATATCCATAAAGCAGGGGAGTTGATTGGAGCAGATACTTACAAACTTGCATTTATGAAAGCTACAACCACTCGACTCGTCATTTTCTAATGCAAGTTGTGGAAATAAAATAGCATTAATATATTATTATATTATATGAGTTTATATAGAATCATGGATGGATAGAGATATGCGGGCTTAGTAATTAAGTATTTAAACTATCAATTACCTAATGAAGAGTTGAAGATATTGATTAACCTTGCATCCTAAGGCCTACCATCATCTTATTCAATAGTCCTCCTTTTTCTCTCACCCTTTTTGCTAAGGAGTACAAATCTATTCATGAACATTACAACAATACATTTTCAAGATCTCTCTCTCTCTCTCTCTCTCTCTCACTCATTAGCAGTAACATGAAAATTCGTGAAATAATTCAATCAGAATGCCGAAAAATGATTGTGACTGTGTACTGCTGGCTGATTAATTATTTGTAGATCTGTTGTATCCTCCGCGATCATGTTCCTATATATAACAAATTCAACATCAAAATTGGTAATACACCTAGAATTCGGTGAAAAATGATCAGGGGTAATACTTGCAAATAGATCTATCCATAATATATGTATTCTACTAGTGTTGAGTGGAAAATTCAAAAAACAAAAAAAGAAAGAAAAAGAAAAGGATCTAACTATTAATAGACCAATGGGAACATGGCTTGCATCACCTTTACAACAAAATTCTTTGTCTTGGACAAATTTATGGGCAAAATACTATGAAAGTGTCATTGGTTAAAATGGAAAACAACTTTGAAACTGCAAGGGAAAATTCTCACATCATATAGGGACTAGGGAGACAATGCCATTCTCATTTTGGTGGTTTGGTCTAAAAAGCTTGGATAGTGTGGACCCAAGAATATGTTGTTCTTGATAGCAAACCATGCAGCTTTCATACTTAGTGTCTGCAGGTGGTCCTCCAACTATATATAGATCCTTATGTTGGTGAATTACAGGAGAGAATCATTACTACATTCTTTGATAAAGCAAACATAGAAATCAATCATATGTTCATGATTCCTATGATTAAATCATGCATGAGATTTTGTAATTAGAAAGTTGTGTCAATAAATAACAATATGGAGGAGGAGGAGTCTTACTCGCGAGGTCGAGAAACCCAGAGGGAGCTGAGGGCACGAAGGCGGCTGTAGTACTCTCCGATCACCAGAAAACACCTTGTTGCTTGTCTAATTGTTAGGATACGTCGCAATTGGTGTAGGGTTTGCTGTCTTAAATTATCTGCCTGTATTTTCTCAAAAAGTGTTGATCACCATTACAATGAAAGAAAAGCAAAAAAAAAAAAAAAAATCCAATATAATATTGTTACTTTTATAAACCTTATCACCTATAAATAAGTGGGGAAAAGGACAAAGGAGAAGTCTAGGTAGAGGTGCAACTGAAAGATTTGTCTGTTTCATTGGATTTGGACTGTCCCAGCAATAATTCACTATATATATATAATTCCCTATAATAGAATAACTTTTACATCCTATACCCACCCAAATCAACATCCTTTCCTTATAGCATAGTAATAAATTGATTAAGCAATTAGCAAGTATTATTAGATCCTTTAATCAAACTCATGAATTGAATTAAAATTAAATAGACTTAATTGTCCATATTGGAGAATTGGCCCTACCCAAGTATTTTAAAGGTTAGGTTGTTGCATCCTTTTCTTCTACTATACTTGGATAGCAACATGCTCAACTTTTTGTGAGGCACTAGGCATATAAAAATGGGAACATATATATAGCTTTTGATTTTGATGGGTGTGCTAGCTACAAGTACTGAAGTCTGAAGAAGAAAAAAAAGATAGAGAAAGGGAATGGTAAATATATTAAATAATATAAGGACAAAGGAATACTGTGTGCAGGATCTTGTCATTTCAATTTCATATATGTTCCTACTTCAACAATTTTTTCAAACATGCATGCTATAAGTTTACTTAAGTCAATGTTATTCTTTGTTTCAATGTCTCCAAAGAAAATTGTTCTTAGTTGTGCTTCTTTGATTATAAAGACTAATGCAATCCCAGATGAATGAATAATGTAGTTTTTAGTCAAAAACTACATTAGAAATTGGTAAGATATAAACAAAATGTCACAACCTAAAAATGCGCAAAATTGCTTTTATCCAAGTTGATGTGGGTATCCAAGTAAAGTAGACCAATCAACAAGGAAAAAACATAAATCATATCATAGTACCCATCATGGGCATTGGGGAATCTAAGGGACCCATCTAATATTCTCATCAAATTGAATGTTGGATAAGACCAAACCTTAATATCCAACCTCCCCAAATAATTATAATAAAGTTTTGTGGCATTGTTGTACTAGAAGAGATTAATCAATGACAGTGAAGGAAAACAAACAGGAGAAATCGGTAGTACGAACCTGTCGAACGAAGCCTTCGAGGTTGGCTAGCTTTCCTAGCGCCACGGCCATATGCCCCATATAATTCCCCATGTTCGCGGCTTCATTGAGGGACCCACTCGCGACTGTATCGGCTAGCGACTGTTGGAGCTGCTCGAGGCCCTGTGAGAGCGCCTCCTCCGCCTGCTGCGATGATTGCTGGAGGCTGCAGATCCCCATCAGCTGTTGCTCCGTTAGTGGGTCCAGCTGAGGCATCAAAATCTGTTCATGATCATATCGATTAGAATTAGAATAGCGGAGTCGCAAATATTCATATCTTGAATATTAAGAAGGTATATATAATTGAAGCTGCAATCAAACATTTTTTAACAAGCATAGAGATATTTTTATTTTAAAAAAAAATACGGCATGCAACTAACCTTGAGCAAAGCAGACGGTCTGAATCCGCCCATCCAGATAGAACAACGCTCAGCCGGAGTAGTCCACATCCCGGTTATGAGATGGAACACGTCTGTTTTAGCAGCTATAGCTTTCAATCGAAAGATCTCATCGTAGTGTGCGAGGCAATCGTCAACTATAACTCTAAGATCGCCATCGGGCAAGTGAGCCTGCAAGCCTCCTCTTAGCTCTGTCATGTGCTTAAAATTGTCATCCAACCATCGAGCGTATTCCATATCGAACATTGCCACACCTGTGTTGTTCATATATTTCATGTTATAGGTTTTGTTTCCAACACACAAAAAACATCCTTAATTAATCTATTTATTTTCTGATATATTATCTTATTAATTTAATCATATGCAGCATACGTGCCAAAAACACCCTAAGCATATAGTAAAGATTATGTTTCAGCAAATTGACAATATTATTAATTACCAGAGCTGATTCCACCTGCATTACCTCCACCTAAGAAAAGGCCCTATATTGCCACCAAGTTGGGCAAGATATATCAGTATAAAAATGATTTTAAAAAATGGAGAAATCTTTTTACAAATAAAACTGAACCTGTGATCGAGCTCTTTGAAGATCTTGTTCAATTTGTGCAAGCTTGATTCTGCTTGATTCTAGTTGTTGCACATATGCCTGTTAAATGAAATATTAAAATTGGGAATTTAAGGATATATATCTATATATAGAGAAAATGAGAACAAAAAGGTGAAAATTCTAAGGATAAGAAATCATCAAATACCTTCTTTCTAAGTCTGCTCTTTCTTGCTGCTTCTCTATTTTGAGCTAGGCGTCGCAAGGTCTGTTAACCAAAAAGATAAAAAAAATAAATTCTTTTAGCCTTGAATGATAAAAATATATATAATTCAACGCCTGATATTATTATAACAAGGATTCATGGTATATAGTCCTTTATATATACCTCGTGTAATACTTGTAATCTCTTAACCGAGCTATCCAGACCGGCATTACCTTAGGGTTAGTCGGAAGTAAAGCGTTGTTTCGGCCTAGATGAATACCGGAAGATCTAGATTTCGCATGCTCATAAAAAATTGAGAGATAATACATGTCGAATGTTATATCGAAAAGTTTTGTTTACAATACCTAAATAATATTTTATAATTATAATAAGAGTAAACTACATGTAAAAGAAAATGCAGATAAAGAAGCAAAGCAAGATTAATAGTACTTGATAACAGCTATGATTAGGGTCAATCAATGTACTTGTAATTGTTTATGCTGACCAAGTTTGATGCGACTAATATATGTCGAGCATGAGTACTATAAGCATGCATTCACATGAAGAATCCAATTCACATAGGTATATGGATGTGATATACATATATTGAAGTATGTATGCATATGTATATCATGCATGATGTGTGTGTGAGAGAGAGAGCGAGTGAGAGAGAGAGAGAGAAGAGGACCTTGGCATCTAGTTTCTTTCCGTCTCTTTCTGCATTTGCACCAGCCACCCTCCTCTGAAATATAAAATGAAAAAAATTAATGTTTAAAATGACATGTGATGGAGAAAGAAAGAAAGAGAAACAAACAGTGGAGATTAAAGAAATAAATGCTGTTAAGAGATTGGTGTGCTTTAATACTGAGAGCAAAGCTTTAACATATCATGACGAAAAGCAGTACCACTATTATTCTTAATTAAGTAGATTTTGGTATCAGATAACACAAAGATTGTAAAGAGATTGGCTTCTCATAAAGTAAGAGCAAGTTCAAGAACATATCAAGACAAAACTATAGTAGAAATGTGTGACAGTAGATGTATCCATTTATTTAATATTGCAAGGACATTATTCAACAATAAAATGCTCAATAAATAAAAGGCTCTAACAGTGTGGGAAAAAATCTAACTAAAGTTATAGTTTTCTTTTTCGACGAAAGATTAGAATATATTCATCAATTTTTTTTGAAGATGATAATGAAAGAAACTCCGCTAACATTGTGTTTAAAAGTCTTATTCTTTCACTGACTGTCCTGAGTCAAAATAGAGTCAAAATAAAAAAAGTTGACAACCGGCATAAAACAGTCATGTCTCCAAAAATTTAAGATAAACTCTTTGTTAACTTCAAAAGAAACAATCTTCATATTGTAGGAATAATTAAGAGCCTTTATATAAAAATTTCTAGTGTATAGCGTTGCCTACTGTTGTAACAAGAAAATGCACAAGAAACAAGAGCCATCTGATAATTAACTCAAACCAGAAGAAGCTATAAACAGTGACTAGGGTTTCAAGGGTGCAGAAAGGGTAAAAATGTAGGGAAAACTGAACTATCATTGGGATTTGTGTTGACAACATACTGTACTTGAAGATGTAAAATCTGGTCAAAAAAGATTTCTGGGTCCTTGAAATCTGTGTGAGTTGAAGGTAGTTTCTTACAAAAAGAAATAAAGAAAGAGAATTTAATATACATCAGTAGCAGTTAACTTCATCTGGGGTCTTGGGGATTTGTGCCTTTTGCTTTGTAGATTATATTATAATGAATGAAAAGGCAAAAGGAAAACATTCAAAAAATGAAACAGTACCTTCTCTTGGGTTTTGGATTGAGAATCAGTAGGCATCATCTCTTGTTGCTGCTGTTTTGGCTCAGAGGACTGCTCTGATGAGGCTTTATTGCTCATTGGAGACGCTGATTCAAGCTGGGAAGCTGTGTGTTGTGCTGATGAGCCTGAATCTGTGCTTTCTGCTGATGGTGAGTTCTCCTGTTGCCCCCCACCAATTAAAAAATTTCTTTAATGATTTAGCTTGGTAGAATATTGATTCTAAGAAAATTAATGATTTCTTTAATATCTTCCATTTAATTATTTCCCTTTTGTATCAAACCCCAAATTAAATTTCCAAAGTCAAAAGAGTGAAGAATACCTTGTTAGTTTGATGGAATCTCATTGGCCAAGAGGGAAAGATTTCAAGGGTGGGAGGGGGTCTGCTTGTGAAAAAAGCTGCAAATCAGAAGATCAAATATATAAAGGAATCAGAAGATCAAATAAAGCCTGCAACTTTATCTTTTCTCTTGTACTAGAGAGTGAGAAACAAGGGACCAAGGTGTCAGTTTGTTTCAAAAAGACCCCTTATTCTTTTCCATTCTCGTTTCTCTCTCTCTTCTCTCTCTCTCTAAGAACTTTTCAGAGAGTTAGTAATGGTGTGCTTTAAAACACCAACTCTCAAGGATCACACCATTCAACTCTTTCTTGCTCTCATGTGACCATTTCAGAGAGAGGAGGGAGGGGGGGGGGGGGGGGAGTAATACGTTTCCTGTCTTCATCATTTCTAATGCCAACAACTCCTTGCATGAGAGCTTCCTCAAGCTCACCAAAATAAGCAGCACCTTCATGATCACTGAACAAGCAGAAAATGTCCATTTCATTACAAAAGATAGAGGTTTTTGTTGTAAGTGGAAAATAATTAGGATAAAAATAGATAAAAATGAGCATAAAGAAAAACCCATGAATGGATAAGGCTCCAAGTTTATGAAATTGGTGGGGAGAGAGGTGTAATCCCATTAGAGATGTGGCTATCTACTTATTGGTTTTGGTTGGTTTTCAAAAAAAAATTAAAAATGAAAAGGTATAAAGAAAGTGATGCAATTGATAAAGGTGAGACCTAATAAGAACCAATGAAATGATTTAAATAAATAAAATACTTGAGATTGGAGGAACAAGGTGATGACCCCATTAAGGATTACATGCAAGTTGTAAATTTTTTTTATTTTTGGAAAATTTTAGAAAAGGGTAAAAACCCCAAAAATAGAAAGCAAACACATATGCATGGTGTTCTAAAGAGCAAACAAAGTAAAAGGTTGAAAAAATGAAGAGACATACAAGAAATTGGTAGCAGATGGTGTGCTGCCTTGGATTCCAAAAGGAATTGAGGGTTGATTGATCACAGGTCCAGAATCTGAAGAAAGCCCTGCAGCTTCACCAACCCTATGATGATTTGCCATCCAAGAGTTTTCACCTCTAAGCATTTCTTAACTTAGATTTTTCCCTTTCTTAATTCTCTGAATGCTATTTATCAACTCTCTTCAACTTCTTCTGCAAAGATTTCAGGTAAAAAAAAAAGGGAGAAAGAAACAAAAGACAAAGATAAAGACAAAACCCATTTGAGTTAGGAACCAAAAATTCACCATTAAAAGAGAGAGAAAGGAAAATGATGAGAAGTAAAATACCATGTAAGCTGAGCTCTGATGAAGACATGAGGAAATCACTGATGAATATACTGAACTTCAGAGGTTGGCCATTTTATGCACCTTTCTCTTTCTCAAACTTTTTAAGTCTCTCTCTCTCTCTATTCTTTTTTTTCCTTCTCTCTCTTCACCCTCTGCTCTGTAATAATTTCACCCCTTCAATTCATCCAAGGTACAGAGAAGATCTTGTCCTTGTAGACTTTGTCACGAAAGTTAGAGAGAGAGAGAGAGAGACAGAGAGGAGAGGAGAGAGGAAAAAAGTTGAGGTTTTTTTTTTCAATATAATTTATATAATTTTTATTTTTATTTTTTCGAAGAAGGAAGGCACTAGAATCACTTGTTCCTACTCCACTCTTTGTAACAGAACATGGTCTCTCATTGGCTCTTTCTTTGGGCTCTTCAGAGGTTAGAAAACAACTCAACAAATAAAACCAAGCATTGAATACAAGAGACAGAGAAAAGGTAAGCAAACTTTTTGTCATGGTTATCCTTAATTTTGATGGATGGATGTGAACATAAATTCCCACATAGTAATACCTTCTTAAATAGATTTTTTTTATCAGCCCGGAGGAATTTACATAATATCGACTCGTCAATTATTGAATTATAATAAACCTTATCATTTGTCAATATTTACAGCATTAAGTTACATAGGGCTGATGTCGGGCTTAGGATGATCGCTTGTAAAATTTTATCAAACATTTGGTAAAGCTTTAGTTTAATCTCTCTTTTTTTCATGGAAAAACGCATAGATTATGATGATGACAAGATTGATGTGGTTGAGTTTATTTTGACAACTTAAAGCTCCTAACCCTTTTGTTAAGCACATGTACATATGATCATATATTTGCACATTTGATCCCCCAATCCTCTTCTCTCAACCAAAACACTAATATACTAATGCATTAAGCCTCTCCCAAGCCAACACCTAATAAGAGCCCCTAATTGACTATTTTTAATCACCCCCTTTGAAATGGATTTGTTTGGTATTATCCCTTTGTTGGAGGGTCAACATCCATTCCTTGTCAAATACCTAAAACCATACCACAACCAAGATTCTTTACTTAAAACAGATGCTAATTAAGAGGGAAGGACATAGAACCCTCTTCAATTTCTAGGGTATCCCCTCTTTAATGCATACGGTAGTAACAATCTTTCTATGTATGCATTAAATATTTTACAAAAAGATAAATAGAAATCTACCCTATGTATATTTTGAGAAGAGAGATCATATAACATTATAAAAGACAGTTATCATAATGCTATAAGAAAATCATAGCACCAATATCAAAACAATATATGCAACATCAAAACAAAAAGGTACACATGTCTTACGAGATGGAAAGTTGTTACGACATGAAAATTGCGATAAGAAATCCCTTCTGCCCTGCTTGACCCTATATGTGAAATCCGACTTCCTTTTCTATATATATATGTTAGGTAAGAATAATGAACATTAAACATTTACTAGTAAAAGCTACCAAAATTTCTTACAAGACCTCTCTAGGAGTGAAACATTGTTTATGCAGGATAATCCTCTTTCAAAATGAGACGGGTCCTTTTCTCACTATATATATATATATATAAATATATATATATATATATATATATATATAGAGAGAGAGAGAGAGGGGGGGGGGAGGGGGGAGGTACCATAGGAGGGAATTTGCTCATATGGTGTCGAAAAAATACATCCTCTACAATTTTATTCGACGATCGGCACCCATCATCTTCATCTTTATCATCTAAGATGTTGACCAAATTTCATTTGATTCCAACACCTTTTTACTGTTGATTTAGTGGATGCAAAATTAACGGTTTACCGACAATATAGAACTTTTTACATTGCTAATTCAACAGTGAAAAATGGTGGAATCACATGAAATTTGGTGTATTCACATCTTACATGATAAAGATGATGATGATGGATGCCGATTGTCGGAAAAAATCGTGGAGGATATATATTTTAGACGCCATCTGACGAAAATGCCTTCTAGAACCTCTATCCCGTATTCTCATATATGGTAATTTCTTAATATCTTATGTTGCAAACCATCCCTTCACCAATTACATTCCTTTTGATATCAATCATTGGTCTAAAAAAGCTTGGCCCATATACAGAAATGCTCCGGAGTAGGTGATCTGTAATTTGAGATTATTAATCTAATTGCCTTTTTTAATGATTCAATTGTCTGATAGAAAGAACATAATCATGTTTTAGATTAAATATATTTCTATCAAAAAGTAAGAGTAGGCATATTATTATATAATCTTTGGAGGCTAGTTGTTTATGATACCAGGGATCCTTTTCTGGCCAATTCACAGAGATTAATTATTATTAATTTATAAGGAGCTTATGAATGTCAAAATAATTAATTGATAGAACATAAAACTATGTACTTGCACATTTAATTTGAAGGAGAGAGCATGACATTTGTTAGATTACTGGTGGGATGTGTGTGTGTGTGTATTAATTAATCTTTGTCAACTGAGAAATTTAAGCTTATACGTTTCTTCCATCAAAGAAGGAAGGCTAGATGCTTGTTGCTGGTTCAAAAATGATCTCCTTTATAATAAATTGAAGAGCTTCTTACTATATATGTAACTATATTTTATGATGAGTCTATTTTCAAAGGGAAATACTAGTCACATGGTTGAAATGTGTATTCACAAAACATACAGAGATTTTTCATATCTTTTGACCTTTCATAAATCTTATTTAATATGAAGAGATGAAAATCTTTTAGCTAGACTCTAGATTCATAAAATATAAACCTGTTATCTTATTGAGAGACCATATGGTTCCACTAATTTTTGAAGTTGTTCTACCTATTGTATTTTTGTTATTAACGGTGTGAAGCTGATTTGTGAATTGAATATATATACACTGCTATGCTACAGAGTATGGCTTCGGTCACCATTTTAACCGTGACTAAAGACACTTTTGGTCACGGTTAAAACAGTGGCACACCCGTTTCCTAAAACTCCGTCAGGAGAAACCTAGTCACGTCTTTAACCGTGACCATATCTCTTTTTTGTCACGGTTAAGACTGTGACCATATATGTGGCGTTACCAAAATCATTTCAAACAACTAAATGAAATCTGTGTGGAGTCCTATATATGGTTACGGTTTAAACCGTGATCAAAAGGTTAAGCTATAATATAGGATACTTGCTATAGCAGGTAACCGTGACTATAGACCTTATAATCACGGTTTAAACCGTGACCATAACTGGAAACCATAGTGTAGATTACTTGCTACTAGCAGGTAATCATGATTATATCTTATGGTCACGGCTAAAACCGTGACAAAATATATTATCATTTTTTTAAACAAAAATCTACGCGCCCCACGCACGCTACTTTCAATTACAACCAGTAATAGAAAATAATAATATGATCAAATTTCATGCAATTATAACAATTAAGAAGTAATATGATTAGAATCAAACGCAATTATAAACAAAATATATATACCAAACAATATAATCAATAAAACAAATGTTTATATCAACAAATGAAATGTTTGTATCAAAAAATAAACAATTTATGGTCGTTGGGACAATCCAGCTCCATCGTCCCGTGATCTGAACATACTCCCAAACTCGTCTCGTATGGTCTATCTGATGGCCTCCACATTCGACCTTCTCAGCTCTTCGATCTGCGCCTCAAACGTATCCACCTGCATATTCTGCTGCTTCATATAATGTTGGAGCTGACGAATCTCCTCCTGCGACGCAACGGCCGCATCTGTCCGCGTCTGGACCACAGCGTAACCGTGGACGGACGAACGCCTGACAAATTATCGGTGGGCCCCGGGACTAACCCAGCGCTCATAGCCACCGTGATGTCTGCCGAATATCGAATCCAAAACAGGGACAATGGAGGTAATCGAGTTGTCGGGGTCAAATTCTAAGGCATCCGTCCTCTCTTGGAACTGGGTTCGTGAAAAGAATATATATATATAAACGTGTTAACTTAAATACAATATCAACTTGATTATATGAAACTTATTATGTACTTTCTCGTGCCCCTGTGTAACGCGAACCATCCCCTGACAGCGGTGTAGTTGGTGGGGTCTTTCTTTTACTGCGGTAAAATTAGGATTTATTTTAATAAGTAATTTGCGACAAATAAAACATATATTCTTAAACGTCGAAATACTTACGAACTGGTGCTGAGCGCTCGCATGCGATCGCTTCGCTTGGATCGGGATAGCGGGTTTTCTGACGCCGTTGTTCCGGTTCTCCCTGTTGCGAACCGATGTCGCCTTATGAATATAAAGAAGATAATACTATATATCACAAAATATGATTTCATATTATATTATTATAATCTTAAAAATTAAATATATACATGAACATCATCCCGCTCGTAATACGCGACCAGCAGCGGCCAATCCACTCTCGGGACAATCCGAAAAATGGCATCCATCATCACCTCCCGCTCCTCTTCAGTTGCCGCGGCCCAAGAAATGTAATGATAGTTCCTTACTTCATATCGGCGTCTCCACTTGATAGCCTGGCACTCAGATATGACTCAGTCTATGACCCGATATGCATCGAACGATGTAGGAACGCCATTCTCGCCAATGACGCCGATAAATCTGTAATGTCCCTGGGTTTGAAATTATATATATATATATATATATATATATATTCTTTTCACGAACCCAGTTCCAGGAGAGGACGGATGCCTTTTAACGATTCCGCCCTGACACTCCTCTGGTCATCTCTCGGCCAATTATCATGACCACTCATAAAGCAGCACGTCACTGGCGTCGGCCTCTGGTCCTCTGAATATACGTAACACAAATGATTCTCGGTGCAAATCATATCGCAGTAGTGTCCTGAAAGAACCTGCTCAAGGTCTCTTCCGATCTCGTCTATGCCGAACTATACGGAGGTTGGTACTCTTGCAAAATCTCTTCTCGTTTTCTGGACATCTGCATTCTAAGCACAGCATTTCCTCGGGAACTGGCCGTATCCCAACGCCTCTGTATATATATCGAATCTCTAATCCTAACAGGGAGTAACAACAGCTCGTTAACATCTCGCACGAACCTCTTGCTCCACTTGTCTTTATTATCGTCCACTTCGACGTCACGTCATGCTATCTGCGTACTGCAATTGTCCTCGGCTACTGTCAATCCGGGGTCTCTCACACGAACTCGACATTACGAACTCAGTATCTTTATCACTTTGTAGAAGATATCTAGCCGGACACGTCCTCGGGAACTCGTCCCAACCATCGAAGGAATACTCAATACTCGTTCGTTCTCGATCAACTCATAATGCATTTGGGTGAGATTCTCTATCCGAAACTGGTCAACTTACTGGTCTCCTATCGGATCATCCAACGAACAACGTCATCTCTGGATCGATCTACTCTAGATCTGAGTAAGATTCTCCACACTGGAAATTTTCAACTCAGCTAGGCCTGCGTCTGCGCATCAATCAGACGAATCATCTCAGTCGCTCAACTCTACTCGAGATAGACTAGCTATCTTCTATTGCATATCTGCCTGAAAGCTCCAGCGATCTCAGTTCATAAGCTCTGGATGCGACATCTCATCAATCTCAGCAACAGCTAGGTCATCTGTATGCAAGGTAGAAGACATCACAAATCTCTGGGGTAGGCTGTACATCAACAGTTCTCTCACAACAGACAGCCTCTATCAGTGGCCCGATCATCCGGTGCAAAACCGAATACTCGCCTCAAACGAGAGGTCACAACACAAATACAAAATTGAGAGGTTCTCATGTCACCAGAAAACACGATGGTCAATTCCCGTCCATGACGAGCTCGTCCTGATCGCATCACTAGCAGCAGCTCAATCTGCGCTCAAACCATGGTGACAGGAACCTCAATCAAGTATCGACGAAAATAGATCAAGAGATGAAAAGAATCAACTGATCCCAAAATGGATACATGATCATAAAGAGGAACGGAATGAGTATGATTATGGAAATGAATAGAATCAAGGATCTCAAATGGATGCATGATCAAGGGAACGAAGAGAACCGCAAATCTCAAAATATGTACATCCTAAGATTTCTTAAGTGGAGTATCGTATCGTAAATATGCTGCGGAACATACGTACGATATGTCACTCTACTCAAGCTACCTACTCCATCAATCAGGGTCGGCCTATGTAATGAAAGTTCGGGTCTAATACCCCCCTGTTCAAGTCTAAATTCCGAGCCTAGGTTCCAAAATAGATTACGCCCCAGACTCCACATAGTCAAACCTAGACTCGAACCAAGATTAAACCTAGCGCTCTGATATCAACTTTGTCACGACCCGAAATTTAGTTCGTGACCGGCACTTAAATCACGCAACGTCTAAAGGCGTAATGTAACTTAAGTAAGCCGAAACCCAGAAATCTAAACCTTTTAAAATAAAATAAAGGAGGTGAAGTTTTGAAATACAGGTATGATGAAATCAATGTTTTCTTAAATGCATAGATAATGGAACATGAAAAATGCAAGTGTATTTTATTAGTTGAAAAACATGTTTCGTCTTTTAACAATTTGAGCAGCACCTCCTTTGTATATTTTGATCCAAAACCACATACACATGATAATATAAAAAGGCATCCCCAAACGGGAGCTAGCTCTTCGCCAATCGGCGGAATCACAGTCACACAAGACAGAATATATGTATATGACGCCTAACAACGAAGATCAGCACAAAGAATAATGAAATAAGCAAAACATCAACCCACCAAGCGAACATATAAACCATCACTCTAAGTCTTGGAACTACAAGTCTTGCTAAGTCTCACTACTTACATAAATACTAGTTTCTGATTGATGGAGTTGACTAGATACAATATGAATAATAAATACAAGAGTGGTACAATCAAACATGTACCACCTACCAAAGCAAAACACCCGAATGCAGCTATGTGCCAGCGATACCGCTACTGATCTATGTGGTCAACCTGCAAGAACTGTGGCACAACGGGGTGAGTTGCCAACTCGTGAGTAGAAAACATCATCAGGTAGAAATCGAAATAAATAACGATTCCTAGGTCAACTAAATCATAAAGGTAATACTATGATGTCTGGGGTGACCGTATCTGCATATATGCCAACAATATAACAAATACCTATCAGCATGTAAATAACATCTACGTGTCCATCGATGACACAACAACATCATGCATGTAAATATCATTAAAGCATATGCATGTAAATATGAGGATATAAATCAACGTGTGTCCATCAACGACACATCAAAATCATGGAACCTGAGTGTCCAATATCGACACTCGAAACATTATGAAACCGTGTCCAACATCGACACGTAAATCCTCATATCTTAGGTGCCGCATCCTCAGATCGGCCCTCAGACGCCGCATACTCTGGTCGGCGCTCATATCCATCTCATGACTTTGGTCGGTATCCTCCGGATAACTGCCGAGTCCAAATACTATCACCGGTAGGTATTACTCCCCTGCTAGGCTCACCGCCTAACAATACGAGTCTTCTTGTCCCGGGGTACCTCACCGGGTCCACCATGTACCCGCAGATGGTGCCTACCGCTCCTCGAATTGGGTTTTACATGCCAATCTCAGAACCGAGAAAACACATGGTGGATGTCTCGAAATATCATATCAAGAGAAACCGGGATTTTAAAACAATACATACTTTTCTTTGAAATAACCATGGTTCTCAAATCCAGAAATCTCATGAAAACGGTATCTCAATGCATATAATCGTAAAGCATGATGTATGCAAGCATATAGCAGAAATGTGAGCATATCCGTATATCATGCAACATGGAACAATGATGTGACAATATCAGTATATCATGCGACATAACATAATAGTGTAAGCATAGCAAGTATATCATGCAATATAGAATAATGATGTGGCAATTCTACTGTGTAAGTGACATAGAAATTATCGATGATGAAGTGTGTGAGCCGGCAATCTGTGTAAGTGTAATATACACATTATCGATAATGGTGGAGATGTATTAGCACAAGTATACGTAATGTAATGAGAATAACATGAACGTACCATAAGGTACACCGTAAACGAAATGCTATAAGCATACACATCTAATCTAACATCTACACCGGAACCATACGATCAGTTTTTAAAAGATGCGAATCATAGTTTTGAAAGTAGGGGCTATGATGTTTTTAAGGAAAAGACATCATTTGAAAATCCGTAACGTCCCTCAAGGTATCTATTTAAGAGATGCATACGATTCTTCAGTTTTGGAAATATGTATGGTTCGGATGACATATTTACGTCGACTATTTAGTCTTATAGTATCCAATATGGTAATATCATCGAACATCATCCTCAAATCACGAGCGCAGATCATCCATCCGGTAACTCACATCGCGTACGGTAAGCCTTCGTACGGTGACATTTAACAAAAATAGGGATCTATCGACCTATACGACAATGAGGGTACGGATCTCAAGTCTCGTACGACATATCACTCACTATTCTCATAAATATGGATATATCTCAAGCCACATCCGTATAAAATCTCATATCCTGTTATTTTGTATAAATGTCATATCTAGTATATAACGTTCTCGTAGCATGCCACTATAAATCTTATATCAATCGTATCCGCTCGTATCATCTTATCTCAACATATTGATATCTCAAATCTCGTCATCACGTATTAATCATATCATAACACTTCTAACTATCCTTTTAATCATATCACTAGTTTCCTAATATAGGTTTCCTTAACCATATCCTATATATCGGTTTCCATCAAAATTTGCGGGAGTGCTATACGCCATCCACCCGACTTCCCCCGTAGATATAGATCTACTCACTTGCGGATCATCTTGTTCAGCTGTAGTCGATGGTTTCGTCGTCTCGGAATCCACGCGAAGGTACCTATAATAAATACACAATCGCAAATGCTATTCACATCAAGTCCGGAAAACCAATACGGCACACGGATCGCCTATAGGTTAGAACCTATAGCCTACGCATGCAAAATCAACCAAACAAATCCTTGTTGTTGACGTACGAACGCCCAACAACCAATTACAAATCCAACCACCAAAACCAAGCATTCAAAACTCGGAAAACATAGCCAAAAACACCCTAATATGCTCCCAGATTTATCTCAGGTTAAATTGAGACTAAACTAGCAACGCAGTGGGGTAGCATATGGGATAAGTGAGCTACATAACCAATTCCAGCACCAAACACCACAATAGGGCCGGCCACAACCCTCTGAAATCCGGCCAGCTCGGCCAAGACTGCTCCGTTGGGGTTCGTCCTCTCAGGGTGATCTCCTATTGGTCTAACTAGGTCTTTGGTATTGTTTGTATTTCTCAGAAACGTCTCAGGTTACTCCAGATTCCCTGTAGGCCACTAAAATGTCACAAAACCGACATGGGGAAATTCCTAAGTTCGTATTTTGGTTTCTAATCTGGGTCTTGGCCAGCAAAATCAACACTAAGGTCTGTAGACAGCCACTACACATCACCACAACACAACTCAAACCTTAACCACAACTTGGAATTTCCAAACATCGCATAACCTAACCAAATCAACTTCTAACTAAACTAGGATACAAAGAAACTTAAAACTAACTAAATGAAAGGAATTATATCTCATTTGGGCAACTCAAGAAAAACCCTAGCTTTCCAAAGTTTTCAAAATCCAACTTTGCTTGGTCCAATATGTTGAGGATGAGGTGGGGATCAGTTTTTGTAAAGGGAGTATAGGGTTTCGATGAAGATTTTGAGATGGGTCATGAGGGTAGAATGAGGGAGCTTGAAGATGAAGAAGGAGAAGAAAAATGATTGGGGGAAATGAAAGAGGCGGCCCTCTCTCTCTCTTCTTATTCTCACCCTCTCACACTCATGTCTCACTCTCTCTCTATCTCCAATCATTCTCCTTTTAACCCTTTTTTTCTTTTTCTAACAAAAATATACATAATACCTATAAAACAACACAAATGCAATAACATGCAACAAAATGCAACATGACATGGTGCAATAGCCATGGGAAAATGTAGAAATAAGGATTTGGTCTAATCGCGATTAATAGTGCACTAATCGGGTTTCATTTTTAAACTGCATATAATTAATTATAAAATTTCCAAATCCAATAAATATATTTTTAAACGAATAAATTATTTTAATCTCCAATTATTTCAAAATTATTGGTATATATTTATACCATTTTACGAAAACCCCTAATTCGCAAATCGGGTAGTTTTCGCGAAATATATTATTTTAATATTAAATTCCAAAAATAATATTTTATATTTTCTGAAATGTTACAGAAGGGTGTGGGTAGGGGTAGGCGCCGCCGCCTCCTTTGCAGCTACTGACATCCCGCCAATCCCGTCTGGACGTCGTTTCGTATGACGTCTAGAGCCGGATCTACAGCCTCCCATCAGATCCTACATATTTATTCAAATATTAAAAATTTACTTATAATTATTAGACAATTTAAAACATTTAGTTCAATTTCATTACCTAGCAAATTTGTTCGGTGTATTAGCTGAAATTTTTTTGGGTGGATTATCGAAATCTTGATCTGTGACAATTACTTGGCTGATGTCACGTCTTAGTAACGTATTGATGGATAGCGCATAATAGTTTGGACCGTTGGTACATTCAATAGAAGAACTGAGACGTGTTATCGCCTCTTTCTCGTCACTCTCATTTTAAGTGTCACTCAACGTCAACACATTATATAATCTCTTGGTTTCTAATGACAAACAACACTCCAGTCAGCCTTCTTTAGGTCCCGAGAATAATATATTTGTGTTGCCATCGATGGAAAGATAAAGTTATCGTATTCGTAGGCTGTCCGTTTAGTATTTGCCAAAGTGAGTTTGTATTCATCGACCTTCATACCCTTTTTAGACTTGGAATCGTACCATCTGTATTGGAATATAAAAAGGGGTAGCCTTATGAATGTATGAGACCACTATAATCTGCTCAAAAACACCATGGTAGGGATTTCTTCTGTCGTCGGAGATTGCGATGCCGCTATTTTGCAAAGCGCTAATGCGTTCCATCCTTTCGATATCAAATTTGTAGCCGGAAACCCTGTACCCGTTGTAAAACGCAGCTGTAATCGATGGACCGAATAAAAGGTCTTGGACCTCTCTATCAATCTGCTTACAACGATTCATTTGTCCATCAACTTCTTCTCTACACCAAGCAATGGAAGTGCGTCTCTGTTCTTCTTCGATTCTCTCATTCGACCACGTACTAAGATTCGATCTCTTGAGTATAGTTTTGTGCGCTCTTTTCGTTAATTTACAGTTATATCAGTTAGATTATACTCTATTTCAAACGGTTTAAATGGATGAAATTAGAAAAACTTACTCTGCATATTTATCAAAACATTCGCTGTTTAGCAAGATGAACGTATGTAAACCGCCAATGAGATCGTAAGACATGTTTTTTAGCCTTCCTGCTCCAATTGAACCGTCAGGAGTACGCGGCGGTTTGTTCAGTTTCTTCCCAACATCGTCCTTCAGGAAACGAGCACAAAAAGACGTGACTTTTTCCAAGAGATGGTCTTCCGCAATCGAACCTTCAGGACGATAGTTGTTGCGGATATAGTTTTTTAAAGTTAATAGATATCTGTTGAAAATAATAGATATTAATAATCCACAATAATGTTTTGCAATTTAAATGATTAATAATAAACATTTTCATACCTCTCGATGGGATACATCCGACGGTAATGCATCGGATCGTCAATCTTGACTTCGATTGCCAAATGGATGGATATGTGAACAATAATTTCAAAAAAGGAAGGTGGAAAGATAGTTTCGAGCTTGCAGAGGATTATAGAAATATCTTCGAGCTCTGTCATCTTATTGACGTCCACATTTTTGTAACACGATTAGCAAAAATACGTGCAAAAGTCGTTAAGAACGAGGCCAACTTCGGATTTTACCGATGCTCTCAGGTATAAAAGAAGAAGATGTTGCATCAATATGTGGTAGTTGTGGCACTTGAGTCCTACAATTTTTCCATTTTCTACTTCTACCTGTTTGGAAATATTTGATGAGAAACTATCGGGAACTTTCAATTCTTTCAACACCCGCAGGAACCGCCGCCTCTCCTCTTTGTCCAGGTTATAGATTGCCGGTTGGATCTCGTAATAATTTGGTTTCCCAGCCACAGGACGATGATGCAATGCTTCTTTAATGGTCAAACCATCCAAATCCGTCAAATCACGGCAAGCGTTGAGATTGTCTTTCGTTTTTCCATCCTTACATTGCAGAAGATTGATGACATGTTTAGAGACACCTTTCTCGATATGCATAACATCTAAATTATGGTAGAGTGGTAGATCGGACCGGTACGGAAGTTGAAATAAATCACTTAGTTTCTTCCAACTGGTTGGACATAGCATTGCATTTTTGTTTTGTTTCTTTCCGAATGTGAAATTCTGATAACCTCTCCATTGTTGCAATATGTCGTTATAAGACAATGGTTTTGGAGGCCTACCGATCTCCGTCTTTTCGTTGAACAATTCTTTATTCTTTCTGAATCTGTGAGTTATAGGTAAGAAACGTCGGTGACCCATAAACGACTCTTTCCCGCTAAACTTCAAGCGTACGACGCTCGTATGAATATGACAACTGGGGCATGTAAGCTTACCTTGAGTTGTCCATCCCAACAGCATGCCGTAGGTAGGAAAATCATTAATAGTCCACAATAAAGCCGCCCGCATCTGAAAAAATTGTTTACCATCTGCGTCATAGGTTCTTATGCCAGGTTCCCACAACAATTTTAACTCATCGATCAAGAGTTAAAGGTACACATCGATATTTTTCCCAGGAGACGATGGACCGTCGATTAAAAGTACCAATGTAAAATAAGATTGCGTCATAACCCTCCATGGCGGCAGGTTGTATATAGCCACCATAACGGGCCAAGTACTGTGAGTATGCCTGCCGCGAACCATCCCAAATGGACTGATACCGTCGCTCGCAATTCCCAATCTCACGTTATGAAAGTCTACGCTGAATGAAGGATGTTTTTCATCTAAAACTTTCCACTATATCGAATCTCTGGGATAACTCATTTTTCCCTCTTCACAAGGCGCTTTATGGTGTCACTGCATTTCGGATGCTTTCTCCTCACAAATAAATAACCGTTGCAGTCTCGATATTAATGAAAAATGATGAAAAATCTTCATGGGCACATCACTCGACTGAGAGTCTTTCTAAGGTTTGAATCGGTTGGTCCCGCACACGGGGCAGTTTCTGAGTATGGCGTATTCATTCCATAACAAAACACAATCATTCTTACATGTATATTGTTCATCGCCGGAAGACAGACCGAGACGTCGGGATGTCTGGCCTGAATTCTGGGGGCAGATACTATTTGGATTTATCCGTCCACCTCTCCGAAGATACCAAGTTGATTTATGGCACAGTATATCGGAAGTTTGGACGGATGCTACCGTTGTATTAGACTTTATCTGATTCTCCCTCATTTATAAGGGGTTTTTAATTGTGGAGATGCTCTTCCCTGCAGGCGTAAGCCCCTGTAGTTAATTACGTTACCGCATAGTGGTAACCACTTTCTCCTGCTCCGGAAGTTCACTTCGTGTCGCGTGTTTTGTTTTGGTTTTAGTTGCCCGTAGATCGTATACGGAGACTAATTTATGTCGTCGACCATAGGGCGTGGATTAGTCCAAATGCATGTATTTTTAGATTTGGGTTTGGGTAGATTTAAGGATCATTAATCTGGTTTGAGATTAAGATCAGTTTAAACATATGAGCATTTGGGCTCGATTATTTTAGTTTAAGGACATCGCGGTCCATTATCGCCATATTTGAGACGTAATGTTAGTTTAAGAATGTTTCAGTCCTTTATCGCCGTATTTAGGGGCGCGTATTAGTTTAGAGACGTTTCAGTCCGTTATCGCTGTATTTTGAGGGCGAGTATTAGTTTAGGGACGTTTCGGTCCGTTATCATCGTATTTGGGGGCGAGTATTAGTTTAAGGACATTTCGGTCCGTTATCGCCGTATTTAGGGGCGAGTATTAGTTTAAGGACATTTCGGTCCGATATCGCCGTATTTGGGGGAGAGTATTAGTTTAAGGAAATTTCAGTCTGACATTCATTTTGCGCCCACGTTTATTTGTTACATAGAGAAGTGAACGATGGTGACATGGAATGCGCCCAGTTTGGGGTGCGATCCGATTTGAGGTGTGCACGTCAATTTGGAAGTGCATCAATGTAGGATGAAAGGGGTTGTTGGTCGTCGGGACCCGCCACCTCTTTGAAAACGTTGAAGAATTACTAAGACATATATCAGAGATGTAAAGAGATATACCCTTAACCAAATCCCATATTTGAGGGGAAAATGGGGGCTGTTGTAGACCTAAGAAATGTTAGTAATGTTTGAGACTAAAATTATCTTAGGTGATATAAGATGAATATAATTTGGGATATCATCAATGGGAGACCACTAGTCATTTTTGAGACTAAGGTCAGTTTGGGAAAACATGAGCAATATGGGCTCGGTTGTTTTAGAATCAAAGAGGTTTAATCTGAGGAAACTTAGTCAATTTGGGCTGAGATTGGGTTTCCATAATTACCCAATAGTGCTAAGCACTGAGGCATACAGTGCTCACGTGCATTTCATGTGGGCACTAGATTAGTGTTAAACACTAGAGTTTTGGGGCGCTCACGTGACATACGTGAGACACCCAAATATGGGCACTGCCCATTGGGTTTTATCTCCCCTTCTTTTTATAAAGAAGTGCTAAGCACTTGGCTAACGTTCTCGTGTAAAACACATGACTGCCTTTTTTTATATACTGGGGTGCTATAACGCTCACGTGGGAAACACGTGAGGCAGTTCTAGTTGCGCTCTGTGTTCTTTTGAAGCACTCACGTGGAAAACATGTGAGGCTTCAAAATAGTGCTAAGCACTAATGATTCTGGTTTTGAATATCTTGGATCATCATTACTGTTTTTTTAATGGAAGAACTAAGTTCTTTATATATAAGGTTAAACCCTAATTTTTGGAGGAATTAAATTCCTATATGTTCTCGTTCTTCTTCTTTTTTTTATAACTTAAATTCTTTTCCCCTAAGTTTTGAATCTGCGGAGCAAAATCTTCCCGATGAGAATTAAATTCTCAACTTGTGGAAAAATTTGCTTCTGCAAATCTCATCTAGAGAGAGAACCGAGTTCTTAAATGAAGGGTTAAACCCTTAGATAGGTAAAGGAGAGACCATATGATCTCGTTTTTTTTTTACCTCTGGTTTCAATGAAGAAAGTCTTCTTTTTTGAGAATTAAATTCTCTTATTCTTTCAAAATCTCACTGTACTCTTTTTTGCAGAACCTTGTGTCAAGTTCTCTTCCTCTTTTCTCTTTGTTTTTCCCTTCTATTTATAGGATAAGAGAAAAGATCAATTTGTTAGGAAAATCTCTGATTGAGAGATTATGATCAATCCAAAATGATCTCTCGGATCACTTGGTGAATTTTATTCACCATTGGATTTTTAATCTAAAAGCTCTCTGTTTAACAGAGAAGTTTTCTTGTTTATTTAATAAGATTAGAAAATATTTTTTTCTAAGATAGAATTTTTATTCTATCAGGTGGGTGATTTTATAATCACCGTTGGATCTTTGATCCAAGAGTTCTCTGCTTAACAGAGAAGATCTTTCTAGTTTGAGAAAGATCAAGGAAAATATTTCCCAAATAGAATTTAATTCTATCTTGCCAAAGAGTGCAGCAGAAGAACTCATGTGTTTAACACGTGACCCCTCGCATGGGTTTCAGTATGCTTTATTTTCAGCGCATATAAACTCTCACGTGTTGAGCACGTAAGGCCTGTTTGGCTTGCCAATTATTTGATTGCAGCGCATATATGCTCTGCATATAGACGCTTACGTGTTTAACACGTGTGGCTCTTTTAGCTCATTTTTTTTTAACTGCAGCGCCTACAGGCTTTTGCATATAGGTGCTCACGTGTTTAACACGTAAGACTCTTTTAGCCCATTTGTTTTTAACTGCAGCGCCTATATGCTTTTGCATATATGTGCTCACGTGTTTAACACGTGAGGCTTTAATAGTGGGGAATTTCCCTCCTTTTCCCTTTTTTTATGAGGGAACAAATTCCCCGCAACGTTGCTCTCATGTGGTTTGCACGTGAGTGCAACGCTGTCCACCCTTACAACCGTTGGATTGCCTAGGGGAACGGGAAGATGAACCTCTTCCCATCACGTCTTATAAATGAGGTTTTTGGCTTCTTAGATGATCACTGTTTCTTCATCTTCTTCCTTAACCTTTTCTTGAGAATTTAATTCTCTTCTCAGAGCTTAACTCTCTGTCCACAGATCTTTTAAATTTAAACTCTGCAAAACTTCTATTTGGGTAAGGATCTTGAACGACGTTTACCTCTTAGGGAAACCCTTTTTTCCGTATTTTTCTTTGGATTATAAATCCATCACCAGAGCTTTGCTCTATCCTTGAACTGATCTGTTAGAGATCTAAAAACACTCCCATTTTCTTTTAAGAAGGTTTTGGGGTCTTGAGAATTGTTAGTTTTTTTACCTAGGGTTTACCCTATCATTGCTCTTTGAGGATTTTTGGAATTTAATTCCATTTTCTTTGTCTCCCCACCGTGGGGGTTTCTGGGATTTAATCCCACCATCAAAGCAATTTAATTCCATATTACAGAGCTTAGCTCTAAAAGACTCAGAGACTTTTGGGAATTTTATTCCCTGGTGTTCTTGAGCGTGTTTTCTTTTTAGGGTTTTAATACTCTTGATACAGATTTGAATATGTTGTACATTTTAACAGAACTCATTTTTCGAGGATGTTAGGAGTTGTTTAAACTCCATTGCTTATTTAATGAGAATCCTTTTGGATTCTCACAATGATTATCTTGCCTCATCATTGGTGAGCCGCCATTTGGATTTCGTGGGGCCTACTGGCTTTGTAGTTATCGGTCCTATGAAACAAACTCATATATATATATATATATTAATGTGTCCCCCTTTTTTATTAGGTACGATGGCATCACTTCTCTACTTCCCTTACACACGCTCGTAGGCCGCTTTTAATTCTCAAACCAAGAGTTTAACTCTTCTCAAAGAACTTAGTTCTTCCTCTAGTTAAGATCTGCAAAAGCAGATCTCCCCACAAGTTGAGAATTTAATTCTCATCGGGAAGATTCTGTCATGCAGATTCAAAACCTAGGGGAAGGAACTGAATCCAAAAGAGTTTAACTCTTTCAAAATATATGGAAATTTAATTCCTCTAAAACTAAGGTTTAACCCTTTAAAAAGAATTTAATCCCTGCAAAGAACAAAGGAGAACTTGATACCACATAACCATAGAAGAATAGCCTGATGATTCATTAGCGTTCAAACACTACATAAAAGTTCACGTGTTCCCACGTGAGCACCTTTGAGGAACAAAAAGAGAAAGACTGAGATCTAGCCACGTGACCCCACGTGACCCCTGAGAAGTGCTCAGCACTTATAAAAAAGAAAGGGAATAAACCCTATTTTTGGAGCGCCTCACGTGACTCCACATGACCCCTGAGAAGTGCTCAGCACTTATAAAAGAGAAAAAGGGTATACACCCTATTTTTTTGGAGCGCCTCACGTGACCCCACGTGACCCCAAAGCAGTGTTTAACTTTTATAAAGTAGAAAGGGAATAAACCCAAAGGAGTAGTGTCAACTTCAAGCGTCTCACGTGACCCCACGTAAGCGCATCAAATTCTTAGTGTTTAACACTACTTCAAGTGCATCACGTGACCCCACGTGAGCGCATCAAATTCTTAGTGTTTAACACTATTTCAAGCGTCTCACGTTGGAGCACGTGAGCGCTGATCATATTCTAGTGTTTAACACTATGAGAGGCCAACATTAGCCCAAATTAACCAAGTCTCCTGAAGCCAAAACCCTTTTTTGGTCATCAATCAGCCGAGCCCTCATTATACTCAGGTTTTCTCAAAATTGATCCGAGTCTCAGAAATAGCTAATGAACTCCTGGCATCTAAGATGATGTTCATTCCACCATGATCTCTCCCCTCTATCTGGAATTTGGTTCAAGGGTACATCTATCCACACCTCCGATACATGTCGTTGTAATTCTTCAACATCTTCAGAGAGGTGGAGGGTCGCAATAACCAATAACTCTTGGCGTACCACCGAACAAACTTTTCAAAAAGGGGAGTAAATTTAAAACACATCTCAATTTAGGGGCGTCTCTCGTGACCTCACGTGATCCCTTGATAGTGCTTAACACTCAGAAAAAGAAAAGGAGAATAAAACAAAGGCAATTTTGATTCTTCAGAGTGCCTCACGTGATCTCACGTGACCCAATAGTGCTTAGCACTTAGAAAAGGAAAAAGGGAATAAACCCAAGATAACTCCCATTTTGGGGGCACCTCACGTGTTCCCACGTGATCCCCAAACAGTGGTGTATAACAGAGGGAGAAAATTCCAAAGACAGCGCTCGCATTTCAAAGGCACCTCACGTGTCTGCACGTGACTGCTTGATGAACCAAGTGCTTAGCACTTATAAATGAAGGAAGAATAAAATCCAGAGAATAGTTCTCACCTCGGGCGCCTCACGTTCTCAAACGTGAGCCAAGTGCTCAGCACTTTTATATATATATGAGGGAATAAACTCAAGGAACAATGCCCACTTCGGGGCCCCTCACGTGTTCACACGTGAGCCCCTCCAAAGTCCAGTGTTTAATATTGATTCAGTGCTTAGCACTATGGGGTGATTAAGGGAAATCAACCTTAGCTCAAATTAGCCAAGTCTTCCGAAGTCAATACCCTTTGTGTCACCAATCAACTGAGCCCCCATGTTCAGGTCTCCTCAAACTAATCCCAGTCCCAAAGATGACTAGTGTTCTCCTAACAGATGACATCTAAACTAGTGTTCATCTATTTCCCCAAATCGGGATATTGGTTCAAGCGTACATCTCTTCATACCTTTGATATATGGCGTTGTAATTCTTCAACGTCTTCAGAGAGATGGAGGGTCCCAATAACCAATAACTTTTGGTGCATCCGCAAACGGTTGAACCAAAACCACAAAGACTATGACGTCTTTAAACTGGACTATGATGTCCTTAAACTTTACGGACTGTGGGGTCCTTAAACTCATGGACTATGATGTCCTTAAACTTTATGGACTGTGAGGTCCTTAAACTCATAGACTATGATGTCTTTAAACTTTACAGACTATGATGTCTTTAAACTCCATGGACTATGATGTCCTTAAACTTATGGACCGAAACATCCCTAAAATAAACCCTACAGACTATGATGTCTCTAAACCAGACTATGATGTCTTTAAACTCCATGGACTATGATGTCCTTAAACTTATGGACCGCAAAGTTCCTAAACTAAAACAATAGAGCCCAAATGCTATTTTGTTGGATCTCAATGATCCTGTTAAGTAGATCTTAGTCTAAAATTAGACTAACGTATCCTTAACAAATGGTTAAGTTGATCTTAGTCTAAAATTAGACTAACGTATCCTCAACAAACGTTTAAGTTGATCTTAGTCTCAAATGAGATTAACGATCCTTAAATCCAAACCAAACCAAAATCTAAGAAAATACGTATTTGAACTAATCCACGTCCTACGGGCGATAACATAAATTAGTCTTCGTATACAATCCACGAGCAACCAAAAATAAAACAAACATCCACGACACGAAGTGACCATCTGGAGAAGGAGAAAGTGGTTACCGTGAGGCGGTAGCGTAATTAACTGCAGGGGCTTGCGCCTGCAGGGAAGAGCGTCTCCACAATCAAAAACCCTTCAAATAAGGGGAAATCTGACGAAGTCTGCTACAACGGCCGCATCCGTCTAAACCTCCGATACACGGTGCCATAAATCAACTTGGCATCTTCGGAGAGGTGGACGGATAAAACCAAATAGCATCTGCCCCCAAATTCAGGTCAGACGTCCCAACGTCCCGGTAGCGTCTTTTCGGCAGAGAACACACCTCTCGTATCCAACTGGAATGTTAGTTCAGGGAACGGAGTTCTAAAGGCAACAATGGGATATGACCTGTGTCCAGTGGTCATCTGCAGTAGAGAATTCTATGCTGACTTCAAGCTGCTGGACATACCGAACTTCGATGTAGTTTTGGGTATGGATTGGCTAGGAACTTTCAACGCTACCATCGACTGTCATCAAAGGAGGGTAGTGTTCGAATTTCCAGAGCATCCGTCTTTTATTTCAAAAGTGGAGATCATACCCTGGAGCCTAGCACATACAAAGAAAAACCAAAGAAAGCAGTGATTGCAACTCTACAGGTGAGAGAAGTAAACCAGAGGTAGTTCGAGAGTTCGACGATATATTTCCTGAAGACATATCAGATTTGCCTCTCGATCGAGCTCTTGAATTCAGAATTGATCAAAGCACCGTATCGATTAAGCCTTGAAGGTTTGAAGGAGGTCCGTACTCAGCTGGACGAACTTCTACAGAAAGGATGGATTCGTCCCGGTACTTCAAGTTGGGGATCTCCAGTTTTGCTTGTGAAGAAGAAGGAAGGTTCATACAGAATTTGCATTGATTATAGAGTTTTGAACGAAGTCACGAAAAAGAACAAGTATCCACTTCCGCGAATCGACGATCTGTTCGTCATCTAAGTGGATCTTGCATTTTCTCAAAATTAGATCTTCGTTCGGGTTATCATCAGGTGAGCGTCAAAGAGTCTGATATTCTGAAGACGGCATTAAAGACTCGCTATGGACATTATGAGTTTCTCGTGATGCCATTTGGAGTAACCAATGCGCCAGCCATATTCATGAATCTAATGAATCAAGTTTTCTGAGAGTACTAGACAGGTTCATTGTTCTATTCATCGACGATATCCTCGTATATTCAAAGAATCGGAAAGAGCACGCTGAACATCTACGAATTGTTCTGGAGAATTTGCGACAGCATCAACTCTATGCCAAGTACAGCAAGTGCGAGTTTTATCTAGAACAAGTCGGATTTCTCGGACATATCATTTTGGGAGAAGGAATCTCCATAGTGTTAGTTATATGTATTCCCTAGAGACCATTATTGTACATGATTGTATATTATAATGGATGCTTGGACATATATAGAGAGGACTTTCTTGCTCGACATGATAGTATGCTATCTGGTTGCTCTTTATCTTAACATGTATACTAGTATTATTATATTGTCTCTCTCTGATACATGTTGATAAAGCCCTTAGGATGTTAGCATGACTTCCAGGACTATGATGCAGATCATACTAGTGGGGCCAAGGTAGTCCGTAAGCACATCCTTTAATTGTTCCTAGTCGAGGGAGTATCGAGACAGGGCATCGATATTCCAGAGTAGACTAGTGTGTACGTTTCTTGACCCTGTATGGGGCGATGGATGATCCCACATCCATTGGTGTTTGACATCAAAAATTGTATATAGGTGCTTATTGGAGAATGGGTATACCAAACAGGACTCGCCGAGAACTCCTATATGGTATTATACCTATCGTCAGATAGCAGTTCTTTGGTGACACTGGTACAGGTTAGTCTGTAAACCCGAGATCGTCATAGAGTCTTATATGGTTCCCACTGTGCTTTGATTTCCTCCATACCATGGCTCAAAGGAGTCGTGCAAACAGGTGGATTTTGGGTACAGTCCTGAGTCACATGGAGGCAATGAGCGATAGGAGAGGTTTCATCTCTCCCGGTATTGGGAGTTGAAGTTGCGCTATGCTCAATTGGCTATAACAGGAAGTCCATGGCCAGGGCTGATGATGAGATTTACTGGTAAGTGTTATCAGTAATTTCTCGATCTGTTATGGGCCTCACATCGGCATGACTTATCAAGTTATTGGGGTCTGGCGTTTACTACCCCCAGACTCGATATGCGACATATCAGACGAAGAGACTGGACTATACGGTAATGTTACTTACTGGATTCACGGGAGTTTGGATAAGCTTGCTTGTTGATCTTCTGATCACTCAATACCTAGGTAGCCGTTACGTCCAGCTAGTACCGCTGACGGCTTGTGGGTAACTGATATGATCATTACCTACTGTTGGCGTATTGACGAGTCTTTAGAGTCCTACACAGAGGTTTCCTAGCTCAAACAAAACGAAGTAGGGCACATATGTGATATGTGTGGGACCGAGATTAATACGTGTATGTGATACAATATTCTAATCTCGCGATATAGGTTATATGTGATATAACCGGATTATTGAATCAAGTGTTGATTCAATAATTTGTTATATGTATATTTGATATACATATAAATGATATTAGTCGATTATATGTGATATAGACAGATTATTAAATCAAGTGTTGATTTAATAATTTAATATATAATTATATATTTGATATATTAACTAATATTATCTCACTTAAGAATTTCTTTTCTACAAATACATATAAATATATATGAGATATATATTAATGTATTTACTATTATGTCATGCTAGATGATACATTGGACATGGGTGTATGAGACTCACACCAAACTAAAAATTATTTGGGTGATTTAATTATTAAGGGATAAACCAAAATTAGGTGGAAAAAGTCATGGCTTAAGATGCTTATGGAAGTATGTAGAAGTCTTGACTTAGTCCACTAATTTTGTTTTACTCTAGATATTTATTAACCCAACCATTATGTTTAGACATGGTTAACTCTTTACTAATATCTATTGAGATATTTTCTCACTCAAGTGTTCACATTAGTTCATCTTCTTCATCTCCTTCTTTGCTCTCTAGCTTGGAGTGAGGTGAGAAAAGAGAAAGAGAAAAATAATTCTAAAGTGAGCAAAATTTCTACTTCATCGATCTATACCAAACTATCTGAGTTCATCAATTCCGCTATTGAGTGAGGCCTACGCTAGACTGAAAGGGCCCAGTGGCGTGGCTCATTCTGCAACTCTTCTCAAGTCATTCGGCCAATGCTCATTGCGCCCATTTAGTATAGGTTGTTTATTTCACTAATTCCTCAATTAGTGAAGAGGTAGCTTGAATTAGAGATTCCTCAAGGTAGATCATTTTCGGTCTCGAAGATCCTTAAACAATCTTGTTCCTTTCACCTAGTAGAGCCTAAGAAGAGTTCGAAGGACCGCTACTTAGAACTAAATGACTACTACTTGAAGCTTTAGAAGTGAAGGACCGGTCTACAAAGATTGTATTCCTTGTTCACTTAGTGCAAATTTTGTTTACATGCAATGAAACCCTAATTCTCTAGTTCGATTCTAGGATAGCATGCAATAGCACACTAGATTTTTTAAATTGTATACTTGATACTTCTAAAAACCTAGTAGTGGTTCTAAGGCATACTTTCACATAGATCCAGCTAAAATAGAAGCAGTAAGCGAATGGCAGACACCAAAGACAGTGAAGGACATTCGAAGTTTCTTGGGATTAGCGGGATACCACTGAAGATTTATTGAAGGATTTTCGAAGATTGCAACACTCCTGACCAAAATCACACGTAAAGATGAAGAATTCGTGTGGTCAGAAGCATGCAAACAAGCTTCGTAGAACTCAAGTCAAGATTGACATCAGCACCTATTCTCGTCATACCGGACCAATCTGGAGGTTTCATAGTGCATTGCGATGCATCCGGTAAGAGATTAGGATGTATTCTACATCAGCACGGTAAAGTTGTAGCTTATACATCAAGATAGCTGAAGGTTCATGTGCGCAACTATCCGACGCATGATCTGGAGTTGGCGGCCGTTATCTTTGCACTCAAGATTTGGCACCGTTATCTTCTTGGAGAACGGGAAGATATCTACACAGACCATAAAAGTCTGAAGTATGTGTTTACTCAGAAAGAGTTGAATATGCGGCAGAGAAGATGGTTAGAACTTATAGTGGACTTTGACATCAATCTACAATATCATCCAGGGAAGGTGAATATAATACCTGATGCACTTAGTCATCAACCACTATCAATAAATCTCACCGCACAGTGGAAGCTACAGCAAGATTTGCATGAGATAGAGATAGAAGTGGTCAAGCCAAGTAATACTTCAAGTTTGATGAACTTACAAGTTTAGTCTACAATTGTCAACCAGATCAAAGCAGCTCAAGCAAGTGATGTCAAGTTGCAAAAGATTAGAGAACAAGTAGAAAGTGAACTTAGAACAGACTTCATTATCCATGAAGACGGATCTTTAAGATACGGCAGTAGTTTGTGTGTACCATAAAGTTCTGTTCGGGAAGAATTGATGAAAGAATCTTACAGCTCTCCCTGCTCAGTACACCCTGGAGGTACAAAGATGTACAAAGATCTACGTCAACATTACTGGTGGCATGGAATGAAGCATGAAGTAGCCAGAAGCGTAGCCAAATGCTTGGCGTGACAGCAAATAAAAACTGAACATCACAAGACTGCTGGTTTACTTCAACCGTTAGCTATCCCAGAATGGAAGTGGAAATATATTACCATGGACTTCGTGACTATACTTCCTCGCAGCACGAAAAGTAACGATGCGGTATGGGTTATTGTGGATCGACTTACAAAGTCAGCTCTTTTCATCCCATTTTGAGTTAGCCAATCTACTAAGACACTAGCAAAGAAGTACATGGAAGTAGGTATGAATCTAAGTAAGATTTAACTCTTCATAGTATACTATTTATGATACCCATGAACTCATGCAGGAGATTGTGAGATTACATGGAGTACCGGTTTGTATTGTCTCCGATCGTGACATCAGATTTCGTTCGCAATTCTGGCAAAGTTTGCAAGTTAGCTTGGGAACAAGTCTGAACTTTAGCACAACTTATCATCCACAAACAGATGGTCAGTCTGAGCGAAAGATTCAAATTCTTGAAGATATGCTAAGAGCGTGTATGCTAGACTTCGGAGGATCGTGGGAAGATCACCTGCATCTTGTGGAGTTTTCATACAACAATAGCTACCAAGCAAGTATTGGAATGGCACCCTTTGCAGCTCTATATGGAAGGAAGTGTCTTTCACCATTAAGTTGGGACGATATCGAAAATAGAGAACTCCTTTTACCCGAGATGATAGTAGCAATTGTTGATGTAGTTCACACTATCAGGGAAAGAATGTGCATAGCCCAAGACCAATAGAAGCACTGGGTTGATGCTAAGCAACGACACTTGGAGTTCCAACCGGGAGATCATGTCTTTCTGAAGATTTCTCTAAACTGTGGAGTGATTCATTTTGGAAAGTGAGGTAAGTTAAGTCTGAGATACATTGGACCGTTCGACATACTCGAACGAATCGGAGAAATGGCATACCGCTTGGCACTTCCACCCTCATTGGAATGAGTGCATAACGTGTTCCATATATCCCAACTCAAAAGGTATGTGAGTAACCCCAGTCACATTCTTGATCACTCCGAACTCACTGTACAGACGGATCTATCTTGTGAGAAACAACCCGTTGAAATGCTAGACAGAAAGGTAAAGTCATTTCGGAACAAAGAAGTAAACTTGGTTGGAGTGATGTGAAGAAAAGACTTACCAGGAGAATCAACATGGGAAAGAGAAGATGACATGCGTGCAAGATACCCTCACTTTTTTGTAAATTAGTTCTTAAATAATTGTAAATTTCGAGGACGAAATTTTTATAAGGAGGGTAGAATGTATCGACTCTTTTTTAATGTACATAAAATTTTTAAAAGTTCATGTACAAATGGAGTATTTGCAAATCCTGAGCACAAATTATAAATTTGATTTGTTTGTAAACAGCAAGAAAGCACTTGTAGCTCGTTGGTAAAGCCTTGCACTGCTGTAACATAGCCCATGTGTTCGAATTCAATTAGCCACATATTATTTTTTCTGATTTTTCTTTTAAACTTTTTGGAAGCCCAAAAGTTACACGTGCAATACATGTAAAATGAAAAGTTACTGAAAAATCAAACATGTGCAAAATACTATTAACTACAACTAGGACACGTGGCATTCATCTAAGCCCCAACCCAACCCAATCCAAGTAGCCGGCGAAGATTGGATTTGGGCCGGCGCCGCCGGTGGAAACCGTGGCAAATGCTACAAAATTTTGCCCTAGCACCCCTTGGACTCCCCCTACTAATCATAATCTGTTTGTTTTCCCTACACATTTACAGAGAATTAAAATGAGGCATTAATCCAAAATATTAATGCATTTTAATTCTATTCTTCAATCCTCGAAAACCTAATTTCTCCTATAAATACCACCCTACACCCTAGACCTCCTCATTCTGAAATCTAGTTTCAAAACTCTCAATATTTTCTAAGTCCAAAAAGTTGTACAAGTGGAGTTAGCCCAAGGTCAAGTTCCGACGACATTTCGGGACAAATCCGGAGACACCGCGACTCCACGACGTTTTCAAAATCTTCCTCCATCTCTTCTCTTTACCCTAATCTTGTAAGTCCCCTCTACTCTCTTCTTTTCACCTCTCAAATCTTCTTTTTTTCAATGATGTCGGTAAGTGGAGTTATACCGACATCCATCTCTAAAACTTCTTAAACTAAAAATTTTTCTTAAGAACTATTTATCTAAATCATTGTACTTAGTTTGTTAAACATTTAACTATAATTAGAAATAAATTTCAATTCAAAACTCTATATAAAAAACACTTTTATTGCACTTTTACGGTTAAATACGATAAACTTTCTATTCAACATTACTTTATAATATAGCTCATATTACCTTTGGAAAACTCACGAGATAATGACCTACCTCATCACAACATTCATCATGACAATGCACGATTGCCTCTTTACAATATTTTTGGGAGTAATACAATTTTACGATAAAATACCCTAAACTATTAAAAACCATATTCTTTAAGATTGTTTTAATTAAATTCCATACAATTATGTCCTTACAACCCATTTTGGAGAATTCGATTTGGTTGGTGCGGATTATCGCACATCTATCGGACTAGTAGGGCGAAATGCGGACCTCCTCACGGAGCATACGATCTCGATAGAATTTTTATTACAATTTTTAAGAAAACGTGATTTCTATTTAATAAATAAATTCTATTTTTGATATATATATATATATATTATCAAAATATCTATTTTAAATATATTTAATAATTCCATGCTTTCTAAATCAAAATAAAAGAATCACAAAAGTTCATGAAAATACCCTCGAAATCAATACAAGTCAAATTACATGAAAATACCATATACTATTCAATTTAGGTTTATATCCACTAGAATATCTCATCACTTTTAAAATTACATCTATAAAAACCCTAAAGACGATAATTATATACTTGAGGTTTATTTTGAAAATCTATCAAAACTATTTTTCATAAAACCCCTTCAAGTTATATTAATTTACAATAAGGACCCTAATAAATATAGGCTTAAGCGGGACCAATTCTCTTGAGCCTCAGAGAGCCGGAAAATATGGGTGCTTGCCTATTTAAGGTAGACAACTAAAACGGGGTTATCAATGGTAATTGGCTTGGAAAAAGTCACAAATTATACCGTCCATGTGCAGCAGTTACCGATAACTCCAAAACTAATTCAGAACTTCAATTATATTTAAGTGTCTGACTCAGTCGGGGTCTTAGTCTAATCTGAAATCAATCCATCCATGTATACAATTTAATGTAACTCTAGGAAACATGAATCCTTTTATACCAGAATACAATCTATATCAACATGACTTGATTTGACCAATCCATGGATATACATTTGACTTATCTACATGACTATCCGTTTATATCCTTATCCGTTTATATGAACAATTGATATCATGGTTTCAGCAAGTCTTATATTTACAAATCACTACAAAACAATACAATAATACATTACGGGGTTTAAAGGGATAGATTGGTACGGAATGTGTTTAAAGTGGCATGAGACGGTCGCTTTAATACACCCAACCTGAATATTCATTGCCGTTGTCCCGTGGGTTTTGACGGGGCCTTGTACTCCTTATACCATAGTCCATGGGATAAGCTGGACTCCTCTCGTATACACTGGCATATTTTATACCAAGCTACAAACAACTGCGTTAACATAACTATCAACATTATACCAGTTATATTCTTATTACCTGTTCAGTCTATTTCCATCTCTCTTTAGGACTTATCGAGTGATTGTTCGCTGACGATATTCATTTTCTATTCTTTCTTTGGAATGTTGTCAGGAGGACCTGAATCTTTGGAGATCGAGCCCAGCTCAGACGACTTGGAGCAGTTCGTCGACAACCCAGAGCTCGAGACACTTGTATATACTTTACTTTCAGTTTCATGCCATTGTTTATGCATTGCTTTCCAGTCTTGTATTTACTTTCCAGCATTGTATTGTAAAGAATGTTTAATAAATAAAAATTTGTTGTTCATTTACATCTCATGTCTTTCTTGTGTACATTTATATTATATTTCTTATATACGCTTAGCGAGTTTACTTCAGAGTAAATACGTCGCATGACCCGTCACGTCTCCTTACCGTACTCTGGGAAGCGGGGTGTGACAATTGATCTCTATTCATGTCTAGCCATTAACAAAACATGTGTTGAACAGATCTCGAATCGTGGTCGTGACTAGCAATAGATTGGTAGCGCACCCGATAAGAATGTTAACATTTATTTTGCTAAAATTTATAGACTTTAAAATGTATAAAAGAGGTTAAATGATTTTATCATCTATTGATCTACTCTAGCATACGAACCCTAGCAAGCTAGGAATTACTCGCTCATAGTTGGAGAAGAAATGATGAAGAATAAGATCATAATGTAAGATGCAGAAATTAAGTGCAGAATGTAAGTGCAGAAATTAATTGCGAAAAAACTAATAAGCACTATACCTTTATTAATCAACTATATCATGTACAAATCCTTTTAAAGTAGAGTACAAGAATCCTAGTTTTTGCTCTTGATCTCTATCTTGTTGGAAGTGGATGAACAGCTGATGATTAACTCGGATGCGTGGATCGTCTTGGACCTCTTGATCTCTTCGGTTGATGATTTTAGATGTGAAACTCTCGGTCCTATTTATAGTCACAGAAATTAGAAACCATAGGTACCATCTGTGATTATATGCTGATATGATCCAACTCCTAAAATCATAGATCCTACGGCCCAAGATGCGCCGCGGATCCGCCGCGAATAGTGTGATTTGGCCGCCAAACCGTGGCTCTTTGGTGAGATCAAGTTCTGGGATTTTTTTGTGCTGTCTTGTGTTGACATTTGGAGATCTCTTCGATATCTGGATTTCGAGAATACTGCTCTGAATCTCTTTCGTTGATAAATCTTACAATTTGCCTCCATATTTCGGTAGATTTTATTCTGACATCTCGGATCTCCTGATCGGTTTCCAGACCTGAACTAATATTTGCACAATATCTCAAATCAAACTTTTCATGCCCCGCTTCCCAGAGTACGCTAAGATGGGCACATGACATAGCCAACCATGCTACCTGTGGATAGGAAAAATCCCTCCACAGTCACATTACGGCGTAGAGATATCAAGAACTGGAAAAAAATAAACTAAACTATCTAGTACATGTCCATGAGCCCGAAAGAATGAGTCAAGAAATAATGATAATATGCGGAAGCAAGGATACAATAAATGAAACACATGGAAAGTAAAACTGCATAGCAACAGGATCTTTACCGCTCGGTCTAACAGCGGCAATGCTCCTGATCAGTCTGCAACAAAGGTAGAAGATCTGGGCCATGCAAAACCCAGACGTCAGCGCGTCATAACATCAAGCAATAATATAAATAGGGTAACACGACATGCAAGTATAATCATAAATGGTAAAGCAGGTGTAACAACAATATAAATCAGGGCAGTGAAGGGTAGTGTGCAGTGAGTAAACTAAACTGGTCTATTGGGTTATTTACTCTCAAGTCTTTGAAATCAAGTAATGTAATCCCCATCGTAACTCATCGGTGATTATTCCGTAACGCTCGGAAAAAACGGCAAACAATAAGTATTCCGTAACGCCCGGAAAAACGTCAAACAATAGGTATTCCGTAACGCCCGGAAAAACGGCATACAATAGGTATTCCGTAACGCCCGGAAAAACGGCAAACAATAGGTATTCCGTAATGCCCGGAAAAACGGCAAACAATAGGATAGCCCTTTGAGTTACATTCGGTTACAATACTGATTTTCCCATACCCCCAAGTTATAAGTGTTCAAGTCGGGTATTAAATAATCTAGAGCTAATGCCAACAAAGAATCAGGCAGGTACATGTTTGTCTGGATAGACAACAAGAACGGTCTGTAAGGACAACAGGTCAGGTTTGTTGGCATTAGACACAAGATCAGGTAACAGCTAAGACCATGGTACATCAGGTCAAGCCAGGTAATGTATAAAGGTGTCATGTCATGTCAAGAGTGTACGGTACCATGTCGTGTCAAGTAGTAGGTGTAGCAAGTCATGTCAGGGTGCACAAGATATCATATGGGTGCTCATATTCAAACTAGCATAAGCATGTATAAATCAAACAAGCATGGGTACTAGTGAAACAATAAAAATGAAATACGGTGATGATATATGCAAGGGTACAGATTAAAGCATGAGGATGCACAGTTATAGATTAGAGTTAGGGTTGTGGTTCCAACTTTAAGTATCCTACACTTACACAAATATAGAATTGTTAAATCTCATTATTATGGGTTAACTGGTCTAGAGATGCAATGATATATAAAAATATGCTCAATGGATGCAACCGGGTATTCGGGGTAGAAACTATTTAACAGTGCTATGGGTTATGCAGTTAACTAGTAAATAATCTAACCACGGATGTGGGTATGTGATATTGTACTTCAAGATGCAACAAGTTATAATTTAAAATCCGAGTCTTATAATGATATAATTTGACATCGAAACGCAAGAATGGAAACTAATAGCTTTAGGTTCAATTTACAGGTTCAATCATGAAATAACTTTGTATAAATAATATAGTAGCATGTAGCAAGTTTCACTTGCCTCAGGGATCCACAGATATGCGCCGCGCAGCAAGAATGCGATAAACTACGGAAAATCTCCATTGGGGCACTTCGTCGAACACTTTGCGCGCATACACGAATGTTGATGGAATGGAGATCAAGAGGCAGAGAAATGATCACATCGTTCATGTAATTGCAGGCCACACATTGGAGCCTCGGTTCTCGCCTCGGAGTCGCGTCGAATGGGCTGATGAATGTCAAGGGTTCGTTGTCAATCGGCCAAGAGGGGAGGTGATCTCGGATTGGATTCTAGCGAGGGATGACGGAGGGGCCAAGAAGTCGCCGGGAAAAAGGATCTCATCCTCGCTGGAAAAAATAAGACGACGATGAATGTCGAGTAGGGCTCTAGTTTGGTTCACGCTCGGGAGATGCGAGGGTTCTCGGCGATAGGGTGTCGCTCAGGTTATGGAAAGGGAAAGGATTAAGATGGCGATGGTTCAGCGAGATGGGTGGCGTCGACGAGGGTCTCCGGGGATGATGAGTATGGTCGGAGTTCGAGGCCAGGGTGCGGTAATAGCAAGGTGCGGCTGGAGTTGGGGTCGAAGGGTCATGGGTGTTGGCCGAGGGTGAATGCTGGTGTTTGGCGTGATGGTGAGGCGCCGGCGAAAGAAATGGGTGCTGGCGAGATGGGATCGGGAGAGCTGATGAGGTTGCCGACCGCGGTGCTAGGGTTCGACGACGAGGCGGTTGATGGCTGGGGAAAAGATGATAGAGATCGGGGTTGAGGTTGGAGGAGGTCGTGGTAATGGGGAAGGTGACAACGGGGGTTGGAGCTCCGGCGAGGTGCCGGTGTGCAGGCGAAGGCTGCAGCGGGTTCTTGCGTCGCTTTTCAAGGGTGTGCAGGGTTAGATAGGTGAGGAGAAGGAGGAGACGGATGAGAGGTGAGGAAAGCGAGGTCGACGAGGGTGTCGACGGCGAGGTGAGGGTAGCCGGCGGCATGAGGCGAGCGCAGGCGTGGGTAAAGACGAGGAGGCGAGAAACAAAAAAATGAAGGAAGAAGAGAGGTTACGTGGGCAGTGAAATTTAAAAAGGTAAGTTATAAAAATATTTAAAAGATTTATTATACAAGAATATATAATTAGAGAGAGAAAGAGGTTGAGATTGTGTCATGCGCGGAGAGGGAGAGGTTGTTAGAGGAATATATATATAGTTAGTATTTAAAGATTATTAATAGTGTGAAAAAATATTAGAATATAATATTAGTCCGATTGAGATTTTGGCAAATACAAATTTACTCCAAAACAGTCCCGGGTTGGGTCTAAAAATCAAGGTTTAAAATATTAAAAATATATGCAACTTTCAAATTTCAAAATGGATGCTCAGTTAAAGAAAATGCATACCCCCAAGAACGGATGCACGTACATACGCGTAGCCATCCAAACACGTCCGTTTCACTGAACGAGACGAGAACAAGATGCGCGGATGCTACCACGGGTTTAGGGGTATCATGCAGGCTATGAAATGCAATTTTAAATTATTTAACATGACTTAAAATGTTATATGGTAAAAGATGCAATGCTAGGTAAAATGTCAGTATGCAGTATACAAGAGATGCATGTGTCTATGTAACAAGTCATGGTAATCTATAAATGAGAATCAAACAGGTTCAAGCAAGCGGGTCGGGTCGAATGCAATGTAAAATGTAAAAATACCATTCGCATCCAAAACCCGTTAAATCAAGAAAATACCACAGATAAGTAAATACGGGAACTGGAATTGGTATAAATGAACTCGGTTGTTACATTATACCGAACTACAAAAGAATTTCGTCCTCGAAATTCCAAGAACAAGAAAGGATAAACAATCAAGAAACTACAAGGATAGATGTAGAAACTTCTTCCGGAATTCATCTTCTCGTTCCCTAGTTAATTCTCCATGTGAGCGATCACTCCAAGAAACATGTACAAGAGGGATAACTTTGTTCATAAGAACATTTTCTCTTCGATCCACAATTGACATCGGTCGCTCTTCAAAGGTTAAATCTTCTCGTACAGTCTGCTCCGAAAGATCCAACACATGAGTTTCATCTTGAACATCCTTACGGAGTTGAGGTACGTAACACACGACATGAACATTCACCAAAGATTGTAGTAACACCAAACGATATGCTACTTTGTAGGGTTCCTAGGCACACTAATGAGGTCTCACAAGGCATCAACCATGCCAATTTCAAATTTTACGGTGCCGAGAAACCCTAGACTACGGATCATTAACTAGATATTTAGGCGAAACAAAAAACTAGTTAACAATATAACTTAAAGAACGGAAATACAACCTTTGTAGATCCGGTCCTCCACCTCCATAGCTCCGCAATGAAGTCTCCTCGCTTTCTAAATGGAAACCCGGGCTCTAGCGTCGGCTTCATCGGAGAAATGGGCGGGCAAGGTCGTCGGCTTCGTGCCGAAGATGATCTACGTCGAGGCATCACAAGATCAAGCTCCCACTTCACCAAGTCATGAAACTTGTGAAGAAAACACACTCTACTACTTGGCAAGAGGTAGAGGATGAAGAAATAGGAAAAGGGTTCACTTTAGAATTGGATTTCTCACTCATTTGCTCAAGTTGCCATTAAAGCTATCAAGCTTTTTCTTCTTGAAGAAGAAGAAGAAGAAGATGATAATTGTTATGATAAGTTATTAAAAATAGAAAAGAAAATGAATACTTATCATAATATGAACCATGGTTATGTGTAGAGAGTTGACTAAGGTTAGATGAATGGTTAGGGTTAAGGATGAAAACAAAGTGGTCACTTTGGTCAAAGCTTCATGAAGCTTCAATATGAAAACAAAGAAAGCCACCATTTTCTCTTCATGCTTTATATTTTCCAAAAAGAATAAATAAATGAATAAATGAATAAGAAAATGAAACCCTAAGCATTATACAACTATGGTTTAATCTTTACACAAACCCAAGTTAGCATGCATCATCAAACATGATACAAACTTGTGCACAAAAATATATCACATATACAATGTGCACAAACAAGTGAGAAAAACCATTTAAAGTGAACCAATACTAGTTAATGCAAAGTAATATATCAAATATATAATTATGCATTAAATCATCAAATCAACATTTGATTTAACGATCCGGTCATATCGCATATAACCGACTAGTATCCAATGTATCGGCTTATCGAATCAACCCTCGATTCGATAACTAGGTTATATCGCATATAACTATTTGATACATTCATCGTGAGAATAGAATACGGTATCACATACTCGCATTATTCTCGGTCCCGCACATATCTCATATGCGCTCCTATTTCGTTTCGCTTGAGCCAGAAAACCTCTGTGTAGGACTCTAAAGACTCGTCAATACGCCGGTAGCAGATGATGATCATATCAAGCACCCACAAGCCGCAAGCGGTCTGCTAAACGTAAGGGCACCCGGGTATTGAGCGATCAAAAGATCGACGAGCAAGCCCGCTCATATTCCTGTGAATCCAACCAGTAACACTTACCGTACAGTCCGGTCTCGTCGTCTGATATGTCGCATATCTCGCCTAGGGGTGGTAAACGTCAGACCCCAATAGCTCGATAAGTCGTGTCGATATGAGGTCTATAACAATTCGAGAAACTACTGGTAACACTTACCAGTAAATCTCAGCAACCCTGGCCAGGGATTTCCGGTTATAGCCAATCGAACACAGCGCAATATCAACTCCCTATACCGGGAGAGACGAATCCCCTCCTATCGCTCATTGCCTCCATGTGACTCGGGACTGTACCCAAAAACCACCGTTTTGCACGCCGTCTTGGACGTGGTAAGTTGGAAATCAAAGCACAGTGGGAACCACACAAGACTCTATGACGATCTCGGGTCAACAGACTACTCTGTACCAGTGTCACCAGAGAACTGCCATCTGACGTAAGGTATAATACCATCTGGGAGTTCTCGGCGAGTCCGTCCAGTGTACCCAGTCTCTACTGAGCACCCGTATATGATCTCTGATGTCAAACACCAATGGATATGGGATCATCCATCGCCCATCTGTATGGGTCGAGAAGGTATACGCTAGTCTACACTGGTATATCGATGCCCCGTCTCGATACACCCACGACTAGGGACCTTGAAGGATGTACTTATGGACTACCATGTCCCCACTAGTATGATCCGCATCATAGTCCAGGTAGTCAAGTACACATCCTAAGGGCTTTACCAACATGTAACAGAGAGACAATCAATGTACACGTTAAGGTAAAGAGTAACCAGATAGCATATTATCATGTCGAGAAAGAAAGTCCTCCCTATATATGTCCCAGCATCCACTACAATATACATCCAATGTACAGTAATGGCCTCTAGGGCATACATATAACTAACAATCTCCCACTTGCACTAGGGCCATCTGATAGCAGTGGTTGTAGTATCTCATACTCAACCATCCCATAAAAGTCTCTCTCTGGGAATAGGCCTTCGCGAGTGGATCCGCCGTGTTGTCCTCTGAGTCAACTCTCCTTACCTTGATCACCCTGGAGATCAACCATCTCCATGATCAGGTGATACTGCCTTAGATTATGTCTGGGTCACTGATGGGACCGGGGTTCCCGGGCCAAAGCCACACTTCCATTGTCACACAATGGTAGGAACCTAGTTCATTTCATGAACCAATATACACCCAAACAGCCTCTTTGGTAGCATCTTAAGTAGTGATGTATCCAGCCTTTATCGTCTAGTATGCCACGGTATTTAGCTTGGAACTCTTCCAACATACCGTCCCTTGATAGAGGGTAAAGACAATGCCTGTGACTGACATTCAGTCATCTTTATCACCCTGGAACCTTTCCAGTGATTCTCCCCAGGATCGATTGATACCATCTCACTACAACTAGTGAGTATCCTAATATCTAATTAGATCTATCTCATAGATCCAAAACCCAGGATTTAGGAGGTATCACTTTGATCCTATGTGGAGAATCATTGTGATAAGCGGAGATTGATCGAGCGTAGCATAGGAAACTCCTTCCCTATCAAGAGTATGTCATCCACGTACTCTACGAGGATCGTCACCATACTCCCTACTACCCTTTTGTTTATACAAGGTTCATCTACCATTTTGATGATGTCAAACTCTTTGACTAACACATCAAAACAGACGTTCCATCTCCGCGATGCCTGCTTTATCCTATAAAACATCTTGCACACGTTTCCGCTGCTCCCACTGTCTACGAAGCCCTCTGGCTGTGTACTTATAGACGTTCTCTTCTAAAACATCATTTAGAAAAGCAGTCATGACACCCAACCACCAGATATCGTAGTCATGGTATGTAACCGTGGCAAGTAGGATCTGGATGGACTTAAGCATAGGTACTGGAAAAGGTTTCATCATTATCCACGCCTGGTCGATGACGAAAACCTATAACAAGTCCAGCTTTGAAAGTCTCAACTTTTCCAACTACACCAAGTAATCTTCTCAAGATATACTTGCTCCTGATGAGGATTTAACCCTTCAGATATAGCAACCAAAGTCCATACTTTGTTGGTGTACATGGATTCCATCTCAGATCACTAAGCATCCAGCCATTCTTACAGAGTCTTACTCCTGATAGCCAGCTCGAAGCTAGTTGGGTCATTATCTCATGATGCAATCCTCGCTCCCACTGTCATAGAGAAACCGAAGTATCTCTCAGGTGGGTGAGGAACCCTACTAGATCGGCGGAGAGGCTGAGGTTCGTTGGAATCTACTGAATCCTTTGGTTGTACCAAATCATCTGCTTTAGTCTGTATAGCTGGAACTTTTCCAGTTCTACATAACTGACCTTGCCTCGAGCTTGTCCAGATCTTTCTTTTAGACATAGGCCGGACAACCCCAAATCTTAACTAGCTTAAGACATGGGCTCTTCCCATACCATATCTCATATGGAGTGGTAGGCAACTGATTTGATTTGAACCCTATTCAATAGGTATGCAGCTTCTCAAGCGCATAACTCCCAAAAGGAAATAGGTAATTCAGTAGTACTCATCATATAGCACACCTTATCATATAGGGTGTGATTGCTCTGCCCCGATACATCATCGTGCAATGGTGTATACGGAGGAGTAATAGTGAGAGAGAATCTCATTCTCCTTTAGAATAGTTCAGGAATTCCGTGCTCAAGTATTCTCCTCCTTGATCTCATCAAAGGACATAATACTTATACCCGTATTGGTTCTCTACTTCTAACTTATATTCTGTGAATATCTCAAAAGGTTCGGACTTGTGTTTCAACAAGAACATATGTCTGAATCTAAAAAGATCATCAGAGAATGTAATGAAGTACAAAGAACCAGTCTTGGCATGTGTAGACAGGGGACCTACATACATCAACATGTATCATCCCAAGAGTTTAACTAACTCTTTCTCTGTTTCCATTAAACAGAGCTGTGGTCATCTTATCTCTGTGACATGACTGGCAAGTTTTACAAGATGTAAATTCAAACTGATTTAAATATGCATCTTTGTGCAACTTAGCTAGTCGGGTCGCATTGATATGACCTAGTCTATAATACCTCAAGAAGGATTCGTTCATTTCTGAACTCTTCCTCTTATGTGTATTCCGTATACTTAGAACTGTAGTTTGATTTAGAACATCAATGCTTTTAGATAACGTGCCTGAACCGATCAACTTTTGATATAGGAAATGTTCAAAACATTATCCATCAATACAAAATTTTATCATTTCTTTACTGATAAAGAGACTGATATGATTTTGTATATCAGGTTCGGTATCTAATAACATTCGTTCAGAATCAATGTATTGGTAATACAGGGTGACAGTGACCAACAGACTTGGCTGCAACACTTGCCCCGTTTTCTGCCTCATGAAACTTATCACCCGTTCTCAGTTCTCTACCTATCTGTAGCCCTATGTAATATGTAACAGATTACATATCTGGGATCCTGATCTGGTATCACATACCCAGGACGTAGAGGATACAGAGAAACAGTTCTTCGTAATGAACACACCCGAAGATGATGCATCAGCATGCACTCTCTTCGTTTGGGCGGCACGGGAAATCTGGTATTCCCCAATTTCCTGCTCTGTCTTATAACAATTATAAGGTGGAGCGGGACCAACGTTCCCCAGCTCAGTATAACAAGCGGGTTCGGTCAATAATCCGTATTATTATCTTGATTAAGGCGTGATATGGTCGCTACCTAAAGAGAGAGAGAAGAAAACACTCAGCGTGCGCTCTTGCAAGAATAGATTGGTTATTATTTTATCTAATCAGGATGGCTCCCACTGCTTTTTATCAAATCTTCCTTCAAACCCTAAAAGGAAAGACTAGCCGGGATTAATTACACACTACAAGTTCGCCAATCTTTCAGCCAGGCCAGTATCGGTACTTTGAGGGAGGTCCCCTGTGCTTTCGCACGAACCTAATTAATGTAAACCTCGTTTTCCCAGAGGCGTAACCCCGTTGACATCTTTCTAGACACCTACTTGATCGGCTAATTGTAATGTGTAAAATTCTCCCAGGAGTAACAATTACTCGCAGCGGGTATCGGGATCCAACTATCTCATAGAAGGTATGCAATCTCATTGCAAATTTCAACACTTGAAATTCCCGATAATATTTTGCCCCATGCGATCTATGACCTTGACTGAGTCAACAAACCATAGACCGCAAGTAAAGTTCAACCCGCCATTTCTCGATTGAATTAAACCCACCCGCACGACCCTTGACTGAGTCAACAAGGCCGCACGACTACCCTAATCCAATCGCATCATATGCTTTGCAGATAAGCACTAATCAGCTACCGCACACTACGCCTTGACTGAGTCAACAAACGCAGCACGAATACTAAGTAGGACTTATCTGAAATGACGGAGGGCTACGACAGGTTTTTCTGAAAACCTATTGCGTAATGAACTTTATATCGTTGTAGGATCGAATGAATTTAAAATGGAGTGTTTTGAGGCTTTTCTAGTTTTGCTAAAGGAGTCACTCCCGGTGAAGGGATCGTCGGTCCTTTCCTCGTCGAATGAGGTGCGGGATATATCATATATATCACTGTGCAAAGCAAAAACACTTAAAAGCAATCAAAAGACAAACCGAGTGTGTAGCATTTGCCAGTTATTGCTAAAGGAGTCACTCCCGGTGAAGAGATCTCGGTCCTTTCCTTATCGAATAAGGTGCAGGATATATCATATATACCGCTGTGCAAAGCAAGAACTGTAGCTACCTGTTTTATTTTTGAAATTCGATTCTACAACATCTTAGGTTTCTTTTATTTCATTAATCTCATTAATGAAGTCCCATCATTTAAGTACCTAAACATCACAGATAAATACGACGTACACTTATGCCATCCGCATTCGCCTCGATGTCCCCTCATGCACCGTTAGGTTAGGTAACTAACGGCAGAGCGGGGCAGGGCTAGCGCGGGTGTAAAACATAAGTAACGCCTATATAATATATCATATATATTATATACTGTATCTATCACAGAACATCACATGATCACATCACAGATATCGCAGCAGAAGGATCATATGAAATATTGGATATACTAGGACATCCGTGTTTTCAATACGAGCCAGTATAAAACACGGATTCCACGGTCGTGATGAATAGCCAAACCCACACCCCAAGACCCCTACGAGAGCGGCAAGCAACCCTACCAATTCTAGAGTTAGGAGACCCAGACTCGACTCCTCGAGTTGGTCTCCCACTGGACTCCAGAACCCGGTTACTTGTGCTCTCCTCCTTGGGTCTATCCTAGTGCGTAAAAGTAAATAATATATATCAACGGTGACAACTTCCGCAACCTGGAAGTGCCCCAATAAAAGAATATTACATACAAGTTTTTACATGAATGAAAAAGAAAAACACTCATCTCACATAAAAACCCCCGGCCATTCAAACACGACGATCCAATATAACATATCCAACAACACATAACATCACATGTCATCAACGTAAGTAAATATGCGCATCCCAATTGTCGTTGACATATAGCAACGAAACCGGCGATATCACATATTACACTTACGGTCACAGAAAAGAAAGTGTAAAACTACAACAGTTGGAATCCGCAACCTCCTCAGACATCACATGCCTGATCAAATGAATTCCTTAGACATCGCATGCCTGACAATTATAAACCCCGCATTTTAGTCTCAAAATCGAAAACTCTTTTCAATATCAAGTCGGGAAATTCAACAAGATTCCCGACATTTTGATCGAATGCTCGTCGCAAACTTCAGTAGGCGGCCGCACCCCCGATACCGTCGACGAAGTGCACCAAGGCGGAACACCGCTGCCGCGAGCACCCGAACGGATGCTTTCGGCGACGGGATTCTCCTACAGTCACTTGGTCGGGGCTATGGAGTGAGGCTATCTATTAAGTTTACCCGGCGAGTATCCGCGTACGCTACGTGATTGCGACAGACTTTTGATCACATCAAAATTCCATGGCAACCGATCAAGTGAGACTAAACTGCTATGTTTATAACATTCATTCAGTTATCTCATAACTACATGTGAATTCCAATTATTGTATCCCATTCCAGATAATTAGAAAATGTTAAACTTTCCGATCGAACATTCAAACACCCAAGTTTTCCCGATACAGATCAACACATGAAACAAGTCTAAAAACATTCAGTTCGTGCCTCAGTACCAACGGTCCAGCCGCAGAAGGGTCAAGCCAACGCCTCACATGTGGCACGCCGTACTGCCCCAAACCCGAAGGTTCAAAGGGCAGTTCAAGACGGTCACATAATCGAGTTAAGGTTTGTTGTCTTCTAGAGGGTCCATCGCGTTACTTGCACTACTTAGAACGTCTTTAAACCACGGAAAAATCCAACACTTGGAAATTTCCCGACAGGGGAAAAGGTGGGTATTTATATCCGGTCGAACTTTTTAACATATTCAAAAATTATCCGGAAAACCACATAGACAAAATCTGATACTCCGATCGAAACACCGAATCCCCAAAACAACCCCAGAAAATTCAACTCTTGAATAAATATTAAAAATTCCCAGAAAATCCAGCACCTGAAGAGACAAATTACTGTGCAAAAACGGAGGGCTGACGTCATCATATGGCCGCGGAACCGCCGCATAAGGCATGCTTATGCCGCGGTTCCGCCGCTCTTTAGATGAGTTAGCCCCTCGAATTTCACAGTAATTCAACTAAGACCCTGCTGAATTTTTTAGCAATTTTTAATCTAGAAAAAATCCAGTTTTTGAAAAAAGTCCAGAGAGCATATTCGGGTTAAGGTTTTGATTCGATCGGACTTCAAACTCCGTCTACGCTTCGTCTAAGGCTCTAGCTAGGCTTTGATACCACTGTAGGGTTCCTAGGCACACTAATGAGGTCTCACAAGGTATCAACCATGCCAATTTCAAATTTTACGGTGCCGAGAAACCATAGACTACGGATCGTTAACTAGATATTTAGGCGAAACAAAAGGCTAGTTAACAATATAACTTAAAGAACGGAAATACAACCTTTGTAGATCCGGTCCTCCACCTCCATAGCTCCGCAATGAAGTCTCCTCGCTGTCCAAATGGAAACCCGGGCTCTAGCGTCGGCTTCATCGGAGAAATGGGCGGGCAAGGTCGTCGGCTTCGTGCCGAAGATGATCTACGTCGAGGCATCACAAGATCAAGCTCCCACTTCACCAAGTCATGAAACTTGTGAAGAAAACACACTCTACTACTTGGCAAGAGGTAGAGGATGAAAAAATAGGAAAAGGGTTCACTTTAGAATTGGATTTCTCACTCATTTGCTCAAGTTGCCATTAAAGCTATCAAGCTTTTTCTTCTTGAAGAAGAAGAAGAAGAAGATGATAATTGTTATGATAAGTTATTAAAAATAGAAAAGAAAATGAATACTTATCATAATATGAACCATGGTTATGTGTAGAGAGTTGACTAAGGTTAGATGAATGGTTAGGGTTAAGGATGAAGACAAAGTGGTCACTTTGGTCAAAACTTCATGAAGCTTCAATATGAAAACAAAGAAAGCCACCATTTTCTCTTCATGCTTTATATTTTCCAAAAAGAATAAATAAATGAATAAATGAATAAGAAAATGAAAACCCTAACCATTATACAACCATGGTTTAATCTTTACACAAACCCAAGTTAGCATGCATCATCAAACATGATACAAACTTGTGCACAAAAATATATCACATATACAATGTGCACAAACAAGTGAGAAAAACCATTTAAAGTGAACCAATACTAGTTAATGCAAAGTAATATATCAAATATATAATTATGCATTAAATCATCAAATCAACATTTGATTTAACGATCCGGTCATATCGCATATAACCGACTAGTATCCAATGTATCTGCTTATCGAATCAACCCTCGATTCGATAACTAGGTTATATCGCATATAACTATTCGATACATTCATCGCGAGAATAGAATACGGTATCACATACTCGCATTATTCTCGGTCCCGCACATATCTCATATGCGCTCCTATTTCGTTTCGCTTGAGCCAGGAAACCTCTGTGTAGGACTCTAAAGACTCGTCAATACGCCGGTAGCAGATGATGATCATACCAAGCACCCACAAGCCGCAAGCGGTCTGCTAAACGTAACGGCCACCCGGGTATTGAGCGATCAGAAGATCGACGAGCAAGCCCGCTCATATTCCTGTGAATCCAACCAGTAACACTTACCGTACAGTCCGGTCTCGTCGTCTGATATGTCGCATATCTCGCCTAGGGGTGGTAAATGTCAGACCCCAATAGCTCGATAAGTCGTGTCAATATGAGGTCTATAACAATTCGAGAAACTACTGGTAACACTTACCAGTAAATCTCAGCAACCCTGGCCAGGGATTTCCGGTTATAGCCAATCGAACACAACGCAACATCATCTCCCTATACCGGGAGAGACGAATCCCCTCCTATTGCTCATTGCCTCCATGTGACTCGGGACTGTACCCAAAAACCACCGTTTTGCACGCCCTCTTGGACGTGGTAAGGTGGAAATCAAAGCACAGTGGGAACCACACAAGACTCTATGACGATCTCGGGTCAACAGACTACTCTGTACCAGTGTCACCAGAGAACTGCCATCTGACGTAAGGTATAATACCATCTGGGAGTTCTCGGAGAGTCCGTCCAGTGTACCCAGTCTCTACTGAGCACCCGTATATGATCTCTGATGTCAAACACCAATGGATATGGGATCATCCATCGCCCATCTGTTTGGGTCGAGAAGGTATACGCTAGTCTACACTGGTATATCGATTCCCCGTCTCGATACACCCATGACTAGAGACCTTGAAGGATGTACTTATGGACTACCATGTCCCCACTAGTATGATCCGCATCATAGTCCAGGTAGTCAAGTACATATCCTAAGGGCTTTACCAACATGTAACAGAGAGACAATCAATGTACACGTTAAGGTAAAGAGTAACCAGATAGCATACTATCATGTCGAGCAAGAAAGTCCTCCCTATATATGTCCCAGCATCCACTACAATATACATCCAATGTACAGTAATGGCCTCTAGGGCATACATATAACTAACATACTTCTCCAACACGCTCAAAACTCAAAAGGTCCAACGAATCGAGGACTAAGCTTTCCTCGACTTCCGAAACGAAACACCCCTCTAGTCGGTGATACCTTCAAGAATACCAAATCACCAACGGCGAACTCTAGAGGTCTTCTCAACGTATCTGCCTAACTCTTCTGCCGATCTTGCTGCCTTCATATAATTCCCGATAGTATTAACTTCCTCCACGGTTTGCACGATCAAAATCGATCCCAACAATCTTCGTTTTCCAACGTCGTACCAACAAACAGGTGAACGACACCTGCGACCATATAATGCTGTTGTCGTATGACACTCCACCAAGTGTAGCTGATCCTCCCATGAACTCTTGAAGTCTAACATGCAAATTTTCAACATGTCTTCAAGAGTCCGGATCGTTCTCTCTGACTGGCCATCGGTCTAATGATGATACGCTGTGCTAAACCTTCAATCAAGTCCCCAAACTTTCCTGTAGGCTCTTCCAGAAGTGCGATAAGAAACGAGTGTCACGGTCGGACACGATGCTCACCGGTACTCCACGCAATCTTACAATCTCCTGCATGTACCGTTCTGCCAAATCTTCTGTTGATTGACCAACTCAAAATAGTATGAAATGAGCTGTCTTAGTCAATCGATTAACAATCGCCCAAACTGCATTGTTGCCTTTCGGACTCCTTGGTAGAGCCGTAAAAATCCATGGTTATATGCTCCCACTTCCACTGAGAAATCGGAAGTCGTTGCAACAAACAGCGACTTTTGATGTTCAGCCTTGACTTGCTGACACACCAAGCACTTTGCTACAAAGCGGCAATCTCCCGTTTCATGCCTTTCCACCAGAAATGTTGTCGTATAACTCGGTACATCATCGCGCCTCCTGGTTGTACGGAATACGCGAAACTGTGTGCTTCCATCATAACTTCTTCGTAGATATCTCTTTTTTAGCACACACAAACAGCTACCATACCGCAACAAACCATCTTCACGAAGCAGTAGTTTGTTCGAAGTCCAGCCTCAACCTGTTCTCGAAACTTATGCAATCTTGGGTCCTGTAACTGCGCTGCTTTAATATTCTCGGTCAACGACGACTGTACTTGCAGCTGCACCAACTGCCCCGAAGAATCGGTAGCACGATCTCCAACTCGAATCTCCGAAAGTCTTCCATAATCTCCTTCTGTGCAGTCAACATCTGAATTGCTGGCAACCGACTAAGCGCATCCGGCACAACATTAACTTTCCCCGGATGGTACTTAAGATCAAGATCGTAGTCAGCCATCAGCTCCAACCATCTACGCGGCCTCATATTAAGCTCCTTCTATGTGAACACATACTCCAGGCTTTTTGTGATCGGTGAATACTTCGACCCTTTTGCCCAATAAGTAGTGTCTCCAAATCTTCAAAGCGAACATCTCAGCTGCTAGCTCCAAGTCAGGAATTGGGCCATACTTCTCTTGGGTCTTCAACTGTCTCGATGTGTACGCTAAAGCCTTCCCATGCTGCATCAAAACACATCCCAATCCTTTCCCAGATGCGTCGCTGTGAATCACCAATTCTCCGGAACCATCTGGTACGATTAAAACAGGTGCGGTTATCAACCTCTGCTTCAACGCCTCAAAAGCCGACGCACACTTATCCGTCCATACAAACGGTACTTCCTTGCGCGTATGCTTGGTCAAGGCTCATCCATACGGGCAAAATTCTCTACGAACCTCTGTAGTATCCTGCAAGTCCAAGAAAACTTCTGATCTCTACAACGTTCTTCGGAATCGGCCAGTCTTGAACTGCCGCAATCTTCCCTGGATAAACGGCGATTTCATCTCCAGCTACGATATGCCCCAAAACTTACTTCTTCAAGCCAAACTCGCACTTGCTCATCTTTGCATACAATCTTTCTTGCATCAATGTCTGCAGTGCGATCTTCAAGTGTGCTGCATACTCTTTTGAGTAGACCAGAATATTATCAATGCACCACAATAAACTGGTCCAAGATCGGTGAAGAGATTCTGTTCATCAAGTCCACACATATCGTCGGTGTATTCGTGACTCCGAATGGCATCACTAAATACTCGTAAAGTCCATACCAAGTTCGGAACGCAGTCTTGCAAATATTTTCTGATTTAAATCGGACCTGATGATATCCGGATCGCAACTCCAGCTTCAAGAATACCCTCGCGCCACTAATCTGCTCAAAAAATTCGCCAATGCGAGGGATCGGGTCCTTCTACACAATAATCACCTGGTTTTAAATTCTCGATAATCGATGCACATCCTCCTTGTGACATCTTTCTTCTCTACTAGAAGAACTGGAGTTCTCCAAAGTGAGTTGCTGCTGCGAATCCACTCATTCTCCATCAATTCGGCAACCTGCTTCTTGACTTCTTCCAACTCCACTGGTGCCATTGAATAATACGCCCATGAGATTGGCGCTGCACCAGGAGCAAGATCAATCGCAAACTCCACATCTCGTTTTGCGGTAACCCAAGATGTTCTCGAACACATCCATGAACTCTCGAAATATATCCGGCGCTTCTTCCTTAATAACTTCCATCGACAAAAGAACATTGTTTGTCGGCCTAGCCCTAAACTCGACTAGCCCGACAGAACTACTTCCTCCAGCAAAACAACCTCCGGATGTCCGGGAATCTGGAAATTCGCTTTCCTTGCTCTACGATCAATGGGAGCGTGGAAGGTGCCGAGAAAATCCATTCCCAAGACGACAACAAACAAGGAATGCACCGGAATTGAATAATTCCAATGCGGGAAAGATATGAACAAGTAGGATACCAAGATGACTTCATCCAAAATCAAGATACTGAAGAGGATTAAGCACGGTAAACATGATTCAGGCTGGCGATAAAACAAGAACTGGTAAGCAAGAGAAGCAAAGTGATATAACGACCATGAAACAAGGAAGTGAATCAAGACTAGGACTCCAAGTTACTTAAATAGAGTACCGCATTGTAACCATGCTGCAGTTCATGGGTACAATTACATAACTCCACTCAAGTCGCTCAAATCCTAGTATCAGAATCAAAGAACAGGGAGAAACAATAGAGAACCAAAAAGGTTTCAAGCCGAGATGCAAGTGGTTTGCATATCGTCAAGGCGAAGGATAAAGAAGGATATGATTCAAGAATTACGATAACAAGGTGGCAGGACATGTTCCTAATCACGAGTATTCTGATTCGTGTATTGGGTCCAATACCCAACTACAAAAGAATCAAACCCGATTAACCTATATCCTATGGCTCTGATACCAAAAACCATGTCACGCCCCGCTTCCCAGAGTACGCTAAGCTGGGCACATGACATAGCCAACCATGCTACCTGTGGATAGGAAAAATCCCTCCACAGTCACATTACGGCTGTAGAGATATCAACAACTGGAAAAAAATAAACTAAACTATCTAGTACATGTCCATGAGCCCGAAAGAATGAGTCAAGAAATAATGATAATATGCGGAAGCAAGGATACAATAAATGAAACACATGGAAAGTAAAACTGCATACCAACAGGATCATTACCGCTCGGTCTAACAGCGGCAATGCTCCTGATCAGTCTGCAACAAAGGTAGAAGATCTGGGCCATGCAAAACCCAGACGTCAGCGCGTCATAACATCAAGCAATAATATAAACAGGGTAACACGACATGCAAGTATAATCATAAATGGTAAAGCAGGTGTAACAGCAATATAAATCAGGGCAGTGAAGGGTAGTGTGCAGTGAGTAAAATAAACTGGTCTAGTGGGTTATTTACTCTCAAGTCTTTGAAATCAAGTAATGTAATCCCCATCGTAACTCATCGGTGATTATTCCGTAACGCCCGGAAAAACGGCAAACAATAGGTATTCCGTAACGCCCGAAAAAAACGGCAAACAATAGGTATTCCGTAACGCCCGGAAAAACGGTAAACAATAGGTATTCCGTAACGCCCGGAAAAACGGCAAACAATAGGATGGCCCTTTGAGTTACATTCGGTTACAATACTGATTTTCCCATACCCCCAAGTTATAAGTGTTAAAGTCAGGTATTAAATAATCTAAAGCTAATGCCAACACACGATCAGGCAGGTACAGGTTTGTCTGGATAAACAACAAGAACGGTCCGTAAGGACAACAGGTCAGGTTTGTTGGCATTAGACACAAGATCAGGTAACAGGTAAGACCATGGTACATCAGGTCAAGCCAGGTAATGTATAAAGGTGTCATGTCATGTCTAGAGTGTACGGTACCATGTCGTGTCAAGTAGTAGGTGTAGCAAGTCATGTCAGGATGCACAAGATATCATATGGGTGCTCATATTCAAACTAGCATAAGCATGTATAAACCAAACAGGCATGGGTACTAGTGAAACAATAAAAATGAAACACGGTGATGATATATGCAAGGGTACAGATTAAAGCATGAGGATGCACAGTTATAGATTAGAGTTAGGGTTGTGGTTCCAACTTTAAGTATCCTACACTTACACAAATATAGAATTGTTGAATCTTGTTATTATGGGTTAACTGGTCTAGAGATGCAATGATATATAAAAATATGCTCAATGGATGCAACCGGGTATTCAGGGTAGAAACTATTTAACAGTGCTATGGGTTATGCAGTTAACTAGTAAATAATCTAACCACGGATGTGGGTATGTGATATTGTACTTCAAGGTGCAACAAGTTATAATTTAAAATCCGAGTCTTATAATGATATAATTTGACATCGAAATGCAAGAATGGAAACTAATAGCTTTAGGTTCAATTTACAGGTTCAATCATGAAATAACTTTATATAAATAATATAGTAGCGTGTAGCAAGTTTCAATTGCCTCGGGGATCCACAGATATGCGTCGCGCAGCAAGAATGCGATAAACTACGTGTCACGCCCCGCTTCCCAGAGTACGCAAGATTTGGGCACGTGACATAGCCAACCATGCTACCTGTGGGTAGGAAGTATCCATCCACAGTCACATTACGGTTGTAAAGATATCAAGAACGAGATAATAAGCTAATCTAATACATGTCCAAATCCATAATAACAAGAATCAATAAACAAGAGTGCGGAAGCTAATGATCCAATACAAGGAATAAACAGTATGTCCCATAATGCGGGCTCACATCTGGAAATGAAATAACATAAATAAACTAAACTCTAAAGAACTCACAGTTCAGCCGGCTGGCTGAAGTACTCCTGCTCGGTCGACGACAAAGGTACGGAATCTGGGCCATGCAAAACCCAGACGTCAGCGCGTCATGATATCAAGTATATAGCATAAACATGGTAATAAACAATGCAAGCATGAACATGAATAAAGCAGTAATAAGAAGTAACAAGCAGGATAATGTGCAAAGGTGACTAAACTGTCCTATCAGGTTTTCTACTCTATAGTCTTTGAAACCAATTGATGAATCGTCGATGTAACTCAATAGTATCCCGTGCGTGCCCGGGACCACGGTCATGATCCTCGGGGCTGAATCCGAGACGTGCCGCTAAGCAGTAAAAGGTAGTAGGATAGATGAGTGATGTCAGCATCAACACTCCGGAGCTGGCCAAGCCCGTAAGACTGATCAGAACAAGTATCGAACTGTTGAGTTACAAGTCGGTTTCACCTTTGATTTCCCCATACCCCCAAGCTATGTATGTCAGGTCAGGTATTCAGTAGTCAAGGACTAATGCCAACGCAAGGTCAAGTAAAAGTAGGTCTGTCTGGATCGACAGCAGGAACGGTTAGGTTTGTTGGCATTAGGCACGAGATCAGGAAACAAGTAATGTCATGGTATAACGGGATGAGTCGATAAGTATGTATATGTCAGGTGTAGCAGGGTCAGGCCAATATGTCGTGCAATCGGTAAGTGCTCACAACAGGTATACAATCGATAATGAACAGCAGCAGGAAATAATAATTAACCACAATATTCCATATAACTACAGTGATGTTTGTATTCACTTATCAACAGGTTCAATCATCTTTAGGTTGTAATAGCCACAAGGTAAAGCAGTATTCACAATTATAAATTAAGGAACTACATGAAATTATACTAAATGTCATAATTGTCTCAAGAATGGTTTAACAGTTCAAGCAGATATGATTCAGTCATTTTATTTAGTTAAAGCATGGATTGATGTGGGTTAATTAATTATGAGAGACGGTTGCAACGATTCCATTATGAGGATAACAGCAATATTACGATATCAAAATGTCATCATTAAGTTACGGTATTAAATAGTTGGAATTAAATTGCGTGGCGAGACTAGATCTCGCACGCTAGCATGTTCAAGCAAGTATTCAGATACTTGCCTCGACGGTCTGCAAACTGGAACACGGATGCGATGTCGGTAGAAACCACGATACGAAAGCACGGGCCACGGATCGAGTCCCAACAGAGGTCAACGGGATCACACGGACCAGGGGACTTCGCTGGAGCGTCGGGTTCGTCAGACGGCACGGTCGGATTCCGGCAAAAGTTATCGGCAACAAGTTAGCAATAAGATAAACACACAAGATCAGCGGGGTTTGCACCAAAGGAAGTAAAGTGATGCTTACAGAGGAGGAACAGGGGTAACTATGACGGGCCCGACGGCGATGGACCCACCGGCGGCGAACAGGAGGTGCGGCGAGGGTGCTGGAACGGCTGGAAGGCTCGGGGTCGCTGGAAAGGGGTGTTGCGGCGAGCTGGAGGAGAGGGGGTCGGCTCTGGTGGTCGAGGGGAAGAGGTAGGTGGTCGAAGGTGGCGTCGACGAGGTCGCCGGCGCGCTTTCCCGGCGAACGGCGGAGGTAGGCAATGGATGAAGGCTCGGGTTCACTGTTCCGGCGAGGGGAGGAGGGAACGACGACGAGGTCGGGTCGAGTAGGGTGAAAGGGTGCCGCGGGAATCGTCGACGACGATGGGTGGCGTCGGCGGCGAGGTCTGCGAGGTTGGAGGCGAGGCCGGGGTTGCGTGCAGGTGCGGGAGAGAGGAGGAAGGAGGGAGGAGGAAGGTGCGGCGGTCTCGTGGTGGCGAGGGCGGCGACGGCGAAGTCGCGGGGAAGTCGGCGATGGGATCGCGAGGGCTAGGGTTAGGGTTTTCGCCGAGTTCTCGTGAAGAAAGGGAATGGTGAGGGGCGGCTGCGTGCATGGGGTTATAGATATATGGAAAGAGAGAGAGAGAGAGAGAGTTGTTGAGAGTTGTTGAGAGAGAGACGGTGTGAAGGGGGCCCCACGAGGAAACCAAGCCATTTGATTGGCTGAAAAGAAACAGAAAGGAAATTTTTTGAAGGATTTCTGGGGATAATCTGTTAAGAAAATAATGTGAATATTTTATTTTAGTTTTAGTATATTAAATTAAATGGGCCCTTTTTGGCGCGAAATGAAACATTTCCAAATCGCGCCCGGGTTGCGCCCAAACGTTCCAAATTCAAATTATAAGATTTTAAGCGGGTTCCAAATTTTGAAAAGAGGTGTTTAGTGATTAAAATGCATGCCCCCAAGTCGGACACTTGCACGCGCGCGTAGTCGCCCAAACTGGCCCGTTTAGCCAAACGGAACGGAATCACGACACGCGGACGCTACCATGCGACTAGTGGCGACGAGTAGGCTAACATGGACATCTTAAATTTCATTTTCGGAGTTAAAATTTGTTATGTGCCAACATGACTTAACCGGGTAAAATTTAGCAATAACCACCAGAAAATCAGGAAAATTGGAATGAGCAATAAATAACCCTCAACTAGTAATATACATAGTATTATTGGGCTCGGGTGTTACATCATACCCAACTACAAAAGAATTTCGTCCTCGAAATTCCAAGAATACAAGATAACTAAATACTGGAAAAGATGAGGGAATCTCTGCCGGATCTCGTCTTCTCGCTCCCAAGTGGATTCTCCATGCGATCGGTTACCCCAAGAAACTAGCACAAGAGGGATAACCTTGTTCTTAAGAACCTTTTCTCTTCGATCCTTGATCTCGACTGGTCGCTCCTCAAAAGTCAGGTCCTCCCGAACGGTCAACTCCGAGTGATCCAAAACATGGGTCTCATCACGAACATACCTCCGTAGTTGAGACACATGAAACACATCATGAACTCCTGCTAATGACGGTGGTAACGCCAACCGGTACGATACCTCTCCAACACGCTCCAATATCTCGAAGGGTCCAACGAATCGGGGACTAAGCTTTCCCCGACTTCCAAAGCGAATCACCCCTCTAGTCGGTGATATCTTCAGGAATACCAAATCACCCACGGCGAACTCTAGAGGTATTCTTGACGTGTCAGCCCAACTCTTCTGTCTGTCTTGAGCTGCCCTCATAAGCTTCCTGATTGTATTCACCTTCTCGACTGTCTGTACCACCAAATCTGGTCCTAGTAACCTTCGTTCACCAACAACATCCCAACAAACAGGTGAACGGCACTTACGACCATACAACGCTTCAAACGGAGCCATCTGAATTGTCGCTTGGAAACTATTGTTGTACGAAAACTCCACCAGGTGTAGATGATCTTCCCAAGAACCTTTGAAGTCCAACATGCAAGCCCTCAACATATCTTCAAGGGTCTGGATCGTTCTCTCCGATTGTCCATCGGTCTGAGGATGATAAGCTGTGCTAAACTTCAATCGAGTCCCCAAACTTTCTTGTAAACTCCTCCAAAAGTGCGACAAGAACCGAGTGTCCCGATCGGACACGATGCTTACCGGTACTCCATGCAATCTGACAATCTCCTGCATATATCGCTCTGCCAAAGTCTCTGTCGATTGACCAACCCGAAAAGGAATAAAGTGAGCTGCCTTGGTCAACCGATCGACAATCACCCATACAGCATTGTTGCCCTTTGGACTCCGCGGTAACGCCGTCACGAAATCCATGGTTATATGTTCCCACTTCCATTGAGGAATCGGAAGTGGTTGCAACAAACCAGCAACCCTTTGGTGTTCAGCCTTGACTTGCTGACATACCAAGCACTTAGCCACGAAGCGAGCGATTTCCCGTTTCATACCTTCCCACCAGAAATGCTGTCGAATATCTCGGTACATCTTTGCCCCTCCTGGATGTACAGAGTAAGCTGAACTGTGTGCCTCCTTCATAAGCTCTTCACGCACATCTCCTTTTGGCACACACACACGGCTACCATATCTCAACGAACCATCTTCATGGATCAGTAGATCGGTTCGTAGTCCGGCTCCAACCTGCTCTCGAAACTTTTGCAGTCTAGGATCCTGCGATTGCGCCGCTTTAATCTTCTCAACTAAGGACGATTGTACTTGTAACTGCATCAACTGTCCTGTAGCACGCGGTAGCACAACCTCCAAGTCAAATCTCCGAAACTCCTCAATGATCTCTCTCTGTGCAGTCAATAACTGAATTGCTGGTAACCGACTTAGCGCATCTGGCACGACGTTAACTTTTCCCGGATGGTACTTAAGATCAAGGTCGTAGTCGGCCATCAGCTCCAACCATCTGCGTTGCCTCATGTTCAACTCCTTCTGAGTGAACACATATTTCAAACTCTTGTGATCCGTAAAGACTTCAACTCTCTCGCCCAGAAGGTAGTGTCTCCAAATCTTCAGGGCGAAGATCACGGCTGCAAGCTCTAAGTCATGAGTCGGATAGTTCTGCTCATGAGTCTTCAGCTTTCTCGATGCGTAAGCGACGACTTTCCCATTCTGCATCAAAACACATCCCAATCCTTTTCCAGATGCGTCGCTGTGAATCCTCAGTCCTCCGGAATTGTCCGGTACGGTTAGGATAGGGGCGGTTATCAACTTCTGCTTCAACGTCTCGAAGGCCAACGCACATCCATCCGTCCAAACAAACGGTACCTCCCTACGCGTAAGCTTGGTTAACGGCTCAACTAAACGAGCGGAGTTCTCCACAAATCTTCTGTAGTAACCGGCGAGTCCAAGAAAACTTCTTATCTCTGCAACATTCTTTGGAACAGGCCAATCTCGAACTGCTGCAATCTTCTCGGGATCAACGGCGATTCCATCGCCCGACACGACATGCCCCAGAAACTTCACTTCCTCCAGCCAGAATTCGCACTTACTCATCTTCGCGAATAACTTCTCTTGTCTCAGCGTCTGCAATGCGATCCTTAAATGCTCAGCATGCTCCTCCGGACTCTTTGAGTACACCAGAATATCGTCAATGAATACCACAATAAACTGGTCCAAGAACGGTGAAAAGATCCTGTTCATCAAGTCCATAAATATTGCCGGCGCATTAGTCACTCCGAAGGGCATCACTAAATACTCGAAATGCCCATACCGAGTCCGAAACGCCGTCTTGCAAATGTCTTCTGCCTTCACTCGGACCTGATGATATCCTGATCGCAAGTCCAGTTTCGAGAATACCCTCGCGCCACTAAGCTGCTCAAAGAGTTCTCCAATGCGAGGGATCGGGTACTTGTTCTTAATAGTCACCCGGTTCAATTCTCGATAATCAATGCACATCCTTCTCGTGCCATCCTTCTTCTTTACTAAGAGAACTGGAGCTCCCCAAGGTGAGTTGCTGCTTCGAATCCATCCCTTCTCGAGTAATTCGCCAACTTGTTTCTTAACTTCTTCTAATTCCACCGGTGCCATCGGATAATAAGATTTTGACACTGGCGCTGCACCAGGAATGAGGTCAATCGCAAACTCCACATCTCGCTTCGGCGGTAAGCCCGAAATATCCTCGAACACATCCATAAAGTCGCGAACAACTGTTGGCTCTTCCACCTCCATTGCCGCAAGAATACTGTTTGTCGGCCTAGCCCTAAACTCGACTGGCCCGACAGAACTGCTTCCTCCAATGAAAGTAAACTCAGGGTGCCCGGGAATCTGGAAAATTACTTTCCTTGCCCTACAGCCAATGTGGGCGTGGAAAGTGCCAGGAAAATCCATCCCCAAGACAACCTCAAAACTGCCCGTATCTATCACCAAGAAGTCTGAAAAAAGCTCCCGTCCGCAAATAACAACTGTACGATCTCTACCTTCCTTACTAGCTATAATTTTCCCATTCCCAGTGTGTATGCCCCTTAAACTAGACAAGGTCGTGCAGGTGATCGAGTGTGTAGTTATAAATTTGGATGACATAAACAATGGGATGCTCCGAAATTAAGTAATGCCAAAGCGGGAAAACCATGAACGAGTAAATTACCTAAAACCAATTCTCCCGATGCCTTAGCTTCTTCAGCCGTCAACGTGAACGCTCGAGCCTGCTGTGGTCCTTGAGTAAGCGGTTCCTGTCCTTGGAACGGTCCCTGCGGAGGCTTCTGTGTATCATCCTTTGTGCGAGGCTTCGACGGACAAGCATCAACGGTGTGATCTGCCGCTCCACATCTAAAACAGAGTCCCAGCCTCAAACGACACTCCCTTCGCACATGTCCGGGTTTATGGCAGTGGCTACAGATCACGCTCCCCTTCCGATCACCCATACTTGTTTTCTTCATTGGTGCCACGCTGCGCCTGTTCACTGGAATGCTTCTACGTACGGACGTGGGGTCCAGTGCAAATGCTGGTTCCAGCTCGAGTTGTTCCTTTAGTTTCTCCAACAATCCCCTTATCACTCTTCGCCTGGCGGCTAAGACCGCATGCCCTGGGTCTACCTCCAAATTCTGATCGGCCATATCCCTGGAAATCAAAGTACCCAACGTTAGCATGATGATGGTTTTCGAGTATAGATCAAGTCTAGAACTCCAAGATACTTAAATAGAGTGCCGCATTGTAGCTATGCCGCGGTATCATAGCCGCAATTACTTAACTCCACCCAAGTCGCCTAAGTCCTAGAGATAACAAGAAGTTAGGTTTTCAAGTTTGACAATGCAAAGTAAGTTTGCATGCCGACATGATCCGGAAGAATGATTCAAGGATGGTAAAACGGTCAAGGTGGCAGGACATGTTTCCTAATCACGGGTATTCTGATTCGTGTATCGGGTGCGATACCCAACTACAAAGAATCAACCCAATTAACCTATGGCTCTGATACCATAAAACCATGTCACGCCCCGCTTCCCAGAGTACGCAAGATTTGGGCACGTGACATAGCCAACCATGCTACCTGTGGGTAGGAAGTATCCATCCACAGTCACATTACGGTTGTAAAGATATCAAGAACGAGATAATAAGCTAATCTAATACATGTCCAAATCCATAATAACAAGAATCAATAAACAAGAGTGCGGAAGCTAATGATCCAATACAAGGAATAAACAGTATGTCCCATAATGCGGGCTCACATCTGGAAATGAAATAACATAAATAAACTAAACTCTAAAGAACTCACAGTTCAGCCGGCTGGCTGAAGTACTCCTGCTCGGTCGACGACAAAGGTACGGAATCTGGGCCATGCAAAACCCAGACGTCAGCGCGTCATGATATCAAGTATATAGCATAAACATGGTAATAAACAATGCAAGCATGAACATGAATAAAGCAGTAATAAGAAGTAACAAGCAGGATAATGTGCAAAGGTGACTAAACTGTCCTATCAGGTTTTCTACTCTATAGTCTTTGAAACCAATTGATGAATCGTCGATGTAACTCAATAGTATCCCGTGCGTGCCCGGGACCACGGTCATGATCCTCGGGGCTGAATCCGAGACGTGCCGCTAAGCAGTAAAAGGTAGTAGGATAGATGAGTGATGTCAGCATCAACACTCCGGAGCTGGCCAAGCCCGTAAGACTGATCAGAACAAGTATCGAACTGTTGAGTTACAAGTCGGTTTCACCTTTGATTTCCCCATACCCCCAAGCTATGTATGTCAGGTCAGGTATTCAGTAGTCAAGGACTAATGCCAACGCAAGGTCAAGTAAAAGTAGGTCTGTCTGGATCGACAGCAGGAACGGTTAGATTTGTTGGCATTAGGCACGAGATCAGGAAACAAGTAATGTCATGGTATAACGGGATGAGTCGATAAGTATGTATATGTCAGGTGTAGCAGGGTCAGACCAATATGTCGTGCAATCGGTAAGTGCTCACAACAGGTATACAATCGATAATGAACAGCAGCAGGAAATAATAATTAACCACAATATTCCATATAACTACAGTGATGTTTGTATTCACTTATCAACAGGTTCAATCATCTTTAGGTTGTAATAGCCACAAGGTAAAGCAGTATTCACAATTATAAATTAAGGAACTACATGAAATTATACTAAATGTCATAATTGTCTCAAGAATGGTTTAACAGTTCAAGCAGATATGATTCAGTCATTTTATTTAGTTAAAGCATGGATTGATGTGGGTTAATTAATTATGAGAGACGGTTGCAACGATTCCATTATGAGGATAACAGCAATATTACGATATCAAAATGTCATCATTAAGTTACGGTATTAAATAGTTGGAATTAAATTGCGTGGCGAGACTAGATCTCGCACGCTAGCATGTTCAAGCAAGTATTCAGATACTTGCCTCGACGGTCTGCAAACTGGAACACGGATGCGATGTCGGTAGAAACCACGATACGAAAGCACGGGCCACGGATCGAGTCCCAACAGAGGTCAACGGGATCACACGGACCAGGGGACTTCGCTGGAGCGTCGGGTTCGTCAGACGGCACGGTCGGATTCCGGCAAAAGTTATCGGCAACAAGTTAGCAATAAGATAAACACACAAGATCAGCGGGGTTTGCACCAAAGGAAGTAAAGTGATGCTTACAGAGGAGGAACAGGGGTAACTATGACGGGCCCGACGGCGATGGACCCACCGGCGGCGAACAGGAGGTGCGGCGAGGGTGCTGGAACGGCTGGAAGGCTCGGGGTCGCTGGAAAGGGGTGTTGCGGCGAGCTGGAGGAGAGGGGGTCGGCTCTGGTGGTCGAGGGGAAGAGGTAGGTGGTCGAAGGTGGCGTCGACGAGGTCGCCGGCGCGCTTTCCCGGCGAACGGCGGAGGTAGGCAATGGATGAAGGCTCGGGTTCACTGTTCCGGCGAGGGGAGGAGGGAACGACGACGAGGTCGGGTCGAGTAGGGTGAAAGGGTGCCGCGGGAATCGTCGACGACGATGGGTGGCGTCGGCGGCGAGGTCTGCGAGGTTGGAGGCGAGGCCGGGGTTGCGTGCAGGTGCGGGAGAGAGGAGGAAGGAGGGAGGAGGAAGGTGCGGCGGTCTCGTGGTGGCGAGGGCGGCGACGGCGAAGTCGCGGGGAAGTCGGCGATGGGATCGCGAGGGCTAGGGTTAGGGTTTTCGCCGAGTTCTCGTGAAGAAAGGGAATGGTGAGGGGCGGCTGCGTGCATGGGGTTATAGATATATGGAAAGAGAGAGAGAGAGAGAGAGAGTTGTTGAGAGTTGTTGAGAGAGAGAGAGAGAGACGGTGTGAAGGGGGCCCCACGAGGAAACCAAGCCATTTGATTGGCTGAAAAGAAACAGAAAGGAAATTTTTTGAAGGATTTCTGGGGATAATCTGTTAAGAAAATAATGTGAATATTTTATTTTAGTTTTAGTATATTAAATTAAATGGGCCCTTTTTGGCACGAAATGAAACATTTCCAAATCGCGCCCGGGTTGCGCCCAAACGTTCCAAATTCAAATTATAAGATTTTAAGCGGGTTCCAAATTTTGAAAAGAGGTGTTTAGTGATTAAAATGCATGCCCCCAAGTCGGACACTTGCACGCGCGCGTAGTCGCCCAAACTGGCCCGTTTAGCCAAACGGAACGGAATCACGACACGCGGACGCTACCATGCGACTAGTGGCGACGAGTAGGCTAACATGGACATCTTAAATTTCATTTTCGGAGTTAAAATTTGTTATGTGCCAACATGACTTAACCGGGTAAAATTTAGCAATAACCACCAGAAAATCAGGAAAATTGGAATGAGCAATAAATAACCCTCAACTAGTAATATACATAGTATTATTGGGCTCGGGTGTTACACTACGGAAAATCTCCATTGGGGCACTTCGTCGAACACTTTGCGCGCATACACGAATGTTGACGGAATGGAGATCAAGAGGCAGAGAAATGATCACATCGTTCATGTAATTGCAGGCCATACATTGGAGCCTCAGTTCTCGCCTCGGAGTCGCGTAGAATGGGCTGACGAATGTCAAGGGTTCGTTGTCAATCGGCCAAGAGGGGAGGTGATCTCAGATTGGATTCTAGCGAGGGATGACGGAGGGGACAAGAAGTCGCCGGGAAAAAGGATCTCAGCCTCGCTGGAAAAAATGAGACGACGACGAATGTCGAGTAGGGCTCTAGTTTGGTTCACGCTCGGGAGATGCGGGGGTTCTCGGCGATAGGGTGTCGCTCAGGTTATGGAGAGGGAAAGGATTAAGATGGCGATGGTTCAGCGAGATAGGTGGCGTCGACGAGGGTCTCCGGGGATGATGAGTATGGCCGGAGTTTGAGGCCAGGGTGCGGTAACAGCAAGGTGCGGCTGGAGCTGGGGTCGAAGTGTCGTGGGTGTTGGCCGAGGGTGAATGCTGGTGTTTGGCGCGATGGTGAGGCGCCGGCGAAAGAAATGGGTGCTGGTGAGATGGGATCGGGAGAGCTGATGAGGTTGCCGACCGCGGTGCTAGGGGTCGACGACGAGGCGGTTGATGGCTGGGGAAAAGATGATGGAGATCGGGGTTGAGGTTGGAGAAGGTCGTGGTAACGGGGACGGTGACAATGGTGGTTGGAGCTCCGGCGAGGTGCCGGTGTGCAGGCGAGGGCTGCAGCGGGTTCTTGCGTCGCTTTTCAAGGGTGTGCAGGGTTAGATAGGTGAGGAGAAGGAAGAGAGGGATGAGAGGTGAGGAAAGCGAGGTCGACGAGGGTGTCGACGGCGAGGTGAGGGTAGCCGGCGGCATGAGGCGAGCGCAGGCATGGGTAAAGACGAGGAGGCGGGAAACAGAAATATGAAGGAAGAAGAGAGGTTACGTGGGCAGTGAAATTTAAAAAGGTAAGTTATAAAAATATTTAAAAGATTTATTATACAAGGATATATAATGAGAGAGAGAGAGGTTGAGATTGTGTCGGGCGCAGAGAGGGAGAGGTTGTTAGAGGAATATATATAGTTTGTATTTAAAGATTATTAAAAGTGTGAAAAAATATTAGAATATAATATTAGTCCGATTGAGATTTTGTCAAATACAAATTTACTCCAAAACAGACCCGGATTGGGTCTAAAAATCCAGATTTAAAATATTAAAAATATATGCAACTTTCAAATTTCAAAATGGATGCTCAGTTAAAGAAAATGCATACCCCCAAGAACGGATGCACGTACATGCACGTAGCCATCCAAACATGTCCGTTTCACTGAACGGGACGAGAACAAGATGCGCGGATGCTCCCACGGGTTTAGGGGTATCATGCAGGCTATAAAATGCAATTTTAAATTATTTTACATGACTTAAAATGTTATATGGTAAAAGATGCAATACCAGGTAAAATGCCAGTATGCAGTATACAAGAGATGCACATGTCTATGTAACAAGTCATGGTAATCTATAAATGAGAATCAAATAGGTTCAAGCAAGCGGGTCGGGTCGAATGCAATGTAAAATGTTAAAATACCATTCGCACTCAAAACCTTAAATCAAGAAAATACCACAGATAAGTAAATACGGGAACTGGAATTGGTATAAATGAACTCGGTTGTTACAAAACTGTTAGTAATATTTGGTATTTTTGAGATATTATCCTAACTATTTTATATGATATTATATGTTAAGAATATTGATTAAAAATATTTGATATGATATGCATATTTTAATTACAATATTTCATTTAAATATTATATGCATGTATTTTTCCTCATTATGTTAATTATAATATAGAAATATATGATAGTAAACTTGTTACACATAAACCCTCATATGTTAATAATTACAATAAACACCTTTTAAAATTTAACAATAGTGGGGAAAATAATCATTCAAATGTGCAATATTTCAGACTAATCAAATACCCCCAAAGTTAATTTTGATCGTCCCGAGCAAACTAGTTATTAAAGAGAAGAAGAAAAAAAAGAAAAAACCTAGCACACTTTCGAAGGCAACACGATTGCACTGAGCACGTACAACAAGCCTTTAAACCTCTAGGTGTCCTTAGTAGGAGGAGTGTTGTCTCCTGAGGGTTTTCAGGGATTACACCCATAAAATCCCATAATAAAATAGAGAAGACGAAATTTACATACAAAGATAAGGAACATATAAAAGAAAGAACTTGAAATTAAGAGTTTCAAACTACACTAGCTTTTTAGTTGCCATGAGCCCTATCTTAATACTCATGAAAAGATATTAGAAATCACATCATCTCTCAATAAAATATCGCCTTTAGTCTTCCTCCCTACTTTTCTTCCAAATATCAATCATATACCCCTACGTGTGTGTAAAAGACATCCTTACGCTTAGAGAATTCAATTCAAGCTATCATATTCTTGTCCATCTTTCTTAGTACTTTTTAGTCGGTGAATATTTTATAGATGGGATTGTTCATACATTCTTCATGCGACCGTTAATATTTCTTGAGGTAATAACCAACCGATTACCAAATGTGCTCACTCTTTTAAGCATAATTAGCAATATCCTCATCTTGCACCACCTAAGCTTTAGCAGTAGCTTCCAAACCAGTTGGTCTAAGGCACCAGATGATAAAGCACCCTTACTATATTTTTTTTATGTTGTCTTAAGTAATTACAAAACCAGTGTTCATTTTTCTTCACCATTTTTTCTTTATATTTTTTGTTTGTATATTTATTTTTCTTTATGCTAAGGCTTTTAGACAAGAGCATTTCAACGTATGCTCTACTATCCCAAGTTTTAAAATGTGTGCAAGTGCATATAGTAGGGTATCAACGTTCAGATATTTGGACTCAAGAATACGTACTATTTTTCAGACTCAATTATATTCTTGGATTAGTGATTCCCTTCATCTTACTAACCCTTGGGACAACAGTTCATGATTACTTATTACAAGCTTCGTTATAAAACATCTAATATTCTTGCTTTTCTTAAATTTTTCCTTCCTATCATATGTATTTTTCACTTTCTAACTTTTATTATCAAAAAAAATTTGTGCTTTTATTTAGTATAATACAAAAAATGATGCGTGAATAAGCATAAAGCTCCCCCAAATCTATTTGCAGCAGTGTCTTCACTGTTGTCATCTGTTAAGCTTAAAACCTGTAGACTTGGAAGGAAAAGTTAGTAACGGGGACAAGAATTAATGACAGTGAAATCCTCCCCCAAACTTATTTTTGGCTCACAATTTTGTAAAAATTTGTTTTTCTTTCAAGAGGAAAACTATTTTTCTCCCCCCCCCCAACTTGAGTGAAACAGTATTAAGCATTTAAAATCATAAAGGGGGTAAGGTTATTGGTCTATGCAAAACATTACAAAGACCAAAAATGTCACGCCCCGCTTCCCAGAGTACGCAAGATTGGGCACGTGACATAGCCAACCATGCTACCTGTGGGTAGGAAAAATCCATCCACAGTCACATTACGGTTGTAGAGATATCAAGAACAAAATAATAAGCTAATCTAATACATGTCCAAATCCATAATAACAAGAATCAATAAACAATAAGTGCGGAAGCTAATGATCCAATACAATGAATAAACAGTACGTCCCATAATGCGGGCTCACATCTGGAAATGAAATGAAATAAATAAACTAAACTCTAAGGAACTCACAGTTCAGTCTGCTGGCTGAAGTACTCCTGCTCGGTCGTCGACAGTGGTAAAGAATCTGGGCCATGCAAAACCCAGACGTCAGCGCGTCATGACATCAAGTATATAATATAAACATGGTAATAAGCAATGCAAATATGAACATGAATAAAGCAGTACCAAGAAATAACAGAGCAGGGTAATGTGCAGTGGGTAACTAAACTGTTCTAACAGGTTTTCTATTCTAAAGTTTTTGAAACCAATTGATGAATCGTCGATGTAACCCAATAGTATCCCGTACATACCCGGGACCACGGCCACAATATTCTCGGCTGCAGCCGAGACATGCCGTTAGGCACAGAATAGGAAAGTGTACACTCGGTATTACCCCGTACATACCCGGGATCACGGCCACAATATTCTCGGTCGAAACCGAGACATGCCGTTAGGCACAGAATAGGAATGTGTACACTCGGTATTACCCCGTACATACCCGGGATCACGGCCACAATATTCTCGGTCGAAACCGAGACATGCCGTTAGGCACAGAATAGGAATGTGTACACTCGAACGGTAGTGAACTGTCGAGTTACAAGTCAGGTTCATCTTTGATTTCCCCATACCCCCAAGCTAGGTATGTCAGGTCAGGTATTCAGTAGTCAAGGACTAATGCCAACACAAAATCAGGTAAAGTAGGTCTGTCTGGATAGACAGCAGGAATGGTCAGGTTTGTCGGCATTAGGCACAAGATCAGGTAACAGGTAAAGCCATGGTACATCAGGTCCAGCCAGGTAATGTATAAAGGTGTCATGTCATGTCAAGAGTGTACGGTACCATGTCATGTCAAGTAGGAAGTGTAACAGGTCATGTCAGGAAGCACAAGATGTCATGTGGGTGCTCATAATCAAACTATCATAAACATGTGTATAAATAAACAAGCATGAGTACTATTAGAACAATAAACTGGAACATGTAATATGATATGCAAATAGATATAATTTCAAGGATATGGATGCACAGTTATCGATTAGGGTTACATTTATAGTTCCAATATTAATTAGGATGCAATTTATTAAATATGGAATGTTAATATCACATTATTATGTAGTAATGTGATCTATGGATGCAATTATAGGTATCTTAAATGCGATGGATGCAAACGGGTATCCGAAAAGTTATAAAACTATAAAATGGTAATGTGGGATGTACAACTAAACAATATGTGATATAAATATTGATATAATAATATTAATATGGATAGCATATTCAAAGCGATTAGTAACTATAAAAGATGTATTGATTAACCATGCACAAGAAGGTTCTGTTCAGAAATTCAGCGTCACCCTAATTTGTAAAATAGCTTAAAAATAACAAATGTTCTCCAAAAGAGACGTATCTTATACCAAAACAAAGATAATTCAATAAGGTTTTCAGTTTTATAAGTATAAGCATCTCAGGTTATCCCTACAAAAAGTTATGAATATTCCAAGTTGAAAGTTTGCTGCTGGAATTTCCCTGGACAGCAGTTTAAAGGCATTTTCATTTGCATTTTACGTTATTTAAACAATTTATTTTGCAAGTAAATATTTCATAGAGTTATAGTATTCTGAATTATCTTCGTAACGAACTAAAGAACGTATACTAATGATTTTTCTATGATTTATAATGAATTTTATAAGATAAGGTGTACAGTAAATTTCAGATTTGTCATATCCGATTTTTCAACGACATTTCATATGTAAACTATAAGATTTTCAAATGTATAACATTATAAAATGAAGATTATAAAAGTATATAGCATGTAGCAAGATTAACTTGCCTCGATGGGTCGCGAATCGGGAAAACGGAACGTTAACCGTCGGCGGGGAAAACTCGCGACGGGCGCACGGTTTACGGAATGAACCCAAACGACGAACAAAGGAACCACACGGGTCGGGGTATCTCACTGGAACGTCGAGAAACGTCACCGGCACGACGGAATTCCGGCAACAAAAGAACAGTTAAAAGAAATGAGAAACGAGACATGAAGCAAGAAGAGAAAAATGATAAAGAGAAGTACGAGAGAATATATAAGGGGGAGAGAGAGAGAAAATGGAGAGAGAGAGAAAGTGGGGCCCACGGGGTTAAAGGGGAGGTTGCGATTGGCTGAGAGAATAAATTGAGAAGGATATAAAAGATTGTAAAAATATTATATGGTTAACTTAAAGATTTAAAAGATAGGTAATGAACAGTAAGATATCAGATTAGTTAGAAAAATATATGCGATGGTTTTAATAATATTAAAATTTAGGATTTTGGCGCCAAATGAAATATTTCCAAATTGCGCCCGGGTTGGGTCCAAAAATTCGAAATTCAAATAATAGGATTTTAGGCGGGTTCCAAATTTTAAAATGAAATGTTTTATGATTAAAAAGCATACTCCCAAAACGGACACACGCACGTGCACGTAGCCATCCAAACTCGCTCGTTTCACTGGACGGGACGAGAACACAATGAACGGACGCTACCACGAGACTAAGGGTGTCAAGTAGGCCAAGATGAATATTTTCAATTTTATTTTAGGTGCTAAAATTTGTTATATGCAGAATGACTTAGCCAGATAAAATTTTTACAGTAAGACCCCAAACAAGCGAGATAAATGAAATGAGTAATATCTAAAGCTCAACCAATAATAGAAAATAGTAGTATTGGGCTCGGGTGTTACATTATACCCAACTACAAAAGAATTTCGTCCTCGAAATTCCAAGAATACAAGATAGAAAACTACAGGAAAAGGTGAGGAAACTTCTGTCGGATCTCGTCTTCTCGCTCCCAAGTGGATTCTCCATGCGATCGATTACCCCAAGAAACTAGCACAAGAGGGGTAACCTTGTTCTTAAGAACCTTTTCTCTCCGATCCACGATTTCAATCGGTCGCTCCTCAAAAGTCAAGTCTTCTCGTACTGTTAGCTCCGAATGATCCAAAACGTGTGTTTCATCTCGAACATACCTTCGTAGTTGAGATACGTGAAACACATCGTGTACATTTGCCAAGGACTGCGGTAACACCAAACGATACACTACCTCACCAACACGCTCCATGATCTCAAGGGTCCAACGAATCGAGGACTAAGCTTTCTTCGACTTCCAAAACGAATCACCCCTCTCGTCGGTGATATCTTCAAGAATACCAAATCACCCACGGTGAACTCTAGAGATCTTCTTGACGTATCTGCCCAACTCTTCTGTCGGTCCTGTGCTGTCTTCATATGATTTCTGATAGGGTTAACCTTCTCAACTGTCTGCACAACCAAATCTGGTCCCAGTAATCTCCGTTCACCGACATCGTCCCAACAAACAGGTGAACGGCATTTACGACCATACAAAGCTTCAAATGGAGCCATCTGAATAGTTGCCTGAAAACTGTTGTTGTAAGACAACTCCACAAAAAGTAGATGATCCTCCCAAGACCCCTTGAAGTCCAACATGCATGCTCTCCACATACCTTCAAGAGTCTGGATCGTTCTCTCCGATTGTCCATCAGTTTGAGGATGATAAGCTGTGCTAAACTTCAATCGAGTCCCCAAACTTTCCTGTAAACTCCTCCAGAAGTGTGACAAGAATCGAGTGTCCCGATCGGACACGATACTTACCGGCACTCCATGCAATCTGACAATCTCCTGCATGTATCGCTCTGCCAAAGTCTCCGTCGATTGACCAACCCGAAAAGGAATAAAGTGAGCTGCCTTGGTCAAACGATCGACAATCACCCATACGGCATTGTTGCCCTTTGGACTCCGCGGTAAAGCCGTCACGAAATCCATGGTTATATGTTCCCACTTCCACTGAGGAATTGGAAATGGTTGCAATAAACCAGCAACCCTTTGGTGTTCAGCCTTGACTTGCTGACATACCAAGCACTTAGCCACGAAGCGAGCAATCTCCCGTTTCATGCCTTCCCACCAGAAGTGCTGTCGAATATCTCGGTACATCTTTGTCCCTCCTGGATATACAGAGTAAGCTGAACTGTGTGCCTCCTTCATAAGCTCTTCACGCACATCTCCTTTTGGCATACACACACGGCTGCCATATCTCAACGAACCGTCTTCATGGATCAGTAAATCGGTTCGTAGTCCGGCTCCAACCTGCTCTCGAAACTTTTGCAGTCTAGGATCCTGCGATTGCGCCACTTTAATCTTCTCAACTAAGGACGACTGTACTTGCAACTGCATCAACTGTCCTGTAGCATGTGGTAGCACAACCTCCAAGTCAAATCTCCGAAAATCCGCAATGATCTCCCTTTGTGCGGTCAATACCTGAATTGCTGGTAACCGACTTAGCGCATCTGGCACGACGTTAACTTTTCCCGGATGGTACTTAAGATCAAGGTCGTAGTCGGCCGTTAGCTCCAACCATCTGCGTTGCCTCATGTTCAACTCCTTCTGCGTGAACACGTACTTCAAGCTCTTATGATCTGTAAAAACTTCGACCCTTACGCCCAAAAGGTAGTGTCTCCAAATCTTCAAAGCGAAAATCACAGCCGCAAGCTCCAAGTCATGAGTTGGATAATTCTTCTCATGGGTCTTCAGTTGTCTTGATGCGTATGCTACGACCTTCCCATGCTGCATCAAAACACATCCCAATTCTTTCCCAGATGCGTCGCTATGAATCATCAGTCCTCCGGAATTGTCTGGTACGGTCAGGATAGGGGCGGTTATCAACTTCTGCTTCAACGTCTCAAAGCCAACGCACACTTATCCGTCCATACAAAAGGTACCTCCTTACGCATAAGCTTGGTCAGCGGTTCTGCCAAACGAGCAAAGTTCTCCACAAATCTCCTGTAGTATCCGGCTAATCCAAGGAAACTTCTTATCTCAGCTACATTCCTTGGAATAGGCCAATCTCGAACTGCTGCAATCTTTTCGGGATGGACGGCGATTCCATCACCCGACACGACATGTCCCAGAAATTTCACTTCTTCCAGCCAGAATTCGCACTACTCATCTTCGCATAAAGCTTCTCCTGTCTCAACATCTGCAGGACCTAATGATATCCGGATCGCAAATCCAGTTTCGAGAATACTCTCGCGCCACTAAGCTGCTCAAAAGTCCTCCAATGCGAGGGATCGGGTACTTGTTCTTAATAGTCGCCCGGTTCAATTCTCGATAATCAATGCACATCCTTCCCGTGCCATCCTTCTTCTTTACTAAAAGAACTGGAGCTCCCAAGGTGAGTTGCTGCTTCGAATCCAACCCTTCTCAAGTAATTCACCAACTTGCTTCTTAACTCCTTCCAATTCCACTGGTGCCATTGGATAGTAAGCTTTAGACACTGGCGCTGCACCAGGACTAAGGTCAATCGTGAACTCCACGTCTCGCTTCGGCGGTAAGCCCGATATATCTTCAAACACGTCCATAAAATCGCGAACAACTGCCGGCTCTTCATTACTATCAACTTCCATAGCTGCAAGAACACTGTTTGTCGGCCTAGCCCTAAACTCGACTGGCCCGACAGAACTGCTTCCTTACCGCAACTGCTGTCTGCTGTGAACTCCCAATTTTCCTGATATGCTCTGCTGTTCTCGAGCTGCCGTAAGAACCTGTGAGAAAGTGGTCAAACCCAGGGAGACGGTTTGCCTTTGGATGTCCACATCCAAGCTGCGCATGGACCTTCGTGCCCTGTCTGCATCGTTGGCGACTAAAGGTCCAGCGAAACTGCTGAGTCTCGTCCACTCTGCTGCATGCACGTCCACGGGTGCTCCATTCTGCCTCAGCCCAATAAATTTCTCTTCCATTTCCTCCGCGCAGTCCGCGGAAGGACTTCTCCAGTAAACTCTTAGAGAAATCCGCCCACTGCTTGGCCTGGGGCAAGCGGTTCTCCTCCACAAGCCACCACTCTCGGGCGTAATCCACTAGTTGAATGCGCACTACATCAACTCCTTTGTCCTCTGGAATCTGTGCCGCAATCAGCAAATTCTCCATGTCACTAGCCACTGCTCGGCTGGCAACGGCTCCTCCAGACCAGTGAAGTAGACGGACCCAAAAGTCTGAAATCTGCTACAGTCCCTACTCGTTCGACTGGTCTAGTTCCATCGTTGTTTACAGACTGCTGAACGATCTGCAAACCTTCCTGAAACGAATCTGCTATTGCTGGATCAGCTCAGTCTGTCTCTTTGATTTCCAGCATTCCTCTTATCACTCCAAGCATGGCGGCTTCGTTCACACGCCTCTGGTAAGTCTTCAACTTCTTACCTGTCATAATCCTGAACTCAAAACACCCAACATTAGCATGATGATAGATTCTGAATGTGGATCAAGGCTAGAACTCCAAGATACTTAAATAGAGTACCGCATTGTAGCTATGCCGCGGTATCATAGCCGCAATTACTTAACTCCACCCAAGTCGCCCAAGTCCTAGGGATAACAAGAAATCAGGTTTCCGAGTCGACATGCAAAGTAAGTTTGCACGTCGTAAAAGATATAATCAGGAAGAATGTGATTCAAGAATGGTAAAACGGTCAATGTGGCTGGACATGTTTCCTAAACACGGGTATTATGATTCGTGTATCGGGTGCAATACCCAACTACAAAGAATCAACCCAATTAACCTATGTCTCTGATACCAAAAGAACCATGTCACGCCCCGCTTCCCAGAGTACGCAAGATTGGGCACGTGACATAGCCAACCATGCTACCTGTGGGTAGGAAAAATCCATCCACAGTCACATTACGGTTGTAGAGATATCAAGAACAAAATAATAAGCTAATCTAATACATGTCCAAATCCATAATAACAAGAATCAATAAACAATAAGTGCGGAAGCTAATGATCCAATACAATGAATAAACAGTACGTCCCATAATGCGGGCTCACATCTGGAAATGAAATGAAATAAATAAACTAAACTCTAAGGAACTCACAGTTCAGCCTGCTGGCTGAAGTACTCCTGCTCGGTCGTCGACAGTGGTAAAGAATCTGGGCCATGCAAAACCCAGACGTCAGCGCGTCATGACATCAAGTATATAATATAAACATGGTAATAAGCAATGCAAATATGAACATGAATAAAGCAGTACCAAGAAATAACAGAGCAGGGTAATGTGCAGTGGGTAACTAAACTGTTCTAACAGGTTTTCTATTCTAAAGTCTTTGAAACCAATTGATGAATCGTCGATGTAACCCAATAGTATCCCGTACATACCCGGGACCACGGCCACAATATTCTCGGCTGCAGCCGAGACATGCCGTTAGGCACAGAATAGGAAAGTGTACACTCGGTATTACCCCGTACATACCCGGGATCACGGCCACAATATTCTCGGTCGAAACCGAGACATGCCGTTAGGCACAGAATAGGAATGTGTACACTCGGTATTACCCCGTACATACCCGGGATCACGGCCACAATATTCTCGGTCGAAACCGAGACATGCCGTTAGGCACAGAATAGGAATGTGTACACTCGAACGGTAGTGAACTGTCGAGTTACAAGTCAGGTTCATCTTTGATTTCCCCATACCCCCAAGCTAGGTATGTCAGGTCAGGTATTCAGTAGTCAAGGACTAATGCCAACACAAAATCAGGTAAAGTAGGTCTGTCTGGATAGACAGCAGGAATGGTCAGGTTTGTCGGCATTAGGCACAAGATCAGGTAACAGGTAAAGCCATGGTACATCAGGTCCAGCCAGGTAATGTATAAAGGTATCATGTCATGTCAAGAGTGTACGGTACCATGTCATGTCAAGTAGGAAGTGTAACAGGTCATGTCAGGAAGCACAAGATGTCATGTGGGTGCTCATAATCAAACTATCATAAACATGTGTATAAATAAACAAGCATGAGTACTATTAGAACAATAAACTGGAACATGTAATATGATATGCAAATAGATATAATTTCAAGGATATGGATGCACAGTTATCGATTAGGGTTACATTTATAGTTCCAATATTAATTAGGATGCAATTTATTAAATATGGAATGTTAATATCACATTATTATGTAGTAATGTGATCTATGGATGCAATTATAGGTATCTTAAATGCGATGGATGCAAACGGGTATCCGAAAAGTTATAAAACTATAAAATGGTAATGTGGGATGTACAACTAAACAATATGTGATATAAATATTGATATAATAATATTAATATGGATAGCATATTCAAAGCGATTAGTAACTATAAAAGATGTATTGATTAACCATGCACAAGAAGGTTCTGTTCAGAAATTCAGCGTCACCCTAATTTGTAAAATAGCTTAAAAATAACAAATGTTCTCCAAAAGAGACGTATCTTATACCAAAACAAAGATAATTCAATAAGGTTTTCAGTTTTATAAGTATAAGCATCTCAGGTTATCCCTACAAAAAGTTATGAATATTCCAAGTTGAAAGTTTGCTGCTGGAATTTCCCTGGACAGCAGTTTAAAGGCATTTTCATTTGCATTTTACGTTATTTAAACAATTTATTTTGCAAGTAAATATTTCATAGAGTTATAGTATTCTGAATTATCTTCGTAACGAACTAAAGAACGTATACTAATGATTTTTCTATGATTTATAATGAATTTTATAAGATAAGGTGTACAGTAAATTTCAGATTTGTCATATCCGATTTTTCAACGACATTTCATATGTAAACTATAAGATTTTCAAATGTATAACATTATAAAATGAAGATTATAAAAGTATATAGCATGTAGCAAGATTAACTTGCCTCGATGGGTCGCGAATCGGGAAAACGGAACGTTAACCGTCGGCGGGGAAAACTCGCGACGGGCGCACGGTTTACGGAATGAACCCAAACGACGAACAAAGGAACCACACGGGTCGGGGTATCTCACTGGAACGTCGAGAAACGTCACCGGCACGACGGAATTCCGGCAACAAAAGAACAGTTAAAAGAAATGAGAAACGAGACATGAAGCAAGAAGAGAAAAATGATAAAGAGAAGTACGAGAGAATATATAAGGGGGAGAGAGAGAGAAAATGGAGAGAGAGAGAAAGTGGGGCCCACGGGGTTAAAGGGGAGGTTGCGATTGGCTGAGAGAATAAATTGAGAAGGATATAAAAGATTGTAAAAATATTATATGGTTAACTTAAAGATTTAAAAGATAGGTAATGAACAGTAAGATATCAGATTAGTTAGAAAAATATATGCGATGGTTTTAATAATATTAAAATTTAGGATTTTGGCGCCAAATGAAATATTTCCAAATTGCGCCCGGGTTGGGTCCAAAAATTCGAAATTCAAATAATAGGATTTTAGGCGGGTTCCAAATTTTAAAATGAAATGTTTTATGATTAAAAAGCATACTCCCAAAACGGACACACGCACGTGCACGTAGCCATCCAAACTCGCTCGTTTCACTGGACGGGACGAGAACACAATGAACGGACGCTACCACGAGACTAAGGGTGTCAAGTAGGCCAAGATGAATATTTTCAATTTTATTTTAGGTGCTAAAATTTGTTATATGCAGAATGACTTAGCCAGATAAAATTTTTACAGTAAGACCCCAAACAAGCGAGATAAATGAAATGAGTAATATCTAAAGCTCAACCAATAATAGAAAATAGTAGTATTGGGCTCGGGTGTTACAAAAAATCAACACCAACCATTCGAATATTTTATCAATGTAACTCCATGGTTGAGGGAAGATCATAGATGTGATGAAGTGGAGAGATAAGAAGCATAATCGTTTGGGTTTACGTCTCGGTTAGTAGATACGAAACAGTGATGGTGAACGAAAACGAGAATGTGAAAGATTAGGAATGGGTGGAATAGTCACATTCTCATATGAGATAAGAAGAAAGGGTGGTGGTTCAACTTTTTCGGGTGGAGGTTGATTCATCACGACATCCATGTCTTTTAGGAATGCGAGTTCTTTGGCGAAAATGTCTTTAAAACTTTCATCAATGGTCTGAATAATAATTTCATCGATATCTATATTGATGGAATATGCAGATTCATTAGGACAGTTGAAAGTTTCAAGGTCAGTATTTTGCGCAACAAGATTCAAAACATTCGATTCGTCAGAAATTATAGAGGTAGGAGATTCGAAATGATCGTCTCCTTTCTCTTCAAAACAGTCTAAATCGAGTGATCTTTCAAGAATCATAGAACTCGAAATATCGGAGTATGATTCATCAAAACTCGGTGGAGTTGAAAGAAAATTAGAAGAACCAAAGAAAATGGGTGATGAAATGGGTAAACAAATTTGGGTGTCGAGCATTGCTGAACCAGATGTGGAAGATGAAGGGTGACTATCGTTCTGCTTATCGAATAGGTCGGTAGTAAGAATAGAATCGATTAATTGTACAGGAAGATATCCGTATTCAATAGAAGGGACATGATGGGAAGGATAATCCAACTCATCCAACATAACGGGTTCATCTTCAACGAGATTCTCATCACCGCCCTCACTAACACCTATTAGGGATATGTATGCCCTAGAGGCCATTATTGTACACTGATGTATATTATAGTGGATGCTTAGACATATATATAGAGGACTTTCTTGCTCGACATGATAGTATGCTATCGGTTACTCTTTATCTTAACATGCACACTTAGTATTATTATATTGTTTCTCAGATACATGTTGATAAAGCCCTTAGGGTGTAGGCTTGACTACCAGGACTATAATGCGGATCATACTACTAGGACCTGGGTATTCCACAAGCACATCCTTTAATTGTTCCTAGTCGAGGGTATATCGAGAGAGGGCATCGATACACCAGAGTAGACTAGTGTGTACGTTTCTTGACCCTGTATGGGGGTGATGGTTGATCCCATATCCATTGGTATTTGAAATAAAAGATTGTACACAGGTGCTCATTAGAAAATGGGTACACCGAACAGGACTCGCCGAGAACTCCTAGTTGGTACTATAACTATCGTCAGATAGCAGTTCTCTGGTGACACCGGTAAAGGTTAGTATGTAGACCCGAGATCGTCATAGAGTCTTGTGTGGCCCCCACTGTGCTTTGATTTCCTTCCTACCACGGCTCAAAGGAGTCATGCAAACAGGTGGATTTTGGGTACAGTCCCGAGTCACATTGAGGCAATGAGCGTTAGGAGAGGTTTCGTCTCTCCCGGTATTGGGAGTTGATGTTGCGCTATGTTTGATTGGTTATAACAGTAAGTCCCTGGCCAGGGCTGTTGATAAAATTTACTGGTAAGTGTTATCAGTAGTTTCTCAAACCGTTATGAGCCATACATCGACATGACTTATCATGTTACTGTAGTCTGACATTACCACCCCTAGACTCGATATGTGACATATCAGACGAAGAGACCGGACTGTACGGTAAGTGTTACCTATAGACTTCATGGAAGTTTGGACAAGCTTGCTTGTTGATCTTCTATTCGTTCAATATCTGGGTAGCCGTTACATCCAGCTAGTACCGCTGATGGCTTGTGGGTGACTGATGTGATCATCACCTACTGCTGGCGTATTGACGAGTCTTTAGAGCCCCACACAGAAGTTTCCTGGTTCAAGCGAAATGAAGTAGGGCACATATGCTGATATGTGCGGGGGCTTGATTAAATACGAGTATGAGATATCATATTGTAATCTAGCGGCTATTTGTTATCATTTAGGTTATATGTGATATAACCGGATTATTGAATCAAGTGTTGATTTGATAATGTGAATACAGATAAATGATATTAATCGGTTATATATGATATAACTGGATTATTAAATCAAGTGTTGATTTAATAATATGATATATATTTATATTTGATATAATTGTATATTGACTAATATTATTGTTCACTAATTATATGCTAATCTTTATATATATATTAATATATATGTGATATATATATTAATATTATACGAAGCATGGCATGGATTTTTTATTTTTAGAAAATAGAAAAAGAGATGATAAATGGGGAGACTTTGGAGGGATGGGCAAATCATGGTTTTTTTCTTTTGTTTATTAGTCTTTACTCACTATTCAAGCATGGTTGCAATTTATTATTGAAAAAAATTCTATGCTTGAATAAGTGAGGTCAAGAGAGATCCATTCATGACTTCATTCCACACTTAGCTATTTTCTTGAGTTGAGCTCATGTGATGAGTTTTCTCACTAGCTTTCTCCCTTTTCCTCACCTCCACCTCCAAGCTCAATCACTCACATGAGTTGTGAACCCTTAACCTTGTGAGAACCCTAGTGAGCAAACATAACACCTACTTCACCATTATATACTAGATTAGCGCTTTGGTGTAGTATATTTTCTTCACTAAAGAGTTTAGTGAAGAGGTAGTTTGGATTAGCGGATTTCGGATAGATCATTGATTGAAAGAATTAAAAGTTAACCGCAATCAAGACGGTGTCGCTTTGCAGCTAGCCGCGATGAGCACGGGTCGATCCACAGGGAGACGGAGCGTTTTACGTTTTTGTCGTAACTAGTTAATGCGCGTGGGCGGAATTGTTCATATCTATCCTATGTGTTATATGCACAAGTATAAATTGTTAGGAATAGAAAAGATGGTGTAAGCTAGTGGATTCCGTACTCAATCCTTTGAGCTGAACTTAACGATTGAAGCTAGAGCAATCGGCAACAACGTGGATTAGGGTGCTTAAGTACGGTATTCGTGGAATCCGGCTTATTGACCCTTATCCTTCCGTTCTTGTCTCTTGCTTTCGCTTCCGGCCAAACCGAACGCAACCGGTCGCGGTTAGGAATCACCATTACCTTGGTAGGGTAGGGTGCCTAACGGAGCGCTTGGGTAACGTTTGGACGGAGTTCAATGGAAAATACGGGAAAAGGAAATGAGCAAAGAAAGCTTAACTTACAATTTCGTATTTATTCCGAACAACATCATATTAACAACCATTCACAAAATAAACCAAAAAGAGAGAACAAAAGAGAAGATAAACAAAGAAAATAAAAGCTTTACAAGAATGTAAATGACATGGTAATAAATTGCAAGTAAGTAAAATATGTAATTAAAGTGCAAGAAAGTAAAGAACAAGTAATGAAAGAGCAAGTAATAAAAAAGGCAAGAAAAAAAGATTAAGAACCATGGAACCAAAGAGCACAATACAAGCCATGGATTCAAATACCTAAACTTAAACTTGCAAGCTCAATTAAGAGGTTGCAAGATCAAGTAAAGATAAAGAACCCAAGGGAAAATGAAGGCACAAAAGAGAGCTTTATTAAACTTCAATGAAGATACAACCCTTGAAATCAATAATCAACCCTTAAACTTGCAAGCTCAATCAAGAGGTTGCAAGATCAAGAGAAAGTTAAGAACTCAAGGGGAAGCTGTGTACAAGAACTAAAGAAACAAAAAGAGTTACAAAATGTATGGCCAAACTTGGACAAAGTGAGACCCTTGAACCCTTGCCTACTGCCTGCTATATATAGGCATGAAAGAAAAGAAAAGAAACAATAAAAATAGGGCTATGTGGCAGCAAGGAGGGGCCCACAGAAAGATGGAAGCATTTAGGAGCAGGGAGGCCGGCGAGCTCGGGTTGGGTGAGCATGTGCTCGGGTTAAATTCGAGCACATGGGCTCGTATTTGTAGTGTGGTCTTGTGTTGTCCCCAGTATCACATTGGTGCTGTTTGATTTCTCAAATTAGGCTTGGTCTGCATCCAGGTTTTGGAGGGAAACAAGTAGATATGAATCACATCAACACTTTATGCAATAAATGCACATCACTTCTCATGCCCACTTGCTCTAGCCCACTTGAGTGTGTCATGACAGCCCCTAGGTCCATGGTCCAAGCTCCAAGAGTTAGTGTGTACACATGTTATGTGTTGGACCAAAATATTGTGCACACACTTGTTTGCAAAATAACTCTTGGGATATCGGTCGGTTTGCGGTTCTGGTTGCAGTGTCAGCTCACAAATGATATATCCGTGGTTCTGGATGTATTTCTAGTGTTTTGTCACGGATACCTATAATCTGTATTACTGAGCAAACACAGGTTAATAGTACCGATATATACAAAAAATAGATAATGAATGAGCGGTATTAAAATGCAATATTCTGGTATGAACAAATACCCCCAAACTTATCTCTTGCTCATCCCGAGCAAAACAAAATCCTAGCCTCACTTTCACAGGGAACGCGGTTGCACTGAGCGCGTGCAACAAGCCGTTAAACCTCTAGGTGTCCCTAGTAGGAGGAGTGTTGTCTCCTGAGGGTTTTCAGCGGATACTATCCACAAAATCGTGTCAAGCTAGTTTCATAAGTTAATGTTGATTCTACTCCTACAGTTTAGTATCTACGTTAGAAATTCTATCATCCTAAGTTAGAAATATCATACCCTTATGTTTCACGCCGCCTCTCTATTTAACCTTAGATCCTATACGTTCCAAAAAAATTTTAAAAGATGTTGGTAACTCCTGAATTTTCCTTCTAAAAGTGCGGTCTCAAATCAGAGATTTTTATCAGTTTTACGAAAAACATAAGTCTTATTCTTCATTTTTATCTTTTATCCAAATATCGATTGTATACCCCTACGTGTGTGTAAATTTGCACCCCTACACTCAAGAATTCAATTCAAGCTATAGTACCCTTGCCCTAATACTTAATACTACTTCTTTTCATTAATGATGGACGGTGATGTTCACACACCTTTCATGCGATTATTAATGCTTCTTGAGGAACTAACGGCCGATTACTGAATGTGTGAGTTTAATGCGTAAATAGCAATTTCCAGGTCTTGACATTATTTATTTTTCTTTTTCTTGTTCTTTATTTTTCTTTATCAAGACCGGATATATTTTTCAATGTGTTCTTTTGGTGTTTAGTTTTAAATACCGTTTTTTCTTTCATACTAGGTTTTCAGGCAAGAGTATTTCTAGGTATCCTCTACTATCCCAAGTTTCAAGGTGCGTGTATGTGCAGTTGTAGGGTATATACTTTCTAAATTTGGACTCAAGAATAAAAACTATTTTTCAGATTTATCCTTCAGTAAAGCTTCAATACTTTCCCTTCATCTCGACTTAACTCAAGAACTGAACTCAAGATTACCTATTTCCCAAAAAAAAACTGTAAGGACGTATAATCACCAAGTTTAAACAGAAGGAGGGTTATTTTTAGGGTTTTTAATTGCTAAGCCTAGAATTTAGTTATTTCTAACGTATCAACTAAACTTTCGAAATAAAAATCTAAGTTACCCTATTAGCTAACTTGACGACAAAGTTTTTATATTTTTGTAAAATTTTCGATTTTTGTGGGTTTTTAATAAGGTATGCAAATGCAGAATATACAAATGAATGCGAAGGAAGAAAGTTTACCGAGCACACCCCCATACTTAAACTTGACAGTGCCCTCACTGTCAGGCTATACCAAGAGGGTCAAAATTGTCGGCGCTCCCTAAAAACAAATTATATACAAAACCAAAAAGAAAACCAAAAATATATACACAAAAAGGTTCCCCCTAAACTTAAGTGAAATAGTGTTTCCACTGTTAAGCTTTGAAGTCCAAGATTAGGGGGAAAGAGAACAGTATCAAGCTATACAAAGCCTTACACAGGACAAAAGTGAGCACCAACCATTCAAAAATCTTATCGTTATAAAGCGGCGGTTAGTGAAAGAATGCGGAGAGGTAAGAAATGGAGAATACGCGAGACCGTAATGGGATAGAAGCGATATATGGTCTCGGTATATGAGAAGAAGAATGGCAGAAGGGAGAAAGAAGTGGAATACGAACCTGATGGTGGAAATGGAGTGAATAAATTAGCACAATTTGTAATGACCAATGTGTAAAAAGCGTTTGTGCTAATCTATTAACCCGTCGAGAAATTGGGTCAAATCCCTCAAGATTCGTGAGAAAACATGGGTACGCCGAACTCGGTAAACTAGACATAGTAAATGAAAGTGATATGGTTTCTTACGAGGTCGGAACAATGGAAAGAATGGAAGGAAGTGTTTGAGGAAGGGTAACTGTTAAAGGTTCAGGAGGGTGTACACAGTCAAAAGGCATAGGATGAATTGGACAATCCGACTCATCAAGCAAAACAGGTTCATCCTCAAAATTTTCCTCAAAGTTAAGCTCATCCATGCATATTTCATCAAAATCAAGACGCATATGGAGTTCGGGAAAAACAGTTAATGATTCGGGATGATGAATTGGAGAGAAAAACTCAGCCAAATCCGTGGGTTCATCATCTAAAATATCCCCAGCGTCGATATCCTCAATCAAGTGAAAATCAACTTTCTCAGACACATCATCAAAAGCATGGATATTAATCAATTCAGGTTCTAGAGTGGAGGTGTAGAGGTCAAAAGAATTGAGTTTGGTTTCACTCAAAAGGGACCCTTCACAATCGGTTAAATCAAACACTATAAAGCCGCACAACTCATTAAACATTCTATCTTCAATTGATAAATCATTTGGGATTCTTGATAGAAATTCAAAACTGGAGTTGTGGAATTCAATTTGGGAAGGGTAGGTTTGATTTGGAAGGGTGTACAGCTCACTCTCTCCACTCAAATTCTCAGCCTGTCCTACCGCCTCTTCATACATTGGAAAATTTGGAGCTAGTTGAAAATTAGCTACCGGGTCACTAGGTTGTATGAGGGCGGCCATGGACGCATTTAAATCCATCATCTGTTGGTACGATACTACCCTAAAGTCTTCCAATGACTATTCTAAACTAGACATGGGTTGTGAAGGAGTTTCAGTAAAAAATTCAGAGTTGTTTGGATACTGAAAACTCCTAAATTGCTGTGTAGAAGCAATGTCTAGAGAAGGTGTAAAATTTGGGTAGGACTGGTAGGAATTGAATGGCTGGACAGGGGTAGGATCAACATTTGGATACGAAGGTGATTGGAATTTTTGATCAAAAGAATTGGCAGTGGTGAAAGGAGTGAAAGATCGGCTACGGGATTGTTCGATACGTTCAGCAATAGACATGGGTCTTAGAGTTACAACCGGACTCTCAAAAGGGGTATCAATGTAAGAAGGTGGGGTAGGTTGAAACGGCTGATACCAAGTGGATTGCGGGGTCCAGTTGTTCGTCCTAGACGCGTCTATCCAATCTTTCAAAGAGATTTTGGGCAAGGAGGGGTCGTTCGAAGTTCGACCAAAGCAAGAACCGTATGAGGTAATGTCTGGTTGTGGGTACCAAAGTTCGGCAAGAGTTTTTCTAGGTGGATTACCCATGATATGAAGAGAAGAAGAAGAAAAGGAGGGGAAAAAGAATGTGGATTTTTTTTATATTAATTTTTTTTTAAAGTTAGTTATTAACAAAAAAATGAAATATACACACAAAAATAATCTAGACAAAAACAATCACAACACAAAAATACCACACACCTAATCGGTCTAGGGTTCACCTAGGTCAACTAGACCTGCTCAAGAACTTGATTGTCGAAGTAAAAATGTGCCGAGAAACGGGCTCAAGATATACTGATCACGAGGCCAGGTAAGTGCAGAGATAAGGAGAGATTTTCCGACGTTTTCGCGAAGGTCCTTAATTAAATAACCCTTTCTCTTTTGGTGGTTTTGCCGTTAACACTTTTCTAGACACCCCGTAAACGATATACCGTTAAGCGGTGTTCTAAATACAGTTAATCTTTCCTAGTGAGCGCGAAGTCCTTAAGGCTTAAAATCTTGTTTCTTTTAAAATTTGTGCGGGTAATCGTTATGCTCAAGTTCGTGATTTGTGGGCCACGGAAAAGGGGATGAAATCCTTTACCATATGTTGTGGGGTTCGTTTGCCCTTAAGTCAGTATTAATTGATGCAATGCACAAATCAATAAAAAAAAATTATTCAAAGAATCAAACAATCATTTTTTAGTTTAAGCACGGCACTGCAACAAATACGGGTTAGTCAATTTTGGCGTTTGGTAGCGAACTTGCAAAGAATCTTGCAAAGATGTTATATTGGATGCGTCGGATTTGAGAAGAAGGTGTTTAAGAAATACGTACCGATAAGTTTTCGGGTTAAGAAACCCCCATTGAATCAAATCCGGTAAGCTTGAAAAGTTCGCTTGCGCGGGTCAAACTATCCGGATCTTTGGCACTGTACTTCGCAATCATCTTAGCTTGGAATGTACACTTTGCTCCCCACAATCGCCGTTCGCAAATCCGCAAAATTCTATAAATGTCGGAAAAAACGGATATTAGTGCGGAAAAGCGATACGAATTCCCAAATACCTGCACACCAAAAATTATAAAAAACAAACAATAAAAATGGGACAAAAACAGAACACTGGAGCACAGAAGAAAGTTTGGAGGCAAAGTGAGGATCTTTGGCCGGCGACGCCGGAAATGGAGGTGATGTCGCCGGTTCTGCCTTGGAGTTGGGGCTCCAAACTTTATGTTCACAGTGCTTCACTAGTGTCTCACTGATATTATTTGGTTTTTTAATTTAGTTCCAAAATGGTTGCAGGTCAAAAATCCAGAGAACAAAATGGTTAGTTTAGTTAGTTTTTTTGTTTTTGAAATTTTTTTGTTTGTTTTTGAAAATAAGGTTTGTTGTATAGATAAAATGTACAGAGATTAACCCGAAATAACAAAAACTAAAAAACGTTACCGTCTCCCCGGCAACGGCGCCATTTGATTGAAAGAATTAAAAGTTAACCGCAATCAAGACGGTGTCGCTTTGCAACTAACCGCGATGAGCACCGGTCGATCCATAGAGAGACGGAGCGTTTTACGTTCTTGTCGTAACGAGTTAATGCGCGTGGGTGGAATTGTTCATATCTATCTAATGTGTTATATGCATAAGTATAAATTGTTAGGAATAGAAAAGATAGTGTAAGCTAATGGATTCCGTACTCAATCCTTTGAGCCGAACTTAACGATTGAAGCTAGAGAAATCGGTAACAACGTGGATTAGGGTACTTAAGCACGGTATTCATGGAATCCGGCTTATTGACCCTTGTCTTTCCGTTCTTGTCTCTTACTTTCGCCTCCGACCAAACCGAACGCAACCGGTCGCGGTTAGGAATCACCGTTACCTTGGTAGGGTAGGGTACTTAACGGAGCGCTTGCGAAACGTTTGGACGGAGTTCAATGGAAAATACGGGAAAAGAAAATGAGCAAAGAAAGCTTAACTTACAATATCGTATTTATTCCTAACAACACCATATTAACAACCATTCATAAAACAAACCAAAAAGAGAGAACAAAAGAGAAGATAAACAAAGAAAAGAAAAGCATTACAAGAATGTATATGACATGGTAATAAATTGCAAGTAAGTAAAGCATGTAATTAAAGTGCAAGAAAGTAAAGAACAAGTAATGAAAGAGCAAGTAATAAAAAAGGCAAGAAAAAAAGATTAAGAACCATGGAACCAAAGAGCACAATACAAGCCATGGATTCAAATACCTAAACTTAAATTTGCAGGCTCAATTAAGAGGTTGCAAGATCAAGTAAATATAAAGAACCCAAGGGAAAATGAAGGCACAAAAGAGAACTTTATTAAACTTCAATGAAGATACAACCCTTGAAATCAATAACCAACCCTTAAACTTGCAAACTCAATCAAGAGGTTGCAAGATCAAGAGAAAGTTAAGAACTCAAGGAGAAACTATGTACAAGAACTAAAGAAACAAAAAGAGTTACAAAATGTATGGCAAAACTTGGACAAAATGAGACCCTTGAACCCTTGCCCACTGCCTGCTATATATAGGCACAAAAGAAAAGAAAATAAACAATAAAAATAGGGCTACGTGGCGGGAAGGAGGGGCCCACAGAAAGATGGAAGCATTTGGGAGCAGGGGGCCGGCGAGCTCGGGTTAGGTGAGCATGTGCTAGGGTCAAATCCGAGCACATGGGCTCGTATTTGCAGTGTGGTCTTGTGTTGTCCCCAGTATCACATTGGTACTATTTGATTTCTCAAATTAGGCTTGGTCTGCATCCAGGTTTTGAAAGGAAACAAGTAGATATGAATCACATCAACACTTTATGCAATAAATGCACATCACTTCTCATACCCACTTGCTCTAGCCTACTTGAGTGTGTCATGGAAGCCCTCTAAGTCCATGGTCCAAGCTCCAAGAGTTAGTGTGTACACATGTTATGTGTTGGATCAAAATATTGTACACACACTTGTTTGCAAAATAACTCTTGGGATATCGGTCAGTTTGCGGTTCTGGTTGCAGTGTCAGCTCACAAATGATATATCCGTGATTCTGGATATATTTCTAGTGTTTTGTCACGGATACCTGTAATCTGTATTACTGAGCAAACACCGGTTAATAGTACTGATATATACAAAAAATAGATAATGAATGAGCGGTATTAAAATGCAATATTCTGGTATGAACAATCATCTTCGGCACGAAAGTCGTCGAAGAAAGTTCGTTCAACTTTCAAGTGGAGCCTAGTGGAGTCGTAAGGACTACAACCCGGAGATTTAGAAGAGAAGAACATGGTCTACAAAGATTGTAGCCACCTTTTTTTTAGTGTAAAGTTTAAGATATCAAGCTAAACCCTAATTATCTAGTTTAAGATCTTCGTTAGTATAGATTAGTACCCCTAAAATTTTGAAAACGGCATGCATAATGCTACTAAAACCCAGTGGTGGTGCTAACATACACTTTCATGGTATCAGAGCCAAAGCTAGAAGATTGGACGATATTAGCTAGATTACGAAAACGAAACAACTCCGAAACCGAAACCTTAAAATCAAATTTCTGTCGTTTTTTAAATGGACTCTGAAAATATTTTAAACATGTACGGAATATTGCATTTGATGTAACTAGAACACCAGAGAAAATCTAGACCCAAACATCAAAATGTGGCCGGCCAAAATACCCAAAAAACCGGCCTGGAATGTTTTATTTCCATGTTTGGTCCTCAATTTTTTTTGGTGCTCCAATGGCTTAATTTTAGGGCTTCAGGTTATGTTTGATTGGCCCTGTTTACATGAGATGTTAACTTTTGTGTTAAGGCTAATCAGAGTGTTTCGTAGTCGTAATTTTAACATTGTTCCGGGTTTAAGTTTGATATGTAATGCAATGGTTGGAATCCACATTTAATTAGTTTTGAGAAAACTAGTTAGTGATTGTAAATCTAGCATATTAGTCTCTATTGATCGATTGCCACGAAGTTTCGATTCGGATCGAAACTCCGTCGCAATCGTGTATCGTACGTGAATACTCGCCAGATAACTTTACTAGGTAGCCATGCCCCATAACTTCGACCAAGTGATTTTAGGAGAACCCCGTTGCTAAAGCATCCACTCGGGTGCTCGCGGCCACGGTGTTCCGCCTAAGTGCACTTGGTCGACGGCATCGGGGGTGCGGCCATCGATTAAAGTTCCCAACGAGTATTCGATCGGGTAGTCGGGAATCTTGTTGAATTACCCGACTAAGTTATTGAAAAGTGTTTTCGGTATGAGACTAAAATGCGGGGTTTATATTGTTAGGCATGAAATTCGGAATATGAGATATTCTGAGTTTATGATGTCTAAGGAAATGTGGATTCTAATTATTGTAGTTTTTTTATTTCTTTTCAGCGACAGTAAGTGTAATATGTGGGGTATCCCAAATCTCGTTGCTATATGTCAACGGAATTTAGGGTACACGTATTTACTTACGTTGATGACATGTGATATTATGTGTTGCTGTGATATATTATATTGGATCGTCATGAATGAATAGCCGGGGGTTTTATGTGAGATGAGAGTTTTTCAATTTTTATTCATGTAAAATTTGTATGTAATATTCTTTTATTGGGACACTTCCAGGTTGATGATGTCACCATTGATGTATATTATTTACTTTTCCGCATTAGGATAGAGCCAGGGCGTGGAGCACAAGTAACCGGGTTCTGGAGTCCAATGGGAGACCATTTCGACGAGTCGAGACCGGATCTCCTAACTCTAGAATTAGCAGGGTTGCTTGCCTCTCTCGTAGGGATCTAGGGATGTGGGTTTGGCTATTCATCACGACCGTGGAATCCATTTTTTTCATCACTGGCTGAATTTAAAATATGGACCTCCTAATATATCCAATATTTCATATGTTGACTTTTGCTGCTTGGTTCTGTAATGTGATCATATAACTGTGTGAGACGAATGTTATATATATATATATATATATATATATATATATATAATAAACGTTGCTTATGTTTTGCACCCGCGCTAGTCCAGCCCCCCGCTCTGCCGTTAGTTCAGTAACATAACGGTGCATGACGGGGTCCCGTGGCGAATGCGGATGGCATAAGCATACGTTATATTTTCGTTTAATTTTCTGTGATGTTTAGGAAACATTAAATGATGAGACTTTATTAATGAGATTAATGAAAATAAAAGAAACCTAAACATGTTGTAGAATCAAAAGTTTTTTAAAAAGGTAGCTCTAGTTCTTGCTGTAACAACCCTAAACTTTCTGTACAATTTTCTGTACAAATTTTTCAAAAATATACAGAAAGGGAAATTTTTTCCTGAGCACAAGTTATAAATTTGTTTTGCTTTTTAATAGCAAGAAGGAGCTTGTAGCTCATTGGTAAGACCTTGCACTGCTAAACCAAAGCACCAGAGTTCAAATCCCATCCCCCACATTATTTTTAATATTTTTTTAAAAAAATTTTTAGAATCCCAAAAGTCTACACTTGCTAAACTCGTAAAACCAAAGGTCACACTAAAAACAAACTACCCCACTGTGCTAACCAGACGACGACGGAATTTCGACGGCAATTCGCGGCCCGACTCGGCCGACTCACGCAGAACTGAACTGCATGGTAGGGTTCCATATAGCTCTGACCTGCATGGGCCACAAACAAAACCTGTCACGTCCCGCTTCCCAGTGTACGGCGAAGGGGACGCGACGAGACCGCTATGTATTTACTCTGAAGTAAATACGCTAAGCGTAACTAAGCAATATAAAAGAATGTTAATAAATAAAGTTGCGGTTCATTACATTTGTCTCTTGTGTACATTTCTTTTATATTGCTTAGTTACGCTTAGCATATTTACTTCAGAATAAGTACATAGCGGCCTCGTCGCGTCCCCTTCGCCGTACACCGGGAAGCGGGACGTAACACTTGCTTTGCATAGTGGTATTCCTTGATGAATATCCAGCACCTCATTCGATAAGGAAAGAGCCGAGATTCTTTTACCGGGATTGACCTCTTTAGCAAAACTAGTAAATGCTACAACCCACTCAGTTTTGTTTTAATAGCTTCTTTAGTTCTTGTTTTGCATAGTGGTATTCCTTGATGAATATCCAGCACCTCATTCGATATGAAAAGAGCCGAGATCCCTTCACCGAGAGTGACCTCTTTAGCAAAACGAGCAAAAGCTACAAAAAACACTCCTTTTCAAAACACTAGATTCTACAACGATATCAAGTTCATTAGGCTAAAGGTTTTCTTAAAAACCAGTCGTAGATCTCCGTCATTTCAGAAAAGTGCTATTTAGTATTCGTGCTGCGTTTGTTAACCATAGTCAAGGCGCGGTGTGTGGTAGATGATTAGTGCTTATCTGCCGCATATGATGCGATTGGATTAGGGTAGTCATACGGCTTTGTTGACCATGGTTAAGGGTTGTACGGGTGGGTTTAATTCAATCACGAAATGATGGGTTGAACTTGTCTGGCGCTTATAATTTGTTGACCATAGTTAAGGTCATAAGTTGCTAGGGGTAAAAACAGATATTGGGGATTTCAAGTGTTGAAATTTGCAATGAGATTGCATACATTCTATGAGATAGTTAGATCTCGATACCCACTGCGATTAAGAGTTACTCCTGCGAGAGTTTTCCATTTTACAATTAGCCGATCCATTAGGTGTCTAAGAAAGGTGTTAACGGGATGATGCCCCTGCGGAAACGAGATTATTTAATTAGTTCCATGCGAAACCATGAGGAGACTCCCTCGGAGTACCAATACCTGCCTGGCTGAACGATCGGCGAACTTGTAGGGTGTAATTAATCCCGGCTAATCTTACCTTTTATGCTTTCAAGAAAGATTTGATAAAAACAGTGGGAGCCATCCTGATTAGATAAGATAATAACCAATCTAATCTTGTAAAGAGTGCACGCTAATGCATTTCCTTCTCTCTCTCTCAAGGTAGAGACCAATGACATGCCTTAATCAAGATAATAATATGGATGTTTTGATCGAACCCGCTTATTATACTGGGCTAGGTTCCGCTCTATCTTATGTCATAAGTCTGAGTAAGGAAGGGAGGAATACCCGGATTCCCACGCCACCCGAACGAAGAATAAGCATGTCGATGCATCATTTTCGGGTGTGTTCATAACCGAGAACTGTTTCTCAGTTTGCTCTACGTCCTAGGTATTGAACACCGGATCAGGATCCCACGTATGTAATTTGTTATATGGGCTGAAGAGAGGTAGAGAACCGGTAAAAGGATGATAAGTCTCTAACAGTAGGGAATGGAGCAATTGTTGCAACCAAAATAGTTGGCGAATATCACCTAGTGTTACCAACTGGTAATACATTGATTCTGAACGACTGTTACTACGTACCAAAGATAATGTGCAATATTATATTGGTTTCTTTGCTAACTAAAGAAGGATATAATTTCATATTAGAGGATAATGTTATAAACATTTTTTCTAAATCAAGTGTTGATTGGGTTTGGTACGTTATGTAATGGATATACGTTCTAAATCAATTGACAGTTCTAAACATACAGAACGCGCACAAGAGGAAGAGTTCAAAAATGAACGAAATCTACTTGTAGCGTTGTAGACTAGGTCATATCAATGCGACAAGACTAGCTAAGTTACATAAATATAGATATTTGAATCCGTTTGAATTTACATCTTATAAAACTTGCGAGTCATGTCTCAAAGGTAAAATGACCAAAACTCCATTTACTGTATAAGGAGAAAGTGCTATTGAACTCTTAGGACTAACACATAGTGATATATATGGTCCTATGTCTACTCATGCCAGGAATGGTTTCTCGTACTTTATTGCATTCACCGATGATCTCTCTAAATTCGGACATGTGTTCTTGTTGAAACACAAGTCTGAAACTTTTGAGAAATTCAAGGAATATAAGAACGAAGTAGAGAACCATACGGGTAAAAGTATTAAAATCCTTCGATCTGATCGGGGAGGAGAATACTTGAGCACGGAGTTCCGGGACTATTTAAAAGGGAATGGAATTCTCTCTCAGCTTACTCCTCTGCATACACCACAGCACAATGGAGTATCGGAGCGGAGAAATCGCACCCTATTAGATATGGTGCGCTCTATGATGAGTGTTGCTGAGTTACCGATTTCCTTTTGGAGTTATGCACTTGAAATAGCTGCATACTTATTGAATATGGTTCCAACCAAATCTGTGCCTACCACTCCATATGAGATATGGAATGGGAAGAGACCATCTCTTAAATAAGTTAAGATATAGGGTTGTCCGGCCTATGATAAAAAGCAGAATCCAGACAAGCTCTAGGTAAGGTCTGTTTTGTACAAGTTTGTGGGATATCCAAAGAATTCATATGGATATATCTTCTACCACACTGAGGAACAAAAGGTGTTTATTTCTCAATATGCCACCTTTTTAGAAAATGAATTTCTTATGAAAGAAATTAGTGGCAATGAGGTAGAACTGGAAGAAGTTCCAGTTACACAAACTATAACTGACAATTTGGTAGAACCGGAGGATTCAATAGTCCCCGACGAACCCCAGCCACTCCGCAGATCTAGTAGGGTTGCTCATCTACCTAAGAGATACTACAGTTTTCTCATAGACGATAGGTGCGAGGATTGCATCATGGAAGATGATGACCCAATTAGTTTTGAGCAGACCATTATAAGTGGAGACTCTGTGAAATAGCTGGATGCTATGTGATCCAAGATGGAATCCAAGTACACCAACAAAATATGGACTTTGGAAGTTTCTCCTAAAAGGATAAAACCCATCGGGAGCAAGTGGATCTTTAAGAAGAAAATTGGTGTAGATGGAAAAGTTGAGACTTTCAGAGCTAAACTTGTTGCAAAAGGTTTTCGTCAACAACCCGGTGTCGATTATGATGAAATTTTTTCTCCAGTGGCTATGCTTTAGTCCATCAGGATCTTACTAGCCATTGCTGCATACCATGACTATGAAATCTGGCAGATAGACGTCAAGACCGCTTTTCTGAATGGTGATTTAGAAGAGAGCGTGTACATGACACAGCCAGAGGGCTTCGTAGATAGTAGAAGCAGCGGAAGCGTGTGCAAACTGCTTAAATAAATCTATGGATTAAAGCAGGTATTGCGGAGTTGGAACATCTGTTTCGATGAAGCTATCAAAGAGTTTGACTTCATCAAAAATGTAGATGAACCTTGTATATACAAGAAGGTTGTAGAGAGTAAGGTTGTCTTCCTCGTATTGTACGTGGATGACATACTCTTGATAGGAAACGATGTTCCTACACTACATGTTCCCCTCCGAAAGACGGCGACGACGTGAGGACGTCTCGCCTGAGATTCCGGGCAGATGCTAATTGGTGCTATCCGTCCACCTCTCCGAAGATGCCAAGTTGATTTATGGCACCATGTATCGAAGGTTTAAACGGATGCGTCCGATGTAGCAGACTTCGTCAGATTCCCCCTCGCTTGAGGGGTTTTTGATTGTGGGGACGCTCTTCCCTGCAGGCGCAAGCCCCTGCAGTTAATTACGCTACCGCATCGCGGTAACCACTTTCTCCTTCTCCAGATGGTCACTTCGTGTCGTGTTTGTTTATTTTATGTTTAGTTGCCCGTGGATTGTATATGGAGACTGAGTTATGTCGTCGCTCGTAGGGCGTGGACTAGTCCAAATCCGTATTATCTTAGATTTGGGTTTGGGGGTTTGGGTTTAAGGATACGTTAGCCTCATTGAGGACTAAGATCAACCTAAACATTTGTTAAGGATACGTTAGCCTAGTTTTTTTTTAGACTAAGATCGACTTAACGGGATCGTTTAGATCCAACAATAGAGCAATTAAGGGAGCCCTGTTGTTTAGTTTAGCGACATTGCGGTCAATAGGTAGTTTAAGGACATTGCGGTCCAATGTTAGTTTTAAGACATTGCGGTCAAGGTTAAGGACCTCATAGTCCATGGTTTTAAGGACTCCACAGTCCAATGTTAGTTTTAAGACATCACGGTCAAGGTTAAGGACGTCATAGTCCATGAATTTAAGGACTCCACAGTCCGGCGTTAGTTTTAAGACATCCCGGTCAAGGTTAAGGACCTCATAGTCCATGGGTATAAGGACCCCACAGTCCGTCGTTAGTTTTAAGACATCACGGTCAAGGTTAAGGACCTCATAGTCCATGAGTTTAAGGACCCCACAGTCTGTATCAATATGTGGTCATCGGGACCCGTCACCTCTTTGAAGACGTTGAGGAATTACAACACCAAGCATCAAAGGAGTGAAGAGATGTACCTTTAAACCGAGGTAGATTAAATAATCTTTGGCCCACTTTGGAACCAAGACCAATTAATTATATTATGAGCCCATTGGCTCAGTTGAATTTGAATTGAGGACTTATGGCCAGCTTGGGCTAAGTCCAATCATGTTTAAGATATTGGCCCTCTGTTGGTCCGTTAGAGGAGAGGCTTTGCCTCTAGACACTTAGCCAATGGGGCTAAAGTTAGTGTTAAACACTAAAGATCAATCAGTGTTGAACACTGAGAATGAGATTGACAAGTTAGCGTTTAACACTGAAAGATAGTTAGTGTTAAACACCAGCAACAGGGCTTTCAAATTAGTGTTTATACACTAAAACAAATCAGTGTTAAACACTGGCAGTGGAGATTTCAAATTAGTGCTTAACACTAAGGCAGATCAATGTTAAATACTGGAAATAGGGTTTTCCAGGTTGGTGTTCAACACTAAGAAAGTCAGTGTTAAATACTGTAAATAGAGTTTTCCAAATTAGTGTTTAAACACTAAGAAAATCAGTGTTGAAAACTGGATATAGAGGTTTCAACTTTAGTGTTAAACACTAAGGCAAGAGGGGTCACGTGGTAGCACGTGAGAGCGCCCTCAATTTATTTTATTCTGCCAAAAGTATTGAATACTTTGGAGCATCACGTGCTGTTACGTGACGGACATTTAAATGTTTTGTCTGTTAGAGCTTTTGCCAAGGGGTCACGTGGGGCACGTGAGGCATTGCCTCAAAGCCCTTCTCGGTGGAACTTTTCAGGGGTCACGTGGTAACACGTGACCCTGCTTCTTTGCCTGTTTGAAGATGTGTTTATCTTTTTTTAAGAATTAAACTCTTCATAGGGTTAAACCCTAGCTATAACTTTAGAGGAATTAAATTCCCACTTTTCTTTTTGAAGAATTATATTCTTAGATGGAGTTAAACCCCGGCTTTTCTTCTGTAAGAATTAAATTCCTGGTGTATGTGAAGAACTGAATTCTATCATAGGGTTAAACCCTAATTTCTTCTTTCTTAAGAGAATTAAATTCCTGTTATTTTGACAGAATTAAGTTCTTAATTAGGGTTAAACCCTGGTTCTGTTCATTTTGAGGGAATTAAATTCGTACAACATAGGGTTAAACCCTAATTTTAATTCGAAGGAATTAAATTCCTATAATTCTATGAGAATTAAATTCTCAAACATCCATTCCCTCTCTATACTTTGGATCTGCATGGCAGGATCTCAACCCAATGAGAATTAAATTCTCAATTCATGGGGAGATGTGCACTTTACAGATCCTCTGCTAAAGAGAGAACTAAGTTCTTCTTTTTAATATCAGAGTTAAACTCTTTTTGAGAATTAAATTCTCTTTTTTCTTGAAAGCCTCCCCCTTCTTACCTAAGGTTTTCTTTTGCAGAAGATCCAAATTCCTCCAAAGTCTCAAGGCTCTCTCTCTCTCTCTCTCTCTCTCTTGGCTCCTATTTATAGGAGAAGGAGCAGAATCAATTAGTTTCGATGAATCATTCATTGAGGGATCCGATTTGTATTCATTAGAGATTTGATTTGCATTCATCATTCATTTGGACCTTTGGATTATTAGGTGAATTTTATCCACCATTGGATTTTAAATCCAAAGATATTCCTTTGTTATTTCGGTTAGATTTTAAGGGGAAATCTTTCCAAGTTCAAGATTTTTCCATAGATAGGTGATATTTAATCACCTTTAAATCTTTAATCCAATCGGTTTCAAATAATCATTCCCCATTGGAAAGATTTGAATGTTGTTCAGAATTTAATTCTGTTAAATAGATAGGCTTTGAAAGCCGGTCACGTGTGGGCACGTGACCCCTTCGAGCGAACTTTCTTCTCCCTTCTGCACTCTATCTTCTAGCCGCTGTTCGACCGTCACGTGTCAACATGTGACCTCTGGTCACGTGTGAGCACGTGACCCTTTCTGAAGCCTTTTCTTTGATTTAACCAAATCTGCCTTTGCCGCTGCTTTTAATTGTCGCGTGCCAACACGTGACTGCTGGTCACGTGGTAGCACGTGATGCCTCCTCCGTAAACTTTCCTGATTTTAAATCAGGAAACACTACACTCGGGCAAGCTCTTCTTATCATATAAGTTCTCCATGAAAGATCTAGGTGATATCTCCTACATCCTGGGGATTAAAATCTATAGAGATAGATCTAAAAGGATATTGGGATTATCCCAATCTAGGTACATAGACACCATACTAAAGAGATTTAGTATGGAAGATTCTAAGCTTAGTAATTTACCCGCTTGCTCAAGAATCACTCTCTCTAAAGAGATGTCTCCTAAGACTGATTTGGAGAGGGCTCGCATGCAAGGGATACCCTATGCTTCGACAGTCGGGTCAATCATGTATGCGATGTTATGTACTAGACCGGATGTAGCTTACTCACTAGGTGTAGTGAGTAGGTATCAATCAAATCCTGAGGAAAACCACTGGACAACTGTGCAAAACATTCTTAAGTACTTGAGAATGACTAAAGAAATGTTCTTGGTGTATGGTAACGGTGAACTCCAGGTGGAGTCCTTTACCGATTTGAGCTTCCAGAGTGATAAGGACGACAATAAGTCGATCTCAGGTTTTGTCTTTACCCTCAACGGAGGGGCGGTATATTGGAAGAGTTCAAAGCAAGATACCGTAGCAGACTCGACGATGGAGGCTGAATACATCACTGCCAACGATGCTGCCAAAGAAGCTGTCTGGATGAAGAAGGTCATAGCTGAACTTGGTGTGGTTCCATCCATTAAGCATCCAATACATGTGTATTGTGATAACAATAGAGCTGTGGCCTTAGCCAAGGAACCCCGATCCCATCAGAGATCCAGACATATTCTTAGGCGGTATCACCTGATCCGGAAGATAGTTGATCGCCGGGAGATCGAGGTCAGGAGAGTTGACACGAAGGACAACGTAGCGGATCCACTCATGAAGGCCCTCTCCCAGATGCAATTCGAGAGACTATTTGGGATGTTGGGTATGAGATACTACAACAACCGGCCTTAGTGCAAGTGGTAGATTGTTAGGGATATGTATGCCATAAAGGCCATTTTTGTACACTGATATATATTATAGTGGATGCTTGGATATATATATATATATAGAGGACTTTCTTGCTCGATATGACATTATGCTATCTGGTTACTCTTTATCTTAACATGTACACTTAGTATTATTATACTGTCTCTCAGATACATGTTGATAAAGCCCTTAGGGTATAGGCTTGACTACCAGGACTATGATACGGATCATACTACTGGGACCCGGGTAGTCCACAAGCACATCCTTTAATTGTTCCTAGTCGAGGGTATATCAAGACAGGGTATCGATACACCATAGTAGAATAGTGTGTACGTTCCTTGACCCTGTATGGGGGCGATGGTTGATCCCATATCCATTAGAGTTTGACATCAAAGATTGTACACAAGCGCTCATTAGAAAATGGGTACACCGAACAGGACTCGCCGAGAACTCCTAGTTGGTACTATACCTATCGTTAGTTAGCAGTTCTCTGGTGACACTGGTACAGGTTAGTCTGCAGATCCGAGATCGTCATAGAGTCTTGTGTGGCTCCCACTATGCTTCGATTTCCTTCCTACCACGGCTCAAAGGAGTCATGCAAACAGGTGGGTTTTGGGTACAGTCCCGAGTCACATGGAGACAATGAGCGATGTGAGGGATTTCGTCTCTCCCGGTATTGGGAGTTGATGTTGCGCTATGCTCAATTGGCTATAATAGTAAGTCCCTAGCCCGGGCTGTTGATGAGATTTACTAGTAAGTGTTATCAGTAGTTTCTCGAACCGTTATGAGCTATACATCGGAATGACTTATCAAGTTACTGGGGTCTGACGTTACCACCCCTAGACTCGATATGTGACATATCAGACAAAGAGAACGGATTGTACGGTAAGTATTACCTATAGACTTCATGGGAGTTTGGACAAGCTTGCTTGTTGATCTTCTATTCGTTCAATACCTGGGCAGCCGTTACGTCTAGCTAGTACCGCTGACGGCTTGTGGGCGACTGATATGATCACCTACTGTTGGCGTATTGACGAGCCTTTAGAGTCACACATAGAAGTTTCCTAGTTCAAGCGAAATAAAGTAGGGCACATATGCTGATATGTGCGGGGCCTGATTAAATACGAGTATGAGATACCGTATCGTAATCTGGCGGCTATTTGTTATCAGTTAGGTTATATGTGATATAACTGGATTATTGAATCAAGTGTTGATTTGATAATGTGATATACAGATAAATGATATTAGTCGGTTATATGTGATATAACCGGATTAATAAATCAAGTGTTAATTTAATAATATGATATATATTTATATTTGATATAATTGTATATTGACTAATATTATTGCTCACTAATTATATGCTTATCTTTATATATATATATATAGTATGGCATGGATTTTATATTTTTAGAAAATAGAAAAAGAGATGATAAATGGGAAGACTTTGGAGGGATGGGCAAAACATGGCTTTTTTCTTTTGTTTATTAGTCTTGACTCACTATTCAAGTATGGTTGCAATTTATTATTGAAAATAATTCCATGCTTGAATAAATGAGGTCAAGAGAGCCATTCATGACTTTATTTCACACTTAGCTATTTTCTTAAGTTGAGCTCATGTGATGAGTTTTCTCTCTAGCTCTCTCCCTTTTCCTCACCTCCACCTCCAAGCTCAATCCCTCACATTAGTTGTAAACCCTTAAGCTTGTGAGAAGCCTAGTGAGCAAACATAATCCCTACTTCACCATTCTACACTAGATTAGCGCTTTGGTATAGTGTGTTTCCTTCACTAAAGAGTTTAGTGAAGAGGTAGCTTAAATTAGCGGACATCGGGTGGATCATCTTCGGCACGAAGGTCATTGAAACAAGTTCGTTCAACCTTTAAGTAGAGCCTAATGGAGTCGTAGGGACTACAATCCGGAGCTTTAGAAGAGAAGGATACGGTCTACAAAGGTTGTAGCCACCTTTCTCTTAGTGTAAAGTTTATGATATCAAGCTAAACCCTAATTATCTAGTTTAAGATCTTGGTTAGTGTAGATTAGCACCCCAAAAATTTTGAAAATGGCATGCTTGATGCTAGTAAAACCCAGTGGTGGTGCTAACATACACTTTCAATACCTTCGGTCAGATCAAACGAATAGGTATCATGAATTCATCAATTATACTATTCTCAATCGATAAATCACTTGGTTCACTTGATGGAGTTGGAGGTTTGAAATATCAAGTGTAGTCAAATAAGTATCGGTTTGATTTGAAAGGTGTCAAACTCTCTTTCACACTTACTATTAGTAAAGTCAAACATGTTATTCTCGGGCATCTCATCACTTAGAATATGAAGCGGTTGAACATCGAATATATTCAGTCAAGGTGCAAGATGGAAGGTGTCGAGATCAAAAGAATTGGTTTTGGTTTGATTTTGATGGATCTCTTATTCTTTTTCACTACTCAATTCCACATCTACTTCAAGACTAGATATGGGTTATGAGGAAGTTCCAATAAAGGATTCTCTTTGAACCTTAGAACTTTCTAATTCATTTCCAGGAGCACTGTCTAGATAAGTTGAGTATGGTTTGGAACTGTCTAATTGTTGGCTACGGGGAAGTTCAATGTGTTCAACAATTGATATGCATTTATGATTTGTTGCATTATCCTGAAGAGAAATGTTAAGAAGAGATGCCCTTACTTGTTGGGTACGGACGAGTTCAATGTGTTCCACAATCGACAGGTGTTTCTGATTTGTCCCATTAGCCTCAAGATGAGAGCGTGTGAATGTTTAGTACTGTGGATAAGAATTAAAAGGGTGAACCCAAATTTCATAACCAGGATTAGGATCAACATTAGGATTTGAAGAATATTGAGATTGGTTGGTTAGTTGGCGACTGGCAATTGCTATTTGTTCAGCAATTGTAAAAGATGTTATATTCGCCTTAAAACGAGTATCAATATTTTCATATGTAAATGATGGTGTTTGTTGTCCTAACAGTTTTGAATTAGTGAAAGGATTGAAACTTTGGCTTTCGGGCTTCGCAATATGTTCGGTGATGGACATGCATTTCGAAGTTCCCTTACTTTCTTTAAACGGATTATCAATATAAGAAGATGTGGAATTTTGACGTGGTTGATAGGACCTTGAGTGAGGTATCCAACTGTTCTTTTCTGCTTGCTCTATCCTATCTCTTAAAAATATGGTAGAGTCGAATTTTGTATCAAAGCAGTTACGAAAACAAGATATATTTGGTTCTAGATAGCAAAGCGGCAAAAGTTCTGAAAGTGTTTGTTAGCACCGCCACTGGGTTTTACTAGCATCAAGCATGCTATGTTTAAAAATTTCGGGGTGCTAATCAACACTAACCAAGATCTTAAACTAGATGATTAGGGTTTAACTATGATATCATTAAAACTAGCTATGAGAAAGATGGCTACAACCTTTGTAGACCGTGTCCTTCTCTTCTCAAGCTCCATGTAGTAGTCCACGCGACTCCACTAGGCTCCATTTGAAGGTAGAATGAACTTGCTTCAATGACCTTCGTGCCGAAGATGATCTACCCGAAGTCCGCTAATTCAAGCTACCTCTTCACTAAACTCTTTAGTGAAGAAAAAACACACTACACCAAATTGCTAATCTAGTGTAGGATGGTGAAGCAGGGATGTTGTTTGTTCAGTAGAGTTCTCATAAGCTCAAGGTTTCACAACTCATGTAAGGGATTGAGCTTGGAGGAAGTGAGGAGGAGAATGAAGAGAGCTAGAGAGAAGAACTCATCTCATGAGCTCAACTAGAGAAAATGAACCAAGTGTTGTGAAGAATGGCTTGACCCCTCTCATTATTGAAGCAATCAATATCCATCAATATAGAATTGTAACCATGATTCAATAGTGTAGGATGATGAATAAAAAATTCATCAAGCTATACTTTGCCCCATGCCACAAAAGTCTCCTCATTTTTCCACCACTTTTCCTATTTTCTAAAAATAGAAAATCCATGCCTGCTTCATATATATATATATATATATATATATATATATATATATATATATATATATATATATATTATGAAGAATAATTAGTGAGCTTATAATATTAGTTAATATATAAATATTTCAAATATAAATATATATCTTATTATTAAATCAACACTTGATTCAATAATCCGGTTATATCACATATAACCGACTAATATCATTTATCTGTATATCGCATTATCAAATCAACACTTGATTCAATAATCCGGTTATATCGCATATAACCTAACTGATATCAAATAACCATCAGATTAAAAGACGGTATCATATACTCTCGTATTTAATCAGACCCCCGCATATATCAGCATATGTGCCCTACTTTGTTTCGCTTGAACTAGGAAACTTCTATGTGGGACTCTAAAGACTCGTCAATACATCAGCAGTAGGTAATGATCACATCAGTTATCCACAAGCCATCAGCAGTACTAGCTGGACGTAACGGCTATCCAGGTATTGAGCGATTAGAAGATCAACAAGCAAGCTTGTCCAAACTCCCATGAAGCCTATAAGTAACACTTACCATAAAGTATGGTATCTTCGTTTGATATGTCGCATATCAAGTCAGAGGGTGGTATCGTCAGACCCCAAAAACATGATAAGTCATGCCGATGTGTGGCCTATAACGATACGAGAAAGTACCAATAACACTTACCAGTAAATCTCATTAACAGCCCTGGCCAAGGACTTCCTGTTATAGCCAATCGAGCATAGCGCAACATCAACTCCCTATACCGGGAAAGACGAAACCTCTCCTATCGCTCATTTCCTCCATGTGACTCGGGACTGTACCCAAAATCCACCTGTTTGCACGACTCTTTTGAGCCGTGATAGGGAGGAAATCAAAGCACGGTGGGGACCACACAAGACTCTATGCCGATCTCAGGTCTACAAACTAACATGTACCAGTGTCACCAGAGAACTGCTATCTGACAATAGGTATAGTACCTTTTAGGAGTTCTCGGCGAGTCATGTTCGGTATACCCATTCTCTAATGAGCACATGTGTACAATATTTGATGTCAAACACCAATGGATATGAGATCAACTATCGCCCTATACAGGGTCAAGAAATGTACACACTAGTCTACTCTAGAATATCGATGCCCTGTCTCGATATTCCCTCAACTATGAACAATTGAAGGATGTGCTTGTGGACAACCCATGTCCCACAAGTATGATCTGCATCATAGTCCTAATAATCAAGCCAACATCCTAAAGGCCTTATCAACATGTATATGAAAGAAAGTATAATAATACCAGTGAACATGTTAAGATAAAGGCTACCAGATAGCATACTATCATGTCGAGCAAGAAAGTCCTCCATATATATGTCCAAGCATCCACTATATCATACAATAATGGCATCTAGGGCATACATATCACTAATAATCTCTCACTTGTACTAAGACCAGTTGTTGTAGTATCTCATACCCAACATCCCAAAAAGACTCTCGAATAGCATCTAGGGAAGGGCCTTCGTGATTGGATCCGTTGTGTTGTCCTTCGTGAAAACTCTCCTGACATCGTTCTCCCGGCGATCTACTATCTCTCTGATCAGGTGATACCGCCTAAGAATTTGTTTGGATCACTGATGGGATCGGGGTTCCTTGGCCAAAGCAACAACTCCAATGTTATCACAATGCACAGGTATTGGATGCTTAATGGATGGAACCACACCAAGTTCAGCTATGAACTTCTGCTGGGTAGTGGGAGCGTCCCGGCCATCGAACCGTGGCCAAATGCGGAACAAAAATTTCTTAAAACCCCGGCGCTACCATTACCCGATTAACTAGATCGAAACCATTAACCCTAAAACTAGTAATCTAAGAAAAGAGATAGGAATGGTTATACCTAATGAACCAAGTCCTTCGGGTCTTCAACCATCTCCAAGCTTCTAATGATGTTCATCGACTTTGGTCGCCGGTCTTCCTTCATCTCCGATGATCCACCCGAGGGAAACGGCGCAAGGTTCAGGTTCGCCAATCGAACCAACCGACTCTTCAAAATTGCTAGTAGTGGAGAGTGGGGAGTGTAGGATAGGGTCACTAAATTTTTTTCTCATACACAAAACTCATGGAGCAACCATAGAAGATGATGAGGTGATGATCAAAGGAGATGGCATGAAAATTGGCTAAGTTTCTTTTGGGTGTTTTTAATATGAATGTGAGCTTGAGAGAGTAGTAACCAAAATGAGCAAACCCCCACACTCTCATCAAGTGTAGCCGGCCCTTCTTCCTCCCCCAAAAATCATGCACACCAAAAAGAAACTTATCCAATTAACAATAATTAAATAACAAGCCCATACCAATCACTACATGTGCAAGACATGCTTTGACCAAAAACCAAACCCTTGATTCATCATAGAATGTCCTTCCTTGACTGCCACTAGTAAAGACTCTTACACTTACACTGGGAATAAAGAAAGAATCTTTGTTGAAAAGTTTCGTATTATCCTAAAAAAAGAAGGGTCTTCCTATAGACGAGAAGACTCGGTTACAGCATCCGACTAACCAACTATAGCTGACCCAGCTTGAAGGACAGGTAGTCCGCCTGACGTTAGAGTCATAAACAGACGAAGACGTCCACATAGGTTCCCATCGTAACCCCACATCCATGGGGATTTCAAAAAACTTAGAGACATACCGTTCAGCCAACTCGACACAGCGTGCTCTAAAGTCGGTTAATAATTCAAATAGAACAAGCAACAGTGACGATCGATTTATAAACAAAATGATTTTCAAAAGAAAATCAATAATGAGGTGGTATCTTCTGGAAGCCATTCTGTACAAATACGGAATGCTTCCCGGTACATGTAGCGAAATACATATACACGTATTCGTACGAAAATACGAATAGCCAAAGAGAGAAAATAAATAGTGAGCAATAATACTAGAATACATATATATAAATACATATGTAAATTATTAAATCAAAACTTGATTTAACAATCTGGCTTAATCCTAAACCGCTAGTATTATCAACCGTCCGATTAAAGTCTGTGCAGCCTGTGCACATATTCAATCGGACACCTGTATGTATCAACATACGACACCTACACCATATCGCCTTAACCGTGAAAACCCTTTGTGTGGGACTCTAAAGACTCGTCAATACGCTGGCAGTGGGTTTAACCACAAGGACGTCAGCGGCACTAGCTGTACGTAACGGCTACTCAGGTATTGAGCGAAAGGAAGGCCGACGAGCAAACTCATCCGAACCCCAACTGAGCCTGTCAGTGACAATATCCGTACAGTCCGGTCTGTTCGTCTAAGAGTATCGCATATCGGGTCTAGGGGGTAGATAAAGTCAGACCCCTAACAACGCGATAATTCATGTCGGTATGAAACCCATCACTACCTGAGAAACTATCGATCCTGGATCGGTAGTTCTCACATACCCCGACCGAGGATTTCTAGTGATGGCCACCCGTGCACTGCACGACATCAACCCCCAATACCGGGAGAGATGAATCCCCGACTATCCGCTCACTGCCTCCATGTGGCTCGGGACTGTACCCAACTAAAACCTGTTTGCACGACTCCTTTGAGCCGTGGTAGGGTAGTAATCAAAGCACAGTGGGAACTCACATGAGACAAATGACGATCTCAGGTCGACAGACTAACCTGTACACATGTCACCAGGGAACTGCTATCTGAGTATAGGTATAATACCAACTAGTATGTTCTCGGCGAGTCCGTCCAGTATACTCATAACCCAATGAGCACCTGTATACTATCTTAGGTGAACAACTGACACCAATGGCTTGTGAGACCGGCCACCGCCCCTCGTCAGGGTCTATATAAGTATACACCAGTCTACACTGGAGTATCGATGCCCAGTCTCGATACTCCCATGACTAGGGACATTTAAGGATGTGCTTATAGACCCCAGCTCCCACGTATGGGATCGCCATCACAATGCTGGCAGTCAAGCAAGAATCCTATGGGCTTTATCAACATATGATGACAAAGACAAACCAGATAGCATACTATCATCTCGAATAAGACTGTTTTATCGGTATAGGTCCTCGCTCAATCATCATAATCACATACCTGCGACTATGATAATTGCCTTGAGGGCACTATAGCCAACAATCTCCCACTTGCACTTAAGGCTAATTATTGCGATGTTGCATACTCACAGCCCGTTTGATACCGAACACCCAACTCCTCTACTAATCAGTTTCACAAACCTCGTTTGTAAAACTATTGCGTTCGAGAAATAGCCTCAGTGAGTGGATCCACTCCAGTGTTTCTTTCTATGTCTCTTTTTATCTTAACTTCGCGGAGAAAACTATCTCCCGAAATGAGCAATACCCATCTTGGAATATTTCTGGATATCTGATGGGACCCAGTGTTAGTTATATATATGCCCTAGAGGCCATTACTATACATGAGATGTATATTATAGTGGATGCTTGGACATATATAGGGAGGACTTTCTTGCTCGACATGATAGTATGCTATCTGGTTACTCTTTACCTTAACGTGTACACTGATTGTCTCTCTGTTACATGTTGGTAAAGCCCTTAGGATGTGTACTTGACTACCTGGACTATGATGCGGATCATACTAGTGGGGACATGATAGTCCATAAGTACATCCTTCAAGATCCCTAGTCGTGGGTGTATCGAGACGGGGCATCGATATACCAGAGTAGACTAGCGTATAGCTTCTCGACCCATGTAGATGGGCGATGGATGATCCCATATCCATTGGTGTATGACATCAGAGATGGTATACGGGTGCTCAGTGGAGACTGGGTACACTGGACGGACTCGCCGAGAACTCCCAGATGGTATTATAACTTACGTCAGATGGCAGTTCTCTGGTGACACTGGTGCAGATTAGTCTGTAGACCCGAGATCGTCATAGAGTCTTGTACGATTCCCACTGTGCTTTGATTTCTACCTTACCACGTCCAAGAGGGCGTGCAAAACAGTGGTTTTTGGGTACAGTCCCGAGTCACATGGAGGCAATGAGCGACAGGAGGGGTTTCGTCTCTCCCGGTATTGGGGGTTGATGTTGCGCTATGTTCGATTGGCCATAACAGGGAAGTCCCTGGCCAGGGCTGGTTTAGAGATTTACTGGTAAGTGTTACCAGTATTTTCTCGACCCATTATGAGCCTCATATCGGCATGACTTATCGGTTATTGGTGTCTGACGTTTACCATCCCTAGACTTGATATGCGACATATCAGACGAGGAGACCGGACTGTACGGTAGTGTCACTGTCAGGCTTTTTACAGGAGTTGGAGCGGGCTTGCTTGCTGATCTTCTGATCGCTCAATACCCGGGTAGCCGTTACGTCCAGCTAGTACCGCTGACGGCTTATGGGTGCTTAATATGATCATCACCTACTGCCGGCGTATTGACGAGTCTTTAGAGTCCTACATAGAGGTTTTACTGGCTCAGGCAAAACGAAATAGGAGCGCATATGTGATATGTGCGGGACCGAGAATAATGCGACTATGTGATACCGTATTCTATTCTCGCAATGGTTGTATCGATCGGTTATATGTGATATAACCAGGTTATCGAATCAAGGGTTGATTCGATAAGTCGATACGTTGGATGTTAGTCGGTTATATGTGATATAACCGGATTATTAAGTCAAGTGTTGATTTAATAATTTAGTGTATAATAGTATATGTGATATACTAATTTACATTAACTAACATTGGTTCACTTAAGCATTTGTTTTTCTCACTTGTGCACAACTTAATATATATGTGATATATATTTATTTGTGTTCATTTTGTATCATGGTTGTTGATACACTCTACATGGGTGTATGAGACATATACCATTATAATTATATTGGTGGGGTTTTAATATACAAAGTAAATACAAAATTAGTGGATAATTGTTCAAGTGCATGAAGCTTCATGAAGCTTGTGAGTGCATTGACCAAAGTCCACTAGTTTTGTTTTACTTAGGATTTTATAAACCTAACCACTATAATTAGCCATGGTTATGTCTCTACATGAGTTAGTATATGATACCCACTCACCCATGGTTAGCTCTCTCTCTCTCTCTCTTGATTTAGTTTTTCATTCTCATTTTTGAGCTCATCTTCTTCCTCCTTCAAATGCTTTCTAGGGTTTGATAAGGAGAGAGAATTATAGTGAGAAAAGAAATTCTAAAGTGTACCCATTTTCTATTTCATCATCCTCTGCTAGACTAGCACTTTAGTTTAGGGTGTTTGCTTCACTTTGGTGAAGTGGTAGCTTGAGTTCGTATTCCCTCGGCGTAGATCATCTTCGGCCTCGAAGACTTCAAGCAAAATCGTTGCCATCTTCTCATAGAGCCGTCCGAGAGTCGGAAGCACCATGATCGCAGCGAAGGGACTACTACAAGGAGCTTAAGAAGTGAAGGACCGATCTACAAAGGTTGTATTTCGTATTCACTTAGTGTTAAAGTGTTTAACATGCTAGTTTTCACCTAATCTCTAGTTTAAAGATCTAGTTTAGGGTTGTTCGGCACGGCTAAAATTTTAATCGGGCATGGTTGATGCCTTGTAGAACCTTGTTAGAGTGCCTAGTAACCGTACACCCAGTTCATCAAAGAACTCCAAATCCAACAAACTTCTTAGACTGTATCGTCTACTGAACTTAATCAGTATACAGCGCCATACCTTCCTCAGTATCCGCTTGGATCATCTGTCCAAACTACTGCCCCTCGTCAGAGGGAAAAACTATAACTCCGACAGTCACTCTATCATCCAGTCACCTTGGAAGCCTGGAATGATAACCGTCTCCGGAAGGAGGCTGCCGTTATCAAATCCCTAGAACATCCACTTATGTTCATAAACTACTTCCATTCGTTTTTCTCCAGGATTGGATTAATATATCAAATTATTGCATCTAGTGCAAAAACAACATCTGGTGTGGTACTTGACATGTCATGATTGACTCAATTGCCTAAGCAAGTGGTATGCCAATCATGCACACCCCTCTCCCCTTTAGTCTGTAAGACACGTTTAAAGAGGGTGACTCCATCACCTGCAGGTACACCACCATGCCAGGAGTCGTCCATTCTAAATATCTTTAGAATACTGTCTAAGTACCCAGATTAGGAAACTACCCAAATCTAGATCTATAACCATAGATCTAGTAACCAGAATGTCTAATATAATATCCATAACCTATGTAGAGAAAATACTGTGTGACAACCAATGTATAACCGATCGTAGTATAGGAATTTCACTTCCTATAAAGTGCATGTCATCCAAATACCAGGACATTACACCCTACTACCTTCTTAACAGATCCATCTCCTATTCTGATGAAGTCAAAAACCTATGACTGTCACATCAAAAATAGATGATCTATCTCCGCTATATCCGCTTTAGTCTATAAATAGATCCAAGCTACTTGTCCACTACGCTCCCGCTGCTCCCATTGACTACGACAACCCTCTGGCTGAGTCATATACACATGCACTTCTAAAACTAGTTTAGAATGACGCTATACTCATCCTCCTGCCGGGTCTCACAGTCTGGAACAACAGTAGTGTCAAGTCTGGGTAAACAAGAACCTCCTTGTCACCATTCTTGAGGCTACCGAAGTACCTCTCAGGTACCTGAGGCAACCCACCAAATCTGCGGAGTGGCTAATGGAATTTCAATCCTGATTGAATCTTTAGGTCCTATTATATTTTCTGTAATCATTGGTGGTTCTGGAATCACTTCCAGTTCTACCATACTCCCACTACTGTTTTTCTGAAAAATTCCATTTTACTAAAACTGTGGCGAGTCAAGAACAATATCACTATTGATCTTCAAGATGGTAGAAAGTTAACCCTCGTCAAAGCCTGGGATAACCCACAAACAGCCATTACTGAAACGTGCCTTGAGTTTATCCGGATTCTGGTTTTAAGCATCAGCCGGACGACTCCCTATACCTTAACATCGTTAAGATATAAATTGATTCTATATATATCTAATATAGAAACAAAGACACTAATTTAATTAGAACCAGATTCAAATCATGCAGCTGTCTCCAGTGCGTGTCAACTAAATGGAGAGAGGCCGATCAACATTACTCAACTTAGGAGTGCATCCAATTATGAGTAAACCGAAAGAGAAACAAGTTTCTCAAAACCATTACTATCAACTGAATACCATACACAAGTATCTACATCTTCAATTACCTTGAAGAATCCTGATACTTGCAATACATGGTTCTCTACTTTATTCCTGTACCTATAACTTCTCAAACTTGGACCTTGTATTTGTACGAAACACTCATCTAAAACTTGAGAAGTCACAAGTAAACAGAATACAGTACGAGGACCAACCCCTTTGTCCTAATGGACACTGGATAATATACAATACTTTGTATAAGTCCCCTGAGTTGAATAACTCAAACTCTGTGCGTCGTAGGTTGAAAACAGTACCCAGGCGATTTTCTCAAATACCACCAATTACAACGAATTCCGATATAATAAGGATGATCACCTAATTCCCAATAACTTACTCCCACTCATCATCTGTAAAACCATACAGATGTGAGAATCATACCTGGTAAATACATACCCTGGAGCAAGGGCCTAATTGGGAAATCAGTTTTCTATTAACAATACACAGTGAAACTGAAACATGAATATGTTTCGAAAGGGTATCCGGGTATTCCTAGTAATGTCTCTTCCATTATCAGATTCATGACTGTAACCGTATATTTCGTTGCCATCTCTCCAAATCCCTTTATTTGTCTTTTGTCATTACCTTCTGTACACCATCATTAAGCTAAGTGGTTTTCTTCCTTCCCTACCGTTCGGCACCAGCCTATGGTTTAGAAGAAGACTATCCAATAAGCATAATAGGTATACTCTCCTAATCCTAGGAGCACTCGCAACCTGAGAGAAGGTGATGATAAAAGACAACTGAATAAACCTTATTCCTATTTCTCCTGAACCAGAATCCATCCTCGAAAAAGTTCTTCGAGTTCGTATATAACCATACGATGGATTTATCCAATAGGATTGGATGTTCGTAGTGATACGGGGTGTTCTGGAGAAATACAAGGGTGAAATAGGAGTGGCGATGAAAGACTTGGTTTGATCGTGAATAGCAGTCGCATTTTTACTTTGCCCTCTTTCTAATCCCTTTATTTGTCTTTACTCATTACCTTCTGTACACCAGACTTAGGCTAATTGGTTTTCTTCATTCCCCACCATTCGGCACCTGCCTATGGTTTGGAAGAAGACTATCCAATAAGCGTAATAGGTGTACCATCTCCCAATCCTAGGAGCCCTCACAACCTGAGAGAAGGTAAAAGGAAAAGACAACTGAATAGTCCTATTCTTTTTCTCTAGAACCAGAATCCATCCTCGAAAAGGTTCCTTCGAGTTCGTATATAACCATACGATGGATTTATCCAATGGAAGTGGATACACGTAGTGATACGAGATATTCTAGAGAAAAGCAAAGGGTAAAAGAAGGAGTGGCAATGATGTATGCAACTTGGACAATCCAAAAATTCAGTGTTTTTAAGAAAGTTCGGTTAACTTGGTCACTGAGTCATAGTCTAGGGTCGGGGCATGGTCGATACCAAAGAGAGAGAGAAAAGAAACACTCAGCGTGCACTCTAACCTAAATCAGAATGGATAATCATTTTATCTAATCTCGATGGCTCCCACTGTTTCCTCGAATTCTCCTCCAAACCCATAAGGAGAATTAGTCGGGATCACCCGAGGAGTAATCCTACTCATCAGTGGGAATCGGGATCCAACTATCATCGTGTGATAACTTGATGAAAGCCACTCAAGTCACCACACTCTAGAAGCTATGCGCATGCCTGGCAAGTTTTCTGTATGTTTGAAACTCTCGATATGATTTTTACCCCAAGCGATTTATGACCTTGACTAGGTCAACAAACCATAAACCGCTAGTCAAGTTCAACCCATCATTATCCTGGATTGCATTAAACCCACCCGCACGTGCCCTTGACTAGGTCAACAAGTCTGCACGACTGTCCTAACCAATCGCATTTAAAATGCCACAAACAAGCACTACTTAGCTACCGAACACTACGTCTTGACTAGGTCAACAAAAGCAGCACGCATACTAAATAATACTCACAAGAAATGACGGAGGGCTACGGCTGGTTTTTGGCGAAAAACCTTTAACGTAATGAACTTGATATCGTTGAAGGAATCCAAGTGGTTTTATAAAAGTATAGTGGCGAAATCTTTTGCTAAAGAGGTCACTCCCGGTGAAGGGATCTCGGCTCTTTCCCCATCGAATGAGGTGCAGGATAATCCAAAATGAATACCACGATGCAAAGAAAAAAGTAAACGACTATAGTGAAGTTATTACGTTGACGCAAACTCCTGCCTAAGGGGTCACTCCCGATGAAGGGATCTCGGCCCTTGCCTCGTCGAATGAGGTGCTGGATATTCATAACCGAATACCACTGTGCAAAGCAAAAGAGAACGTCTGTAATGTTAGTTTTTTAAAAACTTGGTTTCAACAACATCAAATAACAGGTTTGTTTTCCTTGCATTGATAAGAATCAACGCAGTCCCATCAATTAATCACACCAGAAAAGAACGAAAATAAAATGTACGTATATGCCATCCGCATTCGCCACTGGGTCCCGTCATCACCCGTTAGGTTACTTAACTAACGACAGAGCGGGGACTGGGCTACCGCGGGTGCAAAACATATACAACATCTACTAGTATATATATATATATATATATATATATATATAACAATCGTCCCAGGCATGATAAATGCAACATCACAGAAAAGTAATAAGCATCACAGAACAATACAGATAATCTGGGAGCCCCGGGTTTCCTTTAAGCCACAACTGAAAACCCGACGTTCCCCTGGTCGTGTGGATAGCCTGTGCAATGAACTCCTAGACCCCTACGGGCGTGGCAAGTTACCCGCCAAAACCTGAAGCGAGGCAGCACCCTTCAGCAAAGTGAATGGACCACCCAGCACTTCACGGAATCCGGTAACTTGAGCACCCCTCCTTGGGTCAACCTGTACCCCCTACGAGTGCGGCGAATAGCCCGCCAATTCTAGAGTGAAGCCCCCTCCGTCTCAACGCCATGAGATGCGGGCCCGTTACCCTCTAGAACTCGACTATCCGTGCACCCCACCTTGGGGTAATCCTAGTATAGAAAAGATAATAATATACAAGGGTGACATCGACCTCAGCCCGGTCGTGCCCCAAAAGAATAATATACAAACAGGCAGTGACGGTAGTCCACATGTCGGACGCTCGCCCCGCAATATCAAATGTACAAATACAACAAAACTGTACTACCACTGCACCCAGGCTATCCACCACGATAATCCGCAACATCACAGTACAACACAGAACATCAACGTGAATGTCGCATTCGCAAACCCGTCTAAAAGGACTATAGCGATTAGACAGGGTTTACCGATCAAATGACATTCACAGTCACAGATATAAATGTAAAGTACTGAAAAATTACACAGTTAAAATTTCGATCGACTAAATTTATCCGCAAAGGCCCCAAAAGCAAATCCAGTACTCAAAAGATTCTGGGCCAAAACAAAACATCAGAAAAATCATTTTTCCTTGTCAGATAGCTCCAGAAGAAATTTGGAGTCATGAAGCCACAAAAGACGGCGGAACCGCCGCCAAATGGCATGTCGTGCGGCAGTTCCGCAGCCAAAATCTTGAATCACGTTTCCAAATTTCTTGTGGTGCCCTATATTTTCCTGCACGGATTTTTAACCTATACATAAAAAATTTTCGAGCAAGTTTTAAAATCGACAGAAACTTGGCAAATCGGAAAATTGTTTTCGAAATTTTGATCGATCGAGATTTTAAGCTTGTGCAAACTAGCTAGTAGGGGTTAATGGGTGGTTCTGATACCATTGCTGGGTAGTGGGAGCGCCCCGTCCATCGAACCGTGGCCAAATGCGGAAAAAAAATTCTTAAAACCCCGGCGCTACCATTACCCGATTAACTAGATCGAAACCATTAACCCTAAAACTAGTAATCTAAGAAAAGAGATAGGAATGGTTATACCTAATTAACCAAGTCCTTCGGGTCTTCAACCATCTCCAAGCTCCTAGTGATGTTGATCGACTTTGGTCGCCGGTCTTCCTTTATCTCCGATGATCCACCCGAGAGAAACAGCGCAAGCTTCAAGTTCGCCAATCGAACCAACCGACTCTTCAAAATTGCTAGTAGTGGAGAGTGGGGAGTGTAGGATAGTGTAACTAAATTTTTTTCTCATACACAAAACTTATGGAGCAACCATAGAAGATGATGAGGTGATGATCAAAGGAGATGGCATGAAAATTGGCTAAGTTTCTTTTGGGTGTTTTTAATATGAATGTGAGCTTGAGAGAGTAGTAACCAAAATGAGCAAACCCCCACACTCTCATCAAGTGTAGCCGGCCCCTCTACCTCCCCCAAAAATCATGCACACCAAAAAGAAACTTATCCAATTAACAATAATTAAATAACAAGCCCCTACCAATCACTACATGTGCAAGACATGCTTTGACCAAAAACCATACCCTTGCCATGTCACCTTTTCCACCTCATTATAAACAAAATGATTTTCAAAAGAAAATCAATAATGAGGTGGCATCTTCTGGAAGCCATTCTATACAAATACGGAATGCTTCCCGGTACATGTATCGAAATACATATACGCGTATTCGTACGAAAATACGAATAGCCAAAGAGAGAAAATAAATAGTGAGCAATAACACTAGAATACATATATATAAATACATATGTAAATTATTAAATCAAAACTTGATTTAACAATCTGGCTTAATCCTAAGCCGCTAATATTATCAACCGTCCGATTAAAGTCTGTGCAGCCTGTGCACATATTCAATCGGACACCTGTATGTATCAACATACGAAACCTACACCATATCGTCTGAACCGTGAAAACCCTCTGTGTGGGACTCTAAAAACTCGTCAATACGCTGGCAGTGGGTTTAACCACAAGCACGTCAGCGGCACTAGCTGTACGTAACGGCTACCCAGGTATTGAGCGAAAGGAAGGCCGACGAGCAAACTCATCCGAACCCCTATTGAGCCTGTCAGTGACAATATCCGTACAGTCCAGTCTGTTCGTCTAAGAGTATCGCATATCGAGTCTAGGGGGGTGGATAAAGTCAGACCCCTAACAACGCGATAATTCGTGTCGGTATGAAACCCATCACTACCTGAGAAACTATCGATCCTGGATCGGTAGTTCTCACATACACCGGCCGAGGATTTCTAGTGATGGTCACTCGTGCACTGCGCGACATCAACCCCCAATACCGGGAGAGACGAACCTCCGACGATCCGCGCACTGCCTCCATGTGGCTCGGGGCTGTACCCAACTAAAACCTGTTTGCACGACTCCTTTGAGCCGTGGTAGGGTAGTAATCAAAGCACAGTGGGAACTCACACGAGACAAATAACGATCTCAGGTCGACAGACTAACCTGTATACATGTCACCAGGGAACTGCTATCTTACTATAGGTATAATACCAACTAGCATGTTCCCGGCGAGTCCGTCCAGTGTACTCATAACCCAATGAACACCTTTATACTATCTTAGGTGAACAACTGACACCAATGGCTTGTGAGACCGGCCACCGCCCCTCGTCAGGGTCTAGATAAGTATACACCAGTCTACACTGGAGTATCGATGCCCAGTCTCGATACTCCTACGACTAGGGACATTTAAAGATGTGCTTATAGACCCCAGCTCCTATGTATGTGATCGCCATCACAATGCTAGCAGTCAAGCAAGAATCCTATGGGCTTTATCAACATATGATGATAAAGACAAACCAGATAGCATACTATCATCTCGAGTAAGACTTTTTTATCGGTATAGGTCCTCGCTCAATCATCATGATCACATACCTGCGACTATGATAATTGCCTTGAGGGCACTATAGCCAACAACTTCTTCATCCAGACAGACTCTTTGGCAGCATTGTTGGCAGCAATATATTCAGTCTTCATCGTCGAGTCTGCTATGGTATCTTGCTTGGAACTCTTCCAACATACCGCCCCTCCTTTGAGGGTGAAGACAAAACCCGAGACCAACTTACTATCGTCCTTATCACTCTGGAAGCTCAAATCGGTAAAGGACTCCACCCGGAGTTCACCGTTACCATACACCAAGAACATCTCTTTAGTCTTTCTCAAGTACTAAAGAATGTTCTTCACAGCTGTCCAGTGTTTCTCCCCTGGATCTGATTGATACCTTCTCACTACACTTAGTGAGTAAGCTACATCTGGTCTGGTACATAACATCGCACAAATAATTGACCCGACTGCCGAAGCATAGGGTATCCCTTGCATGCGAGCCCTCTCCAAATTAGTCTTGGAAGGCATCTCTTTGGAGAGAGTGATTCCTGAATAAGCGGGTAAATTACCACGCTTAGAATCATCCATACTAAACCTCTTTAGTATGGTGTCATTGTACCTAGATTGGGACAATCCTAACATCCGTTTAGATCTATCTCTATAGATCTTTATCCCCAGGATGTAGGAGGCATCATCTAGATCTTTCATGGAGAACTTGTGTGATAAGAAGAGCTTGACCCAGTGTAGCATAGGAATATCATTTCCTATCAAGAGTATGTTAACTACGTACAATACAAGGAAGACAGCCTTACTCTCTACAACCTTCTTGTATATATAAGGTTCATCTACGTTTTTAATGAAGTCAAACTCTTTGGCAGCTTCATCAAAACAGATGTTCCAGCTCCACGGTGCCTGTTTTAATCCGTAAATTGATTTGAGCAGCTTGCACACGCTTCCGCTACTCCCACTGTCTACGAAGCCCTCTGGCTGTGTCATGTATACGCTCTCTTCTAAATCACCATTTAGAAAAACGGTCTTGATGTCCATCTGCCAGATTTCGTAGTCATGATATGCAGCAATGGCAAGTAGGATCATGATGGACTTAAGCATGGCAACAGGAGAAAATGTCTCATCATAACCGACACCTGGTCGTTGACGAAAATCTTTTGCTACAAGTCTAACTTTGAAAGTCTCAACTTTTCCATCTACTCCAATTATCTTCTTAAAATCCACTTTCTCCCGATAGATTTTACCCCTTTAGGAGCAACTTTCAAAGTCCATACTTTGTTGGTGTATATGGATTCCATCTCAGATCGCATAGTATGCAGCCATTTCACAGAGTTTCCACTTGTGATGGCCTGCTCGAAACTAGTTAGGTCATCATCTTCCATGATGCAATCCTCGCTCCCACCGTCTATGAGAAAACTGTAGTATCTCTCAGGTGGGTGAGGAACCTTACTAGATCTATGGAGTGGCTGCGGTTCGTCGGGGACTATTGAATCCTCCGGTTCTACCAAATTATCAGTTATAGTTTGTGTAGCTAAAACTTCTTCCAGTTCTACCTCATTACCACTAATTTCTTTCACAAGAAATTCCTTTTATAAAAAGGTGGCATTTCGAGAAACAAACACTTTTTGTTCCTCGGTGTGGTAGAAGATATACCCTCTTGAATGTTTGGGATATCCTATAAACTTGCACAGAACTGACCTTGCCTTGAGCTTGTCCGAATTTTGCTTTTTAATATAAACCGGACAACCCAATATCTTAACATAATTAAGACATGGTCTCTTTCCTTTCCATATCTCATATGGAATGGTAGGCACGGATTTGGTGAGAAGCATATTCAATAGATCTGCAGTTGTCTCAAGTGCATGACCCCAAAAGAAAATAGGTAACTCAGCAACACTCATCATAGAGCGCACCATATCTAATAGGGTGCGATTCCTCCTCTCCAATACTCCGTTATGCTGTGGTGTATACGGAGGAGTAAGCTGAGAGAGAATCCCGTTCTCTTTTAAGTAGTCTCTGAATTCCATGCTCAAGTATTCTCCTCCCCGATCAAATTGAAGGATTTTAATACTTTTACCCGTCTGGTTCTCAACTTCGTACTTATATTCCTTGAATTTCTCAAAAGATTCAGATTTATGTTTCATCAGGAACACATGTCTATATCTTGAGAGATCATCGGTGAATGTAATAAAGTACGACGAACCATTCCTGGCATGTGTAGTCATAGGACCGCATACATCACTATGTATCAGCCCCAAGAGTTCAGTAGCTCTTTCTCCGTGTCCAGTAAACGGAATCTTGATCATCTTGTCTTTGAGACATGACTGACAAGTTTCATAAGATGTAAGTTCGAACTGATTCAAAAATCCATTTTTATGCAACTTAGCTAGTCGTGTCGCATTGATATGACCTAGTCTACAATGCCACAAGAATGGTTTGTTCATTTCTGAACATTTCCTCTTGTGTGTGTTCTGTATATTTAGAACTATAGTTTGATTCAGAACGCATATACCGTTATACAACGTACCATACCCAATCAACACTTGATTTAAGAAAACATTCACAATATTTTTGGTACGAAATAACAGTCGCTCAGAATCATTATGTTACCACTTGGTAATACAAGATGATATTCGACAACTGCTTTGGCTACAACAATTGCACCATTCCCTTCTCTGAAGGAGATATCACCTTTTTCCCAGTTCTCTACCTCTACTTAACCCATGTAAATTACATACGTGGGATCCTGATCCAGTATCCAATACCCAGGACGTAGAGCAAATTGGGAAACAGTTCTCGGTAATGAACACACCCGAAGAAAATGTATCAACATGCTTATTCTTCATTTAGGTGGCGTGGGAATCCCGATATTCCCCTATTCCTTGTTCAGACTTATGACAGTTATAAGATAGAGCGGAACCTAGCCCAGTATAATAAGTGGGTTCAGTCAATACATCCATATTATTATCTTGATTAAGGCGTGTCACTGGTCGCTACCAGGAGAGAGAGAAGGATAATCACTTTTGTGTGCGCTCTTTACAAGATTAGATTGGTTATTATTCTATCTAATCAGGATGGCTCCCGCTGTTTTTATCAAATCTTCCTTCAAACCCTAAAAGGTAAGATTAGCTGGGATTAATTACACCCTACAAGTTCACCAATCGTTCGGCCAGGCAGGTATTGGTACTCCGAGGGAGTCTCCTCATACTTTCGCATGGAACTAATTAAATAACCTCGTTTCCACAGGGGCATCACACCGTTAACACCTTTCTTAAACATCTAATGGATCGGCTAATTGTAAAGTGGAAAACTCTCTCAGGAGTAACACTTACTCACAGTGGGTGTCATGATCCAACTATCATATAGAAGATATGCAATCTCATTACAAATTTCAACACTTGAAATTCCCAATATCTGTTTTTATCCCTAGCGTCTTATGACCTTGACGCAGGCCAACAAACCATAGGCCGCTAGGCAAGTTCAACCCGTTCATTTCTTGATTGAATTAAACCCACCTGTACGACCCTTGACGCAGGCCAAACAACGTCGTACGACTACCCTAATCCAATCGCATCACATGCTGCAGATAAGCACTAATCAGCTACCACACACTACACCTTGACGCAGGCCAACAAACACAGCACGAATACTAAATAGCACTTATCTGAAATGGCGGAGGGCTACGGCTGGTTTTTAAGAAAACCTTTAACGTAATGAACTTGATATCGTTGTAGAATCTAATGATTTGAAAAAGGAGCGTTTTTATAGCTTTTGCTAATTTTGCTAAAGAGGTCACTCCCTGTGCAAAGCAAGAACTAGACCTACCTTTTTAAAATCTTTTGATTCTATAACATCTTTAGGTTTCTTTTCTTTTCATTAATCTCATTAACGAAGTCCCGTCATTTAATATTTCCCTAAACATCACAGAAAAAGAAACGAAAATAGAACATACGCTTATGCCATCCGCATTCACCACAGGGCCCTGTTATGCACCGTTAAGTTACTTAACTAACGGCAGAGCGGGGGCTGAACTGGCGCAGGTGCAAAACATAAGCAACGTTTATTACATATATCATATATATAGCATTCGTCTCACGCGGTTATATGATCACATCACAGAACCAAGCAGCAGAAGTCAACATATGAAATATTGGATATAGTAGGAGGTCCGTGTTTTAAATTAAACCAATAATGAAAAACACGGATTCCACAGTCATGACGAATAGCCAAACCCACATCCCTATACCCCTACGAGAACGGCAAGCAACCCTACCAATTCTAAAGTTAGGAGACCCGGTCTTGACTCCTCGAGATAGTCTCCGACTGGACTCCAGAACCCGGTCACTTGTGCTCCCTGTCTTGGGTCTATCCTAATGCGGAAAAGTAAATAATATATATCAATGGTGACATCATCCTCAACCCGGAAGTGTCCCAATAAAAGAATATTACATACAAAATTTTACATGAATGAAAATTGAAAAACTCTCATTTTACGCAAAACCACCCGGCTATTCATTCACGACGATCTTGTTCCCCTCCGAATGGCGGCGCACAAGACTGCGATGTCCTGACGCTGAGATTCGGGGCAGATGCTATTTGGTTTTATCCGTCCACCTCTCCGAAAATGCCAAGTTGATTTATGGCACCGTATATCAGAGGTTTAGACAGATGCGGCCGATATAGCAGACTTCGTCAGATTCCCCCTCGCTTGAAGGGTTTTTTATTGTAGGGACGCTCTTCCCTGCAGGCGCAAGCCCCTGCAGTTAATTACGCTACCGCGTCGCGGTAACAACTTTCTCCTTCTCCAGAATTTCACTTCGTGTCGTGTGTGTTTGTTTTGTTTGTGGTTGCCCGTGGATTGTATACGGAGACTGAGTAATGTCGTCGCCCGTAAGACGTGGATTAGTCCAAATCCGTATTTACTTAGATTTGGGTTTGGTGTTTTTAGTTTAAGGATACGTTAGCCGTATTGAGGCTAAGATCAACTTAAACGTCCGTTAAGGATACGTTAGTCCTGTTTTAGACTAAGATCGACTTAACGTGGTGATCCACTTAATATATGGCCGTCGGGACTCGTCACCTCTCTGATATCGTTGAAGGATTACAACGATAGGTGTCAGAGGAGTTCAGAGATGTACCCTCAAACCAGAGTTGATTTGGAGTTTTATAGTCCATTTGAATGTTTAAGGATACGTTAGCCGTGTTTGGGGCTAAGATCAACTTAAACGGGATCGTTTAGATCCAACAAAAGAGCGTTTGGGGGCTCTATTGTTCCAGTTTAGGGACGTAGTAGTCCATAGGTAGTTTAGGTACATTGCGGTCCATTTCCGGTTTAGGAACGTGGTGGTCCATCATTAGTTTAAGGACGTTTCGGTCCAACATTAGTTTAAGGACGTTTCGGTCCACGAGTTTAAGGACCCCGCAGTCCGTGTTGATATGCGGTTATCGGGACCCGTCACCTCTCTGACGTCGTTGAAGGATTACAACGACATGTGTCAGAGGAGTTCAGAGATGTACCCTTGAACCGGTCGTAAATTGATTTAGGAGAGCATTCTTGCTCAGTCAATTTAGTTTGGGGACTTACGGCCATGATTGGGCTAAGTCCCGTTGAGCATATTCAACATTTTTCTTAATCTTTGGCCTATTAGGCCTGTGCTAGGGCTTTACCCATATTTAATAATGCACTGCATTTTATTCTGGCCTGCTAGGCCTTTTTGATTTGGGCTTTATCCCTTTATTTATGATGCAGAGCATCTGTTTTGGTTTGGGCTCTGCCCTTTTTAAAATAATGTATTGCATTTTATTAGGCCTGTTAGGCCTTTTTGATTTGGGCTTGGCCCTTTTGTAAGCAATGCAGTGCATTTGTCTCATATGGCGATGACACGTGTCATGCTCTAGCGAGCGCAAGCGCAACAGCACTGTTCTAATGCGCTGCGCTTGCGCTGCTGACACGTGGCGCGCTGTGGTGAATTGCGCCAGTTTTAGAGAGCAAGGCTCTGTTTCAAAAGCGCATAGCGCAATTGGTTCAGATGCTGACACGTGGCGCTCTCTGGTGGCTTGCGCCAACCCAAGAGCACAACAGTGCAGTTTTGCAAGTGCAAGGCACTATGATTTAAGAATCTTTTAGATTCAAGAACCAATGGTTCATAAAAGAAGTGCAAAGCACTTATTCGTTTCCTTGATCTAATTTAGATCAAAGAAAAACAAGTTATTCTTTTTATTTCGAGAACCAAAGGTTCATAAAAGTGCAAAGCACTATTTTTTTATTTATTTTTGTTTTTTCCTGTTTTAAAGAACCAGTGGTTCATAAGAAGTGCAAAGCACTATTTTTATTTTGTTTTTTTTTATTAAAGATCTATGATCTGTTCATAAGAGAACTTTCTCTTTTTCTAAAGGTCTTTACCTTTTTTGTTCTTGAGGAGTTCTTCAGAGTTCTCTTTCTCTCTCTCTCTTTTTTTAGAAAATGTTGATGCCTTTGAATTGAGGTCTGGGGTCCTTTTTATAGTGCCCATAAATTAGTTAGATTTGTTAAAGAGATCTTTCTCTGAGTGATTTGGGGAATTTTCCCCACCGTTGGATCTTTGATCCAAGCGCTTCTGTTTTACAGAAGAAAATCTTCTTGTTTTAAGAAGAACAGAAAGATTTCTTTAAAATCTTAATTCTGTTTGGCGCAAATGCCCCAGCGCGTGACACGTGTCACGCAGCGCACAGCGCAGCGCAACTGCTCTAGCTCATCTGCGCTGACACGTGTCGCGCAGCGCACAGCGCAGCGCATCTGCGCTGACACGTGTCACGCAGCGCAGTGCATGCGCAACTGAAACGTTGCTTCCTTTAAATAGAGCTTTTCTCTAATTGGACGCGCCTTCTTGGGCGCTGCGCTGATGCATCTGCGCATGACACGTGGCGCGTTGCGCCCGAGATTTGAAGCGTTGCTTCAAAATTTGAATTTTGAATTTCCAACATAGCTTTGCTCTGATTGGGGGAAACAGATCTAATATAACATACCACAACAACACATAACATCACATATCATCAACGTAAGTAAATATGCGTATCCCAAATTCCGTTGACATATAGCAACGAGATTTGGGATACCCTGCATATTACACTTACGGTCGCAGAAAAGAAATGAAAAACTACAATAATTAGAATCCGCATTTCCTTGGACATCATAAACCCGGAATATCTCATATGCCGAATTTCATGCCTAATCTATAAACCTTGTATTTTAGTCTCATGTCGAAAACATTTTTCAATAACTTAGTCGGGTAATTCAACAAGATTCCCGACTACATGATCGAATACTTGTCGGGAACTTTAGTAGGTGGCCGCACCCCGATGCTGTCAACCAAGTGCACTTAGGTAGAACTCCGTGGCCGCAAGCACCCAAGTGGATGCTTTTGGAAACGGGGTTCTCCTAAAGTCATTTGGTCGGGGCTATGGGGCGTAGCTAACTAGTAAAGTTATCTGGCGAGTATTCGCGTACGATACGTGATTGCGAAGGAGTTTCGATCTGAATCGAAATTTTGTGGCAATCGATCAATAGAGACTAACATGCTAGATTTACAAACACTAACTAGTTTTCATAAAACTAATTAAATGTGGATTCCAAATATTGTATCACATATCAAACTTAAACCCGAAACGACGTTAAAACACGACTACGAAACACTCCGATTAGCCCTAACAGAATTGTTAACATCACATGCAAACTGGGCCAATCAAACATAAACATGAAACTCTAAACCCAACACATCATAACAAAAATAATTAGAGACAAAAATTTTGTAGTTAGACCGGCGACGATGGCCAAATTACCAATCTCGCCGGGTCAATATTTGAATATTGGTCTGGAATTTTCATGGTGTTCTAGTTATATCTCATACAACATTCTGCACTTGTTTAAAAAAAATTCAGAGATCATTTAAAATTCGACAGAAACTTAATGTTTTGGGTTTCGGTTTCGGAGTTGTTTCGTTTTCGTAGTTTTAAAAACATCATCTAATCTTCTAGCTTTGGCTCTGATACCATGAAAATATTTGTTAGTACCGCCACTGGGTTTTACTCGCATCAAGCATGCCATGTTCAAAAATTTCATGGTGCTAATCAACATTAACCAAGATCTTAAACATGATGATTAGGGTTTAACTATGATATCATAAAAACTAGCTAAGAGAAAGGTGGCTACAACTTTTGTAGACCGTGTCCTTCTCTTCTCAAGCTCCGTGTAGTAGCCCAAGCGACTCCACTAGGCTCTACTTAAAGGTTGAACGAACTTGCATCAATGACCTTCGTGCCGAAGATGATCCACCCGAAGTCCGCTAATCCAAGCTACCTCTTCACTAAACTCTTTAGTGAAAAAACACACTACACCAAAGTGCTAATCTAGTGTAGGATGGTGAAGTAGGGGTGTTGTTTGCTCACTAGGGTTCTCACAAGCTCAAGGTTTCATAACTCACGTGAGGGATTGAGCTTGGAGGAGGTGAGGAGGAGAATGAAGAGAGCTAGAGAGAAGAACTCATCTCATGAGCTCAATTAGAGAAAATGAACCAAGTGTTGTGAAGAATGGCTTGACCCCTCTCATTATTGAAGCAACCAATATCCATCAATATAGAATTGTAGCTATACTTCAATAGTGTAGGATGATGAATAAAAAATTCATCAAGCCATGCTTTACCCCATGCCACAAAAGCCTTCTTATTTATCCACCTCTTTTTCTATTTTCTAAAAATAGAAAATCCATGACATGCTTCATAATATATATATATATATATATATATATATATATATATATATATATATATATATGAAGAATAATTAGTGAGCTTATAATATTAGTTAATATATAATTATATCAAATATAAATGTATATCATATTATTAAATCAACAATTGATTCAATAATCCGGTTATATCACATATAACCGACTAATATCATTTATCTGTATATCACATTATCAAATCAACACTTGATTCAATAATCCGGTTATATCACATATAACCTAACTGATATCAAATAACCGCCAGATTAAAATACGGTATCACATACTCGTATTTAATCAGGCCAACACACATATCAGCATATGTGTCCTACTTCGTTTCGCTTGAACTAGGAAACTTCTGTGTGGGACTCTAAAAACTCGGCAATACGTCAACAGTAGGTAATGATCACATCAGTTACTCACAAGCCGTCAGCGGTACTAGCTGGACGTAACGGCTACCTAGGTATTGAGCCAATCGCGTATAGCGCAACATCAACGCCCTATACCGGGAGAGACGAAACCCCTCCTATTGCTTATTGCCTCCATGTGACTTGGGACTGTACCCAAAATCCATCTGTTTGCATGACTCCTTTGAGCCGTGGTAGGGAGGAAATCAAAGCATAGTGCGAACCACACAAGACTCTATGACAATCTCGGATCTACAGACTAACATGTACCAGTGTCACTAGAGAACTGCTATCTGACGATAGGTATAATATCATCTAGGAGTTCTCGGCGAGTCATGTTCGGTGTACCCATTCTCTAATGAGCACATGTGTACAATGTTTGATGTCAAACACCAATAGATATGGGATCAACTATCGCCACATACAGGGTCAAGAAACGTACAAACTAGTCTACTCTGGAATATCGATGCCTTGTCTCGATATTCCCGCGACTGGGAACAATTGAAGGATGTTCTTGTGGACTACCCAGGTCCTAGTAGTATGATTCGCATCATAGTCTTGGTAGTCAAGCCAACATCCTAAGGGCTTTATCAACATATATATAAGAGACGGTATAATAATACTAAGTGAACATGTTAAGATAAAGGCAACCAAATAGCATACTATCATGTCGAGTAAGAAAGTCCTCCATATATATGTCCAAACATCCTCTATATCATACAATAATGGCCTCCTGGGCATACATATCACTAACAAGTTTGTCTGTTTGGGTTACCCATTAGAAGAAAGTGAAAGGAAAAGAGGGTGATGGTAATAATTTAAGCTCTTTTTGGATTTTGGAAGTTGTTTTGCTTTGAAAGATGGATTTTAGGCTTGACTCAACAAATCACAAAATGCACAATCAACCCCTATAACTAGGATTTTCTAGGTCAAGTTACTAGACCGTTCCTAGACTTTCAAACGACAAGTCGCAGGATCAATCCTCTACCACCTCTTTATCACTCTTGCGGCCAGATAAGTGCCAGGTAAGTGGGAGAAATCCGCTATACGAATCACCGAAATAGCAAGCCTAATTAAGTAACCACTTTGCTTAGTCATACTTGCCTAGACACCACAAAAGAAATGCGGATAAACGATAAATTACCCACAACACTCCTTTATCCTAATTGAGCACGACAATCCTTAGAGGCTTGGTCTAGATATTTTTTATTAATGTAGGGTGATAGTATGCACTTTTATGATTTGTGGGGCTTAAGAAGGGTGATGAAATCCCTATCTAATTTGAATTTGGGTTTATTGTCCCTTAAAGTTCGTTTTAATATATGCAAAAACAACCCGAAATCAAAACACGCAAAAAGATTTTTAGCGGCGATATTTGCAAAGAATCCTGCAAATAAAATCAGTTTATTGGAGCTTAAAGGAGAGAAAGATACCAGAGGATTTTGGGGCTGCAACTCCTCCAACTTGCTGCGGTTCCGCCGCAAGAACACCTATTCCGCCGTGGATCCGCCGCACTCTGGAATGTTCTTTTGTTATTTTTTTTATGCACCCCTATGCTCCTCTGTTCTTTTATGATGGTCTCTGAATCTCTATTTTCTCGCTCCAGTTACTCTAAATTCCCTTGCAAAACTCGCACAATAATCGTTAAATACAAAAGATGCGGTTTTAAAAAAAAAATTATAGTTGCCAGATTACTCTAGTTACTCTAAATTCCCTTCCAAAAACAGTAAATTCAAGCCCACCTCAATAATGGATTATACCAATTAGCGAATGTACCTCTATTGGTAGAAGTCGAGACATTTGGAAGAGCTAATTGGTACAATCCATTATTGAGGTGGGCTTGAAGTAGAACTGTCCCCGATTTTGGATCCTTCACAAAACAATCAAAAGGGTGAAACTCAAAAATAACATTGTTATCTTTAGTAAATTTATGAAGAGATAAGTGATTTTTCGTTATTAAAGGAATATGAAGAACATTGTTCATGTGAAGTGATCAAGAGGACGATGGAATTGTTGTGTGACCATGGTTAAGAATGTGCAAAACTGTACCATTACCTATGTGTACTGTATCCGTACCTTTGTAAGGGACAGCCGAGAGAAGTTGAGTGTAGTCTGGCGTGATGTGATGAGTTACATCCGAGTCAGGGTACCAATCAGAAGAGGCAACGCTTGGACCGCTCGAGAAATATGGTGAAGGTGTATGTAACTGCATGGCATATGGTGCAGGTCCTTGATAATACCCTTCCGATTTTCCATTCTAAGACTGCAGGGCAGAAAATTACAGAACAACTCTTGGACCGCCAAAGAAAGTCTGATTGAAGCGCTGTGTGCAGCTATTGCAATAGTGGCCAGTTGTCATGCAGATTTGGCATCGAGGAAGACCATGACCACGGTCTCAATCGCGACCTCGGCTATTGCGACCACCACGATCGCCGCTTTCGGTGTTATAACCATGCTGATAGGAATCTGAAGAGCAACCTGCTATGATTGCAGTGTTGACATATGGAAATGGAATTGTATCAAGAGACTTATCCTACTGCTGGCAAAGGCTCCCATATGCAACTAGCATGCCATGCAGATCTTCAAGTGAGATATCGTTTATGCAAATTGTGATAGCAGAAACAAAAGAGTCATAGGACGATCCCAGACCGCCAAAACATGCATGACAAGATCGGCATCAGAAATTCTATGTCCAATGACCGCAAGATTGTCGGAGACAATATTGATGTTCTGAATGTATTCTGTGATGGAGGCGGATTCTCGTTTGATATTCTGAAGTTGTGTCTTCGGTTGAAAGATGCGAGCGCAAGAGTGTGATGCGGAAGCTTTAGAAAGTGTCTCTCATACCACCTGTGTTGTAGTTCGACCAATCACTAAGGGAACTAGTGATTCAGTCGGAGACGCTGACATCCAACTCACGATCAATTGATCCTTTTGGATCCATACAGCATATATCGGATTGTATGTTGGAACAAGCGGATTTTTTCCTTCAGGAGCGGTCATAGGCGGGCACTTTTCAGTGCCATCGACGATATCCATGTACCCTTGCAACTTGAGGATAGTTTCCATACTGTATCTTCCAACTGAGATTGTTGTCGCGGATGAGTTTGAAGTGGAGAAGTGACATGATATTCAGTCCAGGTGTTGAAGAGGACGACGATGCATTAGAGTTAAGAATTGGTGTTGGGGCGAGAAGCGGAGTTGATGAGACGGAGAATTGATCTGGATTGGTTGTCATTGTAGCAGAAATATAAAGAGAAGAAAATTTTTAATGGCGTTAGCCTTTATAGCTCTGATACCATAAAAAAATAGCAAAAGATAAAGGAAGAAAAAGATATTGATGGAAGCAGAAGCCTTGAGAGATTTTCTCTCTATTGCGGCTTTCTTTATATATATATATATATATATATATATATATATATTACACAATCAAATCAATCATACACAATCTCTCAAATATATTGTTACAACTAAATCTCTCAAAATCTTCTAATGAAATATTTTCAAATAATTCTGTGCTCTACAATGACAGACGTCTGACCCATATATGGGTTGATGTCTATCAACAATATTTATCTCAACCTTAGACTCTAATCCCAGACGTCTGGATCGAAGACAGATGTCTGGCTACGCTATGTTAGACATGGCCACAACCAGACGTTTGATCTAAAAGGATCAGACGTCTGTCGACATGGCCAGATGTCTGACCTGAAGTGGCCAGACGTCTGTCGTCTAATTCTGGGCATGATTGCTTTGGTTTGTTCTTAAGAAGACCCTCAACAAATTGATCCCATTTCGATATTCCACAACAAAACTCGAACCGGTTGTACCATTGATTTGTATCTCCCTTCAGATTCATTGAGGCCATTTCATCTTTAGAAAAATATAGGATACAATAGAACCAAATGAAATTTTTTGCTCAAGAAATCTACGGTGAGATCTTCATCTTCCCAACGTGGAAACTCTACCTTCATACTTAGAAAAGAAAACTCTACCTTCATACATAGAAAATCATAATCACGATCATCATAAAAACCACAGTTTTTTTTATTCGTGATTAAGTTTTATAATTATTAATTGAATGTGCGGGCTTGTACTCTTGTTGATCCCGTTGCGAAGTTACTTCCACGATCAACTGAATTAGAGATTCTTTGAGTTCTTGAATCTGGCATGTAAATTCTTCTCTCAGCGTGACCTCCATCGCTGATTCGTTTTGGGAAGAATTTTCTATAGCCAAGGTGTTTGAATTTGAGCTTTGGCCCTTTTGGTTTTTCTTCTGATCATGCATGAGAGGTATGCACAGGAAAGGCCACTCCGATAACAGATGATAGAACCCTAGGGTTTTAACACTATACAATTACAAAAAAGTAGAAAATAAAAAGGATTTGAACGCTTCGAGAGGATCAACCTCCATTTAAGCCAAACCTTTAATTCTTATTTTTCATAACCATCAACTAATAGGTTATTTCAATTTATAGATTACAATGACTTAGCCTCAAAACAAAAGGAAACTTTGAAAGGAAAGGAATATAAAAGGAAAGTAATCTGAGATGCACACACACACTAGCAAGAATTTCACTGAAATGTAGAGGGCTGAAAAAAAATTTGTTCAGAATTGAAATAGAAGGAAGGGCCAAATGAAAATTTATATGGAAGCCAGGTGGCAGACCGGAATTTGGTGGGGATTTTTTAGTGCATTCAATGTTTTTGAGGGTCAAATACGAATTACCATAAAAAGCATGGGGTTGGGGATAAGTCTCCACCTAAAAGCCCAAAAACGGTTTGATTATGCCCCAGCCAGCTTTCTATATTATATAATATAATATACATAGAGAGAATAATATAGGAAAAAGGCCATAAGAGGGAAAAATTATTCCATATGCCAGCCGTATATATCCGGACAAGAAAGAGAAGAAATGGAAGTGTGGGCTTCACACGTTGTCCAAGACTGCCAGAAACTTCCCTCTCCTATCTCACCCCTTACCCGGATGTATTACACCCGGCACACCGAATAAGAATTTCTCCTATGACGTCGAAAACATACTCCCTCCATGGTTTTTTTTCGACAATCGATATCTATCATTATCATCTTTATCATTTAAGTTGTGGATACACCAAATTTTATTTGATTCTACGACTTTTTCATCGTTGAATTAGTAACGTAAAAAGTTCTATTATCGGTAAACCGTTAATTTTGCATCTACTAAATCAACGGTGAAAAGATGGCAGAATTAAATGAAATTTGGTGTATCCACATCTTAGATGATAAAGATGGTGATGATAGGTTCCGACCGTCCAAAAAATTCATAGAGGGTGTATTTTTTCAACGCTATAGAAAGAAATTTCATCCTATAGCCTCTTTCCTGCATTATTTTCACACACACGACTATACTCCCACTTTCTTTGTCTTTGGAATTGCATTGGGATATATCTGAAAAGAACCATTCATTCTTTTAATTAATCACATGATTAATAACATATATCCCAACGTACACAACACACACATACACACAAGCATCCAGAGACCCATGAATTTTCCCTAAAAGCGTTGTCCACTTTCCTTTCTAGGGTTCGAATCCCGCATTCTTTCCAGGAGGAGAAGTGCTATATCGACTGAACTATTGATCATTGGTTTTTTCAGATATTTTTTGAGAGGGAACAATTGATGATGGATCATGCATGTCTCTGTTCATGCCCGCCTCCTGAATTGAATGGAGGGAGGCAAAAATATCTTTGGAAGCTTGTTATACACAGACACACATTGATAATAATCACACAGTAGCAAGCAAGGCATCAAAAGAGACTCTTCAATGATAAGTCACTGAATTCTAGCACAGGGCCCTACGTCTAGCTAGCCTCCTACTACTATTTGTTAGAAGAAAGGGCACTAGTTTCTACGCGGTGTCTTTTGGCTCCTTTTCATATCATCTCGTTATCAAACCCAACCCGCACGTGCCTGATTAATCATTCATTTCGACTAATCATGCTTGCCTTTATGGCTCTCTTTAACTACTAACTATTCCTTCATTATGCACATTTACTATCATCGTTTTGTCGTCATCCAAACTTTTTCTTTTCTTTTCTAAGTTGAAGCTAACCAAGGTATTAATTTAAAGCTTGGGAGAAAGCTCAGGTGCGCTACGCAGCGGGTCTACACACCCAGCACAGGAGTGTGGGGCCTTTGCACTTAAGTGCAGCTTCCATGCCCGCTGTGGGTTTGCTGCACAGCGGGTTGCCAGCTTTATAATTACCGTTTTGCCTTAATAAGAATATTGATCCGAGATATTTTGAATAATTTTGTCTTAATTTAGCCTTCTGATATGAATTATGCTGGCATGGAAAATGTCAGCATGCTCGTGGAACAGAAGGATGAGAGAAATGCAACCATTTCAATTGAATGGCTAAATTTTATTAAGCATCATCGAACTTTGAAGGTTTTTTTAGGTAGCACCATGGAACTTTAAAAGCGCTATGAACCCTCTTGAAATTGATAGTGTTGTATAAATATGTTGGTTTCCCCAACTCGTATAAGACACGAGTGTTCTCACCTTATACGAGAATTGAACAACCCCAAAATGAACTGATATTTTGTGACGAAAATACCCTAACAAAAAATACCATCCAAAGGGCTTCATGGCATTTTTAAGATTCGATTGCGGTATCTCAAAAACCCTAAAAATTCGGTTGCGGTGCTTTATAAAATTTACCCAAATCGGAATAGTAATCGAACATGCTTGGGGTAATTAAACTGTCATAATTTCATTTTCTTTGTTATTTGTTTGGTCGGATATAGTAACAATGCGCGCGCACACAAAAACGAACAATGTATAACCTCCCTCTCTCTCAAAAAAATAAAATAACAATAATAATAAAAGAAAAAAAAAGGAAAAAGAAACGGCAACGTTTTGTAGGCCAATTTTATGGGCTAGTTAATTTTTGTGAATTAAAATGGATCTACAATGTAGGCCATGGCCCATTACTACCAAAGCCTCCATTCATTTGTGTGGACAACAATGAGCTCTAAATGATATCTATACATGGTCAATAAATAGGAGGTTCTTAGAATTAATTTATTCAACATTATAAATAGTTTTACTTACAAATTTTTTTACCAATAATCTCCACAAGAGCACACCCCATTAGCAAAATGATGAAACCTTGCATTGTCCCTAACAATAATCTCCCTCTTCTCAACCTTTAAATCAACTTAATAGCCAAATGACAATCAACACAAATCCTCAAGTTCTTCTTCACAATGATAGGCTTCATTTTAGGCAACCTAATCAATGCAAATGCAACAACAATCCTCTCACTATGGTAATGCAACAATCTCTCCTTCACACTCTCTTCCACATTTGAATTCACCGACAAAGTAAAAGGCACATACCCTTCTTCCCATATCCGAATCGAAATATCTTTGAGCTTTTTATCGATCAAGTTTTTCTCTGGATGAGACCAGTCCTCCACTTTAAAGACACGAATCTTGTTATCGATATCGATCCAGCTGAATCCGGGGATTTTCTTTATATTTCGATCTCTCGTCGATTTTCTCATAGCTTTCACATTTTCCCATTTGCCTATCAACGCGTAAAATATTCGATAAAAGTACATGATCCCACTATTCTCTGGCTCAAGCTTCATAAGTTTCTCTGCAGCAAGCTCTCCCAATTTCTTGTTATTATGAGTTTTACAAGCTCCAAGCAAAGAACACCAACCGAATGCATTAGGCTCAACTTGCATTTTGCTTATAAAATCTTTGGCTTCTTCAAGCTTTCCTGCTCTGCCTAATAAATCAATGACACAAGAGTAGTGTTCTTCTTTTTGCTCAACGCTGTAAATTGTTTGCATAGAATCGAAAATTTTGAGCCCTTCATCAACCAGCTCCGAGTGACTACAAGCCATTAAGAGATTAATAAAGTTACATGGTTTGGATTGATTCCTATCGAAATCATTTTGTTGTAGATTTGTATGGCTTCATTCCCTCGCCCGTGTTGTGCTGATACACCAATAATAGAATTCCACCCAAAGCCGTTTGGGGTTTTGATTTCTTCGAACTTTTGAATCGAAGAATTCAAAAGCCCTCTTTTTCCATACATATCAACAAGAATAGCGTCGAATATAAAACCGGTTCTGATGACCTGGGCATGAAGTTGAGTGCCAGTTCGCGATTGGCTTGGTTTGAACAAGCTTTGATCAAGCTCAAATATGTGAACTCGTTAGGCTCGATTCCTTGTCTCTTAGATTCGATAAACATCGACAACGCCTTGTCAATTTGATCAATTTCGACAAACCCATCAATCAAAGAACTACAATTAACAACATTCCAACCCTTGGAATCTAAATTAGCCGCATTCACTCCACTCTCCAAGTCTCCAATCTTTGAGTACACATCAACAAGAGCATTGTCACAATCAAAACCCAATTTGAACACCAAAGAATGAACAGTTCTCCCCAGTCTAGAATCCTTCAATCCTCCACAAGCATCTACGACACTACAAAACACATGCTCATCGAAAATAACCATCTTTTCTCCAAATACATCCTTAAAAGCCGCAATTGCCTTCTCAGAATCGCCATTTTTAGCATACCCATCGATCATCGAAGTCCACGACACCATGTCTTTAGACGGCATCGCCTCGAAAATCATACATGCTTCACTCAAACACCCACATTTTGAATACATATCCGCGAGTTTACTACCGACAAACAGTTCAACGCCGAAACCCAATTTTAAACTCAAAGCATGCAATTGCTTCCCTAAATCTAACCCTTTCAAATTCACCGAGGCTTGAATAGAACTCGAAAGTGCGAATTGGGTCGGCCGAAAACCGGAAGAAATCATCAAAGAAATGGTTTTGATGGCTTCTTTGAATTGATTGTTCTGAGAAAAGCCGCAGATCTAGTTGGTCCAATAGATGAGATTTAGTTGAGGCATTTGGTCAAATAGTTGGGCAATGTTGAGATCGTCGCATTTAGAGTACATGTTGATGAGGTGATTGGAGATGAATGTGGAGGTAAGGTTTGAGGTTGTGATCAAATGGGCATGGAGTTGTTTGCCTTTGTTGAGATTGGATGTGCGAGCATAGGATTGGATTAGTTGAGCTAAGATTGATGGTTCTTTGAGCAGAGCAAAAAGAAAAGGCGAGCGTTTTGAGTGAAGTTTGAAGGTTAGAGATGTGGAGGGAAATTGCAAATGGATGTATTTTGTGGGCTTGGGTTGTTTTTTAAGGTTCTAAGTTTCAGCCTAGAGCCCAATTTAAACAGCCATTTCTAAACAGCACCCACACATATATATCCTATTATAATGCTAACTCAAGTGAACCCAGAAACCCTCAGTTCGTATTGGCACTTACCCTCTTCTTGGGTGTGTGGTTCGTACCCCAGAAGGGGATGCGGTGAAATTAATATTTTCGGGAAAAATTCATGGGTCTCTTGAATGCGTATGTGGGTTGTGTGCTTGTGCATGATATGTGTGTGGATGCATTGTGTGTTGTATGCATAGGTTAAAGCTTATGGGCCGGTGTCCAAAAAAAAAAACTCATGTGAACCGCAACTTTTCTTTATTTTAAAATTTTAAGTAATATTCTATCTTTCCAAAAAAAAAATCTCCTCTCTTTCTCCAAATAAAACATATTTCCCAACTATGTTATATATTTTCGTATATATCCCCATATAAAAGTAATAATTTGTACGCTTGTGTGTGATGTGTGCTTGATGTGTTGTGTGTGTATGCATAAGTTAGGGTTTACAAGAAAAATTATTCCATGTGCCGGCCGTATACGGGCAAGAGAGAGAAGTAATAAAAGTGCGTACCTCACACGCTGCCCAAAACTACCTGAAACTCCCTCTCTCTCTAAGCTCCTATCCGGATGTATTACATCCGGCACACCGAATAATTCCTCGGTTTACGAGCCAGTGTAAAAAAAAAATCACTCATGCGAGCTTCAACTTTTCTTTCTTTTAAAATTTTAAATAATATCCTCTTTTACAAGAAAATGTTATGACTCACTTTCCAAATAAAACATCTTTCCCCTCTATATTTTATATTTTCGTATATGTCTCCATATAAAAGTAATAATTTGTATATTTTCAAATCTACATTCATCGCTAAATGACCATACAAAAATAGTGTTCAAAATAAAACAATAATATGCTTACTTTTGTGTCAGGTCAAGTCCACAACGATAAGATCTACTCATACTTTCATCCAAAAGAATAAAGGATGATTCTCACATGTAACAACAAATAATATGCCATCCACAAGGACAATCTAACAGTCCTTGGGATTTCTTGTCCTGATCAAATTATATCACTAGGAACATGCACGTGCTATGCACGAGTGTAGCACATGTGTCATGCGGAAAAATTTATGGCATGCCATGAGTTTTTTGTTCTTCTTGACGGTCATAGGTTCAAGAACTTTTTGACTAAATTTGTTCATTTCCCAAAAAGAAAATATTTTGTATTAAAAATTGTTGATGGATATGAAATTAATTACATGCATATGAGAGAATGACATGACATGTTCTTACTTTAGAACCCTCATATGGATTTTTCTCTTTTTTACATTTTTTAAATAAAAAAATGACCCCATAAATTCTGATTATAATAGTAAAGATAAAGATTAGCCTAGGTGTGTTGGGCTTTTTTATTCTCTGGTTTTTCTTTTGGAGCTAAAAGATTTTTATTTGAACCTGATTACTATATGAAAAGTCTAATTCATATCCAATTATAACAAGGCAGACTTATATGTAGCTGTATGAGATGTGAGGTAATTGCCAACTCATGAATCCTTTTGTATAAATTGATTTGGGGTGATGAGTTTTCTACCATTCCCCCAACTTGAATGGTCTCTATGATACTCATCCTTCCATGTCTTTAGTTTTGTCCCACATTATGGCTTGTGATTCACAATTTTTTTCCTGTTTCTTTAATCAATTCTCATCAATTCTATAATGCCATGATAGGCAAGTTGTGGCAACTAAATTGGGTAGATATGGTTTCAAATTTGAAAAGTGCAAGGGATTTTGATGCACAAAGGAGAAGACAAAGCACCGTTCTCAGCGATATGGTGAGCATGACCTTCGGATGAATAGTACAAATATGAATTGGACAAAAACGGGTACTTGTCAGCAAAATATCCTGCTTGTCCCATTCTCACTGATACGGTGAGGTATTGTTTAATAATAGGTCACGGCTTTAACCATTTTTACACTTTAATATTTTATTGTTTTCTTCACAAAATTTTAACATCCTAATGCATTTCGCGGTTAGCAGTTTTCCACCTCACATTTTTAACGCCGTTTCTATTTTGCGACCGTTTATTTCTAGAACCATGTATATAAAAAACGGTTGCAATGAAATAACTTGGCATAAAAGTGACTTGGTGGTAAAAGCGGAAGGTAGCAAAGTGCTAACGGCGAAAAACATTAAGGTATTAAAGTGTTGAGAAGAAAACTATAAGATATTAAAATGCAAAAAATGATGAAACATTGAGGTATTACTAAGCAATTTACTCATGGTGAAGATCCCTTTGTTTTCCTCCCTTTAAATAAAATTTTTAAAACTGTAATCCTGATAAATTAATATAGGTTCAAGTTTGTTTGTTTGCCTGGAGTTTGCAAAATCAAAACTTTCAACTCTTGATTTTAGTTCAGAGTTGAGACTTATGTGTTTGTTTTGTCACTAAAGTCTTGACTTCAAAGTCCTACTTTTCTTACGTGGCGCAAACGAAAACTAGAGTTCACAATCCGATGTTTTTTCTGGAATTAGACTGGAGTACGCTGAATCAAGTGTTTTTTTTAATGCTTCTTCTCTATTAACTATCTTATTTCCCTCCATTTTCATTTATAAACTGCTAACTTTCTTAATATATATCCCTAACAAACATAAGCTTCAAACTCTTAATTTTAAGTACAAGTCTTCTTCCGAACAAACGCTTGAATTCCAACTCTTCATTCATTTTTATAAAAGACTTCCCGCTTCTAAAAAAAACAGTCCCTATATTGGTTAGCAAGATGGTAATTTGACTAGCTGATGAGTAACTCTCAAGATCGTGCATTGATAACCTAATCCTCTATTCAAATGATTGCATCTTCCAATTTTAGTTATGTAAGAACTTTTCAATTGCAGCCAAATAAATTTCTTTACTATTAATGCAAGAACACTAAAGAAGCGGCCTTTGAATTGAACTTGTCAAATCAATTTTTGTGATGACCCGTCTGAGAAAAAATCTAAAAATTTAGGGGGGAAAAATCCAAAAAAACCATACCTAACTTCTCGATGTTTTATCATCTCTACCAAGAGTATGTTGGGAAAAGGAGGAGAATCAAGAACTATGTTAAGCAGCCAACCACACAATACGCAATGAACAACGAAAGATAAAACCACGTAAGAATAAGATAATCAAATCAGAGAAAGACAAAGTATTTGTTTACGAGATTCACCCACCGTATGGCTAGTTGCCGGCAGAGCGGAATCTGCAAAACTTCTATTAAATCTTTAATCAAGAATACACCAATAGCAAACCCTAGAAGATTTCTTTCAAATCTCACTAATCTCTCTTAGTTGCCACCCTCTCTATACAATTCAATAGCCTTTCTCAATTGCATCATATTTAATCTCTCATGAGAAACCCTATTTATATCCAAACCCTAATTCTATTTAAATTAGGATTAAACGGTATTACCAAAATATCCGATTCGCACAGAAAACCCGTGTCTGATGAATTTCAGCGGCTCAACATTTCTATGAGTTGTCTCATACAAACAGAGAAGAATTGGTAATTCCAGACATGTTATGAGCCAGCTCAATATTTCTATGAGCCGTCTCAACATGAAGAAACTCCATGATATCAACATTCTCCCACTAGGAGATTCTTCCATCTTGACTCTCAAAATACTAGTAGACTTCACATGATTCCGCAATCTGCACTCTCCTCATCAAATCTTCTCGGAGAGATTCATCAACATGCAACAGAGATCCAGCTTATCTCTAACTACAGCCTTAGTGAATATATCTGCAGGATTCTTCTCTCCCGCGATCTTCTGCAATGTCAACTCACCATCTTCCAACGCTATACGTAAATGATACCGCACCTTGATGTGTTTTATCCTAGAGTGAAATGCAGCATTCTTGGCCAAATGTATTGTACTTTGACTTTCGCTCCACAAGGTATTGAACTCATGTTTCTTACCTAACTCTTCGAGTAACCCTTGTAGCTATACCATCTCTTTGCTGGCTTCCGTGATGGTCACATATTCGGCCTCTGTCATTGACAATGCAACAATCTTTTGCAACTGGGAAATTTAACTGTCTGGTGTTCCTCCAACCATGAATACATATCCTATTGTGCTTCTCCCACCTTCTCAATCACATGAGTAGTCTGCATCAACATAATCTTGCACATTGAGTATATCACCCTCGAAATATAAGTAATGAGTGGATGTTTCCCTAAGATATCTCAATATCCACTTCACTATATTCCAACGCCCCTTCCCCGAGTTTTGCATTGTTTACCGCCGAAAACGGAGATGGCTATTGAAACACGTCTTGCCTGAATCTGAGGATAGATGCTATGGTATATATCCAACCACCTCTCCGAAGATACCAAGGGATTATGGCACCATATATCAGAGATTTGGATAAAAATGTGACAGATGTGTAACAACCCTAAACTTTCTATACAATTTTTTTCCAAAATACAGAAAGGAACACCTGAGCCTGAGCATAAGTTATAAATTTAATTTGCTTTTGAACAGCAAGAAAGCACTTATAGCTCATTGGTAAAGCCTTGCACTGCTGTGACGTAGCCCTGTGTTCGAATCCCATCAGCCACATATATTTTTTTAATCTTTTAGAAGCCCAAACGTTTACACGTGCACTACACATAAAATGAAAAGTCACAGAATAAACAAACATGTGCAATAGGCTAGTCGAAGCGACGGAGACACGTGACAGCAATCCCATCACCCAACTCCCCCATCCAACCGGCGAGATCACTCCCTGGCCAGGCGTCGCCGGCCTCCCCTCCGTAGGTGATGCCTCACCTTGCTAACCCTAGTCTCTTGGCCTCCCCCCTTAACCCTTGTATTGCTTGTTTTTATTAAAAATAAACAGAGAATTTAAAAGTGGCATTAAACCAAATTTTTAATGCATTTTTAATTCATTCTTCATTACCCCAAAATCCTAATTTTTTCTATAAATACCACACTCCATTTCACCCCTCCTCACTCAAAATTTCATTACAAAAACTCTCAAACATTTCCAAGTCCTAAGTTGTGACAGTGGAGTTAGCAAAGGACGAAGTTCCAACGACGTTTCGAAAAGATTCCGGTTACGAAACGACGCCCCGAAGGTTCCATAGTCTTACCCTACCTACCCTCTATTTTTGTAGGTTGTAAGTCCCCTCTTCCCTTCTCTTCTATTATTCTAAAACATCTTCTTTTCAAAACTCGTGGGAAGCGCAGTTATTCCGACTTCCGACTCTTTTTTCTTTAAAATCTCCATTTTTCTTAAACAATAAATCACCATATTCTTTCATAATGTTTAACAAACATAAATAAATATATTAGAACAAGTTTCATCTCAAAATAATTCATGTTGCAATTTCTATTTTATTTTTACAGTAAAATACCATCATATTTACAAACGATATTGTTATCCACTTTTAACCGTATTACCTTTAGATAACTCACGAGGTAATGACCTACCTCTCCACAACACATATTTTTGACATAGCACGATGAGTTTTGGGATTCTAGATTATAGGATAATACGCTTTTACGAATAAATACCTTAAACAATTAAAAACCATTTTTTTAAAAAGAGTGTTAATTAATTCCTTGCAAATACACCTCTATAACCCATTTTGAGGAACCCCGATCAGGATGGTGTGGGTTATCGCACGTCCTCGGGCCTAGTAGAGCGAGATGTAGATCTCCGCAAGGAGCATTCGATCTCGATGGAATTTTTAATACAATTTTTAAGAAAATAAGATTTCTACAAAATAAATAAAATTTATTTTTATTAAATATATATATGAATATTATCAAAATATCTATTTTAAATATATTGTACAAATATTCCATGTTTTCTAAATCAAACGAATCACCATTTCATGAAACTACCATTACACTTCAATACAAATTCCAGTATTTCATTAAAATATCATGTACAATGAAAACTAGGTTCTACTCACTAGAAAATTTCACTTTTATAAAATATACATCTACGAAAACTTTAAAGACGATAATTAAATACTTGAGATGTATTTTGAAAATATATCAAAACTATTTTTACATAAAACCCCATCAAGTTATATTAAATTACAATAAGGACCCTAGTAAACATAGGTTAAGCGGGACCAATTCTCTTGAGCCTCGAAGAGCCGGAGAAAGTGGGTGCTTGCCTATTTAAGGTAAACAATCTAACAACGATGTTATCAACAAGGTAATTGTCTTGGAAAAATACACAAATCCTGCCGTCCATGTGCAACAGTTACCGATAACATCAAAACTAATTCAGGACTTCAATTTCTTTTCAAAGTGTCTGACTCAGACCGAGTCTCAATCTAATCAATCTTACTTGAATATGATTTAAGTATAAACTACAATTTAACATGAATCCGTCTATTCAATCTATAACAATCTGTCTTGACCGAACCGAACCATGGATATACTCTGTCTACATGACTATCCATTTATATCCATTCCGTTTACTGATATCATAGTTTCAGAAAGTCATCCATCTATTATACAAACAATACAATCAATACAATAAACATTATGGGGTTTATAAAAAGGGTAGACTGGTACGGAACATGTTAAAGGCGGCACGGGGTAGTCACTAAAGACGTAATTACATTCATGCCGTTGTTTCGTGGTATTTTCGACGGAGTCTTGTATTACAGGTTACCAAAGTCCACGGTGTAAGTTGGACTCCTCTTGTATACACGTGCATATTCTGTACCAAACTACAACAACTACGTTAGTATAACAAATATAACATATCTACTTCACATGTTCTCTGTCTATTCTTCTTCTTCTTTCTTTGGGACTTACCGAGCGATTGTTCACTGACGATATTCCTATTTCTCTTCTTCTTTGGAATGTTGTCAGGTGGATCGGATGCACTAAAGATCGAGACCAGCCAGGAGCACTTGGAGCAGTACACTGAAGACCCCGAGCTATAGTCACTTGTACATATTTTCTTTTCAGTTCATGCCATTGTTTAGACATTGCTTTCAAGACTTGTATTTACATTTTCAGTTGTATCTGTAAAAGAATGTTTAATAAATAAAGTTGCTGTAATTTATATTCATGACTGTTGTGTACATTTTACTTTATATTGTTTAGATACGCTTAGCGTGTTTATTTCGGAGTAAATACGTAGCGGGCCTCGCCGCGTCCCCTCCCCGTACACCGAGAAGTGGGGCGTGACGGGTTTTGTTGGCGGCCCATACAGGTCAGCTCTATATGGACATGCAGGTCAGTTCTGCATGGACATGTGGGTCAATTCTACATGAAGTCCTAAGCAATATAACACAAGAATCATCAACTAAAAACATTCTTTACAATTCATATTCTTTGAATCTTACAATTTCATATATTTTGAATCTGTCCTAACCCTATTTTTCTTTCAAGGTTATGGATTCTCCAAACAACACTAGCACCAACTTAAACAACACTCCACCACCTCTACCGCTTACGCCTACCGTCGCTGCTCCGATCAATGAGCAGACGGTATTGCTTGAGGCAATCTGAAGCCTCCTGGAAGGACAGCAGCAGCAGACTGCTATGTTACTGAACCGTCCAGAAGCGGAAGCGCCCGGAGTAAAGCAATTTCGGGCATTGCACCCAAAGCAATTTTCGGGAAAAGAGAGCCCTCTGGAAGCTGAAGAATGGGCTCAGAGTGTTGAGGATGATCTGGCAGCGGCACAAATACCAGAGATCGCTTGGGTTCGAGTTGCGAAGCTGCAACTCACCGACAACGTCCGAGTATGGTGGAAGGCGGAAGAAAGCCGTCTTGCCCAACCTATCGAATAGAGGACTTTTCGCGACATGTTCGACGCGAAATACTTCCCAGAGACTGCCTGATTTGACATGGAGCAGCAATTTATTCATCTACAACAGGGTTCGATATGGACCAAGTCCGTGGATGAGTATGATGCTGAGTTTACCATGCTCAGTAGGTAAGATATGTCTCAATATTCGATTTTCTAATATCACATACTACACAGCTAACACAAGACCGCAAAAGGTTCGCGGCACACTTGATTCCGACTGCTGAGATCGGGTCTAGACGATTTTAGCAAGGGTTAGATTCGGAGATCCAAGCTGCCTTAGCTACAGGGGATTTCCTAATCCATGACCTGGCTTTGAAAGTTGCCCAAAGATACGAGGCAATAGTGAAGAAGAAGGGCAGACCTCACTCTGCCGGTGTGAAGCGCCCTGCCACCCAGATGGCAGGAGGAGCCTCTTCCAGGCCATCGTTTGAACCCAGGGGACCGGAAGTAACAGATAACCTGCAAAGTCCAGATTTTTTCTTTTACTGCAAAAGAGATGGACATTTGTGGAAGGATTGTAGGCTCGCAAAAGGCCTGTGCTTAGTTTGTGGCGCATCCAATCATGGAATTGGTATATGTCCTTATAAACGCAACACAGTTCCAACTCACAACACTTATCCTCAGCGGCCAGCTATCCAGGCTCCTGCACCTCGTCTTGCACTCTCAGCTTCACCTCCACGTAGACCTCCTACACAGCATAATCTCCAATTCCATCAGGCACTGAGGAACATGCCTCGAGGGAAGAGGAACATGCCCCAAGAACAGAGGAATGTGCCTCCAGCTAGGAGGAATGTACCCCGTGTCAAGCTTTCACTTTAGCAGCCGTAGAAGCCGAGACTGTAGACCAAGGTAACAATGGTAATTTCTTTCAATCTTTTCAAACCCTTGTATCATCTTGTTACTTTTCATGCAATACCAGTATTTCTTTCACAATCACGATCACCAAATTTTCTCGAATCTGTTATGCTTTCCTTCTACAAATTTCAAGGACGAAATTTTTTAAGGAGGGTAGAATGTAACAACCCTAAACTTTCTGTACAAATTTTTTCCAAAATACAGAAAGGATCACCTGAGCCTGAGCACAAGTTATAAATTTAATTTGCTTTAAAACAACAAGAAAGCACTTATAGCTCATTGGTAAAACCTTGCACTGTTGTGACGTAGCCCTATGTTCGAATCCCATCAGCCATATATATTTTTATTGTACTTTTCTTTTAATCTTTTTGAAGCCCAAAGGTTTACATGTGCACCACACGTAAAATAAAAAGTCACAGAATAAACAAACATGTGCAATAGGCTAGTCGAAGCGACGGAGACACGTAGCAGCAATCCCATCACCCAACTCCCCCATCCAACCGACGAGATCACTCCCTGGCCCGGCGTCGCCAGCCCCCCCTCCGTAGGTGATGCCTCACCTTGCTAACCCTAGTCCATTGGCCTCCCCCCTTAACCCCTGTACTGTTTGTTTTTATTAAAAATAAACAGAGAATTTAAAAGTGGCACTAAACCAAATTTTAATGCATTTTTAATTCATTCTTCATTACCCCAAAACCCTAATTTTCCCTATAAATACCACACTCTATTTCACCCCTCCTCAATCAGAATTTCATTACAAAAACTCTCAAAAATTTCCAAGTTCTAAGTTGTGCAAGTGGAGTTAGTAAAGGGCGAAGTTCCGACAACATTTTGATGAGATTCCGGCGACGAAACGACGCCCCGACGGTTCCATAGTCTTACCCTACCTCCCCTATATCTTTGTAGCTTGTTAGTCCCCTCTCCCCTTCTCTTCTACTATTCTAAAACATTTTCTTTTCAAAACTCGTCGGAAGCGGGGTTATTCCGACTTCCGACTCTCTTTTCTTTAAAAACTCCATTTTTCTTAAACAATAAATCACCATATTCTTTCATAATGTTTAACAAACATAAATAAACATATTAGAGAATGTTTCATCTCAAAATAATTCATGTTGCAATTTCTATTTCATTTTTACAGTAAAATACCATCATATTTACAAACGATGTTGTTATCCACTTTTAACCGTATTATCCTTAGATAACCCACGAGGTAATGACCTACCTCTTCACAACACATATTTTTGACATAGCACGATGAGTTTTGGGATTCTAGATTATGGGATAATACGCTTTTACGAATAAATACCTTAAACAATTAAAACAATTTTCTTTAAAAAGAGTGTTAATTAATTCCTTACAAATACGCCTCTACAACCTATTTTGGGGAACCCCAATCGGGATGGTGTGGGTTATTCCACTCACGAAGTAATTAATTCCTTGCAAATCCACTCACCAAGGCCATCCCTCAGACACAATTCGAGAGGCTATTCGAGATGATAGGTCTGCGATATGCCAATACATGGCCTTAGTGAAAGTGGGAGATTGTTAGTGTTATATGCCCTAGAGGCCATTATTGTATCATACTGGTTTGTATATAACTTAATGGAAGCTTGGGATGTACACAGATATAGTAACAGTCTTGCTCGAAATGGTAGTATGCTACCTGGTTTGTTCCTACATCAATATGTGGATGTGTTTCTTTTAGCATATCGCTTATACATATTGGTAGAGCCTTTAGGATATTTGCTTGATTACCAGCGTTGTGATGGCGGTCATACTAGTGGGGGCTGGGTAGTCTATAAGCACATCCTATACAAGTCTCTAGTCGTAGGATTATCGAGACGGGGCATCGATACTCCAGAGTAGACTAGTGTATACGCTTCTCATCCCAGCAGGGAAGATGGTCTGTCCCACATCCATTAGTACGTCATACTGGAGATAGTATGCAGGTGCTCATTGGGTTATGAGTACACTGGACAGGACTCGTAGGGAACTGCTGGTGGGTACTATACCTATCGTCGGGTGGCAGTTCCCAGGTGACATGAGTACAACTTAGTCCGTCGACTTGACACTGCCACTTCGCCTTGAGTGTGTTCCCACTGTTCTTATATTACTACCCTACCACGGCTCCAATGAATCGTGCAAACAAGTAGCAGTTGGGTGTAGTCCCGAAGCACTTAGAGGCAGTGGTGGTTAGATAGGATTCATTTCTCCCGGTATTGGGGGTTTATATCGCGTTGTGTTTGGAAAACCATTACACAAAGTCTGTTAGTTATATGTATGCCCTAGAGGCCATTACTATACATAGGATGTATATTGTAGTGGATGCTTGGACATATATAGGGAGGACTTTCTTGCTCGACATGATAGTATGCTATTTGGTTACTCTTTACCTTAACGTGTACACTGATTGTCTCTCTGTTACATGTTGGTAAAGCCCTTAGGATGTGTACTTGACTACCTGGACTGTGATGCGGATCATACTAGTGAGGACATGGTATTCCATAAGTACATCCTTCAAAGTCCCTAGTCGTGGGTGTATCGAGACAGGGCATCGATATACCAGAGTAGACTAGCGTATACCTTCTCGACCCATACAGATGGGCGATGGATGATCCCATATCCATTGGTGTTTGACATCAGAGATGATATACGCGTGCTCAGTGGAGACTGGGTACACTGGACGGACTCGCCGAGAACTCCCAGATGGTATTATACCTTACGTCAGATGGCAGTTCTCTGGTGACACTGGTACAGAGTAGTCTGTTGACCCGAGATCGTCATAGAGTCTTGTGTGGTTCCCACTGTGCTTTGATTTCCATCTTACCACGTCCAAGAGGGCGTGCAAAACGGTGGTTTTTGGGTACAGTCCCGAGTCACATGGAGGCAATGAGCGATAGGAGGGGATTCGTCTCTCCCGGTATAGGGAGTTGATGTTGCGCTGTGTTTGATTGGCTATAACCGGAAATCCCTGGCCAGGGTTGCTGAGATTTACTGGTAAGTGTTACCAGTAGTTTCTCGAATGTTATAGACCTCATATCGACACGACTTATCGAGCTATTGGGGTCTGACGTTTACCACTCCTAGGCGAGATATGCGACATATCAGACGATCAGACCGGACTGTACGGTAAGTGTTACTGGTTGGATTCACAGGAGTGTGAGCGGGCTTGCTCGTCGATCTTCTGATCGCTCAATACCCGGGTGGCCGTTACGTTTAGCAGACCGCTTGCTGCTTGTGGGTGTTTGATATGATCATCACCTGCTGCCGGCGTATTGACGAGTCTTTAGAGTCCTACACAGAGGTTTCCTGGCTCAAGCGAAACGAAATAGGAGCGCATATGAGATATGTGCGGGATCGAGAATAATGCGTGTGTGTGATACCGTATTTCATTCTCGCGATCAATGTATCGATATGGTTGTATGCGATATAACCTAGTTATCGAATCAAGGATTGATTCGGTAAGCCGATACATAGGATACTAGTCGGTTATATGTGATATGACCGGATCGTTAAATCAAGTGTTGATTTAATGATTTAATGTATAATTATATATTTGATATATTACTTTGCATTAACTAGTATTGGTTCACTTTAAATGGATTTTCTCACTTGAATTGTGCAAGTTGTATATGTGATATACTTTTGTGCACAAGTTTGTATCATGTTTGATGATACATGATTACTTGGGTTTGTGTAAAGATTAAACCATGGTTATATGAATGGTTAGGGTTTTCTTTTCTTATTCATTTATTTATTTATTCATTTTGGAAAATAAAATGATAATGAGAAAAAAAGGTGGCTTTCTTTGTTTGCATCTTGAAACTTCATGAAGCTTTGACTAAGTGACCATTTTGTCTCATGCTTAACCCTAACCACTCCATCTAACCTTAGTTAAATCTCTACACTAAAACATGGTTAGTATATGATAAGGATTGTATTTTCTTTTCTATTATTCTTATTCTTATCATAACATTTTTATCATCTTCTTCTTCTTCTTCAAGAAGAAGCTTGACTTCATCAATGGTGAATTGATGAAATGAGTGAGAAATCCAATTCTAAAGTGAACCCACTTCCTATTTCTTCATCCTCTACCTCTTGCCAAGTAGTAGAGTGTGTTTTCTTCACAAGTTTCATGACTTGGTGAAGTGGGAGCTTGATCTTGTGATGCCTCGACGTAGATCATCTTCGGCACGAAGCCGACGACCTTGCCCGCCCATTTCTCCGATGAAGCCGACGCTAGAGCCCGGGTTTCCATTTGGACAGCGAGGAGACTTCATTGCGGAGCTATGGAGGTGGAGGACCGGATCTACAAAGGTTGTATTTCCGTTCTCTTAGTAAAGTAGTTTACTAGTTCTTATTTCGCCTAGACATCTAGTTAACGATCCGTAGTCTAGGGTTTCTCGGCACCCCTAAATTTAGAAAATGGCATGGTTGATGCCTTGTGAGACCTCTTGAGAGTGCCTAGGAACCCTACACTGGTATCAGAGCCAAGCTAGAGCCTTAGGCGATGCGTAGACGAAGTTTGAAACCCGATCGAACCCGAAACCCTAAGTTTTGCATGCTCTCTGGACTTTTTCTAAAAACTGGGATTTTTCCACATTAAAAATGCTTAAAAAATTCAGCAGGGAATTATAAGAATTACGGTGCAAAATTTAATTCATGAACAGTGCAAACGGCGGCGGAACCGCGGCAGAAGCCTGCCTTCTGCGGCGGTTCCGCGGCAAGATGATGACGTCATACTCCCCTTTTTGCACAGTAATTCCTATTTAATTATGCTGAGTTTTCTGGGAATTTTTAATTTGACTCAAGAGTTGAGTATTCTGGGGTTGCTTTGGGAATCGATGATTCGATCGGATTATCAAATTTTGTCTGTGTGGCTTTCCGGATATTTTAGAGTATGTTGAAAAGTTCGACCGGATATAAATACCCAATTTTTCCCCTGTCGGGAAATTTCCAAGTGTTGGATTTTTCCGTAGTTTAACGACGTTCTAAGTAGTGCAAGTAACGCGATGGACCCTCTAGAAGACAACAAACCTTAACTCGATTATGTGACCGTCTTGAACTGCCCTTTGAACCTTCGGGTTTGGGGCAGTACGGCGTGCTACATGTGAGGCGTTGGTTTGACCCTTCTACGGCTGGACCGTTGGTACTGAGGCACGAACTGAATGTTGTTAGACTTATTTCATGTGTTGAGCTGTATCGGGAAAACTTGGGTGTTCGACTGTTTGATCGAAAAGTTTAACATTTTCTATTTATCCGGAATGTGATACAATAATTGGAATTCACAAGTAGTTATGAGATAACTGAATGAATGTTATAAATCTAGCGGTTTAGTCTCACTTGATCGGTTGCCACAGAATTTTGATGTGATCAAAAGTCCGTCGCAATCACGTAGTGTACGCGGATACTCGCCGGGTAAACTTAATAGACAGCCTCGTTCCATAGCCCCGACCAAGTGACTGTAGGAGAACCCCGTCGCCGAAAGCATCCGTTCGGGTGCTCGCGGTAGCGGTGTTCCGCCTTAGTGCACTTCGTCGACGGTATCGGGGGTGCGGCCGCCTACTAAAGTTTGCGACGAGCATTCGATCAAGATGTCGGGAATCCTGTTGAATTGCCCGACTTGATATTGAAAAGTGTTTTCGATAATGAGACTAAAATGCGGGGTTTATAATGGTTAGGCATGCGATGTCTAAGGAATTCATTTGATTTGGCATGTGATGTCAAAAAAGGTTGCGGATTCCAACTGTTGTAGTTTTACACTTTCTTTTCTGTGACCGTAAGTGTAATATGTGATATCGCCGATTTCGTTGCTATATGTCAACGACAATTGGGATGCGCATATTTACTTACGTTGATGACATGTGATGTTATGTGTTGCTGGATATGTTATATTGGATCGTCGTGTTTGAATAGCCGGGGGTTTTTATGTGAGATGAGTGTTTTTCATTTTCATTCATGTAAAAAATCTGTATGTAATATTCTTTTATTGGGGCACTTCCAGGTTGCGGAAGATGTCACCCTTTGTATATTATTTACTTTTCCGCACTAGGATGACCTAAGGAGGGGAGCACAAGTAACCGGGTTCTGGAGTCCAGTGGGAGACCAACTCGAGGAGTCGAGTCCGGGTCTCCTAACTCTAGAATTGGTAGGGTTGCTTGCCGCTCTCGTATGGGTCTAGGGGTGTGGGTTTGGCTATTCATCGCGACCGTGGAATCCGTGTTTTATACTGGCTCGTATTGAAAACACGGACGTCCTAGTATATCCAATATTTCATATGATTCTTCTGCTGCGATATCTGTGATGTGATCATGTGATGTTCTGTGATAGATACTGTATATAGTATATATGATATATTATATAGGCGTTACTTATGTTTTACACCCGCGCTAGCCCTGCCCCGCTCTATCGTTAGTTACCTAACCTAACGGTGCACGAGGGGACATCGAGGCGAATGCGGATGGCATAAGTGTACGTCGTATTTATCTGTGATGTTTAGGTACTTAAATGATGGGACTTCATTAATGTGATTAATGAAAATAAAAGAAACCTAAGATGTTGTGGAATCGAATTTCAAAATTAAAACAGGTGGCTACAGTTCTTGCTTTGCACAGCGGTATATATGATATATCCTGCACCTTATTCGATGAGGAAAGGACCGAGATCCCTTCACCGGGAGTGACTCCTTTAGCAATAACTGGCAGATGCTACACACTCGGTTTGTTTCTTGATTGCTTTTAAGTGTTTTGCTTTGCACAGTGATATATATGATATATCCCGCACCTCATTCGACGAGGAAAGGGCCGACGATCCCTTCACCGGGAGTGACCCCTTTAGCAAAACTAGAAAAGCTTCAAAAACACTCCATTTTAAAATCATTTGATTCTACAACGATATCAAGTTCATTACGCAATAGGTTTTCAGAAAAACCTGTCGTAGCCCTCCGTCATTTCAGATAAGTACTAGTTAGTATTCGTGCTACGTTTGTTGACTATGTTAAGGCGTAGTGTGCGGTAGCTAATTAGTGCTTATCTGCATAAGCATATGATGCGATTGGATTAGGGTAGTCGTGCGACTTTGTTGACTATGTTAAGGGTCGTGCGGGTGGGTTTAATTCAATCAGGAAATGACGGGTTGAACTTGACTAGCACTTATGATTTGTTGACTATGTTAAGGTCATATAGCTGCTAGGGGCAAAATATTATCGGGAATTTCAAGTGTTGAAATTTGCAATGAGATTGCATACTTTCTATGAGATAGTTGGATCCCGATACCCATTGCGAGTAAGAGTTACTCCTGGGAGAGTTTTATACATTACAATTAGCCGATCAAGTAGGTGTCTAGAAAGGTGTCAACGAGGTTACGCCTCTGGGAAAACGAGGTTTACATTAATTAGGTACGTGCGAAAGCAACGGGGACCTCCATCAAAGTACCGACACTGGCCTGGCTGAAAGATTGGCGAACTTGTAGTGTGTAATTAATCCTGGCTAGTCTTTCCTTTTAGGGTTTGAAGGAAGATTTGATAAAAAGCAGTGGGAGCCATCCTGATTAGATAAAATAATAACCAATCTTTTCTTGACAGAGCGCACGCTGAGTGTTTTCTTCTCTCTCTCTCCAGGTAGCGACCATATCACGCCTTAATCAAGATAACAATATGGATTATTGACCGAACCCGCTTGTTATACTGAGCTGGGGAACGTTGGTCCCGCTCCAACTTATAATTGTTATAAGGCAGAGCAGGAAATTGGGGATTACCAGAATTCCCATGCCGCCCAAACGAAGAGAGTGCATGCTGATGCATCATCTTCAGGTGTGTTCATCACAAAGAACTGTTTCTCAGTATCCTTTACGTCCTGGGTATGTGATACCGGATCAGGATCCCAGATATGTAATCTGTTACATAGGGCTACAGAAAAGTAGAGAACTGAGAACGGGTGATAAGTTTCATGAGGCAGAAAACGGGGCAAGTGTTGCAGCCAAGTCTGTTGGTCACTGTCACCCTGTATTACAATACATTGATTCTGAACGAATGTTATTAGATACCGAACCTGATATACAAAATCATATCAGTCTCTTTATCAGTAAAGAAATGATAAAATTTTGTATTGTTGGATAATGTTTTGAACATTTCCTATATCAAAAGTTGATCGATTCAGGCACGTTATCTAAAAGCATTAACGTTCTAAATCAAACTACAGTTCTTAGTATACTGAACACACACAAGAGGAAGAGTTCAAAAATGAACGAATCCTTCTTGTGGCATTGTAGACTAGGTCATATCAATGCGACCCGACTAGCTGAAGTTACATATAGATGCATATTTAAATAAGTTTGAATTTGCATCTTGTGAAACTCTCCAGTCATGTCACAAAGATAAGATGACCACAGCTCCGTTTACTGAAAACAGAGAAAGAGTTAGTAAACTCTTGGGATGATACATGTTGATGTATGTAAGGTCCCCTGTCTACACATGCCAAAACCGGTTCTTTGTACTTCATTACATTCTCTGATGATCTTTCGAGATTCAGACCTATGTTCCTGTTGAAACACAGGTCCGAACCTTTTGAGATATTCACAGAATATAAGTTAGAAATAGAGAACCAAATACGGGTAAAAGTATTATGTCCTATGATGAGATCAAGGAGGAGAATACTTGAGCACGAAATTCTTGGACTTTACTAAAGGAGAATGAGATTCTCTCTCAGTATTACTCCTCCGTATACACCATAGCACGATGGTATATCGGGGCGGAGCACTAGCACCCTATATGATATGGTGTGGTCTATGATGAGTACTACTGAGTTCCTATTTCCTCTTGGGAGTTATGCACTTGAGAAGCTGCATACCTATTGAATAGGGTTCAAATCAAATCAGTTGCCTACCACTTCATATTTGATATGATAAGGGAAGAGCCCATCTCTTAAGTTAGTTAAGATTTGGGGTTGTCCAGCCTATGTCTGAAAAGCAAAAACCGAACAAGCTCGAGGCAAGATCTGTAATGTAGAACTGGAAAGGTTCTAGCTATACAAACTACAGCAGATGATTTGAAAGAACCAAAGGATTCAATAGTTACCAACGAACCTCAGCCTCTCCGCCGATCTAGTAAGGTTCCTCACCCACCTGAGAGATACTTCGGTTACTCTATGACAGTGGGAGCGAGGATTGCATCATGAGATGATGACCCAACTAGTTTCGAGCTGGCCATCAGGAGTAAGACTCTGTAAGAATGGCTGGATGCTTAGTGATCTGAGATGGAATCCATGTACACCAACAAAGTATGGACTTTGGTTGCTATATCTGAAGGGTTAAATCCCCATCAGGAGCAAGTATATCTTGAGAAGATTACTTGGTGTAGATGGAAAAGTTGAGACTTTCGAAGCTAGACTTGTTAAAGCTTTTCGTCATCGACCAGGCGTGGATAATAATGAAACCTTTTCAAGTGGCTATGCTTAAGTCCATCCAGATCCTACTTGCCACGGCTACATACCATGACTACGATATCTGGCGGTTGGGTGCCATGACTGCTTTTCTAAAATGATGTTTTAGAAGAGAACGTCTATAAGTACACAGCCAGAGGGCTTCGTAGACAGTGGGAGCAGCGGAAACGTGTACAAGATACTTTATAGGATAAAGCAGGTATCGCGGAGTTGGAACATCTATTTTGATGTGTTAGTCAAAGAGTTTGACATCATCAAAATGGTAGATGAACCTTGTATATACAAAAAGGTAGTAGGGAGTATGGTGATGATCCTCGTAGAGTACGTGGATGACATACTCTTGATAGGGAAGGAGTTTCCTATGCTACGCTCGGTCAATCTCCGCTTATCACAATGATTCTCCATATAGGATCAAAATGATACCTCCTATATCCTGGATTTTGGATCTATGAGATAGATCTAATTGGATGTTAGGATTCTCACTAGTTGTAGTGAGATGGTATCAATCGATCCTGGGGAGAATCACTGGAAGGGTTCTAGAGTGATAAGGACGACTGAAAGTCAGTCACAGGCATTGTCTTTACCCTCAGTAAAGGGACGGTATGTTGGAAGAGTTCCAAGCTAGATACCGTGGCTAACTAGACGATAAAGGCAGGATACATCGCTACTTAAGATGCTACCAAAGAGGATGTTTGGATGTATATTGGTTCATGAGATGAACTACGTTCCAACTATTGTGAGACAATGGAGTTGTGGCTTATGCCAAGGAACGCCGGTCCCATCAGTGATCCAGACATATTCTAAGGCAGTGTCACCTGATCATGGAGATGGTTGATCTCCAGGGTGATCGAGGTTAGGAGAGTAGACTCAGAGGACAACACCGCGGATCCACTCACAAAGGCCTTTTCCCAGAGAGAGACTTTTATGGGATGGTTGAGTATGAGATACTACAACCACTGCTATCAGATGGCCCTAGTGCAAGTGGGAGATTGTTAGTTATATGTATGCCCTAGAGGCCATTACTATACATAGGATGTATATTGTAGTTGATGCTTGGACATATATAGGGAGGACTTTCTTGCTCGACATGATAGTATGCTATCTGGTTACTCTTTACCTTAACGTGTACACTGATTGTCTCTCTGTTACATGTTGGTAAAGCCCTTAGGATGTGTACTTGACTACCTGGACTGTGATGCGGATCATACTAGTGGGGACATGGTAGTCCATAAGTACATCCTTCAAAGTCCCTAGTCGTGGGTGTATCGAGACAGGGCATCGATATACCAGAGTAGACTAGCGTATACCTTCTCGACCCATACAGATGGGCGATGGATGATCCCATATCCATTGGTGTTTGACATCAGAGATGATATACGGGTGCTCAGTGGAGACTGGGTACACTGGACGGACTCGCCGAGAACTCCCAGATGGTATTATACCTTACGTCAGATGGCAGTTCTCTGGTGACACTGGTACAGAGTAGTCTGTTGACCCGAGATCGTCATAGAGTCTTGTGTGGTTCCCACTGTGCTTTGATTTCCATCTTACCACGTCCAAGAGGGCGTGCAAAACGGTGATTTTTGGGTACAGTCCCGAGTCACATGGAGGCAATGAGCGATAGGAGGGGATTCGTCTCTCCCGGTATAGGGAGTTGATGTTGCGCTGTGTTCGATTGGCTATAACCGGAAATCCCTGGCTAGGGTTGCTGAGATTTACTGGTAAGTGTTACCAGTAGTTTCTCGAATGTTATAGACCTCATATCGACACGACTTATCGAGCTATTGGGGTCTGACGTTTACCACCCTTAGGCGAGATATGCGACATATCAGACGATCAGACCGGACTGTACGGTAAGTGTTACTGGTTGGATTCACAGGAGTGTGAGCGGGCTTGCTCGTCGATCTTCTGATCGCTCAATACCCGGGTGGCCGTTACGTTTAGCAGACCACTTGCGGCTTGTGGGTGTTTGATATGATCATCACCTGCTGCCGGCGTATTGACGAGTCTTTAGGGTCCTACACAGAGGTTTCCTGGCTCAAGCGAAACGAAATAGGAGCGCATATGAGATATGTGCGGGACCGAGAATAATGCGTGTGTGTGATACCGTATTTCATTCTCGCGATCAATGTATCGATATGGTTGTATGCGATATAACCTAGTTATCGAATCAAGGATTGATTCGGTAAGCCGATACATAGGATACTAGTCGGTTATATGTGATATGACCGGATCGTTAAATCAAGTGTTGATTTAATGATTTAATGTATAATTATATATTTGATATATTACTTTGCATTAACTAGCATTGGTTCACTTTAAATGGATTTTCTCACTTGAATTGTGCAAGTTGTATATGTGATATACTTTTGTGCACAAGTTTGTATCATGTTTGATGATGCATGTTTACTTGGGTTTGTGTAAAGATTAAACCATGGTTATATGAATGGTTAGGGTTTTCTTTTCTTATTCATTTATTTATTTATTCATTTTGGAAAATAAAATGATAATGAGAAAAAAAAAGTGGCTTTCTTTGTTTGCATCTTGAAGCTTCATGAAGCTTTGACTAAGTGACCATTTTGTCTCATGCTTAACCCTAACTACTCCATCTAACCTTAGTTAAATCTCTACACTAAACCATGGTTAGTATATGATAAGGATTGTATTTTCTTTTCTATTATTCTTATTCTTATCATAACATTTTTATCATCTTCTTCTTCTTCTTCAAGAAGAAGCTTGACTTCATCAATGGTAAATTGATGAAATGAGTGAGAAATCCAATTCTAAAGTGAACCCACTTCCTATTTCTTCATCCTCTACCTCTTGCCAAGTAGTAGAGTGTGTTTTCTTCACAAGTTTCATGACTTGGTGAAGTGGGAGCTTGATCTTGTGATGCCTCGATGTAGATCATCTTCGGCACGAAGCCGACGACCTTGCCCGCCCATTTCTTCGATGAAGCCGACGCTAGAGCCCGGGTTTCCATTTGGACAGCGAGGAGACTTCATTGCGGAGCTATGGAGGTGGAGGACCGGATCTACAAAGGTTGTATTTCCGTTCTCTTAGTAAAGTAGTTTACTAGTTCTTGTTTCGCCTAGACATCTAGTTAACGATCCGTAGTCTAGGGTTTCTCGGCACCCCTAAATTTAGAAAATGGCATGGTTGATGCCTTGTGAGACCTCTTGAGAATGCCTAGGAACCCTACAAAGTCCTTGGTCAAAGCAAGCGAGATTTACTGGTAGGTACTCCAGTAGTTTCTCAGGGTGTTTTGGGCTACACTCCGACACGACTTATTGCGCTATTAGGGGCCTGACGATTACCGTCCCCTAGGCCCGATATGCGATACTCTTAGACGAACAGACCGGACTGTACGGAGATTGTCACAGATAGGCTCAGTAGGAGTTCGGATGAGTTTGCTCATCGGTCTTCTTATCGACAAATACCTGGGTAGCCGTTACGTGCAGCTAGTACCGCTGACGTGCTTGTGGTTAAACCCACTGCCAGTATAGTGTCGAGTCTTTAGAGTCCCACACAGAGGGTTTCTCTGCATCAGGCAAAAGATATATAGGCCGTATGGTTTTACGGCAGGGCTTTGATCACATACGTATACTTGTGCACGTATGATGTTCGGGCGGATAATACTAGTGGGCTTTGGTTTAAGCCGGATCCTAGTATTATATTGATGGATTATTTTTGTCTTATTGTATTCGTATTCTTCGGAATGCGGATACGGGTATGTATATACGGATGATGGGCATTTTCGTAATTTGCTCGGGATTGCTTCTAGAAGGAGACACATCATTGGGGTTTTTATCTTTTGATTAAAACAATTATGAGGTGGAGGAAATGAAATGTATGTGTATATTAAATGAAGTATGACTCATGGGGGTGACTCATGGTGTGACTCACCTTGTGAATTAATGAAGCATGCTTGATATTTTAGCTAGATATTTATATGCTTCATTTTATTCACAAGACCAAGCCATTATTCATGCTAATCTCAACACTACACTCTCTTTTCCTCAAGCTCCTTCTTCTTTCTCTAACCCTAAATCTCTCATGTGTTGAGAATCCTAGGGTAATTAGAGACATACTAATCCATCTACACTCTCTACATCATCTAGGACATCTAGTTTAGCGAACTAGATGCCGTAGTTACCTCGGATTTTTGGTTGGAGCTCGGACTATAGACTCTCGGGTGGATCGTCTTTGACTCGAGGAGGCCAACAAGGTTGCCCGATCCGTTACGATCCTTGGATCCTATGACGAGGAGGAGGACAGCGACAAGAAGACCCGAAGGACATGGTAACATGAGGTATAACTTCTTATCCAAGTAGTTAACCTCTTAGTAGTTTGTTAGCTAGGGTTTAGCATCGATCCTGGAGTTCAAGTCGGTGTTGCGACACCCATAAAAATCGTTTTTACGTATTCTGCCTCCCCGCGAACCAGCGGGGTGCGCGACATTGACTTACAATTTATGCACTTCCATATTGATGTGCACACCTTATATTGACATGCATCCCATATAGATGCGAATCTCGTATTGAGTTTCGACTTTATACATATATGTATATGTATATCTTTGAGAGAAATATAAATGTCTTCAAATTAGATCGCACCCCAATATTGGGCGCATCCCATTTTACCATCGTTCACTTCGCCACGTAAAATATACACGTGCGCGCAAGATGAAAGATGGACCGAAACGTCCTTAAACTAATACTTCATCCCGAACACGGGAATGTTGGGCCGAAATGTTCCTAAACTAATATTGTACCACAATGTCCTTAAACTAATACATGTTTGGCCCTACGGCTGGTCTCCATATTGACCTCGGTATACAATCCATGGGCACAAACAAGCCATATTCTATCCATGTCTCCCATAGACCGCGATGTCCTTAAACTAATATGTTTTGCCCTGTGGACTGTCTCTATATTGATTACCGTATACTATTCATAGGCTATTCATATACGATCTAATGATCTGTCGAGCCTATATGCTCATTGTTCCTACGTCAATCTTAGTATTATATATGACTAACGATCCTTAGATCAAACCTAAATATCTTATGAACCGATGGACCTCATTTATATGAGATCTGCATCCTAAGTTTAAAACCCCCAAATCCAATATTTACGGATTTGGACTAATCCACGCCCTACGGACGATGATATATGTTAATCTTCGTATACAATCTAAGGGCAACCCCATATAAACAAACGTAACACGACATGAAGTGATCAACTGGAGAAATTGAAAGTTGTTATCACTTTGCGATAGCGTAATTAATTGCAGGGGCTTACACTTGCAGGGAAGAGCGTATCCACAAAAAAAAAACCTCACAAATGAGGAGGAATCTGATAAGGCGCGCTACAACGGCCGCATCTATCCAAACCTCCAATATACGGTGTCATAAATCAACTTGGCATCTTTGGAAAGATGGATGGATATGTTCATATAGCATCTGCCCCCGTATTTAGGCTAAACATCCTCCCGACGCCTCGGTCCATTCTTCGGCGGTAAACAGAGGGTGGTGGGGAATACTCGACACTGAGCTGCGTCCGAGTTATATTGAAAGCTCATGCCCATGGTGAACATGTCCAAGTGGTCTTTCGGGTCAGACTTCCCATCGAAGAGAGACACTTTAGGCATCCCGGGATGAGACCCGCTCTCTCAGTAATTGCTCAGTGAAGGGCTTTGTGAGAGAGTCTGCGGAGTACTTTGCTGATTCGTCGGGCGAATGGGTGGAAAACCACATGTCCTCAATCTTCTTCTCGAGGACCTTGATTCGCTGCTAGTATCCCGAGGATTCTCCTTAATTAGAGTGCCTGTTGTCTCTGCTTCGGGCTTAGGCAATGGAGCGGCTTCGGCTTCGCTATATCATGTTCCTCATATCCTCAGGGTGAACCCTTCGTGGCTCCCCCGGCGTGCGCCATATGCACGGCCTCAATGAATATAGTGACGATGATCTTTCCTGAAATCAGGCGACCTGACCGACGTCGTCTCGGAGGGATAAGGAGCGCGGTGAGCGTTGAAGCGACAGTTCGGTTAGTTCTAAGACCTCGGCGTTGGAATGTTCAGTGCTAAATGAGTCATGGAATCATTTCTCGTATGGGATCGCGACTACCGGAATCGGCACGCCGATGTTCCGTGGTGTCAGGATTAGCATGAGCGAGGCCGAGGACCCGAACGCGTCCATACGTCGCCTCGTGCATGCCACCGTTCTGGGGAGCAGGGGTGACGGTTTGCCGGGTGTAGCTGGAACATGAGCGAGCGTGTCCACCATCGCTGTCAGTCGGTCGATCCGTGCCGTTAAGGCTTCGACGATGTTGGGAGGAAGAATGGAACCGTCCCCTCCTCCGTTGCAGAGGAGGGGATGGCTCATGCTAGGATCTTCATTGCAATAATTGCTGGCCATCGAATCGAAGGCAGAAGAGCAACTTTTTGGGTGGAAAGGTTTCTTTTTCCTACAGACGGCGTCAACTAATGGAAGTCGGAATCTCCCTCAGATGTCAAGTAAGTACCGAGGAATATTTAAATAGAGTATCGGCATATTAGAATGAGTTCGAGTTATCAAAATCGTCTGAATGATGGATTTATATGGGGGGCGCCTGAGGGCGTGCCGATAAGAGATTCTCGCCGACCATTCCACCTATGCATAACGTCCGCATTGATGGCGTGATACACTTGCGTAGGATGCAGGACGTGGAGCGGCGGAGATCTCGTCGGGGCGAGATACATGGAGTCGTTATGGGGACACCCGTTGTAACGTTTTAAAATAAATAAATGAATTTAAGTGAATTTTATGATTTTCGGTAAAGCAAAACGTAGTTTTCGTAAAACTAAACCGTAATTATTTTTCATTATAAATTTGAAAATACCTATTTTAATTATGTAATTACTAGTAAATAGTGTTTATTTAGTCACTTATAAATTTTTAGTTTAATTAAATATTTTTCCTAAATTAATTATTTTAAATATTAACATAAGCTTTATTTATACACTAAATTAGTGTAAATTACAAATTTGAATGGGTTTAATTTGAAAAAGTGAACCATTACATATTGGAATCAAGTGTGTTTCATGCAAATTTCATTTTCAAAATTTGCCATGGTTCTAGACCATTCTATGTTAAAATTAGTTATTATTAATTTATGAAAAAACATAAGTGTATGTAATTATATTGTGAACCTTCTACACTTTTCTTCACCTTTTCTCACTCTCCTCTCTTTTCCTCACCTCATGGCGGGCCTTACCACCATGGGCAGCCCCAAAAATTTTCCCCCATCATTTTTGCATTAAAAATCCACAAAATCCTACAAAAATTCAAATAAAAATCCACAAAATCTTAATTAATTCCTACCCTCTATTCTTTGCTCATCTTCATATGGATTTTGGAGATGGAAATCATTCATTTTGGAGGCTTATTTTCATGTTTGGATTTCATGTTGTGGAGATATAAATCTTCTTCTTTTGATTTATTGTTATTTAATGTTTCATTCTAGCATAATTAGAATCAATAAATTAATTCTATCTTCAAGTTTTAAAATTTCAAGTTAGGGTTATAAAATTAAGTTATGATTTTTATTAATTAAGTAGGGTTATAATAACTAGTCTAACATTTTTAGAAGTGGAAAATCTTGCATGGTTGTTGAATTATAATTTGTTCATTCCAATTTGTTTAAATTAAGTATTTTTGCAAACTAGATTTCTATAAGTTGTATATATTGGTGAGATAAAATTCCAATTAATATTTGTAACACTAGATTGTGCTTTTAAAGAGGATATTAACTTGTTAATGAAAAACTTAAACTGGTTACTAGTTTCTATTGATAATTGAAAAATAGTAATAAAAATGCTATTTTTGCTAACTAGAATTTGGAAATTCTTAAATAAATGAGGTTTAAAATCTAAATTATGATTTCATTATATTATTATCATCATGACTTGTAGTTTAATACATTAATTCATGCAAAATCAAGTTTAGTTGTGATATTGTGAAATTTTGCTTAAAAGTATCGAAATCGGGCAAGTTTGCAAACTAGAATTTTCCAATTAATACAATTGGGGCGTTAAAAATATAGTAATGGGTTGTATAATCTAGTTATGCTATTTAATGAGTTTTATGACCATTAGTTTGATTTTAATGTCAAGTTTTGAAGTAAAACGGTAAATTGGCGTTTTCGGGCTTTTCGAAATCGGACGATTTGATTGATTTTTAGGGTTTTGATGGATTAAATCATGTTTTATATTATAAGTAACGAGTTTTTAAACAACAAGTTGTTTGTTGATGTTTATCTCGATCAATCGGCGTTTGTACGCCGATATCGAGCGATATTTGGTTGTTTTGCGTGAACGGGACATAAGTTTTAACCTATGCGCGTTCCGTGCGTCGTTTTGACTTTTGTCCGTGATTCGGTTTACGATACTATATATGTTTGCATATAGGTACCCCTCACGTGGACTGCGGACGATAAAGAGGAGGATGGCGACATCATTTTCGGCAGAAAAGGACCAGGTGAGTAGATGTATATCTACGGGGGGAAGTCGGGTGGATGGCGTTTAGCACCCCCGCAAGCGTAGAATAGGAATAAGTACTTATTGTCATTAGGAAGCCAGACGTGACCTTAGAATTTTGGTGAGTAAGACCCTAGTAGTGACCTTAGGTTGGACTGGATTGATTTAGAAAGACCTTACCCGAAGATGAATATCTTGGAAGAGATTCGTAGGTTTCAGGTAGATACACACACACGCACACACTGAGACTTGACATGGTGTATACGTGTATGTGTGTGTGTGTGTAGGACTAGGTGTAGGTATATATATATACACAATACGTATATGTGATACAAGGATGTGATATGATACACGGGGATGAAACAATATAACTGGGCTGATGCCGTGATTCTTGGCTATACAGTCGTGTTATGATGTTAGCGGATCATTAGAAAATGAGATAATGGATTTGTATACTTGAACAATAATAAAGGGCGGTGATGATATTGAAGTATATGGGACACTAAAATAGAACCCGAACCGTAACCTGTGCCTGAAATTCTGATATCATATATAGGTGTCACTTGAGTTCGATATCATATATAGGTGTGACTTGAGTTCGATATCATATATAGGTGTGACTTGATTACGATATGATCTAAGTGTGACTTGATCACAATATGATATATATGACATGATATTTCTAAGGACAAACTAACGATGTATATTTATGCTGGCAATGATATATGATTGATGTATGCGATTATAGTATAGCACCTTGATCTTGACATGTGTTGATGATGATATATTACGAATGATGAGACACGTAGGTAATACTTGACCCGTACCCCGATATTGGGATACCGTACGATGGATTTTACCGTACGAGGCATAAATACGATGATTGATCCGCACTCTTGATTCGAGGAAGCCGTACTACGTACGTGACGCTATTGAGGCTAGATCGCCGACTATTAGAGATATGGATTCAGACCTTAGGTAGACTCTTGTTTCTTATTGACTAGTTTCTTAGGTTTAGTTCCTTAGGAGGTTAGATGGACACTAGTTTAGGCTCGAGTCATATAGTTGTAGTTATACTTGTATATCACAGATGAGTGGTTATTACACATCCGTCTTTACATTCATACCGTAATCATAATGTTGCATGTTCATACATATGTGTTCCCCTCCGAATGGCGGCGCGCAGGACTGCGGTGTCTTGGCGCTGAGATTCGGGGCAGATGCTAATTGGTGCTATCCGTCCACCTCTCCGAAGATGCCAAGTTGATTTATGGCACCGTGTATCGAAGGTTTAGACGGATGCGTCCGATGTAGCAGACTTCGTCAGATTCCCCCTCGTTTGAGGGGTTTTTGATTGTGGGGACGCTCTTCCCTGCAGGCGCAAGCCCCTGCAGTTAATTACGCTACCACATTGCGGTAACAACTTTCTCCTTCTCCAGATGGTCACTTCGTGTCGTGGGTGTTTGTTTTATTTTGTTGCCCGTGGATTGTTTACGGAGACCGAGTTATGTCGTCGCCCGTAGGGCGTGGACTAGTCCAAATCCGTATTATCTTAGATTTGGGTTTGGGGGTTTGGTTTGAGGATACGTTAGCCATATTTGAGGCTAAGATCAACTCAAACGTTTGTTAAGGATACGTTAGTCCAGTTTGAGACTAAGATCAACTTAACGGGATCGTGTAGATCCGACAAAAGAGCAATTGGCTCTAATATTCCAGTTTAGGGACATAGTGGTCCATTAAATTTATGGCCGTCGGGACCCATCACCTCTCTGACGACGTTGAAGGATTACAACGACAGGTGTCAGAGGAGTTCAGAGATGTACCCTTGAGCCAAAGTTGATTAGGGGATCTAGAGTCCAATTTGGGACTAAAGTCTGTTTGAAGGTTTTGGACACGCTAGCCATATTTGAGGCTAAGGTCAACTTAAACGGGATCGTTTAGATCCGACAAAAGAGCATTTGGGCTCTATTGTTCTAGTTTAAGGACATTGCGGTCCATGGGTAGTTTAAGGACGTTGCGGTCCATGGGTAGTTTAAGGACATTGCGGTCCATTGTTAGTTTTAAGACATCTCGGTCAAGGTTAAGGACGTCGTAGTCTATGGGTTTAAGGACCCCACAGTCCATTGTTAGTTTTAAGACATCTCGGTCAAGGTTAAGGACGTCGTAGTCCATGGGTTTAAGGACCCCACAGTCCGGTATGTGCTCTGGATGCTTCACACGGGTTCACTGCCGTGCTTGGCGAGGACCAGGCTCCGCTCTGGACGTTTTCCACGGGGTCAAAGAGTGACATTATCCGCGTTCCACGTAACCAGGAATTTTGCATTAGACGCGGGTTTAAGGACCCCGCAGTCCATATCAATGTGTGGTCGTCGGGACCCGTCACCTCTTTAAAGTCTGAGCCTAGGAAGATAGTGAGCGGACATAGTCGTCGTCGTCTATCATTGACCCAGGCTGCGGCTTATTAAGCGTAGTATTTCTTCAAGAAGCGGCCGTTTATTGGCCTGAAAGGCCTTTCACCGTGCATGTCCATGAGTAGGTAGGCTCCACCCTGGTAGACCTTGTCTATGATGTATGGGCCTTCATAGTTTGGCTCAAATTTTCCCCGCTTGGCACGATTGGGGATCATAGGTCTTTTGACCACTAGTACGAGTTCGCCTTGGCGGAATGTCCTCGGCCTGGTCAATCTTTCGTACGAGCGCGTCATCTTTGCTTTGTAGGCCTCTAGATGTTGTTGCGCTATGAGCCGGGTTTCGTCGAGGGCATCAAGCTCCTCAAGCCGAAGGTGAGCATTTTCTTCGATCGTCAGCTCGTGATGGACTGTTATTCGTAGAGAGGGTAACTCTATCTCGAGGGGGAGCACTGCTTCCGTCCCAAATACCAACGCGTACGGCGTTGTGTTTGTGGCCGTCTTGAATGTAGTTCGATAAGCCCAAAGGGCTTCTTGCAGCCTTTCGTGCCAGTCTCTCTTATTCCTGGAAACGGTCTTTTTTATGATCTTCGTCAAGGTCTTATTGAAGGCCTCGGCCAGACCGTTAGCTCGTGGGTTGTAAACCGAAGAATATCTCCAGTCTATACTGTGCTGCTGTGCGAAGCGGCTAATCTTATGGCTTCGGTAGGCCGGCCCATTATCGGAGATAATCCGCCGTGGAGTTCCGAACCGATAAATGACGTGCGTCTTGAAGAAATGGAGGATATTATCCGTCTTCACTTCCTTCAGTGGTACTGCTTCTGCCCATTTGGAGAAGTAATCAGTCGTTGCCAGGATAAAACGGTGTCCCCGGGATGATGCTGGCTCAATGGGGCCGACTATGTCAGTCCCCCACATTTCAAATGGCCAACTAGCCACCATTGGGTGCAGTGGATTCGGATGTTGGTGGATGAAGTCTCCATGAATCTGGCATGAGTGGCATTGCTTCGCATACTCGAGGCAGTCCTGGATCATCGTGGGCCAGTAATAACCCATCCGTTTAATTTTTAACTTCATCTTTGGGCCTGCTTGGTGAGAACCGCAAAGTCCGTCATGCACTTCCTGAATGACTCTTTCTGCTTCGTCAGGTCCTAAGCATCTCAGCCATAGAGAATCAAACGATCTTTTGTATAGAATATCGTTGACGAGAGCGAAAGATAGAGCTCGTTTCATGAGCTGATGTCTTGAGGACGCTTCTTCGGGCACTCGGTGGGACTTAAAGTAGTCTATGAAGACTTCCTTCCAGTCTTCGGCCTTCTCATGGTCTTTTATTTGTAGGGTCGTCTGCTCAGTCGTTCCCTTCTCTTCGCATGATTCCGGAGACATTTCTGTCGGGGCGAGCACTCGACGGCTTTGTACCACGATTCTGACGTCATCGAGGTTCTCGTCAGCCAGTTCTTTAGCAAGTTTAGCCAACGCGTCTGCTTTGCTGCTTTCCGCGCGCGGTATGTTCTACAAAGTATAGGAGGGAATTTGGGTCAATAGTTGTTGCACCCTTTCGCCGTACTTCACCAACTCCGGCTTGCACGTTTGGTAATCACCATTTATTTGACTAACGACCAGCTGAGAATCCCCGTATATAAGGAGGTCTTCAATTCCCATGTCGATGGCGATCTCGAGGCCTGCTATCAGAGCTTCGTATTCAGCTTCATTGTTTGTCCTCGGCTCTGTTAAGGAGAAGGCGAAGCGCATTATCCCTCCTTGTGGAGTTGCAAAGATGAGGCCTATCCCTGATTTGATCATTGGGATACCTTGTTTCTGTTTCTTTATAGAGGACGCTCCATCGAAATAGAGTTCCCATCGGGTGCTTCCGCTGCTAATCGCATCAAATGCATGCTCGTCCGGAAAATCACAGTTCAGAGGAGAATCGGCCGGTATCGGGTGCTCAGCGAGGAAGTCGGCAATGGCCTGGCCTTTCACTGCCTTGAGAGGTTGATACGTTATCGAGAACTCCATCAAGAGCAGGGCCCACTTAGCGAGTCGTCCCGTCAATATGGCTTTCGACATCAAGTACTTAAGAGGGTCCACCTTCGAAATAAGACGGACTTCATGTGCTAATGCGTAATGTCTAAGCTTTGTTATTGCGAAGATCAACGCCAGGCAGTGCTTTTCAATGGGGGAATAGTTGCTTTCTGCCCCCAGCAGCACTCGACTTAAGTAGTAAAGTGCTCTTTCTTTCCCCTGATCGTTCTCTTGCGCCCATAATGCGCCTAAGGAACCTTCGAGGGCGGTTGTATAAAGAATGAGGGGTTTCCCCTTGACCGGCGCAGCCAACACCGGAGGGTTCTGCAGATACTGCTTGATCTCGTCTAGTGCACCTTGACATTTGTGATCCCAAACGAATGGAGTTCCCTTCTTCATCAGGTAGCTGTAAGGACGGCATTTGCCTGAAAGATTGGCGATAAATCGCCGGATGTATGCGAGCTTCCCTTGGAGAGACCGCAACTGCTTGAGGGTTCTTGGCGGAGGCATTTCCATGATCGCCTTAATCTTTGACGGATCTATTTCAATACCTCGGTGTCGAACGATGAATCCCAGAAATTTGCCCGAGGAGACTCCAAACGCGCATTTGAGGGGATTCATTTTCAAATTATATTGCCGAAGGCGTCGAAATACAGTCTCTAGATGCTTTAAATGATCTTCATATGACATGCTCTTTACTACGAGGTCATCGATATAGCACTCGACGATGTCGTGTATGAGGTCATCAAAGATCTTTGTCATGGCCCTTTGATAGGTAGCGCCAGCGTTCTTTAGACCAAAGAGCATAACCCTGTAGCAAAATATACCCAAAGGGGTGCGGAAAGCGGTGTGCTTCTGGTCTTCGGGATGCATCTTTATCTGATTGTATCCTGACGAACCATCCATAAAGGAGAAAACCTCATGAGTGGACGTGTTATCTATCATTAGCTCGGTTACTGGTACTGGGAAATCATCCTTTGGACAGGCTTTATTGAGATCCCTGAAATCCACGCATATGCGTACCGTCCCATTCTTCTTCATTACCGGGACGATATTAGCGATCCAGTCAGGATATTGGACTTCTTGGATAAATCCAGAATCGATCAGCTTCTTGACTTCGGCGTTGATGCTCATCTCAAGCTCGAGTCGCATCCTCCTTGGTGCCTGCTTGACTGGCTTGATATCTGGGGATATTGCTAATCTATGCACAGCAATCTCCGGATATAATCCTGGCATCTCAGAGTAGTTCCACGCGAAGCAGTCTCTATGCCGTAGAAGCACGTTCTTTAACGCAGCCACCCTCTCTTCGGATAACAGCTCGCTGACAAATGTCGGTCGCGGGTCGTCTGCCGATCCCAACTCAATCTTCTTGAGGTTATCTGCAGTAGTATGTATACCATCTTCCAGTTCTTTCGGAGCGGGCGGAAATTCCGAGATCACCTCATCATCGCTGTTCTCAAAGCACCGGGGAAGGTCATCTACGTTCTCGAGCTCTTCTCCTAATATCGTAATCGTATAGCAAGTGCGAACCCGCTCCCTGGACTGAGGTGGACCCGGTTCTGCTCTTGCGGCCTTGGGTTTGTGCTCTTGTGGCGGCGTTACCATCCAGCCGTTGGATAAAGCGAATCTGCCCTGTTGGTACTGGTCCTCGACCCAGTTCTTGAAAGTGAAGCAGTCTTCGGTAGGATGTCCTATGGCTCGGTGATAAGAGCAATAACTCAGATGAGAAGCCTTGCTAGCTTGCTCAGGATGTCTAGACTCTGGAAGCGTGATCATTTGATGTTTTATAGCGAGGTTGAGTAACCTCTCCGTATTGTCTCGGGGGAAGGAGTACGCTCGACTCATCTTCTTCATGAGGGACAAACCCGAGCTGCTTCTTGATTTATTTCCGTCTCTGCGTCGGGCTTTTCGTACAACGGGTTGACGAGGATAAGCGTCTTTGTCTTTTGCAGCACGTTGAAATAGACGTTGCGTCCTGGCCTTCTCGTAGATGGCCATTTCGCGGTTGTGGTCTTCCCAAGCTTTCTGACCCACTTTCCTGATAGGCTTGCCCATTCGTTCCTCAAACGACGGACTCGGCGCTTTAATCGCGGGGTCTAGTTTTGATGGGGGGTTGGCATCTCCTGACAGGGCGTCCTCCTCTTCATCAAAGGTATATATAGCGTAGCTGCTGTGAGCCCGTTCCCGTTTTCTGGCTCTTGCGTATCCAAGCCCGAGTGTTTCCATCTTCCCGTTGGGCAATTTGCGTTGAGTCCCGGGGACATCCCAAATCCTGTTGTAGAACCGCGCCTGCCGAACGGTCTGTTCTAAGGGTACTCCTTCGCGCTTCAATAGCTTCTTTAATCCATTTGTATAGTATCTGGGCAGACGGATGGGTTGGAGCCTGTCAAGTGTAGCATCCGCGCCATGCCAGATTTCTTTCTCTATTTTCGACTCTGAGGATCGGTAGAATAGGATCACCTTCTCACCCCTTCGCCTGGGAGGGACGTAGAATGTTTGCAGGTCCTGCACATTGTGAGCCTGAAGCGTGTCGAGATCCTTGTAGTGTTCTCGCGGTACCATGGTGATTTGCAAACTATGGTCATCGCCAGGGGGTGCTTGTATTGACAGCCGATTGGAGAACACAACATTAACTTCATCTTCTGAATCACTTCCGAAGACCAACACGAGGGCGGGCGTCCCCAGGTTGTTGCGTTGAGATGGCCCTGCATAAACTATCTCTTCCTCTTCTTCGGTGTCGCTTCCGAAAACGGGGATGGTGGCGACGGTTTTGTTCTCCGGGTTGCGACACCTTTCTGTATCCTCGAAATCTGGCAAAAAGTACTTCGCATCTTCGTATTTGCGGACTTCGTTCACGGAAAATGGGTTTAACTCACCTGTTACGGTATACTCGAAACCATCCTTGAAGTACTTCATACACTGATGTTGTGTAGAAGGGATGATATTGTACTCGTGCAGCTAAGGACGGCCGAGCAAGGCGTTGTAGCAGGTCTTGGCGTCAATGACATGGAATTTGATGTCTGTGACGAGAAGTCCAAAGCGTAATGTTAGTATCACAGATCCGAGAGTCCGTGACGATTGTGAATCGAAACCGGAGATAGTAATTTTGTCACGAGCGAGGTGTTGCACGCTCATGCAGATTTCCTTCAACACCCGAACATTAAGGAGGTTGACGGAGGATCCATTATCCACCAGGATCTTGCCTATCTTGATATCATGGCAGTATCCGGAGACATATAGGGGACGGTTGTGGTCGCACGTCCCGAGAAGGAGGTCTTCATCACCGAAAGTGATGTCGGCCGTATGCACTTCCTCCAGTTCATCCTTCATCTTTTCAGTGGCGAGGAAGGCTTGGAATTGCTCAGGTTCTTGTAACGCCTTAATTAGTGAGTCTCGCGCTTCTTTTGATAATAGGAGGGCATCGAGAATGCTAAGCTAAGAAGGTAGCTTCCTTAGGTGTGCGAGGATGTTATAGTCCACTTTACTCTTCCTAGGAGGGTCTTTGGCAGCCAGCTCTCTCATGACTTGGTCATCTAAAGTGATATCTTCAGTGACCTTTTCCTTTCCCTTATCCTTTCTATTCCCGGGCCCGAGATTCTTTTCTGGGAGTGTGCGATTGCGCAACTGAATGTTCTCGCAGATCTCCGATTCCTCCTCTTTCCCCAACACGGATTCTTTGAAGAGAGGGCCCAGAGCGATTTCTTCATCAGAGTCTCTCCCAAAGGTGAGAACTTGTGACCCCCTGGCGTTTACCATGTAACAGTTGCCAGTAGCTCTGTCGTGCCCATCGATAGTACTTCTTCGCTCCCGACGGCTCTTGCGTTTCATGCGCTTAACATGTTGCCGACGAGCGACATATCCTTGCCACCATATCTTAAAGGCGTCGCACTCCTCCGTGGGGTGTGAGATTTTCCGGTGATATGCGCAATAGTCAGGGTGCCTCTCCACCCCATCGTGTGTGTTTCCTTCCGAGGGTGGTAGCTTCATTCCCATTGACATGGCTTTGGCAAACCTTTTCTTCGTCTTGAATATCTTCTTGTCTACTTCGGATGCCTTTCGCTCTGGTAGTTCAACTCTTTCGTTCAGCCGCCCGCATTTGGCTCCTTCCGATGTGGCCATCTCACGCTCCTGGTCCGCTTTACATTTTAGACGAATCTCGTCTAGAAAAGCGTCGATCATTTCGTCTGTTGGCCATGCACGCTTTGGTACAGGCTCTGCCTCCAGCTTTTTAGTGCCAGGAGTTTTCCCATCATCGGTAAACGAGTGGGAGATTACGTTACAACTCGCCACATATCCTTCGGATTCATCCGACGAGCTTTCTCCATCATCTTCCTCTTGAAAGATGTGTTTGAGGAACTCTTGCAGTGTGACAGGAGTTCGCGCCTTTTGATTGTATTCTTCCAACGCGTCGATTTTCTTCTGCAAGTTCGTGTGTTCGTTTCCAAGCTTCACGGGCTTCTTGGATTTCTTCTTCTTTTTCTTCGAAGATTTTGACGGTTGGGCGTGAGTATTTGGGCCCTTATCGCGAATCTTCGTAATTGGGCGGGGCTTCAACATTCCTTCGATAATTTGAGGTTCAAGAGGGTCCTTCCATTCGATCGCAGGGCACGCATGAAGGTCTCTCAGCATTCTTTTGGTTTTAGTTGATAGCACGACCTCCCATGGAGCTTCTTCAATAAAAGAACATGTTGCCCCCGGTGTATCCGCTTTCCTAGGAGCGTGCGGCTGTGGTGGGTTCACCTTCCACTTTTCGGACAGTACAAACTTCCCCTGGAGGTACTGGTCTTCAATCCATCCTTTGAAGACGAAGCAATCTTCAATCGGATGGCCTACCGTTTGATGGTAAGGGCAATAGTTAGGGTTATTCACCTCGGCGGGTTGCGGCGGTCGCCTTGGATTTGGCAGGTTTATAAGTCTGTTGCGTATTGCCAGCTCGAATAGCCGTTTCGTCTTGTCCCGTGGGAACGAGTAGGGACGCTTCATCTTCTCATTATAATACCGACGCCTTTCCTCCAGTTGATCTGCCGGTTTCGGGGCGTTAGGTTGCTGTTGGGCATTCGCAACAAAGGTTGCTCTTCCTTTACCCTTGTCATTCCGAGGTTCCGACTTCGGGGGAGGTGGTCTATGACCCATCTGGTCCATCTGAGCCAACTTGTCGATCAAAGCCTGGAATGTGGTTGGCTTAAAGAACATCATAAACTGGGAGATAGTTGCGTGGGGGTCTAGGGTTCCCACAAACATGCCCACTGCGGGTGCTTCCTCGATGCGTTGTTCACATCTCGACCACAAATTCCGCCAGCGTATAGCATACTGGACCCAGGTTTCTCCTGGTTTTACCCTGGCGTTAATCAATGCAGTTATTGGAGTGCGTTCGCTGGAACTTGCGAATCGCTGAGTGAATAACAACTCCATTTCAGCGAACGTTTTGATAGAATCGTTCGGGAGTTCCGAATACCATTCGAACGCAGTTTCCGATAAGCTGCCCACGAACTGGCGGAGCAACAGTTTATCATCACCGCCGGTGTTACCGCAGAGGGCCCGGAACTGGGCGACATGTTGATGGGGATTGCCGGTCCCCTTATACACGTGGAATTTTGGTATCGTATAGCCTTGCGGGTATTTGATTTGGTCGTACCAGCTCGGATACGGCCGCCCCGTTTTCACGACTTGACCAGCTGCCTCAGTCGCGTGATGAACCCGGATTTGCTGGGCTATGTAGTCAGCCAAGTCAGCCTTAGAGATTGCTTCCTCCTTGGCCGTTGAGAGGGCTGGTGGTGGATTTGACGTTTCTCCTCGGTCGTCTTCAAGAACGATTGGGGGATCCTCGGCGGGTAAGTCCTGCTGGATCATCATTCCTATCATATCTTGGAAGAGAAGGCACATCCGTTGTATGTTGGCCGCTTGTTCAGCAGCCTCTTTGTCCTTTTTCTCCAGTGTCCGGCGAAGGAATTCAGCGTCGGTTTCTTCCTCCCGGCGTGCGTCTGAGGACGTTTCTGGGTTTTCTTTTGGCCCGGTGAGCGCGGCCATAGCATTCATCATTTCTTGAAGCTTTTGTTGCTGCTCCTGGGCCTTCGTCACGGATCGGGTTAGCGGTCGGTGGCCCGTAGAAGTGCGGCTTTCCTCTTTTCCAGAGGCCATGTAAACAGTGTGCACCACCATGCCCCCAGACTTAGGGCGTCTGGGCTCAGTGCTTTTAGCCGTCGTTGCATGCTGTGGGGTCTTCTCTGGCCTCCTCCTTTTATGAGTCAGTTGATCAACAGCCTTTTGGGGTTTAGCCTGGTGACCAGCTTCGGGTTGGATTTTCAGCTTCTTGTGCTGGCGGGAGAAGTTTAGATCGATGATCGAGTCTCGGGCCTGCCGCCAAACCTTATAGATTTTGGAAGACAGCCGTTGAGGAGATCGGGGCTGTTCGGGTTTTATTTCCACAACCTTTTTTAATGGGGGAGGAGACCTCTTCAGCACTGCAGTAGCAGAATTCCTTCGCACCTTATTTAGCATTTCGAAGCTGTTCCCAGTTGGAACAGCAGCATTAACTTCTGCCACCGGGGCCGATGGAGTCAACCCGGAGGGGTAGTTGCCCCCAGCCTTCCTTACTCGGCGCCAATGGCGACGTCGAGCGTGTCGAGCGGATGGCGTAGGGTCAGCGGTAAGAATGGTTTCGTCTTGCCCCCTGTGTAGGTGGGGGGTCGCTGTTGGTGTTAGCCTGTCAAAGACCGACGTCCTTTGGGCAGCAGGAGCGGGAGCTGGAGCCGTCAATCTTGTAAAGACCGACCTTTTGGCCGGAGAAGCTGCCTTAACGATTTCGGGAGCAGGAGCAGCCACTTTCTTAGAAGCAGCCTTCTCTGAGATTGTAGGCCCCATGATGGGTTTGCAGGATTTCTGGCCCAATCTAGAGAAGACCGAGGCGTTGACGTTAGGCGACTCGTTGAGAGGAGCCGCGACAGGGGTGAGACGATCAAAGACCGACTTCTTGAGAGCTTCCGTTGTCAGCACCGGAGCGGTGAAGTTTGTCGGCGGGAGCATGGTCCCGAAGAACAATCCTGTGGTGGCGCGAGTGACCTGTTCCACGGGCATTGTGAATAGCGAAGCAGCTTGGGGTCCGTAGGCTATACCTCCTGGCAAGGCAGAGCGTTGGTTGCAATTGCAGTCTGAGCGGTTGGAGAATTTCACGGAAGTAGAAGCCATCGATCCTTTGCTTTCTGCAATAAGCGAGACGCCAATTCTTAGTATCTTGAAACCCAAGGGCAACCATTAGCGAACCGCGATTGGTTCGCGAGTCACGACACACGAAGCGTGGAGTGGAAAGAGGAAAAGGTCCCACCGGGCGTGCCAGAATCTGTTCCCCTCCGAATGGCGGCGCGCAGGACTGCGGTGTCTTGGCGCTGAGATTCGGGGCAGATGCTAATTGGTGCTATCCGTCCACCTCTCCGAAGATGCCAAGTTGATTTATGGCACCGTGTATCGAAGGTTTAGACGGATGCGTCCGATGTAGCAGACTTCGTCAGATTCCCCCTCGTTTGAGGGGTTTTTGATTGTGAGGACGCTCTTCCCTGCAGGCGCAAGCCCCTGCAGTTAATTACGCTACCGCATTGCGGTAACAACTTTCTCCTTCTCCAGATGGTCACTTCGTGTCGTGGGTGTTTGTTTTGTTTTGTTGCCCGTGGATTGTTTACGGAGACCGAGTTATGTAGTCGCCCGTAGGGCGTGGACTAGTCCAAATCCGTATTATCTTAGATTTGGGTTTGGGGGTTTGGTTTGAGGATACGTTAGCCATATTTGAGGCTAAGATCAACTCAAACGTTTGTTAAGGATACGTTAGTCCAGTTTGAGACTAAGATCAACTTAACGGGATCGTTTAGATCCGACAAAAGAGCAATTGGCTCTAATGTTCCAGTTTAGGGACATAGTGGTCCATTAAATTTATGGCCGTCGGGACCCATCACCTCTCTGACGACGTTGAAGGATTACAACGACAGGTGTCAGAGGAGTTCAGAGATGTACCCTTGAGCCAAAGTTGATTAGGGGATCTAGAGTCCAATTTGGGACTAAAGTCTGTTTGAAGGTTTAAGGACACGCTAGCCATATTTGAGGCTAAGGTCAACTTAAACGGGATCGTTTAGATCCGCCAAAAGAGCATTTGGGCTCTATTGTTCTAGTTTAAGGACATTGCGGTCCATGGGTAGTTTAAGGACGTTGCGGTCCATGGGTAGTTTAAGGACATTGCGGTCCATTGTTAGTTTTAAGACATCTCGGTCAAGGTTAAGGACGTCGTAGTCCATGGGTTTAAGGACCTCACAGTCCATTGTTAGTTTTAAGACATCTCGGTCAAGGTTAAGGACGTCGTAGTCCATGGGTTTAAGGACCCCATAGTCCGGTATGTGCTCTGGATGCTTCACACGGGTTCACTGCTGTGCTTGGCGAGGACCAGGCTCCGCTCTGGACGTTTTCCACGGGGTCAAAGAGTGACATTATCCGCGTTCCACGTAACCAGGAATTTTGCATTAGACGCGGGTTTAAGGACCCCGCAGTCCATATCAATGTGTGGTCGTCGGGACCCGTCACCTCTTTGAAGACATTGAGGGATTACAATGCCAAGTATCAAAGGAGTGAAGAGATGTACCCTAGAACCGGAATGACTTAAATAGTCTTTGGCCCAATTTGGGATCAAGACCGATTAATTATGTTATGAGCCCATTGGCCCAGTTAATCACAAATTGAGGACTTATGGCCATCTTAGGCTAAGTCCAATCAGGAGAGGCTTTGCCTCCATCCATTTAGCCAATTGGGCCAATGTCTAGTGTTAAACACTCCAGAGCAATCAGTGTTGAACACTGGGAATGAGGTTGACAAGTTAGTGTTTAACACTAAAAGATAATTGGTGTTAAACACCAGCAACAAGGCTTTCAAATTAGTGTTAAACACTAAAACAGATCAGTGTTGAACACTGCAAATAAAGCTTTTTAATTAGTGTTGAACACTAAGGCCCAACAGTGTTTTAACACTGGGTTCGAGAGTTTCAATTTAGTGTTAAACACTAAGGCAAGAGGGGTCACGTGGCAACACGTGAGAGCGCCCTCCCTTTATTTATTCTGCTGAGATTACTGCGTCTTTCAGAGCGTCACGTGCCATCACGTGATAGGCATTCAAACGCTTATATGTTAAAGCTTCTGCCGGGGATCACGTGGGTCACGTGGGGGACTGCCTCAAAGGGGCTTTCTGTAGATCTTTTAGGGGGGTCACGTGGTGGCACGTGACCCTGCCTTCATGTATTTTGTTTAGAGGCTCTGTTAATCTTTTTTCAGGAATTAAATTCCTCGAGCTTTAAATTTCAGAGGAATTAAATTCCTACTTCCTTTTGAAGACTTATATTCTGGAGTAGAGTTGAACTCTGAATCTTCCGTAGGAATTAAATTCCTCGTATATGTGAAGAACTGAATAGGGTTAAACCCTAATAAAAGCTTTTAAGGAATTGAATTCCCATTCCCTGTTAAATGATGATTAAGGGAATTAAATTCCCGTTGTTTCAATAGAACTAAGTTCTTAATTAGGGTTAAACCCTGTTTCTCTCTGTTCTGAAGGAATTAAATTCCCATGACACAGGGTCAAGCCCTAATTTTATTTCAAAGGAATTAAATTCCTATAGTTCTGTGAGAATTAAATTCTCGCGTTTCCATTCCCTCTCTATGTTTTGGATCTGCATGGCAGGATCTCAACCCATTGAGAATTAAATTCTCAACCTAAAGGGGAGATGTGCACTTTGCAAATCCTCTATCAAAGAGAGAAGAAATATGTTCTTCTGTTTTTATATTATCAGAGTTAAACTCTGTCGAGAATTAAATTCTCCTTCTTTCAAAAAGCCTTCCCTTTCTTACCTAGGGTTTTCTTTTGCAGAAGATCCAAGTTCCTCGAAGTATCAAGGCTCTCTCTCTTTTTCTTCCCTCTGCGTATCTATATCTCGTTTTTTGTATATCTTGGCTCCTATTTATAGGAGAAGCAGCCGAGTCAATTAGTTTTTTGACGAATCTTCATTGAGAGATTTGATTTGCATCCATCATTCGTTTTGGACCTTTGGATTATTAGGTGAATTTTATTCACCATTGGATTTCAAATCCAAGGATTCTCCTTTGTTATTTCGGTTAGATTTAAAGGGGAAATCTTTCCAAACTCGAGATTTTTCCATAGATAGATGATATTTCATCACCTCTGAATGTTTAATTCGATTGGTTCCAGATAATCGCTTTCCTTTGGAAAGATTTGATTCTCCTTCAGAATTTAATTCTGTTAACAAAATGGGCTTTGAAAGCCGGTCACGTGTGACCACGTGACCCATGGTCACGTGTGGGCACGTGACCCCCTTGGAACGAGCCTTCCTCTTTCTTTTGCGCTCTGTCTTCTGATTGCTGCTTAACCGTCACGTGCCACCACGTGACCCCTGGTCACGTGTGAGCACGTGACCCTTGTCTGGAGCCTCTTTCCTTGGTTCAACTGGAGAACTAGTCTTCTGCTTTGAACGTCACGTGCCAAAACGTGACCCTGGTCACGTGGGAGCACGTGACCTCTTCTGAAGCCTTTTCCTTGACTTGATCAGGGAACCGGTGTGCCTTTGACGCTTGCATTTAAATGTCACGTGTCGCCACGTGACCCTGGTCACGTGGGAGCACGTGACTCTTTCTGAAGCCCCTTTTCTTCAACGTAGTCAGGAAACTGAACTTGCCTTGATGATGTGCTTAGGTGTCACGTGCCAACACGTGACCGCTAGTCACGTGTAAGCACGTGACCCTCTTCTGAAGCTTTTCCCAGAAGCTTTCCTGATTTTAAATCAGGAAACAATATGTTTCTATAGTCAGTATAAAACTCTGCATGTTAGGACACCAGCACCATTACCGATGATGCGCATATTCCACGCACACTTATTTGCCGGCTCACTCACATCATCATCGGTAATTGCTATGTCACGTACACTTTAAATCATATTATTTTTTATTGATAGAATTAGCTAACAGCTAGATCGATATAATATTGTGATTACTCTCTGGTGTTAGTATAGACATGGTATTTATTGCTTAGACATTTCATGCATTCGCATTTTCATGTTATCATGCAGTATTATGGGGCATATGCCGACACTTATCATATACTTACTCATGATTTTGGGATTTTGGATTTCTATAAGATTTCTGGATTTTTGGGGAAAACCGCAAGAATATATAAAAAAAAACCTCTCTCTCTCCCCCTCTCTTTTTAAAACATAAGATGCGGTTTTCTCGTGATGTATGTGTCGTCCACCATGAGATTTCATGTTTTCTGTTGGATTTCGAAACCCGATTCGAGGAGTGGATGAACCGTCTAGGGTACATGGTGGGCCCGGTATGGTACCCTGAGGCAAGACGATCGAGTTGTAGACGATGAGCCTGGCAGGGGAAGACTACCTACCGGTGATGTCTGGTGCGGCGGATATCCGGAGGATACCGACCGTTGTCGTGAGATTTGATGATATGGGCCGATCCGGACTGACGGAGCCCGAGATATTGAGACTATGAGACATTGAGATTATGAGGTATTGAGACTTGAGATTTACATGTTTTATGTCGATGCTTGACACGAATTTCCATGGATTTCATCGTTGATATTTCAGATTTCTATACACATTTTACTATGATAAAAGTTAAAGATTTCTTATACAGATATATCTGGATTTCAGGATTGGTTATTTTACATTCATGGTGCATGCATACTCATTCACATGGCTTAGTACTATATGAGGCACTAACACAAGCACGGAGCATTTGCACTTACACGTAGCTTATTATTCTGCCTTTACTTGATGACTAGTAGTATATTAGTATATTATTATAGCCTAGGACAACGTCGTGCATTCGATTTCTTTTCGCGGATATCTTCTACTCACGAGTTGGCAACTCACCCCTGTTATGCCAAATTTTATTACAGGTTCGATGTACAGGTTTTCCTGACAGCTTGTTGGCACATCTTTTCATTCAGGGTGATTTGCACGGTAGGTTGGTTCACTTGTATCTAGACCTCCATTGTACTTTTATTATTTCATTTGTATCTAGAAAGCTCCATCAACCAAACTTGTATTACTTGATAAGTTTACTGGACCGGTTATTTATTTCGACCTTAGAGTCGCGCTTGTATTATTATGGTATCTGGTGGATTTGTTTTCTTTTAAGTTTTGAGCCTCGCCCTTTGGCGTTGTATACTATTGTGCATTGGTGTGGTTGTTTCCGCATTTTTGCGTAGAGCTAGCTCCCGTTTGGGGATGCTTTTTTATTGTTTGTGTATATTATACTTGTTGTACCCGTTTGGGGGCCAGTTTTTACAAAGGAGACTCTGTCGAATTTTTTGAGAAATTGGATGTTGCTTTTAAATTTGTTCTTCATGTTTTCCTTTACTTCTTCTTCTTTTATGGTTTAGATTTCTGGGCTTCGGCTTACTTAGATTACGTTGCGCCTCTAGACGCTTCATAATCTAAGTGCCGGTCATGTTCCGTACTTTCGGGTCGTGACAAAGTTGGTATCAGAGTGCTAGATTTAACCTTGTATAAGTCTAAGTGACCCTTGGTTGATGGAGTAGGCGACTTAGGTTGAGTGACGTACCGTGGGTATGATCCGCGGCATACTTACGATATGCTACTCTTCTTAAGTAGCCTTAGGATGTACATTTGTTTGCACCGCATTTCATTCGTTCCTTTGATCTATCTTCGTCGATATCGGAGGGTGGTTTCTGTTACCACGGGTGCACGGGCAGAAGAAGCTGCGGCTCGAATGCGATAACCATTAGGGTATCGGTTATTCTTGAGGATTGAAGCATTGTTTAGCGTGTGGGAGAAGGGTATTTACATGCCGTCCATACGAAATTAAAGGATTCGAACGATTGTCAGAAACCCATTTTCCCAAAGTTTAAAGTATTCGGAAGAACATGCAGGTATTTCGATGGACCCTCTAGAAGAATGAAACCCTAACTCGACATAATGACCACGAGAACGCCCTTGAACCTTAGGGTTTACGGCAGTTCCGCAGTGCCATTAGTGAGGCTTGGGTTTGCCCTTCTACGGCTGGACCATCGATGCTGGGGTATGTACCGGATATTTTTTAAACTGTACTTGATTGTTGAGCTCTCGGGGAATTATGGGATTTTGATGGATCGATCGAAAAGTTTAATGTAGTCCGGATATCAGGTGAAAGGATCGACTACGTGGGAGACTCTAAATATGAGTATTGCCGTTAGTAGCGCAGTCAGCACACCTATGAAGAGACGAGTTCGAAGCAGTCGACATCAGAGAAAAGAGGCGCACATTGACGATAGTGTTTACGATTGTGATTTGGTGATTTGCATTTCATATTTTCGTTGGTTGGATTTTGGTATTTTGAGGACTTTGTTCCACGATTGGTATTTCTTATGTGTACCTTCATTACATTCTATTTGTGTTTCATATATTAGTAGTATTGATGTTGTTTAGTACAGTGCACTTGATTTGGTTTTTATATATTTTGAGATTTTGATTTGATTTCATGCATATGGTTACACATGATTTTGACATATGCTTCGACCTAGTTTTCATGCATTTTCGTACTGTGATTTCGATTTTGATATTCGGTGTATGTTTTCGTGCACCATGTGCACCTGATTGAGATTTTTGCGCACTTGATGCGATTTTGTGCACACCAGATGCACTAAATCGGGGTTATGTGCAGATTAGATGCACCTGATATTGAGTCGTGCACGCCCGTTGCACTTGACAGATGTTTTCGGTGCACACCTGTTGCACTTAGTTTCATTTTTGTGTGTATTCGTGATATCTGTATTTGGTTTCGATTTCAGTGCGCACCGGACGCACATGATATTTTTATGATGTGATTGGGATTGAATTCAGTTTAAGCAGTATGCTTTTATAATCATTACTATTGATTTGATAACCAGGCGGGACGTGTATGTTAAATAAAAGATATATATATATATAGCTATTTTTTTTAAAAATAAACGTCCGCTACTTATACCGTGACACGTGCATTACACGGCGATTTTCAAAAGGGGTTCTTGCGTGCTTCTTTATCCAGATATTTGGACGGTTTTACTATGATGCGCACTATATATAAGTTATAGATTGATGTAAAATATGTTGGTTTTTCATATTGAGTTTGGATATTTTATTTTCACCATAACTCCGATGATTGCGTTATAGTTGACGGAGTTGATTTTAGTTATGTATTGATGATTTCGGAGCCCCGACGATTTGAGTGTTTTGGCCGAATGTTTTAGTAATTGGCGGGGAGTTTTAATTTAAATTCGGGAACCGAATTTCTTAAAGGGGGGAAGATTGTAACGTTTTAAAATAAATAAATAAATAAATAAATAAATTTAAGTGAATTTTATGATTTTCGGTAAAGCAAAACGCAGTTTTCGTAAAATTAAACCGTAATTATTTTTTATTATAAATTTGAAAATACCTATTTTAATTATGTAATTAATAGTAAATAGTGTTTATTTAGTCACTTATAAATTTTTAGTTTAATTAAATATTTTTGCTAAATTAATTATTTTAAATATTAACATAAGCTTTATTTATACACTAAATTAGTGTAAATTACAAATTTAAATCGGTTTAATTTGCAAAAGTGAACCATTACATATTGGAATCAAGTGTGTTTCATGCAAATTTCATTTTCAAAATTTGCCATGGTTCTAGACCATTCTATGTTAAAATTAGTTAGGAAATTAAATAATTATTATTAATTTATGAAAAGACATAAGTGTATGTAATTATATTGTGAACCTTCTACACTTTTCTTCACCTTTTCTCACTCTCCTCTCTTTTCCTCACCTCATGGCCGGCCTTACCACCATGGGCAGCCCCAAAAATTTCCCCCCGTCATTTTTGCATTAAAAATCATCAAAATCCTACAAAAATTCAAATAAAAATCCACAAAATCCTAATTAATTCCTACCCTCTATTCTTTGCTCATTTTTATATGGATTTTGGAGATGGAAAGCATTCATTTTGTAGGCTTATTTTCATGTTTGGATTTCATGTTGTGGAGGTATAAATCTTCTTCTTTTGATTTATTGTTATTTAATGTTTCATTCTAGCATAATTAGAATTAATAAATTAATTCTATCTTCAAGTTTTAAAAATTCAAGTTAGGGTTATAAAATTAAGTTATAATTTTTATTAATTAAGTAGGGTTATAATAACTAGTCTAACATTTTTAGAAATGGAAAATCTTGTATTGTTGTTGAATTATAATTTGTTCATTTCAATTTGTTTAAATTAAGTATTTTTGCAAACTAGATTTCTATAAGTTATATATATTGGTGAGATAAAATTCCAATTAATATTTGTAACACTAGATTGTGCTTTTAAATAGGATATTAACTTGTTAGTGGAATGAAAAACTTAAATTGGTTACTAGTTTCTATTGATAATTGAAAAATAGTAATAAAAATGCTATTTTTGCTAACTAGAATTTGGAAATTCTTAAATAAATGAGGTTTAAAATCTAAATTATGATTTCATTATATTATTATCATCATGACTTGTAGTTTAATACATTAATTCATGCAAAATCAAGTTTAGTTGTGATATTGTGAAATTTTGCTTAAAAGTATCGAAATCGGGCAAGTTTGCAAACTAGAATTTTCCAATTAATACAATTGGGGCGTTAAAAATATAGTAATGGGTTGTATAATCTAGTTATGCTATTTAATGAGTTTTATGACCATTAGTTTGATTTTAATGTCAAGTTTTGAAGTAAAACGGTAAATTGGCGTTTTCGGGCTTTTCGAAATCGGACGATTTGATTGATTTTTAGGGTTTTGATGGATTAAATCATATTTTATATTATAAGTAACGAGTTTTTAAATAACAAGTTGTTTGTTGATGTTTATCTCGATCAATCGGCGTTTGTACGCCGATATCGAGCGATATTTGGTTGTTTTGCGTGAACGGGACATAAGTTTTAACCTATGCGCGTTCCGTGCGTCATTTTGATTTTTGTCCGTGATTCGGTTTACGATACTATATATGTTTGCATATAGATACCCCTCACGTGGACTGCGGGCGATAAAGAGGAGAATGGCGACATCATTTTCGGCAGAAAAGGACCAGGTGAGTAGATGTATATCTACGGGGGGAAGTCGGGTGGATGGCGTTTAGCACCCCCGCAAGCGTAGAATAGGAATAAGTACTTATTGTCATTAGGAAGCCAGACGTGACCTTAGAATTTCGGTGAGTAGGACCCCAGTAGTGACCTTAGGTTGGACATGATTGATTTAGAAAGACCATACCCGAAGATGAATATCTTGGAAGAGATTCGTAGGTTTTAGGTAGATACACACACACGCACACACTGAGACTTGACATGGTGTATACGTGTATGTGTGTGTGTGTATGTGTGTATATAGGACTAGGTGTAGGTATATATATATATCTACACAATACGTATATGTGATACAAGGATGTGATATGATACACAGGGATGAAACAATATAACTGGGCTGATGCCGTGATTCTTGGCTATACAGTCGTGTTATGATGTTAGCGGATCATTAGAAAATGAGATAATGGATTTGTATACTTGAACAATAATAAAGGGCGGTGATGATATTGAAGTATATGGGACTCTAAAATAGAACCCGGACCGTAACCTGTGCCTGAAATTCTGATATCATATATAGGTGTCACTTGAGTTCGATATCATATATAGGTGTGACTTGATTACGATATGATCTAAGTGTGACTTAATCACAATATAATATATATGACATGATATTTCTGAGGACAAACTAACGATGTATATTTATGCTGGCAATGATATATGATTGATGTATGCGATTACAGTATAGCACCTTGATCTTGACATGTGTTGATGATGATATATTACGAATGATGAGACACGTAGGTGATACTTGACCCGTACCCCGATATTGGGATGCCGTACGATGGATTTTACCGTACGAGGCATAAATACGATGATTGATCCGCACTCTTGATTCGAGGAAGCCGTACTACGTACGTGACGCTATTGAGGCTGGATCGCCGACTATTAGAGATATGGATTCAGACCTTAGGTGGACTCTTGTTTCTTATTGACTAGTTTCTTAGGTTTAGTTCCTTAGGAGGTTAGATTTCTTAGGTTTAGTTCCTTAGGAGGTTAGATGGACACTAGTTTAGGCTCGAGTCATATAGTTGTAGTTATACTTGTATATCACAGATGAGTGGTTATTACACATCCGTTTTTACATTCATACCGTAATCATAATGTTGCATGTTCATACATATGTTTCTATAGTCAGTATAAAACTCTGCATGTTAGGACACCAGCACCATTACCGATGATGCGCATATTCCACGCACACTTATTTGCCGGCTCACTCACATCATCATCGGTAATTGCTATGTCACGTACACTTTAGATCATATTATCTTTTATTGATAAAATCAGCTAACAGCTAGATCGATATAATATTGTGATTACTCTCTGGTGTTAGTATAGACATGGTATTTATTACTTAGACATTTCATGCATTCGCATTTTCATGTTATCATGCAGTATTATGGGGCATATGCCGACACTTATCATATACTTACTCATGATTTTGGGATTTTGGATTTCTATGAGATTTCTGGATTTTTGGGGAAAACCGCAAGAATATATTAAAAAAAACCTCTCTCTCTCCCCCTCTCTCTTTAAAACATAAGATGCGGTTTTCTCGTGATGTATGTGTCGTCCACCATGAGATTTCATGTTTTCTGTTGGATTTCGAAACCCGATTCGAGGAGTGGATGAACCGTCTAGGGTACATGGTGGGCCCGGTATGGTACCCTGGGGCAAGACGATCGAGTTGTAGACGATGAGCCTGGCAGGGGAGGACTACCTACCGGTGATGTCTGGTGCGGCGGATATCCGGAGGATACCGACCGTTGTCGTGAGATTTGATGATATGGGTCGATCCGGACTGACGGAGCCCGAGATATTGAGACTATGAGACATTGAGATTATGAGGTATTGAGACTTGAGATTTACATGTTTTGTGTCGATACTTGACACGGATTTTCATGGATTTCATCGTTGATATTTCAGATTTCTATACATATTTTACTATGACAATAGTTAAAGATTTCTTATATAGATATATCTAGATTTTAGGATTGGTTATTTTACATTCATGGTGCATGCATACTCATTCACATGGCTTAGTACTATATGAGGCACTAACACAAACACGGAGCATTTGCACTTACACGTAGCTTATTATTCTGCCTTTACTTGATGACTAGTAGTATATTAGTATATTATTATAGCCTAGGACAGCGTCGTGCATTCGATTTCTTTTCGCAGATATCTTCTACTCACGAGTTGGCAACTCACCCCCGTTATGCCAAATTTTATTACAGGTTCGATGTACAGGTTTTCCTGACAGCTTGTTGGCACATCTTTTCATTCAGGGTGATTTGCACGGTAGGTTGGTTCACTTGTATCTAGACCTCCATTGTACTTTTATTATTTCATTTGTATCTAGAAAGCTCTATCAACCAAAGTTGTATTACTTGATAAGTTTACTGAACCGGTTATTTATTTCGACCTTAAAGTCGCGCTTGTATTATTATGGTATCTGGTGGATTTGTTTTCTTTTAAGTTTTGAGGCTCGCCCTTTGGCGTTGTATACTATTGTGCATTGGTGTGGTTGTTTCCGCCTTTTTGCGTAGAGCTAGCTCCCGTTTGGGGATGCTTTTTTATTGTTTGTGCATATTATACTTGTTGTACCCGTTTGGGGGCCAGTTTTTACAAAGGAGACTCTGTCGATTTTTTTGAGAAATTGGATGTTGCTTTTAAATTTGTTCTTCATGTTTTCCTTTACTTCTTCTTCTTTTATGGTTTAGATTTCTGGGCTTCGACTTACTTAGATTACGTTGCGCCTCTAGACGCTTCGTAATCTAAGTGCCGGTCACGTTCCGTACTTTCGGGTCGTGACACCCGTGCTCCATAGATGCTGAGAAATCTCAGCTATAGGATGGCTCAGAGACGAGCAAAGAAGCTGAGAAAGCTCGGCTATAGGATTGCTCAGAGACGAGTTATTGACTGATGGTTAAGCGAGAGGGAATGTATCCAGGAGAGGCCCCCCAAAGGTCGTATGCTACTTCGGAGGTGAAGTCCCGAGGAATGTCCCCCTTGCACGGTACTTATCTCTGCTCCGTAGACTTTAAGTTACCAGTTGGTGCACATGGAAGACTTGACATCCGCCATGTGCCTTGATCCGGGAAATCCTTACTCGTGAGCACCATCACATTGAATAATTTCTCATGCCGCACGTATGCCGAAGTTTCCATGACCATCAACATCTCAACTAAAAGATTCCATGTGAGAAACTTAATGGTGATGTAAAAAATTGCGCACATTGAATCAAATCAGTGGATCCCTCCATACATCTGTGTGACAGGGAGAACTTGTAGTTGGGCACCAAAATTATCCAACCAAAACTCTCTTCGCATTGGTTCAGACCCTCATAACCCACAACAACCCCACAATCTAATTCTCATTCCACATCCGGGGTCTCCTGAATATGAGTACTAGGATCATAATTCCCTTAAAAGGAAAGAGATTAAAATTGAAGGGAAATTAAAAAAAAAATAGGAAGAAGATTAATGAACTAGTCACAGGCATACCTTACAAAAGCATCTTACTTTTTTTCTTTTTTCAGAATTGTTACATGCTTGTGTAATCGTCTACAATTGCATAAAAGAGCGAACGAATATTAATCGAGTTATTCTCTATAGTATGAAAAGACATAAACTAAAAAACACTATTGCATCAAGAGACTTGAATTATGATCACATTTGTTCGCTATATTAAATATCTTTCTTATCACTATCAAAAGAAGAAATTTGAATATAAAATCACATTTAGAAGAAAGTACTATTGTTTCTGTAGCATATAACATATTTTTCTCAAACCTAATACAATCAAGTGGATTCCAATACATCGACAGATACATTAAAATCGTATCAGAGCCATTTGATAATTTTATTTTGAAAATCAGAACAAGCATTTTGAAAATAGTTTTAATAAGTTAATAATGTTATGCTTGATTTGGAATGACACGAACAATAATCTCTCTACAATATTAGACATTACATGTATTTCTTTTAGTCAATAAGATTTTTGTGGTGTACTGCCAGGAGCTAATTATCTAACTAACAGATGGAAGAGCATGCACCTAAGTCATGAGAATTTTAAGAAAACTTTACAAGTTCAAAACATACAGCGAGTTATCAATTTAAACAGTCTGCGTTTTATTCCTAGGAAACAAAAAAAGAAAAAGAAAACAAGAAAAAGGGAAAGAAAGAAAAATCAGAACACTATATATAGTTACGTTATAATTTTTGCAACCACAGGATCTCAAATGGAAAACTCCACAACCAATAGAGACACGTACCCTGCACATTCACCATATGAAAACCAACCCCCTACGTGTTTTAAAAAACCCCCACTCTTTCCTCTCATTATTTCCTTCAACTCTCTGCTCAACAAAGATTGCAAGCTTCACAGTATGGAGCCAACAAACAAATCAAAAGAGCTTCAAGAGATGTCGAAGGGTAGCAAAGAGGAGGCATATTCCGGCGAATGTCTGGGAAGAGAGAGGCTGAAGAGGCTCAGAACGGAGATGAGTGGCCGGGTTTGGGTCCCTGACATGTGGGGCCAGGAGGGGTTCTTGAAGGAGTGGGTTGATTGCGCCGCCTTCGACAGCTCCCTTGTGCCTGAGGGCATCGTATCCGCGCGCGCGGCGCTCGTGAGAGATTGCCGGAGAGCCGACTCAGGGGGGTTTGGGATAGAGAACCGTTGCTAATTTGGGAAAATGTTTTAATTTGTGTCGATTTTTTGTCTAGCATATGCATGAAATAATAATATGGATATGTTATTTTGAATCAAATCTTTGTGTAGAGTTTCTTTTGTTTGATATTGTGTTTGATAGGGTTTAGATCCTCTCCGGTTCTCAAAAGATCGGTACCTAGGGCTGTTAATCGAGCCGTCCGTTTCAGCCAAATTGACCTCGAACCCGTTTGAACTGAAACTGAGATCAAGCTCATCAAAGCTTGGCTCGTTTTACTAGTCAAAAGTGCTTGGTTGCACTACTACAAATAAGGGTTGCCCCTACGGATTTATCCGTAGGGGCAAACCACTGCCCCTACGGATATAGACGTAGGGACAAGAAAATACCCTGTAGATACAAACGCCGTAGGTGCAAGTTGAAATCCTGAACTTGCCCCTACGGACAAAAACTTGTCCCTACGGAGTTCTGTGTAGGTCCCGTTTATCCTACGGAGTAGATCGTAGGGGCAAAAAATTTATTTTATTTACGGTTTTTTAAAATAAATTACTTGTACCTACGGATGAATCCGTAAGGCCAAGTAATAGCCCCTACGGATACATGCGTAGGTACATATCCGTAGGGGCTTTTGTTTGCCCCTACGGATATATCCGTAGGGGCAATCCTAACCCCCTGATACTGAGATCACAGGGGAAAATATCAGTTATTCTGATATTTTGCTCCTACGGTTTAATCCGTAGGGACAACGTGTGTACCTACGGATTAATCCGTAGGTACATATTATCAGTTTTATTTTTTTTAAAAGGGCTGCCTATTTTTTTCTCGCCCTGTGCACAATAATATATACATCAATCAAATATAGAATTAATCATCACACAACATATATCGCAGTATTCATAATCACATCTCACGCATATAATATACAAAAGAAACCAAAAAACAGAATATGATATAAATATAAACACCGTAGGACCACCAATATCAATATCATCCAAAATGTAGTACAATATGTATCATATAAATAAATACATGTTTCAAAAAATAAGAATTAAAAAGCTACCCTAGCTCGGTCCAGCTCCACCTCTGATAAACGCTAGAATCTGGCGCGTCTACTCCTCGGTCAATAAATCATGCAATTCGGCGCGTGCGGGAGTCTGAGCGGGCAGTGGAGCTGGCGATGTGGTCTGCGCAGCCGCCGTCGAGATAGTGGCTTGCGGAGCCGCGGCTGCGGGAGTCTGAGCGGGCGGTGGAGCTATAGGAGCTGTCTGCGGAACCGCGGCCGATGTAGTGGCTTGCGGAGCCGCAGCCAAAGAAGATGCATGTGGAGGCTCGGCCGATGTACCCTGTCGCGTCTGGACCTAACGTGTGTAATAAGCGTGTAAGAACTGTGTATTATTCGAATTCGTATCATTATCAAGTTATTTCAAAACCCCATTTGGATATCTAGTTTGGAAAACCGTAGTTTATTTTAATTAGATATGTATGTATGATTAATCAAACCTAAGTCTACAACCAAATAAGCTCAGGCTACGTACTAATATTGGATATGTTGATATCTATAATATAACATGATATTTTACTATTAGGTAGTATACATACCAGCATCTCCTTCAACTCCTGAACGGTGGCCTTCAAGCTCTCCAGTTCCTGCAGGACACGTCGCTCACTGGAGACGGAGGAAGTAACCGTCGGGGCAGAGTCCAACCTCATATGGGCCCTGCTAGGGCCCAGTCTCCGGCCTCTCTCCCAACCTCCGTGGTGCCCTCCGTGTGCGGCGTTCAGGACTGGGGTCAGCAGCCTCGGATCGCTCTGTCCGGTAAAATCGATCCCCGAGGCCTCGGCCTGCTCAACCACCCGCTCCTACACCCACATTAAGCAGTAAAGTATAAGTATAAAATTTAAATTTGAACCTTCCAAAACTAAAATTTCAAATATGGGTTGAATAAATATTAACACTTACGCAATACTCCTGGGTAGCGACTTCGGGATATCGAAGCTCTCCCGTGGCGGGATCTGTCGAGGTGCCGTGGACGGCAAGATATGCGGACAGCATGCTCGGTGTACCACCTTGCGCCAGGGTCTGAGCTGTCTGCAATATTAGAAAATAACTCTTAATATTAGATATATTAGAAAATAACTCTTAATATTGCATTATATCACAAAGGCCGGTCTATTGTAATTTACCGATAACTCCATGGCTTGAGTAATATTCCTCGAGCCACCTGTGTAAGTGGGGCGACCCCTCTTCGCCGATTTCCTATTATCTATATTTTGAGCGGCCTGTTTCTGCACAACGCATTCACATTTAGTTTTCTAATTAAGGAACACAAAAAAATAAATTATATCATAAACAATAAATTACATTTAAAATACATACATGTTTGCGTTGAGAGTCGAAATATTCGCACAATAGAGGCCATGTCTCTACGTCGACTCTCGCAAACGCCGGAGTAGATAGGAGGGCCGCTCTCTCTGCCTCGGGGGTCGCCATCCACAGGGAGTAGCAGTCGGCCTTCAGCTTATTCCTGTTGTATCGGACCTTGGTCTGCATGTTCTTCATCAGGCCATTGTACAGAGCATGAAGGTCGAGCACCCTTCCAGGGTGATCAGGGTCGGCTATAGGCTGAAAATCGTAATCCAACTGAAAATACAAAAAAAACATTGTTATTAGATTGCAAATGTTAATAATAAATATATTGGATAAATCAAATGAAAATATATATTAATACCCGAGCCTGATCAAAGAAGCGGGCGAATGAGCGCTAGTGCTGCTCGCCCCACTCAACGTGAAGTGGATAGTTCTTCACGAGCCGGCTCTCATCCCCCATATACCGGCCGAACCTCTCGACATGAGGACCGGTATAGAGATAGTCAAGGGTAAAAAAGAGGGGGAATGCTGCCTCCTCCCTAGCTCTGTCAGGCCTCAGCCTATGGGACTGATTCGGGCCTCGAGTCCCCCTCTGGAGATGGGGAGGCCCTGCGTCTGCAAGAAATATCAAGACAATCAACATTAAGACAAAGTTGTATTAAGAAATCAAGGTTAAACGAAAATTGAAGTGTGATATATACCTCCGGTGACTAAAGCACGAGCCTGGGCCAGGGCAGCAGCACGAGCGAGACGATAGTTTCTCCGGTGAGGAACAGCCGGTGTCCCGGATGCGGACGCATCCCCTCCAACTAGAAAATAAATATTGACGCTAAATTTCCATGAAGTTCATATTTATTCTATAGAGTATATGTAAAATGAATAAATATTTTATATTTATTCATACTAACCTACAGACGATGCGGAGGGTACGGAAGTGGCAGGAGTGGCCCCTGTGTCAGATGTGGACGCACCACCTATAATTAGACAATTAAAAATAGATTATATAAGTAATTGCAAAAAGAATGTGTAGATCAATAATATAACGTTCTAAATCAATATGCATGCACTATAGGATATATAAACATACTCGCAGGTGTGGTGGTGTCACCACCTACAGCTAGACAATAATAAAAATTACTATATAAGTAAGAGCAAAAGGAATGTGTGTATATTTATGATATAGCATTCTAAATCAATATACATACACTATATGATATATAAACATATCTGGAGGAGCGGGAGTGGCCTCTGTCCCTGATGTGGACGCATCACCAACAACTAGACAATCAAACATTGACAATATAAGTAATTTTGACATAAACAGGCATGAATATCTATAATATTACATTCAAAATGGATATGCGTGCAATATACCTGGAGGTGTGGCAAAATCCACACGGAAGAAGGCATCCGAAGGGGTCTCCGATCTGGGTGCAAGACCGGCCCTCTGAATCTCCCTACGCAGCTCTCCGGGCGGCAGAACAGCTCTGCCTCTGCCTCTGCTGCGGCTGGAGCTCCTGCCGCCCCTCGCTGCTCCCGACATGGTCATCAAATCTAGATAAACGGTTCGTGGACGCATTAGACAATCATTAAAAGTATTGACTATATATGTATAGATCGTAAAATGTGAAGTAATAATATAACATTACCGATAACCTTTTTCGTTTCATGGACGCATTATACATATCTACTTAGATTTCATTGTCGATGTCATTTCTAACCCACGTAACTTCATGATCGGCCGAAGACAACCCGTCCTTCGAAACAGACGGTCGGAGCACTCTAAGCCTTCTCTCTTCTTCATCCTCATCGCTGTTTTCGAATTCTGGGACATCGTAGACATCTCTGGGTTTCCATTGGCATACAACACTCCATCCCGGATGCTTCAAACACTGTGAGTAGTATACTTGGAATGCTTGGTTCGGAAAGATAAACGGATCTTCCTGACCGTAAAATCGAAGTGTGTTCACACTGGTCAATCCATATTCATCTTTCCAAGTCCCAATATTGCTTCTCCACTTATCCGTATCGGTTCGCGTATCGTACCAAGTACACTGGAATATATAAAAGGGTTCTGATCGTCCGGGATAGTGGATGCCGAGTATACAATTTAAGTACCCAAAATAAATCACACCGTCCGATCCTACCATTACAATCCCACTATTCTGAGTGGTTCTAGATGTTTCTATGTCCTTAACTTCGAATTTGTATCCAAGGACACCAAATCCTTTGTAATATGCAACCTCCATACTAGGAAATTGAGCTAAACATCTTGAATCACTCTCAAATGATGCAGACAAGTTCGGATCGTGGATCTAACAAAATAAATTTTACGAAAAATACATAACGATACAAGTTTATATTAAAACTGATAGCAATAAAATGTTATTCGAATAACTTACATGATCTGTGACCCAATCACAAAAATTATCCTGATGATATTTTTCCAATCGTTCTTCGTTCCAATCAGGATGCCCCTCACGTACCTCGTTAAAATGAATTCTGTTTTCGACAAATAATGGTGACATTAATATTATATCATTTCATACACACACAAACACAAATATAACAATTAATCCAAAAAAACGTACTCTCTAATTTGTTCAAGACATGCGCAATTAAGCAAGATAAACCGGTATATCTTGTTGATAAATATAGTGTCTACCCTCTTATACTCGGCTTTACCATATAGCCCGTCTTGAATTCTTCGAGGCCGGTTAAGTCTTGTCTCAATGTTCTCGTCCAGATAGCGGGAACAAAATTTGGTTGCTTCATCAAGAAGATAACCTTGCATGATAGAACCCTCTGGTCGAATTTTATTGCGTATATACTTTTTAAGAGTGTAGAGGTACCTAATGAAAATATATTGAATAAATAAATATGGGCATACAAGACAACAATAAATTAAATTTATAAATTGCGCGAAACGAAAAATTACACGTACCTCTCGACGGGATACATCCATCGATATTGTACCGGTCCGGCTAATTTAGCCTCAATTGCAAGATGAACCGTCAAGTGTATTATGATATCGAAGAATGACGGTGGGAAAATACGCTCAAACTTGCAAAGTATCAACGCAATAGAATTTTCTAGTTTATCCAGCGTCACAACCTCCAGTGTTTTAGCACACAACTCTCTGAAAAAACAACATAGGTCGTTGATTACTAGACCAATCGATTCGGGGAGAGAAGTCCTGAGGGCTAATGGAAGAAGGTGCTCCACGATAACATGATGATCACGACGTTTCATCCCATCGATCTTACCTTTCACAATTTTTATTTTCTTGTTGAATGATCCTGAGAAACCTATGGGAACTTTCAAATCATGCAACACCTGCAGGAATCTTTTCTTCTCCGGTTGTGACATATTATAAGCGGTATTGGAAAGTACAAACTTTCCCGGTTTACCCGCTACCGGTTTAGGGTGCAATTCACTTCTTATTCCACACTCCTGTAGATCCATCCGAGCATTCAGGTTGTCTTTCGATTTCCCGTATTTACAAAGAAGCAAATTGAGTATGTGCTCTGATACTCCCTTCTCTATATGCATGACGTCCAGACAATGACGCACTAAATTTGTTCACCAGTACGGAAGCTCGAAAAAAATGCTTAACTTGTTCCAAAATGGTGGTTTGACCTGTTTCGTCGGATCCATCCCGAAGGTCACATTATTGTAACCATCCCATTTAGCAGTCACGTCCTCTCCGGACAATGGGAATGGAGGTCCAAGAAGCTCCTGACGACCATCAAAGTGAACCGTGTCTAACCTATAGGGGTGTTCTGGAGGCAGGAAACGTCGATGGCTGCAATAACAAACCTTCCTGCTAAAATTCAAGAATTTCGATGCTGTGTGTTCATGGCAATGAGGACATGCTTTGTGACCATGTACAGACCAACCTGATAGCATTCCATACGCAGGAAAGTTATTAATTGTCCACATTAAAGCCGCACGCAGTATGAAGGTTGTATTGGTGTTTGCATCGTATGTCTCTACACCATCAATGAACAAAGATTTCAACTCCTCGATCAGAGGTCGGAGATAGACGTCGATATTGTTCCCCGGTGAGTTTGGTCCGTCGATAAGAATAGGCATCATAAAGTATGATTGGTCCATAACCAACCAAGGCGACAGATTATAAATTATCATTACAACGGGCCATGTGCTGTGACTTCCAGCCATATAGTTGAATGGGCAGAAGCCATCAGTAACCAGTCCGAGCCGGACATTGCGAGGATCGCTATTGAATATTGCGTGCCTCTTATCGAAATCCTTCCATGCCGGTGAATCTCTTGGATGGCATATTTTTCCATCTTCACTTGGAGGAGCACAGTCATGCCAAATCATTGCCTCGGCTGTTTTCTTACACCTGAATAGCCTCTGTAGCCTCTGTGTTATGGGAAAGTATCGTGCTATCTTGACAGATATATCAGGCTTCTTATCAGAATCTTTCGGTTTATACCTGGTCTCTCCGCATGTTGGACACTCTTTCAAATCTGAATTCTCTTTCCGGTATAACACGCAATTTTTAGGACATGCTTGAATCTTCTCGCACTTTAGACCCAAATCAGACATCATCTTCTGGGCTCCGTACCAGCTGTCGGGCATGTTATTTCTCGGGGGCATAGAATCTTTCAAGAACGAAAGAAGTATTGTGAATGACTTGTTGATCCATCCATTTAGACACTTAATCTGGAAAAGTTGGACGAACCATGAGAGGGTGGAATACTTCGCATTCTCATAAATTGGTTTTCTAGCATCATTCATGAAATTTTCATATTTATCCGCACGCGGTCCTTGACCGGAAGGAATGTCATTTTCGGTACGAATAGATTCACCTAGGGCAGCCTCTACCATATCCTCCATTTCTTCTGATGGAAATAAATTACCGTCTTCTCCTTCTGCCGCATTATCGAATTCTCCTTCTTCTCCTGCCGCATTATCGTGTTCTCCTTCTTCTTCTGCCGCATTACTGCATTTTTCTCCTTCCCCGTGATATTTCCAGGTTGTAGAAAGTCTAGTAAACCCATATTTTACAATATGAAGCTCTGCCAATTCTACCTTCTGCCAGTACTTATTGCCACATCTATCGCACGGACAGAGAATCTTCTCTATTATGATCTTATTATGTACGCGTGCAAATTCAATGAAAGCAGCAACTCCTGCGACAAACTTAGGTTGCATACGTTGTTGCCAATCCACATACATCCAGTCCTTAACTCTGACGTACTCATGGGCTATGTTAGACTGTATAACATATAAATTGTAGGTTATGGTGACTATATTGAGAAATATAAGAACGGGATAGTTACTGACAAAGGAGAAAATCCGTGTATATGCTTTGTGTGTGCATTTGTCGTTGAAAAGAATAAATTATCGAACGTATGTTAACCGATAGACGGGGACTAAGTGGCGCTTTTAGTTTCATATATGAGTATCGATGAGAATATGAAGGTTTCATATTATCATCGAGTTTCATATTATCATCGAGTATCATATATTGGTTTTAACTTGAACATCTCGAATCACTCTCTAATGATGTGTTTGTTGTGTATTCTTGTTGTATGTGTGTGTTCCGGCTGTCGGGGGTAAGGCTTCTATCCCATTAAGAATGTATAGAGCGAACACCCATCACTTGTGCTTTCAACCGTTTCGAGTAAATTTCGGCAGCACCTCCCCGCTGTTCTCCGAGTACACTGTAATAGAATAGATAATCATTTCAAAGCTGTGAAACAACGTTGAAATGAACATCTAATCTATCTTTGTACACGGAGAACCAGCGGAAAGGTACCGACGAAATATCTCGAAACGTATGAAAACACAAGTGAATGAAGGTGTTTGCTTTATAAATTCCTAACTTGTCCACACGGGACAAATCTATCGGTTACCATACGATTGAATCTTCTCGTCGCATAGACTATACGACGGTTGTTAGTATCGAGCTATACCGTCCGATATTTAACAACCTTCGTATAGTTCTATGTCACGACGAATATCGCACGTATGTTAACCGATAGACGGGGACTAAGTGGCACTTTTAGTTTCATATATGAGTATCGATGAGAATATGAAGGTTTCATATTATCATCGAGTATCATATATTGATTTTAACTTGAACATCTCGAATCACTCTCTAATGATGTGTTTGTTGTGTATTCTTGTTGTATGTGTATGTTCCAGCTGTCGGGGGTAAGGCTTCTATCCCATTAAGAATGTATAGAGCGAACACCCATTACTTGTGCTTTCAACCGTTTCGAGTAAATTTCGGCAGCACCTCCCCGCTGTTCTCCGAGTACACTGTAATAGAATAGATAATCATTTCAAAGGTGTGAAACAACGTTGAAATGAACATCTTATCTATCTTTGTATACGGAGAACCAGCGGAAAGGTATCGACAAAATATCTCGAAACGGATGAAAACACAAGTGAATGAAGGTGTTTGCTTTATACATTCCTAACTTGTCCACACGGGACAAATCTATCGGTTACCATACGATTGAATCTTCTCGTCGCATAGACTATACGACGGTTGTTAGTATCGAGCTATGCCGTCCGATATTTAACAACCTTCGTATAGTTCTATGTCACGACGAACATTGCATGTATGTTAACCGATAGACGGGGACTAAGTGGCGCTTTTAGTTTCATATATGAGTATCGATGAGAATATGAAGGTTTCATATTATCATCGAGTATCATATATTGGTTTTAACTTGAACATTTAACATGAATAGTTTTTACGTTTACGTTTCGTTATTAAGGGTTCGAAATTTTAAGTTTAAGGTAAATTTTTCTTGCGTTTACGGTAAAGTTGTACTTTTACGTTATCATCGAGTATCCTACTGCAATGAACTATTGTATCCTACTAAATAAACTAGTGCACCATAAACCAAAATAACCCAAATTAACCTAATTAACCACAATTAACCATAATCGTTACCCTAACACAAATTATCTCTAATTAACCCAAACTTAACCCAATTTACCCAAATTAACCTAATTAACCCTAATCAACCCAAACTTAACCAAATTAAACCTAATCAACACCATTACCCTTTCAAATTATTACTAATTAACCCTACCGTTTAATTAACCCAAATTAACCCTAGTCTCTAACACTAAACCCAAATTAACCCTAGCCTTTAATTAGAGTTGTTTTCAAGAAAAAACAACCCTAACCCCAACCCCAACCCCAATTCCGAATCCTAACCCTAACCCTAACCCCAATTCCGAACCTGTAACATTTCAAAAAAATAAAATATTAATTTTTAGGAATTTTTATAATTTAATATTATTTTAATGAATATTTTAATATTTTGGCATTATTAAATACAAATAAATGGGAAAAATTATGGAAAAATCTAAAATAGGGTAATTTATGGAATTATGTCATTCTTAAGTTTTTATGATTAGTTATATGCTAATTTAATGCTAATCGCGATTAAAAATCGCTAATCGGCTTTTAAACAATTTTGTGTAAAACATGCACATATCTTTTATTTTCCTACACTTGTGCATTTTCTACCATGGTTTCTCATTTGGGTTTACTATTTGAGTGAGAGAGAGAGAGAGTAGGTTGCTTTTGACTTTTGACCCTTTCCTCCATCATTTCCACCTCATTTTCTCTCCCCCCTTCATAGAGCTGCTGCTGCTCCTGCCCTCTCCCTCTTCCTCCTCCTCCCTCTTCAACTTAGATCCACCATTAAAACCTAACCAAAACCCTATCCCCATTTCATAAAAGTTGCTCCCAAGCTCAATAGCTACACATTGGACTAAGCAAGGGTTGATCTTGAGGACTTTGTGCAACTCAAGAATTTTCTTGAGTTGCCAAAGAAGGTAATTTCTGCATCCCTAGTTTAGTATTTCAATTCTTATTGCATCAATTCTAATTTCTTGTCGATATGGTGTCGTTTGATGGACTTGTGAACCTCAAGTTAGGGTTTAGGGTAAATCTGAAATCAAAGGTGAAATTGAAGCTTGTAGTGATCTTAGAACCCCTGTTGAGATGTTGTATTGGACAATACCTGTAACATGAACCCAGAATACGGATTTACGGAATCGATATCGGGGGAAAACTGCAAATCTGTCACTGTGTTTGGGAATCTGCTATCACCCGAGACGTCTAAAAATAATTTTGAGTTGGCAGTGAGATGTGCAGGCAAATAGAAACCAACACCCAAAGCCCTAGCCCCAACCACCATGTTCTGGCCGCCAATTAATTCCTTCTGGCCGCAAATTGCGGCCAGAGCAGGAGGGAATTGCCTCGTTTTTGGTGCATGGCCCTATTTCCAGTAGTTTAGACCCCTGACATGTATAGATTTGTCTAATTTGACCTAGGGTGAAATCTGGAGCCTATTTCCTTAGTTGCTGTTTTGGATTCGTGTCTCCGTATTCCGTATTTCTAATTCTGAATTTGCTTAAGGTGTTTTACCTCGACTACTTGGCGTTTATACGACGATATCGAGGGTTGTTGATGATTTTGGAGGCGTACCCGTAGGTTCTAACCTATAGGCCCCATAGCATATCGTTTTGGCTTTAGTGTGTCGTTTTAGCTTTGATTTGGTTTTGATACGCATTTGTGAGACGTTAATGTGTAGGTACCCCATGAAGACTTCGGGATGGCAAGTAAACACGTGATGACATCGATAAATAAAGACACGAGGTGAGTAGATTATATCTACGGGAGAAGTCGGGTGGATGGCGTATAGCACCCCCGAAGTCCGTAGTTGTTATATATATATATATATGATAGTTAGGTGTATTATGGATAGTGTAGGGTTAGAAGTAACTAGTGTAGTTCATAATCGTGAACCCTAGAATAGATTTACACCTACACGCACACCCTTGCATATTCATTATACTTGCACTGTGTTTGATGATATTGGATGACATTGGAGATGAGTCGATGATGTTGGGCATTGTGACGCGAGATCGGTGATTTGATATGATTCGTATTTGGGATATGACGTGTGATCGCTAGCGGGCCCTTGGACGTGTGTTTACACACGCAGTGATGGATGGTATCGATTGTACTAGGTTTAGATCAGTACCCCAGATTAAGTGATATGATGATAGTGATACCTGATATGTGGTGAGATAATGTGATATTGACCCGTACCCAGCTATTGGGATGCCGTACGACAATTTACCGTACGAGCCTATATTGATGATAGATCCGCACTCATGACTCGAGGATGTCTTACGATATACTGTATCGTACGCGATATTATTGAGGCGGGATCACCGACTATTATATCTATATATATATCGACTCAGATTTAGGTGGTTTCCATACCTCTCCCGATTGACTTGATATTTAGATCTGTAGTTTGCATAGTAGATTCTTCACTGTGGTGTTGATTATTTGATTTCCGCATATTCATGCGATTCGCATTGCTTTGCATATGTTTATTGCTATATTATTATCATGCTGTTAGGACACCAGCACCATTATCGATGATGCGTATGTTCCACGTACACTATTCGCCGGCTCACACACTTCATCATCGATAATTGCCATGCCACTACACTGTAGTACTGTTGCATTCATGATATGATTCTTGCATGGCATATTGTACACTTATACCTGTACACATACATAGATGATTCTGACTTGATTAGAGATTTGGGAACCGCAAGATATTCTTCAAAACTGATTCATTTTAAAAGAGCGGTTTCCCTCGACATGTGCACATTACTATTTCATGTTGCATGACTTACTGTTATGCTTACCTTTCTTTACATGTCGCATACATCATATTTTGATTATACGCATTGAGATATGTTGTTTCTATGATATTTCTGGATTTAGGAACCGTGGGTATTTCAAAAGAGAATATATAATTGTTTTAAAAACCCAGTTACCCTTGATATGATATTTCAGTGCGTCCACCATGTGTTTTCTCGGTGCTGAGAGCGACATGTGAAACCCGATTCGAGGAGGCGGATGAGGCCGATTGCGGGTACATAGTGGACCCGGTATGGTACCCCGGGGCGAGAACGGTTTCGCTGTGTAGTAGACGGTGAGCCTGGCAGAGGGACTACTACCTACCGGTGATTGTATTTGAGCTCGGCGGATATCTGGAGGAAACCGACCGGAGTTGAGAGATGGACATGGGCTGACCCGTACTGCCGGGGCCGAAGGCCGATACCGCAGACGGAGCCCCAAATGGATGAGGATTTACGTGCCGATGCTAGGCACAGGTTTCATGATGATTTCCATGATTTTGATTACATCCTCATATTTGCATGCATGATGCTTATTGTCATTGGGTGACAGGTGGACGGGATCCACATATATACAGACATTGATTACATACAGATGTTCCCCTCCGAACACAGAGACGCGACCGCGAAGGTTCGTCTTGCCTGATATTCGAGGCAGATGCTATTTGGTTTTATCCGTCCACCTCTCCGAAGATGCCAAGTTGATTTATGGCACCGTGTATCGGAGGTTTAGACGGATGCGGCCGATGTAGCAGACTTCGTCAGATTCCCCCTCGCTAAAGGGGTTTTTGATCGTGGGGACGCTCTTCCTTGCAGGCGCAAGCCCCTGCAGTTAATTACGCTACCGCTTCGCGGTAACAAGTTTCTCCTTCTCCAGAATTTCACTTCGTGTCATGGATGCTTGTTTTGTTTGTGGTTGCCCGTGGATTGTATACGGAGACTGAGTAATACCGTCGCCCGTAGGACGTGGACTGGTCCAAATCCGTATTTACTTAGATTTGGGTTTGGTGTTTTTAGTTTAAGGATGGATTAGTCGCGTTGCAGCTAAGATCAACTTAAACGTTTGTCAAGGATACGTTAGTCCTGTTTGAGACTAAGATCAACTTAACAGGGTGATCCATTTAATATATGGCCGTCGGGACTCGTCGCCTCTCTGACGTCGTTGAAGGATTACAACGACAGATGTCAGAGGAGTTCGGAGATGTACCCTTGAACCAAGGTCGATTTGGAATTTTATCGTTCATTTGAGTGTTTAAGGATACGTTAGCCGTATTTGGGGCTAAGATCAACTTAAACGGGACCGTTTAGATCCGGCAAAAGAGCATTAGGAGGCTCTATTGTTCCAGTTTAGGGACGTGGTGGTCCATATTCCAGTTTTAGGGACGTGGTGGTCCACCGTTAGTTTAGGGACGTTTCGGTCCGATATTAGTTTAGGGACGTTTCGGTCCACGAGTTTAAAGACCCCGCAGTCCATATTCATACGTGGTCGTCGGGACCCGTCACCTCTCTGACGTCGTTGAAGGATTACAACGACAGGTGTCAGAGGAGTTCGGAGATGTACCCTTGAACCGGTAGTAAATTGATTTAAGAGAGCAATTTTACTCAGTCAATTTAATTTAAGGACTTATGGCCAAAATTGGGCTAAGTCCAGCTTGTGTCTTTGGCCTGTGCTAGGGTTTTACCCCTTTTTAGTAATGCACTGCATTATTCTTGTTTTGGTCGGGCTTTACTCTTCTCTAAATGATGCAGAGCATCTATTTTTTTGTTTGGGCTTTGCCCCCCCTTTTGAAATGCATAGCATTTTTTATTAGGCCTGTTAGGCCTTTTAATTGGGCTCTGTCCTTTTTCTTTAATAATGCAGAGCATTAAATACTCTGACAGTGCCCCACGTGGCTTGTCAGGCGCTTTGCGCTAAGTAATGAGCGCAAACTCATATGGTGGTGACACGTGTCACGCTCTGGTGAGCGCAAGCGCAATAGCGCAGTGCGCTGCGCTAATGCGCTGCGCTGTTGCGCTGCTGACACGTGGCGCGCTCTGGTGAGTTGCGCCAATTCCAGAGAGCAAAACTCTATTTCAAGAGCGCAAGTTGTTTTATAGCTAACACATGGCGCTCTCTCAAGAGCGCAACAGCGCAGTCTGGAAGTGCAAAGCACTAAGAATCTTTTAGATTCAAGAACAAGAGTGCAGAGCACTATTTGATTTCTTGATCTAATTTAGATCAAAGAAAATAAATTTTTTTTTGTTTCAAAAACCAGAGGTTCATAAAAAAGTGCAAAGCACTATTATTACTTATTTTTCTTTTTATTTAAAAATTATTGATCTTGTTCTTAGATCCATAATCTGTCCATAAGAGAATTTTCTCTTTTTCCTAAAGGTTTTTTACCTTTTGTTGTTCTTGAGGAATTCTCAAGAGTTCTCTTCTCTTTTTTTTTTTAGAAAGATGTTGATACTTTTTAATTGAGGCCTAGGGTCTTTTTTATAGTGCCCATAAATTAGTTAAATTTGTTAAAGAGATCTTTCTCTGAGTGATTTGGGGAATTTTCCCCACCGTTGGATCTTTGATCCAAGGGCTTCTGCTTTGCAGAAGAAAATCTTCTGGTTTTAACAAGACCAGAAAAGATTTCTTGGAAATTTAATTCTGTTTGGCGCAGATACCCCAGCGCGTGACACATGTCGCGCAGCGCACTGCGCAGCGCAACTGTGCTAGCGCATCTGCGCTGACACGTGTCGCGCAGCGCAGTGCTTGCGCAGCTGAAGCGTTGCTTCATAAAAATAGAGTTTTGCTCTGATTGGGCGCGCCTTCTTGGGCGCTGCGCTGACATATCAGCGCCTGACATGTGGCGCGTTGCGCCCGAGATTTGAAGCGTTGCTTCAAAATTTTGAATTTTGAATTTTAACAGAGCTTTGCTCTAATTGGGCGAAACAAATGCCCCCCCCACCGTTGCACTCACGTGGCCCATACGTGAGTGCAGCGGTGGCAAACTCTTGATCGTTGGATCAAGGGGTGAGCTCAAGGGGCGCAAGCGCCTTATAAATAGGACCTCTGGCCCTTAGAAAAATCTTACCGTTTTAAGATTTTTATTTTCCAGAGCTTTGCTCTCACTCAAGAACTTCAGAGCTTTGCTCATTTCTAAAGTCAGAAACTTTAGGTAAAAATTAATTTAAATCAAATTAATTTAACTTAATCTTAACCAAAGAGCTTTGCTCTCACAGATCTTTCGATCCAAAGGGATCCCCATTGGGGTTTCATAAACAGAGCTTTGCTCTCAAAACTTATAGATCTACAGGGATCTTATTCATGGGTTTTAACCCATGAACAGAGCTTTGCTCATAGATCAAGTGTGGATCTTTTAGATCTGCCAAGTGAAGAACTTATCATAAGTTTTCATGGGTTTTTCAAGGTCCCAAAATTTTTATAAAAAAAAAAAATTTAAGTATTAAGATTTTCTGATGGATCTTTTCCATTATTATCACAGAGCTATGCTCTTTTTAAGGAATTTTATTCCTTTGAGACCAGAATTTGACAAGTGTCATTCTGTGACAGAGCTTTGCTATGAAAGAGGAGATTTTCTCCTTGTCTCTAGGGATTCTTCCCCCCCTTTTTTTAAATGGGAATGTTTTCCTGGGGCCAACTGACAATCTCATCCAATGATGAGATTGTCTTATTAACTGACGTATTGTCATTTAGATTTTGTGGGTCCCTCTTTGGTCTCCTACTCACTGCACTGTGGTGCGGTGTAATTAATTAATTTTAATTTAATTAATGCATTTTCTTTTTTAGACGCCAAACGTTGGAATTACAATACTAACGGCTAAATTGTTCTTTTTGCAGCGATCATGTCTCTAGACACTTCATTCCCGTTCGTCCGCTCGGAGGGGGGATTTCCTGAGGCACCCTCGGACTGTGAAGTCCTGACCATGATTAGAGAATATGACCCGGAGTACAAGAAACTCCACCTTTGGGGGTCTTGGTATAACCAGATTATTATGGGTCGACGCAGCTTCACATGCGCAGTGCCGTCTGAGCCCATCACGGCGATTCACTATGCTACCCCACCCTCGGTGCAGTATGCCGTGGAGTTGGTGGATTGGACATCGAAGGGTTTTCTACATCCCGCTATAGATGCGATACCGGTTCAGCGTCCTATGGTTTTGGACATCCTAGGGCGCCGTATCTGTCAGGGTGAAGCACGACCTTAGGGGCAATCTTATAACCTTGGTCTGATCCCCCGCCACCCGATTGGCTATCTGCCGTGGGCCCGGTACATCCTGTCGACGAAGAAGTCGCAGTTGATAAGATTAGGACTGTACACCGCGGTCTACGTCTCTCTTTTCCAGTATCCCACGCTCCCCACCTGGTGGTTCAAAGCTTTCTTGGAGCAATGGAATATTCCTACCCACACTTTCCTTGCCATGGATCGGGAAGTGTCAATCTCCTTGGAGGAGTTTGCGGAGGTATCTGGCTTACCAGTGATGGGGGAACATTATGAGGAGCTGCTCCCGACAGATGTGTACGTCTTTGGTGCTAGGCCGATGGTAAGGGGGGTCACACCAGAGAATGCCGTTCAACATCAATTCCCAAGCTTGACTAAAGTGTTGAACATATATGAGTCCCTCTTCGTCGAACATGGGGGTCGGGGAGTTAACTTTGAGGACTTCATTGCTCGTTTCCTTCGTCCAAGCGTCATTTCATCGGAAGCTGCCAAGTTCGCCATCCTGGATGACCCCTTCGGTCTAGGTGTGGACAACCTACCGGAGAAGGATATAGATCAAAAGGGGTTTTTTCTTCCGGACTTCCCTACTATGTCATTTGCAGAAATTGCGGCCCCTGGAATGGATGAGGAGGCCTTTTTCTTAGGATTTCTTGGATTGTGGCTGAGCTGGTTTGCAATCCCAATGCACTCTCATCGGATGCGACCCTCTGTCTTTTACCCAGCCCACCTGATGGTCATCGGGGTAAAGGTAGCTGTTGGGATTGCTGGCTTGGCGCACTTATACCATGGCCTCAGTCGAGCAGCGGATGCTAATAAGCCCGGGGTACTGCATGTGGTCTTCCCGATGCATTACTTTGCATCGTGGCTCGAGCTACACACAGCGGGTGTCTTTGGCATGCATAAAAGGCCCTCGTTCTTTGACAAGTGCGGTTTTCCCCGCATTATACAGCTGATCGGCGCATCAATTGTAACCCCATCACCGCAGAACGCCAGGGGCTTACTCCTTCGCCCTCACACCGTTGGAGCCGGTATGTCCTTTGTCGATAAGGTATTGACCATTGGAAAGGTGTCTACCACTGTGACGCGGCCATTACAAGATGTCTTTAAAGATGGAGCCTCAGTTTTGACGGCTCGGGAGACCCTTCACTTATATTCCATTAGACCGGGTTTCTTAGTCTTTAGGCAGAATGATGTGGCAATTTTTATGAGGTATAACCCGCATCGTTTTGCCCAACAACTGGGCTACGATCAAGGGGTCCCCTTGGAAGCCTTCTTGCTGGAACCCACTGCCACTGAAGAAGAGATGGAGAACGCACTGCACCATTTCATGCGCCTGAATACGAGCTCTCATTTTTTTATCAATGCGCCGGCTTATGCTCCGAGACTCCTCAATGTGTACAAAGACTGGTACAATCATGCAACAGGAGCAGTTATAAAGGAGGAAAGGCGACTGTTGGTCGATCGTAAGGGTGTGCCTCCAGGTACCGATCGCAACGCTCCTTTGGTCCCAAGGACCCCAGTAGTTGCCCCTTTAAAAGAGGTCAGAACCGGACCATCGCGTGCGCGAAGCCCTCCACGTGACTCGTCGCTCCCTGATGTCGTAGATGCACCTGCAGCGCCCCGTGCTCTGGCGGAGACAGTGGTTGTACCCTCGCCGGAGTCTGGAGTGGGTGCGGACATCGGGACCCGTCGTCCCAAAGTGGCTGCTAAACGGAAGTCGATCCCTCGTGAGCCTAGGGTCGGAGGGCAAAAGAAAAAGAAGTCGCTCTTCGCTGCGGACGTCGTGTTCGGTCAGGAATCCCATGCTCCCTATGCCGAGGGCCTGATCGAATACGGGACGAACGAAGGACTAATGATGCCGCCGCCGGACGATACAGACTTGGAAGCCGCCCTCGAAACTTCGGCGTGGTTGGCAAAGCGTGACGCGTGGCTGGCCAAGCTTGCGCAATCAGGTAACTATTAGTCGCCTTTTCTTTAAAAAGGGTGTGCCTCCAGGTACCGATCGCAACGCTCCTTTGGTCCCAAGGACCCCAGTAGTTGCCCCTTTAAAAGAGGTCAGAACCGGACCATCGCGTGCGCGAAGCCCTCCACGTGACTCGTCGCTCCCTGATGTCGTAGATGCACCTGCAGCGCCCCGTGCTCTGGCGGAGACAGTGGTTGTACCCTCGCCGGAGTCTGGAGTGGGTGCGGACATCGGGACCCGTCGTCCCAAAGTGGCTGCTAAACGGAAGTCGATCCCTCGTGAGCCTAGGGTCGGAGGGCAAAAGAAAAAGAAGTCGCTCTTCGCTGCGGACGTCGTGTTCGGTCAGGAATCCCATGCTCCCTATGCCGAGGGCCTGATCGAATACGGGACGAACGAAGGACTAATGATGCCGCCGCCGGACGATACAGACTTGGAAGCCGCCCTCGAAACTTCGGCGTGGTTGGCAAAGCGTGACGCGTGGCTGGCCAAGCTTGCGCAATCAGGTAACTATTAGTCGCCTTTTCTTTATTGCAACATATCCTCTTCATTGCCTTTGACTAACGCTTTTCTTTCTTTCCTTTCGACAGGCATCACTGATGAAGAAGCCATCGCCGCTTCTTTGAAGACTTTCCAGGAGGAGGAACGTCTTAGAGCGTCTATGGGCCTTAGTAAGTTTTAATCCATCAAGTTTCCATCTCCCTTGTGTTATGGTCGATCTAACCTTTCTCTTTTTATTGCAGAAACCTCGATGCCGTTCCCACCAAGCGACGCAGATGTTTTACCAGCTGCCGATGTTCCCGCTTCCTCTGGGCCACCGCAGGAGGTTCGTCTTGAAAAGCCGATGAAGGATGCCTTAAAGGCTCTGGAGGCATCCCTGAACGAGGATGACGACGCCTTGAAGGAGGCGTCACTAAGATCCATCGCGACAGCCCGGGAGGAAAGGAAGCGGCAAAGGCGTGAGGCAAAGGCGTGCCGGGCTGCCTTGGCTGCGGGAGCGGGCCCCAGCACCGCCCCTCGCGCTGATACTCCATCCGAAGAGGCCCCTGTCGCCCTATCCACTGCCCGCAGAGAGGTGGCATGCGCAGTTCGGAGCGCAAACGGTAAATCCACTTCAGGTAATGTTTCTCTCAGAGTTTTCGTTATAAGGATTTTAATATCGTTGGTCCTTATATCTCTTATCTTGCAGAGCCAAGTCCGATCGAGGGGGAGGCGGAAACCGTTGATCCCAAAGAAGCAGAGGAGGCGGTACCTGCCGAACTCGAGCCGACGGTGGGCAATGTCGTTGTGGCTTTGGAGCCTGAAGTGGAGGTCGAGGGGCCTACCGCCGAGAAGGTCATTGATGCCGAACCTGAAGTGGTGGCAGATGATATGATCATTATAACTGAACCGAGGCTGGTGGTGGACGAGGCGCTTGAGGCCGGCGACCTCGTGGTGACAGTGGATGAGCCGATGGAGACGGCGGAGCTCAAAGAAGTTGCGGGTGAGATGGGTACGACTCTTGGGGAAGAGTCAGCCGCTTCCTTCCAAGAATCCGGCAACGCTTCAATCATTGCCCTCCCTGCTTATGATCTCCTGCCGTCTCCTGGTCGCGCTAGCACGACGACGGTCCCCATCGAGTCGGGTGATGAGGCTACGGGCGGTGGCCTCATGTCGATAGAGGAGGGAGTCGCTTCTGTTTCGGCCGGGAGCTCCTCAGGTAAACCTTAGGTTACTGTCTTTCTTATTTTACAATCTTTTCTAACAAGTTCACTTTTCTTGTAACGCAGGTGCAGCCAGCGCCGATGCCCCACTGCTTGAAGGAGCGCCTTCAACGACTGCCTTGGCGGTGGTTACCTCCCAACCCTCTCTCATACCGTCTAAGATGTTGGAAGGTATGGGTTTGCAACTTATTAGTCATATCTTTCAGATGTATAGTGCATGTACTAAAGTCGTGCTGTTGTGTCTTTTCAGGAGTACTTTTTGACCATCTTTACCAGATGTTGCTCCCACACTTCTCCTTCCCGTCCGAGCTTGCCTCTTCCTCTGGTGGCGTTGGTGAGCATGATTTCCAATGACATCCTTCTTTCTTTATCGATGGGATTATTTCTAAACCCCCCCTTTTTTCTCGACTGCAGTGTTACAGATCGAAGGAGGGGATGAAAGACGGGCTGTGTTGCCGACTCTTCCGGCTCTGCCACCTGCCTCAGCTGGTACAGCGACTATCACATTGATAAAGTCTTCCTTTTTTATTTTCAGAACTGTTATCTGATCACATCCTGTTTCTCTTCAGCTGTCGTTTCGGTCTCGGCGCCCTTTGAATCTCGCATCATAATGCCAGCAGGTCCTTACCTGAGACGTCCATCTTCGAAAGGCACCGCAAACAGCTTACGTATGCTGAGCGATTACATTGAGGAGCTTGACGTCGAGACCCCTAACCCTGCTGCGGATTTTGCTATAGCGGTTAACCCGATGCTGGTGATACTCGTGAACTTTCACGACGAGGGTATCATCGCATCTTGGGTTAACCATTGCAGGGAGATCGAGGCCCGCCTGCATCGGTTGGAGTCGCTGCGTCCCGCTCCCGAGGCCTTGGCTGCCAGTAACCAAAGAACAGCGTGGATTGAGCAGAGTGCTCCTTACTTCCATCACCTCGAACAAGAAGTCATTTCAAGACGTAAGGAGCGAGGTGAGACTTCGAGCAAGTCTGCCCAACTGCATGCTCGGGTGGAGGCCAACGCCGCACGGCTGAAGGTTGTCTTTGAGGGCCTTCTGCAATGTCTTTCTGAAGGGTTATCATTGAGGCAACACCTTGATGTTGTCGAGCGAGCTGCACCCAGCCAGGAAGCATCCCAGAAGGCGGCGGAGGAGCAACTTTCATCTTTCTTGCAGCAGCGAGTCCGGATGGAAGCGGAGGTGGCCGCGGCAGCCGCTCAGGAGGAGGCGCTGAAGGAAGTGCGAGAGCAACTTGTGGATTTACTAAAGACACTTCCTCCTCAGTAGCTATCCCCCTTTGTATCGTTTGTAATTGTAGATAAAAGAATGTATATATATATTTTTTCATTCTTTGACATAATGTATCCTGTACCCAATCAAGTTTATGAATAAAAGATACACCCCTTTTTTTTGTAATGTGTCATTTTCTCCGTCTTTTCTTTCTTTCATTATCAGCATGCCACCTTAGTAATCATGGTTGACGGATGATCAGAACGAGTATCCTGACTCTCGTAAGAAATAGTGATGGCTTAGGCCGCAGGTTCAGATCTGCTGCCTAAGACTTTTCAACTCTATAAGCCGTGAGGGTCTCATAGAGACTTTTCTCCCTACGGATCGAGAGGATCTCGTAGGTGGGTTTTCTCCCAAGGAATCGTGGGGATTCCTAAGTGTGGTTTTCTCTTATAAGTCGTAAGGATCCTATAAGAGAATTTTCCCTCTTACGAGTCGAGAGGATTCGTAAGTGGTTGTTTCCCTCCTTATCGGAAAATCGACTTCGGAGAGTGAGACCCGTGAATAGTATGCAAGAGACCATTTTGGATTGACTTGCAGGGCCCCATTGTTCAGGGAGCAAGCTTTCTTAGTCCATGCTGCCTGAGGCTTCATTTTGCAAGTTGAGACGAACCGGGAATTCTTCCGCAAAGACAGTGGTGGCTCTGCGTGGGTCAAGAGGCTCTCGTCACGGAGCGTTTGTATCCGTGAGTCGAGGAGTTTGCTAGGGATTATTTGTTTCCCAAGCGCCAAGGATTCTTTGTTTCCTTGGGGTTTGAAACGAGTCGAGGATTCCCACGGAGGCACTGGTGGCTCTGCAAGTCAACGCGAATCAGGAGGCTCTCGTCAAGGAGTGTTTGTATCCGTGAGTCGAGGAGTTTGCTAGGGATTATTTGTTTCCCAAGCGCCAAGGATTATTTGTTTCTTTGGGGTTTGAAACGAGTCGAGGATTCCCACGGAGGCACTGGTGGCTCTGCGAGTCGACGCGGATCAGGAGGCTCTCGTCAAGGAGTGTTTGTATCCGTGAGTCGAGGAGTTTGCTGGGGATTATTTGTTTCCCGAGCGCCAAGGATTATTTGTTTCCTTGGGGTTTGAAACGAATCGAGGATTCCCACGGAGACGCTGGTGGCTCTGCGAGTCGACGCGGATCAGGAGGCTCTCGTCAAGGAGTGTTTGTATCCGTGAGTCGAGGAGTTTGCTAGGGATTATTTGTTTCCCGAGCGCCAAGGATTATTTGTTTCCTTGGGGTTTGAAACGAGTCGAGGATTCCCACGGAGGCACTGGTGGCTCTGCGAGTCGACGCGGATCAGGAGGCTCTCATCAAGGAGTGTTTGTATCCGTGAGTCGAGGAGTTTGCTAGGGATTATTTGTTTCCTAAGCGCCAAGGATTATTTGTTTCCTTAGGGTTTGAAACGAGTCGAGGATTCCCACGGAGGCACTGGTGGCTCTGCGAGTCGACACGGATCAGGAGGCTCTCGTCAAGGAGTGTTTGTATCCGTGAGTCGAGGAGTTTGCTAGGGATTATTTGTTTCTCGAGCGCCAAGGATTATTTGTTTCCTTGGGGTTTGAAACGAATCGAGGATTCCAACGGAGACGCTGGTGGCTCTGCGAGTCGACGCGGATCAGGAGGCTCTCGTCAAGGAGTGTTTGTATCCGTGAGTTGAGGAGTTTGCTAGAGATTATTTGTTTCCCAAGCGCCAAGGATTATTTGTTTCCTTGGGGTTTGAAATGAGTCGAGGATTCCCACGGAGGCACTGGTGGCTCTGCGAGTCGACGCGGATCAGGAGGCTCTTGTCAAGGAGTGTTTGTATCCGTGAGTCGAGGAGTTTGCTAGGGATTATTTGTTTCCCAAGCGTCAAGGATTATTTGTTTCTTTGGGGTTTGAAACGAGTCGAGGATTCCCACGGAGGCACTGGTGGCTCTGCAGGTCGACGCGAATCAGAAGGCTCTCATCAAGGAGTGTTTGTATCCGTGAGTCGAGGAGTTTGTTGAACACACTGGCTTCTTCGGTTGAAACGAACCGTCGAGGTTTGGCTTCGTCGTCTGACGGAGTCTGTTGGGAAAGTATGGTTCCCTCTTTGTTTACGTCCTTGGATTGTATACAGGGATCGATGTGATCTTAACTGTAGGGCCAAAGTTTTATCGTCATTTTTTGTTTTATTTCCGCGATGCTCTATCATTTCAGCTTTTATATCGCGAAGGTCGCGATTGCCCAATCATTTCGGCTATTTTTCGTGGTGCCCAATCATTTCGGCTATTTATTTTATCTTTACTTGCTGTTTTTTATTGCGAGTTGCCCCATCATTTCGGCTATTTCGCATGCATACATTTTACTTGCTGCTTTTTTATTGCAAGTTGCCCCATCATTTCGGCTATTTCGCATGCATGTGCGGCCTAACGGCTTTTTGCCGTAAACCTAAAATTGGACACCGATTTCGGCATCAGCACCGCTACAACTGGGATATCGCCAGGAGCGAATCATCATTTGCTTCTGTCATTGTCGAACAAAGGAGGCTTAGCGATCAGGGTTAGGGTCCTGTCGACTAAGGCTTTTGACTTTATGAGCCGTAAGGGTCTCACAAAGCTATTTCTCCCTACAAGTCGTGAGGATCTTATAGGTGTATATTCTCCTTAGGAATCGTGAGGGTTCCTAAGTGTTTTGTTCCTCTGTAAGTCGTAAGGATCCTACAGGAGGGTTTTCTCTTTGTAAATCGAGAGGATTTACAAGGGTTATTCATCATGCGAACATATCCCCAGTCTCGGATGAGACTTGATTAGGGAAATGCTTATTTGCGCCCGTGGATTGTATACAAGGGTCAGTATTGAACCACTTGTAGGGCAATATCGGAAATTGTGTGGATTGCTTAAGCACAGGTTTAGGTCTCTGTAACTTAAGACTTTCAAATCTTATGAGCCGTGAGGGTCCCATAAGAGAGTTCTCCTTACGAGTCGTGAGGATCTCGCAAGTGTATTTTCTCCTTAGGAATCGTGGGGATCCTTAAGTGTGTCGCTCCCTTGTGAGTCGTAAGGATCTCATGCGGGTGGTTTCTCCTTACAAGGTCGAGAGGACCCTATAAGTGTCCTTTAACGAGGTTGTGCCCTTTCAGGTTTTCACAAACACTCGCCGGTAGCCCTGCTATTTTTACTCACGGCGCCCTTTCTGGTTTTCATCCGTGCCCATTTTGCTTATGGACGTACCGCTTTTATTTTTTTTTTATTTTTATATATTTTTTACGAGGTCGCGCCCTTTCGGGTTTTCATGAACACTCGCCGGTAGCCCTACTGTTTTTACTCACGGAGCCCTTTCGGGTTTTCATCCGTGCCCTTTTGCTTATGGACATACCGTTTTTTTTTTATTTTATTTTTATATGTTTTTTTTATATCTCGTCAGCCTAAAAGATACTGCGGTAGTAGTTTAAGGACGTTTCGGTCCGCTATTAGTTTAAGGACATTTCGGTCCGCTATTAGTTTAAGGACATTTCGGTCCAACATTGAGAGGCTGGCTACTGCTTATAAAACTTGAGCTTAGGAAGATAGCGAGCGGACATGGTCATCGTCATCTATCATTGACCTAGGCTGTGGCTCATTAAGCGTAGTATTTCTTCAGGAAGCGACCGTTTATCGGCCTGAAAGGCCTTTCACCGTGCATGTCCATGAGTAGATAGGCCCCACCCTGGTAAACTTTATCTATGATGTACGGGCCTTCGTAGTTTGGCTCGAATTTTCCCCGCTTGGCGCGATTGGGGATCATAGGCCTTTTGACCACCAGCACAAGTTCGCCTTGGCGGAATGTCCTCGGTCGGGTTAATCTTTCATATGAGCGCGTCATCTTTGCTTTATAAGCTTCCAGATTTTGTTGCGCTATGAGCCGGGTTTCATCAAGGGCGTCAAGCTCCTCAAGCCGAAGGTGAGCATTTTCTTCATCCGTTAGCTCGTAGTGAACTGCCACTCGCAGAGAGGGTAATTCTATCTCGAGGGGGAGTACTGCTTCCGTACCGAACACCAACGCGTATGGCGTTGTGTTTGTGGCTGTCTTGAACGTGGTTCGATACGCCCAAAGAGCTTCTTGCAGTCTCTCATGCCAGTCTTTCTTATTTCGGGACACTGTTTTCTTTATAATTTTCGTCAAGGTCTTGTTGAAGGCCTCGGCGAGACCGTTAGCTCGTGGATTATAGACTGAGGAATATCTCCAGTCTATGTTATACTGCTGTGCGAAGCGGCTGATTTTATGACTTCGGTAGGCTGGCCCGTTATCGGAGATGATCCGCCTCGGAGTTCCAAACCGATATATGACGTGCGTTTTGAAGAGATGGAGGATATTCTCCGTCTTTACTTCTCTCAACGGTACTGCTTCTGCCCATTTGGAGAAGTAGTCAGTCGTCGCCAGGATGAAACGATGTCCCCTAGACGATGCTGGTTCGATGGGGCCGACTATGTCAGTTCCCCACATTTCGAACGGCCAGCTAGCCACTGTTGGATGTAGTGGATTGGGATGCTGATGGATGAAGTCCCCATGAATTTGGCATGAGTGACATTGCTTCGCATATTCGAGGCAGTCCTGAATCATCGTGGGCCAGTAGTAGCCTATCCGTTTGATCTTTAACTTCATCTTTGGGCCTGCTTGGTGAGAACCGCAGATTCCGTCATGAACCTCTTGAACGACTCTTTCCGCTTCGTCCGGTCCTAAGCACCTCAGCCACAGAGAATCGAATGACCTCTTGTATAGAGTATCATTGACGAAGGCGAAAGACAGAGCTTGTTTCATGAGCTGGTGCCGTGCGGACGCATCTTCGGGCATTTGGTGGGATTTGAAGTAGTCTATAAAGACCTCCCTCCAATCCTCGACCTTCTCACGGTCTTTTATTTGTAAGGTCGCTTGTTCAGTCACTCCCTTCTCTTCGGGTGATCCCGGAGGTATTTCTGCAGGGGCGAGCACCCGACGACTTTGTACCATGATTCTAACCTCATCGAGGTTCTCATCAGCCAGTTCTTTAGCGAGCTTAGCTAACGCGTCCGCTTTGCTATTTTCTGCGCGTGGTATACTTTCCAAAGTATAGGAGGGAATTTGGGTCAGCAGTTGTTGCACCTTTTCCCCGTATTTTACCAATTCCGGTTTGCATGTTTGGTAATCGCCGTTCACTTGACTAACGACTAGTTGAGAGTCCCCATATATGAGGAGGCTTTCAATTCCCATGTCAATGGCGATCTCGAGACCTGCTATCAAAGCTTCATATTCGGCTTCATTGTTTGTCCTCGGCTCTGTTAAGGAGAAAGCGAAGCGCATTATCCCTCCTTGTGGAGTCATGAAGATGAGGCCTACTCCTGATTTGATTATAGGGGTACTTTGTTTGCGCTTTTTCATGGAAGATGCTCCATCGAAATAAAGTTCCCATTGGGTATCGCCACCGTCGATCGCGTCAAACACATGTTCGTCTGGAAAATCGCAATTCAGAGGAGAATCAGCCGATATCGGATGCTCAGCGAGGAAATCGGCGATGGCCTGGCCTTTCACTGCCTTGAGAGGTCGGTACGTTATCGAGAACTCCATTAAGAGCAGGGCCCATTTAGCGAGTCGTCCCGTCAATATGGCCTTTGACATTAGGTATTTGAGAGGGTCCACCTTTGAAATGAGATGGACTTCATGTGCTAATGCGTAATGTCTAAGCTTCGTTATTGCGAAGATCAACGCTAAGCAGTGTTTTTCAATGGGGGAGTAGTTGTTTTCTGCCCCCAGCAGAACTCGACTTAAATAGTAGAGTACTCTTTCTTTCCCTTGATCGTTCTCTTGTGCCCATAATGCGCCTAAGGAACCTTCGAGAGCGGTTATATAAAGAATGAGAGGTTTTCCCTTAACCGGAGCAGCCAACACTGGCGGGTTCTGCAGGTATTGCTTGATCTCGTCTAGCGCGCTTTGGCATTTTTGGTCCCAGACGAATGGGGTTCCCTTCTTCATCAGGTGGCTATAGGGACGGCACTTGCCTGAAAGATTGGCTATAAATCGCCGTATGTATGCGAGCTTCCCTTGGAGAGACCGCAACTGTTTGAGAGTCCTCGGCGGAGGCATTTCCATGATTGCCTTGATCTTAGACGGATCTATCTCGATACCTCGGTGTCGAACGATGAATCCCAGGAATTTGCCCGAGGAAACCCCGAATGCACACTTCAGAGGGTTCATCTTCAAATTGTATTGTCGAAGACGTTGAAATACGGTCTTCAGATGCTCGAGATGTTCCTCATATGATTTGCTTTTAACAATGAGGTCGTCGATATAGCATTCGACGATTTCGTGTATAAGGTCATCGAAAATCTTCGTCATGGCCCTTTGGTAGGTTGCACCGGCGTTCTTTAAACCGAAGGGCATCACCTTGTAACAGAATATTCCCAAAGGAGTCCGGAAAGCCGTATGTTTCTGGTCTTCAGGATGCATTTTTATTTGATTATATCCTGATGAGCCGTCCATGAATGAGAAAATCTCATGCGTGGACGTATTGTTTATCATCAGTTCGGTGACTGGTACTGGGAAATCATCCTTCGGGCAAGCTTTGTTGAGATCCCGAAAGTCCACGCATATGCGCACCGTTCCATTTTTCTTCATCACTGGGACGATATTAGCAATCCATTCAGGGTATTGAACCTCCTGGATAAAGCCAGAGTCTATCAGCTTTTTGACTTCAGCGTTGATGCTCATCTCGAGCTCAAGCCGCATTCTTCTCGGCGCTTGTTTAACTGGCTTGACACTCGGGGATATCGCCAGTCTATGTACAGCAACTTCTGGATCAAGTCCTGGCATCTCGGAATAGTTCCATGCGAAGCAATCTTTATGCTGTACAAGGACGTCCTTTAACGCAGCCACCTTTTCTTCAGACAGCAGCTCGCTGACGAATGTCGGTCGCGGATCGTTTTTCGTCCCCAACTCAATTTTCTTGAGGTTATCTGTAGTGGTATGTATTCCATCCTCCAGTTCTTTCGGAGCTGGGGGAAATTCTGAGATCACCTCATCATTGCTGTTTTCGAGGCACCAGGGAAGGCTGTCCATGTTCTCGGATTCTTCTTGTAGTATTGTTATCATGTGACAGGTACGAATTCGCTTCCAATCCCAACGTGGAACTGGTTTTTCTTTCGTGGCCTTAGGCTCGTGCTTTTGTGGTGGTGCTACCCTCCAGTTGTTGGACAGAGCGAATTTACCAAGCTGATATTGATCTTCGACCCAATTCTTGAAGGTGAAGCAATCTTCAAGAGGATGACCTACTACTCGATGGTAAGAGCAATAGTCCGGGTGTGAGGCTTCGCCTGCTTGTTCAGGGTGTTTAGACTCCGGCAATGTAAGCATTTGATGTTTCAGGGCGAGATCAAGTATTTTCTTCGTCTTGTCCCGAGGAAACGAGTATGCTCGCCCCATTTTCTTCATAAGGGATGGATTAATAACGCTCAACTCCCATTTGCGTGGCTTCTTAGCCCTGTTTTGTTGTTGTTGAGCGCCTTTTTGGGTTTTCAACTTATTTCTGCTTTTGCGCCGAGCCTTTTTTATAACAGGTTGACAAGGAGCGGCATTTTCATCCTTTACGGCTTGTTGAAGAAGGCGTTGCGTCTTGGCTTTCTCATAAATGTCCGTCTCGCGGTTGTGATCATCTCGGACTTTTTGACCAGCTTTCTTTATAAGTCTGTCCATTTGTTCCTCGAACGACGGACTAGGCTCCTTTGCATCTGGAACTTTCACTGGTTTAGGATTAGCGTCCTCCCATTGAGCATCCGCTTTTTCATCGAGGTTATACACGACGTAACAGCTGGGCAGTAACTCTCGTTTCTTTGACCGGATGTATCCAAGCCCTTTTGTTTCCATTCTCCCATTAGGCAGTTTGCGTTGAGTCCCGGGAACGTTCCAGACCCTGTCATAGAATTTGGCCTTTCTAACGGTCTGTTTGAAGGATATCCCGTGGCGTTTCAGCAGCTTCTTCAAACCCTCTGTATAATATCTGGGAAGACGGATAGGCTGAAGCTTGTCGAGCGTAGGATCCGTGCCATGCCAGATTTCTTTTTTCACCTTGGTTTCTTCAGAGCGGTAGAACAGAATTGCTTTCTCGCCTGGGAGGGATGTAGAATGTTTGTAGCTCTTCTACGTTGTAAATATTAAGTGCATCCAGTTCTTTATGGTGTTTAAGCGGCACCATGGCGACTTGCAGACTTTGCTCTTCGTCAGCGAACGTTCGTATTGAAGGTCGAGCAGAGAATACGGCGTGGACTTCATCTTCCGAGTCGCTGCCAAAGATCAACGTAGGAGCTGATGGTCCCGGCTTGTTGTGTTGGGGCGGACCCGAATAAACTATCTCCTCTTCCTCTTCAGTATCACTGCCGAAGACCGGGATGGTGGCGTTAGCTTTGTTCTCCGGCTTGTGACACTTCTCTGTGTCTTCGAAATCCGATAAGAAGTATTTGGCGTCTTCGTATTTGCGGACCTCGTTCACAGAGAACGGGTTCAGTTCTCCCGTCACGGTATACTCGAAACCATCCTTAAAATACTTCATACACTGATGTTGTGTAGAAGGGATGATGTTGTACTCGTGTAACCATGGTCGGCCGAGCAAAGCGTTGTAGCATGTCGTGGCGTCTATGACGTGGAACTTAATGTCCGTGACGAGTAGCCCGAAGCGTAGCGTCAGTATCACAGATCCAAGAGTCTTTGACGATTGGGAGTCGAACCCGGAGATGGTGATCTTGTCCCGAGCAAGGTGCTGGACGCTCATGCAGATTTCTTTCAACACCCGGACGTTGAGTAGGTTAACAGACGACCCGTTATCGATCAGGATTTTGCCTATCTTTATATCATGGCAGTATTCCGAGACATAGAGAGGGCGATTGTGTTCGCACGTCCCAAGTAGAAGGTCTTCATCGCCAAAAGTGACATCGGACGTGTGCACTTCCTCCAATTCATCCTTCATCTTTTCCTCGGCCAAGCATGCTTGGAATTGTTCCGGGTCTTGGAGCGCCTTAATCAACGAATCTCTTGCCTCTTTTGATAGCAAAAAGGCGTCAAGAATGCTGAGCTGTGAGGGCAGCTTCCTCAGATGTGCTAAGACGTTGTAATCCACCTTATTCTTCTTTGGTGGGTCTTTGGCAGCTAGCTCTTCCACCACTTGGTCATCTAAGACGATATCTTCAGAGGCCTTTTCTTTCCCTTTATCTTTCCTGTTCGAGGGTCCGAGGTTCTTTTCGGGCAGCGTGCGATTACATAGCCGGATATTTTCGCAAACCTTCGGTTCTTCTTCTTTTCTCGAAGCGGACTCTTTAAAGAGAGGGGCAAGTTCTATCTCTTTATCAGAATCACTACCAAATGTAGGCACTTGTGATTTACCGGTGTTAATCATGCAACAATCGCCAGCAGTTCTTTTAAGCCCTTCGGTCGTATTTCTTTGCTCCCGACGAATTTTACGCTTTTCCCGCTTAAAGCGTTGTCGATGAGCAACATATCCTTACCACCATCTATCGAAAGCTTTGCACTCTTGAGTGGGGTGCGAAATCTTTTGATGATATAAGCAATAAGACGGGTGCATTTTCGTTTCACCGGTAATTTCTTCTTCGGAGGATGGTAGCTTCATGCCCATTGATATGGCCTTAGCAAACTTCTTTCTCATCTTGAATTGGCTTTTGTCGGTAGCGGAGGTGTTTAGCTCCACCGGGATCGTCTCAGCTTCTTCATCAAGTCGCTGGCGTTTGGCCCCTTCAAATATAGCCGCCTCGCGCTCCCTATCAGCTTTACTTTTCAACCGAGCTTCATTAAGGAATGCGTCAATTACTTCATCTGACGGCCCCAGAACTTTTGGTTCAGGATCTGCCCCCAGCTTTTCGGTGCAAGGAGTCTCCTCATCGTTCGTGATCGAATGGGAAATCATATGACAGCTCGCCACATATTCCTCGGATTCATCCGATGAACTTTTTCCCTCATCTTCTTCTTGAAAGACATGATTGAGGAACTCTTGGAGCGTAATGGGAGTCCGTGCCTTTTGGTTGTATTCATCCAACGCGTCAATTTGCCTTTGTAAGTCCGTGCGCTTGTCGTCAGGCTTCACGGGCTTCTTAGATTTCTTCTTCTTCTTTTTTGAAGATTTTGACGGTTGGCTGCAAGTGTTTGAGCCACCACCATCGGTCTTTGGAGTTGGACGTGGCTTCAACATCCCTTCAATGACCTGCGGTTCCAACGGGTTCTTCCACTTGATCGCTGGACATGTCTGAAGATCGTTTAGCATCCTCTTTGTCTTGGCTGATAATACAACCTCTCAAGGAGCTTCTTCAATGACGGAGCATGTTGCCCCCGGCGTATTCGTCACCTTAGAGGTGTGGGGCTGCGGGGGATTCACCTTCCATTTGTCAGATAACGCGAACTTGCCCTGTCAGTACTGGTTTTCAAGACAATTCTTGAAAACGTAGCAATCTTCGATCGGATGGCCTAGTACTCGATGATAAGGACAGTAGTTGGGCTCGTTGACGTCACTTGGTTGCAACGGACGTTTTGGATCCGGCAAATTTATGAGTCTGTTGCGCAACGTCAGCTCAAATAACCTCCTCGTTTTATCGCGGGGAAAGGAATAAGGACGTCCCATCCTATCCTCAAGGGGCACGTACGGTCGCATATTATTTTGACGAGCAACTGGCTTCGAGTCGCTCGGTTGTTGTTGAGCATTAGCGACGACGATCGCTTTTCCCTTCCCTTTGTCATTTCAGGAATCTGGCCTTGGGAGAGGGGGTTTATGGCCCATTTGATCCATTTGCGCTAGTTTGTCAATCAAGGCCTGGAAGGTAGTCGGCTTGAAAAACATCATAAAATGTGAGATGGTTGCTTGTGGATCGAGGGTTCCCATAAACATACCCACCGCGGGAGCTTCTTCAATGCGCTGCTCACACTTCGACCATAAGTTCCGCCATCGTATAGCGTACTGAACCCACGTCTCGTCGGGTTTTACCCTGGCGTTAATCAGTGCTGTCATCGGGGTACGTTCACTGGCGGTTGCAAAACGCTGAGTAAACAACAGCTCCATCTCCGCGAAGGTTTTAATAGAGTCGTTCGGGATCTCAGAGTACCATTCGAACGCCGTATCCAATAAGCTCCCAACAAACTGGCGAAGCAACAGCTTGTCGTCACCGCCGGTGTTGCCGCAGAGTGCCCTGAACTGGGCAACATGCTGATGAGGATTGCCCGTCCCCTTGTAGACATGGAACTTGGGAATCGTATAACCTGGCGGATACTTGATTTGATCGAACCAACTTGGATATGGCCGCCCCGTTTTTACGACCTGACCGGCCACTTCAGTCGCATGATGAACCCGTATTTGTTGGGCGATGTACTCATCCAAATCAGCTTTAGAGATTGTATCTTCTTTAGCCATGGACAGAGCTGGTGGAGGATTCGATGTCTCTCCCCTATCGTCTTCAAGGATGATCGGGGAATCTTCAGCAGGTGGATCTTGTTGAATCATCATACCCACCATATCCTGGAACAGGAAGGCCATTTTCTTTATGTTGGCTGCCTGCTCCGCAGCTTCTTTATCCTTCTTCTCCAGTACGCGACGAAGGAATTCAGCGTCTGTTTCTTGTTCTTGACGCTCGTCCGAGGACGTTTCACGGGTTTCTTTTGGCCCTGTAAGTGCGGCCATAGCGTTCATCATCTCGTGGAGCTTTTGCTGCTGCTCCTGAGCCTTGGTCACTGACCTCGTGTGCGGTCTATGACCTGTTGATATGCGGCTATCTTCTTTTCCCGATGCCATATAAACCGTATGAACTGTTATGCCTCCTGACTTGGGGCGTTTAGGTTCACCATTTTTAAATTTTGCCGCTGACGCGGGAGTTTTCTCTGGCCTCCTTCTTTTGTGGGCCGTTGAGGTTGAAGGAACCGTTGAAGTGGGCATCCTAGCGGCTGCTGTCCCCCGTTGTTTAATGGGACGGTCCTTGTCTTTTTCCACCTTCGCCTTTTTCTGGTGACGAGAGTGACCTGGGTCAATCACGGAGTCTTGAACCTCCTCCAAACTTTATATATTTTTGAGGACAGCCGTTGAGGGGGCTGTTCTTGCTTCGTTTCTGAAACTCTCTCCGCAGGTGGAGGAGATCTCATCAGTGTAGTGGTTGGAGAGTTCTTCCGTACCCTCCTCAGCAGTTCAAAGCTGTTCCCGGTTGGGATAGCAGCGTTGAATTCCACCACTGGAGCCGGTAGAGTTAGCCCTGAGGGAGAGTTGCCCCCTGCCTTCCTCACTCGTTGCCAATGGCGACGTCGAGCACGGCGAGCCGTTGAGATTGGCTCAGAGATTGAGATAGTTTCTTTTTGCCCCCTGTCTGAATGAGGCGCCGCCAGTGTTAATCTCTTAAAGACTGAGGTTGTTTTCTGAGGGGTGATATTCAAACTGCCGAAGACGGATCCCTGAGCAGATGCAGGAGCAGGAATCGTCAGTCTTGAAAAGACTGACTCTTTGATAGGGGAAGCCGCCTTGACGACTTCTGGGGCAGCAGTTATTGCCTTCCTTTGGACAGCCATTTTAGAGTTCAGATTTAGCCTGGTGAAAACAGAGGCTGTCGGTTTGGTAGCGGGCGATCCGTCGACAGGGGCCGCAGTAATTGAAAGTCGATCGAAGACCGACTTCTTAGGAGCTTCTTGTCCGGGCATAGGAGTGCTAAAGCTCATTGGCGGGAGCATGGTCCCGAAGAAGAGCCCAGTGGTGGCTTGAGTTACCTGTTCCACTGGCATGGTGAACAAAGAAGCCGCTTGGGGCCCGTAGGTTATGCCCCCAGTTGAGGCCGGACGCGAGCTGCAACCGCAGTTGGAGCACTTTGAACAGGTTGAGGCTATCGATGCTTGTTTTCTTTTCTGCACCAAATGAGAGACCAAATCTTAGCAAACTTGAAATCCACAGGCAACCATTTTTAACGAACCGCGATTGGTTCGCGAAGACGACACACGAAGTGTGGAGTGGAAAGAGGAAAAGGTCCTACCGGGCGTGCCAGAATCTGTTCCCCTCCGAACACAGAGACGCGACCGCGAAGGTTCGTCTTGCCTGATATTCGGGGCAGATGCTATTTGGTTTTATCCGTCCACCTCTCCGAAGATGCCAAGTTGATTTATGGCACCGTGTATCGGAGGTTTAGACGGATGCGGCCGATGTAGCAGACTTCGTCAGATTCCCCCTCGCTAGAGGGGTTTTTGATCGTGGGGACGCTCTTCCATGCAGGCGCAAGCCCCTGCAGTTAATTACGCTACCGCTTCGCGGTAACAAGTTTCTCCTTCTCCAGAATTTCACTTCGTGTCGTGGGTGTTTGTTTTGTTTGTGGTTGCCTGTGGATTGTATATGGAGACTGAGTAATACCGTCGCCCGTAGGACGTGGACTGGTCCAAATCCGTATTTACTTAGATTTGGGTTTGGTGTTTTTAGTTTAAGGATGCATTAGTCGCGTTGCGGCTAAGATCAACTTAAACGTTTGTCAAGGATACGTTAGTCCTGTTTGAGACTAAGATCAACTTAACAGGGTGATCCATTTAATATATGGCCGTCGGGACTCGTCGCCTCTCTGACGTCGTTGAAGGATTACAACGACAGATGTCAGAGAAGTTCGGAGATGTACCCTTGAACCAAGGTCGATTTGGAATTTTATCGTTCATTTGAGTGTTTAAGGATACGTTAGCCGTATTTGGGGCTAAGATCAACTTAAACGGGACCGTTTAGATCCGGCAAAAGAGCATTAGGAGGCTCTATTGTTCCAGTTTAGGGACGTGGTGGTCCATATTCCAGTTTTAGGGACGTGGTGGTCCACCGTTAGTTTAGGGACGTTTCGGTCCGATATTAGTTTAGGGACGTTTCGGTCCGATATTAGTTTAAGGACATTTCGGTCCGATGTTAGTTTAGGGATGTTTCGGTCCACGAGTTTAAAGACTCCGCAGTCCATATTCATACGTGGTCGTCGGGACCCGTCACCTCTCTGACGTCGTTGATGGATTACAACGACAGGTGTCAGAGGAGTTCGGAGATGTACCCTTGAACCGGTAGTAAATTGATTTATGAGAGCAATTTTGCTCAGTCAATTTAATTTAAGGACTTATGGCCAAAATTGGGCTAAGTCCAGTTTGTGTCTTTGGCCTGTGCTAGGGCTTTACCCCTTTTTAGTAATGCACTGCATTATTCTTGTTTTGGTCGGGCTTTGCCCTTTTCTAAATGATGCAGAGCATCTATTTTTTTGTTTGGGCTTTGCCCCCCCTTTTGAAATGCATAGCATTTTTTATTAGGCCTGTTAGGCCTTTTAATTGGGCTCTGTCCCTTTTCTTTAATAATGCAGAGCATTAAATACTCTGACAGTGCCCCACGTGGCTTGTCAGGCGCTTTGCGCTAAGTAATGAGCGCAAACTCATATGGTGGTGACACGTGTCACGCTCTGGTGAGCGCAAGCGCAATAGCGCAGTGCGCTGCGCTAATGCGCTGCGCTGTTACGCTGCTGCCACGTGGCGCGCTCTGGTGAGTTGCGCCAATTCCAGAGAGCAAAGCTCTATTTCAAGAGCGCAAGTTGTTTTATAGCTGACACATGGCGCTCTCTCAAGAGCGCAACAGCGCAGTCTGGAAGTGCAAAGCACTAAGAATCTTTTAGATTCAAGAACAAGAGTGCAGAGCCCTATTTGATTTCTTGATCTAATTTAGATCAAAGAAAATAATTTTTTTTTTGTTTCCAAAACCAGAGGTTCATAAAAAAGTGCAAAGCACTATTATTACTTATTTTTCTTTTTATTTAAAAATTATTGATCTTGTTCTTAGATCCATAATCTGTCCATAAGAGAATTTTCTCTTTTTCCTAAAGGTTTTTTTACCTTTTGTTGTTCTTAAGGAATTCTCAAGAGTTCTCTTCTCTTTTTTTTTTAGAAAGATGTTGATGCTTTTTAATTGAGGCCTAGGGTCCTTTTTATAGTGCCCATAAATTAGTTAAATTTGTTAAAGAGATCTTTCTCTGAGTGATTTGGGGAATTTTCCCCACCGTTGGATCTTTGATCCAAGGGCTTCTGCTTTGCAGAAGAAAATCTTCTGGTTTTAACAAGACCAGAAAAGATTTCTTGGAAATTTAATTCTGTTTGGCGCAGAAGCCTCAGCGCGTGACACGTGTCGCGCAGCGCACTGCGCAGCGTAACTGCGCTAGCGCATCTGCGCTGACACGTGTCGTGCAGCGCAGAGCGCAGCGCAACTGCGCTAGCGCATCTGCGCTGACACGTGTCGCGCAGCGCAGCTGAAGCGTTGCTTCATAAAAATAGAGCTTTGCTCTGATTGGGCGTGCTTTCTTGGGCGCTGCGCTGACATATCAGCGCCTGACATGTGGCGCGTTGCGCCCGAGATTTGAAGCGTTGCTTCAAAATTTTGAATTTTGAATTTTAACAGAGCTTTGCTCTGATTGGGCGAAACAACAGACTTTGGCTACATTGATCATACTTCTTTTGTATATATAACAGGGTATGAGGGCGCTGTTATATATACCCTTACACCAATATTAGTGGAATGGGACGCTAATATATGTGTATTGATTTTCATTTGATACTTCATCATATTTACTTCATGCAGACATACCTTATATTTATGACATGTTATTACCTGAGGCACTGGCACGAGTATTTGGCACTACTTACATGTTTAGATGTTACATTGCCATCTTATCACGCTTCAGACTTACTCTTGAGGTTTATATCATATACTGATCGTATTGACTTAGGATTATGTCTTGCATTCGGTTTCTGCTTGTAGATATTTTCTATTCACGAGTTAGCAACTCACCCCCGTTGTGCCACAGTTCTTGCAGGTTTTGCCGTACAGGTTCCATAGCGGTATTACTGGCACACTGCTTCCTTGCGGGTGAATTGCTTTTGGTAGGTGGGTTCTTTTGTATCAAGAACCACCATTGTACTTGTATTATTCATTGTATCTAGAAATTCCATCAACCAAAACTTGTATATTGTTTCAGACTTAGACATTAGTGATGTATTATTCGACCTTAGAGTCGCGCTTAGTAGTATTGCGGTTTTCATGCTTATTGAGTTTCTTTTTGGATTTGACCCTCACCATTCGGCGTTGTATATTATTGCTTGCGTGGTTGTGACCGTCAATTGATGAAGAGCTAGCTCCCGCTTGGGGATGCCTTTTATCATTGCATATATATTGTTCTTGTTATACCCCGTTCGGGGCCAGTATTTACAAAAGAAACTCTGCCGAAATTTTTAGAAAAGACTTTACATTTTAAAATGTATATTCGGCTTAGTTATTTAAAAACCTTGACTTCAAACATGTTTTTCTTCACTTCTTTAAACCAGTTTTCTTTACTTACTCTTAAAATGGTTTTAGATTTCTGGGCTTTTGGCTTACTTGGATCAGATGGAGTCCTATAGACTTCATATGGTTCAAGGGCCAGTCACGTGCTCTTTCGGGTCGTGACAAAGTTGGTATCAGAGCGCTAGGTTGACCTTGGTTCGCGTCTAAGTTTGACTATGTGGAGCCTAGGGCGTTTATATATATACGGAACTTAGGCTTGACCTTACGGAACTTAGACTTAGTCGAGGGGGTATTAGACCCGAACTTTCGTCGCGTAGGATGACCCTTGGTTGATGGAATATGTGACTAAAGTAGAGTGACGTACCGTGGGTATATTCCGCGGCGTACTTACGACACGCCACTCCGCTTAAGGAAACTTAGGATGTACATATTTTCGAGATCAGTGATTCTCTTCATATCCATGATTATACATCCATTTGAGATCCTCGATTCTATTAGTTCCATGATCATAGTTTCATTGATGCCGTTCCTTCTTATGATCATGTATCCACTCTGGATCTGTTGTTTCTTTCTTGCCATTGATCTGCTCTCTTCGATACTCGATTGAGGTCCCTGTCGCCATGTTTGAGCGCAGTTTGGGCTGCTGCTAGGGTTACGGTCAGGGCGAGCTCGTCTGGTACGAGGGTCGACCATTGTGTTTTCTGGTGACATGGGAACGTCTCGAGTTAGTATCGATGATTGTGACCTCTTGTGGAGGCGAGTGCTTGGTTTTACACCGGATGATCGGGCCACTGTTAGAGCTGCCAGTTGAGAGAGGACTGTTGATGTACAGCATATCTCAGAGATGATGATGTCGCCTACCGTGCAGACAGATAGACCAGCTGTTGCTGAGATTGACAGGATGTTGCTTCTGGAGCTTACGAGCTGAGATCGCTGGAGCTTACAGGCAGATATGAGACAGATGATAGCTTGTCTACCCGATTTGATAGACGAAGGTGATTCGTTCGATTTGTGCGCCGGAGCAAGCCCAGGTGAGTTAAAGATTTCCAGTATGGAGATTCTTACTCAAATCTAGAGCAGACCGATTTAGAGATGACCGCCAATGTATTGCCTTTCCTGGAGGATTGAGGCGTTGTTCGGCGTACAGACGAATGAGCCAGTTGTTGTTACAAATGACGAGATATCGCCCAGATGATTGGAGCTACTGCAGCATGAGTATATACTTAGAGATATGATGGAAGGTCGCTAGTCACCGAGGAGGGATGCTAGGACAAGTGATTCGTTCGCTTACCCAGATGCGAGGTCATCAGATAGGTTGCTTCCAGCTAGAAACGACTTCACGCGGAGACGTTGAGAGTCGATAGAGACGATCGAATGTCAGAAGCCCATTTTCCAAGTTTAAAGTATACGGAAAGACATGCAGGTGATTCTATGGACCCTCTAGAAGAATGAAACCCTAACTCGACTTAATGACCGTGTGAAAGCCTTTGAACCTTAGGGTTTGCGGCAGTTCTGCGGCGCCATTAGTGAGGCTTGGGTTTGCCCTTCTACGGCTGGACCACCGACGCTGTGGCATGTACTCGATACTATTAAACTGTACTCAAGATGTTGAGCTCTTGGGGGATTATGAGATTTTGACGAATCGATCGAAAGGTTCGACTCCCTTCGGCTGCTAGGCGGTGAGATGCATTTCTTGGGAGACTGCAGATACGAGTATAGCCGTTGGAGCACAGTCCATGCAGCCACGATGAGACGAGTCCGAATCAGTCGACATTGAAGCAGAGTGAAGTAAAGAGTTCGCTAGAGATTTCGACGAGATGACGTTCCCCTCCGCTGACATCAGAGATGCGATACGCACGCGGAGGCATTGTATATGGATATACCTTCCAGAAAGAGGCGCGATGAGTATGCAGCCATTCCGGAACAAGAATTAGCTTCAGCATTGGACGATGACTTCCGGGCAATTCGGCAGAAAAGAGATATGCGAGAGACTTCGGATCGACCGTAGCCGAGAGCATTGCAGTACGCAGATTGAGACGTGACGTCGAAGTGGACGGAGATACAGACAAGCGGACAAGAGGTTCGTACGAGATGCTGACGAGCTGTCATTACTTCCCGTCGAGACCAGAGGTCCTACGGACTAACCCGTAGGTCTTTTTTTTGCGGCTCCGTAGGGCCAAACATCAAATTACGATTAAATATTTTTAAATTAAAACGTAGAGAACCGTAGGGCCAAGTATATGGACCTACGGTTCAATCCGTAGGGGCAATAAATAGTTGCCCCTACGGATTCGTTTATCCGTAGGGGCAACCCCATATTGTAGTAGTGCTGGTTTTACTATTTTTTGGTTTGGTGGGGCTTGACTAAGGCCTGATTTTAAGTTGTTTAAAAAAGTAACAATAAAATAGGGCCAATTCAAGTATGATATAATTAAATCTCATTATTTATATCATTTATGAATAATGTAAGAGAACCATTATTTTATCATTTATGAATAATATTAGTTTAATATGATTTTCTGCATTAAAATGCTATACGCCACGAGCATTGTACGTACAAAAAGGACTCATATTAGTATAAACCTATTTCAATATGGATGCTTAAACACTATAAGTTAGGTCTGTTTCTTAAGTCACTACTACAATAAGGGGTTGTCCCTACGGATTTATCCGTAGGAGCAAGGCACTGCCCCTACGGATATATCCGTAGGGGCATAAAAATACCTCGTAGGTGCAAAACCCGCAGGTGCAGGTCTTCGCCCTGAACATGCCCCTACGGAGTAATAATTGCCCCTACGCCTTAATCCGTAGGGACACTTATCCCTACGAAGTAATCTGTAGGGCCTGATATATATTTTAATTTATTGGTTTATAAAATAAAATAATTGTCCCAACGGATGTATTCGTATGGCCTGATTGGTGCCCCTAAGAATACATCCGTATGTCCAGATAAATGCCCCTATGGATAAATTCATAGGGGCAAGTTTTACTGGGTCCATAAGGATAAAATATCATATATCCTGATATTTTGTCTCTACGGCTAACTGTGTAGGGGCAAACATTGAACCTACGGATTAATCCGTAGGTGCAACAGATGGCGCTACGGATTCATCCGTAGGGACAAAATATCAGGGTTTTTTTAAAAAGGGGCTTTCTGTTTTTTCCCGTCCTGTACACAATAATATATACATCATATAACCAAATACAAAAATATTCATAATCAACATCTCACGCATAATATATAAAAGAAATAAACAAACAGAATACGATATCAAACTAAATCATCGTGAACAAGCAAACAACCACCAATATCGTCCAAAATTTATACAATATGTATCAGATAAGTACATACATCCTTAAAAATATAAATAAAGCTACCCTAGCTCGGTCCAGCTCCTCCACCTCTGATAATCGCCGTAATTTGGCGCATCTGCTTCTCGGTGCAGCCCTGAGTCTTCAAAAGCTAGACTAATGAAGGAGCGTACTGTGCGGGAGTCTTAGCAGGCTGTGGAGCTGCAGGAGTGGTCTGCGCAACCGCAGCCGAGGTAGTGGCTTGCGGAGCCACAGCCGATGCATGTGGAGCCGCAGCCGAAGTAACCTGTCGCACCCGTTAAATTTTGTGTGTAATAAACGAGTAAGAACGGTATATTAGATTTTAATCGAGTTCGTATCATTATCAGCTTATTGCGAAACCCCAATCTATGAATACTTAGGAACTTAGGTCTCATTTGAGTATCTAGTTTGGAAAGCCGTAGTTTATTTTAATTAGATGGTTTTATGTAAATATGATTAATTAAAGCTAAGTCTATAACCAAATAAGGTCAGGCTACTAATATTACATATGTTAGTATCTATAATATGATATAATATTTTACTATTAAGTAGTATACGTACCATCTCCTTCAACTCCTCGACGGTGGTCTTCAAGGCGGCAACATCATGCTCTAAACATCGCTCACGGGGGGTAGGGAAAGTAACCGCCGGAGTGGAGTCCAACCTCATATGGGCCCTGCTTGGACCCTGTCCCCGTCCTCTCTCCCAACCTTCGTGGTGCCCTCCGTATGCGAAGTCTAGGACTGGGGTCAGCAACATCGGATCGGTTTGTCTAGTAAATCGATCCCCGATGCCTCCTTCTGCTCCACCACCCGCTCCTACACCCACATTAACCATTAAAATATAAGTATATCATTTAAATTTAAACTTTTCAGAATAAAAATTTCAAACTTGTTGGAATAAATATTAACACTTACGCAATACTCCTGAATAGCGGTGTCAGGGAATTGAAGCTCTGTCGAGGTGCCGCGGACGGCAAGATACGCGGTCAGCACGCTTGGTGTATCCCCTTATGCCAGGGTCTGAGCTATCTACAATTCGCAAAAAATTTACATATATTATAAAATAACTCTTAATATTACATTATATCAAAATAGATCTATTGTAATTTACTGATGACTCCATGGCACGAGTAATGTTTCTCGAGTCACCTGTATAAGTGGGGCGACCCCTCTTCGCCGACTTTCTATTCTCTTTATTTTGACCGGCATGTTTCTGCACAACACATTCAGATTTAGTTTTCTAATTAAGCAACACAAAAAAATAAATTATATACTAAATAATGAATTACATTTAAATTACAAACTTGTTTGCGCTGAGAGTCGAAATATCGGCACAAGAGAGGCCATGTATCTACGTCGACTCTCGTAAAGGCCGGAGTATGTAGGAGAGCCGCTCTCTCTGCCTCGGGGGTTTCCATCCACAGTGAATAGAAATCGATCTTCAGCTCGTTCCTATTGTATCGGATTTTTGACTGCATGTTCTTCATCAGGCCATTGTACAGAGCGTGAAGATCGAGCACTCTCTCAAGGTGATCAGGGTCGGGTACAGGCTGAAAGTCGTAATTCAACTGCAAATACAAAAAAAAATCTATTTAAATTGCAAGTGTTAAATAATAATAAATATATTTGATAAGTCAAATGAAAATATATATTAATACCCGAGCCTGATCCCAGAAGAGGGCAAATGAGTGCTGGTGCTGATCGTCCCACTCAACGTGAAATGGATACTTCTTCACGAGGCGGATCTCATCCCCCATATATCGTCCGAACCTCTCGGCATAATTGCCGGTATAGCGATAATCAAGGGTAAAGAAGAGGAGGAATGTTGCTTCCCCTCTTGCTCTGCGGGCCTCAGCCTGTGGGACTGATTCGACCCTCGAGTCCTCCTCTCGGGATTGCGTTGCCCTACATCTACAAGAAATATCAAGATAATCAATATTAAGACAAAGTGGTATTAAGAAATCTAAGGTTTAACGAAAATTAAAGTGCGATATATACCTCCAGCAATAGCAGCACGAGCTTGGGCCCAGGCAGCAGCACGAGCAGGACGATAGTTCCTTCGGTGAGGAACAGCCGGTGAACCGGACGTGGACGCATCCCCTCCAACTAGAAAATAAACATTGACGATAAAATTACATGAAGTTCATATTTATTCTTAGAGAATATGTAAAATGAATAAATATTTTATATTTATTCATACTAAGCTGCAGACTGAGCGGGGGGTACGGAAGTGGCGGGAGTGGCCCCTGCGCCAGATATGGACGCACCACCTATAATTAGACAATTAAATAAATTATATAAGTAATTGCAAAAAAATGTGTAGTTCAATAATATAACATGCTAAATCAATATGCATGCACTATAGGATATATAAACATACCCACAGGTGCGGTGGTGGCCTCTGCCCGAGATGTGAAGGCACCACCTACAGCTAAACAATAAAATAATGATTATTTAAGTAAGAGCAAAAAGAATGTGTGTGTATATATGATATAACATTCTAAATCAATATGCATGAACTATAGAATATATAAACATACCTGGAGGTGCGGAAGTGGCCTCTACCTCTGATGTGGATGCACTACCAATAGCTAGATAATCAAACATTGACTATATAAGGAATTTTGAAATAAATATGCGTGTATATCTATAATATTACATTCAAAATGAATATGCGTGCAATATACCTGGAGGTGTGGCAAAGTCCACACGGAAGGAGTCATCCGAAGGGGTCTCCGATCGGGGTGCAAGACCGGCCCTCTGAAGCTCCCTACGCAGCTCTCCGAACGGCAGAACAGCTCTGCCGCTGCCGCGGCTGGTGCTCCTGCCGCCTCTCGTTGCTCCGGTCGTCGTTATCAAATCTAGACAAGAGTACAATCATTACATATGCATGTTATATATGTATAGATCGTAAAAATGTGAAATAATAATATAACATTACTGATGACCTTTTTCATTTCGTGGACGCATTAGACATATCTACTTGGATTTCATTATCGATATCATTTCTAACCCACGTAACTTCACGATCAGCCGAAGACAACCCATCTTTTGAAACAGACAGTCGGGGCACTCTAAGTCTTCTCTCTTCTTCGTCCTCATCGCTGTCCTCCATACGATCCTCGAATTCTGGAATATCGTAAATATCCCCAGGTTTCCAACGGCATACGACACTCCATCCCAGATGCTTCAAGCACCGTGAGTAGTATACTTGGAACGCTTAGTCCGGAAAGATAAATGGATCGTCCTGCCCGTAAAATCGAAATGTGTTCACACTAGTCAATCCATATTCATCTTTCCAAGTCCCAAGATTGTTTCTCCACTTATCTGTATCGGTTCGTGTATCGTACCAAGTACATTGAAATATATAAAACGGTTCTGATCGTCCGGGATATTGGATGCCAAATATGCAATTTAAGTATCCATAATAAATCACACCATCCGATCCTACCGTCGCAATCCCACTATTCTGAGTGGTTCGAGATATTTCTATGTCCTTAACTTTAAATTTGTATTCAAAGACACCGAATCCTTTATAATATGCAACCTCCATACTAGGAAACTGAGCTAAACATCTTGAATCGCTCTCTAATGATGAGACAAGTTCGGATCGTGGATCTGAAAAAACAAATTTTACGACAAATACATAACGATATATGTTTAGATTAAGATTTGTAGCAATAACATATTATTCGAACAATTTACATGATCTGCAGTCCAATCCCAAAAATTATTCTGATGATATTTTTCCAATCGTTCATCATTCCAATCAGAATACCCCTCACGTACCTCGTTAAAATGATTTCTGTTCTCATCAATAAATTATGACATTATTATTATATCGTTTCATACACACACAAACACAAATATAACAATTAATCCAAAAAACCTTACTCTCTAATTTCTTCAAGACATGTGCTATTGAGGAGGATAAACCGATATATCTTGTTAATAAGCATAGTTTCTACTCTCTTATAATCAGCTTTACCATATGGCCCGTCCTGAATTCTCCGAGGCCGGTTAAGCTTTATCTCAATATTCTCGTCCAGATAGCGGGAACAAAATGTGGTTGCTTCATCTAGAAGATAATCTTGCATGATAGAACCCTCTGGTCGATTTTTATTGCGTATATAATTTTTTAGAGTGTAGAGCTACCTAAAGAAAAATATGTTAAATAAATAAATACAGGCATATAGGACAACAATAATTTTACAAATTGCGTGAAACAAAAAATTCCACGTATCTTTCAACGGGATACATCCATCGATATTGTACCGGTCCGGCTAATTTAGCCTCAGTTGCAAGATGAACCGTCAGGTGTATTATGATATCGAAGAATGACGGTGGGAAAATATGCTCAACCTTCCAAAGTATCAACGAAATAGAATTTTCCAGATTCTCCAGCGTCACAACATCAACGGTTTTAGCACACAATTCTCTAAAAAAGTAACAAAGATCATTGATTATTAGACCAACCGATTCAGGAAGGGAAGTCCTGAGAGCTAATGGAAGAAGGTGCTCCATAATAATATGGTGATCATGACTTTTCAACCCATCGATCTTGCCTTTCACAATTTTTATCTTCTTGCTAAATGATCCTGAGAAGCCTGTGGGTACATTCAAATCATGCAACACCTGCAGCAATCTTTTCTTCTCCGGTTGTGATATATGATACGCGGCATTGGGAAGTACAAACTTGCCTGGTTTACCCACGATCGATTTAGGATGCAATTTACTTCTAATTTCTCAGTCCTGAAGATCCATCCGAGCACGGAGGTTGTCTTTCGATTTTCCGTCTTTACAAAGAAGAAAGTTGAGTACGTACTCGGATACTCCCTTTTCTATATGCATGACGTCCAGACAATAACGCACTAAATTTGTTGACCAGTACGGAAAATCAAAGAAAATGCTTAACTTAGTTCCGGTAAGGTGGTTTCACTTGTTTTGCCGGATCCATCCCGAAGGTCACATTATTTTAACCATCCCACTGAGCAGTCATGTTCTCTTCGGACAATGAGGCTGGAGGCCTAAGAAGCTCATGATGACCATCGAGTATCCTACTAAAAGAACCAGTGCACCCTAAACCGTAACCCTAATTTTTGGAGAAATTAAATTACCATACGTCCCTGTTATTTCTTTTTAATTTAGTTCTTTTCCCCTAAATTTTGAATCTGCAGAACAAAATTTCCCCGATGGGAATTAAATTCTCAACTTGTGGGGAGATTTGCTTCTGCAAATATCAACCAGAGTAAGAACTAAGTTCTTATATGAAGGGTTGTCACGCCCCGCTTCCCAGAATACGCTAGATTGGGCACGTGACATAGCCAACCATGCTACCTGTGGGTAGGAAGTATCCATCCACAGTCACATTACGGCAGTAGAGATATCAAGAACAAGATAAAAAAATTCCTAAAACATGTCCATAATCCAGAATAACAGGAGTCAATAATAAATAATGCGGAAGCTAATGATCCAATACAAATAACTGAAAAGTATGTCCCATAATGCGGGCTCACATCAGGAAATAAATGCAGGAAATAAAGACTAACTAATACTAACACCTCACAGCTCAGCCTGCTGGCTGAAGTACTCCTGCTCGGACTGCGACAGCGGTACAGAATCTGGGCCATGCAAAACCCAGACGTCAGCGCGTCATGTCATCAAGTAATATAATATGAACAGTGTAACAGGCAATGCAAAATAAACATGAATAAAATGAGAGTGGCAAATAATGTGAATCAAGCAGTGCAGGGTAGTGTGCAGTGGGTAACTAAACTGTTCTATCAGGTTTTCTATTCTAAAGTCTGAAATCAAATTGAGTAATCCTCCATGTAACTCAAAGGACATGTCACGCTACCCCCCGGGACCACGGATCAGGAATATGTGAACCAATAGTGGTTCTGTCCCGTTACCCCCCGGGACCACGGATCAGGAAAATGTAAGAGTCACGAATGGCTCTGTCCCGTTACCCCCCGGGACCACGGATCAAGTAATACCCTTTTAAGTTACACTTTAGTTTACACTTTTGATTTTCCCATACCCCCAAGCTATGTATGTCGAGTCAGGTATTCAGTAATTAAGAACTAATGCCAACACCGGATCAGGTAAGAGCAGGTTTGTCTGGATAGACAACAGGAATGGTCCGTGAGGACTACATGTCAGGTTTGTTGGCATTAGACGCATGATCAAGTAACGGGTCAAGCCATGGTACATCAGGTCAAGTCAATAGTAAACGGTACAATACCATGTGTGACAATGTCAATCAAGATGTAACGATATCGTGGGTGTACTCACAAACAGATATATAAGCAGCATCATGTTCAAATCAACACGTTAAACAATAATCTGATTTATTATCTAGCTGTACCATTTTCAATTGTGTTAAATAAATAGTGTCAATATCATGTGAATACAGGACGGTGAACGTAACTGCTGTAGTCAGGTTAATGATATATTGAGTGTTCCAAGAATGCCACGACAAGCATAATCGGTTTAAAGAATGCAATTGTAATTTAGCCGGTTATGCATATTGGTTAAACTAAACTGGAAATATAGCATCATAGCAGTGAATCAAATGCAATCTATCATATACGGGTTTATCAGGAAATAATTTATTTGACATGCTACTAGGGTTAAACATGAAGCAAGGTACGTAAGGTGATTTACTAAATAATATATCATTAAACCACACATGAATGTTAAGGCAAGTTATAAAGTAGCAATAGCATGTAGCAAGTATCGAATACTTGCCTCGACGAAATGACGAACACGAAAACGGAACGTAACGTCGGCGAGGAAACACGCGACGGACGCACGGTTCACGGATTGAACCCAAACGACGAACCAAGGGACCTCACGGGTCAGAGCACTCTGCTGGATCATCAGGACACGCCACCGGCACGGCCGGATTCCGGCGAACAGCGACAAAACAACCGGAAAAGTTAAAGCACGGCCAAGGGATAAACCGGAGGGAAAATAGAAGGAGGAAGGGGAGAGAGGGCTTACTGGTGTTGCAGGGGGCGTGATAGCGATGGGGTCGACGGCGGTGGGGCGCCGGCGAGGAGGTTGCAGGCGACGGGCTAGGGCTACGGGTATGGACAAGAGAAAGAAAATGGAGAGGGAGAGGAGGTGGTCGGGGGCTGGTGCGCGCAGGTGATGAGGAGGTGCCGAAGGTGGCGCGGGTGACGACGACGAAGGTCGCCGGCGACATCTCCGGCCGAACAGAGAAGGCACGGTGGTTGTCCGGGGTTGCTGCGGCGCCGTGCACACGGGGAGAAGGAGGGGAAGTCGAGGTTGGTACGAGGAGGCGGAGGCGAGGGCAACGGTGGCGCTGGCGCCGGCGAGGAGCTGCGGCAGCGACGGTGGGGGCGGCTAGAGCTGGGGTTAGCGATGGGTTTAGCTTTCTCGTGCTGGGAAAATATGAAGGAAAAGGACTGTATATATATATAGGGAAGAGAGAGAGAGAGAGAGAGAGAGTTAGAGAGAGAGAGAGAGAGAAATTAGAGAGAGAGAGTTACGAGAGAGCAAGAGAGAGAGAGACGTTATAGGAGGGGCCCACGGGGTTAAAACCCTCGTGATTGGCAGATTAAAATTTTAAGAGGTTAAGAGAAAATATTAGAAAGATTTAATAGATTTTGAATAACAGTAAGATTATATTATATATATAGTTTCGAATATTTTATCAATTTGGGATTTTGGCGCTAAATGAAACATTTCCAAATCGCGCCCGGGTTGGGTCCAAAAATTTGAAATTTAAATAATAGGATTTTAAGCGGGTTCCAAATTTTAAAATGATATGTTTTATGATTAAAAAAAGAATACCCCCAAGTCGGCCACCTGTACGCGCGCGTAGTCGTCCAAACTTGCCCGTTTCACCGAACGGGATGAGAACTCGATGCACGGACGCTACCACGCGGCTAGGGGTGACGAATAGGCCAAGATAGATATTTTTAATTTTATTTTAGGTGCTAAAATTTGTTATATGCAGAAATGACCTAGCCAGATAAAATTTCACGGTAAATGTCAAATAGGCAAGCTAAAAGAAATGAGTAATATCTAATGCTCAACTGGTAACAGAAATTAGTAGTATTGGGCTCGGGTGTTACATTATACCCAACTACAAAAGAATTTCGTCCTCGAAATTCCAAGAATACAAGATAGAAAACTACAGAAAAAGGTGAGGAAACTTCTGCCGGATCTCATCTTCTCGTTCCCAAGTGGACTCTCCATGCGATCGATTTCCCCAAGAAACGAGCACAAGGGGAATAACCTTGTTCTTAAGAACCTTTTCCCTTCGATCCATGATTTCAACCGGTCGCTCCTCAAAAGTCAGGTCTTCCCGTACTGTTAACTCCGAATGATCTAAGACGTGTGTTTCATCTCGAACATACCTTCGTAGTTGAGATACGTGAAACACATCGTGCACACCCGCCAAGGACTGCGGTAACGCCAAACGGTATGCTACCTCTCCAATACCTCAAAGGGTCCAACAAATCGAGGACTAAGCTTTCCTCGACTCCCAAAGCGAATCACCCCTCTAGTCGGTGATATCTTCAAGAATACCAAATCACCCACGACGAACTCTAGAGGCCTTCTTGATGTGTCAGCCCAACTCTTCTGTCTATCTTGAGCTGCCTTCATATGCTTTCTGATAGTGTTAACCTTCTCAACTGTCTGCACCACCAAATCTGGTCCCAATAATCTTCGTTCACCAACATCATCCCAACAAACAGGTGAACGGCACTTACGACCATACAAAGCTTCAAACGGAGCCATCTGAATAGTTGCTTGGAAACTATTGTTGTAAGAAAACTCCACCAAGTGTAGATGATCCTCCCACGAACCCTTGAAGTCCAACATGCAAGCTCTCAACATATCTTCAAGAGTTTGGATCGTTCTCTCCGACTGTCCATCAGTTTAAGGATGATAAGCTGTGCTAAACTTCAATCGAGTCCCCAAACTTTCCTGTAAACTCCTCCAGAAGTGTGATAAGAACCGAGTGTCCCGATCGGACACGATGCTTACCGGTACTCCATGCAATCTTACAATCTCCTGCATGTACCGTTCTGCCAAAGTCTCCGTTGATTGACCAACCCGGAAAAGAATAAAGTGAGCTGCCTTGGTCAACCGATCAACAATCACCCATACTGCATTGTTGCCTTTTGGACTTCGCGGCAAAGCCGTCACGAAATCCATGGTTATATGCTCCCACTTCCATTGAGGAATCGGAAGCGGTTGCAATAAACCAGCAACCCTTTGGTGTTCAGCCTTAACTTGCTGACACACCAAGCATTTAGCCACAAAACGAGCAATCTCCCGTTTCATGCCTTCCCACCAGAAATGCTGTCGAATATCACGGTACATCTTTGTGCCTCCTGGATGTATAGAATAAGCTGAACTGTGTGCCTCCTTCATAAGCTCTTCACGAACACCCCCCTTTGGCACACACAAACGGCTACCATACCTCAACGAACCATCTTCGTGAACCAGTAAATCTGTTCGTAGTCCGGCTTCAACCTGCTCTCGAAACTTTTGCAGTCTAGGATCCTGCGATTGTGCTGCTTTAATTTTCTCAATTAAAGACGACTGTACTTGCAATTGCATCAACTGTCCCGTAGAATGCGGTAGCACAACTTCCAAGTCAAATCTTCGAAAATCTGCAATGATCTCCCTCTGTGTAGTAAACACCTGAATTGCTGGTAACCGACTAAGCGCATCCGGCACAACATTAACCTTCCCCGGATGGTACTTAAGATCAAGGTCGTAGTCGGCCATCAGCTTCAACCATCTACGTTGCCTCATATTCAACTCCTTCTGAGTGAACACATACTTCAAACTCTTGTGATCTGTAAAAACTTCGACTCTCTCGCCCAAAAGGTAGTGTCTCCAAATCTTAAAGGCGAAGATCACAGCCGCAAGCTCCAAGTCATGAGTTGGATAATTCTTCGCATGGGTCTTTAATTGTCTTGATGCGTATGCTACAACTTTCCCATGTTGCATCAAAACACATCCCAATCCTTTCCCAGATGCGTCGCTGTGAATTACCAATCCTCCGGAATTGTCTGGCATGGTCAAAATAGGGGCGGTTATCAATTTCTGCTTCAACGTCCCAAAAGCTAACGCACAATTATCCGTCCATACAAAAGGTACCTCCTTGCGCGTAAGCTTGGTCAACGGTTCTGCCAGACGAGCGAAGTTCTCCACAAATCTCCTATAATATCCGGCTAATCCAAGGAAACTTCTTATCTCAGCTACATTCTTTGGAATCGGCCAATCTCGAACTGCTGCAATCTTTTCGGGATCGACGGCGATTCCATCGCCCAACACAACATGCCCTAGAAACTTCACTTCTTCCAGCCAAAATTCGCACTTACTCATCTTTGCATACAATTTCTCATGTCTCAATGTCTGCAGTGCGATCTTCAAATGCTCAGCATGCTCCTCCAAACTCTTCGAGTAAACCAGAATATCGTCAATGAATACCACAATAAACTGGTCCAAGAACGGTGAAAAGATTCGGTTCATCAAATCCATGAATATTGCCGGCGCATTCGTTACTCCGAAGGGCATTACTAAGTACTCGTAATGTCCATACCGAGTTCGAAACGCCGTCTTGCAAATATCTTCTGCTTTCACTCGGACCTGATGATATCCGGATCGCAAATCCAGGTTCGAGAATACCCTCGCGCCACTAAGCTGCTCAAAAAGTTCTCCAATGCGAGGGATCGGGTACTTGTTCTTAATAGTCACCCGGTTTAATTCTCGATAGTCGATGCACATCTTTCTTGTGCCATCCTTCTTGTGCCATCCTTCTTCTTTACTAGAAGAACTGGAGCTCCCCAAGGCGAGTTGCTGCTTCGAATCCAACCCTTCTCAAGCAATTCAGCAACCTGTTTCTTAACTTCTTCCAATTCTACTGGTGCCATTGGATAATACGCTTTAGATACTGGCGCTGCACCAGGAATAAGGTCAATTGCGAACTCCACGTCTCGCTTCGGCGGTAAACCCGATATATCTTCAAATACGTCCATAAAATCGCGAACAACTGCCGGCTCTTCACTACTATCAACTTCCATTGCTGCAAGAACATTGTTTGTCGGCCTAGCCCTAAACTCGACTGGCCTGACAGAACTGCTTCCTCCAGTGAAGGTAAACTCAGGATGTCCGGGAATCTGGAAAATTACTTTCCTTGCCCTACAGTCAATGTGAGTGTGGAAAGTGCCAAGAAAATCCATTCCCAAGACGACCTCGTAGCTGCCCGTATCAATCACCAAGAAATCTGCAAAAAGCTCCCGTCCACACACAACAACTGAACAGTCTTTACATTCCCTACTAGATATAATTTTCCCATTCCCAATATGTATGTCCCAGAAACTAGACAGGGTCGTGCAAGCAATCGTGTGTGTAGTTATAAACTTGGATGACATAAAACAATGGGATGCACCAGAATCAAATAATGCCACTGCGGGAAAACCATGAACGAGTAAAATACCTGAAACCACTTCTCCTGATGCCTTAGCTTCCTCAGCTGTCAAGGTAAAAGCTCGAGCCTGATTAGGTCCTTGAGTCAGCTGTTTCTGCCTTTGGAACGGTTTCTGCGGAGGCTTCTGAATATCCTCCCTCGTACGAAGCTTCTACGGACAGGCACCAACTGCGTGATCAGCCGCTCCACAAACCAAACAAAGTCCCAGCTTCCTTCAACAATCCTTCTGCACGTGCCCAGGTAAACGGCAGTAGTCACAAATCACACTCTTTCTTCGATCAACGATCACAGCCTTCTTCATAGGTGCTACACCTCGACGGTCCACTGGAATACCTCTGCGACCATGAGCTCTGTTAGGTACAAATGCGGGCTTCCTTGCCGCAACTGCTGTCCACTGCAAGCTCCCTTTCATCCCAGATAAACTCTGTTGTTCCCGAGCTGCCGTAAGAACCTGTGAGAAAGTGGTCAAACCCAGGGAGACAATCTGCCTCTGGATGTCCACGTCCAAGCTGCGCATGAACCTCCGTGCCCTGTCTGCATCGATGGCAACAAAGGTCCAGCGAATCTGCTGAGTCTCGTCCATTCTGCTGCATGCACATCCACGGGTGCTCCATTCTGCCTCAGCCCAATAAACTTCTCTTCCATTTCCTCCCGTGCAGTTCGCGGGAAGAACTTCTCCAGGAAACTCTTAGAAAAATCCGCCCATTTAATCGGTTTGGGCAAGCGGGTCTCCTCCACAAGCCACCATTCTCGGGCGTAGTCCACTAACTGAATGCGTACCACATCAACTCTTTTGTCATCTGGAATCTGTGCCGCAATCAACAAATTCTCCGTGTCAACTAGCCACTGCTCGGCTAGCAACGGCTCCTCCAAACCAGTAAATGTAGACGGACCTAAACGTCTAAAATCTGCCACGGTCCCTACTCGGTCAACTGATTTAGCTCTAACGTTGTTCACAGACTGCTGAACGATCTGCAAACCTTCCTGAAACGAGTCTGCTTGCTGCTGGATCAGTTCGGTCTGCCTCTTTTGATTCTCTAGCATTCCCCTTATCACTCTAAGCATGGCGGCTTCGTCCACACGCCTCTGGTACGTCTTCAAATTCTTATCTGCCATATTCCTGGAAAAAAAAACACCCAACATTAGCATGATGATAGATCTGATATATATAGATCAAGGCTAGAACTCCAAGATACTTAAATAGAGTACCGCATTGTAACTATGCCGCGGTATCATAGCCACAATTACTTAACTCCACCCAAGTCGCCTAAGCCCTAGGGATAACAAGAAATCAGGTTTTCGAGTCGACATGCAAAGTAAGTCTGCACGTCGTAAAAGATATAATCAGGAAGAATGTGATTCAAGAATGGTAAATGGCAAAGTGGCAGGACATGTTTCCTAAACACGAGTATTCTGATTCGTGTATTGGGTACAATACCCAACTACAAAAGAATCAACCCAACTAACCTATGGCTCTGATACCAAAAGAACCATGTCACGCCCCGCTTCCCAGAATACGTTAGATTGGGCACGTGACATAGCCAACCATGCTACCTGTGGGTAGGAAGTATCCATTCACAGTCACATTACGGCTGTAGAGATATCAAGAACAAGATAAAAAAAATTCCTAAAACATGTCCATAATCCAGAATAACAGGAGTCAATAATAAATAATGCGGAAGCTAATGATCCAATACAAATAACTGAAAAGTATGTCCCATAATGCGGGCTCACATCAGGAAATAAATGCAGGAAATAAAGACTAACTAATACTAACACCTCACAGCTCAGCCTGCTGGCTGAAGTATTCCTGCTCGGACTGCGACAGCGGTACAGAATCTGGGCCATGCAAAACCCAGACGTCAGCGCGTCATGTCATCAAGTAATATAATATGAACAGTGTAACAGGCAATGCAAAATAAACATGAATAAAACGAGAGTGGCAAATAATATGAATCAAGCAGTGCAGGGTAGTGTGCAGTGGGTAACTAAACTGTTCTATCAGGTTTTCTATTCTAAAGTCTGAAATCAAATTGAGTAATCCTCCATGTAACTCAAAGGATATGTCTCGTTACCCCCCGGGACCACGGATCAGGAATATATGAACCAATAGTGGTTCTGTCCCGTTACCCCCCGGGACCACGGATCAGGAAAATATAAGAGTCACGAATGGCTCTGTCCCGTTACCCCCCGGGACCACGGATCAAGTAATACCCTTTTAAATTACACTTTAGTTTACACTTTTGATTTTCCCATACCCCCAAGCTATGTATGTCGAGTCAGGTATTCAGTAATTAAGAACTAATGCCAACACCGGATCAGGTAAGAGCAGGTTTGTCTGGATAGACAACAGGAATGGTCCGTGAGGACTACATGTCAGGTTTGTTGGCATTAGACGCATGATCAAGTAACGGGTCAAGCCATGGTACATCAGGTCAAGTCAATAGTAAACGGTACAATACCATGTGTGACAATGTCAATCAAGATGTAACGATATCGTGGGTGTACTCACAAACAGATATATAAGCAGCATCATGTTCAAATCAACACGTTAAACAATAATCTGATTTATTATCTAGCTGTACCATTTTCAATTGTGTTAAATAAATAGTGTCAATATCATGTGAATACAGGACGGTGAACGTAACTGCTGTAGTCAGGTTAATGATATATTGAGTGTTCCAAGAATGCCACGACAAGTATAATCGGTTTAAAGAATGCAATTGTAATTTAGCCGGTTATGCATATTGGTTAAACTAAACTGGAAATAAAGCATCATAGCAGTGAATCAAATGCAATCTATCATATACGGGTTTATCAGGAAATAATTTATTTTACATGCTACTAGGGTTAAACATGAAGCAAGGTACGTAAGGTGATTTACTAAATAATATATCATTAAACCACACATGAATGTTAAGGCAAGTTATAAAGTAGCAATAGCATGTAGCAAGTATCGAATACTTGCCTCGACGAAACGACGAACACGAAAACGGAACGTAACGTCGGCGGGGAAACACGCGACGGACGCACGGTTCATGGATTGAACCCAAACGATGAACCAAGGGACCTCACGGGTCAGAGCACTCTGCTGGATCATCAGGACACGCCACCGGCACGGCCGGATTCCGGCGAATAGCGACAAAACAACCGGAAAAGTTAAAGCACGGCCAAGGGATAAACCGGAGGGAAAATAGAAGGAGGAAGGGGAGAGAGGGCTTACTGGTGTTGCAGGGGGCGTGATAGCGATGGGGTCGACGGCGGTGGGGCGCCGGCGAGGAGGTTGCAGGCGACGGGCTAGGGCTGCGGGTATGGACAAGGGAAAGAAAATGGAGAGGGAGAGGAGGTGGTCGGGGGCTGGTGCGCGCAGGTGATGAGGAGGTGCCGAAGGTGGCGCGGGTGACGACGACGAAGGTCGCCGGCGACGTCTCCGGCCGAACAGAGAAGGCACGGTGGTTGTCCGGGGTTGCTACGGCGCCGTGCACACGGGGAGAAGGAGGGGAAGTCGAGGTTGGTACGAGGAGGCGGAGGCGAGGGCAACGGTGGCGCTGGCGCCGGCGAGGAGCTGCGGCGGCGACGGTGGGGGCGGCTAGAGCTGGGGTTAGCGATGGGTTTAGCTTTCTCGTGCTGGGAAAATATGAAGGGGAAGGACTGTATATATATATAGGGAAGAGAGAGAGAGAGTTAGAGAGAGAGAGAGAGAGAGCGAAATTAGAGAGAGAGAGAGAGTTACGAGAGAGCCAGAGAGACGTTATAGGAGGGGCCCACGGGGTTAAAACCCTCGTGATTGGCAGATTAAAATTTTAAGAGGTTAAGAGAAAATATTAGAAAGATTTAATAGATTTTGAATAACAGTAAGATTGTATTATATATATAGTTTCGAATATTTTATCAATTTGGGATTTTGGCGCTAAATGAAACATTTCCAAATCGCGCCCGGGTTGGGTCCAAAAATTTGAAATTTAAATAATAGGATTTTAAGCGGGTTCCAAATTTTAAAATGATATGTTTTATGATTAAAAAAGCATACCCTCAAGTCGGCCACCTGTACGCGCGCGTAGTCGTCCAAACTCGCCCGTTTCACCGAACGGGACGAGAACTCGATGCACGGACGCAACCACGCGGCCAGGGGTGACGAATATGCCAAGATAGATATTTTTAATTTTATTTTAGGTGCTAAAATTTGTTATATGCAGAAATGACCTAACCAGATAAAATTTCACGGTAAGTGTCAAACAGGCAAGCTAAAGAAATGAGTAATATCTAATGCTCAACTGGTAACAGAAATTAGTAGTATTGGGCTCGGGTGTTACAAGGGTTAAGTTTACGGTAAAGTTACGCGTTTACGTTATCATCGAGTATCCTACTGAAGAAACTAGTGCACCCTAAACCCTAACCCTAAATTTTGGAGGAATTAAATTTCCATATGTTCCTGTTATTTCTTTTTAACTTAGTTCTTTTCCCCTAAGTTTTGAATCTGCAGAACAAAATCTCCCCGATGAGAATTAAATTCTCAACTTGTGGGAAGATTTGCTTCTGCAAATCTCAACCAGAGAAAGAACTAAGTTCTTATATGAAGGGTTAAGTTTACGGTAAAGTTGCGCATTTACATTATCATCGAGTATTCTACTGAAGAAACTAGTGCACCTTAAACCCTAACCCTAATTTTTGGAGGAATTAAATTCCCATATATTCCTGTTATTTCTTTATAATTTAGTTCTTTTCCCCTAAGTTTTGAATCTGCAGAACAAAATCTCTCCGATGAGAATTAAATTTTCAACTTGTGGAGCGATTTGCTTCTGCAAATCTCAACCAGAGGAAGAACTAAGTTCTTATATGAAGAGTTAAGTTTACGAAAAAATTGTGCTTTTACATTATCATCGAGTATCTTACTGAAGGAATTAGTACACCCTAAATCCTAACTCTAATCAACCCAAAATTAAACCCTAATCATCACCCTAACTCAAATTATCCCTAATTAACCCAAAATTAATCTAGTTAACCCAAATTAACCCTAATCATCACCCTAACCTAAATAAACCCTAATCAACACCCTAACACAAATACACTCTATTTTACCTAATTAACCCAAATTAACCCTAGCCCAAATCCTAACTCAAATCAACCCGACCCTAATCATCACCCAAACCCTAACCCAAATTAACTCTAGCCCAAACAAAAATTAACCCTAACCCCAATCATCATCAACCCAATTTTATCTAATTAATCCTAACTAATCCTAACCCTACCTAATTAACCCTCACCCTCACCCTAAACTGAAACCGAAACCTAACCCTAACCCTAAGCCGAACCCTAACCCTACCTAATTAACCCTAACCCTAGTCCAAACCCTAAACCGCGAATCCTAACTCTAAGCCTGTAACAACCCTAATTTTTCTATACACTTTTCTATACAATTTTTTTTTAATTTTTTTAAAATCCATAAAGGAATATTTTAACCTGAGCACAATATATATATAAGTAATTATTTTGTTTTTAAATAACTCCATTTTTAGTGTACATAAAATTGTTTTTAAATTAAAGTAATACTTGGGGTATTTAGTGTTGTTGTTACCACTTTAAGTAGTTATTTTCCCACAATAATTACAAGAAGGAGCTTGTAGCTCATTGGTAATACTTTGCACTGCTGAACCAAGCCACCAGAGTTCAAATCCCATGCCCCATATTATTTTTATATTTATTTTGTTTTAATTTCTTTTGGAAGCCAACGGTCAAAAGGCCATAACTCCCAAAATATGTACTGGACAATAAAAGGTAAATATACCAAATTGTACCCCCGAAGTTTCCCCGGCCTCTGGTGGCCTGACTCGGCTCGACTCGGCGCCGCCGGCCGGCGGCTCGGTCCGGCGCCGCCGGTCGGATTTGGCCAGACGGCCGAGTCACCAACAGAGAAAAGTCTCCTCTTGACCTGGTCCACCCTCCTGCATACTCTAAATGCTTGGATCGGTTACCAATTGCCCAATAAATCTCTTTTACTCCTAAATTTAATGATTTTTTAATGATTTTATATATTTTATATATTTTTTTTATTGAAAACCCTAACCCTAGCCAAACCCTATATAAACACCCCTACCCTCTACCCTCTCATCCTAAATTCCTAAGTCCACTCTCCCAAAATCCCAAGAGAACTTGGTACGTCGGAAAACGTGCGAAAGACGAAGCGCTGACAAAATCGACGGCGACTTTCCGGTGATCGTGCTAGGAGCTCTCGACGACGTTTCGACGCGCCGGCAAACCCTCTACCTCCCTCTCACTCTCTAGCGTTGTCCAAACCCGTAAGTCCCCTTTTTCTATCCTTCTTTTCTTTCATTAAAATACGACTTTTTAAACCCGACGGAAATCGGAACAAACCGATTTCCGATTCGGTTTTCTATAAAATCTCACTTATCACTAATTCCATAATGCTTAAACATATTCATGTTGACTACTAATCACATAACAACTAATTTGGATAAAATTTCTCACATGAAATGATAACTTTTGCAATATACCGTATTTTTGCACTTAAATACCACCATGTTTAGTTTATCACATTTAACCCTTTAACATTGCTATACATTAAAATAGATCACGAGGTAATGACCTACCTCCACACATACGTAAATACAACACTAATTGATATCATCAAAACTTAGAATAAGATAAAATAAGATTTTACATTAAAATACCATTTTTCTTAATAAAATCTTTTCTAAAAGTTCTAAGTTATATACAATTTTAAAACCATATCTTTTAATAGGAAATACGAAAGTTATGGACATCGATCATTTATCTAAACCTGACTTTGTGGTGTCTAGACAAGTGTGTCTAAGGCGAGTGGTTACTTAATTAGGACCACTACTTGTAGTGGAGAGCCTCACACTCACCTGGCACTTACCTGGCCGCAATTGGCGGTGAAGAGGCGATTTGACGTTTCTAATAACTTGTCGTTTAGACGAATTAAAATAGGCTAGTTGGTTTAGGAAACCCTAGAATCTAAAACACGGAAATTTACACCTTTTACAAATAATACCTTAGCTTTATAAAACCGTTTTCTAAATGATTAGTGTTTATTAAATCTTTGCAAAGCGCCACTACAACCCACCTTTGGGGAACTCGTTAGAGATAGTACGGTTTATCGTGCACCCTCGGGCTTAGTAGTGCGAGATTCAGACCTCCGCAAGGAGCATTCGGTCTCGAAAGATTTAAAATACGACATTTAAGAAAAATATGATTTTGGAAAATAAAATATTTATTAAAAATTATTCTTGTATAAACATATGTATATTTATCATTTAAACACCTATTTTATTATAAGATAAAGTTTCCATCGTTTTATAAAAATTACAAATTAAAAGTTACATTAAAATATCATGAATTTCAAATAAATCAATATTACAAATTAATACCTTTATTTATATAATTAGGATATTTTCACTAGAAATAAGACAAAATAAAATCACTCATTTTAACTATAAATACGAATAATAAATAATTGGGGTGTATCTTGAAAATTATACAAAAGTATTTTTACATAAAACCCCCTCAAGTTTTATAAATTATAATAAGGACCCTAACAATTATAGAACGTCGACTTACATTTCTTTTGATCTGACTCGGGTTTGAGTCTGATTATTTCTGACTTGAATATGATTCAAGTCAATCTACATTCTTTAATATTCCAACTCAATATGAATACATGAATCCCAGAATCCAGTTAACAATCTATACAACTTGACTAAGCAAACCATGGATATACATCCGTTATTCCGTTATTCCATTTACCTGATTATGCAGTTACAATCTGTTTACTGATATCATGGTTTTGGTCAGTCATCCAACTTATACAATACAATACAACAATACAATCATAACACTACGGGGTTTAAGGGGTAGACTGGTACAGAATATGTTAAAAGTGGCACGAGGTGGTCACTTAAGACTTAATTACATCCATGCCATTGTTCCGTGGTATTATCGACGGAGTCTTGTACTACAGGTTACCAAGATCCCCGGTGTAAGTGGGACTCCCCTCGTATACACTCGCATCTTCTGTACCAGGCTATAAACAACAGCGTTAATATAATATTACAATATTATAATACAACATTAAAAGCTCTCTCTCTCTCTCTCTTATTTTCTGTCTATTTCTTCCTTATCTTTGGGACTTATCGAGCGACCTGTTCGCTGACGACATTCTATTTCTTTCTTCTTTGAATGTCGTCAGGTGCTTTGGACCCGGCAGAGATTGAGCCCACCGGTGAAGACTTGGAGAAGTTTCACGAAGACCCCGAGCTCTAGATATTGTACCTTGTTCTATTCAGTATTTTCATTTCCTGTTATGCCACTGTTTAGGCATCGCTTTTCATTTCAGTTGTATTTACTTTTCATGCATTGTACAAAAGAATGTTATTAATAAAGTTGATGCTATTTCTATATCTCTTGTCTCTTGTGATTACTTTTATATTGCTTAGATACGCTTAGCGTATGTACTTCTAAGTATATACGTAGCGGACCTCGTCGCGTCCACTTCGCCGTACACCGGGAAGCGGGGCGTGACAGGTTTTGTTGGTGGCCCATGCAGGTCAGAGCTGTATGAATCCCTATCATGCAGTTCTGTTCTGCGTGAACAACCTAAGCAATATAACACAAGAACCAGCAACTAAAACATTCTTTACAATTCATGTTTCTTGAATCTTACAATTTCATATTTCTTGAATCTTATCATTTCATTTGAATCTGTCCTAACCCAAATTTTTCTTCAGGGTTATGGATTCCCCGAACAAAAACAGCAACAATGTCAACAACACACCTCCACCACTACCTCTCACACCTGCCGTTCCTGCTCCACTCAACGAGCAAACGGTTCTGCTTGAAGCAATCCGTATCCTCCTAGAGGGACAGCAGCAGCTCTTAAGCCATCCCGAGGCTGAAGCACCTGGGGTGAAGCAATTCAGAGCTTTACATCCCAAACAGTTCTCAGGAAAGGGGAGCCCACTGGAAGCTGAGGAATGGGCTCAAAGTATCGAGGATGATCCGGCAGCAGCACAAGTGCCAGAAATAGCTTGAGTCCGAGTTACAAAACTGCAACTCATGGACAATGCACGGAATTGGTGGAAGGCGGAAGAAAGCCGTCTTGATCAGCCCATTGAATGGAAGATTTTTCGCGAAAAGTTCGACGCGAAGTACTTCCCTGTGACTGCCAGGTTTGCCATGGAGCAGCAGTTCATTCATCTACAACAAGGTTCGATATGGGACAAGTCAGTAGATGAGTATGACGTTGAATTCACCATGCTCAGTCGATTTGCGGCACACCTGATACCGACGGATGAGATCAGAGCTCGTCGATTTCAACAAAGTTTGGATACGGAAATCCAGGCTGCACTAGCCACGGGAAAATTTCCAACTCATGAAGATGCTCTGGAAGCTGCCCGCGGCTATGAAGCAGTGATAAAGGCAAGGGGCAGTCCTCAGTCTGCAGGAGTGAAACGTCCTGCCACTCAAATGGCAGGAAGGGCCTCTTCAAGGCCAGCTGTTGAACTCAGAAGACTGGAAGAAGTTAAGGATCGGTCAAGACCCGATTTTTGCTTTTATTGCAAGAGGGAAGAACACTTGTGGAAGGACTGTAGGCGCGCAAAAGGCCTATACTTGGTTTGTGGCGCGTCTAACCACAGAATTGGAAACTGTCCTTATAGACGCAACCCAACACACACACCCGCCAACTACCCGCAGCAGCCAGCTATCCAAACTCCTGCAACTCGTCCTGCACTTCCAGCACCACCTCCATGTAGATTCCCTGCTCAGCCAAATCGCCAATTCCATCTGGCACTGAGAAACATGTCTCGAGTACAGGGGAATATGTCTCCAGCTAGGAGGAACGTGCCGAGACGCCAGGTATACAATTTGGCGGCCGTAGAAGCTGATACGGTTGGTCAGAATAACCCTGGTAATTCTCTTCAACTTTTTTCACACCTTTGCATCATTTTGTCATTCTTCACACACTCTCACCAAAAATTTCCTTGAATCTGTTACACTTTCCTTTTACAAATTTTGATGACGAAATTTTTATAAGGAGGGTAGAATGTAACAACCCTAATTTATCTATACACTTTTCTATACAATTTTTTTTAAAATTTTTTTTTAAAATCCATAAAGGAGTATTTTAACCTGAGCACAATATATATATAAGTAATTATTTTGTTTTTAAATAACTCCATTTTTAATGTACATAAAATTGTTTTAAAATTAAACTAATACTTGGGGTATTTAGTGTTGCTATTACCACTTTAAGTAGTTATTTTCCCACAATAATTACAAGAAGGAGCTTGTAGCTCATTGGTAATACTTTGCACTGCTGAACCAAGCCACCAGAGTTCAAATCCTATGCCCCACATTATTTTTGTATTTATTTTGTTTTAATTTCTTTTGGAAGTCAACGGTCAAAAGGCCATAACTCCCAAAATATGTACTGGACAATAAAAGGTAAATATACCAAATTGTACCCCCTAAGTTTTCCCGGCCTCTGGTGGCCTGACTCGGCCCGACTCGGCGGCGCCGGCCGGCGACTCGGCCGACTCGGTCGGGCGCCGCCGGCCGGACTTGGCCGGATGGCCGAGTCACCAACAGAGAAAAGTCTCCTCTTGACCTGGTCCACCCTCCTGCATACTCTAAATGCTTGGACCGGTTACCAATTGCCCAATAAATCCCTTTTAATTCTAGGTTTAATGATTTTTTTTATGATTTTATATATTTTATATATTTTTTTTATTGAAAATCCTAACCCTATATAAACACCCCTACCCTCTACCCTCTACCCTCTCATCCTAAATTCCTAAGTTCACTCTCCCAAAATCCCAAGAGAACTTGGTACGTCGGAAAACGAGCGAAAGGCGAAGCGCTGACGAAATCGACGGCGACTTTCCGGTGATCGTGCTAGGAGCTTTCGACGACGTTTCGACGCACCGGCAAACCCTCTACCTCCCTCTCACTCTCTAGCGTTGTCCAAACCCGTAAGTCCCCTTTTTCTATCCTTCTTTTCTTTCATTAAAACACGACTTTTTAAACCCGACGGAAATCGAAACAAACCGATTTCCGATTCAATTTTCTATAAAATCCCACTTATCACTAATTCCATAATGCTTAAACATATTCATGTTGACTACTAATCATATAACAACTAATTTGGATAAAATTTCTCACATGAAATGATAACTTTTGCAATATACCGTATTTTTGCACTTAAATACCACCATGTTTAGTTTATCACATTTAACCCTTTAATATTGCTATACCTTAAAGTAGATCACGAGGTAATGACCTACTTCCACACACACGCAAATACAACCCTAATTGATATCATCAAAACTTAGAATAAGATAAAATAAGATTTTACATTAAAATACCATTTTTTTTAATAAAACCTTTTCTAAAAGTTCCAAGTTATATATAATTTTAAAACCATATCTTTTAATAGGAAATACGAAAGTTATGGACATCGATCGTTTATCTAAACCTGACTTTGTGGTGTCTAGGCAAGTGTGTCTAAGGCGAGTGATTACTTAATTAGGACAACTACTTGTAGTGGAGAGCCTCCCACTCACCTGGCACTTACCTGGCCGCAATTGGCGGTGAAGAGGCGATTTGAGACTTCTAATAACTTGTCGTTTAGACCAATTAGAAATATGCTAGTTGGTTTAGGAAACCCTAGAATCTAAAATACGGAAATTTACACCTTTTACAAATAAATACCTTAGCTTTATAAAACCGTTTTCTAAATGATTAGTGTTTATTAAATCTTTGCAAAGCGCCACTACAACCCATCTTGGAGGAACTCGTTAGGCATAGTACAGTTTATCGTGCATCCTCGGGCTTAGTTGCGAGATTCAAACCTCCGCAAGGAGCATTCGGTCTCGAAAGGTTTAAAATACGACATTTAAGAAAAATGTGATTTTGGAAAATAAAATATTTATTAAAAATTATTCTTGTATAAACATATGTATATTTATCATTTAAACACCTATTTTATTATAAGATAAAGTTTCCACCTTTTCCTAAAAATTACAAATTAAAAGTTACATTAAAATACCATGAATTTCAAATAAATCAATATTACAAATTAATAACTTTATTTATGTAATTAGGATATTTTCACTAGAAATAAGACAAAATAAAATCACACCCATTATAACTATAAATACGAATAATAAATACTTGGGGTGTATCTTGAAAACTATACAAAAGTATTTTTACATAAAACCCCTTCAAGTTTTATAAATTACAATAAGGACCCTAACAATTATAGAATGTCGACTTACTCGGCTTTGAGTCTGATTATTTCTGACTTGAATATGATTCAAGTCAATCTACATTCTTTAATATTCCAACTCAATATGAACACATGAATCCCAGAATCCAGTTAACAATCTATACAACTTCACTGAATCAAACCATGGATATACATCCATTATTCCGTTATTCCATTTACCTGATTATGCAGTTACAATCTGTTTACTGATATCATGGTTTTGGTCAGTCATCCAACTTATACAATACAATACAACAATACAATCATAACACTACGGGATTTAAGGGGTAGACTGGTACGGAATATGTTAAAGGTGGCACGAGGTGGTCACTTAAGACGTAATTACATCCATGTCGTTGTTCCGTGGTATTATCGACGAAGTCTTGTACTACAAGTTACCAAGGTTCCCGGTGTAAGTGGGACTCCCCTCGTATACACTCGCATCTTCTGTACCAGGCTACAAACAACAGCGTTAATACAATATTACAATATTATAATACAACATTAAAAGCTCTCTCTCTCTCTCTTACTTTCTGTCTATTTCTTCCTTATCTTTGGGACTTACCGAGCGACCTGTTCGCTGATGACATTCTATTTCTTTCTTCTTTGAATGTCGTCAGGTGTTTTGGACCCAGCAAAGATCGAGCCCACCGGTGAAGACTTGGAGCAGTTTCACGAAGACCCCGAGCTCTAGATATTGTACCTTGTTCTATTCAGTATTTTCATTTCCTGTTATGCCACTGTTTAGGCATCGTTTTTCATTTCAGTTGTATTTACTTTTCATGTATTGTACAAAAGAATGTTATTAATAAAGTTGCTGTTATTTCTATATCTCTTGTTTCTTGTGATTACTTTTATATTGCTTAGATACGCTTAGCGCATGTACTTCTAAGTATATACGTAGCGGACCTCGTCGCGTCCACTTCGCCGTACACCGGGAAGCGGGGTATGACAAAGCCCTAGTAGTAACTCTAAAATCAACAAAAACACAAATAAAAGTATAATTATAAGTTAGAAATTGAAATTAACTCACCTTAGGCCGGCGATTCTACTGTCGACGAGGTGGAAGAGGCCAGAGATTCCACTGTCTACGAGACACAGTCGACGACGCGAGCGATGGTGTACCAACGACGAGGAAGCCGACGATGGTGTACCGGCGATGAGAAGGCGCGCGCGGGAGATCGGTGACGAGAGGGAGTTGGGGAATTTTGAGAACGATGAGGAAATTTTTGGGCATTATTTTTTTTATAAATAACCCATTGATGCCTCTACGGATTAATCCGTAAGACCTTCTTTTACGGTTCCATAGGGCGAAATAAAAAATTATATTTTTAATATTTTTAATTTAATCCGTATGGCACCGTAGGAGCAACCATCTGACCCTACGGATTAATCCGTAGGGACAATAAAAAGTTGCCCCTACGGATTCTTGTAGCCGTAGGGGCAACCCCTTATTGCAGTAGTGAGTATACATTAGCCCATACGAGCCCTAACACAAGCAGAGACTGATCAACCGAGCTCGAGCCAAGTCTAAACGAGCCCTAAATAAGCCGAGCTCGAGCTCGTCCGTGTTCATGTTCGTTCGTTTATTTTATCGAGTTTAGATTTATGTTCAAGCTCGATTGGGCTCATTAAGTTGCCAAATGAGCTTAAACGAGCCAATCTTGAGCCGAGTCGAGCCTCGAGGTTTGAGCCTTTTTAACAGCCCTACCGGTACCTATATATCAACTCTTGTGTGGGTCAAAGAACGCCTCAAGACTTCGATTAGTATTGAGTGCTTCAGTGCCGGAGACAACGCCAAATTCATGATTTGATTTTGCATGCATACATATTAAAAAGTCTAGAGTATAGTTCAATGTTTAAGGCGTGTTAATAAGCGATTTATCTGGCAATATTTTTGTTTGAAGATTTTTTATTTTTATCTAGCAATATTGTCTAAGCTACTCCCTTATTATTTATCAAATGGTTTGTTATGAGTTTTCTTTTTTGTTTTTCCTTTCTCTCTTTTTGGCTAGTAAAACATGCACATTCCAAAGAAATTCTGAAAGTATTTGTACAAGTGCACTCATCATTGCCAAATAATTTTGTTTCTTGCTGTACCAAAACATTATTAACCAAAGTATATATATTCCAGCCGAAGCATAGCACGTTTTCCATGGGCCGGAATATTTTGGTCCAATCATAGTGCAATCTATTATCGTTAGGGCCCTTCAGAATTGATGAGGCTCGATATCGGTGATCTCCCAGATCAAGACATATGGCAGATGACATGTCCCAGAGTATGCAAGAAAGGACTTACAGTGGCCGACCAGACCACGCCTACGCCCGTCCTACAAGCAAACGCTGGCTCACCTCCGAGCATCAAGCACAATCGGCCTCCTCGGCCTCATAGCTCGTCTCCGAGCTATCACAGGCCCGAGCCTCCTCGGCCCTCTCAGCTCGCCCCCGGGCTCGAGCAGAACCAAGACATCTCGGCTCTTCCGCCGAGGTCATCTTCCTCGGCCTCATCGACCGACCAACAGCACCGCTTGCAGGCGTAACCGCCATCCCGTGAATCTCGCCATGCTCGAGATCTCCGCCGGCCACATCCCACGTTCCACGCCACCACGATCCCCCATTAACGAGCCTGTCTCACCATTAATGGGAGGTCCCGCTCATCACGCGGGCGTGACGTCGGGAGCGTAACGGCCGGCGTGATTCTCGCGCCTGCCCCGCCTGCTTCTACCGCTATATAAACCCCCCTCTCAGACGATCGAGGTATGCCATTTTTACTCCACTAAGCCGTTACTCTGCTCGGATCTCTAGACTAACTTGATTGTCGGAGGGTCCTCAGTGGTACAACCACCCCGGGACTTCCTTGTAGGTAGCTCGGCAACCACAACCTCAAACCCATTGAGATCCACACGCTTCAGGAGCGACAGCCTCCAGATCCAATCTCAGCCAACCTTCGCCGCCATCAGCAGATCAACGGGAAGCAACATCTTGACCTGATCCGACATCCGTCAGCTGGCGCCGTCTGTGAGAACTCCTTGATTCCACAAAAACAAAAGTTCGCCTTCCGATTTCATTCCAATGGCGAGCGATCATCACGATGATCCAAGCACCAACCGCCGCCTCCCTCTCAACGGAGGCGCGGACGAACCCCCTCCGCCGAGTACCATCAACGTCCTCGCCGGCCGCATAGACCGACTTGCGTCCATCGTGGAAGCGCTCGCCCGCGTCCAAACGGCGGGGCAAAATCACCAGGTCGCCGCTCCCCCGCCTCGGGACCGGGACCCCTACAGGATGAGGGAAGACTCCGCCGGCCCTGCCAACTATGGCCTCGCTACCTCCCCTGGCCGCGGGTCCCCTGGGCCGACATATGCAATAACTCAGTGGGCGCCGCTTCGTTTGGCTCTGAGGTCCTACGCCAGAGAGTTTCTCCCCGAGTCTCACCGCACCCCAGTCCCTCCTGAGGCGGTGACGGTCAGCTCACCTGTTTGCGGGCATGACCAGCACCCCCTCCCTCGACGGGGTCGCACATGCAAGACTCTCCACGGCGGCTCAAATACAACCCCACCCGGGGGCGTAGGGAACCTCACCAAAAGGAACCGAGGCCCGCCAAAAATCATAGTCATGACGGCGGGGGGTGTGTCAGGTACCTACGAGACTTAGCGCCCCACGCCAGCTACGGAGGCCGACAGTCGCCCGAGGAAGAACGACAGGGAGACCGAGCCAATCACCTTTGACGACGGGGACCTTCACGGCATATCCCTGCCTCGCAACGACCCCCTGGTGATTACGGCTCGGGTCCACCAATACGAGGTGCACAGGATCCTGGTCGACTCAGGAAGCTCGGCAGACATTCTCTTCCACGACTGCTTCCTACGCATGGGGCTCGCCTCGGCAGACCTGAGGCCAACCTCCCACGTCCTTTCAGGATTCACCAACCACTCCATCCCGGCGAAAAGGGTAATCACTCTACAGTTCAACATCGGGGAGGAGGGCCATACGCGGACAGTGCCGGTGGAATTCATCGTAGCAAGAATTCCATCGGCCTACAACATCCTCCTCGGCCGCCCCACACTGAACTCCTTCCGGGCCCAGATATCGACCTACCACCTGGCGATGAAGTTCCCTCTCGACTAGGGCGGGAAAGGTCGGGTTTATGGAGACCAACGAACTGTAAGGGTTTGCTTCACCGCCACATCCTCTTTGGAGAGGCCGGTCGACGATGTCGAAGAGGATGGTGACATCAGGGGTTCTCTAGACACCCGAGACGAGCAAAAAGAAGTCCGAGGGACCCCGGTGGAGCCTCTGACAGAGGTCCCCCTCGTAGAAGGGGACGACGAAAGCCTCGTTCAGATCAGGTCGCTCCTGACAGGACCTCAGCGAGACGATCTGGTTCATTTCCTCAGAAACAACTCCGATGTATTTGCCTGGGCGCCTGCAGACATACCTGGGATCGACCCCAAAGTCATATCTCATAAGCTCGGGGTAGAGCCTACGGCCCGACCCGTCAGACAGAAAAAGCGAAGCTTCGTCCCGACCAAACAGAAGGCTATCGAGGACGAGGTAGATCGGCTCCTCGCCGCCAACTTCATTCGGAATGTGCCCTATTCAGAATGGCTAGCGAACGTCGTCCTGGTCAAGAAATCAAGCGGGAAGTGACGCATGTGCGTCGACTTCACCGACCTCAACAAGGCCTGCCCCAAAGACAACTATCCTCTACCTCGGATAGATCAGCTCGTCGACAGCTCGGCAGGACACGAGCTATTGAGCTTCATGGATACCTTCTCCGGTTACAATCAGATCCGCATGAATCCGGCGGACGAAGATCTCACCGCATTCACAACGGACCGGGGGGTATACTGCTACAAGGTGATGCCCTTCGGACTCAAGAACGCCTGGGCCACGTATCAACTGTTGGTCAACCGCATGTTCAAGCCACAGATTTGCAGGAACATGGAAGTTTACGTCGACGACATGCTCGTTAAATCAGTTTCGTCGACCGACCACGCCAAGGACCTGGGCGAGGCCTTCGAGGTACTTCATAAGTTCAAGATGAAGCTGAACCCCGCCAAGTGCGCATTCGGGGTCATCGGGGGAAAGTTCTTCGGTTTCATGGTCACCCACCGTGGGATCGAGGCCAGCCCGGAAAAAATCGACGCCATCCTCAACATGACCGCGCCTAAGACCAACGTCGAGATCATGCGACTAACCGGGCGGGTGGCCTCTCTGAGCCACTTCATGTCGAGGTCTGGGGAAAAGTGCCCCCCGTTCTTCAAGGCTCTAAGGAAAATTCCGAGGTTCGAGTGGTCGGAAGAGTGCCAGACCGCCTTCGACCAGTTAAAGAGGCACTTGGCGACACCGCCGCTGCTCACCCGACCGATTGAAGAGGACGAGCTATCGCTGTATTTGGCGGTGTCCGACTAAGCGGCGGGCTCAGTGCTCGTCCGGGAGGTCGACGGAGTGCAGAGGCCGGTATACTATGTGAGCCATGTCTTCAAAGATGCAGAGACGAGGTATCCGGCGATAGAGAAGATCGTCCTGGTACTCATTGTGGCCTCAATGAAGCTAAGACACTACTTCCAAGCTTACACTATCATCGTCCTTACCGAGCGTCCGCTGGGGGTTATCCTCGCCTTACCCAAATCCTCGGGCCGCTTAGAGAAGTGGAGGTGGGAGCTGTCCCAGTTTGACATAAAATACCGCCCGAGGCAGGCCATCAAAGCACAAGCCCTGGTCGACTTTATTGCCGAGTGCACCATCCCAGCAAGGAATCGGAGCCCGTGCCAACCCTCGTGGATCAACACCCGATCGTGGGGAAACCCGACTCGATCCCTGAGTCGGTCATCTACGTCGACGGGTCCTTAACCGAGAAAGGCTGTGGCGCCGGCCTTATCATTCGGGACCCGAACGAAGCCGAAATGGAATATTCCCTAAAGCTCGGATTCAAGGCTTCAAACAACGCGGAAGAGTATAAGCCCTGCTGGCCGGACTACGCATGGCCTCTGGGCTGGGGCTGAGGACAATTCGAATCCGCAGTGACTCAACCCTGGTCGTTGGCCAAGTGACCGGCCACTTCGAGGCTCGGGAACCCCTAATGGTGAAATAGCTGGCCGAGGTAAGAAAACTTCGGAAGAATTTCGACGAAGTCCAGATAGAACAAATACCCAGGCAGCTCAATGCCCAAGCCGACGCTCTGAGCAAGCTGGCCTCATCCTACTCGGCCAACAACAAGCGGTCTATCCTCTTCGAAACCTTGCCACGACCCAGCGTGGAAGACGGGGCGACACTACTCCATGTGCACACAGCGCCGGAAGACGACAAAGACTGGAGGAATCCCCTCGTGGAATTCCTAAGGGATGGAGCGCTCCCAGAAGATCGAGGAGCTGCCCGCCGTCTCCGAGCAAAAGCCCGTCACTTCGTCTGGAGCAATGAGAACCTTTACAAGAAATCCTTCACTCAGCCCCTGCTCCGGTGCGTCGACCCCTACGAAGCTGACTACGTCCTCCATGAAATCCATGAGGGGGTCGGCGGCGCACACCAAGGGGCCCAAACCTTAATCCAGAAGGCATTGCTCTAGGGGTACTACTGGCCAACTATTCACGAGGACGCCCAGAAGCTCGTCCGGAGATGCAAAAGCTGCCAACTCTACGGAAGCATACCTCGCCTCCCGGCCACCGAGCTGACCGTGCTGACCTTCCCGTGGCCATTCGCCCAGTGGGGATTGGACATGATAGGCCAGTTCCCTACCGGCACGGGCGGGCACAAATATGTTCTCGTCGCGGTGGATTACTTCACAAAGTGTGTCGAAGCCGTCCCCATCAGAAAACCGGACGCTGCTACGACCATCAAATTTCTGCAGAACAACCTGATACTCCGGTTCGGCATCCCGAGGTGTATCATCACCGACCACGGGACGAACTTCGAGAACGAGAAGATGAAAGATTTCTGCAACGAATATCATATCCTCATGAAATTCGCCGCGGTCGCACACCCCCAATGCAATGGGCAGACCGAAGTCGCCAACCGGGATGTCCTCCGGAGTCTCCGGACCCGCTTGGAGGGGCGCCAAGGCAGTTGGGTCGAGGAATTGCCCCGGGTCTTATGGGCCCTGCGCACTGTTTACCCCAATCAGAATAAAGCTCTGTTCAAATTCCAAGGCGGGAAACGAAGCAACACTTCTGTTTCCCCCAATCAGAGCAAAGCTCTGCCTTGAAATAAAAGTTAAAATTAAAGTTAAAATAATTGAAGCAACGCTTCAGCTGATCTGCGCTCTGCGCTGCGCGACACGTGTCAGCGCAGTTGCGCTGCGCGACACGTGTCAAGCGCAGGTGCGCTTGCGCCAACTGTGCCAGCACTAAAACAGAATTAAAATTCAAGAAAGATCTTTCTGATCTTGTTAAAACAAGAAGATTATCTTCTGTAAAACAGAAGCTCTTGGATCAAAGATCCAACGGTGGGGAAATATCCACAGATCAATCAGAGAAAGATCTCTGTAACTAACTCAACAAACCAAATGGCACTATAAAAAGCCCCGTAGACTCCAAGTCTAAAAAGGATGAACACACAGAGAATTCAAAGAGCTCTTCTAAGAACTTTGAGAAGAATTCAGAAAGAAAGAAAGAAAAAGGTAAAACCTTTAGAAAAAGAAGAATTTTCTTCTGAAAAGATCAATGATCTAAGAACAAGATCAAAGATCTTCAGTAAAAAAAATGATAATATTAATAAAAAGAAATAATTTACGTCTTCTTTAGATCTTTCTGATCAAAATAAAGGTATTGCATTTTGATGAACCATTGGTTCTGGGGTCTTAGAAGATTCTCTTCTTTGATCCAAAATCGGATCAAGATATTGAACAGTGCCCTGCACTTGAAAAAATTGCACTATTTCGCTCTCGGGTTGGCACAAGCCACCATAGAGCACCACGTGTCAGCCCCAGAACAGACTGCGCTATGCGCTTCTAAAAAAGAGCACTGCTCTCATAAATCGGCACACTGCACCAGAGCGCGCCACGTGTCAGCAGCGCAATAGCGCAGCGCACTGCGCTTGCGCTCACCAGAGCGCGCCACGTGTCAGCGCAATAGCGCAGCGCACTGGCGCAGCGCACTGCGCTTGCGCTCACCAGAGCGCGCCACGTGTCAACAGCAACGGTGCAGCGCACTGCGCTTGCGCTCACCAGAGCGTGACACGTGTCACCTCCATATGGACTTGCGCCTTGCGCTCATCAATTGGCGCAAAGCGCCTGACAAGCCACGTGGCACACTGTCAGAAGATTTAATGCTCTGCATTATTTAAAAGAGGGACAGAGCCCAATTAAAAAGGCCTAACAGGCCTGATAAAAATGCCATGCATTACTTTAAAAAGGGCAGAGCCCAAACAGAGGTCTGTTAGACCAAAACAAATGCTGTGCATTTAATTAAAAGCCCAATGCTATGCATTAATAAAGGGCAGAGCCCAAGCAAAGGCCTAATAGACCAATGATAAATAAAATGTTGAATATTCTCAACTGGACTTAGCCCAATTTTGGCCGTAAGGGTACATCTCTGAACTCCTCTGATATTTGTCGTCGTAATCCTTCAACGTCTTCAGAGAGGTGACGGGTCCCGACAACCACACATCGATACGGACTGCGGGGTTCTTAAACTCGTGGACCGAAACGTCCTTAAACTAATATTCATCCCAAAATGGAAACGTTGGACCGAAATGTCCTTAAACTAATGTTCGTCCCCAAATGGGAATGATGGACCACCATGTCCCTAAACTGAAAATCGACCGCAATGTCATTAAACTAAACAATAGAGTCAATTGCTCTCTTGTCTGATCCAAATGACCCCGTTAAGTTGATCTTAGTCTGAAGATTAGGCTAACGTATCCTTAACAAAAGTTTAAGTTGATCTTAGCCTTAAATAGGGCTAACGTATCCTTAAACCAAAACCCCAAACCCAAATCTAAGAAGATACGGATTTGGACTAATCCACGTCCTACGGGCGACGACATAAATTAGTCTCCGTATACAATCCACGGGCAACAAAAAACAAAATAAACACCCACGACACGAAGTGAAATTCTGGAGAAGGAGAAAATTGTTACCGTGATGCGGTAGCGTAATTAACTGCAGGGGCTTGCGCCTGCAGGGAAGAGCATCCCCACAATCAAAAAACCCCTCGAACGAGAAGGAATCTGACGAAGTCTGCTACATCGGCCGCATCCGTCTAAACCTCCAATACACGGTGCCATAAATCAACTTGGCATCTTCGGAGAGATGGACGGATAGCACCAATTAGCATCTGCCCCGAATCTCAGGCCAGACAGTCCGTCTTGCACCGTCATTCGGAGGGGAACAGATTCTGGCATGCCCGGTGGGACCTTTTCCTCTTTCTACTCCACACTTCGTGTGTCGTGTTCGCGAACGAATCGCGGTTTGTTATGGTTGCCTGTGGATTCGAGGTACTTAGATTTGGTGTCTTGCTCCGTGCAGAAAACAGAAGATCAATGGCTTCAAACTGCACTAATTGCAACAACTCCCACTCCTTCCTCGCCGGAGGAGTGACTTACGGGCCTCAAGCGGCCTCCCTTTTCAAGATGCCGGTGGAGCAAGTAACTCAGGCCACCACTGGGCTGTTCTTTAGGACCATGCTCCCACCAATGAGTTTCAATGCCCCTCTGCCGTTGCAAGAAGCTCCGAAGAAGTCGGTCTTTGATCGGCTTGCAACTACTGCGACCCCTCTCAACGGGTCGCCCAAATCCAGTGCATCTGTTTTCAATAGACTGGGTCAAAACTCCAATGGGCCCGTGAAGAAGCCCACAATACCATAAGGTGTTATCCCCAAGCGGATAGCCATTCCTGCTCATGAAATTGTCAAGGCTGCTTCACCTGTTCGGAAGTCTGCTTTCGATAGGTTGGCTATCCCCATTCAACGGACGTCGGTCTTCAAGAGGCTGGTACCAGCAGCGCCTCACCAGAACAGGAGGCATGACAAAGCCATCCCCATCGCCGAACCAACCCCATCCGCACGACACACTCGACGTCGCCACTGGCGCCGAGTAAGGAAGGCTGGGGGCAACTCCCCCTCTGGGATAACTCCGCCAGCTCCAATGGTGGGGATCAATCCTGCTATTCCAACCGAGAACAGTTTTGAACTACTCAACAAGGTGCGCAGAAACTCTCCTACTGCAGTGCTAAAGAGAATTCCTTCACCTGTGAAGAATGCTACAGAGAAGAAACCGGAGCAACCTCCTCAATGGCTATCCTCTGAAATTTACAAGGTCTGGCGTCAAGTCCAAGACTCCGTGATGGATCAAGACTATCTCCGCCGACAGAAAAAGATGAAGGTTCGACAGGAGAAAGACTACTCTGTCAAGCCAGAAAAAACAACAGCTGGCTGGGTGCCCACTGCAACGGCTCCCTCAACGTCAATCACTCAAAAGAAAAGGAGGACGCAAAAAGCCCCTGTGGACATGGTGAACCGTAAAAGCGCTGAGCACAAACGCCCCAAGTCTGGGGGAATAGTGGTGCATATTGTTCATATGGCATCCAGGAAAGAGGATAGCCGAGCTTTGATGGGTCACCGACCGCTCACCCGATCCGTGACAAAATCCCAGGAGCAGCAACAGAAGCTTCAGGAAATGCTGACGCAAATGGCTGCACTCACCGGGCCAAAAGAAAGCCCGGAGGCATCATCACAGCAGCGTCACGAACAAGAAACTGATGCTGACTTCTTACGCAGAGTCCTCGAAAAGAAGGACAAAGAAGCCGCAGAGCAAGCAGCTAACATAAAGCGAATGACACTTCTCTTCCAAGACATGGTAGGGATGATGCTACGGCCTGACCCTCCAGCTGAAGACCCTACAATCATTGTTGGAAACGACAGAGGGGGGACATCAAATCCACATCCGACTCTTTCAGCAGCCAAGGACGAAACTATCTCCAAAGCCGCCCTGGATGATTATATTGCTCAGCAGATACGAGTTCATCAGGCGAATGAAGCGGCTGGGCAAATTGTTAGAACCGGACGACCCTACCCGGGCTGGTATGACCAAATCAGTTATCCACCGGGATATACGATCCCCAAATTCCATGTGTACAAGGGGACAGGCAATCCCCATCAACATGTCGCTCAGTTCAGGGCTCTTTGCGGCAATACTGGAGGCGGTGACAAACTGTTGCTTCGCCAATTCGTCGGCAGCTTAGCAGAAACGGCCTTCGAATGGTATTCAGAGCTGCCCAACGACTCTGTCAAAACATTTGCAGAGATGGAGCTGCTGTTTACACAAAGATTCGCGAGTGCTAGCGAACGCACCCCAATTACGGCATTGATCAATGCCAGGGTGAAGCCTGCAGAAACTTGGGACCAGTATGCGATACGGTGGCGTAATCTATGGTCAAAGTGCGAGCAGCGCATCGAAGAAGCTCCTGCCGTGGGCATGTTCGTAGGCACTCTCGACCCTCAAGCGACCATCTCCCAATTCATGATGTTCTTCAAGCCAACCACTTTTCAGGCCTTGATTGACAAGCTGGCCCAAATGGACCAGATGGGTCATAGACCATCTCCTTCAAAGACAGGGCCTTGGAATGAAAAGTGCAAAGGGAAAGCAACCTTCGTCGCCAATGCTCAACAACAGCCGAGCAACTCAAAACCGATTGTTCGCCAAAACAACGTGCGTCCACGCCCATCCCTCGAGGAAAGACTGGGACGTCCTTACTCGTTTCCTCAGGATAAAACGAGGAAACTGTTTGAGCTGGCAGTGCGCGACGGATTCATTAATCTGCCGAGTCCGAAACGTCCGCTACAGCCAGGCGATATCAACGATCCTAATTACTGCCCCTACCATCGAGCAGTAAGTCATCTGATCGAAGATTGCTTCGTCTTCAAAAACTGGGTTGAAGACCAATACCAACAGGGCAAGTTCGCGTTGTCCGAAAACTTGAAGGTGAGCCCGCCACAACCACATGCTCCGAGAAAGATGGACATGCCGGGGGCATCGTGCTAATTCATAAGGAAAACCCCATAGACCGAAAAGTCAGTAAACTAGAGATTCGCCTCAAATACAGCGACGGCGGACCGAAACGTCCTTAAACTAACAACGGACCACTACGTACTAAAACTAGCTGATGACTGAAACGTCTTTAAACTACTACCGCAGCATCTTCAGGCTGACGAGATAAAAAAAAAGAGAATAAAAAAAAGATAATAAAGACGGTATGTCCATAAGCGAAATGGGCATGGATGAAAACCCGAAAGGGCTCCGTGAGTAAAAACAGCAGGGCTACTGGCGAGTGTTCGTGAAAATCTAAAAGGGCGTGACCTCGTTAGAAAAAAAAGAATAAAAAGAATAAAAAAAAGATAAAGAAGAATAAAAAAAAGAGAAGGTATGTCCATAAGCAAAGTGGGCACCGATGAAAACCCGAAAGGCTCCGTGAGTAAAAACAGCAGGGCTACCGGCGAGTGTTTGTGAAAACTCGAAAGGGCGCAACCTCGTTAAAAGACACTTACAGAGTCCTCTCGGTCTTGTAAGGAGAAACCACCCGCGTGAGATCCTTACGACTCACAAGGGAGCAACACACTTAGGGATCCCCACGATTCCTAAGAAGAAAATACACTTGCGAGATCCTCACGACTCGTAAGGAGAACTCTCTTATGGGACCTTCACGGCTCATAAGATTTGAAAGTCTTAAGTTACAGAAACCTTAACCTGTTCTTAAGCAACTCCCACAACCTTCGATATTGCCCTACAAGTGGTTCAATACTGACCCTTGTATACAATTCACGGGTGCGAATAAACATTTCCCTAACCAAGTCCCACACGTGACTAGGGATATGTCCATATGGTGAACAACCCTTGTAAGTCCTCTCGACTTATAGGGAGAAAGCACTCTTGTAGGATCATTACAACTTATAAGAGAACATACACTTAGGAATCCTTACGATCCCTAAGGAGAAAACACACCTACGAGATCCTCAAGACTTGTAGGGAGAAATACCTTTGTGGGACCTTTACGGCTCATGAAGTCAAAAGCCTTAGTCGACAGCATCCTAACCCTGTTCCCTAAGCCACCTTTGTTCGACATCGACAGAGGCAAATGATGATTCGCTCCTGGCAATTTCCCAGTTGCAGCGATACTGATGCCTAAACCGGTATCAAATTCCGAGTCCTTTCATGGCAAATGATGATTCGCTCATGGCAGTATTCCAGTTGTAGCGATACTGATGCTGAGATTGCACCGGATTCCAAGTTCCACACTCGCGATAAAAAAATCAGCGAAAAAATCAGCGAGCCATACGTGCATACAAAATAGCTGAAATGATGGGGCAATTTGCAATAAAAAGCAGCAAGTAAAAATGTATGCATGCAAAATAGCCGAAATGATTGGGCAACTCGCAATAAAAAGCAGCGAGTGAAAATAAAATAAATAGCCGAAATGATTGGGCACCGCGAAAAATAGCCGAAATGATTGGGCAATCGCGACTTTCGTGATATAAAAGCTGAAATGATAGTGCATCGCGGAAATAAAATAATAGTATAAAAAAATGAATGAAACCAATGCCCTACAGGTGAGATCACATCGATCCCTGCATACAATCCAGGGGCACAAACAAAGAGGGAACCATACCTTCCCAACAGGCTCCACCAGAAAGCGAAGCCAAATCTCGACGGTTCATAGACAACCTAGAGACAACCTCGACATTTGTCGCAATATTGCAGACACGATGTCAACAAACGGAGCAAAAGAAGATCCTTAGCTTCAGGGTCTCGACGTCGATATCGACAACTTAGAGATCGCTAACGGCGTTTCTCCTCACTCCAACCAGATGCAGACATGACGTCAACAACCGACCTCAGAGTCGCAATGAAACGGAGCCACGACATAGTCCTAGTTCCAAATCTTAAAGGCAATATCTACAGCCTAAGAATCAACAAAGGCGTGCCTTCGCAGTCCAGCAAGATGCAGATACAACGCCAACAAAAGACCTCGCGGTCGAAACAAAGCGAAGCGACGGCAAAATCCCAGCTTCACCTCAACATTCATCTCGATACAGCAGACGAGATGTCAACAACGGCGTTCCTTCGCAGTCCAGCAGGATGTAGATGCAGCGTCAGCAAAAGATCCCATGGTCAGTAAAGCGAAGCGACGGCAAAATCCCAGCTTCACCTCAACATTCGTCTCGATACAGCAGACAAGATGCCAACAACAATGTCCTTCCTCCAACAGGATTTGGATATGACAAAACAAACGAAGCGAAGGTCAAATACCTAGCTTCAGAGTCTTGACGGCAAGTCATATAAAGCCTGAAAGACAACCGGAGATCATCTCACACCAGTGCGGAATGGTCACCATCTCGACTTTCGTCTCGACACAGCAGACGCAACATCATCAAACAGCAGAGCCACGGAAAAGTCCCTAGTTCCAAACCTCGATGGTTCACCAACAACCTAGAGACAACCGCGACATTCGTCTCGATATAGAGGACGCAATGCCAGCAAACGAAGTGAAGGCCAAATTCCTAGCTTCAAGGTCTTAACGGCAAGTCATATAAAGCCTGAAAGACAACCGGAGATCATCTCACACCAGTGCGGAATGGTCACCACCTCGACGTTCGTCTCGACACAGCAGACGCAACATCATCAAACAGCGGAGCCACGGCAAAGTCCCTAGTTCCAAATCTCGACGGTTCACCAACAACCTAGAGACAACCGTGACATTCGTCTCGATATAGAGGACGCAATGTCAGCAAACGAAGCAAAGGCCAAATTCCTAGCTTCAGGGTCTTGACGGCAAGTCATATAAACCTGAAATACTATCGGAGATCATCCCACACCAGCGCGGAGTGGTTATGACTCATCGGGGCTCTCCAAAATGAGCATAACCTCAAGTAAAAAGTGACATGGAATATCCCTACGCTTGCTCTTTCGACGGTAATACTACCTGGAAGATTACTTGAAGACGTCTTGTCCAGCCCCCGAAGGGATCAGAGACACGAAAATCACAAGGCTACTCGAACAGCAAGATTGCCTATCGAGGAATACATCAGCCAACGCGACGGTACGACGGACAAAACCCTAAGTACCACAGACCCTAACGGACCTCTGTCGTAAAGAGCAGAGGTTAACTGTGACGTTAGGATATTCTTGCGAGAAATACTCAATTCATCTCGACTCATGAGGAAATTAGTGTCTTTGCGAGAAATGCTCGATTCGTCTCGACTCGTGAGGAAAAGCCTTAGGCAGCGGGGATTAAAAAACCTGTTTCCTAAGCATTGGGGCCCTGCAAGTCGTCCCAAAATGGACTCTTGCACACTATTCACGGGTCACACTCTCCAAAGTCGAATCTCGATAAGGAGGGAAACAACCGCTTACGGGTCCTCTCGACTCATAAGAGGGAAAATTCTCTTATAGGATCCTTACGACTTATAAGAGAAAACGCACTTAGGAGTCCTCACGATCCTTAAGGAGAAAATACACCTATGAGATCCTCTCGATCCGTAAAGAGAAAAGTCTTTATGAGACCCTCACGGCTCATGAAGTTGAAAAGCCTTAGGTAGCAGACCTGAACCTGCTTCCTAAACCATCACTACTCCCCTAGATATTCAAAACAGAATGTTCTATACAGGCTATGCTTACTTGAAGAATATGCCAATAGCAAAGCAGAAAATAAAAGGAAGGAGGCAAAAGATTTGTCATTCATACTCGGGAAATTCTTACATCAATAAGGACAATAAACAAAAGCAGCATTATTGAAATGTTTACAATGGCAAAACCTCAGATCCAGGGCATGGATTAAGGAATTCGAAAGTAAGGCCATCTAGAGTCTTTCTGTCCTTTCTGATCATTCTCATGTGCATCCTCTCGCGCTCACGCGTGTCAAGATCTTCGGCAAGGCCCCCCATCCTTCGATAAGCAGCAATTATCGTCGTCTGTTGAAAAATTTGATGCAGAATGTCAATGAGGCTATCCAGTCGTTTCTTCGAGATCAGCCCCGACAGGTACACTGAATGCACCTTGTCTTCGGCATCATCCAGTGCATTAAGCGGCATGGCCTCGTGAAACCCAGGAAGTGCTCTCCAAATTTTTCCCAGCACGACTTTCAAGAGAGCAGAACGGCGAGGAAGCAACCAACCAACGCATGCGTGCAGACGACCCATAATCTCCGCACACTGGGCATCTGTAAATTCTTGGTTTTGGTGACGGCCCTGTACGCGGATATCCTCATAGGTATGGTTTTAGTCCCTCGTGGATCAACACCCGATCGTCGGGAAACCCGACTCGATCCCTGAGTGGGTCATCTACGTCGACGGGTCCTCAACCGAGAAAGGTTGTGGCGTCGGCCTTATCATTCGGGACCCGAACGAAGCAGAAATGGAATATTCCCTAAAGCTAGGATTCAAGGCTTCAAACAACGCGGCAGAGTACGAGGCCCTGCTGGCCGAACTACGCATGGCCTCTGGGCTGGGGCTGAGGACAATTCGAATCCGCAGTAACTCAGCCCTAGTCGTTGGCCAAGTGACCGGCCACTTCGAGGCTCGGGAACCCCTAATGGTGAAATAGCTGGCCGAGGTAAGAAAACTTCGGAAGAATTTCGACGAAGTCCAGATAGAACAAATACCCAGGTAGCTCAATGCCCAAGCCGACGCCCTGAGCAAGCTGGCGTCATCCTACTCGGCCAACAACAAGCGGTCTATCCTCTTCGAAACCTTGCCACGACCCAGCCTGGAAGACGGGGCAACACTACTCCATGTGCACACAGCGCCGGAAGACGACAAAGACTGGAGGAAGCCCCTCGTGGAATTCCTAAGGGATGGAGCGCTCCCAAAATATCGAGGAGCCTCCCGCCGTCTCGGGCCAAAGCCCGTCACTTCGTCTGGAGCAATGAGAACCTTTACAAGAAATCCTTCACTCAGCCCCTACTCCGGTGCGTCGACCCCTACGAAGCTGACTACGTCCTCCATGAAATCCATGAGGGGGTCGGCGGCGCACACCAAGGGGCCCAAATCTTAATCCAGAAGGCATTGCTCCAGGGGTACTACTGGCCAACTATTCACGAGGACTCCCAGAAGCTCGTCCGGAGATGCAAAAGCTGCCAACTCTACGGAAGCATACCTCGCCTCCCGGCCACCGAGCTGACCGTGCTGTCCTTCCCGTGGCCATTCTCCCAGTGGGGATTGGACATGATAGGCCAGTTCCCTACCGGCACGGACGGACACAAATATGTTCTCGTCGCGGTGGATTACTTCACAAAGTGGATCGAAGCCGTCCCCATCAGAAAACCGGACGCTGCCACGACCATCAAATTCCTGCAAAACAACCTGATACTCCGGTTCGGCATCCGGTGTATCATCACCGACCACGGGACGAACTTCGAGAACGAGAAGGTGAAAGATTTCTGCAACGAATATCATATCCTCATAAAATTCGCCGCGGTCGCACACCCCCAATGCAACGGGCAGGCCGAAGTCGCCAACTGGGATGTCCTCCGGGGTCTCCGGACCCGCTTGGAGGGGCGCCAAGCCAGTTGGGTCGAGGAATTGCCCCGGATCTTATGGGCCCTGCGCACTGTTTATCCCAATCAGAGCAAAGCTCAGTTCAAATTCCAAGGCGGGAAACGAAGCAACGCTTCTGTTTCCCCCAATCAGAGCAAAGCTCTGCCTTCAAATTAAAGTTAAAATTAAAGTTAAAATAATTGAAGCAACGCTTCAGCTGATCTGCGCTCTGCGTTGCGCGACACGTGTCAGCGCAGTTGAGCTGCGCGACACGTGTCAGCGCAGTTGCGTTGCGCTCTGCGCTGCGCGACACGTAGCACCGCAGTTGCGCTAGCGCACTTGCTCTGCGCTCTGCGCTGCGCGACACGTGTCAAGCGCAGGTGCGCTTGCGCCAACTGTGCCAGCACTAAAACATAATTAAAATTCTAGAAAGATCTTTCTGATCTTATTAAAACAAGAAAATTATTTTCTGTAAAACAGAAGCCCTTGGATCAAAGATCCAGCGGTGGGGAAATATCCCCAGATCAATCAGAGAAAGATCTCTGTAACTAACTCAACAAACCAAATGGCACTATAAAAATCCCCCTAGACTCCAAGTCTAAAAAGGATGAACACACAGAGAATTCAAAGAGCTCTTCTAAGAACTTTGAGAAGAATTCAGAAAGAAAGAAAGAAAGAAAAAGGTAAAACCTTTAGAAAAAGAAGAATTTTTTTCTGAAAAGATCAATGATCTAAGAACAAGATCAAAAATCTTCAATAAAAAATGATAATATTAATAAAAAGAAGTAATTTACTTCTTCTTTAGATCTTTCTGATCAAAATAAAGGCATTGCCTTTTGATGAACCATTGGTTCTGGGATCTTAGAAGATTCTCTTCTTTGATCCAAAATCGGATCAAGATATTGAACAGTGCCCTGCACTTGAAAAAATTGCATTGTTGCGCTTTCGGGTTGGCGCAAGCCACCATAGAGCACCACGTGTCAGCCCCAGAACAGACTGCGCTATGCGCTTCTAAAAAAGAGCACTGCTCTCATAAATCGGCGCACTGCACCAGAGTGCGCCACGTGTCACCAGCGCAATAGTACAGCGCACTGTGCTTGCGCTCACCAGAGCGCGCCACGTGTCAGCGTAATAGCACAGCGCACTGCACTTGCGCTCACCAGAGCGCGCCACGTGTCAGCAGCAATGGTGCAGCGCACTGCGCTTGCGCTCACCAGAGCGTGACACGTGTCACCTCCATATGGATTTGCGCCTTGCGCTCATCAATTGGCGCAAAGCGCCTGACAAGCCACGTGGCACACTGTCAGAAGATTTAATACTCTGTATTATTTAAAAGAGGGACAGAGCCCAATTAAAAAGGCCTAACAGGCCTGATAAAAATGCCATGCATTACTTTAAAAAGGGCAGAGCCCAAACAGAGGTCTGTTAGACCAAAACAAATGCTGTGCATTTAATTAAAAGCCCAATGCTATGCATTAATAAAGGGCAGAGCCCAAACAAAGGCCTAATAGACCAATGATAAATAAAATGTTGAATATTCTCAACTGGACTTAGCCCAATTTTGGCCGTAAGTTCTCAAATTAAATTGAGCTGAGCACAACTGCTCTCTTAAACCAATTTACACCCGGCTCAAGGGTACATCTCTGAACTCCTCTGATATTTGTCGTTGTAATCCTTCAACGTCTTCAGAGAGGTGACGGGTCCCGACAACCACACATCGATACGGACTGCGGGGTCCTTAAACTCGTGGACCGAAACGTCCTTAAACTAATATTCGTCCCAAAATAGGAACGTTGGACCGAAATGTCCTTAATCTAATGTTCGTCCCCAAATAGGAATGATGGACCACCATGTCCCTAAACTGGAAATCGACCGCAATGTCATTAAAATAAACAATAGAGTCAATTGCTCTCTTGTCGGATCCAAACGATCCCGTTAAGTTGATCTTAGTCTGGAGATTAGGCTAACGTATCCTTAACAAAAGTTTAAGTTGATCTTAGCCTTAAATAGGGCTAACGTATCCTTAAACCAAAACCCCAAACCCAAATCTAAGAAGATACGGATTTGGACTAATCCACGTCCTACGGGCGACGACATAAATTAGTCTCCGTATACAATCCACGGGCAACAAAACACAAAATAAACACCCACGACACGAAGTGAAATTCTGAAGAAGGAGAAAATTGTTACCGCGATGCGGTAGCGTAATTAACTGCAGGGGCTTGCGCCTGCAGGGAAGAGCGTCCCCATAATTAAAAAACCCCTCGAACGAGGGGGAATCTAATGAAGTCTGCTACATCGGCCGCATCCGTCTAAACCTCCGATACACGGTGCCATAAATCAACTTGACATCTTCGGAGTGATGGACGGATAGCACCAATTAGCATCTGCCCCGAATCTCAGGCCAGACAGTCCGTCTTGCGCCGTCATTCGGAGGGGAACACACACGTCAAAGAAGACCCCCACCGGGAAAACCCCTTTCAGCCTCTGCTACGGGACCGAGGCGATGGTCCCGACGGAGATCGGGCTACCCAGTCACCGGGTCGAACACTTCAACGACGAAGCAAACACCACGGCACTGCAGACCAACCTGAACATCTTGCTGGAGAAACGGGACCGGGCTCAAATCAGGGCTACCGCCTATCAGCAGCAAACTGCCCGATACTACAACGCGCGGGTCAAGCGTCGTTCCTTCAAGACCGGAGAGTTGGTCCTACGGCGAAATGAGTTCGTCGATCAAGGCAGGCTGCATAAGTTCTCCCTGAAATGAGATGGTCCATTCCTCATCTCCGAAATACTTCCCGGCAGAGCCTACCACTTACAGGACGCGGACGGCCGCAAGTTTCCACGGCCTTACAACGCTGAGAAGCTTAAGCTGTACCAATAAAACGGACACTCACGAGTGTGTCTCTCTCCTTTCTCAAAAGCAATGTAAATTTTTCTAAAAAGTTCTTTCTGCTTAAATAATAAGAGGGGAACGCTAGAGCATTGCAAAAAGAGGAATCTTATTAATTCAAAAAGGCACTCTGGGCTCCTCATCCTTACAAAGCCCTCACGAAGAGGCAGCCCAGCAGCTACCCTACTTGGCTATCCCTTGCTGGTAGCTTCCCTACCCCACAACGCCAGGGATCAAAGCCATCACGAAGAGGCAGCCCTGCAGCTATCCTGCTCGGCTATCCCTGGCTGGTAGCTCCACTACCCCATGACGCTAGGGATCTAAGCCCTCAACAAGAGGCAGCCCTGCAGCTACCCTGCTCGGCTATCCCTGGCTGGTAGCTCCACTACCCGACGACGCCAGGGATTTAAGCCCTCAACAAGAGGCAGCCCTGCAGCTACCCCGCTCGGCTATCCCTGGCTGGTAGCTTCCCTACCCCACGACGCCAGGGATCAAAACCCTCGCCAAGAGGCACCGGGCAACAACTCTGTTCGGCCATCCTTAAGGACAAAAAGCCCTCGCCAAGAGGCATCGGGCAGTAACCCTGCTCGACCATCCTTAGTAGGCCACTTACGGCCCCTCCCGCGCTAAGAATGAAAAGCCCTTGCAAGAGGCAACCAGGCCCACCCTTGCTCGGTTATCCCTGGCTGGTAGCTCCCTACCCCAACAAACCAGGGATCAAAGTCCTCACAGAGGCAACCGGGCCCGCCCTTGCTCGGTTATCCCTGGATGGTAGCTCCCTACCAAACCAGGGATCAAAGCCCTCGCCAAGATGTTGGGATTTCCTCAGCACCTACCCTAAGGTTTGCAAGCATCAAGCATGCCACAACAAAAAATTTAAGGGGGTGCTAAGCAAACATCTAAGGATTCATATTAGAAAACTAGGGTAACAAAACAAAGTAATCAAACATTACATAAGAAGTGAACAAGAATACAACCTTTGTAGACCTGGTCCCATGAGCTGACCCGTAATAAAACCAGTTGTTGCTGATACTACTTCTAAAGCTCTGTGTTGACGTTCCTTCGCTGCGATCATGGATCTCCCAAATTCTAGTATGGGTTCCCTCAGAGAAATGAACAAGCTTGCTCGTAGTTTTCAAGGCCGAAGATGATCTACGTCGAGGAGACTCAAATTCAAGCTAACCCTTCACTTGGTCATGAACTTTGTGAAGGGAACACCCTATAATACCCAAGTAAATGTATAGGATGATGAAATAGGAAGTGGGCTCACTTTAGATTTTATTTTTCTCATTAGAAATCTCCATCTCCAAAAACCCTAGAGAGCTTGAGGAGATGAGGAAGAAGATGAAGATGAAAAATCAACAAGAGAGAGAATGAGGTTAGATTTACAACCATGGTGAGTTAGTGTCATACAATTAACCATTGTAGAGACTTAACCATACCAAGGATAATGGTTAGGTTTATAAATATCTTTAGAGTAAAACAAATTGAGTAGACTAAGTCAAAACTCACAATTAGCTTCTCCAAGCTTCTAGCATGATACAATTCCACTCAAATATGAATTACTAAAGATAATTAAAACCCCAAACTTATCATGGATATGGTGTAAGTCCTACACACACAAGTTGTATATATAACCTAGCATGATACAATGTATATATCACATATATAACATGTATTCAAAAGTGAGAAAAAGAAATGGTCAAGTGAGCAATACTAGTCAATGTAAATTCATATATCAAATATATAATTATACATTAAATCATTAAATCAACACTTGATTTAATGATCCGGTCATATCGCATATAACCGACTAATATCATGTGTATCAATTTATCGAATCAACACTTGATTCGATAACCCGGCTATATCACATATACCCGGCCGATATCACATATCGCGAGAATACAATACGGTATCACATACTCATATCAATTTAGGTCCCGCACATATCTCATATGTGCTCCTACTCCGTTTCGCCTGAGCCAGGAAACTTCTGTGTAGGACTCTAAAGACTCGTCAATATGCCGGCAGTAGGTGGTGATCATATCAGTCACCCACAAGCCGCAAGCGGTCTGCTAAACGTAACGGGGACCCGGGTATTGAGAGATCAAAAGATCAACAAGCAAGCCTGCTCATACTCCTACGAATCCAATCAGTAACACTTACCATACAGGCCGGTCTGTTCGTCTGATATGTCGCATATCTCGCTTAGGGATGGTAAACGTCAGACCCAGTAGCTTGATAAGTCATGCCGATGTAAGGTCCATAACGGGCGTGAAACTACTGATAACACTTACCAGTAAATCACATCTGCCCTGGCCAGGGATTTCAGTTATGGCCAATCGAGCATAGCGCTACATCAACCCCGTTCCCCTCCGAAAGACAGCGACGACGTGAAGACGTCTTGCCTGAGATTTATGGCACCGTGTATCGGAGGTTTAGACGGATGCGGCCGATATAGCAGACTTCGTCAGATTCCCCCTCGTTTGAGGGGTTTTTGATTGTGGGGACGCTCTTCCCTGCAGGCGCAAACCCCTGCAGTTAATTACACTACCGCATCGCGGTAGCCACTTTCTCCTTCTCCAGAATTTAACTTCGTGTCATGTGTGTTTGTTTTGTTTGTGGATGCCCGTGGATTGTATATAGAGACTAAGTTATGCCGTCGCCCGTAGGAGGTGGATTAGTCCAAATCCGTATTTACTTAGATTTGGGTTTGGTATTTTAGTTTAAGGATACGTTAGCCATATTGAGGCTAAGATCAACTTAAACGTTCGTTAAGGATACGTTAGTCTGATTCAAGACTAAGATCAACTTAACAGGATCGTTTGGATCCGACAAAAGAGCATTTGGGGGGCTCTATTGTTCCAGTTTAGGGACGTAGTGGTCCATAGGTAGATTAAGGACGTTTCGGTTCATTGCCAGTTTAGGGACATGGTGGTCCATATTCCAGTTTAGGGACATGGTGGTCCATAGCTAGTTTAAGGACGCATAAGTCCATGGGTTTAAGGACCCCACAGTCCATATGGGTGTGTTTAAGGACGCATTAGTCCGTTAGTTTAAGGACGCATAAGTCCGTGGGTTTAAGGACCCCGCAGTCCGTTTCTTGGTTTAAGGACGCATAAGTCCATGAGTTTAAAGACCCCACAGTCCGTGTTGATGTGTGGTTGTCGGGACCCGTCACCTCTCTGACGTTGTTGAAGGATTACAACGATAGGAGTCAGAGGAGTTCGGAGATGTACCCTCGAACCGGATGTAAATTGATTTAGGAGAGCAGCCGTGCTCAGTCAATTTAATTTGAAGACTTACGGCCATGATTGGGCTAAGTCCAGTTGGGAATATTCAACGTTTTTATTTATCTTTGGACTATTAGGCCTGTGCTAGGGCTTTGCCCCTTTTTAATAATGCACTGCATTTTGTTTTGTTTGGGCTCTGCCCTTTTATAAATGATGCAGAGCATCTGCTTTGTTTGGGCTCTGCCCTTTTAATGCATTGCATTTTATTTGGCCTGTTAGGCCTTTTTTAATTGGGCTTGGCCCTTCAGTAAATAATGCAGTGCATTAATTGTCTGATATTGGCTTGTCAGGCGCTTTGCGCCAATATTGAGCGCAAGCGCATGTGGAGGTGACACGTGTCACGCTCTGGTGAGCGCGAGCGCAACAGCGCAGTGCGCTGTGTCACTGCGCTGTGCTGTTGCGCCGCGTCAGTGCGCTGTGATGTTGCGCCGCTGACACGTGGCGCTCTCTGGTGGCTTGCGCCAACCCAGGAGCGCAACAGTGCAGTTTTGCAAGTGCAAGGCACTGTTTCAATAACTTGATCCAATTTTGGATTCAAGAAAAGAATTTTTCTAAAACTCCAGAACCAATGGTTCATAAAAAGTGTAAGGCACTGTTATTATTTATTTTTTATTGAAAATCATTGATCTTGTTCTTAGATCAATGATCTATTCAGAGGAAATTCTTCTATTATAAAGGTTTTTACTTTTTTCTTGAGTTCTTTTCAAAATTCTTCAGAGTTCTCTCTGTTTTGAAGTTCTTAATCTCTCACGATGTTCCTGTCCTTTGATTTGGGGTCTAGAGGTCTTTATATAGTGCCTATAAATTTGTTAAGTTTGTTAAAGAGATCATTCTCTGAGTGATTTGGGGAATTTTCCCCACCGTTGGCTTCTGTTTTACAGAAGACAATTTTCTTGTTTTAACAAGAACAGAAGGATCTTACTAGAATTTTAATTTTGTTTGGCGCAAACGCCCCAGCGCATGACACGTGTCACGCAGCGCAGAGCGTAGCGCAACTGCGCTGCCGCGTGTCGCGCAGCGCACCGCTCAGCGCAACTGCGCTGACACGTGTCGCGCAGCGCAGCGCTTGCGCAACTGCGCTGACACGTGTCGCGCAGCGCTTGCGCAACTGAAGCGTTGCCTCAATTAATTTTTGTTTTAAATAGAGCCTTACTCTGATTGGGCGCGCTGTCTTGGGCGCTGCGCTGTCGTATCAATTTCTGACACGTGGCACGTCGCACGCAGCGCACGGGATTTGAAGCGTTGCTTCAATTTTTGAATTTTTGAAATTTAAACAGAGCTTTGCTCTGATTGGGGGAAACAAATGCCCCCCCACCGTTGCGCTCACGTGGCGCACATGTGAGTGTAGCGGTGGCAAGATCTTAGCCGTTGGATCAACGGGTGAGCTGATGGGGCGCAAGTGCCTATAAATAGGACCCTTGGTCCTTAGTAAATGTTTTACCATTTTCCAAGAACTTGAATTTTCAGAGCCTTGCTCTTGTTTGAAAATTTAGAGCCTTGCTCTCGTTTCTTCCCAAGAACTTCAGAGTTCAGAACCTAGAATTATCTTAGGTAAAATTAAGTTAAATTAAATTTAATTTAATTAACAGAGCCTTGCTCTCATAGATCTTTGATCTAAAGAAATAACCCTTTGGGGTTTCATCAACAGAGTCTTGCTTTAAAAAATCTATAGATCTACAGAGATCTTGTTCATGGGTTTTAACCCATGAACAGAGCTTTGCTCACAGATCAAATGTAGATCTTTTTTGATCCAAAAATGAAGAACTTTTTTATAAGTCTTCATGGATTTTTTAAGACCCCAAATTTTTAATCTTTAGGAGTTAAAATTTTCTTTCGATGGATCTCTCCATCATTATTACAGAGCTAAGCTCTTTTTAAGGAAATTTTATTCCCTTGAGACCAGAGTTTGACAAATGTCACTCTGTGACAGAGCTTTGCTTTGAAAGAGGAGATTTTCTCCTTGTCTCTAGGGATTTCCCATTAATGAGGATATTCTCTTAGGGTCTCTTCATTAATTGACAGTCTCATCCAATGATGGGGCTGTCTTATTAACTGATGCACTGTTATCCAGATTTTGTGGGTCCCCATTTGGTCCCCTGCCCACTGTATTGCAGTGTGGTGTAATTAATTTTAATTAATTTTAATTAATTTTTAATTTAATTAATTAATTTTAATTTTAATTTTTTTTAATTTTTTAATTTTTTTTAAGCGCCAAGCGTTGCAATTACAGCACGGACGGCTAATTTTGTCCCTCAGCAGAAAACATGTCTTTCGATACCTCATTCCCGTTTGTTCGTTCGGAGGAAGGATTCCCCGAAGCACCCGTAGACCGTGAGGTCCTAGCTATGATCAGGGACCACGACCCGGAATATAACAATCTTCACCTTTGGGGGTCGTGGTACAACCAAATTATCATGGGTCGACAGAGTTTTTCGTGCGCAGTACCATCAAAGCCTATTACGGCAATCCACTATGCCAGCCCACCCCCGGTGCAGTATGCCGTGGAGATGGTCGATTGGACTTCAAAGGGCTTTCTTCATCCTGCTATAGATGCAATTCCGGTTCAGCGTCCTATGGTTTTGGATATCCTGGGACGTCGTATTTGTCAAGGCGAGACGCGACCTTGGGGGCAATCATATAACATAGGTCTGATCCCCCGCCATCTGATCGGCTATCTGCCATAGGCTCGCTATATTCTGTCAGCGAAGAAGTCGCAGTTGATAAGGCTAGGGTTGTATACTGCAGTTTATGTTTTCCTCTTCCAATATCCCACGCTTCCCACCTGGTGGTTTAAGGCCTTTTTGGAGCAGTGGAACATCCCTACTCACACTTTCCTCGCAATGGACCGGGAAGTGTCGATTTCTTTGGAGGAATTCACAGAGGTCTCCGGCTTACAGGTTATAGGGGAGCACTATGAGGAGTTGCTTCCTACAGACGAATATGTCTTCGGTGCTAAGCCGGCAATAAGGGGACTCACTCCGGAGAATGCTGTTCAACATCAATTTCCAAGTTTGATCAAAGTGTTGAACATCTATGAGGCCCTTTTTATCGAACGTGGGAGCCGCGGAGTTAGCTTCGAGGATTTCATCGCTCGATTCCTTCACCCAAACGTCCTCTCGGCAGAAGCTGCTAAGTTTGCCACACTTGATGACCCTTTCGGTCTAGGTTTGGACAACCTGCCGGCGAAGGAGATAGACCAAAAGGGTTTTTTCCTTCCTAACTCCCCAATTGTGTCTTTTGCGGAAGTTGCAGCCCCCGGGATGGACGAAGAGACCTTCTTCTTGAAAGGTTAGCCTAGCACCCTATGAGGGGTTTGGAAGCATCACATGTACCAAAGGTGGTGTCTTTAGGGTGCTAAGTTAACATACAAAGGATCATCCTAGAAAAATTAGGGTTTCAAAAAAATTTCACAACAACATATGAAAAGAAATGCTAGGGTTTAGAGAGTACAACCTTTGTAGCTCCCTACGCTAGACTCCTCGGCTACTTGGGGTTTGAAAGAACTCCGCTTGAACTCCTCAATGTCACCGATGATCCACCCGGAGTCCGCTTTGTCCAAGCTTGCGACTTTCTCCGATCAAGTGAACGAAATCAAGTTAACACTCCAAACAAGTGGGCTAGGCTTGTGTAGAATGGTGTTGTGGTTCTCTTTCTCACTTCAAAATCCTAACTTGATGATTAAATTGCTCCCTACAAAAATCTAGAGAGCAATATGAGAGAGGTTGATGAAGATGATGGCTTTTTAGAAGAAGAGAAGAAAAACTCTCTCTCAAAATAGAAAAATATATCAATATATATTTTCTAGCTATCATCTCAAACCATGGTTGAATCATTATTGTACTAGAGTTAAAACACAAAAGGAAACTTTACCAAAGGTTAAAAGGTGGGTGAGAATGGTTAGGTCAAAAGAAGAGTGTAGAACAAATCAATAATGAACCTTTTCTTTCCTTTTATGTTTTAGTATAAATACAATAATAATTCATAAATAAAACCATGGTGTGAGTCTTATATTGCCACCATTTTCATATATATATAACCATGAAAGATGTATGTATGTATGTATGTATGTGTATATGTACATCCATATGTGCATGAATCAAAAAGAAGGCATACATGCATGCATACATCCAACTAACTCAAGAAAGGATTTCAAGTAAGAAGCTAATGGTTAAATGATAAATCAACACTTGATTTATCAATCCGGCCATATCACATATGACCCCTACCAAAAGCAAGCCGCCCGATCAATATACGGTATCCCATACGCGCATTTTAATCGGGTCCATGCGCATATCGCATACGCGCACCACAACGTTTCGCCTGGACTAGAAAACTCCATTGTGGGACTCTGAGACTCGTCAATACGCCGGCAGTGGGTGATGATCATATCAAGCACCCCCAAACCGCAAGCGGTCAGCTAAACGTAACGGCCACCCGGGTATTGAGCGATCAGAAGAGAACAAGCGAATCTGCTACAACTCCCGTCGAGCCGATCGGCAACACTTCCCGTACAGTCCGGTCTCCTCGTCTGATATGTCGCATATCAAGTCTAGGGGTGGTAAACGTCAGACCCCAATAACCGATAAGTCGTGCCGATGTGAGGCTCATAACGGGTCGAGAAACTACTGGTAACACTTACCAGCAAATCTCTGATCAGCCCTGGCCAGGGACTTTCCTGTTACGGCCAATCAAGCACAGCGCAACATCAACTCCCAATACCGGGAGAGACGAAACCCCTCCTATCGCTCATTGCCTCCATGTGACTCGGGATTGTACCCAAAAACCACTGTTTTGCATGCCCTCATGGACGTGGTAAGGTGGAGATCAAAGCACAGTGGGAATCACACAAGACTCTATGACGATCTCGGGTCTACAGACTAACCTGTACAAGTGTCACCTGAGAACTGCCATCTGACGTGAGGTATAATACCATCTGGGAGTTCTCGGCGAGTCCGTCCAGTGTACCCAGTCTCCACTGAGCACCCGTATACCATCTCTGATGTCAAACACCAATGGATATGGGATCATCCATCGCCCATCTCATGGGTCGAGAAGCGTATACGCTAGTTGATTAGTCGAAAATATTGCATATTTGAGCCGGCAATTTCCTCATCATTTGCATTCATATAGAAGTGTTCGGTATCCGTATTTCACATATTAGCAAATCTATCACAGATTATCAGATTACATGTATTAGACCTTAAAACCGGCATTTCTAGGGAAATTGACTGCATTGCATGGCATCGCAATATTTCTATATGTCGCAACCCGTGTTTCGAAGTCTGTGCAGGAAAAGGAGAAGCTCGCTAAAATTTACACCGCTCAAAAGTTACGTCAACTCACTAACTTCAAATCTGGTATCAATCCAAAGGAGCAATCCCAAATCAATATATCAGAAGAAGAAAGCATCACCAGAAGAATCAAGGCCCAAGCCTCCAACATGGCCGCGGAACCGCGGCCAGAGCCTGCTTGTGCCGCGGTTCCGCGGCCTTCCTGCCACGTCAGCACTTGATCTTTGTACCATAATGCTTCTCTCAGGGCCCACTGCTCAGAAATGTATCTCAGTTTCCAGAAGACTCCAGGGGTTTCTGCCAGATCAGCAAACAAGGGTTTCCAAGCCTAATTAAACCTTGCTTAAACCCTAAGCTAGCTCCTAACAAACTACCTTCTAGAAGACTCAACAAACTTTTGGAGGGAACTACCATTTCAAACCTAAACCTAGGGTGTGGGAAGTCTATAAATAGAAGCCTAAACCTAGGGTAAAAAAAAAAAGATCCCCAATCTAGTATCAAACTAGAGCCATTTCATCTCTTATCTCATCTTCTTCTTCCACAAATCTAGTGAGAGGATTTATGTGAAACCCTAACCCTAATTCCAATCAAAAGCCAAGATCCCGAGTACCCATTCAAGCAAGAAGCCTTACAACCTTTTATGAGCCGAGCCGATCTTCAACGGAGCAAGTGGTCAAAGCCGATCCGCGACTCACGGAGCCGAGCGACGCCAATTCAACAACTTAGATTCTTCCTCTTGTAGTTCTTGAGCGATTGTAATCAAAGTGTTGATATAAATAAAAGATGATATTCTTTTATCTTGCTTTCTTTAAATTCTTGCATCATGAATCAATCTAAAATTCTAGTTATAATTCTTGTTGTGATGTTTGAGTAATACTCCGCTCGTCGAGGAGTCGAGACGATCAATAGAATGATGTTGTAATATATCTGAAAACGATTCTTGATTCCTACGAGTTTTGTAAACCCTAGCAAGTTCAAGAATCGACGACCCATTTTGTTGCGATGCTTTCTTGATTGATATCGCTCGAAATTGGGAAGTTACGATCGTTTCTTGAAAATTGCTAGAGGCTAGAGTGTGAATGATATCGACGAAAGAACAAGGGTTAAAAGATGAAACCCTAATTTCATCAAGAAAGCCCTAACTCTCGTCGATCATCATCGATCTAGTATCAATCCTTCGAAGGACAAGAACACGTTATCTTTAGATTACATCACGTCTATAGATCCGATCGATTCCTACGAGCCTCTTTTAGATTCTTAACTGTTGATTGGAAATATCATCGATACACCGATTCTTGATTGTTTAACATTTTCTTGATTCTTGAATAGAATAGTGACACTTGAAAATCAAAATTCTTGAATCATGTTTTCGTTTATCTTAGCTTAACTTTTCAATTCAAGCATATCATAATACAAACGAATCGTGCAATCCCTGTGGACGATCCTCACTCATTAATGAACTACAATTGACACCGTAGTTTGATTGCGGTCAAAATAATTTTTGGTTGTGATTCTATATATTCTAATTACCGACACAAAGAAACTCATTCGCTTTGTTCGATTTACACAAACAAGAATTCTTTCTCAATCAAAATGGCGCCGTTGCCGGGGATCGCGCGCTAATTCGTTTCATATTATAGTTTGAATTGAAAGAATTATTCCATTGTTGTTTTTGAGATCAAAATTCGTGCAAACCCTAAACGATTTGCTGTTGTTCATTGCAAGGAAATCTGGAGCTGTTTGGAAATTGAAGAAAATTTTTGGAAAATACCAAAGAGCTGAGGGAGTCTACAGAGACTCTCTGAAGAAATTTAGTGCAGTGTTCTCTTCAAACGACCGCATTTCCGCGGTGGGAGTGCCCAAGTGCGGCGGTTCCACGGCTGGGTAGGGGCTTCTCTCTGCCAAATTGCTTCAGGTAACTCCTTACTCTCTCCTCTCTCCTCTTTTAGCTCCAACTAACACTTTGCTGCAGGATTCTTTGCAAATAATCGCAGCGCCGCAAATTGCAAATTAAAATTGTGCGTGATTTTGATTTCTTGGTTGTTTGCATTCTAATACGGAAATTAAGGGGCACGGCCAAATCCAAATTAGGTGGGGATTTCATTACCCTTCCTAGGCCCCGAAAATTGCAAAACTTGCATCCGCATTGACCCACATTAACTAAAAGAAATCTAGAGAAGACTCTAAGGACTGTCGCGCTCAATTAGGACAAGAGAAGGCCGTGGGTAATTCGTTGCTTATCCGCGTTTTCTTGTGGTACCTAAGGCGAGTGTGTCTAAGGCTAGTGGTTTTTAATTAGGCCCACTACTTACGTAGTGGAGTACCTTCCCACTTACCTGGCACTTATCCGGCCACAGGGGGACAAAGAGGCAGTGGAGGATTCTATCCTGCGACTTGTCTTTTGGCAGTTAGGAGCGGTCTAGAGCCGGACCTAGGGGACCACTAGATTCTAGGGTTGTGTGCTGCATTTGTTTTGTCGCATCATTTTTTCAAAAATCCATCCCTTTTTCAAAAGCAAACACCGCATTCATTACCCCTAATTATAAGTCAACGCTGCCACTTGTACTAACCCATTTTAGTGCAAGATAGGCTGGACACGGGATTCTAGTGCCCGTTTAGTCCGCGTACCCTTTATCGACTCCGAAGTCGATATTTCTCCATTTACCTTTCCTTTACCTACTACCACACCCACACCGATGGATCCAAATCCATCAAACTTCTTTAACCCTAATCTGCCGCCGTCCGTTAGTGCGCAGAATCCACCCCGCATCTCTCTCCAGGAGAGGTGCTACCCTATTCGAGGTCCTCTTTTGACCTGCTTATCCACACCACCAGCCAATGGGGATAACTTTGAGATTAAGCCCCAGTATATCAATCTTTTACCCAAATTCCACGGACTCGAGACTGAGGACGCTTACGTTTTCATTACCAAATTTGAAAACGTATGCGCAATGATGGGTACGTCACAACTTTCAGTGGATGCGATGCGTCTACGACTTCTTCCATTTACTTTGTGCGATATAGCCGAGAAGTGGCTATATAATACTACCGCACATTCTATTACGAATTAGGAAGAATTCGTCGCTGCATTCCTTAAGAAATTTTACCCAATCCAAAAGACAGCTCGAATCCGTAGCGAACTGAATCAATTTGCCCAGCTCCCTGCTGAACCATTTTCAAAATGCTTTGAACGTTTCAAGGATCTATTGGTTCAGTGTCCTCATCACGGCATCCCGAGATGGGAATTATGCCGAATCATTTATGAGGGCATTAACCCAAGCACTAAACAGAGCCTTGAAAATATGTGTCAAGGTACTTTTATGACCAAAGATGATGGGGAAGCTTGGAAGTACTTAGAAGAGTTCGCTGAAAAATCACTACAGTGGGAGAGTGGAACCCAACCATTGAATAGGGGTGGCGTACACCAAATAGATGTGTCCATAGGTGTTCGAGCTGAAATGGCAGCAATGCAAAAGAAGCTCGACGCTATGGAACACAAATTTGCAGCAGCCTCCCTAAACCCAGTGTCACTCCCCAAAACTGTTTGTGGGTGATGTTCTGATCCGTCTCATTTAACGGAAGAATGTCCATTAAACTCTGCGTTTCAAGGTCACGAGCATTCTAATGCCGCATTTCAAAGACCTCGAAACGATCCATATTCTTCCATGTACAATCAGGGTTGGAGGAATCACCCGAATTTTGCTTGGAACCAAAACCAATCTCAAAACACGGTTCCAAACACGAATCAATTTCAAAGGGTTCTTCCTCCACCACAACAGCAACCCCTTCAACTCACTCAGCACCCCTATCAGTCATAAAATTTCCAAAACCAGGGCAACACTCCTGCACAGTCTAATCCTATGCAGTCCTGTTCTGACAAGTTCTCTCAATTCACTCAAACCATGAAATCACTTTTGTCAAATTTCATAGAGGTTTCGGCTGAGGTTAGATCTTCCGTCGATGAGATAAAGAAAAACTCAGCGTCCCAAGCTGAGAGTATCAGAACGATGGAAGCTGAAATCGCACGCCTAAAAGCCGAAATGAGTGCGAGAGAAAAAGGGAAACTTCCCTCTCAACCCCTATAGAATCCTGGGCATTACAATGTAAATGCCGTCACAACGTTGAGATCGGGAAGAGTGCTGAACAATCATGTCGGGGAAGGTATTGATGATACTGAAAATCATATCAACACCCCGGCTGAGACCTTTCCACACACACACACTTCTCCTTCTGATCCTTCTTCTTCTACCACACCACTTTCTCGCGAGCCTATTCTCCATTTCCCACTAGGCTCGACACCTTCTCCCAACCCTTATAGTTCTCCACAGACGGTCCCCACACCTCTTTTGGGACCGCGTCTACCCCCTCTTCCTTCTCCTGTGATGGACCCTGCGCTTATTGCGAAAGCTCCTTACCCGAACCGGTTAAGGGCAAATAGAACGAGTCCTCATATGGAAAAAATAATGGAAATGTTCAAACAGGTTAACATCAATATCCCTCTCCTAGATGCTATTCAGCAAGTCCCCGCTTATACGAAAATTCTTAAGGACTTGTGCACTAGGAAGAGGAAGACTCAAGTGCCGAAGAAGGTCTTCATGTCTAATAATATCAGCACTGCTTTTATTCCCCAGCTACCATAGAAAAGAAAGGACCCAGGTTGTCCTACAATATCGATTTCGATTGGGGGTAAAAACATAAATCGTGCTCTTTTAGACCTTGGCGCAAGTGTTAACCTGCTCCCTTATTCTGTCTATGAGCAATTAGGGATTGGAGAGCTGAAACCTGCTCACTGCACTCTCTAGATGGCAGACCGATCTATCACCAAACCAAGGGGTGAATTAGAGGATGTATTGATAAAGGTCGGGGAATTTGTTTTCCCTGTAGACTTCATTGTGCTCGACACACATCCTGTAGCAAACCCCCGGGGCCAAATTCCGGTGATTCTGGGTCGTCCTTTCCTTGCCACTTCCAACGCTGTTATAAACTGTAGAAATGGTTCAATGAACTTATCATTTGGAAATATGACCATTGAACTAAATATCTACAAAGTTGGAAGTCAGCCATCAGAACCCTCTGCTCATATTTTAGATGTGTGCTCTGTCCATGAGATCGCTCCCGATAGTTGTGGAGCTGAGGATCTTTGCTTTACTGATCTCGATGACATTACCACATCTCTGTTTGATTTCACACATGATCTTAGTAAGGACACTTTCTCTACACTTGAGTCCTGCACTTCTGACTTTTCTCCACCCGAGTCTGTATCTTTCACAGGCTCTGAGCTTCTTTGTAAATCCAAAAATCACTCAATGATCCCTCCTTCTATCATTTCTCCGCCTGAGTTAGATCTCAAAATTTTACCTTCTCACCTCAAATATGCATATCTAGGTGAGAATGAGTCTTTACCGGTTATCATATCCGCTTCTCTTGCATCAGAGCAAGAGAATGCCCTTTTATCGGTATTGAGATCTAACAAAGAGGGGTTTGGTTGGAGTATGGCGGACATCAAAGGGATTAGTCCCTTGATAGTTGAACATCATATACATGTGATGGATGATGCCAGACCAACCCGAGAACCACAGAGACGGTTGAATCCCGTCATGAAGGAAGCAATCATGAAAGAGATCGTCAAATGCTTAGATAATGGTATTATATACCCCATCTCCGATAGCCAGTGGGTGAGTCCTATACATGTCGTTCCTAAGAAATCCGGCATCACAGTTATAACCAATGAGGCAAATGAGTTGATTCAGACACGCGCCCAAACTGGGTGGCGTGTATGTATTGATTATAGAAAACTCAATGCTGCCACGAGGAAAGACCACTTTCCTCTACCATTCATTGATCAGATGCTGGAACGCTTAGCAGGACGAGAATATTATTGTTTTATAGACGGATACTCAGGCTACAATCAGGTCCCCATCGCCAAAAAGGATCAAGATAAAACCACTTTTACTTGTCCTTTTGGTACCTTTGCTTACAGTCGCATGCCCTTTGGGTTATGCAATGCTCCCGCTACCTTTCAGCGGTGTATGATGGGGATATTCTCTGATATGGTAGAGAATTTTCTGGAGATCTTTATGGACGATTTCTCGATTTTTGGAGACTCTTTTTCCGATTGCCTAGCGAATCTTGACGCTGTTCTTACTCGTTGCAAAGAGAAGAACTTGACTTTGAACTGGGAAAAATGCCATTTTATGGTCCAAGAAGGAATAGTACTTGGACATGTCATTTCTCAGAAAGGCATTGAGGTTGACAGAGCTAAAGTAGATGTCATTCAAAACCTCCCTCATCCCAAAAGCGCCAAAGATATTCGCTCTTTCCTTGGCCATGCGGGCTTTTATAGGAGATTCATTAAGGACTTTAGCAAAATTGCTAGACCTTTAACTCTTCTCCTGGCCAAGGATACGACCTTCCATTTTGACTCGGATTGCGAGACAGCTTTCGACTCACTTAAACACTCACTCACTTCAGCCCCCGTTTTATCATCACCAAATTGGGACTACCCCTTTGAGCTGATGTGTGACGCATCTGATTTTGCAGTAGGTGCAGTCTTAGGACAGCACATCGAAAAGATGCCACACGTGATTTACTATGCAAGTAAGACCCTGAATGATGCGCAAATCAATCATACAACCACAGAAAAAGAACTCTTAGCGGTTGTATTTGCATTAGAAAAATTCAGGCCTTACTTAATTGGCTCACCTATAGTTGTGTATACTGACCGTTCCGCTTTAAAACATCTTCTGGCGAAGAAAGATGCAAAAGGTCGACTAATACGTTGGATCCTTCTGTTACAAGAATTCGATCTTGTTATCAAAGATAAGAAAGGATGTGAAAATGTAGTAGCTGACCACCTTTCACGCATCATTTCTTCCCCTGTGACCCTGCCGATTAATGACTCATTCCCTGACGAACAACTCTTGAGCGTATCCACTGAACCATGGTTCAGAGATATTGTGAACTATCATGCCACGGGACTTATACCGAGCGATTGGTCAAAACAGGACAAATACCGTTTTCTATCCCAAGTAAAACACTTTTACTGGGACGAGCCCTATTTGTTTAAATATTGTCCTGATCAGATCATTCGCCGGTGTGTCCCAAATGAAGAGTTCAAGAGTGTTCTTTCATTTTGTCATGATCAGGCTTGTGGGGGTCACTTTGGTCCTAGAAAGACAGCGGAAAAGGTTTTGCAATGTGGATTTTATTGGCCGACCTTATTTAAGGACGCATTTGAGTATTGCAAAACCTGTACACAATGTCAGTATACGGGTAGAATATCCCAGAGGAATGAAATGCCTCAGCAACCCATCTTGGTTGTTGAAATATTCGATGTTTGGGGCATTGATTTTATGGGTCCTTTTCCCAACTCCTTTGGGAATTTGTACATTTTGCTGGCGGTTGATTATGTCTCCAAGTGGGTAGAAGCCATTCCATGTCGCACTAATGACAAGAAAGTTGTCATTAAGTTCTTGAAAGAGAATATCTTTTCGCGATTTGGACACCCACGCGCTATCATTAGCGATAATGGGACACATTTCTGCAACAGATCTTTTGAGACTCTGATGCGAAAATACTCAATCAACCACCGACTTTCTACACCCTATCATCCCCAAACAAGCGGGCAGGCTGAAATCTCAAACAGACAAATCAAACTTATCCTGGAGAAGACTGTTGCTAAAAATAGAAAAGATTGGTCGACCAAATTGACGGATGCTCTTTGGGCATTCAGAACTGCATATAAAACCGACCTAGGAATGTCTCCATACAGGATAGTGTTTGGAAAAGCATGTCATTTACCTGTCGAGATAGAGCATAAAGCATTGTGGGCTATAAAAGAAATAAATTTTGATCTAAACCTTGCTTGCAACTTTCGGAAGCTGCAAATAAATGAGCTAAGCGAACTCCGCGATGAAGCTTATGATAATGCTGTAATCACAAAGAATAGGACTAAGGTTTTTCACGATAAAAATATTTTGAGGAAAACATTTTCACCTGGTCAACAAGTCCTTCTTTATGATTCACGATTACACATTTACGAGGGTAAGTTCCGATCTCGATGGAAGGGACCTTTTGTTGTGTGGTCTGTATACCCGCACGGGGCAGTAGAAGTAGAAAATGTTAAAAACGGCACCTTTTTCAAAGTAAATGGACATAGACTAAAGCCGTATTTTTCCACTGACCCCACGGAGGAGCTCTTGTTCTTACAAGAGCCAGTTTATTTGGATTAAAATTCCTCCGTCTCACCTTCTTGTCCAGTATAACATTGCATCATTTTTTGAATGAAGGTGAGTAAAAAGAGTAAGTTTGGGGGAAGTTCTTCACTTATATATTTTGCCCCCACTAATAATTCCTCCCATGCTTACAGTTTTGTAGGTATAGCATTTGGCAACAGTGAGGACACTGTTGAAAACAAGTTTGGGGGAGGTTTGTGCTTATTTTCGCATTATTTGTATATCATCTGCATAAGCACAAAACATTTCTTTTAAAAATCTATAAAAATTTAAAAAATTTCAAAATATAAAAATAATTTTAATATTTACACTTTTTGTATATAAATAAGATAATGAAAGATTAGATAGTGAACAATTACATCCATGAGATTAGAAAAATTTAAGAAAACTAAGAAAATTAGAAGTTTTCTTATATGAACTAGTAATAAGTAGTTATGAGCCGTTGTCCCAAGGGTTAGTAAGATGAAAGACGTCACTAATCTGAGGATAAAAATAAGTCTGAAAAATAGTTTCTATTCTGGAAGCCAAACATTTTGAACGTTGCTACCCTGCTATTCGCACTTACACACGTCTTAAAGCCTGGGATAGTAGAGGATACCTTGAAATGCTCTTGTCTTAAAGCCAAAAGTATGAAGGAAATAAAAAAAATGAATAAAAAAATATAAAGTGGTGAGAAAAATGGACACTGGTTTTGTTATCACCGAGGGCAATAAAAAAATGTATAGCGAGGGTGCTTCTTCACCTAGTGCCCTAAGGCCAACTGGTCTGGGAGTCACTGCTATGCCTGAGGTGGTGCAAGACGAGGAAAATACACCAAGTAAGCAAGCACAGGAGTAATCGGTCGGTTAGTACCTCAAGAAGTATTAACGGTCGCATGAAAGTGTGTGAGCAATCTCATCTAAATATTCATTAATTAAAAAGTACTGAGGCTGATGGGCAAGAGTATGATAGCTTGAATTGAATTCTCCGGGTGTAGGGATGTCTTTACACACACGCAGGGTGATATGATCGATGTTTGGAAGAAATATAGGAATGAAGAATAAGACGATGTTTTATTGAGGGAGGACGTGATTTCTGACATCTTTTCATGACCATTAAGATATGGCTCATGACAACCGAAAAGCTAGCTTAGTTGGAAACCCTAATTTTCAACGCTTTTCTTTTACAATTCTTTTCTTTAAATGTAATATTCATGATCTTCCTTTTATTATTGGATTTTGTGGGTGCAATCCGCTGAAAACCCTCAGGAGACAACACTCCTCCTACTAGGGACACCTAGAGGTTTAAAGGCTTGTTGCACATGCTCAGTGCAATCGTGTTGCCTACGAAAGTGTGCTAGTTAGTTTTTCTCTTTCTTTATTTTCTCCTTCTCTTTTTAATAAAACATTCGCTCGAGACGATCGAAATTAAGTTTGGGGGAATTTGATTAGTCAAAAATATTGCATATTTGAGCCGGCAATTTCCTCATCATTTGCATTCATATAGAAGTGTTCGGTATCCGTATTTCACATATTAGCAAATCTATCACAGATTATCAGATTACATGTATTAGACCTTAAAACCGGCATTTCTAGGGAAATTGACTGCATTGCATGGCATCGCAATATTTCTATATGTCGCAACCCGTGTTTCGAAGTCTGTGCAGGAAAAGGAGAAGCTCGGTAAAATTTACACCGCTCAAAAGTTACGTCAACTCACTAACTTCAAATCTGGTATCAATCCAAAGGAGCAATCCCAAATCAATATATCAGAAGAAGAAAGCATCACCAGAAGAATCAAGGCCCAAGCCTCCAACATGGCCGCGGAACCGCGGCCAGAGCCTGCTTGTGCCGCGGTTCCGCGGCCTTCCTGCCACGTCAGCACTTGATCTTTGTACCATAATGCTTCTCTCAGGGCCCACTGCTCAGAAATGTATCTCAGTTTCCAGAAGACTCCAGGGGTTTCTGCCAGATCAGCAAACAAGGGTTTCCAAGCCTAATTAAACCTTGCTTAAACCCTAAGCTAGCTCCTAACAAACTACCTTCTAGAAGACTCAACAAACTTTTGGAGGGAACTACCATTTCAAACCTAAACCTAGGGTATGGGAAGTCTATAAATAGAAGCCTAAACCTAGGGTAAAAAAAAAAAGATCCCCAATCTAGTATCAAACTAGAGCCATTTCATCTCTTATCTTATCTTCTTCTTCCACAAATCTAGTGAGAGGATTTGTGTGAAACCCTAACCCTAATTCCAATCAAAAGCCAAGATCCCGAGTACCCATTCAAGCAAGAAGCCTTGCAACCTTTTATGAGCCGAGCCGATCTTCAACGGAGCAAGTGGTCAAAGCCGATCCGCGACTCACGGAGCCGAGCGACGCCAATTCAACAACTTAGATTCTTCCTCTTGTAGTTCTTGAGCGATTGTAATCAAAGTGTTGATATAAATAAAAGATGATATTCTTTTATCTTGCTTTCTTTAAATTCTTGCATCATGAATCAATCTAAAATTCTAGTTATAATTCTTGTTGTGATGTTTGAGTAATACTCCGCTCGTCGAGGAGTCGAGACGATCAATAGAATGATGTTGTAATATATCTGAAAACGATTCTTGATTCCTACGAGTTTTGTAAACCCTAGCAAGTTCAAGAATCGACGACCCATTTTGTTGCGATGCTTTCTTGATTGATATCGCTCGAAATTGGGAAGTTACGATCGTTTCTTGAAAATTGCTAGAGGCTAGAGTGTGAATGATATCGACGAAAGAACAAGGGTTAAAAGATGAAACCCTAATTTCATCAAGAAAGCCCTAACTCTCGTCGATCATCATCGATCTAGTATCAATCCTTCGAAGGACAAGAACACGTTATCTTTAGATTACATCACGTCTATAGATCCGATCGATTCCTACGAGCCTCTTTTAGATTCTTGACTGTTGATTGGAAATATCATCGATACACCGATTCTTGATTGTTTAACATTTTCTTGATTCTTGAATAGAATAGTGACACTTGAAAATCAAAATTCTTGAATCATGTTTTCGTTTATCTTAGCTTAACTTTTCAATTCAAGCATATCATAATACAAACGAATCGTGCAATCCCTGTGGACGATCCGCACTCATTCATGAACTACAATTGACACCGTAGTTTGATTGCGGTCAAAATAATTTTTGGTTGTGATTCTATACATTCTAATTACCAACACAAAGAAACTCATTCGCTTTGTTCGATTTACACACAAGACTCTATGACGATCTCGGGTCTACAGACTAACCTGTACAAGTGTCATCTGAGAACTGCCATCTGACGTGAGGTATAATACCATCTGGGAGTTCTCGGCGAGTCCGTCCAGTGTACCCAGTCTCCACTGAGCACCCGTATACCATCTCTGATGTCAAACACCAGTGGATATGGGATCATCCATCGCCCATCTCATGGGTCGAGAAGCGTATACGCTAGTCTACACTGGTATATCGATGCCCCGTCTCGATACACCCACGACTAGGGACCTTGAAGGATGTACTTATGGACTACCATGTCCCCACTAGTATGATCTGCATCATAGTCCAGATAGTCAAGTACACATCCTAAGGGCTTTACCAACATGTAACTATAAGACAATTTAAAGAGACTAGTGTACATGTTAAGATAAAGAGCAACCAGATAGCATACTATCATATCGAGCAAGAAAGTCATCTCTATATATGTCCAAGCATCCAATATAATATACATCATCTGTACAATACTGGCCTCTAGGGCATACATACAACTAACACTTCTTAGGATTTCTTGGGCTATGGCTGAGTTGGTTTGCGCTCCCGATGCATTCTCGCCATATGCGGCCCTCTGTCTTTTACCAAGCTCACCGAATGACCATTGGGGTAAAAGTGGCCATTGGGATCGCCGGCTTGGCACACCTATATCACGGCCTTAATCAAGCGGCGGATGCTAATGAGCCTGGGGTGCTGCACGTGATCTTCCCGATGCACTACTTCGTATCATGGCTCGAGCTACATACATTAGGCGTCTTCGGTATGCACAAAAGGCCCTCGTTCTATGACAGGTGCAGCTTCCCTTGAATCATACGACTGATCGACGCCTCAATTATGACTCTATCGCCATGGAATGCCAGGGGTTTGCTCCTTCGCCCCCACACCGTTGGAGACGGGATGTCTTTCATTGACAAAGTGTTGACTATTGGAAAGGCATCTACCACCACAGTGCGGCCATTGCAAGACACTTTCAAAGATGGGGCCTCAGTTTTGACGGCCCGGGAGACCCTCCTTCTATATTCTATCAGACTGGGCTTCCTGGTGTTTAGGCACAACGGTGCGGCGATTTTCATGAGATATAACCCGCATCGTTTCGCCCAACAACTGAGCTACAATCAAAGGGTACCATTGGAGGCTTTCTTTCTGGAACCTGCTGCTACTGAAGAAGGGATGGAGAGCGCGCTGCATCACTTCATGCGACTGAATACGGGTTCTCATTTTTTTATCAGCGAGCCGGCTTGCGCCCCATGACTCCTCAATGCATATACAGAATGGTACAATCATTCGACGGGCGCCGTTATAAAGGAAGAAAAGCGATTGCTGGTCGACCGTAAGGGTGTGCCTCCCGGCAGCGACCGCAAAGCTCCTCTGGTGCCAAAGACCCCGGTAGTTCCTCCGCTGAAAGATGCTAGAGCCAGACCACCGCGTGTGCAGAGTCCTCCACGCGGATTGCCGCTTCCTGATACTGCGGATGCGCTACCAGCGCCCTGTGCTCCAATGGAGACAGTAGTTGTGGCTTCGCCGGAGTCTGGTGTGGGCGCGGACATCGGGACCCGCCGCCCCAAGGTGCCTGCAAAGCGCAAGTCGATCCCGGGTGCACCCAGGGCCGGTGGGCAGAAGAGGAAGAAGAAGTCGCTCTTCTCCGCTGACGTTGCGTTCGGTCAGGAACCTCACGCTCCCTATAGCGAGGACTTGGGCGAGTACGGGACCAATAGAGGATTGGTTATGCCACCAGATGACACTGATCTGGCGGCCGCCATCGCAGCCTCGGAGCTATTGGCAAGGCGTGACGCATGGCTAGCCAGGCTTGCACAATCAGGTAATTACTAGTCGCCTTTTTTATTGCATTGTACTTTTATCTTTGTCTTTGACTAATGCTTTTCTTTTCTTTTTCTTCAAACGGGAATCACCACTGAAGAAGCCATCGCTGCTTCCCTCAAGATTTTTCAAGAGGAAGAACGACTCAGGGCATCCTTAGGCCTCAGTACGTTTCGATTCATTAAGTCTTTATTCTCCTTTCGTTATGGTCGATCTGACCCTTTCTTTTTCTCATCACAGGAACCACAATGCCGGTCCCGCACAATGACGTAGAGACTCTTCCCGGGCCAGCCACTGATGTTTCGGTCTCTTCGGGGCTACCGCGAGAGACTCAACTTGAAGAGCCGATGAGAGATGCCTTGAAGGCTCTGGAGGCAACTCTAAACGAGGACGACGACACCTTGATGAAGGAAGCGTCGAAGAGGTTCGTCGCGATGGCCCGGGAGGAGAGGAAGCGGTTGAGACGCGAGGCGAAGGCACGCATGGCTGCTTTGGCCATGGGAGCGGGCCCAAGCACTGTCCCTCGTGCTGATACTCCCTCGGAAGAGCCCCCGGTCGCGTTGTCTACAGCTCACAGACAGGCGGTGCGCGCAAATAGGGAGGCTAACGATAAGTCCACCTCAGGTAATGTATCTTTCAAAATTTTGTTGTAAGAATTATAAACCTGTCGGTTCTTATATATCTTGTCCTACAGGGCCGAGTCAAACCGAAGGGGAGGCGGAGACCGTCGAACCTAAGGGGACAGAGGAAGAGGCACCGGCCGAACCCGAGCTAACGGTGGGCGACGTCGCCAGGGTTGCTGAGCCTGAGCTGGGGGTTGAGGGAATTGCACCAGAGAAGGCCGTTGATGCCGAGCCCGAGGTGGCGGCAAATGAGACGACCGCTATCACTGAGCCTGGGGCAGCGGTGGGCGGAGCATCTGGGACTGGTGACCTCATGGTAATGGCGGACGAGACAATGGCGGCCGCCGAGCCCGAAGAAGTAGGGGTGAGATGGGCACGACTCCTGGGGACGAGCCAGACGCTCTTTCTCAAGAGTCTAGCAATGCTCCGATCATTGCTCTCCCCGTCTACGGTCCTCCGCTGTCCCCCGGTCGAGCGAGTACGACGACAGCCCCTATCGAGTCCGGTGATGAGGCCACGGGAGGTGGACTCGTATCGATGGAGGAGGGAAACGCCTCTGTTTCGGCCGGCAGCTCATCAGGTAAATCCCAAGTTACTATTTCTTTTTTTTTATCTTACAATCCTTTCTGACAAGTTTACCTTTGTTTTTAACGCAGGTGCGGCCAGCGCCAATGCTCCATTACTCGAGGGAGCGCCGTTAACTACTGCCTTGGCGGTGGTCACCTCTCAGCCTTCCCTTGTACCCTCAAAGATGTTGGAAGGTAAGGATTTGCAACCCACTAGTTTTCTCTTTCAGCCGCATAATTTATGTACTAATGTCGTACTATTGCGTCTTTCCAGGAGTGCTTTTTGACCATCTCTATCAGGTGTTGCTCCCACACTTCTCCTTCCCATCAGGACTCGCTTCTTCCTCCGGTGGTGCCGGTGAGTATAGTTTCCAACTGATATCTTTCTTTTTTTAGTAATGGAATTATTTCTGACTTTCACTCGTCCTGATTGCAGTGCTACAAATCGAAGAAGGGGATGAAAGATCGGTCGCGCCACCAGCCCTTCCGGCCTTGCCGCCCGCTGCAGCTGGTATAGTAAACTATCTCATCAATGACTTTTTTTTGTATTTCTTGAACTGTCATCTAATTGTATTTTATTTTTTCAGCTGTCGTTCTGATCCCGGCGCCCTTTAAGTCTCGCGTCATAATGCCGGCAGGCTCCTTCCTGAGACGTCCGTCTTCGAAGGGTGCCGTAATGAGCTTGGGCATGCTGAGCGGATATGTTGAGGAGCTCGACGCAGACGCTCTCCCATCTGCTGCGGATTTCGCTGTGGAGGTTAACCCGATGTTGGCGGCGCTTGTGACTTTTCATGATGGAGGCGTCGTCGAGCTTTGGGTCAACCACTGCAGGGAAATCGAGGTCCGCCTGCATCAGTCGAAGTTTATGCGCCCAGCTCCTGAGACCTTAGCCGTAAGCAATCAAAGAGCAGCGTGGATCGAGCAAAGCGCTTCTTACTTCCGTCACCTGGAACAAGAAGCGGCTTCACGGCTGAAGGAATGCCAAGAGACTTCGAGCGAGACGGCTCGTCTGCGCGTTGAGATTGAAGCTAATGCTGCCCAAGTGAAGGTTATCTTTGAGGGTCTCCTGGAGCATATCTCTAATGGGCTAACACTGAAGTGAAAACTCGATGATGCCGAGCGTAATGCCCAAGGTCGTGAAGCAGCTCAGCAGGCCGTTGGGGAGCAGCTTGCTTCCTTCTTGCAGCAACGGACTCAAGTGGAGGCAGAATTGGCGGTGGCGGCCGATCAGGAAAAGGCATGGAGGGAAGTGCGCGAACAATTGATAAGGCTATTTAAGACGCTTCCTTCCCAGTAGCCGCCTTTGTATTGATATACTTGTAAAATTTTCCTTTTTCGAATAAAATGTATCCATTCTTTATTCTTTTGTATGATTCACCTTGTACTTGATCAAAGTTAATAAATAAAGATACACATTTTTTCTTTGCAATGTCTTGTATGCTCTTTTGCTTTCTCCCTTTCTCTTATTATCAGCATGCTGTCTCAACAAACACGGTTGACAGATAATAGAGTAAGCATCTTAGTTTTTTTTCAAGAAATAGCGATGGCTTAGGCCGTAGGTTCAGATCTGCCGTCTAAGACTTTTCAACTCTATGAGCCGTGAGGGTCTCATAGAGACTTTTCTCCCTACGGATCGAGAGGATCTCGTAGGTGTATTTTTTCCTTAGGAATCGTGGGGATCCCTAAGTGTGTTTTCTCTTATAAGTCGTAAGGATCCTATAAGAGAATTTTCCCTCTTACGAGTCGAGAGGACCCGTAAGCGGTTGTTTCCCTCCTTGTCAAGATTCAACTTTGGAGAGTGAGACCCGTGAATAGTATGCAAGAGACCGTTTTAGACCGACTTGCAGGGTCCTAGTGCTCAGGAAACAAGTTTTTTAATCCCTGCTGCCTAAGGCTTTATCTTGCAAGTTGAGACAAATCGGGAATTTCTCGCAGAGACGCTGGTTTCTCTACGGGCCGATGCAAATCAGGAGGCTCTCATCAAGGACGCTAGTTTCCCTGAATTGAGGTATTTGCCAGGGACACTTGTTTCCCTGGGGTTGAAACGAATCGTTGAATTCCTGCGGAGACGCTAATTTCTCTGCGGGTCGACGCGAATCAGGCTTTTCTCGTCAAGGACACTGGTTTCCCTGAGTCGAAGGATTTTGCCGAAGACACTGGTTTCTTCGGGGTTGAAACGAATCGGGAATTTCTCGCGGAGACACTGGTTTCTCTGCGAGCCGACGCGAATCAGGAGGCTCTCATCAAGGACGCTAGTTTCCCTGAATTGAGGTATTTGCCAAGGACACTTGTTTTCCTGGGGTTGAAACGAATCGATATATTCCTGCGGAGACGCTAGTTTCTCTGCGGGTCGACGCGAATCAGGATTTTCTCGTCAAGGACACTGGTTTCTCTGAGTCGAAGGATTTTTCCGAAGACACTGGTTTCTTCGGGGTTGAAACGAATCGGTAATTTCTCGCGGAGACACTGGTTTCTCTGCGAGCCGACGCGAATCAGGAGGCTCTCATCAAGGACGTTAGTTTCCCTGAATTGAGGTATTTGCCAAGGACACTTGTTTCCCTGGGGTTGAAACGAGTCGAGGTGTTCCTGCAAAGACGCTAGTTTCTCTGCGGGTCGACGCGAATCAGGATTTCTCGTCAAGGACACTGGTTTCCCTGAGTCGAAGGATTTTTCCGAAGACACTGGTTTCTTCGGGGTTGAAACGAATCGGGAATTTCTCGCGGAGACACTGGTTTCTCTGCGAGCCGACGCGAATCAGGAGGCTCTCATCAAGGACGCTAGTTTCCCTGAATTGAGGTATTTGCCAGGGACACTGGTTTTCCTGGAGTTGAACTGATCTGTGGTGGTCTTTCAGGTTTTATATAAGTTACCGTCAAAACCGTGAAGCTAGGAATTTGATCTTCGCTTCGTTTGCTGGCACTGCATCTGCTGTATCGAGACGAATGTCGCGGTTGTCTCTAGACTGTTGGTGATCCGACGAGATTTGGCTTAGCTTTCTGGCGGAGCCTGTTGGGAAAGTGTGGTTCCCTCTTTGTTTGTGCCCTTGGATTATATACAGGGATCGATGTGATCTCAACTGTAGGGAAAAAGTTTCATTCATTTTTATTGTTTTATTTCCGCGATGCTCTATCATTTCAGCTTTTATATCGCGAAGGTCGCGATTGCCCAATCATTTCGGCTATTTTTTGCGGTGCCCAATCATTTTGGCTATTTATTTTATTTTTACTCGCTACTTTTTATTGCGAGTTGCCCAATCATTTCGGCTATTTTGTATGCATACGTTTTTTTTTACTTGCTGCTTTTTATTGCAAGTTGCCCCATCATTTCGGCTATTTCGTATGCATGTGCGGCTTACTGGCTTTTCACCGTAAACCTGAAATTAGACACCGATTTCGGCATCAGCACCACTACAACTGGGATATTGCCAGGAGCGAATCATCATTTGCCTCTGTCGATGTTGAACAAAGGTGGCTTAGCGAACAGGGTTAAGGTCCTGTTGACTAAGGCTTTTGACTTCATGAGCCGTAAGGGTCCCATAAAGATATTTCTCCCTACAAGTCGTGAGGATCTTGTAGGTGTATTTTCTCCTTAAGAATCGTGATGATTCCTAAGTGTATGTTCCTCTGTAAGTCGTAAGGATCCTACAAGAGGGTTTTCTCCTTATAAGTCGAGAGGACTTACAAGGGTTGTTCACCATGCGAACATATCCCCAGTCACGGATGGGACTTGGTTAGGAAAATGTTTATTCGTGCCCGTGGATTGTATAGAAGGGTCAGTATTGAACCACTTGTAGGGCAAAATCGAAGGTTGTGGAGGTTGCTTAAGCACAGGTTTAGGTCTCTGTAACTTAAGACTTTCAAATCTTATGAGCCGTGAGGGTCCCATAAGAGAGTTCTCCTTACGAATCGTGAGGATCTCGCAAGTGTATTTTCTCCTTAGGAATCGTGGGGATCCCTAAGTGTGTTGCTCCCTTGTGAGTCGTAAGGATCTCACACGGGTGGTTTCTCCTTACAAGGTCGAGAGGACCCTGTAAGTGTCCTTTAACGAGGTTGCGCCCTTTCAGGTTTTCACAAACACTCGCCGGTAGTCCTGCCGTTTTTACTCACGGAGCCCTTTCGGGTTTTCATCCGTGCCCATTTTGCTTATGGACATACCTTTTTTTTAATCTTTTTATTCTCTTCTTTTTTTTTTACGAGGTCGCGCCCTTTCGGGTTTTCACGAATACTCGCCGGTAGCCCTGCTATTTTTACTCACGGAGCCCTTTCGGGTTTTCATCCGTGCTCATTTTGCTTATGGACATACCATTTATTATTTTATATATATATATATATTTTTATTTATCTCGTCAGCCTAAGGATGCTGCGGTAGTAGTTTAAAGATGTTTCGGTCTTTCGTTAGTTTAAGGACGTTTCGGTCCGCCATTAGTTTAAGGACGTTTCGGTCCGCTATTAGTTTAAGGACCTTTCGATCCGTCCAGGAGAAGACTGGCTACTGCTTATAAAGTTTGAGCTTAGGAAGATAGCGAGCGGACATAGTCGTCGTCATCTATCATTGACCTAGGCAGTAACTCGCTAAGCGTAGTATTTCTTTAGGAATCGACCATTTATTGGCCTGTAAGGCCTTTCACCGTGCATATCCATGAGTAGATAGGCTCCACCCTGGTAGACCTTGTCTATGATGTATGGGCCTTCATAGTTTGGCTCGAATTTTCCCCGCTTGGCGCGATTGGGGATCATAGGCCTTTTGACCACTAGCACAAGTTCGCCTTGGCGGAATGTCCTCGGCCGGGTCAATCTTTCATATGAGCGCATCATCTTTGCTTTATAGGCCTCCAGATTTTGTTGCGCTATGAGCCGTGTTTCATCAAGGGCATCAAGTTCCTCAAGCCGAAGGTGAGCATTTTCTTCGTCCGTCAACTCGTAATGGACTGCCACTCGTAGATAGGGTAACTCTATCTCGAGGGGGAGTACTGCTTCTGTACCGAATACCAACGCGTACGGCGTTGTGTTCGTGGCTGTCTTGAACGTAGTTCGATACGCCCAAAGTGCCTCTTGCAGCCTCTCATGCCAGCCCTTCTTATTTCGGGACACCGTTTTCTTCATGATCTTAGTCAAGGTCTTGTTGAAGGCCTCGGCTAGACCATTAGCTCGCGGATTATAAATCGAGGAATATCTCCAGTCTATATTGTGTTGTTGCGCGAAGCGACTGATCTTGTGGCTTCTATAAGCTGGCCCGTTATCGGAGATGATCCGTCGCGGAGTTCCAAACCGATATATGACGTGCGTCTTGAAGAAATGGAGGATATTCTCCGTCTTCACTTCTCTTAACGGTACTGCTTCTGCCCATTTGGAGAAGTAGTCAGTCGTCGCCAGGATGAAACGATGTCCTCTAGACGATGCTGGTTCGATGGGGCCGACTATGTCAGTTCCCCACATTTCGAATGGCCAGCTAGCCACTGTCGGGTGGAGTGGATTTGGATGCTGGTGGATGAAGTCCCCATGAATTTGGCATGAGTGGCACTGCTTCGCATACTCAAGGCAGTCTTGAATCATCGTGGGCCAGTAGTAGCCCATCCGTTTGATCTTCGACTTCATCTTTGGGCCTGCTTGGTGAGAACCGCAGAGTCCGTCATGAACTTCCTGAACGACTCTTTTCACTTCGTCAGGTCCCAGAAATCTCAACCACAGAGAATCAAACGACCTCTTGTACAGAGTATCATTGACGAAGGCGAAAGACAGAGCTCGTTTCATAAGCTGATGTCTTGAGGACGCATCTTCGGGCATTCGATGGTATTTGAAGTAGTCTATAAAGACTTCTCTCCAATCCTCGGTATTTTCCCGATCTTTTATTTGCAAGGTCGTCTGCTCAGTTGCTCGCTTTTCTTCGGATGATTCCGGAGATATTTCCGCTGGGGCGAACACCCGATGGCTTTGTACCACAATTCTGACGTCATCGAGGTTCTCGTCAGCCAGTTCTTTAGCGAGCTTGGCTAATGCGTCCGCTTTGCTGTTTTCCGCGCGCGGTATGTTTTACAAAGTGTAGGAGGGAATTTGGGTCAACAATTGTTGCACCTTTTCGCCATACTTCACCAATTCTGGTTTGCACGTTTGGTAGTCGTCATTTACTTGGCTAACGACCAATTGAGAATCTCCATATATGAGGAGGTTTTCAATTCCCATGTCGATGGAGATCTCGAGGCCTGCTATCAAAGCTTCGTATTCCGCTTCATTGTTTGTTCTCGGCTCTGTTAAGGAGAAAGCAAAGCGCATTATCCCCCTTGTGGAGTTACAAAGATGAGTCCTACCCCCGATTTGATTATAGGGGTACTTTATTTGCGCTTCTTCATGGAAGATGCTCCATCGAAATAAAGCTCCCATCGGGTATCACCACCGTCGATCGCATCAAACGCCTGTTCGTCTGGAAGATCGCAATTTAGAGGAGAATCGGCGGGTATCGGCTGCTCAGCGAGGAAGTCGGCGATGGCCTGGCCTTTCACTGCCTTGAGAGGTTGATACGTTATCGAGAACTCCATCAAGAGCAGGGCCCATTTAGCGAGTCGTCCCGTCAATATGGCCTTCGACATTAAATATTTAAGGGGGTCCACCTTCGAAATGAGACGGACTTCATGTGCCAACGCATGGTGTCTGAGCTTTGTTATCGCAAAGATCAACGCCATGCAGTGTTTTTCAATGGGGGAGTAGTTGCTTGCTGCCCCCGGTAGAACTCGACTCAAGTAATAGAGAGCTCTCTCTTAAATGCGCCTAAGGAACCTTCGAGGGCGGTTGTATAAAGAATGAGGGGCTTTCCCTTGACCGGAGCAGCCAACACTGGCGGGTTCTGCAGGTATTGCTTAATCTCGTCTAGCGTGCTTTGGCATTTTTGGTCCGAGATGAACGGGGTTCCTTTTTTCATCAGGTGGCTGTAAGGACGGCACTTGCCTGAAAGGTTGGCTATAAATCGCCGTATATACGCGAGCTTCCCTTGGAGAGACCGCAGCTGTTTGAGAGTCCTTGGCGGAGGCATTTCCATGATCGCCTTGATCTTTGACTGATCTATTTCGATACCTCGGTATCGAACGATGAATCCTAGGAATTTGCCTGAGGAAACTCCGAATGCGCACTTGAGAGGGTTCATCTTCAAGTTGTATTGTCGAAGGCGTTGAAATACGGTCTTCAGATGCTCTAAATGCTCCTCGTATGATTTGCTTTTAACCACGAGATCGTCGATATAACATTCAATGATTTCATGTATGAGGTCATCGAAGATCTTCGTCATGACCCTCTGATAGGTGGCACCGGCGTTCTTTAGACCGAAAGGCATCACCTTGTAGCAGAATATACCCAAAGGGGTCCTGAAGGCGGTGTGCTTCTGGTCTTCGAGATGCATCTTTATCTGATTATACTCTGATGAGCCGTCCATGAAGGAGAAAACCTCATGAGTGGACGTATTGTTTATCATCAGTTCGGTGACTGGCTCTGGGAAATCGTCCTTCGGGCAGGCTTTATTGAGATCCCGGAAGTCCACGCATATGCGCACCGTCCCATATTTCTTCATCACCCGGACGATGTTGGCGATCCATTCAGGATATTGAACCTCCTGGATAAAGCCAGAGTCGATTAACTTCTTGACCTCGGCATTGATACTCATCTCAAGCTCGAGCCGCATCCTCCTCGGTGCCTGTTTGACTGGCTTGACGTCCGGGGATATCGCCAATTTATGCAAAGCAATTTCTAGATCTAGTCCTGGCATTTCGGAATAGTTCCATGCGAAGCAATCTTTATGCTGCATAAGCAGGTCTTTTAATGCAGCCACCCTCTCTTCAGACAACAGTTCATTAATGAATGTCGGTCGCGGGTCATTCGCCGTCCCCAACTCAATTTTCTTGAGGTTATCCGCAGTGGTATGTATTCCATCCTCCAGCTCTTTCGATGCTGGTGGAAATTCTGAGATCACCTCATCGTCGCTGTTTTCGAAGCACCAAGGAAGGTCATCCATGTTCTCGGGCTCTTCTTTTGATATTGTTATCATGTGACAAGTACGAATTCGCTTCCAAGCCCAACGTGGAACTGGTTCTGCTCTCGTGGCTTTGGGTTCGTGCTTCTGTGGCGGCGTTACCCTCCAGTTGTCAGACAGAGCGAACTTGCCAAGCTGATACTGATCTTCGACCCAATTCTTGAAGGTGAAGCAGTTTTCGAGAGGATGCCCTATTACTCGGTGATAAGAGCAATAGTTTGGGTGAGAAACTTCGCCTGCTTGTTCGGGGTGCTTGGACTCCGGCAGTGTAAGCATCTGATGTTTTAGAGCGAGGTCAAGTATTCTCTTCGTCTTATCTTAGGGGAAAGAGTATGCTCGACCCATTTTCTTTATGAGGGATAGATCGGAACCGCTTGATTCCCGCTTGCGTGGCTTCTTAGTCTCGCTTTGTTGCTGTTGAGCGCTTTTTCCGCCTTTCGACTTATTTCTGCCCCTGCGTCGAGCCTTTTTTATAACAGGTTGACAGGGAGCGGCATTTTCATCTTTCACAGCCTGTTGGAGGAGGCGTTGCGTTTTGGCTTTCTCGTAGATGGCCATTTCGCGGTTATGGTCGTCTCGGACTTTTTGGCCAGCTTCCCTTATAAACTTGTCCATTTTTTCTTCGAATGACGGACTGGGTACCTTTGCATCAGGAACTTTTGCTGGTTCAGTATTAGCGTCCTCTCATTGAGCATCCGCTTCTTCATCGAAGTCATGCACGACGTAGCAACCGTAGAGTAGCTCTTGTTTCTTGGACCGAATGTATCCAAGCTCGATTGTTTCCATTCTCCCATTAGGCAACTTGTGCTGAGTCCCGGGAACGTTCCAGACCTTGTCATAGAACTTGGCTTTTCGAGCGGTCTGTTTAAAGGATATCCCTTGGCGTTTTAGCAGCCTCTTCAAGCCTTCTGTATAATATCTGGGGAGACGAATGGGCTGAAGTCTGTCAAGCGTAGGATCCATACCGTGCCAGATTTCTTTCTCCACTTTGGTTTCCTCAGAGCGGTAGAATAGAATTGCCTTTTCGCCTTCTCGTCTGGGAGGGACATAGAACGTCCGCAGCTCCTCTACGCTGTAGGTATCGAGCGCATCCAGTTCTTTATGATGTTTAAGCTGTACCACGGCGACTTGCAGACTTTGCTCTTCGTCAGCGGATGTTTGTATTGAAGGACGAGCGAAAAATATAGCGTGGACTTCATCTTCCGAATCGCTGCCAAAGATCAACGTGGGAGCGGACGGTCCCGGCTTGTTGTGTTGGGGTGGACCCGAAAAAATCATCTCTTCCTCTTCTTCAGTATCACTCCCGAAGACAGGAATGGTGGCGTTAGCTTTGTTCTCCGGCTTGTGACACCTCTCCGTGTCTTCGAAATTCGGTAAGAAGTATTTGGCATCTTCATATTTGCGGACTTCGTTCACGGAGAATGGGTTCAGTTCTCCCGTTACAGTATACTCGAGACCATCCTTAAAATATTTCATACACTGATGCTGTGTAGAAGGGATGATATTATACTCGTGTAACCATGGTCGGCCGAGCAGAGCATTGCAGCACATCTTGGTGTCTATGACGTGGAACTTAATGTCCGTGACGAGTAGCCCAAAGCGTGGCGTCAGTATCACAGACCCAAGAGTTCTTGATGATTGGGAGTCGAACCCGGAGATGGTGATCTTGTCCTGAGCAAGGTGCTGGACGCTCATGCAGATTTCTTTCAACACCCGCACATTGAGGAGATTAACGGAGGATCCATTGTCGATCAGGATTTTGCCTATCTTTATATCGTGGCTGTATCCTGAGACATAGAGCGGGCGATTGTGTTCGCACGTCCCAAGGAGAAGGTCTTCATCGCCAAAAGTGACATCGGCCGTGTGTACTTCCTCCAATTCATCCTTCATCTTTTCTTCGGTCAGGAAAGCTTGGAATTGCTCCGGCCCCTGTAGTGCCTTGATTAACGAATCTCTTGCCTCTTTTGATAGTAAAAGGGTGTCAAGAATGTTGAGCTATGAGGGTAGCTTTCTCAGATGCGCTAAGACGTTGTAATCCACCTTATTTTTCTGTGGCGGGTCCTTGGCAGTTAGCTCTTCTATGACTTGGTCATCTAAGACGATATCTTCAGAGACCTTTTCTTTCCCTTTATCTTTTTTGTTTGAGGGTCCGAGATTCTTTTCGGGCAGCGTCCGATTACGCAACCGGATATTTTCGCAGACCTTCGGCTATTCCTCTTTTCCCGAGGTGGACTCTTTAAAGAGGGGGCTAAGAGCCATTTCCTCGTCAGAATCGCTCCCGAATGTGAGCACTTGCGATCCCCCGGCGTTAACCATGCGACAATCGCCGGTAGTCTGTTAAGCCCCTCGGTCGTATTTTTCCGCTTCCGGCGAGTTTTGCGCTTCTCCCGCTTAAAATGTTGTCGGTGAGCAACATATCCTTGCCACCATCTATTGAAAGCTTTGCACTCTTTGGTGGGGAGCGAAATCTTTCGATGATACAAGCAGTAGGAGGGGTGCATTTCCGCTTCACCAGTAATGTTTCCTTCAGAGGATGGTAGCTTCATACCCATTGATATGGCCTTAGCAAACCTTTTCCTTGTCTTGAATTTGCTTTTATCCGCAGTGGATATATTTTGCTCCAGCGGGAGTGTCTCAGCTCTTTCATCAAGTCGCCGGCGCTTGGCCCTTTCAAATATAGCCGTCTCGCGTTCCCGATCAGCTTTACTTTTCAACAGAGCTTCGTTGAGGAATGCGTCAATTGTTTCATCCGATGGCCCTAGAAATTCCAGTTTAGGATCTGCCCCCAGCTTTTCAGTGCAAAGAGTTTCCTCATCATTTGTAAACGAATGGGAAATCATATGACAGCTCGCCATGTATTCCTCGGATTCATCTGACAAGCACTCCCCCTCATCTTCTTCTTGAAAGACGTGGTTGAGGAACTCTTGGAGCGTAATGGAAGTCTGTGCTTTCTGGTTGTATTCCTCCAGCGTGTCAATTTGTTTTTGTAAGTCCGTGCGCTTGTCGCCAGGCTTCACGGGCTTCTTGGATTTCTTTTTCTTCTTCTTTGAAGATTTAGACGGCTGGTTGTGAGTGTTTGGGCCACCACCATCGGTCTTTTGAGTTGGACGTGGCTTCAACATCCCCTCAATGACCTGCGGTTCCAACGGGTTCTTCCACCTGATCGCTGGGCATGTTTGAAGATCGTTCAACATCCTCTTTATCTTGGCTGATAGCACAACCTCCCATGGGGCTTCTTCAACGAGAGAGCACGTTGCCCCCGGCGTATTCATCCTTTTAGATGTGTGAGGCTGCGGCGGATTCACCTTCCATCTGTCGGACAACGCGAACTTGCCCTGTTGGTACTGGTCTTCAATCCAATTTTTGAAGACTTAGCAATCTTCGATCGGATGACCCAGTACCCGGTGATAGGGACAGTAGTTGAGCTCATTGACATCATTTGGTTGCGACGGATGTTTTGGATCCGGCAGATTTATGAGTCGGTTGCGCAACGCCAGCTCGAATAATCTTTTCGTTTTATCTCGGGGAAACGAGTAAGGACGTCCTAGCCTCTCCTCAAGGGGTACGTGCGGACGCATATTATTTTGACGGACAACCGGTTTCGAGTTGCTCGGCTGTTGTTGAGCATTAGCGACAACGATCGCTTTCCCCTTCCCCTTTTCATTTCGGGAGTCCGGCTTTGGAAGAGGAGGTCTATGGCCCATCTGATCCATTTGCGCTAGCTTGTCGATCAGGGCCTGGAAGGTAGTCGGCTTGAAGAACATCATAAATTGCGAGATGGTTGCTTGCGGATCAAGGGTTTCCACAAACATACCCACTGCAGGAGCTTCTTCAATGCGTTGCTCGCATTTTGACCATAAGTTCCGCCACCGTATAGCATATTGGACCCATGTCTCGCCTGGCTTCACCCTGGCATTAATCAATGCCGTCATCGGGGTGTGTTCGCTAGCGCTTGCGAAACGCTGAGTAAACAGCGGTTCCATCTCCGCAAATGTCTTGATAGAGTCATTTGGGAGCTCAGACTACCACTCGAATGTTGTATCTGACAAGCTGCCGACGAACTGGCGAAGCAACAGTTTGTCATCACCACCGGTGTTGCCGCAAAGCGCTCTGAACTGGGCAACATGCTGGTGGGAATGCCCGTCCCCTTATAGACATGGAATTTGGGTATTGTATAGCCCGGCGGGTACTTTATCTGATCGTACCAGCTCGGATATGGTCGTCCTGTTTTTATGACCTGACCGGCTGCTTCAGTCGCATGATGAACTCGTATCTGTTGGGCTATATATTCGTCCAAGTCAGCTTTGGAGATTGTCTCTTCCTTGGCTGTTGACAGAGCCGGTGGAGGATTTGACGTTTCTCCCTTATCGTCTTCAAGGACGATCGGGGGATCTTCAGCTGGAGGATCTTGTTGGATCATCATTCGCACCATGTCTTAGAACAGAAGGGTCATTCACTTTATGTTGGCTGCTTGTTCAGCAGCCTCTTTATCCTTCTTCTCCAATATCCGACGAAGGAATTCAGCGTCAGTTTCTTGCTCCTGGCGTTCATCCGAGGATGCTTCGGGGCTTTCTTTTGGCCCAGTGAGTACGGTCATTGCGTTCATTATCTCCTGGAGCTTTTGCTGTTGCTCCTGAGCTTTGGTCACTGACCGTGTAAGCGGTCGATGACCTGTAGATGCACGACTGTCCTCTTTACCGGACGCCATGTAGACGGTATGAACCACCATGCCCCCAGACTTAGGGCGTTTGGGCTCGCCGTCCTTGGCATTTGCCGTGGGCGTGGGAATTTTCTTCGGCCTCCTTCTCTTGTGGGCCATTGAAGTTGAGGGGGCCGTTGCAGCAGGCACCCTGGTAGTGGTCGTCCTTTGCTGTTTGTCCGGACGGTTCTTTTCTTCTTGCACTTTCGCCCTTTTCTGCTGACGAGAGTGACCTTGGTCAATTACGGAGTCTTGAACCCTCCGCCAGACTTTATAAATTTCGGAGGATAGACGCTGAGGGAGCTGCTCCAGCTTCGTTTCCGGAACCCTCTCCGCAGGTGGAGGAGATCTTTTCAGCATAACAGTTGGAGAGTTCTTTCGCACCCTCCTTAACGGTTCAAAGCTGTTCCCTGTTGGAACAACAGCATCAACTTCCACCATTGGAGCGGGTGGAGTTAGCCCCAAGGGGGAGTTGCCCCCAGCCTTCCTTACTCGGCGCCAGTGGCGACGTCGAGCATGACGAGCCGTTGGGACTGTCTCGGCGATAGGGACAGCTTCATCTTGCCCCCTGTCCAAATGAGGCGCTGCTGGTGCTAGCCTCTTAAAGACTGAGGTCGTCCTTTGAGTGGCAATATTCAATCTGTCAAAGACAGACCCTCGAGCAGGGGCAGGAGCCGGAATAGTCAGCCTTGAAAAGACTGACTCCTTGACAGAAGAAGCCGTTTTGGCGACTTCGGGAGCAGCCGTCTTCTTTAGGATGGCCTTCTCAGGTATCATGGGCTTTTTGGCAGGCCCTTTGGAGTTCAGGCTCAGTCTGGTGAAGGCCGAGGAGTTGGACGACCCGTTGAGAGTGGCCGTGGGAGTAGCAAGTCGATCGAAGACCGACTTCTTTGAAGCTTCCGGTACGGGTATTGGCAGGGTGAAGCTTGCAGGAGGGATCATGGTCCCGAAAAACAGGCCGGTGGTGGCCTTAGTCACTTGCTCCATAGGCATAGTAAGGACGGAGGCCGCTTGAGGCCCATATGTTACACCTCCAGGTGAGGTGGAGCGTCGGTTCCATTGGCACTTCGAGCAGTTCGAGCAATTGGAGGCCATTGATGCTTGATTTCTGCGCCAGGCAAAAGACCAAATCTTAGTATCTTGCAACCCAAAGGCAACCATTAACAAACCGCGATTCGTTCGCGAAGACGACACACGAAGTGTGGAGTGGAAAGAGGAAAAGGTCCCATCGGGCGTGCCAGAATCTGTTCCCCTCCGAAAGACGGCGACGACGTGAAGACGTCTTGCCTGAGATTTATGGCACCGTGTATCGGAGGTTTAAATGGATGCGGACGATGTAGCAGACTTCGTCAGATTCCCCCTCGTTTGAGGGGTTTTTGATTGTGGGGACGCTCTTCCCTGCAGGCGCAAGCCCCTGCAGTTAATTACACTACCGCATCGCGGTAGCCACTTTCTCCGTCTCCAGAATTTCACTTCGCGTCGTGTGTGTTTGTTTTGTTTGTGGATGCCCGTGGATTGTATACGGAGACTAAGTTATGCCGTCGCCCGTAGGACGTAGATTAGTCCAAATCCGTATTTACTTAGATTTGGGTTTGGTGTTTTAGTTTAAGCATACGTTAGCCATATTGAGGCTAAGATCAACTTAAACGTTCGTTAAGGATACGTTAGTCTGATTCGAGACTAAGATCAACTTAACGGGATCGTTTGGATTCGACAAAAGAGCATTTGGGGGGCTCTATTGTTCCAGTTTAGGGACGTAGTGGTCCATAGGTAGTTTAAGGACGTTTCGGTCCATTGCCAGTTTAGGGACATGGTGGTCCATATTTCAGTTTAGGGACATGGTGGTCCATATTCCAGTTTAGGGACATAGTGGTCCATAGGTAGTTTAAGGACGCATAAGTCCATGGGTTTAAGGACCCCACAGTCCATATAGGTGTGTTTAAGGACGCATTAGTCCGTTAGTTTAAGGACGCATAAGTCCGTGGGTTTAAGGACCCCACAGTCCGTTTCTTGGTTTAAGGACGCATAAGTCCATGAGTTTAAGGACCCCACAGTCCGTGTTGATGTGTGGTTGTCGGGACCCGTCACCTCTCTGACGTCGTTGAAGGATTACAACGATAGGAGTCAGAGGAGTTCGGAGATCCTTCGAACCGGATGTAAATTGATTTAGGAGAGCAGCCGTGCTCAGTCAATTTAATTTGAGGACTTACGGCCATGATTGGGCTAAGTCCAGTTGGGAATATTCAACGTTTTTATTTATCTTTGGCCTATTAAGCCTGTGCTAGGGCTTTGCCCCTTTTTAATAATGCACTGCATTTTGTTTTGTTTGGGCTCTGCCCTTTTATAAATGATGCAGAGCATCTGCTTTGTTTGGGCTCTGCTCTTTTAATGCATTGCATTTTATTTGGCCTGTTAGGCCTTTTTTAATTGGGCTTGGCCCTTCTGTAAATAATGCAGTGCATTAATTGTCTGATATTGGCTTGTCAGGCGCTTTGCGCCAATCATTGAGCGCAAGCGCATGTGGAGGTAACACGTGTTACGCTCTGGTGAGCGCGAGCGCAACAGCGCAGTGCGCTGCGTCAGTGCGCTGTGCTGTTGCGCCGCTGACACGTGGCGCTCTCTGGTGGGTTGCGCCAACCAAGGAGCGCAACAGTGCAGTTTTGCAAGTGCAAGGCACTGTTTCAATAACTTGATCCAATTTTGGATTCAAGAAAAGAATTTTTCTGAAATTCCAGAACCAATGGTTCATAAAAAGTGCAAGGCACTGTTATTATTTATTTTTTATTGAAGATCATTGATCTTGTTCTTAGATCAATGATCTATTCAGAAGAAATTCTTCTATTATAAAGGTTTTTACCTTTTTCTTGAGTTCTTTTCAAAATTCTTCAGAGTTCTCTCTGTTTTGAAGTTCTTGATCTCTCACGATGTTCCTGTCTTCTGAATTAGGGTCTAGTGGTCTTTATATAGTGCCCATAAATTTGTTAAGTTTGTTAAAGAGACCATTCTCTGAGTGATTTGGGGAATTTTCCCCACCGTTAGATCTTTGATCCAAGGGCTTCTGTTTTACAGAAGACAATCTTCTTGTTTTAACAAGAACAGAAGGATCTTACTAGAATTTTAATTCTGTTTGGCGCAAACGCCCTAGCGCATGACACGTGTCACGCAGCGCAGAGCGCAGCGCAACTGCGCTGCCACGTGTCGTGCAGCGCACCGCGCAGCGCAACTGCGCTTGTGCAACTGCGCTGACACGTGTCGCGCAGCGCAGCGCTTGCGCCACTGAAGCGTTGCCACAATTAATTTTTGTTTTAAATAGAGCCTTGCTTTGATTGGACGCGCTGCCTTGGGCGCTGCGCTGTCGTATCAATTTCTGACACGAGACGCGTCACACGAAGCGCACGGGATTTGAAGCGTTGCTTCAATTTTTGAATTTTTGAAATTCAAACAGAGCTTTGCTCTGATTGGGGGAAACAAACCCCAATACCGGGAGAGACGAATCCCCTCCTATCGCTCATTGCCTCCATGTGACTCGGGACTGTACCCAAAAACCACCTGTTTGCATGACTCAGTAGAGCTGTGGTAGGGTGGAAATCAAAGCACGGTGGGAGACACATAAGACTCTATGACGATCTCAGGTTGACAGACTAACCTGTACCAGTGTCACCAGAGAACTGCTATCTGACTTGAGGTATAATACCATCTAGGAGTTCTCGGTGAGTCCGCTCAGTGTACCCAGTCTCCACTGAGCACCTATATACCATCTCTGATGTCAAACACCAATGGATATGGGATCATCCATCGCCCATCACATGGGTCGAAAAGATATACGCTAGTCTACTCTGGAATATCGATGCCCCGTCTCGATATTCCTACGACTAGGAACATTGAAGGATGAACTCATGGACTACCCAAACCCCACTAGTATGATCTGCATCATAATCCTGGAAGTCGAGTACACATTCTAAGGGCTTTATCAACATGTAACAGAGAGACAATGAGTGTACATGTTGAGATAAAGAGCAACCAAATAGCGTACTATCATGTCGAGCAAGAAAGTCCTCCCTATATATGTCCCAGCATCCATTATAATATACATCTCATGTACAATGATGGCCTCTAGGGCATATATACAACTAACAATCTCCCACTTGCACTAAGGCCGGTTGTTGTAGTATAGCATATCAAACGTCCTATAAAATTCTCTCGCAGGAAAGGTCTCAGTGAGTGGATCCGCCGTGTTAACCTCTGAGTCCACTCTCCTAACCTCGATCTCTTGGAGATCAACCATCTCCATGATCAGGTGATACTGCCTTAGAATATATATGGGTCTCTGATGGGACCGGGGTTCCTAGGTCAAAACCACATCTCCATTGTCACACAATGGTAGGAACCCTGTTCATCTCATGAACAAATATACACCCAGACTCTCTCTTTGGTAGCATCTTTGGTAGCGATGTATCCAGCCTTTATTGTCTAGTTTGTCATGGTATCTAGCTTGGAACTCTTCCAACATACCGTCTCTCCACTGAGGGTAAAGACAATGCCTGTGACTGACATTCAGTCGTCCTTACCACCCTTGAAGCTATCCAGTGATTCTCCCCAGGATCGATTGATACCATCTCACTACACCTAGTGAGAATCCTAAAATCCACTTAGATCTATCTCATAGATCCAAAAACCAGGATTTAGGAGGTATCACCTGGATTCTATACGGAGAATCATTGTGATAAGAGGAGATTGACCAATCGTAGCATAGGAAACAATTTTCCTATCAAGAGTATGTTATCCACGTACAATATGAGGAAGACCACCTTACTCTCTACTACCTTTTTGTATATACAAGGTTCATCTACCATTTTGATGAATTCAAACGCATTGACTATCACATCAAAATAGACGTTCCAACTCCGCGATTCCTGCTTTATCGCATAAAGAAACTTGCACACGTTTCCGCTGCTCCCATTATCTACGAAGCCCTCTGGCTGTTACTTATAGACGCTTTCTTCTAAATCAGTATTCAGAAAAGCAGTCATGACACCCAACCGCCAGATATCGTAGTCATGGTATGTAGCAAATGGCAAATAGGATCTGGATGGACTTAAGCATAGGTACTGGAGAAAAGGTTTCATCAAAAACCATACCTGGTTAATGGAGAGAACCTTTTACAACAAGTCTAGCTTTGAAAGTCTCAACTTTTCCATCTACACCAAGTAATCTTCTCAAGATATACTTGCTTCTGATGAGGATTTAACCCTTCAGTTAAAGCAACCAAAGTCCATACTTTGTTGGTGTAAATGGATTCCATCTCAGATCGCTTAGCATCCAGCCATTCTTACAAAGTCCTTACTCATTATGGCATGCTCGAAACTAGTTGGGTCATCATCTCATGATGCAATCCTCGCTCCCACTGTCATCGAGAAACCGAAGTATCTCTCAAGCGGATGAGGAACCCTACCGGATCGGCGGAGAGGCTGAGGTTTGTCGGGAACTATTGAATCCTCTGGTTCTACCAAATCATCAGCTGTAGTTTGTATAGCTGGAACTCCTTCCAGTTTTACCTCATGACCACAAATTTCTTTCCAAAATAAATTCCTTTTCTAAAAAGGTGGCATGCCGAGAAATAAAACACCTTTTGTTTCTCGGTGTGGTAGAAAATATTCCCTTGCGAATGCTTAGGATATCCAACAAACTTCCACAGAACTGAGCTTGCCTCGAGCTTGTCCGGATTTTGCTTTTAGACATAGGCCGGACAACCCTAAATCTTAACTTACTTAAGAGATGGGCTATTCCCATACCATATCTCATATGGAGTGGTAGGCACCTGATTTGGTTGGAACCCAATTCAATAGGTATGCAGCTTTTCAAGTGCATAGCTCCTAAAAGGAAACAGGTAACTCAGTAGTACTCATCATAGAGCGCACCATATCAAATAGGGTGAGATTTCTCCGCCCCGATACACCGTTGTGATGTGGTGTATACAGAGGAGTAATGCTGAGAGAGAATCTCATTCTCCTTTAGAATAGTCCAAGAATTGCATGCACAAGTATTCTCCTTCCTGATCACATTATAGGACATAATACTTATACCCAGTTTTGGTTCTCTACTTCTTACTTATATTCTATGAATTTCTCAAAAGCTTCAGGCTTGTGTTTCAATAGGAACACATGTCCGAATCCTGAGAGATCATCAGTGAATATAATGAAGTACAAAGAACCAATCTTGGCATGTGTAGACAGGGAATCACATACATCATTATGTATCAGTCCCAAGAATTCACTAACCCTTTCTCTGTTTCAAGTAAACGGAACTATGGTCATCTTATCTTTGTGACATGACTGGCAAGTTTCACAAGATGTAAATTCAAACTGATTTAAATATACATCTAAATATAACTTAGCTAGTCGGGTCGCATTGATATGACCTAGTCTACAATGCCTTAAGAAGGATCCGTTCATTTCTGAACTTTTCCTTTTGTGTGTGTTCTGTACGTTAAGAACTGTGGTTTGATTTAGAACGTATATGTCATTAGATAACGTGACTGAACCGATCAACACTTTGATATAGGAAATGTTCAAAACATTATCCAACAATACAAAATTATACCCTTCTTTAGTAAATAAAGAGACTGATATAATGTTGCATATCAGGTCCGGTATCTAATAACATTTGCTCAGAATCAATGTATTTGGTAATACAAGGTGATATTTGCCAACTGATTTGGCTGCAACAATTGCACCAATCTCTCTACTTAGAGACATATCACCATATTCTCAGTTCTTTACCTATCTGTAGCCCATGTAACAAATTACATATGCGGGATCCCGATCCGGTATCAAATACCAAAGTCGTAGAGGACACTAAGAAACAATTCTCTGTAATGTACACACCCGAAGAAGATGCATCATCATGCACTTTCTTCATTTAGGCGGCATGGGAATCCTGGTATTCCCCTATTTCCTGTTCGGTCTTATAACAATTATAAGTTGGAGCGGGACCAACGTTCCCCAGCACAGTATAACAAGTGGGTTCGGTCAATACATCCATATTATTATCTTGATTAAGACATACCATGGTCGCTACCTGGAGAGAGAGAGAGAGAAGAAAACACTCTGCGTACACTCTTGCAAGATTAGATTGGTTATATATTTTATCTAATCAGGATGGCTCCCACTGTTTTTATCAAATCTTCCTTCAAACCTTAAAAGGAAAGATTAGCCGGGATTAATTACACCCTACATGTTCGCCAATCTTTCAGCCCAGTGCCGGTACTTTGAGGGAGGTTTCCCGAGCTTTCGCACGGACCTAATTAAGGTAAACCTCGTTTTCCCAGGGGAGTAACCCCATTGACACCTTTCTAGACACCTACTTGATCGGCTAATTGTAAAGTGCAAAACTCTCCCAGGAGTAACAATTACTCGTAGTGGGTATCAGGATCCAACTATCACATAGAAGGTATGCAATCTCATTGCAAATTTCAACACTTGAAACTCCCGATAATGATTTTTACCCCTAACACTTATGATCTTGACTATGATCAACATATCATAAGCACTAGCCAAGTTCTCCCCGTCATTTCTTGATTAATTAGACCCACCCATATAACCCTTGACTATAATCAATATAATCACATGACTGTCCTAATTAATCACATCATATGTTGTGTAGGAAGACATCACTTAGCTACCGTACACTACGCCTTGACTATGATCAACATACGCAGCACGAATACTAAGTACTCTACTTCCTAAAATGACGGAGGGTTGCAGATGGTTTTTGTGAAAACCTTTAACGTTTTAAACTTGATCTCGTTGCAGAATCAAATGATTTAAAATGGAGTGTTTTTTAGGCTTTTGCTAGTTTCGCTAAAGAGGTCACTCCCGGTGAAGGGATCTCGGCTCTTTCCTCGTCGAGTGAGATGCAGGATATTCACAATACCACTATGCAAAGCAAGAAATAGAAAAGCAATCAAAAAACAAAACCGAGAGTTGTATCATCTGCTAGTTATTGCTAAAGAGGTCACTCCCGGTGAAGGAATCTCGGCTCTTTCCTTATCGAATAAGGTGCAGGATGTTCTACAAGGAACACCGCTATGCAAAGCAATAACTAGAGCTACCTGTTTTTGAAAATTCGATTCCACAACATCATTAGGTTTATTTTTCTTTCATTTATCTCATTAATGAATGTCCCATCATTTGGTTACCTAAGCATCACAGATAAATACAACGTACGCTTATGCCATCCGCATTCGCCACGATATCTCGTCATGCACCGTTGGGTTAGGTAACTAACGGCAGAGCGGGGCAGGGCTAGCGCGGGTGAAAAACATAAGCAACGTCTATATAATATATCATATATACTATATACAGTATCTATCTCATCATATCAAATGATCACATCACAGATATCGCAGCAGAAAATAACATATGAAATATAGGATATACTAGGATGTCCGTGTTTTATTTTGAGCCTGTATAAAACACGGATTCCACGGTCGTGATGAATGGACAAACCCACATCCCCAGACCCCTACGAGAGCAGCAAGCAACCCTACCAATTCTAGAGTTAGGAGACCCGGACTCGACTCCTCAAGATGGTCTCCCACTGGACCCTAGAACCCGGTTGCTTGTGTTCTCCTCCTTGGGTCTATCCTAATGCGGAAAAGTAAATAATATACATCAACGATGACATCTTTCTCAACCCAGAAGTGCCCCAATAAAAGAATATTACATACAATGAATTTTACATGAATGAAAATGAAAAACTCTCATCTCACATAAACCCCCGGGCTATTCAAACACGACGATCCAATATAACATATCCAGCAACACATAACATCACATGTCATCAACGTAAGTAAATATGCGTATCCCAATTGTCGTTGACGTATAGCAACGAAACCGGCGATACACTACATATTACACTTACGGTCGCAGAAAAGAAAGCGAAAAATTACAACAGTTGGAATCCGCAACCACCTTAGACATCACATGCATAACCAAATGAATTCCTTAGACATCGCATGCCTAACAATTATAAACCTCGCATTTTAGTCTCGATCTCGAAAACACTTTTCAATATCAAGTCGGCAATTCAACAAGATTCCCGACATTCTGATCGAATGCTCGTCGGAAACTTTAGTAGACGGCCGCACCCCCCGATGCCGTCGACGAAGTGCATTAAGGCGGAACACCGCTGCCGCGAGCACCCGAATGAATGCTTTTGGCGACGGGGTTCTCCTACAGTCACTTGGTAGGGGCTATGGGGCGTGGCTATCTAGTAATGTTACCTGGTGAGTGTTCAGACCATAATATTGCATTTATCATTCCCCTATTCTTAGCCTTTTTATAAATAAACAGGTACTCTTGACGCACGTTTGTTGCATATTACAGGTTACAGGTTCTTGGAGCGAATACAGTGAAAAAGACACAAAACAACAGAAAAGGGATTTTTTACCAACTATTAGACGGATCCTAGTCAAGCCTAGACGAAGAACAGTACAAGGTCCAAAATGTCATGTGAACAGTTAAAAGATCGCTACAAGTATTCACTGAAATATCTGGAAGAGAATAAGAAGCCAACAGAGAAACTACATATGGAAACAGAAGCCCAAAGAGACACTGAACCAAGCCCAAAAAGCACACAGCCCAAGTCTACAGTTTGGCCGCGGATCCGCGGCCAAACCCAGCCTGGCGCCGCGGATCCGCGGCCGTCTAATACACGTGTCGGTGGAATTTTGGTGCGTCGGTGCGTCGGTGCAGATGTTAGGATTTTCAGGGGTCAAATCTGTAATTTTGCATGTGCGAGAGTCTGTAGCCCTAGGTTTTCTATTTTCCTATAAATTGTAATCTTAGATCTAAAAATTGTATGCCTCTTTTCAATAAATAAAATTCAGCAATTCTGGAAGTGACATTCAGATCTGTTCTTTATCGCTTGGAGGGAGCCATCACCATTAGTAAGTCTTTTTATTCTTTTAATTATAATATTTTCTAATCCCCTAATGAGCGAGTAGTCTCCTCGCTTGTTAGGGTTAGCCTTAGGGAAAGGGTTGAGAGATGAGATCTCTCACCCCTTTCAATGCCTAACCCATTAAGAACTCCATGCATACGCGCACAACCGCTCCCTGCGGCACCCTACCCCTCAAGGTAACGGTGAACCGCAGTATAAAGGGCCGGTTGCGCGCGTTATCCATGAAGGTTAGGGTAATTAACGATAAAGGAAGGATACGAATCTAGAGGAAGAAAACATCTTCCCAAAAGAGTCGTATCCACTTTATCGATAATTACTATAACACCTAATGGATCTAAAATACGGCATTGAAAGCGGTGAAGGAAACATCAATCTCCAAAACTTCCTCTAAGCCTAACCCTAACAAGAATTTAAATTAGATTAATTAAGTTTTAGATCTAGATTTTTATAAAACCAAAAACTACAAATAGAATCAACTCGTTAAAACACACTAAAGGAATTTACCCGTCCCTGTGGATCGACCCGCACTCACCGGCTAGCTGCGAAGCGACGCCGTTTCTGATTGCGGTAATTATATTTTTGATCGTGAAATCTCTACCAATCAAATGGCGCCGTTGCCGGGGACGGCTTAATATTTCTTTTTGTGAATTTTTGGGTTGATATAAATTTTAAAAATCATAAAAATCTGAAAAAATAAAAAAAAATACAAAAAATTATCAAATTTGATCTGTTTGAAGGGTATATCTTTTGAATCTTGCAGGAACAGCGAAGAATCGAAGATCTGGAAATTTACAGAGAGGAAATCACAAAGTTGAATATAAGAACAGAGAGGAAATAAAGGCACAGAGCAGTCCAAATTTTTTCTGAAGCTGAAACCCTAACCTTGCCGCGCTTCCGCCGCATACGTGTACCCCAGGCCGCGGATCCGCGCCTGTTCGGCCACGTCAGCACCTGAAATTTTTTTTTTGGGTTTGTTCCTCATTCTCCCCTCTGCAACCTCCATATCTCTATCTGCAAAAATTTTCTGCAGGGTTCTTTGCGCTAAAAAATCCTCTACCCTCTTCTAAATAACAGATTTTCTGCAGGTTTCTTTGCGCCGCGCTAAAAAATTCTGATTGCAAGTGAAATTTTATTTGTTTTGCATAATTTAACCGGACTCTAAGGGGCTATTTGACCAAATCCAGATTGGGTGGGGATTTCATCACCCTTCCCAGGACCCCAGAAAACACCTAAGCATTTTGCATCAACCTCCTTTAATTAAAAAAGATTAGACTCAGACCTAAGGACAGCGAGCTCAATAGGAAAAGGACTAGGGTAGGCATCGGCCGTTTATCCTAACCGACATTGCGGTGTCTAGGCTAGTGGTTTTTAATTAGGCCCACTGTAGTGGTGGTTCCTTCCCACTTACCTGGCCGTATTTGTCCGTGAAGAGGCGGTTTGAGGTCTATTTCTAGCCCTAGTTAGGAGCTGTCTAGCAGACCTAGGCGACCCTAGATCTAGGCCTGATTGTGCATGTGTGGTTGAGTCAGTTGTGTCACGAGTCCGTTTTCAAAAACCTCCTTGCAAAACTCACAAATAAAAAAAAATAAATAAAGAAAAATCTTTTCAAAAACTTGCAACTTGCCGCTAAAGAAAACTTGCAAACTCACTTCCATCACTTCTTCTCACTGACGTTATCTAACCCCCACATTCTGTTTTTCTTTTTTCTGACTGCACTACCCTTTAGTGTATGTCATTTTGGACTAGGGATACTAACGCCCGATTAGTCCGTGTTTCGTTGGTACCGACCAACGAACCCTTCGACGAACCCTTCGTCGACCTTCCGTCCACTTCCTTACCTCCACATTCAAATTCTTCTTTCGAAGGTATGTCGGGATTTAACCCCAACGATACCTTGCCGACGGGAATGATTCCACCTCCGCCAGGTGCGAATAACCCGAATCTACCGCCTGTTGTAGCGCCCGCACGAGTTGCCCTCCAGGACCTCTTCTACCCCGTCCGCACTTCTTTACCCACATGTCTTTCACCCCCACCGGCAAATGGGGATAATTTTGAAATAAAACCACACTTCATCAATATGCTGCCTAAGTTTCATGGTTTGGAATCCGAAGATGCATATATTTTCATTAATAAATTCCAAAACGTTTGCAGCATGATGAAGACAACCCAATTAAGTGATGACGCAATAAGGCTAAGGGTCATTCCTTTTACCTTATGTGACCTAGCCGAGAAGTGGCTATACAGCACCGCATCACACTCCATTAGAAATTGGGACGAGTTTGTGAGAGCTTTTTTGAAAAAGTTCTACCCTCATCATAAAACTGCTAGAATCCGAAACGAGATTATACAATTTTCACAGCTTCCGTCCGAACCATTCTGGAAGTGCTTCGAGAGATTTAAAGACCTACTTGTTCAATGCCCTCATCATGGGATAGAAAATTGGCAACTTTGCCAAACTTTATACGAGGGATTGAACGCAGCAACGAAGCAGTTGCTAGAAACAATATGTCAAGGTCATTTTCTCTCCAAGTCTAGCGACGAAGCTTGGCAGTTTCTTGAGGACCTAAGTGAGCAAACAATTCAGTGGGAAAGTACCAAGACCACATCATCTTCTTCAATTGATCAATCTAGGGCAGGCATACATCAAATAGATATGTCGATAGCTATGAAGGTCGAGATGGCCTCACTTATGAAAAAGCTAGAAGCCATTGAGACAAAAATCTCATCGTCTTCTCATGCCCCTACTCTACCCACACGAACTGTTTGTGCTTGTTGTTCGAACCCATCGCATTTAACCGAAGAGTGTCCTTATAATGCACCCATTCAAGGACAGGATCAAGTCAATGCTGCATTTCAGCAACGACAAAGAAATGATCCGTACTCTTCGACATACAATCAGGGGTGGAGGAGTCACCCAAATCAACAGTTCCAAGGGAATAATAATTTTCAAAGACCTCCTCCACAACAACAACAAGCACCCTTACAAACTCAAAACCAGCAACCTTTCCAACAACAACCTTATACAAATCAAACGAACAATTTGGTTCAACCTAATGATGATAAGGTTAGCTCGCTCGAGAAAAGTCTAGAAGCATTTCTCAAGCAAACTACAGAATCCGCAGCAAGACTTGAAAGTTATGTGCACTCTTTAATGAATAACAATGCCTCACACGATCAAAGTATCAAATCTATTGAGGCACAAATTGCACAATTAACTGCTGCATTGAGCGAGAGAGAAAAGGGAAAGCTTCCATCTCAACCCTTGCCCAATCCCGGCCACCCACAAAACGCATATCACAATCACAATGTAAATGCGGTGACCACGTTGAGATCCGGAAGAGAGTTGCAAAATAATGTGGAAACTAGTGATGACATCCCCGCCGGTGGTTCTTCTTCCCCTTCTTCATTTTCTTCACTTCCTTCTTCACCTTTTTCTTTAGAGCCTATTCTCCACCCTTCACACGGCTCTACTTCTTCTAGCTCGAACGGACCCATTTCTAACAACACGAACACATCCACACTGGGATCCGTTCCTATTCCACATTCTACTCCACAGACTTTTGACTCAACAAATTTTCAGAATGCACCATTCCCAAACAGGTTGAGTCCTAATAAACCAAATACACAAGTGGAGAAGATTGTGGAGATCTTTAAGCAGGTTAGCATAAATATACCTCTCTTGGATGCTATCCAACAAGTCCCTTCATACGCAAAAATCTTAAAGGGATTATGCACTTCAAAGAGAAAAGCATCTCAAGTACCCAAGAAAGTGCTAGTGGCTAGTGCAGTGAGCAATGCTATTAACCACCATCAAACCTTACCCCAAAAACGAAAGGACCCCGGCAGTCCTACCATTTCAATCACAATTGGGGATAAGAAAATTAATCGAGCACTTTTAGATCTTGGGTCTAGTGTTAACCTGATTCCTTACTCCGTGTACGAACAATTAGGGGTTGGAGAGTTGAAACCCACTCGTTGCACTCTCCAAATGGCTGATCGATCAATCGCCTATCCAAGGGGTCAACTAGAGGATGTGTTGATCAAAGTCGGGGAATTCATATTCCCCGTTGATTTTATCGTTATGGATACACAACCTGTTGCTAACCCAATAAACCAAATTCCGGTGATTCTTGGTCGACCATTTTTGGCCACTTCCAATGCCGTAATAAATTGTCGCAATGGCTCCATGACCCTATCCTTCGGAAAGAGGTCTAGTGAGTTCAATATTTATAAGATGGGAAGTCTGCCCCCGGTGCCAAAAACTAGTACACGAGAAGTTTGCTCTATTCACGAAATCACGCAGGAGGAATGCGAGCTTGAAAGATTTCTATTTGATGAAAACAGTTTTGACGCCACTAGTGCGTCCCTCCTTGAGCCTACTACCGTTGACACAACCGATGCTGATTATGAATGTTTCACTTTTTCAGATGACGACGACTCACAGCCTGAATATGAGTCGTTTGAATTTTTGGATGAGTCAGTCGAACCATCCGAATCGGTTGTTTGCAGTGATTTCGAACCTGTGTTAGAGTCCTTTGAGTTCGAGGTAAATTCCGCAATGGTTCTTTCGCCTCAGAAATTCGAACTCACGCCCTTGCCGTCTCACCTTAGATATGCCTACATAGGTGAGAATGAGACTTTTCCCATTATCATATCAGCCTCTCTAGCCTTCGAGCAAGAGAACGCTATTTTAAAAGTCTTACAAGATAGGCGGCAAGTTTTCAGTTGTACTATGGCGGACATCGAGGAGATCAGTTCCCTCATAATTGAATATCATACACAATTGATGGATGATGCCATGCCAATAGAGGACCCACATGAACATCTTGGGGGTATTGTGGTGAGCCAACTTCCTCCCTTAGAAGTTGAAATACCCCCATTTCTTTTAATAAGGTACGAGAATGCCAATACTCCACTGATTGCTGATCATTTACATTCTCGTTTCAATGCATCACCATCACCTGTATATTTACCTCCACACCTCCCATACCACTACTTCTATCTTCCCCAATTCTTTGCGGACCACCACAACTTATTTTTCCACCAACCAATATTCTTTACTGATAAATTTTTCAACTGGTTGGTATTGACTTTTGGCCGATGCAAGGTTTGGCAGTATTGTCTAACATAGTTTAATTGAAGTTTGGGGGAGGGTCTTTTTTGTATATATTTTTGTTTTTCTTAACAATAAAATAAAAAAAAACTATAAATAAATAAACAGGGGAGTACCGGTATTTTGACCCTCTTGGTTTAGCATGACAGTGAGGACACTGTTAAGTTCAAGTTTGGGGGTATGCTCGGTACGTCTTCTTCCTTCGCATTCATTTGTACATATTTTTGCATTTGCATACTTATTTGAAAACCCATAAAAATTTGAAAAATTTCAAAAAACCCATAAAAATTTGAAAAATTTCAAAAAATTATAAAAATAAATGTATTCGATTTTGGTTAATTGACTTTAGTTTGACAAATAGGTCAACTAGCTAGGAACAACTAGATCTTAGACTTAGTGAATTAAAAACCCTAAAAATAACATTTCTTAAATTTTAACGGTAGAAAGTATATGCCTTGTAGTTTATTTAGAAATAGGCAAATTTTGGGTTCACTTCTTGGGCTAAGTCGAAACAAGGGAAGAGTATTGATGTTCTAATTAAAGTATAAGTTTGAAAGATAGATCCTAGCTTAAATCTAAATTCTGAAAATGTATACCCTCAATTTGATCATTCACGCACCTTGAAACTTGGAATAGTAGAAGAGACCTTGAAATGCTCTTGTCTAAAGTCCTTAGTGCAATGAAAATGAAAAAAAATATATAAGTGTGAATAAAGAATAAAAAAATGGACACTGGTTTTTGTGATTACTTAAGGCTGTAAAAATAGAAAAATATTTAGCGAGGGTGCTTCATCACCTAGTGCCTTAGACCAACTGGTTTGGGAGTCACTGCTAAAGCCTTGGGTGTTGCAAGGACTAGGAAGTACGCTTTAAAGTGCAAGCGCAGTTTGTAATCGGTCGTTGGTACCTCAAGAAGTATTAACGGTCGCATGAAGGATGTGTAAGCAAATTTCATTCACCAACTAATCAGTACTTTGGACAACGGACAAGGGGTTGATTGCTTAATTTGAATTTCCAAGTGTATGGGTGACTTATACACACACGTGGGGGTATGTGATTGAAATTTAGATGAGAGAGAGGAATGAAGAATAGAACTTGTATCTTTAGTAGAGTTGATAAAAATTCCTAAGTGGAGATGGAACCCTAGAAGGAAAACTTAGGAAATGCCGAAAGCTAAGTAGGTCTACATAACATATATAATCTTAAGTTAAATAATGAGGAAGCGTGAAGAATATGGGTAGATAATTTCCGAGTAAAAAGATAATAGAATTCCTTATTAGAAAACCTAATTGGAGAACAAAAGACAATGGGCCGAGTTGATAGGATTTTGTGGGTGTAATCCGCTGAAAACCCTCAGGAGACAACACTCCTCCTACTAGGGACACCTAGAGGTTTAACGGCTTGTTGCACGTGCTCAGTGCAATCGCGTTTCCCTGCGAAAGTGCGGTTAAGATTTTAGTGAATAAATAATAAGTTTGCTCGAGGACGAGCAAAAGGTAAGTTTAGGGGTATTTGTTCAGACCATAATATTGCATTTATCATTCCCCTATTCTTAGCCTTTTTATAAATAAACAGGTACTCTTGACGCACGTTTGTTGCATATTACAGGTTACAGGTTCTTGGAGCGAATACAGTGAAAAAGACATAAAACAACAGAAAAGGGATTTTTTACCAACTATTAGACGGATCCTAGTCAAGCCTAGACGAAGAACAGTACAAGGTCCAAAATGTCATGTGAACAGTTAAAAGATCGCTACAAGTATTCACTGAAATATCTGGAAGAGAATAAGAAGCCAACAGAGAAACTACATATGGAAACAGAAGCCCAAGGAGACACTGAACCAAGCCCAAAAAGCACACAGCCCAAGTCTACAGTTTGGCCGCGGATCCGCGGCCAAACCCAGCCTGGCGCCGCGGATCCGCGGCCGTCTAATACACGTGTCGGTGGAATTTTGGTGCGTCGGTGCGTCGGTGCAGATGTTAGGATTTTCAGGGGTCAAATCTGTAATTTTGCATGTGCGAGAGTCTGTAGCCCTAGGTTTTCTATTTTCCTATAAATTGTAATCTTAGATCTAAAAATTGTATGCCTCTTTTCAATAAATAAAATTCAGCAATTCTGGAAGTGACATTCAGATCTGTTCTTTATCGCTTGGAGGGAGCCATCACCATTAGTAAGTCTTTTTATTCTTTTAATTATAATGTTTTCTAATCCCCTAATGAGCGAGTAGTCTCCTCGCTTGTTAGGGTTAGCCTTAGGGAAAGGGTTGAGAGATGAGATCTCTCACCCCTTTCAATGCCTAACCCATTAAGAACTCCATGCATGCGCGCACAACCGCTCCCTGCGGCACCCTACCCCTCAAGGTAACGGTGAACCGCAGTATAAAGGGCCGGTTGCGCGCGTTATCCATGGGGGTTAGGGTAATTAACGATAAAGGAAGGATACGAATCTAGAGGAAGAAAACATCTTCCCAAAAGAGTCGTATCCACTTTATCGATAATTACTATAACACCTAATGGATCTAAAATACGGCATTGAAAGCGGTGAAGGAAACATCAATCTCCAAAACTTCCTCTAAGCCTAACCCTAACAAGAATTTAAATTAGATTAATTAAGTTTTAGATCTAGATTTTTATAAAACCAAAAACTACAAATAGAATCAACTCGTTAAAACACACTAAAGGAATTTACCCGTCCCTGTGGATCGACCCGCACTCACCGGCTAGCTGCGAAGCGACGCCGTTTCTGATTGCGGTAATTATATTTTTGATCGTGAAATCTCTACCAATCAGTGAGTATCCGCATACACAACGTGATTGCGACGGACTTTTGATCGCATCAAAATCCCGTGGCAATCGATCAAATGAGACTAAATTGCCAGATTTATAAAATTCAAATATTGTTGATTCCAAGTATTGTATCCCATCACAATCAACTAGACTGTGTTAAACATTTCGACCGAATCAACCAACACCCACATCTCCCAATGAGCTCAACACTTGAGCGAAGTTAAAATATCCAAAACGTGCCACAGTACCTATGATCCAGCCGTAGAAGGGTCAAACCAACGCCTCACCTATGACACCGCGGAACTACGGCAAACCCTAGGGTTCAAGTCGCGGTTCCGAGGGCATAGAATCGAGTTAAGGTTTTTGTTCTTCTAGAGGGTCCATAGAGTTACTTGCACGACTATTGAATATAATTAACTTAAGAAAATTCCAACTCTTGGAAAATTTCAGAGGGGGTCATGGGGTGATGTTTGAAGTTCGTTCGAACTGTTAAACATAGCCTAGGTTACCATTACAATGTTAAATTATACGACTATGAAACACTCCGTTTTAGTCCTATATCAAAATATTTATCACATGCAATTTTGGACTAAACAAACAATACCTGAAACCCCATAATCTACAGTACAATGCACAGAAAAAACGAAGCAGTTTGGGCTGAATGTGGTCGGTTTTGGGGGTAATGATCTCGGGTCATTTCCGAGCAAATGCTCTCAAATTTTTTCTGTGCACTATATGTATCACATATATCACTCTGCAGCTGTTTGCATAATTTTTAAAGACTTTTTCAAAATCGACAGAGAGCAAAATCTGCAGGGTTTCAGAAATCGTATTTCGGAGTTGTTTCGGTTTCGTATTAATCTAACATCGTGTAGATTTCTAGTTTGGCTTTGATACCATGTTGGGATTTCCTCAGCACCTACCCTAGGGTTTGCAAGCATCAAGTATGCCATAACAAAAAATTTAAGGGGGTGCTAAATAAACATCCAAGGATTCATACTAGAAAACTAGGGTAACAAAACTAAGTAATCAAACATTACATAAGAAGTGAACAAGAATACAACCTTTGTAGACCCGGTCCTTCACTTTTAAAGCTCCGTGTTGACGTCCCTTCACTGCGATCATGGATCTCCCGAACTCTAGTATGGGTTCCCTCGGAGAAATGAACAAACTTGCTCGTAGTCTTTGAGGCCGAAGATGATCTACGTCGAGGAGACTCAAACTCAAGCTAACCCTTCACTTGGTCATGAACTTTGTGAAGAGAACGCCCTATAATATCCAAGCAAGTGTATAGGATGATGACATGGGAAGTGGGCTCACTTTAGATTTTATTTTTCTCACTAGAAATCTCCATCTCCAAAAACCCTAGAGAGCTTGAAAAGATGAGGAAGAAGATGAAGATGAAAAATCAACAAGAAAGAGAATGAGGTTAGATTTACAACCATGGTGAGTTAGTGTCATACACTTGACCATTATAGAGACTTAACCATACCAAGGATAATGGTTAGGTTTATAAATATTTTTAGTGTAAAACAAATTGAGTGGACTAAGTCAAAACTCACAATTAGCTTCTCCAAGCTTCTAGCATGATACAATTCCACTCAAATATGAATTACTAAACATAATTAAAACCCCAAAATTATCATGGATATGGTGTAAGTCCTACACACACAAGTTGTATATATAACCTAGCATGATACAATGTATATATCACATATATAACATGTATTCGAAAGTGAGAAAAAGAAATGGTCAAGTGAGCAATACTAGTCAATGTAAATTCATATATCAAATATATAATTATACATTAAATCATTAAATCAACACTTGATTTAATGATCCGGTCATATCGCATATAACCGACTAATATCATGTGTATCAATTTATCGAACCAACACTTGATTCGATAACCCGACTATATTACATATACCCGGCCGATATCACATATCGCGAGAATACAATACGGTATCACATACTCGTATCAATCTCTGTCCCGCACATATCTCATATGTGCTCCTACTCCATTTCTCTTGAGCCAGGAAACCTCTGTGTATGACTCTAAAGACTCGTCAATACGCCGGCAGTAGGTGGTGATCATATCAGTCACCCACAAGCCGCTAGCGGTCTGCTAAACGTAACAGCCACCCGGGTATTGAGCGATCAGAAGATCAACAAGCAAGCCTGCTCATACTCCTGCGAATCCAATCAGTAACACTTATCGTACAGTCCGGTCTGTTCGTCTGATATGTCGCATATCTCGCCTAGGGGTGGTAAATGTCAGACCCCATTAGCTTGATAAGTCATGTCGATGTAAGGTCCATAACGGGCGTGAAACTACTGATAACACTTACCAGTAAATCACATCTGCCCTGGCCAGGGATTTCAGTTATGGCCAATCGAGCATAGCGCTACATCAACCCCCAATACCGGGAGAGACGAATCCCCTCCTATCGCTCATTGCCTCCATGTGACTCGGGACTGTACCCAAAAACCACCTGTTTGCACGACTCAGTAAAGTCGTGATTGGGTGGAAATCAAAGCACAGTGGGAGGCACATAAGACTCTATGACGATCTCGGGTCGACAAACTAACCTGTACCAGTGTCACCAGAGAACTGCTATCTGACATGAGGTATAATACCATCTAAGAGTTCTCGGCGAGTCCGTTCAGTGTACCTAGTCTCCACTGAGCACCCGTATACCATCTCTGATATCAAACACCAATGGATATGGGATCATCCATCGCCCATCACATGGGTCGAGAAGATATACGCTAGTCTACTCTGGAATATCGATGCCCCATCTCGATATTCCCACGACTGGGAACATTGAAGGATGAATTCATGGACTACCCAGGCCCCACTAGTATGATCTGCATCATAATCCTGGAAGTCGAGTACACATCCTAAGGGCTTTATCAACATGTAACAGAGAGACAGTGGGTGTACATGTTGAGATAAAGAGCAACCAGATAGCGTACTATCATGTCGAGCAAGAAAGTCCTCCCTATATATGTCCCAGCATCCATTATAATATACATCTCATGTACAATAATGACCTCTAGGGCATACATACAATTAACACAAGAGGCACCGGGCAGTAACCCTGCTTGGCCAGTCCTTAAGGATCAAAGCCCTCGTCAAGAGGCACCGGGCAGCTACACTGCTTGGCCCCATCCTTAGTAGGCCACTTACGGCCCCTCCCACGCTAAGGATCAAAGCCCTCACCAAGAGGCACCGAGCAGCTACCCTGCTCGGCCATCCTTCGTAGGCCTCCTACGGCCCCTCCTACGCTAAGGATCAAAGCCCTCATCAAGATGCACCGAGCAGCAACCCTGCTTGGCCATCCTTAGCAGACCTCCTATGGCCCCTCCCGCGCTAAGGATCAAAGACCTCACCAAGAGACACCGAGCGGCTACCCTACTCGGCCATCGCTATTGAAGCCCCAACAAGAGGCATCCGGTCTATCAACGTCTTAGCGATCTCGACTTCGACTTCGGGGCTATGGAGATACCGTCTTCCTGCCGGTCCTCGCACACTCGGCAAATGATCAGAGTCAAGTCGACGAGTAATCGCTAGACGAGGAACATGCCGACCATAAAAGCAGTACTGTGTAGATACAAGTGTCTACCAACAAAAGGAAGTACAAGCACAAACACTACCGCAAAAACAAAAATCTTAATTCAAAAGGTCAAAGCTTTTACAAGGGTATTATGGGCTCCCCGGCTTTATCAAGTTACCCGAAGGTTTACAAAAGGGAAGTTCTGGCTGCAAGCACGGCCTAGACCTCGCTTCCCTCATCACTGTCGACCGGGGGCATGACCACTGAAAGTGGGACCCGAGCCCGAAGCTCACTGTCGGCAAACTCCGGGAGCTGCTCCTTGACGGCATTAAGAGCTTTGTTCCATGCAAAGGCGAGGCCTCGCCGAGGTCGGCGTAAAACTGGTCTGACCCCTTGTAATCAGCCACCACCTTTCTAGTTCGGATCTCGACAAGCTCCGCCGCCCAAAGCGCCGCCTCGGCATCCCGCCTACTTGCATCCCTCTCCTTCTCCATGGCCGCAAAGCGATCAACCGGGTCCACCAACTTCGCCTCGGCGACCTGGTGGGATCCGCTCAGGCGGCGATAGGACTCCAGGCACTTTGAAACGGGAGATCCGCAGCTTCTGACCGGGCTTTGAGGATGATTGACCTCTCCCTCTCCAGACGCAGCTCGAGTCGCAGATTCTCGACCTCCGAAGAAGACTCTTCTGCTGACCTTGCAGCCCGAATAGCCCCCTCGGCTTCCATACGAGTAACAAGGGCACAATACTGAAGGACCTGGCGAAAAATGGCCGAGAAACTTAAGGATACCCGAACGAAGAAAAGGTCGCTCGAAGTAATACACGGGGGAGTACATACCTGAACCGCCTCATGTGCGATAGCCGCCATTTGGGCTCTCAAGGTCCCCCGCGGCATCTGGCCCCCGGCCGACTCCTCCATACCAGCAAGAAGGTTGGCGGCAATAGAAAGCCCCGACGGGACCACGAACTGGACATCCCCCTCCTGCACGGGAGTCCCCTTCGGAACCTCCGTCGGCGGCGCCCGAGAGACCGTCCTCTTACGCTTAAGAGGAACCCCGTCCTCGCCCTCTCCTGCATCCCTCGTCTGAGATTCGGGAACTCGTGTACGCCTTTGGCTGCCGCCGGAACAGTCGTCAGGAGCTCGTGACGGGGCAGGTGGCCCCGCCGTCGGAGGCACATCCGGCTCAGGGCTCGAGTCAGCCAGAGGCACGGCAGCACCGCCGTCCCCCTCCAGGACTGAGCGCCGAAGGCACCGAGAGTCTGGGATCGCACCATCTGTCCCGCCAAAAGGGAGAAGAGGCTCGACTTAGAATGAGTAAAATGGAAAGAGAGAGGGATCCTGAATCAGGCCTCCCCTCGATTTATACAGCCGGCGTCCCCATCCAACGGCGACGGTCGACTCCCGCCAAAACGGTTCAGTGCGCTCGACGGCCACGATCCCTCCACCTGTCGCAAGCGCAATGGTAGCATCCTAACAGGCGCCAGGAGTCTGTGGCCCGTCACATCATCCAACCAACGCCCGACACGTGGACTGTCGCTTCAGCCAAAGTGCACACGATCCGGCGCACCCTCTTTAATGCAAAAGATCTCGCCCTGATTCGCTGGCCTCATCCAGAAAAGACAACCAATTGCCCATAGACACGCCCGACGATATCTTCGAAAAGGAGCTCACCTCGGGTGATCCGGCAAACCACTCTCGACCCGACCCGTCAGCTGGTCGGGACGAGAGTGGGGGGCTAATGACGAGGCTCGATATTGGTGATCTCCCAGATCAGGACACGTGGTAGATGACATGTCCCAGAGCATGAAAGAAGGACTTACAGTGGCCGACCAGACCACGCCTACGCCCGTCCTACAAGCAAACGCTGGCTCACCTCCGAGCTCCAAGCACAATCGGCCTCCTCGGTCTCATAGCTCGTCTCCGAGCTATCACAGGCCCGAGCCTCCTCGGCCCTCTCAGCTCGCCCCCGGGCTCGAGCAGAACCAAAATACCTCGGCTCTCCCGCTCGTCCGCGAGCTCTCCCGCCGAGGTCATCTTCCTCAGCCTCATCGACCGACCAACAGCACCGCTTGCAGGCGTAACCGCCATCCCGCGAATCTCGCCATGTGCGAGATCTCCGCCGACCACATCCCACGTTCCACGCCACCACGATCCCCCATTAACGGGCTTGTCTCGCTATTAATGGGAGGTCCCGCTCATCACGCGGGCGTGACGTCGGGAGCATAACGGCCGGCGTGATTCTCGCGCCTGCCCCGTCTGCTGCTACCGCTATATAAACCCCCCTCTCAGACGATCGAGGTAAGACATTTTTACTCCACTAAGCCGTTACTCTGCTCGGATCTCTAGACTAACTTGATCGTCGGAGGGTCCTCGGTGGTACAACCACCCCGGGACTTCCTTGCAGGTAGCTCGACAACCACAACCTCAAACCCATTGAGATCCACACGCTTCAGGAGCGACGGCCTCCATATCCAATCTCAGCCATCGGTCGCCGCCATCAGCAGAACAACGGAAAGCAACAACTTGACGTGATCCGACATCCGTCAAGAATATCTAAATTAACCCCTCTAATCTTTAAATTGTTATAAAATCCTCCCCATTCTCTTAGTTAATCTATTCTCCATCTCCAATTAGTTTAAAATTTTAAATAAGTCCGTTGGGTAGTTAGTTTCACCGTATTACGGGCATGTTTGTATGACATGAAGTAACATATATGGAAGTATCGAAAGTAAACCTACTTCCGGTACTTTAGGTGTTTGTCTGATTGAAGAAGAATTTGAAAATTACTTCCAATTAATAAAGTGGATTCTATATGGCACGCTTACTTTCAAAATTTTCTTCCCTTTGTTTTGGGTTGGAAGAAGCCATAGAGCACAGGGAGCGAGAAAAGATATTAATTGTTTATTGTTTCTCTTTGATACATCCAAAATATAATAATTTCTTATTATTAAAAAATAGTTCTTTTTTTTGTTTTTCTTAATAAAAAAAACACAAGAATTTACTTCATTATTTACTTTCTTGTTCAAAAAATATTACAAACAAATATTGAAAATAACTTTTAGGTTTACTTCATGATAACTTTTTGGAAGCTGCTTCATAACTATTTATTGCACTTCCGATCACCCAAACCGGTCATACCATCTACTCTCTAACACTATGAAGACGAGAAAGACAACAAAAGCAGCAGCAACAATACCAATATGAGGAGGAGAAGGACGAGGAGAGGAAAATTGAGAAGTCAGAGAAGAACAGGGAGCAGAAAGGGGCAGAGAAGAAGAAAATTAGGTTGGTTTTACAAAATGAAAAAGTACTCAAATTAGTTAATCCAATAAGTTAGTCTTAATTTTAACACAACCAACAGGAGGACAAACTAAGTCAACGATGAAATGTTGGGGGGCCAATTGAAAAATACAAGGATTTTGGGGAATTTACAAATACGAAATATCTGGGGTCCAATATGGAAAAATCCAAATGTCAAATAAAACATTTTCATTTCCTTCTGAACTTGAGAAAACCCTAATCCCTAGCTGAGAGGGAGAGAGAGAGAGGAGATGGCTCTATGGGATGGTCTCTATCGCGTCCTCATGAGACGCAACTCTGTCTACGTCACCTTCGTCATCGCCGGCGCCTTCGCCGGTGAACGGGTACGGATCCTCTCTTTCTCTCTCATCGGATCCGACTTCTATTCTTATTGGAGCTCCATTTGCTTCTTGTTTTCGCAAAAGTTGGATCGGATTTGTGTAGAAACTGACCTTTTACGATTAAATTTTCCTTTTAGGCTGTTGATTATGGAGTTCACAAGCTATGGGAGCAAAATAATGTTGGGGTAATTTCATTTTTATTTGCCTTTTTTGAATTTTCTTAAATGGATTTGATTTTGTTTTTATGTGGCTTTTGTTAGATGTCCTGTAGCTGTAGATGACCTAGCTCGTTGCTGCTTATAAAATATATCTCTGACAATATTTGTATGAATTTTCCATGGATTTGGTATAGAACCAAGTCTTTAGAAATGGTTAAGAAAATTGAGCTATTTGATTCTCGGCCTTCCTTTTATTCTAATAGAGAAATGCACCTTACTCCCCGGTTTCATGGTTGCCTTTTGTGAATTTCCATGCTAGTAGAATACCGAATGCTCCCAAGTAAAGAAATTGCTGGCCTGTCTATTTGATTTGGTTAAATTCAATTCTATAAAGAGTATCTTCAATGTTAAGCTAGCAAATAGTGTACCTTTTTGTACAATCTCAATCTATGTTAATTCAGGGAAATCCTTAATCATCGCGACCACTTCAACTACAATTTTACCATGTCTAATCATTCAATCACCGTCTTCTCGTTGCTAGTCATCCATCTCAAAATGATTTTTTCTTCCCAAAAACCAACATTCATTCTGTATTTTTTACATAGGTACTTTTCCATGTTGGTATATCTTGTAGATATTCGGGAATATTTTATGTTGTATTTAAACTGCCTAATCGCCCTCCTACCTTAGGTCTAGAACGCAATGAAAGAATAAGATGTTAAGCAAAATAAACAATTGGTGGGGCTCCTTAAGGATGCTACAAATCGATATTTGATGTATACTGCATCTTATAAATTTAATGTTCGTACTCTCAAATGGAATTTTGAAATTAATTTAAAACTCAAAAAACGAATTTCATTTGTTTCCTCATCTAGACTAAGTATAGTATACAATATTGCCTATTGGCTAAATGAGCATGAAATCAATGAAATGAACTCCCTTACCCATGACACTCAATTTAAATTTTATGAAAGTTTAGAAGCATTGCTCCTTTAGGTTGGAGTTTTATTGACAATTTGTTGTTAATTTGAATAACCATTTTTTGTAGCTATCTTACATACAATACCAAATTTTCAAATTTTAACTGTAAAGACATTAAGGATGATTATTACAATATTTCACATAGTTATGATTTTTGGGTTTTTCTCGTATATATGATCAATGTCTCTAATTATTATTTTAGCTCCCAAAATTATATATTTAAGTATCATGTTAAGAATTGTTAAGCTAATTTGAAAGTCTTCCGACTCAATGACAAGTTAAACTAAAAATAATGAAAGAACACAAAATTAACACGGCGGGAAGAATCAGAAGATGATTAGATCTTTATTTAATAGATACATGAATTTCCAATCTCATTTAGCACACCAATCATTTTTTGCAATTTAAATTGTTAAACTCGGTGATAATCGAGTCCGCTATGACATGTAAAAGAATAATGAGTAAAATTTAATCAAATATTTAAGAAATGTAAATCAAAGATTACTTGTATACCAGATAAATATACAATTAGTTTGTGAGGACCTGAGGACTACGGAAACAGTGTTTTATAATACATGTATCTTCTTGACCGGCTAAATTTATATAACATTAAATACACCATTTGAAATCTAACAGAGCCTTTAAATTGAATTTTAACAAATAAATTAAAGATGGATATTTCAGAGTATTATTATATTTTTATCAACTAATTAAAAGTTATATCTACATAATTTTCAGAACAAAAGACTTGAATTTACTTTTATTTAAATTCCAAAAGAGTCGATGTTAATATTGAATTATGATCCATGCCATTATTTCATATCAAACCCTAATATAAAAGATATAACGTTAAGTCGTAAATTGGGATAATCATTCATATCTACCGAAGATAGATCTTATAATAACTACTTATATTGTTTTTTTATTCAAATTCATTAAAGGTTTCAATTTAGATCAAAATAACTTTTGGATTGATAATATGTTCAAAAAATAAAAAAAAAGTTGTATTTTGAATTATTCTAAATATCACAATTGTTTTCTTTTCTTTAGACACCTAATTCTCATATTATTTATATGAACATAACTAATACTGCAATTTTTTCAAGCAAGTTTTTTTAAGGGAAAAACCACTAATCATTTCTTAAATTAAAAGCATATCTCATTGGTGTATGATTTGATAGTTGACATCAGTAAGCTATCATCTTCAATTATTTTTCGAAGTTGACGAACCATTTGACGACGCGTAATTTTCTTCTTCTATATCACGTATATTTGCACAGATTCAAACAAAATAAATCAATTATAATTGATGAATTAAAATTAAAATTTATAATTGTTTTTCTTACGATGAAACCCTTTGAAAAAATTTTCATTGAAGAGATCTACACATGCGGGAAAGATTTTGATAGTGATGCTATCAGTTTTGGAATTGGCAACAATATTGACACATTAGTAGTCGAAAAGCTTGCCGCATGAGTAGCTTTCTCCATTTTCTTGTTAGGAACCTCACTTTTCATGATAAATCCTATTTTTAAGTAAAAAATAAATAAAATAAAAATATGTTAATATCGGGTTGTGTAATTCAAAAGAAAGATCAAATGTTATATCAAGTGTCCAATTTGATAGTTTTTCCATTTCTACAAACTTCATCTCATTTCCCTTTATCAACGCATATATAATGTGTGATTTTGACGATATATTTTTGGAGATTTCGAAAACCAAATTTGTTTTTAAAAAATTAGTACATCTCCTCTTCCATTTCAAAAGAAGTCGACCAATCATCGGCCGTATAAGATAATTATTCATCTCCACGAGTCTAAGATCAACAATTCTAACTATTATTATATCCAACTAATATGAAAAATAAATTCTTGTCATAATTTTATAACAAAAAATAATTTAGAATACAAAACCAAAATGAACAAACAATCTTTCATCCAAATTTTTGGAGTCGGACTGGTTGGCTAATGAAGAGAATTTAAAGTAATAATTATAGATAATAAAGTAGATGGATTTTCTTATCGACTTTTCAATATATTTATGCATTCCTAGATCAAGCTAATAACTGAAATAAACACATTAGAAAGACAATTGAGTAAACCTACCATTTAAATACTAAGAAATACAAAAGTGGTACAAGAAGGGCGTCTTTACTTGTCTTTTATCTTTCTTCTGCGGGATATTGTAGGTGACAACAAGGCGCTTTTAGGTATATATAACATGAAATTGACATTTAAAATACTAAAAATATCAAAATTTCCTCAAGTTTTCAATTAGTGACCAAGGAAAACTAACCTTGTAGAAACGGATAGTATTCATGAATCCCTTTAATATTTTATGCTTAGTCCTCAAGCTACCCTATGACAAAGAACCAAGACATGTCATTTTGAAGATGCATTCCCGCAAACCAATGACGTGCATGAAGCATATCTCACAAGAAGTAGATGATATCCTTTTCAGCCTTTGAAGCTTGCTTCTCAAGCAATAATAAGACAGAGAATTTGGAAAAGTCGCCTACTAGATACATTATCCCTCAATTAATATAAAAAAAACACTAGATGCCAGGTGGGCTTACCCTTTTATTATCGATATTTTCAAATTTTTTTGAAATCATGTTGATATTTTTGCTTATTTTCTTATAGTTATAACGTGATTATTCATTTAATTTACTTTCCCTCACTTCCTTTTCTTTTGGAACCACATTGCCTAAGGGATATAAATTGGGAGAAAGCAGGTAAAAAATAATAATTATTTACAGATGCAACAATTTCGCCACAAAAGTTCTTTAGCCTTTATTGCATATCCTTTTATGCACGGTAAATCGGTAATCAATTTTCTGAATGGAATACAAGTGAATACGCCAAATGAAGAACAAACATTCAACTGGTGGACAAAGATGTACAATTATGTATGCCTTTGTAAAGACACTAAGAATAATCTTTTTGCTGTGCACCAGATTATGTGATATAGGGTTATGTTATCTCTTTGTATAAATCCATAAATATGTTTATATAGTAATAGGTAAACTTCTTGTTCTCATAACCAGGTAACTAAGAAGTAAATTGCGCAAGGAGTTTGCCTGATATAATCATGCTCTAAGCGGAAGCTTTTATTATATATTTGTACCGCTCCCCATGGCTTTGATTTATTTGGCGTTGAGTTTTTTTTTGCGTTGGTGATGCTCATGCAAAATAGAATATGAGAAGAAAAGAAAATAATTTGTAGTTATCCACCATGATATCTTTATCTTTTTCATTCAGATTTATTGGCGTTTACTAGAAAGCCAAATATTTAGTCATTAGGTCTATTTGTCAGTGTATGTCCCTGCATTTCAATTTTTAATTTTTTCTCTGTCGATGTTCTGATAATTTTTTTCAAGTTATTTTATCTTTTTTAATTGCTCGTGTTTTAAAATGAGACGTGGATCTCAAATGCAATACATATTTATGTGCTTACTTTAAATTTCAATACGTGTATTAAAACGATATTTATGTTCCACTGGAACTTCACCACTTAAGTTCCTCCTAATCTTTCTACTACTTAAGTTTTACCTATTGCAGCTTATTAAAACGATATGGCATTCAAACTTGTTTTCTATTTGTTTCCTGCAGAAAAGGTATGAGGACATTTCTGTATTGGGGCAACGGCAGTCTGAATGATAAGCAATTGGGCTATAGTTTTCAGTCCAGCACCTGAATTAGATTAAAACTTGTCATAATGCATGAACTGTTTGTAATTGAATAAGCATTCAAAATTCTGTTTTGGAGACTTCCTCATGTGGATTTTATTGCAAATTTCCATTTAATTCTTCTTCCTTGTCATTATGAAATGATAAAGTCGTGCATGATTGTATTTGTAGCACCAGGAAGTTATTGCCCACACAAATTAAGTTTTAATCGATGAACAATGATGCACATTGGTTTCTATTGTTGATTATAAAATTTTGAAATCTTGGGCAACCTTTGTGCTGGCAATCAGCTGGTAGGCCCAATACAGCCCATTTCTAATTGGAGCTAAAAGATTGACCCAAATAAAATTATTATTATTTTTTCTAAGGGTATAAATGCAGGATGATTTGTCTATTTCTTTTTGAATTCAAGAAATCCTTGAATGCTTAAAGCAGCATTAACCATAACCCAAACCCTCTGTTGAAGAGAAAAGCGATCAGCAAGAGGAGTTTGAGTTCTATTGGAAGGTCTCCACTATGTTCTCATATGCCGCAACTCCATTCACATCACCTTTGACATCGCCGCCGCCGCCTTCTCTGGCGAACAGGTACAAATCTGCTTTCTTTCTTATCGGACCAATTACCATACCTGCTGAAGTTTTGTTTGTTTCTTATTGGGTTAGATCTCACAAAATTTGGATCAGATTTCAGAGAACTAACCTTACTCCATTTAATTTTTTGTCCAGGCTGTTCACAAGATATGGGAGCACAATAATCCCGGGGTAATACATATGATCTTTATTTCTATTTTATTTCATGTTGTGTTCAATTCATCATCCTGATAGGATAAACTTTGCAATTTTTAAAAAAATGAGTTTTGGTTTAATTTTTAATGAAATATGTCAAATATTATCTAGTTGGAGAATGCTATATTGTTATTTATAGATAATATCTTGTGTGAAAATTAAGTTATACAATGATGAGGGAGCTATTAATTGGAGAGTCATTCGACCTCACTTATGACCTTCTTTCTAACCATATGAAATTCCTTTTCTTCTAAAGGAGACATGCACCTTTCCCCATTCCGTGGTTGCCATCTTGGTGAATTTACGAGATATTTTAATGCTTCCATATAAAAGAAATTAATGGATGATCTATTGGAATTTGGAACTGGCTGAATATAACTTTGTTAAGTATATATCTTCTATTTGAAGATAGCAAATATGTCCTAGCTTCTTTTCTATAATCTCAATTCATGTTCATTTGGGGCAATCCTCGGCCATGGAGGCTACTTCAACCACAATTCTATCTCTGTTCGTCATTTTTCTTCCCATTTCAAGTCTATTATCTCAAAATCCTTTTTTTATATATCTGCTATTCGTCATTTTTCACAGATCTATACTGTAAGTACATTTTGTAGAGAGTATAGACTGACAATATTTTTGTGCTGGTTCTCAACTACCTCTTGAAGATCTTTTTTTTATTGTAAAATTGACAATGAACGAATAATATATTAAGCACAAATATATTGGTGAACTTCTTGAAGATGACAAAATTGGAAAATTCTACACATAAGTTCCAAGATAATACTCTCATTTTGTGCCCTAGACTGAATTCAAAACCTAATAATGAACTTGTATGTGTTTCCACGTATACAATCTAAAGATAAAAAAACTCGTTGCTAAATAATAATTAAATTGCTAAATGGACCCCTTTTAGTCAGAAGTTACAACATACCTCTTAAACTTGATGCAAACTGAAATCTCTTCTTTATATAGACGTTCGATTGAATTTAATTTTTTTAAAAATCTTGTAAAGGATGATGTTGTTGACAAACCAAATGACCTTTCTACGGATTTGAATAAAACTGACCTTTCCCAATTGGTTTTCTTCGCAGGCTGTTGATTTTGGAGTTCTCAAGCTAGGCATCTCAATAATCTAGGGGGTATTATATCTAATCTTTATTTCCATTTTTATTTCATGTTGTGTTCAAATATTCATCCGGATAAGGTTATATTTGCAAATTTCTTATATAAGCTTTTATTTTAAATCTGAGTGGAATTTTTCAAATGTTTTGCGGTTGTGGATGACCTGCCTCACACTCTCTGAATGCTTAATAAAGGTCCGATTATATTTTATATGAATCTCGCATCAGTTTGGTATAGAATGCTTCCACATAAAAATTTTGCTAGTTGATCTATTGAATTTAGTATATGTTGGAAATAGCCAACAGCAAGATATTTCTCAGATTAGTTAGAATCTGTTTGTAACAGAATCTGTTTATACTTAGTTAGAATCTGTTTGTAACAGAATCTGTTTGTAGCTTCCTTATTGTTTTCAAGGCTATAAAAGAACCTCTCTGTATACCGAATTTAATGTGAGAAAAGAAAGTTCAATTCGCTTATATGGTATCAAAGCGGTAAAACTTTCTCCAAAAAATCACCATTTTTCCTCAACCAAAATTTTTCCCCAGTTCCTTTTTTCCCCAGCCATAATGTTCTCCACCACAGAGACTGAAGTATCCTCCACTTTGCAGATCAAGTCCGATGGTTCTCAGGAGTCAAGAATCAACTCAGGATCGCCTCCATTCACAAAGGAACAATTGGAGCACCTGTACAAGTTCTTTACCTCCACGGCAGACCCGTCAAAACCCTCCTGTTCTTTAGCCCAAATCGGTAACAATCTTCCTTGGATTCTTAATTCTGGAGCAACTGATCACATGACCAGTTGCTTCACATTATTTTCAACCTACACACCCTATGCAGAAAACAAAAGGGTCAAAATTGCAGATGGTTCATATTCTGTCATAGCCGGCCAAGGAACCATCACAATCTCTCCTTCCTTAACCCTTCCTAATGTTTTATATGTTCCAAAACTTTCCTGCAATCTGATTTCCATTATAAAGCTAACTCAAGACCTTAAGTGTCAAGTTAAATTTATGTTCTCTCATTGTGAAATTCAGGTTCTGTACTCGGGGACGATGATTGGCAATGTTAGGACCAGTGGAGGTCTCTACTTGCTTGAAGAAGGATCGTCTCTCAATAAGTATGCATCTAGTCTGTGTTTTCAGTCCATGTTTGTTTCTCGTGACAATGACTTGATTATGTTACATTTTCGTCTAGGTCATCGTAGTTTCCATTATATGCAGTATTTGTTTTCCAAGTTGTTTCGGAATAAAAATTCTTCTCAATTTCAATGTGGTGTTTGTGCTTTTGCCAAACAAAAAAGGGCAATTTATCCAGCTCGACCCTATAAACCTTCAGCACCGTTTGTCTTAATTCATACTGACATTTGGGGACCATCCCGCGTTTTATCTGTCTTCGAAAAAAATAGTTTGTTTCGTTTATTGATAATCATACTAGAGTCCTTTGGGTGTTTTTGCTAAAGAAGAAATCAGAAGTTGAACAAATTTTCAAAACCTTTTATGCCATGGTTGAAACCCAATTTAACACAAAAATTCAGAATTTTCGAAGTGACAACGGACGAGAATTATTTAACGAAACCTTGAGAGATTTTTTTGCAAAGAAAGGCATTATTCACCAAAGTTCTTGCATTAACACACCGCAACAAAATTGTGTGGCTGAAAGAAAAAATAAACACATTCTTGAAATTGCTAGGGCATTATTATTCACCAACCATGTTCTAAAAACATTATGGAATGAAGCAATTTTAACAGCAACCTATCTTATTAATAGAATGCTCTTGAAAATTCTCAATTTTAAAAAACATGTTGCCTTGTTAAAATCTCTTTACCCTCAAAGCCGTCTTGCAATCTCGGATCTGCCGTTGAAAATTTTTGGTTGTACCGTGTTTGTTCACGATCACAACCCACTAGGGGTAAACTTGATCCAAAATCGAAAAAATGTGTTTTCATTGGCTACGCCATGAATCAAAGAGGGTATAAATGTTTTGATCCTTTATCAAATAAAATATTTATCACAATGGATGTGTTGTTTTTTGAAAATAAAGCTTTTTTTAAGCCTCCTCTTCAGGGGGAGACAAACAGTGAAGACTCGGTTTCCATAAAAAATAGTCTCCCAAAAAATAATCAACTTAATCCCACAAATAAATTCACAAGATCTAGATTTTTTAAATTAAGACATTTTAGACTAGTCTTTTGAACACCTGGCAAACCAAAACAGTAAAAATTCTCTGGACACTCAAAAAACGGTCCTTGAAAACTCAGAAAATATGTCTGTTGAAAACTCGGTTCCTTTATTAGAAAATCCGGAAAAATCCCATAAAAATAGGAACACATCACCGACTCCTAAAACAACTTGTCTCATGGATTTAAATCCACCAGAAGCTGATGTGGAAATTAAAACTTACAAAAGGAAACTACGTGAGACTGGTCTGGAAAAAACGCAACAAGAACATTTAATTAAGATAGATCCTTCTCCAGAAGCAGAGGCCGACTCTGTCCAGCCCCACCAAGAATCCGACTCGAGAATAGAACAGGATCACAGTGAGCTGGATCTTCCCATAGCCTTCCGAAAGTCTACAAGGTCATGTACTAGTCGTCTCTTGTATCCAATGTCAAAATTTGTGTCCTCAAATAATCTAACCCAGTTTTTCAGTCTTTACCTCTAATGTGTCTGCTGTGGAGATTCCAAAAACTGTACAGGATGCTCTGAGAGCTCCAGAGTGGAGAAAGGCGATTTTCGAGGAGATGAATGCATTTGAGAAAAATCAGACTTTGAACTTGGAGGAGTTGCCGAGAGGAAAGAAGACTGTAGGATGCAAATGGGTATTCACACTAAAGTTTCGTGCAGATGGAACCCTAGAACGATATAAGGCGAGGCTTGTTGCTAAAGGGTTCACTCAAACATACGGGATCAACTACACGGAGACTTTTGCACCTGTGGCTAAGCTAAACACGATCCGGATCTTGCTGTCAGTTGCAGTAAATCTCGATTGGCGACTTCAACAACTAGATGTGAAGAACGCGTTTTTGAAAGGAGACCTGGACGAAGAAGTGTACATGGAACCTCCGTCGGGGTTTGAAAAAGGGTTCGGCTCCAAAGTGTGCAGATTGAAAAGATCACTTTACGGTCTTAAACAATCTCCACGAGCTTGGTTTGAACGTTTCCATCAGTTTGTGAAAGGGCAAGGAGACAATCGGGCTTAGGCAGATCACACCATGTTCTACAGAGTCTCGAGACATGGAAAAATTGCAATACTAGTTGTTTACATTGATGATATCATTGTTACAGGAGATGACGAGGAAAAGGTCAACCAGTTAAAAGGAAGTCTCGCCAAGGAGTTCGAAATAAAAGACTTGGGAGAATTGAAGTATTTCTTGGGTATGGAAATTGCTCGAAGTAAGAAAGGCATTGTCTTGTCTCAACGGAAGTATATTCTTGATCTTCTCAAAGAAATAGGAATGACAAATTGCAAACCTGCGGAGACACCGATAGATCCGAATAAAAAGCTCGGAAAATTTACACAGAGCCCGCCAGTGGACATTCCACAATACCAGAGGTTAGTGGGAAAATTGATCTATCTCTCACACACACGTCTTGATATCACTTTTGCAGTGAGTATGATAAGCTAATTTATGCACCCACCTCAAGAAGAGTACCTTGATGCAGCATATAGAGTTTTGAAGTATTTAAAGGGCGCACCAGGAAGAGGTTTATTCTTCAAAAAAGGTGAGACTCGCAGCGTCGAAGTATTCACTGACGCGGATTGGACAGGTTCTATCGTAGACAGTAAGTCAACTTCAGGGTATTGTGCGTACGTGTGGGGCAATCTAGTTACACGGCGGAGCAAGAAATAAAGTGTCGTGGCAAGGAGTAGTGCGAAGGCAGAATTTCGAGCCATGGCCAACGGTATTTGTGGAGTTCTGTGGGTTCAACAGGTACTACAGGAAATAAAGCAGCCTATAACTCAGCCACTAAAACTATACTGCGACAACAAAGCTGCCATCAGCATAGTACACAATCTCGTACAGCATGACAGAACGAAGTATATTGAAGTCGACCGACACTTCATCAAGGAAAAACTGGATGCCGGTACCATCTGTATCCCCTACATTTCGACAAAAGAACAAACTGCAGATATCTTTACAAAGGGACTATTTAAAGCAGTGTTCGAGGGACTCATAAGCAAGTTGGACATGATGGACATCTACGCACCAACTTGAGGGGGAGTGCTGGAAATAGCCAACAGTAAGATATTTCTCAGATTAGTTAGAATCTGTTTGTAACAGAATCTATTTATACTTAGTTAGAATCTGTTTGTAACAGAATCTGTTTGTAACTTCTTTTTTGTTTTCAAGGCTATAAAAGAGCATCTCTATATACTGAATTTAATGTGAAAAAGAAAGTTCAATTCACTTATAGTATATCTTCTACTAACTTAGCAAATATCATATCTTTTGCACAATCTAACCATATTAATTTGGGCAATCATTAGTCGTAGAGGCCGTTTCAACTACGACCCCATCACTTCTTGTCACTCATTCACCCTCTTCCTCGTTGCAACATGTCCATCTCAACGTGTTTTTATAATCTACCGTCATTCTTCGTACATGTATTACTGGAATTACATTTTACATGTAGATATAATTTATAGATCAAACGATATTTTTGCTATGTGTAAACATATCTAATTCAATCGTTTTTTGAAGGTTGAGATCGGCAATGAACAAATAATATGTTAAGCATGATAAGTACTGTTGGAGCTTCTTCTTGAAGATGAGGAAACACAAACTTTGATAAATTACACCTTGTAAGTTTCAAGACGGTGGTCTCTAATTATGTCCTAAAATTAATTCAAAACCAAGCTACTAACTTGCATTTGTTTCCTCATCCAGCATTCAATGAATGAAATGAATTCCCTTGCTACACTTCTAAATATTTTGGAATTGGAATAGCACTCATCTTTTCACAGGGTGTTTGATTAATAATTTGTTATGAACTAATATCGGATAATGCTTTTGGCAATAAACTGAATAACCTTTCCTTGCAGCTATTTATGTACAACACGAAACTATAAATTTTGATGATAAAAGCTTAAACAATGATGATTATTCTACTAGTTTATGAGGTTATTTCTTTTTGTGTTTCCTCATTTGCACGAAATGTCTCATCTCATTACTCTTCCACTTCTCCGAATTTTTTATCTAGTTATCATACTAATGGCCACAAGCTAAATTGATAATAATGGAAGAACATAATGAGAAGCAGTGGATAAAAGATTTAATCTTTATTTAAAATTTTCATATTCATGATATTCTAATCTCGTCTCGCACACTTTTTATTTACTTCAATTCAAACTGTCAAACTTAGTGATAATGGATGCTGCCATTGGCTGCAAAAGAAGAACGAGTAAAAGTTAATCAAAATATTAAGAAAGGTAAAATCTAACAACATTGTGAATCATACTCGGAAACAATTAGATTGTGAGCCTGAGGGCCAATGCTGTATTACATAACAGCAATGACTTCTAATGTGTTGAAAGTTAAAAAAAAAATGATGAGACTTTAAAGATAGTCCCATATTGGATACAACAAAAGAAACACATAGGTATAAATTATAAAATGGATCACACCTCAATAAGGCTTGAGTCTTATTGTTGGAAGGTTTGAGATTTCGGCCGAAACCACTAGGTGGTTTCGTATCGGTTTCGGTGGAGACCGATACGAAACCAACCATACAATATTGTTTCGCCTGAAACCTTTAAAAACTTTTTTATACTATTTTTTCTGTTATTGTGATCATTGTAGGCCTTCATTAGAAAACCGCAAAAAAGTGAACCTAAACGCTATATTAATACTTATCTAAATACACTTTTCAATATATTTTGCATTATAGCTGAATATTTAAACACTAGGATTATTGTCTTGTAATATAGAACCATAAATTTAAATATTTAATATATCTACACTTATGAATGTTGTATTACCGTCGAAACCGAAAGCCGATCCGAGATTAGCGAAACTAGTCAAAACCCAACGAAACTAATAAAATTATGCGAGACCGAAACCGTGTTCTTGAACCTTGGTTGGAACCCATTTATCATTAAAAGCCCATGTGTAAAAGCCCATCACTCCAACTCATCTCTAATTTTAAACTCTACTTTAAAAATAACTTTAATATGGTATCAGAGCCAATGGTTTGATCCAAACTTGACTTGACAATAGTACCAAGTGTTGTACTTTCCACGTGACAATCATACCAAATAAAAAGGTGATGGTTGCACGTGAGGGGTGTTGAAAGTAAAAAAACAACAAATGATGGGATTTTAAAGATAGTCCTATATTGGAAACAACGAAAGAAACACATGGATATAAAATATAAAATGAGTCACACCTCAACAAGAATTGAGTCTTATTGTTGGAACCCACTTATCTTTAAAAGCCCATATGTAAAAGTCTATCACTCCTCCAACTCTTCTTTAATTTTAAACTCTACTCTACTTTAAAAATAACTTGACATAATGCATAAATGCTTTGAATTACTAGTTAATTGAATAGAACTTGAGGAACAATTTGAAAGATGATGCGACATTATGGCGCCATCTAAATGAAAAATTAGCATACAAATTAAAGATATACCTTCCAGAATAATAGTAGATCTTAATCAACTATTTAAAAGTTGTATCTAATATATTATTTGTGAAACAAAAGAATCGTTCTTATGGAAAAAACACGAGTTTGTTAACAATGAATTATGATGCACACTATTATTGCAAAGCACACCCTAATATGAAAATACAAGGTTAAGTGGTAAATTGGGGTAGTTATGAATTTATTTCCACTTAAGATGGTCCACATTGGTTTTTACTTAGGTTAATAATTTAGTACGTTTAATTCAAAATTTCTTTTTTAAAGATTTTAATTTAGATCCCACAAAATCTTTTGGATTGATAAGATATTCAAAAAGTAAAGACAAATTTCATGATAGCTACCTAATTTTCATATGACTTTTATGTATATGGCTGATGCTACAACTAATAACAGTTAGTGATTTTGGAAGTGTACCTCTTTGCTGTAAGTTCTTATAATTGAAATTAAGAGCTGACTTCTCTAAGTTGATCAACCGTTTGGCGACGTGATATTTTTTCCTCCTGAATTGCATCACTTATTTGTAAAAATATTTTTACAAAATAAACAATATAATTGTAGATTAAAATGCTATAATTGTTTTTCTTACGATGAAATCCTTCAATAAACATAGTTCTGTAGTTATAAATGAGCTGATGCTTTCATCACCTTCTGTAAAGATGTTTAGAATGATCTCTTTATGCTTTACACCATATTATTTGATAGAGGGTTTTATGTTTTCTCTTTTTAGGAATCCATAACTATGTTTATATTATAATAGATGAGCTAAGAAATGCGGTAGTAATAAGTAGTTTGCATAAGGAGTTTGTCCCATGTTAACATGCATAATGTAGTAATTTTTATTGTATATTTTCTGATGGCTTTGATTTCCTTGGTGTTGAGTTTGTTTTGGATTGAGGTGCTTGGTGAAAGAGAAAATGAGAAACAAAGCGATCCTCTTAGTTTTTAGCTTATCGATTATGATCTCTCTATCTTTTTTCATTCAGACTTAACATTATTTTGCTTTTCTAATTTATTTTTATGCTTTTTAACTGTTCACGTTTTTGTATGCTGTGTTATGAGCCTTTACAATGTGAAATTAATCTCAAGCGCATTACAAAATTTATACATTTGCATTAAATTTCTATACCGTGTATAGTTCCACCAGAAATTCCCCTCATAAGTTACTTCTAACATATTAAACCTTATAAGTTTTCCTGTTGGCTGCTTATCACAATCATATGTCTATTAAACTCTATTTTCTGTTTCTTTTTTTAGAAAAGGCATGAGCACATTCCTCTATGGGGGAAAGGCAGTGGATGAGCATTGAGCTATAGTTCTTCGGTCCAGAGCTTAAAAAGGATCGAAATCTGTTTGTCCTTGAATAAATACCCAGAAGCTTTGTTGTCTAGTCGTTAGATTCGATGTGTATGCTGTTGTAGATTGTTACAAATCTCCATTTTGTTCAGCTTCCTTTCAAATTTGAATACACACAAGTTGTGTGCAAAATCGCATTTAATCTGAAAGGACAAGAACAGTTGTTTTGGCTGTTAAATGACTAGAATCTTCCAACTGCTGTCTTTAAGTCTAAAGTTTGTTTGGAAATTTTATTTTCGAATATGGTTAATCAGATAGTTATTTATACTTTCAGAATAAGGATCATTATGACTTTATTTGAAAATTTCACTGACACTGAGGTTACTGTATCCAAACATCTATTTGGTTTGAATCTCTGAGCTTTCTTTCATGTGTATTGTATCTTGCTGAATTTTATGAAGCTTGATAGTTCATGAATTAACTTGACATTCACCATTTGAATACAGATCAAATGTAGATTCTACACTCGTAAGCCCAGTTTCTTACTTTGAATTAGGAAACAATATTTTAAATAAAGCAGGGTCTGTTAGTTTCCCATTAGGTAATGAGCAATTTTATCTGAAGCATTTCCTTAGGTGCTTCTTGCAAATTTTGGACTGGATTTGAAGAACTGGCCTTTCGATTATTTTTTTTCGCAGGCTGTTGATTATGGAGTTCTCAAGCTAGGCAGCTCAATAATCTTGGGGTACTATATCTTATATTTATATTTCCATTTTTATTTCATGTTGTGTTCAATTCTTCATCTGGATATATTAAATTTGCAATTTTCTTATAGGGGTTTTGATTTTTATCTGAGTGGAACTATTCAATTTTTTTTGTAGTTGTAGATGACTTCCTTTCACACCCTGAATACTGAATAAAGGTCCAGCGATATTTTGTATAAATCTTTCATCAGTATGGTATTGAATGATTCTATTGAAAATTTGCTATTTTGATCTATTAAATTAATCGGTATATCTTCTATGTTAAGTTAGCAAAAATCATGTCTTTTCTACAATCTTAAGTCTTAACTATATTAATTTGGGCAATCCTTAGTGGTAATTTGGGCAATCCTTAGCGGCAGAGGCAGCTTCCACTACGATCCTATCACTCACTCCCTTCCTCATTGCACCACATCCATCTCAACGTGTTTTTATAGTTTAGAGTCATTCTTCTTACATATATTGCTAGAAATACATTTTACATGTAGATATAGCTTATAGATCAAACAATATTTTGCGCCAGGTATAAACTACCTAATTCAATCGTTCTTTCAATAAGGTCGAGATTGGTGATGAAAGAATAATATGTCAAGGACAATGAATATTGCTGGAGCTTCTTGAAGATGATGCAACTCAAACTATGATAAATTACACCTTGTCAGTTCGTCCTAGAGTTGACTCAAAACCAAACTACCAACTTGTGTTTGTTTCCTCCTCTAGACTCAATATGGCACAAAAGATTGCCTCATGGCTGAATAAGCCTTTGATAAATGAAATGAATTCCCTTACTCACGACACTCCTAAATTTTATGGAATTGGAATAACTCATCTTTACTTTACATAGGGTAACCTTTCTGTTCAACTATCTTATATATGACACCAAACTACAAATTTTTAATGATAAAGGCTTAAAAGATCATAATCGTTCTACGGGTTCACATGGTTATTTCTTTTACCATTTCCTCATATCTGCACGAAATGCCTCCTATCAGTACTCTTGTAATTCTCCAAATTTTATATCTAGGTATCATATTAAGATGCTTTTGAAAGTCAGCCACAAGCTAAATTAATAATAATGAAAGAGCATAAAATGAGAAGCTGAGGGTATATAAGAGATTCAATCTTATTTACAAGTTTTGGGTACATGGAATGTTTCTAATCTCATCTTGCACATGATTTTTATTCTCTGCATTTCAAACTATCAAATTTGGTGCTAACCGATGCAGCCATGAGCTGCAAAAGAAGAATGAGTAAAAGTTAATCAAAATGTTAGGAAAGGTAAAATCTAACACCATTGTCAATCATACTTATATACAATCAGATTGCGAGGCTGAGGGCCATTTCTGTATTACATGACAACAATGTCTTCTAATACATAATTCTTCTGAATCATTAGTTAAATGTATAGAACTTAAAGAACGATTTGAAAGTAGATGTGACATTATGGCACCTTCAAATTGGAAATATTAGCATAAGAATTAAATATGGGCTAAAGTTCACTAAACTCCCTATATGTTTGCCCACATCCCGGAAAACTACCAAAATGTTTGATAGACACAAAAAACCACCATAGGTAACGGTCAATAGCTCCCGGTGTTAAGTAGGCATGTAAAATGATAATTTTACCCTTTTAAATAAACATGGTTAATTAAATTATTAATTAATATTAAAATTTTCATTTGGTCAAGGTCGGGCTTGGGAGGAGGGTGGTTGGAGGAGACGAGGTGGGTGAGGAAGAAGAGACTAGGGGCGACGAGGAGGCAAGGAAGGATGGGGTGGGCTCGGTGATGGGAGGAGGGGGCTGCGGCATCGGCGGCAGAGGGGAGGAGTTTAGGGCAAAGGTTAGGGTTAGAGGAGGGGGAGGTTAAGGCGAGGAGGAGACATGGGGCGAAGAGACAAGAGGAGGAGGCAAGGAAGGATGTGGTGGGTCGGGCATGGGAGGAGGGGGCCTGCGGCGCCAGCGGAGGAGGGGAGGAGGTTAGGGCAAAGATTTAGGGTTAGGGCTAGGACTTAGAGGAGGGGGCAGTGGGGAGGAGAGAGGGTGGCGGTGTCGGGGCTAGTGGTGGGCTAGGGTTTAGAGTTTTTGCCGAATTAATTAGGGTTAGAGGTGGAGGATGAGGATGAGGGTAATTTGGGAAATTTTATATTTTTTGCTGATATGGCAGTTGACTGATGTGGCGGTGATGACGTGTCACCGTTAGATATATGGTAGTTTTTTGTGCCTATCAAACTTTTTGGTAGTTTTCTAGGATTTGGACAAACGTATTGAGAGTTTAGTGAACTTTAGCCTTGAATATATACTATCAGAATATTATTAGATCTCAATTAACTATTTAAAAGATGTACCATAATATTATTTGTGAAAGAAAAGAATTGTTTTTCTTTTAGCAAAAACACAAGAGTTTGTTACATAGCCTCTTAACAATGAAAGATGATTCAACCTATTACATAACACACCCTAGTTTGGAAATATGAAGCTAATTGGTACATTGGGATAGTTATGAATTTATTCCCTCTTAAGATAGTTCACATTATAGTATTTACTTGGGTTAGTAACCTGGTATTATTTTTATTCAAATTCGTTGAAGATTTTAATTTAGATCCTACAATAACTTTTGATTTGGTAAGGTGTTCAAAAAGCTAATTTAGATCCTACAATAACTTTTGATTCGGTAAGGTGTTCAAAAAGCTAATTTAGATCCTACAGTAACTTTTGATTTGGTAAGGTGTTAAAAAAGCGAAGATAAATTCATGATAAAGTGACCCAAATTGCATGCTCATTAACCTTATTTTAGCTACCTAATTTTCAGATGACCATTAGATATATAGCTAACAACTACAATAATAATAGTTATTAATTTTGGAAGCTTACCTCATTGTTGTAGGTTCTTATATTAGAAATCAAGAGCCCGTCATCTTCTATAACTTCTCTGAGGCGATTAACCATTTGGCGACGTGTTATTTTTGTCTCCTGCATTGCATCACATATTCGTAAAATATTCATACAAAATAAACAATATAATTGTAGACTAAAATTTGAAATGCCATAACTGTTTTTCTTACGTTGAAATCCTTCAAAATTTTAATCATTGAACTAATCGTCTCACACGGCAGAGATTTGGATAGCGTGGCTATTAGTTTCGGAATTGGGATGAACGGTGATGTTGGGAGATTAGGACCGGAAGAGCTTGCCTCAGTGGTTGCTTTCTTCATTGTCTTACTCTAGATGCCACCCTCCATGTTACTCTGCACACAGCGAATGATTTTTCTTAGCACAGATTCACAATGATATTTGATATCCCTATTTATTCCTAATTCAAGCTAAAGCTAGAAGAAGTGAGACATGTCTCAAAGTCAAACTGAGAAAAATTAGCATGCAAATCCTGTGATAGACAGAAGTGGTACAAGAAGGGCACCTTACCGTAGACTTTTTTCTTTCTTTTGCTGGATATTGCAGGTGGCAACAAGGAAGATACCAACAGGTATGTATAACATGAAATTGTGAAATTTAAAACATGCTTAAAATACAAATTTTCCTCTCATGTTTTCAATTAGTGACCAAGTAAGAGTAACCTAGCACAAGCAGAAAATATTCATGGAACCCTTTGAACTTTTTGAAGTTTGGTCCTCAAGCTGCTCGATGTGACAAAGAACCTAGACATGTCACCCTATAGATGCATTACCTCTAACTGATGGCTCGTATAACGCATGTCTCACAACAAGCAGATGATACCCTTCATGTGAATCCATTTCATCCTTTGAAGCTAACTTCTCAAGCAATGTTAAGATACATAATTTGGACAAGTCTCCCACTAGATATATTACCTCTCAAATGTTAAAAAGCGCCTGGATGTTCCCATTTTACGCCTGATATGTTCAAAAACTGTTGAAATCCTGTTTATATTTTTGCTTATTTTTTAATAGCACCTGACAATAAAAACACGAGTTTAACCCTGTATGCACTTTCCTTTCCGGCACTTCCTTTCAGAACCACATTGTTTACAGAATAGAAGTTGGAGAATGAAAGAAAAACAAAAGAATTGCAGAAGTAACAATTAGGTTTTGCAACATATCCATTTATGTATCATCATTAATATTCCAAATGGCGAATGAAATACAAGCCAAAGAGTCAAACGGAACATATTTCCAACTGGTGAACAAAGCTTTCCAGTTCTATAGTTGTATATGAGCTGATGTGCTCATCGATTTATGTAAAGACCTCCAGAATAATTTCTTTGCTTTGCACCTTATAATTTGATGGAGGCTTTTATGTTCTCTCTTTCTTGGAATCCATAAATATGCTTATATTGTAATATGTACGCCATGGTGCTAATAAGTAGTTTGTCCCATATAAATATGCTTAATGCACGCAGAAACTTTTATTATATTCTATATATAATCTCATGACTTGATTTCCTTGGTCTTGAGTTTGTTTCCTGTGATGTTTGTGCAAAAGAGCAAATGAAAAGCAAAGAAATACTGATATATTGGTTCATCTATTATGATCTCTTTTATCTTTTTCATTCGATGAAACTTGAACGAAAATGGATCAGAGGTTCCTACCAAGATATAAGTTGCACCGCCTTCTGTTAAACGTAACTAAGAAAGGCATAAGTCGTCTCCCCATCCCTCCCACCCCCCTAATGTTTTTTATATACTATGTTGCGGCCTTTACAATGTGAAGTTGATCGTATATGCATTATAAAAGTTTATATCGAACTTCTATACCGTGTACTCTTTAAGGTTCTCCCAATATATTAGCTTTTCTAAGTTTCTCCTAATACATTTACTTTTCTGAGTTTTCCTGCTGGATACTCATCAAAATGTGAACTCTGTTTTCTACTATTTCTTTTCTGCAGAAAAGGCACGAGGGCATTTCTGTATTGGGGCTACGACCATCTGAATGATGAGCATCGGGCTATAGTTCTTCGGTCCAGAGCATGAAAAGTACCGAAACTTGTTATCTGCTTTCGAGTTGTTAGATTCGATGTGCTTATGTTTTTTTAGATCATCACTGATTTTGAAATGATGTATGTGTATTTCATCTGACAGAACAAGCACGGTTGTTTTGGCTGCTAGATGACCGGAATCTTGACCTGCTGTTTCTGAATATAAAGTTTGTATGAAATTTTATATCTGAATGTGGTTAAATCAGATTGATATGTGTTCTTTCATGGGGTGGGGGGATAATTATGATCTATTTTCAGGATGCTTACTGAAACTGAGGCTACTGTTTCCAATTATCTAGAAACAAAGGTTGCTTTTTTTAATCTTTTGGAAAAAAAACACAGAGGTTGCTTCTTTTTTTATTGTCTTTTGGGGGAAAAAAACAGAGGTTGCTGTTACCTCCGTGCAATATCTCTACTATTAAATGAGCTATATCGTATACGTAAATTGTCTATTCAAAATTTTATTCAGAAAACAAAATCGTAGGGTCCAAAATTTTATCCACAACACCTAAATAATAGTGTCAAATATGTGGGTTCAGGATGTTTGTCTTTTTGATAGATTTTTGGATACACAAGTTGCAGTGAAAGGGGAGGGGTTCATACTGAAAATGTCGATTTGATTCTTAGGATCGGCACATGACATGAAAATCTAGCTTTTGAGAAACTATAATTTCTCATAGCATATACAATATTTAAAATCTCTGCATGTCTTCACAGATATTTATTATCTTAACTAGAGTTTTTAAAATATTCTTAAATTGTTTGTTCCTCGTAGCTATTATAACTAAAAGTTCTTTGATGATGTCATTAATCAACAAAATGACAAAATTTCATTAGCCAAAATAGAGATATGGAGATGTACTCATTCATTACTCATTCTCTCTCAAACTCAAAATCCCCAAAAAAACATACCTTACAAATTTACACATAAGCCGTTACATTTTTGTTAATTTGTAGAACTCATAAAATTCTCAATTTTAATATTACCGCTAACCGCATCCATTTAAGCTAAATTTAGAAAAACCATAGATATCTATAGAGATTTTCGTTTAATGTCCAGGATAAAAAAAAATTACACATGCTTTCGATATATATTGTTCAAAATACACACGTGCATTATACTAGTGACTTGAATTTATGCACGTGCATTGTAAGTGTTAGTTTAAAAAATTTAAGAAGGGGGGAGAGAGAGAAATGTGGAGGGTTTGAGAGTTTTATTTATTTATATAAAAAATTGGGAGAGGGACCTCTAACCAAGCTCTATTTGCATTAATTATATATATATATATATATATATATATATATATATATATATATATATATATATATATATATATATATATATATTGAAAGAGATGATATGGAAGATTCTAAATAAACAATTAATTGTTTTTTAGAAGAGAGAACAATTAATTATTTTTTAGAAGAGAGAGTATATATATATATATAGAGAGAGAGAATAATGGAGAAAAGATGCCATAGGAGGGAATTCCCTCCTATGGCGTCGAAAAAATACCCCCTCCCTAGTTTTTTCCGACGATCGGCACCTACCATCTTTATCGTCATCATCTAAGATGTGGATACACCAAATTTTATGTGATTCTACAACTTTTTCACCGTTGATTTAGCAATGTAAAAAGTTCTATTGCCGGTAAACCGTTAATTTTGAACCCACTAAATCAACGGTGAAAAAGTTGTAGAATCACATGAAATTTGGTATACCCACATCTTAGATGATGACGATGAAGTTGGTGGGTGCCGATCGTCGGAAAAAACTAGGGAGTGGGTGTTTTTTCGATGCCATAGGAGAAAATCCCCTCCTATGGCCTCTTTCCTCCATTAATCTCATATATATATAGAGAGAGAGTATATATATATAGAGAGAGAATAATGGAGGAAGATGCCATATGAGAGAATTTCCTCCGCGTCGAAAAAATACAACATCCATCGTGTTTTCCGACGATTGGAACCCATCATCTTCATCGTTATCATCTAAGATGTGAGTACACTAAATTTTTTGTGATTCTACAACCTTTTCACCGTTGAATTGTGGGTTCAAGATTAACGGTTTACCGACAATAGAACTTTTTACATTGCTAAATCATTCAATGGAGGAAAGAGGCCATATGAGCGAATTTCCTTCTATGGCGTCGAAAAAATACGCTTCCTATTGTGTTTTCCGACGATCGGAACCCATCATCTTTATAGTTATCATCTAAGATGTGGGTACGCCAAATTTCATGTGATTCTACAACGACAATAGAACTTTTTACATTGTTAAATCAACGGTGAAAAAGTTGTGAATTCAAATGAAATTTGGTGTACCCACATCTTAGATGATAACGATGAAGATGATGTGGGCCAATCGTCGAAAAAAATGATGGAGGTTGTATTTTTTCCACGCCATGGGAGGAATGGCCTCTTTTCTCCATTATTCTATTGGGAGAGATGATATGGAAAGTTCTAGATAAACAATTAATTGTTTTTTAGGGGGAAGAGAGATGATGTGGATGGCTTGAGATGTGAGAGAGATGATGTGGAGGGCTTGAGAGGTGAGTATTTTTCTCATTTTTTTTTCTATTTTTCCAGAAAAAGGAAGAATGGTGGACCACTAACCAAGGGTATTTACATTATATATAGAGTTGATAACACAAACAATATGCAAAAATTGATGTTTTTTTCCCTGAATTGATAAATTTTATAAAGCACCACCGAAATTTCATGATTTTTCAAGAAGTCCCATCCAACCTTAAAAACACGCTGAGCTTAATTTCATAAAAGAAATGGATATTTTTTGTCGAAACAAATTCTATACTTAATTATTTTGATGATGTTCAGTCCATGTACCAAGTCATTTTGGGATTATTTAGTTGGTTCGTACCGTAAACAACCCAACTAAACTAGTATTCTCATATAACAACGCCTTCTCAGTAGGGGGTTCAATTATTTCAAAGCTCAGCGAAAGCTATCGTAATAACTCTAAAAGTTTGGTGGTGTTTTCTAAAAATTTCCCATTTTTAATTATTATTTTTTTTTAAAAATGCAGAGTTTTGAAAGGTGGCGAATATGCCCGCCCCCAGTATTCTCTAGATTCCCCCACAGTATTTTTGTTATCGGATTTTCTTTCCGCCAATGATATCATGCCACGTCATCATTTCCAAATAGCTAACCGAAGCAAGCGGTGCATTCCACACGCTCCCCAGGACTCGCGCCTATTAAAGTCACGTGAGAGGGAGCATCGTTTTTGTTTCTAGTCTCTTCGGCATTTCCGCTTCCGCCATTCCAGAAGCTTCCCCCTCAATCCTCCCCCATTTTCGATCTCGGTGAGTTTTCTTTTTTTACCCCTTTTTAATTTCAATTTTCTCTCCTCTAATATAAAATTAATCGTGATGAAATGCTCGAAATTTTATGCTTTTATTTTCTTGTTGTATTGTACGAGAATCGATTGATCTTTGATCGAGGAATTTCATGCGAAGTCTGTGAAATGATCGCGTTATATTTCATTATATTTGTGAAGTAATTGCTAAATTTGTGAAATAGTTGCATTTTTTCGCATTCTTTTGGGGGCAAATAGTGGGGGTCGTTGCTGGATTTTTTTTTTTGTGAAATTGAACGCAACTTAACATATTAAAAATTTACCATATATATAAAAGTTGTACTATCGGAATAAAATTATACACTTGATTTTCTAATTAGAAGTTATATCTATCATATAGTTTGTGAAATAAAAGAATATCTTACTAATTAAATATAATTCCGTCCGCTAATTTATTGGCATGCTCTAATATGGAAGCATAAAGCTAAGTGGTACATTCGGATAGTCTTGAATTCGTATTTGCATAAGATACTTACATATAATACTAACTACTTATATGCCAAAGAGCGTTTGCTCGAGCGGCGATGACAGTACCACGCTTGGTGGGAGGTTCTGGGTTTGAAACCCTCCACTTGCGGTGGTAAGGGGGATTTTCAATTAATTATGTGAAGAAAATTCCCATGGGCCTAGAGGCCCGCCCCCACCCCCAAAGCCTACATGCTGTCGCAAAAAAAATAAAATAATAAATATACTTATATTAATTAATATTGTCTCATTATAGTATATAAGTAATAGTAATTACTTATACTAGTTAATTTTGTTTGTACTATCGTAAATACATGTACTAGTTAATCTTGTTCACATTATTGTATATTCTTTTTTTTTTTGAGGAATTAGGTGGATAATTAAGCCACCCATCAGCCATTAATAAGATCTTAACGTAAACAGAAACATCCACCGATACATAAAAAGAGTAGCAAAGCAAATACAAGCAAAGAGTATCAAGCTAGATAAGTCTCAAAGCCGTAGCTTATACAAGTCCCAAATACAAGCAAATATCCTAATATTAGGCCACAAAATAGCACCCTGTTGGCCATTAATTAAACAGCGGTGACGATACCCCTTGTAGCCGCCTACCCCTCATCGGACTCCTCCCTCTCATCCTCCCTACCCTGGCTGCTCTAGTCGAGCTCCTCATCTTTGTATCCCGGTGTCACCCCCTGCATTTTTACTCTGGCTTTATTTGTAAGGAGATGCATCCAAATATATAACATTGTCGAGATCAAGTACACAATAGCATTAACATCATTAGATTTTCCTCTAAATATTCTATTGTTTCGCTCTCTCCAAATACCCCACGTGATCCCCATCACAATGATATCCCACTGGCATTTAACATGGGTCCTAATGTTTACATTCCTCCAATCCCCCGTAAGCCCCCACCGATAAAGGCAACGTAAGGATAGTATCACAAGAACAAAAATTTCAACAAACGTCCTTCGCCATCGAACGCGCGGAAAATAAGAGATGTACAGTTTCCTCGTCTTTCCCGCATAGCACACAGCCCGTCGGTCCTAATCACTTTCGTATTACCAGGTTGCCCCTCATAATTATCGTCTCATTAGCCAGTAATCAGTTGTAAATCTTTACTTTATGCGGCACCTTAGCCTTCCATAGTCTCCTTTGGCCCCCTTCTTTCCCCACCATTAATAACTCTGTAAAACGAGCGAATTGTAAACCTGCCGTTCCTAGCCTATCTCCATCCCGCTTCATCCTTCTTATGTGCCTCCGGTCACCATGCTTCCAACAAATCTTTCATATCCTGGTACTCCTTATTCTGTAGCATCGACAAGGTTTGCTTAAAGGCAATTCTCCAGCTTGCACCATTCCATATCTTCCATACCATGGTGTTTTTGTCCCTTGAGATATTGAATAGTTTCGGGTATTTGTACCGCAAAGCCACCTCTTCGCACTACAAGTCCTTCCAAAAGTCTATCCTTCTTCCATCCCCAACTGTGAATTTTACGCGTGTAAAAGAGATCCCCCGAACCCTTGATACTCCACTCCAAAAAGCCGATTGTGTCGCTTGATTTTTTTTCTTCCATCTGTATCTGTTCTTCATCATATATGCATTTTTAATCAAGTTACCCCACCTTACACCCGTGCCCTTGTAAAGTTCCACCACCACCTTGCCAGTATGGCTCTATTCATGTCCCTGAGGTTTATAACCCAGAGGTCTCCAAGGTCCTTCATCGTACACACTATAGATCATCTTACTAGCGCATAGCCCTTCCCGTCTTCTTCCTCTTTCCATAGAAAGTTTCGCCTAATGCGATCGATTCTCTTTTCAACCCAAGTCGGCATTTCATAGAAGGACAAGTATTACATTGGGATAGAACTAAGGACCGCGTTAATTAAAGTCACCCTTCCCCCAATAGAGAACTTTCCTTTCTACCCTTCCCCCAGTATATTCTTATATTGGTTATTAATTTAATTCAAAATCGTTAAAGATTACTATTATGTTATTCTAAAAGGAAAATGAAATTACATGTTAAAATGACAGCGATTTCACGGTCATATGCATTTCTTAGACATTTTTATATGACGTTTATGAATACAACAATTTTTGTAGTTTTTCTTGTAAGAAGTTTTTTAGGGAAAAAATATTTTTTGTAATCAGAAGGTTCCTATGTTTCCATCCAAATTTAGGCTCAAGAGCTTAAGCTCAATCTTGGCTCAGGCAGCGCCAAACGCTATCTCTGGCTCAGGCGGCACTAACGCCATCCCTTGTTGCGCAAGCGCACTACGAGGAAAGCACGTGGCGCAAACACCAAACCCATATGCAAGCTCACCATGTGCAAAGCACGTGGCGCAAGCACCAAATCCATGCGCCAGTGCCAAACGTGCAATGCACGTGGCGCAAGCACATGTTTTGTTGAAGCGCATTCTTCAATAAGAGTTTAAGCTCAATTCGGGAAAATATTTTCCTGTATCTTTCTAAAACAAGAAAAATACTTTCTTTGTTAACAGAGAGCCATTGGATCAAATATCCAACGGTGCATATGCACCACCGGTTGATCTTAAGATCAATTGAGATATTTCAAATGAGAGATTCTCTCAACTTGGTTAACAATCTCCCTCCTATAATAAGGAAGCTGCGAGATTAATCTTCATAGACAATACCCCAAACTAAGGAGAAAAATTCTCCTTTTGTCTATTCTCTCCTTTAAAAAAGCTTAACCTTTACAAGAACTTAAGTTCTTTCACTGGATCAAAGATCCATGAGTCAAATCTCCCCTAAAATGAGAACTTAAGCTCTCATGGAAGGGTTTGATCTCAAAATCTGAGATCTGGGTGAAAACTTATGTATTCCTCTATTAAAAGATGCAAGACCACCATGAAAACCGAAGCTTAAGCTTCATAGAACTCAAGTTCTTGTCAAGAACCATATCAGACACCAAGGACGTATACCATGAGCACCAAAGAAACTCTGGATCATAAGATCGTGATCTTGATTATGTTAATGATCAAAAGATCATTTCGTGGATGAAACTCAAGTTTCTGAAAGGTTAACATTTCTGTGAAGATAATCTCCAAAGTCCTAGCACTGTGCCAGCATCCATACTGCAGCTCTAGCGCTAAGGTTGATTTGCCAAAGATGGCGCTAGAGCCAAGCGCCAGCGAGACTTAAGTCTCTCCATATTAGGCTGCGCCAGCACCAATGTCCCACCGGTTGATCTTAAGATCAATTGAGATATTTCAAATGAGAGATTCTCTCAACTTGGTTAACAATCTCCCTCCTATAATAAGGAACCTGCGAGATTAATCTTCATAGACAATACCCCAAACTAAGAAGAAAAATTCTCCTTTTGCCTATTCTCTCCTTTAAAAAAGCTTAACCTTTACAAGAACTTAAGTTCTTTCACTGGATCAAAGATCCATGAGTCAAATCTCCCCTAAAATGAGAACTTAAGCTCTCATGGAAGGGTTTGATCTCAAAATCTGAGATCTGGGTGAAAACTTATGTATTCCTCTATTAAAAGATGCAAGACCACCATGAAAACCGAAGCTTAAGCTTCATAGAACTCAAGTTCTTGTCAAGAACCATATCAGACACCAAGGACGTATACCATGAGCACCAAAGAAACTCTGGATCATAAGATCGTGATCTTGATTATGTTAATGATCAAAAGATCATTTCGTGGATGAAACTCAAGTTTCTGAAAGGTTAACCTTTCTGTGAAGATAATCTCTAAAGTCCTAGCACTGTGCCAGCATCCATACTGCAGCTCTAGCGCTAAGGTTGATTTGCCAAAGATGGCGCTAGAGCCAAGCGCCAGTGAGACTCAAGTCTCTCCATATTAGGCTGCGCCAGCACCAATGTCCCACCGGACGCCACTTGATATGCATGTGAGCATGCGCCAAAGTTGTGCGCTTGCGCCAAAGTTGTGCGCCAATGCCAAGCCGATCCGAGCTGAGCCAAAGCCGTGCACCAGCGCCAAGAATGCACCTTGTCCAACCGGACGCCACGTGATGCGTGTGAGCATGCTCCAAAGTCGTGCGCCAATGCCAAGCCGACTTAAGCTGCACAGAGCGCTATGCACAAAGCCTATTTGGTACCAAACAGACCCATGCTTAGCCCAAATTGGTTAAGTCTTGAAGTTTAGGCTTCATGATCTTAAGATCAATTTGAGATAAAATTTTCAAGCTATCTAGGTTGACCTAGTTCTCAAATGAGACCGTGTCTCTAAACAGAACCTATATGCTTAAACACTCAAAGTTGACCTTAGTTCTCAAATGAAACTAATGTGTCCTTAGATAAACCTTATGCAAGCATGTGAATCGATGGACCTCACAAATGTGAGAAATGCAACCTAAATTCACCTCCGTTGGCAAACCAAGCTTCCAACATGAACCTTATCAAGTAAATACTTGACCTAAATCATATGATATATATAAAGATTTGGACTAATCTGCGTCTTATGGGCGACGATAAAATTAGTCTCCGTATATAATCCAAGGGCAACTCAAATAAAATAAAAACCAAAAGATACGACACACGAAGCAAAGAACATGGAATGCAGAAAGTTGTCGTACGCGGCAACGTAATTAACTATGGGGTCTTGCGCTTGTAAGAAAAATATGTCCTCACAATCAATAAATCTCTCATTCGTGATGCAATCTGAAGTCGGTTACATCGGTAGTATCCTTCCAAACCTTCGATATACGGCGCTATAATCACTTAGCGGTTTCGGAGAGATGGATGGATCAAACGTATGCATCTGCCCCAAAATTCATGCTAGACGTCCAATCCCAGTTCGTTTGACTGGTCTTCGGCGGTAAACAACCTCATTGCTGTATGATCTGAACACCAATGGTTCGTCTTCTGCTATTACTCTTCGAAGTTGATCGACTATCTAATGACGTGTGATCTTTCTTCCCTATATCATATGTAATTAAATAGAATCGTATAAAATCAACCAAATACAACACCAAATGAGCCTTTATCCCAAGCATATGGGGTAGGCTACATGAACCAACATGAGAATCACGCCGGGTCGAGCACATGAATCCTCCGTCCCCACTCACTCCTATCGAACAACATACTTTCATCAAGGCCTTTGGCATTCATATCTTTTCGTATCGTCTCCATCCACGTTTTCTTCGGTCTTCCTTTCGCGCTTTTGACTTGATCTAAATCGAGAATATCCATTCGTCGAACCTGTACTTCCGTAGGTCTACGTCACACATGAACAAATCATCTTAAGTGGTTTTTTCGCATCTTTTTCTCCACGGATGCTACACCAACCTTTGCATGAATATCTTCATTTCGCACTTTATCTTTTCTAGTGTTACCACACATCCAACGAAGTATGTGCATCTCTGCTACATCGGTTTTCTTTGCATGATGTTTCTGAGGAGCCCAGCATTCCGTACCGTATAATAAGGCCGATCGAATAGCGCTTCGATAAAACTTCCTTTTCAATCTTAATGAAAGTTACGATCGTACAAAATTCCCGTTGCACTCCTCTATTTCAACCAACCAGTCTGAATACTCTGGTTAACATCTCTATCGATCTCCCCATCATTTTGAATGATGGAGATCAATAAATTGTAATTTAAATTTATAAAATCAACCAAATGTAATCAATAAATTGTAATTTAAATTTTTTTCTCTTACGGAGAATCTGTTTGAATTTTTCCGTTGAACTTATCTTTTCATGCGAAAGAGATTTTGATAAGGTTGCTAGCAGTTTCGGAATAAGGTTGCTTGCAGTTTCGAAATAGAAGCAATATGAGATGTTGGCCTATTAGTACCGAGGCTAATTTATCTTGCGGCCGACTGGCCGGTGAGAAGAGCTTGCCATATGGGCAACTTTCTCTATTTTCTTGTTATGCATGCCACCCACCATGAGAAATCCGAATTTTTCAGTAAACGACAAAATAAAACAAACCAAGCTGTGTAATCAAAAAGAAAGATTATATAATATACAAAGTGCACAACTTGACAAGTATTCTGTATCTTCATCTTCACCTCATTCCTCTTATTTACTACCACCTAAATTTCTTAAAATTCACAAAACTATTGACCACTTATCTAAATAAGTACTCATTTTTATGAGCATGAGCTTAACAATTCTAATTATTATAATATCAAAATTATAAGAAAGATAATCTGGTCTTTTATAAGTGAAAAAAAGTTTATAATACAAGAACTTCAAATTCATCCCAAATATTTGGGCCTGCACATAAAGAGAATTTAGGTGACCCCAATAGTTTGGGACATGTCATTGTTAATGAAGAGAATTTAGAGCGTTAACGAAATAGAATGAGCTTTTTTTTATAAACATTTCAACATTTCTATATTTTCATAATTCAATCTAATCGAGAGGGAATTAGACACATCTTAAAGACAGTTGAGTGAAATTAGCATCCGAATACTAAGAAAGACAGTGGTATAAGAAGGGTACCTTAGACTTGTCTTTTATAATTTTGTTGCTGGATATTGTAGGCGCCGGCATGAAAATTTGCTTGTGTTTGTGTAGCATGAAATTGTGACTTTAAATCATACCAGAACTACAAAATTTCCTCTCAAGTTTTCAATTTGTAACCAAGGCAGGCTAATCTTTCACAAGCAAATTAATTATACCCATATATCCACTTTGAATCTTTTTGAAGTATGCGCAATCTATGACAAAGAACTTGGACTTGCCTCTCTATAGATGCATATCCTTTAACCAACGGTTCACATGAAGCATATCTCACAGGAAATAGATGATATCGGCCTTCTAGTGGATCCATTTCATCCTTTTTAGCTTGCTTCTCAAGCAATAATTAGACAGAATTTTGACAAGTCACTCACTAGATATATTACTTCTCAATGTTTTAATATGTGGTACGCAACAGAGTTGTTCTATCATCTCGATGCCTAGTGGATTTACCCTTTTTACTACAGAGAAATGCAATCCATATAAATCCTAAAGATCTATAGAGCCTATGTAAGATATCAACATCATACATGTAATCTATAACTGTAAGGATTTGCAATGGCTAGAGGTGATCATAAGAGAATAATCTAATGCTAATCACATTGAAATGACACTGCAACTGCTACAAATTCATGAACTTTTTTTGGGACGTCCGATCGACGATCCTCTCCGTTCGACATGATCTACATATCCTAGATAGGGTATGTTTACAAAACCAGATTGTTTGAAAGTGTATACATGTGAACTTATTTCAATCATAATTTTTTTATAACTTTAAAACTAGTTGTAGCATTTGTAAAACACTAATTTGTAAATCAACTTGAAGGGACCAGATTGTCGATTGAACATCTCACTACAAATGTTCGTGAATTTAAATAACACGAGCCCGCCCTAACTGGTCTAAACTATAGATCGGACAACTCAATTCCTTAAGATAATGCGTTAAAGAGAGAAAAACTCAACTCCTAGTTGTGTCCTCAGTGGACAATAATGAGGTTTAAATGATGCTCACTTCACTCTAAGTCATGCTGACGGCAAGGGATATATGCATTCATCTCATTGTCAATCTCGTTTTCATCCTTCTTGCCAACATTGTTTGGTTCGACGCTATCTGTTGAACTTTTGAAGTCTTGAACCTCTCTTGATGAGTGGTTGGCAGACGCTCTTTAATTATTTCCTTCCCGTCTTGCTGCTTAATGTCATTCTCCTCTCCTTTCACACCTTGTCCTTGCACTCTTTTCCAGCTTCTTTTCGCCTTTTGTTGGTTTGAGCGTCATATTTTTAATTGTAGGAAGAGGGGAAGAGTGAAGTATTATATAGCAAAAGAGTAGAGAGTAGGATTTAAATGTTTGGAATATGATACCTGACAGCAAAAGAGTAGAGAGTAGGATTTAAATGTTTGGAATATGATACCTGACATGTCATGAGCATGGTTATCGGTTTGAAGAAATGCTGCAATGTTAACAACCCAGGAGGCCATGAAAAGCCTTGAGCATTATGCACGCAAAAAATGAGGATGGCTTGTTTTAAAAAAAAAACTTGTTAGGAAATTGATGAAGGTAAAGGGGCTCTAAGAGATTGTGTTGTGAGGCATTGTTTGGAGTGAAGGTCATAATGAGCATTTAGTTGTCATTGAAAAAATCAGTGGAGATTAAAGAAAAGGCGAACCCTCTTTGCTAGAAGATCTTTAATCTGTATTTGGCCCTTTATGCAAATTATTTTGAGGATGTTTTGAAGCAACTAAAGGATGAGGGTGTGAGACTTCTCATCCTTAAGAATGGTACAAGCTAATAAGAATATCTGTGAACTCCCATTGGACTGGTGGACTTCGACATAGTGAAAGCTTGGAATTCATAAAGCAAAAACGTGCAATCCATGGGTTCCTTTGGGTGAGTGAGCTTATTGTTCTAACTAACAAGTATTAGAAATAAAACGATGATACATGGAAGATCGGTCCTAAAATTTAAGTAATGAGATCGAACCTATGTTTCATCCGTTCGTCATCGAGGGCACGAATCCGTATCAGATTTATGATTCACATCCCTATTGGATTCATTCAGTTCATCAAGAATACTTGAGGGACTCTTTTTCACACATTCTAAGATGTATATTGTATTCTACATGTATACTAACTTGCATCAGTAACTAAGAAACTAGCAATTATATTATTATTTTTCTTCTTAGACTTGTGATTTCTTCTTCTTTTGTATTGTTAGTTTATTTTGTGGAAACTCATGAATTTTGTTACTATTAAATGTATATTTAAACAATAAAATGTAGTGTATCCCAACGAATTATCTTGGAGTTTTGGGGCAGGGTGTTAAACATATTTTTATTTGTGGGCAAAATTTAGGCGCCCATGCGGTAGTCTTGTTCTATGGAAATTGTCATACAAGAATCATCTTGCACCAGGATTATATATACTTGATATCTCACTGCATCACAATTTTGTTTCAAGATTAACCATACGTTCACTACCAATGAGCAATAGCTCAGTTGGTATGGGCACTTTTCCTCTTGGGGAGAGTGCGAGGTTCGAACCCAAGGAACCCTAAGAGGGGAAGTGGGCGCAAATTAACGCTTTCGGTGCAAATTTGTGGGTCCCATGGGCTTGTGTGATGTGTGTGTGTTATGTGCTTAGGTTAGGGCTTATGGGCCAGTGCTAATAAAAAAATAAATAATAATAATAATAATCATTGAAACATGATCATGTAATAGGATTAGTTCCGCAGTTTTCTTCTCTAATCATTAGAAGTTATTTTTTTATTTTCTTTTATATTTTCTTATAGCAGGGTTTACTGACAATGTCGACTATCTCTGTCACGACTCCCTCCCCCTTCAAAGCCTACATGAAAACACAATACTCATCTAAGCTCATCATCAACCCTTCCGCCCTCACTTTCGCCAAAACCCCCCAAAAACAATTCGGCCTGCACAAATCATCAATCTCTTTTCGAGCAACTGCAATGGCCACATACAAAGTAAAACTCATAGATCCAGAGGGGAATGAGTACGAGTTCGATGCCCCCGATGACGCCTACATCCTCGACTCAGCCGAGAATGCAGGTGTCGAGCTTCCTTACTCTTGCCGAGCTGGCGCTTGTTCAACGTGCGCGGGGAAAATAGCGCAAGGGTCCGTGGACCAATCGGATGGGTCGTTCCTCGATGACTCTCAGATTGAGGAAGGATATGTGCTGACTTGTGTTTCGTACCCTACTTCTGATTGTGTGATTCACACTCACAAGGAAGGCGAGTTGTATTGAGTGTTGGGCTCGGGCTGCCTCATGGTGTTCAAAGTTTTTGGTGTCTGTTATCTTTATTCGGATTTAAAAACTTTGTCGGTTTTGTGGTGCTTGAAACCATTGTAGAATGTATGAAGGAAGATGCACTGTGTGCTCCTGTATTGGTTGTTGTGGTTCATTGATCAAACACAAGTGGTAAACATTTTGCATTGCTGTCCATTGTTATTGGATTTGCTAAATTGCCTTAAAAATACCCTTTAACCTTCACTGGTTTTTTCTTACCGGGTTCCCTTTAAGATCTTATTTATTACAGCAAGCTCCTTTATAGTGCTACATCTATAAAACTTAAGGTAGTTTAGTGAAAACAGCCTAAGTTTTTCTTTTTAATGCGCAAATTCGCCTTTTGGTATGTCAGTTAGAATACTACAGAGATTTGGTTGAAGTTCATATTTTTTGTGGAATATAGATACGATGGATTCAATGATAGGTTGCAGCTGGGTTGGCCTGTGTTAGCCCTTGCCCATTGAGACTGTTAGTATTTATGTGTCTTTATATGTTATTGCAGAGTGCTAAAACATTTGACTGCGATTTAACATTTCTGTATATTTTTGGATATTTTAGATATTGGTCTCTAAATAATCAGCATATTAGGCTGCCATTTGAGATGGCTTTTATATTTTCCCATATCATAATTAACAAGGGAAAATTGTCTTTAAGCCCTTGAGATTTAAAAGTAATCTGATTAGGTCTCTGGGTCCAAAGGACTTGTGAATAAACCTCTAGTACCAAGAATTCTTTTGTTTAAATCCTTACAGTATAATTTTAATATTAATTATCATAATGCTGTTTTGTTATTATCCACATTGTCCGTATCTCTCTCTTCTCCATCCTTCTCTTTCTCATAACCTTTTAACTTTTCATTCTCATATCTTCCTATATCCATCTTCAATTGATTTTTAACTAATCCAATATTTCAACAAATCAAATGTCTATCAACAACTTCCGTTAAGAAATAAAAAACTCTAATCTTTCTGGTTTTTTTTTTTTTTCTCTCTCTTCCTCCTTGGCAAAACAAAAGGGGGCATAATAAAAGTTATAATTTTGTTATAATTTTGATTTGATAGTTTTTGAGTGTTGAATATTTTTGAAAAAAAAAAATGCGGTTTAGAGTTTGGGGAGGAGGAATTATGATTTGACAAGGTTTTAAGAAAAAGGTGGGGGTGGAGGAAGGAGGAAGAAAATCAAGAAAAAACAAAAAATAAGATAAATATAGCGGTTTCATTGATAAATGTAATAGTTTTATAAATAGATATAGCAGTTTTACTATAAATGTAGCACTTTCTAGATAAATATAGTAGTTTTCATGTAAATATAGTAGTTTTACTATAAAATTGTTACTAGAAACTGTGTGTATTAGAGACGGAGTATTAGAGACTGTATAAAATTACACGGTGTCTAAAATCTTATCAGCGACCATATAAAATTATACGGTCGCTAATACACGGTCGTCAATACCAATCTCGTATTGGCGACCATTCTATGAGTATTGGTGACCGTATACTTACGGTCGCTAATACCATCGATCCGCGTCCTCCCTCGACTTGAAATCCCATCCATCCATTTCACTACAATCCAAATGCCCAAATCCTTCTCCCACTTCTCAAATCGAACCCCTGAATTTATAAAAAAAAAACCTCCCCCTCTCAAATTCAAACCCTCCCAATTCACCCATCAAATACCCGAACCCATCCCAGCGACCGTGCACAAGTCCACCGGTGGCAAGACGCCGCGCAAGTTCGTCCCAACCATGACGGCGTGAAGAAGCCCCACCGGTTCCAATTGCTATCGTGAATTGGGTCTTTTAGATTGAAATATTTGGGGTTTTTTATTGAATTGTAATTGATAGTTATAAGATTTTGATTTTTGGATGTAAATATTCCTTTTGGTATGGTATCAGTGTTTGAAATATTAATGAAATATTGGTTTAATTCTTGAATTATATGTTAAACATTGGATGTTATTTTATTTTAGGTGAATTATACATAAACATGGATGGATTCATATATATGTTAAGCTTATTACTCATTGCATATTTTAATTGATAATTATGATATTGTTAATACTAAATAATCATCAATTTTCTCTGTTGTTTTTTTCCATGTTGGAGTTTAAACGGTTGCTAATACATATTAACGACCGTTTAGATTCCGACGTGGACAGTCAATGTCTACGTATCAGCGACCGTCAGGGACGGTCGCTATTATGTATCAGTGACCGTACATATTGGCGACCGTTTTGTTATACGGTCGCTAATACCTTTATAATCGACTGACGTTTCAGCGACCGGTATTAGCGACCGTATACAATTTGAACGGTCGCTAATACATATTAGCGACGGTCATCGGTGTATTAGAGACCGTTTCGAACAATCTTTAATACGTACGGTACTGACTGGTGAATGCAGTAATTTATGAAATAATTGTAGTAGTTTCTATAAAAGATGGAGTTAAAAAGATCAGAAAATTAAATAAAGAAATTTTTTAAGTTTGGAGTTTCTAAAAAGTCCTTTTTATATAGGGAACTATCTAGGCCTATTTCTTCTTTTTGGACATAGGTCTTAAATACAATTTTCCCAGTTAACAATGATGTATTGCATTTTTGCAACTGGCGATACTTGGAGAAGAATATACGTCAGCAGAAAATAGGGAAAGGGAAAGAAAAAGTTGCTGACTGCAATAATTGGCACTTTAATGGATGGAGACATGCAGCAATAGGACTTCAATTTGGAATAAAGTTTCTCTTCATTGTGGAAGAGAGAGATAGGATATATGAGATAGAAAGTGAAGAAAAAAGTTTGAAAGGGGGAAAAATCTAAGGGATCCAGCTAGAGACTTGGGCATTCTTCTGTCTTTTGGCGAATAAAAAATCTTCCTTTTCAAAAAAATCTTCGTTTCCACAGTGTGGTTAGCAACAAATTTAAGTATCAAATTCTTGCAACATTTGTTGCAATCAAAATGGTTGCAAATTTGTGGATGATGATCATGGTCATAATTATGAATGCCAGATATACTTTTGTATACAGCCTACACAAATTCGCAATAAATATTGCATTTCATTTGGAAATAGATTTACAAACATGATATATATATATATCGGGGCTTTTATTTGCATGTAACAAGTGTCGCATGCAACATTTGTTACATATATGCGACACATTAATGTTGCACTTCTTTTTTATTAATCAATGCTCCTACAATAATGGATTGCCCCTACGGATTTAGATATAAAACTTCACCGTAGGTCCAAAGGCCGCATGTGCAAGTTTTTTCCCCTGAACATGCCCTTACAACAACAACAACAACAACTGAGCCTTTTATCCCAAGCATATGAGGTAGGCTACATGAACCAACATGAGAATCCCGCCAAGTCCAGCACATGAATCCTCCGCTGCCACTTACTCCTATCGAACAATGTACTTTCATGCCCTGAACATGCCCCTACGGAGTAAAATCATTTATCCCTACGGATTACTCCGTAAGGACATAATCTTTATTTAATTTATTGGTTTATAAAATAGAATACTTGCCCCTACGGATTAACCTGCAGGACCTGATAGATGCCCCTACGGATTAATCCGTAGGGGCAAGTTTCACCTTTGTTACTGAGTCCATAGGGATAAAATATTAGGTATCATGATATTTTGTCCTTACGGCTAACTGTGTAAGGGCAAACATTGCACCTACGGATTAATCCATAGGTGCAACAAAGAGCCCTACGAATTAATCCGTAGGGACAAAATATCAGGGTTTTTTTAAAAAAACAGGCTTCATGTTTTTTCCCCGTCTTGTGCACAATAATATATATATAACCAAATACAGAAATATTCATAATTAATATCTCATGCATAATACATAAAAGAAATAAACAAACAGAATACGATATCAATCTAAATCGTCGTGAACAAGCAAACAACCACCAATATCGTCCAAAATATATATAATATGTATCATATAAGTACATACATCATTAAAAATATAAAGAAGCTACCCTAGCTCGGTCAAGCTCCTCCACCTCTGATAATCGCCGTAATCTGACGCATCTGCTCCTCGGTGCAGTCCTGAGTAGTCAAAAACTCGACTAATGAAGGATCAGACTGTGCGGGAGTTTGAGCGGGCTGTGGAGCTGCAGGAGTGGTCTGCGCAACCGCAGCCGAGATAGTGGCTTGCAGAGCCACAGCCGAAAGAGATGCATATGGAGCCGCAGCCGAAATAGCCTGTCGCATCTGTTAAATTTTGTGTGTAATAAACGAGTAAGAACGGTGTATTAGATTATAATCGAATTCGTATCGTTATCAGGTTATTGCGAAACCCCAATCTAAGAATACTTAGGGACTTATGCCTCGTTTGGGTATCTAATTTGGAAAACCGTAGTTTATTTTAATTAGATAGTTTTATATAAGTATGATTAATCAAAACTAAGTTTACAACCAAGTAAGCTCAGGCTACTAATATTGCATATATTACTATCTATAATGTGATATAATATTTTACTATTAAGTAATATACGTACCAATATTTTCTTCAACTCCTCGACTGTGGTTTTCAAGACGGCAATATCATGCTCCAGACGTCGCTCACGAGGGGTAGGGGAAGTAACCGCCGGATTGGAGACCAACCTTACCCCCAGCCTCTCTCCCAACCTCCATGGTGCCCTCTGTGTGCGGTGTTTAGGACTGGGGTCAGTAGCATCGGATCGATCTGTCTACTAAAATCGATCCCCAATACCTCCGCCTGCTCCACCACCCGCTCCTACATCCACATTAACCATTAAAAATATAAGTATATCATTTAAATTTTAATTTATCAAAACAAAAATTTCATTCGAATTAGAATAAATATTAACACTTACGCAATACTCCTGGACAGCGGTGTCGGGGAATCGAAGCTCGCCTGTGGGGGAATCTGTCGAGGTGCCGTGGACGGCAAGATACGTGGTCAGCACACTCGGTGTCCCATCCTGCGCCAGGGTCTGAGCTCTCTGCAATTCGCCAAAAATTTACATATATTATAAAATAACTCTTAATATTACATTATATCAAAATAGATCTATTGTAATTTATTAATGCCTCCATGGCACGAATAATGTTTCTTGAGCCACCTGTATAAGTGGGGCGAACCCTCTTCGCCGACTTCCTATTCTCCTTATTTTGATCAGCCTGTTTTTGCTCAACATATTCAGATTTAGTTTTCTAATTAAGCAACAAAAAAAAAATAAATTATATACTAAACAATGTGTAATGACTCTGAATTTACTGTATGAATTTTTTTTTAATTTAATGTACAAAAAGGAGTTTTGCAAGCCTGGGTACAATTTAAAAGTTTACTTTTGTTTAAAAACAGCAAGAAATAATTTGTAGCTCATTGGTAAAATCTTGCACTGCTGTGACGTAGCCCCTATGTTTGAATCCCCTCAGACACATTATATTTTTTCTGATTTTTCTTTTAAACTTTTTGGAAACTCAAAAGTTTACACGTGCACTGCACATAGAAATGAAAAGTCAAAGAAAACTAACATGTGCAAAATGTTGTGTATACTGAAGTGAACACGTGGCCAAGATCCAACGACTCCCCTCCACCATTGGACCAGCAAGATTGCCTTGATAGCCGGCGTCGACGGGCCCCCGTAGGTGAAAAGTCCTTGTGCTTTGCCCACATGACTTTTCCCCTACCCCCATCATTCCTGCACTGTTTGATTACTCTGAAATTAAATAGAGACTTCAATTTCACCTTAAAATCAAATTTAAATGTATTTTAATTCATTTTTTCAATTGCAAAACCCTAATTTCACACTATAAATACTAGCCCATGCCCTAGCCCTTTCTCATTCTGAAAATTCTAGCAAAAACTATCACATTTTCTCAAGTATAAGAAGAGTACAAGTGGAGTTAGCCAACGACCAACTTTCGGCGAGGAATTGAGGCAATTCCGGCGACCCCGTGACACCACGACGACTACCCCCTCTCCTTATACCTTCTCTTTATCCATCTAGCTTGTAAGTCCCTCCCTATTCTTCTCTTTCTTCTTATAAAGTTATTTGTTTCAAAATATATCGGTAAGTAGAGTTAACACCGACCTTTTATTCTAAACCTAAAAATTTCACTATTTCTTCCATAGCTTTCATTCAAATTCTTACCCTATTTTTGTAATCATATAACTAATGTTTAGAACAACTTTCACTCAAAAATATCATGAAATATAACTTTAAATCAACTTTTACATTAAAATACCATTAATTTTGTATCTACCATATTTAATTATTTTGCTTAATCATACTTTTAGAAAACCTCACGGGGTAATGACCTACCCCTCACAAACACACATAGTTTCCATAGAATGATACTCTTTTAGCATATTCTTGGTTACAATTACAATATTTCATCAAAATACCATGTACTATAAAAACCCGGTTTTCTTTTAAATTGTATTATCAAACTCTTTGCAATATGCCTCTACAACCCATTTGGGGAACTCGCTTTTTGATGGTGCGGATTATCGCACATCCTAGGGCTAGTAGAGCGAGATGCAGATCTCCTCACGGAGCATTTAGTTTCGAAATATTTTTAATACGATTTTTTAGAAAAACGAAACTTTCTATTTAATAATAAAATTAATTTTTAATAATTATATAAATATTATTAAATCACATATTTTCAAGATATAATAAAATTCCATGTTTTCTAAAAAGTAAAATAATAACAAGTTTCATCAAAATATCTTCAAGTTATCCAAAAGTCAAGTTTTACAGTAAAATATCTTGAACTATCCAAGCTAAACTATTATCACTAAAATACTTCACATTCTTAAAATTCACAATTATGAAAACCCTAAATAAATTTTGAAAGCATATAAAATATTTTTCATAAAACCCCCTCGAGTTATATAAAATTACATTTAAAGACTTTAGTAAATATAGGTTTAAGCGGGATCAATTCTCTTGAGCCTCAGGGAGCCGGAGAAAGTGAGTGCTTGCCTATTTAAGATAGAAAAACTTAACGGAGTTATCAATGGTAATTGTCTTGGAAAAAAACACAAATTCTGCCGTCCATGTGCAGCAGTTACCGATAACACCCGAATCTAACTCAGAATCCAAATCAGTTTAAAGTGTCTGATTCAAATCTGAGTCTAACTCAAATCAGAATACAATTCAAACATGAATATAAACTCTAACATGTATACTTGAACCTGAACTTGAATACTAGAACAATATCAACATGCAAACATGACATGACTTGACCGAACCATGGCTATATCGTGACTTGATTACATGCCTACTTGTTTACATCCTGAACCTGATTACATGAACAACTTGTATCTATGGTCTCGGCAAGTCTGATAACTAATCTATGCAACACATTATGGGGTTAAAGAGGTAGATTGGTACAGAACGTATTAAAAGTGTCACGATGATGGACACTAAAAGACACCTACATGAACTCTTGTGCCGTTATCCCGTGGGTTTTGACGGGACCTTGTACTTACATGTTACCATAGTCCACGGGATAGTTGGACTCTTTTTGTATACACTGATACGTTCTGTACCAAGTTACAGACAACTATGTTAGAATAATAAACCGATATCTGTATAACCTAACAGTTTCCTTCCACATTACTTGTTGTATTCTTTCTTTTCTTTTGGGACTTACCGAGCGCTAGTTCGCTAACGACATTCCTATTTTTTTGTTTCTTTGGAATGTTCGTTAGGAGGATCGGACCCTCAGGAGACTGAGCCCAGCCAGGAGTACTTGGAGCAAATTGAGGCACATCCATACCACTAGCTTACTTGTACTTACCTTCCAGTTTGAATGCCATTATTTAGGCATTGCTTTTATCATTGTATCTTTCCTTTTCAAATCAGTTGTATTGTAAAGATGAATGTTAATAAAAATTGTTGTTTACATTAAATCTCTTGTCTTTTCTTATGCATTATATATATATTGCTTATTTACACTTAACGTGTTTACACTTGAGTAAATACGTCGCGTGCTCGTCACGTCTCCTTCCTCGTACACTGGGAAGCGGGACGTGACAGGTTTTGTCGATGGCCCATGCAGGTCAGTTCTGCATGGAATCCTAAGCAATATATCATAAGAATAATAAGAATCAGTAACTATACATTCTTTACATTTCAAATTCCTTGAATCTATCCTAACCTTTCTTTTTCTATCAAGGTCATGTATTCACCAAACAACACGAGTACCCACGTCAATGGAAATACTTTACCTCCTACTCTACCACCACCGCCTACCGTTGCAGCTCCCATCAACGAGCAAACGGTATTGCTTGAGGCGATTAAGAGCCTTTTAGAGGGTCAGCATCAGCAGACTGCTATTCTCATGCATCGCCCAGAGGTCGAGACACCCGGAGTCAAACAATTCCGGGTATTGCACCCGAAACATTTATCTGGGAAAGAGAGCCCACTAGAAGCAAAGGAATGGCCTCAGTCTATCGAGGATGATCTGGCAACAGCACAAGTGCCAGAGGTTGCTTAGGTGAGAGTTGCGAAGATGCAACTGACAGATAACGCCAGAGTCTGATGGAAGGCTGAAGAAAATCGACTCGCCCAACCGATTAAATGGAGGACATTTCGCGATATGTTCGACGCGAAATATTTCCCTTAGACTGCCCAATTCGACATGGAACAACATTTCATCCACTTACAGTAAGGTTCAGTGTGGAACAAATCTGTGGATGAATATGATGCTGAGTTTACCATACTTAGCAGGTAAGATATGTCTTAATATTTAATTTTCTGATATCACATACTACACTGCTAACACAAGGTATAGCAAGTTCACGGTACACCTGATCCCGACTGCTGAGATCCGGGCTCGACGATTTCAGTAAGGGTTGGACCCAGAAATTCAAGCTGCACTAGCTACAGGGGATTTCCCAACCCATGATCTTGCTCTGAAGGCTGCCCGACGCTATGAGGCAGTGGTGAAGAAGAAGGGCAGACCTCAGACCGCCGATGTGAAACACCATGCTACTCAGATGGCAGGAGGAGCCTCTTTCAGGCCACCTTTTGCACCTAGGAGACCGGGAGTAACTTTTAACCGGCTCAGTCCAGACTTTTGCTTCTACTGCAAGAGGAATGGACACTTGGTGAAGGATTGCAGGCGTGAAAATGGCCCGTGCTTAGTTTTTGGCGCATTCACTCACGCCATTGGAGCTTGTCCACATCGTCTCAACCCAGCTCCTGTACCCCGACCAGCAATCACTTTTCCGCGGCGACCAGCTATTCAGGTTCCTGCACCTCGTCTTGCTTTCCCTACTCCACATTCATGTGGACCTCCTACACAGCCTCCTCATCAGTTCCATCAGGCCCATAGGAACATGCCTCAAGGACAGAGGTACGTGCCCCAAGGACAGAGAAATGTGCCTCCAGCAAGAAGGAATGTACCCCGGCGTCAGGCTTTCACCATGACCGTTGAGAAAGCCGAAGCCACTGGCCAATTTATCACTGGTAATTCCTAATCCTTTTATCTTTTCAATCCTTGTATATCTCTATATTTTTCCCTGTATCTAAACCAACCTCACACAATTTTGGTACTATACTAGTAACCACTCTTCCTACACTAGCACTGTTCGACACTGGAGCGTCACACTGCTTCATGTCGCAAAGATTTGTGAGAACACATGCGATTCCTGTGAAACCACTCATTTCAAGCTGGAATGTAAGTTCTGGGAATGGAGTTTTGAAGGCAGCTATGGGATTGGATCAGTGTCTAATTGTAGTTTGCGGACGAGAATTTTACATGAATTTCAAAGTACCAGACATTCCAAATTTCAATGTTGTGTTGGGAATGGACTGGCTGGGAGTTTTCTATGCTACGATTGACTGGCGTCAAAGGAGGGTAGTATTTGAGATACCAGATCACCCAGTCTTTTACTTCAAGAGTGGAGACAGAACTTTGGAGCCAGGAATCTTCCGTGCCAAGCCGAAGGATGCAGAAGTATTTACTTTACCGGTGGAAGAAGAAAATCTAGAGGCAGTTCGAGAGTTCGAGAATGTGTTTCCTGAAGATATAACAGATTTGCCTCCCGATCGAGCTCTTGAATTCAGCATTGACTTACTACTTGGTGCACAACCGGTGATCAAAGCTCCATACCGATTAAGCCCTGAAGGATTGAAAGAGATCCGTACTCAGTTGGACGAACTTCTGCAGAAAGGTTGGATTCGTCCTAATACTTCAAGTTGGGGATCTCCAGTTTTGCTTGTGAAGAAGAAAGAAGGTTCATACAGAATGTGTATAGATTATCGAGCTATGAATGAAGTGACGATAAAGAACAAGTATCCACTACCGCGTATCGATGATATATTCGATCAGCTAAGTGGGTCTTGTGTATTTTCAAAGCTAGATCTTCGTTCGGGTTATCATCAGATGAAGGTCAAAGAGTGATATTCCGAAAACGGCGTTCAGGACTCGCTATGGTCATTACGAATATCTTGTGATGCCATTTGGAGTGACCAATGCACCTGCTATATTTATGAATCTGATGAACTAAGTTTTCCGAGAGTACTTAGACAGGTTCGTTGTTATTTTCATTGACGACATCCTGGCGTGTTCAAAGAATTGGAAAGAGTTTGCTTATTGTTCTGGAGACATTACGACAGCATCAACTCTATGCCAAGTACAGCAAGTGCGAATTTTGGCTAGATCAAGTCGGATTTCTTGGAAACATTGTTTCAGGCGAAGGAATCTTAGTGGATCCATCTAAAGTGGCAGCTGTCAGCGAATGGCCGACACCAAAGACGGTGAAGGATATTCGAAGTTTCTTGGGTTTAGTAGGATACTACTGAAAATTCATTGAAGGTTTCTCGTAAATTGCAGCACCCCTGACCAAGCTCACACGTAAAGATGAAGCATTCGTGTGGTTAGAAGCATGTGAACAAGTTTTTATAGAACTCAAGTCGAGGTTAACTTCTGCTCTTGGATATTAGGGGCAGAGACTACTTGATCAAGACTGAGTAGATTACACAACAAAGGGCAGTAAGTGGGTAATCAAAGAACCGCTTCCTATTCTTGTAATATCGGACCAAACTGGAGGATTTGTTATGCATTGAGATACATCCGGTAAGAGATTAGGATGTGTTCTACACCAGCATGGAAAGGTTGCAGCTTTTGCATCAAGACAACTGAAAGTTCATGAGCGCAATTATCCAACACATGACTTGGAGTTGGCAGCCGTTATCTTTGCATTTAAGATTTGGCGCCACTATCTTCTTGAAGAATGAGTGGATATATACACTGACCATAAGAGTCTGAAGTATGTATTTACTTAGAAAGAGTTAAACATGCGGCAGAGAAGATAGTTAGAACTTATGGCGGACATTGACATCAACCTACAGTATCATTCAGGGAAGGTGAATGTAGTTCCTGATGCACTTAGCCGTCAGCCATTATCAATGGATCTCACCGCCCAGTGGAAGCTGCAGCAAGAATTGCACGGGATTAAGATCGAGGTAGTTATGCCAGGTATTGCTTTAGAGTTGATGAACTTACAAGTTCAGTCTACTATTGTCAATCAGATCAAGACAGCTCAAGCAAATGATGTCAAGCTGCAAAAGATCTGAGAACAAGTAGAAAATGGACTTCGAACAGACTTCATCATCTACGAAGACGGATCCTTGAGATATGGAAGTAGATTGTGTGTACCATAAGGTCCTGTTCGAGAAGAGTTGATGAAAGAAGCTCATAGCTCTCTATACTCAGTACATCCCGGTGGTACCAAAATGTATAAGGATCTACGGCAATACTACTGGTGGCATGAAATGAAGCGTGAAGTACCCAGAAGCGTAGCCAAGTGCTTGGTGTGTCAGCAAGTAAAGGCTGAATATCACAGGATTGCTGGTTTATTTCAACCGTTACCTATCCCAGAATGGAAATGGCAGCACATTACTATGGACTTCGTGACTGCTCTTCCTCGTAGCACGAAAGGTAACGACGCAGTATGGGTTATTGTGGATCGACTCGCTTAGTCGGCACATTTCGTCCCATTTCGAGTTAGTCAATCTATCGAGACGTAAGCAAAGAAGTACGTCGAGGTAAGCATGAATCTAAAGTAAGATTTAACCTCAAAGTGTACTATTTTTGATACCCATAAACTCATGCAGGAGATCGTGAGGTTACATGATGTACCGGTTTGCATTGTCTCCTATCGTGACACCAGATTCCGATTACAGTTTTGGCAGAGTCTGCAAGCTAGCCTAGGAACGAGTCTGAACTTCAGCACGGCTTACCATCCACAAACGGACGGATAGTCTGAGCGAATAATTCAGATTCCGAAGGACATGCTAAGAGCTTGTATGTTATATTTCGGAGGTTCATGAGAAGATCACCTACACCTTGTGGAGTTTTCAGACAACAACAGCTATCAGGCGAGTATTGGAATAACACCATTTGCAGCTCTCTATGGAAGGAAGTGTCATTCACCACTAAGTTGGGACAACATCAGAGATCATGAACTTCTTGGACCAGAGATGTCATGGCAATTGTGGACGTAGTTCGCACCATCAGGGAAAGAATGCACATAGTCCAAGACCGACAGAAGCATTGGGCCGATGCAAAGTGTCAACATCTGGAGTTCCAACCTGGAGATCATGTTTTCTTAAAAATCTCTCCAAACCGAGGAGTAATCCGGTTTGGCAAGAGGGATAAGCTCAGTCCGAGATATACAGGACCGTTCGACATACTCGAATGAGTTGGAGAAGTGGCATACCGTTTGGCACTACCACCCTCATTGGAAGGAGTGCACAACGTGTTCCACATATTCCAACTCCGAAGGTATGTGAGTGACCCCAGCCACATCCTTGATCACTCCGAGCTCACTGTACAAACAGATTTATCTTGTGAGCAACAGCTCGTTGAGATCCTAGACTAAAGAATAAAGTCACTGAGGAACAAGGAAGTAAACTTGGTCCGAGTGATGTGGAGAAAAAATTCGCCAGGAGAATCAACGTGGGAATGAGAAGTCGACATGCGTGCAAGATAACCTCACTTGTTTGTAAATTAGTCCTTATGTAATTGTAAATTTCGAGAACGGAATTTTTTATAAGGATGGTAGAATGTAATGACTCTGAATATACTGTACGAATTTTTTCAATTTAATGTACAGAAAGGAGTTTTGCAAGCCTGAGTACAATTTAAAAGTTTATTTTTATTTAAGAACAGCAAGAAATAACTTGTATCTTATTGGTAAAGACTTGCACTGCTGTGACGTAGCCCTGTATTCGAATCCCCTCAGACACATTATATTTTTTTCTCATTTTTCTTTTAAACTTTTTAGAACCCCAAAAGTTTACACATGCACTGCACATAGAAATAAAAAGTCAGAGAAAACTAATAAGTGCAAAATGTTGTGTATACTGAAGTGAACACGTGGCCAAGATCCAACAACTCCCCTCCACTATTGGACCGACGAGATTGCCTTGATGGCCGGCGCCGATAGGCCCCCGTAGGTGAAAAGTCCCCGTGCTTTGCCTACATGACTCTTCCCCTACCCCCATCACCCCTGCACTATTTGATTACTCTGAAATTAAATAGAGACTTCAATTTCACCTTAAAATCAAATTTAAATGCATTTTAATTCATTCTTTCAATTCCAAAACCATAATTTCAAACTATAAATACTAGTTCATGCCCTAGCCCTTCCTTATTCTGAAAATTCTAGCCAAAACTATCACATTTTCTCAAGTACAAGAAGAGTACAAGTGGAGTTAGCCAATGACCAACTTCCGGCGAGGAATCGAGCCAATTCCGGCGACCCCACGACGCCACGGCGACTACCCCTCTCCTTCTATCTCCTCTTCATCCATTTAGCTTGTAAGTCCCTCCCCATTCTTCTCTTTCTTCTTAAAATGTTCTTTGTTTCAAAACATGTCTGTCACGCCCCGCTTCCCAGAGTACGCAAGATTGGGCACGTGACATAGCCAACCATGCTACCTGTGGGTAGGAAGTATCCATCCACAGTCACATTACGGCTGTAAAGATATCAAGAACAAGATAAATAAACTAATCTAACACATGTCCAAATCCATAATAACAAGAGTCAATGAACAATAAGTACGGAAGCAAATGATCCAATACAATAAATAAATAGTACGTCCCATAATGCGGGCTCACATCTGGAAATGAAATGAAATAAATGAACTAATCACTATAGAACTCACAGATCAGCCTGCTGGCTGAAGTACTCCTGCTCGGTCGTCGACAGTGGTAAAGAATCTGGGCCATGCAAAACCCAGACGTCAGCACGTCATGTCAACCAGTAATATAATATGAACATGGTAATAAGCAATGCAGGGATGAACATGAATAAAACAATAATATGAAATAACAGTGCAGGGTAGTGTGCAGTGGGTAACTATACTGTTCTATCGGGTTTCTATTCTAAAGTCTTTGAAATCAATTGATGACCCGTCGATGTAACTCAATAGTATCCCGTGCATGCCCGGGACCACGGTCAAGACCCTCGGGGCTGATCCGAGACGTGCCGCTAGGCAGTAACAAGTAGCAGGATGGACGAGTGATGTCAGCATCATCACTCCCGGACTGGCCAAGACCGTAAGACTGATCAGAACATGTATCGAACTGTTGAGTTACAAGTCGGTTTCACCTTTGATTTTCCCATACCCCCAAGTTATGTATGTCAGGTCAGGTATTCAGTAATCAAGAACTAATGCCAACACAGGATCAGGTAACAGCAGGTTTGTCTGGATAGACAACAAGAATGGTCCATGAGGACCCCAAGTCAGGTTTGTTGGCATTAGGCATGAGATCAGGTAACAAGTCAGGTCATGGTACAACAGGTTGAGTTGGTAGTAAAGGGTACCATGTCCGGTGCATCGGTATGTATATATATGTCATGTGTAGCAAGGTCAGGTCAATATGTAATGCAATCGAAGGTGTGCTCACAACAGGTGTATAGTCGAATAAGGAACAACAGCAGGAAATAAAGTAAACAGCAATAATAGTTCATTTAATCACAATGGTGCAGTTGTGTTATATTAACAGGTTCGAGCACCCGTGGGGTGCAATAATCACAAGGTAGTGCAATATCATTAACAGAAAGCAATGAAGATATATGTGTACAATTATTGTCCTTTAAATAGCAAAATGATTAACTGGTAGTTTCGTTATTAGGGTTACAGTGGCAAAATACGGTTTAGGTTGCAGTATCATGATATATATCATATTCCGTCCAAATGAGAAAAGTAACTATATTTAGTTAACAATGCAAGTTTTATGAGTCAAGCACACTTAATTAGGATAACATAGTATGTAGCAAGTAATACTTGCCTCGACGGTTTCGCAAACCGGAAAACACGAATGTAACGTCGGCGGAAAACACGCGACGGATGCACGGGTCACGGATCGAGTCCAAACAACGAACAGCAGGGCCACACGGACTGGAGTACTTCGCTGGAGAGTCGGGTCAAGTCGTCGGCACGGCCGGAATCCGGCGAAATGTCAAACAACGACGAAGTTAGCAAAATACAACACATGGACACGAATGACCAGTGAGGGGTTAACACGCAGGGAGGAAGTAAAGAGATGCTTACAGGGATGGCACGGGTGTCAACCGCGACGAGTTTGACGGCGATGGGGCGCCGGCGAAGCAGCGGCAGCGGCAGTCCTGGCTGTCGGTTGCAAGAAGAGGAGGGATGGTGAGGAGGGGAGGAACTGGCTTGGTCTGGATCGTAGGGGGAAGATGAGGTGGTCGGCGGTGCATTGGCGACGACGACGAGAGTCGACGGCGCGATCTCCGGCGAACTAGGGTTTGGTGCTAGGGTTAGGCTCGGGTTCAATGACTGCAGTCCGGCAAGGAAAGAAGGAAGACGGTGAAGAGGTCGGGACGAGGGTGAAGGGAGGAAGTCGACGTCGTCGGCGATGGGAGGCGGCGGCGACAGCAGCACAGCGTGCAGGTGGCGGTGGCGTTGGGTGCAGGCGCTGAAGGAGGGAGAAGGGAGGAACGGGGTGCGGTCGAGGCTGTGGAGGCGAGGATGAAGGTGGTGGTCTCGTCGGCGCGGGGACTGCGGCGGCGACGGCGACGAGGTGGCTGGGGTTTGCTGCGGTGGGATTCGAGGGTTTCTCGTGAAGACGAGGATGAGGAATCGTGGGAAAAATATAAAATAGAGAGAGAGAGAGGGTTATAGGAGAGAGGGAGAGAGAGATTTTAGGGGAGAGAGAGAGAGATTAGAGAGAGATAGAGAGGCGGAGAGAGAGAGAGAGAGAGTTGGAGGGGCCCACGAGAGATTTAGCCTCGTGATTGGCTGAGAAACGAAAAGAGATTGAAAATAAAGATTTAAAAAAGATTTAAACGTTATATTAGGTAACAGAAGTATATATATTATATAGTTTAGATTATTAAATTTAAATGGGTATTTCGGCGCTAAATGAAACATTTCCAAATTGCGCCCGGATTGCGCCCAAATATTTGAAATTCAAATAATAGGATTTTAAGCGGTTTCCAAATTTTAAAATGAGATGTTTTATGATTAAAATGCATGCCCCTAACTCGAACACTTGCACGCGCGCGTAGCCGTCCAAACTCACCCGTTTCACCGAACGGGATGAAATCTCGACGCGCGGACGTTACCACGTGACTAGTGGTGACGAGTAGGCCAATACGGATACTTTTAATTTCATTTTAGGTGTTAAAATTTGTTATAGGCAAAAATGACTTAGCCGGTTAAAATTTAGCAACAATCACCAAACAAGCAAGATAATTGAAATGAGCAATATCTAACACTCAACTAGTAACAGAAATAGTACTATTGGGCTCGGGCGTTACAATGTCGGTAAGTGGGGTTAACACCGACCTTTTATTCTAAACCTAAAAATTTCACTATTTCTTCCATATCTTTCATTCAAATTCTTACCCTATATTTGTAATCATATAACTAATGTTTAGAATAACTTTCACTCTAAAATATCATGAACCATAAATTTAAATCAAGTTTTACATTAAAATACCATTAACTTTGTATCTACCATATTTAATTATTTTGCTTAATCATACTTTTAGAAAACCTCACGGAGTAATGACCTACCCCTCACAAACACACATGGTTTCCATAGCACGATACTCTTTTAGCATATTCTTGGTTACAATTATAATATTTCATCAAAATACCATGTACTATAAAAACCCGGTTTTCTTTTGAATTGTATTATCAAAACTCTTTGCAAATATTCCTCTACAACCCATTTGGGAAACCCACTATTGGATGGTGCGGATTATCGCACATCCTAGGGCTAGTAAAGCGAGATGCAGACCTTCTCATGGAGCATTCGGTCTCGAAAGATTTTTAATACGATTTTTTAGAAACTTCTATTTAATAATAAAATTAATTTTTAATAATTATATAATATTATTAAACCACATATTTTGAAGATATAATAAAATTTCATGTTTTCTAAAAAATAAAAGAATGACAAGTTTCATCAAAATACTTTCAAGTTATCCAAAAGTCAAGCTTTACAGTAAAATACCTTGAACTATCCAAGCTAAACTATTATCACTAAAATACTTCACATTCTTAAAATTCACAATTATGGAAACCCTAAATAATATAAATAAATACTCGAGATTTATTTTTAAAGTATATAAAATATTTTTCATAAAACCCCCTTGAGTTATATAAAATTACATTTAAGGACTTTAGTAAATATAGGTTTAAGCGGGATCAATTCTCTTGAGCCTCAAGGAGCCGGAGAAAGTGAGTGCTTGCCTATTTAAGGTAGAAAAACTTAACAAAGTTATCAATGGTAATTGTCTTGGAAAAATACGCAAATCCTGCCGTCCATGTGCAGCAGTTATCGATAACACCCGAACTTAACTCAGGATCCAAATCAATTTAAAGTGCCTGACTCAAGTCTGAATCTAACTCAAATCAGAATACAATTCAAACATGAATACAAACTCTAACATGTATACTTGAATCTGAATCTGAATACTAGAACAATATCAACATGCAAATATGACTTGACTTGACCGAACCATGGCTATATCGTGACTTTAATTACATGCCTACTTGTTTACATCCTGAACCCGATTACATGAACAACTTGTATCCATGGTCTCGGCAAGTCTGATAATTAATCTATGCAACACATTACGGGGTTAAAGGGGTAGATTGGTACGGAATGTATTAAAAGTGTCACGATGATGGACACTAAAACACACCTACTTGAACTCTCGTGCGGTTGTTCCATGGATTTTGACGGGGCCTTGTACTTACATGTTACCATAGTCCACGGGATAGTTGGACTCCTCTCGTATACACTGATACCTTCTGTACCAAGTTACAAACAACTACGTTAGAATAATAAACTGATATCTGTATAACTTAATAGTTTCCTTCCATATTACTTGTTGTATTCTTTCCTTTCTTTTAGGACTTACCGAGCGCTAGTTCACTGACGACATTCCTGTCTCTTTATTTCTTTGGAATGTTTATCAGGAGGACCGGACCTTCGGGAGACCAAGCCCAGCCAGGAGTACTTGGAGTAGATTGAGGCACAACCAGACTACTAGCTTACTTGTACTTACCTTCCAGTTTGAATATCATTGTTTAAGAATTGTTTTTATCATTGTATTTTTCCTTTTCAAATCAGTTGTATTGTAAAGATGAATGTTAATAAAATTTGTTATTTACATTATATCTCTTGTCTTTTCTTGTGCATTATATATATTGCTTATTTACGCTTAACGTGTTTACTTCTGAGTAAATACGTCGCGTGCCCATCACGTCTCCTTCCTCGTACACTGGGAAGCGGGGTGTGACACAATGAATTATATTTAAAGCACAAACCTGTTTGTGCTGAGAGTCGTAATATTGTCACAAGAGAGACCATGTATCTACATCGACTCTCGCAAAGGCCGGAGTATGTAGGAGAACCGCTCTCTCTGCCTCGTTTGCCACCCATACCAAATAGCAGTCGATCTTCAGCTCATTCCTATTGTATCGGACCTTTGATTGCATGTTCTTCATCAGGCCCAGGTACAGAGCGTGAAGATCGAGCACTCTCTCTGGATGATTAGGGTCGGCTACATGCTGAAAGACATAATCCAACTGCAAATACAAAAAAATAATGTATTTAGCCCGTAAGTGTTAAATAATAATAAATATATTGGATAAGTCAAATGAAAATATATTAACACCGGAGCCTAATCTCAGAAGATGGCAAATGAGCGCCGGTGCTGATCGCCCCACTCAACGTGAAGTGGATACTTCTTTTGGATGCGGCTCTCATCCCCCATATACCGGCCGAATCTCTCAGCATAATCGCCAGTATAGCGATTATCGGGGGTAAAGAAGAGGGGGAATGGTGCCTCCTCCCAGCTCTATCAGGTCTCAGCCTGTGGGACTGATTCGGCCCTCGAGTCCCCCTCTCGGGATGGGGTTGTCCTGCATCTACAAGAAATATCAAGACAAGCAATATTAAGACAAAGTGGTATTAAGAAATCAAGGATTAACGATAATTGAAGTGCGATATATACCTTCGGTGACAGCAACACGAGCCTGGGCCCGGACAGCAGCACGAGCGGGACGATAGTTCCTCCGGTGAGGAACAGCCGATGACCCTGACGTGGACGCATCCCCTCCAACTAGAAAATAAACATTGACGATAAAATTACATGAAGTTCATGTTTATTCTTAAAGGATATGTAAAATGAATAAATATTTTATATTTATTCATACTAACCTACAGACTGAATGGAGGGTACGGAAGTGGCGGAAGTGGCCTCTACGCCAGATATGGATGCACCACCTATAATTAGACAATTAAAAATAGATTATATAAGTAATTGCAAAAAGAATGTGTATATCAATAATATAACATTCTAAATCAATATACATGCAATATAGGATATATAAACATACCCGCAGGTGCGGTGGTGGCCTCTGCCCGAGATGTGGAGGCACCACCTATAGCTAGACAATCAAAAAATGATTGTCCAATTAAGAGAAAAAAGAATGTGTGTATATTTATGATATAACATTTTAAATCAATATGCATGCACTATAAGATATATAAACATACCTGCAGGTGCGGTAGTGGCATCTGCCTCTGATGTGGACGCACCACCAACAGCTAGACAATTAAACATTGACTATATAAGTAATTTTGAAATAAATATGCATGTATATCTATAATATTACATTCAAAATGAATATGCGTGCAATATACCTAGAGGGGTGGCAAAGTCCACACGGAAAGAGTCATCCGAAGGGGATACCGATTGGGGTGCAAGACCGGCCCTCTGAAGCTCCTTACGCAGCTCTCCGGATGGCAGAACCGCTCTGCCTCTGCCGCTGCCGCGTCTGGTGCTCCTGCTGCCCTTCGCTGCTCCGGTCGTTGTCATCAAACCTAGATAAGAATACAATCATTACATATACATGCAATATATGTATAGATCGTAAAAATGTGAAGTAATAATATAACATTACTGATAACCTTTTTCGTGAACACATTAGACATATCTATTTGGATTTCATCATCGATATCATTTCTAACCCACGTAACTTCACGATCAGCTGATGACAACCCGTCTTTTGAAACAGACGGTCGGAGCACTCTAAGTCTTCTCTCCTCTTCATCCTCATCGCTGTCCTCCATATGATCCTTGAATTCTGGGATATCGTAAACATCTCTGGGTTTCCAACGGCATACGACACTCCATCCCAGACGCTTCAAGCACTGTGAGTAGTATACTTGGAACGCTGTTCACCGCCGAAAACAGAGACGAAATCGGGATGGACCGTCTTGCCTAAATTTGGGGGCAGATGCTATTTGGATTTATCCGTCTACTTCTCCGAAAATGCCATGTTGATTTATGGCACCGTATATCGGACGTTTGGACGGATGCGGCCGTTGTAGCAGACTTCGTCAGATTTCCCCTCATTTATGAGGGGTTTTTTGATTGTGGGGACGCTCTTCCCTGCAGGCGCAAGCCCCTGCAGTTAATTACGTTATCACATCGCGATAACCACTTTCTCCTGCTCCGGAAGTTCACTTAGTGTCATGTGTGTTTGTTTTATTTTTTTTCGTTGCCCGTGGATTGTATACGGAGACTAATTTGTGCCGTCGTCCATAGGTCGTGGATTATTCCAAATCTATATATCTTAGATTTGGGTTTGGGTTGATTTAAGGATCGTTGATCTGCTTTGAGATCAAGATCGACTTAAATGTATACAAGCATTTGGGTTCTGCCCCTTGTCTTTATTGCCTCTCCTTTCATGTAAGTGCTAAGCACTTAGTTCCCATAGCGATCACGTGTAAAACACGTGAGACGCGTCAAATAGGGAAATGCCCTTTTATTTTCCCTTTCTTTTACAGAAGTGCTAAGCACTTGATTGAGGGTAGCGTGCAAAACACATGACTGTCTTAACACGTGATGCAGTCTCGGCCGTTTTCTTTTGCTTATTAGAAACACTCACGTGGAGAACACCTAAAGTCTAGTTAAACATTATAACGAATCACCATGCTATTCTTCTGTGGTTCTTAGGAATCAAGTTCTCCTTTTATTTCTTTGCAAGAATTAAATTCTTCTTACAGGGTTAAACCCTAGTTTTTTAGAGGAATTAAATTCCCATATGTGTTTTTTTGTAAGAGTTAAACTCTCTGAACTCAGTTCTTTCCCCTAGGCTTTGAATCTGCATAACAGAATCTTCCCGATGAGAATTAAATTCTCAACTTGTGGAGAGATCTGCTTCTTCAGATCTCAACCAGAGAAAGAACTAAGTTCTTATATGAAGGGTTAAACCCTTAGAGAGGCGAAGGAGAGATAAAATAATCTCTGTGTTTTCTCTTTCCCTAGGGTTTTTTAGGAGGGGGTTCTTCTTCTTTGAGAGAATTAAATTCTCTCTGTATTCTTCTTCCCCTCTCTTCCTGTGTGTGTCTTTCCTCCTCTCCTCCCTCCTATTTATACGAGAAGAACAAGAATCAATTTGTTAAGAGAATCCCTCATTGAGAGATCATGATTGATTTCATGATCTTTTAGATCAATCGGTGAATTTTATTCACCGTTGGATTTTTAATCCAAAGGCTCTCTGTGTAACAGAGAAGATTTCTTGTTTGTTTAACAAGATTATGAATATCTTGTTAGTTTTAACAAGATTAGAATTTTATTCTATCATATCTTTTTAGTTTAACAAGATCAAAAATAAATTTTCTTAATATAGAATTTAATTCTATCATATGATTTAATTGGTGATATTTTATCACTATCGGATTTTAAATCCAGGATTTTCTGTTAGAGAAAGATCTTTCCATATTAGAATGATCAGGGAAAATATTTTCCAAATAGGATTTAATTTTATCACATAGAATTTAATAGGAACATTTTAAATTGGGGCGCTCACATTGTAACAACTCCAATTTTAGTGTACAAAAATTTGTTTAAAAGTTAATGTATACTTGGAGTATTTGCATTTTCTGTGAGTACTATAAGTAATTGTTTTGCTTTTTAATAGCAAGAAAGAGCTTGTAGCTCATTGGTAAGACCTTGCACTACTGAACCAAAGCACCAGAGTTCAAATCCCGTCCCCCACATTATTTTTTAATATTAATTTCTTTTTAAATTTTTAGAATTCCAAGAGTTTACACGTGCTAAATCCGTAAAACCAAAAGTCACAGTAAAAACAAACTACTCCACTGTGCTAACCAGAAGACGATGGACCTTCGACGGCGAGCCCTGGCCCGACTCGGCCGACTCGGGCCGACGACTCGGCCGACGAGGCCGGGTTGACTCGGCTGAATCCGAGTTGACCCTTCATGAAACTTGTGCCTCTTTGTCTTCTGGAACCTCCTGTATATTTTAAATTTCCTGCACATGAACCGAACTCTTTAAAACCCCATTAAACCATATTTTTAATACAATTTTTAATAAAATTTTAATAAAATTTTTAATAAAATTTTAATACAAATTTTCACCTACCCTAACCCTAGTTTTACCTTATAAATACCACCCCTAAACACCCCCCCTCACACACAATTCTGTCCAAACTCTCAAGAAAACTCTATAGAATTTTAGTGTGCAATTGGAGTTAGCAAAGGGCGAAACTCCGGCAATTTTCCGACGACGACCCTAGGAGCTCCCGGCGACAAAACGACGCACCGGAGCCTCCTACATCTTCCTCTCCCTCTTCTCTTGAATCTAAACCCGTAAGTCCCACCTCCCTCTTCTTTAATCTATCCTTAAAACTTCTTTTACTAAATCCCGACGGAAGCGGAGTTAAATCCGACTTCCGATTCGGTTTTCTTTATAAAGTTCAATTTTCCTTAACACAACCATACTAAACTCTTACATCTTGACTATTAATCATTAACAAAATATGTTGAACAAGTTTCATAGCAAAACATCTCATTTTGTAAATTTTACCGTTCTTTTTCAGTAAAATACCATGTAGTTTAGTTTCGACTTTAAAACATCATTAATCTTGCTATACCTTTAATTAGATCACGAGGTAATGACCTACCTCCTCACAACACTCATATGCAATATAGCACAGTACCTTTCGGGAATATGGAATACGGGAAAACGAAACTTTACATATAGATACCATTTACTATTAAAACCGTTTTCTACAAGATTACCTACCTCCTCACAACCCATTTTGGGGAACCCGACTGGGATGGTGTGGATTATCGCACATCCCTGGGCTTAGTAGTGCGAGATACAGACCTCCGCAAGGAGTATTCGGCCTCGAAAGATTTGAAATACAAATATCTTAAGAAAATGAGATTTCTAAAAAATAATAAAATTATATATATATATATATATATATATATATTATCAAAATACCTAATTTTGATATAATATAAATATTCCAACTTTTCTAAATCAAAAGGATCACTTTACATGAAAATACCATGAAATTCCATACAAGTTTAGTATTACAATTAAATACCCTATATCATGAAAAATAGGTTTATTCACTAGAAATGTCCCAAATATAAAATCCACAACTATGAAAACTATAAAGACGATAATTAAATACTTGAGGTGTATTTTTAAAATTATACAAAATTATTTTTACATAAAACCCTCTCAAGTTTTATAAATTACAATTAGGACCCTAGTAAATATAGGTTTAAGCGAGACCAGTTTCTTGAGCCTCAAGGAGCCGGAGATATGGGTGCTTGCCTATTTAAGGTAGACAACTTAACAAACGGTGTTATCAACACGGTAATCGTCTTTGAAAAAGGCACAAATCCTGCCGCCTATGTGCAGCGGTTACCGATAACATCAAAACCTAATTTAGGACTTCAATTTCTCTTTCTAATTGTTCCGACTCAGATTGAGTCTCATTATAAATAATCTGACTTGAATATGATTCAAGTACAATCTATAATCTACAATCCAATATGAATCCATGAATCCATATATTCAATCTATTCAATCTGTATTGACTGAACCGAACCATAGATATACTTCCATTTACATGATTCTCCAGTTACATCCATGATTCTTCAGTTACATCCATTTACTGATATCATGGTTTCGGTAAGTCATCCAATTATACAATTTATATTACAATACAATACAAGTTGCAATACAATACAAACAATACAAACAAGACATCGCGGTGTTTAAGGGGTATATTGGTACGGAAGGTGTTAGAAGTAGCACGAGACGACAAGACTTAAGACACCTAACCTGTATTTTCGTTGCTGTTGTACTGTGGTATAAACGGTTCCTTGTATTCCTGTTGACCTTAGTCTCTGGCATATAGAGACTCCTCTCGTATACACTGGCATTTTTCTGTACCAAGTTACAAACAACAACGTTAACCATATTATACAACTTTAAAAGCCACACTCTCTCTCTCTCTCTGTCTATTCTATTTCTCCCTTATCTTTGGGACTTACCGAGCGATTGTTCGCTGATGACATTCCTTCTCTTTCTTCTTTGGAATGTTGTTAGGTGATCTGGACACTCAGGAGATCGAGCCTACCAACGAGGACTTGGATCAGCTTGCCTACGACCCAGAGCTCTAGTTTCATTGTACACATTTTATATCAGTACTTTTCATTTCTGTTATGCCACTGTTTAGGCATTGCTTTCATTCAGATGTATTTATTTTTCCATGCATTGTATAAAGTAATGTTAATAAATAAAGTTGATGTTCAGTTATACCTACTGTCTTTGTCTCTTGTGCATTTTTATTTATATTGCTTAGATACGCTTAGCGTATTTACTTCAGAGTAAATATGTAGCGGTGTAATATCCTAGGTATTATCCGGTATACCCATATATACCAGATAAGCATGGGGATCCACTATAAAACAATGGGGAATCTTCGGAATATATTTCGAAAGAGGACAGATCTGTACTATAAATGGAATGATACCACTCTTCAATACAGAGGCGCCTTTTAAGTGAACTGGCACCACAGGAGTTTGAGAACCCCGTAGTTAAGCGTGCTCGGGCCAGGGAAGTCCTGGGATGGGTGACCTCCTGGGAAGTGGCCCCTGGTCGGGTCCAGTTCGCTCCGAAGGACAAAACCGTGCGGCTTCGGTCAGAGCGGACAATACTCTCTGTATTGGGGGTGGGGCGTGACAGAATGGTATCAGAGTCAGGTTTTGCTTCGATTGGGACTGCAGTTTCCGTGTAGGGCTTGACAATCTAAGACATCCTTTGGTCTAGATTGTAAACTTGTTATTCTTGATCTTGATTTACATAGTGTGTTCTGCTATACATTTTGAACCTTCCGCTAGAGTTTCGGGTGATTTAGTGGAGTTACGTGATTGTAATTGTGAACTGCAACATAGTTACAATACTGTACTCTGTTTGAGTGACTTGGAGTTCTACATTTGATTTCCGCTCGCTTGAGTTTCTCCTCACCCGATATTCTTGTTTTGTTGTCTATTCTATATCTTGTTTTGATTTTTACTCCTTGTACCTTATGCCATCCTAAAATTGTTGTTTCAGGACTATGTCTTCCAACGACTCTTCTTTGATCTCCACTCCCCAAAATCAGACCGTCGAGATTTTGAATGTACTGCAAGGTCCGAAGGAAGCCCATGAGCGAACGAACGACCTGTTAGCTGAAGGATTAAGAAGGCAGATGACTCAGGCACCAGCGGAAGCCTCCAATCGTAAGGGAATCCCCGTTAAACAAGGAAAAGAGGTGAAGATGAAGCGCCCACTTGTTCCCCAGCAACGGAAGCAGCGGAAGGCTCAACGTTGTGGATACTGCAAGAAGCTGGGACACCTTCAGAGAGACTGTCGCAGCGCCAAAGGTCAGTGCCTGATTTGCGGATCCAGCGAACATCTTGTCAATGGTTGCCCTAAAAGGAAGGAGCTACATGGAGGAGGTTCGTCCACACTCTCCACTCTTGCTAAGTGATGGTTATTTCGTAGTTCGAGCCTCGAGGATAGTGCGGACCCAGCGCAGGATTCAACTCGCGTGACGAGAATGCAGCGGTCTAGAAATCAAAGAAGAATTATCACCTTTCTGTTTTCAATAAAAATGTTGTCACTCTTTTGTAAATATTTCCTTTCGTTTAAGATCTTGTATCCGCTGAACTTTTAGTTGAATGCAATAAAACTCTGAGTCGTGATGTATGTATTGTTCCCTTGCCTCTCACTTTATTTATACTATTCAGTGCATCAGCATTCTAAATTGTGATTTTTCAGTCCTTACCTACCGCGTATTTCCCTTGTACTCCGTATCCTTGATAATTTTCTTAATGTGTTCCACTGTCTAATCATGACTCTTTCTTTTCAGGCCATGGCTCACCCTAGAGCAGCGCCGCCTCTAGATGAGGACACACGATCGTGCGTTTCCTTGGACTGCATGCTGGTAAGTTCAGATGACGAGATCAACGGCCCACAGGTTATTTTCGGAAACAACGATTCCGAGGGAGAGGGATTCGCAGCCCCAGAAGTCAACATGATCAGCGACTCTGACGACGAAAGAGAGGACCCCGAAAAGGCCCCGATAGAGGGAGATCCCGAGGAGGACCCGATAGAAGAAAATCCAGGAGTGGAAGACCTTTGGGAGAATCCAATGGAATAAAATCCCATAGAAGAAGGTCCATAAAAAGAGAATCACGTAGAAGCAGACCTCGATGAAGAAGCTCCAGCCGAGGGAGAAGGACCGGAAGAACAAGACCCTGCGGCAGAGAACCTCCAGTGGCGATCCCTGCGAGGGGCTATGGAAATGGACGCATCTATCTGAGTGCGCGAGCCTACCGTAACCTGCTGAACTCCCATAACCTCGCCTGACGTAATTTATCTTTTGTCTGCTCTGGCCAAATAAATCTATGTATAGGTTAGGGTCGTCTTTTATCCTTCGAGAATGCCTTGTTTGGAATTTTTCTGGATTGGTAATAAAATTTCTGAGTTAGCTAATCTTTTGATTTTTGATTCGCATGATGTATTGACCGTTTTCCTTCCCAATAAATTTCTTCCCTCCCGAGATTCGTGACTGTTCATCCTTACACCCTGTGCCGACCCGACCCCAGTCTCTCCGAACTAAAACGACTTTTGAGTGGGCCATACTCCATTGTAATCCCTACCCCGGCCAGCCCTATACAATTTGTGCTAGCTCCTATTACCGTAATTATATTCAATGACATTGTATTCGAAATTTAACTTCCACTACTTTGTGTTAACAAAATTTTTGTGTTGTTAACTACTTCCGTTTTACCCGTTTTAAATGCTTTACTACTTTTCACATTTTCAATAGCACAAACATATATCGCGCATATTATTTTGTTCTATGTCTCTTATTTTCACCATGTGGGTTTTCTAAATTATTTTAAATTTTTTTTGATCGATACATTTATTCTAAAATACTTTGGCCTATCGGCAAACCCTTCACTATCGTTTGTTATTGCTATTTTATTTTTGGTGTTGTGCATATAATTTATCCTTTTAGATGGTCCTGTCTCGTACTTGCTTAGGCATATTCTGTTAGTTGCGTTATTTCTTATACTTATATGGACCTTGGATTTTCCTAACTGCTTTAAGTAAATCACTATATGTTAGTACTTGATTTTGCGGCTTTGCATATCATTTTATAGGTTGTTGTTTATTTTTTAAATTTCGAGGACGAAATTTTTGTAAGGGTGGTATGATGTAATGCCCAGTTCTTTTATACGCCACTATCCGTATTTTTCTTTATATAAGGGTCACTTACAGAATTTACTTATTAATACTTATAGTTATTCTAAGTATTTTAAAATCCTAACCCCTTATATTTATTTTCCCAAATTTTACCTAATCCATTAGCCCACTCCCTTTCCATTTCCTTTAAATCCTTTTTAACTCCTAACCCAAACCCAAACCTTATTTCCTTTTTCTCTTCCCCAGCCCAGCCCGTTCTCTCTTTTTCTCTTTTTATTTTTCTTCTGGCCCGAGCTCGGCCCATTCCTCTCTCCCTTCCCAATTAATTCTAAATTCCTCCGAGCTCGGCCCAACTCCCCCGACCCGACCTGACCCGCTCCCTCTCCCTTCTTCTTCAGTTCTCGCGCTCTTTCCCGCTCCTTTTCCACGCTCCCCACGTCTCCACGCTCCTGCCTCCCTCGAGCCCATGTCCCCACGACCCCCACACGCGCTCGCTCGTGAAGCCTCCATCGACCTAGTCCCCCTCTCTCTCTTCACCTCTCGCACCACGAGCCGAGACTCTTCTCCACTCACGCACCCACCTCCTCTGTCACCGACGTTCACCTCTTCGTCACCGACGTTCACCTCTTCGTCGTCGACCGTACCCACACCCTCGTCTCCACCTCCTCGCCTTCCTTCTCTTCTTTTCCTCTCGCCCTCCACCTACCTCCCCGACTCACTTCCCTGCACACCCGGCGAGAACCGACCCATCAACCTTGCCTGCGTTTCGTCGACGCCGGAGCTCGCTTCACCGCCGACTTCTCCTTCTCGCCTACATCAAGCACCATAGACCCACCACTAGACTCCTGACCACCTCAGCACCGAGCACCATCGTCTGCTTACTCCCGCGCCAGAGTTTTCCCCTACTGCCGACGAACGCCACACCACCACGACGAGACCCTCGTGCATCGCCGAGCCGCTACCGTCAACGAACCCCTCCACGGCCGCCTGCCACCTCCGACCACCGTGCGACTTCCCCGACACCATCTTCATCACTACCGGGCTCACCCGAGATCACTGCCGGCCACCTTGACCACCAACCGCCGGCCTCCCCTTTTGCAAGCATCACGGCAACCCCTACGCCGCAGCCGAGCTGCTGCACGACTCCCGAGCCTTCACATTTCCGCTCTCGAACCCTAGTTCACAGTCGAGCCCCCGACATTTCGTCGAACACTTACACAAATCGCTTTTGCCGCTATTCTGGTCACCGTCGTTGCCATTAAATCTACGGCCTCGATTCCTTAAGCCGCCATCGTCATCAACACGCCATTCATCGCAACGCCAGCGCACGCCCGTCGCACCCACCGAGCCATCGAGTCCAAGAAGCGAGATCCGACAAGGCTGAATCTGTGCTGCGTTCGTGACGCGATCGTGCCATTACCGCTGCCCTACCATCGTCGACACGCATTCAGGCAAGTTTTAATACTTGCTTCATGCTACTTTTATATATTACAATTCATGTTACCAATCATTCCCGCATATAATTTCATATGAATCGTTATAATTCAAGTGTTCGATGCACAACCCGAATGGGAGACCCCGTTAAATTGACGACAACAAATAACATTAGGTGGCCCGGGTTATAATGATTGTCCTTTAAGACTTGGGTTACATTTCGATGTCGTTTGCTCACGTAAAATGACCTCCCAATCTCTGTCGTAAAACCTGAAAACTTTCATACAGGCTAACCCGTAAAATTTATAATAAATTGTGTATAAACCGAATTTTAGTGTTCGATGGCTCGTATCGAAGATAACTGTTAAACCTACCATATTCTATAGTTGATCACCGAACTTTAATAAATTATGATAAAGATAATTGCGGTGGATTACGATTCTGGACTGCAGTCCAGAATGGAAATCCCGGTTGACCCCTGTTTCTAAACCCCTGTCTACTCCTGTTCAAATATGAGAATGCGCGGAAACCTATATCTCTATGTAGAAAATTGAGTTGTTTTTATTACTCCACTGGTCTCACTGGATTCCTCAACTGTTTGTTATTTTTAACTCATTTTTATAAGGTCGATATGTTTTGCTGAATTCTGCAGAGGCAGATTTTACACAACGAACATAACCTATCCATAACTCCCTGTCGACATAGTATATTGCTGATCTGCCAATTGAGGTGGAAACCTAATCGATAACCCTAAATATTGTTCAACTATAGCGTCGCCTAATTACGATCCCAACTGGGATTAAAATGCGTTACGAAACGGACTTCCGATTCTGAAACCGGATTTCCAGCAGTGAACGCTTAAAATGAAATGGCCATATCTAGTGATCCTGAAACCCGATTAATGTGAAACTAATTTTGTTGGATAGATAATTAAACATATTACTTACCCCCTTTTTATTGTTCCGCTAAATTTTGCATATATGATTTATGATAAATTATGCAAGTGGTAGGACACCGACTGATGATATCTTAATCATGCCTTATTTACTGTATTCTCATCACATTATATAGATGCCATTGCATTGGTAACTTAGTGAACATATGCATTATCCATTGTTAGGTATTAGCGTTTGATTGTGGCAAGTACGTTAGTATTTGAGCATGAATGGATAAGTGAAAGTGACACGTACTTGCACACAATCAGTGGACCCTATTGATTTATTGCATTGTCGACGTCTGTGGGACATGTATAAGTGTGACTATAATTGGTATGGGACGCTTATGGAAGCACTTGTATAGGTGTCACAGATAAGGCACCAAACACTGTCCATTTACTTTGGGTATCAGTCGAGACATGCTTGATGGAGACCCTGTCTTCAGTTCTCGCGTAGACTTGTCATGGACCGACTGGTATTTGAGTTTATGGTTGGCGTTTGATGTAGACCACGGGGTGTGGGGTAGTTTGAGTGTGAGTTCAACAGAATCTCGGGAGTCCCATGCCGACACATACAGCGACTCTGGAGATATATGTGGATATTACTGATTATTAGCGAGCGACTCGGGCCCGTGTTCCTTTGTCCTTGGGTCCTACCCTTGGGTGGGGGATACTGTCACGCCCCGCTTCCAAGAATACGCAAGATTGGGCACGTGACATAGCCAACCATGCTACCTGTGGGTAGGAAGTATCCATCCACAGTCACATTACGGCTGTAGAGATATCAAGAACAAGATAAATAAACTATCTAACACATGTCCAAATCCATAATAATAAGAGTCAATGAAAAACAAGTGCGGAAGCAAATGATCCAATACAATAATAGAAAGGTACGTCCCATAATGCGGGATCGCACCTGGAAATAAAATGCAATAAATGAACTAACCACTACAGAACTCACAAATCAGCCTGCTGGCTGAGGTACTCCTGCTCGGTCGGCGACAGTGGTAAGGAATCTGGGCCATGCAAAACCCAGACGTCAGCACGTCATGTCAACCAATAATATAATATGAACATGGTAATAAGCAATGCAGGGATAAACATGAATAAAGCAATAATATGAAACAACAGTGCAGGGTAATGTGCAGTGGGTAACTAAACTGTTCTATCAGGTTTTCTATTCTAAAGTCTTTGAAATCAATTGATGACTCGTCGATGTAACTCAATAGTATCCCGTGCATGCCCGGGACCATGGTCAAGACCCTCGGGGCTGAATCCGAGACGTGCCGCTAGGCAGTAATAGGTAGCAGGATGGACGAGTGATGTCAGCATCATCACTCCCGGACTGGCCAAGCCCGTAAGACTGATCAGAAAAGGTATCGAACTGTTGAGTTACAAGTCGGTTTCACCTTTGATTTCCTCATACCCCCAAGTTATGTATGTCAGGTCAGGTATTCAGTAATCAAGAACTAATGCCAACACAGGATCAGGTAACAGCAGGTTTGTCTGGGTAGACAACAGGAATGGTCCATGAGGACCCCAAGTCAGGTTTGTTGGCATTAAGCATGAGATCAGGTAACAAGTCAGGTCATGGTACAACAGGTTGAGTTGGTAGGTAAAGGGTACCATGTCTGGTGCATCGGTATGTATATATATGTCATGTGTAGCAAGGTCAGGTCAATATGTAATGCAATCGAAGGTGTGCTCACAACAGGTATATAATTGAATAAGGAATCACAGTTGGAAATAAAGTAAACAACAATAACAGTTCATCTCATCACAATGGTGCATTAATATGGTGCAGTTGTATTATCATTTTAACAGGTTCGAGCACCCTTGGAGTGCAATAATCACAGGGTAGTGCAATAATCACAGGGTAGTGCAATATCAAAAACAGAAGGTAATGAAGATGTATGAAATTAAAACTAAAGTATAAATAATTGTCACATGGATAGTCTAACAAATAAAAGCAAGGACGATCTAATTGATTTAGTTAGTTAAAAGCATGGATTAATAGCAGACCCAATAATTACATGAATCTACTATAATGATTCAATGCTAAAGATAATTGCAACCGTCAATTCTAAGTTATACTATAATATCGATATTACCATCAACTGTGTTGTTATATTAAATGATATGATAATTAAATGTATAGCAAGACTCGATCTTGTATATTAGCATGTTAGAGCAAGTATTCGGATACTTGCCTAGAGACGAATGCGGACACGACTGCATGCACCCATGACGCGAAGCAAGATCAGATCTTTGATCTCAACTTGGTGGCCACGATCAACGGTGACATGTCAAGGGCTGCTGGCGAGAGTGCTGAAGATGAAAAGGGGGTTGTGTCGAGATGGGTGGTGTCGACGAAGGGATGAGGAGTATAGCCGGAGTTCGAAGCCAGCGTGCGGTAGCAGCAAGGTGTGGCTGAAGAGTCATGGGTTCTCTGTTGTGGGTATTGGCCGAGGGCGAAGGCTGCGATGGTGAGGGTGATCGATTGGAGTGCTTGGCGAGGTTGATGGGTTGTGGTGATGGTGAAGAGGATGTGGCCATTTTGGATGCTCGGGGTTGAGGAGATGGGTCGAAGTTGGTCGAGGTTCAGGCTACTCGGTGATCGGAAACGATGGTGGAAAGGGTTCGGCGTGATGGGTTCATGGTTGTGGGACTTGCTCCCTGGCGATGGAAGACGAAGAGCTCGGGGATTTTGGATGAAGAAGAAGAAGATGGTGACGACGAGGGGTTGCCGGCGATCGGCAGTGAGGGCTAGGGCTCGGCGTCGCGGGTTTCATGGGTTGGGCTGCGACGTGGTGTTGCAGGGTGGAGGCTCGGGTAACCAAGAAAGAGAGAGGAGGTGGCGAGGAGAGGGAGACGGTGGTGGCGTCGTCGGCGCGGGGGCTGCGGCGGCGATGGGCACGGCGAGGTTAGGGTTCGGTGGGGTTAGGGTTCTCGCGAGGGTTTCTCTCGGAAAGGAAGACGAAGCGAGGAAAGATGTATATATATAGGAGAGAGAGATAGACAGTTAGAGAGAGAGAGAGAGATTAGAGGATGAGAGAGAGAGAGATAGAGATAGAGAGACAGAGAACAGAGGGTAAAAGGCAGGGGGACCACGAGGATTGGACGCTCGTGATTGGCCAGAAGCGAAAGATTTACCCAGTTAAAAGGATTTAATAAAAGATTTAGAGATTTTAAGAATCAAACTAAACTAACAGTAAAATATTATAAGGTTTCGAATATTATATTAAATTGGGATTTTGGCGCTAAATGAAACATTTTCAAATCGCGCCCGGGTTGCGCCCAAATATTTGAAATTCAAATAATAGGATTTTAAGCGAGTTCCAAATTTTAAAATGAGATGTCTTATGATTAAAATGCATGCCCCCAAGTCGGACACTTGCACGTGCGCGTAGCCGTCCAAACTCGCCCGTTTCACCGAACGGGATGAAATCTCGACGCGCGGACGCTACCACGCGACTAGTGGTGACGAGTAGGCCAATATGGATATTTTTAACTTCACTTTAGGTGTTAAAATTTGTTATATGCAAAAATGTCTTAGCCGGTTAAAATTTTGCAACAAGAACCAAACAAGCAAGATAATTGAAATGAGCAATGTCTAACACTCAACCAGTAACAGAAATAGTATTATTGGGCTCGGGTGTTACAGATACTCACGAGTGGTTGGCTCTCACACTTGAACTGACGATAGGCTTAGCGACCTGTACAGTAAGACTTAGAGACTGATAGGGTTAGCGACATTGATATGCATTGCTTACTGATTCAACATACCTGACATACTATTTACTGCTTTACTGTTTACCTGCTCTAATAGATACCTGCATTGGCTACTTTATGTTCATGTCATTATTCCATGATTACTGTTTCACATTCATTATTATTGCACGAGTTCATATATATATATATATATATATATATATATATTGCCATCGTGTCGCTCTGACGACCTGAGTATGCATGCTCAAAGTGAGAAGTGGATCTAGCTTGGACCAGGACCTGACGTACCCGAGGACATCACGTACATCTTGATCAGCGACCCAGAGCTATACTTCCGTGATCTCCACCTGGTTAGTTCTTTTGATTTAGGTACTGCATTTCTCATTTCCTGTGCATTGATTACTGATTACCACGTAAAGCTAGAAGCCGAAATGTGACTACGGAGGGATGTTCCTCGACCGTAGGAGCATGGCTGGCCTTGTCGACCCCTCGTATTCCGTATTTTGGGAAGCGGGGTGTGACATGGTTTTGTTGGTATCAAAGCGGGGTGTGACTCTGATACCATTTTGTCATGCCCCACCCCCAATACAGAGAGTATTGTCCGCTCTGACCGAAACCGCACGGTTTTGTCCTTCGGAGCGAACTGGACCCGACCAGGGGCCACTTCCCAGGAGGTCACCCATCCCAGGACTTCCCTGGTCCGAGCACGCTTAACTACGGGGTTTTCAAACTCATGTAGTGCCAGTTCACTTAAAAGGCGCCTATGTATTGAAGAGTGGTTTCATTCCATTTACAGTACAGATCTGTCCTCTTTCGGAATGTATTCCGAAGATTCCCCATTGTTTTATAGTGGATCCCCATGCTTATTTGGTATATATGGGTATACCGGATAATATCTGGGGTATACCGGATAATATCTGGGGTATTACATTCTCCCCCACTTAGAACAATGGTTCTTCCTCGAATCACAATCTTACTATTTGAGGAACCAGCTCTGATACCATTCTGTTACGCCCCACCCCCAATACAGAGAGTATTGTCCGCTCTGACCGAAGCCGCACGGTTTTGTCCTTCGGAGCGAACTGGACCCGACCAGGGGCCACTTCCCAGGAGGTCACCCATCCCAGGACTTCCCTGGCCCGAGCACGCTTAACTACGGGGTTCTCAAACTCCTGTAGTGCCAGTTCACTTAAAAGGCGTCTATATATTGAAGAGTGGTATCATTCCATTTACAGTACAGATCTGTCCTCTTTCGGAATGTATTCCTAAGATTCCCCATTGTTTTATAGTGGATCCCCATGCTTATCTGGTGTATATGGGTATACCGGATAATGTTGGATATATGTATGCCCTAGAGGCCATTATATGATAGTGGATGTATTTATACATGTATATATATATATATATATATTCAGTGTACATTCTTGCTCGACATGATAGTATGCTATCTGGTTCTTCTTTATCTGACATGTTGATTTGATCATGCTTTTATTCATTCACACATGTTGATAAAGCCCTGAGGATATAGGCTTGACTACTGTGATTATGATAGAGATCATACTAGTGGGACATCTGTAGTTTATAAGCATATCCTGGAATGTCCCTAGTCGTAGGTGGATCGAGACGGGGCATCGATATACCAGAGTAGATTAGCGTATATGATACTAGACCCATATGATGGGCGATGGATTTTCCCACATTCATCGATGTTTGACATCGAGATCGTATACGGGTGCTCAGTGGTGACTGGGTACACTGGACGGACTCACCGAGGACTCCTATATGGAATTATATCTATCGTCGGGTAGCAGTTCTCAGGTGACACTGGTGCAGGTTAGTCTGTAGACCCGAGATCGCCATAGAGTCTTGTGTGTTCTCCCACTGTACTTTAATTACCACCCTACCATGGCTCTACTGAGTTGTGCAAACAGGTGGCCGTTGGGTACAGTCCTGAGACACACGAAGGCGATGAGCGATAGGATGGGTTTCGTCTCTCCCGGTATTGGGAGTTGATGCTGTGCTGTGCTCGATTGGCTATATCAGTAAGTCCCTGGCCAGGGCTGTTGAGATTTACTGATAAGTGTTATCAGTAGTTTCTCGATTTGTTATAGACCATTCATCGGCACGACTTATTGAGTTGTTGGGGTCGACGTTACCATCTCTAGACTCGATATGCAGCATATCTGACGAAGAGACCGGACTGTACGGTAGTGTTGCCGGTTGGCTCGACGGGAGTTGTGACAGGTTCGCTTGTTTTCTTCTGATCACTCAATACCCGAGCGGCCGTTACGTTTAGCTGACCGCTTGCGGCTTGGGGGTGCTTGATATGATCATCACCCACTGCCGGCGTATTGACGAGTCTTAGAGTCCCACAATGGAGTTGCCTAGTCCAGGTGAAACGATATGGTGCGCATATGAGATATGCGCGTAGACCCGGTTAAAATGCGTGTATGAGATATCGTATATTAATCGGGCGGTTTGCTTTTGGTCGGGTCGTATGTGATATGACCGGGTTGCTAAATCAAGTGTTGATTTATCATTGACCATTAGTTTCTCACTTTAAACCCTTTCTTGTCTTTTTGTTGTATGTATGCATGTATGCATTTATTCTCATTCATGCACATAGGATGTGCATGCACACATACATGCATACATAATCTATCATGGTTGTTGATATAGTGGATGGTAGCAATATAAGACTCACACCATATATAAATATATAAATATTATTTATTGGAAAAGAAAAATGGAAATGAAAATTGTAATCATGGTTTAATGTTTTATTCTTTCACTAACCCTTTGGTTTAACCATGTTTCATTTTCTATGGCCATTTTTGTTCCAAACTAAAATATCTAGATATTTTATAACTATGGTTAAGAATGAGAGAGTGAAAATATATATTTTTTCATTTCTCATTTTTATTCACAAGTTTATCATTATCTTGAGCTCTTTACAAGCCATCATCTTCTTCCTCCTTTCTCTCTTGCTCTCTAATTTTCTCAAGTGAGCAAAAGAGTCACCAAGTTAGGGTTTTGAAGTGAGAAAACAAGCCATATCACCATTCTACACTAGTCTTGCCCATTAGTGTAGAGTGTTAGCTTCCATTTTTTCTCTTGATCTAGTGGAACTTCAAGCTTGGACAAAGAGGACTCCGGGAGGATCGTCGTGGACCTAGAGGATCTCAAGCGAACCTTTTTCCAACCCTCAAGTAGCCAATGAGTCTAGCGTAGGGAGCGACAAAGGTTGTACTCTCAAAACCCTAGCTTTTACTACTTGTGTTCATGTTAAAATTATGTTGCCCTAAATTTTCTAGCATGATCCTTAAGATAGTTTCTTTAGCACCATAAAAATTTAAATATGGCATGTGTGTTGCCTCCAAACCCTTGTAGTGGTGCTGTAGGAAACCCTTCAGATAATACCTGGGGTATTACAAGCGGCCTCGTCGCGTCTCTGCCTGTATATTGGGAAGCGGGGCGTGACAGGTTTTGTTGGTGTCCCATGCAGGTCCAAGCTGTATGGAACCCTACCATACAGTTATGTTCTGCGTGAACAACCTAAGCAATATAACACAAGAACCAGCAACTGAAAACATTCTTTACAATTCATATTTCTTGAATCTTATCATTTCATATACTTTGAATCTGTCCTAACCTAAATTTTTCTTTCAAGGCTATGGACTCCCCAAACAACACCAGCACCAACTTCAACAACACTCCACCTCCACTACCAATCACACCTGTCGTCTCTACTCCACTCAATGAGCAGACGGTTCTGCTTGAGGCAATCCGCAGCCTCCTAGAAGGACATCAGCAGCAGACTACTCTTTTAATGAACCGTCCCGAGGCAGAAGCACCTGGGGTGAAGCAATTCAGGGCTTTGCACCCCAAATAGTTCACAGGAAAGGAAAGCCTACTGGAAGCTGAGGAATGGGCTCAGAGTATCGAATATGATCTGGCAGCGGCACAAGTGCCAGAGGGAGCTTGGGTCCGTGTTGCGAAACTGCTCACGAACAATGCACGGAATTGGTGGAAGGCGGAAGAAAGCCGTCTTGAACAACCCATTGAATGGAAGACTTTCCGTGACATGTTCGACGCAAAGTACTTTCCTGAGACTGCCAGGTTCGACATGGAACAGTAGTTCATCCATCTGCAACAAGGTTCAATGTGGATCAAGTCGGTAGATGAATATGACGCTGAGTTCACCATGCTCAGTCGGTAAGATATGTCTCAATAATTCGAATTTTTAAATATCACATACTACACAGCTAACACAATATTTTAACATTTTTATGGCATACCTGATATCGACGGATGAGATCAGAGCCCGTCGATTTCAACAAGGTTTGGATTCGGAGATCCAGGCTGCACTGGCCACAGGAGATTTTCCGACTCATGAATCGGCTCTGAAAGCTGCCCGCCGTTATGAGGCAGTGGTAAAGGCGAGGGGCAGACCCCAGTCTGCAGGAGTTAAGCGCCCTGTCAACCAGATGACAGGAGGAGCCTTGTCAAGGCCACCTTTTATGCCAAGGAGATCAGGAGTACCGAACAACCGTCCTAGCCCAGCCTTTTGTAACTACCGTAAGAGAGATGGGCACATGATGAAAGACTGCCGGCGAGCCAACCGTCTTTGCTTAGTTTGCGGCTCAGCTACTCATGGTATTGAATCTTGTCCCAAAAGACAAAATCCATATGTTGCACCCAGGCCAGCAATCACTTATCAGCAGAGACTAGCCCTTCAGGCACCTGCTCCAAGACTAACTCTCCCTGCTCCACCATCTAGAGGACCACCGACTGCACCTCCTCCTCGTCAGTTCCAACAAGCTCAAAGGAACGTTCCGAGGAATGCTCCTCAGGCCAGGAGGAATGTACCACGGTGACAGGCTTTCACGATGACCGTGGAAGATGCTGAAGCCACTGGCTAAGTTATCACTGGTAATTCTTTCTTCTCAAACTTTTCTTTCAGTCTTGCTACCTATCCACAAATTTTCCTATACCTAAAACATATCCCACATACCTTAGGTACAATATTAGTAGCCTCACTCCCTGCACTAGCACTCATCGATACTGGAGCATCTCACTGCTTTATGTCGCAACGATTCTTTAGAACTCACGCGATTCCAGTCACACCGCTTGTATCCAGCTGTAATGTCAGTTCAGGAAATGGCGTTCTAAAGGCAACAATGGGATACAGCTTGTGTCCAGTAATCTTCTGCAGCAGAGAATTCTATGTTGACTTCAAAGTGCTGGACATACCGAACTTCGATGTGGTTCTAGGTATGGATTGTCTCAGAACCTTTTATGCTACCATCGACTGTCGTCAAAGGAGGGTAGTATTTGAGATTTCAGATCATCCGGTCTTCTATTTCAAAAGTGGAGACCGTACCATAGAGCCAAGTACATACAAAGCTAAGCGAAGGGAAGCAGTAATTGCGGTAATTCAAGAAGAAGAAGAATCACGGCCAGAAGTGGTTCGAGAGTTCGACGACGTGTTTCCTGACGATATATCAGGTTTGCCTCCCGATCGAGCTCTTGAATTCAGCATTGATTTGGTACCAGGAGCACAGCCAGTGATCAAAGCACCTTATCGATTAAATCCGGAAGGTTTGAAGGAAGTCCGAACTCAGTTGGACGAATTATTGGCGAAAGGATGGATTCGTCCCAGCACTTCAAGTTGGGGATCACCAGTACTACTTATGAAGAAGAAGGAAGGTTCATACAGAATGTGCATCGATTATAAAGTCTTGAACGAAGTCACTATAAAGAACAAGTATCCACTCCCGCGCATCGACGATTTATTCGATCAGCTAAGTGGATCTTGTATTTTTTCTAAATTAGATCTTCGTTCAGGTTATCATCAGGTGAAGGTCAAGGAAGCTGATATTCATAAAACGACTTTCAGAACTCGTTATGGACATTACGAATTTCTAGTGATTCCATTTGGAGTGACCAACGCAGCAGCAATATTCATAAACCTGATGAATCAAGTTTTCCAGGAGTACTTAGACAGGTTCGTTGCCATCTTCATCGACGACATCCTGGTGTATTCCAAGAGTCGGAAAGAGCATGCCGAAGACCTACGAATTGTCTTGGAAACTCTACGACAACATCAGCTCTATGCCAAGTACAGCAAGTGCGAGTTTTGGCTAAATCAAGTCAGTTTTCTTGGACATATCGTATCAGGTGAAGGAATCTCTGTGGATCTAGCGAAAGTTTCAACAGTAAGCGAATGGCCGACACCAAAGTCAGTGAAGGACATTCGAAATTTCTTGGGTCTAACTAGATATTACCGAAGGTTCATTGAAGGCATTTATAAGATAGCAACACCCCTGACCAAGCTCACACGTAAAGATGAAGAATTTGTGTGGTCAAAAGCATGCGAACAAGCTTTCGTAGAACTCAAGTCAAGGTTGACATCAGCGCCTATTCTCGTAATACCGGATCAATATGAAGGTTTCGAAGTGCATTGTGATGCATCCGGTAAGGGATTAGGATGTGTTCTACATCAGCATGGTAAAGTTTTGGCTTATGCTTCAAGACAACTGAAGACTCATGAGCACAATTATCCGACGCATGATTTAGAGTTGGCAGCCGTTATCTTTGCTCTCAAGATTTGGCTCCATTATCTTCTTGGTGAACGAGTGAACATAAACACAGTCTGAAATATGTATTTACTCAGAAGGAGCTTAATATGCGGCAGAGACGATGGTTAGAACTCATGGCGGACTTTAACATCAAACTGCAATATCACCTAGCGAAGGTGAATGTGGTACCTGATGCCCTTAGTCGGCCAACCATTAGCAATGCATCTCACCGCTCAGTGGAAGCTTCAATAAGACTTGCATCAGATGGAGATTAAAGTAGTCATATCAGGTAATGCTTCAAGTGTGATGAATTTACAAGTTTAATCTACCATTGTCAACCAGATCAAAGCAGCTCAAGCATGTGATGCTAAGTTGCAAAAGATCAGAGAACAAGTGGAGAATGGACTCAGAACAGACTTCATCATCCATGAAGACGGATCTTTAAGATACAGCAGTAGATTATGTGTACCAAAAGGTTCTGTTCGGGAAGAGTTAATGAAAGAAGCTTACAGCTCTCCCTACTCAGTACACCCTGAAGGTACAAAGATGTACAAAGATTTACGTCAGAATTACTGGTGGCATGGAATGAAGCGTGAAGTAGCCAGAAGCGTCGCTAAATACTTGGTGTGTCAGCAAGTAAAGGCTGAACATCACAGGACAGCTGGACTATTTCAACCGTTACCAATCCCAGAATGGAAGTAGCAACACATCACAATGGATTTTGTGACTGCTCTTTCTCGCAGCACAAAGGGTAACGATGCGGTATGGGTTATTATGGACCGACTCACAAAGTCGGCTCACTTCATCCCATTTTGAGTTGGCCAATCAACTGAGACATTAGCAAAGAAGTACATGGAGGTAAGAATCTACTTAAGATTTAAACTCTTTACATATGTATTATCTCTGATACCCATGAACTCATACAGGAAATTGTGAGACTTCATGGAGTACCGGTCTGCATTGTCTCCGATCGTGACACTAGGTTCTGATCATAATTTTGGCAGAGTCTGCAAGCGAGCTTGGGAACAAGTCTGAACTTCAGCACAGTTTATCATCCACAAACAGATAGTCAGTTTGAGCGAACTATTCAGTTCTTGGAGGATATGCTCAGAGCGTGTATGTTAGAAATCGGAGGATCGTGGGAAGATTACCTATATCTTGTAGAGTTTTCGTACAACAACAGCTACCAAGCAAGCATAGGAATGACACCTTTTACAGCGCTATATGGAAAGAAGTGTCGATCACCACTAAGTTGGGAAGACATCGGAGATAGGGAACTTCTTAGACCTGAGATGATAGTAGCAACTGTTGATATTATTCGTACTATCAGAGAAAAGATGCGCATAGCCCAAGATCGACAAAAACACTGGGCTGATGCAAAGCGATGTCACTTGGAGTTCCAGCCAGGAGATCACGTATTCTTAAAGATATCTCCAAACAGCGGAGTGATCCGATTTGGAAGACGGGGAAAGCTAAGTTCAAGGTACATTGGACCGTTCGACATACTCGAACGAGTCGGTGAAGTGGCATACCGCTTGGCACTTCCACCTTCATTGGAAGGAGTGCATAATGTGTTCCACATATCCCAACTCAGAAGGTATGTGAGTGACCCCAGCCATATTCTCGATCATTCCGAGCTCACTGTACAGCCCGACTTATCTTGTGAGCAACAACTTGTTGAGATCCTGGACAGGAAATTGAAGTCACTTCGGAACAAGAAATTTAACTTGGTTTGAGTGATGTGGAAAAAAGACACTCCAAGAGAATCGACTTGGGAAAGGGAAGATGAGATGCGTGCAAAATATCCTCACCTCTTTATAAACTAGTCCTTAAAATAAAATTTATAAATTTCGAGGACGAAATTTTTGTAAGGAGGGTAGACTGTAACAACTCCAATTTTAATGTACAAAAATTTGTTTAAAAGTTAATTTATACTTTGGGTATTTGCATTTTCTGTGAGTACTATAAGTAATTGTTTTGCTTTTTAATATCAAGAAGGAGCTTGTAGCTCATTGGTAAGACCTTGCACTGTTGAACCAAAGCACCAGAGTTCAAATCTCATCCCCTACATTATTTTTTAATATTGATTTCTTTTTATATTTTTAGAATTCCAAGAGTCTACACGTGCTAAATCCGTAAAACCAAAAGTCACACTAAAAACAAACTACCTCACTGTGCTAACCAGACGATGACGGACCTTCAACGGCGAGCCCCGGCCCGACTCGGCCGACTCGGACGGCGAGGCCGGGTTGACTCGGCTGAATCCGATTTGACCTTTCATGAAACTTGTGCCTCTTTGTTTTCTGAAAACTCCTGTATACTTTAAATTTCCTGCACATGAACCGAACTCTTTAAAACCCCATTAAACTATATTTTTAATACAATTTTTAATACATTTTTAATACAATTTTTCACCTACCCTAACCCTAGTTTTACCCTATAAATACCATCCCTAAACACACACCCTCTCACTCACAATTCTGTCCAAACTCTCAAAAAAACTCTATAGAATTTTAGTGTGCAATTGGAGTTAGCAAAGGGCGAAGCTCCGGCAATTTTATGACGATGACCTTAGGAGCTCCCCACGACGAAACGATGCACCGGCGCCTCCTACATCTTCCTCTCCCTCTTCTCTTGAATCTAAACCCGTAAGTCCCACCTCCCTCTTTTTTAATCTATCCTTAAAACTTCTTTTACTAAAACCCGACGGAAGCGGAGTTAAATCCGACCGATTCAGTTTTCTTTATAAAGTTCAATTTTCCTTAACACAACCATACTAAACTCTTACATCTTGACTATTAATCATTAACAAAATATGTTGAATAAGTTTCATAGCAAAACATTTCATTTTGTAACTTTTACCGCTCTTTTTAAGTAAAATACCATGTAGTTTAGTTTCGACTTTAAAATATCATTAATTTTGCTATACCTTTAATTAGATCACGAGATAATGACCTACCTCCTCACAACCCTCATATGCAACGTAGCACAATACCTTTCGGGAACATGGAATACGGGAAAACGAAACTTTACATATAAATACCATTTACTATTAAAACCGTTTTCTACAAAATTACGTATTTTTACAAATCTTTGCAAAGCGTCGCTACAACCCATTTTGGGGAACCCGACTGAGATGGTGCGGATTATCGCACATCCCTGGGTTAGTAGTGCGGGATGCAGACCTCCGCAAGGAGCATTCGGTCTCGAAAGATCTGAAATACAAATATCTTAAGAAAATGAGATTTCTAGAAAATAATAAAATTATATATACATATATATATATATATATATATATATATATATATGTATTATCAAAATACCTATTTTTGATATAATATAAACATTCCAACTTTTCTAAATCAAAAGGATCATTTTACATGAAAATACCATGAAATTCCATACAAGTTCAATATTACAATTAAATACCCTATATTATGAAAAATAGTGTTTCCCCCAATCAGAGCAAAACTCTGTTCAAATTCTGAAATTTGAAATGAAGCGGCGGTTCATAAAAGCGCTCGCGCTAAATGCGCCAGAGCTAAGAGTCAAAGACTCTGATACAGTGCTCACGTGCAATGCACGAGAGCGCCAGCACTAGCAGCGCCAGCGATGAGAGTCAAAGACTCTGATGCGGCGCAGCGCCAGCTCTAAAAGTCAAAGATTTTGATGCAGCGCTCACGTGTAAAGTACGAGAGCGCTAGTAGCGCCAGCGCTAAGAGTCAATGACTCTGATGCAGCGCTTACGTGCAAAGCACGAGAGCTCTAGCGCTAAGTGCGCTAGCACTCAGATTCAAAGACTCTGATGCAGCGCTCACGTGCAAAGCACGAGAGCGCTAGCGCTGGAACAAAATGTTCCCCACCTTTGGATCAAAGATCCAACAAAGATGACTAAAAATCATCAAACTATCTCTGAAAATTAGAGCACCGTTGGATCAAAGATCTAATGGTGATTAAAGATCACCAAGATACAGAATAAGTTCTGTATGGGGAAAGATTTCCCAATCTTGTTAAAAACAAGAAGATTGCCTTCTGTAAAACAGAAACTCTAGGATTAAAGATCCAACGGTGGGAAACATCCCCAAATCAATTAGAGAAAAGATCTCTTCAACTGATTCAACAAATCGACCTCTACTATATAAAGGACCCAAGACTTCAAGTCTCACAGAGAGGAACCCCTCCATAAACTTTGAGAAATTTCAAAGAGAAGAGCAAGCTCTCGGAAGAAGAAGAATTTCTTCAAGGTAAATAAAAATAGAGAGTTCAAAGCATCTCATCAAAAGAAGAAGAAACCAATTCTTCTTCAAGATCATAGATCTATAAGACAGATGTCTTTCATAAAAAGAGATCCTAGCATCCCATCATAAAAAGGGGAGGAGAAAACAACTTAATTTTGCTTGGCTCACAGATCCACAAAGACAAAGTTTTTCATAAAATCAGAAGAGATTGTAAAATTTTCTATTAAAATAAGAACTTAAGTTCTTAGATCTATGAGACAAAGTCTCTTATGAACGAGTGTTTAATTCTCAGAGTGCAGAATTGATCAAAGTTTGTCTAATAAGAACCTTAAGCGCTCCAATTTAAAGAAGCGCCTCAACACTCCTAATCTGGCGCTCAGCGCCCAGCGTCCTAAGCACTATTTTTTTAAAAGAAGCGCCTTAGCGCTCCAAAACTGGTGCACAGCGCCGCAGCGCTCCATTTTAAAAGAAGCGCCTTAGCGCTTCAAGGCTGGCGCTCAGCGCCAAGCGCACCACGTGCTCCTCACGTGTGCGCTATCTCACAGAAAGCGCTCTGCGTTCAAGGCTGGCGCTCAGCGCCAAGCGCACCACGTGCTCCTCATATGTGCGCTATCTCACAGAGAGCGCTTTGCACTCATTGACTGGCGCTCAGCGTCAAACGGGCCACATGCTCCTCAAGTGTGCGCTATCTCACAGGAAGCGCCTTAGCGATCTAAATCTGGCACTCAGCGCCAAGCGCACCATGTGCTCCTCATGTGTGTGCTGAGAGAACATAAACTGTTCTTTAAATAAAGCCTTAGAGCTATAATGAGCGCTCAACACTCAATAAAAGACAAAAGATTGTCAAAACCCAAACCAATGCTCAGTATTGTTAAATGTCCAACATTTTTATTGAGTGGGCCGAGCCCAAGTTGGCCACAGACCCCCTCATTTAGATTAATTGAGCCCACATGTTCATAAATCTTTTTAAATGATCTTAGTCTCAAACTTGACTACAGATCTCCCAACCAACATTGGTTCAAGGGTACATCTCTTCATTTCTCTGATATGTGTCGTAGTAATTCTTCAACGTCTTCAGAGAGGTGACGGGTCCCGACAACCAGACATTCCATGGACCGCAAAGTCCCTAAACTAAATCAATAGTGCCCAAATGATCTTTTGTTGGATCTAAATGATCCTGTTAAGTAGATCTTAGTCTAAAATTAGATTAACGTATCCTTAACAAATGGTTAAGTTGATTTTAGTCTAAAATTAGACTAGCGTATTCTTAACAAATGTTTAAGTTGATTTTAGTCTCAAATGAGATTAACGATCCTTAAACCCGAACCCAAACCCAAATCTAAGAAAATACGGATTTGGACTAATCCATGCCCTACGGGCGACAACATAAATTAGTCTCCGTATACAATCCACGGGAAACTAAAAACAAAATAAACACACACGATATGAAGTGACCATCTGGAGAAGGAGAAAGTTGTTACCGCGATACGGTAGCGTAATTAACTGCAGGGGCTTGTGCCTGCAAGGAAGAGCGTCCCCACAATCAAAAACCCCTCAAACAAGGGTTAATCTGACGAAGTTTGCTACAACGGCCGCATCCGTCTAAAACACCGATACACGGTGCTATAAATCAACTTGCATCTTTGGAGAGGTGGACGGATAAAACCAAATAGCATCTGCCCCTAAATTCAGGCAAGACGAACCTACGCGGTTCCGTCTCCAATTTCGGCGGTGAACAGATTCTGACACGCCCGGTGGGACCTTTTCCTCTTTCCACTCCACACTTCGTGTGTCGTGTTTAGCAAACGAATCATGGTTTGCTATGGTTGCCCCTGGATTCGAGGTACTAAGATTTGGTGTCTTGCTCCCGTGCAGAGAAAATGGCTTTCAACTGCAACAACTGCAACAGCTTCCACTCTGTCCTTGCTGGAGGAGTGACCTATGGGCCTCAAGCGGATTCCCTCTTCACGATGCCAGTGGAACAAGTGACACAAGCCACCACCGGGCTGTTCTTTGGGACCATGCTCCCACCCATGAGCTTCAGTGCCCCAATGCCATTGCAAGAAGCTCTGAAGAAGTCGGTCTTTGATTGGCTTATGACTACCGCAGCCCCTCTCAACGGGTCATCCAAGTCCAGCACCTCAATCTTTGATAGGCTAAGCCAAAACTCCAATAAGCCCATGAAGAAGCCCGCGATACCTGAAGGGTTTATCCCAAAACGGATAGCCATCCCTGCTCCAGTGAAAGAAGTCGTCAAAGCGGTTTCTCCTGCTAAAAGATCAGTCTTTACAAGACTGGCTGCTCCAATTCCCATTCCGGGCGAAGTCACCAAAGCTGCTATCCCTGTCCGAAAGTCTGCCTTCGACAGGTTGGCCATCCCCTCTCAGCGGACGTCGGTTTTCGACAGGCTAACGACGACAATAGCCCCTTATCAGAGCAGGGGGCATGAAGAAGCCACCCCGATAGCTATGCCAGTACCGTCTGCTCGACACGCTCGACGTCGCTACTGGCGCCGAGTGAGGAAAGCTGGGGGCAATTCCCCATCTGGACTTACCCCGCCGGCTCCAACGGTGGAAGTCGATGCCGCTGTTCGAACTGGGAACAGCTTTGAACCACTCAGGAGGGTCCGCAAGAACTCTCTGACGGCCGTGCTGAAAAGATCTCTTCCACCTATAGAGAATGCTACAAAAACAAAGATGGAGCAGCCCCCTCAGCGGCTGTCCTCCAAAATTCACAGGATCTGGAAAAGGATCCAAGACTCGGTGATCAATCAAGACCATTCCCGCCGACCGAAGAAGATGAAAGTTTGGCAAGAGAAGGACCACCCTGTTGTACCACAGAAGGTGTCGTCCACTTGGGTGCCCGCTGCAACGGCTCTCTCAACTTCGACCGCTCATAAAAGGAGAAGGCCGGAGAAAATCCCCGTGTCTGCGACGAATCTAAAGGGCGCTGAATCTAAACGCCCCAAGTCTGGGGGCATGGTGGTGCATACTGTTTATATGGCTTTCGGAAAAGAGGAAAGCCGTGCTTCTACGGGTCACCGACCGCTCACTCGATCAGTGACAAAGGCTCAGGAGCAACAACAGTAAAAGCTTCAGGAGATGCTGACAACTATGGCTGCACTCACTGGGCCAAAAGAAAGCCCGGAGGCGTCGTCGGAGCAGCGTCAAGAACAAGAAACCGATACTGCAGAATCCTCGAAAAGAAAGACAGAGGGGCCGCGGAACAAGCAGCCGACATAAAACGAATGACGCTTTTATTCCAAGATATGGTCGGGATGATGATCCAGCCGGACCCTCCAGCTGAAGACCCTCCGATTATCCTCGAAGACGACCGAGGGGAGACGTCAAACCCCCTCTATGCTTGTTTAGCAGCCAAGGAGGAGACCATCTCCAAAGCTGCCCTGGATGACTATATCGCTCAGCAGATACAAGCTCAACAGGCGAGTGAAGTGGCCGGGCAAATTGTTAAGACTGGACGACCCTATCCGGGTTGATACGACCAAATAAAGTATCCGCCGGGATATACGATCCCTAAATTCCATGTATATAAGGGGATGGGGAATCCACACCAACACGTTGCTCAATTCAGGGCTCTGTGCGGCAACACCGGAGGTGACGACAAACTGCTACTTCGTCAGTTTGTTGGCAGCTTGTCGGAGACAGCGTTTGAATGGTACTCCGAGCTCCCGAACGACTCCGTTAAGACATTTGTAGAAATGGAGTTATTGTTCACACAAAGGTTCGCAAGCGCTAGCGAACGCACCCCAATCACGGCACTAATCAACGCCAGAGTGAAACCGGGAGAGACATGGGTGCAGTATGCAATCCGGTGGCGGAACTTATTGTCGAGATGTGAACAACGCATAGAAGAAGCTCCTGCCGTGGGCATGTTCATGTGGACCCTTGACCCTCAGTCGACCATATCTCAATTCATGATGTTCTTCAAGCCGACCACCTTTCAGGCCTTAATTGATAAGCTGGCCCAAATGGACCAGATGGGTCATAGGCCTTCCTCTTCAAAGACGGAGTTTCGAAATGAAAAGGGCAAAGGGAAAGCAACCTTCGTCGCCAATGCTCAACAATAACCGAGTAGCCCGAGGCCGGTTGCTCGCCAAAGCAACAAGCGGCGATCTCTCGATGAGAAGTTGAGTCGCCCTTACTCATTCCCTCGGGATAAAACAAGGAGACTGTTTGAACTGGCGGTGCGCAACGGGCTCATTACCCTGCCGGAGCCGAAACGCCTACTGCAGCCCGGTGACGTTAACAGTCCTAATTATTGCCCCTACCACCGAACATTGGGCCATTTATCGAAGATTGCTACGTTTTCAAAAACTGGGTTGAAGACCAATACCAGCAAGGCAAATTCACGTTGTCTGAAAACTGGAAGGTGAACCCGCCACAACCACATGCTCCAAAAAAGATGGATATGCCGGGGGCATCGTGCTCATTCATAGAGGAATCTCCATGGGAAGTTGTTCTTTCGGCAAAAACTAAAAGAATGCTGAAAGATCTTTAAACATGTCTGGCGATCAGGTGGAAAAGCCCGCAAGAGCCGGAGATCATCGATGGGATGCTGAAACCAAGCCCAACATCAGGAGTTAGTAGCGATGGGAAAAACACCCGAGCCCAACTGTCAAAGTCTTCGAAGAAAAAGATGAAGACCAAAAGGCTCACGCAGTCTGACGACAAGCGCATGGATCTATAAAAGCATATTGACGCGCTGGAGGAATACAACCAGAAGGCGCGAACCCCATTCACGCTTCAAGAGTTTCTCAATCACATCCTTGAAAGTGAAGATAACGATAATGATGAGGGGGACGACTTGTCAGAGGAACCCGAAGATTATGTGGCGAGTTGCCACATGATCTCTCATTTGTCGCTAAGTAACAAAGAAGCTCACTCGGCGTTAGGAGATAACGTAGAGGAGCTGGGGGCAAGAGCAATGCCAAAATCCTTGGATTATGTGACAATGTCTATCAAGGGGAAACCTACTTGTTCATAGAGCATCCGGCGAAACTTCGCCTCAAAGTTACTATGGACCGAAAAGTCCGTAAACTAGAAATTTGCCTCAAATATGACAACAATGGACCGTAATGTCCTAAAACTAGCGACTGACCGAAACGTCTTTAAACTACTACAAACCCGCAGCATCCTTGGGCTGACTCGTAAAAAAACGGTACGTCCATAAGCAAAATGGGCACGGATGAAAACCCGAAAGGGATCCGTGAGTAAAAACAGCAGGGCTACCGGCGAGTTTATGAAAACCCAAAAGGGCGCAATCTCGTTAAAAGACACTTGCAAGGTCTTCTCGACCTTGTAAGGAGAAAACTACCTGCGTGAGATCCTTACAATTCACAAAGGAACAACACACTTAGGGATCCCCATGATTCCTAAGGAGAAATTACACTTACGAGATCCTCACGACTCGTAAGGAGAACCCTTTTATGAGACCCCCACGGCTCATAAGATTCAAAAGCCTTAAGCTACAGGGATCTGAACCTTTTCTTAAGCCATCGCCTTTCCCAGACTGCCCTACAAGCGGTTCAATATTGACCCTTGTATACAATCTACGGGCACAAATAAACATCTCCCCTACCAAGTTCTCGCCAATGGAGCGAAATTTCCCCGCTTGGTGAACAACACTTGTAAGTCCTCTCGATTTATAAGGAGAAAATGCTCTTATGAGATCCTTACGACTTATAAGAGAACACACACTTAAGAATCCTCACGATTCCTAAGGAGAAATCGCACCTATGAGATCCTCACGACTCGTAGGGAGAAACATCTTTATGAGACCCTTACGGCTCATGAAGTCAGAAGCCTTAGTCGACAGGATCCTAACTCTGTTTGCTAAGCCACCTTTGTTCGACATCGACAGAGGCAAATGATGATTCACTCCTGGCAATGTCCCAGTGGTAGCGATGCTGATGCCTAAAACGGTATCAAATTCCAAGTCCTTTCATGATAAGTGATGATTCGCTCCTGGCAATATTCTAGTCGCATCGATACTGATGCTAAGATTGGCATCAGGTTCCAAGTTCCATACTTGCAACAAAATCAGCAAGTAAAAGAAATGCATATGAAATAACCGAAATGATGGGGCAACTTGCAACAAAATCAGCAAGTAAAAGATATGTATACAAAAATAGCCGAAATGATTGGGCAACTCGCAATAAAAAGCAGTGAGTAAAAACAAAAATAGCCGAAATGATTGGGCATCGGGAAAAATAGCCGAAATGATTGGGCAATCGCGACTTTCGCGATATAAAAAGCTGAAATGATAGAGCATCGCGGAAAGAAAACAAAAATATATATGAAATGAAATTTTTGCCCTGCAGGTAAGTCCATACTGACCCCTGTATACAATCCATGGGCATGAACGAAAGGGAACCACGTGTCCCAACAAACTCTATCAAAAAGAAAAGTCAGATCTCGACAGCAACATCTGCATCCCAGAAGACCAACAACGGCGTTCCTTTTCAACTCCAGCAGGATGCAAACGTAACGTCAACAACCGACCTCAGGTCGCAACTAATCGGAGTCACGACAAAGTCCCTAGTTCCAAATCTCGATGGCCACGTCTACAGCCTAGAGAACAACAACGGCGTTCCTCCTCATTCCAGCAGGATTCGGACGCGACATCACCAATCGGAGCCATGACAAAGTCCCCAGTTCTAAGATTCTACGGTTCATAGACAACCTAGCGTCATCCAATGACCCCGTCGCTGAAAAACGTCATCAAATGACCCCGTCTCAGATACACGTCAGCAAATGACCCTGTCGCAGAAACACGTCATCAAATGACCCTGTCTCGGAAATACGTCATCCAATGACTCTGTCTCGGAAACAAGTCAATCAACCCTAGGGAAATCAGTGTCCTTGGCAAAACCTCTCGATTCAGGGAAATCAGCGTCCTTGGCAAGAACATCTCGATTCACGTCGATCCACAAGGAAATCAGTGTCTTTGCAGGAATCTCTCGATTCGTCTCAACCCCGAGGAAATCAGTGTCCTTGGCAAAAACCTCTATTCAGGGAAATCAGCGTCCTTGACGAGAGCATCTCGATTCGCGTTGACACTGTAGAGAAATCAATGTCTTTGCAGGAATATACGACGTCAACAAACGGAGTCATGGCAAAGTCCCCTAGTTCCAAATCTCGACGGTTCACAGACAACCCAGAGACAACCTCGACATTCGACGCAATATTGCAGGCACAATGTCAATCAACAAAGCTAAGGAAAATGCCTCGCTTCAGGGTCTTGACGGCAACTCAAATGAGACCTGAAAAGACTATCGGAGATCATCCCACACCAGCGCGGAGTGGTCATGACTCATCGGGGCTCCCAAACTGAGTCTAACCTCAAGTAAAAAGCGATATGGAATACCCTAACGCTTGCTCTTTCGACCTTAATATTACCTGGAAGATTACTTGAAGTTGTCTTGTCCAGCCCCCGAAGGGATCGGAGATACGACAGTCACGGGGCTACCCGAACAATAAGATTGCAAATTGGGGAATATATCGGCCAACGAGACGGTGCGATGGGTAAAAAAACCCTAGTACCACAGACCCTAACAGACTTCTATTTGTAAGAGTTAACTGTGACGTTAGGAAACCCTAGCGTGAACTTCTCGATTCATCTCAACTCGTGAGGAAATTAGTGTCCTTGCGAGAACTTCTTGATTCGTCTCGACTCGCAGGGCAAAGCGTTAGGCAACGGGGATAAGGACCTATTTCCTAATCACTGGGGCCCTGCAAGTCGGTCCAAGATGGACTATTGCATACTATTCACGGGCTACACTCTCCAAAGTCGAATCTCGACAAGGGGGGAAACAACCACTTACGAGTCCTCTCGACTTGTAAGCGGGAAAAATTCTCTTGTGAGATCCTTACGACTCTCAAAAGAAAACACACACTTAGGAGTCCTCACGACTCCTAGGGAGAAAATACACCTACGGGATCCTCTCGACTCGAAGGGAGAAAAGTCTTTATGAGACCCTCACGGCTCATAAAGTTGGAAAGCCTTAGGCGGAAGATCTGAACCTGTCTCCTAAGCCATCGCTGCCCTACAAAGAGTTCAAGATGAACTGTTATCTATCGTCCACAAGTTACATTTGCTGAAATCACATGCCAACAACACAGCAGTGAAAAGAAAGCGATAGTCGGAGATAAAAAAAATATGTCCTTTATTCATGAATCCAATTGAATACGAGATACATCATATAAAATAAAAATGAAATGAATACATGTTATTCATAAATTAAAATCGATACAAAGATGACTATTGAGAAGGAGGCGATTTTAGCAAATCAGCAAGCCGTTTGCGCACTCCTCTCAGCTCCTTTTCATGAGCAGCCGCTGTGGACAGCTCAGCTTCGAATCGGGCCCATTGCTGCAAATAGGATGAAACCTTTTCATCGATTTCCCGCTGAGCTGCCTCACGACTCTGCGCATCCCGCTCAATGAGATCGAGCTTCTGCCTCAGTGTTAGCCCGTCAGAAATATATCGTCGGAGGCCCTCAAAGATAGCTTTCAGCTGTGCAGCATTCGCGTCAACCTGGGCGCGCAGCCGGGCGGATTCGCCTGAAGCCTCCTCACGTTCCTTCCGCCTTAAGGTCGCCTCTTGTTCTAAATGGCGGAGGAAGGGAAAGCTCTGATCAACCCACGCAGCCCGCTGGGAGTTCAAAACCAACACTTCCGGAGCAGGACGCCTGAGCTCAATCTCATGCAGGTAGGTCTCGATCTTTCTGCAGTAATTAACCCAAGACTTGATGACGACTTCGTCATGGAAGTTTACGAGCGTCGCCAGCATAGGATTAACCTTAGCAGAAAAATCTGCAGCAAATGTAGGGACCTCAGCGTCAAGCTCCTCGATGTACTCACTCAACATGAGCAGGCTAGTCACAGCACCCTTGGAAGATGGACGTCTGGAAAAGGGCCCTGCCGGCATTAAGGTGCGAGATTCGAAGGGAGATGGAGTCGGCGCGATTGCTGCAAAATAAATCATCGTCACATATCGGCTCAAGAGATGGAGAAGATGCAAGAGCAATGAAGGCTATTATACCGGCTACGACAGGTGGCAGAGTTAGGAGTACTGGCGGCGCGACGATTCTCTCGTCCCTTCCTTCAATTTGTAATGCTGCAATCAATTTAAAATTAACAACGGTAGGGTCGCACGTCAAGGAAAGGAAAAGACGTCGGTTAAAAAACTATACTCACCGACACCAGTAGGCAAAGTGACTTCTGACTGGAAAGAGAAATGCGGGTTTAGCACTTGATACAGATGATCAAAGAGAACTCCTGCAAGGTTGCGATGGTACATGGTCAGTACAAAAAAGACGATGGTCATAGTTCAATTAAATGGATCGAAAATCTATACCTTCTAGCATCTTGGAGGACATGGGAGAAGGCGAGGGAGCAACCGTCATGGCAGCGACCGCAAGTGTTTCAGATGATACAATCCCAATGTTCGCTACACCTACAAATAAAATACCGTCAGAAAAAGCTGAAAAGGATTGCGAAATAGAAAATAAACAGTGACCCAAAACCCACCTGATGGGTCATCAACCAAAATTGTAACGGAAGCATCACTCGGCATTGCGGTTTCTTCGCTCTCCTTCAGTGGAATGTTTTCAGCGCCAGTGGCTTCATCCCCTGATTCTACAGGAGCCGTCGTGACACTCGCAATGCCGGACGATGGCGGGGAACCGCAGAGAGAAAGAGCAGCATTTTCGACGGTCCCGGACTCCCTAGAAAGAGTAGCCGCTTCAGGATCGGTGGTTGCCGTCATCTCACCTACCGCCTCATCATTAGGAATTGGCTCTGCAGGATATAGTATATAAGAATTTGAAGATCAATTTCTAAGAAAAGACTCAGCGTTATGTTACCTTGGAGCGGCTTTTCAGCTTCTTCCCGAGCTGCGCGCACCATTTTTCTATGGACGGTAGACAAGGCAGCTGGGACATCTTCGGAAATAGTGATGGATGGGATGGCGCTTGAACCCGCACCCACGGCCAAGCTGGCATCACGTTCCCTCGCCGCATGCTTTCTGCGCTTCTTGTCAGCCTTGGCAGTGAGAAAGGACCTCCTCAAGACCTCCGTCAAAGTGACGTCATCATCCGAGCCGGGAGCTACCTCTGGAGCTGTTACGGTGTCCGTCATCGGCTGTTTGAGCTAAGCTTCTTTCGGCAATACTGGGGGAGCTGGGACTTCGGCAGCCGGCCTTGGGAGCGTCGCCGCGTCACCATGCGGGATTGGCACTGCACTCGGAATAACCTGAGTCGAGGTAGTCCCTACAATAAGATGAAAAAGAAGGGTCAGACTATCCATGAAGAAAAAAAAGGAATGAAGGCACACTAAGCCAAAATATACCGAGGCCCAAGGAAGCGCGAAGCCTCTCTTTCTCTTCAAAAGTCTTGAGGGAAGATGCGAGAGCCTCTTCGGCGGAGATACCTGTTGAAGAAGAAAGCGTCAGTCAAAGTATAATAATTAAAACAACCGCGGAAAGATACGACTGAGCTCTACCTGACTGTGCGAGGGTGATCATCCCTGCTTTGTTGCGAGCTAATTGCTTGGAAGCTGCGATGGTAGCCTCCAGATCGGTATCATCCGGTGCCATAAATAAACCCTCATTGGTCCCGTACTCACTTAGGCCCTCGCTGTAAGGGGCATAAGGCTCCTGGCCGAATACGACGTCTACAGAAAATATCGACTTCCTTTTCTTCTGCGAACGGCCGCCGGCAGCCGGTAACAAGAGCTTGCGCTTAGCAGGTAACTTTGGGCGACGAGTCCCAATCTCAGTACCCACACCAGACTCGGGAGACGCCACAGCTACCGCTTCTACAGGAACGTGGGGTAAGGGCATATAAGGTATAATGCGTGGGACCACCACTGCAACAGTTCCTCTCAAGGAAGGACGAACAATGGTCCGTTGCTTCAAAGGAACAGTTGGGTTGCCGGCCGGGATCTCATCTTTGCGATCAAGCAAGAGCCGTCTTTCTTCCCTAATAATAGCACCTTTCGAATATTGATACCACGCCACATATACGTTCAAGATTCGCGGAACACAACTCGGCCCATTGATAAAGAAATTGGAGCCGGTGTTCAACCGCATAAAATGGTGCAATGCGTTGCGAATACCTTCTTCTGCGACAACTGGCTCAGCTAGGAAGGCTTCGAGCGGGACGCCCTGATTATAACTTGATTGCTGGGCGAAACGGTGCGGGCTGTACCGCATGAACAACGCTGAATCATTCTGCCTAAACACGAGAAAGCCCGGCCTAATTGAATATAGATGAAGAATCTCTCGAGCTTTCAAAGTGGAGGCCCCGTCTTTAAAAGTATCGCGCAAAGGCTGCACCGTTTTTGCGGATTCTTTGTCGATGGTTGAAACCTTATCTACAAAGGTCATGCCGTCTCCAACCATACGCGGACGAAGGAGCACACCCCTAGCCTCCCGCTGTAACGGATTTACAACGGATGCGTCAACTAGGCGCATAATTCGAGGGAAGTTGTAACTGTCGTAGAATCGAGGTCGTTTATGGACACCAAAAGTGCCAAGTATGTGCAGCTCGATCCATGACATAAAATAATGCAGCGAGAAAGTGAAGGGCTGTACCCCTGGCTGAGTAGTGTCCGCCGCTAAGCTGAGACCATGGTACAGGTGTGCTATTCCGGCAATTTCGATAGCTACTTGCATTCCCACAACCATACGATGGGCTGGATAAAAGACTGATGGCCTCATATAACGAGGGTGCATCGAAAGCACGAACCAGTTCAGCCATAAGCCAATGAACCCTAGCATGAACGTTTCTTCATCGACATCCGGGGCAGCAAGCTCCGTGAAGGGAACAACAGGAGCATCCGGAATAAAGAAACTTTTTAAATCCGCCTCCGCCGTCGGTTGGTAATCCAAACTAAAACCAAACGGGTCGTCAAGCTTGGCGAACAGCGCAGCTTGCTTCGATAGGGCTTCTGGACGAAGAAAATAAGTGATGAAGTCCGCATAGCTAACTCCATGCCCTCCGGACTCCAGAAATAGACTTTCGTATATATTCAACATCTTGATCAAGCTCGGGAATTGGTGTTGAATGGCATTCTCTGGGGTAAGACCCGTTACTACTGGTTTGGTGGCAAAGATGTACTCGTCCGGAGGAACTAGCTCCTCGTAATGTTCTCCCTTAACGGGTAATCCAGAGATCTCTGCAAACTCTTCCAAAGATATTGAGACTTCTCGATCCGACAGAAGGAAGGTGTGAGTCAGAATATTCCATTGCTCCAGAAAAGCCTAGACCCACCATGCAGGAGGCGCGGAATATTGAAAGAGAGAAACGTAAATCGCGGGATACAACCCGAGCTTCAGCATCTGCGACTTCTTGGCCGACAAGACGTAGCGGGCCTACTGCAAATACCCGGCTGGATGGCGAGGAGTTAGGCCTATCATGTACGGCTGTCCCCATAGGCGCGACATATACGCCGCCCCAAGGTATCCAAAGCCGTCGGCGGCTGTACGGGTATTGCAGCCATAGAAGGTTGAATGAGACCCTCTGAGGTACAGTTGACATCCTCCACGATATAGTTCACCGGAGGTGCGTCAGCATAAGGGATCGCCGAAATAGGCTCCGAAGGTGCCGCGCATGAAAAGCTCCATCGGCCCCTGATAGTTTGACTGTACCATCTGCCCCATAAATGGAGATTCTTTTGCTCTGGGTCGTGTTCTTTGATCAACGCGAGGACTTCCCTGTCCACAGGCGCTTCAGGGATTCCTCTTTCCGAACGGACGAACGGGAAAGAAATGTCGAAAGACATAGTGCCTGCGCGAAAAAGAACAAAAAAAATTAGCCGTCAAATGCTACAGTTTAAGTTCTGTCACTTGGTACTTTAAATTCGTACCGCATTGCAATGCAGTGGAAAGGGACCAAAGGGGATCCACACAATCTAGATGACAGTTCATCATTAATAAAACAATATCATCATTTGATGAGATAGTCATTAAATGAAGAAATCCTAAAAGGATTCTCATTTAATGTACGCCCCTTGGGCCAAGGAGTAAATCTTCCTTGAGAGCAGTGCTCTGCAACAGATATGACATCTGTCATAATTAATCATGAAGGGAATAAAAATTCCCCAAAGAAAAAATTCTGAAGAGCCAGCGCTCTGTGAAGACGATGGAATCATCCATCAAAACCCTAAAAGCAAAACTTTACCGAGTTAAAAATTCTGAGATCTTTAAGATCTGCAAGATGAACTCTAAGAGTTCTTCTCTAATGGGTTAAGAAACCCTAAGAAAAATCTCTTTAGATCTATGATTTCAAGAGAGCAAAACTCTGTTAAGAAAACCCTAAAAGTTTATTTAGATTTATGATCTGAAAAAAGAGCAAAACTCTGTTAATAGGTGAAACCCTAGATTATAAAATAATCTCTTCAAAGATTTGATCTTTACCTAGATTTTTGACAGATTTCTGACTCTAAGAGAGTTCTTAAAACAGAGAGCTTGGCTCTGAAGGAGAATTAATTCTCAGAAAAATAAACAAGAAGATGAACATAGGTTATCTCAAAGGCCAAAGGCCATATTTATAGGCACTAAGAGCCGTTTCAACTTCTAAGTTGATCTAATGGCGCAGATGTTGCTACCGCTGCACTCACGTGTAAGCCACGTGACCGCAACGGTGGGGGGCATTTGTTTCCCCTAATCAGAGCAAAGCTCTGTTCAAATTTTAAAATTTCAAATGAAGCGGCGCTTCATAAAAGAGCTAGCGCTAAATGCGCCAGCACTAAAAGTTAAAGACTCTGATACAGCGCTCACGTCCAAAGCACAAGAGCGCTAGCGCCAGCGCTCGCAGTGCCAGCACTAGCAGTCAAAGAATCTGATGTAGCGCTAGCAGCGCCAGCTCTAAGAGTCAAAGACTCTGATGCAGCGCTCACGTGCAAAGCACGAGAGCGCTATCGCTAGCAGCGCCAGCGCTAAGAGTCAATGAATCTGATGCAGCGCTCACGTGCAAAGCACGATAGCACTAGCACTAAGTGCGCTAGCACCCAGAGTCAAAGACTCTGATGCAGCGCTCACGTGCAAAGCACGAGAGCGCTAGCACTGGAACAAAATATTCCCTACCTTTGAATCAAAGATCCAACAAATATGACCAAAAATCATCAAACTATCTTTGAAAATTAGAGCACCATTGGATCAAAAATCTAATGGTGATTAAAGATCAACTAGATACAGAATAAGTTCTGTATGGGGAAAGATTTCCCAATCTTGTTAAAAACAAGAAGATTGCCTTCTGTAAAACTGAAGCCCTAGGATCAAAGATCCAACGGTGGGAAACATCCCCAAATCAATTAGAGAAAAGATCTTTTCAACTGATTCAACAAATCAGCCTCTACTATATAAAGGACCCAAGACTTCAAGTCTCACAGAGAGGAACCCCCCCATAAATTTTGAGAAATTTCAAAGAGAAGAGCAAGCTCTCGGAAGAAAAAGAATTTCTTTAAGGTAAATAAAAACAGAGAGATCAAAGTATCTCATCAAAAGAAGAAGAAACTAATTCTTCTTCAAGATCATAGATCTATAAGACAGATGTCTTTCATAAAAAAAGATCCTAACATCTCATCATAAAAAGGGGAGGAGAAAAGAACTTAATTTTCCTTGGATCACAGATCCACAAAGACAAGGTCTTTCATAAAAACAGAAGAGATTGTCAAATCTTCAATTAAAATAAGAACTTAAGTTCTTAGATCTATGAGACAAAGTCTCCTATGAACGAGAGTTTAATTCTCAGAGTGCAGAATTGATCAAAGTTTGCCTAATAAGAGCCTTAAGCGCTCCAATTTAAAGAAGCGCCCCAGTGCTCATAATCTGGCGCTCAACGCTCAGTGCCCCAAGCGCTATTTTTTTAAAAGAAGCGCCTTAGCGCTCCAAAACTGGCGCACAGCGCCGCAGCGCTCCTAACACTCCATTTTAAAAGAAGCGCCTCAACGTTTCAAGGCTGGCGCTCAGCGCCAAGTGCACCACGTGCTCCTCACGTATGCGCTTTCTCATAGAAAGCGCTCTGCGTTCAAGGCTGGCGCTCAGCGCCAAGTGCACCATGTGCTCCTCACGTATGCGCTATCTCACAGAGAGCACTCTGCACTCATTGACTGGCGCTAAGCGCCAAACGCGCCACGTGCTCCTCACGTGTGCGTTATCTCACAGGAAGCGCCTCAGCGCTCTAAATCTGGCGCTCAGCGCTAAGCGCACCACGTGCTCCTCACGTGTGCGCTTAGGGAACATAAACCGTTCTTTAAATAAAGCCCCAGAGCTATAATGAGCGCTCAACACTCAATAAAAGACAAAAGATTGTCAGAACCCAAACCAATGCTCAGCATTGTTAAATGTCCAACATTTTTATTGAGTGGGCCGAGCCCAAGTTGGCCACAGACCCCCTCATTTAGATTAATTGAGCCCACATGCTCATAAATCTTTTTAAATGATCTTAGTCCCAAACTTGACTACAGATCTCCCAACCAATATTGGTTCAAGGGTACATCTCTTCATTCCTCTGATATATGTCGTAGTAATTCTTCAACGTCTTCAGAAAGGTGACGGGTCCTAACAACCAGATATTCTATGGACTGCAAAGTCCCTAAACTATAACAATATAGCGCAATTGCTCTTTTGTTGGATTTAAATGATCCTGTTAAGTAGATCTTAGTCTAAACTTAGACTAACGTATCCTTAACAAATGGTTAAATTGATCTTAGTCTAAAATTAGACTAACGTTGTAATGCCCCATGCCCCAGTACAGATGGTATTGTCCGCTCTGGCTGAAACCGCACGGTTTTTCCCTTTAGAGCGAACCGGACCCGACCAGGGGCCACTTCCCAGGAGGTCACTCATCCCAAGACTTCCTGGCCCGAGCACGCTTAACTATGGAGTTCTCAAGCCCCTGTAGTTCCGGTTCACTTAAAAGTCGCCTCTGTAATTGAAGGTGGTATCATTACATTTATAATGCAGTTCGGTTCTCTTTCGGAATGTGTTCCGAAAATTCCCCATTGTTCTATAGTGGGTCCCAGGGACTCAAGAGGTGGCCCCCACGGATTCAAGAGGTGGCCCCCGCCCGCTTGGCATGACAATTGGCGTGGCACTTTGTTCCGTGTGGCACTTTGTTCCGTAAGCAAGAACCGGGTCCCGACATTCTCCCCACCTTTGAACAATGGTTCGTCCTCGAACGACAGGCCTACTACTGAGGGACCTGCATGGGCCACCATAAATATAACGCCCCACGCCCCAGTACAGATGGTATTGTCCGCTCTGGCCGAAACCGTATGGTTTTTCCGTTTAGAGCGAATCGGACCCGACCAGGGGCCACTTTCCAGGAGGTCACCCATCCCAAAACTTCCCTGGTCCGAACATGCTTAACTATGGAGTCTCAAGCCCCTGTAGTTCCGGTTCACTTAAAAGGCGCCTCTGTAATTGAAGGTGGTATCATTACATTTATAATGCAGTTCGGTTCTCTTTCGGAATGTGTTCCGAAAATTCCCCTTTGTTCTACAGTGGGTCTCAGGGACTCAAGAGGTGGCCCCCACAGATTTAAGAGGTGGCCCCCGCCCCCTTGGCATGACAATTGGCGTGGCAGTTTGTTCCGTGAGCAAGAACCGGGTCCCGACAAACATATCCTTAACAAACGTTTGCGTTGATTTTAGTCTCAAATGAGATTAACGATCTTTAAACCCAAACCCAAACCCAAATCTATGAAAATACGATTTTGGAGTAATCCACGCCCTACGGGCGACAAGATAAATTAGTCTCCGTATACAATCCACAGGCAACCAAAAACAAAACAAACACACACGACACGAAGTGACCATCTGGAGAAGGAGAAAGTTATTACCGCGATGTGGTAGCGTAATTAACTGCAGGGGCTTGCGCCTGCAGGGAAGAGCGTCCCCACAATAAAAAGCCCCTCAAACGAGGGGGAATCTGACGAAATTTGCTACAACGGCCGCATCCGTCTAAACCTCCGATACACGGTGCCATAAATCAACTTGGTATCTTCGGAGAGGTGGACGGATAAAACCAAATAGTATTTGCCCCCAAATTCAGGCAAGACGAACCTACGCGGTTCCGTCTCCGTTTTCGGCGGCGAACAAATAGGTTTATTCACTAGAAATGTCCCAAATATAAAATCCACAACCATGAAAACTCTAAAGACGACAATTAAATATTTTAGGTGTATTTTGAAAATTATACAAAGTTATTTTTACATAAAACTCCCTCAAGTTTTATAAATTTCACTAAGGACCCTAGTAAATATAGGTTTAAGGGGGACCAGTCTCTTAAGCTTCAGAGAGCCGGAGATACGGGTGCTTGCCTATTTAAGGTAGACAACATAATAAACGGTGTTATAACCATGCTAATCGTCTTTGAAAAAGACACAAATCCTGCCGCCCTTGTGCAGTGGTTACCGATAACATCAAAACCTAATTCAGGACTTCAATTTCTCTTTCTAATTGTCCGGACTCAAACTGAGTCTCATTATAAATAATCTGACTTGAATATGATTCAAGTACAATCTACAATCTACAATCCAATATGATTCCATGAATCCATATATTCAATCTATTCAATCTGTATTGACCGAACCGAACCATGGATATACTTCCATTTACATGATTCTCCAGTTACATCCATTTACTGATATCATGGTTTCGGCAAGTCATCTAATTATACAATCTATATTACAAGACAACACAAGTTGCAATACAATACAAACAATACAAACAAGACATCACAGGGTTTAAGGGGTAGATTGGTATAGAAGGTGTTAGAAGTGGCACGGGACGGCAATACTTAAGACACCTAACCTGTATTTCCGTTGCTGTTGTACCATGGCATAAACGGTTCCTTGTACTCCTGTTGCCCTTAGTCTCTGGCATATAGAGACTCCTATCGTATACACTGGCATTCTTCTGTACCATGCTATAAATAATAGCGTTAACCATATAATATAACTTTAAAAGCTACTCTCTCTCTCTCTCTGTGTGTGTCTATTCTATTTCTCCCTTATCTTTGGGACTTACCGAGCAATTGTTCGCTGATGACATTCCTTCTCTTTCTTCTTTGTAATGTTTTTAGGTGATCTGGACACTCAGGAGATCGAGCCTACCAACAAGGACTTGGATCAGCTTGCCTACGACCCAGAGCTCTAGCTTCATTGTACACATTTTATTTCAGTACTTTTCATTTCTGTTATGCCACTGTTTAGGCATTGCTTTCATTCAGATGTATCTACTTTTCCATGCATTGTACAAAGGAATGTTAATAAATAAAGTTGTTGTTCAGTTATACCTACTGTCTTTGTCTGTTGTGCATTTTTATTTATATTGCTTAGATACGCTTAGCGTATTTACTTCAGAGTAAATATGTAGTGGCCTCGTTGCGTCCTCTGCCCGTATATTGGGAAGCGGGGCATGACAGGTTTTGTTGGTGGCCCATATAGGTCCGAGCTGTATGGAATCCTACCATGCAGTTCTGTTCTGCGTGAACAACCTAAACAATATAACACAAGAACCAGCAACTGAAAACATTCTTTACAATTCATATTCCTTGAATCTTATCATTTCATATATTTTGAATCTATCATAACCTAAATTTTTCTTTCAAGGTTATGGATTCACCAAACAACACCAGCACCAACTTCAACAACACTCCACCTCCACTACCAATCACACCTGCCGTCCCTACTCCGCTCAATGAGCAGACGGTTCTGCTTGAGGCAATCCGCAGCCTCCTAGAAGGACAGCAGCAGTAGACTGCTCTTTTAAAGAACCGTCCCGAGGCAGAAGCACCTGGGGTGAAGCAATTCAGGGCTTTGCACCCCAAACAGTTCTCAGGAAAGGAAAGCCTACTGGAAGCTGAGGACAGGGCTCAGAGTATCGAAGATGATCTGGCAGCGGCACAAGTGCCAGAGGGAGCTTGGGTCCGTGTTGCGAAACTGCAGCTCACGGACAATGTACAGAATTGGTGGAAGGCGGAAGAAAGCCGTCTTGAACAACCCATCGAATGGAAGACTTTCCGCGACATGTTCGACGCAAAGTACTTCCCTAAGACTGCCAGGTTTGACATGGAACAGCAGTTCATCCATCTGCAACAACGTTCAATGTGTACCAAGTCGGTAGATGAATATGACGCTGGGTTCACCATACTCAGTCGGTAAGATATGTCTCAATAATTCGAATTTTTAAATATCACATACTACACAGCTAACACAATACTTTAACAGTTTTGCGGCACCCCTGATACCGACGGATGAGATCAGAGCCCGTCGATTTCAATAAGGTTTGGATTCGGAGATCCAGGCTGCACTGGCCACATGAGATTTTCCAACTCATGAATCGGCTCTGAAAGCTGCCCGCCGTTATGAGGCAGTGGTAAAGGCGAGGGGAAGATCTCAGTCTGCAGGAGTTAAGCGTCCTGTCAACCAGATGATAGGAGGAGCCTCGTCAAGGCCACATTTTATGCCAAGGAGACCGGGAGTACCGAACAATCGTCCTAGCAAGCCTTTTGTAACTACCGCAAGAGAGATGGGCACATGATGAAAGATTGCCGGCGAGCCAACCGTCTTTGCTTAGTCTGCGGCTCAGCTACTCATGGTATTGAATCTTATCCCAAAAGACAAAATCCATATGTTGCACCCAGGCCAGCAATCACTTATCAGCAGAGACCAGCCCTTCACGTACCTGCTCCAAGAATAACTCTCATTGCTCCACCACCTAGAGGACCACCGACTTCACCTCCTCCTCGTCTGTTCCAATAAGGTCAAAGGAACGTTCCGAGAGACGCTCCTCAGGTCAGGAGGAATGTACCACGGTGACAAGCTTTCATGATGACCGTGGAAGAAGCTGAGGCCACTGGCCAAGTTATCACTGTAATCCTTTCTTCTCAAACTTTTCTTTCAGTTTTTCTACCTATCCACAAATTTTCTAATACCTAAAACATATCCCACATAGCTTAGGTACAATCTTAGTAGCCTCACTCTCTGCACAAGCACTCTTCGATACTGGAGCATCTCACTGTTTTATGTCGCAACGGTTCTTCAGAACTCACGCGATTCCAGTCACACCGCTTGTATCCAGCTAGAATGTCAGTTCAGGAAATGACGTTCTAAAGGCAACAATGGGATACAGCTTGTGTCTAGTAGTCGTTTGCAGCAGAGAATTCTATGCTGACTTCAAAGTGCTGGACATACCGAACTTCGATGTGGTTCTAAGTATGGATTGGCTCAGAACCTTTTATGCTACCATCGAATGTCGTCAAAGGAGGGTACTATTTGAGATTCCAGATCATCCGGTCTTCTATTTCAAAAGTGGAGACTGTACCCTGGAGCCAAGTACATACAAAGCGAAGCCAAGGAAAGCAGTAATTGCGGCAATTCAAGCAAAAGAAGAATCACGGCCAGAAGTGGTTCGAGAGTTCGACGACGTGTTTCCTGACGATATATCAGGTTTGCCTCCCGATCGAGCTCTTGAATTCAGCATTAATTTGGTACCAGAAGCACAACCGGTGATCAAAGCACCTTATCGATTAAGTCCGGAAGGTTTGAAGGTAGTCCGAACTCAGTTGGACGAATTATTGGTGAAAGGATGGATTCGTCCCAGCACTTCAAGTTGGGGATCACCAGTACTACTTGTGAAGAAGAAGAAAGGTTCATACAGAATGTGTATCGATTATAGAGCCTTGAACGAAGTCACTATAAAGAACAAGTATCCACTCCCGCGCATTGACGATTTATTCGATCAGCTAAGTGGATCTTGTGTTTTCTCTAAATTAGATCTTCGTTTAGGTTATCATCAGGTGAAGGTTAAGGAAGCTGATATTCATAAAACGGCTTTCAGAACTCGTTATGGACATTACGAATTTCTAGTGATGCCATTTGGAGTGACCAACGCACCAGCAATATTTATGAACCTGATGAATCAAGTTTTCCGGGAGTGTTGGGGTCGAAATTTACACCCCGATTGACCAAGTCAAAATCAAAGTCAACCCCAAGCCAAGTGGGCCCAAGCCCAGGTCAAATGGGCCAATGCCCGGGTCGAGCCCGAACACGAAGCGTTCGGCCTTCCGCCATGCCAAAATAAAAAATTTTGTAATAAATAATTTTGGTGCATTCCTTTTTTTATTTTTTTGAATAAATGTAAGAAAAATGGGCATAAAGCCAAATTTTTGCAAAGCTCATAGCTTATGTGCAAAAAAAAAATAGTACATGAGGCATGGGATGGGCAAAATACCATTTTTGTAAAGCCCAAAGGGCTATATGTAAAGTGTATAGCCTATAAAGGCAAAGATAATGAAAATATCTCAACAACTTTTTTCTCTCTTCTAAAAAAGCATCAAGATCTGTGATCTTTTCCTTCCTTAAGGTTCTAAAACCTTCTTCTTTCTTTTGAATTAAATCAAGAGTTTTACTCTTCCTTTTATAAAACTAAATAGTTTTTCACCACAAAACCCACAAAGGGGAACTCAGATCTTCCATCAGATCTCAGAAAGGAGAGATTTTTAAAATCTCATATTTCTTGATCTTCAAGATCCGGCCAATAAAGGAAGAAGAATGAGACCCATCTTCAGAAACCCCACTTTAGGGAAGATCCAGGGCTCAAGGGGAGAAGCCCCCTTCATCAGCTTCAAAATATTTTAGGAGTTTAACTCCTCATATATATACATATATACAAAATAATAAGTGCTCCTTTCTGGGAGTACAACTCCCATTGCAGGGACCAAGTCCCTTTTGCCTCCCAAGAGCCCATGTGCCTGGCACGTGAGACGCTAGCGCCCTTGAGCTCAAAGCGATAGCGCCCAAAACGCTAGCGCCCGAGCGCCCACGTGCCTGGCACGTGAGGTGCTAGCGCTTAGAGCGCTAGCGCCCGAGCGCCCACGTGCCTGGCACGTGGGGCGCTAGCGCTTTGGCGCTCAAAGCGCTAGCGCCCAAAGTGCTAGCGCCCGAGCGTCCACGTGCCTGCCACGTGGGGGGCTAGCGCCATTGCGCTCAAAGCACTAGCACCCAAAGCGCTGGCGCTTTTTCCCATGCATCCTTTGGGTGCCCTTACCCCTTTTTTTTAATATATATTTGTATATATACATACACACACACACACTCCACGACACTGTCCCTGTTAGAAAAAAATTTCTAACGGGGCGCTGCCCCGCACCGTGCAAGGGGGCTGCTAGCCCTCTTGACCCCCAGCCCGCTATCCGGGTAGCGGGACCCCCGTAAAAACTCTGTGGGGCCCCCGATATATCCAAAAACCCCTTTCAAAACACAACACACATACATTGCACATTGAGTTCACATGACCTGTTTGACCCATTAATCGGAGGTTCCCTCGCTCTAAAGACGATGGGTAATTAACGGCAGCTTAGTCCGCGGCTGCCGGAGATTTGGATCCCCGCAATCAATAAAACCCAGCCTATCCTAGGCAGGGGGATTCTGTAATGCGCGTGATAAGCGCACGCGCATTCCCATCTCAATCGGGGGACGAAAAACACCCTACAGATTCTGGCACACCCGGTGGGACCTTTCTCTCCTCCCATATCTCGGGTCAAGTGTTCATGCAAACTCATTTAACATATATGCCGATGTTTGTACTGAAATAATGTTTTTTTCATATAGTAATCAACTTTCAACGACAATGTCTCTTAAGATGGATCCAGCTGCTGACTCGACCCCGATTCCGTACGTGGTTAAGATCAATACTCGTGTGGTTCTCCCTACAAGCCTCAGTCGACAGTGGGAGGAACTGCCCCGCCAGTTTGGTTCCGTCATCATCTACCCTGCCGGAAGCGCTCATCTGGCAGAAATCCCGGCAAAACAGGTGGCCAAGCCGATCTCAAGGGACAAAAGGCCGAATGTTGTGATCGCTAAGGCACCATAACCGAAACTTAAGACGGTGCCTGAACGACTCTCTGGTGCTCCAGCTGGGGGTAAGACTTACAAAGGGTAACATCAAACATTGCGTACGAGCTCAGGCGATGACTCCAACAAATGAACGATCGGGCGTCTTCTCTGGCCTCTCTATCACTCGGTCTACGGCGTTTTCCCGAAGAACTGAAGTCTGCAAAGTGATTAAAACAGAAAAGTTAAGGCAGAAACGGCTCAGGTATCGAGCCAACAAGAGGGCCAAGGCTTCGGCCAAGTGGAATCTTGTGAGGTTCCAAGAACTGGGTTACTCCGTGATGACGGCTGAGTTGGCCGTAAAAATAAGCAATTCCTTCGAACCTCTGAAGTGGGTTCATAAAAATGCTATGACCGCCAGAATCTAGAAGACAGCGGTCCGAACGTCGCTACGAAGAGACGTGTCCCGGCCCCAATAGAAAAAGTATGACATTATCTCTTCAAGAGTCTATCAGGCACTCTGTGCCGTGCGAAAACAGCAGGGCAAAACCAAAAAGGAAGCGTCAGCACCATTCAAGAATCCGGCCAGGCCAGCCGCCTTCAATCGACTGCCCGTTACCGAAACAGGGGGGTCAAGACAGCAATCCGTGAAATCAGCCGCCGATAACAAAAAGGCGGCTGGATATATTATCCATACGGTCTATATGGCGGGCGGGCGCCCGCAGCAAAAGCAAGGATGGGGCCACCACATCCCAAGCCCAATCTGGCTTGAATGTGGTTGCTGCTGCCCAAGAAAAGCCGCCTCCGCTGGATGATGAAAACCCTCTCGATGAGGATGATAGACAGAAAGACCCCTCAGTCCATGCAGAGTCAAGCGCAGACAGCGAGGAAGAGCCGACTTTCCGCCCCAGGACCGCGGAGCAATAGCTGCTTCAAGAGCTTCGAAAACAGCTCAGGAGCAAAGATAAAGAGATGGCCAAGCTCTATTCGAAAATTGACGACCTAACAAACGTTGTGATGCAGCTTACGGCTCAAATTGCTTGAGCGCCTCCCAATCAAGCACAAGCCGCTACTTATGAGCCGGATGATGACAATCTGAAGCGGCCGATGCCTGTCCCTTTGGGTCCAAGATTGGTCGAGCCGCTTGAAAGCCGGCCACATTCCGCTTCTGGGGACGCCTTGGCCCCAGATAACACTATCCCTCTAACACGAGACCGGATAATGGATTTGGTCACCAGCAAGGTTAAAACATTGGTGGCCGAAGCTGAAGCTCAGAAAGAAATTGGCAGTAGTGGGCGGCCATATCCCGCACAGTACGATCTGATCGAGTTCCCCAGCGGCTACGTCATTCCTAAGTTTGGAAGATTTGACGAGACGGAAAATGCAAATCAACACGTCGCCCACTTTAAAGCATCGTGCGGAAATACAGGGGGCAATGATGCGCTCCTTCTTCGTCAGTTTGTCAACTACCTGACCGGTGTCGCTTTCGACTGGTATGCGAGTATACCAGACAGGTCCGTTATTACCTTTGCCCAAACGGAGTCTCTGTTTCGGTAAAGGTTCATGACTGCCAGTGATAAAATCTCCATTGCTGACCTTGTGAGGACTAAGCCAGGGAAGAATGAAAGCAACACCGACTTTAACGCCCGATGGTGTAATCTCACAGTCAAGTGCGAACCGCCGCTGGAGCAGGACCAGTCCGTCAGCCTTCTCATTGGGAACCTCAGCAATTGGATGGTCCCATTCTTATGTATAGCAGGCCTCAAGACGTTTCAAGAGCTAACCAAGAAAGTCCAAATGCTGGAACACTCAAAGCAAGAGTACACCCCGGACTCTCAGAGAGACAAGACTTAGAAAAGCAAGCGGGACGACAACCGTAGAAGCGGGAGTTCAAGCAGTACCAATGTCTTTAATACATCCGACAATGAAGACAAGCGAAGGGCGGGCGAATCTAAAACCAACCGATCTCGAAAGCCAGTGCTGGGAGGAGAAAGGCCTTCCCTAGAGGAGAAAAAGAACAAGGTTTACTCTTTCAGAAGGGACAAGGTCCGGAAGATATTTAAAGATGCCTTGAACAACGGTCTACAATTGCCAGAGTCGAAAAGACCTCAAGAAGCAAAAATGACCGACAATCCCTTGTATTGCCTGTACCACCGAGTAGTGAGCCATGCGATCGAGGATTGCTGTATCTTCAAAGACTAGGTCGAGAAGCAGTACAAGGCTGGAGAGATCGAGCTGTCCAAAAGTGTGTTGGTGAACAATCAAGTTGCAACCACCAACTTTATACAGACAGAAGCTGAAGCCTTCTGGGAGCAGACATCTGAACCCGCTGCCCTGAGAAATGAAACCGAGTCACCGCAGCCTCCTTGGAGTAAGCACGTATCTAACAAGACGAAGAAGATGTTAAAGCTACTTCGGAAAGAGCCCAGAACGGAATGGGAAGGGCAGAAGAAGCCTACCGTACCAGCTGCCAATTCGGCTCCATCAGGCTCAAAATCCAAAAAGCTCAAGAAGAAGAGAAGTGCAGCTCGACGCAAAAAAGAGTTTGCAGGGAGATCGACCATTAAAAAATATATTGAGTCCCTCCAAGACTATGAACAAAAGGAAATAACTCTAATTCAATTGAAAGAGTTCTTCCCTGTAGAAGTGGCTGAGATTCTGGAGGAGTTAGAAGAAGACTCCAATGAAGAGATCCCTATAGTAACCTGCTACGTCATCCACCTGGGCAGCGACTCTGAGGAGGAGCTCTGTTTTCCCGAAGAGGACGAAGAGCTCGCTACTAAGGCCAACCAAATCCAGCTCAGAAGCGGTAGGGCTCTACCGCCAAATCAGGGAAACGCTCCAAAAGGAAAGGAAAAAAGGTGGCTAATGAGGAAGATGGCAGAGAGCCGGCTAATGAAAACTCAAGTCCTTCCTCAGTGGACTACAATGTCTTGTCTCATCTCCGAAAGCTTCCGTCTTTCCTTAGCATCGACGATGCCTTGGTTCCATTTAAAGAGCTTAGAGATGTTCTCATTCATGCTCTACAAAACCCTGAGCGGTATCAGGCTTACTTTGTGGAAATTAATATGAAAGAAGCCCAGTACGCTCTGCATGCCGCCGCAGTCACGTTTAAGGACGAAGACTTGCTACTGTCGGCCGCTTTACGTGACCGGGTACAGCAACGGAGATCGGATTAATCGCATATTGATTGATCCGGGGTCCTCAGTGAACATCATGAACTTGCGGACTCTGAAGAGTTTGTCAATGGACGTCCGACACCTGTCAAGGGAAAGGATTGTCATTCAAGGCTTCAATCAAAACCGCCAGCAAGTTCTGGGGTCTATAGCTTTGCAAATCAAATTTGGGGATCTGCAAACCGAAGCTAAGATATACGTGATCGACGCTGACACGTCTTATAAAATTCTCTTGGGACGGCTGTGGCTCCACGATTACGGCATATTCCGTCAACTCTCCATCAATGCAAGAAGTATACTAAAAATGGCGAAGAAAGACGCATTGACGGAGACATCCAGCCATTCGATGTGCATGAAGTCCGATATGAAAATTCTCGGTATTTCATGAACCACCAAAATGCTAAGCCACAACTGAATGGGGATAGAGCGGCCCCAAGAATGAAGCAAAAACGTCCAAGTGCACCCGCGTTTCGGTAGCGACACTGATAAGTCCAACGCTGGAAGTCCGTCCTTCTGTAAAACTCGCCCTCGTTTCGGTAGCGATACGGATGAATCCGTTACTGAAAGCCCATCTAGCAGCAAAGTCCGCCCTCATCTTGGCAGTGACACTGAAGAGTCGAAGGAAGAGGACCTGCCATGCAACAGTTGTGCAGATTGGACCCCCATGCAGCAAGCGAAACTACGAGAGACCTTCGAAATTGCAGAAGGGTCCCTGGCCATCACAAGGGTGCCAGAACGGATGTGCAAAGAGCTGGATGCATTGTCAGTCTCTACCGTGGACCAGCTGAAAACTTTCTATATTCCCGGGAGGAAAAGTGGACAGAAGGGCATTCTGTTTTATGGGTCAAATCCTGTTGTGCACCCGGACGATTTGTCTGTCACGTGCCTTCCCTATGAGAGAGGCATAAGAGCTGTCCTCAATCCCAGATACTATGCACCCAAGATGCGGGAATATTTCAAAAAGTGTGGATACCGGTTATATCAAACGGAGTCCGAAGCAAAGTTTTATGACGGGCTATGGCATCCGCCCCAGCTCCGAGCACTCATCGATGGACGAATTCAAGACAGACGGGGAATAGGCTTCATTCAACCTGATTCCAAAGCATGCTACATGATCCATATTGGTGAAGCCAGCCGAAGATCAAATGATGATGACGAGACAGCCGAGCCAGAAGAAGCTCCTCAACAGCTCGAAGATGGCGGACAAGCAACCTTCGATGAGCTAGACGAGATTGACTTAGGAACGCCCGATAATCCAAGGCCGACCTACATCAGCTCACTCTTTTCAGAGGAAATGAAAGCGTAGATAATCGCCCTGCTGCACGAGTTCATCGACTGCTTCGCGTGGACGTATAAAGAAATGCCTGGACTTTTCCCTGAAGTGGCCGTGCATAAACTGGTTATATCTCCTGATGCTAAGCCAGTCAAACAAGCTCCTCAAAGAATGAGAAAGGAACTAGAAGAAAAGGTCATTGAGGAAACCAAGTAGCTCATCGATGCTGGCTTCATCAGGGAAGAGAAATATGCGGACTGGATCGCATGCATAGTCCCAGTGAAGAAGAAAAATTGGCAGATCAGATCTGGTGTGGATTTCAGGGACCTCAACAAGGCTTGTCCTAAAGACGACTTCCCGCTACCGGTCATGGAAATGATGGTCGATGACACCTCAAATTACGAGCTGTTCACCTTTATGGATGGCTCATCTGGGTATAATCAGATCAAGATGTCGCCTGAGGATGAGAAACACACAGCATTTCGAACCCCGATCGGAATATACTGCTATAAAGTGATGCTGTTCGGACTGAAGAACGCAGGTGCTACATATCAAAGGGCAATGACCAATATCTTTGATGACTTAATTCATAAGGTCGTCGAATGTTATGTTGATGATCTGGTCGCCAAGACTAAAGCCAAGGCTGATCACATCCAAGATCTTAAGACCGTTCTCACAAGACTGAGGGAGTACGATCTGAAAATGAATCCTCTGAAGTGCGCTTTTGGCGTGTCATCGGGAAAATTCCTGGGCTTCATAGTCCGACATCGAGGGATTGAAGTTGACCCATCCAAGATAAAGGCCATCATGGAGATGCCCCCTTCGAAGAGTCTGATGCAGTTAAGATCTTTTCAAGGCAAGCTTGCTTATATACAGAGGTTTATCTCAAATTTATCGGGGAGATGTAGGCCCTTCTCAAAGCTCATGAAGAAAGGAGCTCTTTTTGTCTGGGATGCCGAATGTCAAGAAGCGTTCGAAAGCATCAAATAGTACTTGTTACACCCTCCAGTGCTGGCCGCTCCCATTTCAAATAAACCGCTGATTCTCTACACTGCCGCGCTAGATGAGTCACTCGGTGCGCTCATTGCCCAGAACAACGAGGAGGGAAAAGAAAATGCCCTCTACTACCTCAGTCGAACCCTAGTCGGGGCGGAACACAACTATTCCCTAATCGAAAAGCAATACCTGGCTCTGATATTTGCTGTGAAGAAGCTGAGGCACTATCTGCTCGCTCATCGGGTTATGCTGATCTCCAAGGTCGACCCGCTCAAACACTTGATGACTAAAGCAAGCCTAGCCGGCAGAATGGCAAGACGGGTTATCATGCTACTTGAGTTTGACATAGTTTATACTCCTCAGAAAGCAGTTTAAGGGCAAGCTCTTGCGGACTTTTTCGCTGCTCATCCCATACCAGAGGGGTCACCGCTCAATTGCGAGTTACCCAACGAACAAGTGCTGCACCTCGAGAATGACGAGCCATGTTGGGAGCTCTACTTCGATGGGGCCTCATCGATAAGGACCTCCAATAAATCAAGCGTCCTGGAGATAAAAGTAAGGATAGGATTGGTGTTCATCACGCCATCGATGGGAACCCTACGGCGTTCTTTTTCTATCATCGAGCCTCGCACAAACAACGAGGCTGAGTATGAAGCTCTGATAGCTGGTCTGGAGTTCGCCATAGAAATGGAAATCCTTCGGCTACGGGTTTACGGTGACTCCCAGCTCGTCGTCAACCAAGTAAGCGACTTCTATAAGATATACAAACCCGAGTTAGCTCGGTACAGAGGCCGAGTGGTGGAACTCATGAAACGGTTCACTCATATTGAACTAATGAGAGTCTCTAGAGCGTTGAATGGAAAGGCTGACATACTCGCTCGCCTAGCCAAAGAGCCGGCTGATCCTAACATGGACGAAATTCTGATCACAGTCAGGATCTGGCAAATTCTACCCTCGGTCTCTCTACGAGAAGAGGAAAGCGCAGAACAGAAGAGCAGTCCTGCCGAAGAAGCTTCGATCATCCAAGACGAGCCTGATTGGAGAGAACCCTTCATAGCATACCTCCGATACGACAAGCTGCCTAAAGGAAAATCTGCAAGAATTCAGCTAAAGAAGAGAGCTCTCCGATACGTGTTTGTAAATGACACGCTATACCGCAGGTCATATGATCAACTCTGGCTCAGATGTCTGTCATCGGCCGAAGCCCAGAAAGTCATGAAAGAAGTTCACTAGGGCGTTTGCGGTGCTCACCAATCTGGCCCCAAAATGCGACTTCAAATTAAACGGCTTGGGTATTACTGGCGCACCATGATACGAGATTGCGGAGAGCATGCAAAGAAATGTCATATCCTCCAAATTCACGGCGATTTCATTCACAAGTATCCCAATCCGTTGCATCCTACGGTGGCATCGTGGCCCTTCAAAGTCTGGGGGACCGACATAGTTGGCCCAATTGATCCTCCGTCATCCAGAGACCACCGGTTCATATTGGCCGCAACTGACTATTTCTCCAGATGGGCTGAAGCTGCCCCGCTAAAAGAAGTCAAGACAGAAAATATTCTTACGTTCTTCCAGCATAATATTTTATACCACTTCGGTACACCTAGAAGAATCATTTCTGACAACGGGCCTTCTTTCAAGAGCTTCAAAGTCTCAAGATTCGCTACTCAACACAAGATAGACTGGAGATATTCCTCTATCTATAATCCAAGAGCCAATTGGCTAGGCGAAGCCCTCAATAAGACTCTATGCAAGCTCCTGAGGAAAAATGCTTCAGCCAATAAGAGAGACTGGAATCTCAAGCTTCACGAGGCATTGTGGGTATATCGTACCACGCACCGTACTCCAACCCAGTCCACTCCATACTCATTGCTTTTCGGAGTGGAGGCGGTCCTCCCCCTCGAAGTCGAAGTTCCAAGCTTAAGAATAGCCGTTCAGCACGAGTTGACGGAGGAGGAAAACGTGCTCCTTCGGCTTGAAGAGCTCGACGCCCTCGAAGAAAAGAGGCTTGCGGTGCAGCAAAATCTGGAACTATACCGAGCCCAAATATCACGGGCCTATGACAAGATAACCCATCCCCATGCTTTCAAGAAAGGTAAATTGGTGTTGGTCCTCAAAAGACCGATCATCCTCAATCGACATGTCAAGGGAAAATTCGAGCCAAATTGGGAAGGACCATACGTCATCGAGAAAGTATTTGATGGAGGATCCTACCAACTGATAAATGTCGGGGGAGAAAGGCCCATGCCACCCATTAATGGCCGATATCTCAAGAAATACTACGCGTGAATGCTCCAAGTCACAGGGGAATTGAGCACACCAGCCCTACGGTCTAGATCATACATCCTGTAAAACCGTATACAATCCACGGGCGTAAACAACCCCTATCTCTTCCAAGTCCTGCCGGTGAGACTACTTTCAAAGTCCCACCAGTGCACAAAAAAAAAAAAAGTATGTCCACGAGCAAAACGGGCACGGATGAAAACCCGAAAGGGCTCCGTGAGTAAAAATAGCAGGAATGTCGGCAAGTTTGTGAAAACCCGAAAGGGCGCAAACTCATGAAAAGAGATAAAATACACTCGCAAAGTCCCTTTGACCTTGTGAGGAGAAAACCCCTGCGTGAGATCCTTACGACTCACAAAGAAGCAACATACTTAGGAATCCCTACGATTCCTAAGGAGGACATACACCTGCGAGATCCTCTCGACTCGCAGGGAGAAAATGCTTTTATGGGACCCTTACGGCCCATAAAATTGAAAAGTCTTAGGTGATAGGGATCTAAACCTGTCTCCTAAGCCATCGCTCCCTAACAGGGAAAGGCAAATGATGAATTGCTTCTAGCACATATGCTTCAGTGTTAGCAACGCTGATGCCTACCCTAACTCCAAATTCCAAACTCCAATCCAATAGACCCCTAAGTCTTTAAACTGGGAACAGATGACCTCTAAGTTGTTAAACTGGGAACATATGACCCCTAAGTCGTTAAACTGGAAACAAGGAAGATCCCCTCATGGCAAATGATGATCCGCTCCTGGTACCATATTCCAGTGTAAGCAGTGTTGATGCCAAACCAAAACCAAAATCCCCAATTCCACTCATGGCAGATGATGATTCTCTCATGGTACCATATTCCAGTGTAGCGATGCTAATGTCAACCCAAATCACATCAAATCAGCAAAACAACCAATGACCTCCGTGGCGGAATCAAGCTCCACCTCGGAAACAAGTCAAATCCCGGACATCGGAAGAAGCGGAGCAAGTCAAATCAAGCACCGACTGTCCAAGTCGCTAAAAGGGCAGAACCGACCGTCCAAGTTGCAAAAAGGGTAGAACCGACCATCCACGTCGCTAAAAGGGCAGCACCGACCGTCCACGTCGCAAAAAGGGCAGCACCGACCGTCTAAGTCGCTAAAAGGGCAGCATCGACCGTCCACGTCGCAAAAAGGGCAGTATCGACCGTCCACGTCGCAAAAAGGGCAGCACCGACCGTCCACGTCGCTAAAATGGCAGCATCGACCGTCCACGTCGCTAAAAGGGCAGTATCGACCGTCCACGTCGCTAAAATGGCAGCACCGACCATCCAAGTCGCTAAAATGGCCGAACCGACCGACCAAGTCATAAAAAGGGCAGCACCGACCGTCCAAGTCGCTAAAATGGCAGAATTGACCGTTCACGTCGCTAAAAGGGCAGCACCGACCGTCCACGTCACTAAAAGGGCAGCAACGACCTCCTCGTTGGAATTATGCTCCTCCTTGGAATCAAGTCAACCAGACACTCCATCTCGGAGACACGTCAAGCATCGACCGTCCATGTCATAAAAAGGGCAGTGCCAGCTTCCCAAAAAGCGGGAACCAAATCAAGTCGCCTCCATGTGAAAAAAGATCCATTAATTTCATGCACACGACCCATATATACTGTGTGCATTTATTGATGGGGGGCACTTTGTTGGGGTCGAAATTTATACCCCAGTTGACCAAGTCAAAATCAAAGTCAACCCTACACCAAGTGGGCCCAAGCCCAGGTCAAATGGGCCAATGCCCGGGTCAAGCCCGAACACGAAGTGTCCGGCCTTCCGCCATGCCAAAATAAAATTTTTTGTAATAAATAATTTTGGTGTATTCCTTTTTTTATTTTTTGAATAAATGTAAGAAAAATGGGCATAAAGCCAAATTTTTGTAAAGCTCATGGCTTATGTGCATAAAAAAAATAGCACATGACGCATGGGATGGGCAAAATGCCATTTTTGTAAAGCCCAAAGGGCTATATTTAAAGTGTATAGCCTATAAAGGTAAAGATAATGAAAATATCTCAACAACTTTTTTTCTCTCTTCTAAAAAAGTATCAAGATCTGTGATCTTCTCCTTCCTCAAGATTCTAAAAGCTTCTTCTTTTTTTTGAATTAAATCAAGAGTTTTACTCTTCCTTTTATAAAACTAAATAGTTTTTCACCACAAAACCCACAAAGGGGAACTCAGATCTTCCATCAGATCTCAGAAAAGAGAGATTTTTAAAATCTCATATTTCTTGATCTTCAAGATCCGGCCAACAAATGAAGAAGAAGGAGACCCATCTCCAGAAGCCCCACTTTGGGGAAGATCCAAGGCTCAAGGGGAGAAGCCCCCTTCATCAGCTTCAAAATATTTTAGGAGTTTAACTCCTTATATATATATACATATATACAAAATAATAAGTGCTCCTTTCTGGGAGTACAACTCCCATTGCAGGGACCAAGTCTGTTTTGCCTCCCGAGCACCCACGTGCCTGGCACGTGGGGCGCCAGCGCCCAAAGCGCTAGCGTCCGAGCGCCCACATGCCTGGCACGTAGGGCGCTAGCACTCTTGCGCTCAGAGCGCTAGCGCCCGAGCGCCCACATGCCTGGCACGTAGGGCGCTAGCGCTCAAAGCGCTAGTGCTCTGGCACCCAAAGCGCTAGCGCCTGGCACGTGGGGGGCTAGCATCCAAAGCGCTAGCGCCCTTGCGCTCAAAGCGCTAGCACCGAAAGCGCTAGCGCTTTTTCCCATGCATCTTTTGGATGCCCTTTCCCTTTTTTTATATATATGTATATATACATATACACACTCACACATACTCCACGACACTGTTCCTGTTAGAAAAAAATTTAACGGGATGCTGCCCCGCACCCCATAAGGGGGCTACTAGCCCCCCTGACCCCCAGCTCGCTATCCGGGTAGCGGGACCCCCGTAAAAACTCTGCGGGGCCCCCGATATATCTAAAACCCCCTTTCAAAACACAACACACATACACTGCACATTGAGTTCGCATGACCTGTTTGACCCGTTAATCGGAGGTTCCCTCGCTCCAAAGACGAGGGGTAATTAACGGCAGATTAGTCTGCGGCTGCCGGAGATTTGGATCCCCGCAATTAATAAACCTCAGCCTACCCTATGCACGGGGAGTCTGCAATGCGCCAGACAAGCGCACGCGCATTCCCATCTCAATGGGGTGACGAAAAACACCCTACAGGGAGTACTTAGACAGGTTCGTTGTCATCTTCATCGACGACATCCTGGTGTATTCCAAGAGTCGGAAAGAGCATGCCGAAGACCTACGAATTGTCCTGGAAACTCTACGACAACATCAGCTCTATGCCAAGTACTGCAAGTGCGAGTTTTGGCTAAATCAAGTCGGTTTTCTTGGACATATCATATCAGGTGAAGGAATCTCTGTGGATCTAGCGAAAGTTTCAGCAGTAAGCGAATGGCCGACACCAAAGTCAGTGAAGGACATTCGAAGTTTCTTGGGTCTAGCTGGATATTACCGAAGGTTCATTGAAGGCTTTTCTAAGATAGCAACACCCCTGACCAAACTCACACGTAAAGATGAAGAATTTGTGTGGTCAGAAGCATGCGAACAAGTTTTCGTAGAACTCAAGTCAAGGTTGATATCAGTGCCTATTCTCGTTATACCGGATCAATCTGGAGGTTTCGAAGTGCATTGTGATGCATCCGGTAAGGGATTATGATGTGTTCTACATCAGCACGGTAAAGTTGTGGCTTATGCTTCAAGACAACTGAAGACTCATTAGCGCAATTATTCGACGCATGATTTAGAGTTGGCAGCCATTATCTTTGCTCTCAAGATTTGGCGCCATTATCTTATTGGTGAACGAGTGAACATAGACACAGTCCGAAATATGTGTTTACTCAGAAGGAGCTTAATATGCGGCAGAGACGATGGTTAGAACTCATGGCAGACTTTGACATCAACCTGCAATATCACCCAGGGAAGGTGAATGTGGTACCTGATGCCCTTAGTCGGCCAACCATTAGCAATGCATCTCACCGCTCAGTGGAAGCTTCAACAAGACTTGCATCAGATAGAGATTGAGGTAGTCATGTCAGGTAATACTTCAAGTTTGATGAATTTACAAGTTCAATCTACCATTGTCAATCAGATCAAAGAAGCTCAAGCATGTGATACTAAGTTGCAAAAGATCAGTGAACAAGTGGAGAATGGACTCAGAACAGACTTCATCATCCATGAAAATGAATCTTTAAGATACGGCAGCAGATTATGTGTACCAAAAGGTTCTGTTCGGGAAGAGTTAATGAAAGAAGCTCACAGCTCTCCCTATCAGTACATCCTGGAGGTACAAAGATGTACAAAGATCTACGTCAGAATTACTGGTGGCATGGAATGAAATATGAAGTAGCCAGAAGCGTCGCTAAATGCTTGGTGTGTCAGCAAGAAAAGGCTGAACATCTTAGTACAGCTGGACTACTTCAACCGTTACCAATCCCATAATGGAAGTGGCAACACATTATAATGGATTTTGTGGCTGCTCTTTCTCACAGCACAAAGGGTAACGATGCAGTATGGGTTATTATGGATCGACTCACAAAGTCGGCTCACTTCATCCCATTTCGAGTTGGCCAATCAACTGAGACATTAACAAAGAAGTACATGAAGGTAAGAATATACTTAAGATTTAAACTCTTTAAATATGTACTATCTCTGATACCCATGAACTCATACAGGAAATTGTGAGACTTCATGGAGTACCGATCTGCATTGTCTCCGATCGTAACACTAGGTTCCGATCACAATTTTGGCAGAGTCTGCAAGCGAGCTTGGGAACAAGTCTGAATTTCAACACAGCTTATCATCCATAAAGAGATGGTGAGTCTGAGCGAACTATTCAGATCTTAGAGGATATGCTCTGAGCATGTATGTTAGACTTTGGAGGATAGTGGGAAGATCACCTACATCTTGTGGAGTTTTTATACAACAACAGCTACCAAGCAAGTATAAGAATGGCACCTTTTGCAGTGCTATATGGAAGGAAGTGTCGCTCACCACTAAGTTGGGATGACATCGGAGATAGGGAACTTCTTAGACCTGAGATGATAGTAGCAACTGTTGATATGGTTCGTACTATCAGAGAAAAGATGCGCATATCCCAAGATCGACAGAAACACTGGGCTGATGGAAAGCGACGTCACTTGGAGTTCCAGCCAGGAGATCATGTATTCTTAAAGATATCTCCAAACCGCGGAGTGATCCGATTTGGAAAATGAGGAAAGCTAAGTACATGGTACATTGGACCGTTCGACATATTCGAACGAGTCGGTGAAGTGGCATACCGCTTGGCACTTCCACCTTCATTAAAAGGAGTGCATAATGTGTTCCACATATCCCAACTCAGAAGGTATGTGAGTGACCCCAGCCATATTCTCGATCATTCCGAGCTCACTGTACAGCCCGACTTATCTTATGAGCAACAACCTGTTGAAATCCTGGACATGAAAGTGAAGTCACTTCAGAACAAGAAAGACTTGGTTCGAGTGATGTGGAAAAAAGACACTTCAGGAGAATCAACTTGAGAAAGGGAAGATGAGATGCGTGCAAGATATCCTCACCACTTTGTAAACTAGTCCTTAAAATAAAATTTGTAAATTTCGAGGACGAAATTTTTGTAAGGAGGGTAGACTGTAACAACACTAATTTTAGTGTACAAAAATTTGTTTAAAAGTTAATGTATACTTGGGTATTTGCATTTTCTGTGAGTACTATAAGTAATTGTTTTGCTTTTTAATAGCAAGAAGGAGCTTGTAGCTCATTGGTAAGACCTTGCACTGCTGAGCCAAAGCACCAGAGTTCAAATCTCATTCCCCACATTATTTTTTAATATTGATTTCTTTTTAAATTTTTAGAATTCCAAGAGTCTACACGTGCTAAATCCGTAAAACCAAAAGTCACACTAAAAACAAACTACCCAACTGTGCTAACCAGATGACGACGGGTCTTCGATGGCGAGCCTCGGCCCGACTCGGCCGACTCGGGCCGGTGACTCGGCCGACTCGGCCGGCGAGGCCGGGTTGACTCGGCTGAATCCGAGTTGTCCCTTCATAAAACTTATGCCTCTTTGTCTTCTGGAAACTCCTGTATACTTTAAATTTCCTGCACATGAACCAAACTTTTTAAAACCCCATTAAACCATATTTTTAATACAATTTTTAATACATTTTAAAGACAACTTTTCACCTACCCTAACCCTAGTTTTACCCTATAAATACCACCTCTAAACACACACACACCCTCACTCACAATTCTATCCAAACTCTCAAGAAAACTCTATAGAATTTTAGTGTGCAATTGGAGTTAGCAAAGAGCGAAGCTCTGGCAATTTTCCGACGACGACCCTAGGAGCTTCCGGCGACGAAACGACGCACCGACGCTTCCTACATCTTCCTCTCCCTCTTCTCTTGAATCTAAACCCGTAAGTCCCACATCCCTCTTCTTTAATCTATCCTTAAAACTTCTTTTACTAAAACCCGACGGAAGCAGAGTTAAATTCGACTTCCGATTCGGTTTTCTTTATAAAGTTCAATTTTCCTTAACACAACCATACTAAACTCTTACATATTGACTATTAATCATTAACAAAATATGTTGAACAAGTTTCATACCAAAACATTTCATTTTGTAACTTTTACCGCTCTTTTTCAGTAAAATACCATGTAGTTTAGTTTCGTTTTTAAAACATCATTAATCTTGCTATACCTTTAATTAGATCACGAGGTAATGACCTACCTCCTCACAACACTCATATGAAATGTAGCACAATACTTTTCAGGAACATGGAATACGGGAAAACGAAACTTTACATATAAATACCATTTACTATTAAAACCGTTTTCTA